>OX454333.1:10634944-15434944 GCA_949716465.1 Chalcosyrphus nemorum | reverse complement strand
GCTGATAGATGCTCGTTCCAATTCGGAATTCGAGCAATACACTTTGGCTAAAATAGGTGAAGTATGGTGCCCTTGTACTACATAAGTCTTGAGAGGTTTTCTTAAAGCAAATTATGAGCACCGCATAATCTTCTAGGTATTGGTCAAAATCATGATAAGAAATGCATCTAAGCCTAGTCCTTTGTGATACCATTTGGAACTAGTATAGCCTAAAAGACCACTCAAATGTCTGGGAAACACAGAGAGAAGCACTCACCTCGCGGGTGAGTCTCGTGGCTTAGTTGTTAGTGCATTGGACTATCCACAACTTTTTTCATGGCCACATCTCTTGCGAGCGTCAAAAGAATGTTTCCTTCTCTAAGTCTCTGCTATAAAAGTAAGCAATGAACAATCCAACAAATGTACCTAAGGTATGTAAATTAGTACGGTACTAACTCATCTCCACAAGATGAATGATCCTGCTCAACCAGCATCAGTCACCATCGCCAAAAAATCCTTAAGAAAATCACTTTGACTGCTTTTCCTCCTTATAAATAGCCTATACTTAAATTTATTCAAGACAGCTTTCCATTCGTATGTTAACCAACATTTAAATCAAATACCAATTGCTTACTTGGAATACTCTAAATATTCATGATCTCCAATGCTAACCTATCTCAATTCTTGACAAGGACATGTGTAGCCTCCTGCATGCATTTACGATATTCGTGTGTATGTATCTTCCTTTAATGTGGGGGGAAGACCGACCAGACACACGCTGCTGCTGTCGCGGCATCGACCATCGACCATCGGCCTTAATCCACATTAAATCGTAATCTGTGTTCTCGGATGTTGTAAATGTTGTTCTTATCTGTTCAAGGAACATACCCACTAAATTTAAGGATATTTATTAGCCTAGGATATAAAATACATAATTCACTACATGACTCATCAATTATGTAGGCAAAGTGGCAACCTTTTGCCCACTTTCCGGCCCAGATACCACTTGAAAGCTTTCTCTGTCTCTTCGCCTCTCATTGTTATCAGCAAGTATTTAACATAACATCCTGCCTGACGTGGTGCCCAGACAATTCCCATTCCCGGGGAGAAAAAGGCAAAGGATACACTATAATTTGTAGAGCACCACATGCATGATATAATGTTCGTGTGTATGCCTAGGCAGCGAACAAATTTTGTGGTCACTTTGGCTTTAAACAACTAATTAATTCAATACACACAAACATACTTATGGTCCTGAGCATAAAATAGAGAGATTTCAAGCACAGATATGCGTGTATGGCTGGAAGGAATTTCCGAAAATATTCTCATTCATTTCTCGACTATGTGTAGTGTGCTAGGGTGGGTATGTTAACTAATAAATTATTTACCAGGTCTATGATCCCAAAGGATATTAGGCGAATACACTGAGCAGACTTTCCCTCTCCACACCAGCAAGGACCGGGATATTATTTGCAAAAAAAAAAAAAAAAACGTTGAACAGGAAGTGAGAGGATATACTTAGGGATACATGGTATAGTTTACTTTTATGTTTGTAATTTATTTAAAGATTTGGATTATCCGTACAATTTGAAATGATTTAAATGATTTTTCATTGCCATCGTTATTGGGTAAATCGGCAATAGGGCTTTAAGAAGAGATTCGTTTAATGATGATGTTAGTCCATCGTTAAAGCGTTTAACTTTCTTTCTAATTCAATTCATCAAACTTTACGAGCTCTTTCTAGATTACTATCTGAGGTTTACGTTCCTAAGACACAGAACAACTAAGTGGACACTTCAATGACGTGAACCATGTTGGCACCGTAAGTTTACCAATCAAATTGATGCTCCGCAGTTGTGACAAGAACCACAGGTCATGATACCTATGTGGCGGCCAATAATTTATAGAATTCATAAGCGCTTAAACTTTGAGGTGGAGTGTATAAACAAGGAGTACCACAAGGTGGTGTTGTTACACCTGTGCTGTTAATTACTAAATGTCTAAGCTAATGTAGATCAGGATAGTGCCGCTCAGAAGAAACAAAGAATGTAAAAGAATCCAAGAAAGCAAAATAATACGAAAAAGGAAAGAATGTAAATAATGCAAATAATGCAAAAGAATACATAAGAATGTATAGAATGCAAAAGAATGTAAAGAATGCAAGAATGCAAGTATTCAAAACATGCAAAAGAATGCAGGAATACCAGAACTACAGTAAGAATCTGCAATAATTTGGATTTAACAGCTTCCCATCTTTTCTGTATTTTCCAAATGGCGTTAAAGGATCGGAAGAAAACTAACTGGCAACATGTTGCTTCCTTCCTAGCAAATTCTCAAAGTGGGCTGTAGAGAATTAAAAAAAAAAAAAAAAAAGAGCAAAAGAAGCATCAAGGTCCCGCCGTTTTTAATTTCCTAAAAGCATCGAAATCTGATTTTTAATTACTAATTGTATAGGAACCGAGATTTAATCAAAAACATCTATAACTTTTATCACATATGTATCTTATCTCCAAGCAAATTTTTAATATGAAAACGTTCATTATTAGCATCCGGTAAGATTTCTCCATATTGGCCAAGGGAAACAACCCAAGTATTCTCCGCCTGCATAGAATCCTCTACCTTCTTGGCAATTCAATGGAACTGCAGTACCATTTTGTCCAATGCACAGATAGAAGACTTCTGGACCTTCAGCTGCATGAGGTGACAAATATGTTTCTCCTTCACAAGTGATAGCAGCAATGTTAACCTTACTGACACATGCATCATTCCAATCGGTCCATGGAACACACCCCGTAACAGTGTCATTTCTTACAAATGCTGTGCCAGGTAGACAACTACCAATTGCTGATTGATTAGTATTTGGATTGCAATATGAAAATTTTGTTGGATCTTGATAATAGGTCCATAGTTCGAATTGGTATTCACAATTTTGACATATAACCACACTGATACACAGCACTGCAAGTGCCAATGATGTAAAACATACTGGAACGAGGCAAAATATTAGCGAAAAAATATATTGGGATATATACAAGGATACCTTTTTGCATTTCTAAACTTGGTTCGCCTTGCTTCAAGTGTTAAAACGAACGGCAATGTGAATATTGACTGGTTTTATATATAAACTCCATATTTAGTTCCATAGAAAAAAAAACCCTGCTATTTAGCAATCTCACTAATAGCATGTCTGTATAGTAATCACCTGTCCAAATCTACAAAAGAGAAATATCTTTCATTAAAGACCAGAAACAGCGTTCAGAAGTGCTTGATTGATAGCGCCATTTACTAGTAGTGATTCATGCAGAGAATAGTGAAACTGATTGAAGATTCGCTGATCTACGATCGAGAATCAGTTGAAAACCACAAAAATCAATTTTCATTACTTTAGAGTATGTAGTAGTAGATTGCAGGAAATAGGTTGCTAACTTTACTTTGAAAAATAAAAATGGTGCAAAATTATTTTGGTAGAGTATCGTACGAGATTGGGTTGAGCCCCACAAAGGAATAGCAGAACATTTGACATATTAATGAATGCTTATGCAGTCCACAATGGACTTTTTACCCACTTGGGAGGGTTTCAGGTCCACGATTGAATGGTGTACTTATAACTCAATCAATTGGGCCAAAAGTTCCCATTATTTCGGCCCATCGTGCCATATATACAGATAGATCATAAGTCCATAACCATACTATAACTAGACTATCTGACAGTCTGAAGTATTTCAAGTTTTGGGTAGGTGGCTGCCTCGTAAATTCTTTGCTGTGCCTTTAATAATTGTTAAGTTATGAGCCACAATAGGTGAGCTCAAAGTACACAGAAATTACGTCCATTGTGGATCCATGAATCTGCGCCATAGGTACAATAGCTTTGTATTGGACTTGGACTTTCTTTCTTAAAAGGTTCCCGACTCTCTCTGCCTGCGATGCAAATGCCTTCCATTCTCTGCGGACACGCTGGTTCCCATTGGGAGCACATTTTCAGTAATTTTTCTGACAACAATGGATTGTCAATGATATCCCACCATTTAACTGGCGTTCTTTTTAACTTCCTTTTTTAAGGTTATGCTAAGAGGCTTATCTACGGCACTAAAACCAAATTGTAGCAACTAACACCAACAAGTTAAAGTCAATGGCCGAGTTCCTAACACCTCGCTAATCTAGCTGCTAGAATACTTTTGCACCGGGATGACAGATTTTGTCCCAGAAAATCTAGCGGCCTCTAGTACAACATGTGTCATCCCGGTGCAAAAGTATTCGAGCAGCTAGATTAGCGAAGTGTTGGGATCGCGGCCAATATCCCGCATGATGGACTGATTCAAAACGTACTAAGACGCCAATGTAATAGATGTTATCTTTCAAAACTAATAAAATAAAGGGTTGGCCATCTAGTGATTTCTTTTTAAATCACAAGTAATTTTGACTCTGACAGCTGTCTCCCGCTCGAAATTTTGACAGAAAGTCAGTCATCATCTTTTCTGACGAGGCGCATTTTCATCTCAATTGGCTGCCTGAGAGCTTTGATTTGACCCCTTTGGATTTTTTTTTTTTTTATGTGGAACCGTCAAGAACTGATGTTACGACAACAACCCGGAAACGATTCAAGCCCTTGAAGCCAATTACATCCAATCAATCCGTGAGCTACAGCCCGAAACCATCAAGAAGATCTTGGAAAATTGGACTGATGGAATGCGCTACTGCGAAGCCAGCCGAGGCAGCCACTTGAACGATGTTGTGTTCCATAATTAAGGGTAATGTTTGCTCTTACTAATAAAGCCATAATACATGGAAAAAAATTTAATTTTGTTCATTTTATTGCATTTTTAAAAAGAATCTTGTATTTAACACACCCTGTATATATTATTTTCGATTAGTAAAATAAACCGATGATTATCCTAAATGTATGTGAGTATTTTTTTAAGACGAAGTTAGCAAGCTCTAATTAGATCGAATTTTAGATAAAATTCCTCGAAATTTCCACCAAATAAACACTTGAACTACCATAGACTCTACCATAAAGTTGAATAAGGTTTCTTCCTAAAGATAAACTCCCATACATGAGTGTTCTCTCGAGTTACTGGTTCATATGGTAAATTATTTCATAGCCCCAAGTGTCGATTCTGCTAGAAAGTTAAAACACTAAAAATAAAATTCGACATATGCTTGTCAAACCACTGGCAAGTATCCTTAACCCCCTTCCGTCACACGCACACACAAATACAAAATCAATAAAAATAATAACGACCAAGATAAACGGAGAAGAAAGCAAATATGAAAGTTTTCCTCAAATATTTTCATGAGAAAAATTCCAACAAGGAGTGCCGCTCTCGAGTTTTCTTCCTTATCATGGAATTTTCATAGCATAGTATGTGATTTTTTTTGTTTTTTTTTTTTTCATGTCCTTGCTTTTTGTTGTTCTTGGTGTAGGAGGTGTATCTGCTTGTTCCTCACAGTTTTTTTTTTTTTTTTTAGTCATAAAGTTGCACCATATGTTATCCTATAAGAATTTAAGTTTTTTATTAGGACGTACGTATACAGGGAGACGTGTGTGTAGATGGAGTTTTAACCTTCAAGCTGGAAGAATATTTGATATTTGTTTTGTTTGACAATAAAGGATTCCCTGAGGGTGATTGTGGTACAATGTTCACCTTATGAAGTTGTGAAACTAAACGGCATCACATTTCTTCTTCTTACATGCCGCCGTAGGTACATCGTGCATGTCGAACCGATAAATTGGTGCTTAACCAATTTGTTAAATTATTTTATATTCGTTATTTGGCCTGTGGTTATCAACTTGTGATACTACAGCTATGAGTAACTTAGACATGTTTCATATACTTAGATGCCTGGAACGTACTGCAATGGGCCTGGGTTTTTGGTCCCAAATGGAGAGCTTTATCCATCCCAATATGCCTACACCAAAGGGAAAACCGTTAAGATAGCGCCAAAAAATTTAAAGTATATATTGATGTGACGTAACGTAAAGATTGATGACATCATGATGATGATAAACTGGATAGTTAACATACTTAAAGAAAGGAGCATAATTACTGAACTCGGAGCCACAAAATTAGATGTGTACGCCTCTGGAGGTACTTCTCAAGGCGGGGTCATCTCCCCACTGCTCTGGGTGACTGAGCTCAAATCATCTGGTGTTAAAGTCATAGCCTTTACAGACAATGTGCTGCTACTGGAAACAGGCAAATTCCTCCCTTCTCTCAGTGAGCAAACCAATCTTACGATCTTTCTCCCAAAATAATGTTTTGGATGTACACGGTATTGACTAACAGCAGCTTCAGTTGGATGCCAGTACTAAACAAGACCACCTCACATATTTTGCAATTGTGCGATGAGAAGAACTTCGACTACTGACCTTGAGGCTATTCTCAACCTGCCTCCACGAAATTTTTATAACAGATTAATGGCAGCCTATAGTGCTTTGAGAATCACTCAGTCAGCGAACTGGATGGCAAATGCGACGGGGCAATCGAATATTTTTTACATATATTTTGGACATGTGCCCACTACAGACAACATCACCTCAGCCTACTCTAGCAAAGAAGAATGTGAAAAATGGCCACATACCAAATACTAGCTCAGCTTTACGCTGATGGACCGTGGTAGGGTCTGGAATCTTTTTAGAATCCCCGGGGATATCTAGCCCCATACGATTCTCGGGCCACTGCAGTGTTTTCCAAGCAGAGTTTCTGGCAGTGACAATAGCCCGCCGTAAGTCTGCTGTGAGAGCAAAAAGATCAGAGCTGTCGAGAAGATCTTAAGGTTCTTGTAACACAGCACAAGGTTCTGCTCTTCTGAGTTCCTAAATACGAGTAAGTCCCTGGCAGCGAAAAGTCGGATGAACTAGCAAAGTACGGTTCATCAGACACTCTAAAAAAATTGATTTCTCTTTAAACATCCCGCGCTGCATTCTCAGGCTTATAGCAGAGAAATCAGCGACAATAGAGGCGACCTTACGGTGGAACTCCATCGAAAGTTACAACATTACAAGACGACTGTAACCATCTTTCGACTAAGTGAGTAATGAGAGACTTTTGCGTAAGAACAGATGATCCTATTCCATTCTCGTGGGGATCTTCATGGGGCATAACACTCTCCAGTACCATACGAAGAAACTGCGCTACACGAAAGAAGTACTCTCCAGAGTATGCGAGGATGAGAAAGGTATAGAGGACATCATCCATTTCCTTTGGTAATTCCCTGGAATCGAGCATTTCAGAAACAAACTTCTCTGCAAATAATTCTTTCACAATCTAAAAGAACTCTCTGGAGTAACCATTGACAAGAAGCTGAAGTTCAATAGATCATCAGGATAGATTGTATGCTATTAAAATAAGTATATAACTAAAGTAGTTTTTTTTAGACATTGTAACGGTTAAATGTGCAAGGAATACCCTTCTTCCCCCTATAGTGCACAATGTGTCAGCTCTGACTTGAGTGCGGCGGGAGTATTTTCCTTCGGCCAACCAGCATACTTACCCTCCAAATACAATGCGAAATACAAGATGTTCTGACAAGCTATCTGACATAAGTTAAGGGATCCTGCAATGCCAAAAAATTGATTGCTTAACCTTTAGCTGCATGTGCAAGCCCCAACACGTATGGGCCAAAATTGTATGGCGAGTAGATATTTTCATTTGTATTCATATGAATTGAACTGAATCATTTTTCGAATCATCATAAATGATTAATTTGTCTCACAGCTCTACCTTCTGGCTGAAAAAGTAAAATAAAAAAAAAACGACAAACGGAAACTTAGAACAAATCTTAAACACAATTGGCTAATGAGTTTGACACTCAATATCCGTTTTCCATTTGGTTAACACGATACGTACTTATACACATATGCGCAGAGTATTGATGTTCCGAAAACACCTCGTACCAACAACGAAACCATGTTCGACAAGTTGCAAAACGACTAAATATGTGTAAATCAGTAAGATAAGCAATTCCTTATCTGCCAAACAGAATACCTGTCAATACCAATGTCACCAGATACTCGGCAAATCAAAAAAGAATCAGCACTTCGCTGGTAAATTTGGATCCTTCTTTTATAGACTCTCTCTCGCATGCCTATAAATTCTTCGGCCAAAGCCAGCACTAGGTTAGTTTATCACGAGTAGTTGTACGACAATCATTCACCTACAATGGGTATTTGCTTTTTTTTTTTGGATAAAAACATAAATATCTATTTAATAAATTCTAGGTCGACTACTATACATATATATAATTGCTGGTGCACTTGGAATGGTATGGTATGCTGCTGCAGCTCCTTGTTTAGAAACCAACAAGCCTTGGGGCGATCCAAATCCAAATATATTTTGGTTTTGCAATATAACTAGTTTGACTGCTATCCAGATGGAATGTCCTCTTGGCAGTGGTTTTATACGTGACGATGATTACCTTGGATGTGTTCCGTATGCGTATTGGCCAAAATCATGCGTTAAACTAAATGCGCTGAGTCCAAATTGTACATCCTGTAATCTCCTTAAACCAGAGCCTGCAACTAATCCATCATATTTCTACGTGTGCTATGAAGACGGGACAGATGCTTTGATCGGGCAGTGTGAGGAGGGCAAGGGTTTCGCTAAAGCTTGCGGATTTGATGGCTGTGTTGATTGGCCTCAATGGAGGAATTTAACAGAATGTGTAACTTATTAAAAAAATAAAAATATATATATGTCGCATTTAATGCTTTTAAGGAATTTTTTAGTTTTTTTATAAATATTCAAGTGGAAACAACATTTGCAGCTGAAGTGCATCTTCAAAAATCATTCGATGGAAAATATATATTTTTTTTTGAAACTCATGAAATGAGCTATGCTTTGGTATGAACTCATTGCGATCACGTAAAGTTATATTCTTTGCTCCATCTTTCGATTGTTTGTTTGACTATATTTTTTAAATAACAATTTGAATTGAAGAAACCTGTAGGTAGATTTTTAAAAAAGTTTGAACAAGTGCAGCTTGACTATTGCTACAGACGTACATAGATATCCTACTAGTACCTTCTCCTCCCTAGCTAGCGAGCTATAAATATTTCCATTGAAGGTACACACATCCTAACCTAATACCCACATGTAAACAGGCAGAAAACTATGACTAATTTTGATTCTACAGGGGTCCTTTGTTTTCCAATATCACTCCTCGATACCTGGCTTCATTGGTACTTCGAGTAGAGTTGGCAACAGCCTCTCGTAAAAATTGCTTTTGTTTTGGCCGAAAAGCCATTATTCACTTATGCTCCGATCATGTAAGTGGCTATAGATCTTTTTTGCATTTTAGGAAATGAGTTCTCCACCGTGCAACGGACCAGTTTAGATAAGACACATAGGAGTTCATAAAGTACTGCCATAGATCCTTTAGGTTAGTGGTTACTGCGCAGAACTACGACGCATAAATTTCAATTTAAATATACCAAAAAGTTGTATCACGGGTCCAACTCTTATAGGCGTCTGACAAACACTCAAGAGTATTATTTGTCTTAAAAAAAACTTCTTAAAAACTCCTCATTAGGTCATCTATACGTACAGAAATGTATACCACATATAGCTGTGAAAAGCCTGGTCAGATTATGGCTTAATAAAGAGTTTTGGCTTCACACTTCGAAACATCAGATTGCCCATACTTACTTACTTAAAGGGTTCCCGACCCTTGTAGAGTCCCTACCTGAGACATCGTTGCCTTCCATCCTCTGCGGTCCCGAGCACGCTGCTTCCAGTTGTGAAGACCAAGTTTTCTGGCATCCGCGACAGCTTGGGGTTTATACCGGAGGTTCGGTCTTCTTCGCCGCCTCGAACCTGAGGGCTGGGATTCGAAGATCCATTTAGCTGGAGCATTGTTGTCCATTCGCTCGATGTGGCCCCGAGCCAATGTAGTCTGCGTGTCTTGGCTTTTTGGATGTGTATGTAATCCTGGTACAGCTCATAGAGTTCGCGGTTGTATCTTCTCCTCCATTCGCCCTCCTCGCATAAAGGACCCTAGGGGTTAAAATCCATGGAACTGGCCCTCCAGGTTGGGGGTTATGTCGTCGGGGTAACTTCCCTACCACGTAAAAAAAATTATAGTTATGAGAGAGACATCCGCCTCGGATAATAATAATAGATTGCCCATAACTGTGGCTCATAAATAAAGCTGAATTTTACCAATGGCATTGATTATGTTGGCTTTAAGGCAGTGGTGGCTCTGGTTATTGGCATAGACCTGTGACTTAAGAAAACCCCCACAAGAAAAAGTCGAACGGGGTCAAATCGGACAATTTCGGTGGCCTATTTACATTGCCTCAGCGTGAGATAACCGTATTTGGAAATCGCTCGTTCAAAATGTCTATTGGGGCACGTAGCGCCATCCTGTTGGAACCACATATCATTGTTGTCCATAACATTCAATTGGGGCCAAAAGAAATTCGTTATCCTCGCCAATAGCGGTCGCCATTGACGGTGATGACCAGAGCAACGTCGTTCTCAAAGAAGTATGGACCGAAGATGCAGCCAGTCAAAAATCCACACCAAAATTTTCTCTTGGCGCATTTCAATTTGGTTAATGTCAAGTGGATTTTTATCGTAAATTTGACAATTTTGCTTGTTAAAGAACCCATTGATCCAGATATGGGCCTCGTCGCCGAATATTATTTCTCGAAATGTTGCTCGAACATAAGACCCACTTTCATAAGACAATTTAATGATTTACACATATTTTTAAACCCCATATCTCTTTATGTTGATTTGGCAAAATAAATTTAATAAATGACAGTCAATTTGACAGATGTAGCTTTCACAATATGAATGCAATCACTTGTCAAAGCTTAGAAATCCTTATTGGAAATGATGAAAAAGATAGTCTCTTTGACTATTATATGAATTCCATTAAATTTAGTCCACGATATACGCTATTGGTAAGGTTATGTTAATAGCCAGGTAAGTTTGACGACACATGCATACACAGAATAACTGTGAGATTACGCTCGATATAAAGATGCAGAAAATAAAACTATGTGTATAATAAATGCTTTAATAAATATGAACGCTTCGGGCTATATCCCGTGAATAGTTGCTAGGTAAAGGCTGCTTCTACATAAAACTGACACACTCAGGATTCCGCCCTTAGCCTATTTCTATGGAATATAATATACGACGTCATACTGAGACTACAAATGAGGTACAAATCATAGGCTTTGCTTAGCATAGCGTAAGCTGGGAGACACTTAAATGCATGTTAGACTATCACCTCGTTGCTGTTAAACAATGGCTGGAATTAAGTTTTAACTTAAGCTTTGGATGAGCCTAAAACAAAGGTACTGCTTATAAGTAGTACAAAGTCAAGATGGGGATTTGTATAACACACTCCCAGATACATTGAAGAAAAAAGGCCACATCCCACTGTTAACGATTCTGAAGAAACTCAAACAGCGTCGCATGTTAGACCTACAAAAGAACTTTGCCAAAAATCTGTTGAACTCACAACACAGGTAACAGACACACATACGAATGATGATGTTCCCGAAACATGGGCCTACTAATGATAATGAAGACATGTTCAACAAGCTGTATATGACTAACAACCAGTATACCACAACGACAAACAGTTCCTTATCTCGCAAAAAAAAAAGTGTTACTACCAATGCCATCCATATATGTAATTGAAAAAATAAGCATCATATTGCACTAAAATTAAGATCCCTATAAATTGATCGATTCCAACCAAGTCTAGGTTAGTTTACTACGAGAAATTGTAAGACTATCACAGTGTTATGAGTAATACCGTTGTCATTTAGTCTATTTTCGGTTATAAATTCATTTATTTTTGTTTTTTTTATAAATTGCAGTTCCAATGAATATAATAATTGTGATTTTGGTTATTCTCGGTGTGGGGTTGACATCAGGACAGAACACATGCCAATACACCAACCAACTGTGGGACGATCCTGATCCAAATATATATTGGTCTTGTGATCCAATTACCAATGAGCCTGTGCAACATATATGCCCGTTTAACCAAGGGTTTATAACTAATTCAACATTTTCAGGATGTGTTTCGTATTCAGATCCAGTATGGCCTCCTAATTGTATTGTTACATCGGAAGTAGTCCCAAAGTGTACATCCTGCAATGTATTTACCCGATTTTCTGGACTGAATCCAAATTCGTTCTATTTTTGCCCTGCAATAGGCGCGGTACCACTATGGAAGCAATGTGGTAAAGGCAAGGGTTTCACTCATGTACAAGGATGCCAGCCAGGTTGTTACGACTGGGCTGAATGGAGGAAAATAACTGGTTGTTACGTTAGTTGTAAAGGAAAATAAAAAGAAAAGAAAAAATTCTAAGAGCATACACAAAATGTTGTTTATTATTTTTACTAATTATAGATCGTTTAATAAGGACAATATTGTGACCATTCATTCCATGGTTTGCAGCCAACGTTAGGTCCATCGGGTACGTATGCCATGTCTTCAGGACATTCCAAGATCTGTGGGTTGTTAATTCCCTGACAAACGTATGTAATTGTCGGGTCAATAGAAGGGAATCTTAATGCCTGCTGTGATGCATCACAAGCTGGTGGGCCACCTTTATATGTGCACGACCATAGATACCAGCTTAAGCAGCCTTCCAGTGTGCCATTGTTGATATAACCCTTACCGGATTCGCACGGAAGTATCAATGGAGTAGTTTCATCACGACACGTGTAATAGTATAACACAGTACCATTCAATGGATAGGTATATCCAACTTTAGCTTCAGTGCAATTAAGGTCCGGCTGTACCACTATTTGTCCATGGCTTACACATGCCAGGTAAGTGGCAAACACAATTGTAACTAAATAAGCGGCACCTTAAAACGAATCAAACGATATCAAACTGGTATAACTCAAATAAATTCTTAAGAACTTACGATACATGACTAGTTCGGTCTTAAATTCACAGTAAATACGAATCCACTAAGAACGCAGTATTTTATAGATTTAATGAAATCCGTCAAGCAAGCCGATAAACCTATCTAGATCTGTAAGTGATAAGCGATTACCTTCGGTGAAAAGAAAAGTTTGACATGATTGCACATAATCGAAAATTGATAAAATTTAATTGGTTTTAGCTGAACCGAAAAATAGGGAATACTTTTAAAAATAACCACAATTTTATCAGACATTCGAAGAATTTTACTGGTCTAAATGGTAATCTTGCTGACGGTATCAATAATGCAATTTTAATGTGTTTAATGGTGCTATTATTAGGACGATATAGCCGAAATTAGGATTGGACGACTCATAGATAGGCACGTGTAGATAATTTTAGTCAGCTATGGAAATACTGATAAAGACCGACTGGGTCAATAGAACTTTGAGTTTGCCTGACCTTTCTGTGCTGCGTCATCTTACTGGTGTGAAATCCACTTGTCGTTCATTCACTCTACATTAAGGTCTTATTTGCAGTGCATGGTCATAAGTCCACATATCAAAAGTGTGCAAAGGAACTATCCCAAAAAGCCACAACTGTACGTATGACTAGATGACAATAGTTTGGTGTAGTTTATAGATTTAGCTGGGTGGTTTGCTTTGTTAGGATTTGGGACTTTATTAAAGGTCTTTCAAAAGATTGTCATCTGTGCAGAGTTTGGTGTGATGTATGTTTCCCTTGTCTAAATACGAAACATGAAACCACTTAACAATTCTGGACTTATCACCGATCTTAATGTGTCATAAGACCATTTGTAACTTACAATGATTATGTTATAATTTTGCAATCAACTTGTGGACTTTGTATAGGATAGGGTGGGCGATAAGATCATTTTATCTTTTCAAACTTCCAGGATCATGTTACAGAAAACTCTAAAATGTATTTCGGTACTTAAAGAACTTTTTTGAAACAGGGTTATATACACAGAAAAGCTATCTTAAGCCAGAAAAGCGAGTCACACGACCTCTAAGGACTCCAGCTGAATTAGCCTTACCTCTTTTATCCTATAGGTAAAGACTTGACAACATACACATCCGCAGCACACTATGTACAGGGCAATCAATTCCCAGCTAACATGCATATACCAAGAGAACAAGCGTCGCGTTGTCAAAAGAAAGATCGCTAAAATATATTAGCCCCATTTCTTGACATCGAAGGAGCCTTCAATAAAGTCAATACTAAAGCGGTAGAAGGACACTAAGTAAGGTTAATATTCATAACAATTTGGTAAGCTGGTACTGGAATGTTTAATATACTTGAAGAGGAACCCCTCAAGGCGGTGTGATATCTCCACAATTTTGGGTTATCATTCTACATGAAGCCCCTACAGCAACTGCAAAATCTGGCGTCAGATCTATAGCTTATTGTAGCGCGATGCTACTGGCAATGTATAAAGTTTCTCCCTACTCGCAGTGAGTAAATCGACGGGCCTATTAAAACCTTTGATAGTCGCGGTCCTATTGATGATCAAAAAGAAAATTCATCAGTCATTTACATCACCTGATGGAGGCAAATCTCTCACAATTTTCTATAGTGCAAAATATTTAAGACTTGAACTAAACAAAACATACTTGAAAATTAAATTTTGAAGAAAGATTCGCAATTAGTACACATTTTTGGGACACCTGGGGATCTCCTTAAAACACTAGATGTACACTGCTATGTATAATAGGACTCATATTGACTCGTATGGCCAGCGCTAAGTAAGACCACCTATCTAATGGCAATCTCTTAAGTTCAAGGACTACCCTGGATTGGTATCACCAGTGGAATAAGAAGCATTCCAATGCTAATGTCAACCTGCCGTCGTATACATACGTACATAGTTCATGAGCTGACGATTTATCAGTGTTTCCATGAACTTGAAAGGTGTAGTGGATCGGCAGTTATAAGTGAAGATGGTTTGGCCTTTTAAAGACACAGGGTAGAACAAATGCTAAAGAATGAAATCGTGACATGATCAAGATGCCAACACAGACTATGTTCCACATGAATCTTAGGACAATCGTATCTGTACAAACGTCTCATCAGAATTCGAAAGTGCATGTCACTAAGAGTTCT
The DNA here is from genome assembly GCA_949716465.1 of Chalcosyrphus nemorum. Classification (NCBI taxonomy): domain Eukaryota; kingdom Metazoa; phylum Arthropoda; class Insecta; order Diptera; family Syrphidae; genus Chalcosyrphus; species Chalcosyrphus nemorum. Next base: position 15,419,941 of record OX454333.1, on the reverse strand, counting down.
AAACCACTACAACGCTGAACAGGGATATTAGAAAAGAAGCCCTGCTCTTTTGAAGCGTACACCGATAGAGTTCTTCTTTCTAGCTGGTGAGTTGATTTTTTGATAGATTATGTACTGGAACAACAAATTTGCGGGATTGTAATCCGCACTTCCATACTTTTCCGTAAGAAGGAAGTCAGAGCTAAGTAGGTTCTCACCCATCTCTACGCCATGCCTTAAGACTTACCTTTTGTGGTATTTTGGCTAGTCCTGCTGGTGCAATATGTTTGTTGGGCTACTTCAACAAGACAGTCTATTGATGCCATGTTAGACTCTGCATAAACTACTCCAAAGGATGTTGTTGAGGAGGCGTTGCATCCGTAAAACATTAAGAGCAGTATTTTTTTGTAATTGGTCCTGTAATACTTGACGTTCTCCTTGCTGTCTCTTGTTGAAAATGAAGGTAAAAGTCTTGCATCTATAGTAAGTCTACTCTTAAGTAGGAAGTTGAACCTCCGGAGGTTTCAACATTTACTCTCCATGGATGGTGTCTACATCAGGTAAATATATCTTAAAGTGATTTTTTCATTGGTTTATAATTCAGAGTATTTTATTCGCGTTCGTGCTGAAACTCCTTAATAGCTTTTTGAGTACTGTGAAAATTGAATGGACATGATCGGGTCTTAAACACCAATCCTTTAATTCAATGACCAAATACACTATCACAATACCGTGGCCACCATCAATCTTTAAACATAAGGAGCGTGGGCCACCCTCAGAAGCGTGTTCCCTATCTTGAAGAGATCAGATGCTCTTTACTGCATAAGCACAGATTGATTCAAAGTCGCATACGAGACGAGTTAAAAGGTGACAAGTTCGTCCATTGTGTAGTGAACGGTGGAGGAGATACACTATACCAAACTATATGGTCGGTGCAGTAGAGCATCTGTAGGCGTCTAGCTCAGAGAGCTATCTTCAACCCTGGCTATAGTGCCACCTAGGAAAGGAAGTATGTTAGTAATTGAGTCTATATATTAAAAGCCTTAGCTTACCGCTTGAAATAGGTCTTTTAAGATCAAATAACCAATTTAGCCCAATCATTTAAAATTCGCACACAAAAACGCAATAAAACAGTGGCAGGAAATTAAATCTATTTTAAGTTTGAAGTTAGGTTCTGTAGTTCTATCTGTCAACTGAATCTATGACACCAGCCAATGGCATTTAAAGATCTGCGATAACAGCGGCAGATACTCATATCGCGCGAATAATTTCGTTAAACACTTCATTCTACAAACCATTAATTTTTATGAGAAAAAAAAAAAAAAACAAAGGAAAAGGTGATAACATCCAACCAAAGTAAGTACTTACATATAGATATTTTTCTGGAAATTAATTAGAACCGATAAACAGAAGATGGGTAGTAGGTACTTGTTAAAAGATAATAATCATTGATAGCTTCTCTTGAAATATCTCACTCAAGCCTCAGATCGTGAATATCGTTGCTATCACTATTTCCGTTTAGTCCCGTGTCCGTTACTTGTTTCAAATTGATTTTTTTTTTGCCGTTTTAAATGGATTCATAACCACCGCCGCCGATGCCAAAGGGGGCAATCCAGTTGAATGAATCCATTCTCTATCCTTTCTATCTGCGTTCGGCTTCTCATATCAATGGGAAAATGTGAATATTCTGTAGGATGCTAAAGATTCACAAAGGTAGTTCTTTTGGGGCTACAAAAAAAAAGAAAAAAAAGGTTTAAATTTGCATTTAAATTGTATCCTTTTGTGGGCACACACACACTCTCGAATACACTGATATACATTTGAATTCTTCTCAATTCCGCTTCAAGTGATAACAAAGAATTGCTATAATTTTATTCACCGCATGAGACGAGGGTGGTGCTCCAAAGGACATCTCTTTGAATTGGTAATAGTTTCAATTTTATTTTTTCTCCTTCGCTCAAAGGTAATTTCATTTTTTAATGGGGTTCTTTGGAATATAGAGTATAGTCTTGGCCTTTATGTGCGAGGGGAGTTAGGAAATCACTTTTAAATCGATCAGAGTTTGTCTTAGAAAAAAAAATCAATCCTTTTTTATACCGAGTTTTTGTAACCACAAATTAAATTGATAACCAATACAGATGATCTTTTAAATGGATTAATATCGAGACGACTTTTGCCTTTTGCGCCCTGGGTGCTATGATTCGAAGGTCCTCTTTGCTGAACCGTTGTTTTCCATCTACATCCATTATCCGACGGAGTATCTCCGCTCGAAGTTGTCCAAAATTTGCTCAGCTTCGGTTCAGGTACAAGAAAAATTAGTTTACTCTTGTGTTGCCGTATATTTATTGCTTGCGTACCCCAGCAGTTGGATAGATTTGTAGAACATAGTCCCTTCCTTGGCCAAATCCTGTTCACGTTTGCTAGAGCTCCGAAGAGCTGTTTCCAAGTTGCATAGAGCATTCCAAGGTGGAACCCGAAGCAATGAATTCTATCATAAGCGACCTTAGAGTCCTATTTTTGTTGGTACACTTGGGAGCCTCTCAGTATGGAATGTATTCTTTAATCTGGGAGATTTACATTAAAGGCGACGACTTCTTGCTCAGTTAAACTTCGGTCCTTCGGACAGTGTGGGGTTTGGTATTTCCTACCGAACCGTCTTATGTCACTCAGACTCCATTAGACACACAATATAATTGCCATTCACATGCTTGCTTATTCACTTAAACGATATTGAAAGCCTTTATGCCAGGGAAAACTCTCAGTGATTCATGGTCAAAGGCCATTATGTCCCTTAGTACATTATGTGTGAGAAAACTGAAGTAACCTTAGTTATCAACTCCGTAGGTGGTGTAACAGTATATAGAGATCTATCATCAATAATGTAATAAAATGAGAGTCTCTCAATTGCCATCATCCAATTTCAGAAGACATAAACTGAGTAGGACAATAGAGAGTGTCCTTCTGATTTATTCCCAGCATTACTGGTATACGAAAGACAAAAGCAGCTTTACTTTATTTCGTTTGTGCATAATATAGTTGTGAATTGTGCACCTAAATAAGATTCCAATGTCCTTGTTAGAAATATTTCCTCTGTGTGGGCATCTTTCTTATTTGAATTTGTAGGTACATTCTTGAGATTGTTTGTGAGGACGGTGAGTGGCATTGCCGTATTACGTACATAGTTTCTATAAATTTTGATTTAATGCAATGCAGTCTCTTTGAAAAATGTCATTTTCTGAGAAAAAGTTATAAATTTATTAGAATTCGTATTGCATTCAAGTCTAGATTGACTTGCAATACATTGCAATGCATTTGTAGATGGACATAAGTGCTGTAGGCATCATTAACTTTGTCATGATGTTGGGGCCTAGTGCGATCGAAGATTCTAAGGAATTATCGCCCCCAAGGGAGCAGGAAGCCAATTATAATTATCCTCTGTCACCATTTATAACTTTTTATCTCTTATTCTCGTTCTATGGGCCTTATCCTGGTGGCGATGAACTTGGCTGAACTTTCTAAAACTTTTGAAAATAGATTGTTCAGTCGAAGCTAAATGGAAAATCATTAGGACGAGCATCGACTGTAATTCCGCTGCAAACATAAAGAAACTGAAGAACTCCAAAGCACATAGCACATAGATTGCCTACATCCACGAGATTAACACCGCCTAGTAGGAACCCAACTTACCTTGCTGCTATGGAGGAGACAGATTGGAGGAGATCCCTAAAGGTCTTTCAAGACGAAAACATGAGAAACCTAAGCTAGAGAAGACTCCAATCAATGCTTGCAGCAGAGTAGAGTCAAAGAAAAAAACCGTCACGGACAGATTTAGGCTAGTCCGCCATGAATCGCAATAATAAACTGTAGGTGGCTGGCAATTCCAAGTCTTCATGATGACGCTATAACCCCGCCAATAACAGCTGGCGAAAAGACCTCTAATTCTGCATGCGCCAACCCCAGCAACTTCTGCTACAGATAATCTTCCAACTGCAGTCACCGATGCCAATAAAATTGAGCTTAAACCAACCGACAAGTAATGGACCTTTACAGGCAATATGTACAAGGCGCTGAGTGAGGTTTCCATATCATCGTTTGACAGAATGAGTTCAGCTTAAAGTGGGTAGAGGAGGAAATCGGCACGATTGGGTCAAGTTGATTTAATTCGGCTGTAAAATCTTTAAGACTAGTAGCTCGTTGCCAGAAAAAACTAATCAATCTAAGTGTCTTATCAAAGCCTCAGTACACAGTTTGTGTCGACATTTCGCTAAGAGAATCGCAACTTTCTAGTTCCGGTATATTTAGAATTGTATGACCTAGCTAAAACACCAGATCTTGTTAAAATTATAGCTAGAAACCAACAATACCATGCTCATCCTCTTTTGGTACCTAGTTCCAATCCATTTCTTCATAGATTGTAAGCGCTTAGATAAATCTATATGGACCCCAACAGTTGATCCCAGTGAACAGTGACTTGTCAGCCACAAGGAACTCAACTGCCTTGCCTAACCTAAATGCTCTTTTAAACTTCATAGTACTTCTTGTGGCCAAAACTACTCCCAGAATATAAAACTATTTTCTTGAAGACTCGAGCCACCAAAAGATAACTAAGAATCTCTTCCTTAAAACAAAAAGTGCTAACGTTTATAAATTTGGAAAATCCACTATGATATATGTATTCGTCCTTCAGGGCAAACTTGTTTACATCTTCAAATCCGAATGCAATTTGTGAAAAGTAATTAGCAATCACTGACACAAAAGTGGATTAAAAGTTCAGTTCCTGACGCCACCAAACTCGTACTCTCCATTTGATTTTATTTGGTAGACAAAAAGCTCAGGTACCCAAGGATAAGTTTCCTCGTGTCGAGTCAAATGATTTATTACATATCATCCCCAGCGACTCTCCTCCACGGTGCTGGTAGCTTCCTATCTAAAAGATTAGAAAACTCCATTCACCTGTGCTTGCGTGATACATACATCTGACCGAGTCTATGAGAAGCAGAAACTTTTTTTTGCCCATCCAATGGTGCTGGTGCAGTAGTAAATCTTAAAGCAATCTACGATACGAACAGCTCCATCATAGCAGTGCTGTTCATTTCTTACGTGATTAGATATTTTTTACGTGATTTTTTAGTGTATATTTTTGGGCGCTCGAAAAAAAGAAACTATAACCCACCACTTGCATATTTTATGGATTAAATGGTTTCTCTCCTGAGATACGAGTTACTTTAAATGCACTTAATGTGCAAAAATCCCTTCGATCTCATGACATAATTAATCTTCGCCTTAAAGGATGTCGTAGTAAACTTCATTTAAGACAGTCTGGCTGCACACAAATTTGTCTTGCGGCATTGCAAGAGCTTTAACGTCGAGAAGGACTTCTCCTCTTATAGAGTGGTGCAATGATGCTGGTGGTAGATACTTAGTTCCTGTCGATGGATGCCAACCGCATGGATCCATCCACCTGATGTTACTACTTACATTTATTTTTTAGAGCATCCAGGTACAGGTATATACCTACATACATATGTATGTAACCATCGTGCAAAGGGTGCAAAAGTTTACACAACCATCTTTTCATAGTGGATGGCACCATTTGTAATGCTAAACACGTAATTTTTGTGGTAAATTGCGATATTAAATCTTCACGCTCGGCTGTCTATGTTGTCTTTCCTGTGCTTGTGTGTGTGTGTGTGTGTGGTGCTTTAGTATCGTATCAGAGGAAAGGAGATTGCTGGATGCTGGATGCTAAGAGGTTGACTCCAATATTTCTCTTTGCTTTTCTGAAGACACTCATTTGTTGACTTTTAAATTGAATGGGATTGTGTAGGCGAAGTAGTAGGTATGTATGAGTATGTATTCTCGGTTGGTAGTGTTAATTTGACAGGATATCTGAGATTGAATTGCGGAACAGATGGTTACATACGTGATTTTGACGATATACTCTTAGATTATTATATACCTACTGTTATTACAATCAGATTTGACTGAGAATTGGGATGTATTCAACCGTTTGACTTATGCTACACATCTGCAAAAAGGACGACCAATAGCGGTTGCGGGGATTAGTCTTAACAATGGGTAGTTTAAATAGGACTTTGCCCATTTAGTTTCCCTTGCAACTAAATCTTCGTCTTAGTATGTGGGCAGCTATTAATTTGCGAAGGACCAAGACTGTAAAAAAACATTAGCAGCATGCAATAAGTGCCTTGAAATGGGTCGAGCAAAATTAAGATGAAAAACTGGCATTTGCTACGGCGATTGCTACAGATAACAAAGCGAGAGTTAATTCAGATACGAATTTGTTTGTTAGAGACAGACTTAGGCAAGAAACCTTAGAGTTCGAGCATAAACGCCTGACCCGATGGGACATGCAGCAATACAAAGTGATGCTAAATTAAATTATTAGAGTTATCTAGTGATCTGCGAGCGAGATACTCAGTAATAAGAGGAGAGCCCTAAAGAGCATGTTACGGCTTCAGAGCTAGAATAGAATTTGGCACGAATGGAAATGGCAAAATTGTAGTAGCACCGTAGTATTAGCAAAGGATACGAAAGGGACACTTTTGCAAGCAGTGTCCAATATTGCTCTGTGAGGCAGGACAGTCTGGGTACCGACAAAACCACTGTACCGACGGGCTCGCCTTTGCACTTTTCAAGACAGGACGGGATCAGTTGGTAAAAAGTATGTACAACCTTATCTATAAAATTTGATAGGACGAAAGTTTGATGAATAGAATTTTAAAATCGTTTGCCCGATCCTGAAGAGAAAGGACCCTCTGAACTGCTCCAACTACATGGATTGATAGAATTCTTTCCGTCATCGCATATAAGACTCTGTAAGCCGCTTAACTTTTAAAACAGTCAATTGGTGAGGCCAGACATGTGTTACAATCGGATGGGAATGCCCAGGGTCACTTTGATTGAACTGTTGTGCCGTTTAAGTCACGGTGATTGGAGCCGAAGATTTTTGCAACCTAAACAGCGGCACAGGCTTGGTGACACGACATGAGGAGGAATAGCTTGACCAACTTACGTGTCCAACTGTTGGTTAAGATTAAGGTCTAGCCAGAATGTACGGCCTTCTTACTAAGGAAGAACCGTATAAGCATCGATGATGTATGAAGTTGGTTAGCCGTTTCGTGATTTGATTCAATGTGAAGGCTGAGGTTTATTCACACTATTCATAACAACTTTCAGTGCACTTTTCTTCATTTGCTTACTCTTTAAGACATCCTCTCCACTCCAAGATATGTATGCAGAAGAAAGAAGAATGCGAAGTACTACTTTCCTCTTGTTCAGTAGTCAGTAGTAGTTGTAACGCAGAATATCCCTTTTTCTTTACAAGGAAAAGAAACATTGAGAGGTTCACATAATTTGTATATGCTCGGGGGAGAAAATCGCAATCGCTGGCATGTAGTTGGAATTGTATTCCAACGCTTCACTATCAGCGTAACATGCAAATTTGTTACGACACAAAAGTGTGCATTTGTCTCTCGTTGATGCATCACTCTGTGTCACAATCATCGTTATCGTCAACATGATTATGTGTGGCTATGGTTTCTCGGAAGGAGGAACTTATCCACTTGCAGACTCTGAAGAGTACCTAACTCACTTCTGGTTTCTTTTCGAGGTAAGTTTCCTATTCTTTTCTACGTTTTTTTTTTTTTTTATGGAAACTTGTTTCTTCCTTTCTTTTGGTTCATATTTAGAGAGAATATTCTTTAAGGATCTATTGTTGGGGGATGTGTGCGTTTTGTGCCCCGGTGAACTTACACAATTTCCAAGGGAAGATACAAATTTTTCTAGAATTTATTGTGTGTTGCACTTTCAAATTTGCATAATGCCATTAAGTAGCAATTTGTCGTGTTGAACTTTTGTATTACTTTTTTATATCAAACAAATGGAAGATAGTTGTTAGAATTGTCATATGTTATATTGGTTCTTGAGAAATGATAGTAAACTTATTTGAATGCAAGAAATATGTAGAAATGGAATTGTATCTATTGCATGTGGGCAAGACATTTTAAAGACATTAAACCTTCGCTTTATTAGAAAACTTCATCTAGTTCGTAGACCCTCAGCATAGTATCTTCAAGAATCGATGAATGAAAACTGATTAAAGATAAAGTTTCAGTAACGCCCGCAGAGGAAGGATTGAGTTGGAGTTCCTTCAGCAGGAGCAGAAAGTAGAGGTGATGGCAGAACAGTTCAATAAATGAAGACAAGTGAAAACAATTCTACTCAAAACGCAGTAAAGGGCCTTAGACGGCTTTAGAAATGAAAGGAATATTTTGGCGCGGTTTTGAACCAAGAATACACTTCATTTTTTACACAGAGGAAGGTTGTCTGAACTTTAAATTGGTGTTCCACAAGAATGCGTTCTTTCACCAATATTGTTTCGATTGGCGATTAGCAATACGCACCTAGGGCACTGAAAGCTTCCCGTGACTGCATGAAGATGTTATGAGATGCAGTTTAAGGATGGTCTCAAGACCGGCGGTTGCACTGGTAGTGCGTATGTATGCTAGGCGTTAAGTTAATGGGTTTTTTGGCTGCCTACCATTGCACTAGACTGCCACAGGTCAGACCCTATAGGCGTCACAAAAAATGTGTACATCCGCTGCATGGCCCAACAGAAATACGACACCTAGAGAAGAAGCCCTTTTCTGATTCTATCATTAATGTTCAATCTCTGGGTGTTGAAGATCGTAAGAGGAGTTTCTTCTAGAGCTTCTGATAGAGGATGTGTTGAACTACATAGTCTTCCTTTCGTTAGTGAATAGTACCAATTTGCTGCAACTCTACTCTTCCTGAACATTTATTAGCTCGCTAAGGGTAGGGAAGTAGCCCCGCATTGAGGAGTATCTATGGCGGTATATGCTTCTTTCTTTGTTCCTCCAAGTTAAGTAATGTTGTGTCTGCTGTCTAGTTTAGCTAACTATCTAATCTCTCCAGTTGTACATTTAAGTTTCTAAGAGATGAAGTGCCGCCGAAGACCAAGCGAGCAGTGTAGGATGAACAACAGGGCTACAAACTCTTTGATTGGAGTAGCTCTTATTTAGCGGACTCTATCAAGAGATGCTGCTACATTCCTAACCGTCTGCCATCCGTACATATCAGATAATTACTATATATTACCTACGTACATAATAATTCTCTTTGATCGCATTTATCTGACCTTTATGAAAGGACAGACAGCTATGAGTGGGCGATTGAAAACTACATCCTTGTCGATGTAATCCTTTTTTCTTTCTGAATACTTTCTTAAAAAAATTTTAAAATTCTGAAAGCATAGCATTGAACCGTTATTTTATTTGATTATTCTTTGAAATATAGTACATACATTCTAGAATCCATGTGAGGTATAATAAATTGTAAGCCACCCCCTAAAGGCCAACATCCAATGAAAGGAAAATTGAAAGGAATTCGCATAAATTCACGCACGCTATATAAACAGATAGAAATGGGAGCCTTAATTTGTGAATATGAAATGCGAATGTATCCATCCGTATTGATGAGATTGTGTAGCGCTTGGATTGTAGAGGTTATGTAAAATACCATCGGACCATACATCAGTTAGATACCCTTGCAAAATTATCTGACCTTTTTTTTTTTTTTTTTGAAGAAAAGGGATTTCCTTTTGCCAATACTCTCTCTCTATGCTTTATGCTGCGGATAGGAACGGGTGGCAAGAAGTTTGTGTAAGTAACCCAATTTGATATTGTGTTTATTTCCGAAAGGGCCATTTAGAGGATAACGAATGGGGTCGTATAGGATAACGTTTCTTTTTTCGTTTATTTAGAAGGTAAACGGAGGAAATTTGTATCGTTTTCTTTGGTTTGCCTTTTCGTTTTTACTGTTGTGTGAGTGAGGGTGATATTTATTAAAAGCGACAGGTCTGTGATGTCCTGAAGATGAATTTTTGATTGCAAAAGAGATAAAAAGAAGGAATAGGAAATGAGAAGTAAGGTTAGGCAATTTCAATTTATAAGAAAAGATAACGAGATCCATTTGGACTATTTGTACAGGATATGGTATTGCGAGTTCAAATTTGTCACAAAATATTGTTATTGCTTTTTAAAAGGATAACGTAATTCAGTGTGAGGATTTCTTTTTATAGTTGACGACACTTGGATGCAGTCTTTAATGAATTTTATAGTACGCCAAGAGAATGGTTTTGGAAAAAAAATATTTAAGAAAATAAGAGTGATAAAGTCTAGAATTCATAAGGGTGTTTGTATATTAAACCGTGCAAGAGAGGATTAAACTTTGTTTGACATGTCGAGGTACAGGTTGCGCCATCTTCTAAGTCGATACGTAAACATTGAATAACTTTGACATTTGTCAATTGATTGGCTTGAGTAGACATGTTTTTCAAATGTCAATTAACCACGAATCGCTTCACACAGACTTGTATCGTCATCGCCCTCAGCATTTTGGCGTCAGTGAAGCCACCTTGCGGCGTATTTTAAAGAAAAAAATTGTCACACTTAAAAAAAAAAGATTGTCATAAGAAGATTACATACTATCGTTATTATTTGATTTATTTGTGAATTTTCTCTCCTTTTTATCACATCATGAATATCTTCTTTATAAACAAAGTACCTCCCATTTATCTATCTCTCAAGGGATGATTTTAACACACAAAAATTCCATTCAGTCCAAACCTGTCATTTCTAATGAGAGAGAGAAAAAAGAAACACAAATAAATTACCGTTACACACAAAAGACAGCAATTTATTCAACCAACCAAACTCCCACATAAAACATCAACCAAAAGCATTCAATATAGAAATCCTTCTTCAATCGCAATGTCATGCCAAGAACCAACATCAATTTAAGTCCTTCAAGGAACTGATTTACATGAAAAATGTCATCGGCACGAAACAGATTATCCGAGTAGGGGAAGGGGCAAGGTTGGACGCCTATTTGTTGCGCCACACCATTGACGAAGCGAATCGAAATCAAACTCTTCGATTCGAAATATACCAAGTAGACAATCAAATCCGACAGCATCCGCCTGCTGGTCAATCACCAAACCAAGGACAACCTAACTGCCACGTAATTTCTCTGTCTACTACCCCACTCGACTCGACCATCTTGAAGATAGTTCCCGGAAAGACAGGAAGACAACTTCTTCTTCTTCTTCTTCTCGTTGTGCTATTCCCAATTGGATTCAATGAAATTGAAGTTTAACAACGACGTCGAAGTACAAGGATAACAGTGCTCCCTTCCATCACTCACAAAAGGTACCAAAGTACAATTCACTTATACTCCTAGTCCATATAGGTACCAGACAAGGGGAGAGATGAAAGCTAAAAGAAGGTGAACTTAAAGTTCACTTTTTCCTTGACGGGCAAGGCTATGGCGGGTAGCTCGTCGGCGACGTGATTGGATGATTGATTGGCTGATTTTCTTTTCGAAGTCTCGTTCCGGTATCCTTCGACTCATCCGAACAAACGGAATTGAATAAATTCAATGAAAGCAAAGAAATTCAGTGTTTTTTGCTTTCTCTTTCGCATTCGTTCGTTTGGTTGCCGCCGTTGATGGATTTCCTTGGAATGGCTGATGATAACAAGCAAATTGATGAGTTTAATCCCTGCCTATAGACACCGTTAGTTCGATAGAAGCAATCCTCAATCGTCAGTGAGTGACTGGCATTAATCTGAATTGATTTCGGCTGAAAAGCAGTGGCCAGGGCTCCATAAATTAGTCATTTAGATAATGGAACATCTCCACGATGATCAGTGTGTTCGTGCGTGCATGTTAAGGGGAATGAGGGCGTTAAGAGGAAGATCAACATCTGACTGAAGGATTCCCTTGTTCATATGGAAAAGTGCTTCGTTTTAATTAATATCGAACAGAAGGAGGTGCATATCAACTCTCATTCGAGAGAGAGAGAGAAAAGGGGCCACGGATACACAGACAACTGGATGATTACAAATGCTACTCGTGCTCCTCGAGGAATTAGTGGCACGTGGGAGAATTTATTGGATTACTTGGTAAATGAACGAGTCTCGCGGGACTCGGGTAAACTGTTGCATCCAGGGTGGGGTTTCGGAATTAAAGGGATTAGTTTGTAGCTGATATCGTTTGACTTCATGCATTTAAATGCGTTTAAAGATGGAATCAAATTGTTGAATATTTTGTCTTTGGATTTACGTTAAGTGCATTTGCTTAATTGCTGGTAATAATTTGTCATGGGATTTCGAGTTCCCTAAATGCATTTAGAAGGATGGTCTTAAACAGATTTGTGTTTCATTAGAAGGGTATCTACTAATTTAAATTATTTTTGAAACGATTTTATGAGGGTAGATATGCTCAGTGTTTCTGAAGACATTTTCATAGGTGCAGGATGAATTGATACAGCAGGATCCAGATTGAGTACAGAACAGTTCTAGCTATTATCTAGACCACAGTAGATCGCACGCGCTCTCGTATACTGCACATTAGGTTGCCCTTTTTACCGAGCTTTTCTCTCGTTCCAGGTTTTTCCAACAAGTGGGAGCAGTTGTTCAATAAATACAAGCCGCAGGACTCGAAAAACCTCGCGGATATACCGTTATGTCTTATCATCTTATTGGTTTTTCCTGTTTTGATCCGGGTAATACTTTCGTTTTTACTGTTCGTTGTTGTGATAATATTGGCATCCGACACCTCAGTCTGACTGATAGTGAGTATTGGATTCAATATCGTAGAAAAATATTGATTTCGTACGATGGCTTAGTACCCTTTGTGAGAACATCTGCGAATCGTACAATCGTATCGTATGTTCAGAAACACAGTATGTCATGGATGTCACTGTCACCTATGTACTCTCACTCTCTAATTGGACCTTAACACGCACAAAGTGTCTACCACAGTAACCACATCCAAATTAAACTTATAATTGGCAAACAAATAATTTATGTCATTATTCCACGCTCTTTGATATTCTAATCATTCATGGCATAAGCTCTGAATCCACAAACACAACACACCTGTCCAAGCAGTAGTTGCTGCAAAACCAACATACAACTTACAGCAACATCAACAGCAGGTAAGCAACTATGAACACACACCTGTCAACGAGCCAATAATACCACCTGACCAAGCTAATCTGCATATATCCTAACGTCAAGCTTCAAAGTTGTCCTTGCAATTGATTCAGCGTATGCATCGGGGAAAAAAAATCTCAAAACTAGGTGAAAAGGGTCGTCAAGAATTGATCCTGAGAATTCTCTATCGCTTAAAAAAAAAAAAACAAATCAAAAGAAAATCACAACTTCCACCAAGTCACGTATTGTCAGCGGTGCCCTGTTTACACTGGCACACTGCATCAATACGCTCTGATCCGCTACCCACATATCCTTGCAATTGGATACAGAACGAGTATAGTTCGTCTTTTTCGAAAGTCCTTCCGACAAATTTACTCAGCGGGTGGTTGGTGCGTCGTTCCGTTTTTGTTTGGTTTTCCACTTTTTCAGCTATCCTGCGAGGGGTTCATTCAGAAATATCTCTCTTCCTCTTGCTCTGTGTTCGCACGTAAATTACCTGGAAAGTACGTGACGTCAGAATGGGTTCTGAACGTTTTTGCACCGACCAACGAGAAGGGACCAAATGACCGAATCTCGTTTTGTTTTTAAGTCTTAGAAATTACACATACAAATGCCGCCGGATGTTGTTGTTTCGTTTCTTTATTTCTGTTTTGCTTTGAGTTTTTGGATTAAATGTTGAAATCACGTATTTAAAAGACGAAACGTGTGTGATACGAATCGTTAGCAGGTGAAGGTCCTTCTTCGCTAAATCCACCTAAACCAACTGGTCACGTTTCGATTTTCGGTGCAAACATTATTTTTCAATTAAACGAATGCGATGAGGATTGGTGAAATAAAATTCATTGAATTAGGTTTGCGTATTTACTTAGGGAACTTTTTAGGGGCTAAAAGGTTTTCTTTTTTTTAATTGTTGTGGGTTCGAGTTGAGAATGATAAAGGTTTAGACACAAGAACGTGTCTACGTGACGGTTCCACTGCGGTACCTTGAATTTTAAATGTTGATTTTATGATTCCGAAGAAATTTTGTGATTCGGCAGTAAGCAATTAGTGCCAGGTTAGATTGAGCAGGTGACAGCCGCATTCGAATTCAATGGGTGCATATGTAAATATGTACATATACTCTACTTAGACCAAACAATAATGATCACTAAACAATCCTTGGATGTACATATGTACGTAAGAAATGTGGACAGAGGTTTTAAAGACACGTTGTTGAAAGATACTTTTCCAAAGAAATTGTTTTGCAAAATATATATCGAATAACGAACAGTCTTCTGATGATCCAAGATTTATAATAGAAGGTGAGGCAAATAAAGTGGCAGTCCTGGCCATTTCAAATACTTAGACTTCTATAGAGTGTTTTCCTGCTGCCGAAACAGAATGCACTGTATCTGTGTCGGTAGTAGGAAAAATTCAAATTCAATTTACAAGCAATTTACATTTACATTTTTCCTTTCTCTATTTTTTGTTTCTTTTAGTTTGCAGTCCAATTTGTCACGCCACAGAGGCTAAAAGTCAGCTCTTACTACCGACACAAGGACGCGCCAATGACACACTGATTCATTGTGTTCGCATTATTGAGTTTATTTGTATTCTACTTTTTGACAGTTGGACCTGTCGCGATTACTGTTAACATTGACACACTATTGTGTTCACGCAATCAGAAGTTTAATTTTGACAGCTGATAGTGGATTTGCGCAAGAACACTGCTTCCTGTTCCTGTTTACTTGACGGGCAGTTTGAGGATATCCAATCTTAAGGAATCACAATGGGACGCCAATCTACCAATAATTGTGTAGCGCTTGTCTGTTGTAGTGTATGATGGAAGCACCTGACGGTGACTACATGACTGCATGGTAACACCACGACTCACTTGGATGTCACTTGTAAAAAGAAACCTAAGAGGTATACAAATACTACTCCAGATGACCCAAAATCCAAGCAAACGTGAACAAGGCTAGAATTTTATACATAGATAAAAAAAAATGCATCTCAATTTTCTCCTCTATAAAACTTGAACAATAAACTTACAAACTCCAGTGTGCTTAGATAGCTTGTAATACGAACATCTTATTCCAACTACCGATGGTTTTGAATAAACTTCTAAGAAATATTCAAACTCTATTAAAATATCAAAAAGTTTACAACAATTTCCTGTACAACACCCAAAACCATAGAAACGCATGCCAAATCTCTGCATCATTCCAAGAAAAAATTCCCAAGAATTAATTGCATCCAGAGCATAGTATTCACAAAACACTTATCAAATTGCCTCCTTACTCGCCTTCACCTTCACCTTGGCACCATGATCCCTCACTGTATTAATTAAAATCCTGAAGAAGCAAAATGAGTAGATATGTAAGGGGACTACTATTACTCATCCAGCCGCTACACACAATATGACAAGTGCTTGTCTGTTACAAGGTATCAACTTAACTTAAATCCTTTCACAAGCTTCTTGCTTCCTTGGTAAATTGATTCATCAGCAATTGCGTTGTACTCCCACTCACATGTGAGTGTATCTTTTAACCTATTTTACCACCCAAAGGCAATAGGGCAGCAGCCACCCCATCAAGCAGCCGAAAACATGAGAAGCTTCTAGCTTCAGGTAACCAACCTCCTCTTCTCACAAGGATATGATGTGTTGAGGAGACGGTTGAGAAGATTTTCCAAGAAGTTTTCAACTTTGAAGTTTGCCCCTTTAGAACCATCCAGAGTGGCAGAAGCAACTTGAATATCGTCAGTGAAATTGAAAATTAGTGAGTTGCTGGTTGAGGCAAAACTTCCAGCATGTTAAGTGTGCGTACCGAGAACAAAAAGATGGGTTGTAGGTCTTAATCTCTTGACAAACAAAGGCCTTCAGCCTGATCATTAAAAGTTAATATAAGCTGTCTTCCGTTCAATCAAAACTCCATCAGGACGACGATGATGTTGACGGCAACATAAATCAGTGTACCGCTGTCTTTAATTAAACAGAATCCGATATGAGTGGGTGGGTGTAAAGGATGCTGTATATCTCATGTCACAATTTAAGAAGAAATGAGGACACAAATGCAGTATATAGTACTATTAACCATGCCGAGACGATAAATGAGAGTAAGTCGTTCGTAGCTTCGCTAATTAAAATTAATCCAATTAATTTATATAATATTTGTTGTTGTGACAAGAACACAAGAGGACCTATTGGTGTTTTGAGCCTGCTGTTGCTTTTGCTCCTCCCGGATGGTGGTGGTGGCTGGTGGGTACTCTTGGCTCAATTAAATTTAACCACTCGAAATGTAATGTTGCCAGTGTGCTGGAGGCTTGGAAGCTTGGGTGCAATAAAGGAGTAAACATTGCGCGTCGCGTCGTTAGGGTGTACAAAGGCGGGAAGTATTAACCCTTGGAGACACTTTCGAGCACAACAATGAAAATGAAAATGAAAATGAATGAAATGATATTTCTCTTGCTGCTGGATGGTTTTTGTATTTTTATTTTGGTCGTTTGCTCCAATGTACAGCAGCGTATTGCTCCCAGGATAGCTTTTCCCAGATATACATATATATTGTCCATGAATTCTAGTAGGACTCTAGCTGGAACGTAAAACAGGAAGAAAGAGAGAAAATGTGAATAATGGTGTGGGTAGAATGGTCGTGCCCAGCTCTCAAGTTCAGAATTGTTTTGTAAACTCGGAAATAATTAATGAGAAGCGGGAAATTGAAAATTAATTAATTACATTTGTAAGCGCTGTAAATTTATGTAATTACATTTCCCCATAGACGGAGTGGTGGATTTCTCAAGTGTATGCTTGTGACGGCAGTGGAAGCGATTTTATATCGAAGGTAAGTCAGAATGATGTCTACACGCAGCAGACACTTGGAGTGTGATTGAGTATAGGTTATTGTTCGTAGCTAATTTTTAAGGAAAAGTTTGTATAAGCCTGTGAAATACTTTTAATAACTACTTTTAGTCTGTAAATAGAGTATTTTTCTAAGGGTTCAGTGTGACCAATTTGGTAGTGCTCGGAACAGTTTTAGTGGGGAAGTATTTCGCAACTGCTTTTGACAATTATAATTTTACTGGCGACAAAAGGGATACGCTGCATACTCTGATATTTGTGGAACGAGCAATGAGAAAAAGTTGGTATAGTAGCATGTAGTTGAAATTTGGGTGGTGTTTAACTTATTGTTGGAATTTGTAGTACTGCGAGCGATATCGCAGAGAAATGATTAGCGAATTCAGTGACTGAATATATTTGCACTGTATATGTCTACTCAGTTGTTGTCATTTGGAAGGCTTTCCATTACATCGAAGGACCGCTTTATGTTCCTTATAAGTACGTATGACGAAAAACCCTGAATAAAGTTAAAAATTTTTTAGTATATTTATCCATATCGGTTCGCCATTGAAGGTTAAATCGACCATTGGGAAAATACAGGTTGCGCCATCTTTTATGTCGATATGTAAACATTGCATAACTTTGACATTTGTCAATTGATTGACTTGAGTAGACATGCTTCACACCGAAACAACTCGCCTTGTGTTAACCCAACGTGCAAGTTTTCAAAAATAACGTCGCCAACAAGCACCATCTGACAATACTATTTGGCGTTTGGTGTCGAATTTTGTTAGGTATGGGACAGTGGAAGATCATCGGCATTCCGTTTGATGACGGCCAAGATGTTCTAATGAACTGGTTGAAGCGGTAAGAGAGATTGTATCATATCGTCACCGCACTCAATATTTTGGCTCCCTGGGGCCACATCGACGAAACCCATTTCACACTCTCTGGTGCCGTTAACATGTGTAATTGCTATATTTGGGACGAGAGCATCCACATGAGATCCATGAACATCATTGCGTGACCAAAAAGTGACTGTTTGAGCCAGCGTATGAACTAAAACGTTCAGTCATTTTTCTTTAGAGAAGGCGAACCAGTTGATTGGAACCGATATCGGTGGATGCTGCTCGTTACGTGTACCCAGCAATTGGTGGAAAAGGTCTGGACGATGAATAGTGTCAGCAAGACGATGCGCTATGCCAGATTGCAAATCAAATCAAATTAAGCCCTTTCGGTCTTCTTCTTGTGGGGTTATTTAAAAAGCAAAGTGTACGCCAGCAAGTCACAGACCAGTGAAGAGCTCAAGGCAAATATTCGCGTCGAATCTATAGCTATACTGGCCGAGATGCTAGGAAAGAGTGATGAAAAACGCAACTAAAAGGCATGTCGAACTGAATTGCTGCCAATCGACCATTCGGTGCGTCGGGTCTTAGGTTCCCCAAAGTCTGGTATATGATGCGAAATTTTCTACGAAAATTATCTTCAGTGCCTTCCTACTTAGATGGTTACGTAAGCAACTTTGAGCGGATTAGAAGTTTGGCTAATGGTTGGTAGTTTGACGCGCAGAATTAGAGTTCGCCAATTTAAAAAGGCCATCTACCATTAAAATATTAAAAAAAAGAATATAAATTGCTACGGAAAGACCCACTGAGAAGGATTTGATTCTATCTGGCCATCTTTCCACCGCCATTCATTATTCATGCGTATCTATCCAATGAACCTGATAAGCACAAGTCATATAAGATATAACTCGCACATAATTGTTGCGAAACTATTAATTGCTGTTAATTTATTAACAAGTAATTATTGAACTATTTCAGCGATAATATAATTACCCTTACCCCCGATGCACATAAATTACCCATCAATATCGCTAGCAATCATCTCCAATGTAAAACATGCTAATGACATGAGATCTTATCCGTACAAACACACAGCAACCGCCCGCAACCATTTTGAAATAATTCCCAAAACAAATACCATATTTTCGCAACAGTATCCACTAGTTACCAGCTTCATACCACCTCATTTGCAAGCGCAAACAAACATTTACAACCGTTGGCATATTTTAATGAATGTTCCATCATGTGGGGAGGTGCACCCATTTGCACCCGCCAGTATTTCAATTCATTGTCCGTCGTTTCCTAAATTACTCCTAACGGCGATACTGCACAAATTAACAATTAAAATTCAGAAATAGCAATACACACACACCAAGTTCCCACATTTGAAAACAGGCCAATCCTCATATTTCAATTGAAAACTTTTTATCCATGCGATTCCACAACGAAATGTAAAAAAAAAAAAAAACAGAACCGAAATGAGAAAGACAACAATAATAGTGGTGCTTTTGCATTGTCCTGCAACTGACACATCCTTTCCACAAACAGAATGAAAATGATGGACTCGTCTGGTTCATTGGACTGATTGTGCAGACATGTACAATGCAAATATATGCATACTCCGAACTTGAAATCTAAATTCGCAGGACTGCCAGAGGACATCCGCGGAGTAGCGTGTCCAAATCCCCTACCCACGTGCTTAAGAGGATAATGCAAATTTCATAAGCTAAGCTTTTGTTTCTCTTGTTGGTTTTTGGGTTTTTTTTTTTTGTTGCTGTTGCATCGCTCCAAGGTACTTAGTCGTTGGATTTCAGTTCATTTGGGGAAAGTTAGAGCCAAATGGGTTTCCGCTGTTCATGTGGGAAATGTTGCTAACTTATTCATTACCAGTGATGGGCGAACATTTTACTGCAACAACTGTCTCATGAGTTAAATCCAGTGCAATGCTATTCCATTCTCACTTGAGAGGGAAATGGAAAGGGGAAAGTTTGTGTGCCAAAAACCGCTCTCGGTGAATTGTACAGCTCACAGGAGCTACTGTCAATCGAATAAGGATTCAAGGAAGAGTGTTTGTGTCTATATAGTAAGTGTGTGTGTCACAAGTTGGTCCACAGAATAGAGCGTGAGAATCGATTGTAATCCACTTTTGGGAGGAATGGGGGAAAGACTCCCTTCTAGTGGCAGATAGATTGGCAAATAATGTAAGTGGTTTGCCCAACCATCCCTTAGAGTTGTACCATCGTCTTGTGCATTTGGCAATTGGATCATTGAAGTGAAAATTTCCTGATGGCACTTGGGTATTGAAATCAAAATATTGGCATTTCCCTGTGGCATCTAAGCATATTTGTTGATTCTGTTTTCGATTTCCGTTGAGTAAAGTGGTTGCACTTGGAAAAAAAACCCAGTAACCATTTTGTGATGATTAATTGTATGCTTTAAAGTAAGTACCTGGTTGCATATAGCGAAACCGTTGTCGAGGATATTTCTCTTCAAATATTTGATTTGAGCGAGATGAATTCCGATTGCAAATAGATAAAGTTATTTAAGATAAAATAGCTTTAGTCATTTTTATTTCGTCCTTGTTTCAGAGCTCCGCAATATCATCACACTTTCTACAAACATCATACAAGGCGGTTTCGCTCAAGCCCATGAATTTAATATGTCTTGGAAAAGGTCCCTGAAAGGGTCATGCGAAGAAAGACATCAGGGAACTCGTTTTCCGTGATCCTTGATCTGGTATGACCTAAAACCCAAACAATAGCTAAATGTTGCAAGGGAGGTCAAGAAATTTTTGCATTCACGATCTAGGTTGCAAGATGGTCAAGTCCTAGCTTCTAACAACTATACATGTCTGCACCTACAGAAGGGTCCTACTGTTTTATGCCTTATCCCAAGGGCAGAGGGGTTTTGAGAAGCTTTCTCATGACAGTTATACTCTTGAATGCTTGTCAGACACTCGAAACTTATGATGGTATTTTTCTGGATTCGAACTTGGAACTCCTTGCGCAGTAACTACTGATCAATCACCCCAACCCAGATAGTTGATCGTATTTGGAACGATCTGTTCGATTACATTTCAAACTCAGACTTCAACAGGAGCACCATTAGATGACATATCCGTAGGACCGGAGTCCGGAGTTGCTTTTGTTAAGAGAATTTGTTCGCCATCCAGGGTGTGGACCTGGGCCTCAAACACCCGAAGAGCCAGCTTCCTCGAGTTTCGCACACCAGGCTGAGGTCCTCCAAATACCGCGAGGTCTTCGTCTACTGCGCCGTCCATCCGGAACGGATTCGAACGCGTTCTCCGATTGATAGTTGGGCTCCATGACCCAGTGATCCTGGCCGCTGTATGTGTACGTTTTTGGCCAAGTCGATGTCCTTATAAAGGCCTTATCTTCTTCTCCACTCACCGTCTATGCAGACAGGATTAAAGATAAATCAAAGAACACAGGTTAACAAGAGCGACCGTTCGGTTGATCTCCCCACTGGTGCCATTCGCAGAGCTCACCACAGAACCTAGGTAGTCCTTTACTACCTCGAAATTATTTCTGTATTTATTTGCTTTCTGTGCAAGATACCAATATTGTGTGTCCTTTTTTGTTGGCAGAATAAATTTTGTCTTGCATTAAATTCCCGCTAAAACCAGTCTTGCTGCCTCGTTTTCAATGCTCGTGAATGTCCCACGAATGACTCGCTGAGTTCTTCCGATTATTTATCATTCCGAGAGACACGTAATCAAGAACAATACATATATAATTATTTCATTTAGTTTTATCGTTTAGTTTCCTACGCTTCAGCTGACATCCACAAATTAATACAGATGAATGACTAAGCGTACCCCATAAGCCATTTGAAATTCCTTAAGGTATGTATCCCCATTTGCTTACTTTTCATATTTCTAATTTTAAAGTCAAAACCAATATTATCACTCAAAAATAATTAGAAATTTGTTTCGGAAAAAGAAACAGTCCCCATCAACGAGGGAATCCGACAATTTACCAAGAAATTACTCCAAAATAGACTTCCCTATTCTCCCTTGGAGGAGAGGTGTTTGCCTTCCGTCTCTTTGATCAAAATGATATCCCTTCAGAACAAATAAATACGAAAACTGTCAACTTAACGTCAAACTTTAATTATAAATAAAAAACGGAGCCCATCCAGGAGTAAACTTCTGCTTCTGTCGCATGGTACTCACAACCGTGCCATTAATAGTACTTTGCCTTGTCAAGTTGTCAGAAATAATACACGACACCGAACAAATCATCCCTAGTCCCTAAAAAAAAAAACAAAAAACAAATCATAGACATTCTCTTAATATAAAAAAAAAAAAAAAATCCAGAAAAAAACGTTTATTTCACCAAAAAATATGTTGAATATTCAAAAATAGAACGAAAAATATCCTGTGACAAGAAATATACATACATACCTACCTACTGTAAAGGAGTCAACTGAAAATAGAATAGAAACATTCCTTGTCCTTCAGGTTTTTCTGTTTTGGACAACCAGAACTCACAGCATAAACTAGAACCCCAACCAAACCACACGTTGTACAAGGAAGCACACACATGTGTTTCTTTATGATCCTGCCTCGAACTCACATTCATGTTTTTTTTTGTAGAGTGTGAGTATGTGGCCGCTTCGGTCTGCCAGCCAGGATACCTTCCACATCGTAATTTCAACAATTACAGATTCTAAGTGAATGTTAGCTTCCCGGACAGCAACGCTCAGCATGTTGCGAGGAAATCCCCCGGGGAAATTCGCCCAAGGTATAATGTGTTTGCAGACAATCTTTACGATGACCAAGGACGAACTGAGCGCTAGGATAAAAAGAAGAAGAAAAAAATAAATGAAACACAAAACAATGGAGAGGTTATTTAGAAAATTAACTTTCAGGACATTTCTATGTCAATTACAATCCCATTGAGTGTGGATTCTTTCTCTCTGTTTGTGTGTCGGAATAGCTATTACAGTAAATTGTAGGAACACTTGTGGTCAAGGGGTTTCAGGGAATATTCGTGTAGATTTGTTTATTAGAATAATAGATAGTCCCTCGAGTGAGGCGAGAATACAATTTGATTCTTGAATATGAGTAGTTTTGTTTATTGTTTGTGTGGTCAGGGCGGGGGTTTGGGTTTATAATTGCGGAAATGCTAGGCGCCATCAAGTGTGGTCTATTTAGTCGGATTGTCATGGATGAAAATAATTAGTTTATTTGTGTATTCATAGTCGATGACGGGTATATAATCGATTCCGTGAACTTATCCCTTCTGCAGAATAGTTGAAACTTAACTCTAAACAAATTTGACCCAGGATCAGATTTCTATCGGTGGTGTCGTAGGTCCCAATAAAAAAAACTCTGTAAGGACATTCCTTTAGTCATTCATTTGGATATACATGCAACTGATTTGATGACAATTTTGGCTCATTAATTAGCATTTGTCATTCAACTGAACATTTGTTCAAAGATCAGTCGGATTCGAGCGATCAAAAATCATCAAGACGAGGGATTGGAAGCCACTTTAGGCAGAATGTCCAACGCCATTTGAACCATACCAACATCGTCCTCGAAAAAAAGAATAAGCCTTCGAGGAGAAGCCTTGACAGCTATTCTTAGGAAAAAGGCCTACCCTTTGTAACAGCCCCAGTTAGTTCTTGAAAGAAAAAAGTAGAGGATGTGCAAACAGACGCTGGATTCATCTGGATACATGCGTAAGCGCTAGAGCTCTATGGCCGGCCTTTAGCAAGAAGAGATCATCAACTCTGGTTAAACTCAGTCGTCATAACGCACGGGTCGTTTCTGGCGTAATTACCGGCTCGGTGTGCTGTGTGACTGTCCTGCCCTATCTGTTAGAAGAAAGAGAACTCTTGGCAGTCATTTGTTCTCGGAGCTTACGCAATGTTAAGCTGGTGGACCTCCTGAGATTTATATTACTATCTGGGTGGTTCTAACAGCGGACCTTATTACAGCATTCCCAGGGTTAAATGATTGGGCACAATGGACCCGAATTGTGGGTCTAAGTGAGCAGTGACCATCTGGTCACAAGGCACCCATCTACCTTACCTAACCTAGGAAAGATTTGCTTTCACTCCATCGTTGCGCTTTATGTGTAACTTCAAAGGACATTGTCATAGATGGAGCACTAATACTCTATCCAAGTTTATCCTTTTAGCCAAAAGAAAACTATTTTTAATAATTGAATCACTCTGTATATCCAAAAGCTATCTCTTCCGGCATGCAATAGTAATTTTTGAGGCCAATACAAAATCAATTATGCTTGATTGTTGCACGCTTAAAATAGAAAAAAGGATACTTTTCGTATCTTTTATTATAATTTCAACTTTAGCTCTTTGTACGTGTACATGGAGAATTTCGATTTCTTTTCCTTTTGCATGTCCTCTAGCACAGTATTAAAAAATCCCTTTTCTTGTTTCTCCCTAAAAACAGCCAATAGAAGAAAGTAGAAGCAAAAGTACGATAAAAAGAAGGAAATTAACTGAAAATACATACCACGAAGGAGGATACAACCCAAGCACGCTATCCTCTATTATCCGCAATTTTCAAGTGGATAAACCACAACAGCGCAGCGCAAAAGCAGCAGGAATCCCAAGAGCGGATATTTACGACTTCATAAGCACTGTTCGTGTGCTGCTCGTAATGGCTATGCGATAAAGCAGAAGCGCCGACACAGAAGAGAAGAAACAGCACTCATCTCGGGCCACCGTCACAAGCAGTAGCAGCAGCAGCAGCAAAAGCAGAAGCAGCAGCCAAACCAACATCGCCAGGAATGTAAACTCGGAGAAGAAACTATTGTGGTTGCTTCCACACGCAGAGGGTATATATATATTCCGGAAATAGAAGTTGGAATCCACAAAAAGAAAATAGGAAATAAAATTCCAGAGGCTAAACTCCCTCCTTTCTTCTATAACTACTGGCAGCGACAGGACAGAGCACCCGTATACATGTATCTATGGATGCTTCCTGGCAGAGATTCAGAGATTCAGAGATGCAGAGATGACCTACAGCATGGTTCTAACTGCCGGCTTAGTTCCTGACAATCAGAAAGACATTAAACATTATCCTCGATGGAGCACAAAAGGAACCATGCCACAAGAGAAAACAATTTCTCCATTCAGCAGTAGGAGTAGGAGTTGGATTCCTTCGAAATTCTCCCCACCTGGTGGTCGGGCAAGTGATGAGTGAAACTTTTTTTTTCGTTTTTCTTTCATTTTTTTATTCGTCCTGTACTCTAGTCTAATTGAATCACGTCAGTGAATTGCGCCCGGAAGCACTTAATAGCTATCCTTTCTACCAAATCGGGCGTGGGATTTTCGGGGAACGAAAGACAACACAGCGCCCGACCGATGTCTTGATTTGTGCTCTAATGATAATGAGGTGAATCTATGGAGTGGATTGGAATCACACGAGGGTATCTCTCTCGTCTACTACAACCCCAGAGGAATGATTTTTTTTCCAGAAACTTATTCTTTTTTTTTTTCATTATGACATCCAACGTCGGGGGACGCAACTTTAATTAAAGGTAATGAGGGCCGTGAGGTAGTGGCGTGTTTTATTTCAATGAATCCCGAGGCTCGTGTGTCATAAAAAATGAGATTCGAGTTGCAGGAGACTGGAAACCTACGAGTGTTACCGGAGAGAGACACTTATGGGCGTTTTTTTTTTTTTTTTCGTTTTGTTCTCCTCTTCGATCATGACTCCTGGCATCTGTTCGAGGAGGAAAGTGAATGATGAGGGTTCCGGTATCTGAAGATGATTTAAGTGGTTTTTGATTTTTACGAAGTAATTTTCGTTTTTTTCTTTCTCAAAAATCTCTCTACTTTTTACGGTACTCTGGCAGATATGAATGGGAATGCTAATACCACGTGGCATACGTTTTTAATGATTCGAATCACTTGGGAGAAGGTATCTATCTATATGGATGCATGCATAATCCTTCCTGTCATGGATAGGGAGAGTCTAAGTATTTTTAGAGTATTCTCTCCCTCTGACTATTTTTTTTTTAAGTTTTAATCATAATTACAAATGATTTTAAGTGGAATTCGGTAATGGAAATTGGAGGGGCTCCAAATGAATGCCATTGCTTTAAAGACGGTGTCGGTATTTGGGTTGGGGTTGGTGCAAGGATTTATTATATCTTTTCGTTAATTTACCAAAGGAAGGGATGCAAGTTGGAAATGGAATGGATTAGTGTAATTCGAGGAGAGACAATTAAGTAAAAATAATCTTTCAAATCGATTGAGGGGCTAATGGTTTAGTGCAATCAGCATTAATTTTACCTATTTCACGGTCTGAAATAGACTTAGGTTGGAAGGTTTGAATGTTGTATTGGTTAGTATAGTTTATAATCCCATCTATTCAGCACCAGATCTTCGGCAAAAAGTGATCAAAAGATCGCCACTAGACAGTGTATGCACGGATTGTGCTGCTTTCTTTGTGCCAAAGTATATTGTAAACTATTACAAACACTACACATTGTCGCTGCTACTCTTTACAATCTTTCTTTAACTACTTTGTCAATTTTTTTTTGCAAATAATGCTACATCATCTGCATCTACCACCTTAGATCTTCTTTTTGTTTCGACTCTTTACGACTTATTACGAAGAAACAGATCTTCAACCAGTCTTTTCCTGAACAGTGCGGCCTCAACGTTCACCTCTCACAAATTTCTTGTGAATTGGTGCCTAACACATGTTGCATATGCTAACCCGAGATGGCAAGATAAGAGTAGATAGCCTCCCTCGTGTCAGGAATACATAGCTAGAGACAGTATAAGGGCTAAGGTAAAAGTAAAGTCCTGCAAGACACAAAGATTATGCAACCCAGAAACTTGCTCCTTTTCACTAGTCATTTTATTGACGGGGAAGATAAGTTATACCACAAATCGAACTAGAGTAGTTACCTCCATCTTTCAAAATCTTAACGTTTCTCTTCTAAAAGTCCTTCAAAGCATTTCAATATCAATAACTATTGATCAACGACCTTGTGCTCTGTGCAAAGTTCTCTAAAAAGACAAATCCATTGTATCTTCTTCCTCTGATTGAACGCAACCAAATGAATGCACAATCTAAATGGAAGACAACAAATGAAATCAACAACAAAGAAAAAAAGCAAGGAGAACAAATTTAATACTCCTCATCCTTTAGAAAAACGATAAGTTTCCATCTCATCAGTAATGATGTCCTTCCTTCTCGATAACACTTTGACACTCAACCGAACCAAAAAATACAAAAAAAAAAAAAAAAAAAGAAGGAAATGTTCAGATCGGTCCAAAGGATATAAAAGAATATCCACCCGAAAACTTCCTCCTCTGTCATTGTTTTGGTTCTTTTTTTCTTTACCTCCTGCAAGCTACTAAAAACCAAAACAAAAAAAAAAAAGTATCCTCGCTATAGAAAGGCACTAGAAGACAAAATGATGACGGTTGCAATGAAACTGAATTTATTGATTTCGTGGGGCAAAATTAAATCCTGTCAGAAGCTAAATATCCGGAAAGTTGGCAGAAACTTTTCCGTTGCTTTCCCTTGGGAAAATCTACGGCGAAATATAAACAAAAGGACCCAACAGACAGCATTGACACAGAGAAAAAAAAAGAAAAAAACTTTCGGGAACACTTTTTTAGTCCACTGTCACTCTGTTTGTTTTAGTTCCTTGGATATTGGCGGGGGACACCAGTAAAGTATGTACACAGCCAGGAACACAATAACAGTGTGGAAAGTTCAAAGCAAAAAAAAAAAAAAAACTCCAAGGATTACAAATTTCCAAAAAACTAAAACAAAACTTTTTTATACTTGTATATTTTTTTTTCACTCTTCTTTTTATTATTATTTTTTCGGCTTTCTTTCTTGAAAGAGGAAAAATGATAGGGGAATGGTAAGGGTTCCTTATACACACTCCTTTGATACATATGCGGGAGACAGGACGAAGAGTTGGGAATTAAATTTGCTAATGCTCCTAATGAGGATGACAAAATAAAATTAAACTCCTAGCTAACCGAGTACAGAGTAACACGAAACTTTTTTTTTCCGAAAAATAAAAAACAAACTTTTTGTACTCCCTGGAAGTGGAGGTCCTCGTGCCATGGTAGTTTTGGATGTTGAAAGTTTTTAGTGGTAATTAAAACGACAACTCTGATGGGTATGTTGTTTTCGTGATGTTAAAGAAGCTTTAACTTTGATTTGATTGAAAGGAAGCGAATAATTGAGATTGAAAAGGATTTTTGAAATACAGTCGGTCTTGAAATGTAATCAATTTGAGTTTTATTTTAATTGCAAATAAGTTGTGCCTAAAGTGGACATCGGGCAGTAAGTGACCAATCTCCACCCTAACACACCTTCGACACTGTGAGGCTTAGAGAAGTGAATGAGGCTTAGTTATAGGACCCTTCTCTTTCAAAGACTGCAGTGTCGGCATGTCGGTTTTTGCTGATGGGATAAGAGAGGCATCACAGGAACACTCAGAAACAACCAGCTCATTGTATTGTCTGTTGGGACTCAGGTATAACCAGGCCCCCTTTAAAGCCCCATTTTACTGCGTTTGCTTTCTGCCAAAGAATCAAATTGACGAAGATCCCACAGCAACAGCAGTCAGAAAATCAACCCCTTAATCGCTGAAATACCGTCAGAAACAATGGTTTTGCTTATGCCCAAAGCCTAGCTTCTCAAAACTGTACGAGTTATGCGTGGTATACACTTATGCACGTACAAAAGCGACCTACAGTTTTATGTTGTATCCCAATGGCAGATGGATTTTTGGAGAAGCTTTCTCGAGATTTTCTGGGACATGCGAAGAATCTTGTGGTAGATGGAACGCCAATAAAAGCAAAGTGCTGTGCTCTTTGATTGGGAGCATTTTTGTTTGTGTGAAGGTGATCTTTATTTGACATTAGCTGGAAACTGGTGATAATGCGCATGGCTACGTTGTAGCATGCTTACAGGATTTTCCAGTTAGCGTCGCTTAGCTGAAGACTGATCTTAGTTCAAGGCAGATCTACCTATTGCTTTGTAGGTGGAGAAGAGCGTTTCTTTACCCCACGATCTTCCTGCTACTGATTTGATTACATTGTTGCTGAGTTGGTTCCTCCAAGAAAATGTCATGTCTTTTCACGGCCCCACCTCTTCCGATAACATATACAGTTATAAGAAGCTAGGCCTTGGCCCTCTATGGGCTGCTTACGGCCTAAGATTTATTTTTATTTATTTTATCTTTTATTTTAAGTCAAATTCAATCAAGGTAGATGTGTAAGTAGTTTTAAGAAGGACTGAAGGATGGGAGATACTTAAAATGTGTCCACAAGATGATGCCTAAAATTTAGTAAAAAAAAAAAGTATGACAAGAACTTAAACTAGGAGGAGGAAGAGATTTAAGAATCCTTGTCTCAGTTTAGTCACTCAACTCAACTAAATTGTCAGTGAAAGCTAATTTAATTTACGTACCAAAATTTTTTACTCGAGTGTTTCAAGCCTTTAAACGTACCTACTTAAAGTTGTTGTTTTAAATAGTGATGGCGATGAATTTAAACCCTAAACACTCCACGTCGTGTTGCCAGTATAAAAAGAAAAAATAATTTCCTAAATTCTTGTCAAGAGAGTTATGCACATTATCTGATGTCCCTTTTCGAATTAAATCAACGAGATTTCGATCTTTTTTTTTCTTTTTACTGTAATTTAAAATTGCGGTACTTGCATAAACTTTTTCGTTTTTGCTATCATCCCCCATTATTCAAGTCCCATATCGCCTATAAACGGGCATCAAAGCAAAGCATTTCACAACACATTTGTGCGCCAATAAATAAGCCCACAATTATTATTCCCGCTATCACATATGGGATTTATTTGAACACAAAAAGTTGGATAATCAACTTATCGATCGACTTTGAGGCCAAAAGTTTCTGGGTGACATATTCTACTGTCCGCCTGACTGCCATTTATTTCCGCACACAGCAAAAAAAAAAAATAAATAAAAAGAAGACGAAACTTTTCGCTGCTTCACATCCAGAAGTTCTAAGCCGATATCTGTGTTGTGCGTAGAATCGATTCAACTTGTAGATGTTACTTTTGGATGATTTAATGCTCCTCCAAAAGAAAGTTACAAGAGAAATGGATGCAAAGAATTATTGCCCCTTTAAACCCGCCCGTTTTGGGGGACCCATCAATTTGAAGACTTCCACAAAAGTTCATCGGACTTGAACAGTGTTTGGTTTATCTTTTTTTTGTTTTGGGGCCAATTGAACGGTTTGTGGGGATTTTTTTTTTTTGTTTCGAAGTTCTTTTGGACTGGGACAACAGCAATCAAATTTCACATTTGGATGAGTCGCCACGGTCTTCTGTGATGGCTGATGGCTGATGGCTTTGACCAAGAACTACTAGCACGCTGTGGCTGATTGAAATTCTAAACATATGCAAATGCGTTTGTATTACGTGAGCTAGGTGCCAACTAATTTTTAAGTCTTGACCGATGACGACGATTCACAAATTTCGAAATGAAAATATGAATTCCATTTGGAAAAGCAAACCAAAGTGATTCGAAGCCATGACAGTTTATCGCTGCGCGTTGCTAAAGTGTCATCACTGTGTAGTGAAGCTTCTGAGAGTTGACGAGTTGAGAGTTGAGAGTTTAGTCTTCCCCGCGGACAAGTTTACAGTGTTTTTCAATTCGACATTGTGTACAGATACAGAGAGAAAGGGATTTGCTGTTTTTTCCTGATTTGATTTCGTTATTTTGCCCAAAGGGAGCACCCTGTCCGCGCTGCTGGATGGCAGCTATGACGAGTGGGAAATGTCGTCAGACTATATCTGTCTTGCCCTGTAGGCTATTGCGATTGTGATGGATTTATAGCTTAAATGGTAAGACAGATGTAGTTTGGTGATGAGTCGTCGTTGGCGTTGTTTTGAACTGGAAAAAGCTGTAAACATTTTGCTATTTGGGGGAGGAAAACCAATTTCAGTTTTTCTTTTATGAATAAGTGTTTAGAATTGAAAATATTAATCAAGAAAATAAAGCAATTTGTGTGGCGTTATATTTTTATATTTTTCTTGTGCTCATTTAGTTTACAAGATTAACAAACTTGGATAAGAAATTTTAAATTTGATACGGGCTTGTTGCGGCTCTCGTAAATCAAGTTTAAGTCGACATACATGGTGTTATGCTGTTTAGTCATGGGATTTTTTATTTTTCTAAGAACCACGATTATGCGATTATAAGCCGCTGAAATGGTGTAAAGTGCGTGGCAATTCCAAGGCGTAGTTTACTATAAAACACTTATCTCCTTCAATGGCTTAAGAGAAATATGTTGATATCGTGAGGCTTTAATCTTTTTTTTCGAAACTGGATAAATGGTATATTTTTAAGAAATAGAAAACACAAAACTATTTTATGCACTGCCAATGAATCAAAGCCTATTTTCTCCATTTTAGTAGAATTTTCTCGACTTTCAGAAAAATCCAAGCAAAAAATTGTATGATGAGGAGCTTACAGTAGAATCACCCACCACATTAACACCGATCCGCCACTTGATGCGAGCAAAGTCAAACCAATCACAGAGGAAGTGCTGCTCTGTGTCATCTGGCTATCGGGAGGCATTGTAGATTGGAGTGTCACTTAAGCCTATCATGTTGAAATGCTTAGGAAAGGTTAAGTGTCCCAATAAGTTGTCACCATTCTTTTCTGCTGAGAGACAGTAGGAATGCCGCTGATAACTTACATGTGAGAGGAATTCGTTTAGCCATAGGCAGTCATACACAATTGTGCTCGAGAAATACCTAATTGTGAAGGTATTTCTCGAGTATATCTACAAAGAGACACAAAGCAAGTCCTGAGCTTTGTTCCTAGTCTTACGTAGGCCTCAGCTTACAGTAAGAGTTTAATCTTGCGATCGAATTCATGCATTGAAAGTGTTTACTTGATTAAGCAATGCCTGCCCTATATACAGCGCCATTCTCATGGCCATTAAGATAACATATCCCAAAATTTAGGGTACACCTAGAAGAAACTCATACTTGACTATGGTTTTTGATTTGAATAATATTATTTTAACAAAATAGGTGCTGTGAAACAGTTTATTCTTTTTACACTCCACGGAGCTAAAACCTTTTTCAATTCTGGAGCCGTACGGGATAATTCGACTGCATTTAAATTGGATATTAGAACAGTCTTCTGAAGTTCATCTATAATACTCGTAAAATGTACATATGTATCTATAAGCCATGAGTCGTCAGAAGAGTGTCGCTCTAGTTCATCCAAACCACCAGAAGCCACCCAGTACAAGACGATGTATTGCTTTGAGATAAGATTACTTACTTACTTAAAGGGCTCCCGACCCTTGTAGAGTCCCTGCCTTAGACATCGTTGCCTTCCATCCTCTGCGGTCCCGAGCACGCTGCTTCCAGTTGTGAAGACCAAGTTTTCTGGCATCCTCGACAGCTTGGTCTTTGTACCGGAGGTTCGGTCTTCTTCGCCGTCTCGCACCTGGGGGCTGAGATTCAAAGATCCTCTTGGCTGGAGCATTGTTGTCCATTCGCTCGATGTGGCCGAGCTTGGCTTTTTGGACTACATCCATATCCTGGTACAGCTCATAGAGTTCGCGGTTGTACCTTCTCCTCCATTCGCCCTCCTCGCATAGGGGACCTAATATCCGACGGAGTATTTTACGCTCGAAGGTGCCCAATATTTGCTCAGCTTTCTTACTTATCGTCCAGCACTCGGCTCCATACAGCAGGACTGGTAAGATGAGCGTTCTGTAGAGCATTAATTTGGTCCGTCGAGTTGCTACAGTTGTTTCGCCAAACCGAAGCAGCAGCGGTTCGCTAGGTTTATTCTTCGTCGGATCTCTACAAAGGTGTCATTTGTAGGATTAATATTTGTTCCGAGGTAGGTGAACTCCTTAACTACCTCGAAGTTATAGCTATCAACAGTGACGTTCTGCCCAATGTTTTGGACAGATAAATTTTTGTTTGTTGATAACATATACTTTGTCTTGTCCTCATTCACTTCAAGACCAACTCGTTTCGCCTGCTCATCAATAGCCGTAAATGCCTCTACGACGGCTTGCCGGGATCTTCCGATGATATCAATATCGTCTGCGTATCCCAGCAGTTGGAGAGATTTGTGAAAGATAGTGCCTTCCGTGTTGACACCTGCCCTGCGCACTATCTGCTCCAACACGATATTGAAGAAATCACATGACAGCCCATCTCATTGCCTGAATCCGGTGCACGTTTGGAAGAGTTGTTTCCAAATTGCACAGAGCATCGCGTGTTTTCCAGCGTTACGCGACACATCTGGATAAGTTTTATCGGTATCCCGAATTGGGCCATCGTCTGGTAGAGCTCAAGACGATGAATGCTGTCATAGGCAGCTTTAAAGTCGATGAAAAGGTGGTGGGTTTCGACTTGAAATTCGTTGGTCTTTTCCAGGATTTGTCTCAGTGTGAAAATTTGGTCTATTGTCGATCTGCCGGGCCGGAAGCCACACTGGTACGTGCCGATTAGTGTGTTGCAGAAAGGTTTTAGACGTTCACACAATACGTTGGATAGGATCTTATATGCGACATTCAACAGGGATATGCCTCGGTAGTTCTTACAAGACATAGGATCGCCTTTTTTGAAGATGGGGCATATAGAGCTGATACTCCAGTCGTCGGGCATAAGATAAGATATGTAAGTATTATAAGTGGTTATATAGGTTTACTCGTATAGCTTCAAAGCAGCCGAGATATGTAGCTGCTTGAAGTCTGGCACAAAGAGCTGTCATGTGCTCTTAGGAATCCGAATTTGTCGAACTTGAACGCTAAAGATGTGTAATGTCTACTGAGACGTATTTCTTATTACAGTGTCTGCATAGACGCCTGTCAATTAGTTTTAGAATTTGAGGAAATACTCCATTCTATAGAGAATCATGCCCAGAGTCAGTGATCCGCGCAGATTTCGCACAAAAGGACTAGCTATGAGAAGTCTTTGACCGTTTAAGTTGGAAGATCTTAGGTCAGAATAACTCTAATAGTTTTATCCCTCAATAGTATCACCTTGGGGGATTTCATATTCTCTCAGGTACTAGGATTATAATAGGAAATTATAGCTGAGTAGGACATTTTTGTTTAAAGGCGGACGGGAGTACAAATCGTTAAAAAGGAGAGCTGTCCTCCTAAAAAGAGGACAGTTGGGAACCCTAGTAAAGCAGGAAATTAACACTGGAAATGCTAAGAGGAATAAGATATTGGGAAACCTAACAGGAGGATGTATTAAGCGGGTAAGGGTAAGTAACAAGAAGACATCGGCAGGTCAAAGTGCACTTACATCTTGTGATTTTATTGCGAAATCCATTCGCAGAAGAACAGTGAGTGTTAAGCGTCAGTGCATCGGACTATTAGAGATTCGAATCCTAGAAAAATATCATCAACGTTTTTCTCCGGCCCCACTTCGTCCAAGCGTCTGAAAAACATCCAAGAGTATTATTGTCATAAGACAATGCACAAAGCTCAATAGGTGCATATGTGACCGCATTTTTATGGAGCTGCCGTACATAAATATAAGTCCCCAACATGTGTATTCGAAAGCAAGTTTTAATCCATCTCCTGAACAATCTTAAAATGTTTTATATGATTAAATTTCTTAAAATACAGAAAAACCCAAGACAAATAAAAGATTACCGCCACTCTATTTATTTAATTTTTCAAATGTCTCAGTTATCTACCTGCAAATGGGACTTTATTTAATAAGCACGTTCAATTCACCTTCGACATCTTACTTGACAGAGAGCCGATCGTATTTCTTAAAAAAAAAAACCCAAAGGACCAGGGCACACTAATCCTTAACATATTTTTATATGTCAGGTGCTAATAAGTTATTACACCATAACAACACAAAATTTATTATCGATTGATCTCAAATTGTATTCCTCTATATACCTGTACACAAAATAGATACATATATCTCAATCAAAACCTGGTTTGACCTTTTTTATGTTTTTTTTTTTATCTAGTCACGTTCTTTCATCCTTCACGTGAGTTAAGTGTGCAAGCGTTCATGTGTTAATATATTGAAATTCTCCTTCACGATATCTATTAAAATTTCCAACCCTAACTACAGGTAGAAATTCACAATGTCGGCTGTGTTTTGTGGGTAAAGTCATATTGTAAATACAAACACTGAACAGATTATTTAGTCACACATTTGAAGTACCCACAGCAGGATACTGATTTCCGTTCATATGTTGAACATATTGGTTTAGTAGTTTTATTTGGAAAAGAAAAATTCTAAAGAATTAATCATAAAATGTTTGAATAATTCTGCGCACAAATGTTGAAGCAAAAGGTATTTAATACTATCACTCTCTCGTGATAGAAAAGTTTCAGAGCGCAAAATGAAGGAAAATTCGCCAACAATCGGATTACATCGCAGAGCAACGCTTGACAACAACCTGCTCTCTGAGTACACTTGTAGAGGAAAAGTTCTTCCTGTTAGAAGTAAACAAAACAGAAAACCGGCGAATGTGCTGGGTCATCCACCAGGCAATTGGAGCAACAATTGAAGTGCATTTTATGTGGGAGAAGTTGAATGGTGTGTGGATTGTAATTTTGGCAGACAGGGGAAGTTCTGCTGTGTTGCCATTAATGTGCTCAGATGGAGGCATATGTAATACTGCATCTGTGGTGTGTTTTGTTGCATTATTTCTCAGTTTTTTTATAAGCTGTTTAAATTCATTGCATTAATTTCATGGAATCTAGTAGCGTAGGGTTTTCTCTGTAGAAGTCAAGGGAAATCTTCACTTTTTAGTTGTCAAACTACATATTTGTTGAGTGATAACCGAGGAAATACATATGCAGGTCATAGTTTTATAGAGTTGTAAAGGTTAATCTTTTAAAAATGCTATGGCTTTCGAGGCTACATCCTATAAAGGGCGGCACTCATTCGATTTTCTAAGGCAGTAACTTGGTTTGCAAAAGGAAGGACTTTGTTCTCCTCTCTTTAAAGCGATGTAGAGGAGAAGTGGCTGACGGCAGAGAGAACAAAATTTTGAATTATGTAATTCCTTGCTGCAGAACTAAGAATTCTTCTCATCCTAGTTGAGTACATCAAAAAGTCCCATAGCTACCGTTTCTGAATTGTTTGTTGTTTGATTGATTCTTCAGAGTCTATTCAACTTTAAGCAGGAATTGGGCACGTCTCTTTTGTCGTTAAAACCGTTGCTATCATCTTACAGAATAAAGAGACGAATTTATTTATGTATGTTTACTATGTCCTTAAGAACAAACTCATCATAATTTAGCAATTCATCCACTCCCAAGCTTAATTCCGTCCTTTTACAATACTTTAATACTAACTTTTCCATCCACATTTCGATGGCAACACTACAATACTAATTGCACTGACAAATTCACGCATGACAGCTGTACTCTCCAAAGGGAATCCACAAACAGTGGTGGTCAACGAAACGAAACCTCTCATTTTTCTCATTTCCACAGCAGCACATCGCATACATCTTCATTCCCTTTTCCCCTCAATCGTCTACTCTAGACATTTAGACAACCACCTTTGTTATGCGTTGTGCTATGGAATTCACAATCGAGCCACCAACTTGCGTTGTACTCCGTCTTTGCATCAGTTGTCTTCGGGTCGTCGCTGCGAGTGAATGTTGACGTGCGAGACAAGAATCTCTCAGCCGAGAAGAATTTTGTAATCTCATCAACCGGTTTGCGTGTTTTTTTGTGTTGTTTTTCTTTTTCGTCATCATCACGAAAAGCCCATTGTCAACACTTGCCAATTGTTTGCAAAAAAAAATAATTAGAAATTGAATTCCACGTGGATATTTAACTAACATCGTCACATCAAACGTGTGATGTGTCGTGAGTTTTTCCAACACAAGTGATCAATCCCGCGAATTAAGCTAGCGACTTTTCTAAGAACTGATTAACATCAGTTTATACTGTAATTTACGCCATTGTAAGCTTTGAAAATATTTCCTTATTTTTTTTCCATTCATTTCCGAGAAAGTATCTATGTGAGACGAACGTAACGTTCAAGGCGGTCTTGTGTGTTCGGGTTGATTTTACTTCTCTTGAGGGGGGGGCACATCAGCAACACTGGGGATGGATTTATTGTTGTTACATCAAGTGTCATGCGACTTTCGCTAAATTTCGCGCCTTTTTAGAATCCTTAGCTTGATCCTGATCCTAATTCCACGTAGCTATATGTGAAAATTATTTAAGCCGTGCTTAACAAAGAGAACAACGGAGTTTCCTTATCACTGTGGCGGGCAAACAGTAAAATAGGAAAAAAGTAGGAAATATAGCTGTGACCCAAGATAAGAGTTTGTTCGGGAAACGTAATCGTGAATTATTTTATTTATTTTTTTGTTGACAGCACCGATCCAAGTCATACTTAACAGATGCAAAAAAGCTTCACCCATACACTATCATAACCACGATCGTGTCAAAACAGAGCAAAAGCGCGTTCGTTTTGTATTGTGTTACCCCATACGTGTTGTTTTTTTTTATTTTTTTTTTGCCACTTATTCTTCATAGTGTGTGGTGTAAATCAATAAAATTAAAAATAAATATCAAAGAGAAAAAAATATATAATTATTTGTGTTTGTGCTGGTTATTGAGTGTGTATTGCGGCGGGGTTTCTTTTGGGGGATTCCCAATCGCCAATTTGATCTTCTGCACTTGGATATTCAAAATAAACTGGATTTTCGGAAAGAAGTCTCGTTTGGACTCATCAATAAATCGAAACAGGTAAGTTCAACTTCAAAGCAATGTTAGGCCAATTTTGCAGTTTTTTTTTTGTTGTTTTAATATTGTCACGTCAGGTTTAGAAAGAGAGGCCCTGAGTCATAATTGTAGTGGTTTTCCAGTCGGGTTTTTAGTTAGTTGACGCAAGAACTTTTGTTTTGATTGAGTAATTCGTAAACATTATTTTCGACTAGGTACCTACTATTGTGATTGCAACTTTTATAGATGAGATGATACTCAAAATTTGCAACGCCTTGTCAGACTGACAGATAAGGTGGTGATTCCATAATGTTCCGTCTATTTTCCTTTTTAAGGTTCGAAGCAGTTACAAAACTCAAATAAACATCGAAGAAAGCTGACGATCTCAGCGAAATAGTAATCAAGTTACAAATCAACTGCGGAATAGTACGGACGCTACTAAAGCAGAAAGTTATCGCTGCAAATTATTCATTTATTTTTTGTACATGAGTTTTTTTTTGCTAAATAATGTAAAATTAAAATACTGTTTTAGATAAGTTGACCTTATCACTGTACACAATGTACGCCCATACAGTTGCGGTCAAAAAAACTGGTAGAAATGAAAATAAATTTAGAAGAGGTATTTTTGCTGTGTTGACTGGAGAAACGTTTTGTGGTCAGTCGAATTCAAAATTGTTTTGCGTGGTGGAAAGGGATCTTGCATATATGTAAGAAGGCTTCCGGAAACAAAACATAACAAAAGCAAAAAAAAAAAACATGAATTATACAGCTTTATGGTTTGGGGATGTTTTTCTTTTTATGTATAGATATTGCTATTTTTTATCGTCCAAATTTTAAAGGAAATCATGCTGCCATATTCTGAATATTCTGAGGTGGAAATGCCACTGAAATTGGTCTTTCAACAAGACAATCATCCAAAGCATTCCAGCTGAATTTCTAAGCAGTGATTTCAGGCTAAGAGGGTGAACGTAATGCCTGCACGGTTCACAGAATTCAACCCGATTGATAAATTTTGATGCGATTTTAAGAACGCTGGTATTGAACCATCTAACAATAATGAACTTTGGGCTGCAACAGTCATGGAGGTCTATATCAATACAAAGGTGTAAAAACCTGGTCAACCCCATGCAATGACGTGCTGCAGTTATATCCAGTAAAGATCATAGAACTAAGTATTAATTGCATGTAAAAAAGACGATCATTAAATCATGATTCAATTTTTAACTAAACTTTATTTTTGTTATAAATACATATTTAAAAATAGATATTCAGTGCACTACTATTTGTTTTGACCGTTCGTTTTCCAATATCTAACATTGTAGGTTTTAATTTTGTTTTTAAGATTATAGCTTGAAAAACATGAAAAAAATTCTATACAAAACTACAATAGCGAATTTCGGCACAGTTTCTAAAATTCACAAATCGTATGGTGATATACGAGTACATACATATTGTTTAAGCCAAGAAAACAACATCCTTTCCTTTGTTTTACAATCAAACTTATCTAAGTATGTTTTTGAGTGCTGATACTAAATACGATTTCGTTCACATCGAATTTGAACAAAATTTACGGAACGGAAAACCCAACAAGGTAACCAGTAGGGATGCAGTAAAGTAAAGACTTTGAATTGTATAGCCAGCTCTCAATAAAACGTCCACTTTCATCCTCACTTTTCATTTTTTTCTTTGAAGTTGACATTCGATTAGTAGATGGCGCTTAATCTAATTTTAGACAACAACCATTAAATTCACAAATTCTATTAACAGTGCAAAACATTACGGCTTTCTCCACACTTTACTTGGTTACTGACAAAATGGTCTTTGTTTTTCATTTCGTTGTTGCTCTGTATGCAAACATTAACTGAGCTGGCTATATAGTTTCCAATAAAACACGTCTAGATTGACTTTGCTTACACATATTACTGTGCTAATATGAAAGATATTAACTGATGGTTGTACATTACTTGTCAAAGTTTGCTTAAAAGAGAAGAGTGAGTTTTTGCTATTCTAGTGGAATTTAAAAAATTACTGTACTTAATGTACGTGGCAGCACTTGCCTCTCTCTATTTTTTTTTTTTAATTTTCAAAGACTTTAGTTCGTTTGTTTTCACAGAAAACGCTTTAAGGACTTTCAACAAAATTCGCTGATAAAACTGTCTATTTTGTACCACCCGTTGTCGTCGGGTTAATGTTTAAGAATCCAAGTGGGCATTTGTAACCGCATGCTGGAGCGAACACCTGTTCCTAGCCCGGCCACGTCTACTTACATGTGTACATACATATATCTTGTGTTCTGTCAATCTTCGTGACTTAGTGCGGTAAACGTCGATTAACTTTGACAAATCTTGTGCCACCCCTATAGACTTGCGAAAAAGTTAGGGTTTTTTGAAAAGAACTATCACTTCAAGACGAAACTTGATAAAAAGCACACAAATTTCTACAAAATACCCTACGCCTTTTTTTAAGCAGGTTTATTTATAGTCTTAACATCTAAAATTTTTGCATTATTCCACTGTTAAATAAACCCGTGTCTTGAAATGAAGTGTTACTCATTAGGAAAGTAGTACCGAACCGGCTTACTGGTATGGAATTCCTACCACAAAATAAGGTGCTAATTTGCAGCTAATAACAGCTTAAGACTGGAAATTACTATAGACGAAGACCTAGCACACACATCCATTCGGCATAGTAGGTAGTAAAATGGACAGCCCGCCTTTCTACAATATAAAACCCAATGAAAGCATCATTATCTAAATTCAATTTTTCTCTCGAAGAAAAAAAAACTGAGTCGAGGAAGTACACAAACACGACACTGACCGTAGAGTGCAACAACGTCGAGTTGTAATTTTCCTCAATTTTACTGCAGTAGCAGCCGATCATTAGTGGCGATTGATAAATATGCATAAATGCGAATGAAATTCTATAAGCGATTTAGTATAAGTAAAATGCAACACTTGCTTATTCAATAAAAAAGAAAATTAATAACTTGTGGAAGCTGCGACTGCAATTATTCTGATAAAAGTTAGTCTTGGGTATTTTAAGGCGCAAAAGTTAATGGAAAATCCAACGCAAAACAAAAACAATGATAAGCTGAACAAAAAGATTAAAGAATATGTAATTTCCATGTCACAAAACTCACAAAAGAATCAAATGCAACATAATCTAAAGATCTCAAAAAAATATTACCATGTATCCGAACCATGAAAATTGCCAGCGGTATCTATCAAGCGCCTCGAAAGTGTTTTATGATGGAGGAAAATATGAATACCCAGTGCACATTAAGTCAACGGAACGAATGGATTTACCATGGCATCAAGGTAATCCCATCCAAGAGATGGTCGGATTAATTGCCTTAGGTAGGTAGTCTTTGGTGTGAACGTGTTCCTTAAGCAAACACGATGGCCATTACGAAATTTTCGTGGAAATGAATTAACAAATTATAATTAGAAGTGGGATACAAAATTAATGATTCATATACAACGTTTAAGGAATGACTCAAACGCTAAAGATAAACAGATAAATTCCTCATCGAACTTTGTACTCGCAAACGATGATAGATACTTGTATAGATAACCAGTCAAACGACTGCAAGGTACATATAGATCTGTTAGTAGTCTGGACTTAAGGCTTTCTTTGGAATGAACATGTGCGACAATTTAGCACTAAGTGTGTTGTTGACACATATTTTTTATTACTTCTTGGGAGTAGTTTATTTTTATAGAAAATACCTGAGAAACTTTTTTATATAAATAATCCAGTCTTAAGATTTGATCTGATAAGTAGGCATAGGCACCTCAGAAGATTGTAAAGCATTTCAGCTCTCACCAAGACAATGTCGGTGAATGAGATTCCTCTTTTGTGGCACATTTCACTTTGGTGAACTCACATTTCTAATGAATTGTTTAATTAAATTCCATTGTATAGTGTATTTTGCAATGGAATTACTTTTAATTGTCACTAACACGATGACAAACATGATACCTACTTGCAATGTACATACGTATCTCATTCGACTACAGTGCTCTTCTCTTTGTAAATATGTATCTTAAGATGATGTGAACTCAGCTGGATATAATTAAGAATACCTTATTGGAAAAAAACTAACCAAATTTGTGGAAAAGAGGTGTTTGGTCACGCAGTAGTTAAGAATCAAACTATATAATAATATAATAGGAAGATCCTTTCTATGGTAATCAAAAAGCCCTTAAGCCTAGACCCTTACCGGCATAGCTTAACTCCCAACGCTATGCAAGAAATGTGTTCCCACATACAGTTTAAGAAAATACTGTAAACTATAAACAAATGCAAAAATCACATACATAACATAAAATCACATTCTATCCAACCATTTAGTGACTGAATATTAAAACCAGATTTTGTTAGGGAATCTACCATACCCCGACTTCAACCTTAAGGTTAGAATAAGAACAATTTGCACGTCGAGCAATAAATAGAAAGGCGTAGGTAAATATCGAATACTACTACTACTTAAATCCTGTATCCCCTTGTGGGTCCTAGGGCCTCTACAATGCCTACGCGCCATCGTGTGCGATTTCTGGAAATATGCCTCAGCTCGCCCCAACTCTTTCCCAGTTTCCGTGCTTCCATCTCCACTG
The DNA here is from genome assembly GCA_949716465.1 of Chalcosyrphus nemorum. NCBI lineage: Eukaryota > Metazoa > Arthropoda > Insecta > Diptera > Syrphidae > Chalcosyrphus > Chalcosyrphus nemorum. The sequence continues at coordinate 15,377,922 of OX454333.1, read as the reverse complement.
TTCTGCATCACGTACTCCTAGGACCGTCGCGTATCCTACCATAAGTAAGGGTAAGTGGGTTCCATTGCATCGCTTGGCACCCTTTTGGAGAGTGTGACCAATCCACTGCTACTTTCGCCGTCGTATGGTTGCGCCTATAGGTTCATGGCGCGTTCTCTGATAAAGCTGTTCGTTAGAGATACGTCTTGGCCAGAATATCCTTTAGATTTAGCGCAGGCACCTATTGACAAACGTTTAAAGGTTCCTAGTGTTAGTGACGGTCACTCTCCAGGTACCACATCCATATAGCAGCACGGATTCAACGTTGGAACGGAACAGTCGTAGCTTGGTGTTTAGGCTAATTGCATTACTTTGCCAAACTGTAGATACCATTCCAAACGCAGATTTTGCTTTACCTATTCAGCTGGCTATATCCAGTTCGGTTCCTCCATCGGTTGAGACAATACTCCCAAGGTATTGGAAACACTCTACTCTCTCAACTATTTGTCCAGCAATGCATACATGAGTTGATGAGTTCGGTCCCAGGCTGATCATTTCTGATTTTTTGCCGTGTTGATTTTCAGCCCAACGACGTCTGCTTCCCTCTCCACATTGGCTGTCATTTGGTGAAGGTCCATTATTCTGTGAGACAGAAGGCATACATCATCGGCGTAGTCGAGGTGCTTGAGTTCAGATGTAAGAGTCAATCGAATTTCTCCATTTCCTGTTGATAAGGCTGCATTCAGCACATCAAGATCAGTATTGGTGAAAGTGTGCAGCCTTGTTGAACCCCACTTCGAATTCCTCAGACAACCTCCCTCTGTGCAAGATGTGACATGTGGACTCATCATAAACTCGAATATTCACAGATGAGTCCAAGTTCAAACGAGGGAGTGGGTGGGGCATTACTCATCCAAGCCTGAACTAACCGAAACACAAATCGTAGAAGAGGCAGCAAAGCCAAACTCTCCGTAAACCACCACTAAACGCTATGGCACATGTTCCGAGACATAAAGGGCTTGGGTAACTGACAAATAAGCCACAAAACTAGATCATGAAATTTATAACCTTGTCAGGATGGGTTCAGGAAGGCCGATACAGGAACATAGAGAATATCGGGCCGCAATGAGTCCTATTGGCACCCGAGTACAGAGCGAACATTTTAAATCACCTGTCTTACCTAACCTCTAAGTATACTTACCTTATACCTTTACAACTAAATACATTCAGTGAGTGAATGATACTTTTTTATGCAGATCGGTGCAAAATATTGCCTTTTACTTGTTGAAAAAAAATGTCCATGTTTACATGTGACGCCTACCAAATTTATCTGACATATCATTTGACAGATGAAAATGTAACATGAAATATTTTTAACATTTCCTGGCTGTCTTATTTTTTACTCTACATTTCGAGATTTTAAAAATATTTCACAGATTTTTCGGAAAATTAGCAATTTTTTTTAAAAAGTTCTAGTTAAGGTTGAAGAAATTTGAATTAATGTTTTCAAATTTTATTTTTGCTGATCTCAAATTTAATTCAATTTTATTTAATCAGATCCGATTGAAAATATCAATTTATACCGATTAATTTAAGAAAAAATTAGTTCGCTCAGTCCCAATTTATTTAAATAAATTCTAATCAAATGAAATGTCAGTAATAATAAACAGTACACGCATATTAATTAACTCAGCAGATTAAATGGTTAAAAATAAATATATTAATGGACTGGTTTTTTGCAGAAAGAATAAATTATGTATGTATGATATTTCCCAGATTAAAATCATTGAACATAAGATTTTTATAAATAAAATGAAAAATTCTGATTGCTGTCTTTAAGGATTTATGAAAAAAATTATAATCAGCAAATATTATTAATCTTAATAATTGACGGGGAATATCCCTGAAAATGTCTTCTGCATAAAACCTGTTCATTAATCAATTCAACATTGTATCGATGTATTTTTTTTTTGTACGTATAAACAAAAACAAGATTTACACAGGGTTTAAACGATATTGGAAAAATGCAAAGTTTCATGATATGATCATTAAACGCTTTTGTACAATTTGTTACATAATTTTGAGTTTGAGTGTACACATTTGCTATTATATGCTATTCGCAAATTGGGGAAGTAATAAAATTAACTTAAACACCTAGCTTGAATCCGTCCTGCTGTAGGTACAGCATTCTCAGAGAACGGACCATAAATCTTTATGCACAACCATACAATGACGAAAGTGAATTGGCAACACTTTCCAAAAATATGACAGGTCCATAGCCAATCATGTGGTGCAATGGAACCCGCTGAGAATAGCGGCGGTCCTAGAAGTACATGGTGTAGAACAGTCGATAAGGAAGTCGGCAACTGGGAAAGAGTTGGGGATGACGCGTTGGCTAGTAAGAGGGTTGCCCTAAATCTCCTGCTCATTATTTTGTTATGCAACATGTTTGACCTTTTTTTTACTCGTTTCTAAAAGGTTTGATTCTTCCTCTCAACAAGGAGGGAGCTTACCTAGGGCTTGTTTACTTAAAGAATAATAACCAGGTTAGTCCCTGGAAGCTGGTCCCTTGCATATAAGTTCCCATAACGTCAATAGAGGAAGCAATAACCAAAGATTTAGTGATACCGAAAGAAGGTAACAGTGCTGGGAGGTTCACGTTTGTGTCCTACCTACTTATCTAAAAGGTTTGGTTTCTAAAAGGTTTGATTCTTCCTCTCAACAAGGAGGGAGCTTACCTAGGGCTTGTTTACTTAAAGAATAATAACCAGGTTAGTCCCTGGAAGCTGGTCCCTTGCATATAAGTTCCCATAACGTCAATAGAGGAAGCAATAACCAAAGATTTAGTGATACCGAAAGAAGGTAACAGTGCTGGGAGGTTCACGTTTGTGTCCTACCTACTTATCTAACTGAATCTCCCCCTGTTACCTGGGACGTACTCAAGGCTCCAGAAGTCTAGACTTGCAACTAAGTTCAGAGATATAGAAGCTTTTACTGGTTATCTCTACAATATGGGACATTTACATAAGATTATCAAAAAAATTTATGCTTAGGTTAGGTTAGGTAGATGTATGCTTTATGACAAGAAAGTCGAATGTTAGCATCGGACTCGTGTGATCAGTTTCCATTGATCCCCTGTTAGGCTCCAATCGGGACTGAATGGAGGCGTGGCCGTAAGCTCAGAGGGCGGTGTGCATCGCAATCATCGTATCACTGAGAACAACACCGACAGTGGCAATAGAAACCATGCTTAACTTAAGCTAAATTAGTGTTACAACTCCCATGAATATCCAGGTTTGAAGCCCTATATGTTGCTGAATGCCCTTTTGCAAGAAAAGCCAGCTATTCTTACATGCTTGCTTTTTTTAAGCATTCGGCATCATCTCATCCATTTTAGTTTGGAATCTAAAATTATATCCAGATATCCAGCTGAACTTGAAATATTGAGCACAACACCGCCTATGTGGAATGAAGGTAGCGATCAATCTATTCTAAGTGAAAAGAACAACCTTCGTCTTTGAATGGATCTTTCCCCGTCCTTTGTTGCTGACCAAGTTATCCACTAACAGAAGTGAGAAGCTGATCCTTTCACTAAAGGCGGCATAAGCCGGTAAAGTGTTCCTAGAATCTCATCCACTACAAGCCGCTTAATATAGTGGGGAAAGAACTCCACCTTCGGATATTCCTCTACAGAACTCTTGACTTTATTCATTATAACACCAATAAATTGAACACCGAGAACGTGTGATTTGGTGACACTAGATAGTGTCTTGTAGGACTATGTTGTGCGATGGCCTCTATCTATGCTCTAGGGATTCTTCGACTCCTTTTCGTTTGAAGAATTCTTAATGCTATCTTGTCCAAGTACTTCCTTAGGCTCCCGCTTATAATATGAAGGCTCTTACTCAATATATTCCGAAACAAACATTTAAAACAAGTTTTATGCCGCCGGAATTCCCAAAATAAATATCATTTATAATTACCTTTCATTTCCGCATACAATTTATACGCACCAGTGTCATTAACATTACACAATTTGTGGTTATGTTGTCGCATTGCATGTTTTCCAAAATGTCCATTTAGAAAGAGAAAAAATATCTTAAAATTAATTAAAACACTTTCCCCCGTCTGTCATTTATCCAGCCAACCATGGGTCCGTGGGAGTTTTTTTTTTCCCCATTTTCCGCAACAGTGCGTCAGGCTCCTTCATCAACCCTCATGCCAACAAACACACACAAACTACCTAACAAAGCCCATACCATAGAGAAGGAGAGACTGAGAGAGATAGAGAGACTGAGGGCAGAGTAGAAATAAATTGGATGCTTAGCATATTATGCAATTTAACTGTACTTACTCTAAAACACTTGGCTGAATCAACAAAAGCTTAATTTAAAGTGTTGGCCAAATACCAAGCATAAAACATAAACAAAACCAACAGAGCGTCCTAGTAACTGGAAAATAAAAGGAAAACACTTAAGGATATCCTTCATGATGGTATCCTTAATGATAAAAATTAAATTAAACCGAAAAAAAAAAAACGAGAGTAGAAAACAACAAACAAGTAGTCAGTGTTAGACACCCCAGTGTAAGGATACGTGCGAGTGTAATATACCTTTGATGAAAACAAAAACACAAAAACAAAAGGAATGCACTCGTGTGTTGGGGGTTGGATAAACTTGCCAACTTGCCATGATGGATGACGCGTCATGCAGTTTTGTCTTGTGTTCATTTTGAGGATACGCCAAGGAGATAAACAAAAGCACATGGTTAGCTAACGTTAGGTGGTTCCATGCTGGTTGCGTTGACTGCACCAGTAGCGGGTTCCTCATTAAATCATTATTTTACCTTAAGTTATTGTTGTTGGAAGGACGTCTCGTACTCATACTGGCGCGATATGATTTAACGGCAGGTATAAGGAATTCGGTTGAACTCATAAATCCTAATTCATGCCATTCGAATGTGAAAAGGGTTAGCGTGGAAGGGATAAAAACGTAATGCGATCCGTTTAAGTGTTTCTTTAATCCGTTAAGTGGCCCGAGGTGAAGAGCGTGTAAGAGGATTGTAAGCCAGTATTTGCTAACGTTGCGTTTGCAGTGGCCATAAATTTTTGCACATGTCCAGTGGTAATGCGTTGGAATGTGCCAAGGAGCTCTGGCTAAAAGGAAATAACCTCACAAGGGCGAAGACAGCTTTAATGCTTTTCTTTTATGATTTATTTATATTGCTGGCTGGCTGACTGGCTGGTTGGAGAGCGAGCGGGTTAGCTAGCAAAAGCGCGCCGCCCCCCACAGAAATAAGAAGTGTGGCATAAAAGAATGAAGGCTTTGTTTACTGTTTTGTAAGACCATGCAATAGAGAAATGACCGAGTTTAAGGGTGAATTATTATTATTTTTTTTATCACCCTGGTGGTGAGAGTTTGCTATTATCAAAGGATAAAGGTGGCTTTTTTTTATGAGGATATGGTTAGTAAGCAATTGCTAATGTGAGAAACAAAAAGTTGGTAGTTACTGTTGATATAAAAAGTGATAAAGTTTTTTGGTACATTAATTCAGAGAATTTAACACCTTTGATGAAGAGAGTGTACTCTATAGGCTCACAAATATCATGTCATCTAACCTTGGGTCTTAGTTCTGAGGACCAATACCTACGTTGGGTCTCCTCTCATTTAGGGCTTCAGTTGACTTATTTCAAGATAATGTGATGTTACTGAGTATTTGGATGCTTATTCAAGTGCTTAAAGTGCTAAGCTAGAGTGGGTGAATGATGCAGTGCGTCATGTCCAGAAGCACCAGAAGCTATAGGCTAGATCTAGAGTGTCAGGTCGAAAATAGTCTACGTCTGCCGACGAGCTATTTACAGATTATAAATCATCCATGAAGTCATTCTCTGATGGGCGATCCCTATTGGATATTTCAACATAGAAGGGGTCAGCGCTAAATTTGGAATTCACAGGTGTAGCTAAGGACACCTTAAAGTTAGAGAAGCGATCAAAACCACCTGGATAATTAGAAGCACCTGTGTCATGTCTCACAGCTTATAGCCAACATTGAACAAAAGAAAGAACCGAAAATCTATCATCAATAAAGAAGGTAGTTACCAGTATCATGGTAGGCGTACTAACTGGAGCAATGGCAGTCAAGCAAGGCAACTCACCTGACTATTGCAGGTGTCGTCATGACGCAGAAGTACAATGCTTCCTCCAAGGGATCTATACACTCAGTACTTGGTAAAGAGTTTTTCGATTAAATGTCTCCAAAGAAAGAAAAGTCCATAACCATGAGAAAATCGAAAAAAAACTCCCACGAGATACAGCAGCACGAAAGAGCGCTTAATATGGATTACTGGTCTTACACAGTTCGTGACTTATTCAAAAGTAATCACACGATAAAAATACAGAAGCCAGACAAGTGTCAATTGCACAAGCAGAGATGAGGAAAACACTCTCATTCTCAGTAATTTCTATTTTACGATGTTATTTTGTGACTCCTTTCTATTTTACTTTTTCGTTTTGGTTTTGGTTTTTTTTTGCTTCCACCAGCGGAATCAATAAAACGTCCCCCAATTTCAATTTCCCTTAAAAGGATTCCTTTCAATTTTTATTCATCTCATAAAAATGGCATCGCAATAAAATTCATCCACAGTAAGTATAGAACCAAATTAGAAAGATCCAAATTCTCTAGACTCTGGTGCTGGTACGCCCTTAAAATTTCAAAATCTTTCACTTCCAAGTTCCAATCGTAAATTAACTTGACTTTATTCCTCCACACACACATACTCACTCTCATAAAAAAAAAATGGGTCCTTGAGTCGTCTCTAGTGAAAATGTCATTTCCCTCCGAACTCTCGACGCGACGCCCAACTCACCTGTCACAACAGGTGCCACAAAATTTATAAATTCATTGCAATCTGTTTGATTTAACACCCATCACCGCCCAAGTCAAGGGGCCGCCGCCGAACAGGGAGAACAGTGAGGTCCCTCCATTTTCTCGACAAAGTTTTGATTTTGAATTTTACCGTCTGTGGATGAATCAAAAAACTTTTTCCACGTCGACATTTTTGATGAAAGGGTAAAGGAATGAGTCAAAAAAAAAATAGAAAAAAAAAACTAAAACTTTATCCAGCTGCCAATTAAATTTTCCCTCCCATAGCATGCCGAGGGTACAACGAGTGTCAGCGCGGGAAGTTTTACTTTCTCCCTTAACCCCGCCAAGCGAGCAGAAGGCACCCACACTTGTGCCAATCCCGATTCTATCATCTCAAAAAACTTGGAACGCGCGTTCAAAGTTAAATAATTCGAAATTATTATTTATACTTTTGAGTTTGAAAGTACCACATCCTTATGCCTTATGGCTCTGCTGGCTGGTACCGGTGCGACAACACAAGACGTACGGGAAAGGACGAGCGTTATTTTTTTTTTTTTTTGCCTATTTACTTTATCTTTGGAAGCGGAATCATGTGAAGAGGCCGTGTGTGTGCGCACGTACATGTAAACGTACTTTGACTTAAGTTGTCGCTTATCACGGTGTTGTAGGCACATAAGTAGAGACTTTCACATCGTTACTCATCTTTGTGTTTATTTCTTCGTTCACCTCTTACTCTCAAAATTTTTCTTTTTTTTTTTTTTCTAATTTAATTTTGCCTCAACGAACGACCCTTGAAATGGGCTATGAATAAGGAGAATTTAATTTTAAGGAAAAAGATGTGAGTCTTGTGGAGTCTTCTTTATTCCTAAGTCGCATTGGATGCTTTTGGGAGGAATAATCGATTTAAAAACGAATTTAGGGAAATGTCTAGAGAGACTTTTTGGGGAATATATTCGATTATATCCTCCGAAAGGGGATTAAAGAAACATTTTTTGGTGTCGTCCTCATCCTCGTTGTTGTCAAAAGATGAAGATTTTAGAGAAGCTCATAAAGGATGGAATACAACGTTAAAAAAAGGCGAGAAGATAAATTCTATTAGGGATATACATATGTATTTTTTAAGTACCTAAAAATTACTAAGTAGTGTGATATGGTTCGGGGTCGAAAGGTATCAAGGATTTTGGATTTGAATTTTGTTTGTTAGAGGTCTGGATTTAATGCGAATACATGATCGAAAACCTAAAATTTTAAGAAACAGTAATTCCATATTTTAATTGGTTTTTGTCCAAGGATGCTCCTTTAAAACGACTTCCGGTAAACCACTATACGAGTGTAACGTGAGTTACTCTGTTGTATTAAGGAAACACCAAGTATCTTAATTTTCTAGTCTGTATTATTTAAAATGTCGAATAGAGTTTTCAACTGTATTTCTTTTTAAAATATTTCAGCGTACATATATTTGATCCAAATGTAATATGACTTACAATTAAAGTTATAAGTTTTACAAAATGTTATCAAAAGGAATTTTATCTTGAAGTGCCACACGTGGAACCGTAACATGTTTCAACGCATCAACGTATGCCTTGCTAATCAAAGCTTCTAAATTTGGTTAAATACTACAATCAAATAAGACTAAGTTATTTCGTAGTAAAAACCCAACAATCAAGTTAGAACTCGTTGAAGATAGCTCCATCCAAAAAAGTGTGAATTTGTGTATTAATTGACAAAGAAAAACAATTCTCATAAATAAACTATCCGCTCTGGCAAATAACTTAATTAAAATAAAAATTTAAGTTCGAGGTATTGGATCAACTTTGAAGACGGTGCATGTGTAGGATTTTGGACTGGCCGCATCATCGGTCCATACTTCTTTGAGGACGGCGTTGACCAGGCAATCACCGTCAACTATACTCAACTTTCTTTTGGCCCCAATTAGATGATATCGACACCGATGACGTATGGTTTCAAAAGGACGGCGCTACGTGCCATACAGCCTGTACCACAATGGAGTTACGTAAAATTTGGCATTTTGGAAGAAAGGAAAACCAAAACCGGAAAACTGAAAACTAAGACCTCCAAAGCATTTTCATCAGCTCTGCATATATAAAGCTATGCCGCTGTGAGTCAGCTTGAAACTAAAACTCCATGAATCCTCATATGTACGAGTATGTAAACATGTATCTTTTTAAATCATAAAACGGTCCATAGTCGTTTACAATAATGTAGAAAATAAAAAAGTAACAAACAAATATTTGCGACTAAGCAACTTTCGCCGCGTGCTTAGGACACTTCGCCTTCCTTCTTGATAATTGAGATTCTAATCCAAAGCACATAAAAGTTTAAAACAGGGTCATATATCAGATCAGCAAAAAAAAAAATCGGGGCCTTTAATGTCTTCCCTGAGGCACTCCCATAACAATTTAGATACAAATCTATTTGAAAAGACAACATAACCACATACTAAACCTTCATCCACTCCAGTCTGCAAATGTTTGTACAAATATTTCTCAAATCACTCATTGGAACAATACAAAAGAGTCCAAAAAGTGACCAACAACCTGTAAAAGAGCCAACAGCAAATAAAAAACGAAAACAAAGCACAAACGAGAAAGTAGTGTTCTGTTCCAATGAATTTTTTTCAGCACAAATATACATTTGCTATCTGATCATCTTGTTGTTTTCCATTTTTTGTTTGTTTCTTCTATTTCGGTTATAAATTCTTTGAGTTCTTATCTCGAAAAAGAATAGAAAAAGAGTGCGCTCTCTTTTGGTTGGGGGAAATTCCTGCATCTGTAACGCGTTTCTTCCGCCTACACAAGCGAAGGCAAAAAAATCGTAGACAAAAACACACACAAAAAAACGGATGTCTTCTTGTCTAGGAACATTAAATTGTTGTCTGTAATTACATCCTGCTCAGGTGCTCACTTTATTCATTCCACCTCGAACGCAATCTAACACTTGTTAGCCTTGTTAGTTTGTTTTCCTTTAATGATGAAACATTTCATTTTCATGGAGCAGTGTAGCTTGATCTGATCACTCGAAAAAAGGACTCACAAATTTTTCACAGATTGGATCCACACTGGTGAAAAAAAAATGCTATATGCCTTGAATGCTATAACCAAATATAATATTTCTTCCCCCATTCAGCAAAAGAACGTTCAGTCTCCTGGAGGACATCCTTCGGCTCGACGTTTGAATAGAAAAATGTACTCATAGAAGCGCGAGCAAAAGTGTTCAAAAAAGGGAAACCGATGAGGAATATAATACGGAGTACGGAGAGAATGAAAAAAGAGGCCTGCGGTCCAGCTTCAACCTTGAATGGGCACGGGAAAAGGGAAAGGTTGAAACAAAGGGATGTTAGGTGTACGGTGTTCCTCTATCCTCTACGTGTGCATCTTAATTTTATAGACACTTTAGGATTCGAAGGATATTGTGTTTTTGTTGTTTTGTTTTTGATTGGAGATTACGTGTGTTGTTCAGGTTTATTGACAATGGAGTTGTTTTGGACAACATGTTAATTATGAGATTTTCACTATCCCATCCCAATGATGGCTTAAGGATTTGTATACGATTTAGTTTTTATGGGCTAGCTATCATGGTGGCTTTTATTGATTTGTCTTGTTGTTTGACAGTCATCGTGGGTGGTTATGGTGTTGTTTGTAGACTTAAGGGTTGAGGCTCCAATTAAGAGGGTTTCTAATGGGACAGGTTTCCGGAGTGTTTTCGACGTTAAATATTACATAAAGATACGCCTAATGAGATAAGGTATACCTATGTATTTTCGAACGTGCCTTTCATTTTTGATTATAAGTTTTTATTATGACGCAAGGAGTAGGTAAATGACATGAATATGTACTAAGCTGAGATTGATAAGAAGGTAAATACATACATACATACATATATATGTCGAAATATTTATTAGAAGATCTATTTTGTGGCAACAAATTACTATTCCCTGACACGTACAGTATGTCGTATCAATGAGAACTGCAGTTAATGCGAATCAATACCACACTACAAGTTACCTAATTCTCTTTCATAGTTCAACTCCAAATGGGGAGCAAAATCAAAAAAGCAAATACTACCCATCTAACATAGAAACTGAGCATAAGATTGTGTTCAAAAGCAATAAGCCACTGTCACCATACGAGACATCGTCACCCAAGCACTGTCTGCTGCCGCATTCTGCCGCGTACTTCATTTATCATTTGCCACTTTGACTGCACTTTCAAGTCGACAAAGTCAAGGAGAAAGAAAAAAAAATTTAAAACACACATTCATTCAAATATGGGCATTGACATGGTGGCGCAAGAGATTTATCGTCCCATCGGCTTTACATGACATTCTAAGCCTTTTTTTCTCTTCAGTCACCTCCCGCCGTCATTCATCAGATGTAATCAGGAAACGCATGTCCATTAACTGCACTTCAATTTGAATACAATTTCTAAATCTGGTTTTGTTTCTAACGCTTTTGCGTAGGACGGCCCTTTTGGGTACATAATTGCATACCAAAAGGTCAACCAAAGAAGAGGCAAAGTATCTTATAAAAATAATGCATTAAGCGTCTGTGGGAGAAGACATAAAAGATGGGGGTCTGGTCATTAACTAATATCAGAGGTTAGCGGCCGGCGCCCATCCTCATCTGTAGTGTGGCCAAACCGCTAGGGTCAATGGACTGCTTCGAGCATAGGTGCCACTGCACACGTTTAAGTAGCCCAACGTCGTTCGGTCGTCGGTCGCTGAGAGGTTCCACAGAAAACGAAGTTTGTAAATTCGCCTCTCTTACGAGTATATTCGAGTGTGTGCCATGCATTCTTTGTCGTGTATCTTTTTGTTTTTTTATTTGTTTTCCACAAGGAAGTGTGCTCAGCGAGACGTAACAGCAAAGTAAAATCTCCTGGGGAGTTCTTAGACTTTTTTTCTTCTTTAAAAATTTTCCACGATGTATCTCACCTGAATTCTGACATAAATTTGGGTCAAAATACTTAGAGATTCATCCCATAGATTTAGAAAGGTATAGTGTGGGCAGCGATATTAGATGGCAGATACTGTAGAAGAATTATATATTTTACGGTCGAAAACTTGGTAACCACAGGTTCCTGCCTGGGTGCATAAAGGCAGAAGCAGTATTACCTCAAACAGGCACATTGTCAGGTGCATACTTGTGTCAAGTTTTTGATGTAAAAACGCTAGAATCACGTTACTTTTGTTAAGACCCTTTACAGATACGTGACCAACAAATGGGTAGATGAATCTCTGAATGGGTGAACGCGTTAATACTTGTTACTTCTTTGTGTTTTATTTTTCTTTTCAATTATTGCCTTGTCAACTTACACTCATCCAGTTACGTGATTATAATTTTATCCAACAGATAATTATGGGCAAGTCACAGTGTAACAACCATGTGTCCGCCGCTGGCAGTGTGTGCAAAGAGAAACGATGTTATAAGCCAGACAGACAGTTGAGCATATTGCAAAATAGCACTTTGAAGTACGAATGTATCTTCGAAGGGGAAGTAAATTTTGTAAAAAAAAAAAAAAGCAACAAACGATGACTTTGGATACAATGAAGGCATTGAGGTTTGCTGTGGTATAAAAAAATTATATTAGCTTATAACTTTTCTTTGGCCAAAATGTGCCAAGTAATGCAAAAAAAAAAAAAAAAAACCCACAGCTTTGCAGATACCTACGAGTCTATCTTAACCAGTACAAAGATAAATCTACAAATGAGTAAGCGTTATATGTAGTTATTTGCCATCAGAGTAGTTTCACTGTGAAGCTAAAGCCGCCTCTTATAGTAGCGTGTGAACAGAAAATACCATTGTATACAACTAACACACCTAGCATTCGAAATGTATCTGTGACTTAACCATTTGTTAAAGGTAAACAAAGCTGCTTTAACATTTCAAAGTATAAATGGTTTTTTTTTTTGTTAAAGTTCAAGAGATTCACCTCAATTTGGAGAGATATTTTACGTGTATCTATTGGGTGAATTTCAATCGGTCAAATTGAGCGCTGGGTGAATATAAATATTCTTTTATAAATATGTATAGATAATCATTATTTATGGGAAAAAACGATGTAAGAAAGGTAGCTTTTCTTTGTAGTCAATTACTGATTGGAAATTGTTTGGTTTGTTGTTGTTTTAGAAGCCGTTTACCAAGAATATGATTAATTAAGCAATCAGGTTCTTTCGTAGAACAACAGTGATAATATGAATTTATTAATACAAATTATTTTAGCAAAAAATGTGAAGCTAGTATCGCTATGGAAGTGAAAATTAACATCGGTGGCACATGTGTGCTAATAGTTAGCAAATTTTGTGATAGATACTTAGAACAAAGTATTTTAGTAAAAACGTTCATATTATATTTCTTATCTGTCAAATATAAATTCGCCATATATTGACAGCTGTCAAGTATGTAAACAGAGCAGAGCAGATTTGAAAGATGGTTGGGTAGGGGTTTAGCAATGTCCTTGTCCATTGCCATCCTGTTCACAAACGAGCCACATAACTCAATTACTTTCTGAATACAGCCGATGTTTTTATGAAGCTCAGTATCATGTCTAGTAGTCCGCTGGCAATTGAGTTATTGACGAAGCAATTTTGCAGAAAATTATTGCTCAAATACTGAAGACCCGGAAAGTGGCATGGAATCTGTGTTGCGTCCTCTAGAACTTCCTCGTCAACTCAGGTTCTCAATCAGACGTAGTTTGCTCAGATTGTAGCTTTCAAAATTTATTTATCTTCTGGTTTTCAGTAGAAGTCTCTCTGTCTATTCACACTTCACAAAATTCGATTTCGAAATATGAATTTAAGCACATACTTATGTCCCATATTCCCTTGTGGCTTCCTCCGACCTATACAATGCCAAAGCGCCATCATGTGCTTGGTTTGTGCTTTCGTCTTGACTGTTCTGCGCCATGTTCTCCTGACACCGCCGCGTTTCCTGCCATCCTTAGTAAACCTGTTCCCTTTTCGAAGAATGTGACCAATCCAGTGCCAGTTTCGCCGTCGTATGGTTGTGCCTATAAGTTCATGGCGCGTTCTCTGATAAAGCTGTTCATTAAGAAAAATGCTCCTTCCATCTCTAGAGATTATCCTCATCCGATATAAGCAACGAACCGTCTAAGCCTTTCACTAGGTGTTGAATAGAGCTTCGGACTCCTATAAGCTCTTTGGTGATTCTGTAAACGGTAAACGGTTCTCACGCTACACTGCACTTCTCTCATCTTCATGCGATATAGGAACTCTAACTCGATCCTCGCTGCTGTTGAAGCTGCTGCAATTCAAGCACTTAGCTGTTTTCGTTCGTTGATCCTTCTCCAGGTATCTTCGGAAAGCCACGCCCTATTGCTTCATTGCGATCTACCGACAATTCTTTTTAGCACCTGATGTAAAAAAGTTTTCACAGCACATCAATGGTCTTGGATGGTGGCAGGTAGTGAACTGCTGATTTTATCCACTCTATGTGAGAGATTGTCCCTTAGTTCTTAGTGCGCTGTGGGATTTCTCAGTCGGTCTACGTTGAGCCTACTTGTTCTCATGTCGTTGAATCGTCGAACGGCAGCAGAGCGTAATTGAACAGTACCTATCATAAGATGGTGACCTCGTACCACCCCCATGTCCACTCCTCGTCTGTTTCGGACGTCTAGAAGACTACTTCTAAAACGGCGTGATGGCAAAATATTCAATTTGGTTGGAGGTTACTTGCCAGTCAGTTGACACCCAACTGATTTTTTGGCAAGCTTTGTACTCAAAGTCCTAACAGCAGTCGTACATCCTTCTTAGACGAAGAGTAATACAGTGTTACGGTTTAGCCATTGATAGTACTTCCCACGTCTAACCAGCTTAGCTTGCTCCTTGAATGTGAGCAACCGCATAATCCCAAAAAAACATCGAACTTTAAAGCTTCTAATTGAACTAAATGACACGTCAAAACCATAATCCCCACTTAAAAATCATAAATCCCTATACACATTCGGTTTATTTGTGCATCTAAAACAATACTCTCTACAAACAAAATTTTATACATTCATACGCCCCTTTGATAATATCTAACGAACTAAAAATTTATTAAATAATAATCCCAATGGGACTTCAATTTATTTTCTTTTTTTATTTTTTTGTGAAAATTTCTATTGAATTTATCAGATGAGTGCCAATCTCTATTGTGCTGCACAATAGTACGCACTGCAGAGTGAATAACAATGAAAGCACTTCATCAATACATTTACAAACACAATTTCCCAAATACTCTCGCCAATTATAATGAACCGCAACTGCAAACAAATTCCCGCACATATTCACTCATTTGAATGAAATTTTTCAAGTACAATTGCATTCAAAACTGAATGCTGTTAACCCTTCCAATGATTTGTTGCAAAACAAAGCGTCCGATAGAACCCATAAGTCAACAATAATAATGGCAATACAAAAAAAAAAAAAAAAAACTCTATAAAACAATTACCTATATAGTCAGATACAAAAAGCCCACAATCTAACTCTCAACAGCATCCACATCTCTATGAGTATGTTAGCAATCTGCTGGCACCCCATCATCACTTTTTCACAAATAACACACATAACACAGTGGTAGATACTTCTATCTACTTCTAGCTTATTTTTGTGTTGCGATATAATTCTATAAGCAGAAGTTGTCATCCAGGCACTTTACGTACATGTATCTATGCAATCTATAAGCAGAAAATAATGTTCGTCCTGCTGTTGCTGCCGCACACAAGATGTTCTCTCCTCAATTTTTGATTAATATCAACGATGTTCACCGTCATACCATCGTTCCTCCCCAATCGGCTATCATTGATGCAATATCTTTCTATAAATATGAACCAGAATGTGTGTATTTCGCATATACAACTAAGTATTATGTGTAGCCATTTGCTTTTCATAATTCTATTTACTAACATCGATATATCCTTAGTGATGCATCCTTTTTTTTTTTTTTTGTTGTGGACTCTACGGAACTATAATGTGTTCCGTACCATAGTCATTTATGTATGTATAAAAGGGTTCGTTTGTTCAATTGTTTGTTGAAATTTTAGTATCTGCAACATGGCACTTGTATTATCAGGCATTCTGTTGCTATCTATGGGATAAATGGCGGGGTACTTAAATGTATCCGACATAGTGGCTTTAACATTTTAATAACTTTTAACAGGGTGTTGCAAAGGATATGTAGAAATTTCTGTTTCTGTTTAATAATTCTTGTGCTCATTTGGGCTCTATCTGTCTAGATATGACATACATAGGTCCGTACCGTATCTTTGGAACCTAATATTTGCATTAAGTTTCAAAGGCAGATTCAGTTTGACCCTGGAACGAAAGGAGAATAATCAATCCTAAACCGAAGACCCAGCGAGGCGAGTTCCCCTTTGCACTGTTCTACCAACTTCGAAGATGAAGCCATGTCAATATGGATGGCTATGGTGCTTACGGGGTTTTGGCTTATGTAATCTGAAGGCCTCACGAACAATCAGAACTTTCGCCTAGAAGACGCTGCATGATTCAAGAAGCTAGTATGACATGAAAACGTTTTGGGAATCAGAGGATATCTTGCCAAGAGTAGTCTTTTCCTTTGTTCAGGTTTCTCCAATGTTGGGCATGATTCTTGCCAGGGCAACCGTTGTTCTCCGCTGCATGTTGTGGATGTTGCTTTGTTGCATCTATAGTAACACCAAAATACACTATACCTAAGTATAGCGTGTTCGCCCATAGCCCGTCTGCTACTGAAAAGTACTTCCTCCGTCTTTTCCTCTGCTAGTAGGTAAGTCCATGCTTACTAGCCAGTCCTGTACCAGTCCGATGGCTTCGTTGCAGACAAGTTCCAGCTCTTCAAGAAGTTTGGCCACTACAACTATCACTAAAGGACCTCTGGATTCGAAGTTGAGGACGTCGTCGTATATTCCATAGTAGTGGTCCTAGTAAGGAGCCCTGGGCGACACCGCCTGTCCGTCATTATCTTCTGTAGGTAGACTTCTTTTCTCTGAGTGAGATTTGCTTAGATTTTTAGAAATAAACTCCTTCTTTCTGTACACCCTGTAAATAAAAGCTTTTGTTGTTACTTCGACATAAAAAGAAGGGATGAAAATTTAATATATTCTCTGGACATTGTTATAAGCTTAAACTTAACTACGGCTACCGTCTGTCTATACCGTTCACACTACTGCTATAACGTTGTTACTCTGTTGCTTTCTGTCAATTCATCGATAAGTGGCAGCCATTAATAATGGGTGCTGATCGATTAAAGTATCTACGAGAAGCAAATTGAGTCGTAAAGTGTGGTTGACACCTGCAGCACGGACCAAGAGTAGTTACACAACACTCACACACACTCAACAAGCAATATAAAATCACATTTACAACGAAAAGCGCAGATCCTAGCCAAAGTGGGTGGCATGGTTGGCTGGAAGGAGGTGGCAACATAGTATGTATCATAGACAAAGCAACGAAGCAGATGGATTTTGGCTTTAAGGGTTGATGGCGCGCGTATAACGCTACAACCTATAAACTGAAGTTTAATTCGAAAGGGAATAGAAATTGTCAGACGATGCAAAGACAGACAGGACCGTGAAAGAGAGAGAGAGAGAGAGAGAGAAAGTGAGACAGTGAAATACTGAACGAGCAGGACTCGGGACATCACAGAGAGTTTGTAATGTAATTTCAGTATAATTGAAATGAATAGCCAACGACACACAACGAACGACAGTGTAATGCTATAAATTTTGCTGATTATAAATTGAATATTACAGGATTAGACAGGGATTTTGATGTAATTATTGAAGCCCTAATGCAAAACAGTTGGGACTTTCATTAAAGCTTCTCTTGTTATGAATTTTGAATATTTTAAAGGCAATTCCATATATACATACATATTGATGAGTGTTTTGTTTTGTTTCTTTTCAGGTATGTGCGGGTGGTGTTCAACTGTCGAATAATTTTTATTCTTTAATTTGGTGAGTCGTATTCACAGATAAACAAAGCTCTCCGACTTCGAAACCACTGAAATATGCTTTAAGTGAAAGTGCCAGCTATTCATGGAACGGGTGGGTCTATCGTCCTCCACATAGACAGTCGGTCAGCGATCAAAGCTCTGGTCAAACAAACCATCGTCAAGTAAATTCCTTGCTCATGCCATCAAAAGCCTTTTCATAGTCGGAGTGTGAGAAGTATCGGTACTTATACAGTATTTGAAGATGTAGACCGGATGTTCTTTGGTTCTCAGATAGCTTTACAGGTTTTGCAATGCAATTTATCTGTACAGATGCTGTCATAAGAAAAAGGCCCGCAAGAGACTTTCACTGTTGGATTGAACTGCGGCTATCAGGCTTAATCTCTTTCTGTAAATATGATGAAATTGTCATGCATTAAATGGACACCAGCTGATCCTCGCTGCAAGTACTAACTCTTAGCTGTTTTTTCTCAATTGATCATTTTACAGAATTCCCTTTAATTTGTAAATTTATATGGAAAAGCCTTCTATTTTTTAAAGAACCGTAGTCTCCTACGTTCTGCTTCTACATTCTTACTCCAGCCAGATTTGTACTGATCTTAAGTTCGCTTCAAGGACACGCTTTTCTGCTACCATTTTCTAAGCTTCCTAAGCCTCATAGTCGTCACCTCAAAGTTTCAACTTTCAGTGTTAAAGTTTCCGTTCATTTTTTTCAAAATTGTAGGTACCAAGTATATCAACTTCTTGAACCAGCTTAAATATTTTAATGATCTCTTAGAAATTCAATTAAAAAGAATTAAGAAAAAAACAGCCTACCACATCCTTTAAGAGACTTTTTAAGCGATTAAAAGAATAAACCATTAAACGACTTAAGTAAAACAAAGGACCCAAGAGAAAAAAGAAAACATCTACAATCCCTTTTACCCTTAAATAATCGGGGGCACTTAAAACTGAATAAGCCCCCGAATTTATGGGGCTCATTAATTAAATCATTCGCATTAAAGAACATTTAAAAGCGTTTTCCTTGACAAAAAGTTTTCATTAATCCTTCGGCTCCGAAAGCAGTTAACACCCAATGACTCCCATCGTGTCGCTTCCGCGCCCAATAGGCGCAGGCAATCAAGCCAAAAAGATACAATTTCTACTTCGAAACAGATCAGAACATTATTAAGTGTTAAAAAGATAAACAGAAATTTCCTTTAAATGCCTTTTTCATTGGTGTTGGGGGCGGGGGACTGAATTACACTATACATCCATCCTCCCCCAGGGAAATTCGGGCGAAAGGTAAACAAAAGAAAATTAAAGGAAAATCAACGAGCAATAAACAAGAAGGCAATAAAGGCAACACAAGGATCCAAAAAAACGCAAGCAAACAGACGAGGAAGAACCCAAAAAATAACACAAGTCCTCCTCCTTACAGTGCCTAACGTGTATTCAAATGTATAAATTGGATTAGAATCCAAACGTCGCGTTCGCGTCGCAAAGGTGCTATTCGAATAAATCACAATGGCGTACGGGAAGCGGATGTTCAACAAATGTGTTTCCAAAAAAAAAGAAGAAAAAAACTCCTTAAAAATCCCTGCGGCACGAGAATCGCTTAATAAATCATGAAAAATCCTACAGAGCCTGTCATTATAAGCTGACGCCTCCTGCAAGCAATATCAATCGACAATAAATTTAATCGATAGAGGGCGCACAAGCAGCGCGAGTTCCTTCAAAGGACACTTTATATACGGTGGCATAATTAGGATTTTACAATGATAATTTCTGAATATTATACGTCTAATCCTTTTTCTTAAGGCAGGTCGCTTGCCAGCGAAATAGAAAATCCTTCCCAACGATTTGAATTCATTTGGGATTTCCCTTTTACCTACTGGAAGGAGCACAGAAAGAAATAAGAAAATTCAAAGCAAAAGCAGTAAAAGAAATTATGTTTCATCACGATTTCGAGAATTAATTTTACCACCAGCAAGGACCCAAGCACACAAAGACACAAACGAACAATTATCCTTCTGCCGCAACATTTGAATGCTAAATTGCTCCAATTAAAAGGCACAAGGATTCTCTTCTTCTTAAGAAGGAAACCCTGAAAACGTTGAATAAGAATAGAACAATCGCTATCGCTGAGGATATTACGAGGTAATAATCGATTGTACAAAGGACGAGAAAGGACTTTTTCGCGAGGACGAGACGTTTACTACGAGGGTTATCTTATCTTGTACGTAGCAGCAAGGATTATTGCATAAAGAAGGAACTTTTTTTTTCTTGTTTCTTTTGTGTCTTGGTTTGTAGAACCCTTGGGACAGTGCTTCCCTATATTTTTTTTTTCTTGAAAAAAAAAAAACGGATGGATATAAATAGAAAAAGGAAGAATAAATCATTGGATTTCCATTGCAATTAACGAAACGCTATCCTATAGGGGGTCGATTGCCTAGACGGACAACCGATGGATGGTAGCGATAGATGGATGGTTAGCAGACGTAAAAGAATGGAATCTGCAAACGACGAAGGATGTAGATGCCACGATGTCGATGAAAAAGTCATTGGAGAGGTTTTCGATTAAGAGTGTAATTTCAATTACCATGACGATCTAAGCGGGGTCGAGAAAGGAATTCTTTGATGGATTTTATCGAAGAATCCTTAGTCTAAAAAAAAAAGTGGCAGGACCACGAGTAGTTCTTTTTCTTTTTACTTCTTTTTGTCTGGCTTTTTCCCGTAGAAATGAGGAATAATAATGAGTGGGGCATTATTTTAATGAATTTTAAATGGTTTTAAGTTTAGAATAGAGGAAGGTGTGCTAATGATTGGACGGAAGTGAAAGAAAAGGAATTCGATTTGATTGAGATCTGCGAGAGGTTCTATTAGATGTTGAAGCTAGAGTTTTCATTTAATTAATCTCTTCCTTAACTGTAGGTAATGAGAATAAGTTCTGATCATAAGTTGCCAGACAACCGTTTATGACTAATCAACTTTGCAGCAGTTCCAGATATGGCGACAAGTAGTACTTCGTTTCTTTGGGTGTGATTTCGCACAACAACCAGGCTGTCATATGTTAGTAGACACCATACACACACATCCAACATTTTGGAACTCGGTACTTGAACTAAAGTTTACTGCGGAATCGCTCAAGCTAGCTGCTCTTTTATAATGATTGCCCTGTCTTCGAGCCCGGGGGTTTGACCAGGCTGTAACGGTGACTCCACCTCACAAGCATAAGGTGACCAGATAAGAACGATAGGAAAATGAGTTTGAATAAAACAACAACGGTGTGAGATATAACATTGATTCTAACTTTATTTGGAAGCTATATTCATGTCATTATGTTTGAAATAGCATATTATTCAAATGATCACCTCGGCTTCTCTGGCAGTCCTTCAAGCGGTCGGTCCACTTTTTGATGACCCGGTCCAATATATATAGCATACAACCTCAAGTTCACCCAAAGTGATTGCTAAGGACTTGAGCTAGCCCCAAGTACAATTATCGAGTGATGGCAAGTCGCATAATCGCGGCGGTTAATTGATGAACGTTAGCTGAGAGATGACCCAGTCGCCTAATTTCTCCGTCACAATAACTTAGAGCGTTGCGTCGCTTGTATGCCTTGTAGCGCCGTCTTGTCACAGCTCGAAAGTCGGTTAGCATCGCTTTATACCTAAGACTATTGATGGAATTTTGGCCTGCAGACGCTATTTTGTTTTACATTTTGCAACAATCTCTCTCCGATCGGTGGCTTAAGGTCCAAAAGAGTGTTTAAACTTCTCAACGGTGCGACGAATTGTCTGCATATTGAAGCCATTATCACGCCCGACCTCACGACGACATACTTAATAATTTCAGCACCTTCGGTAAGTTTGATAAAATGGCAAACCTCACTTAATATTTTGGCAGCTGGATGATTGGTTATGTTGGAGATCTGGTCACCCTTAAAATGAATTTTCTACTGTTGTAGCCGCACACTAAGCCTTATATGTAGTCTTATACATCATTCACCCTTTTAAATTCACAACTAACTTTTGGCGCACTACACGGTAGAGTCGCTTTTTCCTCTAGTTCTTTATCCTTCTGATGCATAGATATGCTCATCCATTCCGAGTCAGGTGTTCATCCTAGAAGATGGCGATATAACTTGGTTCCTGACAATCGCATTTCAATGTCGCCTTTAGCCGATGAACTCTTGGATACAGCTCAGGCGTCAAGCCCACCCTTTATGTGTAAAATGACAGTGGCATCGACTTCTGGAAGCATTAACTTCAGTTGTTGTTATCTTGGCTCCGAACGCCATCTTCGCAGCACCAACCAGACCTTGTATTTAGGCTAATCCTCGTTAAACACTCTTTATAGCTGCTATCTTCCACAGTGCTTCTAGTCCTTCTTTAACGGCCTGTCGTTGTCTAGAAAACAGCCTCCAAGTTTTATTTTGCTTACCTGACCTAGAAATGCCTTATTAGAGCAATTTTGTGCACAAGCATATTAATCTGGCCTTCCATATTTCCCAGAAGGTAAGAGGACAGACCGATTGGTCCTCATGTAATCTATGACCTAATTTCATCCTAATATTAAGCCACACTACAACAATCAATATGAATAAATTGTACAAAAAAAAAATTCAATCCCTCACAGGACTCTATTACCTTAATCCACTTTTATGAAATAACACCCGACAAGAATCCCCGCAAAGGATGTCAAAATCCCCAAAAAGCAATTTCAAAATAGAGCCAAAGAATTATGCAAACTGCCAGCGTTCGTCGCAATAATGGCTCTACTTCGGTTAACCTACAAAAGCTCTTCAAAATGAATTGAAATGTCTTGGCGATGAAATTCATCATCATCGCACAGCAGGACAAATTCAAACACTAGATGGTGTACCCATGTCATGTATCTTCGTCCGAAGCTCAATTTCTAGAGCCAAAAAGTGTTTTAAGTTATTTACTTAAATCATCATGGGCAATCATAATTTACGTAACCAACCCCATTTCTTACCCATCGTCTAAAGTTCAAATGAAATCCGTCTCATTCCTATATCTCTGGCCAAACCCAAAGGACACAATCTTCTGCCAGGGACATATGCCATCGAAGTCAACGAAAAAAAAAAAAAGAAACACTCTGAAATGGACAGTAGAGTGTCTCCCACTGGGGTGTCCTTTTGCTTTACAAATAACCGGAAAACAGGATACGACGATACACAAAATATTGCCATTGCTGGACTGGAGTTCAAAAGGACACACACTCCGATAGAGAATCCCTTCCTGCACCCCGACAAAAAAAACAAGAAATTGGCCCTTCGAGTGGATGTGTGTGTCTAGACAAAATACTTTACGGATTTCAGGTCAATTCAATATCCTTTGCTCCTCTGGGTTCGCTTCGAGGACCACGATAAAGCTGAAAACGTAAACAGGAATGGCACAAGCACAAGCAACCAGTAGAAGATATGGCAAAAATGCAAACAGAGAGAAGAAAAGAGAAAAAACAATCCCATTTCTTGGGTCATTTGTTTGCCTCATTGGTGAGGTTCATTGCGGCGGCGGACGGTGGTCTTATCCTCCCTGAGGGATTTAATCAGAAAGTTAATATTCCGATGTTCCTTTTTTTTAACACTATATAGGACCGTTTTCAAAGTCATTGATTGGTCTTTGCCTTCTTCGTTCGGGCCGAGACGATGACGTCGCCGGTGGCCCAAGGGTCAAAGCCAAAGGAACACCATAACTGTCCAATGGAGTCAAATTGGATATATCACTGTTTTCAAAGTGGATTTGATGAACACAGAGCTGAATGAGGAAGGACGACATCTCTCCTCTGTGGGCCATCGATCAAACGTGCTTCGAGAAATTGTTTTGCCAAAAAGGGACATTTTTATGGCCAGCAAAAATATAAGTAGGAACTATACCTCCCCTCTACCACCCACTAAGGATGCTATGCATTATTAAGTCGAAATGTTTTCCTAATCCACCCCTCATTCTTGAGAAGTGTTTCTTTTTTTTTTTTTTCCTTTCGCTTGTTCGTCCTCTGAATCACTGTTAAATCTATTGATTGGCCATTTTGGAAGCCGGTTTTATAGCACAACATCGCACAGTGTTTGAACTTTTCCCTGCGGATCCTGTGTTTATTGGAATTTTATGGACCATTTCCTTCTTCGGACCGAGATTGAGTTATTTATCTATAGGGCTAGTGGTTTGGATTTGGGGGTATATCCTTGATAAACACTGGCATCTGTCTGGCACATTAAAAAAAAAAAAAAAAAAAAAAAACAGAAACAAAATTTAAACAATTCGATTGTCCTCCTGATTAAGTTGTAAGGACGAAAAGAACATATAAAAACAAAAAAAATTAATTGCAACTTCATTTTTATTTTTCTGGTGCTCCTTCAACTTGTAGGAGAGTGGAAAACCACGCTGATGGTCCTTCGTTGACAAAAGTGGTTAGAGTATGACACAAAAAACGAAAAATGCGTCGAGATTGTAAATTAATGCTGTCGTCTAACATAAGTAGCGTCACGAGATGAGCTCATTTGACCTGACAGTTGCTTCGTTCTTTCTACCGATTAATGGTGTCGTCTTGGTTTGCGATCTATAAAAAGGACTCTGCTGCTTCTCTTGCTGCCACCCAGCATGTATGATGTTCGCCTTTAATATTTTCTAGTACAAGACCCAATGGCATTTCTTTGCGCGTTGATTTGACATTAAATAATAGAGAAGGAGAATGGAAACTGAGATTAATGATGTTCGTCGTGGTCTTCCCTGTGTGTGTGTGTTGTGCGGATCAAATATCACTTGCAGTACCTAGAGTGTATTGGACGGTAAGAGAATGGTCGAGATTAACGACCCTTGTAGTCATTTATTATTGTTGGTCATTATTTTACGCTGAATTGCTTTTTAGTTTCACTTAATTATCTAATGCAATTTTTGACTAGGGGCAACACTAGATCCATAAATCATTTTAAATTTACATTCATGAGAGGAAAAAACCGTTTAACTTAAGTGGCTAAAAGGGAAGTGGAGGTTAGTGTACCGGAAAATAGGATGAGTAGACAGATCTAATTTGATACATTGTATACAAGGGCTTTAGAATCACCCAACTATCGATACCTACATATGTATATGTATGATATTCTTTACCGTCAATTCATGGATGGAGGGGCCTACTGTCTTAGGTCTTACGGTGTCCCCAAGAATGAAGTTTGGCTTTCAAAAAAGCAGCACTGGATGCAGGGCATATGGACAAAAATCCTCGAATCAGAAACCAGGCATAAGTTCTTGCAATTGTGCTATGATCACAGAAAGAGAAACCAGAACGTTCCATCCCATATAGGGACCATGGTAAGCCCAGTAGATTGGATCCTTTGCCTTTATTGGGTCTTACCAATAGCATTACCTTCGATTTTACTTAACATTTAGGCTACTGCTGACATGTAATGCTCGCTTTGGAAACGGACATACTTATGAACTCATTGAGAACGAATTTAGTCTATAAATTGAAAGACCTTAGAATTCTTTGCAGAATAAGAAATATCATCATGAGAGACTCAATCTAGAACGCTTTCTGCAGACACTATGTAATTTTGACGGCCAAGACAAGATGTTAGGCGGTCCGAAAACGCATCCTTCAAAATATCCATGGTCGCGCGAGTGTGTGGTTATACCGCTGTTGGAACCACATGTACTTCAGATCCGGTAAAAACACTTTGATTATGGTTCTTTATCGCTCACCAGTAACGTTGACGGTGTATTTTTTCGCGTTAGTGTTGGATCAAAAACTGAGTTCTTCCAAGCGGCCGGGTAACTGCTAGGTGAATGAACTCGTCAGGTATGGTACAACTCTATCCATTGAACCGGAAAGGGGGAATCTTAACAAGAATTTCTCAGGTTTTACACAATTTAAAGTACAAAACTGAAGTCTAACAGACAATAACAGATACACAATTTAAAAAAAAAAAAAAAAAAAAAAAAAAACCAAGTTTGTTGCGATTGTCTCCTCTAAACTTCTATTTTAAATAGTTGCCATAGTTGCCATTTCTATGGATTCTATTTCGCAGTTAGTTTCAATATTTCACATTTAATCCATTTGCGTAATTAAAACTTTTCCGGATTATTGATTTCTTCACACCATACAGCCATCACACATCAGGTAATACGACCCTTATTTGGTATAGACAAAGTTCCTTTCATCCATCTCCAAACCTTTCACGCCCCCTTTTAATTCCTCCCCGAAAAAAAAATTCATGCGAATAGCATCTCTAAATAACCGCTCTTCCCCTTCACTCTCAGATTTCACAAAGAATTCACTCCGAAGGACACCATTCATACATGTACACACATGTCCAAAGATAAATAAAACAAAAATAACCCAAAACTCTAATCCTTTCATAATTCAAGAGAGAAGAGCAAAATATGAACACATCTACATATATGAGTGTATATTAATATTGAAAATAAAATAAAAGATAAATAATAATTTGCCTGCAAATCCTCGCTGACCAAAAGCCCGTTCGCCGAAAAATAAAAATGTGAAAATTCAATTTTATTCATGAGCTTTTTTATCCATAAAAATGTGCCAAACAGACTCATGTGAGAGAATTTATCCTGTTGGCTACCTGGTGGCTTGTGGATATTTCAACTTGAAATACCTCTGTATATGGTTCACAAATGGGTACACACAGGCACGAGGGTATGACTATCATTCGAGTATGTGTATAAATAAAGAGATTTTGTTGAACAAAAGAAACAGGACTATGAAGTGAATATGGACGGTTCCGTATGGAGGACGATGGGGGATATCATTTATTTTTGGAAAGTTGAATAGTACGTAAAGCTAATTCGTACAGATATATAAATTCATCTCTAGCTATCTGTATTAATGTGTATGCTTAGTTTTTTAAGGACATGATGACGATGGGACTAAATGGAAATTATTTCAAGCCTTATTAGGAGATGAAATATTTTAGAAATCTCTCTTGGTAATTGGATTGAAATTCCGCCCGTGTGTTCTGTGATATTATTTACCAAAAAAGGTCAATTAAAAATATCAGTTCCATATTTTAGTCATGAATGTTTTTT
The DNA here is from genome assembly GCA_949716465.1 of Chalcosyrphus nemorum. NCBI lineage: Eukaryota > Metazoa > Arthropoda > Insecta > Diptera > Syrphidae > Chalcosyrphus > Chalcosyrphus nemorum. The sequence continues at coordinate 15,351,060 of OX454333.1, read as the reverse complement.
TTTTGTTTTTGGTTGAGAGGTTTGTTTTTGAATAAAAACTAGCTCAAAATTTAAGGCCCAAAAACTGGTGACACACAGACGGACGGACGGACGGACGGACATAGCTCAATCGACTCAGCTAGTGATGCTGATCATTTATATATATACTTTATTGGGTCTATCTGCAATATTTCTCTATGTTACAAACTATGTATCAAAATTAATATACCCTTAGGATAGGGTATAATTAAATTAACTTGAAAAGCACAATGAGTGGTAATATAAAATTATTATCAACTGTGTGTAGGATTTTTTTCCTTTTTCCCACCCACTGATTGTTTTGTTTTAAAAATCAAGTACAACTCCGAAGAATTAATCCGAAGTGCAGCCCCTTTAATCAAGGTTCGCAAGAAGGTAGAGCGTATGTTTATTAACTAAACAGATATTGAATAAAATAAAGAAGTAAGAAATCTATTACAATTTTCTAAAGCTCTGCCTTGACTCACCACTTAAAGCAGCTGTCAAAGCTTCTCAATGTCACTCATCGAAGGTATCTGTCAGCTTCCTTAGACTAAGCGCACAGTAATGCTATAGAACGAAGTGAGAAGCACTTGCTTGTGACTTTTCGCTCAATTTCGTTAAGTTTTCGCTCACTTCTTACCCCATACATAGAGAGCGTTTTCATTTGCATATTCCGTACAGAATGCTGATAATAAGAAAAAAATTTATTATGATCATAGATATCGCATGCTTAATGCAACTATGGTCAGACCTTTATGTACATGCAAATGCTATAATCAATGTGGGTCTATGCGAACATACGAACAAACTTGGGAATACTCACATACACATGTATGTCCTACTTCCCCCTAAGTATAAGCTCCTTCCAACTCTTTCCCAGTTGCCGTGCTTCCTTCTCGACATATTAACGCATATTACCTCAAAAGTAAGGATAAGATGGAGTACTTTTTTCTTTGCCAGTTTCCTGAATTTGCAAGAATGAAGTCTAAAATTAGCGTAATCAGTTTTCTTGGTTTTAGTTCTTTATTTCACCAAGATGAGACAGAGGGATGGTTTGTCTCTAGATGCACACCTTTCTGCCTGAATACACTCAATTATACTTATAACACTAACACCCAATTGAAATCCAGTCAGAAGCTATTCCGAAAAAAAAAATTACCCAATCTCAGTAGAGAAAGCATCTCAAAAACCCCTCTGTCCTTCGGATACGGCATAAAACTGTAGGTCCCTTCTGTATGTGCAGAAATGTATACCACGCACAGCATGTACAGTTGTGAGAAGCTAGTCCTTGGCCCTCTATGGACTGCCTACGGCCTGATTTTTATTTTTCAATGTCAGTATTGGGTACGAAATTTGTAAATCAATTTAAAATATTCGATTTCCAAGTCCACAAAATTGGTTCTCCAATTAAGTTATGATAACCACGCAGAGACACTATTGCCTCCTTACATAATAAAACCCTTTTATTCATCTCTTACGACTTTCAAGTATTCTCAATTATTTGAACTATATTATGTATATTTAATCCCTTAGGCAGATCAGCTTCTCAACCATTGTATTGTCATCTGGAATTTGTCATAACAGATTCGCACGATACGGTTCATTGCTCCAGGTAAAAGGCTAACTTCTATTTTGAATTTGAAATCAATGTTTCGAAATGCCATATTCTGTTAGTCCTATTCATATACTTTCACCATTTAACTTGTATCCCAACCCACTTGTATCTACACATTGTAAAGTTCTCACAAATTGCACTCAAGCTTGAACATATATTTCGTTCAAAGGGTCTTAGCAAGAATTAACATCTTCTCTCTCTCTCTAACGTGCTTATCGATATCAAATATCTATTAGATATGTGAAAGGCAATAACATATTGACTATCACTATCACATTTGTGCAGGTGCCTTTGCTTTCTCCACAACGAACGGTTCCAAGCCATTGCACAGATACACTCACCCAGTGTATCCGTCTTGAAATGCAATCAATATGCAAATTTCATTCACTAGGCCATTGAATGTATTACACGATAGATACAACATTATGAATGTACAGTAATCATCTTACAATGTAACTGGCTTTCCGATATGTGTTCTTGTAAATTATTGATTGAATTCTTACACAACGAATTGCAGTGAAGAAACAATGTTATATCTTAAGTCCTTTCATGTTTCCACTTTATTAGCAAACAACCACAAGGAGCAGCATCCTGAAAAATTTTCACCCAAGGATACGATTTCAATTGGAAAGAGGCACAAGATACCAGCCCATTTCAATTGAGATCTCTGTCGAAAGATTTGGAAAATTTCAACACGTCAGCAGCAGATAGATTTCAGCACTTTCTTATCGTCTGTCATGTTGACCTAGAGCACAGCAGTACGTAGCATAACCCGGCCATAAGTGAAAAACGAGAACAGGACTCTTCTATTTGAATAGCTTGCAGTAGATTGCAATTGCAGATTACTCAAATGTCTTTCAGCTATGTAAACAGTAATGAATCACAAGCAGGCTTCAATGAATTGAAAAGCGTCAACTCATCTCTGCAGTTTATGTCCTGCAGAGGCTTTTAATAAATCTCAAATCCCGTAGGGGCGATGGCTAAAAGGGACACTAATACGAGTAAAATGTAAGAGGAGATATCCTTTCAAAGTTTTTTTTTTTTTTTTGTACCAAAGTATGCCAGTTATAATTGTCGTTTCCGGTTGAGGAGTCCTTTGTATAAACGAATCGAGTATCTGTCTGTCATCCACCGAGAGAGAGAAAAAAAAACCTCATTTAAGATTTAGGGTTGATTCTTTTCTTATGTCTACTCATTGAAGAAATACTCCTTGAAATCCTTTTCTTTTCTTTTTTTTTTTTAATAATTCCTTTTCTCTTTTATCTGTCAGACTTTTGTTCTCGACATCAATTCATGAGAAAGAAATTCACATTTGATCTTTTGTTATTACTTGCATTGGTACCTACTTCGTATTTATCTGAAGAAACTTCAAGTCCTTGACGCAAGGAAGAAAAAAAAATTGATTTAAGGAATAAAATTTTCGTAATCCTCAGATGTCAAGACTCATGGAAGGCAGGCAGTTGGGGCTTGAATCCTTGAAGTACGCGAAATGTAATATGTGTGAAATTTCACAAATCCCACAGAGAGAAAGTGAAAACACTGTTCAAAGGATGTGCGAACTCGAGTGTAAGGTGGTGGAGTAGTATTGAATTGTGGCACCGTATATTTGTGGCGTATATCGTGTGATACCGCACGAGAATACACATTTCGGAAATCAGTTCACTTGGAAGTGAGTGCTACCTACGAGTATGTACCTATTTTTGGGAAGTAGGGTGATGTTGTAGTTCAACGAAGCGAAAAAGCGAGTTGAGTTAAAACAAGTAAATCAAAATGAAATCGATTGAAATAAGTGAGATGAATTGAAGCGTATTAATAGGTGAGAACGAGAGAGAGAGGGAGTCTGCGATGATGGCTGCAGAATTAGGTTAACTAGATGAAATAGGTGTTTTTTGAATGTACAATTTGAATTTGGGCTGAATGGATGAATGATTGGATATAAGAAGGGTTTTCGGGGGGGAAATTGTGTTGATTTCAGGCAATGAATTTGGTTGGATAAAGTTGGGTTTTTTAATACACGTAGAAAGGTAAACAAATACCTACCCGTTAGGGTAGGCCATGAGAAAAGTTTTGAAAACTTATTTTCGGCATGAAATTCAGCTCAGAGATGAGATTGAACCTATTGCATGCTGACTGCTTTTAGATACTTTGAATTCGGAACGAAAATTCTGGAATTTCAATCGATTTACAGGATCCAGTTCGGTTTGAAAAAATGCATGTTGAAGGATTGATAAAGGGCGTTCCAATAAAGGTTTCTGAATTTTGACTGCTAATTGCGGTCATATTGAGAAAGTTTTATTTCCGAAGATGAGGCGATGTGAATGGGCCACCGAGATCGTGCGATTCGACCAAGTTAGACTTCTTCTTGTGAAATTTTCTTAAGTCACAGGTCTATGCCATAAATCTGCCTTGAAAGCTAACATAATCAATGCCATTGGTCAAATTCAGCCTGATTTATGCGCCAGAGCCAGAGCGCGCCACCCATCGAAGCCGCGGCGTACATTTAAATTATGATATACTTCTCATATAATGGCATACATGGGCCTTTTGAATAATTAAAACATTTCAATGATATTTCACTCATAGTTTGTTTTATTTAAATTTAAAAATAGGAAACGCTTAATGGAAACCATTTCCATAAGGCCAACCTAACCTACGCTAAAGCAGACACTCGCCTCGAGGGCAGCCGTGTTCTCTTCTTCTCGCCGGATGGCTTACTCTCGCTCCATTTGTTTTGCAGTTCCGATGCACACACTCATCAGCATACCCTCACTGGCTTGCATCTCAGTTGTAGTAGCTAGTAGATTCTATTACTTCCCTCATATTGGTACGACAGGATCCACTGAGTGTTGAAGCTTATAGGAAGTAAATGCGCAATGGTAAATCGTGTTCCCATTGAAGGCTCTGGCTATCTGATAAATGTCAAGATGCTAACTTCCCTTACATATTCAAGAAAAATTACTAATGGCTTGAAAAACTTAAAAAAAAAATCCCCATTTAAACTTTTTCTTTATCTACTACAACAGATTTAGCACTTCAGTACTTTTTAATTGTATCTCAAAGCAGCAATTACCCATTAACACCTCCATATCCTTTCCATCTAAAGAGAAGAACTTTAATTCAAAAACTCATTACAGCAAACACTCTACGAATGTCGAAATTGTAAAATTTCCTCTGAAAATCATTCGCCAAAATATTATAAACACCCACTCGTCCTTTTTTGTGTGGGAAAAGACTGCAATAAAATTCCCTCTCAACAAACAACTCCAAAACAACACTTCATCTATTTTATTTTGAAACTATTTTATGAATTCAATTGAAAAGTTTAACATCCGCAATTTATTTTCCATAAGTACAAGTTTAGCAAATCTATCCGGGCAGCAGCCACCAGGCAGGCAATCCTTTCACCCACATACCATCCACACAGTGACCAGGATGAAGAGAGAAATGCTTTTGAGTCAAACTGAGGCTACCCTTCTATGCACCATTGAGGGGGCAAGCCAACAAACATAGCTAACTCAAAAGGAAAGGCAAAAGTTGTGTCTAGATTTTTTTTTTATTATTTAATCATTCTCTAGTATATCCTTACCCAAAACGAATCTGAGAGTTTGTGAATGAAACAGGATAAGAGCATTAAAGTTAATCATACAGCCTGTGAACTTTTGAATAACAATGAGAGACAGAGAAACGACCACACAATCACACACAGATTATTACATTTGGGGGCAATATACCACCGCATACATGTACCACCGCAATAACCCAACAATAACACCATCATCTAGTGGCAATAATGGGATGAGACCGACGAGGAAGGACGCAGAAGAATGTACCAAACAAAAACTCAATTTAGTAATATTGCTTTGAGTATAGAAAAAAAAAAAAAAACATAGTAAAAGCGGATCTCATCTCCCTATTTATGTACTAAGCAATGAAATTTCCATTTGCCATCAAATAGTGGTACAAGGAATCTCAAATCTCCGTATCCTTTAGATAGGATTTATGTCTGTGTGTGCTTGTGAGGATGACAAGGACGCCCGCCGCCCGCCGCCTGGTGAATGGTTTTCATTTCTTATTCCACTTCAAGTATTCTCAAGTACGACGAAGATAGCTTGGTTTTTAAATAACTCGAAATGATGTGACACTATCATATCCTGCACAGGCGGTGCCGACAGAATGAAAGGATAAATAAAAATAGAAAATTGATGAAATAAATAAAAAGTGGATATGCATTCAATTACATAGTGAAAGATAGCTTGGTACTCGCATTTCCATGATTCCAAAGACTTGGTTCAGTCGATTGCAATGATAAACCATTCGAGGAGGTCCTTCGACAAGTACTGGGATACAGACTAGATTATGCTGTCATTGGGAGATAAAGTTTGGTTTTCGAAAGAAATTCTAATCCGATTAGTAACAATGTGAACGGTTTGGTTTGCTTTCTGGAAAATACCACATAAAACCTTAATTTTGAAACTAGAGCTCCATTTCAACAATAATTTGCATCTACATATCGGATGTGGAAGGAATCAGTAGCTTATTTTCCTCCACGATGCAATATACCTAATACGAGGGGTGTCTTATTTAAAAGGTTATAGACAGCTCGAACAAACTTTTCACTTTTAGTTTCAAAATGACATTTGAACTTTAGATGGCGCTACCATTAAGAAGCAAATCCTACTATCAGAGAGATAATGGTTCTTGTCTATAATCAGAGTCAAGAGCCCTCTATGATTTGACTTTTTCCACACTTTATGTTCACTTTTGGTTACTGACTAATTTATCTTCACCTTTCGTTTTGTTGTTGCTTTGTGTGTAAACATTTTACTGACCTGGCTATTGACTAAGCAATAAAACAAAGCTACTATTTGTATGCTGCGAACCATACCAACTTCATGTCGATAATGAAAGGACTGTCGATCAATCGACATAGGCCACCTGATTGAAGATCGTTGGACAAAAGCGTCTTATAACTCGAATTGCAACAAGGAAGGTTGAGGTAAAATCTCTATATGTATAGTGCAAAGCGCAATAACATCAATACACAGGCGACAGACATAAAAAAGCAACAGGAAGGTGCGAGAGGAAAAACGGTTAGAAAATTATCTCAAATCTAGAAGATATCCGCAGCACTACCAAACGCTTAGATGGTTTTTTGATCATATCGCATGAGAATCCGCCCAAGAAATAGAAGGAGCATTTTTGCTACGATCTTGATCCGAGTATTCACTAGTAATATGAAGTCAGACTGAGCTGTTCGGGGAAAAAGATTTACTGATTCGCACCACAACTCCAATCAAGGTTATATCCTTCGTCAAAGCGGACTACTGCATTGATTGAGCTACTGCTTCCACATGTTAAGAGAGCCATAAATGGCAAGAGCGAGAGTCTTCCGGATGAGTGGAAAGATCGTAAAGCTCTCTGAAATAGACAGTGTGGAAATGGAGAAGCATATGCATTGTGCATAGCGACAATTATCCAAGAGCGAATCAAGGGTTTCAAGTCGCAAGTGCTGCTGAACCGCAGGTTTCTGCTCTAAATTCTCATTTGTCTTAAGGAATAGCGAGCCGAATAGACAGAGTGAAGTCTGATTTTGGCCACACTGTCTAAAATTTTGAACTTTTTCATTTAAACATCATACTACGATAAAGCAATTTATTATAGTTATTGTACTCCTAGAATCTAGAACTATGCAGTCTGTACTTTTAAGAGGAAAGACATTTGGAGGTCAATTGAAGTACTTTCATTAGAAATCTTACAGAGTTTAGATCGAAAGCCATTAAGAATCATAATATCCCACTTAAAAGCAAAGTAATGGTATCTAAAATGTATTATAAACCATTCATTTGTTGGTACTAACCAACCCACCACAATATTTATCAACTCTGGCCCTCGACTGGTGTTGGTGTGCAAATAACTTTTTACTACTCAGCAACATGTTGCAGTGACAGAAATAGCTTTAAACCCGAAAAACAAAACAAAAAACCGTACTGAAGCAATAAAAAAAATTACCAAGTTAACCATAAAACCAGCTTGGCGAAGAGTTCCCCAACCGACCCACTTCAAATGTCACACCACTCAACTGACTCATTTCTCAGCTGAGCATACACTACTGTACCGCCGCAACAGCGCGCAACCCTTTCCTTTCCTAGGTACCACTCCCGTTTGACCATCTTAAGTGCAAAACTAAGTAGAATTTCTCTACAAGAATACCGTATTTTCCTTCCTTCCTTCCTTCGGCTTTCACCTTTTAAGTGGCAAAGAAAATTTCCTGAAATTAATTTAATCCCTCCTCCCATGCCCTTTTGTCGAAGGTTGAAGGAAGCGAGAGGTCCTGCCAGGCTGGAGGATGCCAGCATATAATAATTATTGTTCCAAGGAGCTACCAAAACCCAAACAGAAGTTTACTGGCTGAGAAAATATTTATTGCCACTTAAAAACGATAAGTACACACACCCACGCATACCTCCCACATACATATACACGTGCTCAAGTTAAGATGGAAAAGCACACATAAACATTGCAATTCCCAACCACACCATACCCCAACCCCAACCTCCCCTACAGCGTGAAAATATGAAGAAAATTACCTGCTTTTTTTTTGCTGCTCTCTACTTATACGCTCCAAAGAGGTGTAAATATTTCACAGAACGTTTACTGTGCACGTTTGTATCTTCACGTTTCATTTAACTCGCGTAAATGTGGTCGCAGCACCCTGAAAATTGGGGTTGCACCCATCTTGTGACATTTAAGCTGCGATTTTATTTTACTCCCATGCCCCCGCCTACTGAAGGTCGTAATGTCGTTTGCAATTTTATCCCGTGTATTTGGAGCTGAGTTTTTCTTCCCTTTCTCCTGGTGGTGGCATCTGGAGTCATCTTCAAGTGAATTTGAAATTTGAGATATGAGCGAAGAAAACGCGTTTCACAGATTGTATTATAGTAGAGGGTTGCGTGTGTGCCATAATTCACAGCAAACCCTCTAGGCTTTTTTTTAAATTTTTCTTTTGAGAGAGAATATTTTTATTTTTTTTTTTTACATATTAATAGGAACCGCTTTTTTATTTCGATGGATGAAACTCGAGACTTTGATTTGGTTGTGTACGAGTTCGGTTAAAGTTTATCTTATAGATTTGCGGTTGATTGAGTTTATTGGAAATTCAATTTCTTAGAGATACGGTCGAAACGGATGTGTCGTGGGGTTTAGCAAAAACAAAATTTAAAAAAAAGCACAGAATCACAGTGATGAGATGACTCTGTAGGGTTTTTTGTATACATATGCTTGTATTTTATTATTTGTCATATTCCGAGATGCCAAGCAAAGCAATATATGCATACATATGTATGCCATTTAGTAGAGATTTATTGTAACCACACATTAGAATAATATCACTTCTAAGGAGCATACAGTACCTTTATGATGACAAAATTTCTTTTGGTGTTATTTAAGCAAGTATGTTGGTGAGAGAAGGAGCTATGTACAAAGGAAAGGAATAGGGTATCATACGACCAGCTCCAGACGGATTGTAGCACTTTCATGTTTTGTTTATGAGTGCTTATGACAGAATTGAACATAGTGACAAACGAATACCATTTACTTTTGCTTAAAAGAGTTCACTATGTTACACTAGTACAAACTAAGATTATTTCTAAGAAACAAATTTTAAGTTTGTGTTATTTTTGACGAAAGCAATGTTAAACCAGACAACCAGATTTGTCATATCTGCTTTTGTGGCACAATCTATCAAAAGTCTGTACAACTGCTTGCATACGCCAAAGTTACTTAAAATCGTCTGTCTACTCTTAGGAAATAGTTCGCAAAGTATATTCTAAAACGATGACGAGGAACTGTGCTCCTCCTTTTTTTTTTATTTTAGCTATAGCGACACCACTTATATCTGTGTGTAGCAATTATCAATGTTTCGGCTTTGATCGCGATTGATCTCGGACTTGTTGCTCAACGTTTTTCTATAAATGTATTCCCCTACTGCGTTTTGATACTTGATGCTAGCTACAATGACCCATTCACAATGGATGTTCCCATGTGTGCTTTCATATAAAAAAATGAAGCTCAGACGCGTGAGCACCATTTTAAGGCTTTAAGGCTTTTATTTATATAAATTGCTAAATCCTTTTGTATTACAAGTATTATATCTAAAACTTCTTTTTTTATTTCTAGGATAATTCAAAACACCAATCGTAACCTGAGTTGGATATCAGTTATTGGTAAGTCCAATTTAACAAATGAATGGAATATAACCACATTATTTCATATGACTCACTAGCGGCTTACATATAATTAAAAAAAAAAAATATTTTTTACCCAAGGTCTAAGGTCATTTGGAAATTCCAAATTTTATTGATTAGAAAGCATCCCAGTATTATTGTGAATTTGAGTAAATAAACAAAATCTCCCCAAATAAAAAGAATTTCAAGAAATATTTCATTAAAGAGCAATGCACCAAGTAAATATATTCAATTTAATAAATTGTCTTGTGATAGTCTCTTAAAATATATTGCGATCAAGTAAAAGTGAAAAAACGAGTATATTTTGCATTATAAATGTAAGTGCGGTTTTTATAATACGTTCAAAGGAAAACTATTGCCTCTCATCATACAAATTTGGAAATTAGATGTAAGTATGTTAATAAAATTAATTTTGAAAGTAAGGCCAATACCTTACTTCTCTTTTCGATTCTAAACTCTTTAATTCTTATATACATATGAAACTATACTATGTCGGTAGTATATAACATTCATCTCTAATTTACAATTCTCTTAACAGTTGGCCAACTCGCCGACACAATGACGTCCTATCGACACAGCGATCGCATTCGCATTTTTATTTTCGTTTATACATACTAACTAAAATTAAATGTCCCTCCACTCCATCTATGAAATTATACCACTGTTTATGGATATTAAATCCTCCATTCATAATAATAAATAAATTCGCATTCGCAGTCAACTGACCGGCAATTAATTTGTTTAGCAATCGACACTCTAAATTGCAGCAACCGAATTGGCCAAACAAACATTCAAAATTTGAGAGGGAGAGAGAGTTTTGGCCCCTTCCGATCCAGCATACCAAATTCAATTCAACACATTTTCAATTATCAAATTTATTTAATTTTAACCCTAAAACGATGCTGCAAGTGTATTTGTTTTAATTACGTTCCAAAAGGACTTTCAGCGGTTGTTTTTCTACATCCCATCCACACTTGAACCGATAATAAATTCATCATTCGGGAAATATTTATTCTACACTTTTGCACGTTAATTTCATTTAAATAAAAAAAAAAAAAAAATAAAAAATAAAACAAATATTTGGCCAAAACTTATTAAATTTGTTTACGTAAAATTCTCTGGGCTCGTTCGCGATATAATTAAATGTCCTGGGCTTTTGGCGTAATCACCGCATAAAATCCTCACATTCTTCAGCAGAGTATTTTTCTCTTGAGTATTTGTATTTAATTTATGTTTAAATTTTGTGCATATATTTTAAAGGATTTTTTTTGTATTTTTAATTATCACTTCCATTCATCGAATGTTGATGAATGACCTACACCCTTCCGATGACAGGCGGATATGTGTGTGTGTGTGCAATTATTTCCATTAAATAAAAATTACTAAGTAGGAGAGGATATGAAGAAGGATATTCATATGCAGGAAGGATATGGGGGTACAAAGTTAATGAAAACCGTGATTAAATTGTCCGGAAAAATTTCTTTATACAGCTACAGGATAATATTAACGATATCATACGCGCTGCTTGGCTATTGAAGAGTTTTTCGCTTCCATTCTCCTTTGTTGTTCTTCATATTTCGAGCGATGGAGTAACACCAAAACGGAAATTCGTTTTAAATAAGTTGATAAAAAAATATACTTTCAATAAGAATCAATGGAACGGATGTGAAAATAAATAGATTTCTCTTCATTCTACTGAAAAACAGATCAATGGAATGGATGCAGTGTAATAAGAACAGCAAACTAGTCATTGTGACCCTTCTATCACCAAGCGCCTTCATAGGAATGTCGACTATCATTAGTTTGTTTGTTTGCTAGTCCGGAAGTATTCTACTGCAGATACACATTCTCTGTCAGTAATCTGCAAGTTTTATAGGTGGCCAAGGTAATGTGGGAATGCATTCAGACATTTAATCTTGTCACTCAAGTTTAGAAAGCAATTTGTGTTTTCCAACACGAACGCGTAAGAAATACTGTGAATTACAAACGAATGCAAAAAATTACTTGGAAGTTTCTCGAGTTGATTTGGACACCACCCATGAAGAATAAATACTCATTTTCTACTCTTCCCTTCGGCACAGAGAGGAAAATCGCCTTAGAGATTTACCACATTAAGACCATGTACGCAGATGCTTTTGTTGGATACTGAGTACTTGGCGTATTGAAGAATCGATATTCAAAGCGTCTTCATAGAATTAGGCAAAAGACTCAAGGCTAGAAAATATTCTCCACTTCGGTCAAAGTAGACGTGTTAAAGGGTATTAAAAGCCAAAATGGATACTAAAAGCAAGTGCCATTACTTGTGTTTACCTACGTATTTTCGATACACAGTGACACATGTTAGGTACTGGAAACATAAAATATCTTCTTAGAAGAAGGCGTGAGGTAGAAGACAAGCTTCTAACTGCTACATGGGCTCTATTTGCTGTTTGTTTTCCAGAAACAGAAGATAAACTTGTCGTATCCGAGGGGCAAAGTGGATTCGAGAAGTGTTCTCAGAACAGTAATATTTCCGGATGTTCGTGAGAGGTGCGTAGCAACCGTAAGGACAGCTGGAGATACTAGTGACCGACATCATGAGACCCATCACATCTACAGACTGGCTTTTCTTCTTTTTTTTTGATGCGCTGGAGGCGTTGGACTCTATGGACTACGAAGTTATCCCCGACTCCATGCTCTAGCAAGTTTGCATGATAAACCGTCGCCTCCGACGAAACCTGACTTGTTGAAGCGCCTGGGGTTTTGACGTCCGGCTCTCTTCGTCTTCGGCTCTCGGTGTTTGATTTCCCGCTGAGATCCTTCATAGTGCTTGCAATGATGCTGTCGACGGTTTCCCAAGCTTCTATTCTTAATAGCATGAACCCTATTAAGCTCCTTACATATTTCTTTGTTGATGCACTCGGTAACCACTTATACTAAATAATATTATATTCTAAATTCATCAAAGTTGGATGAATATAAAATATATATTTAAAGATGCATTCATTTCCCACTATCTATTCACTGAGTTGAATTCGAGTTCCCCAATGTATGTATATATTCAAAGCTAGCCGCTTAGTGAAATTGAAATTGACACTTCTAATTGGAAAATTTATTCAACCTCATAAAACCCAAACAAAAAATGAAACTCAACCCAAAACTTTTACCCCAAAACGTCCATAAATCATTCAATTCGCATAAAAAGATTTGCCGTAGCAAACAAAACAAACAACAATCAGTCTACATACATACAAGTCCCCTGTGTCACAGTGAAAATGAAAAAGTTAACATTTGGGCCCTAAGCGGATTTAACTTTTTTTTTTAATAAAATTTTACTCAGTCAAAGAGCATTGGACTTTTAAACTGTCTCCTTTTCTTTTGCTTAAAATAAATTTATCGATTTTACCCAGTTCATGTGTAACTGAGGGTAACTCTCCTGAAGGTCCTTTTTTGCGGTTAGCCTCACAGGGAGGTTTGCTTGTTTTTTTTTTTTTTTATTTATTTATTTTATGTTTCTAAAGTTGTTGATGATGATAACGACAATGATGACAACAATGATGAAGATGACTTATGATATTTTTCAAACACGTTAATCCTACAGCAGGAGTAGCAGTAACAGCAGCCGTAGGTACCTATTCTCTATTCGAATGTCCCTGCTCAAGACCTTATGAATTATTAATGAATCCAAAAGGAGCAGGACACAAAAAAGCCAAACAAAAGGCCCACATCCTATAGCAGAAAATAAAAAAAGCAAACCTTTGCCACTGGATGAGCCTTGACTATGAAAAGCCAATGTTGCTGCTGCCACACAATAGGAGGTTGATAAACAAAACTTTATTTTCGGTTTAAAAGAGAGCCGCACAGAGTCAATGAGGACGGTGATGGTGGTGTTGAACGACCCGACAATCTGAAATTAATTTTGTCATTCATCATTCTAATTGAGTTTCAATTGAGGGTTATATACAATAAGCAACAATAAAACGGAAAACTTTAAACAATGGATTGAAATTGAGGTGGATAATGAATTTTTAATTTAAGCAGCGGGCAGTTTTTAAGCCCGAAACTTTTGTCTCTTATATTTATTTTTACCTCATTTATTATCGGAGACTATACATACATACATATATGCCAACAAGTACTTAATTTTGTGAAAGCAATTGATTCCAGATAAGGAAATAAGTCACGTGCCTGGTGTTGAGTTGTAAATTGATGGCTGTTCGAGTAGGCGCCTGTGTAAATTTATGTGGAGTTCCACAAGGATCAATATTTTTTCTATTCTTTTAGAAATTCTCTTTTTAGCAACTAGTTGCAATCAAAGAACGCATAAAACGGCAACTGGCTGTGAAAATTATCACCATTTTCTGATTGATGCCCCACTTCCGGTGCACCAGCCAAGTCGGTGATTACATCAGACCTTATTCCTTATGTACGTCAAAGCACGATCTCAAACATAGCCGTCACGCATCTTAAAATCATGCAAGCTATGCTCAGAATCAAAATCCAATGACGAACGCTTATCCAAAATAGGGATTCCTAATTTAACGGGTTCAGTGCAAGGAATACGACTTTAACCCCAAAAAATTTTAACGAATTTTTTTTTTAAAGTTTTTCCCCTTTAACTTTTTATAGTTTTAATGCGTTTCACACACGTAAAATGTGACACTTTGTAGAATCTTTCAGTTTTTGTTTGATAGGTGTCAAGACGTGTCTTATATTTTAAAGACAAAAAACTGAGTGCATACATATCAGAGACCTCCAGCAAGTAGCTCGTTTTGTGAGCCATTCGAAATATTCACTGCTTTTATCGCATGCAGACACATTCGTATTCATTCACAAGATGTATTCGCTGGGCTCAAATTTTATTGCCTCTCATAAAATGAATCTGAAGCGAGCTCCCATTCACATTCATTCTAAGAAATGTAAGTCAATGAATGATTCGAGTGGTTGATCTATCTAGTGGCTCTATCTATGTTTGGAAGTATGCATTTGCTATGTTCTTTGTTTTTTCTTCTTTTCTGTTACCTTTGTTGCTTGTATACATATATGTACTTTCAGTGTTCCCTACTTTTGATGAAACAATTGGAAGGCTCGAGAATCACTTGTACATTTAACTGCTTTTGTGAATACTCTGATTTAATAAATACTTTGAGTATGAGCCTACTATGCACTCAAGGATTCATGAATACCAGCAATGATTCGTTTTCATTTTGTTTCGCAAAGTGAACTTCGTTATCGTTTCCATACTCGCTGTATGCGTGAGACTGGGAAAAGCTCGTTTTTTAGCGAATGATTCACAACGGCAAATAAATGAATTCATGCTACTCGTAAGTGTGTCTGATTTCTTATCTACGAGTATATGTTTAATGTCTTCTACCACTTCAAGAACACTTTCCACCGGAAACAATCGTGTTGATTGTGTTGAGTCGCTTGTAAGTCAAATGTTGCTGTATACTAAACATTTATAGAGTAAACTGAAGATACTTTGCCACAAAAAGCTAGAGTACTTATGTGTTTATATATTTATTAATTTGTAGTTTTAAGAAAAATACTAAGAAAACCACGAATAGTAATACATATGTATGTGTTCCCAACAAATACAGAAATTTATCTTTAACTTTCTTAGAAATATGAGCTTGTCACTCAGTCTTTCTTAGAATTGAACTCTTAACCTCTGAATAAAATGACTTGCACAATTTCAAACGGATAGGTACTGAATAATTTTACTCAATTTTTCTTTAGTGCAAAAAAACAATGTTTTTGGGAAAAGAAAAGAGCTAAAAATATTTGACAACCTAAAGAACTGATAGCTTTGCAATATTCATGGGAAAATTGTGTCAACACTGTCATTTTACTACCCACACATCATGGTTAGTACCAAACTGAAATTATTACCAAAAACTATCTTTCGAAAGGACACATTCAACCAAACGTGCACATATATATGTACATATGTATGTATATAAAACACATCCTTTATTTTGGGAAAACCTCGCTGATATGCCACTGCAAAGTTCACCCCAAATCTAATATCCGTTTCAGCAAACAGCATTTCCTCGTCCGTAGTAATTGTATCAGTTGCTGCTCATCGCATCCTTGTTGTTTACCATTTCGTTTGGATTTTGTTTTATTTTTTTTTTTTTTTTTTTTTTTTTGTTCACATTCGCAAGGACACAACGAAGCGAAAATTGCAATTTCGTGTCTTTTTGGGTATATGAGTGTGTCTGTGCTTGGATGTGTTGTGGCAACTACCGAACGTGCTCAGTTGAAAACAAGCGATAAACAACATTCTGCGTAAGGATCACGATAGCATACAAACTTTGGCAACCTACCTACCTTTCCTCCATCCCTCTTTGCAAATAAGGGAAAAAGGACAAAATAAAAATGCGAATTTACTCCTTTTTATAGCGGAAATGCATTTATTCGATGAATGTTGAGCTTAAAATTGGATAAACTTTGCATATCTAAGCTGACCGAAGCACTGCTGCATGTGAATGAGTGACTCTGGAGTTAAAAACGGAGTGCTATGTGTGGTGTCCCTTCATTTTGGACGGGTTACATCTACTCTGGGTTAAAGGGAAAGTATAATACTGTAACATGTAGGTGGATAAAGAGTGAATGAGGGTTTTACTATTTTATGTTTGTCGGGTGTCCTTCGAAACCAGACAAGTTTACCCCCGTCGCTGCTTCCATGTAAGGCAGGTGTACGTGTGTATGTTAAATATTTGGAACCCTGCCAATGCTGGACTGGAGAGTTTGTGTGTAAGCTTCAGCTTAGGCAAACATAGACGAAGCAACAGCATCTAGTGGAAAATTTATTCATGGGAACAAATAAAACATCTTACATAGCTCCTCCATCTCCCAATAGAGGTCTTTCATACCTTTAGCCTGAAGTTGGGCACACATCTTGCATAGTTCCCCCATCTCCAAATAGAGTTCCCCATACATTTAGCTTGAAGTTGGGTGAACATTTTCGATAGTTCCTCTAACTACCAATAGAGGTCCCCATAACATTTAGCCTGAAGTTGGGTGCACATTTTCGATAGTTCTTCCAACTACCAATAGAGGTCCCCATAACATTTAGGCTGAAGTTGGGTGCACATTTTCGATAGTTCCCCATACATTTAGCCTGAAGTTAGATGCATATATTTGATAGTTCCTCCAACTACCAATAGAGCACTTCCATACATTTAGCCTAAAGTTGAGCACACATTTTTGATATTTCATCGAACTCCCAATCGTGGTCTTAAATACATTTCTTTAGAATATACGACGACTGTAGTGATATTCAAGCTGAGATCAAGGCCGGAGAATATCATTGGTAAAATGATTACCATCTGTTAATATAGATCCGGCTGTACAAATCCGTTAAAACAAAATATCCAGAGTCTCTGGGAAGCAACTGCTAGATCCAGGGCATACGAAGCACTCGGTATTTATACGAAACGTTTCGGCTTTTGAAGACCCTCCATGGATAAGGAAAAATTTATTATGTTGCCCGCTTGCTGTGTTTTTTGCTATACGTCAAAGGAATGTGCATAGAGCTTATTGCGTCGTTCAACTGGGCGTTTGATGCGTCGAACACAAGGCAAGCTTCCTAGAATATGACAACCATAAGAAAGTACCCTTTGCCTTTGTTTCAAAACATAATCTTGAAGCAACGTACATATGCCTGAAGGCTGATAGAAGTAGGTAGTCAAAATTCAACCAACTGACCTTCCTTTAAAATCGTTTTAACATCTTTGAACTCTACAAGTGTATTCATTTAAATTTCTGTACAAAAAACAAAAATTCAAGAAAATTTCTCTCTCAGTACCCTGGTCATGCCAAAGGTCTCTCGTATACCAGTCACGTCCCTACCACCAAAAGAAAAAAAAAACAAATCATACGTGCGGACTCATGAATCTTCCTCAAACAGTTCTGTATATTCCCAACTTCCATTCGGGATATTCGGATTCTCCTCATTCCATATGCCACTACGTAAAAACGCATCCTTTCTACTTGTTTTTTTCGCAACTCCTCTATCCGTCTGTCGGGACATAGCCTAATATGATTTTTGACCCTTTGATGAAAGGCAGGACATCAATCCAGACACACGAGTTAGATGCAAAGTAGAACTCTCTATGAACTTTTTCGAGTTCCACTATTCCTGAATCAACTTGCGCTATCCATGTGTACCATTCAGAGAAGCAGTCGTGTCCTTTGATAAAGTTCATTTGCAACAGACACTCCAATAGGTCTAGCTAAAACCAACGAACAGAATGAAACTTGATTATAGTTTTACTTTATGTTTTTTTCCCCCTTTGTCTCAGGAATGAGTTTTAAAAGACACGAACAGCTATTGCGTGTGGTTGAAAGATATACACAATGCAGAGTGCATTGGAAAATATTTTGGATTTCTTGTGAAATACATTTCTAAGAAATTTTATCCTGAATGGAGAATTCACCCAGGTTTGACCCCATTAAAGAATTTTGTTCCCAAAAGCACACACACATGAAAGGATATCCTGGCATAAGTTGTTTGTTCTTCAGGTTTTGAGTTTTTCTCTAAAACTTAGCTACATCCTTCAAATTAATGTTTTCCTTCATTTATATCAAATTCTTATTTTTTTTTATTTTTCAGATCTACTCTTCATCGCACTATCGCCGCAAAGAATACTGCGAATCTGAGGATACATTCATAACGCCTGTATATGGTAAGTTAATTAAATTTTCTTCAAATGGAATGTTGGATTGTTGGCTTTTTATTTTTTTGTGTCCTCTTCTTACCATCTGCAATGCGAGTGAAATTATAATTGCCTCCTTGGCATCAAGTGCAGAGCAATCATCTTATAATGCCACCACAACGAGATGCAAAAGGGAGCGTACTCCTTCTGTGTGCTCTTGTGGAGTGGAGTGCCACTACACTGTAGGTCGGTGGGGTACTTAATTGACTCGTTTATCCAACATCTTCTAATAGTTGCACCATTTTGAGGAAATGCCTTAAAGTCATTCGCCATTCAGGAGGTTATTTGTATGCTTTTCAATTATGCTCTTGCGTACACTTGTGTATGAATTGTATGTGTGAAAAGATTAAGTGATTTAGTTGTGCTCTTGGCTGCAGTCCTTTGAAAATTGCCGACGCGTGTGCGAAGGCTTGAATTGATTCCAGAAAGGAACAATGGAAGGGACTGTTTTCATTAATTAGTGTACATATGTTAGCCGGCATTGAAGTGTAAATAGTCGTGTGTGGTCATGGTTTCCTCGCTTCGCATCATAAGGCGATTAAATTACTTTTCACTCTAATAGGGCATACGAGTTATTCGGATTTATCTCATTTCAGCTTCTAAAGCTAAAATTCAATAAAATGATGCGTAGGGTGTTACAAACCACGAGAGACTTAATGCATTTGAATTGACGCATTTTCGTGTTGCTATAACCTGAGTAGTCGATGCAAGGAATACGCCTACGTACTAAACAAACCCTACACACTTCAGCCACTTTCCCCACAGGACCAAGTCTCTATAATCGGCGTAAGATGGTAAGTCCAATGGCCCTTGGATGATAGGCTCCGGCATTGCTGCCACTCTATGAAACTTGTACTTCAAGTTAGCCATCCGTGTCTGTCTGTGTCTGCTCTCTAAGAAATTTTTCTGCAGTTCCTCCGCCAGTATGTCTATGGGTGGCTTTCCTGCGTGTTCCGCGGTTGTGTTGCTATATACTTTAAGTGCACATGGTCGATTGACCAATACGGTCCAAATTGGTAATTCATAAAGAACCTTGGACGTGATTATTTTAGCCAGAAGTAGTCTTCGACATATTCGGTGTCTTGTCCCACATAATCCGCGCATTGGAGGCACCTAAACGAGGTAATTTGTTACTTATGTACTGTTCTATATTTTCGTTACTTTCTACAATTACCGCCGCCGGTTTGTGCTAAGCCAGCTTGAGATGGACTGATGTTAGCCATCATCAAACAATTGAGATGACTTCGTTGTGTAACTTCTTCCATTAGTTTCGCAGTTACAACTAAGGCAATGTCGGCCGCAAATCTCACCACTTACAGCTTTGACTGGTATTTGTATTCAGAGGCACTCCTCCACTGACAGGAAATTCCTTCACATCATCTTCAGTTTCGTGGACCAGCACTCTTTGCCGGAAATAGGTTTTTAATATTTCCCTGCTCAAGTTTGTACGCTCATTCTTCGAAGCGCCTCAATGACGTGTTTCCTGTTGACGTCCAGTGCTAGGACGCAACAGTACTGCTTCGTCGTCTTTCTTCAATGCCCCGTTTTCACTGTGTCAACCACTTTCATTCTGGCATCAACAGTTGAGCGTGCTTTCGAAATCGTTACTGCTAATAGTCCTCCTGCTTCTGCAATCGCTGCTTTTAATCTGTTGCCGACGCGACGATGCGCTCCAGCAAGCAGAGCGGGTGGTATAGAGTTATCCTAAAGGAGTTGATAACGTCTGCGTCATCTCGGTTAACGCATGTTGGCTGAGTCTGTAAGAACTTAATTTTCCCTTAAGTGTAGGTACCACATGTTGTCTGTCCTCAATATGAAGAATTTAATATAAATGTTACAGTCCTCATCGCCACCTTAAATTGCTATTGGCCATATCCTTTAACAAATAGATGGTAAGAACGACTGAAGACCATATCAAGTCCGATACAACCTACATCCGTATCATAAATGAGACATTTGCCGTATAATACATTTGCTGTACATTTCTCAAATAGAGTCCCACTGATACTGATATACCACGCAAGGATCCTCAACCTTATGTCTATAGTGAGAGAGGGTAAACTGTTGGATGACCTATCAGTTACAGGTGCCTGTCACATCAAAGAAAAACTAATTTGGACGCAAAAAAAATCATTATTTTCCCCCCATTCACAGACTGTGTTCCTTGGCTTACAGCATAATCCTGTCCGATTCATAATTACAATCTCTCAACCTCCCAACAACGGGCACAAGACATGTTATTAGAGAAAATGATCATATAACACCATTTGAAGAGAGCTCTATGAATCCTTCTTAACCTAAATCTATCACTCTCCCTATATCCTATTCACGTGTATCCTTGGAATATAACAGAAGAAGAAAAAAAAACAAAAAACAATCCCACACAATACAATAGAAAACCTGATGGACCGTGCGTGTGCTTGAGTCCTGGGGGCACCTTCTTCTCATAATCATTTGATACCGAAATATATTATCCCTGTGGCCCACAACCTAACTCTGATGGAAGGTCACAACTGTCATAATAAAAGAAAAGACTGAGCTAGTCTATCGGTTTATATCCATGAAACGATATATGCACGTTCGTGTGTATCCTGTTGCGTGCCGTTTACTTATTACTTTTCATCTAAAAATACATATAGACTCGACTCCTTTTTTTTGTAATATTTACGCATATTAACTTTGGCACAATTCAAGTATGCATGCATACACATTGGTACATATGAGTTTAGCTGAAGGATATTTCGATAAAAGGAGCCTAAAAATAATTGGGTGCCAGGAAGAAGTTTTCTTTTTTTTTTTTTCTTGCTATGCTTTCTTCCTTTTTATTTGGTTCCTCTTTATGAATAAGTTGAAATTTTTCTACTGAAATGAAAGAAATAATTGTATGTCAAAGTGGTGGGTAGTGGGAGAAGGATATGACTCAGGGCGGTCCAATGTGGGGATGTGTTTTTATATATACATTTTTTTTTTCTGGCACTGAATTAATTTCCAATCGAATGAATAACTGAGAACGTTTATTTTCCGAGAGAGAAATTGTGAATTTATGAATTTGATTGCTTCCGATGTGGTTTTGATTAGGGTAGGAAACTTTTATGAGATTTTATTGCTAATATAGGACTTGAGATACTATCAATATATTATATGAACATGGTTTTTCATTGGCTTTTAGAATTGGGACATTATGAAAAATGCCACAGGAAAGGGTGATTTAATGGGGCATGGATTTTTATTGCAAAGGGGTAAGTCATAATTAGGATTACTGCTTCAATGAGGAGGAAATAAAAAAAACGGAAGCTGAAGTATGAGAATTATTTCGCAATGTATCGCAACAACTGGCGTCCCTTCAATCTCACTGTTCTTCATCAGTATTTTAGCTACTATCTTAGCTTCAGCAGGTGACACGCAACTACCCCTCCAGTAGGTCAATATTCTTAGGAAACTTTACGATCATTCCCTTCTTCCGTAAATCAGGATAGCTCTCAGCTTCCCAAGCTCTCTCCGCAAGTGGAAAGAGTAATTCAGCGTTTCTTAAGAGCTCTGGTGTATATCGTCCGTTGAGTATTTTCCTCACGATAGTAATTTGATCCTTACTGGTGCCGCTACTATGTATCCGGACTGCGCCCGACTCAATCTGATTGGGTCACTGCATTTGACGGGCAATGAGTTGCTGATTGCACCCACACCATGCAAAAAGTTTATCCTTGATTATTGTCAAACTGTGGGATCCTTTAATTTGTTTCTGTTGTTGTGGGATCTCCGAATAATAGCTACAATCAGATGGTGATCTCGTACTATCTCTACTTCTGCACCTCGTCTGTTTGGGACATCAAATGAACTGCACGCCCAGAAGGGAGCTGCAGTCTTAAACCGTGTTCGAAAGGTAGATTGATTATTTGAGAAGCATTCTCATGACAGTAATACTCTGGAATGTCTGTGAGCCGTGAAAAAAAGTTGTTGGTATTTTCCTGGATTCAAACTTTGCAGAGTAGTCCTACGCAATTACCATTGAACCAAGGCACCCTTCTTCTACTAGAAGAAATATTTATAAAAAGCTAAACCAACGTTTCAGACAGTATTCTCCGTATCCTGTAAGTTGCCTATGTTATCCAAAGAAACTTTTTCGCTGTAAATACAGATTTAATGAATTAAATTGAAAAGAAACAATTTAAAGGGACTCTTCCCTGAAGACAACCGTACAAATTCCCAAGGTCTGGTACTTCTTAATCCGATTAAAACCCGTCAAAGTCCTTACATTTCGCCAAATAATTAACACAAAGCAGTAATTTAAATTTCATCTGATTAAATGTTTGCACTCCACTACAGTCCTTCGAAATTCCTTCTCTCAAATACATATGTACATATATCGATTTACTTTTAAAGCACCGTTCGAGTATTTCACACCACACTGATTGTCATCATTTTTCCGATAATTACGGCAATTTTTCATAGCATATAACAAATACCAACCACCATTCCATGGTTCCGATGGTCCTTAAAGCCGTTTCACAAATAAAAACATAATTAATTGTATGCTACATGAAAAATGTTGGAAATTGCACCCAACAATAACAGCAAACTCTGCATTGTTGACACCTATCCGACGACGGAGGAGCAGCCGGGAGGAAGCAAAGGACGACATCCGGAGTAAAAATAAGCAACAAAAAATCCAACAGCAACAACAGAGTAGTGCGTCACCCTCATTCATCTTTGTTTAAAAAAGAGGAGTGTCATCCGTTGCCGCCTGTATGAACAAACGAGCAGACAAATTGCACACAAAATCCCTCCAAACGTGTCCTTTTTACCAGACTGGGTACCAGGGCGCGACAGCACTCTCTCTCTCTCTCTCCCTCTGGGAGCAGCAATTAAAAACCGATTAGACTTAATTATTTCGACCCGCATATGCGGTTCTGCAATGGCAATGGCATTGCGCTCAAGCCCACCCTCAACTACCACCAATCCGGCTTTTTATCCTGATGGAATTTTTGCTAGGATACACATGACGAATCAATGCAATACGGTACTGGTTGCTGGCATGCACGTTGCATTCTGACGCTATTCAATTATTTTCACATAACGACCCGCATCCAGGACATACCCTCCTACGCTACGCGTAGTCCTAATTTCCATTTACACTCATAAATTCATATCGAGGTATTAAAATCTTTCGGGGTGCGCTTTGCCACCCTTTAATTTGCAGAAAACACGAAGGGTGTCAATCCTGACGGGGGCATAACTGATTGTGTATATGCGAGCGAGTATGTATGTGTTTGCAATGCAAATGTGCATTTTCGCGCATTTCGTTTGCTGATTGAGAAATTAAATGTTTGTCGTGTTGCGGTGAAAAGCACTACCTCAACCCTTGCACTTGCCTGCAAAACCGAACCGCTTTACGACTAAGTTGCAGTTTGTTAACCCTAATGATTGCTACAAGGCAATGAAACACAAATTGAGCGTAAATTTATAGGCATGCATGGTATGTGAGGGTGGGTGGCATCCACACGAAACACGACAGGGCAACATAAAATAAATTAAGACATTAAGAATGGCCAAATGGCATGTTATTGTCTAGCAGAGCGGTCGGTGGCAACTGAAGGGTTTTATGCTGTTGGGGTGGGGGTTGATTGTTCCCCCCTTGTTTCTTGGTGAATAAGCTTCACTGACCTAAGGCACAAATTATTGAGGGTATAGTTGCTCATTTTGTTGGCTATTGTTACTTCTTTTTTTCTTTCTTATTTCGTGTAATACCGAGGATTGTTCAAAACTACCCTAAGGGCATTTCGACCGGGCGAGAGAGAGATTCCAGTGGTAAATGGTAAAAGGAGGGCCATTGTTTTATAATTTAAGCTGCTTGACTTATTAAAGTTAGTTTTTGAGTGCAATTTTCCAACTCAATGACCCCATTGTGAGTTGAATCGTGTGGAAAGATAGTGTCTTCGAAGGGACAATTCGAAATCTAAACCTTGGGATGGAAATGGGATATTTTTATGATCTCACATGTTCACTTAGAGATTTAGGAGATTCTATTATCATCTTCGATTAGGTTTAGATACTTTTTGATCAACCAAATCCAATTAAGTTGAGACCGACACCCTAGGGCTTATGAGAAGTTCAAGGGCTGCTACGTTACATATAAAGCATCAATTGACGAACAGTGTGGGAGATCCTTATTTGGACTTTCAACTCGGGGTACCACCAGTCAGCGATATATCTTGAATTGTTTCAAGTCAAAATTTTTTCACTTCTGAATTTACAAAACCAAAAATTGTCTAAAAGGAAATTTCATCCTCAATAATCCTTTTTTGCAAATCTATACATGATTCCATTTGCTATGAAAATGCGAAAATAATACTGCGAATTACAAACGAATGCAAGAATAGCATACAATCTTACTCAACAATTTAGACACCACCCAAGAAGAGTAGATATTGAGTCCGAATGCCACCTGAGTTTCAAGAATTCCACTACGCTAACTCTTTCTTATATCCTTCCAATCTACCATACCGCCTGTGCCTTTAATACCAGGCATTCAATTCTCTTTGGCGCTTGTTGATTGTGAAAACTTGGAGAGGTTATCTAATAGTTTATCATTGAAATCATCTCCTTCTTGAACCTAACATATCTTGCAATTATTAAATGTCATTACTTACTTAAATCCTTGTGGGTTCTAGGGCCTCTACAACGCCTACGCGCCATCGTGTACGATTTCTGGAAGTATGCCTCAGCTCCCCCCAACTCTTTCCCAGCTGCCGTGCTTCCATCTCCACTGTTCTGCGCCACGTACTCCTAGGACCGCCGCGTATCCTACCATCCTGGGTAAGCGGGTTCCATTGCATCGCTTAGTTAGCTTTAGCTAGACCAATCCACTGCCACTTTCGTCGTCGTATGGTTGTGCCTATAGGTTCATGGCCCGTTCTCTGATAAAGCTGTTCTCTGTTGCCTTTGAAATAGATTTTCAATGAATACAATTTCCAGTACTCCAACCTTTGGTTGTTGTAGATATGACTCTCCTTAAAACCCAGGCGGATTAGCTCATTTTCCCCCTAGTTCCCTTACTCATTTCTCAACTATCATCCTGTTAAAACGACAATTCTAGTAGCAATGGAACCACAAGTCTCGCCTAGCTTACCCACGACAATATTTGCTACACCTCCTCCATTTAACACCCACCCTAAGTGACTAACATCCAATTAGTATAACCCCTGTGTAAATTGCAATTTCCAATTATCCAACATATAAGTCGAATCACTACTTCAAGTAGCTTGGTACAAGATACATACATTTGGCGCGATAATCGAAAAGATTATTTAATCCCGCAAAACCTCAACCCATCAAGTCGGAGTAGTAGGAGCAGAAGCATCACTATCATCATCGTTACCAGGGATTAACGATGTCATTAGTGTACATATAGATACCATGGCCTGGTTGGTTGCCGTCACACATTCATTACAATCTGTGACTAATGTTATTAACTTGAGAGCATCATATCTCGCGGGTATCCCATTGTCGATGCCAATAACAATATTCTCACATAGCACCAGTCGCACGACGAAGGGGAGCACATTTACTTCAAGAGTTCAATCAAGCAAGATGCTGTCATCGTCATCATCATTATCATTATTATCGTCACCACGCCCGACATCTTCCATTATAACATAACCTCAACCAACTTGCTCGCTGATCTAATTCCCAATCGGATCGAATTACAATGTGAACGACCCAACCGAAGGAGGACCGAGGAAGCAGAAAATTCTACTAGGTATACTATAGAATGAGTAGTTCATGAAATCCATACCAGGTAGATATGGCTTTGCTAGAGATTACATACCAATTGGCCATGGTACCAGGAGCCAACCTGTAGACACAATAATTACTCCGCTTATTCATAGTCTTCTCCTGAACCAATAATTCTGGTTAAGACAACTCCGATTTACGGATTCACAACAGCAAACAATACTCGTACCCGGCACAAACAAACGAACGAAAGATGCTCTCTAAGGGTTCCATAGATACATTAGATATCATAGCAGCAACCCCTCCGGTCCATATGCGAGGCAAATATATCTCATAGCATCTCTTCTGTTTTCGTGTCGTCGTAGTCGTTGTCTGTGCTGTGCTGTGCGGTGCGGTGCGGTGCGGCATCGTGTTTATTTGTTTGTGCATTTGCATTTTTGATCATGTGTGAATGGGAGTGGAAATGTGATATTATTTTTCATTTTAGATTGGATTTGGATTTCCGTCATGGCATCGGATGCTGTTTCTCTGTATCTAAGGGATGCGAGGATGGTGGTCGACGAATCCAAAATACCTGGGTGTGTTTCGTATTTTATGCTCTCTGCTGTTTGCATTTTGCTTGAGAGTCGGGTGGGCAGACACAGATATACTACATGGCACAGTCCTTGGTAATAATTAATGGAATTTGGCTTTTTCGGTGAGTTCGGCGACAAACATATGGATTTTTGGCTTCGCTCTGTTGTGATAATAATTCGTTCGCACCATTAATTCATATTTATTGCGGTTTCGTTTCGATAAAATATTGAGACAAATGCACTTTTTGTTTGCACTTGTGAGAGCGATAAAGGGTCCCTTTAGGACTATGAGGAGATAATTTAATTTCACAACAAACTCGCTGACAGTTTCTCTAAATTAAGGGATTCAAATTAAAGAGATATTCAGGGAACTTATGATCAAAATAGTTTAAGCCTAAGCAGGCCACTGTATGTATCTATTCATAATTTAACAGTTTAATGGAAAACCTATACAAACCTCATGTGTAAACAAGATAAATTGGCTCTGGAAATGAATGCCTGCCTATTCCGTGCCAGTATTGCCAATCCAAGAAACTTTGAATATATTTTCTTTCATCTGTAAGATCTCATTCTTGGGCCCTCTGTAAAAGTCTAACTAAGCCTACTTCTCATTTTACCCTAGGTGACGCTTTTGTAGGTTCTGTCCTCGTTGTTCCTGATGAATGCTCGTCACAGTGTTGGTAACCACTTCCCAAGAATCTACCATAATCTCTATGGGGATGATGTCTGTGGTAAGTGTCTCTCCCAGTTTGGTCAGTAGCGATACAGTGCTGATACAGTGCTCACCATCTTCAAGTGCTTCTGTGCCTGCGCCTGTATTAAGATCCATCTACGCATCTGTCTTTATGATACCAAGTCTCCTGCCAGTCATTCAGACTTGTCCTTGATGGTAAATCATTTGCACTGTGACTTGATACCGTTGTCCTGATGATACTTTGTCAAAACGCATACAAGCAACTAAACATTTTGCCTTATGAGAGTTTGTTTGAAATTCTCTCTGCGAAGGCTACTCCTAATTACCAGCAACTGATGAGCACTACTTGTGTCTTTTCTCCTCCGCGTTGTAGGCTCATGCCTACTACACATTATGTAGCAATACACGTTTGTCGCTCTGACGTAATTTTTCTGTCAGAATCCATTCCGGTATAGTGTCAGAATTGTGAGATCAAAGTGATGTAAGACCGCATACCCTTATAATCGCGTACAACAGACCTAGCCCCATATTTTGTTTACCATTTTCATTTTTTCGTCTTCAAATTCGACGTAGCTTAGCCTCTTGGAGCCCTAGCCTACCATCATATTTATCTTCAATGAAATTTAAAAATAACTTAACCCTTTTTGGATTGGATTCTCTCTGCCCTGAGGCACAGAGTAATGTACCTTTCAATAAATCCAAAAAGGATATCCGGCATTCTCTCAATTCTATACACAGAGGACAAATACCAATCATCTAAGAATTCAAATACTAGTCCCTGTCTGTCCCAGCAAGCAAGACCCTAAAAAACCATCAACAAAATGAAACTTCAAACAAGTGAGCAACTGAAATAAAGTTTTTTCTTTTTTTTTTTTTGTGTGCTGTACACGTGCTCGTAATGGGAAAAGAGAAAGTTCCCACAGGATTTATCCCAAAAGTAAATCCAATTGATGAAGAAGGATATATCAGCCAACTGTCGTCATGTATACAGTGTTTGGGTCCACAGCAAATGAGTATCCCAAAAGCAAACGGAAGCTCTGATAGAAGGACCAGGATTCAAATGCAAGACAAATCCTTTGATTTAATTGGATCACACAAACAAAATGATTCATTCATTCATTCAAACATCCGCTCTGAATGCTAAAAGCCTCTTGTAATCCAAATGCCAAGGAAGGATCTTATGAATAAATATGGACCCAACTGACCAGACTCAACTCACACACGCACACACAATGCATCGCTCTCTGCACCGCTGCCCCACGTAACAAGGATAATCAATTTCATTTTCGGTATATCTGTGTTGGAAGCATTTTCTTACCACAAAGTGTTGGGGATACGTGTAAGGGGCCTGCATCCGAGAGGAGTCTTGCATTAGCATAAGCAAATCTTAAAAGTTTCGCTAAAAATCGAGAAGGAGCAGAGAGTTACTTGCAAAGCCTGCAACAGTAACCCTAAGTAAGCAACTAAGTGTATCACAAAGGATTTGTTGTGAATCAAATTAACAAGGATAACTACATGCGCACATATTTACCAGAGAATCCTCCACCAGGTTTGGGGTCGATAGTAAAATTCGTAACCCCCCTGTGTAAAGCCTCTTTCTGTAGCACATCCTGTGGATGCTCATATCGGTAGTGGCAGTCCAAATTTTAAGAGGACTAATGTGCCAGGGGGTTTAACTTGAGAGTCGGCTGTATATGTGTGTGCTTGAGTGTTTGGTTGAGCCCGAATGGAATTCAAAATTACAGATCGAGTTCTCTCTCTGGGAGAAATTTTGCATATTCCAATGTGAAACGTTCTAGTCTTGTAATCTCTTAAGGTAAAGGCAAAGGAAATTACATTAGATATGTTGATGATGATGTTGTAGCTGTGTTGTTGTGTGAGGGCGAAGACGACGACGACGTCGACGATGATGATGATGATGATGATTGTCCGGATATCTGTGTGTTCCTTATGGAAATCACTTTAATCTCAGACAGTGGTTTCTTGGTGTGATAATTCTTGTGTTTTATTTATTCAACAGCCGCATGAATTTTAAAGTGAATCAATTTCGTACTGTTTTCGAATGTAAATGAGTGAAAAGGTTTGCAAGAGTTTACACTCAAGATGGGCTAGCTTCTGTTTTGCTTTTTGGATGGACTAATTTGAAGTGATGCTGAAAAGGTTTGTTTCATATTTACAATTGCCTTGGAAAGACCCAGATTAGATGTAAATATTTCCACACTTTGGGCAGGAATTTTGTTAATTTAATTTACCGTGTTATGCAAGCATAAACAATAAACAAAATGCAGATGCAAAATACCTTTCAAATTTTAAATATTATGCATTTTAAGTAGGTTTATATTTTGGTTTGATTTGGTAGATGGATAGCAGACATTGCAATATAAAGGCTCATCTTTTGACAAATCAAAATCAAAGCGTGTGACTAAAACCTTACTATAAATTTGTTGAGTTATCTCTTTCACTCCTTTTGAATAAACGATTTTCTACAACATCAACAAATCGCCGCGTCCAGTACTGTCAAGCCAGCCGCTGAAATTAAAACTTGTGTGTGTAAGCTCCCATTTGATTTCTCTTGAACGTCAGAATGCATCTAAAAATATCAGGTGTTTATTTTAACTTTGGGCGCGAAAATGTCAAACGACCCGAAGCTGACTGGCTAGTTTAGTTCATCTATGGGGTAGGGCGAAAATCATCACGAAAATTCGGAGAGCGACCAGCAAAAGTAGGCACAAAATTCACAAAATATTTTCGTAAAATTTACTTTGCAAATGACCCTTTTATACTCAGACTGAACGTCACCAACATATCCACTAAGTACGAGTACTTAACATTATTCTTTTAATTTAGAACGAAATTCAAATCGAATAATCGCGCTCATCAAGTCCATTTCACTACCAAGCGGTTCCTTTAATCAAGTGCAGTAGGAAGTAGTGTTGATGATATTTGTGGCTGGGGTTCGAACTCGCAAATATTGGGTAACGAACGGATATACTTTCCACCGCACCAAAAAATCACCCACACTACTAGACCTAAAGATTCACTATTTTCCTTTCGACAGTAATGTCAAATGAGAATGCAAAAGGTGCGTTACGTTTAAAGAAGCATTTGTTTCACTCTTTCCTTGTTTTAGAGACGTAGGACCAGTGTTGCAATCTACTGCAATTGCAGTAGATCTACTGCGATTTTTAAAAATATTTAAAATCTGCTGCGCCACTGCGCTTGACTTGAAATCTACTGCGATTTTTGAATGTGAAAACGGTTGAAAATTTGATGTTTTCTAGATGAAAAACGTAACACAATCTAGAAAAAACGTAAATTTATTGATGGAAAATTTCTTTTAAGAACTGAATTTAACTGAAAATTAATCAGTTATTAAAAATTTTATAAAAAAATAATTTCGTGCAAAGATTTGTGATTAAATTTACTTTAAACTGTGCAATTTAAGTTTGTTTTAACCTTATTTTATCGTAAAAAATATATGTGTATAAATCTAAACCCCAGTATTGTTGTATTTTTTGCAACAAAAACAAATCTGCTGCGGAAAATACGGATCTACTGCACTTTTTGTAAGAATCTACTGCTAAATTTTATTATTGAAGTCCGAACCCTGCGTAGGACTTTAAATTGGCAGCACTGTTTTCTGTGACAACCAGTTTGACAGTTTCCGGTTGTTTTGAGGTTGGTTTGTTTCGGTTCAATTAATTTTTAATAGACCGGAACAGTGTGTGCAGATTGTTAAAATTTATTTTCGTTATTCAATTCGAGGAACTCATCGATAATAATAAGCATCCTGTAAGATGGCATACAGTGCGCACATAACAAGCGATTGTTGATAATCCAAATGTTTCCACCCACTTAATAGAAAATTATACGTAAAGATCTTCATTTGCGTGCTTACAGGATTCAACTTGTACAAGAATTAAAGTCACACGATTACCGTCCACGCCGAACATTTGGTGAATGGGACGAGGGAAACTGGTATTGATCCACAATTTAAAAATATGTTTAATGTAATGTCTCATATCTATTTTGTTCAATAAACGCAACAAGACTCAGTGAATTTTAATTTTATTCGAAAGCCTTACCAAGCAAGAGGATATCACCAGGATCTATTTAGGAACTGATGTCACTACTAACTTCCTTCAATCATTTTTGATCGTTCATCGGAAAACTTTTTTCCAACATCCCAAACTAAAATGTCCCCGTGTCGTTGTCATTAAATCTAATAACACAACCCGATAAGAACACAGGTGTTCATGTCCATTACCGCTAATAAATTGCCTTAAGCTATTGTTCGCACAAAATATTCATAAAACGTCAAACACAATGCAAAGGATAATACGAATCCTTTTATTGTTTCGCCCATTGAAATGCCACCATGTGCGTGCCTCAAAGGCTATATTACCATTGCGTGCCACAACGAAAGCTATTCACATCGCCTAACGATCGCTGTTAAAGTAATGAATTCATTTTTAATACGATGTTATGATGTACATGTTGACATTTGAATAGAACCGTTTGCTTACTTAAAAACAAAAAGAAGAGCAAAACCCATGCAAGTTCTTCTTGTTGTCATGTTGGTGCTTAAAGATAAACTCAAAATAATGCCCCAAAGTTGTCCCAGTCCGAGAGGAAAACTCCGTAAAAATATTCACTTAATGAGAAAAGTTTCAAACATTAGAATGCACTGCAATCTAAAGGACGATGCATTTCATTACTAGTCGCTGCTGACCAGGAAGATAGTTGTAAAACTATGAGAACTAGATGGAAATGAGATGTAAACAGAGAAAAATAATCAATACCGAGAAGAGAAAGTTAAATTTATCCTGGTAAACAAAAAAAAAAAAGGACCGCAATTATTGTTTATATGCTTTTTAATAACATTTCAAACTCATTTACCAACTCTTAGTCACTCATTATGTAGGATAATTAAAAATGCGACCCAAAAATGTAAGCATCCAGAAAGCAGAGCGGCGGCTTTCACTTTATAAAAGTCGTTCACTTGGCACAGAGAAGGAGCAAAAGAATAAAAATAATACAAAAAAAAGGCTTCCAAGGATAGTACTACAAAAGGGTGAAAGAAGGCCAGCAAATCACAAGTGACATTGTTGAGCTGTAACATGATGTTATCAAGGGTTTACATAGCTGCAGGCGTAAAAAGTGAAGACTTTTGTGGATGTTTTCCACTCTTCCTTTTATTTTTCATTTGTTACATGTGGGTGTGTGTGTTTGTGTGTGATGTGTCCTTTATTGGAGGATATTAATAATGCATTGTGAGTGGTGTATTTGCATGCTCAAGTCCTTAGGGCAGATAAAACGGAGGACTTCTTTATTCGACTTTGAGGATTCGTAAGCCTAATAAGGTTGTTTGAATAAAGGATATCCATCCGTTGAAGGAGATGCATACAAAAAGAAATATGTATGTATATTGACCTAGTTGTCAATTGTAGTGTAGACAGGAATTGGGAGGATTGTGAAGAATTGAGGCTTCCTATTGAAGGAGTAAATTTCTCGTCATGGCAGTAGTAGTATAGAGGTAGCGCTGTAGCTAACAGATAAATAGCATCTTAAGAGGAACCATTCGCTCATCAAGGTACCCACTTCAGTCCTTTAGTTACAAAAGCAGAAGAAATAACAGGTACAGGCGATAGCAGAACTGTCTTCAGAATCGTCTTAGGTACTTAGTTGCAGCTAGACCCTATGAAAGTCCTAGGGATTCTTTGATATGGAAGGAGCATTTGGAACTAATTATTGGCTAGCAATTTGAATTTGCATCACAACTCCTTGTTAGGATGCCTTCACTAAAGCATGCACAAATCACAGAAATTCCACTAGGCAATAGGATTTGGCATATCCGCGGAGCTTTTCCGAGTAGCATCATCAGATCAGCTACTTCTTCCACTTATTGGAAGGACAAAAGTTTTCCGAATAAGTGGAAGAAGAGAATTATCGTTAGATCTCTAACAAAGATGAACGGTGGTGCCTGCTATTTCAAGGATAACAGCTGAAATTATCCTGAAGCGAATCAGAGCTCACTGCAAAGATAGACTCAATGTCGAAAGAGCTTGTTTCCAGTCTTTATCCCCCTCCATTATCTTCATTAAATAGTGTACTGAATTTCAATTAGAACTTTACCTTCACCTACACCTTCACCGATTTAGGAAAGGCATTTGATATGACTATTGGTGATCCTTTCAGTGCCTGTATCTGACAATACTCTGCAAAGATCCCATGTACTTAGTCATACGTATATATGTGTTCCTCTTCGAAGCGGGCGCGTCGTTTAAAGTTTGAAACTCTAAAGAATCTAGAGTATCCCGTGATTCAATTCAAGAATCGTTCATATGAAGCACTTCTTTAAATCGAATTCTTATCCCTTTATTTAATGAAAGTGTAAAAGCGCTCACCTTTTTTCGGAATGTACTCGCCACAAGAAAGGCAGTCAGTGAAGAGAAGTGAAGAAAAGTAAAAGAACGCTTCTTCTATTTGAGCTGTTGAACTATTTTCTCTTATATGGTACTTCCATGCTAAGCACAGCAATCATGTCTGTTTTTATACCCTATCCTAAGGGTATATTAAGTTTGATACATAGTTTGTAACATAGAGAAATATTACAGATAGACCCAATAAAGTATATATATAAATGATCAGCATCACTAGCCGAGTTGATTGAGCTATGTCCGTCCGTCCGTCCGTCCGTCCGTCCGTCCGTCCGTCCGTCCGTCCGTCCGTCCGTCCGTCCGTCTGTCCGTCCGTCCGTCTGTGTGTCACCAGTTTTTGGGCCTTAAATTTTGAGCTAGGTTGATGAAACTTTGTATACGAGGTCTTTGGAAAAGTAAGCAATACAAGTGTAAAAATTTTTAAAATCCGCCCACTGACACGCCCACTTTTCAAAAAATCACCTTTTTTCACTATTTTCATATGAAACTCGAAAAAACTTACTTGAGCAAATATGTAGATATTCACTTAATCTACAAATCGTCTATACATTGTTTATGGCCACGCCCACTTTTTGGGGGCGTTTACTCCAAAAATTAATTTTCGAGTAAAAATATTAGTTTATAGGGCAAAATAGAAAATTTTGTGAATACATTTTCCACCGCCCATTGACACGACCAAATAAGATAGGGATAGGGTATCATACGATTCGCTCCAGGCGGATTGTAGCATTTTTCACTGGTTTTAGATACATTTTCTTATCAGATACAACAAATCTTAAGGGAGTACTGTAATGAACCGGATAGTGCTCTTGATTGATTCTTTTCTTTTACCTAACCTAACCCTAAGAGTTCTCAATACTTCCAAAGAAAAGAATAGAGTTTATTCTCCTTTAATGCAACCTTCCACTTACATTTATCAATTCCAACTACGGAACTTGGTATAATCTATTTGAAAAATGTGTCCAAAGCCAAATTTTATAACTTCCACCTAATTTCGTAGTCTGAAAACTCTTTTTTTTTTCTCTATGCAAACAGTTGTTTCCGCAAAAAAAATAAAGAAAAGTGCCCCAACTCCATTGAATCTTATTTCAAACTACCCTTCCATCTGCAGTCAATTGCTTCGCGCTCAACTGACGATGCAAATTTTTGTGAAATATTAACCCTCCCAAGCCAGTGGTTTGTTCTTTGGATCACATAATGGGCGCTTTGCTGTCCCGCGCTCCCATTTTGTTATTCCCATATACCCGACTCGCGACAGTAAAAAAGTTCTTTGAGTTTTAATTTTTTGCTTCACCAGTCGACCGTTAATATCAGCACAGCATCCGAATGTCCCAGATCTGGTGCTTTGTCGCCAACCATTGTCCGAGTACTGCTGCGGCGGATGCTGCTTTTGTCTTTACTACTGCAAATGAGTGGGAAGCACCCCACTAATTTTAAGGATCTGGAAGAAGTAAAAGAATACAACAAAAAAAATCACTACATTTTGAGATAAAACAAAAAAAAAAAAAATGAAAAACAAAAATTAGGGAACCATATCATTTTGCTGTTCGTTACGCTGAAGAGTTCTTTTATCATTCTTTCTTCTGGTTTGCCTTCGTTATATTTACAAGAAGGACCTCTAGCCCCCCCTTTCTCCACCTACTTTTCTCCTTTTTATGCATAACTGTCACACAGAAATAAATCAAGTGTATACAAGAAAGAACGAGGAAATGTTACTGCCACTGCAGTCATAAATTCTGCGCATAAGTATCTGCCATGGTAATAGGGATGAATGTGACGAATATGTGGTGTGGGGGAGTTGGTGGATTTGTTGTTTGTTCCGTTGTTTGGCTTCGTATTTTTTGACGGAAATGAGAACATAAGGGCGCATTTGTGTGTGGTGGACCTTTTTTTATGTCATCAGAGTGGCAGCATTGTCTTAAGTTAACTTCTTTGGAAAGTAATTTGCTGCCAGGATTTATGAGGATAAATGAGATTCAAAGAAAATTTATTTGTCATTTTTTGGTCGGAAGAATAAGAAGCAGAAGATGGTGGAGATTATACCATCAGTAAGGATACATAAACAGTGAATGGGATTTGTAAAGGTTGGGTTGGGCTTTGCGAGGACGAAATATGCGAAATTCAAAGGAAAATGCGAAGGATAAAGTTCCAGTAATCTCAGACAAAGTATCGCAGCGAATAAAGTGGTTCATGAATGATTTCGTTGAATACTTAAACTTGCCACAGGTTTTGATTCTGAAAGAAAAGATGTATGGTGTATGTACCTTTTACTGATTGTATACAAGCACAAGTAGAACGAAATGCTTGCAAAATTCATGAGTTCTCCAAAATTTATTGACTTTAGTTGGCTATGAAACCTATAGGTAGAGTGTAAGCCTTTTTTTTTGCAACGCAACATTAATGGTTATACTTTTCATAAAATTTCGAGGCCAAAAGAGATTGCCTTTGATCCTTCCAATTCATCTTTGTTATAGTTCAGCTATACGATAGGTTCACAACTATTCAAGAATGCTTTAATCTAAATATAGCTTCTCAATTCGAAACCAAAAACAAAATGTGTAAGGAACATTCGATAAAACAGTGCCATGAACAAGAAGAATTTACCTGAGCAGAGTAAGAAGATTAGATTTTAACACGAACCATGAGAACATGTCCCCATGATCGGAGGATTCTATGCAGGGACGTATGATCTTCACTCATGATAGCTCTAGTGTCAGCAAAGAATAACTGATGCGCTTTATGGACCGTTACGTTTCCTTCAAGCAGATTGTGTAGGACTGCAATAAACAGCAAAAGACTGAGGACGCTTTCCTGGTGTACACCGAGCTTAATAGAGAGCTCCTCGGTAACTTCTGCGGGGCATCTTACCCTTGCTTTTACTAGCTCGTATGTGTCCATAATCATACGCACTGGGACTAATCGTTATCTTTGCGCCATCCATATCAGACCGTTTGGTTGTTTTTCATCTTTCTGAAGAACTCAGAAGGTGTCACCGCTTTTCGGTTTCGGACCTTGAAAAGTATACACATTCAAATCCTTCACTCTCGCTTAGTGTGGAGACTTTTGTCGTCTTTTCCAAGGAGAATTTTTCTGGGTGGCTATTTTGCAGAGAGTACTTCAAAACACGTCAAATCTAATCCAGAGCATGAAGTTTTCATA
The DNA here is from genome assembly GCA_949716465.1 of Chalcosyrphus nemorum. Classification (NCBI taxonomy): domain Eukaryota; kingdom Metazoa; phylum Arthropoda; class Insecta; order Diptera; family Syrphidae; genus Chalcosyrphus; species Chalcosyrphus nemorum. Next base: position 15,313,901 of record OX454333.1, on the reverse strand, counting down.
TCTATCGATGCATCTATAACTACGTATCATTCGCTAACAGAAGTCGTAGGACTAACACATGGGAACATTATTAGTACCAATGAGCGCTGCTTTCAGAGGTAGGTATTCCAAACAGAACCATCAACTTGGCCAGCCACTGGTGGAAGGTGGAGACTCTATAGACTAGATACTCTCTGAACTCTGCCACATTTATACATACATGCCTAGGTATCAGTCCTCAAAAGTGTAAACGAGCTCTGGCAACTCCCAACTGGCAAAGAACTAACCTCTTGCTAAATAAAATGCAATTTCCTTCCCACCTGTTCTTGTAACACAACAAAACCCTATTGTTTGCAACATAAAATTCATCTGAATTCTGCTTCGTAAATTCAACTGAAAAGTGGACACAGATTCATGGCAAAACCATTAACTCAAATATAATTTCTTGTCGTCTGTTTGAAAGCTTTTCCGGTCGGATACCATTTGACACGAGTGTAAAGTGCGAATTAGAGCACTTCGTAGCATGTGAATGGTTACCATTTACATATTCATTCCGGTCATGCACCCTTTTGTGTTCAACACCTAAAAAAAGCATTCACCTACAGCATCCTCATCATTATCACCCGGCTAAGCATGAAACACATTTTTTTTTTTTTGCAAAATTTATGCAAACGTCTATTATTAGAAGTTTTTTCCAAGTGATATCTGTGTCCCTCATCCTATGGATATTGTATCTATTTATCATGCAAATTATCACTGAAAAAATACAGTTGTCTGTGGAAGCAGTGATGCGTTTGGTTAGTCTTTTTTTTTCGCCTTCTTTTTGCCGGGGAAAAGTGCCATTGGCCTCTCATTGTGGGATCATATTAAAATAAATTTCAAAAGATTTTTTTTAATTAGCATTTTTCAAGCATCGTTTAGCAATGATTGTTTTTTCTAATTTTTCGTCATCTCACACTTGAAGATTTATGACCAGTTGGCGGATAGTTGTAACCAAACACTTGCAAGATGTTGCCAAGTCTCCCATGAATCAGAAGAAAATAAAACTCAGAGATTGAAGCCAACGGGTTAGTGGAGCGCTGATTTTATATTTCCATTTCTCTATGATTGCAATTCTTTGCTAAAGAATAGAAGAACTACTTTTTCTTTTGTTGTCTAGATCAAGGTACAAATAATTATATGCAATGCGCCGGTGAATGGCAAGACTCACTGTAGTGGGTAATTAAGTCATCTCGTAACTTGTTTAAGTAGATCTATATTTGCTTCTGTTAATGCTGGTCATGGGATAAGTATGGTAATTCTATGTTGTTGCATGATAACCAGTTGCATTTCATCACAGTATCTTCATCAGTATTGGCTCATGGAACAGTATTTTGTTCTAGTTTTTCTGTAACATATGCATTTTTTGCTGTCTTGTCTTCAGAGAATGGTTACAAAATAGAAAGAAGGTGATCTTTTTACTTGCTAATCGGTCGCTAGAAAAACATTAAGGTCTGCGATTATAGAAAGTTTCGCCTGTGACCTATTTTTTAGGCACTTTACCAATATGTATTCTAATATTGACCTTAATCTTGTTTTGTTATCTTAAAAAGAAGACAAGCTAGTGCTTGTTGGTATCATGCCAATACCGAGATGAGAAAGGATTTTAATGGAAAAGCTACAAATACCTTGCTGATGGAGGCTAGACTTGGAGGGCTACGCGTGATAATTGTATTTACATTTTTTTTGGACTCTTACTACACGTTTGGGATACTTACATTGAATTCTTTGATGCCAGCTTACTCCGCTTGATTTTTGTCCTTAAGAGTAGCGATTGCAAGAAATTCAAGAGTTCAAGGGATTGTACTATGGCTAAACCATATCAAAGAGAGGACGGCTCACACATTCACACCTATAAATTGCAAGTCTCAAAGAAATAGTAGTTCCAAGGATAAGTAGAGAGATACAAAAGAATTCGGGCCTGTTCGAAATTTCAACAACATTAACATGAAATCGATTAGGAAACTATCAGACTAGATAGACGTTGGTATTGTCCCTCCACGCTATTCCCACCCCCGGAAGTTTTACACCCAATGCTCCGGACTCTGGTACCTATTTAACAAAACTCTAATTAAATCAGTAGTCAATCCCCCATGAAAGCTCTTTGAGATCCAGGAAAAAGTAGCTTTCCAAAAACTTATCGCAGAAGTATGGGTAGTGTCCTCAAGAGTTTCCTTATCACCATAACCCGTGCCTCCGTCAGGCGCAGTTTCTTCATGTGAAGTGCTGTTAAGAAATTTCTGTCTCTGAATGAGTTTCTCGGTCCTTGTTTTGTTAAAGTTTGGCGAAAGGTTCCTTGAGGCTGTGCAAGTTTCTGTAAAGGTCTATCTAGTTTTCGCCTCTCTCTAGTGGTTTTATTTTCTGCATCATGACAATGCAAGGCTGGATACAAACATAGAGTTTAGTTTATTCTTGCTACCTCGTCGTCCTTTTCGTAACGCTTCGCAGCTAAGCGATAATTTTTGTTCCAGGAAACTTGGGCTCTACTCGATAGCACTGTCATAAGTTTTGGTCTAATTTCTGTCGCAATAATTGCTTTTATACATAGTTGCCTAGCAGTCGTAAAGAAGTTAATATCTTCTGACGATATTGCCATTACAGCAGACACCTGGGCGACTGCTGTGATCTTGTTGTCGTATGGATTTCGATAAGCATATGTAGGTGGTCGGAAAAGATACCTGATCCTATTGAACTACCACTTATTGACCAAGCTGATTCATGATTAGGTTTCACTATTTATTCTTCGTGAGTGGTGTTCAAAATATCAGAAAGAATCCTATATGATTTTTCTATTCGTTTATAATTCACAGTACTTTTTCTGATTTGTGGTGCAATACTAATGATTGTGGGAATAATAGTTGAGGCGTCACTCACTGACTAGTTTACTACTGAGTCACCCTCATTCTTTCTGGTGTCCTACAGCCGGAAATGAAATGCATTGAGGCTTCATTCTTTAATATATATTCGTACACCTTACCTACAAAGGACCTAACTGAAGCTTAACATAGAGTGTAGTTAGTTTCGAAAACAAAACTTATCCCTTTCTCTTCAATACTTTAAGTATTCAAGTCAATATCTGCTTTCTAACTATCAATTAAACTTAGGAATAAAATTAGATTCCAATTCCACCCGCAAAGTTTATAATTAAAAAACAAAAAAATCTCCAGTCTTCCACATACTACAAGCAATCCTTTCACGATTTTAATCTTAAGTTCATCTCGAGATCAAAACTTAAAATCCTTTTCAATAAAACGAATTCCATTGGTCTACTATTGAGTATCGAGTGCGTACGAAATTTCAACACAACAAAATAGTCTTGAACTTGAGAACTATTAAGAGTAAAGTTTTCTCTCCCCGTTCATACCTCCTTTGTTGAGTAAAAACCACATCAATTATTCCTAAGGAATATGCAATTTGAACTCGAATTTCCATTAGACCATGCCTAGTGCACTTCTTCCTCATCCTTCCTCCATTTTCTCAACTCTACTCATCTTCATTGTTCAGTATCCTTTTCCTTGTACTTGATACTTTTCTCTTTTTTTTTTTTTTGTTGTGGATCCTCCTTCATCGCTATGCAACACTTTTGGGTAATTGAATGAGAAATTTCCTCCTTTCGAAAGAAATTCCTTTGCATCTCTGATTAAATTTAATTTATTTGAATGGCGCGAAGGACTTTTTCTCCTCCTTGTTGCATTACTTCGTCTTCATCATTCTTTTAACTATGAATATGTAAAATTTAGCAAAAAAAAAAAAAAAAAGCCCCTTCTAACATGAAATTAAATTTCCTAACCAGACACAGCCAGAAAGAATGTCCTTAGAAATATTTCATTCAAACAAGGAAGAAAATAATTATATTTTTTTTTTTTAAGAAACACATCTTGTGTAAGGATTTCCTTTGGCCGGAAAAGTTCTTGCATTCTATGGGAAAAGTCTTAATTAAGAATATCACATAATCGAAAGTTCTTTTTCGTCCTTTTTAGTAGCCATAAGGATGGGTGCTTTGGGTGCTTCTGCTACTGGCAGACACAGGTAAAACTTTAATTGGAATTGTCTGCACAGTGCACCACGTTTAGTTTTCAATCACCACTCTGTGCACACACTGGCACAATGAACCAAAAGCAAAAGCAAAAGCAAACTTGTGTGCGAGTAAATCGCCTCGAGTTATAACTAAATTATAAAACGTACTCAAAAGATAGAACGCCTCCCTGTTCCTATACTTTGTCCTCAGTCGTTGTCGCTTTAAAATTAAACTTGTTCTCGGACACGAGTTGAATTAATGAACATCCTCGAGAGTCTGAGTCTGTCTGGGTTCCATCGTTGTTGTCGGGGCAAGAGTGAGAGTGTCAACAAGGACGAGTCCAATGAGTTCCTAAGGGAATTATTCCTATAATTGCAAAAATTTGACAATGTTACTTTGCTGTACGTTACTGTGGAGAAATGCTCTTGCTGTCCTGCTGTTGCTGCTGCTGATGATGATGATGACGATGACGATGATAATGAGAGAGAGAGAGAGCGATTGTTAAAATGATGAATTGAAAATTCCTTTATCCTTTTTGTCTTTTATGTTTGTGTCTACGTTTTGTGTTATTAGATTTTCATCAGCGCAGAAATATTCAGCAGAGTGGGCAACTTGTAAAGTTAATTTTGAAAATTTGTCATAAGATGATGTTCAAACATTGACTGCTCAGGCCATAAGGTGAGAAGGAGAAAGGATTTTAATGAAAATTGGACTTGAATTGGGAAAACATTGAGATGGACGCTGTGTGTGTTATGTGTTTTGAGGACCTAAGGTACTGGCAAATATTTTATGAATAAATTTCTTCAGGTGGACCCTCGAAAGGAAAGTGTTAATGCATATTGTCAGAAGAGAATAATGCAAATTTAAATTAATCATTAAGATAAGATGAAAGGAGATCGAAAGGTATTGAAATGGAAAGGCTAGCACATAAAATATTTGCCAAAAAGGGCTTGAGCTGTTAATTGTTTCTATCTGGGTTTTAAATTCAACTGAGGGCATTAGGAGTGACATGTAGTAAGCGCTAGGCATGTCCTGAATATTGCTTGTCTGTGTGAATAAATTTGAATGCGGGGTTCTTTGGTGTTCTTTCGAAACATGGCTCTATTGTGTTAAGTTTTTCTCGGTGGTTGTTGATCTTCCAAATGACCACTTCAAATTTTCTGCAGAATGGAAACCTTACTTACTTTACTTATGTCCTGTATCACCTTGTGGGTTCTATGGCCTTTACAACGCCTACGCGCCATCGTGTGCGATTTCTGGAAATGTGTCTCAGTTCTTCCCAACTCTTTCCCAGTTGCCGTGCTTCCTTTTCCACTGTTCTGCGCCACGTACTCCTAGGACCGCCGCATAGGAATGGAAATCTTACACGGAACATGTTGAGCACAAATCTCTAATTCCGCGGAATGAAAAATTGCCAAAAATTCTTCATTAATTTTCGGTCAATAGAAGACGATGTTGATGTACGATCACTGTGGAGTTGATTACCCAAAGCTTCAGGAATTTGTTTAAGAAATGGTCAATCTGAGTCATAGGAAGACGAAACCAAGAACATTGTTGCCATAGAATTTTGGTAGCTATAGAGTAAGACAATATCTCACTCACTTTTCCGCTTTGACACCGGATTCAGAAACGGGGCGAGTATCTAGAAGTGTTACTACAAATCCCAAATTATTTTGAATGTTAATAGTGCGTCACCAAATGAACAAATTTAATCTAAAAGCAGACTATTGAGCTCTTTATCTGGTTCATGCAGTCAAAGCACGTAACAAATAAAAAAAACTGGAATTTTTGGTGTTTAATGAAGTCATTCAATTGACGGTTTTTTTTTATGATAAAGTTATTTATGCCGAAAGAATATAAATCTGTTATGAAGAAAAGTTTCGCTGCACATTTTTAAAAACCTCGTTTTTTTCTTATTGACCTCTTTTGTATGGAAGGTGTCTCAATTTGATCGATATTTCATGCGATATACTCGCACAAAACTAACCAGGAACTTATTCGGCTTTCTTAGTCTTCTTGACTGAAGCTGGCTTTTGTAACCTTTAAAATGCAGGCGCCTCACAAACGTATTATACTTACTCAGCATCTGCCGTAACTCGGTAGCTAACCTGTTGGATTGCTTTCAATGCCGCTTCAAGTTCCAGGTTCCACCTCTTGCGAGTATCTGACAAACAACCAAGAACATTACTGTTTTTTGAGAAAAATGTCACTAAAAAGTGGGCGTGGCCTTACTCATTCTACGAAAATAATATTTACAATGTACATATTATACATGTCCTTAAATAAATTTGGTTGATTTGAAGGCAAATTTAAGTGTTTTTTGCCTCACTATGCGTCGTGTCTTAAACTCGGATTAAAACACTTTCTTGTGGCTGTAGAGATACAACAGAGAATGAGTAAAAAGATATCGCACATCCTTAAAACAGTGGTCTGTAAAATTTTTTAACCAACGGGCAAAAAGTTTTTCCCTTCAAATGTCTTGTTTTTGTTTTCTTTGGAAAACAAACCTCTTTTTAGTTGAATATCTTATGAGTACAATTCTCTGTCCAGGATATAACCAGACTAAATATTATTGCCTTTAAATTATAGTGTCTGGGGAGGATAGCGACAACGCGGAGTGGTCTTTTTTGCGCTGGGATGTGGGAATCTATTAAAGACGAACTTGAGCCCGTACTCAATAGCAGTGTGTGATTTCCACCCACTAATCCACCGAATAGCAAATATTCCACATATTATCCACCTCCCCTTCTACCCCTGATCCTCGCGGCACTGCCGTCAAGCATTTCATCGCTAGGGGGGAATTCAGCCTTATATACTCGGATCGTTCCATTGTCATTCCTCTCTTCGTTGCTTTCTTAGCTTCTTGCATGCTGAGCATCAGTCCGATTATGTTCTCTATGGTTAAGAGCACACCAAGCCTGTTCGTGGACAGTGGAACATTATGTGTTCAGCATTTTGCACTGATTCTGTGCACATTGGACAATAAGGGTTGTCATCCATGACCCGTAAGCATTTGCGTCAGCTCTCCATATTTCCTATTGATCCAAAGGTCGATATTGGGGATCAATCTTTGTGTCCATCTACCTTAGTCAGCAGGGTTCCATCTATTTTGGCATTCTTCTAGGTTTGCCTCGTTGCTGTTGGCACCGTTGTTCTGTTGGCACCATATTTGCGGCTTCTCGTGAACGCTGCTTCTGTATGAGGTTGTTCGGAAGGCGCTGCATACTCTCAATCCCAATGCATTCTGTACACTGCTTCTAACTTTATTCTGTATGATTTGGTGCTCATTGCCTCGGGCCATATTTGGGAGCAATAGAGCATCATCGCCGTCACTACTCTTGCCAAGAGTTGTCTTTTCTTCACTTAGGTCTTCTAATATTTGGCGTGATACGTGAGCCCCTTCCTTTGCTTTTATTAGCATGTGTCGATACTGGGAGCTCATGATCACGAAATATTTTCTTAGAAATGCGAACAAACTCCAATAAAATCGACAAATGAGCAATTATTTTGTTTTCCTGGTACTAAAATAGAGTCAAAGAGGCCCAATGGAACGGTTCCTACCACAACCCAAAAAGACTCCTGACTCTAACGATCTGCAGCTCCTTTTTCGTTTCCATTCCAACAACCACAACTCGCAAATCAGTCCGCCCATTCAATATGTTGTTTTCAATAATGAAGCGCCTATAAGCTTTCCACTTAAAATTTATTGAAAACTAGATCGGAAATTGTACCGGAAAATGAATGCCAAAACCGAAAAATCAAAATAGAAAACCTTCACCTAAATTTTTAGCCATTAAATCTCTATCTATACTAAAAAAAAAAAGATACCATAACTCTATTTAAAAACTCATGTTCGACTCTCTCTTTTTTGCAGGCTGGAATCCAAACAAAAGCAAGTCCTGCACTGGTCATTTGGTGAAACCATGAATAGAATCCAATGAAAAGACAAGCTTCACACAAAAGGGTAAGCATCAGAATGCATACAGCACGCGCGTTCAACAAAATTTATTATTTTGCAAACAACCAGCAACACGAATATTTCAATTTCCCAACCGCGCACCCACACCTGGTTGTTCATTAGACCATGTTCTACGTACATACATATACCACCCGCCCTTACGAAATTCGATTTCCTAATTCTTTCAATTCATTTTCCGGCGTTGGTTTTCGAAAAAAAAACCAGTGAAAAATGCTACAGTTCGCCTGGAGCGAATCGTATGATACCCTATCCCTATCTTATTTGGTCGTGTCAGTGGGCGGTGGAAAATGAATTCACAAAATTTTCTATTTTGCCTTATAAACTAATATTTTTACTCGAAAATTAATTTTTGAAGTAAACGCCCCTAAAAAGTGGGCGTGGCCATATACAATGTATGGACGATTTGTGGATTAAGTGAATATCTACATATTTGCCCAAGTAAGTTTTTTCGAGTTTCATATGAAAATAGTGAAAAAAGTGATTTTTTTGAAAAGTGGGCGTGTCAGTGGGCGGATTTTAAAAATTTTAACACTTGTATTGCTTACTTTTCCGAAGACCTCGTATACAAAATTTCATCAACCTAGCTCAAAATTTAAGGCCCAAAAACTGGTGACATACGGACGGACGGACGGACGGACGGACGGACGGACGGACAGACGGACGGACGGACGGACGGACGGACATAGCTCAATCGACTCGGCTAGTGATGCTGATCATTTATATATATACTTTATGTGGTCTATCTTCAATATTTCTCTATGTTACAAACTATGTATCAAACTTAATATACCCTTAGGATAGGGTATAAAAAAAAAAATCATAGAAAAAAGAGTCACCCCACATGATGCATTCTACCATAGAAACCAAAAACCATTTAACCGAAAGCAATTTTTGGCTAAATGCACCGGAAAAAAAAACGCTCCAAAATGGTACGCGCACAAATGAAAAAAAGGATATTAATGTGCGACCCAGCACACATGTGTGTGTCTATGTTACATATTCAAATCCGGATAGATGTATCACATATCCTGTCGTCTAATATGAATTTCGCAACCAAAAAATGTACGAATTGCAGAGAGCGAGGAGGCGAAAAAAGAATGCGAACCCATCAGAGCTTCCTCTGCGGAAGTACCTCTTCTGTTGCAGAACATATCACATTCCGAGCGCATAACGTCGAAAATAAAATTAAATTTACGCCTCCGTGCGTCGCATGTTTCTGCTCTTTTTCCCTTCAAAAGCGTTTCAAATAATATTAATTTTTGTCGTCTACAATGTCAGCTCTTTTATTCTCCTGCTGTCGTGTATATCCTTTTTTGTGGGGAATTCACATTGCGCGCCAGCATCCGGTGTGACGGCATGTGTGCGGTGTGCATCCGAAATTATCTCTCGTGTTACAATGGGGAGATACTAATGGCAGGGCGTCTGTATTTAGTTTTGATGAAAACTATACATCCACCACCCTCAACACGCTCGGGTGTGTGTAATTAAACCTCTGGCCAAGGATGATGATGAGAAGGAGCACCTCCCGGGTGGATCCAAATCATCAAAAACATGGCATCTTCTTCAACTGCAATTTTGAGCAGCGCAAATGTTTTCCACCGTTCCTACCACCGCCCGGGTGCGGTATTTTGTTAGAAATTCTATCCAACGGCGGTGTCTCAGAGGATCCGTCTGTATTTTAGTAGTCCTTTCCTTTTTTGTTGTAAATTTTTCGTGAATTTTAATTATGCCACATTTGTTTGTTTGCTGATATGAGGAACACACTCTAATTGGATCGTATTGTGTTAGTTAATTTAATTTGTGCATTATATGCAAAGTTAATTCTGGCAGATGGATTTGTTAACAGTTGTACGGGATCCTTTCCACATAAGAGTCGTACATGTCTTTAGGAACGCTTAAATGGGAAACAAGTAAGAACGCTTTAGAAGAGTAAAATTTTGATGCAAATGAGAATTGAGCTTTGCATTTGCACAAATTGTTTCAATGGAATTGTTAAATTTTTAAGGACTTGGATGTTTGGGTTTAATTAGTTCGTTATACGAGCTCATTTAATTTTAAATTGACGATCCTTGCGTTCAAAAATGTATTCCTTTTTGATACTTGAACTCGTTTGACTCTCATTTAATGCTTTAGTACAGAGCGATAGATGAATGCATTCAAAGGGATTTTTAACTCTTTTTGATATTGCTGTGACATATGGTTTTATTCCGATTTCATTCATGCTGAAATCATTGAAAAGGGATTAATAGTACTTAGTTTAATGGGTTGTGTCCAGAATATTTCAGAGAATTGTTTCTGATTTTTGAATTCGTTTCCATTATAATTCACAGTAAATGTTTTTTTTTGCATAAAATGCTGATGAAATTTAGTGAACAAAATCAATGAAATCTGAAAAAAATGTGATTGTAAACTAATATCTAAATAAATGTAAGGCTCAAGCAATCCGTAGAACGGCTAGTTTTTTTTTCAATTTTTTATGTGCTAAGCGATGACATAACCCTCAACTAGAAGGACCAGCTCCATTGGCTGAAGTCTCGTGGGCAAGCAGCCGGTTCGAAATTTATGGAATCCGTCGAGAGAAATTCGAGACACTCTTTTTGGACTTTTGAGGGAAACTGCTTGGAGGTGTTCAAGTGACGTTTTGTCCCCTCAGATATAAAAGAGATAGCAAATCCCATGAATGATGGATCAACACGGTCACCCAGTATTAAGTAAGTTCAATACTGCTAGGTACGATGGCCTTAAGTTCTCGAATACGAAACTGATGTCTTGGAAGAGTTTTCAGCAAAGTACGAGAGAAGGATACTATGCCCAATGACTAGATTAACAGCTCTATATGTGTTTTAAGACCCGTTAAGGCTAAACGTCACTTAAAAGTATCTGTCTAACGATTTTCATGCTAAGACCTAAAGAAGAGCTGCAAAGAACATACGACTCTTAAGTCAAATCGTAACATCTATTCATCGTCCTTGAGGCCGCTTGTTAAAGCTTCATGGCTACCTCTACAAAGCTAGGGACTATGGACTTATGAACTCCGGGATACCACCAAAACCAAACTATATTTCTTGCGTAATATTGAAAACCGTCTGATGCTCTATGAATCTTGGCAATGAGGTGTCCTGTCCTTTGACTTCTTCAATATCTGCAGATAGTGCAGAGTGCATGATGATAGTTACAGCTTTGAGGTAGTTAATGAGAATTCGAGCGTCCAGGGTCAAAACGAGAACAAACTCCATATCAAACCAGAAATATTGGGGGAAACTAGAGGCTACGTGGTTGGGACCACAGATTGCGTAAGACATAAACTCGTCTTATTTAGTAAAATTGTCAACATTTCAGTCTTTTTTTTGTCAAATATTTATCCAAAATCCACCATCGAATGTCGACCACAAAGCCACCAATCATCTGTTCTAAAAAGCCCGCAATGTTTACTCCTCCATTACACATTTAACCTCCAATATCTAGTGATGCACATCCTTTTGCACATTTCACTTGACATCATAAACAAAACCGTGCAATAAATTTCATCCTTACTTATCAGTCGTTAAAATTACTGCCATCACACATCATCGAGCGACGACTCCCTTTTCCCTCTTCCTGAAACCACAATTGAGCCTCTCTGCAATAGCTCAGGCCCATTTATTTTGTGAAAAAGTAAAATGCCAGCAAAATTTCATTTTACACCACAAAATGCCAACATACCACCCCACCATTTCAACACTAAAAACCCACATCCATACCTATGTACATCCAGATATAATCGACAACGAATCGGACCAGTGAATTCGCAAAGCGTTGTAATTCAGTGATAATTTGCTCTGTCAATTTCGGATGCATTGCAGAAATAACGTGTAGTACACCCTTCGCGTCCTTCTTGCTCTCGACTGACATGACCAAACAAAAAGCAAAAATGCAAACAAAACCAAAAAAAAAGTGAAGTAAAACCATAGCTGGCTATAAATAAAGCCCTGTGCACCAAATCAGCAATTCAAATGTGAATTTATTGACCCAAAGGGTCATCGGGCTCCTCTCTGCCCGCTAGATAGACAGAACACCGAACGTTCTCTCGGACACACTTCCGAACGACGCACACCATCACTTTTGAACCGACCAACACCCACCCGGATCCACAGCACAGACATCAATTGAATTTCCCGTGAAATAATTCGCCAAAGAGCCTCACCAAAGTGTAGCAAGGACGATCCTCGTTTCAGGAATACTTTCTTTTTTGTTAGAAAAATTTCGGGGGCGTAAATTAACATTAATCTCGCCCAGTAAGAGTCGTACGTAGTCGGAATTGCGCTTTGAACCGAAGGGCATCTGTAATTTACTACAAATTCTGTGCAGCCGACTTTAATGAGCCCAATCGCACTGTATGTACGAGTTTGTCCTGCGGATTATTGCGTCCTTTGGGTGTAAGTATGAAAAATTGGCCAGTGGGTAAATTAATCCCACTATAGATGTGTAACGGTTGAAATAATAACTCAAAAGTAACCAGCAGCAACCTGGTTTCATTTGTGTTACTTTGACAACCGGATGTGTATATATGTGTGTATCTACAGGCTTTGCAATTATCCTCGAACTGAGCCTTTACCTTATCAGCGTCGACGAGGTTTAAAAAAATGCCACAGAGACGATTTTTTTTTTTTTTTTTTTCGAAAACTTTTTCAATATATCTGATCGGGATATGCTGTGTTTCCGATGTCAGAATTGTATACAGATACGTGTTACAGATACAACATGTGTCATGAGCAGTCCTCTAGCAAATGTTGCCTTCTTGTTTTTTTTTTTTTGGCTCGCAAAAAAGGATTAATCCTATTTGGCGGATGCGAGAGGGTGGTTATTATAAATGTGCACATGTACGAGTACATTTCGCATCCGTATTTAATATCCCCCCATGACACTTTTCGAATCCGTACGTGCGTGAATGCGTTTGACAGACATTTTGTCGTTATTTAAGATGTATGACAAAACATAAATTCTCTTCGATGTCAAATGAAATTTATTGTTATTGTTAAGTCAATTTTGTGCAGGGTTTCTGTGACTGGTACGGGGGGTGGGTGGTGTTCTCGTTTACTCTTTATCCTTTAATAATGTGAATCAACACTTGTGTCTATATAGACAGATGCGCGTGTACTCTAGGGTATGACAAAAGAATTGTGGGGATGTTAAATTTGTTTTCTGTTGGAATTTGATTTATAACTTATCATTGAATAGATTTGAAAATGAATTGGAGAACAGAAAGACTATTGGAGGTTTGTGAGAAACACAGCTTTTGTTGACAGTGACACGAGAAATTGAATTTTAAATGGAAGGATAGACAGATTGAAGGATTTTTTGTTTTAGGATTCTACCCTTGTTGACTTTTGGCAATCCACGTGGAGACATTCCAAAGAATTTAGCAATATCAGTGGATTCGGTTTATTAAGCAATTTAAAATATTTGAGGGAACGAACAGAAAATTCGATTTGTGGTATTTCCTAATCTTAAGCCTGTTCCCCTTACGGCGAGGTTATGATCCGGAGCAGGAGGATCATAACTCTCCCACTTTCTTACTGGTCTGCCTGTAGAGTTTGTCTGTTCGACCTCAGAAAGTACGAACAGGCTTCCTGCTTTCAGATCACTTCGTCACTGAGGCCAATCAAAAGATGTGAAGTTCTGAAGGTTCTTTTACATCAAGATGTCCTCAACCGAACGTGAATAAACGCTGCACTTGATCACTCAGACTTCTGTATCCTCTGAAAGAAAAAATCTCTTTGAAGCCTCATTTGACCGTAGTTTTATTCATCCTTCCAATGAAAGGAAAAATGCGTCTGAAAGTTGGGGAGTTTATACTATCAATTATCCCATTAATGACTCGATCCGCAGGGTAATCGCCTTCTTGACAAGCGTCATAGTCATTGGCTTCTCTTAAGCCTGGAAGAATGCCAATAAGTTGTCTGCCAAATTTTTCCTCTGTTAAACTGTAAGAATCCCCTTTGAGGACATCCCTTTGGTGAGTGAATTATTCATAATAATAAATTCAGAAGAAACCTAATCATCAATGGCAGCAGAGGATTCAGAAAGAGATAGATTTTCGACCTGAGACATTTGCTTTTGAGATTTGTCTAGCAATCCCATCAGATATCGGTCTTTGATCGACTTGGAAACCATATCTGCAGCTCTGACTATTTTTGACAGCTTAAATATACTGTATACTTACAGTCGGTAACGTGGTTCAAAACACGTAAACACAAAACTGTTTTGTAATTTATTGCATTCGAGCCTTTACTTCACCTTTACACCTAAAATTAACAACAAACAACGCAGACGCCACAAAAAACAACAGAAATATCCTAAACTGTCAAAAATTGTGAAGATGTCAGAACTAGCAAGCACTTTTGACAAACCGAAAGTGAAAATTTACCTGGAAACCAGCGACCTATATGAAATGAGCTTGACAGAAGCATAGGACGGATTTGCGAAGAGTTGACAGCTAGAAGACTAGAAAACAAACTAAGCTGATTTTAGAAAAAAATGTACTAGATTTCTTGTAAAAAGAAGATTAGTCAATGTTTATATAACAATTTATCTGGTTGAGTTCAGTTTCTAGTCTACTCGCTGGCTTATTATAATGACTGCGGCAGATAGTATTAAGATGGTGCAAGTTCAGAAAAGCCTGCGGTTGGAGTTAACTTTATTGTCGTGGTACAAACAACCGCTAGTCTAGAAACTTTTGTGATTTGTCATTAAGGTGCTATCCCTGTGAATGCATGTAGAGTATGATTTTGGGAGAAGGTTTTTAGCTCTCTTTAAATATGTATCTATTTGAAAACTATTGTGGCTATTGCGTTCACCCAAGGTGCAACAACCTTAGTACTTATTAACTTGGCACGAAAGAACAAACCCACAAACGCCTTAAAAAGAATGCCACTCCAGGCTTCACATAACCCTAACATTCGCCAGAGTACAAATCCCACCTAACCATGGCCATGATAACTGTAATTCATACGAAAAATAATACCCCTTATCCACAGGGTCTTTTCTTTTGTTTACCGAAAACAAAACTAACAACTTCTTTAACAAAAGGTTTCATAACCAGGCGCTCTGCTGGCTGAACTGGAATTCAACATGTGTGTGTTAGCACATACAATTTCCCAAAACTAATTAACGCGTTTTAATTTCTCAAGTCCGCCAAGAACATCCTTAGATTACATGAAAATGCTGCCCCACTCTCTCCGCGGCCGAGTGGTTTCCATCGTTGTCGTCGTTTCGCTTTGATACTCTCGACTTACTCCATCCACTCGGTCGTGTGATATCAAATTTAGTGAGCGAAAGCCAAGACAAAAACAATTATGTGGAAAAAAAAAAAAAACAAAACAAACATGTATACAACATACTTTTTGTATTCCTTTCATTATTTTATTGTTGAAATGGACACAATCCACCCCACCACTTGTACACACAGTTACATCCATCTATTCTACCATGTGTCTCACCTGCAGGCAAATGCGTCCAAATGAAACTCGGAATTCGATTCTGTATCTGAATCCGACCCCGAGTCAATGGTATAGAGTGTCGAGCTGCAACCTGAAGCTTCGAATTCTTTATATCTTTTACTTCTGTTTTTTTTTTTTTTTTTTTTGGTACACGCGTGGTAGATACTCCCAGTAGCTCTGTAAGTATATCTTTTCCCCTCTTATGTCACGGTTCGTATATAACAAAAAGTGGAAACTATGAAACAAAAAAACAAAAAAACTTTTGCTTTTCTGATTGTAGAAAGAGATTTAATACAGATAAATCGTCGAGATAAACAAGACCAATTGGCTTGCGTTCCATTGACCGGCGATTATCTACCTAGATCTAGAACCAAACAAAATGGTTCGCAACAGAATATCTTAATTAAGATAATTTGCACAATAGGCAGAGAACTCAGAAGCGCCTGGTTGGGCCAATGTGCCTACGAAACGAACTCAATTTCCTCACATTATGCATGACCACTCCAGTGGAAAACATTAATTTCCCGATGTTTCTCCTGTTTATCCACCACTCTTCTCGGAACGTTTTTACTCCCATGGAGTCCCACTTGTTTTACTGAATAAATTAAAAAAAAAAAAAAACAACCTCAGCCTGCAACAAATGAGACAAAAGAGAATAAAGTTGAATGTGCAGGAAAGCGAATTAAAAGGGAAGAAGCGCCCTTCCGTTTGTCTACTATTCTTTTTTTTTTTTTGTATTTTTTGTATGCACTTTTATGTGTATTTCGTCTCCACAAGAGGGGCATTTGGTGTTGCCAATTAGGTGTAAAGGGAATTTAATGAATCATGATACTCTTAGGTAAATTGAAGGTATTATGAATTGCTTAAGTGGATCATAAGAACTGTACGTAAACAGAAGTACATAACTGTCACTGTGTAGTCATTTTGCCGATAATTTTGCCATTGCTTTCGAAATTATTAACAAAATTTCTGACTGTATGGTGACTGACTGTCAAATAGTTTGCGAATGGGCTATTTTATAAGTGAGCACAAGTGAGCGAAAACTTGAAGAAACTGAGCAAAAAACCATTGTGCTTCCACAACAGTTCCTCAATCGGTCTGTTATAGTGCAAAGTCACTTATTTAGAAATCGTTGCACTTTATATCGCTTTTAAGATCAAAATTAAAATACTCGAACTTGTGAAAAAAAAAATAAATATTAAGCCGTAAGCAGCGGCCAAGGCCTCCCAACTATGTACATATGTATTGTGCGTGGTATACATTTCTACAGAAGGGACCCACTGTTTTATGCCGTATTCAAAGGGCAGAGAGGTTTTGAGAAGCTTTCTCATGACAGTTATACTCTTGAATGTTTGTCACACACTCGGAAGAGGCAGGGCCGTGAAAAAACTTTTGACGGTATTTTCTGGATTCGAGCTCAGAACTCCTTGCGCAGTAAATAAATAAATATTAGCCCGTAAGCAGCCCATAGAGGGCCAAGGGCTAGCTTCTCACAACTGTACATGTTGTGCGTGGTATACATTTCGGCACATACAGAAGGGACCAACAGTTTTATGCCGTATCCGAAGGGCAGGGGGGTTTTTGAGAAGCTTTCTCATGACAGTAAATACTCTTGGATGTTTGTCAGACGCTCGCAAGAGGTGGGGCCGTGAAAAAAACGTTGGTGGTATTTTCCTGGATTTGAACTCGGAACCCACTTGCGCAGTAGTCCAACGCACTAAACACTGAGCCACGGCACCCACAAATGTTGTGAACTGAATACGATTTCGGCGCAAATGAGCTAAATTTAAAAACCCTACGTCATCTTGCGCTAGTAAGAATTTAAGTCCTCCTTACACCAAAACAATAACCACCAGTTCGTTCCTTACTGTACAATAGCAGGTCATCTTTCTCACCTCTCAAATTGTCCAATTCAATGGCACAATCTTGCAGGGAAGTCACAAAGCACACGTCCCTTAAATATGTTCGATCAGCGATCGAAGAACTGGAAAACTGCAAAACGTGCCTACTTCCCCAAAACGTCATTCTTTGCGATTTTTTTCTTTTTGGCACTAGACTAGCACAGATTGGGGTGCGTGAACCATGACGATTCCTAATGCGCCACCAACATCTGAGCTCCTTATATCTCAGTCGAAGCTATCCTTTCGCATACAAAGTACCCATTTCGGTCACTCTGAGCCAAATTTTGTGCAAATTTATCATTGAAAACTAAAAGCATTATGTTCGTGAAGCGTCAGATGCGCTGATGTCAGCTTAGCCTCTTCACAGAGACCAAAGGTTTGTAAACCACCTGAATCGGAAGACTTGTACTAGACTATATCTATCCTATTAGGTTGCTTATTCTCTCTAGCCATTGTATAGAAAGTGCAGCAGGCAGGTTAAAATTTTATTCAAAATTTGATTCGGCAGCTGAAATGTCATTATGACTGAGCCTTAGTGACTTCGAGGCTAGGTTCTTTGCAATTTTAAGCAAACTACCAAAAGTTCTTCGTACACCCTACTGTACATAACCGTTTAAACTCCCCCATATTGTGTAAATTCCACTGCAGAATAATTATTCCACTAAGGCAACACTTACAGCCTATTACCATTTCCGCAAATTCGGTAGCTCATCTATGACGACAACGGATGGAGGAACTCAGTGCAAATATCCACTAAAGTACATGCTACTTTATAGCTTCCTTTTGCTCCATTATCTATAGCTTTTGTCCAAACAATAATTGCCTTTTACTGTTCCTTGCACAATTCTACATTTTGTCTTTCGTAGTCTTTATACAAAAAAAAGTCCGTGGCTCTTGAAAAGCCGCAGATATAATGGTAACCATTGTAAAATGACGTCTATCCCAACTCCAATGCCAACTCTAACAATCCGTCTGTCCGATGCACTCTTACTTGTACAGTAGATTTACTTATCCAACCACCAACGATAGTCAACAAATGAACTTGCTGGCAAGGCAATGCATTCACCAATGATGGCTAGGAGAAGTGCCACATCCCAGACAGAGAAACAGCATCAATGCTCGAAGCCGACATCATTAGGTTCAAAGAACTAGAACTAATTCCAGAAGTCGTACAGATAAACGACTGTGAATTGAAACGACATGCGAATAAATGGGTCTCTTCTTCCAAAAGAAGTAAAAAGTAACCCAAGAACTGGATGTGTATCTTGGAATTGTTTACACCAACAATCTCAGCAACAACATCCATAAACGCGGTCCGTAATGATACCATATTATTGTGTTGCGCGGCGGTAGCTTCAATTCCATTTTTCAAGTACCAATGCTATTCCCTTGCAGAGTCCCTGTCAGTCGTCTTGTCGTGCTCTTGTTATCGTTCTATTTAAGATGTTCACCGCTTTTATTTTGCAGATGGATTTTTTTTTTTCATTTCTAGAACAAAAATTACCTTTTAGTTGTCGATTGAGGCAAGAAATGGAAGGATGACTTGGAGTGGAGTCCTCCATTTATAGTCGGCCTGTCATTATGTCTTGTTCTGGGTGAAGTTTAGTTCCTACACGTTCTATTGTCATATATGGATTTAAGTTGTTTCTATTTTTTGTTTGCTACTCGTTGTGAGACTATGGCTTTTGTGTTACCATTTGCTCAAGAACTAGTTAGTTATATGTTTTAGATATGGAAACGTCTATGAACTTAAAAGTGAGTTGACGGGTTTAGTGGTTCCTTATAAGGACTTGATCACTATCATTCAATGTTATTGGCTTCATGGAAAAGTGAATAACAATGTGATGGGATATATGTAATTTGTATGCAGACATAATTTTTTTTAAATACTTTCTTGTAAAAGAACCCTCATAATAAATCTTACGAAACTACAGTATCATGCTATTACTCTGTGATCAATCACAGAGGTGGTGACTGAGTCGTTCAAGTTTCCTCTTTCTCGTGAATGGTTTTAGTTTTCTATAAGTTTTACCCATATATTATCAAAAAATACACAAATACACAAATCCTTGATATCTTACAGCAAAGGGTGATGATCTACTGTTCAGCCATTTATATTTCGTTTTGCTGGATGCAAGGGGATTTGATTGCCGACTGACTGTCAATGTAGATACATGACAACATCTGAGACTCATTTTAACCGTCAGTTGCTTAAAAAAAGGCAGTGATTCCGACTTAGAAAATAGCAGAGCGTCCTCGGTTTTGGACTCTTCCGTAAAAACTTACAACGCTTCGTGGTACAGGACTTTTCGTTGTGTCCATTTAGTTCCATTTGATATTTAGTACTTTTACCTCGTATTGAAGTTGAGGAGAGAATAAACTCAGCGAGTTTGTGAACAGGACGAGGCCAGTCTTAGGTTATGTGTATGGGTGCCCTTGTAGGTGTCAACGGCTCACTTATTAGTCCATTTTGCCCAAAGATTGATGGGATCTTAACCTATTAGACCGCTCAGCTGAACCATCCAGATATTTGTATGAATTTCAGGAGTTTACTGAGGGTACGGAAGAAAATAACTCCCTGTAGTATCTTTCCTTATCACGGCCAATGCTGGAGAATCTCGCAATAGGTGACGAATGAGTTCTATTACCTCTTCGTTCCCACAACTTCTACATAAGTCATTCTGGGTTATACCTAGCCTTGCTGCATGATTGCCCTCGACTTAGTTTTACGAGATAAGCCGATCTCCTTTTATCGTAGATACCAATCTTTTGTTAACCTCGTCGTAGGACTCACTGTCCATGTCCCTGTGCAGCGTGCTAAGCGGTGTGCTGGCCTCAGAAAGAGTCCGCAAACAGCTTCGATGTGACCCTTCTCTGGCCAGTTCATCCGCCTTTTCATTTCCGAGGATCTCCATGTGACCAGGCACGCAACAGAGGGTCGTCCCCTTAGATATCGTCCAGTTTTCCGATGTATATTTTTAAAACTTGGATTGTTGTTCTTTAAGTATTTGCCTGTTACATTAATAGCAACGTTATCTGCATAGTCAAAAGGGCTTCGTTGACCAATAGGTTCCATAAAAGTGGAGATAGTACTACCGCTTGGCTTGGGCGGCAACTCAGTCGCATGACTGTGTGCTAATGCTTCCGAAAATGGTTGTATGTTAACTTATACTAATGTTGAATGAGTCTTATTCGGTGCCGTGAAATAAGGCCATACAAAAAAAGGCCATATCTAAAAATTTGGCCTAATTTCGCTTGAAATGGTGAAATAAGGCCATATTTCAACATTTGGCCTTATTTCACGGCACCGTTTAGTTCTATGTTTCTACCAAACGAAATCGCAAGGTTTCTCCATACATTATCAAGGTTGAGTTCATCCTTGAATTCATCCGTTCGTAAGAGATTGTCACATCGAACAAGCCTAAGCATGAACTTCAGTTTATTTTGGTGTTCATTTTTAGACGTCAAAACATTATATGTCAAAACAACTGCGATTAGTATTGGAACTTTATCAATTGAGTTGTATTTACATTATATATTTTCCATACTTTTTATTTAGGTTATACATTAGGCATTACTTACTTTTGTACACATAAATTGTATGCATTGCTTAATTTGTTTGTTGCACTGATTGCAACAGTCAACAAACACCTGTTTATCTGTTTCCCGCCACTTCCATATGGACAATGACATATAAAATGCTTTCGACTTGGTGAAAACGGCTTACTAAGGTTTCGGCAAAAGTTCATTCAAACCTCGCGATTTCGGTGGAAACATGCTATAAACTAATTTACTTAAATCTTTTAGAGAAAGTTCCCTTAAACCATAATTTAAACCTTGCATAAGCGATAGCAGCAAATTTTTAACTGAACTGTGGTTTGGAAAAGTGAAAAGCATCTGAAAAACAGAAATTATTATATTTCTTTTCATAGATAACACATAATGTCTCCCACACTTGTGCGATTAAATCACCTCGCAGCTATTCCCTTGACACTGTCGAGTAAAAGTTCAACTTAGCTTGGCATTTTCTTTCTACCCATTCCAAGAAGAAGAATCATCATCAACTCCTCGTCAGTCGCCTCGTCAAACAAAAAAGTAATTATTTCCAAGATTAACTGACAAGACAAGATGTCGCATTCTCTTCGTTCGCATTGTTATTTTTCGGCTTATTTACCAAAGCAAGATGAATTTCTTTCAGTTTTTTTTGTTTTTTTTTTTTTTTACTTCCCACAGTACACTTGTTTTTCACTTTTCCTTTTTTTCTTTTTAATTTCCCCAACTGATTTCTTCTGAGACACTGTACAGTGTATCAGTGGGTGGATTGGGGGCGCAACAGAAAATACAGACTACGTACTGTAGTTGACACCAGTAACGTCTGTTTGTCTGGTCTGTCGCTTATCAGATTTCTTTCATATTTTCCCTCTTCATTATCTGACAAACGAATTCCTTTTCAAATATGAGAAGGGAAAGCAAAGAAAATGGGAAATTATTTTTCTCCCTTTAGCTTCGGTAGCTTTGCTTACGCAGAGCGGGGGAGATGGTATTGCCTTTCGTCTTTGATGGAGTTTTTCTTAGTTTTTTTTTTCCTTGCTTTTCTTTTCAGTACCTAACGTACATACTTTCTAATTAAAATAATTTTTCCTGTAAGAAAAAAAGTGGAAAAATAAAAAAGAAAATACTTCCCATCCCCCCGAGTAGGTGACACTGTGTAATTCGCGTGCTGCGATGTAAGGACGGATGAAATTAAAAATGTTTTCCCATTTCGAGTAATGTCCTCTGGTTAGCCAATAGAGTGATTCGAGAATTTTAGCAATTTTCCAATTTCATCAATAACACTTCGGCGAGTTGCTGCAATCTCTGATCCCGCAAACTTTTCAAAGTTAACGAGAAGCAATTTGAAAGTTTTTTGTTTTTTTTTTTTTTTTTTGCTGTTATTGGTCGGAACATACATATCCTTAATCGTCCTTGTACTTGTAATCTGTATGCACACACATCAGCAGTATTCGAATTGACGGGCCATACAATGATTTTTGACGTTGGCTTTTGTATCGACTAGGGGGTGGGGCGAACAAGTAGACCCTTCAGCCGTGCTTTGAGCTACAGCACAGCATACATATGTGAGCAAGTGGTTCATATCCGGAAACATTGGACGAAGAGTGATTTATTGATTTTCAATTTGTGAATATTTCATTCGGCCGTTGTATCGTAAACGAGTAATTTGAAATTTTTCATTTCAAAATCTATTGATGAGGTTGTAAAAGGCGTTTTTCAAGCGTCGACGCGATGTGGAAAAGCACATTTGACTTGTCGGTCGATGTAATTACAAATCATGCTGTGATTGCTAATATTTGTTAGGTCATTAGATTGTATGGTGCTTTACATGCTTCGCAGAGCCGTTTCACAGTTAGGTCAAGCTTGAGGATAAAGTGATGTTTCGAGAAATGTAAATCCATCGATTAAAGCAACTTTAAATCGTGGTAAAACTGGCAGATTCTGACTCTTACTTGCCCATTGGCAATAGAAAAAAATAGATTTGCAAACAATTGTTTTCACATGGCACTTTTGAGCAGCAGAAACTCTTGATCTTCAACCGAGGAATTCAGTACATCTATTGGTACGAATAGGAGCCTTTCTACGAACTATCGCTCAATTATCTTGCAGATACCAGAAACTAAAAGAGGGAGCGAAGGATAATGCGTAGAATGGTAAAAATGTTGACTACATATGCATTTCGAGTATTCAAAAGAGCGCTACTCTTTGGTGAGAGATCCAGATGGAGAGCTCTCTTGGCGGTAATCCGACGGGGCAAAGTCGTAAACTTGTACGCTGTACCAGCACGTTTGATTCATCTCGTAGGATCAGTTGTGGTTAGCAAAGATACGAAGTACTAAGAAAGGCTAGGTTCTTCTCCAGTCTTACCCTCCGACAAGTCAATCCGAAGAAGCAAGATGGTAGATCTTCTGTTAGACTACAGTTCACACAGTTGCTTACTTCATTCCATTCACCAAGAACATTTACCTCTTGCTTTAGGTAGGTTGCAGCATCTTTCTCCAACTTCACCTCCACCATTTTTCATGTTCTTGTACTCAACCTTGGGTTTGAATATTGTTTTCTTTGCCTACTCGCGTTTACTCTTTGGTGGACTGAACTAGTTTGCAAGTGATGCCAAATTCTCTATTTGCCTGTCTACTAGCTGGCTTGACCTTTGTCTTTGATGTTGGCAATAGCGTCAAACCCAAGAAGGCTATAACAAAGATTCTTGCCTATAACCAAATTGAAAATTTCCCGACATAATTCCCTGATATGCCCCACAAGAACATTCCGTACGTTAAACCTTTTACTGCCTTACTCTTTGTATTCCAATGCTGCATGGGTTTCACACCATTTTCATTCGAACCCTTAGGTGTCATCAGCATTTTCCAAAACACAACTCTCCTAACGAAAAGTAATAAATTAACTCCCAGTCTCCTCTGACCTGTAAACGTTTCTCCTTGCTCTATGTTCTCATACAAAGTGCTGATCCTGAGCTCTATCGCCATTAAGGATAAAACAAACGAAACATTCAATTTGTAGTAACTTATAATAAGCTCAATTGCACAATGTACTCGGAATTCTCCTCATCCTTGTAAGTCCTATAATATATCCTATATCTTCTCGACACCGCCCAAGCTCTATTTCATTTCATTCAATCCCTTCGACTTTTGTTCAATTAAGAAGACCATTAACACGGAAATTACAATTTCCTTAGCTAACACAAAAAGTAGCACACTGCACACACACACTACCACCCTATCCATGCAGGAGCAGCAGTAGCAGCAGTTCGACCCTTTAGCAAGGATAAAACTTAATATTCAGAGTCACAACCGGCAGCAGCAGTGGCACACCGGTGTTCCCAGATATTGAAAGCAGATATTAGCACAGTGAATCCATTTCTTGGCATTAACAAGGAATATAAAATCAGGATATACCCGAACTACTCGTAGTCACCTTGCTCCTTCGTCGTCTTTTCTGTGGGATTTTTCTCCTTTTTTTTCTTTTAATCCGAAAACACAGACGCACACACACATGGTGTTGTATCAAAGGGAAGGGGGAGCTCGCATTGTCTGCATTAAGGAACAGGGGTGCTATTGGTATCCTTGTGGGTTGGGGACATGCCATACAATGAAGTGGAGGTTCCATTTCATTTACTTCAGCGATCCTTGCCATCGTCTCGCTGTGAAATGCAAAAGTTATCAAAAAAGGATCACGATGTACGGGCGTACGTTAAGTGAATTGGAATTAGTTTGTTTCCAATGGGTTTGTTGCTGTACAATCCTCACGCTTCTTGTTCCAGGATTATATTCTCTCTTACAATTTGCCTTCTGGTGTCATTAAACTATTGACACACACACACACACACTGACATGCTATATGAAGAGCGAGCTTTGATTTCTTTCAGCCAAAGATGACGACACAAGACACTGAACTAAAACAATACGAATAGGAGTAGTGCTCATTTCGTCCAAGTCCCATCTGTTGTGTATCCTCGCGTAATGGTTTCATTTCCATTTTACCAGGACTTGAGGTACATAGTACAGTGAGTGCATACATTTCGCTGCACTGCAAATGATTATTTGCTCTATTTCGTTGGATATTTTCTTTTCTCATTTTGGTTTCATTGCTTTGTTTGTTGCACAGGAAAAAAACATTGTTTCCTCTTTTTTTAAGGTTTTCTTGACGAAGAGTTTTCAATTTCGTACTTAGAGAAGGAGGAAATGTTTTCTCAGCGAAGTGGGCTGAGCGATGGGTGTTTAGTGTGGGAGAGTTATACATGGAATTTTCCTAACTCTCGTCGATGGTTTTAAAGTTTGTTTAGAGAGAATTGAGAAATTTCTCGTTCATACGGATGGATTGCTTTTGCAATCGATGTTTACCGAAGGGGAAACAACCGGCAACCAGAACACTGAAACACGAAAAGAGTAAAAAGTTGTGATTTAAGCCAAGATTTTCGGGATTCATTTTTGTCTTGGTCTTGTTCTTGTTATAATAGAACGGAGCATGAATCTAAAACTAGGTTGCTTAATTTATTTGACTTAAAAAAGAAACATTAAGTGGATGGTGAGCAGTGGACTAGGAATCAATTAAAAATGAGATTATGTTTCATCAATTTGCATTGCTTCATTCGATGGTCATACTTCTTAAGGGATGAGTGGGTAATCAGGCGAACTTGTGACTAGCTATCACCTCCAAATCATCAGCAGCAATTCCTAAACGAAATGCGATATATTGGACTTAACACAAACAGCTGTAACACTTGAACAGGGGCACAACAAACAGTCCAGTTTGGGAAAGTAAGGACTACACCATTAAATCATAGGTATGTCGTTTCTATTGGGAAAGTACCCGGTCTAGTGTGTCTTTTACTCGATTCCTATAAATTATACGTGCCATCTTATTCTTTGATGAAAATAGGGAGTAGCAGCTTTGTCACTAAGTTTCGCTTTCTTTTAACTGGGCACAGCACTACTCTCTCTACTATTAGTCGTATATAAGATCCCGATCCCGGAATCCAACATTCGTTGGCTTTAAATGAAGTTTTTTGATTTGTATCTACTTCTACACCCATTCTCATTAACCAAGTGTTTTATTGTGTGTTTGATTTGCGTTTTTAGAAACGAGGAACTTTAAATTGGCAACACCGTTTACAGTGACAGCCGATTTGACAGTTTTCGGTTTGAAAGTTAGAAAAGGCCAGCGTTTGACAAACCCAAGTATTGAGTTAGATTTACGAATTATTACGTCCATATGCAAACGCCTGTTTAGTTCTCTATCATGCAATGATCCGAGCTCGCAGGTTGGTCGCACTAAATATAGGTTATATACGGTATACGTAATGCTTAGGGATATTGAGTTCTAAGCAATTTTTCTAGGCACCAGTTCGAATAACTGTGTCCGTAGGTCTTAAAGAATTCAACATCGTCAGCATAGAAAGAAAAAGAGGAGTTTTTCTTAGTTAAAATAAACAGAAGAGCACCTAGGTGGCCGCCATGTGGAACATCAGAGGTAACCAAAAAACGGGCCAATTGGAATATAGAATGGCTGTTTCTCCAGGCAGCTTTCCAACCTTGGGTGACCTTTTTCAAAATTATAAAAATTCGGTATTGCTTTTGCATTTAAGTACTTAGGTTTATTAAAAATCACAATTAAAGCTCAAAAAATACAGGACTGGCAAAATACTTATTCTCTTCTCTTTAAATGTGTTTTCCTCTTGTGACTTGTTATCCACCGTATGAATTTCCTTTCGCCCATGTAGTTATATATAATGGTTTGTTTATTATCATCTAGGAATTTTTATCTTTTTTTTGTTTTAAATAAAAATTTTAGCCCACTTATCTTTGGTTGTAATTCCTTAGCATGTCTTTTTTTCTTTCTTTGTTTTGCAGTAATTAATCTATGTTTTTCTCTATAAAAAAAAATTCAATGCAAAATCTTGCACTATAGCAACATATCATCGTCACTATCAGTAAACTGTCCATTTTGGTCTAAAAGTAAGTTTGCTTCTTCATTTGATTCCACCTGTTGGATACAAAGTTCATTATTTTGAGACGATATAGTATGTATGCATGTATCTCAATAACCTACCCTTGAATATCTCACAGCCGATGAGCTTCTGCGGAATATTCTTAACAGCCGTTCCCGACGCTCGGGTGTACGCAACAACAGTCCAATGCATAAGCCAGTGCACAAAATAGAAATGACCACCACCAAAATCACTGCAAATTGAGTGGAAATTGAAAAATTCAAAACAAAACCAAACAAATTCCAATGAATCCTTTAAAAGCAACTCACTTGTAAGAGATCCTGATTTTTTCACCACCGAATCTGGTGCTACCGTTGATGTTGTGGGTGCTCCTGTGGTGGTTGTTGTGGTGGTGGTAATGCCACTACCAGAGCTCGTAGTTGCCACGGTAACAGGTGTACTGGCTTTTGGAATTTCCAATCCCAAAAACTTGCAAATCTCGGGCGTACGCTGAGTGTAGATCAAATTGCATTGGGTACCCTGTAATACAAAAAAAAATGACTCCGTTTTAATCCATCACTTTATGAATTTCATTTCACACACACACACACAGAGAAGTATTAAAGGCGACTAGTGGAGAAAAACCTAAAAAAAAATAAGCTTCCTCTCAAATGGTTTTTACAAATTAAATTTGTAATCTCTTTCGCACACCGACAGAGCACATATGCACGCTCTCTCAGGTGCCAGACACTTTTAATCCTTTTCCGAACAAAAGGAGGATAAAACTCCTTATACACACACATAAAACTTATCCCACAGAAGAATAAATCTAAAGGATGTTTTTTTCTTTCTCTGTCTCCTTTTTCTTATATCTTTGAAACCATATCCTCGCGAATAAGCTGCTTAAGTGGAAGAAAAACTTTGATCTAAGAAAAAGGAAGCGAAACAACTGCTATATATTTAAGAAAAGCAAAAAAAAACACTGGAACAAATCGAAAAATCCTTATATTCTACGCTTAAAATGAAAATTCAATTTACAGGACCAAAAAGGAACGAAACACCAAACAAAAAAGCGTTTTTCCGGGGAAGCGAGATTAGGGAGCATAATCGTTTGTTTTTTTGTTTTAATTTTATTTTTCAAAGAATCCTTATCAACAAAAAAGAAAGAAATTCAAAGGATAACCACTCTTGCCTCCCACATTAAAATTAAAAAAAAAATGTATACGAGTATCCTTCAAGGCATTAACGTGGGACGTGTACAGAAGGAAATATTTTTTTTTTTTCCTTCTGTTTTGGCGGGACAAATACATGTAATTTAGTAAAACATTTGAAATACTGATTCTGACGGTCTTTTGTTGATGCTTTTTACGGTGTTTTTTGGTGCGTGCAAGATAAGATTAACCGCATGAGATACATGATTTAAAAGAAAAAAAAAATTCATAAAACTTCAAAGGAGAGGTATACTATTTGGGTCTGTATTTTGCTTTACAGAATATCTAATTTCCAATTTCGTTTAGCCTTTAGCGATTTTGTGTTAGTAACTTGCTAACAATTTATAAAATTTCTGAGTAGGTGAAGGAAGGAAATTGTATTTTTATCATCTCTCCACTAGAAATAAATAAAAATAGATACAACCTAAATTTGGGTCATTTTTGTTCTTTAAAAAGAGTCGAGTCATTTGAACTACCTTTTGAGTTGACTCAAAAGAGTTGTTCGACTGAGTCGACATCACGTACGAATTGTTGTCAATGAACTGCAAGTAAAGTAGCACTCGTCATGTAGTTCAGAGATAGATAGAGTTGCTTCGTCAACTTGTGGTATAGGGTTTGATATGACTCAAGATTGGATGATTGAGGTGAGAGCAATAACTCCTGTGGCGTATTTAAATTGCAAATGAGCAACAGTGATCACTTAACATTAGACCACTGTGTATCAAAAATTGAACAAAAATCTAAAGAAGCCCTCCCAGCACTATGTTCACTTGTAGTTGTGAACCTGAATAGCATATCATCGCCTCATTTTGTCACTCTAAGTAGCAACTGATGCTATAACGCTTTTGAGCTAAGGCGACATAATTTGACTGTGAATTAAATTTTATATACCAAATTGTGATTTGTTTTGTATGACTGGACCTTATTTTCTTTTTTTTTGATCGTTAGTTAAATTGGAAAGAGTTTGTTTGTATCGGTATTTCCAACACAGGTAGTATTAGATTTTCATATTTATTCTCCGTGGTTGGTGTACAAATTGACTGAGGAGAGTTCCATGTGATTTTTTTCATTCGATCGTAATTCACAGTATTTTTTCGCATTTAAAATACACTAAGTGCTTTCTGAGCTCTGAAATTTAATGGATTCTGTTAAGACCGTGGCAACCCACTTTCAATGTTGCTTGTAAATATTTTCAATTCACAAATAACTATTTCCACTTTAAGACACAAAACCAATATTTACACTCGCAAAACTTTGCACAAAAATAGAAATCCCCATTTAAAGTCGAAAAATATCAAGAGTCTTTCCTCGTGTCTTTCCTCGCTTGGAACAGCAATTAAATTGCTTCCTTAGAACATAGCATGCAATTAAATCGCAAACGATTTCTTACTACGAAAGAACGTAATGAAAAGAGAAGCTAAAGAGGAAGACGAAAACCTTCATACTCTACCTAACAAGCATCCTATTCAGTTTATGAAACAGAATCTCACAGAGTATCTTCTCTTATTCGTCCCGCCACCCACTTTGTGTGCGGCACAAGCAACAATATCTTAGTTTTCTACTGATGATGCACATCGTGAGTGTTTTTTTTTTTTTTTTTTTATAAAATTTTAATACTGAAAGAAGGACGTGTAGTAAGGACATAGTAGCTAAGAAGGTAGACATTCATTCATTCATCTTGGTTATATGCCGAAAATGAATTTTATAACAGAAATCAGATTTAAAAATTCAATGGATTTTTAGATGAGTGAATTGTAAATATGCATGATGTATGTATCTGTCGTCACAAAGGAGTAGGTATCCTGTGCTAACAAGATGTTGAATGATAAAATGTGCTATGTGACACAGACAAATTTTACTTAAATCAGGAAAATGAACCAACTCAGCAGTAGAACGAGTAGAGGAGGAGGTAAGGCAGACGTGTCCTTAGAGAGGAAGGTGCTGCTCAGACGAAATTTGATTTTATACCTTTGATGTGAGGACTTGAGGAGCTTGTTTGAAGTTAAGCAAATGTAAATGTTATTAGCAATATTCAATTCTGTTACGATTTTTCTTCTTTCTTTTTGGATAAAGTATTAAAAATTTTGCAGACAGCCAGAAGAGTGGGTGGTAAATTTTGGTCTACGAATGATATTATTAGATTTAAGGCATCAAAGAGAATGTGAGTAGAGTAATTTTTTTTTTTTTTTTTTAATGAAAAGGTTACATTTTATTTATGTTTCCTTTTATCATTCATTATGTGAAGGAGTCGATTACGATTGCAAGAAGTAAACATATAGAGAGCTATGGTGTACATCCCTGTCCAAATAGAAAACATCTACAGTTTAATGCCGTATAGACTTGGTTGTTTAAGATGTAATGGCGTGGAACAACGTTTCCAAATGTTGGCAACTCACAAAATTCCGCAGACAATTAGAACCTCTGTTCAAAATCAGATGGTTTGATATAGAACTTTTTCTTGTGATCTCTGGCCCCGTCTGCATATATGTATAAGCTTCAACATATTATGTGACAAGCCTCCTGAATCATCTCTGCCTTAAAACCCTCTCTGTGGTCAGTGTGAACTTCAAAAAAGCCTTGAAAACAAAGTAGCATGAAGACTTTTAAGCTGTTTTTTTCAACCTTTTCTAGCAACGATTGTAAAAATTTAGGAATTCTAATCCAGAACCTAAGATTTAGTCCGAAAGAAGAGAATTAAAACCAGATTGCAAAATGCAATATTATTTCCATATTTTCAACCGTTATCTAGGGAATAGTTGAATCAATCAAAGGTTATCAAGCAATGCCAAAACATTTTTTAACTATCAAACATTAGTCACACCACCTAACTCAATGGTTTTCAAAATAAACATTCTTATCAAAGCGAGTTCTGAATTGGAACTCAAAGTGGAATAACAATGCAAATATGCATTGGTCTTATCGATAAGTCGTATTTCATGATCTTTAGTAGAATGTAGTAGAATGTTCTTTATATAGAGGGAGTAAAATGGACAGGCATCTTCGAGCGATTTGACGTTTGTATCTCTCAAGCTCAAACACTAGGTATAGACTCAGATTTTTCCAGCACGATCATTTCTTAAAATAGGTGGAACCTAAATTATCCTATCTGTGAATACATGTGAACTTACGCTTGGCCAAGACCTAACTATAATTGTGTCGTGCTGCTTCTTCTTTCCTTTTGAATAAACTATTTTCTACAGGTTATGATTCCATTAACAACAACAAATTGTACATATACCGTATTCAAAATGGCTGCACCCTTGTGCTGTCAACGTGTCAAATGACCCGAAGTCATCACTGTCGTGATTTAGTTTATCTATGACCAAGCTTGGTGTATATGACAACGATTTTTAATGTATTCTGACGTTTTCTGCAAAATCAAACGGTAGCTCACCCACACCCATTTTGACGATTCGTGGCACATTTATTGGGCGCGTTCCGTAAGGGACTAGCTAGTCAAACGGTTTTAATTGGTCAAGAGATTCTGGTAGAGGTAGTGGGCTGGATTTGAAGGTGAGAAAGTTTTTCCTAAAATTAGGCCACATGTTAGGCCTTACCTCAAAACTCCTGTATGTAGTTCGTCTATCGTACTTTAGTACCAAGGATCTGATATTTAAAGAAGGTTCTAGGTATTCTATCTATTTTTCAAAAATACTCCTACCTATATTAAGTAAGTGTTCTAATATTTTTTTTTTTTAATTTCAGGTGCATGGTCTATCAAAATTAAAATTTGACTGGTAAATATAAAGAAAATTTTATTAAAAATGCTTTCAAAATAACAATCCATGTAAATACATATTGGCAACCCACGTAAATCATAAATATTCAACGCGTATAAAAATTTTATTTGAATTTTGTATTATTTATATCGTTTATTATCGATTATTTAAAAAAAAAAAATACACAACACAACACACACTCACAGTCAAATCAATCCACAGGACATTGGTTAAACTTTCCCACTATTGAAATTGTGTTATGAATTAAAATCAATTGAATTGCTTGTAAAGCGTCCATCAAAACGAATTGACAGCAGGGTTTCTCTTGTGAAATGTTTGTTTTACATTCACCAAAACGGACATAAAGGATGCCTACGCCAAATCGGTATGGTGTTTAGATACACGTACGTATGTACATATGTATACTACTTATGCATATCCTTGGTTAAGCTGGAATGTGTTTTCCATTATGAAATTTCATATCCATTATTAATTATTGAAATTTGGGCTTAATATAGTTTTGTAATATCATCAGTTAGGTTTCATTTTTTTGGAATAACCTTACGCAATTATATTCATTGACAAAATCAAATTGACGGGAGACATTTCATAAAAGAACTCATAAGTCCGATTTTCATGCCAAAAACATGTCCTCTTGTCACATATCTACTCAGGTCGGCGAAGAACGACTGAAATGCTCCACTGTTAAAAACTATAAGAAGCAACGCTACCTAGTTGCCCAGCCAGCTCCAGCTGACACTCCTATATCAGTTACAAAGATGTGGTATCTGAAACAGGCTTAATAACAATAGTACTGTTAGAAGTTAGGAAAACATTCAACTCATAAATAAATCATTAAAAAGCACTCACTTCATCTCACTAAGTAAATTAAGGTGACTCACTTGTGTACCTCATTAAATTCATTGAATTCCAACAAAAACCATATCCTCGAACGCTCTTTAAATTCCTCTCATTTGTTTCCACTAAAAATGTTAAACCATTCTACATCCATGCATGTAAAATTTTAATTCAAAGTTAGTTAAAAACTTGCAATAGAATATTAATCAGCAAAAACTAAAGTTAGCCAAACATCTGTACAGGAGACGATCCTTTGATTTGTTGCATTTTAAACCGAAAACCGAGAAGGGTTACTCGATTTCACGAAACCATATTAGGAGTGTTGAAATTGTTGCATAAGGCACCTCCGTACAGAAAGGATAATTCCATTATAAGTGAAACAATGGCATGTGTATGCGTTTAAGGCGAAAGGAGACAAATTAAATTTTCTCCAAATAAGAATGAGGGGTGCATCAGGAATTCTCAGTACACAACAGGTGAGCACACACAATGACGATGGGGCGGTGGTGAAGCACTAAGGATATAACACACATATCCTTTCTGTTTGTGCAATTTCAAGCATATGAAAATTTTTTTTTGTTCTTTTTGTTCGCCTTCACCCCACCGCGAGGAGCTTGTCATCCAGCAGAATGGAAAAACTTCTCTTCCACTTTCATATTGTTTGGCAGCAAAAAGAGAAAACAAAAATTATCCGTCTCGCAACTGATGTGTGGTCGGTGAAACTTTATCCTTTATGATGATGCACACACAACCAACCAGCAGCAATATATATGGTTTTTACCTTAATCGGGAGGTGTGGAGCCGGGTTGTGTGTGTCGGCATTGGGTGGATATGCAATAAATTATTTAAACTCTAGCAGACTGCGACGACTTCCTTTCTCATTTCTCAGTACAGTAGAGTGTTGTGATATAATGCGGCGACGCATATTTAGGGGGGGGGGGAGAGGAACACAATTCATAGGAAGGATAATCAACAGGAAATGGCGGCAAACATTGAAACTATCTACTAAGCATTTAAACGTAACTCGACAAACTTGGCCAAGTGAAAGTTTTGTTAATTATTTGGGATGATATGGACGAAAGGAGAATCCTTTTTTGTGCGGAGAGAGATACGAGATACTTTGATGGTGTGATCATTAAGTGGGGTGGCATTCCAGAAATGAATGGCAATCAAGTTTTTTTTTTTTTTTTTTTTGAGCTGACAGAAAAGTTTCGCAGGTTCTACTCCCTGCTTCGAATACTAGTCGTGGTGGTGCTGCTGCTGGCGGCAATCATAATTAATGGGAACGTCGGTTATGGTAGCTTTTAGCAATTACATCAATGAAGAGTTTTAATTGGAGGGTTCGGTTTTTTCGTTTTCACCACCCTAAGCAGACATATCAGTTAATTATAATTGAGAGCTTAGTCCTTATGGTTGAGGATTATAGTAGTAGTCTGACATAATTGTGCTGTATCCTGGTTTATGAATAGTAGATCATTGGAAGCGAGAAACTATTGCTTTTCCTTGAGTATATATGTATATGTATATCTAGATATCTGTATATCTTTTTAAAATACATATGGTGTTTGTTTGCCTTCATATCGCTCTGGGTCTTATGTGAATTATATTTGCCACCTGAATATATACCTAAAAGATCAAATTTCGTTGCATATATTACGGTGCCAAAAAAATTACATACTATAGTTTATCTCAGAAGTATGGTAATACTTGACATATGACATGTTCACATTCAGATTTGGTATAACAAAAAAAAACTATTCCAACGAGTCGATACACCTTCCTTAAGGAACCACTTTTATCTACACCCCATGACAATTTACGTTCAGTGAATGTTTCAATTAAGCCATAACCATCATCCTAGCCAGTGGTATAAAACAATCTAAAATCTATTTTCCACTAATTACAGCCTCTTTGTCGTTTCGGCATTCGCAGTACGAACTACAATACACTTTCACTATTTTTTAGACAATTATGTGATTTAATGAGGCCACAAGTGAATAGTAAACTGGTAGCAGTGAATCTATCATTAAATCGCACACATGAAGATTTTCTTTCACCTTTTTCTTTGCAACTACTCCCCTTACTTAGCATTAGATTTATTCATACCTTCCGACTTCTATGACTACGTACTCGCAAAATTGCTTGGAAAAAAGTAAGCATATAAATGCATAATAAATTGTACAACAATAGTTGTCTGGCCGTGTAATTTCCTCATTTTTAGTCTCAATTAAACATTGTCAACTAAAAGAAAACCTGATTCCCAGATTGCTGTTCAGTCGATGGATTAAAAACCCTGCATAAAAGATACTTTTACAATATCATGCGAAAGAGTCAATGCCTTTGATGAATGTATCTACAAATTCTCATGGATTTTTATTAATTTATTAAATTTGTATTCCCTTTTTTCGCTCACTTAACACGAATAGCGACATTATTGGCTTTAAAAAGTCATGTCCCCAGCACAATCGCAAACATGCAATCTACTACACATCCCTCTGGCGCCACCGAACAGGACCACTGAAAGGGGTGCGTGTGAGAGTCTCTCCATTTTGGGGTGGAGAGCTGTTATGTACAACTTTGTAATTACATTTCGTACTTAAAATCCAATGTGTAATTCCATAATGTCGTAATTAATGTTTTCAAAAGTTTAATGTAGTAAAAACGAAGAACCGTTTGAGAGATAGTACTACAAGGAGGCTACCCACCCCACTGCCATGCCGCATTCGAGTTGGGGGCGACAAAACTTTACGTTGCATTTTCAATTTTAGCAAAGCACACCAGGCTTACCCAGCTAAGGGGTATACTCTCACACAAATAGTGCACTCATGTTTTTGTACGAAATGAAAAAAAAAAAAAGTAACTCTCCAACAATAGAGTTTTAGGAGAGAGTAAGGGGAGCAAACAAATTTAAGGAGCGGTGTAGCATAAAAGTTTATTCCTTAAGAAAATAGCCACCGCAAAAGCTGTGCATACAACCACCATTACCATACAAAAATGTCCCTGTTTGAAATGTTGTGCAACAACAGAAGTCGTTGCAAAAGTTTGGTCTGATTTTTTTGCTATTTGTGTTTTGCAATCTCTGACTTTATATTTGAATAGGAAAAGCCTGGTCCTGTTAGTGGTGTTGATTTGGTGGTAGAACTGGTGATGATGGTTGGGTTTTTGCCATTTCTTTTGCTGTGAGTGTGATGAATTTTGGTCTTTGCGGTTGCGTTGAGTAAAGTTTTAAAATACATTTCCAATGATAGAAAGTGTTTAAAAAGTTTTCCACAAGGGATGATGCTGGGATTTGTAGTTTGTGCTCACAGAATTCGCAGTAAAGAGAAATTAAGTTCCCCTCAGGATATAAAGGAGGCAATCGATGGTAATTTCTTTCTTAGTTTTGTAAATATATTTTCAAAAAGCTTAAAATCTGCTAGTCCACTTCAAGTTAAGCGCCGTAGAGAAAGAACTAATTTATAAAATTTTATGGTGGCATTAGTGAAAAACGTGGTCCTTTTAATTTGCAAGAAATGAAACATTTTTCGAAGATCCCACAAACATTAAACCATATTCCGATGTCAAAATCAGGACCCAACGACGTAGACTACAATATCCAACAAAAAACAAAAAGGTTGCATACTTTTCGGCTTAGCTAGTAAAATACTTTTTTCTTAGTTGTTGAATATTTTCATTTCATTTTATCTATACATCTGACCAATCGTTGGTTCTACCTGGTCTGGTAGTTTAGAATGTTTCGTGAAAAAAACTGAAAGTTTTGTGAAAAATAATTTCGACTTATTCAAATAAAAATGAGAATAGTTCACCAAAATTACACAAGAATCAATTAAATGCCACACTTTTGTAGCTGTACTTTGTATTTATGTCAGTTGCGTATCCCCAAGGACATTTGGTCCACAAACCATTACCCTTCTGCAGTATGACCCAAATTTTCTTAATTTTCTATTAAGTACAACAAACCAGATCACTAGACCATGAAAGATACACAAAACAAGAAGAGGAAAAAAAGAACTGTCAATTTAAATGCAAATACTACAACGACTAGCATTTATCCTGCAGCATGCCATCCCACCTGTCAATTAAATGAAAAGAAAACTTCTTTCAGTACTTGTTTTTTTTTTTTTGCTTGTTTCCCCTTTCAAAAGAATGTCCTTAAAAAAGGATTCAGTTGATGTTTCTTAAGCAAGCAAAAGTAGTCTCTTGAAAAACTAGTGCACCCAATCAGAGGTGTTTTTTCTTCTCTTTTTTTTCAAATACCTTTTGCTGTCATTCAAACCAAGTGTAGTCAAAGTGTGACTCTTGAACACGCCTATCTACTCGAGGTGAAAAAAAAACATAATTTTCAATAGCTTCTCGAGCTATATGGTGTGTAATTTTTTTTTTTTAATTCTTTTACACTGTCAGCTTGTATTTCGATTTTAAATCATTTACAATCACCCTGCTTGCGTTGGAATAAAATCCTAATTAATACACAACTCTTAATTAAAATGTAAAAAATTCATACACATAAATAATGTGTACTTTTTGCGGCAGATAATTTTCAAATTCATACCAAATCATGAGCGAAATAAAATCCACAACAAAAAAAAAATACATTGTTTTAAATATTTCAACTGATTTAAATACCTGACCACAAAAAAGCCTACCAAAGGATCCCCACGTTTCAGCTTTAATAATATTCATTAGCATAGCTTGCAGAGGCGAAAAAAAAGGACGAATGCAAAATGAATTTTCAAATTGGTGCTTTACGTGGATTATTACAGATAAAGTAGAGGGATGTGGAGATTTCCTTAAAATAAATGAATGCATATATACATATTTCATTTAACCGAGACAACAGCAAACAAAAACAAGTAAAAAGGGCCAACGCTCCCTCTAATTTCTTTGCCTCAAATTGCCAATTTGTTTTGTTTCTTCCTAACGGCCTAACACAGAAGGAGCAAAGAAAAAATAATTAAAAACTACAAAAAAAAAGGGACCACGATCCGGTCAAAAATTATACCATTTTCTTACTTTAGTTATGGTGAATTTTTTTTGAAAAAGAAACACAGAGTAAATTACGGTCTAATTATCTCAGGAAATATGGCCAAAGTAATATGAACAGGAAGGCGTGTACCCTAAAATTTATAAGGGCGAAGAGGAAGAGAAACAAAATAGCGAAAGTATGGTAATGAGGAAAATTTTCTTAGTCGTGCTTGTAAAAACCAATAAACAATTTTAATTTGCAAAAAATATTTCAAGGATAATTATTTACGTAATGAATTTTCATTAAAGAACCTGTCAGTGAGTGGAACTTGGTCTGAATTTCTTTTTAGTATTTTTCAAGAGGAAGTCAATTTAACTATGCCGGACTTTGAGTCAGTAAATTGATTGACACCGAGTAGTTATACGTTTGAATGGATAAATATCCATATACACATGCAGGGACCACAATATCTTAACATACTTCTCGGGGTTAACATCAATGAAATATTCGCTGTGTAAAATGTTTGTGCTTAAAAACTACAATAGTCTAAACTGTAACTTACCCAATCAATATGCTAAATAAACTGAGTTCTTCTCAAATAGTTTAGACACAAACCACAGAGCTGAGCAATAAACAAACTACACCTAAAAGTATACCTTCATTTTGGGAATCCATGGCCAGCTATCAAAAAGTTAACAGTAGTCCATCTCCAAAGTTTTAAATTCACAATCAATGTTTGCCTTTCAATGGTTTAATGACTTTCCTAGAATTCACTTGTCCCCAAAAAGCGAGGACTATCCCAAACCCAGGATTTGCTTTTAAAGTGCATCATAAGAGGACCTTACGACATCTTATTCTGTTCACAAATTCATTCCACTATTGTGTTTTCAACATCAAAATCAAAAAAAAAAATCAATACAGTCTACGACGGAAATTAATCCTAATTACTTTTACAACATACTTTTCACTTAAAATTCCCCATTCCTTAAGATCTCTCACTTAAATTCAAATACCAACTCATTGTGGATGAGAAGGCTGTTAATTCATTAAAAACCCATTAAATTTCGTTGAAAAACAATGGAAAATTTGTCTAAAAAACAAAACGAGTCCTGGTTTATCCATCAAAACTTGGAAAAAACTCTTGCTGTGTATCTTTTTTTTTTTTGCGTCCTCAATTTAATTTTCCATTAAAGACATAGAAATAAAATATTATTTTATTATAACGACAATCGAGATGTTTCCGTTTTAATTACAATTTTTTTTTCTTTTTTTTTTTTTGTCAACTGTCAAAGACAAAACCAGTACAGAAAGTTTTACTGTCCGTAGACTACTGGTCTACATTAATAATAATTTTTAATTGCCATTAATTATTATTTTTATATCATTTTCTTAGTTTCGTTCTATTTTTATGACCTCCTCCCTACTCTACAATCCTGGAAATAATTCATTTTCATTTTATCTATCTTGAAATTGGTGTGGTGGTCTCGTATTCAACCACCGATGATGGGTATTCTTTGTTTCTGGCAAGGGACCCTTTAAGTGGTGGTGTTTATTTTAAAATAACTCGGCGGGCTAGAAGATGAGACAAGAAACGTCTGCTTTGCATTATACATATATAGATATACCTACTCAATGCCCCGACCTTATTTAAAAAAAAAAAAAAAAGTATATAAATGTTTTAATGGACAATAAAATGAGCTTTTGCGGTGTAATACCTTGTCGTTTCGTTTTTATATGCCAATAAGGGTAGGATTTCTTCTTGGTTCCTTTTATTTTAAGTTTTTTTTTTTTTCGTGCATTTTTTTTTTATTCGTCCTTCTGTTGCTCTGGCCAGGTTTAAGATGTCTTATGGAGAAGATGTATTGCATATTCTTCCCAATAATGCAGGGAACATTTTTCTGTGTGTATTCTCTTCATAAAAGTGCTGTAAGAATTTGCCAAGTCCTTTTAGGGATTTTCTTCTGCTGGTATCGGTGTCGAATGTGGAATATTTTTTTTTTTTTTTTTTGCCTTTTAGTCTGAATTTTGTGGGCCATTTTCTTCTTTAATGGTTGACTAGTGACTTTGGGGTAATTTTATTCAAAAAAAAAAGATAATTTAAGAAAATGTTTGTGACTGAAAGTCACACAAGAAAATAATAGAAGTCTCTCTTTTATTGGCAATAACATAAACCGAGAAATTATTCCTTCGAGGAGAAAATAACATTCTTAAAGAGATTGTTTTACCAAGAACCGAATGTTGGGTTTTTCGCTTATCAACTTCCGTTGAATAGGATTGCGATGCTTTTTTTATTTAGATCAATATGATTTGAGGTATCGAATCATTTGTGGGTGTTTAATTCGGTTTTAGAAGGAAATAATTTCTTATTTATGCGTCTGATTTTAGATCGAATTAGGATCTCCAGTGTCAGCAATACTGAACTTAGGTTCTTAGTTACAGGTGACTTCTACGAAATTTGTGTGCTCTAAATAAATTAATTCTACTATGTTCGTTTGATATTCGTAGAATTTTCTGATATAAAACATACACACCTGTGGAATGCTTAGGATCATTCATTTATTCAAAATTCTTTAGGCATAAAGAATGCTGAAATAACCCTCATCTAAACTCATCGCTAATTAACAATTTTTTACATAAATATATTCGTAATGCCTTGCTTAGCTGCCTGCTTCTCCTATATTTTTAATTATTTACAACAAAATAATAAAATAGCATAACAATTAAATGAAGAATTACAAAAGAAAAATATTCCGAGTGAATGAAAATAGAATATCGCCTTGCGGTAAAAAAGTGAAATCGGTCTTCTAAAGCCTGCCACTGGCAGTCATTTCCAGTCCTTAAACGGAAGCTATATATTTTTTTGTGTAGCTATAGTAAACTAATATTAAATATTTTTTATATTTTTTTTTTTTTATTTATTTATGTACAATATATTTCTTGACATTTGGCTTGTCATAGATTATCGCTCGGATTTAAATGGCAAAGTATAAACGATCCGATTCTGTTTGTACCGTCAATAACATAAAGTATCTTAAGCGACAGATAGTGAGTAGTCAAATACATATCATTATGCTTATGGGAAAAAAAAGATAAAAATAAAATCTATTAAAAAGCTTTAACTCGTTGGATGCATTTTATCGGTTACTATTTTGTATAAAATGTCACAATTTTGTATAAACATGCGAGATCCGTTTATTGACTAAGTGAAATAACTCAGTTTTACGCTAGAATGAGGAAATTCGGATTAATTTCAAAGGTTGGTTTCAGTCGGGTGTTATTAACATTAAGAGCTTCCCGAGCTGAACAGAATGCATTCGACGTTAAGTAAAGGAAAACACCCATTATACATAGATGCTAACAAATTAACAATCAAAATCTTTACTTCGTTTAGGATTGAAGCGAATCGGATGCATTTTGTTCAGGTCTACATTGGTGTGTAGTGAAAAAAAGCAGGAGCTTGAAGCAAGGCCTTTTTATTGGTGGTGAATAATTTATAATGTCACAAGTAGGTACGTCACAAGGTATTGTAAATTAAATTTTGTAACTTGTGTGGCTCACAAAAATAAATAAAATTGTGAGACTCTACTCAGCAAATCACAATGTTTCACTCATTTTAAAAAGAATTGTTAAATTTATTTGCAAATTTATAGTACAAATAAGAGCGGAATCGACTACATTCAGCCAAAAGCTATCGACGAAAGAACCTCTTCTTCTTGGAAAGCGCTACAATTCGGGGTGAACTTGGGTCTCATTCAAGCAATAAGCCTCTTGAAGAACATAAGAATTCCTTTGAAATTAGACATGTACCGTTAAGTGTATTACCCTGTTAGTCAGCCAGGTGTAGGCTGAAATGAAGCAATATATTTTCCTGCCTGAGATGTTCTGATAAACCGTTCCGATAAACAACTAAATACACCACCACCATAACGATAGATAGCTATTCAGCTAAGCTAAAAACGGAAAATTTTAAATTAATTAGCTTACATTCAGCCCCGCAAGAAATTATGCCTTGTGAGACCTCACAACGCCATAAAAGGGCTAAACAGCGTAACATTAATAAAACCAAATAAAGATAAACTTTATTTTGTTTTCCTTTCACCAGGATATGACATCATTAAAATTTATTATACCGACACCAAATCCAATATAATTCATGCAAATACTGTCCAGTTTTTGAGCTCCAAAACTCTATACCACACAAAAAGTATAATTATACTGTCTAAGACGAATTGCTCCTAAATCATATTTGTACTTATAAAAAAAAGATACTTTAACCAAAGCCAACTGTATAAATCGACTTAAAATTGACCATCCATTTGCAAGTACCTACTCATTGTTATAATTTGCATTTAATATTCATCGTTCACTGCCCTTGTTTATGGTTCTACCCTCGATAAAAAGCCAGATAAACAATTCAAAAAAAAATCCATTTCTATTAAATTTTTCAACAATAACAATGACAGGACCAAATGTAAACCTTCCCACTCTCTACAACAGAACAGATTAAATCAAAAAGAAAGGAAAATTGTTTACCTTTTTTGTTTCTCTTTTTTTCTACCCAATTACGGAAAAATACAAAAAAAAAATTATATATATAACAATTTCTGAATCCCAATTGGCTATTAAATCCCTAAAACAGGATGTACTCTCGCACAAAAAAAAAATAAATAAAAGCTGTCTGGCCCGAAACCTATTTGGAGGTATAAATATTCAATTAGTCCGGCATTAAATCAAATCAACCGACTAAAAGAGAATACTCAGATAAAAAGGAAGAAGAAAAAAAAAAAAAACAATCCTTGTGAAGTATTAAAATACGAAAAGTCTTGAAATAACTTGGTAAAAGGGAATTTCCCTAATTAATTGTTTAAAAGGACTAAACGCGTGGTTGCGGAAAAAGTAAAAAATAAAATGACCCCACAGAAAGTCCTTCCTCATAAGCAGTAGATAATAAAACTTAAATTCAATCGAATTAACTTTAATTAGGTAGAGGCAGTTGCACACAAGTTTATTGAAGCAAATAAAATTTTATTTTTAAACATACCGAACGGCTGCAATAAGTGTGTAAAGGATTGTGTAATAAAATAACCTATTAGTTGACATTTTAAAAAGTTGCTTTTTTATCATCATTTACATAATCCGTATTTGACATAAACAATTACAGTGGTTCCGAAAAATGTAAAAAAAATGTCAAAATATCGAATGAAAATTTCGTACATCAAGTGCTAAAGAGCAAGTCCTCAGGGCGGACTAGAACGGACCGAAAGCTTTCAGTTTTCGTCAGAAAATCGCTTTATTTCTCCACCAAGGTTTGGAACTTTTCGTGGAAAGTTCTGAACTGTATGCATTCGATCCGCTCCAATTCGTTTTTACGTGAGAAATTGTCGCACAATCAATTTGGAAATAATTCTGTTCTCGTCAAAAGCTTAAGGAAAACCAATAAATATGTTTTAAAGTCACAAAACGTTGACTTCCTTTAATAAAAACCAAAAGAATTTCGTTCGAAAAATCGAACGTTTTTCTGTCCAACATATTCTTTTATAAAAGTGCACATACCCTATCGGATAGGACTCTGTAACACACCCCCGCAAAAGGTCATTTAAATGGGCAGAGCCCAACGAAGCACACATTTAATGTTACTGCTTTGATCCCGCAGTCACTGTCGTCGGTTAGCTGGACGTGGTGTTTCGCAGCAACAATTGGCCAGCCACTTTTTGGTTCAATTGTCGATGCGAAGCAAACAGACAGTTTAATAACCACAAGCTGTTGACTACTTAATCCCGCATTTAAGTGTTTTGTTTTTCGTTTTTTTTTTTTTTATGTATTTTATTTGTTTTGTTTTTGTGGATAAAATAACCACAAATGGTTGCCAATATGTGTCGAGTGGAGGATGTACTATTGAAATATGATTTTAAGGATATTTTTCTCTCTTTTTTTTTCCTCTCAAGATTGCAGAAGCACAGAATCAGAAACAAACACAAAAAATATTAAAGAATTTCTTAAGAAGAAAACAACAAAAAAAAAAAAAAAAAACTCAAAAATGACTCAGGGCCGCTGCACTACCAGCAGCAGTCTGCTGCCCCTCGCTCTACTCCTACTGACAATTGTTCAATTGACAACAACCAGCTCATCATCACAACTCGCCTTCACGATGAAAATGCGTGAAGAGTGTCAAGAAATGTCAAGCACATCACAGTGTCACTGTTCTCCAGTATTGATTGACTTTGAAATCGCATGTCCGGGTCAAGCAAGCGATCCCAAGATTATGGTTCGGATACGACAAAATAATCATGTGCAAATCGATTGCCATCACATAGATCCATCTGAGTTTGGCCTATTGCCAAAGATGACCATTGGCAGCAATCCAATGGTACAGATACGTCAGTGTCCACTGCCTCCACTGCAACCAATTCAGAGTATCCTACAGAGGCTGGGAATCACTCAAGTAAATGCTTTACTCTTCGAGAGCGGTGAACTCGGTGGATCTTTAACACGTGTTCATTTCAAGGGACTACATGATCTCGGTCGCCTAAGACTCAGCTCGAACGGTCTGTCCGTCTTACCGGAAGACTTAT
The DNA here is from genome assembly GCA_949716465.1 of Chalcosyrphus nemorum. NCBI lineage: Eukaryota > Metazoa > Arthropoda > Insecta > Diptera > Syrphidae > Chalcosyrphus > Chalcosyrphus nemorum. The sequence goes on along the minus strand of OX454333.1, from coordinate 15,269,682 downwards.
TCACCGATTTAAAGAATCTAACATGGCTAGATCTTCGTTCGAATAAAGTCGAATTACCACAGAATATCTTCGCTTCATTGGAGAATCTCAATTTCCTTGAATTGGGACATAACAATCTACAAGATTTGCCAGCAGGAATTTTTCGAAATCAAAAGAAACTCATCCATTTGAATCTCTGGAGCAATAATTTAACAAATCTCAGCAAAGAAGCCTTCGAGGGTGTATCCTCGATAACTGATCTTGATCTGAGTGCAAACAATATTGTGACCTTCCGTCCAGATGTGTTCTCATTGCTAACCAATCTCACGAATATCAATCTCAATGCGAATAACTTCCAGAGTCTACCAGTGGGATTATTTGCTGAAAATAAGAATCTCTCCTTCTTCCGTTTGAATAACAATCGTGTGCCATTAAGGCATCTACCAGCCGGATTACTCTCCAATTTACCCAACCTTAGAGAAGTTCGACTCAGTTGTGATTTGGAGACTATACCGGCGGATGTATTCGCCAAGTCGACAGCTATTCGAAATATCACGATTTCTGGAAACGACTTAACCGAACTACCTGACATGATCTTTGCCGATCAAATAGAGCTGATAGATTTGGATCTTTCCAGAAATCAGTTGGCAGCCTTGCCAGATGATATATTCCAGAATACAAGGAACCTAATTAAACTACAACTCTCGCACAACCGTTTAGAGAATATTTCAGGGTAAGTTTTACACAATTTTTCTGCAGTCAAAATTTGTATTAATTAAATTTTTTTCTTTTCTTTCTCTTTCCCTTTCTGTAGTTTAATTTTTACGCCTTTAATAAATCTGGAATCTCTATACATGGACAATAATAATCTGCTGAGCATCAGCCCAGAAGCCTTCGTTTACACCCAAAAACTAACCTACATCAACATGGAGAACAACCAAATAAGTCTTCGAGAATCGTTCGACGGTCTTCTGGACCCTAGTTACCAATTCGATATCAGCTCACCATTTCAAAATTTGAGAGAACTAAAAGCTTTGAACTTGAGAAATAACTCCATTCGCAATATATTTAACGATTGGAAGCTTAATAACTTAAAGCTTGCCACACTCGATCTCAGTTACAACAACATCACAATGATCAGTGGCGATGATCTACAGTACTTAAGCAGGCGTATCTTTGTGAATTTGACCCACAACACCATTCGCACAATCAATTTCCAGGAAATCAACTATCTCGATTTAGATAAAGAGACTCAACAGATTACCGTTTCTATTGGCCATAATCCTTTATATTGTGACTGTGGGCTGTTATTTTTTGTACAGTTTTTGAATGGAAAAGTTGGCGACCAACTAGAGGGCGCACTAAAGATTTCGGTCGATGATCTTCAGTGTAGCGGTCCGGAGAATTTGGAGGGTCGATACGTAACCAAACTATCTCCGAAGGAGCTTCTTTGTCCACTGGATTATGAAACGAGTTCCCAGAAGCTTTGTCCAACAGGCTGTTCATGTTGGGTACGATCCTATGATCGTATACTGATCGTCAACTGTTCAAATAGCGATTTTACAAAGATCCCAGCGTTGCCTAGACTTAAACCCATTTACTTGAATGGAACTGAACTGCACATGGAGAATAATAAGCTTATGAAGTTGCCACTAGCCACGACCCCAGGATACGAAGATGTAATCCAGCTTTATGTTACCAATAATAGTCTTACGCATATCTCAGTTGACAATTTGCCAAAGCAGCTAAACTATGTGGATTTTTCCTATAATAAACTGCAAGGATTGAATGACACTGTGTTGAAGGCTTTTAACGAAAGTCGAGCCCAGATAGCTTTAGGCCACAATCCATGGCTGTGTGATTGTACATCGAAAAATTTCTTACAATTCGTTCAGACGAACTACCAACTTATTCCAGATCGGGGACAAATACTCTGCGAGGGTGATGCCAAATTTCAAGATATGTCTGTCGGAACTATCTGCCCTTTTAATAAACGCTTTGTCATCGCTGTTAGCGTTCTTATTTCTGTGCTCGGACTAAGTTTGGGTATATTGGCAGCACTGTATTACAAATACCAACAGGAAGTAAAAGTCTGGTTGTACGCCCGGAATATGTGCCTGTGGTTCGTTACAGAGGAGGAATTGGACAAAGACAAGAAGTACGACGCTTTTGTCTCATACGCTCACGAAGATGAAGCCTTAATCGTGAATTACTTGCAACCTGAACTAGAAAATGGGCCAATACCATTCAAACTTTGCCTACACGATCGCGATTGGATTGTTGGCGAGTTCATACAAAATCAAATAGTGCGCTCTGTGGATGAATCCCGGCGAACAATTATCGTCCTTTCGCCGTATTTCATTCAATCCATTTGGGCAACAATGGAATTCAAAGCGGCTCACACGGCTTCCCTAAAAGAGGGCCGTGCAAGGGTTATCGTTATTATTTATGGCGATATCGGCGATATTAATAATCTAGATCCTGAATTGAGGGCCTATCTTCAAACAAATACCTATGTCAAATGGGGCGATCCATTATTCTGGAACAAGTTGCGTTACGCTTTGCCACATCCTTCGAAAAATATCTCAGGACTCGTCAAGACTGCCCTCAAAAGTTCAACAGATGATAAATTGGAACTTATCAAACCATCACCGGTAACTCCACCTTTGACAACCCCACCAGCCGAACAAGCAAGTAAAAATCCACTCGTTGCACATCTAACCAATGGAATAGCAAATGGAAATATCAACCAACCCTACTATTTGAATGGAAAACTCCCAAACGGAGACAATGGCCACATCAATGGCGCTTTCATCATTAACACAAACGCCAAGCAAAGTGATGTATAGGACAGACAAAAATTCGGACCCTACCATCCAGAGTTTTGAAATTAGTCATAAACTGAGAGAGAACACACAAAGCAAAACAAAAAAAAAATGGACACAAACTATCTTAATCCTTGATGTGCATTATTTACAACAAAAAAAAATTAAAGGTATCGTTAAATCCTTTTAAAAGCTCCAAAGAGCAAGACTTCAAGACTCCTAGACGCTTCAAGAAAAAAATTATATAAATTAGCAACGCATTATCAAAATAAGAATGAAGAGAGCCCCTTTTACTGATACATTGTAACTGATGTATGAAAAAATGTTTAATGTTTAATTTTTTTTTTAAGTTTACTAGGTTCGTCTCAAATAAAGAATCGTTAGTTTTAAGAAAAACCTTTTATTTCCTAAACTTGTAGCCTTAAATTTAATTTTTTGTATGAAACATTTTAATTGAAAAAGATGTAGTATCATCATGTGAATCTCATGATTTCGAAAAGAATTAAGAATAATAAATAGAAATATATTTAAATTTAATAATAGAGAGATATTTATATACGCTCGTAGATTTTCGAAATAAAATCACGAATTAAAAATAAATAAATAACTTTATCTTATTTTTCCTATTATTGTGTTTATTTTTATTTTAGTCGTAAATAGATTAAGGATTTTATTTGATTTTTTTTTAATTGCTTTAGTTGTAGTTGTAAGTTAAGGAATAAAATGTAAAACATAACGGTAGAATGAAATGGAGAAATGATAAATGGCCTTTTTTATATCGAATATTAGTGAATACGTTTTCTTGTAAATAAATAATTTTAAAGACTAAATAAAATGATCAAGTATAGAAAATTAAGGAATATGCTATTTTGTTTTATTTAATATTTAACGCTGTACTAAAAAGTAAGGATATCTTGATGTACACACATGATTATCTAAAATGATTATCTAAAACGTTTTGAATATGTTTTTTTCCTAAGGCTTCAGGAGATAATAAATTTTTTTTAACAAAAGCAAAATAAGTATAATCGGCACAATAAGCTTTCTAGCAGAAGGCGAGAAGGAGAACGTATCAATTACCTTTTCTCATCACTTCAATTAGTTACGTGTGTAACTACTGCAGTAACTAATAGATGATTCTGATAGTTCTGGAGAAAAATAAATTTTTCTGAAAACAAACAGTCACGATCACAGACAGACTTCTTGCCCAGCCTAGATATATAGGAGCTTTTTAAAAAAGTAGTCACCTGGAGTCCCGGCCACTAAAAAGCGGCCAAATTTTTAACTTTTAATCACGACAACACTAGTTATGCTTGCGATCGTTTAGGAAAACAGCTGACAAAAATTTGAAAAATAAAAAACGTACTCAAGCCTTTATGCAGTTAGTAGAAAACAAGTGACCTGTTTTTTTTTTAAGACTCCGACTCACCCCAATTTTTGAACTCGTTATTACAAGATACTGGGAATGTTAATATTAGGGCTAAAACTAAAAAATGCCAGCTTCGGCTCTAGTGATAGACCCAAATATGAAGGATGATCGAAATCCGTTCACCCATTTAGGCTGACAGATAGAATTGCCAGACTCAAAGATCAAAATTATCGTTTTAAGAAATAGTTATGCTTGAGATTCTGAATTGTCGCTGGGTTATTGGCATAAATCTTAATACATATATAGGATGAAGTATAAAAGTGTCAAGTCAGTGAACCCCTATTGTTGGCTTCGGCAAACAAATTAAGGTTTGGCTGATTTTGAACACTTTCGTTCAGATTGGTGATATTTTGGCTTGTACGTGCTGGACGAATATGCTGACATATAGTTTGACCTGATACCGAATCAATTTCTTCAAAACGATTCACCATTGAACAAATTCCAGACCCACAAGGCAATTGTATTGAATGAAAAATTTTGCAAATTGTTACTTTTATACCACCTGCTCCATTCCTAAACAAATCTGGCCCTGGCTGGATCTCAAGCATTCCTACAACGTAAAAAATCAAGTCTCATATTAGTACCACAGTAGGTATGATCACAGGACCTTGTATTATAATGGGGCACTCAATTAGATTGGGCGTCGCTTCAAGCGGTTTTATTAGAAGCTGTGTAGGACCTTCTTCGACTTTAACATCAATCAATTCCACCGGTTAATGATAAGATCCTGCTGGTTTTAAAGGATAGACTAAGGATATTTCTTAAGCCATTTAACAAACAATGTACCGTTATATAGCATTTTAATAAATTTTGAGGTGACTTTTTTTCAAAATTAAATAAATAAATATTAGGGCATAAGCAGCCAATAGACGCTTCTCACAACTGTACATGTTGTGCGTGGTATACATTTCGGCACGTACAGAAGGGTAGAGGCGTTTTGAGAAGCTTTCTCATGACAATTAAACTCTTGAATGTTTACATACATATGTATGCTTACATACATATGTATACAACATGAAGAGTAGTTTTTTTTAGTCTTTTACTAGCACTAGAGACTTGCAACAAGTAGCTCGTTTTGTGAGCCAATCAAAATATTCGCTGTCTTTTTTCACAAGACGTATTCGCATTTTTTGTTTGTCCTTGCAGGTTTTTGGGTTTTCTGCCTACTTTTTAAACCATTCATTCATTTGTACATTTCATTGCGTTTGTGAATACTTTGATTCAATGACTACTTTAAATGTGAGCCTACAACGCACTCTAAGCTTCGCAAAGTGAACTTCGTTATCGTTTCCTACATAGTTCACACTTGCTTGTTTCCTGTGTGCATAAGACTATGAAATGCTCGCTTTGTCGCGAATGATTCACAACGGCAAATGAATGGATTCATGCAGTTCTCTGGTGCACACTATACGACGTTTTACATTATGTGCTATGTCGTTTAGAGTAAACATATTACGAATACATAGTTTCTCAGAATGCGCATAATGCCCGATGAGTTCCTCATTGCTTTTCAAAATAAATTTCAAAAATTTTCAAACATTGCTCCAGTGTGAGATTATAGTAAACTGCTAAAACAAACTAACCTCAAATCAACCGAGAACTGTCAAATCGGCTGTCACAGAAGAAAGTGTTGCCAATTTTTGGTTATTCACGTCTAAGAAAATGGAGCCTGATAATTGATCTTGTAATGGAAAAAGATAAGCATTTAGCTATGTAAAGATTCCGGTATGGAAACCATCCTGAGGTTGGGAACCGCTGCTGTATAACAATTCTCCATTGCTAAAGGAGACGTATTTTGTGTATGTATTTGTTGTATTTTTCAATTCAATTATTAGTTTATGGCTTCAACTACATATGTAGCACACCGTTCGAGCTCAAGCTGAAGCTCGTTTACAAGAGAATATGGATAAAGAATCCTATAACATTTATGTATATAAATAGTAACTGTAAATAGAATGCTCTTTTTAATAGATACCTACAGTTTGTTAATGCCAACGCGAATATTTCTTACAGTTCATCAAATCAGTATTGCATGGCAAAATTTTATTTTTAATCAAAAAACAGAAAAAATGACCACAATTGAAGTAAAGTTATTTTCTCTTTCAGGGAACATAACGAACTATTTAAGTACAAAAATGCTTGCCGCCAGTAATTATCTACCAGCTGTAATCGTAATTTTATTGGCATATGTCCAACTAACTACAAACAATGCCACGCAACTGAAACTAAAAGAATACTGTGAGGAACTGTCCCAAACATCACAATGTTACTGTTCAGAGCTACGCGAATTTGAGATCACCTGTGACGCCGGAGAACTGGGTCCTTTTTTAACGATCCGCATACGATATGACAATGATGTTCAAATTGACTGTCTTCATAAAGATCCGAGAGACTTTAGTATTTTACCCAATATAACAATCGGTAACATTCCAACTGTACGCTTTAACGGTTGCCCATTGCCACTGTTGCAACCAATTCAGAATGTCCTTCAGAGGCTTCGTATCACCAATGTCAAAGCTCTGTTTTATGTAAATAGCCCATTGGGTAGATCCTTACAGCGTTTCCATTTCAGCGGCCTTGAAAGTATCAATCACCTGAAGCTCAGCTCAAACGAACTTACCACACTGCCAGTGGATACATTTCAAGATTTACAAAATCTCACGCGATTAAACCTTCGTTCCAACAAGATTGAAATACATGGGAATACATTCGCCGCTTTGGATAAACTTGATTTCCTCGAATTGGGTGATAATAGTCTTAAGTATCTTCCTCCTGGGCTATTTCGCAATCAGAAGAAACTCAAACGATTGAATCTTTGGGGTAATAGCTTGAAAAATCTCACCAAAGACGACTTCGAGGGGTTGTCCTCACTAACCGAACTTGATTTGAGTACAAACAAAATCGAAACTTTCCGATCAGATGTATTCTCTCTTCTAACCAATCTCAAGAGAATTAATCTCGATGCGAACCATATTCATACCTTACCAGAGGGTTTGTTTTCTGCGAATAAGAATCTGACACAATTCCGCTTAATTAATAATCGAGTGCAGTTGAAGCGCCTGCCAAATGGATTGCTTTCTAATTTGCCTAACCTCACGGAGGTTCGGCTTAATTGTGGCTTAGATGCCATTCCGCAGGACACTTTTATCAAATCAACAGAAATTCGAAATTTGACAATTTCTGGAAACAATCTTACTAAGCTGCCATATTTGTTGCTTGCGCATCAATTTTCTTTAATTGATTTGGATCTTTCTAAAAATCAACTAACTGAGCTACCAGATGATGTATTCCAAAACACGAGAAACCTCGTTGTCCTCCGACTCTCGAACAATCGATTAGAGACCATTTCAAGGTAAGTCGCATGTAAATATGGTCGAAATTAAATTTTATCTTATCCTCTATTGCAGTTCAATGTTTAGCTCGATGAGTACTCTAGAATATCTCTACATGGAGCATAACAAGTTGGTAAACATTAACAATAATGCTTTCAATTACAATCGCAAGCTAATCTACATCAACATGGAGGGCAACCAGATAAGTCTTCACAGATCGGTGGTCCAACCTCAGGAACAATTTGAAATAAAATCTCCATTTCGATACCTCAATGGACTGAAAATTCTAAACCTAAAAAACAACTCAATAGGAAATATCTTTTATGATTGGCAGAGACAATTGACAGAATTGAGATTTTTAGATCTGAGTTATAACAATTTTTCATATATCGCAATCGACCATCTGTTGTTCGTTAGCAATAAAATAAATGTGGACCTGTCTCACAATCGAATTCAAACAATCGACTTTAATAGAATCAACAACATCGGGCATAGAACTCAAAAGACGATTGTTACTTTGGGCCATAATCCACTGGTTTGTGATTGTAAGATGTTTCCTTTTGTTGAGTTTTTAAAAGGATACCTTAGGGCGATGATACAAATTCCCACCGATGATCTTGTTTGTGAAATGCCCGAAAATTTAGAGCATCGTTCAATTGCGCAACTTTTATTAGAAGAACTTATCTGTCTACTCGATAATGACGACGCCAACTCTAAGAAACAATGTCCAATTGGATGCCGATGTTGGATACGACCATCGGACAGCACACGGATAATGGATTGTTCAAATGGTGAATTCACGAAGATCCCAATGATGCCAAAGTATTGGCCATTTTTTTGGAATCAAACCGAACTATATATGGAAAACAACAAAATTAAGCAGCTACAACCAGCAGAAATGGATACTCAATACTGGCTAGTTAATAAGCTCTATGTAGCCAACAATAGTATAACTTCAATCTCATTTGACAACCTCCCAAGGAATATAAATTTTCTCAATGTTTCACACAATAAGCTACAAGGACTAAGTGCGAGCTTTCTGCAGGCTCTTAACAAAAGCCAAACAAAAATAGCATTAAGCTACAATCCATGGATCTGTGACTGCACATTGAAAAACCTAGTGCTGTTCGCTCAGACAGGTCTCATTCGAGATCTTAAGCATATGCAGTGTATGAATGGCGACAATTTCCAGCAATTATCACTATCAGCTATATGCCCGATTCAACATGGTCTAGTGATTGGAATTAGTGTTCTAATTTCTATGATTGGTCTCTGTTTGGGAATCATGGCAGCGCTTTACTATAAGTTTCAACAAGAAATTAAAGTCTGGTTATATGCCCACAACATGTGTATGTGGTTTGTCACAGAAGAAGACCTCGACAAGGATAAAAAGTTTGATGCATTCATCTCATATGCCCATGAAGATGAAGACTTTATTGTAGATCACTTGATCCCTGAATTGGAACTCGGTCCGAAGCCCTTTAAACTTTGCTTACACGAGCGCCATTTCGTTATTGGCGAATTCATACCAAATCAAATAATTCGATGTATAAACGAGTCTCGACGAACCGTTATTATTCTTTCGCCGAACTTTATTAAATCCGTTTGGGCGAAATTGGAATTTCGTGCCGCTCACACTGCTGCCCTAAATGAACGACGAGCCAGGGTAATTATTATTTATTACAGCGATATCGAGAATGTAGAAAATTTAGAACCTGAACTAAGGGCATACCTTCAGATGAATACCTATGTTAAGTGGGGCGATCCTTTGTTTTGGGATAAACTGCGATACGCTTTGCCACATCGACCAAACAATTTGACTGAACAAATGGACATTGATTTTGAACTAATAGACAGACATAAAAGTACTAAAAGTGGAAATGGTTCAACCTCTACGAATGGCCAGCCTTCCCACGGGTACAGCAATGGCTATTGCACAACTCATACAAATAATTTCAAGGATATTTAGCTTATTCCAAAAAGAGAAATGTAGAAGCCTTATGCAGTTAGTTTAAAGTGTGAATGAAGCTTATGTATGTGTTACGTATAGATAGATATTTAAATGTTAATGTAAAACAAAAAATAAAAGTATGCGCACAATGTCTAATCCATCTTTGTACGTTTTATTTTATAACAATACATTACCACTGGACTACAAATAAGATCTAGTCATGGAAGCAGAGCGATTCTTCACAGGTTCCTGCCACGTACTATGTGGCTTAGCATTCGGGGGAAGGTAGTTACGAGCGGATTGTAGGCAAAACAATTCAACGATTCAGTTAAATTTGTTATGCTAAGGATATGATGCGACAGAATGTAGAGACACACACAACTGGAACGAACTGAGTCTTCAATTTTTCGTTACGAACACACACAAGTGTCAAATAATAAAACAGTTTGTTTGTATGAATTTAAAAAAAAATATCGCTTCAATGAAGCTCTTCTTCATTTCAGTTCATGAAACATTTGTACACTTGCATTTGGCTCTGATTTTGTCCTTGTAAAATGAAATTGGGACTTAATGTCTTCTACTTCTAACTCCTATCACTCCGAAAGAGACAATGACGTCAGCACAATGTGGTCTTCTATGTATAGGTCACTGTATTCTTCATCAACAACAGTGCGCAACGTTTGACCATTCTCCTATTGATATGATGAAAATGTCCTCCTAATCATGCTTGGATATTTATTTCCATAGTTTTGCTGGTATCTGGCAGCCATGTTCTGCACCTTTAAAACAGAATGTAGGCAGAACCTGTGCAGCTAAAAAGAATGCTGAGAAGATCAATCTAAAGTCCCTATATCGCAAGAAGATAAGAGAAGTATATCTTAGTGTGCGACAGCAGAACTCTTTATATCATCAATGAATCTCAACTCAATACCTAAGGAAAGGCCAAGACAGTTGTGCATAATCAGATGAAGATCAGCTGAAGAGATTGATGGATTTTGCTTTAATTTTTAACAGAATATTGCTGGCGACAATATGATCTCAAATCAGAATGAGCTGTCCGTAAAAAAAAATTCGCACCGCAATCTTCCAGTCGAGGCCGAACAAGAAGGTTACTGCTAAGGCTCCGCCTGTGTTCAATGTCAATCCACGCTCAACCTGCTGAACATTGATTTCAAAAAGACGATTGACAGTGTCAAGTCAATCGAGAATTCATTTCGTTGCCTATTCAGACCGAATACTCATGACACATAGCTTAAAACATCATCAAGTTGTAAAGCTTCTTTCATGTGTATGGGCCTCTTAAAAAACATCTAAAATTTTAATGCAATAGTGCAAACAAATAGTTGGTTTAGTCAAATCTTCAAAACATCAACCTTACCATTCATGGAAAACCTAAAGTCTGTACTCAAATATTCAACGCGGCTCAAATTTAGTTTCATATTTAGGTAGGACTGAGCAACTTTACAGGACAATACTACACTGCAATATTTGTTGCCATTCCAACCGGTGACTTGGGCTATTCTAATTTCTAGAACCTAAAGCCTAGAATTACATAGCGCACTACAGTCTACGTAGTTTCACTTTGACTTTCCTCTTTTTTACTACTGCAAGTAGAGCTTTTCTAATTCCTACAATCTAAATAATGCAATTGTACAGGATTGAAATCTAGAGCATGTGGCAAAACTTGTTCTTTGTAAATGTGTCGCAATGCTCGTTTCAGATGACCGATCTACCATTCCATGAGCTCTTCACCATTAAATTGTTAACCACTGCGAGCAGCTAATGGGGAATTTTAGCTCAAGAACTTAGGCTTGCATCTTAAATAAATTAATAATAACTAAGAACTGAAGTCAAACGGTCAACAAATGTGACGTAACTTCACTCTGTCACATTTCTGAAAAATGTTACCACATTTCGCGTAAAATAAAATAAATATTAGGCCATAAGCAGCCCAATGTCTAGCTTCTTATAAGTGTACGTGTTATGTGTACTATACATTTCTGCACGTAGAGAAGGGCCCTACAGTCTTCTGCCTAATTCGAAAGGGAGACAGTTTTTTGAAAAGCTTTCTCATGACAGTACATACTTCTGAATGCTTGTCAGACGCTTGTAAGAGGTCTTGAAAGAATTTTGATGGTGTTTTCCGGGAATCGAACTTTGAACTCCTTGCACAGTAAACTAACGCACTTACCACTAAGCCATGGCACAAAGAAGACTATAGCATAAAAGTTGATGAGTTTTCGACTTAAATTTTGTAATTTTATTTCACAAATGTCAATGTCACGATGACATAAGAAGCCATCTCCATTTTCTTATAATGTGGTGAATTTTGCGAATACAATGGTATATCGACTATAAGCCGCCAACCATAGTCTCACTTCAATTCGAATATCAGTTGACAATCTGCAAAAGGGTTTAAGATGTGTCCCGCAATAAAATCCAAGCACTGAACAACAATTCTTTCAAAATATTTAGTGAAATACGATTCAGGATGGCTTTAGCATATAATCCGTGGTCGCAAAATAAATACTCCGCTCTGTAAATGAATTCCGGCGAGTTTTATTGAATCTATGTATGCCAGTGAGTTATTGAATTACTCGTTGAAAAGAGACATAGAAAATTGTACTAGATTTTTTTTTAGAAAAAAGTGAAGGCGTTTAAATCAATTAGAACAAATAAATCAGATAAATTGAGTTTTGAATTAAATTTCTGCATTTCGGTTAAAATTCTTCGGCGGGACGAAACTTTTCTTACAGTTCTTTTTGAACAAATAAGCCATTCAACGCATTGAAGTACGATTACAAAGAATTCTTGCATTATCTCCATCGGGATATGTATGTCTCATGTCTCTTCTCTGTTTCATGTCACAGTTGTCAGTATCAAATTCTTTCTAACTCTTTCTTTCCAGAGATCCAAATAATAATAATCTCTCGCCTGGCAGTCACCTTGTCGTTGGTGCGAGAGCTTAAGTTGCAACAAATCATTGAAATTCTATCGTGATGTTCCCATACGACGGATATTTGATTAGTAACGAACTAAGAACTGTCATCCTTTTTTGTTTTTGTAGTAAATTATATAAAAATGTTCAATGGAAAAATGCAAATTTTTCAAACTTCTTTTCTTCTTTTGTAGTAAATTATATAAAAATGTTCAATGGAAAAATGCAAATTTTTCAAACTTCTAAAGCCCGTGCATTCCAAATTTTTAATTTTGTATGCCGCGCTAAACAACAAAAAATTCTTAAATAATTCAACTAATTTGTGAACACAACTTTTGCTGTCAACGCTACCGTGAGATTATATAACGTAGCGCTAAGATTATTTTGACGTAGTGTTCTAGCGCAATCCTTGGCTACGTAGTTTCCACATTCGAATGTTGTTATTCCGAAACCATTTAGGTACTCGATTTTCAATTTTTATTCATCTTAGTTTGTATAACCTGTTCCCTTAACACATAACAAAGAAATGTGTCATGTGTTGCCATTTTCCTTCAACTAACCATTGAACCTTTAATTAAACTAATAAGCCAGCAACATTATTTTATAAAACGAATGCAATTTACACAGTCACGATACGTAGTTACATGTCATCACAATAATTCGTCATTAATTTTGACAAACTATTTTTACGAATAAAGCTCGTTGATTTATCGAATATATTTTCATAATAGTCTTACCCCATCTGTATTTAACGATTACCGAATATGAAGTGTCAAAAATCATGTTTAACAAAATGGCGACCAAACAAAGTAAATACTCTGAAGAAACACTGTCATAAAGGAGCATTCCGCATGCATTTTCTAAATCTCTTGTTTCGGTGTCTTAAAAGTTATTGAAGAGTGACAGATGGACAGAAGTTACGGGCTACCTTAAAGGTCTTTCGAGTAAAAGGGTGCAAATTTTAATATTCTCTACTCTCTAGGACATCTTTTCTCTCTCGTCCCCTCTCAAACTTTAAAGGGTCATTTACCGCTCAGCGACCTACGAATACGAACGAGCGAGTATTCGCAAATTTTGACATTTCGTTCACAGTAAATTTTTCATTTAAGCGCAGCAAACAGCTAATTTCATTTGTAATTAAAAAAACGACAAAAACAGTTGCGTCGTTAAACTCTCGCAAATGCTTTTTTTTGTCATGCGAATGTGATTTGCGTTCCACATCTGTGGATTGTGAATAAAATTTGACAATTCGCTTGAAGCATTCGCTTATTCGCGGAAAAATCAACTAATTGTCAAATCAAACTCTGGGTATAGTAAAGTTGTCAATTATATGTCTTTAAATGCGCCAAAAATCGTTTTTTCGCGGTTCGCCCATTTGATGGTCGCTGGGCGGTGAATATACCTCAATTGATGGATAATTTCTTGACATTTTCGGTGCGAAATAATTGCATGTGACATTTTAGTACTTTGTAAATCTTCATTATACAAACCTGCAATTATGGATATGTGGAAAATTAAATTCTTCTTCTTTATTTCAGAATATAAAACTACAAATTAATAAAAATGGCTCAAATCAGCAATACCAGATGCTATCAACTGTTCATCATTGTTCTTCTATCCACGGTTCATCAATTACTAGCAGATGAAAATGAACAACACTTAATGGTTAACAACGATTGTAAGCAAGTGTCAACGATATCAAAATGTAACTGTACCGAGTTCTTCACCGATTTCAAAGTGGCATGCTCAGGAAGTGGAGTTCAAATTGATATTAAAACAAATTTCCCATATTCTGGATTCTATATGTTTTGCGATCAAGTAAATCACATGGAATCTAGCTATCTGCCGAGGATGAACATGGGAGCGATTTATGATATGAGCATAGACCGATGCTCATTCACACCAAGTGAAATTATACAGAGATTTGGAATCACTCAAGTTGATCACCTCAATTATGACACTCTATACGCGTACAATGTCACATCTCTAGCAGAAGACTTCTTTCCTCAATTGAAGACTCTCGAAACATTAACATTTCATGCAGATAATATGAAACTACATCGGGACAACTTTGCCGGACTGGAAAATATTGAACACATACATTTAGAAAATAACAACATACAAAATATTCCACCAGGTATTTTCCGTAACCAAAAGCAACTCGTAGCATTGTATCTTCGGAACAACAGCCTGACAAATCTTAACAAAGAAGCATTCGAAGGCGCATCGTCGATAGATTACTTAGATCTGGGTGCCAACAACATTGCAACTCTTCAGGCAGATGTATTCGTTCACCTTACGAATCTAAGGACTATAAAGCTTGATGAAAACCAAATTAAATCTCTACCTGTAGACTTATTTCTTGTAAATAAATTTCTAGTTTCCCTGGACCTCTCTAGGAATAAATTGACAGCGTTGCCCGATGATATATTCCAAAACACGACTCAATTACACCAATTGCTACTCTCCGACAATCATTTGCAAAACGTCCCGAGGTAAGTTACACAGGAATAGACATAATTCATGATTTAACCCAACGTTCTTTCTTTTTTTTCTTTTTACAAAGATCAATCCAATGGTTTTTGACAAACGTTGAGACAGCTCCGGTACTAGACTTGAGAGACTCATTCTCAAGTGCCAGTTATGCTTCTGATAAGTATATTGTAAATTTATCTAACAACAGCATTCGAACAATAGACTTTAATGCGAATTGGACTGTCCCAACGAGGGATATCTCAGTCCAAATTAATATGGACAACAATCCACTCCACTGTGATTGTAAATTTTTGACGTTCTTACAATTTTTGATCGAAAAAGGACCTGAACTTTACAAAGAGTCAATAAAATTTATGAAATGCAGTACTCCCGACAAATTAAGTAATCGTAAACTTTCAAATATACGGCGCGAGGAATTAGACTGTCCCCAGAATAATACACCCAGGACTCAATGCCCAATTGGGTGCAAATGTATCGCAAAAGAAGGGCATGCATTCATCGACTGTTCGAACAGAAACCTAACCGAATTCCCAATGCTTCCCGTATCGGCTCTAAATACAAGTTGGAATGACATTGATTTGAATATAGAGAACAATCAAATAACTCAATTACCAAAAGCCACTGTGCCAGGATACCATGCCGTGAGAACACTCCATGCAGCCAATAATAATCTAACCACAATCTCAAGTGATAATTTGCCAAAGTTCACAATATTTCTTAATGTGTCACATAACAATATACAAGTATTGGACAAAACTTTTTATAACTTTTTTGTCCTTTCTACAATGGGGAGAATAATTGTCGATTTGTCTTACAATAGCATTCCAACGATTGACATGAATTTAACCGAAGATGGGAGGCGAATCGCCAGAGCCTTTTTTAACATTCTCCATAATCCGTTTCACTGTGACTGTCATCTACTCTATTTTGTGCAGTTTTTAAGAGGAGAACTTGGATTCCCCAAAGATTTCCTTGTATTTTACCCCGATGGTATCCCATGCAGTACTCCCAACAGTTTAAACGGTCGTCTGCTTATGGACATACAGCCAGAGGAACTTCTCTGCCCGCTGGACAATGAACACAGCTCTCAAAAACAATGTCCAATCGGCTGTACATGCTGGGTGCGATCATTCGACAGTACACTGATCGTAAACTGTTCAGATGGAGAACTAACCGAAGTCCCAACGATGCCTGCAGTGACGACGATCTACTGGAATCGAATCGAGCTGCATGTCGAGAATAATAAACTGAAGCACCTACCAAGTTCCGCGTCGCCTGGATATAGCACTGTACATCGTCTCTATGCCGCCAATAACAGTCTGACTACGATCTCGGTTGAGAATTTGCCAAAGCATATAGACTTATTGGATGTGTCACATAATAATATTCAAGCTTTGAATATATCGTTTTGGAAATCTTTTGAAAACAATTCGATTTATGCAAACGATAGTATTATAGATTTATCTCACAATAGCATTCGAACGATCGATGTTAATATGACTGACACTTTAGGGATCATAGCTAAAAAGGTTTTACTCAACATTGCCTATAATCCCTTTCAATGCGACTGCAAATTGTTGTCTTTTGTAAGGTTCATGAGCAAAATACTTGTGCCAAAGCATGGTCTACATATTCCGAACAACCTTATGTGTAATACTCCAGAGAGATTAAAAGATCGCTTGGTTACGGACCTATTACCAGGTGAACTACTCTGCTCCCTCGATGATGAATCTAGCTCCCTAAAACAATGTCCAATAGGGTGCTCATGCTGGGTACGATCATTTGACATTACCCTGATCGTGAACTGTTCGAATGCAGAACTAGTCAAAGTCCCTTTGGTGCCAATCCAATCTGATGCGACAATTTACTGGAATCGAACTGAGTTGTATATCGAGAATAACAAAATAAAGGAGCTACCACTATCCAAAACAGATGCTGGATACATGTCAGTTAATCAAATTTATGCATCCAACAATCAAATCACCACAATCTCAGTTGATAACCTGCCACAAGACATTGACTTTCTAGATGTAACACACAACAAACTACAAGCACTGGACACCAATTTTTTGACGACCTTAAGTGAACGCCGATTCAGAGTCACTTTGAGCCATAATCCGTGGTCATGTGATTGTTCGTCACAAAATCTATTCGAATTTCTTCTTGCAAACCAAACTCTCATCACAGATAATGAACACATAAAATGTGTGAGTGGGAAAAAATTTTATGAAGTCTCAATTGGAACCATATGCCCTGTTGAACGTGGGCTTGGAATTGAGATTAGTACCCTCATTTCGGTTGGCCTTTGTCTGGGTATCTCAGCAGCAGTGTATTACAAATATCAAAAACAAATTAAGATCTGGTTATATGCGAACAATATGTGCCTGTGGTTTGTCAAAGAAGAAGAACTCGACAAGGACAAAAAGTATGATGCCTTTATCTCATATTCCCATAAGGATGAAGCATTTATAACGAATCACTTGATCCCGGAGTTAGAAAGCGGTCCGACACCTTTTAAACTTTGCATTCATGTCCGTGATTGGGTGGTTGGAGATCTAATCCCGAATCAAATACTTCGTTCTGTAGATGAGTCTCGGCGAACTATAATTATTCTTTCATCGAATTTTATTGAATCCATTTGGGCGCCCATGGAATTTAGAACTGCTCACATGGCTGCTTTAAACGAAAGACGAGCAAGGGTTATTGTCATTATATATGGCGATATTGGCAGCATTGATAAATTAGAGCCCGAGTTAAAGGCATACCTTCAGATGAATACCTACGTAAAGTGGGGAGATCCATGGTTCTGGAAGAAACTTCGATACGCTATGCCACATTCTAGACATGTGAAGACCAAACCTGATCAACCAACAATGGCACTCGACCTACCACCTCTGAATAACATACCTATCATCACTTTTCCAACTGAAGAGATCACCGACCACATTCCAATGCCTCAATCAGTGACCAGTGAATATACTTATACTTAATTTGCTTTGCTTGCTTTTCATTCATATGTTTATCGAACTAAGAAATAATGAAGCACATCATTCGAATCCTTGAAACTAGTAATAAAATGTGCAATTCCAGGCATCGAAGTGCCTATATGTACCAAATATTCCCCCCCAAGTGCATACAGCTTGTTTGGGAAAAGTGTGTGGCGTAAGAATTGTTCTTACTATCTTCATTTTTTTTTTTTTTTGTAGATTCGAATTTTGCAGTAGTTTGCTAAAACTGGGACCAAAAATGGGTAGGAAACCAATCCTTCCCATAATCTTAAAGCCTTCGTTACCGCATTTGCAGTGAAACTCCCTTCAGCCTGATAAAACTGAAATAAAATTTCAGACACTCTATTGTAGATCTATTTGTAGTAGATTTCTGATTTTACATGACATATTCTTGTTTTAGTTCAGTAGTACTTAAAATCTACTTTTTAATATTGTAAATTAAACTATGAAAATATGCAGCTATACTAATCTATATTCTGCGATACTTGTACATTTTATCAAGTTTATTTTATTTTTTATTAATTTAGAGTAGAACTTAGTTATAAGAGAAATTCATATATATTATTTTTTAAATAAAAACACACGGTTGTGCCTTATAAATATGCATTTATATACAAATTACTTATGATATTTATTGTCGATTGTTCCCTTATGTCATAGAACCCAGATAATATCTTATGTCGCTGGGACTGTAGTTAAAGAGTACCTGAGATTGTCTGCATATTCTGTTTCAATAATCTGTTTCCCATATAAAAGAGTTCAACGTCGTCGGGCTGAATATAAGAAAAGAAAAACAGAAATCACGAGGAAAATATAAGCAAGCTATCAAGCGTCAACCTCTTTAACTTCATAAACTAAAAGGACATTAAGACCGCACTTATTCGGGAATCATTGTTTGTAGATGGTCAAATTTATTCCAATACCAATTTATGAAATATCATAATGTTTTTCGAAAAGGAACAACTAACCAGTAAGTACTCGTATCGTACTAAAGAACTGTTAACATTTTTCTTATCTCTTCTCTCAGCAATAACATCCAAATTGTCAAATGTCAGCCAGACTTGAAAGGACCAAGAACAAACTACTTATCCCAGCGTGTCGGTGTATCCTCCTTTTAATAGCACGCAAGATGAGCACGCAAATTCTAGGCGGAATTAGTAGCGACTGCTGGTGCCTGTCGCAAACTAGATCTTTCACTGCAAATTGGGAACACTGGAGTTCGCCTGAAACAGTGGCTGATAAAAAAACAGGGGTCAGTGAGTTTTATGAATAAAAATTCGGTAAGATGCTTTGACAGCATACGTAGAGCATGTACATATTCAATAGCTGAAACTGTTTCATTCATTGTTAGTTCCTCTAACTAGAATGAAAAAATCACTTTGAGTGAACAAGATCAAGAAGAGATTTTTTTGAATAGTCATCTCACTCCCACATTTCCATATACATATATAGAAATAAGGCAACTAGAGTACTTTATGTAAGCAATCTTGAAGTCAGTAATAAAGTGAAAGTCGAATACGGATGATGTTTTTTTAAGATCCCATTGCCCACCAGCTTGATACAGTATCTTGGTTTGATTGTGAAAAATTTAAATCGAAATATTCACCTCTGATGAATGAGATTCTTATTATTAATAATATACTTAGCTTTAATGCGATAATTTTTATTTTAATACATTTTTTAACGGCAATAAATTAGTAATACGTAAATAATGAACCATTGACCAAGTGCGATAGGGTTTCGCTCAAGACTTTTTTGAACGCTTTTACATCAAATTCCTTAGAGGTACAAAGGTATGAAATTTAAAGAAAATACGAAATTCAAATAGATTTCTTTACTAAGGACAAGAAGAGGAAGCAAGGTGTATATGTGTCTATCCGCCCAGGGTTGGGGGAATGGGGTTTATACGCCTCGGTTATTTTGGAAAATATTCTCCTTAATTGGGATCCAAAAGGTCTTAGTTTGAATCGGTAAAATACTAACTACCTACGAGTAAAACCTAAATTTGGCCAATAGCTATTAAGTTTCTAAGGCAGTGTTTTCGCATGTTTGAATCATTTTGTCCACAGTCTTAGCTCTAAGTAGGCAACCGGTATTTTCAGAATTTATAAAGAATCTGGAAATCAAATATTTTAAAGAGAAACTAGAGAGATGCTGCCTGTTGCGGGGTAATATGTCTGTAGCCATAATTGTTCAGGAACGAATCGAAAAACACTCGGAGACATACTAAAAACTCAAACCCAAATACAGAACAAAAAGTATCTAACCTTTGCTGGCATTCTTTGGTAATAGCTTAAGAATTTTTTGGATCATTTTCATCTCAGAAAGAAGTCTTAAGCAAGCACCCTCTTTACATTGGAATATCATTAGTCATCTCTATTCAATTCATTGTTCTCTTCACACCTTTGATCGCTTGGAATAAAACACTCAACTAAGTAATTAGATGAGATAAATATTGTATGCGTCGCATTATAAGAGTAAAATGTCCAAATGGAGTGCTGGACTATTTTAAGAAGTTAGTGATAAGGGATTATGCTAACTCATTTATGTGTGTGTGACGTTAGGTTTATTGCCAAAGGATCAAAAGGACATTGAACACATGATTTTAGTTCATTCATCCTTACAAGTTACAAATGAAAAACAAATTGTTACAAACTAATCTTCACCTTTTAAAAATACCCAAATTCAAAAAGCTCCTTTTTCTTAAAGATTGCCTTGTAAGCAACTTTTTAATTCAACAAATTATCATGTCGCGATAAGAAAATTAACCTGCATTTTCTCAACGACTTAACACTCTGATCCTCTTTTTAAGAGGGCACTTTACGTTCTCCGACAGCTTTTGCTTCTGCTACCTCAAAGCACAAGACCATCATCTCTGGAGACAAATTACACTCTTCGAAGCAACTTAAAAGCCACTTTACAAGTGTTCGTTATTTATTCGAAAGTGTTGAGGAGTTTTATCAAAATGTTAAAATGTTACAAAGCAAAAAAAAAAAAAAATAATAATAAAAAATCCTATAACAAAATCCGCACAAAAAGACGGTAAATTGCGAAACTTTTTCTACCCTACACCCAGCCACACCCGTGCACCCCGCCACAACTTTGTACTAACAAATAAAGAATACCTTCAATTTTTTGTGTAATTTATAAAATGGCATATCCACAAGTAGTTGCTTTGAAATACATTTCTTTCCCTTAGCTTAGGAGAATAAGGAGAGCACGAAATTTACACGAGACACAACGTTAGAGAGTACAAAAACTTCTGCAAAAAAAATCCTAAAAGGAAAAAAATATATATAAACTTCGCCGTAGAAGGTACATACTCGTAGATGCAAAGGGAAAAATTATATTTTCCCAAGTTTTCCACTTTAAAAAGTTGTCTGCTTCTGGGTTCTTCCTATTTTCGAATTGACGATTGCAGCAAAAGCAGAAGCGGCAACGTACTACTAGCAACAGGAAGACACAGACACATAATGCTCTGAAGCTTGGCCTTCAAGACCACATGAATGCCATCAGGTGATAAAAAGAGAGAGAGAAAAAAAAAACAAAGACTCCTGGTATTATCGTCATCGTCCTTTCCTCAATGGCAAATGGCATAAGTATTGTCATATATTTCACCACACAATGGAGACACAAGTATGAATAAAGTCCAACCTGTACTTCGAAAGGACTAAAGGATGAATCGCTAATTTCACAAATGGTGCTGTGCTTCCTTCTTTGGGAAAAAAAAAATAAAAATATTATTCTGTATTCACGGAGCTACCTGTCGCAATATCCTGTCGTGACTATTGGCACTTTGATGGAGAGAAGATAAGTTATATTCTGTTTAGGGAGTGGAAAGGATCTAACTTTTGCGAGTGCAAAGTTATTTGGTATTCATTCAGCAGACTGAAATGACTGTAATTATATGAAAATTATGATTTCCTCAGATTAAAATGGAGAGGTACCTGTCAAGAAACAGTCTGCTTTTAGTCGACCAGTAACTGACTTAAATCCCAACAAAAGCACATAAAGACACTTTATGATGGCGGCAGTTATGTTGTTTTTGATTGTTTGTAGTTTTGCGTTTGTACAAATACAAAGGCTGCCGTTGATGATAGGGACAATGCTTCGAGTTATGACTTTACAAGTTATTATGTGGGCAATTTATGACGAAGGCTCTTTGAATTTTACAATGAATCTACTAAATTGAGTTGTAAAGTGATGGATGAGTATGATAAGAAGTGGACTTATGAGGAAAAAACTTTCCTCATTTCTAAGACCTAAGTCATGTTTAAGTAATAGAAACTGTTAAAAAAAAAGTATGCAAGGACTATAAGCCCGTGAGCCAAAAGAAAAAATGTTGTCTCAATGAAGAAACCTCATAGTAACGACTCATTGTTTAGTTAAAAAAGTAAATAGTAAGCTATAAGCAGCCCATAGAGGGCCAAGGCCCAGCTTCTCAGAACTGTACGTGTTGTGCGCGTTTTTCATTTCTGCACGTACAGGAAGGACCTGTAGTTTTATGCTGTATCCGAAGGACAGAGGGTTTTTTTGGAGAATCTTTCTCATGACAATGATACTCTTGGAAATTTGACAGAGGCTCTTACATCCAGTTATCCGTACATTGACCATGGGATTGGATGGACCTTAACAGTGATATACATATACATCAAACGAATGTCTCTCAGTACATCGGAATCCAACACAAACGTCACAAATATAAAATATTAATACTATTGACTATACGCATAATTAAAAACCACTGTACAGAAGGCGTATACGCAACCTTTTTTTCTTTCTTTAAATATACAAAAAACAATTTAATAAATTCCATTAAGCAAAATCGCTTTTAATGGCCAGACCACTTTGGTAACAATTTTCCCACAATTACAACTTATGCTCATTGTTATTCTGAAACACAGTTCGCTGTCCGCATGGTATCCGATTCGCCACTTGTATTTTTTATTTTTTTTTATTTTCACTCCATTTAAAGTCCATTCATACGCATTACGTGTTGGCTGGCTACTAGTTGTGTTGATGAAAATAAATGAACGCCTTAAATAAGGATTTGTTCTCGTATATTTTCGACCAAGGGCGATCGTGTACCGTCTCCTGTTGAAAAAAAAAAAAAAAAACAGAAACACTGCCACGCGCATAAATTACAACTCATTACAATAAACTTGGTAGTGTTTGCGAAGGGCAACACAAACCCACCCGCTGATCAACCTAGTGCGAGCGACCAACGGTAACTGAACGAAATGACGGCGCGTATACGCATAGAGAAGGATACACGCCATGCAAAACATTGATACACTTAAAGGTCCTCGTTAATTAAATTATGGAAAATGAAAATGAACCGAGTCGGGTACATGTTCTTCTGCATGTTGTGACAGTCCTTGCAGGCAGTGGACTGTAATGATACGCATGCACACTATATAAGGAGTAACATAAAGATACATGAAATCGGGCAGAAACCCAAAAGCCCGAGACTGGATGCAAACGTTAATTGCTGCTCTAAGTGCGGTCGGTATGGAAAATTGTAGTAAAGTTTTGTTAAGAGTATACTGTCTGCATGGAGTACCTATGGCTTGGGGCAAATTAAGTTTTGGGGCTAAATTGGAATCGGTGTGTTCTACAAAATTAAGGCATATACATTGTTTCTTAGATAGCAGTTGTATTTGTGATGAAACGCACATCTGTTTTCGTCCAATTAATACACTTTGTGAGGGTGTTATGTCTCCTAAATTAGAAATGTTATTTGTTCAATATTAAAATTTATACCCTTACAATTGAGCGGGCATTTGAGCATATTTTTGGTTAACTGGTTGGAACCAAGAAATAGTTATATAGCCCCCTACAGTATACATTGAAGGCCAACTCTACGGTAAGTAGTAGAAGTAATGCCATCCATTGGCACTTTCTAATTCGTTTTCAGTTCAACATTCGTAGAGTAAGTGTTGAATTAAAACCAAATTCAACGCTTAATAATATAAAAAATCGACCGATGACAGCTAGTGTCACTTCTTAAAAAAAAAATATATAATAATAAACTAATTTTAACTTAGCGAACTTTTGCTGGTTCGTACTGTATCTGTTTGTACATAGATACCTATACAGTCTGGATGGCAAAAACCGCCCGCTCTTTTCACAATATTTTCGAACGTGCAGGTAAAACGCCTATTACATATTTAAAACGAAAAATTATTTGGTAGAAAGGTTACGTATACGCCATACAAAGCCAACAATGATTCGGATCATTACCTTTCTATATCCATACTATGAATGCGAATAGAGAAATGAGATAAAAATGAGAAAATTAAATGGCAAAAAGTCACATCACAAGAGACTCTACTAAATAGGTACGTAAAACGAAATGTTTCAATGGACACAAGTAGTTTAAAGTTTTACCAAAGAGCATAAATTTCTAAGTTCTATTTTCCTAAATTTTCTCGTCTTCCGAAGTAATCCGAGAACACAAATCAACGTTGATTAGCTTACAATATCAGCAATCATCACTTAAAACCTGCACCCTGATACGAAGAAAGGAAGGACAATTAAACTGAAATGAAATTAACTTCAACCAACTTGAAGATCGCAGCTAAAGGCACTTAACTTAAACTTCTTGGTTAAGACAGAAGTTCACTTCGAACGTACTATCCTCTGGGGATTTATTAAATAATTTAATCAGGGAGAAAAAGCCATATTGGTAAAACTTGCATTTTTACTATGACAATAAGTGCGCATATTATAAAAAAAAAAACGTTGACCACACTGGCAACTGATGCACCAAAAACTTCACGAGGACTTTAAGTAAAACAAAAAGAAATCTACAAAATGCAAGCAACAAAACTTTGATCACTTTAAAGTTGATCAGAATAACAACAGACAGACACTTAGTTCGATATGTACCAGAAGCGAAAATTGTATGCACCAAGAAAGTGTGACCAGCTTGGCCTTGACAGAAAATATAACTCACAATACATTTCCAATTAGTTAAGCCCGTATGACACTACATTTTTTTTGTATTTTTAATGTGATTGATATTAAATTAGAGCAGTACGAAAAATTCACCACTGAAATTCTCTGTAGGTGTGAGCGTATACGCACTAAGCCAATAAATGTGAAAATGTCAAAAAATATAAAAATGTACTTCTCACCACAAGTGAGCAGCCGCTGGCAGCTTCTTTTTTTGACATTTCTGCATTGAGCTGAGACTTTGTTACTTGTTGTTTTTGCTTTCCAGCGAAATTTGAAAATAAATTATGGCACTGTACAGTGGCTTGCAAAAAAATAGTTTTGCTTTTCGTTAAAACAAACTTTCTGTCTTTTTCACTCGAAGCTGACACCTTACCATTATTAAGTTTGTAAAAAATACGAAATGTAGTATCATTCGAGCTTTAATATATTTGGCAGCAATCTTTTAAAATTGTATGACAAATATTTATGAAACTAAACGAAAACATATCTTACCTTTATCAAATTAATACAAACCATACAGGACACGTGCTGCCATTTTACAACTTAAAAAGAAACAATTTCTCCAAAAGCATAGATCACGTCCTTACACTAAAAGTCTTGGCTATTGTAATGACATTAAATTGTAGTCGTAATGAATGGAACTGGTGTTAACACAGGAACGTTCAGTTCAAAATTCGTCTCCCATAAATCCTCGTGCAGTTCTCATTTGCAGTTTTCCATTTTATATGCAAAGGACACGCAGACGGATTCTCTATTCCGCGCAATGAATGGTTCACCAACATTGGATTGCAACACAACAAAAAGAAAAGGAACAAATACAAAAATATCCTCGAAGGCAGAGGAAATAAAAATGCGCTTTGTTTTATCTTGTTCCTTTTTCGCTTTTGTTTTTGCCTTGCATAATGTCAGCATCTGATACACAAAGAAGAGAAAGGGAACTAAATACAAAACAAAACCTACATAAGCGTGGATAAGGTTGTAATACACCCTAAAGTGGGACGAAAATCGTATTAGGTTAGAATGGAGATAAACTCCTCTCTGCAAGGATAACAAAGGATGGCGGTTTTTTCCCATTTTCTATTCTTTTCTTTTTTTGTTCGGTTTTCTTGGCAGTGGCGTCTCTACTTTTCTATGGTTCTTTTTTTGTTTTCGTTCATTTTGTTGTGTGCTCTCTACGATATGAGGAGAAAGAACACATGTACCATTATCCTTTTATTTCATCGGTTCACATTTATTTTTTTTATTCGCAGCCACATATACGACGGCGAGGTGATGTTTTCCTTTTTTTTGCTACTCCTCCTAAACCTTTTAATGGGATGCTTTATATCGTTCAAAAAGGAGCATCCAAATGAGAGGAGCGAGTAACAAAAAAAAAAAAAGAAGCATATACACAAAACAAATGGGGTGCGCGTCACACAACACCTCATTATGCTAAAGAGGTCCCATACTTTTTCGTCCTCTAAAAGTAGAAGGTCGAAGACATGCACACCCATACAAATGGCTGGAATGGTAATTTAACTGAAGTGCCCAACCCATAGAATCCGTCGATCCGTTGTTCCGTCGACGTTAACTGACAGCTCGATAAAATACACACAACCTTATGGGAGGCGGCCCATAACCAACGGATGGATGAACTTCGACGGACAAAGTAGGTTTACTTTCTACTTTTTCAATCCGTCGATCCGTTGTCAGTACACACATTCACGTATTTAAGTTCACACATTCACATATTGAAGTTCACGCATAAGAAAATTGAGAGTACGCATTTTCATTGGTGGAAGCAGAGAGAGAATTAAAGAAACTATCATCGCCTTTGACAATCAGCTGACGGTTGTGACGGATTCTATGGGACTGTTCTATCCGGCAATACGTCAACTTCAACGTCAACGCACAACGGATCGACGTCGACGGATGTCGACGGATTCTATGGGTCGGGGCCTTGAGAAAGGATATAAGTACTTACATCACTTGATGAGGAACCAGCTTCAGTCTCGCCGCACACAAGCCGAAGTTCAACATTAACCAATCCTGCGGAAGGAAAGAGAAAAGAAAAAAAAATTAGGTGAATAAAAGAATAACGATACAGCAGCACGTTGTTAAGATAAGAACTAACTGTCAGTTTTTGTAGGTTTTCCAGGAAAATTATAACCACATGTGGAACACATGTGCACATATTGGAAGGATTAAAAGTTGTGACATTTGCTTTAGTTGGTATCGTCCCTACAAAAATTAAGCGGTTTTTGCATATTCTTTATTCCTCTTTAAAATACACGACTACATAAGGGTTATCCTTATGTTTGTTGCGCTTTTTCATAAAGTTCATGACACTGTCAAATGTGTATACCAAGATTTGTGGGGACAGATCGCAAGCAAGAGAGAGGGTAAGACTTGTTGATGCTCAGGGGATTGTTTTGTGTGAAATGAATTGGGCTTAAGCAAATGATATAGTTGTCACTTTCATAATATTATATGAGACAAATTTAAATTTAGTTTATTTTCAAGAAAAAGTTTTTTGACATTTTGACATTCTGACATTTATGTGGAGTAAGTTGGAATGACATATTCATTGCAAAAGCATAAACTTCAGCTGACTTACATTTGAGGTTATTAAAGACACTTTACAGTATGTGCATGATTTGAAATGTTGTGACATGTGTACATATACGTAAGTGGTGAGTATGCATGGTGTCTTCCTGTCAGATTGACAAAGAGGTTGCATCGACGCTTATCAAATCAATGAAGAGATGTTATGAACTGTGAAAAATGTTTGCTTCTGTAACGAACTTTATTGGTTGTTGATACTCAATCGATCGAGTCTGGCATCTATTTCGACAGACGTACCCAGTCGGCACCACATGTTAAGAGAATCGATATTTAAATACAGTTTAAGTCAAAACTTTTGACGGCACTAACCTCTGAGCACACATTAGACCAACAGGCCCAGGTGCAATAATAATAATAAAACCTCTAACTTTCAGAAGATGATGTTTGCATTACTAGCACACATATTACGGAAGGATCACTTGCCTCAGAACAAGTGTTTTCATTCCCATCAGCATAGAACTCAAAACATTTTCGAATATAGGACCAATGTCATTTAACAGCGTAAAAAGGCTCGTGTTTATCTGCAGCAACAAACATGAGGCTTTCGAGTTTTTATAGAAACGAAAATCATTAATTTTTTTCTTTTTTGTTTTTCTTTCATTAAATATTCATAGACCGCATTGGCGAAAGGTTTTTCTTCCCATTATCCTGTGTTTTTTCGCTTTTGTTTTGTGGTCTTATCTGTATTATGGTATATTCTTGGTCGGAGTCCTTAAACCGGCATATTGTGCAGTGAAAGATAATAACAAGCGCATTGGGAAAATTGCCAATTCAAATGGTTTTCTTGGCAGGATAAGCCTGAGATATGGTAAAGAGTTTTTTTTTTTTTTTTGTATTCTTCCTCTTTTGACGTTAAAAAAAAAATAAAACAGACGTTTTAAAACCTCTTAAACATTTATGGGGAAACTTTTAGCAAAGGAAAACACAGCCACAATGTATGAAATAAGGTGATTAAAATATGCTTTATTTTGTTTCTCACAACGGTAATAAAGGTATTTACCTACTTTACGCATAGAGTGCTTTATGTCTTTAAGTGGCATGCATATAGCATGGTAGTGGTTTTACATATATTACATGCAATTCCAAACATTATAAGTAGAGTTGTGTGATGTAATTTCACCTAGCATGTAGCTACTAATGACACTGACATTGTTTTTGTGCAATAGCGGTATCGTGTTGTGGGGATGTTCAATAAGTTCGTTTCCTTCTAAAGCATATTAGTAAACCAGAAATTTTTTTTAGCATTTATTAAAAGTTTTGTATGTTACACAAAGTAGCACAAGAAACACCAAGCTATAAAATGCAAATGTTGCAAATAAACACTTTCCTTTGTTTTAAGTCTTGTCATTTTCAAATCTTCGTTCTTTTAACTGGAATGACAGATGGCATATATATAATATATATATTATGTATTTAGTATGACGTTTACGACGAGGTGATAACGATGAAGTGGGCTTGATGTCAAATGTAATTATCAAACGTTTTTGTTACGTCTTAACATGATTGAAAGGTGTCCTTTTTTGGACTATATTTTAAAGACATATTTTTTAACTTTGGTATCGTGGCTTAGTGAATTACCATCAAGGTTCAAATCCCAGAAAATACTACCTACTTTTAAGTGTTTGGCAAAAATCCGAGAGTTTCACTATCATGAGATTCTTAGCTTTGAATGCGGCATAAAAATGACTGAAGCAAAAAGGATTATAGTAGCAGTTGTTGGGTCAAGATTGTTACTGCTGTAGTCGTAGAACTTCAAGAAGACGCTCAAAGATGGTTTTAACAGTGAAGAAGTGCATCTGCTATTGCCAATACCGATAATCTCGTGGAAATTACGATCAAACTCCCCTAAAACGCGCCCACCTTCCTAATAAAACTCATCATGACCAAGGAATATTATTTCTATATAGAAGAAGTTTGCAAGAAGTTTGCAGCAGAGGGAAACTAATCGGCTGTTACACCGTGACTGCTACGCGCTGCAACTTCTTGGTCCCGTAAGTTAAGGGAATTAGGTTTGAAAAAAAAAATCGGTTTGTCAGGTTAGGTTAATAGAATGTTAATTGGGGAAAACAAAACAAAATTCCAATTTGAGTGGGTGATTTTTCTTCCAGCCTCCAATTATTTCGACTCAATTAAAACTCCCATCCGCCAATAAAAAACAAAAAAAAACCTAACGACTATTATGCTAACTACCTCGCTTCAACCCATATACTCACCATCAATTCCGCACGGTCCTTTGGCACTAAAAAACACTTTGACTGTGCTTTGTGAATAATCAGTTAACGCTTTGCGGTGGTCATCACCGCAGACATCGATGGTAAATTCCGTCGGTCCTCGAATCTGCAAATAGACAGCACACACCGGGGCTTAGTTGAATTCCTATTGGCTTAAGGCCTAAGTAATAAACTGGAAACAGGATATAGGAAGGGTTGAAGTGGAATCTATTCGGATTTCGCGGTTACACTGATCGCCGTTGAATTGGGAATAATAGTTTTCGCCACCACAATATTGCAGCCGATACAGTACGCGGTTTTCCTTTTAGACTTTAACTATATTGGTTAGCTTAATGTTTACCATTCCACCAAGCCAACGTCAGTACCATCAAACGTTATTTTGGATTAATTGTGCAATATTCATTTTAAGCGTCACACACCTTCAATCTACACATACAAGCACTGTCGTAGCAATTAACTTTACCTCAATTTTGCCTTTATCTGTGAAGCTGGCATTTCGTACACTATAGCGTTCGTTTAGTTGCTCATTAATTATTTCACAGGTGTTGGCGTTGAATTCGCACAAATGCGCTGGACAAATCACATTGGTCGGCCAGCTAAATAGGTAATGGCAATCGCTGATTATGGATTCCAGGACTGGACTACCCTATAACAACACAAAGGGAGGGAATTTGAATTAATAAATATTTGATGAGAAATTTTAAATAAATTGAAACGAGAGTCATTTTAACTTAAAACCACATGTATCGCGTGAATAGAGTAAAATGTTGATGTTAATTTCGAAAAGTGTTCGACTAATGAATTTGTGGTTTTTGGTTAGCCAGGAGATATCGACGTGCGATGATTTAGAATACGTACTTTGCCTGCCCGAAGAGAACAAGTGAACTGCACAGTCGATGACAGTTGAGTATTTTTATCCTTCGGACATGGACTGCCTCGTAGGTATTTTAGCTCGGCACTGGTGCTGTTGATGCGAGTGAGCGAAACATCTGGATAGCCAAGGCTCTGAAACAAAAAGCAAATGTTATTAATATGAATTTTGATGTGGTTAAGCAAGGACTTGACTGTCACTACAACCCTTTTACCTACTCCTAACGATTTACAAGAAAGACCCTTCCAAACCACCCAAGCCATAAACCAGAAATGGTCTTATAATAACCGTATAGATCCAGAGGACCATTTTCGGTGACAAGCCCTACAACTTGGTTGCAATTGATTCTACATGTTTTGCCCAGAGAAGCTTCTTATCCAGAATTACTTCCTTACTTCGTCTAAGAGCGAGATGGTAACGCCTTTTTTGTTCTGGCTGTGTCAGATCCTCCTTTTCGTAAAGAGAACAACTTTTGTCTTGAGTGAATTAACCATTCATCAATCATGTCGAAGGCCACCTGCCACAGACAGTTCTAAGGCAAGTACCAACCCAGAGAACAGCGACGTCATTTGCATATGTCTGCGCGTTAGCAGAGAGTCCACCACCATACACTATAATAGGAGAGGAGACAACACCCTGTGGACAGACCGCAATCAAAATCCAATAAACTTTCAATTTCCTTATACTATTTCTTTAAATAGAAGAAACTTTTTAGGAAAACTATACGAATTTAAGATTCCTTCCCCTACATAGGTCACCGAATATCTCGTTTTTTTTTTTTGGCAAAAAAAAAAAATCAATAAGAAATCATTTTGGTCAACCACAAATAAAATCTCCTAAAAGCAAATCCTTGCCGCAAATCCTTTGATTTTAACACCCAACAACCCTCCACTTATCCATTGCATAGGAGAACAGAGAACCAGAGTCGCGCCGTAACTTTGAAATTGCGGTTCATCGTTTATCCTGCACAAATACCGTATTCGACAGCATGGCCTTGTCTTTCTCACTCCCACTCACTTGGATTGAATTTATTTGTTTGTCCTGTGAGAATATTCTCCAAATATTGAGTACCATCCACTGGCCATATTATGGTGGTCATATCTATGGGTCGGTATCTTTAGAATACATATACTCGTACATATACGTTTGCCCATTGCTTTTTTGTGGATGGGGAGAGGGATATATTTGCTCTTAAATGTTAAGATTGAGTAAGAATATGTTGATCCTTGGGATAATAAACAAAAAGGAAGAGGGCAGCGATTTATAAACTATGGCATTAAGTACGACGCTTTAATATGGATTATGAGATTGACGAGGACAACGACCTTATGTTTACAGTGTTGATAATAGAATTAGGAAATGTTTTTCTGAGAAGTAGAAGTAGGATGTGTCAATCATTTTTATAGCTATATGGTCTTAAGGGCGCATTGTATGCAATTGTATTCATTTTATTCCATGGAGTCATCAAATTATTTAAATTATTGAATTTTAATGTCCCATTTAGTGTACCTATGTAACTCAAAGACCTATTAACTATAATCTCACAGTACATTTTGGGAACTCTTCCATTAAAATTCTGTTTCTATGTAAACAGATTGCCGCCTCTCTTTTTTTTTCTTTTTCTCTGTGTTCAAGTCGAGCTGTCACGTTGTTACGTTGGTGATGGACAGTGCACCCTCCAAGAAAGAACGAAGGAATAAATGTAAAATTTTAAACCAACTGTTTGGTTTTTTTTCGATGAAATCCTCAAAAAAATATGCCATATATAATGCCACACAAAACAGTGATTATTAAGATCATAAAATGGTTCCTTTCAACCCTCCAGACGCAATAACATTCCCACCACGTTTTTCTATTGACATGTCATCGACAAATGGTTTTTGCTGTTCTTTTTGCTTTTAACTTTGTAAATGCATTGTCGACTTAAAGCTAGCCACCAACAAAGGATCTTAGATTAATTTATTTGAGGAAAAACTTCGAACAAAAGTCGGAAGCAATCGTGTAAGTAAATCTTTGAATAACACCCTTTAAACCTTTGTACAACAAGACGTACCCCCGTCAAATATTTCCACTCAATTCCCATGGACAACGGAGAACAAATAAAACTCAAAATGCAAAAAGCATAAGATCGATAAGTACATGACATCTTCTAACCGACACGCTTAAACCGAAGAGCAAACCCTCTTTGGAATGCAGAATAGAAAATAAAAACAAATAATACTCCCTCCTAGACGACACAAAGGTGGATTAAAGTGTTCCAACTGATTTCATTCCAAGTTAAGAACTCCAAGTCAATATACATCCATGCATATACATATGTAGATGTGTATGCATGTACCTCCGAGTGCATAGGAAATTACTATTGAACACATTTTACACTTCATTCACCGTTAGAAGAATATCCCCGTCATGTACTGGGCGTTTGGTTGCAAAAAGGATTCGCTCATTGACGATTCAGCACACCACATTGCATCGTAAATACCAAAGAGATTGAGTGTATTGGCGAATAGCACTAACACCAAGACCTTTCGCCGCGACTCTATGCACTTTCATCTTCCCAAAATTGCCACAATTTAAGTTACCGCGCTCCGTTCTAAATGCATGTAAAATTCATTCATTTCCTGCAAGATGCATCCTCGAAAGCGATTTTTATGACTTTCACAGCAGATACACCGGGAAAAGATTTTATGCAGCCGTGGAGTACATCCAGCTCAAGTGGTGGGATATAGCTCGAGCTCATGAAATATGCACTCGTACGTGGATGTTTTATGAAATCAAAATCTGCTGCAAGTTTTTAATACCCACAGAGATGGGAGCGTACACACAAATGCGAAATGAGGATTGTGTATTATACACGAAGTGAAGACTGCCACACATGGCCACAATAACCACAAAGCGTTGGAGTCAAATAGAGGGTTTAGCCGTGCGCATATAGAGAGTTTTGTATGAGAAATAAGCTACCTCAATATCTGTCATAATGGCGATGGATGGAAAATATTGAAACAAGCAAGAGGTTAGCCTGTGTTTTGAATGGAAAACATGTACTGAGTTTATTAGATCTTTCCATAATGAATGGTAACAGACCAGAATAAGCACTGAGTGAATTCTTAATCCATGTGAATTGATTAGCGTTTGGAGAGATTTGAGGCCTTGCCATTCTTTGTGTTATTTGCAAAGTTTAGATTGATTTATTCGTTCAAATGTCGACCAAACATCTGACCTCACCGTTTGTAATAAGACATTCGTACAAAAGAACTAAGACCGACAGATCGAGATTTAGCTTTAAAGGTCAAAGGTAAAGAACATGGCCATTTAAATTTTGGCTGTACTTTAAGACTATCCGTGAAATCAGTGCGTCAACGTTGATCTAGAGCATATTTATTAAATGTTTCGTCAGCATCAACTTTACAATTTTTTATAGGGAATCCTAGTATCTTTCTAACAGAAAACCTAGTATCTTCTTTACTTTATGAGAAAATGTCATAATCTTCTAAACAAAGAGCTGCTATCCGTTGACAGCTGTCATGTAAATAATATACGGGTGAACTGTATAAAAATTGCTATAAATTTCATGCAAGCATTTGGGAAGCTTCGTCATTTCTTCAATTGCTATAAAACTTCTTAGCTTTAGCGAAACAACAAAGATATGAGTACACGAGTCCTTCTCACTCACTCGATATCGATTGCGATAATTCGGGAGCTGATTTCGACGGAGCGTCCAGAGAGTGTTCAGAGAGTCCAGTTGCTTACTAAGCAACACTATTGATTTAGGTTCATTTGGCACAGATTAGTAAAGAGTGCAGTTAAAATGCGTTCCATAACTCAGAGGAAGCAGACACGCAGACGTCCTGTGACCCCCGAACATTTAAACGCTTTATTAAGGATGTAATTCACCCTGCTTCGCAGTAAATGCGTTTCCGGACAATTTTTAGGCCTGAAACTGAAGAACTGTACTAAGACTATGGTTGGTATCAAAGCGAACGAAACAACGACATTAATGAGAAATTTTCCGGTACTTTACATTTTGTGTAACTTTTCTTTACACGACCACTTGCAGGAGAGGCCGAAGTGCACACTTCTTAGATATTAAGTTTCATTTTTTCAGAATGTTGTGCCATCACAAGTGTAGACTTGCTAAGACCAGTTTAAACTCAAAAATTTATTTTTTTTTTTAACTTAAATTCAAAACTATGTACATCTCCAAAAAAAATTAAATCATTTACCTGTTCATCTTCAGGCGTTGTGTTTCCCATAACAGCCATACACGCTGCCGAACCACCAGGACATCCCAATCCATATTTCGGTACCAGTGGTCTGCAGACATTCAAATAGAACTAAGAACATATGAAAGAAAAAGACAGAAAAACACAATGAAACCCAACGAATTGTATCAAAAATGTATTGCTCAATGGTCTCATAGAAAATCCAATCATGTCGCACGTACCTTCGTTGATTTGCCGACTTCCGATTGAGAAATTGACGAACTGACTTTTGCCTCGTAGTTCTCCGATGTACTTATCAGGGGTGTCAAGTCCATGTCATGTCCATCGGTATCTGTATCGTCGTCCATCATGGAACTCGCCGATCCGTAGCCTCTAGTTTTGCATGTAATCTGATTTTGACATGCCAATTTCGTCTGATAGTGAATCAGTAGTTGACAATTGGAATTTTCAATTATTTTCGGTCCACTCAATGATGATGCCACATCACCAGCATTCTGACTAGTGCCATCTTTCGAGTCCGATGACTCTGTGCCGGCACCGGCTGCACAGACAAATTCAATTTTCGTTGACCAAAATGTTGAGGTCGCTGGTTTGTCCTTTGTCTTCAATTGACATGGTGCACCGGAATCGTATAGTAAATACGGTGAGCCAGTTTGATTAAAACGTAAATTCGAATTGGTCTTGCCGAGTGTAGTTGATTGGCCATTGATGCTTTTGCAGGCACCTGTATGAGTGGAAAAAAAAGAAAATGAACATTTGATTCAGGGGAAATAATTGTTGTTTGGTCAGTTCATTAGTTTGTTTGGTTGATTTTGGGTGGGTTGATTTGTACATAGAATCAGCAAGATACCTGCAAGTGACAGTATGATACAAGGTGAACATCGAATTTGAATAGCTTAAATGGCCTCTGTGATGCATCACTATCGATGTGTGTATCATGCTTTTTAGATGCACTGCACCCGACCAATTGTGAAGCGCTCATTAGATTAGGTGCAGGTGTGTTCTTGATATCATATTATAAAAAAGATAACCAATTGAAACTGTACAATGCAGTTCCATTCAGAGCATTTTGTTATTTATGAATAGGTAGAACCTATGAGTGCCCATGAGTTCTTGATTGTTACCTTTGCCGATCGCCTCCTGAAATATTTCTCTTACGCCCTGCATCACCCAATAAAACAGCGAATTTTTACGAAAATCTACGAATACGAACAGCTGTTTGCGTACAGAGAATTTTCGTAGTTTTTCACAGAAGAGAAAATTTCTGTGGACTGGTTTTTGAAAACTGTCACATCAGTGTATTTTCAGCATTTTCTTGTTCAACCCGTTCGTTTACTTTTTCGTAATTTTAGTTCTCTCTGAGAGAATTTTACCCCCACTCTTTAATTTTAGTGCACTCTACGAATTTTAGTGCAAAAAGTACGCGAACGCATCCTAAATAATCTCACCCAAATCCTGGAGAGCAAACAGAAGACAAAGAAGACTTGTCAAAATCACAATACGCTTACTTCAAAGCTCGTACTATTAATATGGTTGTTTAAGAGGTAGTGCGCACCGTGAACTCCATTTAGGGACACATCAGTGTTACTTTCCTTGACTCCACTCACACTAAAGATTTTCAAGAAACTTTCACCGGGCATATGAAGCATGCTGCGAATTCAGAAGTCTTAATATTTGTGCTATATAAGAAAGGCATGGTCACTGGCCACTAGCAGTTGGAAACTATGTGGCCTAACTTAATGTCGTCCATAAAATCTTCTGTGGATGATACAAGAATATTAACTAGAAAGGACATTATTGTGCAGATGTCCGGCCCTGGTGGGGACCAGACAACCCACTCTAGATAAACCCTGAATCTTAAGCCCTTATTTTATAAAATTGACCTAAAATTAAGTGCCGTTAGTATAAGAGCTACAAAAAAAAGTTAAAATTAAATAAAGCTATAGGAAAAATTTCAAATTGTGACTCTCATACAGAGTTTAGATGTGAAGACCGACAGACATAAATCGTCAGACGTACAATACATTTTCGAACTTCTCCATCACCATATTGGGAAAATTGATTAATTGATTAGCTCGTTTTTTCACGAATCCAATACTTGCCCTATATTATAGGTGTAAGTCTATTTTCTCAATTCCAAATTAGTTCAAATTAAACAAACGAACATACCTAAGGCAGCGTATGACCAATCATATAAGTATGTCTCGATGTTTCTTTCTTTCTTTTTGAACACCAAATGTTGGGCAAAAGCTCAATAAATTTACAACAAAATTTACAAATAAATCTGCACCAAAAAAAGTAGCACAGATTCTGGAAAACATCATCTGCAAGCGGCACTGCAACCAGGATTTCTGCAAATGTGTTTTGGGCATAATAATGTGTGCCGGAGTTTGTCTTTACGTTCCGCACCCGAAAATTGTGTAAAGTACTCCGAGTTTACATTTCCTATCTGTGAATACATGTGAACGAACGTGCGACCAGGACGTAACTATAAAAACAATAGTGGTGTTTCTTTCTTTCCTTTTGCACACCACATTTTCAGCAGATTGTCATTCAATTAACAACAACAAAATGTACCATGAAATGTACCACGGATTGAGAATGGGTGCGTGAGCTCCGATTTGATTTTGACAGAAACGTCAGAATACATTCAAAGTCCGTGGTAATTTTGCTCTTGTGGGAACCAACGATCGAATCGGCCGAAGATGACCGTCTATATTAGTTTGTCTATGGCTGAGCTCCCATTCGACTATGCAGAAAACGTCAGAGTATATTCAAAATCGGTGGTACGTTACAGCCTGGAGGAGTCAAACGTCAAATTGAAAAATTTACATGCATGTCTATTAAAATTTGTCTATGCTGTAGGTCCTGTCTTTGCATGTAAAAATGTATAAAGCGCACAATACTTACAGCTGTGAGAAACTAGGCCAATACAAGATAGAACACATAGTTCTAAGACTTAGCATCGGAAGAAACATAAATAATTGCATATACATACGTTTCTACGTATTAACTAACACTCCCAAAAATTGGTCCAATTGAGAGAAAACTAAAATCGAAAAATCATATTTATTACTTCACGGTTCACTAACGCAGAACACATTTAATCACACACATATATAAAATATATATACATTCGCAATTTCATCCCTTTCACGGTCATAAACTGCTGTCGTTCCTGCGCTACCCCATATGAACTTGTTGGTTTCGTTTAAGCTGGTTTTGCTATTGCCAATTCGTGAGAAATCTGCAAGCCACTGAAAGGACGGGGTAGCTAGCTGCAATAAACTTTTTCAAATGAATGCCATACACATTTTTTTTCACCCAACTCTATGCGAGCTGGAGTACACACATTTATTGGAGGGAAAAATTGGTTTTCTAAAAATTTAATCCCAATTTAGGTTAATCGACATCGAATTCGTTTATCTCACACGGGTGTACGGAAGTGTATATTCTATATGTACACACTACACAGTATAACCTTATTTGGGTGAGTACGGTTTTTTTTTTTTGTTACTGAGATTGCAAATTCTGAACACGTTTTAACAATTTCGTATCCGGACCAAAATATTTATGGGGTTTTCAATCGAAGTTATGTGCAATGATATTAAATGAAATGTGTTTGCTAGTTGGTATGTACTTGCTTGGGAGAGGATTGTGATTTTTTTTTCCACTCACAATGTGGATGGGAGTCGAGATCCGAACGCTGTCAATGGATGAAGTCTAGCCCTATCGCACACATTTCCCCGGAACATATCACATGCAATAACCAGTGAACTGAGAAAAAACCAATAAGTTGGCAATTTTGTGCAATCAATCTTTTTTTCTTATTTTAAGGCAGCGAGAAGCAGGATTCAAGGTATATTACATTTTATTGCATTTTACATTTCCGTGGGAGGACGATACAGACGTACATATGTATGCACACATGGATCTATAGCTATAGTATATTAGGGATAAGTGGCTATAACGACATATTTTAGATCTAACCAGTCGTCACAAACCCATTCAACCCTTAGTATTGTTAGTTTGGACGGATGCAGCAATTTTGTAGATTCCATTACAAATATTTTTGTTGTTAACTGACGTTCAAAATTTTTTGCTCAGAACGAAAGGATCCAAATTCAAATTTCTCACAAAAAGGACAATTTACCCTCCGCCTATTTTAGGTTAGGTATAGTAATGTCAAGCTATCTATCTACTACAATTAGGCAATTAAAAGTATGCCAAAATATGAACTTTTGTGGAGATTCAAAAGGACATGTAAAAAACTTGCCTTTAGCCATAGATGTCATCATACGTTGCGCACGTGCAGTCATTTTGATAAAGCGCTAAAATAAAAAAAACCGCTGATTCGGATTACCTACCTTGCGCTATCACTGAAAAGCAGTCGATAAGTATTTTTTACGAAATTAGGTACAACAGAAGTAGAATATAATCACAAAATAAGAATATGTCACAAAAGTCTGCGTACGATTTCATATAATGTCGGACCGCTTTACGAAAAGAATTCCTTAACTTTAACAACCCATAATGAATAAATCGAATTTATGTTATGTAATACATAATACATAGCATATGCATCAGAAACCTGCAGCAAGTACGCAAACTATGTTTGTCGAAATATTCACTGCTTTTTAAGTATTCACACATATTTTGCATTCATTCACAAAAAGTATTCACTGAGCTTATATTTTATTGCCTCTCATAAGACGAATCTAAAGCGAGCTCCCATTCACATTCATTTTTGCTTTCATTCACAAAAAGTATTCGCTGACCTTATATTTTATTCCCTCTCATAAAACGAATCTAAAGCGAGCTCTCATTCACATTCATTCCAAGAAATAACGTAAGCTTATACTATTCGTTGACTGGCACTAAATTTGAAAAATTGCAATACATATTTCGAGTGGCTGTGCGATCTTCTATCTATGTATGTATTTGATTTTTTTTGTCGCCTTTGTTGTCTATACATTCAGTTTTTTGCGTTTTCTACTTACTTTTTATGACAGCATTCGAAGGCTCGTGAATCATTTGTACATTTCACTGCTTTTGTGAAAATTCTTATTGAATGAATACTTGAATGTGAATGAATGTGAGCCTCAATCAGTCATGAACACCAACACCAATCGAATCTACATACTTGCTTGTTTTCTTTATGCGTGATACTGTGAAAGGCTCGTTTTTTTAACCAATGATTGGAAACGAATGGAGTGGTGCAGTTCTCTGATATGTATGCACTAGCTATTTTTAAACTCACCAGCATGTTCCAAGCACGGTATACCGCCATCAGAGCAGACTCCAAATATATAGCTTGTATTCCCCATTTTCAAATTGTACGCATTATTCTTCAGGCTGTTCATATTATATCTAAAATAACAGTAATCTTAGAGTATAAAAAAGATATGAGCCAAAAAATGAACTCACTTAAAACCAGTGACTGGATCTAAGGCCACACATGGCTCGATTGTATTGCAAGCCATCGCATTCTGCCACGAAAACTCATAAGTACAGCCCTTTCGTCCCATAAAATCCGGCCTTCCATACTGAAGAAGTATGTTTACATGAAAAAACATTAAAAACTAAACAAAATCCATTAAACTAACCTCAATATCTCTATCGCAATTAAAATAAATAGTCGAAGTGAAATTATGTGTAGCATTGCAAGCAGTGTCAGACTTATGGCGAATGAGTAGTTGGTTATTCTCGACAATTGGATTCGCTTCCACTGTCCCATAGTTGAAAAACCTTTAAAACATAAATTTTATTGATAAAATTCATTACCGAATCACTATTCTTACATTTTCTTGTAATCATTTGCCTTCATGTCGATAAGGCAAACACTGCTTCCCGCTGGGCACATAGCAGCTTCTGCATAAAGTACAGGTTTACATACATTCATCACAAACATCGACCCGTTTCTATCCGATGTCCTTAAAACAAAAAAATACATTTTTTATAACAAACTGTTGTTACAACTAAGAAAGATGCTTACCTATAATTGTAATCGCTTAATGCTAGCAAATTGTAAGTATACCCTGTGGAGGGATCCTTCACGGCACATGCATTCGACTTAACCGCATCCGGTTCGGGCAGACATGCTTCTCTTGTCTCCAATAGAATATAAAAGGAACATTCACCATCAGCCTAGTATGCAAATATAATCAATTCATAGAAAATATTCCACAAATCATTATCAACTTACGTAGGGGGTAACCTGCGACTGAAACTTATCCATAGTATAATCACATCCAACAATCACATGCAGTTGATATGGAGTACTGTCCTTACACTTGGAGCCATTCAAAAATGTAAAGAACATTTTGCCATTTCTATAAGTCAACTGGTGTCGAGTCCCTATTCGAATGACAACAGGTTAGTGACTTAAGTTTAAGACCAAAATATATAGTTTCGTATCAACCACATTCGCTTACCTAGGACGTATTCTTTTGTGCCTCTTTTCATGCAGGCAGCAACCTGACTCTGACCATCACATGTTTTTGTTAGATTACGACAAATATTGAAGTCGAAAATGTCACCCCGATTGCTAGTTGCTGTGTGGGCTAAGTCCGAATTTAGTGAATTAAAATTGAACGTGTGATTGTAGATGGGTTCAATAATTTGACATTCGTCTGTGGTTTTTTCCTAGTTTTGTTAACAGTTGGAAGAAAGATTGATTTTTTTTTTTAAATATGAATTGAAGTACCCTTAGACTTGTAGCAACTATTTCAACTACCAACCCATTATATACAAATCTTATTATTTTAAATTTTTCGCAAACAGATAAAAAACTTCCAGAACCTTAACATTATTAAAACAATAAATAAAAAATAAACAAATGTGCCTTT
Source organism: Chalcosyrphus nemorum (assembly GCA_949716465.1). Classification (NCBI taxonomy): domain Eukaryota; kingdom Metazoa; phylum Arthropoda; class Insecta; order Diptera; family Syrphidae; genus Chalcosyrphus; species Chalcosyrphus nemorum. The sequence goes on along the minus strand of OX454333.1, from coordinate 15,227,987 downwards.
CGTTGGGCGCCAATAATTTTACAGGTTGTCAAGCCAAGTTTGCGTAGAAAGCAATTAAAAATTACATAATATTTGAATACACATACGTTTATCAACCAGCCTAATATTGTAAGCACATTCATATTGCTAACACAACTTTGCACATCAACATATTTATCTAGTAACAGCAATTTGCAAACTTCACTTGCCGTGTCGAATAAAAGGGTTGTTAAATGTTAGATCATGGAAATGTGGATTGCATTCCATTACATGAATAATAATTTTGTTATATTAATTTACAGATAAATCAAGCTCTGCTTTTTTAGAATAGCACAACTGTCAATTCGCCGGTGAGCGAACATTGGTAAATCGCTTCCCCCAAAGATTTTTCTTAGATCTGGATAACCATTAAGGGCAAAATCCGGACTATAAGGTTGGCGTTCTTTTCGAAACCACAATCTCACACTCGCTCGTTTCAAAGGCGCTGTGAGCATATGGCATCCATCTAATGTTTAACGCAACATGGAAAGCAAATTAATAATCAAATAAAATTTTGCAGTAATAGGTACTTTTGAATAACGGAATTAATAAAATCAAAAAATAATGTACTCATATTTTTGGAGTATCCTCCTCCATAACGAGGATATTTTGAACTCTCTCGTATATCCTAACATGAGTAAAAGTCGTCCAAATTAGAAGGGCATTAGGTAGCCGAATTCAAGAGAAACCAATATCACTGAATTAAGAGGAAACCAAGATGGCCTAATTAGGGAGTAACCAAGGTAGCCGAAGCAGAGAGAAACCAAAATGGCTGAAATAGTGAGAAACCAAGATGGCCAGATGAGGAAGAAGCCAAAATGGCCAATTTAGGGTGAAACCAAGGTAGCGGCATAAAGGAAAAACGAAGATGGCCGAATTAACGAGAAACCGAGATGTCCAAATTTAAAAGAAACTTATACCCCGTTTATATGAGAGGATTGAAGCTCGAATTTACACGCTTACTTTCTTTTCACTTAAGTAAATAATATATGTATTCCTAAAATATCTTATGACACGAGGGGTGGAATAATTTGGCCGAATTATTTGGGGAAAACCATTTATGTATTCTACGTTTGGTTTGGTTCTAAATCATAATAATTTTTTTTTTATATCTAACAGAGTCAATTAGAAAGGTCCACTTTTTAATTCATATTTCCACGACTAGAAGGAGTTTTATTGGCGACTGTCTTCAATCAGAAGAGTTACTGCCAATCACATCCAGATGTCGCATTTAACACCTGGAACCAGCGATGCCAGATATGGGGATTTTTCCCTATTTTGGGGAAGTATAAGCCTTGCATCCAAAAAGATGCAAAATGGGATAAGATATGGGGAAAAAAAACCGATTACAAAATGCGGATTTTTTTCAAAAATGTTCCCCGAAATGGAGAATACAGCAAAAAAAAAAATCTGGCACCACTGTGTCCAACTCTGCCTAGAGTCTAGACCACAAATAACCTACTATTAGATAGTCCACTTCAAGGGATCTTCTCCTTAACCAAAAATGTTTACACTGGTGAGCGAGAATGAGTGAGCTTTTCACTGACACATTCTCGCTCCAGACTGTAAAAGCTTTTAGATCTTCTCCTTAACCTCCGAAGTGGACTATCTAATATGGGTTATTTATAGTCTAGACACAACACTTCCAATGAAGTTAGGAATCCGAAGAAACAACTTGCCTAGACACTAAAACTACCTATTACTCATTTTAATTAGCTTTAGTTAATTAGTCAATGAGTATTGAGTTTTTTTTATAGCCGTCATTGTATCAGTTACTGATCATTTTAATATATTTAATTAAATTTGTCGAAATCGTTTTCGTGTAGTAAAAATAACGCTGCTAATTATTCCTTAAATAAGAAACACTTAATGTACTTCCAATAAGAAAATTTTACATCTACTATATCCATGATTTTTACTGTGATCCACTGTACACAAATGTCAAATGAAAAGCAAGCGCAAAGACCACATACAAAAAATGATTCTGCAAAACCTATAAAAAAAACAATAAGCACTTTGTCACAACACTCAAAACAAAGGAAATAAAACAAACAATTAATGCAACGAAAAAAGTTTTTTATTTTATACTTTTGATAGTAGGTATTTACTGCATCCTAAACAAACAAACAACCCCCCACCAGAGCATTGGAAACTGTCAAAAACATATGACAGCATACAAAAAAAATAAGAAAAACAAAAACACTTCCTCTCGCGAAGAAGAAATTGCAATTAGAAACATAAAATCTAAAGCAATAAGCTGAAAATACTTACCCATTGGTCCACTGATGCAACGCAATTGCCGATAAGAAGTAAACCTAGGGCCAGCACTAAATCACACGCCCTACTGACCATAGTGCACATACGGTTTTGTTGTTTTTTTGCAGCAAAAAACACAGTTGATTTGCTTGAATTGGAATTAGGCAAATTTAATTTCACAAAGGACTTAAAAGTACACGACCGTATTAATCATCGGTTTGTTATCTTTGAAAGCGATTATTGCGTGTAAAAGGGGTAAAATTAGACCGCGGCGATTGAAGACGATTATTGCAAGTTGTCAACTAAGTTTTGTACGTTCGATTGGTAGATTATTTTCCTGCCAGCCGGTGGTTGTGTCTAATTTTTCATTAGTTAGGTATGTTCGTTTGGCGCAAATTGACAGTTAAAATTATTCCAATTGGTACGTGGAAATTAAAAAACTAAATAAAGACAAGAGTTATGAAGAAACATTTTATGATATTTTTCTTATATTGGTTTCTATAAGAAAGCTTTCCAAATTTCCGTATGAGTACCTATTACTTTTGGTAATAATTTTTTGGGAACATTCGTGAAAATAACTTGGTTTTTAATACCCCGTCTAATAAGAAACATGTAGTTTCTAATATACTGAAGAAGTAGATTGAAGTAAAATTCACTTAAACCGTTTCTAAAACAAACATTGCAATGAGTTTTTACATTTAAAGTGCTTTCACCACTTCTTCAACAAGCATGAAATAGATTAGTTGAATTCGAAAATTTACTAAGTACTTATTTAAGTACCATTTTTGAACTACTTCTTCAGATAACCACAAATTGTTAAGTCACGAATTTCTTTTGAACGCCCTAGATTCTCTTTCTTTGCGATTTGACCTTACAATCAATTCATATAGCAGCATAATCTTCATTCACTTAAAGATAAATTATACAAATTACAAATACTTCAAACTTTGACTTGCTATTCTTTACTTTAGTAAATTAGTAAATTATTTTTTTTCTTTTCGCTGAAAGTAGGTACTCACAAACTCCTTTAAAAAAAAATATTTCTTTTCTCTTTCAAAGTGCTTTTAGCTTCTGTTGCAGAATTTTTATTTGTTTAATGTATGTACAGCAAATAATTTTTTAAATCAAATTTTAAATTTTGTACTCATACTTGATTCATCTAGTTCTGCAAATCGATTGTGACTCAAAATGCATCTAGCATCACAGCTTACTGTTAGATCACACACTCCACACCCACAATAAAATATCTAATCGAAACATCTAAAATTAGAATTTTATCCGCCAACAGCGGATAGGGATTTTTTTTTTACTTTTTTTTTCGACGGCTCTACCAATTAATTGATGGGTTGCACTCTTTTCCTACGATTGCCACTGAATGAACTCATTGAAGTTCTGCGGCCAAATGTCATTCAACCTACGCTGCGTGACTGCCCAAAAAAGTAAACTTACTGCAATTACGATCAACAAATCATATAAAGAACCTGTTACGTGTACCCTACAAATTATTCCATTCTGCAATAAAGCAACTAATGGCGACTGCATCGGAACTTGATCCGTCGCTAAAGCAAGCCTTAAATTTTCTCCATTCTACAAACCCCCAATCAGCTGAGGACATCCGCAACTGCCTCGACGAAATAATCAAACAGCGGTATGGAAGCTCCAAAATGCTGGCCAACACAATTAGTCGGAAACACCTCGACGAAGAGCCCCAGGCACCCGGCACCATTGCCATACCAATTGAGGTGGAGGACCTTACGTTGACCCAATCGCCGAAGACAATCTCTGATTCGCCAAACTCAATCGAAGAATCGGATGACATGGGCGGTGCTCTAACCATCTCCGAAGAAGTGGAGAACCTCAAAGAATTCGGCGATCTCAAGTGCGTTGTCTGCGGCGAAATGATAGTGACGGCAACAAACAGACTGATAGAGTGCTCCAAGTGCGGTTCGCTCTACCATCAAATGTGCCACAAGCCAAATATAACAGACGAAGAGGCTGACGAGCAAGAGCTCTCATGGACGTGTACGAGTTGCCAAAACAAAGCCGCTGCCCTGACAAAAGCTACCCTTGAAGAGTCTGCGCTTTTAGTTAAAGCTAAATCCTCGTCAGCATCTTCTTCCAGATCATCCTCATCGTCTACGTCATCATCACCATACTATAGACAGGAGCACTCTTCATCGTCATCCAGTAAACACACGAAGAAAGCCAGTTCTTCATCAAAGTCCGGCACCACATCAAAAGAGTCAACTGTACCAGCGACGAAGTCAAACGCTCCTTCGTCGTCATCGGTTGTAACGCCTAGCATCAATGTAATTAGCGCTGATAAGACATCTTTCTCGAGCAAAAAGTCCTCATCACATTCGAGTGGCAGCAGCAAGTCGAAGTCGAAGCATCACGAAGGCAGCAGTAGCAGTAGTGGCGGGAGCAGTAAACGAAAATCGAGCAAATAAATTGGTTTATACAAATAAAGTGACATTTTTTTAAAGCAAAACTCTTTATATGATTGATTAAAAAGAACAAGAAGAGATAGTTATGTGGTAATAGTAGCAGACGTATCATCCTACGTATTTTTTCCGCACTCCCCTATAACGTGATTACAGGTGTCATAGTTCCGGAGAAAAGAAATCTCGGAATGTGGAATAACATAATAAATCTATTTTAGATTTGGTGCTGCTAATATTCTATTATAGCCAAAAAAGTATTGACGGGGAAGACAATTTTGAGCTTATAGTTTCCCTGAAAGTTATGTTCCTAAAGAGTTCAAATGTGACCCTTGCTTACCAGTGGGCTTTATCGTACATCCATGTTAATCAGTGTCCAATTTGGTGTACATTATTTGTAGATCCTATTTGTTCGTAAGAACAAACATTAGATCAGGGATTCCGAACCATAGCCCTAGTGCGAAAAGTCTGTCAATGACGGGCGTAAGTTTTATTTTACTGGATTTTGCCTTGAGTTACTTAATTAAAAAGAAAACAAATATTTTTTATTTGAATGTATAACAGTATGCATAATGCAAATTTATTTTGTCTTGATTTCAAACACTAACAATCAAATACAAAATCTTTACAGTTAATAGTTTTAAATAGTGATAATGTAAAAAAAAGAAGCAAAGGAAATCATAAAAGCAGAGATCTTCCCGAAAGTTAACAGATAATAACAGATCATAACTTCGATCGAGGTGTTGATCTTTTTCTATTTGGTGTACTGGATTCTGTGTTGATTTTTCTTACTCTCACCCTAGGTCTGGACGATTCTAAACCCTCATTTGTCGAATGTGAGGTTGTCGTTTGCACATCGACCTTCTTCTTCCGTCTTATATTCACAATAACATTAGCGTCCATGCTAACGTCTAATTCAAAATTGACTTCGTAAGTTTTTGTGCTTTTAGGATTGGGTGTGAGATTGTCATTTATGATGGTTTTACCTGGTTTGCGAGAACTGGCCGGAGTTCCCGATGAATTTTTCCTTATGGATACGACTGGACTGAAGTTGATTCTTGCTGAAATGGGAGTACTTCGAGTTGAAGCTGAATTTCGTGTTGAACGAACGGGCGATGATTTGAGTTTCTTCTTTAGCGATTCTCTGGGACTTTTATTTCGGGGACTAGTTGATCGGTCTTTACGTTTTATCGGGGAAATATGATTACTGTTTATCGGTCTGGGTGAGTGTTTGACTGGAACTTTTTTCTCAAATATTTCCTCGCTGTCTGACAATGCAGGCGCTTTTAATTTGAGCTTTTCTTTAAGATTTGTTGTGGATTTTATTTTAAAATCTAAATCACCCGAATTTGGGATTTTTAATGTCTTCAAGCCCGCTAGGAATATCTTTCGACATTTTTCATAGTCTGGTGTTTCATTGTACTGCAGTGTGGCAACGTATTTAATGAATTCCAAAATTGGATCTGAAAAGAAATTGAAATTAAATTTCTTTTTATTGCTTTAAACCCGCGCATTTAAGCATTTAAGTTTTTTCCTTTGAAAATAAGACTGTTCTGATTGAGACTTAAATCCCGCCCTTTTATTTAATGACTGTATGAAATGAAAAGATCTGATGCACATTGCCAGAAACTGATTATATAGACTTTGTATAACTACTAGGAAAGGAAACATGTCATAAGTAAACATGTTCACAAGTATCAATTATCTTAACGAGATTAGATTAGGTAAAATTGAAACGACTTACAGAACAAATAATGGATTGCTCAAAACGCTTTTAAAGTATGACATATGACAAAGTTACGAATTGACAACACCTACTTGGCACTCCCTTAGGATAGAGTTTCTTGAGACTCCCACTGACATCGTCCATGAAGTTCTCCTTGGATTTTTGCACCTTCACGGGGGTACTAAGTAAATTCTCCTTTTCCCATGGCAGCATCACTCCAGACCAATCAATTAGATTGTATCCGAGAATTTCAAAGTCTCCCCGCATTGTCGCTACTCCAAGATGGGCATCTCTGGACGTGTACTCAATGGTGCCATTATGCATTTTCTTCGGATCTGGCTTAAAGTCCTTCTGAGTGTAATGACTCGCCAGACCAAAGTCCACTAGATACGCCTGGGCACCACCACCCTTCCCATAACCCAGCAGAATATTGGCGCCCTTCAAATCTGCATGTACATACGTCCGCCCATGGATGTACTCATACACATCTAGCATTTGCAGGGCTAGACGATAGATTGTGTGTTCAGGGATTTTTCTTCCATTTTCGAGGAAAAACTTCCAGATATCTGTTCCATATCGAGGCATTACTACAAATCGGTGCTTCTGGTTGTTAATGTCATGCGATCCGCTGCCCACCAAGTACGGCATTCCGAAGGACTTCAGGCCGTGACTTCTCTGAAACTGTGTAATATCTTCTTGGCGAGCGTTGCGCATATAAAAGTGCATCTCAACAAAGAGGGTGCCATTTCCGTGTGGTTCCTAAACAATAATTCGTATAGAAATAAGCACTCCTATTAGAAATTTAAGTTTTTGCTTACAATTTTCACGACGTACTCATAGTCGGATGGTTTTTTTGTGGGGCTTGATGCCTTGCAGGCTGAGTAAATTTGTCCGAAGCCACCTATACCAATGGTCGGACCGATCTTCCATGATGTCTTCGAGAGATCTGTAATGACTTCACCCTCGGCAATAGGTTCCGGCATAGCATGATCGTTCTTCTTTTTTGCGGCTGGTTTACGTTTTATTGCTGGTTGGCTTGCAGCCGCCCCTGTTTTTGGTTTGGCCACTCGAGGCATCTATGTAAATTTGTTTTGGGTGTCTCTTGTGAAATGGAATGCGTCGGATTTCAGCTGAAATGTGTTTACGTTGAATTGAAGAGTTTTTGTTGAAGAATTTAGTTTAACGCGCCTTTTGCAATTCGTTGGCATTTGAAGTTTGTTTTTGTTTCACACCGTTTGTTAGAAGAGGATAGAGAGTTTGTTAAAATGTTCGTTAAAATTCAAACTGGAATGGGTGCAAAATGATGCCAATCTAAGATCAAATGGGAAAATATTTATACCACTCGCTCAATTTATACTTTATGGTGCAAAATTATTAACCTGTTTTTTTTCTTGTAAGACAAAATATGCGTTGAGAGTACGAAAAAAAGTTATATATTTCTGATATTATTTAACAAATCAATGTAAAAGTGACTTAAAAAGGTAAACTACCATTCTGGAAAAATAAAAACATCCTTACATTTGGTAGGAGTAAACTCAACTGATTTTAGAACCATAATAGGCTCATAAAATAGCTCTAACGATAAATGTGAACTACTGACGTTAAAACTAATTTTAACACTAGCCAAAGATATAATGAATCCTTTAGTGGGAAACAACTTCACTATATGCAAGCTTCTGATGAGGCTTGCCAGGCTAATACTAATTGCATAATGTTATAGGCAACTCTGGCTCCATTTGGACCAGAAGTGCTCTACGGAATTGATTTCATTAAAACCTACCGACTGACATAAGCCTTCAAACAAGACTTTAGACAAGATTTGTTTGCCACTTATACTATCTTCTTTAGATAAGGTTATGATCGCAGTCGTCGCTTCCCTGCTTGTGGGGCTTGTGATCCCGTAGTTTTTTTTGTCTGCATTTTCCACGATTGTGTAAGGACAGGGACCATATCACTTGAACCAGACGTGCTTTGTCTTACTTTTGAATCTTTAACCTGGGTCCCTTGATACTTCGAATTGCTTGCTTCTTCCTTTTTCTATCGCCACTCCTCTTTAACTAAAGTCAAAACAAAGTAAATAAGATTTGAATATTTGCTAAAAATATTTCAATTGGTCGAATTTATATTTATTTCCTCAGCGTACTCGTCGAGACTTGGCATCACTCAAGCGCTTTGCTTAACGAAACATCATTTGGCGGCCAGGCCAGCAGCAGCCAACACTCGTTCGATTACAATCGTGGCGTCTCTCTCCAAGTCATTTATAAAAAAAAATTCGTGCCGTAAAGAACGTCGATTGTTTTCTCTGCAGCAAATTCATTCCAATTTGAAGTGAACTATATTTTATATTGCTCTTATAATTTCAATTTTGACTACAACTATCAATAATGGTAATTAATCAAATTATTCATTTTCTCTTCTCGGTGTATTTGAAATCGAAGATAATCTAAAAGTAAAATTATGTCCACCTTTAATCGGAGGCTGAAGACAAAAAAAAAAAAAAACCAAAACCAATTTCCCCTTGCGAACTTAACCCAAACATACTTCTTTTCTGCTCTTTTTTTCGCTGTGTGCCCGCAACAACCATCTCGCTGACAATGATGACGGAAACAATCAAAAAATACTCAGGCAGGAGGAAAAGCTGGTAAAGATTCTGGAAAGGCCAAAGCGAAGGCTGTATCACGATCTGCACGAGCAGGACTTCAGGTAAAAATTTCCCTCTGAAAATCGTACTCGCATCGATTTGTCCACTGGACGACAATAAGCGGCGAGCTATTTTTGGCGCCTTTTTTCTTTTCGCCCGAAATGATAACACACGCTGCGCCCGTATCCTCTTTTACCATACCTTTTGCACAGAGGTTTTTATCATTAATTTTTTTCTTTGCAGTTTCCCGTGGGCAGAATCCATAGGCACTTGAAGAGTAGAACCACGAGCCATGGACGCGTTGGTGCCACCGCTGCTGTATATTCTGCTGCTATCCTAGAATATTTAACTGCTGAGGTAAGTTGTTTTGATTTTATCTTATGTTTTTTTTGGAGACTTATGGGTGAAATACTGCCATTTTTGAATTTCCCTTTGAAACGTAATTTGGCGCGCATTTGTTTTATTGGGAAAATTTCCTTGACAGTTTGGTTATGTTTGCGTTCGTTTGCATTTCGTGTTTGTTTGTGTGCGTGTGCGTTGCCTCGGATATGTTTAGGAGCGTTTTTTTTTTTTTTATATAAATTTTTTTGTGTGGCGTCACGCCGCCATTTTATGTATTAGAAAAGTGCATTGAATAGTTTCGTTTGAAATTAGCTGCTATGTGTCTTCGATTTGATTAGAAGAAAAAAATGGTAAATGCCCCCTATCGACACCCTTTATGCTGTTAGATTGGGAAATACTGTTAGATGACGCAATTTTATGCAAATCTCATAGAATACATATGACAAGGTGGAGCAACCGTTAATAGTTTTAGCGCCCATTTATGTGTTATATTATTATTGTGTAAGCACGGGCTATGTCTACTCTAATATTTACTAAAATTTCATTATATTCTAAGCATGACTTGTAACCATCGAAAAATCTGACGAAATATAGAGCGTATAGGTATAGTAAGGTGTTTTTTTTATTTCTATCTAAATAGTCCCGTTTTTAAACGTTCCAACGCTTCTTGTAAATGTCAAGGAAATTAGTAGAGTATAAAACAATGTTGATTATAATTAGGTCTTATTGGACTAACATGCCAAAGTATAAATGTTACGACCAAGGTCCTCATATGCTTTTCGTATAATCTCTAACCACGATTTCCTGGCGCTAAATGACGGCACCACTTTCTTAGGATAACATATAGCTTAAGTGAAGAGTATTACAAAAGATTTGACATAATATGCTGTTGACAGTTTGCCTACCTACATCATTATTATATGTATTTATTACCAACTAGAGAAAAGCCACATAGGAGAAATATTTCCTTAAAAAAAACATGAAAATGCTACAAACCGTCAGGAGCGGATTGTGTTATGGCCCTATCCCTTATATCTATCTTCTTCTTCCATTATTATTTATAAGTTTTTTTTTTTTTTAGATTTATTTTAAAATTAGTGTGCGAAGTAGGCGGATTTTCAAAATATTTCGACATACAGTAGACTTTTCTGAATGTGAACAGATTTGTTGTAATATTAACATGCTAAAACGTAAACAAACTTTTCGTGTTCACGTGTTAGAGTGTTCATTATTTTTTTTCGCTCCAAATAACTGATATTCGAGCAAATTGACTTGAAAACTTGAAATTTTCTGGGGAAAACATCCCGTCTTGTACAGTTCGTATTGTATTTGATCTATGAGCAATTTCTTCAGTTGGATTGTTAAAATTCCAACTACGCCAGCGTAAACTTTTCTTATTGGTTATAGAAAAACAGTCTTTTTTGGATTTGAAACAAACAGAAACGTCCCTAAAATGTAATTAAAAGAGGGCGTATGAGTAGGCGGAGTTGGAAAATGTTTACACTTGTACTGCTTCCTTTTGCAAGGACTTCGTACACAAAGTTTCATCAGTCTGACTTCAATTTAAGACCCAACAACTGGTGACAGGTAGACGTACATGGCTTAATCGATCCGGCTAGTGATGCTGATTATTTACATATACAAGTCATTATTGGGTCTATCTTTAATACTTTTATACGTTACACTATGTATAAAACTTAATATACGTTTAGGATAGGGTATATTATTGTTTAAGACGTTTTTGGATAAAGACAAAATGCTATCGTTCTAGTTTAGTATCTATCTATAGTTGCCGGCGGTGCATTGACAATAGCCCAAAATTTGTTTGCTTAAAGAGTTTCACATTTAAGTGCTAACAGTATTTAAGGAAAAGGTAATATTGGGCATTCTTGAGAAAACCACAACTCTCATATAGAAAGCGCCACACACTCAACGGCGAGTACAAAGCAAAACCAAAGTATTAAGACTGTTTTGCATACACTCTAAATTGCTTGACACGTTGAGTTCTTTTTAATTTTACTTTACTTTTATATATTTATGTACATGCATATCCACTGTCACAAAAAAGTTCATTGTGCATAAAAAACTGTTTACTTAAATTAAATATGATTTAATATGCTCTTTAGCAAAAAGAATTGTGGTTCTCTTTTGACTAAGGATTGCAGATAAGTTGCGTATTTCTGTGAACACTATGTTTATTGTTGCAAAGCATTGATTGCTGCACATTTTATGTTACTGAAACTTTGACGGTACAGTTTATAATAGGATGTACTATTGAAAAACAAATTATCCACTTGCATAAATGTACTAGGAACAAAGTAGTGTTTTGTTTTTATTAAAACCTTGATTATTTTTTTTTTAATATTAATAACATTTTCTTATAGGGTAATATAATAAGTTTTCTCTTTTGTTTGTAGGTACTCGAATTGGCTGGAAATGCATCGAAGGATTTAAAAGTCAAACGTATTACCCCACGTCATTTACAATTGGCCATTCGTGGAGACGAAGAATTGGACAGTCTGATCAAAGCCACTATTGCCGGCGGTGGTGTCATTCCACATATTCACAAATCATTGATCGGAAAAAAGGGAGGTCCCGAATAATCAATCTTCACGATTTGATTATTTTAAATGAATATTTTAATTTTGTATCATGTTAATTATATTTTTTATTTTTTTTTTTTTTTTATAAAATAACAAAGTAGTTTAATTTGTTATACAAAATCTAGTAGTCTCAATGTTTCGGTTTAAAATTTGTGCAATATACTTTGTTTAAATATCCCCTTATTGATTTAATGTAGAAAAACTATAAAAAAAAAATTCTTTACTGAAAAGTAATTTTACAATAAAACAATTTTATTTAAAAACCTCTCCCTGCCTATTGTTTCCGTTCAAGTTTATGCGGCCACAATAGTTTAGTATAGAATTTCGTAATGTAGAATTGTTTTTTATTCACTATTTTGAATATTAATCTTTCAGTTTTAATTTTCAACAATTTCCTTTTTTCGCATTTACAGGAAGACAATGTTCAAGATTCTCAGAGGAAAAATACTGTCATTCTGTCCCAAGGGTATTAAAGATAATTTCCGTATTGTTATGATAAAACTAACGTACTTTTAATAATTAAATAATATTTTACATAAATATTTTTTATTTCTAATGAAAAAAAAAACGACCACAATCACTTCTTTTTTAAAAACGATTGAATAAATAAATAAATTTAAATGTAATTTTTTTGTTTGGAAAACTTTCGTCTTTTTTTTCCCTGATCAAAAAGGGGGGAAGTAATTGTAGATAATTTATATTTTCAGTTTTTGCTTATGTAATATGAGCCAAATATTCATCTCAATTCTTAAACCCGAATACGACAGTTGAATTATTATATTTGTGCGCAAGATACGATTATGGTCGGATATGATGCGACTATAGTAGTTGCATTCGACTGTCGTATTCGAGTTCAACTATAGGGGTTTTTGTGTTTTTGGCTCTCGAGATTTTGATAACATTCAACATTTTTCATTACGTTTGATGAATTTTATTGATTCTTTTATCTGGAGTGGAGTCGGATAAGTTGATTGCTGTTTTTCATTATCAACTTTTTGTCGCCCAGGAAATTTGCTTTAAAATTTGGAGCGAAACGGAGTTTATATTTCAATTCGTTACCAAATCTAAAAAATTGGGGAAGTGCAAGGAGGGCCTCGTGCAATAGTGTTCCGCACATTTTATATTATCATTAAATAGAAGGAAATTGATTCATATCCTGCATAGGTACACTTACTGGTTTTGATATGAACAATGTGATGTCTAATCAACTCTATCAGATGGTAAAACCAAAAGTACGTAGGCTTGTCCTAGTAATACTGTTTTGAGATTCCAGTCCATTTTAACTTGTACTTTCCACATAAGACATGTATTGAATTCGTGCAAAAATTGGAACTCCTGATATTAAACAATTCTGAAATTATGTTGACAGATAAGCTCGAAATAGTGTGTATGCGATTCTGTTTCGCTGTCTGTATGACCAAACGAGTGAGTCGATTAACTTCAAAATTCGTGTTAGGGAGCTATTGCATGGCCACTAAAGGGGAACAACATTTTTCAAATGTTTGGAAAACTTTTTTGTTCAACAAATTTTGTCAGAAAAAAATATTTCTTACATATATGAAGCCCTTGCAAAATTCTCTTTAAATTGATATGCCACATGATGGGGAACAAAATAATATTTGTTTGCCCTTCATGTGCTGGCTTCCACATAATGTATACATAGCGAAAGTTTCAGCTCTCTATGTCTAACGGTTCGAAAGTTACAGGGCTGTGACAGACTGACGGATAGACAGACACCGTATCAAACCCATAAGTATTCCGTCTTTCCTTTTAAGGTCAGGAACACTAAAAACTGACAGAGACAAATATTTTCGTAAGATACGACTTAAGCTCAGCGAACTGCGAATACGAACAAAACTTATGTTCGCAAATTTTGACTTTTCATTCAGAGTAACTTTTTTATCTAGTCCCTGCAGTCTGTGAATTTTAATTGTCAACTCTCGCGAATGTGGATTGCGTTCCACATCTTTGGAATGTGAATGGAATTTGACAGATCGAAAGAATATTAATTTTTTTTTCTCTGTAGAAATTAATAATCTACCTATTTTTATATAAATAGAAATATAAATTTAGCTCTCTGTTGGAATAGTAAAATTGTCAATGGTGTGCTTTAAAATGTGTTAAAAATGGTCTGCTGGCTCTCGCCCATTCGCTGGTCGTTCAGCTGTGAATGTAACTTAGATGTCACTATGGTAGAAAAAAAATAGTGATACGCTCTCTATTTTCACAAAAAATATATTTTCTTTTTTCTGAATTCAATTTTTGCAAAACATGTTGGTGAAATGAGCTGCCATAATTGAACTTCCTAATCAACAACAGTAGTCGGTAAGGCAGAGTATCCGACGGATCCTACAATAGCATTTTTATGTTCACGTGAATCTAATAGGTGAAGTGAATCTCAGATCCGACGGACCCCACAATCGGGGTGAATATGACACTGATTTCCTACATCAATTGCCGTTACTTTTCACACAACAGCTGTTTTGCAATGTCAATTTCAAATTCGAAATATGTACTTATAGGTAATGTAGTTCGCTCGGCGTACTTAATTGGTTGGATATGGAAAGTGAAAGTGAATCGAGTGAGTGAAGTGAATCTCAGATGCGGCGATAAGGATGATAATTATGCTCATTAGAGACTTAATCGTCAAAGTAAACCTTAAGGGAGGATGCGGGTGGACACAGGGTCCTGAGAAATCTTCCCCGGAGTCTTGCCTACCTAACTTTTCGGACCCGGCCAAGAGTATAAACTTGGAATGGGCTTGTTATTACATAATTGATTAAGATCAACCCCATATCTTGCCGACTGCGCCCTTAAGTTACTTTAGCTATATACATATGCGCTTTGACCAAGAGCATTTAATGTGCCCATTAAAAATTTAACCGCACACACTTCTAAATAACTGAGATGTTTGGACTGAATATCTTGCTCGTCCGCTTAAGCATAAACGTCAGAATTATTGAGAACGTCCAGCTAAGTCAACCACCATGCACCATTAAAGGAAGAGAGAACGCCATCTTGTGGACTGCAACATTTCATTGTCAATTTTTAAACCACAATATTTATGACATCGGGCAGAGCCACACATGCACTCAAAGGTCTACGATATAGAGGGGTCCTCTATCTTCCGCACACATAGGTATCTCCACCAAACTTTTCAAAAGCTAAAAGGATGCACTGATGGGCCTAATGATTTTGGCACAGCAGTAGTTCTCTTCGTCTTTATTTGGTATAAAAGTCACTGTAACCATACGCCAGGGTAAATAGATAGCCCTGTGCCAATACAGGTTCATTCGTCTCCACGGTCGATGCAATATACCACCCACATCGAGGAATGTGAGTTTCCAGCTACAAACTACAGAAAGTTATCCACTATCGTCTCAGTAAAAGTACCATAAGTTTCGCGCAATGATTTCGGTTTCGGTACTAGTTTCACCGATTTTCTTTTTTTATCTAACCCCCATTCTTTCCTAGTTTACAGAGAAGGGAATCAAGTTCTAGCCAAGCTTAGTTACAGGGAAAAACTTTGACAATACTGAACACAATTTTAAAATTCCTGGATTGAATTATATGTTCTTTATAGCTTAAATCACGAATATACTGTCGGCAGATATGTACATATATATTACATACTTGCTACGGACTTAAAAAATCACTTTCGAAGCTTCTGGGATGGCTGTGACAATGGCTGGAAACGTCCATATCTACGTCGAGTCGCCATAGAGTGCCGCTCGTCCCTCATGTAGATGTCAGATCAATTTGATATTTACCTCTTTTGGACTCCAGGGCAAAAGAACATTCTAGGAAACAAGCATGCTATATTAGGGAAGACTATGAGTCATATCGGATAAATACATTCTAGCCCCTTGCTACGGTTGAGTATTTTTGATAGATCTCATCACCTTTAGGGAAGTATTGCTCCAACCAAACATAGGCTCTCAAGGGAACTGTTTCTATTAAACACAACAAAACCATTCTTGTATTTAATATTAGTTACTTTTGTTTTTACAATTACAGAATTACAAACTTAATTATTACAAAGAAATGGCGAGCATTCCGCTTTGGTTGATAGTTAAAAATTAAGGAAGATTTTATAATTTTCGTTTCGTGTTGCTTTTTTTAGATTTATAACTTAAACACATAAATATTGTGATTATTATGTTAACCCAACAGATGGGGCACATTCTTCTGGATGTGATCACACCTTTCATTTAGTTCATCCTGAAAATAAATACATGATGTTGTTTGTAATAATTGTTCAAAACGTAGCATGATTTCTAAAACTAAAAGATAATTAATTACCTCTTCTAACTCCAAGCAATTACCCCATTCGATCAAGGTTACTCTGTGATCGTTATTTTGATCACAAGACTCCAAGAATGGTGCAATGCAGTGTTCTAGACTAACAAGCGGTGCCCGAATAGGGAACAATTCGTGCCGAGACACAGACCGATCAGTATCACCATCCAGATCGCACCATTTCCAAACAGCAGCATTAGCCCAGCGGCGAGTCATATTAGTTTCAGCTTCCATTTGCATTTGCATGTAATGTTCGGTCAATTCATCGCGCTCAGCTAAGTCACGCATGACGTTGAAGAGCCAATCGCGCATGCGACGTGGGAAGTCCTTCTTTTCTTCATCAGAACATCCCTTTTAATGAAAATATATAATAATGTAAATTATAGTCTATTTTACAATGCAAGAAAAATCTTACGGGCAACTCTTGGCAAGCACCATAGTAGTCAATATGCAAATGGCTGTTAGCTGGATTCTTGCAACGAGGATCCTTTGTGTCACAGAAGCATCTTTGCTGATAGACGGAACAATCGGATGGCCAGGTAACGTTCTTGTTGGTGCACACATGACGACGAGTATCAATTTCTTCTGGGCACTCCTGAATGCAAATACATGCAGCCTCTTCACCAGAACTCTGGCACACACGTCCAGCACCGCAGTGCATCTTCTCACATGGATCAACTATCGATGGACAATTAAAAGGATTCCTACAAACTTAAAACTGCAAGAACTTACTCTCTAGGACTGGACTCAGCACGTTATTGATCTCTCCGGCAATTTTCGAAGCCAATTCATTTTCACGGTTCAAATCTTTTGCCTGTAATAACACTTTTCTGTTCAATATTTAACTTTCCAAATATCTTGCAAAGAAAAATCCTACCAATTGCTTTTCTTCCAATTCTCTAAGAAGCCTCTCTTCGCTGTCATCGATATCGTCAAGGTCATCCAAATCAATGTCGGCTAATTCAGGAAATTCCTCAGATTTCACCTGAGTATTAGAAAAACCTTGTTAATAATTTTCCTATTCACTGCTTAAAGGAAATAACTTACCTGAGCTGTAATGGCGCAAAGGCCCAAAACTAGCAGCAAGCTCCAGTTCATGATGGTGCCTAAAATAAAAATAAGTTTTTAAATGAGAATACATATACTTGTTGGTTGTGATTCTGGGTGATTTTTTTCTGAAAGCGGAAAATGAGTGGCGATAAGAAATGTCGCAAATGCTTGACCTCGTCTTATCGTTGTTTAGCGCTTGAGGGGCGACAAAAACCAATCTTTGTTCTACTTTTTTTGTATATGCTTTTATGAAATGTATTTTTGAATATAGAGGTCAAAATTTCGAAATTATTATTTTAATTCAGATTTTGTTAAATCAAATCTATAGGAAATAGAAAAAGCAAGGTCTAGGTCATAGGTAGAATGTTGGAGCTCAATTGTTTTCATTGTACTACTATAAACCTACATATGTATAGTTACGAATATCCATCCGTTCGCGTACTTTCTGCACACAAATTCGTAGATTATCAAATTGCAAAGAGTTGGTGGAAAATTATCTCAGAAAACTAAAATTTCGAAAAAGTAAACGAACAAGAAAATGCTGAAAATACACTGATTTGACAGTTTTCATAAACCAGCCTAAAGAAATTTCTTGCACTAAAATTGGTAGCATGGGGAGATTTTTTACTCTCTCGTGAGCGCTCTCTTTTGCGAGAGACTACGAAATACGCGAACAGCTTTTCGTAGAAATTAGTACATTTTCGTAAAAATTCGCTGTTTTGATAGGGTACGCGAACGGACCCATTATTGCGTCGATGACAATACTACATAAAGAACGCTGATTCATAGGACGAATTTGTTACACATGCTTCTCCACAATCGTACAAAAAATATATTCAAAGTTCTTTAAAATTTTATGAATATTACGAATTATATTCGTATATTTTAAAAAAAAAACTTCTTGTTTTAAAAATATGTAATGTGAGTTTATTTCCAATTTCAAATTGTTTCCTTCTGCAGTCCGACCATTTTATTCTATTCATCCAGGTTGATATCAATGAAGTAAGTCCATACTTTATTCACAAACAGAATTTTTCTTTTCTATTTTTATTCCACATGCAACAATCAGCGGCAAATATTCGAACACAACCACATTACAGATGCCAGATGTGAAAGTTTAAACGAGTGCAATAGATCCATAGTTTTTAGTCCAAATTATGTTTATTTATGTTTAAATTTCGCAATTTCGCTCCATATGGTACAAGTGATAAACAATTTGTAGAAGATCATACGAAGAATGGAATATAGTGAAGTGAATATTTATAAGGTGCATATAATAGCAGCTGGTTAGATTAAACAGAAGCAAAATTAAAGGCAATCCGACCAGGCAACGTTAAATTCATGCTTCCATTTAAATTTGGGTCTTAGAGAAGGCGGCTTGTAGCAATTACAAGATACAAGATAGCAAACACTTTTGTTAAAGAACAGACACGAAGCACTGTACAGTGACGGAAGTCATAGTCGATTGGTTTCACTTTCTGGACAAATTCCGAATTCATTACTTACCACGCGTTAACGTAAGAGGTCCGAGGAGCATATGGGACAGAATAGTCAAGACAGAAGCACGGAAATGCGTGTGATAAGCGTTGAGCTAAATTGTTAAAAAGCGCCCACGATGGCGCATAGTCGTTGTAGAGGCTTTAGGGTATATAAAGGAATGCTGGGCATGGGTACGTCATAACTAAATCTGTGTTTTCTTATTTATTAACAAATTATTTGAAAAACTTGAATTTAAATAACAAAACAGAATCCATTCAGATTTAACAAGTGAATCATTGCGCTCATGAGCTTATTGACCATCACGTAATTTTTATTAGAATATTATTAAAAATATAAAATATGTAGGACATATGTATGTACCTAACTAGATATACACATATGTTTGTAATTTAATTCATTTTGGATAGGCTTCTATTATTTTGAGTTTTCTTTCTTTTGTGTGACCAATTATTCAGGTCGCCTGGTAGCACAATTCCAAAAAAATTACAAGGACAATGAAAATAAAGGCGGTCGTGGGACTTCGGTTATATATGATAAATCGGTTTTGCTTACTGTAAAGTTTATTCTGATATTGTAAACAAATAATTTAGGCTTAGAGATATATTTGAAACTACAATATGCAGATGTATACCCAAACAGTTAAACGAAAGACATCACTTCGGTGAAAAATACATACAGTGTTGTGCAAAATAAAAGCAACAAATTTAATTTGCACACATATACATATGTGAATATTTTTTTATCCAAAGCACTTTTAAAAAACCAAAAACACACAATTATTCAATAACGAAATAGTTTTAAAAGCAATAAAATCTGATTTACGAAAATGCGCAAGGAAAATTTGTTGCGTTTGTTTTGCACAACACTGTATGTACTTACCACAGTTCATACATTGAATACATAAAGATCAGCCAGCATCATCGCAATAGCATATTTTCAATGCCAACTGGGAATATTTTTTATTCAAGCGGTTTTTTTTTACTAATGCGCATAGTCTTATTTGTTGCAATTGAATGCAACGATTAAGCACATTACATAAATTCTATACTCTTTAGTATAAAAAAAGGGGAATGCAAAGCATCCACCCACAAATAGTGTAGTGTAGTGACCATATCAATTACTGCCAACGACATCAAAAGTGCACATAGGCTGTGTCGGCATTATGTTACGAAAACGGAAGATTCATATTCACTGTGTAATTGTTTGTATTTACATGCTATAACTAAACTACAGTAACTAGACTCGAAACCAGAGTAGAAGAGTAGTTCCACTTAATTCTGCTAAGCAATAGCGTTTACAAAGCCGGACAAATGATCCAAAAGAAGGCGATGTCCGACGAACGAAACGGAAGCCTTTGTTTTAGATAAGAGCCAACTTGTGTCACAAAGGCCTTTGACTGCAATCATGTTGTATTATTTTATTTTTTTTTACAATTTTGCTTGTTCCATTTAAGAATAGAGATATGAGATTCAAACGCTTACGGTGACATGGTTTATTTATACAACATATGTATACCTATACATGTTAAATACAGTTATTTTCATGAGATTTAATCGTATTCTCAAATTAAGAGCGGGTTTCCTTGAAGTTATATAAAAATATTACGTATTACACTGAGCATAAGCAAAATTTCTTATTCGCTTGGGTCTTATCTAACCTTTCGTTAGGCGGATACATTGAATTAGAAACTAAAACCTATATGACAGAAATTTTAAAAAAACCTCTATATGTGTATTCGGACAGATCCCGAAAAGGTTATACATATGTATGTATATTTGTATCTACACGTGTTTGTATTATAAAAATTTACTTCACATTAAATCATCATTTTGATTGCAATTTATACATATTGAACTGGACTGTGTTCTAAATTGATTACAATCGGCGTTGAAATTGATGTCACTATTCAAAATGGTTTTATTTTAACGCCGACAAGAAGACAACACTCAACTTGATTCATGCCCCAAATTAATTTCTATTTGAATGCAAACTCATCATCGGTTGGCCTTGGAGAATGCATTCATTCGTTATTTCCATTAATTGGTTGCAATGTCGATTGTATATGTAATTTACCATCTGGTATTGAAATTTTCTTGTCCTTAATGCTTTGAAGCTTGGAGGTTTCTATGTCAAAATGCATAATCCAAATTGTTGGGGGTGGGAATAAAATACTTATTGATTAGATGTTTGTGTAGAAGTACATATCACGGGTTCTTATTAAGAGAATAAGTATTTAAACACAAATAACCTTGACAAATATATATGTACGTATATGTACCAGTTTACTCGTCCATTGCCGATTATGCTTCAAACAATCGGTGAATACTTTGCGTACATGGGTTTAGCGCTATGCGTGCTTATCTACGGCCATACACGCATTCAGCAGCTAAGAAATAAGTCAAAGGCTATCATAGTTTGAGGAAAGTTGCTAGGACAATAACTAAAATTATAATCTTGAAGTTCATCAAGTAAGCTGTTCAAATTCTTAACTATCCATTTGATCTTGATCCGAATCACCGAATGAATGCTGCCGAATTTTGTCATTATTTTCTTCGATTTTGTCTAACTATTTATTGAGTCATGAAATTGGCAATTTCGCAAACCTAAGCATATCGTTGATTGAACTCTTTGAACTCAAAATATTTTTGCGTGTATATAAACAATAATCGCTTATTGTAGCGATATGAACATATGCCATTGTTCTATTTATGGCATAGACGTAATTGAACAACAAAAGTTTTCATTTTAATGGAAATTAATTTAAAAAGTTAGCTTTTGAAAACGTCGGTCAAAACCATGCATTTCTTGATTGTAAAAAATATAGAATGTATATATGTATGTAGGTATATCAAACAAACATTTTATGAAGTAGACGCCTGATATATTATTGTACATAGTGAGCATATTTGAATGTACATATATGTTTTATACGACATAAGTATCTACTTCATTTTTAATACATAGTTACATTAATTTACTACTCTTCTGACGCGTCCAATGTCATGTTCATAAAATTCAAAACTTAGGAAACATTGTAGGGCAAAACGCACTTATTGGTTTCGTTTATGTATTGAGTTTTAATTAACAATTTAGTTAAAGAATACGGTTCTTCCCAAAGTCGTCGAATGATGATTCGGCATTATAAAGTGGCCTAACTCAACAACCAATCAAAAGATTGACTTCATTTGGCTTGTGGTGATGAAGTACCATAAAAAGCTACAATATGAAAGGCGGTAGTAGTAAATTAAGTAAATTTCGCTCGAAACGAACAGATTGAGCAAGAAAATGTTGAAAATATCCTGATTTGACAATTACTTACTGTCTCGTAAGCCCTAGCCTAAAAAGATTCTCCGTAGGCAAACAACTTTTCGTAAAAAAAATTCGACTTAATAAATTTCATAATTTCACCATGATTGGTACCGGTCAGCATGCTCCATACTGTGCAATACAGAAAGTATCCATAGACATTACAAAGACCGAAATTTAATTAATTTTGTACTAGTTGGACTTCACATAAGCCAACGGATGCTCACAAGAGGGTCCTAGCAATTAATGTTGCAAATAAATTTTTCAAAAATTATGAATAATTTCAAGATCATTGTCTATATCAACCAGATTCGAAGAAAAAGGAAACACCTTAACAAAAAAAAAAAAGATAAACATTTAACACCAACTCAGACACAAAATGAATGTAAAGAAATAGAATAAAAATATATCCATAAAATCCCTTTATTAGATTTAAGAAAAAAGCACATAATACTAACGATGAATACATTTTAAAACAATCAATAGCCCTTCGAGACGGATAAAACACAAAACAATTTATATGCCTTCGCGGGTGCATCGAAAGTCAAAACATTTAGTAGCATCAACAAATCGTAAACTAAAATTTAGGTCTACATACCTTAAATACCCGGAAATAGATTTGCGGAAATAAGAACAGAGTTGTTTCGAGATTTATTTATACCTATATACCAATTTGGCACTAAATGATTTTTTTCGTAAATGTAAATTGTTTTGGTTTTCAAATCAGAAACTTTTGATACAAAGGACTTAACATATGTATGTACATAATGTGCCTAATTTGAGTTGAAATTTTGGGATCTTGTTTTATAAAGTTGCATAACACATTAAAAAAAATATTGGAATTTTTAATTCTGCGCACCGATTTGAAAAGTCTCTGTACATTATGTACATACATGCGCTCATGAACACATCAATGTTTCATTATGTACATACATCCTTACTATACATTTTCTAAATAAAATCGCTTAGAGATCATTCCATCAAAACGAAAAAAGTATTGAGCAATGATCTAATGCTACAGTCCGAACACATATGCACAACACATGACAAGTAAATAATTTTAGTTCCAGGAAATTTCCTGTACACTTACTCGTTTTCTTCGTCCCTAGGACCAAGCCAACTCACAGATGCACACTCAATTTAAAAATAAAACAATATCCTCTTAAATATGACTAAATCACCCAAGTTAGGCACAGTATCACTAGACGACTTCGCTTCTCAACATGCACTGAATTAAATTGAGTTCCAGACCTACGATGAACCGATCTGTGCCTGTCGCTGGAATGAAAGAACACAAATTTCTAATCAAAACAAAAAATCTTTATTTTATAGCGTCATCGTTTGTGCAGAAAATAGCAACAAAAAAGAAAAACAAAGTAACAAGCTCCAACAGAGTGCTCCGGCTCCCTCCTACAGGCACTGGAAGATGTTAGGGTTGATACAATATCAATAGCAGGTTTCCGTTAATGCAATATTTTCTTAAAGTCATGCATACAGCATACTCTTTTCCTTTCATTCCCCATTTACCATAGCCAGAAACTCAGAAACCACAAACTCAATGAAAGATGAAAGTGTGATCTTTTGTTTTATAGGAACATATATACATATGTATAAGTAGGTATACTGCTTTGGTATTTTATTTTATGCGATCTCCTTTCGCTGATATTCTTAGTAATGCCTACTATAGCTGTCTTATACATATGTATGTATACACATGCACAAAGTATAAACAAAGCTAAGTAAATTGTTAGGTACTGTACGTACTTATTCTTTTAAATACTTTGAGATAAACTCGTCCAGTTTTAAGAAATTTAAGTATGTGGTTAAATATGTAAATTTCTGAGTAATTTTTCAATATCAATGCTGATTTCATCACCGGCTGGGATTACTGCGGCCTTACGTTTGTCTACTATGAAGGCATTGCTACCCTGTGTAGGTGTTCGTGTATAGGGTTTTAATAAAATACATATGTACTTATCTATTGTGAAATCGTTCATTAATTTTGAAAACTTTGGGCCATAAACAAACATATTTCGGATATTTCTGAAAGAAGTTTTCGAAGTTTCTTGATTTTTACTATTCTGGAGGTAGGAAAGTGGTACACTGTAGATGGGGCCTGACAAACATCCAGGAGTATTCTTGTCATGAAAAGCTTTTCTGAAAATTCCCTCGGACGGCATAAAACTGTAGGTTCCTGTTCTGTACGTGCAGCACGCATAATACGTACATTAGGTAGAAGCTAGGACTTTGTCCTCTATGAGGTGCTTATAGCCTAAAGGGCTTGTCAACTTTTTCTTAAATAAAACACAAACCATTTGAGATATTTCAAAAACTTTATTATCGGCTTGAAGTACAATCAAAACATTTATGAATGGAACTCAACTTCATTCATGTGGCCACGGCGGGCACGTTTGCAGCGGTTGAAACGGCCGCTATTCCGCGTTCAATGTTGGCTCTGAGCTCTTCCAACGTCAGCGGTTTGTTGGCATAAATCAATGAATCAACGTAGGCCCACAGAAAATAGTCAAGCGGCGTTAAATCGCACGAACGAGGCGGCCAATCAACTGGACCATTTCTTGAGATAACACGCTTATCATACTTACTCTTCAATAAATCGATTGTAACGTGTGCTGTGTGGCTTGTGGAACCATCCAGTTGAAACCACATGTCGTCAAAGTACATCTTCCAATTCGGACCAAAAATAATCGGTAATCATGGCGCAATAACGCTGACCATTCACAGTAATGTGAATGCGTCGTTATCGTCGACGAAAAAATATGGCCCAATAACGCCGTCGGCATGCAAACCGCACTAAACAGCTATTTTTAGTGGATAAAGTTGTGATTCATGAAGCACCCGACATATAAAGCATATTTTGCATATATTGACGAACCCATTGAGCCAAAACTGAGGTTCGTCAATGAAGATGATTTTGCAATGAAATTCATCATCTCGGCGCATCTTCTTCAGAACCCAATCGAAGAACGTACGTCGCTTTAAATGGTCCATCGGCTTCAATTTTTGATTCAGCTTGACCTTGTATGGGTGTAAACCATACGCCATACGCAAAATATGCCATAATGTGGTCTGACCGATGCCCAATTCTTGAGAACGCCGTGGAATTGACTGATTTGGATCGTTTCTACAGGCGCCTGAACGGCAGAGATATTTTCGACATTTCGATCAACCCGTTGTTTCACTGACACGGCAACATCACACAACGATTATATACACTCAAATTTTTGCATCAAACTTGTTATCGCATGTCTACTAGGGCGAGAATAACGACCGAAAATTGGAGTTAACGCTCTTAAAGTTCCGATCACCGACTCCGAATTTCGGTGGAAAATTTTTATAATTTGTAGACGTTGCCTTACCATGATGAACATTTTGAGTTTACTGTTACTGTTATAGTAGAAACACATTGACACAGCAACTTTGACAACCGGAGGAAATTTTTTAGAACCACTTTGACCACAGCAACAGCAGCAGCAACTTCAAAGTTTGACCTAGGTCCTTTTTAACTGCTGTTGAAGTTGAATTTGTGGTTGGTGTTATCATGCTTAGTCTATTGTTTTGCATTGAAAAACATGTTGTGTGCTGTTGTCGTTGCTGTGTGTAATGTGTTTCACATCACAGCATCGGTCTTTTTGTGTATGCTATTGAAGTTGCTACTGGCTGTTGCTGTTTCAATGTGTTTCTACTATAACAGTTTGATGATTAGTAAAAGAGTGCGCTCACAAATTAAATTCAATCCAAGTCAAGTTCCTATTGGAAAACCCTTTATATATGTATATACTTACTTTTTTTACGTCATTGTTATATGTAGACGTTTGATTCTTAGAAAAATTTCCTTAATATTCAATGAAGTATTCGTTTTGTCAAATTTGTCTGATCGGTATAAATGCTAGTCTAAAAGAATCCCAATATTTGTTTACAAAAATAATTTTGTTAATTTTTTTGTATGTAAGTTTTATTTTTAATTAATAAAAACAAAAAAGACGAACTAAACAAAATAAGGTACGTATATATAATATATATATTTATTTTCTGACCGTAAATGTATTTTTTTTATTTAATTTAAAACTGAATTTTCAAAAATTATTATGTATGCGCTTTTTCGTAGAATATTGCATTAGGTATGGGAAAACAGTCGAAAAAAAAATGGTTAAGTGGGATTGGTATAAAAAATAAATTGGAAAAATGTATGAATTTTAAAATATTATTTCAATAAATAATTCCACACTGCACACTGGTGCGAGTATATTTGTTTTTTTGTTTTTTTCTTTGTTCTGTTTTGAAATATTTCTTTTTTTGTTAAATAATCCTTGAAAGAGAAGGGCGGGCGGCACTTTTTTTTTATTTTTATTGTATTTTTTACAAATTTAGTTGTACGTTTTTAATATTTTTTTTCTATGTTTATATGAAAATGTTTTAATTATTTTTTTCTATTATAATTAGTTCTTAGATATAAACTTAATTGTAATTTTAGTACATAATTTTACTTTAAGACTAAAATTGTTTTTTTTTTTTCTTTTAGTTCAATTTATTAATTTAATTATTTTCTTTTATTTTATAAATCGTTTTAGTTTTATATAATGCTTGCATTTTTTTTACTTTTTATATGTTTAGAACATTTAAAGCGTTGAGAAATAAATTCACGGATGTTATTTTTCCTCAGTATTTCGTCGAAACTCTATGAATTTGAATATATACTGCGCGCGTGCATGTGTTGTATAAAAAATAAAAGTAAATGTCTCCAGACGGTTTATTATTGACAAAAAAAAGCTCGCGAAATTAAAAAAAAAATAGGTTCTTGCTGGTTTTGGCACTAGGAAATAGTATGTAGTTACGAGTGATTGAAAAAAAGTATGCTATTCAATTGATTTTTGAATTTTTCATATGTTAGAACTTCATTGTGGTTTAAACAAAATTAAGATTTAATGAATTTATCTAGCATCTAGAATTTTGATTTATAGTAATACTTTAAGTGATTTTTTATACAAAAATTGTACTTGTATCATAAAGAAATATCAAAACCATTTTAAATAAAACATCTCAATTCAATTCGTTTCTTAAATAAAGAGGCGGACTAAACACAATATTGTGCAAGAATACTTTCTGATCAATGATTGTTTTGGTTTTATAAGCCAGCCCTTTTGTTATGAGTTTTAAGGAAACGCTTAAATAAAATTATGTAACTTGTTTACAAATCTGTTTATGTGAGGCAGAATTTTTCCTTCCAGTAGCAGTGCAACTGAATCAATTTTTTAATGGAGAAAATAACGATTGTGCCAATGTCGTAGGAAAAATTTAAAATGAAGTTTTTAACCGCTGCTCTAACGAAAACTTTTATTTCCAGGCGATAAACGACTGGACTTCTGGAAGACAATTTCTTTCCAGTTTTAGAAGATCCTCAGTTACGATAACAGAATGCAGACATTCACGCTGGTTCTCCAAATCGTACCAAAGCAGTGGTTCGTGTTAGAAAGCCATGAGTATGCATTTGCATCGCATTTGACTTAAGTGACTTTGTAACAAAACTGGGGTCGGATTGAATTCTTTTGTCTCACACGAGTTGAAATAATGAGCACTAAAATCGACTGGAACTCCACAAAAACGGATATATTTTCGAAAAACAAAATATTTACTTAAACAAAAACCTATCCGATGATTACTAACGAGTGTTAACTCACATTCTTCTATGGATGGGCATGCGACACCTGTTGCTGTGGTTGGTTTTGTTAAGTAGTAACGCGGAATTCAAATAAAAGAGTAACAATCAAATAGAGAAAAATGTCCATTCCACCTTTTTAAAAACGAATTTGAAGCTTTTTTTTTTAATGGAAAATATAAACTTTATTTTTCAAGTTTCGTATTCTTTTCAATTTTTCTTGAATCATAAAACCTTGAACAAAATAACATTAAAAAAAAAGTAACCACAAAGTAAAAAAATTAATAAGGAAAACGAAATAAATAAAAAAGTTGTGCTTAGGTAACAAATACAAAATAAAAAAAATTAAATTAGTAAAATGGTTCTGCCAATCATTCAAAATCAATAAAAAAAAAATAAAAATCAGACAGTCTGCATAGTTAAGATACATGTATAAAAAAGTTAGAAAAAATAACAGGATAGATTATTTCTACTTCCTACGGGTATGTTCAAGTTTTTTTTTCTGTCGATTTTTTAATTGCTTTTATTGTAACTTGTTTTTAATAATATATTAATTTAAATTTTAAATTGATTTTTCTAAATTATTCATTTTTTCTGACACACTCACACCCTTTTATTTTGTTTGTCCTGTTTTTCTTTTATATATAAATAACCTTTTGTCGAAAAAAAGTTCTAGATTTACATTTAATTTATAACTTAACTTTCACTTCCTTTAGATAGACTATCGCACTAAATTACGTTTTCAAGTATTTTTTGCTCTGTTTGCATTTTTTTTTTTTTGAATTCATTATTTGAAATAGAACTATCAATAGTTGCAATTATTTTTTCCATTTTTTTGCATGTTGTTTTCTTGTATGTATTTTTTTTTGTAAATGTTTTTTATTTTATTCTTTTTTTAATGTATATATAAACGTACGAACAATAAAGTTTACAAGTCTTTATTTTGCTTTTTTTATTGCGTTTTTCTCAGTGTTTTTTCTCTTTTTTTTAATTTTTTGTTTTTTTTTTTTTATTGAAATTATTTTATTTTTTCTTTTGATAAATAAAAATTACAAAAAAAAAAAAATAATTTTATTTAGTAAGAAAAAAGAAAATAATAAAAATGATGACCGCAATTCATTGTTTTCTTTTCCTCTAATTGTAATTTATTTTAATTTTTTCTTTAAGACCAAGCTTGCTTCTTTTCTTTTTTGTTGTTGTTTTCGTTTGTTTGTTTTTTTTTTAATAAAATTATTATTTTTTTTGTTTGTTTTTGTTTTATTTGTAGTTTTATTGATCTTATAAAGATTAATGTGTGTAGATGAAGATTAATGGTTAGCGTCGGTTGTAACTGGTACCACCGCCGCCAGTGTTGGAGCCTGAATTTCCATTGCCGCCACGAGACTGTGGTCCACTGCCAGGTGGACCTCTACTGTCGTTGCGATTGAAACCGCCTCCCATGCGTGGGCCACCACTCGAACCACGTGAGAGACTGTTGTTACCGGGATTGCCGCGCATCATACCACCAGTGTTAGAGAGCGAGCGATTTGGACCCATATTGGGTCGTTGTGAGTTACCCATGTTATTGCCGTTGCCGCCATTATTGCCTGACATGTTGTTAGATTGACGTGGGGGCAAGTCATTGGGATTACGCAAACGGGGTTTCTTCTCTTCGACATTGAGTTTTTGACCATCGGGTGAGTTTTCGGGGTAGTAAAGCGGCTAAAAATGTATTTTTTTTTTTATTAGAAACGATTTTTAGACGACAAAGAAACTATAAAATAACTTGATGATTTGGTAATTTTCCTGTAATTCTATAATTCGTTTGTTAATTTAACAATTGAAGCAAACACTTGGAAAAGTACGTACGAACAGAAAAGCTACACGTCAGTGCTGAATTTAAAAACGTTAAGAAAAAGTGTATAATATTTTCTCAATAAATGGGCGTGGTAGTGAGCGGATTTATAAAAAAATTTAAACATATGTATACAGCATCTTGTTCCTAAAAACTACTATTATTTTTATGAAACTTCCGAAAACAGCTTTTGATAAGAACGCCCCTAAAACGTGGGCGTGGCCGTACACTATGTATAGAAGATATTTTGGGTAAAATAATATCTACATATTTTTTCGAGTTTCATGTAAAATTACTGAAGAAAGTGCAGTGGGTGGATTGTGAAAATGTTTACACTTGTTCTGTCCCGATGTCCAAAGACTTCGAGTACAAAATTTCATTGTCTTAGCTCAAAATTTAAGGCCCAAAAACTGGTGACAGACAGACGGACATGGTTTAATCGACTCGGCTAGTGATGCTGATTATTTAATTTTACTCTGTACGATGCCCTACAATATTATATGTACATACATATGTAGTCTTTGATTGTAGTTTAGTAAATCATAAGAATAACTTATTTGTATACGTCTGTTTCTACTTACGCAATGTGACAAACAATTCTCAACAGATTGTGAATCCTGGTACGTTATAAATCCATAATTCTGAGGATTACGAATTCCTGTCATTTTTGGACCAGGTTTCGAATGAATTCTCAAATCCATAACGGGGCCAAAACGACTGAACAACGCCTTTAATTCATCTTCGGTAGCATGATGGGGTACATTACCCAAGAAAAGTTGGTTGCTGTCACTGAATTGTTGAGCGTTGCTGTTACCTGGGCG
The DNA here is from genome assembly GCA_949716465.1 of Chalcosyrphus nemorum. Taxonomy (NCBI): domain Eukaryota; kingdom Metazoa; phylum Arthropoda; class Insecta; order Diptera; family Syrphidae; genus Chalcosyrphus; species Chalcosyrphus nemorum. The sequence goes on along the minus strand of OX454333.1, from coordinate 15,197,476 downwards.
TCGCTGTTCGAAATCTAAAAAAAAAGATTATAAATAAATCAATTACAGTTTATAATAGTTCGTATAGGCAAAACAAATATATATAAAGCTGTGCTATTCAAAATTTATATTGCATTTGTAAAGTTTATTTAGATAAGAAGTTTGTAATACCTTTGTTAATCCTCGTTGTGTTCGTCCTTTGGGGTAATGGCGCCGGTCCACTGCCACCCGTTTGCATGTTAGTATCAATCATACGGGTGTCATTTTTATACACAGACGAGGCTGAAGATAACGACTGTTGTTGTGACTGCTGATTAACGCTCATTTGATTTTGATTTACTGGAGGCAGGGGCACGTATCCACTACCAGGCGATGATGGATTTATGTTGGCGGAGGATTTGAATAAATTAGCATAGGTCTTGGGTTCGTTTTGGCTGGATTTGGGGGCTGTAAAAAAAAAAAAAAAAAAAAAAAACTTGCAAAAAACTGAAGCATATAATTGCTAGAACTACGAACCTTCATATTTCTCCTGATGTATGTGTGGCTGTTCATCAATGTATTCCTGACTGCCCGTCTGATCGCTATAATTGCTGATATCGTCATCCTTTATAATTACATTGCCACCACTAACATTGGTGTTAGCTCCCATGATTCCTGATTCGATCGGTTGAATGTTGGGAATTGGGCCGGCACCTTGCGGAACAACAGGCATTGCCTGACCCATCACGGGTAATGGTGGCGAATGAGCCGACGGCGTTGGTAGAGTCGGCATCTGAGCCACGACCTGAGGTATGGCTCCGGCAGTCACAACGGTGACCTGAGTGGGTTGCTGTGGGAGCACTTGTGGTGAAACAACAGACACTACCGTAGGAGCCATATTTGGCTGTACTGGTGGTGGTAGTTGCTGCTGCTGTAGCGGTTGTTGAGGTTGTACGGGTTGCTGTTGCTGCACTGTTTGTGGCTGCATTGTTGTAGCTAACAAATCTTCATGCACAACACCTCCGTTTAGTTGAGTTTGCTGGGCAGCTGCTGCAGGAAATTGAGCCAAAGATACGGTTTGAGTGATAACCGGTACTGGACGTGGGGCACCAGCAACAACGGTCTGCGGCATTGAGTAATAAATTGCCGGCTGTTGAGCCGGAGGCTGAGCCACTACCACTTGCTGTTGTTGTTGCTGGGGTGGCTGCTGCTGCTGTTGCTGGGGCACCTGCTGCACAGCATTGGTTTCAGTAACAGCACCCAAATTGTTGGTGATTGGTGCTACCTGTGGTTGTTGCTGCTGTGGCTGTTCAAGTTCATGCTCTTCATCATTCTCAGAACGACTTTCACCATCGTTCTCCTCATCAGAGTACATATCCTGATAACGGAAGATATCGTTGTGCACATAGTACTTCTTGGGCGATTGTGCTGCCAACACAAACGTTTGGGTGAAACGTCTCATTGGTTGGCCATCGTTAGATAACTCCCCAGTAACTTGAACAACCACACCATTACCCAAAGTAGCCTGGGCATCAACTTGACTTATCTTCGCATGACAATCGCGGAAGTTCAACTGCTGGATACGATTGTGAATGTTCTTCTGGCCAATGACCAAAGTCGATTCACCATGAATGAAGCTCGAATTATTGTTGTAAAAACGATGCAAATGACTTGGCGCCTTATTCAACAGGGTATAGTATTGTCGGACGAATTCTCGTCCTACGGATTGTGGAGACGGTTGTTGTTCCTCCATTACCATTTCTTCCACGATAGAGCGTGAGCGTGCTTTCGTTTTCTTATATAAATAAAAATTGGAGTTTGAAGTTTTGCAATATTGCTGTTTGGTGTTCTTTGTGGCTGAGGAAGTTCCCTAATACTAGATGCGTTATTTTTTTAATTAAAGAGTTCCTTATTGCAAAGAAACAAATTCTGAAAATTAAAAAAAAAAAATATAGGAAAAACATATTAATTTAATGGGGAATCAAGTTTGGAAACATGTAATTTCTTAAAAAAAAAAAAAAAAATAAGTACATATATGATCTCGTTGGGTGCTTATGAAATAAATAAAAATTAACCTTTACACATGCTCATTGAATTATGGACATGGTACGGCCCTATCTGTCTGTCGTTTGACATAGAGATATGTAGATTATATGAAAGGCACAAGATTGTGCAAATGGATATGTTTTTCTGTACCTACTCTTGCCGTAGAATATATTCGTAAGAGAAGTGTTTAACAACTTAATACTCTTTGACTGCTAATAAGAATGCTTTGAGACACGTTGTGACTCATTGAACAGAAGGTTGCAATTTTCTCTTCTAATCAGTTCTGATAGTTTTCTCCAACTTCTGCTGTTTTGTTCTGTGCTGTGTTCCCTTTTCAGTCAATGAACAAAGCCATTTATATATGTATTTTGATTTTTTTGTATGAGCAGATCCTTCCACCAGTTTTAAACCGCATTCACATTATCCACAAGTGGGCGATAAAGCTCGCCTTTATTTCTGAATTTTAAATGCGCGCCAAATTAACTATCAGCAGTCCATATTCGCAGCACATAAAATTCTACCTACATCGTTACTCGCTCAGGAGGCAGACTTCGCAATTTTATTGTTTTTATTTGGCTTCTTTGATTTTATGCAACAAATTAAGATACTAGGTCGTGTATTAATTATGGTAGACACATCTTAAGGAATAGGTACATTGTAGTATGTAATTCAGAAAAGAATAAACTACCTAGACATTTTTTCCTGAAGCAATAAAGACACTTCAAAGAAATTAGACTGGTTGAGGTGCTCTAAAAAGTGTATTGCATTGTTTATACATACATATATCAAATGGAGACCAAATTCGGGGAATAATAGATGTAATCAGTGTGCTTCCAGTTGTTTACTCTTAATTTACGATCCAAACCCGCAAACTAAACTATTATAATTCAAATAAGATGGCGAATGGTTTATACGTTGTATATAAGCATAAGACTGTTTGATGTAATGGGTAAATATTACTATATTTATAATTGATAGATGTATTTAAATTTAAAGTTTGCGTATCAAGTCGAGAAGAAGCTTCATAAAACACACCAATTCTAATTTAAAGTATGTACTCATACATTTGTTTGTACTACGAGGAAACTCAGCTTTTTGCCACCTTTACTACACTTTACAATATAATACAATAGAACACGTGGTGACATTGCGCGACAGGTGCAATATAATGAAGGAAATCATCCCAAAGGGTGGAGGCTTGCCTGATTATGAATGGATTAGTCAACAAAGTCACAGTAGTCACTCCATGTCGTCAGGCAATTTAACTCAAAATTCGCACAATAGTAATAAATATAAAAAACACAAAAGTCAAAAGTATAGCGCATTTAGAAAACACAAAGGATGTCCTAAAATCATATAAAAAAAGAAAAGAAATAATCCGCAGCCACCTCCGCCCTTTTATGGATTAATGTCACCAACACAGGCGGCGAAAGTGAACAAAGAACTACAAAATAGAGTTCACTAAATCCTGAAGCGAAAAATCTTTTCCAAAATAAAGTAAACCCACATTTTAACATTCTTTGACCTAAACTCTGTTCATTAAAGTAACTAAACTCATTTCTTAAATGAAAAATGAATATTTTTTCGCACCATGAGGGGAGGGCAAATCGCCGCCTTTATTAAAGCTGCAACCACACGGATGGCAACTCAACACGCTGCCAATCTGCACAATTCCTAGTGTTATCTCTCTCGCACAATAAACAATGGCAAAAATTTACCGCATTTTTAAATGATTTTCCATCGAAATAAACAATATTCAAAATCTCCATGCCAATATTTAACAAAATAAATGCAAACTTTATTTGAATTACTAGAATTTCATGGTGAATTCGCAACAACAATAACCCGGGTGCAAGCGGGAGAGCAACATCTCACTCATGGCGTCGTTTGTGGCGGAGCAGCACGGATTTTGCTTTTGCACCACGAGCAAAAAAAAAAAACTCAAGCAAAGGAAATCTAGAACTTTTCATGAGCCGAAATCTTCTAGAAAAGCAATTTTCCATGCGGTAAACCTTTCACTTTTTTTTTGTTGTAAGCATATCGAATCCCACCGCAATTTAGAATATTTTTTTTAAGGTTAACACACAATCGAGCAGAAGAAAAAAAAATCCTCAATGAGGTTAAATTCCCCGAAAAGGAAAATAATAGAAAATTGGAAAAAAGGAGAAAAGTTTTTTTTTTCCGCTTGGATAACAAAAGAAGAACAGACACCACACGCAAAATTCTTACCTTTTTCAGTCGGTGATGGCGAAAAAAAAGAATTCGTCGGCTAAACGTTTTTTTCTTTTCTTCAGCTTGGTTATTATCACTAAATGTTGCGGCAAGGCTCTCGATGGATGATGATGATGGATTTGTAGTGTAAAAAATACTCCTTCTCTCTCTCGTCTTTCTCTAATTAAATTTGCTTTTGTTGCTTTTTTTATTTCTAAACAAATGATCACAGATTTTAGATTAAGTTTAGGGTTGTATTTTTTTTTTTGCTTTGCTTTTCGCTTTATTTTATTGGTGTATTATTTACTTGTTAGGGTTCGGTTTTGTTTTTTAGTTGTTTTTTATAATATTGTTGTGTCGAAAGAAAAAAATGCGAAAAATTGCTGCAATTTATAATTGTATTTTGTTGAGAGAAGTGCTATTCTTCTTTCTTATTTTAACTTCAGCAGAGTGTGTAGAGAAGAGGAACAACGATGAAATTTTTCTTTCTAGCCAGACATGGCACACCGTTGGTGGAGCAGTAGAGTGGGAAAGACGAAAATTCGATGTTTTTGTGGCTACTTGGAATGTTGGTTTCTCTTTCTAGCTTAGCGGTGGTGTGATGATGAGTGAGGGAAATGGGTAGAAATGCAGTGGCCAATTTGCAAAAAAAAAACTGCGATGGATATATGGCGGTGTTGGGTGCTATTTTGACGCCGGTAGGAGTTGAAAAGTGTGAGCCGCAGAATAAAAATGGCGCCATTAGCGAATGGTATAAAACATAGAAATATTGGTAGTGCCATGTGGTGAAAGCATATTTCTAAATGCAGGCAAAAATTGAATTCATTACTTAAGGTTGCGGCAGCATGTATGCAATCTCCCGAATGCTAACAGCTCAAACGATCGAGTGATTTTATTTTTAAATTCTTATTTTGACTTAATATCAATATACATATTTGTTCTTAAAATTATAATATAAAGAAGAGAATAGTAGCCCCAGTTAGTTAAACTTCTTCCACATGTTTTTTTTTTTGGCTAAAAGAAAAACAAACAGCAAACATTCCTAAATGCAGTGTGACCGATTATACTGCGCAAACAAAACCAAACAGCGCATAGTAAACTAGTACGATGCTAATGACATTTTGTTTCAAATATTATTTTTTTGTTGAAAGCAAAAGATGAAGAACACCAAGAAGTGAGTTTTTTCCAACTTGGAGTATTTGAAATGTTTTAAGAAAAAACAATGTACGGAAAGCCTAATATCTGTTCTAATTTCAATTGCAGTTTCAATAAAGTTCAGCTCGCAGCCAAAAAACAAGGTTTATTTGAAACCGAGTTTATGTCGAAATTTTGTTAATTGATCCAGTTTTCAAATATTCCTTTCACAACTTAATTAGAAAATGTTTAAATGTATGGTAAATTTAAAAAACTTGTAGCCATTATGTAACATTCCAAAATTTCATGATTAAAAACGCAATCGTATGCGCAATGTATTGTGAAAGCATCGTGTGTTTGCATTTGCCGATGCGTGGTGCAGTCACAATGCGCATTTTGTTTGCATTTAAGAAAGCACTCCCACAATGAGTATATGTTCTTTATCCCGTATTTATTTCAAACAGAAAAAAACTATATCACCTTTTTTAGTTGTGTTTACACTATAAGCTTTTTTCTTGATGCAAACATGTTCGAATCGCTTTTAAACTCTTTAAGAACATCAGGTCAAGAATTATTTTTCAAATAAGTAAGTAAGTAAGTGTTCCAATCACTTTTATACGAATCGGTGGGTGCCGTGACTCAGTCGTTAGTGCGCTGAACTACTGTTGGAGTTCTAAACTCGAATCCAATAAAATACCATCATCGTCTTTATTACAACCTTTTCTAAGAGCTGGTCAATAGGGGAACATGTAACCACCTTGTTATCTTCGGAAACTTTGTTTTTTAAATCTGCACGTGTCAAAAGGGATATGAATACCCTTTTACCTTTAACATTCTGAACATCAAACTCACTGCAATTGCAGTTAACATTTTCATATGTTATAATATATACATGTCGGATGAACTTTCTTTTTAACGATTTACTGAGTCAATCACTTAGATATTTTATAAAATTCAACGATGTTTGGGTTACATGACCAGACACTCAAATATCCCTTTTTCACAAATAACAAATATAGGTCATTTGTGTCCCTATTACTATGAAGAAATTCGTCTGTAATATCTGTATAGTGTTATTTATCTTCCGTTGCATTAATTAATCCGATTCGTGGGATAATTCATACCTTCATTAAAACAATAGGCTGCCCTTTTTGCTATCCCTTTGACAGTATCATCACAAAATTGAGAAAACGTCCAAAACGTGTTTGAATATAGACATGCCTGTAGTTCATTTTCTGACACCATACTTTTTGTCATAAATTTGAGCTTCTATGTACATATATGGTGTCAGACATTATTTCTGAACGAAGTAGTCCCTTTAATGAAATTCTCTATACAGTTCATAAAAATTGTCGACACCAAGACAAAAATCTAACATTTCTATCCACATCTTTACAAATTGTTGCATGGGATCTATATAACACTGTCGATTCATAGTTTTATAACGAGTAGAAAGTTTTACGAGCTGGAAAGTACTGCGAATCACTTACGATACATAGGGCATTTTCCCTTTACAATCATGTAGCCCCGCCCTTATTCACCACGAATTTTTCGACCATTTCTTTGACCGACCACCATTTTAAAAAAATTTCAACTCATCACACTTTCACCCAGAACTTTTTTCGCATCGCGTCTCTTCCGGCCATTACTGCAGTCATCATCGCGTGAGAGCGAGTGAAGTTTTTTTTTCATATAAAGAATTTTATATTAAATTTATTAAATAAATTTAAGCAAGAGTAGTTATTAATTTCTAGTTAAGCTCTTATACTAAAGAAAATAAAAAGCAAACACATTATGGCCGATAACAAGAATAACGATTGTGAAATGAACGGTGAAGATTTCTCGCAAGATGTTAGCACCAATGACCAACAGAATCAAGAGGAAAATGGTGCCGGTACGAATGGCAATTCCGCCGAATCCCACGGACGAGATGACGACAGGTAAATTAACTTATTCTCATTTTTTTTTTTTACTAATCATTTTTAACATATTAATTTTCCTTTTTCTTTAAAAAAATTTATTCTGTTACGTAAAAAAAGAAAGAAAAACCTACATTGAGTGTGTGTACAGTTGTACGGTGAGAATTAAAAGCAAAAAAAAAAAAAAATCGATATTTTCGCGCCACCATTTTCTTTTTTGTGGCCCTGAACATTTTTGTTGGTATTTCGTTTAACCTATTGCGAGAAATGATTTTCCAAATCCATAATCATCTGCCCATAATTCTGGCTGAAATGTATTCAAAGTTTTTCTATTTTTCTGTTGCCAATTCATTGCGTGCATAGTAGCACTTAGTTTTCACTTTTTGTTGTTGTGTACTTAACAAAAACAAACCGAAAAAATAGTGTCTCGTGAATGTTTAAAAAAGAGTATTTTTTTTTCTTCTGTTCTCAATGTCAAAATGGCGGTTAGCCCCGGCTATATGCGACGGAACTGTGCGTATTTCTTGTCAACTTCCAGAGAAAATATGCCGGCTTTATTGGCGGTCGTCGCGGCTATTTCCCACTGCCGGCGGGCAGCGGACGTTGTACACTGCTTTTTCTCGTTTTCCCATTTTTACCCCAAAAAGGGACTTTATTTAAATAAATTTAAGGGTCGTTTGTTTCTAAAAAAGAAGTTCATGTACACATTCAGTCCATAATTTTATTTGTTGAACCTATTTTTTTTTTCATGTCATGTATACGTTTATTTTTGTGTTTGTATTGCTTTTCTTGGCATTAAAATGAGAAGTTTTTTCGTATTTTCGAGTCTCGACGTATGGATTAAAGTTTTTATTGCCTTTTTTTTTTTGATAATTTATAAATTAAATTATATACAATGTATGTACGTACAACGACCGGTTTTAGTATATAGATATTTTTTTTATAATGGTACAATGATTGGATTTGGCGGGAGTTCTTTTTTTTTCGTTATTCGCTCCCCTTTCTGAAAGTTCAAACAACTTTAGATTTATAAGCAAATAAGAGTGGACGTGCAAAGATGACGTAATATTAGGATGATGCGTAGTATTAATAATTCCGTATATTTTTTAGATTTTTTTTGTATTTTTAATGAATTACATTCTGCGGAAAATGACCTCTGAGAACTTATGTTAATTTGCCTGTACAGTTTAATAACCTTTTTCATATGAAAGGTACGTACATAGTTCTTTATACAAAAAAAAAAAAGTTTGCTAGCACAGGTGAATTATTATTCATCGTTAATTTCTCATGGTGTGGGAACTAGGGATATAAAAATAGGTACTAAATTTTCTTTGAATCATCAAGCGTATTTTTGTAGAGAAAATTTGTCTTGAATGACATCATGGGACACGATTCTATCAGATGATAACCGAGTATAGTAGTTTCAAAAACAAATTAATAAAAGTAAACCTGTTAAAAACTAAAGTTCTCCATATATGTATGTACATAGTACCTTAGTACACATAAGAAAAAGTAAGATCTAATAAAGATGTGCTGGAGAAGTTCTTTGAACTGTTAAGTAGTGCTGCCATTGGACCTAGTAGTAATAAGATCAATGGAAGAGTAAAACATTTAATAGTTGGGATATCGAACTGGCTCTAGCGCAGAGTATAGGTATCTCGACACAGCAAGTCGAATGATGGAGAATTTGACTAGCAGTAAACCACAAGCACAGCCAGAATGAATTTTCATATCTGTCTTCTCGAGTATCCTTCCTCATGTACTCCTAGGACCGCCTGCCGCACTGGCTAAGCGGATTCCCTTGCATCGAGTGATTAACTACAAATGTGTGTCCATTCTCTGATAAAGCTGTTCGTACGAGGTACGGCTTAGCCACAAAATCCTTAATTATATGAACTAATCCACAAAGCAGAAAAGAAAACAGTCTTAACTTGGTACTTAAGCTGATTGCTTTACTAAACCAAATCTGCTTGCTATATCCAGTTCGTTTCGACAGTCAGTTGGGATAATGCTCCCAAAACAACTTGCACCCGTGTGTCCAACAATGTATGCGAACCTAAAAGTGCAAGTTGATAGGTTGGGTGCAGGGCTGATCATTTTTATTTGTCGAGTCCCATAAAGTCGGTTTACATCCCCAGAATTGCTGTCATTTGACGAAGGTGAGATTATTCTGTGAAATGGTAGGGGATATACAAATGTACATGATCTGCATAAGCACAAGATGTTTGAGTTCATCGAATTCCAATCAACTTGTTATTGTTACCTTAGTCTGTATGGTTTTAGTTTGCTCTTAGATTGATAGTAGTTGTTTATTAGACACTGGCTGATTAAAGGGACTGTGGATTTAAAGTTTAAAGTCCGTTTACTTAGCGTCTACTAATCTTCTCTGGCACACGCTGATTGTGTACTTGAGCCAGTAAGTTTGACACGGAATAGATGTGTGTTTGTGTCTAAGAATGTTTTCTTCTCAGAATGAAAAAAGTGTCCATTTAATTCTGAACAGTGATGTTCTTGCTTGCAGTCCTAACTTGTGTAAGACGAAGGATTTTATTATAGGTCCGCACTTGTTTGACACAGTTCAGGAAATTCTTTCCTCATAAAAATAACTGAGGATCATATTTTGAACTTATTGATTATGGTTCTACTAGCTGAATATTATTTACCAAATAATGAGTTCTTATTCCTTGTGCAAGTAACCATTGATAGTGACCTAATCACAGCGTTTACTTAAACATTTACTACAAATGAAATACCTATGTAGTCTATCTAAAGTCAACATATGCAAGCACTCATCAGCAAATGCACTTCTAACACGTTGAAATAGGAATTTACCAATATTGTTTTTTTTGTTGTTGTTGTGTATTTTTGTCTGCTAAAAGTAAAAGTCTAACACACAATTTTATTCAATCTATATGCGTCATCTTCCACTTTATTTGTGCTGGGTAAATAATTTCATTTAATCAAATTCTAAATACGGACATAGAAACTGTAGTTTTAATACGGAAAAAATGTATGTAAATTCTGTAAATTTATTATCTCCTACTAGGTATTTAAGTGATTGTAAACAAATCTTAATGTTGTATTGATAATGTGTTTTGTAATAAAATAATTTTTTGTAAAAAGAAAAAAACAAGTTTAAAATAAATCAAATTCGTAAAAATACACCGTTGTTTTAATTGCCTTTTGATATCTCAGGAATTAGTTTTAATCATTAAGCTTTAATCGTAAATAAAACAGAAAACAAAAGTTTCTATGGTCCGTTTTTTTTTTTAAGTTAAAGATAAATATTCGTAAGCATCGTATCCAATCATTGTACCTTTGGCAAACATGTGGCTAAAGTTAACAAAATACCAAGAACGAAAAAACGATAACAATTACAATTATAGCCGGGTAAATTGAGTTTATTTTATTTTCTTTTATACTTACTTTTACGTTGTGTTTTCTTTTAGTCCTTATTTTATATTTATATAGTGTTAAATCGGAGAATTAAGAAAAGAAATTCAATTAAACAGAATCTCCTTTGGATAAAAAAATAAAAAAACAAATTGATGCCAACTACTACTACATACTTCTCTTCTCTTCCTACACAACACGATCGAATTTCGAGATAAAAAGAAAAAAAAAAGTAAAAGTAAAATTTACAAGTTTTGAAAACGGATAAACATCAGATCTTTCGCGGACGATTTATACACTTTTTAGCAATTGAAAAAGACAGTAAAAATAATAGAATCCGAGTATTTTTGCAAATTAAAGAATCAGTAGAAGTAAATTTGTTTAAAAAAGAAAAACCAAATTTCGGGCAATTGATCGATGACGATGACGAGATGAATGTGAAACATTTTTAATTTTGAAAAAAAAAAAAAAAAATCAAATTGCTTAGGGAATCCTGTTGTGTATAGAGCGAACTAACCTTGTTCCTCTCCGGCAGGTATGAGTGAGATAATCAAAGCTCTCAGAGAGTCGTGGAGACACCACCACCGACCCTACCTACCACTACCACGACTACTACCACCACCACCACCACCAATGATTCCTCCTCTGTCTAGATCATTGTGGGGACCCCAACACGCCATGGATTGTGGGAGAAAGAGAGAGAGAGAGAGAGTGAAAGAGACGATGTGATGGTATTTATTAAACACAAAACAAAATCTATATAAATAAAAATACAAACAAAAAGTAAAAAAGTAAAAAAAAAAAAAAGAAATTGGATTTTTAATAAAAAAATAAAATAAAAATAAATACACTGATCAAAACTAAAAAAACTCTTAAAATAGTATATTCATATTCTTATTGTAACTTGAAAATTCCGTTAAAGTAAAGCTTTGTCTTGTTGCCTTTTACATTTTACATTGGAAGAAATACTACTTGAAAACTTTGAATCTAATGAGATACTACTACTACTACTTTATTCATCTTTGAAAAATTCTTTGGCCATTGTTGTTTTACTGTGTAAAGAAAGAACAAAATTTTTTCAAATTGAAAATTCATTCTTGTTGTAGCTTTTTATTCCACTATTCGAAATATTTGTACTAGAGTTTTTTTTCTTATAGTAGAGATTGTTCTTTATATTGATTGTCCTTTTGTTACTAGTGGAGTCATATATTTGAAGATACATATAAAAGTTTGCTTAAAACAAAACTCACATTTGCAAAATCAAACATTGAAAAATGGAAATTTTTTCTTAACGTAACGTAGTTGATTTTTCCAAATATCTAATACTTGAACGTGTTTTTTTTTCTTTGCAAAAAGTTAAAACAAAAAAAAAAGTAAAAGTAAATTGTAAAAAAAAGAAAAAACAAAGAAAGTTTTTTTTTACAAAAACATACCCTAAAAAGTTAATTCATTTAAAATCTACTCCACCGAATCGAATGAAGAATTGCTAAATATTGATTTGTTTGTTTGAATTTTTGCAGAAAACTATTTGTTGGCGGATTAAGCTGGGAGACCACAGAAAGTAAGTTTTTTTTTTTTTTTACTTGGTACTCCTCCTAATTGGATGATTAATTAATGTGATTTGTTTATTTTTGCAGAGGAACTTCGTGAACATTTTGGTCACTATGGTGAGATTGAGAGCATTAATGTAAAAACAGACCCACAGACCGGCCGTTCAAGAGGCTTTGCCTTTATTGTCTATACATCTGCTGATGCAATTGACAAGGTCATCGCTGTAAGCGATCACATTATCAATAACAAGAAAGTTGATCCTAAGAAGGCCAAGGCCCGACATGGAAAGATCTTTGTCGGTGGCCTCACCCCTGAGATTAGTGATGATGAAATCAAAGCCTACTTCAGTCAGTTTGGCAATGTAAGTTTCTGTTTTTTTTTTTTTGTTGTAAATATTTATAAGAAATCTATTATTTACAATTGTTATTTTTAATTTTAGATTGTTGAAGTTGAAATGCCATTCGATAAGCAAAAGTCACAGCGTAAAGGTTTCTGTTTCATTACATTCGATTCGGAACAAGTGGTCAATGAATTGCTGAAGACACCAAAGCAAAAGATCTCCGGTAAGGAGGTAGATGTTAAAAGAGCGACACCAAAACCAGAGAACCAGCAAATGGGAGCCATGCGTGGTGGACGTGGTGGCGGTCCACGCGGTGGTGGCCGCAACGCCTACCGTCTAGGTAATTATACAAATCTATATTTGACGTGTGGAATATAATTTCAAAAAGATATCTTGGAAATCAATTTTTTGTTCATTTGCACGCAGTCAACGTTTTTTGTTTGTTTAATTTTGATCTACATATTTACGATTTTCTCCTAATTGATTTTCATTTTTCTGCTTTAAAATCTCTATCGTTCATCTTGTTTCTTGTAAGTTCTTTGTGTCAATGTGCGACTTCATTTCATCAGTTCCATCAAAAATTAAATGCTATAAAGTGCCGCCTCGTCGTTGTTTATATGTATGCTTTTTTAAGGTTACCGTTAATTCTCATTTGAGAATTGCTTTACAGAGCATTCAAATAAGAAAACAAAGTTCATATGTGTTTTTTTGTTTTGCATCTACGAGTATCAATGTAATATCAACTGAGAATGCATCGTCAAGTAGTATGCACTTGTGAACATTTTTAATTTCACTTTTCCATAAAAAAAAAAACGCTTAAAATATTTTATTGCCTTAACTAGTAAAACACCGTGTTTCTCTACAAAAAAAAAAATGCAATCACTAACGTATTGTGGTATAATAAGTCAAAATAAAACGTAATCCTCCGGTTGGGTATGCCCCAAGATTGTGTATTCTCAAAAGTGAATGCATTTATTTTCTGGCAATTTGTTGTTTACTTTCATTTTGCTTTTGGCTTGTATGGCACTTATGGTAGACGATTCTATCATGACTCATTGCAGTGCAGGAAAACATCCCAATGAATAATTTCGACCTCACTTGGGAAAAAAACAAAGGTAATAATTCTAAAAGACAATTTCCGTTGAGTTTTTCGAGTTCCATAGCTTGTAAGTCTCATATTTTTTCTTCATTCTGGTATGCCTTGTAATTCGGAGAGACAAGTTTTTGGATCACTTTATTACTGAGGCCAATCAAATGGCGTTATTTCAAGTTAGGTCAAAGACTGTCTCTTTTCTCCGCTTTTATAATTTAATAAAAGTGCCAGCAAAAATTGTTCAATTACAGCCCCCACAAATTGTTTTATTTTGTGGTTTTCTCTTTGGAATACGTTTTCTATATCCAGTTATAGAGTCCTTAGATCAGTAGATTAAGCAAGTACATTTTATGCTGTTAAACCACTGTCGACAGCTGTTCGACTGGTATGTTTCTGTTCCATTTCGCGCTGTGCATGAAATTCTTCAGTATGCCAACGTGTGACTAGAGCTGAGTTCAAAATTGTCAAAGTTGCTGCTGTAAATATGCGGCAGCACTTTCAGAAAACAATCACGCAGCGCTAACATCGTCATTAATAAATGTACAGATTTTTTTTGACGTAAGTTGGCGTATATTTGTTTTGTTTTTATTTCTAAATGCTTTGTTTACACGAATGGCCAATGGAAAAATGTTTGCAAAAAGATCATTTTAAATGTAATACTTAATCTTTTTGATGGGATTGGACACGCGTAGATTTCCTACGAACTAATGATATGCTGTCATTTTACTTAACTTTGATCTGGGTTAATATTGGATATTGGGTCCTACATACAAATGTATGTATGTATTTAAATACCGATGTACTTTCCGCCATAAAAAAATTAACTTTCGTTAGTTTGCATTATATTCGTCGAGTTCTCGGAGTATGGTTTCCAGTAAGCCTCAGTCTTTTCATATGTCGATTTACTTGAGAAGCGGGTTATACCGTGAACTGCCTAATTACACTGTCTGATTACACTATTAACCTCAGATGCCTAGTAGCGAAAGATACGTCTTGAATACCTTTACCAAACGCTTCAACTTCAATAGGTACTGAATGTTCTCCCGGGTAGGTGTTGCTTCAGCTTTTCATCATAATCCAAAGTATTTTTTTATAATTTTCTTGTAGGCCTTTTATAAGCTATTGATACCCGCGCTTTTATAGTATACAGTGTATTATAGGAATAGTACAGTCGACTCCCTCTAAGTCGAATTTTCACGGGATATCAAAATTAGTTCGAGTTAGAGAGAGTTTTGGAAAAATTTCAGTTAGAGGGATTTTCGACTTAGAGAGTATTCGACTTAGAGGTAGTCGACTGTATGTATTAATCGTTTTTACTAGAATTTAGTAAAACCATAAGATTAAGTTTAGTTTTAGTAATGTTCAATATTCATGTAAACAAACAAATTTATACAGTAAAAAACTATTAAGCATTTCTATTATTCTGCAATACGTGTGGACATCCAAACCTAAAGTGAGTGTTATGACTGACTTGCTGCTGTTTGGCACAGTATTACTTAAGTCGCAAACAAGGGCTAAATTTTAAATATGCACATTTGTATATGTATCAAGTTGCCTGCAAAGTAGGTTTACTATTATGTACATACTTTTTTCCACCACTTTACATCCAATTGTAGAGTGAATATAATTTTAGAAAATTGAGTAAAACAATAAAGCCCAGCTCAAACTGAAAGGTACGATTAAACGTGCCCCTACACTTGGAGGTAAGTTTCGGATGGTCCCATAAGAACCCTTTGTTTCTATTTAATATGGCGAAGGAAGGGCGCACGCTTATCACATACATATATCTTTGTGATTTTTCACCTTCAAAAAAGATTTATAATTGCAAATTTAAAGTATAATATCGCATCAAGAAATATGTATCTTACAAATACAAGAAGCGAATCTTTGTCTGTTCACATGAAGCTCCATAATGAGGCGTTGAACACTCGTTTGCTGTGTAGAGAATAAACCGCTGTTTGTTTTGATATTTTTAAATGATATTCTTCAACTAATACCACAAACTTGACAGAAACATGCACTTCTCAAATCATCCATATTAAAATTGTTATTGATATGAGAAGCCATAAATGTTCAGCTGGTGGTGTCAACTGAAACAAGTCAAATCATACTAATAGAAAACTATTGCTGCTGCAGGCACAAGATTTATCATTAGAAAGGCGGTAGATTTTATTGTAAGTTAACCTAATTGTTTAAGAAAATATATGATTCATCTAATGTTCGAAAACAAGTAATCAAGCTTCTTATCTTCATTTTATCTTATATCTAACTTACCTATGTATGGTATGTACGTGCGTGCGTAAAGTATGCAGGCATTTATAAATAGGATGTCATTTAGCTTGTCGATATTCGCTGAGTAATAAATATTTGAGAGAAAAAATTAATACAAATATAATATGCGCTCAATTCTTCTATCAAACATGTTTTTAAAACTTTTTTTGTTGTCAGTGTAATCTCTTTCAATTAGAATTTTATTAGGTTCAAGTTCCTTTTGCATTTTCCTTAGGGTAATTGTTTTTTTTTGTGTTATCTTTGAATTGGTGATTTTTATCACAGTGCATAGCAGCAAATGCCGTTGTTTTGACGCTTGCATGAATTCCAATGTTTTACCAGGCACATAACGTACACATTTTCAACCATGCTATAATGGACATTCTTTCGACTGATACATTCAGTCCCATTTGTCAGTCTTCCCTTGAGTTAACCTTGTGCACCTTATGCTTTCAAAGAAATGACCAATTTTGATGGAATATTACTACTTTTTTCAATTTTATTTACAAACCTTATAAAAAAAAATTAGATTAGAAAAAAAAAAAAAAAAAAAAAATACAGTTGTTGACTGCTGTAAAATAAAATGTTCTTTGAAATTATATTTTATATTTTTATATTCATAAACGAAAAAATATGAAAAATCTTTTAACGTTAGCCTCGAATTCTTATTCCTCTGAAGGTTATCCCCATCAATGGTCCGGTCAAGGCGCATACCCAGCATACGGCTACAGCGGTGGCTATGATGCCAGTCCTGGTTATGATTACTACAGCGGTGGCTATTACAACGGTTACGACTATGGCTATGGTAAATACACTCAACAAAATACCAATCCCCAATCTACTTCTAATAATTATTATAATAATGCATCATACCACAAAAATAATAGCTATCATCACTAATCAAAGTAAAAACTATAAGAATACTGTACAAAACGCCAATCACTACTACAGCAGTAATTTAAACAAGCAAAGATTTCAAACTAGGCAAAACAACACCTTTAATTACAACAACAATAGATCAAGACCAAATAATTACAACCACAGACAACAACAACCACAATTACAACAACAACAACAAATACAATATGATGAAAACAATTTCCAATAGTTTTTTTTTTCCTTTGTCGTTTTTCTAAACAAAAAGCAAAAAAAAAAAGTAATAATATCGATAGTTCGATATTTTTTTAAATTTTTCAAAATTTCTTCCCTCACTTGCACTTTGCAATACAATTTTCGATATATCCAGACCTTAACACATGAAAAGTAGTCCCCCCCGACAACAAACAAAAAAGTTAATCTATATAATCAAAACAAGTACATTTTTATTTCTTTAGATTTACTCAATATTTTATTAGTTCTTTTTTTTTATTTTGACTTTGTGTAACTTTTTTTTTTTTTCTTAATGTTATACACACAAGATGTAAGCAAAACATTAGATAATTTTGTATTTTAAATAATAATAGTGTATGACTGGCGAAGAGTGTGTTGACTTTATATATAAAAAAATATTTGCAAACAAAAATTTTACCTCATCCCAAGACAAACAAAATCCTCAAAAGTAAATTTGCATGCACATGCACCAAACCAACAAATAAACACAAACACACACACACATATCCGAACATAACGCATATGCGTATGTAGGAATATACCTCAAATATAATGCAACAGTTAGACCTGCAATACAAGCAATTTATAAACTGTGCCAAAAACTACTGTAGAGAAGTTATCTTGAAATATTTGTATATTCCCATTTGCTTTCTTCGCAAAACAAAAAAAAAAACCTTTTCAGCGCATGCTTCCTCATATTTCTTACGAGCGCCGCCGCAATTGGTCTCGTCTCTTCTCGTTGTCCCTGCTAATTAAAAGAAACAACATTTCAAGATTAACTTTTTCGTAAGTCAACTTGTGCCTTTATATAATATTATACATATAAAAAAAAGAAAGAAAAAAACAGAAACTAAAATAAAAGGAGGAAAACCTCACACATCATTCATGTATGTATGTGTATTAAAAACAAAAGAAGAAGAAGAAGAAAGAAAGAAAAAAAAAACAAAAAAACAAACATTGACTATATTTAGTCAAGCCCATAGAAGAGCTTATTATATATACACAACTTTATATGATATAATATAGAGCTATATGCATATATTTTCGTATGCAATATTTATATTTATATATATATATATATATATACATATTTTTATTTTAAACATACTATTTTTATATAGTATAAGGAATAGAGACCAGGGTGCTCTGTTGCTTTTGCACAGTTCACACCTTGTCGTAAAAGAGAAGACAAAAACTACCAGTTTGCTCCGCCGCTACTGGTTACTTCTTTTATTTGCACGCATTTGTTCAAATTTTTACAAACAAAAAAAAGAAAACAGTAAGAATTTTTAGACTTCCAAATTTAACACACACACACATACCACACATGCTGAGAGGTACTGAGCGATGTTACTCATTATTTGAATATCTCCCTTTCGCTGGCGCGCGGTATGTTGTTGTTGCTCTAGAATGCTGCCCCCTTGTGGGATTTCTCATTACATTATTATATTTTTCAACTCTTGATTCGCAGTTTACATACAATTATTCAATTATTATAAAAACACACTTCGTCAAAGATTATAAACTTTTCGTAGCTCACATACACGTAATACAATTATTATTAAAACAAGTAGTCTTATATATAAAGTGAAAAACAAAAAAAAAAAAACATTTTTTGCTGCATGTTTCTCAATGTTAATATTTCCTTTATAAACTTTTTTTTTATTGAATACGTATTTTCAGTCTTTTCCCATATATTCTATTACATTATTTTTTCTCTTAATTATAAATATATTAACATAACGGTAATTATAAAATTATATATTATTAATTTTTTTTTTTTTCAAATTTGAATATATGTAATTATATTTTTTTGTTTTGTGATACCGAGTTTTCTAATGTTTCGCCTCACTCTTTGGATGATATATATTTTTTTTTTCTTTTTTTTTTTGTATTTTATATATTTCTACTTTGATTTGGTTTTGTAAGCAAATTTTTTATTCGGATGTTGATTTTTCTATTCTCGAAACATACATTCATATACCAAGAGAGAAATTCAAAAAATCTCTTTCCGTTGATCATTTTTCGTTTAAAAAAAAAAAAAAAAAACAAAATAGAAGAGCGAAAAAGTTGAAATTTTAGTAACACTTGGGCTTTTTTTTTCTACTCTCAAATAATCATTAGTAGTCTATAGTAATTTAAATAAATCAATAAATTAAAAAAAAAAAACAATTTTTTCTACCTTCCGCGAGAGGTGAGGTGAGACATTACAAGTATTAAATTGCCAACAAATAAGTTGTGGAAAATAAGGTAAATAAAAAATTTCAGTATATGTGGAAATGCATTGTGAAACATGAGAATTATTTCTATATTTCTTTTGTATAAAACAAAATTACTAAAAACAATTTTTATAAACAAAAAAAGAAAATTAAATAAATTCATCAAATACATATATAAAAACGATAATGGTAGACAAGCAAAAAAAAAAAAATCACAATTTTAAATGAATTTGCTTTTGGTTAGTTTAAAAGAAGAAAAGAATAATAATAAAAACACGAAAGAAAGTTAAATGAAACGATAAAAAGTAATGAAAGCTTAAAACAGAAAATTATATAAAAAACAACAAAAAAAAATTATACCAATGGTTATGTTCTTTATCTGAAAGAAGAAAACAAAGAAAAGGCAAATAAAAGAATCAAAACAACAATGTGTTTCTCATATATTTTTTATTTACCCTGTTTTCCATCGATGGAGGAGAGTTAGACATCCGCTTTTGTAGTGTTGAAGTAGAAAATCGAACATCGATGTGTTTAATGTTTATTACCAGTTGTATTCAAGTTGCTGCATTTATTTCATTTTCTATATTTTGGCCGTTTTTTTCTCTGCTCTATATTGCCTTTATATTTATAGTTTTTGTTAATTTTTTTTTTATTTAATCGTTAGGAAAAGAGATTGACAATATTTTGAAAGCTTACGCGCAGAGTATATTCATGTTTAATCGTAATGCCGGCCCATATAATTCGATCTGATAAATGATTTATACATATAGTTTAGAGTCTTAAATTAGTGTTAGGCAAAGTTGAAGAAGTTCGCTGCAACATGAACTGGGTTTCTAAAAGGATCTATTGTCTATAAAGATGCCTATATTTCACGCTTGTGGTCTGCATAACTCACTACATCCTGATAATTAATTGATGGTTATAATAGCAGCGAGTACGCTCCTGTATTATTTATTTAAAGCTTTCGATAAATAGAACTAAGGGATATAGAAAGTTTTAATGTGGAACACGTTGATGTGGAATTACGTTCAAAATATTTCCAAAAGCATAATGTATTGGCCACCTAAAAAAATGCAAAAGAATTACGATTTTGTACATGTTTAAAATTAAAACAGCGTCACAACACCATTGTACAAGTATGAAGTATTTAAACATTATGCACTTCAAAGGACAATTTTATCAATCTTAGGTTTTCTGATTTCATTTGCGAGGTACAGTCTGCTTAAAAAGAAATACGATAATCTGCTGTCAAGTGAATAAATAGGTTTCATTCAAACTGTAATCCTGTTCTGAAAACATTTGCGGGTAGTACAACCTCCAATATTGACCCCCCTATCATTGAACCCGGCGGATCTGAGATTAACTTCACCCATTCGTTGTAGTTATCATTCAATCCATCACAAAGGTGAACATCTTTAAGTCAGCCGTCGTGTGTAGCAGCTATTCACTGTCACCTGTCACAGTTATGTGAAAATAAGACTGTATGTTGCTGCAAAAAATAAACAAATATGAACAGAGTATCGACCGAAGTGTTGGCAGTATCAAATGCAAAAGGAGCAATTCCGCTGTGGTTTCGATGTGGATATTTTTGGTATTGGCTAATTCGTCGTTAATTGCATTCTAATCGATCGGATTGAATGATATCAAAGCTCAAATTTCGTTTCTCCCGGTGTGAATAATAGAGGGGATTTCCTGATCTACGTTGATTTCAATGATTTCCACATGAGTTTTTGTTTCAGCGCATATGAGTAAGGATGTTTATTTTTTTTCTCTGCATTCGTAACTCTTCCATAATACAAGCCAAACAAAGTGGAATATGAAAACTATGACACGTGGTTGTAAAATTTTAAAGTAAAAGAGCAGTGGTAGACGACGACAGTAGACCACGCGAGCTTTAAGCATCATAAGAACCCCACGGGCTTATTTCATTGGATCGATGGATAAACTATGATGATGATGTAGGATTGAAACAGGTTTTTGAAGAAATATAAACACGATTTATCGGCTATATTCGATTGTAAATCGATTTCAGTTGGCTATATTGGTGCACATTATTAGTCGGGTTTACATTTGCCCACATTGAGCCCCTACATACGTACAAATGAATGTATGTACATCCTAGGATTCTTAAAAAAAATATTAAAATATTTTTTTACTTCCGCACTTGGTAGCTAAAGTTTATGGTTAACTAATTGAACAGACAAGTAAATGTTTTAAAAATAATGAAGAAGGTAAGTAAATTTTAGAATTACAATGGGCTGTAAGAATCAATCGCTGATAAGAGACGAACAACATATGTAGCTACACTATATTAATATGTACATACATAGGTACAACAGGACATTGAATTTATAGGCTCATATGTCTGGGATGAAGATTAAAAACCTTCAGTCTAAGCTATTAGTTCAAATCAATATTCTGTGTCCCCTGATGGATAAAATGTTCCTTTTTCACCGACCCGAGGAATGTTAAATTGGATTTAAAAATATTCTTCAGATATTGGATGAACTTCGAACATTTTTTCATCACTCTGAGCGTCGGAATCAAATCTATTAATTTTTAAACTTGCAATTATTCACCCCAATTCTTGAACTCGAATACGACTATAGTCGGACTCGACTTGTCGTATTACGAAGTCGTATATTCGCAAGATACGACTATAGTCGGATTCGACTGTCATATTACGAATTCGTATATTCGCAAGATACGACTATAGTCGGATTCGACTGTCGTATTCGAGTCCGAGAATTGGGGTGATTAAAAGTAATAAACTTGGTAGAATATCGCAAATTTAATTTTTTTCTTGTAATATGTAGATCGGAATTATTAAATAATTATTTTATGATTCATATTCTGCGTAAGCTTCATTTCATGCTGTCAATCTCTCTCCCTCTATCTTTGTAGAAAAAATATTAAAATAAACATACTAAAAATAAATTTAAAAAATATCTAATTGTCCTCAAGTCCACCATCCAAGTCGATTTTACAAACCAAAAAAAAAAACTATATAGAATTACTCACTACATAGTTTCTCATATTTGCTGATAATATATTTTTCCCTTCTTTTATCTAAGTAAAGTAATTTCTCAATTAAATGTTAAATAATCAAAAAAAAAAAAATAAAATGTCAAATTTAATGTTCAGACTACTATGGAGGTTTCGACGGTGGCTACGGTAGCGGATACGGTAGCGGCGGTGGTCGACCTGGTGGACCACGAGGCGGTGCCAAAGGTACTACACACAATTTAACTTGTTCTTTTTCCATAAAACAAACAAAATGTCGGTTCCTATTTTCTTTTGTTTAATCATACAAAATAATAATAATTTCGAATTGTTTTGAGTGATCTACATGTAGAGTAATATTTTTTCTTATGTGTGCACCACCTTATTGCCAATTTTTATGTTCGAATCCGGCGACAATTTTTCGCTTAAATTTAATTGAATCGGAAAATAAAATTGTAAATTCATTTGAGAATGAAATAAACACAAAAAGACAGGTGGTGTTCAATGTTTTTAATAATTTAGATTTTGCGAAGCAAGTTTTTTGTTTTTTTTTTTAGAATGGTATGAGTGTAGTCCCCTCGCATGCTGTCCAGTAGGAGATATTGAGCTTAATATTTAAAACGAAAGAATTTCATATTTATGTATTATTTTATGATTCTTAAAGTGGTTTTTTTTTTTTTTCATTCTGAGTGATATTGGTAGATTTTGGCTCGACAAAGGATTGGTTTAATGTTTTTCTTCTTAAACATATATTCAAGTTTTAGTTGAACTCGCAGTGACAAAAATTTATTTTTCATATGTATGTGTATTTTTTCAAACCTTGAAGGTCGAGGTAAAGTATTTTGCAGTTAATGTCGTACTAGACATTTTAGGAGTGACCTTTATTCGATTATGGTTATTTTTAATTTAAATAATATTTTTGTATATGGAAAAAAAAGAGCAAGTTATTAATATTATTATTATTAATAAAATCTAATCTACGGTTTCAAATTCAATTGAATGAATAAGAACATAGAAATGAAGAAAACCTAGATTAATGTTCATTTAACGCTGGTTGCTTGTGAAACTTTACGATAAAAAGCAATATAAGAAACATTGATCATCAAAGTCGTTATTTTCATGGCGTGTGTCTGCTTCCATCTATTTTTGGTTTGGGCGCGACAGCACCAATGTTTGATTTGTTTCGTCAATTAATATGCCGGCCTCAAAAGCTGTCAAAGTAATAATTTCAAAAGAAATGGTAAATGTGAGGCCACAGTGCAAATTTGTATGTTACACTTTCAACAATACAATTATGAACTTTGTCTGTAAGGATAAATATTTCTTTTATTTTAAGTTCAACATAAATGGCAAATGTTTGCAAGACATCGGTACAGCAGCTTCGCATTTGAGATGTATTTTTTTTTTTTTTTTTCGTGTGACTGTCTAATTTTGTTAAAATAACACACTCTAAGGACGAATAATTTGTGAAAATAAAAGTTTTTACAGGCAAGCTGTAAAGATTTATTATTTCTTACAGCTACTTAAATAAGTTTATTTTGTGTTACATAATCGCTTATGTTAGGTGCAATTTTTTTGAAATACCACCAAATTTGCTGAGCAAAATCTACACTGCAAAGTAAATAAATATGATTTTCTATGTATTTTCATTTATATCCCTTATTTGCTTGCTGTATTGAATTTAGTTAGTTGAAAATAATATAATTGTTTCCCTTTTATTGAAGATATGGTTAAGACAAATAAAATGCAGAAAATATTCCATCCAAAATTATGTACCTCCTTGTTGTATAGCAAATTTATTTTGGCATCTTGGTTGGCAACGTTTTTTTCTACATAAATTTCTTTATTTATCATTATCAGGTTCCTATCAAACAGGCAAACAGAGGGGGGCTGGTCGTCAGCCAAGGCATCAGCCTTACTAAAGTTAAATAATCATATTGCCGTATTTTATAGTTTGTTGTGGTAAGTTAATCAAAATAACCCACCAAGGGGAAATTACTCAATGTATACTTTTTTTTACAGCGTACTTTTTCTTAAATAATAATAAACACCATTTCACCATTTCATACAAAAACAAAAACAAAAAAAAAAAAATATATAAACAATTTTCAACATAAACCAACAGTTGCGCTTCATTCATCTTCTTCCATTCACCATTCCATTTGTTTATGAAATAGGAAACGATTTAACTAAGAGAATTCAACAAAAACAAAACAAAAAGTAACAATTTATCAAATAGAATCTGATGTAAAGAGAAGATGCCAACAACCACCAACAATAAAAAAAAAACAAACCCTAATATAGAAGAGAAATACACAATCGTCGGGGTATTAATTAATAAAAACAAAGAAACGAAAATAATACCACAAAAACGAAATAAAACATAATATGTCTAGTAATATTTATAGGGAACACATATTTTCCGTACCAGCATGGAGGAGATAAATTTTTTTCCTTTGTATCATGTTAATTCTTCTATAGAATATGGAAGTGAAAAAAAGAAAGAAAACCTTAGATAGAGGGCGTGATTTGCCTTCTATAGTTAAAAATAAACATGTTACTAATAAAGTAAACAAAAATCCATGAAACAAATTCTGTACGATCTTTAACTTAAACTTTAAAATAACAAAAAAAAAAAAAAAAAAAAAATGCTTAAACAAATTCTGATATTTAGTTCTTAATCTAACAGTAATACATAGATCTGTATGTATATCTTAAAAAAAAATAAAAATAAAAATATAAAAATGTACAAAACAAAAAAGTAAACCTAAAAAAAAAAAAAACAAAATTTTGTTGTTTATTTAAGTGTACTATATATGAAGATATTTTGAGCAAAGTGCGTATATAGTTAATATAAACTAAAAAAAAGAGAAACAATAAACAAAACAAACTTTAAAAAAAAGTCCGAATAAGATGACTTTGTTTTATTCGAAAATAATTTAGTTTAGTTTTCCTTAATTGCATTAAAAAAAAAATAAACTTCTTTTTCTACACTCTTTGTATAAATTACTGACTGATTAAATGAAATAGAAAAAAAGATCAAGTAATTTTTTTTCTTTCGAGTTAGTCGAAACAAATTAACGCAGAAGAAAGAGATGATTAATATTTACATGAAAATTTATATATATATTTACATTAAATAATAAATAAGTAATGGAGATTAGAACAAAGGAAAACACATCAAGCATACATAAAATAAAAAATTAAAAAAAAAAAAAACAACAGGCACAGTCATTAAAAGGATTACTTAATTATTTTTTTTTTCTAAACAATTCATACAAAGTGAAACACAAAATATTTAAGTGTTTTGTTGTCTTATGTTTTTTTTTTCAGTACAGTCAATTATGGATATCAAATCTCTTTTTTTAAATTAATTATAATTATTTGTAGTGTAATAAATTTAATTTTGATAAACATTTCAAAAATGAATTTAAGTTGTTTGATTTTTTTATGAGGACTTCTGGGTAACACATTTCCGATTTAAATCTGTTAAGTTGTGCACGAATTTTTGAATTGTGATACATGGAACACAAGAAGAAAACAATTTTTGATTTTTACTTCCTGTGTATCGTTCAATCGAAGGAAATCGTCCGCTTGCCGGTACTGTCAATAAGACTATTTGAATTTGTTCGTTTTGCATATTTTCGGTAAATCCTTTTAAATATAACCGAACAATTTTAGATCGTTAAGAAGTTCAAAGTGGATGAATTCTATTTAAAAAGAAAAGTCGATCATTTATACCCACTTTAAGGAAGTAAGGTAAGTTTTTGAGTAAAAAAGTTTTTAGCGCCTAATCACATCGAATATATCGAATTCTGAACAAGTTTAAAGGTCTGAACATAATCAACATTGGGGAGCATAAGCTAATGTCATAACTGACCGAAATGTTTCCTTATGTTCTGTCATTTCCAACCACTGATCATAATACTTTTGCCCGCATAGCCACCCGACAACACAATCCACAATTTTTTTCTCTGTCGTTGGTTTTTAATTTTCATTTTTCGCGTAAAAATGGATAGAAGCAGAAATTTAATAAAACGAGAATGAAAGCAGTAATCATTCGTACATCTCCAAATATAAAATATAAGCAAATATGAAAGAAAACATTAATGTGAACAAATAAGGGTGGGTAATTTCTACCAATTGCCAAATTCGCATATGCAATGAGCGCTAATGTTCGGTAATGTTTCCGAAAGTGATCGAAAACTTGGGCTTATTATGTTTTGGCTCATAAGATCGTGTGTACATATTCTTGGGTTTACGTCTGCGTGCATATGAAGAATGACACGTTGGCGATAATAGAGCTGTGTCATTCGTTCAAACTAGATAACTGGATCGTTCATGTATTGGTTTCGAAAATGATTCGGTCATTCCAATCAATCATTCAATCGTTCAATGATAGAGACAGATATGTATATTGTATTGGCTCAAAACAACGATCACTAATCCCAATCAGATCTTAGTATTGGATTGATTTCGTTCCGTTCTTCGTTCATTCTACTGATGTATCGTGTTGTCGAGAATCCTACAATATTCTTAGTGTCATATGGAGAAAAAACATAAAGAAATTCCATATTCCTTTTTGTTCCGTTACTTTTGTTTCATTTGTTCATTACTAAATAACCGAAACAACTGAAAGTGCCTGATTTGTGAGACAAGTATTGGTTTTGTGATTGCTTGGTTTGTGGCTGTGTGACAAAATGATCGAATCAATCACGATTGCCACAGTCGATGAAACGGCATAAAGTCTTAATCACCCCTATTACAGAATCCGTCATAACAAATATACGAAAATTCGTTTACGTTACGAATCCGTAAGAAATGTTATCCAAAGGATCCACAATAGAATTGCTTTATTGAATTTCGTAGCAAATGTGATAGTGCTTTCGTAATTCTTAGAAAAATCCTTATTACGCCGGATTCTGTGAGAGGGGAAAAATAAATGTCAGCAAAGGGGAAACACCTGCCAGTGAAAAGTTGCCTCAGACCAATCAGAAACGTGCTTAGAATGCGGAACGTCCCTATTCTTAGTTCCTATCTTAAAAGTACTGCAAACGTGCTCAGTTTTGTTTTTGAAGTATTCCCAAGTTTTTGCGAAATTGAAGTGAATTGAACTAAAATACAGTTCGTTTAACATTTACAATTTTTAAAGATTTATGTATGAATGCATATCATATCACAAGAATCAAAAATTACACTACACATTTACTAGAAATTCCTTTTAACTTGTCCAGTTTCATAGAGTATGCCTAAGACATCAAGGAAATCTCTATAATTGAATTCGATATCCAGTCCTTAAAAAAAAAAACAACGATTAGCGAATTACTCAGCTAACTTTACAGAAAACTTACCCCTTTCATAGCCAAAGCATTTACAAACAATTTCAAATTCTCGGCTACTAATCATATTGTGCATGTCTCGTACAGTCAAACAACGAAGGAATTGATTTTGTGTAACAGTACCACAATTGGATTTATCAAAGTCCTTAAACAGCGACTGCAGATTTGATATCTGATCTGGTTTTCTTGCGAGTTTTTGTAAAGCCTTTGAAGCGATCGTTCGCTCTTCAAAGTTAAGGAAACATTGAACACAATCTACACAAGGGAAATGCTTAATTGGTGTGGACAGCTTATCGTCGGCTGATTGTCCTTGAATGAATATTTCATCTATAGCATTACAGAAATCACGATATCGAATCGTACAGCCACGATATTGTGAACGGAATCTATGAACATATCAAAGGTAAAGAATGAATGTCAAAGTTTTTTTTTGTATGTACATACATTTCACAAATTATATCGACTTCAGGAACAGTAAGTTTTACATTGGCATTGTCCAAGCCACGCCGGAAGTCAACTTCAAGAATTTGATTTTCTCTATGACGATCGTAATCGACGAAGAAGTCAATAAGTTTAACATTGTTAACAGTTGTTTGTTTCTTAGCTTTTGCCAGTGCGTTGATAATGTCTTGCTCGGTTTTTTGGCTTTTTTTAAGGCATCGCTCAGAAGGTTGGTGAGGTTCTTTAAGTGGCATAGGTTCTTTAAGCTGAAAAGTAGATTATAAGGTAATCTTTGTATCTCTCAGTAACTAAGCTAGAGACAAGTACTTTTGGAATGGCATATTCAGCTGGATCAGCGTCCTCAAGAAATCGCATATAGTTGAAACCCATGTCATTGCAATAACGGTTAGATAACGCTGCAAATTCATCTTCAGATACTAGAATACTGTTGCTTAGTAAGGCTTGAAAAGCTTGATTCGGCCTAACATGACCTTTATTGAGCCTAAAGTGGATTGGATACTTAATGCTAAATATGTATCCTTAAAATGAGACCCCTATATATACTTATCGAAGTTTTTGAAAAATGGATGTAAATATATTCGTCTTGTATTGATTCTCTTTTGTATCCTTATAAGCGCCTCTTCACATAGATCACGAACCGTTTCTTCTTGTTCTTGCCAATTTTTTTGTCCATCTCTTGGTAATGTTTTTATATATTTGAGAGGTGATTCTACTGGCAACTTGGGCTGTTTATTGAGATTTTTCTCCGTAAATACTGATAGCATTATAAGTATTATTTGGTTAATAAAATAAAGATATTATTGGAATGCTGTTACCTCTATCTATTTCATCCACAAATATCTTCCATCTAATACGATCCCGATCGACGTGATCAGCATATCTTGCACATATCAAATCAATATCTCTTTGGCTTAGTTTCAAACGTTTTACACCGGATATACCGACATTATCTAATGCACGAAGAAACTGATTTCTCGTAATAATTCCGCATTTTAAGAGATCAAATGGTTCCATAAATTCGGTCAAACGAATGCGATTCTCGTGTATATAGCGTTGAATACGAAATATGGCATTACAAACAGTATCTGGAGTTTCGCGTAGGTCAAACGTATGCCCATGTTTATTAATACCCTCAGTATTTGGAAACGGCAATTCAGGAAATTCTAGATCTACAAGTTTTCCAGGAAAATTTACTAAAGTCTGAAAGATATACTACTATATATAACGGTATGAATGAATTAAATGCATCAATCACATTTGTTAGATCCAGCAGTCCATTTTCCTTCATATATTTTATTATTGCATCGACGTGAGCTACAAATGCTACATAGTTAACCGTATAAGAATCTTTCATGTAACGTTTGAGAAGCAGTAAAAAGTCTTTTTCAGATAGTTGGAGTTTCATGAAATGCAGGACTCTTGAAAAATGGGCTACAGTCACTGTACCAACATTTTTGGCTACCTTTTGAATAAAATTAGGATGAAATACGCATAACGCTTACGTTTTGTTTTAAGTGGAGCACCAAGGATGCAGACGGATACGCAAGATGAACTAATAGGGCTTTACGATTTGTGGGTGCACTACTGCTAGTATATTCGTCTGAGTTATAAATTCTTTTCTCCTATCCCGTTTTCTCTTCCAATTTACCCAAAACCAGTGCCCTGTCTACATATCAGTACAAGAATTTTCATATCCATTTTTATACGTGGTAATTTTTTCTCATTCTTTATACTTAAGCGAGTGCAAATTGCGTGGTTATAAGTCACATGCCCAATGGATTAGTGTAGGATTGTAAAGGTCTGTGGACTAACAAAAGCCCGAAGTTTTTAATTTTTGAAGATTAAGCTGTACAAGGCAATAGCATTATTTTATATAGAGATTGATCTTCTACAACAGATCAAAGTATGCACTTAGTAATTTAAGCGCTAGAGCAACTAAGACTTATATGAAGGGAGAAGAACCTTTTGAAGACTCATCTTTACGAGTGGAGAATATAGATAGGCAACCGTGTATCAGGAAGAGGACTTTGACATGTCGGGAGTTCTATAAGTAATTAAGGTAAAATATGCACTGTATGGAATTAGCCTTTTATAAGGTTATTCATGCAGAAAGATAGATATCTCGAAGTATCACAATTATGTACAAAGCCTTATTTAACCTTGCATTCCGCCTGACATTCTTGAGCTAAAATAAACGAAAACCAACCATTTCATAGTCTTGAAAGTACGGCATTAATGGTATTGCACTAGTTCTAGCAACTTTCGTTAGGATAATACATAATTGACGCTTCTCATCATCCGTAATCGGATTGACATGCATTGGATCGACCCATTCAAGACCATGAGCGATATCCTTATTTTTGCTATGATCTTGACCTGATTCATTAAAATTTATTTCATAAATATAAAGATAATTTATAATCTCCTTAAGTCTGTATACCTTCCTCGCATATAATTTTGTTAAATTGTTTGTAGGCAATCCTTCCATCTCGAATGCGAAAATAATCGGTAACTTCACGAATCTCATGATCGGACAGTCCAATGATTTTCTTATATTTGCCCAGAACATTACCAAATTTTGATTCTGTATTTTAAAGTAGAAAACAGGAATCAATCAGAATAAAAAGAAGACCAAAATCTATTTAGCTTACCCGGTATTAGGCCGTTGCACTTTGGGTCGTAGTGGCTTAATTCAGCGTTTATATTGAATCCATGTTTAAATATCGCAGCTTGAATTTTTCTACATGTTCGCCAAACTTCATTTAAACCTGTGTTCAACTTGATATATTTACAAATAGCTATATATTAAAAATGGATCACATTATATGACTTTTAGGTATTCACATACTCTTTCATCATCCATATTGCGGAATTTTTTATGTTTTTTTTTTCAAATTTTGTATTAAATTCTATTTAAAATTTTTTGTATAAAGATATTTACAATTTTTTATTTTACCTTAAGGCGCCGCTAGGATGATTATAGAAAATTAGAAAGAAAATTCATTACAAATGATTTATATTAAGCCAAGTTGATTTTTCTTAAAATATGTTAGCTTTCGTAAGGTACACAGAAACAATACTTTCTATGATAAGACCAAACCACAAACAGCAGATACTTCATTATCTAAAGTACGTCTTTTGGGCCTTGTTAGAGTAGTTAGTGTGTTGGGCTAATATTAAGATGATAATTGTGGGTAGCATGCTGGCTTAGTCGATGTTTATGGCAAATCGGCGGCATTGTTGCTGTCTTTCAAATGAAAAGACGGCAAACAATGGGTGATATCACTGGGTACTTTTTGCTTTTGCAAGACATATTAATAGGTATACCCGACTTCGCTAAGCTGAACCCTTGGCCTGTAAGACTTTTCAAGAGGCGGTGATACTTTGTCTGTGACTCGCTAAAACGTACTCTGTTCACAGGCAAATCGAATGGGTGTTAAACTGCACAACTTTGTGATTTCCACTTTTAATTTCTCGGTTTAGATCTTCTTATTTACTTACCAAATACACACTGCGCATTTCACCAAGTGAAATCTTCACAAAAGTACATAAAACACTTGCAAAGTAGTTTGTTATAACAAAAATATTTTATTTAATAAAAAAATACAATTTGAAAATCCCTATTCCTCTTGCAATCGTAGACGGTGTTGTGTCAGAAAAGCCACATCAAATATCGCCTCTTGATTCAGAAGCTCATGCACCTCATATTTCATACTCTCTTCGTAGGCGTACAATATACTCGTGTCATAGAGTACCATTTTGCATTGCGACAGTGCCAAGATGCAATTGCGCAACCGGGCAATAACTTCCCGATCGCCGCGAGGGATGACTTCCGCTAGATTTTGTGTAAATCCACCATCGCCTTCGCCCTCGGAATTTGAAGTCGGTGAAATCCAAATGAAACCATTGTTTCCAAGGATAATTGATGCTCCACAAGGCAAATTATGAAAGTGAGTCTTTCTTCTTTTCACCAACGAAGGAAACACCTTAACAAGGATACCCTGTGACAATTTCCCGTACTTTAAACTTCTTGTGTATAGCGAAAGTGTTCCCTCATCGTATATGTTTTGTACTTCAGCTGAGATGAGATCACCTTCTTGTAAGTATTTTCGCATCATTTGCTCGTCTTCTGCTGATCGTCGACGTAGCTCTCCACCGGGTAAATTTACGGAGGACAAAAGGAGAACCGAATCCAATCGTGAATTTGTGTCCACCTTCCATCGCTTCTGTTGGACTTCTGTGATCCGAGCGACAACCACATCACCGATTTCTCCTACATAGCGACTTTTCAGAGGTTTGATGGATATCAATTTGTTGACTTGTTCCATTACGCCGGCAACTGATGCTTTGATGTCCTCGCCTTCGACATAAGTGCCGTGTCCCTTCATGAAGCCTTGTTGCGCCGTGACCACTTCGCCGGGCGTAAACAAACGCGGAATGCGATTTTCGTTTTGTGATAAAAGGCACATATTTACTCGGTCAACGGCCAGACGTATATTTACATTTGTAGACATGTTTACATTGATATTATTTGAAGGAAATGATATTTTTTTTTTACAAAAAACCGATACAATACACGATTTTTGTTTGTTTAATGTGTTAGGTTATGTCAGAAGTGTCAAGCAAATCGACCAATTCACAATTGCATCAACCATCTACATGGAAGTTACAATAGACAATTTTCATTGGTTAATGGGAGTGTTCACACTTTTCAATACGAATCACATAATTCCAGACAAATTCTGTGCAGTTATTTAAATTACATTTTAGAATGGCACAAGAGAAAAGAAAAAATAACCATTATCTTTTAACGGTTGTCTTTATTTTGGGGTTTTTTTATGCGTATTAAACTTTTCATACATACAAATTTGATGAATATATTTCCTAAAATATAAGAATTAAATTATTGCTTTAAACACTTTCGAAAGTTCGATGATAACTTTAAATCTAATATCCAAATTTGTCATTTAAAGATGTGATTCCATCGCCCGATTGATTCTGTGGGGGAACCCATTTCGAATACTTTTCTGTATCTTCATATTCCTCTTGGTCTTCAATGTCAACATTTTCACGTTTACCTCGAACTCTGTAACGCGGTCGTCTTTTCTTCGACGATGACTGTCCTTCGTCGTCATTTTGCTTTCCTGATCCCTCTTCTATAACGGGCTTCTCCTCTTCAGTTGTAGTGGGTTTTTCAATAATCGCTGATTCCGTTTCGTCTTCAATTTTATCATCCACATGCATATTTTCTTTAGTCGCCTTCAATTTTATTTCGGGAGGAATAAAAGCTGGTCCATATAACTTGGTAGGTTTGTCTTTTGAATCATTTTCCAAATCTTGTGAAGGTTCTTTATTTTCTAAACGGCGATCTTCTTCATCTTCAACTTCCTCTTCATCGGATTTAAGTTCTTTTTCAACAATTTTCTCTTTAATAGGTACCTTTTGAGGCTTTAGTGTTTTAAAGGAAAACTGATTTCGTTTTCCAATAATTGGCAGTGGTTTTGCTTTCTTTACTGGGTCTGAAATCGCCTCCGACTGTGCTAATGGTATTATTGTCGGCAAGTTTACCGGCTTTGCTATTTGTATAAGTCTTTTTATTTTCTCATGGTCTGCATGCAACTGTTTCTCTTCAACACGCAACCTACGAATGTCGGTTTTATCCAAGAGCGTAGACTCATCTGTAAGGTTTTCCATGAAAGAATCTAAGTCATCGTCCTGTCGTTGTTTTGCTTCCTTAACACGTTTAGACAGCTCTTGATACTCGGTAATTTGTTCTTCTATTTGTTTTATTTTTTCCAGGATTTCTTTCTCTTGAGCGAGCTAGGAGAAATATTTGTTATGTATTGTATTATATTGAAACACCAAAAAGATCTTACCAAATCGTCATACGTTAAAGCGACACTTGTGGTAGGGCCTGATTTTCGCATTTTCTTACGTTCAACATCACCAGTACGGTCGAAGAAGTCATCATCATCATCAGAGTCAGCGGTTTGCACCTTTCGTTTTAAAGGTTCTACAATGGAATAGAAAAGAGTTGTAACTCACAGCTTTAATTTATTATAAATAAAATTATATCTGAAAACTCACCATGATTCGCTTGCCGGAGGACACCATGACGATCCAAAATCCTGCATGCTTCCAATGCACACTGCACTACACACTCCTTCTTCTTGCCCTTATGACAGACTTCAGCCACAATTTGGCGGCCGTTCAAATCATCTACCGGTAACTCAATGCGGCAGACAAACGTTCCAATCGACATTTCATCACACTTGTATTCCAAATCGAGTCCTTCGCGCTCAAAGAATCCTCGCAGTGTTTTTTTCGGATCGTCCAGAAAGAGTTCCTCATTGTTGGTACTTGCATAAGGATTAACCGACAGATCGGTCTCCTCATCAGCGTCTTCAGCCATTCCCCAGCTGATACCTTCCTTTTCTCGTGCTTCTAGCTGCATTGCGGCGTCCTTCTTCTTCTGTTCCTCTGCATTGGCGCGCATTTGTTTTAACTCAGTGATTGACATTTCCGATTCGGGTTCTTCATCGAATTCGGGTCCTTGGAGGATAAAACTTCGCATACTTGCGCCAAGTCTCAGCATATAACCAACTTTTACACGAATGTATGCTTTTGGCGGTATTCTCTGTTTGTTGAGAAATGTCCCGTGGGTGCTACCCAAGTCGTAGACGTACCATCCTTCTTCGATTTGTTTTTTAT
Organism: Chalcosyrphus nemorum; assembly: GCA_949716465.1. Classification (NCBI taxonomy): domain Eukaryota; kingdom Metazoa; phylum Arthropoda; class Insecta; order Diptera; family Syrphidae; genus Chalcosyrphus; species Chalcosyrphus nemorum. Next base: position 15,162,716 of record OX454333.1, on the reverse strand, counting down.
TTTCAGAGGTGTCATCGCCTTCCAGTCGGGGTCTATACTGCAATATAGCATGGAAGCGTGATACTGTAGGGTGAGCCATTTCAATGTCGTTCACCGGAAGACGTCCAAATACCCAAAAGGCCTTGTCCTGGAGGCTTTTTACTTCCCCAATGATTTGACCAGCTTTTAGGATCTCAAATTTGTAGTCGAGACCTTCGGGTGGACAGCCAGACCATTTTGGTTCCTTGTATGGGCAACTTGCGCCCGGTGGCAGCTGCTTTGGCGGAGTTTTATCTTCTGCGGATTGTTCTTCTGAAGAAGAACCTTGGTCTTCTGTAGGCTTTGGAGGGAGTTTTGCGACGGCGCTTGGAACCTTAAACTCGTCCATAGCAATAAAACGAATAATTGAATATTAATTTCTTAACTTTGTTTGGGGAAGATGTAAACAAATCGCAAAACACGAAAAACCGAATCAATTTACATTTGACAGCGACATGTCTAATTGATGAGCAAGCTCAGGAACAGATGGCGTACAGAACTAAGTATTTGTCATCCACAATATGACGACGGTTGAAATTTGAATTTAGTTACAACCTGCTGGAAAAAAAATGGACAAACAAAAAGTGTTCTTCGATGTGTTGGATTAATTTTTTTACTGGAAATAGACAAGAAAAATGTTAACAGCAATCTTTTAAACAAATAAACCAGTTCCAAAACATTCACTTTATTTCAAGCACACTTCATTACTAAACTCACTGCTTGAAAAGTAAAACGAATGGATCATCTGATATTTGATAACGGAGTGAGTACTTCACCCATTCATAGCAAAACATGTTGTTCAGCGTACTCACGTAGAACGGGTGCACTACAGCAAGTACATCGAGTGAATCAGGTGCACTCAGAGCAAACTGAATGTATTCATTTTAATACTTGCACATTTTGTAAAATTGATTAAAAGAATTTTTAAAGAAGGGAGTGAAATTTAGTGTTGTTTTCATAATTCAAATCAAAATAAATGTTTCATATTTCATTTATCGTGTTCACTCGATAAAATTCAGAAACTAATTACTCATTACAATCATTCAAATGAGTGGCTTCATTCAAATGAATGCATTCATCGTAATCGACGTACTAAACAATTATAAGAAGTGAAATTTCTTGAATTTAAATATTCATCTTAAGTTTGCTCCGTGAAAAAGTGCCAAAGAATATGTATTTATTCATATCAATCTGATATCGTAACAAAATTGATGGAGTTCAATTTAATCAATTAGAAAAGTTTTACCATGAAAGCCACATTTCACTTAAACTCTTTTAGCTCAACTTAACATGCCGGCGAAATCGATAAATATTAATTTTGTCAAATTTGCCAAGTTGTTTTGTATGCCCTTTGAAGAAAACTTTATCTAACGAAACGCCGAAAAAGTCGGAAACACAGGAAATACACACAAGTGACAATAAATTCTACTTTCAAAGTTTTAATTTTTTAAGGAATGAACAAATTGATATTCCAATTTTAAATCGATAAGGCATGGTATTTTGCCTCAAATAAGGTACAAGTTTAATGTTTGTTTTGAAAGAAGAAATCTAAATGCTTTGTACCATATATGTACATATGTATGTATATATGTATTTGTTGTAGAGAAATGAAACCTTTGATTGATTGTCGGATTTTTACCGTATTCCTTAAGAGAGGACATTTTCTAACGACGAAAAGTGCAAAAGAAGAATAAACGGTTTTGTAACATAAAGGTACACATTCCGCGATAGAGTTATTTTAAACACTGTGATATTTTTTTGGAAGAACGTAGGCACTTAATTCTAAGAAGAAATTTGAAAAAATGCTGGCTATTATACCTTATATCTTTCCAAGTGAATGAATAGTTTTTTATCTCCAGAAAGTACAAATAAATGAAGTAGGAAATATAAAATAATGAGATTCTACAAATTTCGGGTGTAATTCAAGATAACGCTTATGTAATTTTCTATTGGGCAAAATAAGTCCTTTTGTCTTCCGAAAAGAAAAAAAACAGTGCCAATCATGTTCCATTGGCTCTTCGGAAGTATCTTCTTGGAGAGCTTATCGCTTTCTGATTTCATTTCGGAACACGAATAACTTCAAAAATCACATACGACTATGCGTATTCAATATGGACACCAACAACGAAGAGTGAGTATCGAAACCTAATATCACATGAGTTTTTAATATCACTGTACCAAATCTTTTCTATCCCTTTTTTCTCTTCTAGTTTAACCAACGTCCATGACCAGTGTATGTATAAATGAGTAAAGAGGTATTGATATCCCATTTGACATGTGCCAACTATAAAATAAAAGTTAAAGTGAATGTGCTACTGTTTGGTGTAAGGAATGAGCATAATTTGGTCCTTTGTTTTTACCTTCTTCTGCGTCATTGCAGTGTACTATATACTTCGTTTTGTTAGGTTATGTGAGGTAGATGGCACTCTTGTGACAAGAAAGTCACTGCTTACTTACTTGGTTTTGTTAATTGGTAGTCGGTTTTTGATCCTTTTTCTTGACAAAGATAGGCCAAAAGCTTTGAGATATTACACATTTGCCTCTGGGTAATAGGAAGTGTGACCGTTTCGTTTTATCTTATTTTTACGACATAATTCTGGTAGCTACCGAGAATTGGGCGAAACCTTTTTGTAGTGGTGATCCTTTCGTGCTAAATTAACTGCTTCCTTTCCCATCTATATTGTTATTTTTGACATCAAAACGTTTTAGCAAAGTTGCTAGACGGAAAGATCTGTTATGTCCTTCCTTACCGTTAAACCCATATTGGCTGTTCTGCTTCAATACTTCAAGGGAGCCTTACATCATATGGGCAGATTCGAAGAACGTTGTGGATTTTGTTTACCAGGATGGATAATGCTTACATATTCTGCCCTTATTTCAGGCTACCAATAGCTTCGTAAGTAGGTAGATACATAATGTTTTTTTCCCTGGAACCATAGTTCCAAAAGTGTATTCATCGTCCTATAACTAAATTTGTCAGAGTATAAAGATCTCTTAAATAATTGTTATCAAAGTGGAATGAATGTTATCAAAGTGTGAATCACCCTTTACATGTGGGAAATGTATTCATACATATATATCCCGCGTTATATATTTAATACTAATTCAGTGTATTCTCTGGGCGTTCTTATGATTCGTTCAAAGGTTTTATTTCCATATAAAGATAAAAGGTTATTGAAAATAATATGCGTTTGAGGTTCAGTTATTTCTCACACAGCCCGCTGCAGGCTATTTACCTTGTAAGGTGAAACATTTCATGTTACTTACACAAAATCCTTTGATATAACAGTAGACTCATAATTATTTAGCCTGAGTGTTAACCGAGTGATTCCTCATGCTCTTCAATTTACTTCAAATACATGCTAATGTTCTTGCTGGTATACATATGTATCTGTTGCTATACCACAATGGTCCATTACGTGTTACTAATTAAACTTTAATTAAGTAAAATAAAGGTCGTGGTGCAAAACAAAACTTGGCATATCTATTCTAATGCTGAACAAAAAAAAAAGGGGTTAATGAGGAAAATCTTTCACAGCATTTCCATATAATGTACAGAAAGGACAAAGTCTTTTAATTTCATTCACAGTTTGCTTAACTCGTATAATTTGTGTTAAAAGAAAAAGGGACGACCAATTAAAAAGGGGAAAAATACGAAAATAAATATCTTAATTTTTATTACAGTCATACTAGTTGAAACCACAATGTGTAATTATTATTAAAAAATAATTGCAGCAATAAACAATGCAACCAACTATTCGGTAAAAACATATGTACATGTGCAGTTGAAGACTACGGTCGCTTCAAATCGATTTAATTTATATTCGGCGTCTATATTTCGTGGTATATTTCACGACCATCTTTACAATGTAAATTATCAGGCAAAAAAACCCAATACTCTATATATTGGTAAATGGAATGGAATGTGAATCGCAACCACCCTCTGGACTATCCCCATTTGGGTCTAAAGAGCGAACACTTAAGAAAACTAATTTGCGTGGCCAATCAAATGTTTCTCTGACGTCATTAAATGTAATCAATAGTCGAAAATAATTATACACAAATTCACCACCAGTATACCAGTGGCAGGGGGATGTTTTTTTGTTTTTTTTTTATTTAAATTGGGGAACATACTCGTATTAAGGGGTAGGAATATGCGCTTTTCAGCAAGCTTTTGCTAAAGTCCCTTCGGACTCCCCCTTCTAAGACTTTGTTGATGTTTTTACTTAAAATTGTATTCTATGTAGAAGCTACAAAAGTAGGCTAGTTAAGGGAAAAAAAAAAAACCTTAAGTACTACATTATGTTTAAATATTTTTACATAATGTAGGTGCGATTTGTGATTTTATCACTTTTATTATATACATATAGGTAAATCAAAGAGTAAACTGCCAAACCATTATATTCTTGTGGGCAGTGTTCATTTGTAAATTATGTCTAACAGTTGAAATAGGAAATAGGATTTGAAATACTTAGCATTTTCGTGACATGAATAAATTACAAATTTTGACTTGGGTATAGTAAATTTTGGTTTGAGAATGATAGGATAATAGTGACGTAATCAGTTGGGAATTTGAACATTCGTTCGTGTAGTTTGGTTTGTGAATGTACCCACATTAAGTTTGTTAGGTTGATTTGTTAGCGAATGAACCTTGTAAATATATTTAGGCTTCAGTCCTTTCATTTCTAATAAATGAATACAAACTTGGATGTTCTGGATTATAATTTTAGAAATAAAATGGAAGTTCCAGCCGCAAATGTGTGAGGTTATTGGCAATATACCTCAGCTTTCCCCAATTTTTTTTTCCACTTACCATGCTTTTTTCTCGAGTGTTTTGCGCCCTGTATTTCGAGGGTATGGACTTGTCACCCTTTTGGAAAGTGTGAAGAATCCACTGGCCAGAAAATCCTTAACATACTATTCAAGCACTTATTAACGAAAGTTTGCGCTTCCGCGTGATGGCAGTGGTCACTCTCAAAGTACCACAGCACTATTTGAACGTTGGAACAGAACAGCCGTAGCTTGGTGTTTGATCTAAGTGCATTACCTAATCGTGGGTAGCATCCAAAAGGGAGACTTTATTTTGCATTATCGGTTAGCTGCATATCCAGTTCGGTTCCTCCATCTAGTAAGGTAGTACTCGCAAGGTGTTGGAAACCTTCACTCTTCCAACCATTTGTCCAGCAACGCATATATGAGTCTGCTTCCCTTCCACATTTCCTCTTATTTGATGAAGGTTCACTATTCTGTGAGACAGTAGGCATAAATAATCGGCTTAGTCGACGTGCTTGATTTCGGGTGTAATAATCCATAGAATTTCTTCATTTCCCGTTGATAAGGCTACTAAATGTAGCTAATCACCAATAAAAACAATATTGGGTGAAAGTATGCAGCCTTGCTGACCCCCATTTACAAAGATGAGTATGTTTAGGCGGAATTGAATAGTGGAATGTTTTAAATATGCACTAGTATTGTGTAAAAAGAACGAAGTAAACTTTTGGGATTTTGATTTTTTTCTTAAAAAATGTTTAATACTTTAAACAAATGAATTTTATACAATGAAAATTGAATACAAAAAAAATTGTTAGATAAAGCAAAAGGTAATGCACAACGCATTCGCCTGCCTCAATGTCAAACAAATTGTCAACATTCATTGGCAACTCTCTCAATGTGAACGCACTAAAAAAAACCATCACCGTTAAATCCGTAAATCCTTCAATTATAAAGGCCATGCACCTATGACCGCTGAAAAGATTCCCCTTTCGCAAACACTCGCAAAGCAAAACGTAGCATTCTCCATGTCTATTTATGCTCCCCCAGGTCAGACCTACCCCTAACCAATTTTAGCTTCAGGTGTGTCGAAAAGTTTTTTTTTTTTTATTATATACTTGCTACTATACTCCAACGCAATTTACTCTGACACACACCAATATGAGTGAAATTGAAAGCTTTCCACCCCCATTTCGAAAATGATTCCAATGCTAGTGTGTGCGTAAAAACAGGATACCATTTCGAAGGCCTAGCACAATTCTAAACTTCGAAAATCGTTGGCATTTCATCAGTTACAAATTTACCACTGAGCCTGTTAGATCGGTGTGGAAAAAGCTCGCTGCCTGAAAAATACTCCGCCGCTATCTCATCATCGTCGTCAACATCTCACACTGACCTCTACCTGTTTTGTGCGCGCTCGTTTCTCTCGCTCTTACATTAAAAAAAAAGAAAAAAAGAACCATTCTTCTCCAACGGCCGACACGAAAAGGGATTCGCGCCCTGTCACCCCAATTTTTTTTTAGGGATGATCACACATTGGAAGGGCGAATAATAACCAATCGAGAAATCGTCGTCTACCGTTCACTGGACTGGAACTGTATTTGATTTATTTAAATTTAAGTTTTCTAATTCAAAACCCTACCAATTCTGAAAGAATATTAAACAAAAAACCTTTAATAAAAAACTTTAAAAACAGAAAATGAAACTCATTACTTAAAGGTATTCACGCAATTCTACTGTTACATAATTTCAAAATCTTTTTCATCAATACCGACGGATGTGCAGAGGTCATCATCATTTTTAAGGAATTGAACTAATAGTCCCTTTAATGTCGTCGAGGATATTGAATTTTCGAAAATCATTTTCAAGTCGAATGAATGTAAATTCAATTGTTTTGCGAGCACATGTGCGGGTTACGTTTTAAAACGCGAAATAGTCCGTCTCAAAAGACGTCCTTGCGCTGGGGCGATAGTTGTTGGTTCGCATAAGCACGTTACTGGATTTTATTCGTTTTAAAAGAAAAAAAAAAACCGTTGTTTTCAAAAACAAAACAGTTTCCTATACAGTTCTACTGAACAATAAAAACTAGTGACGAAACTATAAAGTTTATATTATATTTTGCTACATATATACAGAATAATAAAGTTTGTTAAAAAAATGTCTGTGATGTGCTTTAGTAAAAAGATAAGAAAAATCTAAAAAAAAGTTGTTAAATAATATGTATTAAAAAAAAGAAGTATATCTTTGTGAAGAAAGAAATTTTAAGCGCAGAAATTGAAAAAAAAAGAAGAAGAAGAAGAAGCTTTTCCTATTAGGTAAGTTGCGTAGGTACCTATATAAATCCCTACCAGTGTTAACAACCCCTATCTTAACCGTTGTTTCAAAAAAAAAAATTCAATTGATGTTTCTCCTCCCAAAAATGAGGGGTAAAAGAGCCGAGAGAATCTCTGAATGAAAGCGTCTTTCAATCAATTTTTTTTGCGATTGTGAGCGCGTCTCAAGAGCTTTAAGTAGTTTACCTACTTAACGATAAAATTGAATAAAGCACATTTATTTGTATATTCGATATGAAACAAATGTGGAACACATGGTTTCACAGTGCGCGTGGTCCTGTATCGTATGTAGGTGCTGCCCTTGTATAGGGTATAGGGAGCAAGACTGTATGAATTTCCATGTGGAGTAACGTTCGTTATGCGCAGTTACACAACTGTATGGAATTGGGATTCCTTTTTTCATTTTATTGCTTATATGTGTATGGTTTGAAAAAGCAAAATGGTGTCATCCTTTTTTGTCCTGGATACTTGTGTATGTATGATGAATTTAATGGCAGACTATTGTTGAACTACTATGGGTGATTTGTAAATAATTAATGGATTCATTCGATGGAAAAATTGTTTTAAAAATTTTTGTAATGCTTAATGCCATGTTATAAGTTGTTGATAGACGTTGGTATTATGAATTTGAAGGTTATGTTGAAATCAAAAGGAACATTTCCATTGGCTTTGAATCATATATTGTGTTGTTATTGCAAAGGTTAAGGTAAACATACATAAATTTGTTGAAGTTGAGAACTGAGAAGATCCTTTGTTAACAAATTATTCAAAGAAAACCTTTACTACTCAGAAGGATATCAAATGTCAAACACATTAGACTAAGCTTTTAGCTTAATCACCATTTCATACTTAGGACCAAAAATATGTTAAATAATTCTTGAGTAATTATGTTTTACGTAGCTTAGTAAACCTTATAATGTACAAAATTTGGATGAAAAGATAAAAGAGGGTATATAACTTTCAAAAGAATCCACTCATGGCAAAGTCAATATACAATATTAACTGGGGCCTAAATGGAGTGCGATCTGTAGGTTATCTTATGTTATAACTGTGGTAAACTACAAGCCAAATAAAGACTTAATAGAATTCAATATTGCGCCAATTCAAGCTTGAGGGTTTTCTTAAGATAGAGTCAGTACGTTTCTATATTTATATATCGAAGAAAATAGTCTAAATTTTTGCAGAGGGTACCTTAGTGAACAATATTCTGCTAGACCTTATCTTTTTTTTCCTTTGCCGAAATCCGATTGCCATATTTATTAAATTGGGTTTTCTTGAAGTGGATAGTATTACAAAAAGTTGGCGTGAAGTTCTTACTTTCCCCAAACAGTCTATTACATTATTTTCTACGCAATTTTCATGTTTCAGACCAAGGCTATATTTAACTGGGTTTCATCGCAGGTTCTATACAGCTGTGGTAATACTCAGCTTATCTAAGCCGACACTATAGAGTTTTAATGACCATGCACAATACTGGTCCTATGAATAAGATATGTGACAATAAGTATCCAGCTGTTGCGCAAGTATGAGGTAAAATTTCTAGACTAGCATTGGCCAGAGACTCAGCTAAGTATTGATTGTAGTTGAAATTTCACAGATGATTGTAGGGATGGTGGACTGCCGCTGTAGAGTCAAATTAGTCAGGTGCAGCACAGTACTAAGATATTTGGCGCTGTCTGGAAAGGGAAAGCTGCTTAAAGGCAACTTGAAGCATTTTCTGATTCCGTTTATCCTAGCTTGACGTAAAGTCCACAGCAGCCTATATTTCGAGTCCCTTGGGAGTCATTAAATCCTTTTTGTTAACAATTACTACGTCGCGTTGTAGATCGCACTTTTTATGCCCTCAACAGAATGGTAGCAAGTGCGACGGCCTTAGATTGAAGTTTTTTCTCTATTCTTCTTAATTTGCATTTTTTTTCCACGTAACTTGCTTATAATATAACTAGATCATTGAAAATGCTGTTTTAGATCAGTCTGTTCAGATAAACGTATAGCAGCTTAATTATTTGATGTAACTGCATCATCATCATCAGTTAAGTGTTACACAACACATTACTAAGTGAGATTGTTAACAACAGTTCTAGTGAAAATCTAGATGCCGGTAATTTATTTAGTATTGCATGATAAGAATTAAAATATTTATACAGCTTAATTGTACACCATTAGCAAATTTTCATATATATTTAAAAAAAAAAAAAAAAAACACACCAGAGTGACATATAAACATGTTAAATGCATAATAAGCTTCGATAAGTATTTATATACTAAATATCTAATCCGATCGCAATCACATGATATCACACATTCGATAAATAATTGAACATAAGAGCCTACTGTTAACAATTGTCTAGCATTCGCGATTGATTTTGTTTACATTCAAGAAATTCGTTTATCATTTTTGCAAACAAATCAGTCTTAATTGAAAGTGCATTCACTCAAGTTTCATAGTGTTATTGTTGCTCAATGTTCTTTGCTGTCATAAAGTATATTTCTATTGAATTAGCACAAATTGTTACAGAAAATCAATAATAAATGGGCATATATTGTAATAGAATCAATATATATATTTCAACCCGCTTTAATGAAAAACATTGTGAATTGATAGGTATACTAGAAAAGTGGGCGAAAATTTAAAGTGACACATGCCAATTTAAAGTGTTGAACGTCAGCAGGGAAACAAATTTTATTTTGGCATGTCGCAGCACTGTATACACACATTAAGTTTTAATTACTGAATTTTTGACTTGCTCCACATACATATGTACATATGTAGCTTATTTGGTGGTTTCTATGCTTTAACAAACTTAAGTCAAAAATGACATAAAATTGAAAGGTGAGGAAATATGGACAAAATGTATGGGATACTTGAAGTTTTATGCAGAGCTATCAATTGTAACAATAAAAAATAAGTAGCCTTGAGATTTTACATAATATTTTTATGGATGAGAGGGATATAAACATATTGTGTTGATGTCTTTCTCTATTCTATCATACCTACTTTCAAAATATATGTATATTATGTTCTCGTATACACTTCGCGGGCATCAACTTCATTTGATGAACAGGCGTAGGCCATTCAAAATCTACATGCTCTCTCTCAACATTCTTTGAGTTAACTGGAATCAAAATTGACATAGAGTAAAACGAAAGCACAATTTAAATGCAATTTGTCTGATCGTTTCTTTACATAGATAACAGTGAGAGTGTAATATTATTGCTGTGTAAGTTTGCACTACAATTGACATGCGTATGACAACTATCTGACAATATTATTTTCATACTTACTTCAATTATCATATTGACATGATTTCGCGTGACATATAGCGATGTTCATACTGTTTTTTTTGGGTCTATGTACGAGATTCGCCTCTCGAGATTTCATTTTTAGGATTTTAAAAATACCGGAGTCAATTTGACATATGCAGTTCTGACATCTGTTATCATTCGCAAACTGTTCCTCCTTACTGTCACTCATTTTGAAATATTTTAGTTTTTCGAAATTGAATCGATTTTGATAACTGCTTTTGACACCGATATTTGTTTTTACTATGTACGTCTGCTTCTGCTTGGTCAGTAGAAAAACTAACGTAAGTCGCGGTGAAGCCTTTGTGAACATGGTCATGGAAATCAAATATGAAAAGAGAGTCTATTCATCGGCCAGGAAAACTTATCTGTTCATACAACCAGATTATTCGAATATTAAAAAAGTACATTTAGTTTTTTATGTTTTGAAATATTTCACCCAGAATTTGAATTAATTTTTAAAACAACGCCATTCGGCCAATATTGAACCGATTGCAACGTTTATTATTTTATATAAAAGAATGGGACTTAATCTAAGTTTTGTTCCAGCCCGAATTTTGAAAAATTGTTTTGTTGTTTTTTTATTTAAAATATACTCAGACAACTTTCGTGTTTTTTTTACGAAAAATAGCAATTTTCAAAACAAAACTTAAGCTCAGCAACCAAACAAACATTGAAGTGGAGCAACATCATCCTATAACTATTCAGTTCCGCATCAAGGAGCTTACTGAAACCCATTTTGCAATATTTTGTATTCGAAGATAATTATTTTCGTCTTTCGAATATGGTTCTATACTAAACTATGCCTATGTTCGACTTTGAGTTCGACTTTGAGTTCGACATATTGGGTGGAGGCCTCTAAAACTGGATCATAATCCCTAACAAACCAATAGTGATAGGTACGCTAAAATGACGGGCGGTATGAGTAGGGAAAGATGTCAGATGTCAAGGCATTAAACGTCACAACTGGATGTTAGGCATGTGCTGTTTTGATAGGGCCGGATATAAAACAACGTCCACTTTAATTTATTATAAAATACTCTTTTCCGGTTTGCTCCTCTCACATAAATTTTGCACAACAAACGTTCAAAAAGCACAGTGAAATGTTGGTTAGAACAAAATCGTATGGTAGTGACATCAAGACGATCAACATTATCAGTTTAATTTGTTTTGGTTGTATACTCGAACCATGATTTAGCGTTTACACATACTTGGTGAAATAATTCTCACCTCTGAAGAGTAATAGTTTCAAATAATTTTAGTAGACTTCTTTCTCATGCTCATGTAGCTATTTGCTGGCATATTTTAAGTACATATCTATTCATTGTACTTCTTAGATATTGTGTCCATTATTAAGATTGTCCATATAATTAAAATTTTAGTGATGTGATTTTAATCATAGTCTGAAAAAAATCACCTATTTCCTTTAGCGTTGTCTTAAAGAAATGTGTGGTCATCTTGATTATATACTAAGATACAAAATTTACAAGCGCAAGCTATTATTGTGAATGCACCAGTGTGGCGTTCTAACGAGAAGTTCCTAGATAACAAATTATTAATTATAATCACATATTAAATGGTCAAATTTGAACTTTATGGCGGTTATTTTGTTAGATTAGCTTTGGTATCTGAGATAGTAAATTTCTTCGCAGAAATAAAAATATAGATATGTGTGAAACATTCACAATTGTTTCAAACCATTAAGTCTTATTTAAACTTAGTAGTTAAGAAGAATTATGGCAAGTTCTCGGTCATTCGAACTGGGAATAGGCGTATAGCATTCACAATTTTCTCAAACCGAGCAAAAGATCAGTCTCATTTAATGTGTAGTAGTTGTAGAAGATTTATGCCAAGTTCTATGTCGTCGTCATTTAAAAGAACTAAGAACGACTTCTTATTTAATCATCCATTAAAATGATATGAAATTCTAGGAATTTGTGGTGCTAATTTTGCAGCTCATTTCATTTTAAAATGACAATAGTCGCTGCTAGTAATAATAATTTTTTACATACGTTTTGACATTGTTTATTAGTCTTTAGTCAAGTGTATATACTAGTCCACAATTTCTTTCAACAGTTGAAGCTTTAGTATAAAAGTTTTGTGGAAGACAATTGTATCTCTTAAAATTCGAAAGAAATTCGAGAGAAAATAAGATTAAGTTCAGGAAGGGCTATGAAAAGTTCTAACTGTTATATATATCTGTGAGATCGCAACTCTCCCATTTTTTTTTTTGATGTGATGTGTAAGTGCGTTCTTTAGTTCGTTTACTTGTATTTATTCCAGTAAAGAGTTCGTAAAATTGTGAAATAACTGTGGGCAGTGTTAAAATAAGGGTATGTAGAGGTGATTGTTTAAGAAACGCCGCAGGGTTCACTGTTTTAAAATCAGAGCTCAATGCCTTTATGTCTCATTGCGATATTTACTTCCATTAAGTTTAGGTAAACAAGTTTACGCTTTGCGTGTGAAGTGTAAAGTAGTGCTGATTTAATATTTTTAGGGAAACAGGCCCCACTTGGGTCTTCTGTTGAGAACAATGATTTTATAGGCTTTGTTAGCATTCCAAAAAAAGCTCATTTTCCATTACGCACGACACATCGAGTTCAACATCTCGCGGTTAGCTGAGACACTAATTATGATGTAAAGAAAGTCGTTTACTTTCTCGACTTACTGTTGAAACTTTTAAGTCTAATAGATGGTCCATAAATTAAGGACCAATTAGCTAGTGCTATAGACAGGTGCGAACCAGAACCTCCGCACGAATGAAAGACAGAATCCTTGGTATATCGGAAAGAATTCATTGCTAAATTGGACAGTGGAAAACGATTATATTCTTGACGTCAACGTTTGTGTATCTGTGTTTTGTAAAACGCAAATACCTACGATGAATTAAAAATAACTGTGCAAATCGTTGCGTGGTGGTTTAAACGTAAAAAAAGAATTGAAAACATACAAAAACGCTGTAGTCTGTCTGATTTCAAGAGGTCTAGGTTAGATTAAGTTCAAAGTTAGTCGTCACCTAGCCAATTTTTTTTCCAATATGCATAGAACCACTCTGACAGTGACAGGAATCTTCGATGATCCCTCGATTCGAAATTACTTAAGTAGCCTGCTGTAGCCTTTACGTTTCCTGCAATTTACCTTCATATCTACCAGAGGATCAGCACATTGCCTATCGATTCATCAGTTAAAAGGACTTTCAGGTCTCAAGCCTCAATCTATAATACAGTACACAGCCTTTATAGCTGTCTTGCCATCCATATAGTCAATTTTAATTGAATCCTATATTGAGTAAAACACTACTGATGTTTCGGAGTCTAAAAGTAGAGATCGATCTTTTTGTAGTGAAAGCAACTACTACCGTCTTTAAAGAGTTGACACAAAGGCATTTGTTGCTGATGTGTATCAGCAGTCACATTCACATCAAGAGTGAATTCCTTAAAGTGAAAATCTCTTTGTATGGTTGAGATAATGATGTGCTGTCTTAAATTTTTCTCTGAGTTCTAAACTATGTGTCAAACTTATCATACCCTATGAAACGGGGTACAAAATAAATAAAAAACAGACTAAAACAAATGGTCGTATAGACCGGCGACGACACGACAGTGCCAACGTCACTGGGATATTTTTAGGACTCAACTCAAATAGAGCGCATGCTAAGGCGTAATTTTGCTTTGACAGAAATGATAAGGATAATGATTGGACACGGCGTTGTACACCTGCCTTTTTGCTGTTCTCCCCTATCCCCCTCTCAAAAAAACCCATAGGATGTTTACCTATGCATATCGAGTTAGAAATGCTCATCGAAAATTAATTTCTACGGCCACATCTAATCCGGTTAATAATATTTATTCCCCGCAAAAGTTGTTGTCGTTAATTATCTTGAAAGGCCAAAACTTTCCACCTGAACACAGGAGCCCAAAAGCAAAAGTACTTAGTGTTGAAGAAAATTAATTATTTATTTACGTAGCTATTCAATTGGATAGTTTTCCACTTCAATTTATTTACTGCGTTTGAATAGGAAAAACATGTCAGTAGCTCTATATACTAATGATATCCTATGCAATGACCTTTCTATTCATGCCTCTAATTCTTTTGAATACCTATACATAATTAGCCTTGGTGTCGAAAAGGTCAGTTGCTGGTGCATTTCGTTGAGTGGCCAATTATCGTTGGACAAAGAGCGCCCTTACTGTCGATTTTGCGTGTAATTTTCTATTGAAAGAGTGTGTAGGCTATACTATACCCTTTTGAATAAATGTCCTTTAACGATTAAGTAATATTCTTTTTTGAATAAATTATAATTAGTACGGATAGTTAGACGAAAGGATGTTAATTTTATGAAAGCGAAACCAGGTGTTTGTTATGCTATCAACCGATATCTAATTAACTTCCATGAGATCACATAGAATAAAACTTTTTTTCTTTTCAAATATAAATGCACATTTAATTAAAGTAAGAATTACCTTGAGGCTGAAATCCTTTTTAATGATGCTGCTCTTTTCTTGATTTAATGCTAATGAAAAAGGCTGTTCTTGAAGTTTTCTTTGAAAGAAGTTTCTTGGTATTGTTATAAGGAAAACTGTGTTGCTCGAACAACCTTGGGGCAAAGTCATTTATTGAAATTTTCTAAGTGGAATTATTTAAAAAACAATAATAATTTAAGAGTATCCTTGCAGGAGAGTTATGCTTTACATAATTTGGCACAAAAAGCAGTGGAAAAAAATATTATCGAAGAAGATACATTTTATTCGCATTTCTAAAATAAAAACATTGCTTCATTTAAATTTTGATTTATGGAAATAAATGGTATTTGGATTTGTTTCTGGGTTCATTAAAAGTAGAAAGTATCCTTATCAGATGATATACATACGTACATAAGTGAGGAACGGTGCCCATTTGTCTTTTGTGAAATTTAAATTTTTCAACAATTATTTTTCCTGTTTCATTAGTGACTGTTTAAAAAATGTCAGGAGTAATGCTTAGGTTTTAAAAACATTTATTTGGTCTTCTAGTTTTGTCGTTTTCAAGGTACTTACATGTTTAAAGGGCGCCTGAACTAAGAACAATTTCTGTCTCCCTTCATTTAGGGTCTCATACATGCTTCGTCTAGTTGGGCAGCTAGCTTGCCCTTTATTTCGAAGGTTCCGCCTAGTGGCTACTTTTCGAAGATATTCTTGGTTACAGCTTTGTCCTTACTGACTGCAGGATTAACATCACTATCTGTTGTCTAATTATTCGCTTTCCTGTCCACCAATGTTGAGTTAAGGGTGGATGTCCAGCTTTGTAAAAATTACCTTTTTGGAAGCTTGATGGGGTCTTTTCTACTTCTGTGGTAATTCGTCCATGTATTTATACCCATGTATTTATACTGGAGACACTTGAAATAGTTCGGCAAGGATGCCATTGTTGTTGTTCTGGTTTTTATAGAAGTCCGTTGCGAATTTGAGTACTTATTGGCCTAAGTTGTATGTACATGACTCTAGAGAAATATTTCAATAAGCCGATTCCCATTGGTGCTGTTGATTGGTTGTGCTGTGGTCCTTAAATTGTTCTTACTGTTGGAAATCTCTGAGCTTGTTTGTCACTGTCATCTTAAATTTCGATAGCAGAAGCTCGATGATGAGTTACTAGTTACTCCTTGAATTATTTCAATTTCAGCAAAAAAATATTAACGGTTGTCAGACCTATACTTCTGTATGGCGTGTCCGTCTGTTGAACAGCTCTTCTAAAGACTCTCTCTCCTGGGAAAAGTTCAAAGAGTTTCATGTCTTTGTATATGTGCAGCCCTTAAAACTGCTCCTTCCGCAGCTCTAGGTACCATTCTTCACCTACTGCCCCTAGACATCGTCAGCAAACAAATAGCGGCCTCAACCGCAACCCGTTTATCTGCCTCTTCCCAGTGGCTGTCTCTCAACTATGGCCACTCCTCCGTTCTTAATGAATTTAACCTCATTGATGTAACCACTGACTACAGCGCCGCTAAACTCGGCTTTGGTCGGAACTTCCGTACATCAATCCCAGCTCGTGAAACATGGTCTAATGTGGAGCAGGTGAATGTCGGAACGATTCACATCTACACTGACGGATCTAAGACGTCAGATGGAGTTGGTTGTGGTGTATGCTCCTCTATGCTCAACTTAAGCATCTCCTTCCGCCTCCCTGATCATTGTAGCGTTTTTCAGGCGAACAAAAAAGCTCTGTCATGGCTGAAGTGTAATGTACTATCTGCTACGGATATTGGCATTTTCACAGACAGTCAGGCTGCCATTAAATGTCTGGAATCAACCCACAACCACATCAACGGTCGTACAAGACCTGGGCCTCCCATCTAACGATTTATGTCGGAGTTGCAGGGACGAGGAGGAAGAAGAAACGATTCCTCATCTTCTTTGCAACTTCCCTGCCCTGGCGTTAAGAAGAAACCTCCACCTGCAGTCCTTCTTCTTCGACGACCTCGGTGACCTGACTGATCTACCTTCTACGCTTTATTAAAAGCTCTGGTTGGTTCTTCTGACCCAGTGGCAGAACCTTTCTAAGTGTTATTGTGTCTGGTAATTTATTTGTACTGGTCCTCTGTCTCTCTGTGGCAATTAGTAATTGGTTGTGATTATTGTAGATCCGGTGGTATCACAATGGGTCCATCTGTATCTGGGCGCTAGCTGCCACGCTAACCTAACCTAACCTACTGACGGATGCAGTACGAATCAGCGGCTGATCACAATGTGGTTTATTTGGTAAGATCTTCGCTCCCTGCCAGTTGAGGGTTAACTAATCTTGTGGCGCATAGTATGCTTAACCACCGTAGTCCCACTGATTAGGTGGTTGGTGTGACAGAAGTCTAAATTGTCGTTGTTATTCAGCACTGCCAAGCTGAGAACTCCTCTCATAGTGTTGTCGCTTCCAACTCACCGCCTTTATGATTTATGGCTAAATTTGAAAGCATAGAACAGGAGTATCCTTACACAAAGCAATACTTAAAAAAACACAAAGCAATGTTCTAATTTGCTTGTGTCAAATCTCATCATCTTGGGAATTTGTATTAGTATTCTGAACATAACCATCAATAAAGAATTCCGCTTAATCTCATCCTGCACAGTTAGCATTTCGTGAAACAACTGAATAAATAAGCTCAACACAAGGGACGTGTTTCACTTTCAATAGTTTCCGCTTGAATTCCATTTTGTGTTTCCAATGGTTATGGCAAGTGTCCAACATGATTATTCTTTTTGGCTTCGCGAATACTGAAAATAACCATTATTCGACAAAAGGCAACAGTTTTCACCCTTTCACTCTTTTATCCTTTTTTTGACTTGCATCTTTTGAACATTACATAGAATTGGAATTTTATCTGCTGTGGAAAGATTGTACTATGTGGTGCTCGTAGAATAATTGCATCAAATATTGGTTGGTTGAAACTTTATGATTTTGTGGCTGGGTTATTACGCTTAAATCAGTCTAGGTGGAATAGAAATTAGGTTAAAAGTTAATTTCGAATGAACTTGAACTTGAACATGAGCTTCTTGAAGTATCACCTTCGATCCTACGTTTCTTCTGGCTTGTAAATTATATTAATTTTTATCAAAAGAAGAAAGTCGCAAGGACTTGTGCTGGGGATAAAACCGAGTTATTCAAATTATTCTGTACTACCTACACTCTAAGAACAATCTTCTTCAAAGTCAAAGCAAATGCAGGTTCAACAACAAAAAAAAAAGCAAATGAACGACATCGTTAACCTTTGAAATATCGCCCAGATACAAGAAATTCTTTTTACACAGCCTCTTTATATTTTTATATAGACCGTTATTGATGATGTTCTTTGAACGAGACGAGCATGGAAATAAACGACTTTGTTGCTTCGGGGCCAACATACATTATAATTTACACGCAATGCTCGGGGATAGCAAACAAATCCCAATCGATTAGGTAAAATGACAAAATATGTGGCATGTGTTGCCCCTTGAGAAAATTCATTAATTAATATATTATTTACATACAACACGGTTAGGCTTTTCTTGAATTTGCAAGCAGATATACTTTTTTTGTGTTTGGTACTAAGTTAGAAGGTTGCTAGGTTTTATGTATGTTTTGCTGGAAGGAATTTTATTGGAAACACAAAAAGTTGCTCAAAAACATGGGTGTTTGTACGAATTATTTGCTTAGGTTTAAATCTCACATTTTATAGCAGTAGCTCAGTTTTGTATGGAAAAAGAAAATTAAACATCTCTCAAGGACTGAGCAATGGATGTTCCCTTTTAGGGCCATCGTGGGGTGTCCTTAATTCCCACAGACCAGTGACTTAGAATAAAAACCAAAAGAAAGAAATCTGAAACTGTCAAATCGGGCGATTTTGCGTGTCAGTCATACAGGTACGTTTTCAAATCTTATGAACAATTCTCTGTGTAAACTGTCTATTGTTTAATTGCGTGGCTTGTAGCCTTGTTAAGATTTGAGTCTCATTCTAAACATCTTTAGCACATCGAGTGGATGGTCACGACTGCTTCCAGTCGCAATGAGACTAAAGCCTAAATACCGTAGACGATGCTATATGATCAGAGAGTCAACGACAAAATTCACGTTGGCTAAAATCACCAATCGATAATAAAATTGATGATGAAGGACGCAATTACCTGGGAGAGATTTAAGAGCAATCCATGGCTTATCTACGTACATTTTAGGTCTATTCCAGCTAGACAAATGCCATAAGGTGCATTTGCTACCTTAAAAAATACCTGAAAAACAATAAGGACATCTTATTTAAGTAAAAAACCTCTACCAACTTAAATCGCTATAAGCAAAGACTATAGAATATTATAAGACGTCGCACGTAGTACAAATTTTTTGCTCGATTTTTTTTGTTCTAGCACCCACCAATGGGTGCAGCAACATTTCAAATGTTTCAATACATTTAATATCAACAAATTAATATAAATTGTTGTTGTTTTTTCAGAATCCTGGATACATTCAAATGTTTCAAATATATTTTAGTTTGCCGCGAAACGGCAAGCGGGCTGGTTATGGGAGGGTGTACTTCAACCTCCAGTTTTTGTTTACATTCATGTTGCTAGGTAACAAGAAGTAAACAATAAAATAAAAATCAAAAATTAAAAATATACGTATACGTCCTTTCTTTGTATTAGGTGAATCTTAAGATGTGTGCGCTATTTTAATTTTTCTTCAAGGCAAGAAAATTTAAGATTTTAATTTCTCAAATTCAATTCGAATGTCTACTACTTGTAAAAAGCCGTTAGGATACAGTATTAACGTTTTTTCAGAGAAATTTCAGTAAAGTAAACTGCTCTTGAGTGTGTTTTAAGAGTTAAAAATCTAATTTTCTTAAAAACTGTTTGATAATTTGTGATTAAATTTAACATTTCGGTCATATTAAACATATTCTGCAGTATAGCGTATGTACTTTGAACTTCTGTCACAACAATACCTGTAAGCTAAAGATGGAATTAAGCTGTACTTTGGCTTTTACATGAACGATAAGCTTTTGTCTAGAAGATTTGACGTGAAATATCATTGACTAAACGAAACATGTACATATTTGACTTGGTGCCTGTAACACTATTAAAATTTACCACTTTTGTGGTCCATGTATTAATCCAATTTCCCAACTGCGAAAAAAATTTAAAATTGAAAGGTAGTTTAAATGCCGATTGCGCTGTTTTGTCATCAAATAGTGTTCAACAGTGTTGCAGCTGTACCATACAATGCATCTGCAGCGAGGGCTATGTCGGAATATTCTTTTACTTGATCCGACTTGCTATATTATCTGTTTCATTTCAGATCTCGGTGATTTCATCCATTTTTTTCGAAACACAGAGAAATAGTAAAGATAGATCAGCACCACTAGCCGAGTCCGTCTTTTTATCACCAGTTTTTGGGCCTTAGGTTTTATGTAGGACAATGAAATTTTGTATACGAGGTCTTTGGATATTGAAACAGGAACAATATTATCAATAACAAAATAAGTTTGAAGGTATACATACATATATTTACCTTTATGTTGCAATTTAGGTAGCAAGTTGCCTGCTTGATGGTGCACCTGGGTCTTAACTTTTATGTCCGTATAAAGCTGCACTCTAAAGCTCTATAAGATGTCATTTGAGAGGCAATATGTTGACTGTAAGCGGAAAGTGGCATTTAGACTGTAGAGCGGTTCAGACGCAACAAATCTTGCTGGCACTTCCAGTCTTCTATTTCTAGAACTCACGTACCAGAGTAGCAGCCTCTATTAAGGAGACAAGGTTTTATTATGCATAAATTGGCTTTGCCTGAGCAGATAAACAAGGTCATTGTATGCTTACAGGCATTTTTGCTTTCTCTACCTACTAAGTTATTTAAACAACTATATAATTAAGTCCACGAAGGATTGAAACAAGTTAAAAATTCTGCAGCACAACTTAGAATCACTGGGATAAGTTCGGCCTTATTACTTCCTTATTACTAACTTACTCAAGAGCTACAAACCGGTCCACTCAGGAGACATGCGTGGTTATTGTTCAACTAGTACCAATAACATATTTTAAAAAATACGTTCTAAATGCCTCCCAGATGATAAAGTATTTTTCAATACATTGTTGCAATATTTAATTCCAAAAATTCCACTATGATAAGTTCCTTTATTCAAAAAAATTGAAATTTTACTACTTCTCTAGGGCAAAATATTAATAACGCACACTTGGCAAAAGTGTCGAACACTTACTCAGAAAATATGTATCCTTACACAATAATTTTTCGATTCTGTTTATTTTTTTATTTCTTAAAAAGTGGGGATAAAAATAAACAATCTGCCTCCACTGGGAAGCGAACAATTGATTCGGTCCTCGAACAAAACAAAAATGGATAAATTGGAGATAGAATATTGAAAAATGTTGACGAAACATTTGAATGTATCCGCCGCGAGAAACAATAACAACAACATGGATGTTTCGGTAAACAAGAAACATTTTAGTCGATTAGCTACATATTGCTAAAAAATCCAGCTAATAAAAACATGGAACACAAATTTGTTCTGCGTGCGAAGTCTTATAGTATTATATAGTCTTTGCTATAAGGAATACCTTGCTTTACTATGTAGTACGTACCACAGAAGTTGTGAGAACATATCAACTTTGACATTTTCAACTATAAAGCGCACATCAGTTGTATGCAATAAATCTTTGACCTATCACACCCCTGACAATATTACCTACCAGGACACTATTATGCTTCGTAATTTTATTCTCATTTATCCTTTGGGATTTACGGTATCTATCTCCTTGCTATATATACATTAATCTGAAAGGATTCATCAAATTCATATACAAACAAATCTAATATCCTTTTTGATGTTTTCTCTTTCTCTCTTTTCTCCACCCACAGTGCAGTATCAATAAGCAAATATTTAGTTTAATAAGAATATCTAACAAAACAACAAGAAAAAAAAAAGTTTTTGTTGAGAGGATAACGCCAAGGGAACCAACAACGACAAACGCAAAATGATTAACATTGCCGGTGTGGTGAGCATTGTGCTCTTTTACTTGCTCATCCTAGCTGTTGGCATCTGGGCCGGACGTAAAAAGGAAGCCGGCAATGATTCCGAAGAAGAAGTCATGCTGGCTGGTAGATCCATTGGATTATTTGTTGGTATATTCACAATGACAGGTGAGATAGTAGCTAGATACAACAGATATAAAGAACCCTGAACACTGATTGAATGGATTATTTTTTTTTTTTCACAGCAACTTGGGTTGGTGGAGGTTACATAAATGGAACAGCTGAAGCTATCTACACATCGGGATTGGTATGGTGTCAGGCACCATTCGGTTATGCACTGAGTTTAGTGTTTGGTAAGGAAGTAAATCTTCTTCGTGATATTATATATTACCATAGATGGATGTCTCTTACACAGGTGGCATTTTTTTTGCGAATCCCATGCGGAAGCAGGGTTACATTACTATGCTGGATCCATTGCAAGATTCGTTCGGTGAAAGGATGGGCGGATTACTCTTCCTACCGGCACTATGCGGTGAGGTATTCTGGGCTGCTGGTATTCTAGCTGCATTGGGTGAGTCATAATTCTAAAATTTCATTTCCCACACAGTATGGTTATATGTATATAGTTTTAATATAAACACTTAAGCTAAACAATGAGCTTGTGAACTGTCCTTTACTCTTGCAACTCTGCAACAATGATAGGTTTTTCAGCTCGTTCGATCCGAGATGGTTAACTTTTTGCCAGTTAATTTTCAGACCGATGATATCCTGAATCGCTTCCATTTGATGAATGTCCATTCTACTCTAAAAGAGTAGGCATACATCGTCAGCATATAAGAGGCGTTTTAGTTCCTTTGTTTGCCGACTAAGTAGCATAGAGCACATTGTCAATCGTCATCAAAAGCAATACTGGTGAAAGAATACAGCCCTGTGGAATCTCATTATAAACTTTGAATTCGTCCGATAGCCTTCGTCTGCGCGAATAGTACATAGCTCTAAATATATGTATATGTATACTACTCCTCTGCAAGATATACCAATGTATTATGTCCTTTCAAAATCGACAGACAATAGTTCAATGTGAGTAGACGCACACGAATCGATGATGATTAAGGTGATGATGTTGTTGGGGTTGACACAGAAGGATCGTTGTGGTTGTTCAGTTCAAGAAGAAATATGGCTTTGAGCACGACGATACATTTTTGCATTGTTTAGCGTTGCCTTCCTTAATGAGTTTGATCGACATTAACTTCTTCAACTCATTTGGAAAGTTCTCGGTCTTCCAGGCTTTCTCAACAAATAAGAGCAGTTGCTCGGTCGATGTACTACATTGTTCGCATTGCTCTAAAAAGTGGTTTGATTTTATCTCGGTGATGGTCATATTCGACCTAGAAGGTGTGGTGCGCGCATGTTTTTCCTCGGTGCTTCTCGCTATATACATAGCTTAAAACAGAAGGAAAATATTCCTTTATTCTTGGAGTAATATTAAGCAAGCAATCACCTTAACTTTTCGCTGAGTGTTGGGAAGAGCTGCTTGTGGTTATTAGAAGACTCTATAAACTTCAATTTTCATATCTTTCCACTGCTGCTCTCGATTTCGCAGCCATCGCATCGACGTTATCTAACTCGCTACTTGCTATTGCTGTTTGTTCTTTTCTTCTTCAGGTACGCTTGGAAATTTAGGCCATATCCTTTCAATCTTATGCGCAAACGGTTTTTACAGCAGACACAATGGTGGCGGCAGTGAACTGCTAATTGCTTCCACAAGTCATGGCATATAGTCCGTTGACATACAAAATTAGGTTTGTTCCCGTACTCACTAAAAAGCCGAAAATCCACGAATTTTTAGGAAAAATAGTGAAATTCTGTTCCCGTACGTCAAAGTTTCGTAGTTTTTCACAGAAGATTGAGCTCATGAAGGAAAGAAATTTGTTTGGGCAAAAATATGATTCTGTCAAATGTATTGTTGTTATTGGCTTGCAAAATAATTTGAAATAAATCAATACGAATAAAAGTGGGCAGCATTTTTGTTCCACCCGTTCCTGTACTTTTTTGGAGATTTGTCTTTCTCTGAGAGAGTTTTACTCACATTCTTAGAAATTTGGTAAGCTAGGAGTTTAAGTGCAGAAAGTAGGGGAACAGACCTATACTAATTAAGTAACTCAAAGATGAACATTGTTGAGTTGTGAGTTCTTTGAACGTTATTTGACAGTTGCTGTCGTAATTTGGTTATCCAGTCCGGCTATCTAGAAGAATACTTCTAAGACAACTACTGGTGGCAAAATAGTAAGTTTGATTGGATATTTCTTGGCTGACAGATGAAACTCAGTTGTGTTTATGGCAGGCTATGTGCTCAAACTTGAGGTCTGATCCCTAAAACATGAAAAAGCCTAACACGTTTTGACATTAAGGTCTCATGTTATTATGACAGTGGTTAAACTAAACACAATTCAGTCTAGAGAACATTTATTCCATTCAAATTAAAGTAAAAGCTTTTTATGTAGCATTTTTTAACACTATGCTGTTATTTTCAATACGTTTTTCCCTTTTAATACTTAACAATAAAAAAAAAGTTAATTCTTTAATTTATAGGAGCAACACTATCTGTCATTATCGATATGGATCACCGAACTTCAGTCGTACTGTCATCGTGTATTGCTGTCTTTTATACGCTCTTTGGTGGTTTATATTCGGTAGCGTATACGGATGTGATTCAACTGTTTTGCATCTTTATCGGCCTTTGGATGTGTATACCATTTGCATGGACCAATGAACATGTCAAGAGTTTGTCATCCATGGATGTCGATTGGATTGGCTCAGTGGCACCGGAACAAAAATGGTTCTATATAGACTACGGATTGTTATTGGTATTTGGCGGAATTCCATGGCAGGTAAATTTCAACTAAATAAAGTTTTTTAATTTTCTTCTCGTTTGATGAAAAAATAAAAAAAAACAAATCACTTATTCTTCACATAGTGCTGCACTCCCAAGGAAGCGTTTTAGGTCACTTTATTTACGAGTATGTTGTGCATTTTACGAGTACAGATGGCTTTTGAATTTTTCATTTATGACATGAATGTGAGTTATGAACTTAGTTGTTGGCGAAAGTTGATTTTCCACTCTTGCCAAGTAGTTGAGCAAAAAAAAAAAAAAATAAAAAACTTTATTCTGTGTAATAAAGTGGAATAATATTCAATGGCTTACGTTGAAAGTACACTTTAGGTTGCAGTCAACTGCTTAGTTTTCATTTCAAACAAAAGATACCTGCATTAGTATTAATGGGTTTTGAATTCAATTAAGTAGTGTACGTACCATAGACTAGAATGTTAAGTTAGGGCACTCTACGTAATAGTACTGGAATTTGGTCCAGAAATCTAGAGTTTGTGATAAAAATTCATAGAGGTCATGTGTCTAATCTACATCTTTCTTCGTTTGTTAGCGGACTTACTGTATATTTCCCTGTGCAGCATGCTAAGCGGTGTACTGGTCTCAGGAAGGGTCGGCAAAGAGCTGCAACGCGTTTGAGCTCTATCCAGCTCTTTCCCAAAGAGCTCGATTCCTCCTCGACTGTTCTGCGCCACGTTTGCCTAGAGCGTCCCGCTGTTGTGACTGCTTGGGTGAGCGGATTCCACTGCATAGCGTATTTCGCAATGGAATTGTCTTCGCGCCGTAGGGTGTGTCCAATCCACTGCCACTTTCGCCTTCGTATTGTAATGTTTATAGGTTCCTGGCCCGTTCTCGTATAATGCTGTTCGTTGGAGATACAGTTCGGCCAAAAGATCCTCAGGATGACTCTTAAACATTTGTTTACAAAGACTTGCAGCCGGTGCGTGTTAATGGTGTCCACTTTCCAAGTACTGCACCCATAAAGCAGTACCGATTCTATGTTGGAGCGAAACAGTCGCAGCTTCGTTCCTAAGCTGATAATATTGGCAGCAAGTGGACAGCAAGCCGAACGCAGCTTTGGACTTCCTGATTCTGCTGCACACATCCAGTTCGGTGCCATCACGATTTGCCGAGACCACACTTCCTAGGTATAGAAAGTTGTCAACTTTCTCGACCTCCTGTCCGGCAATGTTAAGTTGGGCGCTGGTGTTAGAAGTGCTCAGGGCTTTTGTTTTGGCTGTGTTAATTTTGAACCCCACTTTGTTTGCCTCAGCTTCTAGATTCTGGACCATAAGATGGAGGTCCATTATCCGATGTGAAAGTAGACAAACATCGTCAGCGTAAGTCTAGGTGTTTAAGGTAAGATGTCATAGTCCATAGTCCATGGCTTGCTTCCGTCAATGTTGCACAGAGAATATCACTGATAACCACTTAAAATAACAGCGGTGACAGTATGCAACCTTGACGTACTCCGCTTTGGACTTCAAATTCTTCTGACACCTTGCCATTGTGCAAGATGTGACACTTACTTACCAGATTTGTTGTTGAGTGATTACTACGTAGGAGGTCTGAGCTTCAACTAGAAAACAAAAAGGGACATAGGACCTCCTATTTAATTACCATTTTATAGTCTTATTTTGTTCAAATTGTACTTGTCCATTCTGGCAGTGTTGCTTCTCGGTAGACATAATTTATTTTCTTCTCAATTCCTGTCTTTAGAAATGTACGTGTATGTCTAGAACATAACTATGGCATAGCTTGGAGGGGAATAACTGACAAACTTATCTGGACATACAAGCTTTTTGAGTCTTTTCATAGTCCTTTCTACCACATTTCTTGTTGGAGAATGAAGAAGGGAATGCTGATTCCTTTCCAAAGAAAGCTTAAAAATATATTCTAAGCTCATAGACATAAAGTCAAACAAACATTTAGAAGTATTATTGTGATAAAAAAACGTCTAAAACCTCACCAGCATTCGAAACAAAATTGCCCCCTCTATTTGTCAAAATATACATAACACTTAAGTAAAGTTGCACGAAGCCATTTAAGGGCCTCTTGTGGCTTAAATTAATTTTACTTTATATAATTTTCCTTTCATCAATCATAAAGATTTATAAATATATGTGAAACTACCAGGATATACATATAACATCCATAGGAGGATAACACATTTTCGAGATTAATCTCAAAGGCACCATTAAAAACTTTACATCTTTGAACAGAAAAATGAAATTAAAAATTTTGCAGGTCTATTTCCAACGAGTATTATCCAGTAAGACTGCTGGACGAGCACAAATTTTATCCTATGTCGCCGCATTCGGTTGTATTTTAATGGCTATCCCACCGGTTCTAATTGGAGCTATTGCCAAGGCAACTCGTAAGTATTCCCCCACATGGATTTGTGTAAAAGTTAATTGCATGTCCTCCCTCTCTTTCTCTGTATAGCATGGAACGAAACTGACTATAAAGGTCCTTACCCACTGACTGTTGACCAGACCAGTATGATCCTACCTATGGTACTGCAGTACTTGACACCTGATTTTGTGTCATTCTTTGGACTTGGCGCTGTGTCTGCGGCTGTGATGTCCTCGGCTGATTCCTCTGTCCTGTCGGCCTCATCGATGTTTGCTCGAAATGTGTATAAATTGATTTTCCGTCAGAATGCATCCGAAATGGAAATCATCTGGGTTATGCGCGTATCCATTCTGGTCGTTGGAGTGTTGTCTACAATTATGGCACTAACAATTCCATCAATTTATGGACTATGGTAAGAGGCATCAACTGTTGTTACTTGCCAAAAGTCGCCAATGAGATTCAATTATTTATTTTAGGTCAATGTGCTCCGATTTGGTGTACGTCATCCTATTTCCACAGCTACTGATGGTGGTGCATTTTAAAGAGCACTGCAATACTTATGGCAGTTTAGCAGCATACTTGATAGCATTCTTTGTACGACTGTCAGGCGGGGAGCCTTTGATGGGTTTACCTGCATTCATTCACTATCCTGGCTATGATGAGGAGAATCAAGCGCAATTGTTTCCCTTCCGAACGATGGCGATGATAATGAGTCTGGTTACACTGGTATTTGTATCGTGGTGGACAAAGTATGTATACTGGTCTATTTTTGTCTATGATTAAAGGTGTTAAAGGAGGTTTTTTTTATTTTATTTCTATCACTAAAAGGATGATGTTTGAATCTGGTAAACTTCCACCGAATTATGACTACTTCAGGTGCGTGGTTAATATTCCTGAGGATATCGTAAGAGTGGGTGAGCCATCAGAGGCTGGAGAGCAGGTAATGATGTTGAAACCCAGTTAATTTGTAGATGTATACTATTTTTATTAGATTTTAGATTTTTTGTATTTTTATTAAGCTTTTATAGTTAAATGATTTGCTTTTATTTTAAATAAAGATTCAATGCATCTAATTGGTTTGATTTCGTTAATAATTTAGTTAACCTTAAGTAGTCATGATTTATGTGAATCAAAGTCAAAATCGATTAAAGTTTGGTGAAATAAAAATTGGTAGCTTGAAAAGTATCTCGTAAGATGTGTTTGACTAGAGAAATGCGGGTGGTAAACTCCTTTTAAATGGATAAATTCTGTTCTGTGACAAAGTGCAATACAAAAACTTACCTAATCCTAGCAAATAAGACCGGTATCTTGTTGCTCTGGTTTTAAGCATGTGGCAATGCTTTTTGTTCCTAGAGGCATCAAACATTTCAATGGAAATGTGAGGAAATTATATTATGTCTCAATATGGGTGGTATTCAAATCCTGTACCAGAGCTCTATTTGATTTTTCTTTCATTTATAATTCACAGTAATTGTTTCCTTTTTGTAAGCAATGTTTTGAAAATATTTACATATTATATCTTCTTTCACTCCTGGAGCGATCAGACATCAGCCATTTTGAGGCATCAGCAACGACTTGTTTTGCAAATCTTTTGAACGTCGTTCCACTCTTTCTAAAAGACCTTGACTCCAATTCAAAGGTCCTTAACATTACTCTACAATATCCTGCTGTTCTGCCTGAGTGGGGGAGTGGATTCCACTGTATGGCGTATAGCGCAATAAACATGTACACGAAAGTTGTGCATAAAATAATAAAAGCAAAGGACACGTCACATTTGAATTTTTAGATTTATGCCGGCTTTTGGTATATTCTGCTCTTTTGTGAGGCGTATTGAGGTCCTTATTTTAGGGGCTTATTTTGAGGTGCCTGTGTAAATACTTTGGCCATTTAAACAAATCGCTTTGCGTTTTTTGGTTAATAAATGACTACTGAAGTTATTTTCTGTGCGGTTTGGAAAATTTTTGATTAGATTCGTAGATATCACTATCATCAAAGTGGCGGAGTGGGAAAAGTTCTCTTCATCTAATAACATCATCGACACACGTCTAGCAGACAATTTCTGGAGCGGGGCTTTGACAGCACACCTCCAATGACTAAGCAATTTATGTTGTAAAAACACACAAGCCAATAGCCATTATCATTCCCTTTACCATGGCCGTGAACTCCTCTCACGTGCCTGGTATCCAGATGGCCTTAAAATTGTCTACATCACTCTCAGTTACGTCGTTTGTCAAAGGATAACACTGTATGGTTGCAAGTCAAAAATACTATACTGTTAGTTTCAGTTTGGAGTTAATCATAATTCATATTTTTATTCATATTCCAATCTTTTATTTAAATGTCGTTACTTATGTAAGTTTTCAACTCAAATAATAACAATAAGCATGTGCATGTAGATAGCATAAAAAAACATCAATTTTAATTGTAATTTCGCAAATAATAGCTCTCTGTAATGGCGGGTCCACTGGCGCGTTCATATGGTGCTGCCACTATGGTAGGTAAAGACGAACGCAATGGTCGAATAAATCCAGCACTAGAACCGGACGACGATTTGCCAGTCGTCGAGGCACAGCGCCTGAATCAAAAAACCTCGACCAGTGCTTCTGGTAGCGGTGGCGGTGGACAACCAGGACAAGCTGTGCCAACTGCTGAGCAGGATAATACTGCCTTCTAATAGATGTAAACCTTCATCAGCTGAAATTATATACAACCAACTAAAAACTAAACTCTTTAAAAAAATAAAAACACTCAAAAAAACCAAACAAACTACTTGTATTGAAAAATATAAAATATTTTTATAAATATACTCGAATCTACAATTAGTTACAAATTTATTAACTTTTAAGTGATACAATATTGTTAAAAAGAATTATTTCAAATTAATCTCTATTTAGTTTCTTGTTGAAAGAAAGAAATTAAGTGCTCAGGTATTATTGTTGGATAAATTGTTTCTTTATTAGTACAAATTACAATTATTTTTGTTGAAATTATTTTATAAAATAGTTTATTTGAATTTTATTTATATTTATTTTGTTAAATTACTATACAATCTTAGGTATCATTAAAAGTCAACTATATTTTCTAGGAAATACTATAAAAAAAGAAGTATTAAACAGGTAACTAAAAATAAAACTATATAAAGAAATGTAAAAACAAGAGTCATGTCTAACAAAAAATCACACGAAATTATGCCACTGCAACTGAACATATCATTGTGAATACTGCTGTAATGTAGTCTTTATTAAAGCCTGTAAGGTTTAGAAAATATTATTTAAAAAAAAAACAAGATAGGTATAAAGTATGTAGAAATTTATATAAACACAAATATTATGTATAGTAATACACGACTTATAGTAAATGCATTTGCTAGGAAAGAGTTTATTGTTAGTTTTTAAAATGTTTTTTATTTGATTACAATTTCTCTATTGTGAATAGCCTTAGCATATCAAGCGTGATCATAACGTTGTTGGCATTCTTATCTTTAAAGAAAGTACGAATAATACTGGCATTTCACAAATCACACCTTCGAGTCCTAATTTTGACAGTTTTGATTTTTTTCTATGTAACCGCCGAGATAAAAATGCACTTTTTTCGAAAAAAATAACGTACATTTTAGTTGAAACATGAAAAAGGAACGTTTTACATATATCTATCGTGCCCTTATGGGTCAAAGAGTCTCAACAAAGCAGTTGCTACTGCAAAGAAACGAGTGGCTCGCTGACTATTGCGTTGGATCAAAATTCAAATCTCAGAAGATAATAAAAAGTTTTTTCATCACTTCCCCTTGACAAACGTTCATAAATGCTTCAAACTCTGCCATTTGAGCAATGACGAAAACCTCATAAGAGAATAACTTGAGTCTGAGTAAAACGTTTTCGCTATGTATGATAACTTTGCTATGGCTGATTTGTTTTATTTTTGCCAAAAGAAAATATCCGTCGGCTTCAATTCTTTCACAACCTGGGTTTTATACGAAAACATATCCACTGTAGTTATAATCCTCTAAACGGATTTTATCCGATAGTCCAAGTTGTGCTGAACATCTCGTTGTTAATGTTCTGTTCTAACCGCTTACCAGTTAAAGTTTAAGTGGACTTTCACTATTAAGGATGTACCTACACACATATGTATATGTATCAGGTTGCTGAAAACATACACTCAGGCGATTTATTGTCGTAAAGCTCACTAACATAGGATTTCAAAATAAAATTGTTTTTTTGTGCATTGTGTATCGTTCCAGAACTGTTTCGTATAATTTAGAAAAAAACTACAATTGAAATAAAACTAATTAAAAGTTTTCAGAATTGGAACTTAGGGTCAGAATTCGAGGACAATTTTTTATTTTATTTTAGTGAAGGTTTCGAAAAATAACACATAAATTTCCTAAAAAATCACTTTCACTTGTTGTTTTCAAACTTGAGAATAAAAAATTGAAAAAAAATAAAAAAAAAACGTTTATTTTTTTACATTTTTTTAACTAACAATAAAATTTTTCCATTTATCTCCTAGCCTTTGAATGAACTGTATAAAATAAAGTAATTTTAATGGATATCGCTAAATGCATTATAGAATAAAGGATATACATGTTTGTATATCTAAAGAAAAATCTCTCAAGATTTTTATCAAACAAAAAATTGCAACAAATACGTAGATGTTTTATCATAAGAATTATTATCTTAGAATAATATTCTTTAAACGTAAACAAGGACAACGCTACAAAATTCTTAACTGAATAGAAAAAATGCAAAATTTAATCCAGAAAACATATCACTAATTGTGTCCTTCCACAAAATTATATACAGTACATATCATGAAAAAAAGTCATAACTGAAACGAAACATATCATTTTAGTGTGTATAGTTATAGATTATAATAAATATTGTTATATAAATGAAATGAAATATATATATATATATATATATTATGTAAATGTAAAAAAAATAAGTATATAAAAAGAATCTCTAAAAGAGTCAGATATTAGATGTTACAAAACAGAAACATATATATACAATTATATATACAATACATAAGAAAAACTATTTAAACAAACAACTGAGTAGTACCTATTCTAAATAAAACAAAAAAAAGAAATTATAATTATTTGAAGAATAAATCGTTATGAAATGGCAGCATTAATATATTTCTGAGTCCAGTTGATTAATTCAATTCAAATATTTAATATTTATTCTAAAAAAAAACGTTACTGAGTCAATATATTATATAACGAGATCGTACTGAATATCTTCATTTTGTTTTTGTAAATTGCCTAAAAAATAACTATTAAAATAAATACATACCGTACAAGTCTTGTTGTGTTACTACGTTGTTTAAATTTACTAAAACAAATTGGTGTTGAAAATAATGTTATTTTATCGTGCTATGTATATGTAAAAAAAAATACCAAAAATATATATATATGTAATTATAAAGATGAAATTATGAACCTGCTAAAAACTCCATTTGTTTTTTAAATTGTTATTTTTTTCATCAGAAATAGTTGATGTGTAATAAATGAAGAAAAAGTATATAGGATATATTTTGTTAGTTACAAACCACCAAATTTATTTTTAAAGAAGTACCAAAAAAAAAAAAAATACAAACATAAAGAAGAAAGTCAATTTTTATTAAATTACATGCAAATATGTTATACCGATAAATTTAGCAGGAAAGATGAAAAAGTGAATAAAGAAAAAATATTGGTTTCCTTGTTGATGAATTTGGTATTTTTTTTGGTTTATTTTAACAGATACTCACGGTACTAAGGGACGAGGCAAAGTTACTCAAAATGTTTGAAATAGGGTGCACCTGCAGAGAGGAAGAAAACAAAGAGAGTCTCAATACAAATTTTTAAGTTAAGATTACAAAGAACCGGATTTGTTTTAATCCTTTAGATTTCCAAAAATAGCCTTGTTTTTTTTAAAACTTTCGCAGGCAGCATCAAAGACAAAAGCAAGAACCTACTGCCTACAACTCTTGATCCCATCCGCAGTAGAAGAGTTGCTGTCTATTTATTCGGTTTTTTTTTTTACAAACGTTGGTAAGACTGTGAAATTAATTCGGTTCAGCAGGGTGTGTTCGCAGTCATGAAGACAGTACAAGATTATAAGTTATCTTGTACAATGTTCTTTATTGGCCGGAAAATAAACTGGAGTGAATTCTGGAATTTATTGGGCAAATTTTGTTCTATCTTATAGTATTTAGACGTATAAAAGAATTTGTTTAAAGAAATTCTGTCCACTAGTTCATTAGTAACTATTTTGTCTAAATGTTAAGTGGAAAGAAAAGTTTTACTTATTTATTTTCCAATCACTTCATCGAATCGGCGCGACGTCTTAATTAGAGGCTAAATAAATGCAGAAGTAGAAAATATCTACAAGAAATAACCAAACAATTGTCATAACATATTTTGAATTTGCGAAGAAACTGAGTCTAATGTCTTAAAGCTTCAATCATTTATCTTTCGTTAAAGAAAAGAACCGTCTATTTTAATTTATATTGAGAAAGCTGAAGATTAAAAAAGAATAGTGAAAGAAATATAAATAGAGTTATAACACACGTACTATATTTCGATGACAGCTAATGTCATAACACCGAAGTCGCACGTACTTACTTAGGGATATAAAAACTCAGCTGTCGATAGTCACTGCGGATTGTCCGAATGAACTGTTGGCTGCGGGGAATAAAAAAAAAAACGCTTGGCAATTTATTGCGTGATATTTCATTTCACGAGGATACTTTGTTGGAGTGTGTTCAGATGTCAACAGTATACACTTGCTTTTTGTTCTACTAAAACAAACTATTTGTAAAAGAAAAATGACATTTACAAAAAATAATTGGGACACTAACTGACAATAGTTTCTAGTATCCAATTCAAAGTATAATACTGTCTTTAAAGAACAGCTGTACTTTACCAAAATGTTCACTCTTTTTTCGTGCTGCTTATGGCCAAGTATATACTTATTTATTGAAGGAATTTAATTCTAAAAGGCAAAAGAAGTGTAACTAAAAATTGCATGTCTTTACACAGAACTAGATCCCTTCTAATTTTAAAATTATGTCCACGCCTCAAATTTATTTGAACTAGCCTTCTTTCTAAATTATCGGTTGGCTACTATAAACTTCAAAAGGCTCACTTTCAATGAACCTCAATTCACTGACCTAGTATAGTCTGGCACTAAAGCGACTGACGAAATTCAATATACCTTTTCACTCTTTTATTTGCCCAGAGCACCCGCAGACCATTTATTAACTCCTGACCTAGACATTAGTGTTGAATATAACGAGCAAAAAGAAAGAGACTTGAATTAGCAAAATAAATTTATCTACAAACGCCACCACAATGACCGACGCGACGTCAAGTCTTGTAGCTCAAAATTAATTGACGCATTCGTCATGCGAAGTGGCAGCAACATGTTTCCACCGATTGTGCAACATTTTCAAGCACTCAACCATATGCCCTAGGAAATTGCAAAAAAAAGCATTAACAACAGTAGAAAAAAAAAATAACCGCTGACCTCTTCGTGAAGATATGCGAAATTAATCTGATTGCATCTAGTATCTGTATCTCGGCATTCAAACACAAACATATTCTGAAATAATTAATAAACCAAACGGATACGACTGGTAGATAGAAGATACAAAGAACAGCGGCTTATGTCAATAGCGATTTCGTTGGAATTTCGATATTTACCTCACAAATAGCAATTTTAGCTTTAGCTTCCGAAAGCATCGAATCTAAGGTTAGCCTACAGACAGTGCTCTGCTCTCTGAGCTGGAACACAACAAAGCGAACAATCAAATATTATTAGTTAATCTCGACGATTATAATTACATCAATTATGCATTCGGCTAATGATGATGCGCCGCGCCGTCGTATTGGTTCATTGAGAAGAGATGACTTTGTGTTCTCGGCAATCATCATAACCAACTGACATTGCTCGGCTACACAGGGTTACGCAAGCGCTTTGGTTTGCACAGACCGCAGATGCACATGGCATCGTGTGCAATGTATAGTATGCTCAGTTGGGTGAGGCGCCCCAAATCCATCAACGTCACACTCTCAGCACCTGTTGCTGATAAATTACCTTTTTTGCATAACTCTAGAGCGCATCTAGTCAAGTGTTGCTCTTCCCCCCCCCGAATGTTTTCGTGTTCAAATTCCAAAACCATTGCCGCTGTTTGTTCTGTGATAAATTTGTGATGTTGTCGAAATGCTGCAGCACCAAACCACCGCCAATTAGCTGTGGCAACAGAAAAACCATATACTACGAGTTGCCGCCGCAGAATTTCAAAGTCAGCTCCATGATAACAGGCAATATTTTGTGGCAGTTTATCAAGAAGATTGCCGCTGCCGGTTGGTATTCGTATCCGTAACACAAGTCCCGCGCAATGGAGGAGAATGACAATTAGTTTGACATTGAAGCGCCTTGTGTGAATTTGAGTTGAACAGCACCGATTTAAGCGATGACACGATGCGGTGACAATTGCACCTCATTGCATATGAAAATTAAATTAACCCATTTGTGCAAGCTATTTCGGAGGCGGTGGCAAGTGCAGGAAAGTGAAAGTTTCTATTTCATAGCAGACTTGACGAATGATGTATCATGAGTTGATTGATGGATTTGCAAAAAGGTGCCGATCATTTTAAATTCATAGCCAGATGGCAAATGTCATGGAAGGGAAACAAAGAATTGTTGACATATATTAGGCGAAAGACAATTTGTATAATAATTGCAATTGCACCTTCAAGCTGAGCTGCGATCACACTAATGACTTGAGCGATGGTGTGATGTTAGAAAAATGTACTTTGTAAGGTCAAACGAAGAATGATGGTTCTTTGAGGCTTTTACTAATGACTAGTTTTTTTTTCTCTTAAGTTTGGCCTTCGAAGCAAGCTTAGTAGTGCATCTATTACAAGACGCATTTGCATCATTTTCTTTCAATGAACATTAGCCAGACTAATGATTAAGGCTTTGAAACTCCATCAAACGAATCCTTCAAGAAAAACTCTTTCATTGTAGCACA
Source organism: Chalcosyrphus nemorum (assembly GCA_949716465.1). Classification (NCBI taxonomy): domain Eukaryota; kingdom Metazoa; phylum Arthropoda; class Insecta; order Diptera; family Syrphidae; genus Chalcosyrphus; species Chalcosyrphus nemorum. The sequence goes on along the minus strand of OX454333.1, from coordinate 15,126,545 downwards.
CGCAGCTTTGTGAGTAGTTTCCCATTTGGGACCAATGTTCTGGTGATAAATACCATCATTTTGTGTCATATCCGGGTTTACTTTGATCCCGATATATGTGGGGTTTTGGATACTTGAACGACTTCGAAAGCTTGACAATATTCTATAGGTGCGTGTCCATTTGAGAGTGAATATGTAGCTAGCAGCTCTTAGTAGCAAACTCGCAAGTTGACACAGTCTTAAATGTAGCTCGTGAAGATATCTCTTAATTATTCAGTTTGAAGATCTCTTGTAAGACAAGACCCTGAACCGAATTGTCGACGGGGATCTTTTCTTTTTTTCTTGATTAGAATAGTCTCAAGGAATAAACGCTCAAAAATCTAGCAGATAATTCTAATTTCCACCCGAGAGTAACTCTGAAGAGTGGTAATCCTTCCATTATTCTAGAGGGGATCATTAGCGGGTGCTTCACGATTGTCCTAAGATCCATTGTGGTGCCATATAAATTGTGGTAATATCTATTTATGCATTGGTTTCCTGTCGATTGGTACTGAACCAAACTTATTCTTATAATAAAATCCTTCATGCTCTCGAGTGGAACTTGCGCTAGTTCCTCTAGTTCATTGAATAGTTTCCTTCGTAGCGACATGTTTGCAGATTGGGACACTTACACAGCAGATGTTTGATACTTTCTATTACCACTATATCATGGCAGCTTCTGCTGTTGTCAGGTGTAGTCAGTCTGATAGTCGTCGCTCTTATCGGGCAGTGTCCAGTTGATACACCAACCATTATACATACGTGGTGTTGAGATTATATCTAGCTATTGGGTCTCATTCTCTTTTGAGTACTCCTATATAAAGTTTTAGAGGATTACGAGGGCTTAAACTATTAGCGCGTATTGTCTGCAATGCAGTCTTGTTGGCCTTGGTTTGGAAGATGCTTAAGTCCCTCGAGAGCTTGTATGAATCATTGATGTTGAGTGATTCACAGAAAACTCAAGTGTCTGTTCCTATATTCACTTAAGACCTGTCAGTATACGAGTACATATGTGGAGTTGAACATCCTGTAAACTGCTTCGAGTGTTGAACTCCCACACATGTCTTATTGATTTTGTCTTATAAAGTTTCAAGTTCGGTACGACATAGTTCGTTGTTCTGAGGAGATCAGTCAATCTGTATCTTTGGAATATAGATCCATTTTTTATTCATTCATGCAGCTTTGCTTCTATATGCTTGATTGACTAACTACGCTCTTGGCAGCTGTGATACGCATGAACTCATCTAGAGGAAGGTTAAGTAAAATTTCCAACCGAGGAAGAAGAAGAAGTGAGGATACACCAGGAGAGGGCTAGAATACGACAATGTTTGCCTGTGCAACTAAACAACAACTCCTTCACGGTTTAAATCTCAATTTTGCATTTTTGCCGTAGATATCCTGTTTTAAAGTGCGAACCTAACCACTGAAATCAAGCACTTCGCTTGGATGAAAAACAGGCTTAAAGGATTCAACTTACAATAAGTTAAGATCCTGTGCAATGCTTTTTGGCCTTAGCTAACGAAAGCTTGACATCATACTGTTGTAGTTATTATCACCAGCTGGAATCCACGTGGAGGATTTTTGCCTAAAAATTTATAGACCTATCTATTCCATTAACCCAAAGTTACTGCCTTTTGGCTGGGAGAAAGTAACTAAATAGCTGCCGCAAATGTTATTTATTACCCTTACAAATGATTTACAACGGCAAATAGTTTTAACTGGCAACAATTTCTGTAGCCTCTTCCTCTTTGATCATAAGAAACATAACAACATAAGTTCATATTCAGATTCCTCCTTAAAGATACTTGGTAAGGTCATCAAACAAGCTCGTAAGATTGCTTTTTTTGCTTAACAAATCATTCTGGCCTTGAAGTTTCCTTCTTTCATGGTGTTAACTTGGTTTGGTTTTGACAATAAGCACAAAATTTAATCAAAAATAAGCTATCAACATTTTTTATTTGAAAATTCAAATATGTATCTAACAATGACTGGTCACAATGAATTAACCCACCGTCCCACAATAACGCCATTCCCATTCAATTGCAGCAGTAGGTAGAGAAAAATCATCAAAACAAACCGTCATAATACTCAGTCTTCTGTGGCGTTATCATTTTGCATCTGCATCCACTCAATTGGAGGTCCCCACCACCAATGCGCCGCATCACACAACACAACACAAGAGATAGAGATACTCGTCTCTGCACATGGATTGCAAGTTCCTACACCACGGAAATGCATAAATTTTCGCTTTAAAACAATTTGCTGAAATCTGAGCACGAGATATTTTATGATATCCATTCGAATGGATTTATGCCCAGACGGACGGGTTGGATTTATGAGATTCAGTGGCAGCAGCAAGCGAATCCCATTCTGCAGCAGTTTTGTGTGTTCATCATGCATGCGCTATCTGATTGATTCAAGATCTCAAGTCAAGCACAAAGCGACAGAAGAAAAACAAAAAAGCCAACGTATTGGCATATTCTCTTGGGTACACTGTTAGATGTCGCATTATGGTCGAATGGTGGAGTGAGGGTGGGCAAACAAAGCATGGAACCCAGAAGAAGAGATGTTTATCTATGAAATACTTGTGCTGTTCCAAGGAAAGCACTTCGTAAATCCGTTTTCATTATATGTTGATATACAATGTAAATGGATTGGGTAATTTGTTGTTGGCACATTATTCGGTGGGGTTTTGTGCTAAAAGGATGGAAGTAACAGGAAGTTATTGCACTCAGTCACATCAGTTGACGGTAAATTTTGTTTACCACTAAAAATCCAAAGTCTAGGATCATATTTTAGGTTTTAGTCCTCAGACGCGTCAATGAAACTTTTTGCCTGAAGGCCTACATATATGTGTATGTATCACCAAGAGGGGGATGGATGGATACATAAAGGATCGTTTTCGTCGTTAGAATTTGAAATAACTTACGAATGGATTTTACATTTAAGTATATGTCGTAGATAAGTGGCATCCCTGGGAATAATTAACCTACAGTTCCACAGATGGTGCCACAGATGAAGCTTGGACATCCATCTAACCATCTAAGCTTTGGAATGGCAGAAAAATAAAACCATAGAAGACATATCTAATTTATAATTTTATTGAATTAAGATGGAGGCTTTCTTGCTACTCAAAACTATGAAAAGAGTGTTCGAGGTCAGGGTTTCTCTCCTGGGAAAATTTTATAGACTTAGAGTAAGCTTTTGATTGACTCAGCCAGGCGCCATTGTGTGCACGATGGGATGAATTATGAATGAAAGTTGTATTGTATATAGACAATCCTTTTCTCAGTGCTATAAAGTGTTACCATCTCGATATCTGATGAAGCCCAAAATCTACATAATTCTGAAAATTGCATTTTTGAGCTAATAAGCCAATTCAACAGTAAAACCTTATCTTCAATAGCTATGGACACTACTTAGTTTGCTAATCATCTCAGTCCTAATTTTTGATGCTTCTACTTGGTCTTCATTGAAGGCAGATGAATGTAACCCTAATTTCGTTTCGTTTGTGTTGAAGGGGTTTGCATGACGAACTATACGAGCTGTACAGAAACCTAGACAGAAAACTGACTTTTGTACGTTTGAGATGGTTAGAACATGTACTAAAGCGATTGGAGACCAACTCTTCGCTTAACAAAGAATCTAGCTCAGAGGGATGATACTCTAAAGGGTCAAAACTAACTTGGACTTAAGGTAAATCGTAAATCAAGAGGTTTGTTCAATGATGCTCAGATTCACAGAAAAACTAATATAGACGATCGTTTTCGGTCCACAAGAGCAATACCAACGATTTTGAATGTATTCTGATGTTTCACTCAAAATCAAATCGGAGCTCATGTACACATTCTCAATCGGCGGTAGTTTTCACGGGCGCAGTCATTTTTCTGTACATTTTGTTGTTGTTCATTGAATGACAGCCTGCTAAAAATGTGGTGTGCAAAAGGAAGGAAAGGGACACCACGATTGTTTTTATAGTTACGTCTTGTTCGCACGTTCGTTCACATGTATTCACATTTAGGAAACTCTGCGTACTTTACAAAATCTTCGGCAGGGGAACGACCGTCTATATTGTGATTGTGTTTACAGCACTCTTTTCTGGTTTTCCATCTGACTGAGCCCGATTCGTATTTGGGTTACCAAAATGTCATACTTTTTGGTTGTATGTCTTTAGATACTTTAGATACGACTCTAGACAGAAATATTATTTTGGTGCTTTCTAAGCCTTTGACATTTGACATCATTCTTGAAGCCATCGCTTTGGCATCATTATTTGAACTCTATGAGTTTCAGTATGCCGTTGTTAATTAGATCCCATAGAACAGGTCCGAGAACAGAAACTTGTGGAATGCCGTCGGTTACAGAGTACTCCCACATCCTTATTTCAGTGTCGTATAGAGGGACCCTCTTTATTCAAAGGATATATTCTACTGCATAAATATTTCTCAGCACCTCCATAATATGCGTTTAATTTGTTGCATTGAATTCGTTTTTAACATCATCCCAATACCTGACATAACCTATTAGAGCCTGTTTCTACACCAGCTTAGGTCACAATAACTAATCTCAAATCTCCGAAATCACATTCAACATAAAAAGTTTAGCTTTTCTTTGGTTTTCCTGGATCCGGTGTTTATAATAAGTGTCAGTCAGCAAATATATGCGTGTTAATTCTGCAAAACAAATCCACATTTTTCAACACGCGAAAACTGCAGTTTCTGTAAAAACTTAACGCCTGTAACGTTTAGCATAAAAAAATGAAAAAATAAATTAACATTATCCACATCTCGTTTATTCATTGGCAGTGGTATCTTAAATAAATTTATTACAAACATTATTATAATAAAAAACAAAAAACAAAAATAAAACATAAAATTCTTAAAAATAAAAGAAAGGGAAAATTAAATTTAAAAAAATTCTAAAAATAAGAATTTACTAAATTTGAAGGTAAAAATAAAATGTAAACTAAAACAATTTACATTCAACACACGGTTTTGCATCGGAATTTCGTCCTTCGATTTTGTTGTTCTTGAAATAAAAAAACTTCTCGGGAGCTTTTTGAGTATTAGACTTAATACTGAATGAATAGAGAAAAGGAAATAGAGAGCGATGAAAAGATGATGATATTAGACACGAAGAGGCTTCAATCAATGGTTGTTCATAAGGCACTTGTGTGGTGTGAAAACCTCTGTGGTGATCTTCTATTTACGATATTTGTAACCACCATCTGGTGAGTAGCCCTGTTGAATGGTTTCAGGAACCGAACTTGGGGCGCCATAGCTAGATGAGGGTGCTGAAGGGGCGCCGTATGAGCTTGATGGAGATCCGCCACCGGATGAGTATCCATTTGAACCACCTCCTGATGAGTATCCGTTTGATCCGCCACCACCCGACGAGTAACCGTTCGATCCGCCACCATTGGAGTAGCCATTGGATCCACCACCACCCGATGAGTAACCGTTTGATCCTCCACCACCTGATGAGTATCCATTTGATCCACCACCATTCGAGTAGCCATTGGATCCACCACCACCCGATGAGTAACCGTTCGATCCTCCACCACCGGATGAGTATCCATTTGATCCGCCACCATTGGAGTAGCCATTTGATCCTCCATTAGATGGCGCACCATAGCTAGATGAGGGTGCGGGTGCTGGTGCTGGAGCAGCAGGCGCCCCGTAGCTGCTGGATGGCGCTGAACCTGATGAACTGTAACCACCGTTAGATGGTCCCTGTGGAGCGTCGTAGCTTGATGAAATTTGAGATCCTGAAGAGTAACCTGATCCGGATGCTGGTCCAGATGCTGGGGCACCATAGCTGGAGGAAGGTGGTGAGGGAGCCGCTGGGGCGCCGTAGGAGGATGAAGGCACTGGTCCCGAGGCGGGAGCACCGTAACTGGAGGATGGTACAGATGGAACACCATAACTAGTGGCTGGTGGCGATGGAGCGGCTGGCGCACCGTAGCTTGAAGATGGTGCAGAAGGGGCACCGTAACTTGAAGATGGTGCAGATGGGGCTCCGTAGCTTGATGATGGAGCGGATGGGGCACCGTAGCTTGATGATGGAGCTGGGGCTGGAGCGGAGGGAGCACCGTAGCTCGGTGACGGAGCAGATGGAGCTCCGTAACTTGCTGATGGCGCAGATGGAGCACCATAGCTAGATGATGGAGCTGGGGCAGATGGAGCACCGTAACTTGAGGACGGAGCTGGGGCAGATGGAGCACCATAGCTCGAAGATGGAGCTGGAGCAGGTCTGGATGGTGCACCATAGCTTGAAGATGGCCTTGAAGGAGCGGCTGGAGCACCATAGCTGCTAGATGGAGCCGGGGCAGATGGAGCACCGTAGCTTGACGATGGTCTTGAAGGTGCAGCCGGAGCTCCATAGCTTGATGAAGGTGCGCTATAGCTTGAGGAAGAAGATGACGATGCTGAAGAGTATCCACTGGAACCGCCGCCATTTGAAGGCGCGCCATAACTAGTGGATGGGCCAGATGGAACTCCGTAGCTAGATGATGGTGGTGATGGAGCGGATGGGGCGCCATAGCTTGACGATGGAGCAGGAGCTGATGGAGCACCGTAGCTTGAGGACGGAGCTGGAGCAGATGGAGCACCATAACTTGAGGATGGGGCTGGTGCAGGTCTTGATGGTGCCCCATAGCTAGAAGATGGTGCTGAGGAAGCACCACTGTAACTTGGTCCAACTGGAGCGCCGTAACTAGAAGATGGCGCAGAAGGAGCACCATAGCTTCCTGATGGAGCCGCTGGGGCACCATAGCTCGAAGATGGAGCACCTACGCTTGGAGCACCATAACTGGATGACGGAGCTGGAGCGGGAGCAGATGGAGCGCCATACAAAGACGATGGTCGTGAAGGTGCTGATGGAGCACCATAAGAAGATGATGGTTTTGGCGCCGATGGAGCCCCATAGCTGGAAGATGGGCGGGATGGAGGAGCTCCATAACTTGGTGATGGCTTGGAAGGTGCACCATAGCTTGGCGATGGAACAGATGGGACACCATAACTTGTTGATGGTGGTGATACTTTAGGTGCACCGTAGCTGTTGGATGGCGCAGCTGGTGGTGCTCCATATGAGGATGAAGGACGCTTTGGTGGTCCATAGCTTGAGGATGGTCGTTTTGGTGGTCCATAACTCGATGATGGAGGCGCAGCTGGAGGTCCGTAGCTTGATGAAGGTTTTTTCGGTGGTGCACCGTAGCTAGGTGATGGTCGGCTTGGGGCTCCATAGCTAGAAGATGGTGGAGATGCTGGTGGGGCTCCGTAGCTGGACGATGGTCTGCCACCGCCGCCACCACCACCACCAGACGGAGCACCGTAACTGCTTGAAGGTCTTGACGGGCCAGATGGTGGGGCGCCATAGCTACTGGATGGCCTTGATGGGGCGCCATACGAAGACGATGGTCTGGCAGGAGGGGCACCATAGCTTGATGATGGCTGCGCGGGTGGTGCACCATAGCTACTCGATGGACGAGATGGAGTGCCGTAACTCTGTGAAGGTGCAGCCGGTCCAGACGGTGGTGGCAAGTAAGAATTTGATGGCGCGTTGTATCTCGTCGATGGTCTCTGACCCGAAGTGGGCGGTAGGTAACTATTCGATGGTGATGGTGGCTCACTGAAGACCATGCCTATGCAGCACACCGTGATGCAGAGCACCTATAAGGAAAAAACGAAACAAGAAAAACGCACAACAATGTTGGAAGAGGCTTATTTCGAAATTAACGGCGCAGCAACTTACCGTCGTCGTCAACTTCATCATCCTCATCGCGATTGAACTAGTTTCTCACAGAATTTACAACCTGCAACATAAAAGAAAACCCAGATGAGATCTATTTAGTCCAATTAACAGCCAACCAACTCCCAAGCGGCAATGCATTGTATTGCATAATCTGTACATGCTCCCCCCCCCCCCCCCTTCATGATGAGACTGAAAATTTTAACGCATGCATAACCACATCGCGTACAATTATTGCGTTATTTAACGCTGCTCGGCCAAAGTTAATTGATTTCTGATGCTCCACAATGGCAATATGCAAAAACAAAAAGACAACAACAACTCATCGACAGCGTCGCGCAGTCGTCGTCATTTGCACTTATCCGAGGAAGATGCGACGACCATGCCGCGAAGTGAAATTCACTTCCATTGCACCAGCGCAGTGCAAAAAAGCGAAAGTAGGTTCAGAGGCACACACACACTGCATCGACGCCTTATCAGACATTGTTTCTTGATATGACGTAGCGTATTGTGCTCTCAAGCGCTGGCCAGCTTCCGCCAATAGCTTCCAACTACTTCCCAAGCTTGTGCGAATCCGTGATTGAGTCACTCATGTGAGAGTCGTGCTAGGTTCTCTCATTCAAAAGCGAACAATGACACTCAATAGAATTGTCGACTCGAAAGATTTGCAATGCTTTCGATTGAAAGTGAAATTGGAAAAATTTCAAATTTTTCCCTTTTGTCTATTCTTCTTTTTTTTTTTTTTTTAATTTTTTGTACTTATTTTTTGGGCGAAATCGAAAGTGAATCGTGACATTGAAGTTTCTCTCAATGATCAATGGGAATTGCTAGATCGGTTTCACTTTCAATGCGGGTGGAGGGAACAAAGAATAAAATACCAATTAAATTGATCGTTTAACGACCTCTAGTTGTGGAGAAAACCCATCCGTATTGTCACTTTTGACAGATGTGCATGTACACTGATCGATGGTTCACAATAGCCCAAAGTGCAAGTGCAACAAGTGCCGGTCTAAGTACCTATCTATTTTTTATGGCACTTTATGTCAATGCATCATGTAACGTCTTATGTGTATGGAATCCCCCTGCCCATGGGTACTCATTTCGTAGACGACTATAGGAAGTGGATCCTTGTCTGTCACACAAAAGGGTGCTTAAGTTTGTGTCGTGTTACTTAATGGGTTCCGATACATAACTCTCATAGATGAGCATTGTGTATTTCCGCTTGGAGTTTCTTTTCCTCTTAATTACAATTTGTTTTCTTTGTACGCTTTTACTTTGCCGAACTGTTTTTTTTTTTTTTTAATTTTTGAGAAGAATTATGTTGCAATCAAGATTATAGTCATATAATGCGATTCATAACCTAAAATTGGGTTTATGATAAAGAAGATCTTCCCATCTTTATGTCGAGATAAGGTGTTTTTTTTTTTTCATCTATTTTTTGTGGGGTATTTAGTCGCGGTTTCAATCTGTTTGCATAATTTTCTTTTGTTAAACAGGTTAATTTAGTCTTATGCGAATGCGAATGGAGCTTGCAACATTTGCTTTTTGTATGCGCAGCAACAAGTTGCTGGGTAAATAGAAGTTGAGTGTACACAAATCGAATGGTCGGGATCTTTATTTAAATTTGGTAAAATGGGTGCGTAGCTTTGGAATTTGTTTAAAAATTCACATTGTTTGCAAATATGTGCATAATATTAACCATGAAGGAAACATAAATATTTAAATATTTATTTTAATTGCGTGACGTTTGTTTGTGCATTAAGTAGGAGTTTTGTTTGAATTCGTGTTATTTAATGTTTTGAAAACGAAAATATCTGAAGAACGTTCATATGCTGAAAAACTCTCCATCTACAGTTTTATTCAAGGAAAATCAAGTCTCAGAATAATCAGGCTCTAGTTTGGGTGGCTGTAGTTGAACAATTCAAACTTGTCTGTGTGGCTTTGCTTTTTCCGAACGACGTTATGGTTCTCTTAGGAAGAAGTATCAATCATCAGAAAAAAAATGATGAGTCCATCAAAAAATAAACCATATTTAAAAAGTACTTTGAGACCAGTCGAAAAGTGAAACATTTTGTGCGAAATTCCCGCAGTGAATAAATTGGAAGAGTGAAGAAGGTTAAAGAAAAGGTCAATTTCAAGTCATTTTTTATTCGCTGTGGATTGTTGATTGTGTGCTAATTATTGGTGGTGAGAAATGTTTTTGACATTTGCCTTCATTTGTAATTCACAGTACTAATTTTATATTTGTGTTGGAATACAGCAATTGATTCGCGAGCTGACTAGATATGGTTACGACTTGCAGATCGAACTCTTTTTCTTTTTGTTTGGGAGAAGCAAGAGAGGCACATAATTGGAGGACGTTTTGGAGTGGAGTATCAGCCCAGTTGATATCACGAAGCGCAAAACGCTTTTATTCTAAACATTTGGGTTTCGTAGTAGGAAGACCAAACTAAAGGAAAAATACGGAAGATAGGAAATTTGTGATATGTATATGGGTCTCGGATTTTCTTGAACCGTCCTTTTGATAAAGCCATGAGTTGGATATTTTGTGTTGGAAGTTGAGTTGGCGATTAAACTCAAGTGAAGAGACCGATGGGACAAGCTCATCGAAAAGGTCGACTATCGACTGTAAGACTAGAAGTTTACGAGAGTAGACGTAATCATATTTAACAAGAAATATGACTTCGTAAAATCCCCCTTAAAAACCAGCTCTGCAGGAAACTGACTGCCAAGAGTTGTGTTTCCTTTGATGACCATTGCTAGACAACTTCACAGTTTATGGCAAATGGATAACCACGCTGCGACACCAACAGCTGTTGTGACTCAATTTCATAAAATTTGTTGATTTATTTTTATAGTCTCTATATCCTTTGTTAAGTGGATATACATATACCAATTGAAATGTGATTTCAATTCTTCGAATTATCGTACGCCTTTTTGGCACTGATTTGAAAGAGACAGAATTGTATATATGTAAATGTAAATGTGAAAAGGGATTTCAAGGAAATTGAATGTTTCCTTTTAAAAGACACAAGGATGGATGTGACATTTGTCATTTGAGTTTAGCAGACTCATGCAGGTGTCTGATGTGCATTATTATGTACATTGACTTTCGAAAACAATGCTTTTTATAGAAAGGCCTGGATGTAGGATGTCAGAAAAATCTCCTTTTGTTTTATTGTACAAGAAAATTAGGCGTCGAACAGAATGTTTGCCAATCCTTTTGAACTGAAACTTTTATATCCACTACTGATCATTCTGATCCGAAAAGCACTTCTCAATATGTTTCTGTTCGTTTGTCATTAATTATTCAGCAATAGTGTGTAAGAAAAGGATCGTTAGAAAAGTTCACTTAAATTTACTTATATTTATTTATAAAATTAATCGTCCAAATTAAACAGATGTTTCATATTATAGAAATATGACGTTTGTTTTCCAAATTTCGTAGGACAAAACATCTCTCTTGTCACGATACACATGTTTATGTAGTTATTTTAAAAATTTAACAACATCAAAAATACCAAAGGACCTTCAAACAAGCTCTCTTCGCTCTTCTCAAAACTGCATCAGGCAAGGTTGAAAATCTAAAATCAAGGAATAAATCGAGTAGGTTTTTCTCTTGCTATCGTTTGACTACATGTGTCTATTTTTAACGCTAAGACAAGACGCGTGCGTACCTACAAAGATTTCATTTGGAAGTAATTGAGCGTTTAGCAAAAAATATCTATTATTATCCAGGAAGAAATAAAACTCATAACTAAAGATACCTGAGACATGTAAAAGGGCTATTAGTGCATTGATGTTAAGTTTCCAGTGAAAAGGTGGCTAATGGCTCTCGACGAAAGGGCAAAAAATGTTTCTGTTCCTGTATTTTTTAGATATAGCATTTGTCATATTTCAAGAAATAGGGATTGAATTGGAGTAACTAGACAGATTTCATAAAATAGTAAAGGAAGTTTCTCACTCTTTCCTGAACAGTCTATTTGGCCAAAAATTACTAATGTTTTTTTGAAGAATGTCTTACAAAATTAATGTTTTGAAAGAGTAGACAAACTTGACTTCGGATTTTCCTTCAATTCTCTTGTTTAGCCTTTATGAAGCTTTGCACGATAAGTATGTGAGAAAGGTCTTGACTTGTCTGAAAGATTTGGGAACCTACACGGTGATTGATCGGGTTATTACCAATTGCCCAGAATATGGATTGAGCCAGTAGCACTAGAATCAAGCTAGTATTTTAGTTCTTAAGCTCCTCGTGGTAGTCACTGTATATCCTTATAGACTTACCCTAAATTCAGGGCTAGGTAACCAGGGTAGTATTACTAGTGACTGAAAAAATTGTGCTACGAAAATCGAAACATCGAATCCACATTAAGATTTGTTTCCTGAATGTAAAGATAGTCAAAGACCGATTACTGTGGTACAGGTGGGAAGATCTGTGGTACACTGTAGTGGCTCAACGACCCAGGGGGAATAAAAGATGCAAGCAAACAGGTGAATAGCTTTTAGACTAGAAGATTTTAACAGTTTTGCTCCTTTTGAGAAGTGGACATCGATGTGGATCGTACTCTGGTCTTAGGCAATCAAAATATTTCAAATTAAATATAGATATTGCTCGACTGTGTTCTGTATTATTTTAAAACAGAAGACATGGCTTTTTCTCAATACATGTCACAAAATGAATTGGTCTTTAGAGCAATCTGAATAAAAGTATTAACTTGCGTAGGATTTCCAATTCCAATTTCTAAAATCCTCGAAAAACTCTCAAAGAAATGTGTTTTCTCTGTAATTTAACTTAAGAAGAATAGGAATGAGCTTAAGGCTTATAATTGCCAAATTCTCTATCGAAATTATTAGAAATCTAAAAGTCTTAGTCAATTGGGTATAGAATTAAATAAATTGGACCTCTAAATTAAAAAAAAAAATCAAAGAATTTACTTAATTAATTAATTAATTAAGCATTTATGTTTTTGGTCAAAAGCCATTGTCATTATATCTATCAGATTGCAAGCACTATCACTCTTCGCAGTAAAAAAACTAAAAAAAAAAGCTGTATCAAATTTATGGAAAAATATTCAAATGAATATGCTTGCTTTAAAACATTATCAAAGAACTCAGCCTACAACGGTTATATAATAGCCGTTTATTATTCAAATTTTAGTTTATAACCGAAACTGGAAAATTTTTGGTTTATGCATTCGACTGAATGAACTTTTGCGCAAACACTAAATGTATTTCAAAATAATACATATACTCAAATATGTAACAAAACAAGTCAAAGGGTCTTGTGTCTCTAGTCCATAAAGCACGGTATCAAATCAACAAACAAAACCAATTAGTATGCAAATTACCCCACTCTAATTCGTTTGAGTGTAAATTCTTGGCAATTCCAAAATTAACAAATCCACTAAAAGTTGCTTAAGGAAAATTAAATTTTGCAAAGTGATTTTCGCGCACCAAATACTTTTTGCAATTTTTCAAAAAAAAAAAAAAAAAACAAACAACGAAACGATGAGTTGTAGATAAATACTAAAAGTTAATTGGAAAAAAAATCTTCGCTGATTATTTGCATTTTTGCAATACACAATTACACCACAAGTACATATCTATGTTTGAACTATATATGTATGTATATATATTTTTCACAATCAGTTCAATTTGAATTTCAGGATAATATTGTTCACATTGTTCACGTATTCCACTTAAGATAGTTCGTTTGCCACTTAATTATCCTTTTGTGTGTACAAACGATTCAATTAAATTTAGAGGGGGGTTCTTTTTTTTTATTATTATTATTTTAGTTTTAAACTAACCAGTAAATTATTAAATATCCCAACTCCGTGTTTGGTCTTCTGTTTCGTTAGAGAAAAAAATAAATAAACGGGACGAAAGTAAAACTCCTCTTAGATATGTTTATTCCGATAGTTGAATACAAACTACATAGGTTACACCGAGCATCGAGCTATTTTATACCGAAATTACATATTTTCCCTACTTTTGCGTTTAATACAGCGAAAACTTTTAATAACAATTTTTCGTTGTTGTTGTCTTTTTTGTTTTTGTTCAGTAGGGAACGAAAAAAAAAATAAAAGTTTTTCCATTTGAATGTGACTACAACGGATTGATACTCATACCTCAATTCCGTATCATTCGACAGAGAGAAGAGACAACGAACAAGACTTACAAAAAAAAAAAAAAAAGTGCATCTTCACCAATAGATGGTGGGATAGATACAGAAACACCGCTGCGCCGCCGCCGCCATAGTAACATATGTTATAGCTTTAACCGGGGAGCAGTGAGAAAAAAGCTCAATTTAAGCCTCAACCTCAAGTAAAAAGATGCGCACAGTGTTCATGTTTATGTTCACCAATAACCCTAAGGGGGGTAGCCTAAAGCCTCTCAAATACACCAACGAATTCGGTTCCGAATCATAACCGTTTTCTTGGTTTTTTTTTTGTTCACGGCCCCCAGAGAGCGACCAACACGTGAGTGCGCATCATCATGAAGGTGATACCATCTAAGAGATAGTTTATACGGTTTTAATTGGGTAGATGGGTCGCAATGGACCGCGATACTACAAAGTCATACAATGACAGTTAATTAGTAAGTTTCGTGGACATTATGAATTACAGTTTTTTTTTTGTTTTAACTGTTAATTTGACTGCTATTTATGTGGGGATGCGTCGGTAATTGTTGGTAATAGATTTAAGATGGTCTTTTTGTGGAAGGTTGAATGAAAATAAAGATGTGTTACTGCCAGCGATGTGACGCGTTATTAAGCATTGAGTAAGTCGATTATGCAGGCGAATTCATTTAGATGTTTTTCTCTGGAAAATGTAGGAGACATAATAAGGAAATGCTGTAACAGTTAGGTAAGATACATACATACTCGTATTGAGTACAGTGAACATCTGACAAATGACAATTTACGTTGATTTTGTTTACATATTTTGTTAAAAAGAAATAAATGTTATTTGTGCAAATAGCTTAATGGAGTCTAAGCTGCTTAGAGCAACTGACTACATATGTAGATAGCTTTTATGGTTGCGAATCGTGTCGAATTCACTAATTTCAAAGTTATCTGAACATAATTGGTTATAATTTTATAAATTGCTTTATCGTATGCTGAAAATGTTCGAGCTGTAAAATTGAAATAAAAATATCTAACAAATTTGAAAAAAAAACATCCTATTGTGCGATTATGAATGAAGATAACAAAAGAATTGATTGTCTCGTATACTTCTCTATGAAAGGTTACCCAAGGGTTGTCGGTGTACTGCAAGTATTTAATACTCTTGATAGAATCAATTATTGTATCCTAATCCTAGTAAAAAGTCTTTTAAATTCATAAGCCAATTCTTGGTTGCAATCATAATTCTTAACTTGCTGTCACCTGTCATACTATGTTTCTTACTATTTTTTTCTTTCTTTCTTCAATTCTTTACTTGAGACCTGTCACATTTTAGTATTGTTTGTAGGATGTGGTTTATAGGGTGCTTATTGGCAACACTGTTTTCTGTAACAGTCGGTTTGACAGTTCTTAGTTATTTTGAGGTTAATTTGGTTTGGTAATACATCATGGATATACTCCCCCTGGAGCAACGTTTGCAAATTCTTCAAATTTTGCAAAACAAGTAGAGATATTCATCGGGAATTGTTCGATCATGCAATCATTGTTCTCGCCGTATGGCTGAATGGCACATTGCCATAGATCTATAATTTCAGTTGAAGTATGTAAAGTTGCATGTCCACGCAGATAAGCCAGAAACAATCAAGCTGCTAAGTAAGAGAATATTCGATGCGTTATTGCCGAAATACAGCCGATGTATTGCGAAGAGTACAAAAATTGGACCTCTTTATTTCATGCCAGAAAGGCGCTAAGAAATGGAACTAACTCCCAATACCCAAAATTACCTAAATCACACCAAATATTGGGAGATAGTTCACTTTAGCACTTTTTGTAGCAAGAGCCTTTGATAATATCTAGGAACGAATAAGTTCAGATAACTGAACGTCAGCTGTCAAGATTAGGTCAACATGTATTGTAGAAATGCACTACATCGACTATCCTGAGGGCTGAGTTCTATTTGCAGGGTAATGGGGGAGGGGTGTCCCTATTGGCAATTAGAAGAGGAAGGCGAGTGGGTTGTTCTTGCTAGGCATTTCGTGCTCTATAATCCATATTACGGTAACCTGGTTTGCGGACGCTACACTATCAAAGATATCGAGGCAGCTTCCTATGAGCTTAATAGGAACTAAGAGCCCTTAGCGTTGTCTGACTATCTGAAAGCATGTAGATGTGAAGCATTTCCCTATCTAACATTGTATCGCATGGACGTCTGCTTGACAGATGATGAACTTGATGGACATCGTTGCCGCAGCTAATAGCGCTGATCCTAGCTAGAGTATTGTCATTTTCTAACTGGATTTGAGCCTTGGTTAAAACCTTCATCTCTTCCACTCATTCCCATTTTTCACAGATGAACACCTATGGCAGCCTTAGAGATTCTTTTTGCACTATGACATACAGCAGTGTGAGACTAATCGATTCTCCTAATGCCACTCTCAGGTTTCCGATGGAGTTTAAAGTATTCCTCCGCTTAAACCTCTAGTATCTTAGGACTAAAGAGGCGTATAGGTATCATTGGTCATTTAAGAGACCACTATTTGCACATCCTTAGCTATGTGTGTTTTTGAAATTTGATTTCAGTGTGGAATATGTAATGCAGATCATCTTTAGTGATGAAAAAACTTAAGTTTTTTATCGCTGAGGCATTGTCATGTTAAAATTGATCTATTTACCTTGCAAATGAGAGCCCTTTCTCGAGGATTGTTTAAAGATATGTCGCTTTCGCTTGAAAGTAAGGGATTAGTTGCAGCGGAGACTGGTTTCAGATCGAGCTTCTTCTTTTTGGAAAAATATGCGATGTTAGTTACGTTCTACCTACACCATTCTAAGATCAAGTGTGAGATCATTTGAAACGTTGAACTTAAGGGCAACTAAGCACCTGACACATCATCAAGAAATAGTTGGGAAAGATCGTTCGTCTGACCAGAATCCTTTTATGGTATAGAACCTCAAAAGTTACGGGGAGATAAATACTAAGAAGAGAAGAATGGTATAAACGTGGTAATCTCTGGGAAGATACCACCAACTCTGACAAGCCAAAGAACTGCTGGGCTATATAAACTAGTAGAGTAGCAAGAAAAAAAGAGAATTCTGGACAGGATGGCACTGTAGATACTACAGGAATTTCGAAGAGACACCAACTCACCTCCTTTACTAATGATATCTATTTATAGTGTATTCAAAGTTATCCACAATATTGATTACAAAATCATTAGTATAGTTCAATTCGTATTCCCTATGTTAATTCCTTAATCGATCACGAAATCCCTTTGCTGATCATTATACAAGTTCTGCATGCTAGGAGCTAAAACCAAATCAAAGTTTTGATTGCTAACATCAATTGCATTAGTTCTAGTCAGGAGCTGAAATTACATCGTTATTGATGACAAAATTGTCATCAAGCCTTCTATCACTACAAACACTGATTATTCTGAGTTACAATTATACCATGTCACCTTTCCATTTTTATCTTGTCGCAATTTGCTTTTGAGGACTCTTACTAAACTCTGGCTATAAAAAAAAGTCGAGGATTAATAGCGCAAATACTGTGATGTAATCAATCAAATCGCGTGTGGAAATGTATGTCACTATTGTGCAGAATCACGAATGAAAGGTTCGATTATCTCTCTTATATGAGCTAAAGACCCACTGCAAACGATTAAAAGTTATACAATGCACCAATAGAAGCACAAAAAATAAAAACAAATTAACCAAAAAGTCTGAGCAACTTTTTATGACAGACGATCATAATGAGTGACTGATCATTTTTCATAAAATTTTTCGGCTAATAATACTAAAATTAAAAGTCTGCATTCTCATGCATGACTTAAAAATTATAGATGTGCATCATGATGATTAGTTTTTTTTAATTTGTCGATTACCAGTAGATTGGATTAACAGTCTTTAGTTGACTCTGATGAATGGTGATGCTTTATTTGATAGTGATCGCACGACAACGTCGTTGTCGTATTCGTCTTCGTCTTCGTCATTGTTGAAGGAGGAAATTTAAACGAAGCACACTTAAGTTTTTTTTTTTTTGATAAATGATATTTTTAGCGGTTATGTTTTAACGAAGTAATATTTAATTCAATTGGCGTTAGACGATAAGTGACAGATTGCATAAGTTGGAGTTTGTTTTATATCAGTTGAGAGTGGTGTTGAGCATATTAAGTGGCGCCTAGAACGTGTCGTTAGGAGTTTTAATGGCAAGTATTCTGGGAGCGACATTTTTAATTACAGAAGCAATTTTTCGATTGACATGGCATTACAAGCGTAAGATTGAATAACTAAGCAAGAAGCTGCCTGCATGCAAGGAGCAGAGCTCTACAATCGGTTGGAGGAAGGTTGAAATTGAGAAAAAAGTCTTAAAAACTTTAGAAGAGCCTGAAAAATTGCACCTGGATATAATAAAAAAGGACGCTTCACAAAACTGCTGGAAGAAGCTGATATTAAGCCATATCTCAGACAAAACACGGTACTTAGGGTACATATTCGCCTGAACTAGAGATGGAACATGTCGGAAAGAACAGTGCAAGCATGCATAGCCTTCTGCTTCTAATAAGGAAATGACCACTTATCACCCACTGGATGCAGAGCTAATGTCATACTAATCATAACATATTGTTGCTTAATCTGGTGCATGCATGCTGTAGGCCATCTAGAGAATCCTTACCTAATGAATCACACCGAAATTAGTCTATCAAATAATACACACACAGCTCCAACTAAATCCATACGTTAGGAAATCATCCTAGAAGAGTTCTCTAAGTTTAATACAATCCAACAGAACAGCCAAGCTGCCTGAAGTCTCTATTCTCTCCAAAGGCAAATAAGACACTGCCCCAGGAGTTTCAAAGGCAGATGAAATGCAGAAAGGAATCTGAAGAAGATTATCAATGGTCCGAACACTCTTGCCGGCAACTCATAAAAGAGGCAGACGTTAGATGGAAAATGTTTATGCCGTGCCTCTAAAACACTCTTGACAAAACATGTCAAAATGGAAGCCAAATCCATTCGCGCTACTTGACAGCTGTCAAAGAATGACAGACAATAAACGGTGTCGTTTTTAGAACTGAAGGCTGTAACTAATAGGTGTACCATCAAGAGCCAATAAACCAAGGTACATATCTATCTTTTTACTGTGAATGGTACTGCCTTAAGGGTGAGTTCACACTTCAGTGCGTCAGTCTGAAGAAATAAGGAGTGCATCTTGCATGACTTGACATGCATTATCTTCATGTTTGCCCTTGGTTATGATAGCTTAACCTTAATCTTTAAAATAATAGCAATCGCTTGTCATACAATACGCCGGCTTAGATACTCAATAAGTTCATGCGCTGATTCAAAAGAAACCTAATAAACTCCAATTTGATCTAGCCATTTAGAAAAGAGACAAAGGTTATTTCCAAGATGATTCTATCAAATGGTGAACTGTCTTCTTCAAATATTTCCATTCATCAATGTTGAACGCCTTGTTTTCTTTCACAAGCCTTAAGGGGCTCCCTCCACCACGGTAACTGGTTTCATTAATACCTTTACATCGATGAGTAATCAAAAAGAATGGGGCAATCTAAACAAAACAAACTTCCTCTATCGATTGCACTTAAGACACATAGTACATACAACGCATGTTACATGTTTTCTTTAGAGACAAAAAAAAGAAGTAAAAGTTACTTGAAGCCTGAATGCAATGTCACCACCCCACCAAAGGTAGACACACGACATATGGGGGCCAAAATGAATTGTCATCCTCAGCCTACTGACGCACACACAAAACACACTGTTTGTCTAAGCAACATTATATAAGATCTAAAATGCAACAATCAACAATTAAATTAATGATCCCGCCACCGTGAAGCCATTAACGAATGACCCACAGAGATGCGAGCAATTGACAGAATCCGTAGCGTCAAGCACTCTAAACTCCAGCTTAACCGTGAGGGGCGTACTTTCACCTGAGAAATTTGTATCTACACAAGTGTTTGTTGTTACACGCTTCGTCGCGCGCTACTACTAATGACAACAATACTGGCGTGGGTCATCTTTAATATTGCTAGATACATCTTAAGTACTGATCGTGATCGATGAGCTACAGAAACCCCCAAGCTTACTGTTCACTATCACAATTTCATTACTACTGCGAAAAAAAAAATTTAGATCATCTATCGCACTTGAGTGCGTCTCTCTGTTTTTGGGATTGGATTTTTTTGAAAGGCATCCATTCAGTGCGAATGTAACACATTCCCTTTCCAGCAAAATTAACCAATTCAAAAGAAGATACCCAAAAAAAAAAAAAAATTGAAATGCATAGATATGTGCGGTGGCGGATGGTATCCAATGCAACAACTTGAGCCTACTGTACAGTATCATCTTCATCACCATGAGTAGTAGCAAAACAGTAGTATTAGCATCAGGTGTGCGATGCTTTTGGTTGATAGTTGATGATGCGACGACAACGGCTGGCGACTGGTGCATCTTTGCGTTTTGAGATTACAAAATAGTGCCGTCGTCATTCGCATGCAATGCATTTAGTTGAACAAGACAAACACACACACACACACACACAAATGCAGCAAAGACGAAACAATTGCATAAATACCTAGTAAGAAGCCAGGGAACCATCGCGTCGTCGTCGTCGCTTCGTCCGTAGATACATTTGAGAAACCTAAATTCATTGGGATTGTTAATTGCTTGCTATTTATTTTGTTGGCTAAGTATATTTTAATAGATACAAGTTGCAATAGATCTCCTTTGTTCGGAAATTAGTCTCGAACGAATTTTTGCATTTTTCGAGAAGAATGTACCAGCCATATGTATACATATGTATCTATGGATATGTACTTCGCATGGGAAGTGAGCCGATGAAACAATAGATTTAGAGCAAAAGTTATTGCGGCGCAATCTGGTAGTACTTTGGTGAGTGATTACAATCTTGGTCTTGGTCTTCATCGACAGGAAGGGAATAACTTTCAAATTGTAAAAAAAACTTTTTTTTATATGCGAATAAATGCCGCAATTGTGGAAAAAGGTATTCGGGCCAATCTGTAGTTGGCAGTCTATTTGAATTCGGTATAAATCGGTTTCACAAGGATGTGGCTTATTGACAGTGGTTGAAGCTAACATTTCGTTTGCTTAGGTGTGAGGAATAAGCTAAAGTCTACGAAAAGCAGGCGTTTCCACCATTCCTCCATGGTATTCAAAGTGGAATTGTTTTCCTTTTCCTTTGGGAGACGTCTTTTCATTTTGAGAGAAGAAGATGTTAAGAGAAGACTTACACCTCTACAATTAGAGTCCTCTCGTCAGACTGAGGATCCGTTCATCGGTTATACTTTCTTTGGATAAAATTTTACAGATCAGCTGGTGCATGCACCCCTTCAGCTGGAAGGGGAGAACCAATACAACTACGAACAACATCAAATACCGAAGTAAAATACTAGATAGGAAACTGACCTCCATAAGGAATCTAGAAGAAAGAATTGTTAAAGCCAAAAGGGCGTACTGGATATGTAAGAGGGCAATAGGGCTGTCATGTGGCTTGAAACCGAAACAGGATCCATGGATACATGAAAGCCTTATAAAACCTATTACTCTCAATGATGTCTCTTATGACCACTGACGGTCACAAAATATGCTTATTAATGTGCAACGCATGGTCTGCTTGGAATCACAAGAGCACAACAAGAAGAGAATTTGAATATAGTACCAGTTCACCTTAAAGTGACAAAAATCGCTTATTTTTCTGCAACAAGGCTCAGACCTTACGGGCTCTTAGAAGATGAGCCTATACATATAAAGACTTATAGACTATCAAAGTGCTGTTGTTGAAAAATTTTGCAACTTTACCAACAACTTCGAAACAGATTTTCTTACAAAAGGTTAATAGTGTTGGCTGTAATATACGTATTAGGGGAATCAGAGGGGGGATTTGCTCTTAGCCCACCGATTGAGCTTGCTATACATATAGAACTATTTGTAATTCAGCTCCAAGCAGAAGTTTTTGCTTTACTGACGGCAATCGAAAGACTACTGGCCGAAAACCCCAACGTAAATAAGCAAATCGACGTCTTCTCGGACAGCAAAGCAAACCGACCGAGCCGAAACCAAATCCGCCTCTCGTGGGTATTAATGCCGTAAAGCTAGTAAAGGTCCCCAGACTACGATCCACGACTAGAAGACAGGATTCCAATAAATACTGGACGAATATAGAAATTTGAAAAGTGGTCAGATCCATAGTAAAAGAACAGAGTAACAACCACAACAAAACGAGTGCTAAAAAGAAGATCCCACCCGATATAGTTTCAACAATTTCGAATAGCTAAGTTAGCTGTCAAATTTCCGTACTCAATGTCCCATTTCATTTACATCTTTCTTAAGTCCACAGACGTTAACGAAACCCGGCGAAATTGAACATACTATTCCCATTCCGGCTATGCACTACTATTTCTGTGTAATGGAACATTTCTTTAAGCTGACGGAAGCTCGTAGCTCTGCCCTAAGGCTCGTCCGAGGCCTAAGTGAATGAGCGCAAGTTTATCAACCAACCCATTGGCTCCTGCAACTTGGTTATACTTAAGTTAAAATTTGTTCACTCTCACTTTATAGCTGACCTATGATCGCCTTGCTTCGCAAAGAAACAAAACTAAAAATAATATAAAACAAAACATATTTAAAGAAAAAAAAGTAGCCTATGTCACTCTTATGAAAATAATGAATATTATAAAATTTGTTTCACGTCAGTCGGTTCAGTAGTTTTTGAACTTACCTAGGGACAAATTTTTCAATGTTACGTCTCTATATAATAATAATCCATATTCCAAATAGGTACAGTCATGTACCATTATATATTGTCACGTCAGGACATTCTCTATTAAAGGGTATTAAAAAAAATCGATAAAATGCCTAGAACATCTATTTCTGTTTATGTTTTCGCAGAGTTTTTACCCTCAAGTTAAGCATATTAACTCGTCGAGGCAAACAGTCACATTTGCTTCGTGATTTTGAATAATTGAAGAGATTTTAAAGCTTATTACTCTATTTGATTCTCCTTAAAAGGAAATGGAATGGAATACGATCCAATTACAGATATCTACAATTTCCCTGATGTGTTTGGATTTGCCTATTTCGACATGTCAAACGAGGGTATCTCTTGGGAATTCACATTAGAAGATAAGTTTGGTTTGCCCTTAAATCAACTGAACGCCCACTGATTCAAGCGAATCATTATGTATGCAAAGAGTAGTTCGAAACACGCAGTTTCTGTTGCCAATTTGACATAAAATATGATTCCTACGCTCAAAAACTACTAGGAGAAATCGAAAATCGTTTCCAAAATTTTGCCAATCAATTTTAACGATAAGCACTTGCACAGCAGTTACATAACTTTTAATCAATCACATCGGGATCATACCATCTAAACCATGGTTTGAACAATTGAATTTCTTTAAAAAAAAGAGTAGGCTTTTGTTTGCCAAGCAGATCACGTATGGTACCTCTGACATTGACATTCATTGAAAGTGTAGGCTGGGCTTTAGAGGCTACATTTTCTATAGAGAGATCCGCTGTCATCGAGTACTCGGTCAATTGTAATGTAATCCACTTGAAGACTTTGCTAGATTCGTGTTTTAACTTTTTTTTTGTTGTGAAATTGAAAAGGTCAAATGTCACATAAATCATAGCATGACGTAAGGATTCAATAGTGGCTGTCATAAGTTAAACTCGGACTGATTAGCAACAGTCAGTGAACAATAATTGAATAGAAAAGAAAATGACAATAGTAGTAGTGATTGAGAGTCAGTGGAAACGTGATATAAAATTTATTGTCTTCAAGTCATCTGTTATTTTTTTTTATTAGCCAATTGACAGAAAATACACACCACGGGATGTGAACATAGGATAAAATGTGACTCAAGGGATTGCATTCGGGTCGTTTAATTAGCAAATCAGCGATGTTGTCGTAATTAGGTCTGAAAGGTCAAACAGGAGTTTTTTTTTTTAATCTTTGCCAACAAGACGTTAGAAAGGACTTTGTTGTGGACAGTTAATTATTACTTTTTGCTTTTGAATTTGATGCAAAGAAAATGGTAATAAAAAATTAATGATTCTGGATGCAGTCAGAGAAAAGGGCCTTTCAGGACTTGGGAAATTTTCCGGACATTGTGAAGTAAAATAAAGTGATTATGTAAATTGTATTCATCAATATGGGTGCTGTGGACCAGTGGTTAGTCCATTGGACTAAAATGTGGGGGTTTAAGGTTCGAGTCGCAAATAGTTTATTTACTGCTCCATCTCTTGCGAGCGCCTGACTAACATCCAAAATGATTACTGCCAATTGGAAGCTTCTCAGGGGATGTCCTTTCGGTTATGGGATGAAGCTGTGGGTCTAAAAAATTCTATAACCCTAAAAACAGAGCATGATGTAAAAATTGTACTTCAAGGAAAGTAAGTCGGTAAAGACAGCCTTCATGGTACGACAACAGAAGTGTTTTCATCTAATGGACCTTACAACAGATCATGAATCGGTGATAGGCAGCACTAGGTATTCTTCAAACATCAAGTAAACAAACAAGGGACGTCACAACAGTAACGATCTGAGTTGAAACCGGGAAGTCTGCTGTCACTTCTTGAGGCCAAACTGGCAGACTAGTTGGGATGGAGTAAAGTGGGAGGGTTGCCATCCTTTTACTCCAAATTGTAGTCTCGCCATAGGACAGTGAGCACACATTATGTATTTACATATTTTTACACTACCAGGGGCCTGTACTACAATTACAAGTGAAATTTGACAACTGTTGAAATTATGTGTTTCTAAAGTACGCAATGATGCTGTGTTGCTTATACAGTTGCCAAATTACACTTGTAATTTTAGTACTTGTAGTTTTGTGGTGGGAGTAAAATGTTGATCTATTGAAAGCTGTTACTCACGAATGAGGCAATATACCTATACAACCTATGTATGTTCTTTTGTATGCATTTGTACATTCACATACAATTAACAAAAAAATAATTTCTCATAAAAACCGACCCAAATATTTATAAAAACAAATCAATAACATAGAGACTCGAAAAGCAGATGCCTTAATACCCAACAATAACAAACATTGCTCCCAAATTATGAAATGCATTCAATCGAAGCCACCTTATTCAATTTTCAACTGAACTAATTGCTAACACTATGATCCTCTTATCTACACAATAACACCGTTAAAGGTCACGGGGAAAAAAAAAATGAATTGTCCTTCTCTGTGATCTTTTAATTCATACATCAATCTGACACTGATCTACTTCATGAGCAATCCTTGACAAAAACGAAGCCCATCTAAGCTTATAATTCACCGCATAATTTTTCTTTGATTCAATTACAAGTGAAAGATTAAAAAATTTTGCGCTTTCAAACGCGCAACCATCATCATCATCAATGGTAGCGGCGGCGGCGGCATCAACAAATTAGTCTCAAGCGAGTAAAGCCAAATATAAAATTTCGTCAGTTTGCCGTTTCGAATGCACAGAGGCACTCTACCACGTGCAACTAAATACGAGTAGCACCGGTCGACGACGGCTCCAAAACATTAAAAAAAAAAAAAAAAACCCTCTCCCCTCCCTTCCACCAAAGCGAGCATTAATTTTATTTGACGCAAGACGACCGCACAGCAAACACAACTAATTACCGCATATTAATTTTGATTTACGCCACTCTCAGATATATCGAGTGCCATTAAAAAACTGCAAATGGAAAATTGCTCCTCGCGCGCTGGTTGTAGCGGCAAAAGGGCCAGCGTTTTATTGCGTTTCCGCCTTTAGGCTATAATCACAAAGGAAGTTTTCGCGGTTATTAAAGCCTTCTCACATCAAAGCGGCCGGCACACAGATGAAGATGCTGTGGGTGAAGAATGGTTCGATTCAGGGTCAAATTGAGGTTGAAAATTTTCGATATCCACTGGCACACTTCAGCGAAAATGTGAGCAAAAGCACTCACAATTATCATTATGGATATTTCCAAATATACCGCTAAATATTTATCTAGTGGGTTTTTGGCAAAAGTGCCAGAGGTGTAAACACATTCATCTGTTGAAAGGGTGACACGGTGTGTGCGCGATTTGTAATTCATTACTAAATTTGTTTTGGATTTGAAATTGATTTCGAGGAGGGACTTTCAAGGCTGTTGGGGCGATTTTAATTGAGGGAGAGCTCGAGCATTTAATATGCAAATGAGAGTTGGTCAAAGTATACAAATGCGGGCAATGAAGATGTCAAAGTTGAAAACGCAATCGTTTTGTGGGTCGCCGTTGGGCACTTGTAATTCTATGTGAAGGTTTTTTTCTTTCCGCCAATTTTGAGTAGAATAACAAAAGAAAGAGTTCATGAAGGGGGTTTGCGTTTTTTTGGGCTCGTACTCATGAATAATAAAAATTATTCGAAGAATTGGAGAATTCCATACCTAAGGAGAATTAGGCTAAGTATGTTGAGGAATTATTTCTGTGTTAAGGAACAGATTTGATGGCACAGTTTTATGCTGTATCCGAGGGGAAGATGACTTTGACAGGCTTTCTCATGAAAACTATATTTTTGTTTGTTTTTGTCAAAGGAATTTGGCCAGTTTAAGGTGGTTTGTTTTAGGTCTTCATCGGATTCAGGACATTCCGGCGAATCATCAAGTCTTAAGCGATAGGTGAGAACCTCCATCGTCTGACCAAAAGTGCATTTATGTGTAGTTTAAGTTTAGTTCCAGCCTCCTATCATAGCAGGGAAAATGGAAAAATGGTTAAAAAGGAATTCTAGGGGAGTTTCTGGTATTTTCTACAAAATTCTGGGAATCAATCAATCTTATCAGTCCAAATGCAAACCATTGCAGTGTCTTAATGGTGGAGGTCTTGGCAATGATAATGAGTCTGCAATGGGTCTGCATTGACCTGAGTATGCCGTTGATAGCTTCACGCACCTAATCAAGTCCAATTTCTAGGATCGGAGTCATTCGATAGAAGCTGCGCAAGATGATTAAAGTTCCATCGCGATTCATACCATAAGCTGTGATGAACAATTTTTCCTGTCCACACCATGAAATATGTATGTAGGTATCAAGGTCTTGTGCACTAAGAAAAGCTGTTCTGTGGAGATTTGTGCAAGAGCAGCAAAGTCTTATTCACCGACCACAAGTAAGACCAAACTGTGGCTTGATAGACCTAATGATAGTTCAATTCCTGAGTTTAACATCCAAGTCTCAACTGAGAGGAGACGAGGTTCTTTCTAACCTCCTCTAGAGATGAGTATTTAGCTGTCACTTAGCTGTGAGCATACACTCCAATAGTTATATTTTTGAACAAATATAAACAAATGCCTACAGATTGGATTCTCTTCCTACACTCTCATACTTTCTCTTTATTCAATGTTTATTTAGCAGCAAATGCTGGCTAACTAAGTACATTCATCTGAAATTCCTTGTGTTCGGAGGTTACAATGTTCTAAAGAGCCTGCCGTTCGGGTTTCTAGAAGCTCACAATTTCTTGACTTTACTATTGAGGTTTCATATGTTGTTGCATTCACAAAAGCCACACCTTGAAGTGGAAGGTCTGTGAAATGTTTCATTGTGCCTGCCCTGTGACAGCTTCTACGTATTCGAAACCTGATCACAGGCACAGTCGTCTTTAAGCAACTAATCCATACCGATAATGATTCGAAGCAGCTCGTTGAAGGACTTCTCTTAGACTATCCAACTAGGACTATACGTATTACCATTAAGTCCTTGTATACTTATGCAACATTAAAACAAAATATTAAGGCAACAGGGAACTGTAACTTTATTCACATATGATTATTATTTAACAAATTATACGACTGAAAC
Source organism: Chalcosyrphus nemorum (assembly GCA_949716465.1). NCBI lineage: Eukaryota > Metazoa > Arthropoda > Insecta > Diptera > Syrphidae > Chalcosyrphus > Chalcosyrphus nemorum. The sequence continues at coordinate 15,098,817 of OX454333.1, read as the reverse complement.
TTTTTTATATATGTACATTTGATTTTAGGCCAAAGTTGGTGGATCCATTGGTGCACTCCATTGCCAGAATCCCCATGGGAGGCAATTTCTCAATACATGCATGTAAGCTGTACCATCCTCACAAAATTGTAGAGTTGCTGGAACGCCTTCGTTTTCACATAGCCAAAATTTAGTTGGATCTGAATTGTGTTGGAATTTCTGATTCTGTTCACGTGGATCTAAACATGCTGATTGACCGCTGTGCCCAGTGGTCCAGTCTGCAGCTACAGCTGCGATGACCAAAGTCAAAGCGAGAAGTGAAAGGACTATACGAAGAAAGAAAAAAAAAAAATCATTTTTTGTGTGTTTTTAGTAATAAACGGAACTCGTACCGAGATTCATTTGGTTTCGTGTTTTGTAGATCAAAATATAAAGCTCTAGGAACTGAGTTCAGTGTTTATATAGGCACAGGTTCTCTTTGAACTCACAGACAGATAAGGCTATCAAGACATTTATTGGCGGCACATTACCTTTGAGTTGAACATGTGCTTCTAATGTTTACTTATCTTGATAACATAAGTAATTTGAAGGACAAACATACATATGTGTGTCAAAGAGGCAATTAAATGACATGACTGATGGCGCTTCAAGAAAGATTTTGTTAGTGTAGTGCTAAGTGGCTCTGACTTAGGTCAAGGTTGACAGTTAAAAGCTGGAGTAGAGTCTTTGTGGCCAGCACTCGAAACTTACTGATAGAGAAGCGTTAATTATTCTTGTATCCTTCATGAGGACAACGTTGCGATGAAGATCTTCCTGGTTTTGATTCTGGTTAGTTAGTTAAAGGGCTCCCAACCCTTTTACCCATTCTCTGCAGTCCCGTGCACTCTACTTTCAGTCGTGAAGACCAAGCTTTTTGGAATCCACAACAACTTGGCCTTTGTACCTGAAGTTTGGTCTTCGCGGTCTCGAACCTGTGATTCCAAGATCATTGTCGATGTAGAAATTTGCCCCATTGTCGATCTGCCGGCCCGGAAGCCACACTATAACAATTAGTGTGTTGCAAAAAGGGCTTTAGACGTCCACACGTTGGATAGAATCGAATATTTATGCGACATATAACAGGGATATGCTTCGGTAGTTTTTACAAGACATAGGATCCTTTTTTAGAAGATAGAGCATATAGAGCTTGTACTCAAGTCGACGAGCATTATTTCCTCAACTCATACTTGATTGATGACTTGGTGCACACCAAGGCAGTATTCAGGCAGCTGCATATGTATAAGTTGCCCTATCCTAGTGAACGACACCACAGTGGTTTTGGGTAGCGTTAAGATTTAGTTGTATCGATGAACATCAGTTTTGGGTGACTCTCAGTCCTCCCTGAATTATGCCACAGAATATTTCTTTAAACTTTTCTTTTGTTATGATGTCTATTTGCATATCCCTGCCGATATCTGTTGGCTGGACAAACTATGTTCGTTTACTATTAAGGTCCACATCAGAGATAAGAGAACTTCTCCTTCTGAGCAAACTCTAGATGTGCTGATGGTGATGATTTTGTATCCGATTTTCATGTCAGCAGTCCTTAACTTTAGCATTTCCCATATCTAGTTAGACGTTTTGTGCTCTGGTCATCTATTTTCAAGCGTTCTTATTGAATCACGAGAGGTGTTATTCTTCTTCAACGTTTACTATTTCCTTGATGTGCAGTGTTTCCTGGACTACAGTTGTCAGTTAACAGAGCAATGTCTCTTTGGATTTACGTGGCCGATAGATATGTTTATTTACTGTGGTGTAGCTGACAAAGTGGCTGAAAGGTCCTTATAATCCATTTGAGCTATTCCGCTTAGCAAACTATTAACTGCCATTAACTGCCATCCAGGCTACTAGTCCTCTTTTCCTTATCCTACAGATTGACCGACCTGGAAATTGTGTTTCAAGTAGGAGAAGAGTTCTCTGCTGATCAGCACTCAGAGATACAATAGAAGTTCAATCGCCAGTGGGATTATACCTGACAATTCGTTTAGAAAAACAAGGAGAAAATAAAAACATAAAAATTCCTAAAAAAAGCAGAGTATCTCTACGTATCTTTTCTCTATTGCTCTTTCCAGTTTAAGATTTTGGGAAAATTTACATACATAAGTACTCCCTGACTGCATTCGGTTTTCCACAATAGCTTATTGAATTATGTAAATGTCCACGCATATTCATATGTATCTAAAAAAACAATGAAAACTAATGAATCGAGTGACATGGTTAGCATGGAAACAGAAAAATTTAAAACATTTTGTCACATAAATGGCCTAATGATGTACCAATTTCTTGAAGACTTGTCATGGAAATTTTCCAAAAATTTCCATCAAAAATGTATCTGTTGACACACCTAGTTGCGGCATTGTGTGTTCGCCGAATCACACAACAAATCAATTTGCAGTTTAGATAAAAAAATCAGCAAAAAAAAAAAAAAGAGTATAAAAATAGAAAAAATCCAAGTCTTGTCTTAAGATTTCAAATAAATTCTCAGTACTTATCGAAGATGAAAGCTGGTGAGACAATGTTGATATAGATTTTCCCTCAAATGTCTTCTAAATTTGTATCTTTACAGTTTCGGTTGCTTTAATTGTTCTTGCGATAATTGGCACCTTGGCCAGTGCCCATGTCTATGAAGAAAATGAGATAAATTGTATTGGAGCCAATGACGGTGGTCGCAAGTATCGAGATATACACGATTCAACAGCGTATTGGACTTGCCCACAGGGTCAAGACTTTGGTGTCAAAGAGAGATGTCCCATAGATACTGCCTTTCTAGAGAGCGAACAGAAGTGCGTCGCATGGAGTAATTGGTACTGGAAGGCACCATATACTAAGTAAATAGCTATAAGTCTACATTTTTAAATAAAAAATAAACTAAAACCCTACCCACGCCGATGACATCAGATCATCTATCTATTTGTAAACACAAGCAGAAGATACGAGTACTGTTGCCAAATGGTAATCTTTCGATGAGCAAAACACCATCAATCTATGATCATCGCACTTTCACGATTTTCATTCCAAATAAAGCGACACGGCGCGGCATGGTGATTTATGTTCTGACGCACTGTTCGGCTTCATTGATATTCGTCGTTACTAAGAGCGCGACGAGCGCCAACTATGTCGTCATCGAGTTGGTGTCAATAAACGGTAGCGGTCTGCACGTGACTTAATATCGCATTAAATTAGATAACAAATGGTTGTTGTGGTGTTATTTTTGTTGTTTTGTTGACGATGACGAAGGTCATTTGGGTGTGAGAATTTTTTACTGTGCGAGCATTTGGAAAGTTGACAGTGCTAAATGTAAGACCGTGTGGCCTAATGGATAAGGCGTCGGACTTCGGATCCGAAGATTGCAGGTTCGAGTCCTGTCACGGTCGAGGGAAATTAAATTTTTTTTTTACATTTCACATTTACACTTATATGAAAATTATTTTACGTTTTCGTGTTGAGACTGAGTCCTGAGTTCGTGGATTCAGTTTGATGTACGAATTGTCAGTGTGAACACTGCTATTTAAGTACTTTTAGTAGAATAGCTACAATTTAAAGCCATAAGCCGCTAGGTTTTGATTTTCTTGTCCATACATATGTATATTATTTTTCTTTAAAAATATGTTTACTAGCAATCAATTGTGACATGAAGCTCCAAAAATGAGGTATGACTTGTGTGTGTGCTAAAACGGATGAACGAATTTCGAACTTCATGTCTGAAGTCTGTATGGTGATCTCTAGAGCGAAATTGAAATTTTTATTTTAACTCTAATATTACCAGTATTTTACTTAAGAGCAATTTTGCAAAAAGACGATTTTCTAAAAAAAAGGATCTAACTAAATATTTTTGACTAAATTTCATATTTAAATTAGACTGGGCAGTTTTAATCAGATGAAGTATCAACATTTTACTGACATTAATAGCAACGGTACTTTACTTGAAACGGATTTTGCGTGAAAATGGGTCTACAAATTTCGTTTGAATTTCACATTGAGGCTAATTTTGAGACATGAAATAAAATGGCTTTAGTTTAGTAAAGTCTTATAAGACGACATAACACTGGCGTATCATATTTTTGGCAAATGTTCTTATAGCGGCACTTAATTAATTTGTTCTTACTTGTATATATTACACATTAAGATGATATTTCTAGATATACATATGTAGTTGGTGCAGGTTTGTGTCACCCTTTATTTCATAGTGTAAAAAATGAAAAGGAATAGAATTAAATTTAAATTAAAATAAAATATCATCGTTGGATGACACTAAAAAGAAGAAGTGAAGCTGTCAAAGCTTCTCATTGCATTTCTGTCCTAGACTTCTGTCAGCTGCTGATTTCTAGGTGAATTTCAATATAACTACATATTTCACTTTTTGTCAAACTTCTGACAAGTCTTAGCATCTTCCCGAATGTTGACAGTTTCGCGATCTTTCTGCAGCTGTATTTGCATTTTTTGTGTCGTCGATGTTGTTCTTTTGTTGCAACAGTACAAATGTATTTTCCACTGGAACACAGTGAATATGCGTGGCCATTCAACTTTCGGGGCAACTTCCTTTACTTTGCTTAGAACGGTAAATAGCGCCATTTTGCATTTTTTTCGGATTTATTAGTGGACTCAGGAGTCGCCTTTCGATATAAACCCATGGATTGACTTCAGAAGATTTTTTATTTCAATTGAATTGCGTTTGATAAAATTGAGCAGTTTATTCACTTAACCATTCGTATTTTTCGTATCCATTAAATCTCTGAATGCTTTGGTATGTATATTCTAGGAATTTGAATAAAATTATACCTATTTTTAGACAAGTACTTATATAAGTACGTTAATGTGCTGTTAATTAGACAAGTTGGTTCCCCAAGTCAGGATGGCCGAGTGGTCTAAGGCGCTGCGTTCAGGTCGCAGTCTACTCTGTAGGCGTGGGTTCGAATCCCACTTCTGACAATTTACTTTTTTTTATTCTAAGAACTGATCTAAATATTTTCGGCTAAATGCATTCTAAGGCAAGGTCTTTAAGATAATTATTTTTAGTATAGCAAAAACTAGTTTTATTGGACATACTTTCTAAAAGACGCTCCTATTTGTGGATAAGTATGCGACATAATAGTTGAGGATGTTGGAAAAGTGGTCAAATTCTTGGAAAAGCCGTTTGACAGATGACTCATGATTTTTATCAAAGTAAAAAAGTCAACCCAAAAATGACGGGACATACAATAGTCTAAGCAGAGCAATTATGGTCGTGGTAAAAAAGATTTGCGAATGAAAAAAGCATTAGATAAGCAAAACCGAAATGGAGGCGGTTCAGAAACTTACCAACAGATGATCATGGACATCTACTTGGGGCAAAGTAAAGTCAAAGATGATCCGCTCGAATCAGTGTGCACCAAGGAAGTGTCTTAAGTCCCTTACTATTTATTATAGTCCAATTACATCGTCCAAAATGTCCCTGTAACGGGAAGCGGATGTATATATGAATGCTTTGAATGGGTATTGTATTCATACGAAATGGGCAGAGTATATGTACTGCATATTCTCTGACAGACTCCGACTTAGTTCAGACGTTTATTTGAATGGTAGATTAGTCCTCTAGTACGAACAGTTCAAATATCTGCGACACATGATCAAATCGTTGATGACGACATCGATCATCGCATAACGTGCTTTATGCAGTGGAAGAAAATACTCAATAAGCTCTAAGTTGAAAAGGCACAAAAAGTATGAGGGCAAAGAAAGCCAGCTCCAATAATAGCAGGATAGCTTCCGATGGTAGCAGGAGTAACAAAGCTTGATCGAAGTAGAAGTCCGAACTTACCTCGAAATAATTGGATCCCTATCGTCCGATTTGGTATATTCATTTTGAAAGGAGCGATCGTATGATTCCTGTCAAAAAGGAAATGTCAATCAAAGAGACAGCCCAATACATATTTGATTTGCGACGAATCGGTCCGGAATTGAGAGTCTTGTAGACGCTTTTTGATGTTCACCTGGCGAACTCTGCATTCGGAGAAGTGGGGATGTAGTAAAGTCGGTATAATTTTCATCATAACCTAAAAAAAGTTGTAAAATATTAAAAATTATTTGCATTATTCACGGCTAACTAGGGCGAGGATAACTTGCAAAAGGAAGAGTCATATTTAATTTTTAGTTCCAAGATCAACAATAACATAAACTATTGATCCAAATACTTAAATAACACATATCACACAGTTGTAGAGCATCCATAAATGATGTGACTCCAAGTTGCATTACAAGTGAGTTTACACTGATGGATGCTTCTTCACCTTGGAATTCATTCACATGACTTGAGGCACAACAAACGCGGCATCTGAACTTGCAAAATTGCATCAAAGTCTCTAATATTGGAACGAAAAAATATCCAAATAGAGAACAATAAATATTTTATAGCCGCACTACCGTCTACAATTACGATTTTAAGAGGCTTTGTGCACTCAATGGCAGCGACATATTTTCAATCGAGTGTTTGTCTTATAGATATGTGTGTAAGCCTAAGCCTTGTGAGCATCTGGCAAATGTAAATTTGCTCGATTTATAGTATATAGATGCGTACATCCAGGTGATTGGAAGCGGATGTGCTCGTTATAACCTTGCTAGTGGATAGCTACTAAACAAGCTCACTGTGATGACAGTGACGCTGAATAATGGATATACAAGTACGAGTAGTCGCATGTTCTGTTCCTTCCCACAGATAAATATTTTTATTTGTATTTGACCTTTAAAGGAGATTGTTCTGAAGCGTCTTGATTACAGTCATTAATTAAAATTTAATTACGTTACTGCGTTAATGCCGTGAGGTACTGTATATACATACATAATAACTTATTCATTGATTGATTGGAGTTTGACTGATGGCAGATGGGAAGGCTGCATGAAATTGAGTCTTTTGGGATTAATGAATTGCTACCTATATGTATTGTCTTTGGAAAATAAGTAATTTGATTGATTGCTCTAGAGAATGAAATGTATCGCAAGAGTTTTACTTTTCTTCACAGAAATCGAGAGGAAAATCTTTAAAAGAAAACAAAAAACTTTCTGATTTAAAGGTCACTCCACACTCTTTTATTCCTCACTTTGTGAACTCATCCATATCGCACACGAGGAAGATTCTTCAAAAAGTGTGTGCACACTTCATTTGAATTTCAATGAATTTGCGCCGGGCATCTTGAGAAACAACAAACCCTTGAGTCGAAACACAGATGTAGAGATGCTTTCAGTTTTTTTTTTCTTGAATAATTTATCAATTTCAATTATAACTTCAATTTCTTATGAGGAATAAAATATTATATAAGAGTTCGCAGAAAATATTTGCACTTAACTTTCAAAAGTGTTTCGCATATTACTCGTGCAATTAATAATTATATCATATCCACTTAGTGCTCATCGCGGGTATGGTGCCGCTATCGAATCAATTGAAAACTGTTAACCTCAAAATGATCATCAAGCAATGGTGTGAATATAACTGTCATTACCTTGTTCACGCAATACAAGCTATAAATAGAGACCCTACGCATAGTTTAATGGCTCGAAAGGTAATTGTTAGCAGTTGTTGATGTCACTTATTGCTGGACGCACTTTCAATGTAAAGTTGAATTTTATTTGCCGCTTAAGTCGTTGCAAAACAATTGCAATATATGGGAAACGAAATTGATTCAGCTAGAGAAGGATGCTTTTTCTAGAGCGGATGTCGGGCGCGGTTAGTTGGTTGGAATCGGTCCTCGATGAGGATGCACTTAGACCAGAAAAACATGGTCTTATTTTGTTGCTGATTTGGTTGCTTGAATCGGACTTGAACAACGATCAATCAACTTGAAAACAACTCCCTCGACATACTCCAGGAAGAACCTTAAAATACCATGGTTCATCAAGAAGAGCGTGAGCTTCTAGATCTGAAGGCTAAGTGTAGTTAGATGGCTCAAATTGAATTCCATGCCTCAATAAGAGAACTACTCTACTCTGGAAACTTCAGCAGCTGGGAACGACCTTATATGTATGCTAAAAACGTATCTACATATAGTGTTGGTTAGATTCTGAAATAAGGTTGCGTGTTCTACTCCGATGGAAGACGTGACTGAAGAGGATAACTTCTGTGGGTATTAAGGTTCTAATAAATCTACGCCTAAGGCTATCGCCATAGTAAAACATATTCTCCCTTTTTCTCCTTCTCGCTTACCAATCTTTCGGAGAGATTCCTCAGAGCTAGCGTGGTTTTAGCAGGTGAAGGTCATAGTGGATAGCACGTCGGCTCCACAATACTCTCACGATGACCTTAAAACTCGAAGAACACGTGTTAAGGATTTCCAAATCGTGTCGGTTTTGAAAAGGCATTAGTCAGACAATGAAGTGAATTGATGTGGGTGGTGTTATGATATGGACGTGTTCCAGAACCCTAAGAATACACATCATGGACACGTATGTTGTGGCAAAGAAATGAGTAAGATGTCACGCGTAAGTCACCGATGAGTTCCCCATTAAAGTCGGTGTACACCAAAGAAGCGCCTTAAGTCCTATTTTATTTATTGCGGACCTGGGTTACCTGCTTAGAGGAATAGCGAAATTTTTGCTGACAAGAGAGATATATATCGTAAGCGAGCACTTAATGTATGGATGAATGGTTTGGAGAGGAATGAGTCTGTTCAATTTTTGAACTTGGAGTTATTATAAAATTCAAATAATCCACCCTTCTTGAGTGTACTGTTAGAAGTAGGAAGAAAGTACCCTAGTGTACTGTTAAATAGATATAACGGTTTTTCAAGTCAGGATGGCCGAGTGGTCTAAGGCGCTGCGTTCAGGTCGCAGTCTACTCTGTAGGCGTGGGTTCGAATCCCACTTCTGACAAATTTACTTTTTTACTTTTTTCAAATTGCCTTTTATATCCGTGGCTGGGAAATTAAACTTAGACTGAGCATTATCTGAAATTTATTACTTCAATGATGGAAAATACTAATGCCAAAATAGTAATTCAGAATTCATAGTTTGGAGCCTGAATTTCTGTAACATCAACCTCTAATCATTGGACGCACTCTCTTTAAGGATAACATCTGTCACAAGATCAACTGCAGTATTAGAGAGAACCGGGCTAGAACCTCAGTATCGTGTGAAAGACGTGACGTAGTATACGACGTGACATTCATGGACCTAGAAGCCCAGTATCGAGAAGTGCTGTGTAGTGTAAACTGGGACAAACGTCAATCGCTGTGCTTTAAAAGACATCTATGAAATCGTGACAAGCGACGAATTATGCAAAAGAATCTGAAACTGTATGGGTCTTTCAAAGCAAAGGCAAATCTATCAAAAGTTTTTCGCGCATGAATCATTCTCCACCATGACAACGGGCGTTCTCAAATATCGACTCAATCCACTGAATTTTCGAGTGTTCCAAACGTCGAATTGATAGGTCCTTTTGGCACCCAAAAACTTCTTCTTATTTCCACAGATCAAAAATAAATGCGAAGTCAACGTGTTTCGATGCCTTAAAAAGAGGTTGATGCGCTCAAAGTTTTTATAAGTACCTTAATCAGATTGGAAAAGGTGCTTCAAAAGTTGGTTCAAACGTATATAAAAGTGTCCATGATCTTCATTTAACCATGCTTGAGCCATTTGTGTTTGACTGTACAAGAATATATATTTTTTACCTACAAGGTTTTTGTCAAGGCCAAATATATCCAAATTACGGATACGGTATAAAATTATAGATCGTACAGTTATTAAAAAGTGGATCCCCTATCAACTAGATTTAAATATTTATTAATTTCGCTTTTCCTTTGCAAATGTTCGCCCATAAACAGAACCAAATCCGTAGAATGGGTTATTAGTAAATCTCTTCTACATAAAAGGCTAACAACTACGCACATCCTTAAGGCTCTGGTTCGCAAGCAAAAGGATCACCCATTAATTTCAAAAGGTTTCTAATCAATCGTAAAAAAACACTATCACGACAAGGTGAATACTTAATGACTATAGCTATCCTTGAAGCAACAAAGCAAAGTTGATTCCTTGAAAAATCACCACCTTTTGTTCGAACACGCAAATGCCCTAACATAAAACATTCAATGTCCACCCTCTGCTTTGCAACATAAAGTTAAAACAATTTCCTAATTCATTCACAATTTATCAAGTCTGTATCTTGTTACTGTATAATTAATTAATTTTCCCTATAAAATAGCAAAATTTAATTTACTCCTTGCGTTTTTAGTTTGGTAAACTAGCCGCTGAATGAAACATGCCCAACACAAGTACCCAACTCATAAAATATTTAAACAAATGCCAGTGTCAGAAGTGGAGTGCAATATTATAATTAGCCAATTAAAAATGGGAGGTCATGCAATCACCGGACATCAAGTTCAACAAACGTGTTTGTCCTTGAAGTCGTGTAACTAAAAACCAACAAAATTGCACGTCAAAAATAGAATTTCATGTTTATGCGACGTTAAAATGTGATATTTTAAAAACGAAAAGCAAAAGTTACGACTTAAGTGTTGTTGTTGTCGCGCGGGGGGGAAACGAATAATATTGAAATAGTTTCGAATGATGTGCACCTGGGGTTAAAAAAAAGAAAACCCAATTGAGGTGAGAAGTAGCATAAAAAGAAGGGGATGTAATGGATCTTTTTGAGGGGATCCATTACATAAAGTCTCTCTCTCACCCCAATTTGACAGAAAAGCTTTCAACCCCTATTTTGTTTGAAGGGGGATGCTTTATATACTCTTTCATGTGTAGATGTGTTGGAATTCTCCTTCAATATTTTTGCTTTTCTAATCGCGTCAATCTGCTCCGCCTTTTTGATAGAACGAAAATAAAATGTAAAGGGCCCCCTGTGACATTTGTATTGTGTGCGAGTTTTTAGTTTTTTTTTAGGGATAACCACTCCCTCGCAGCCATGTTGGAAAATGGTCGATATCATAACCTATAATGGGGTTTCGGCTCTCTTGCTCTCAGCGAAGCCCATTTTAAATGAGTCTCCTCTCTCTCGTTCCCTAAGGTCATCGAAATGTCAAATATTGCCTTAGTCGGCGCGGTTTTAAAAAGTTAAAACTGCAACTGACACCTATCATGAGTGTAGAGGTGTAATTCTCAAAAAAAAAAAAAAGAGCCTTTGATCGGTGGCTTGTTTTGTCCTCAAACCAGTAAATGTGGTCCAATAATTGAGCACGTACTCGCAGAAAGTTTGTTGCGAAAATGTTTGTTCCACATCCTTGGTAAAACGGAAGTGCAGTAGGTTGGACTTTTGTTTCTATTTTCCTTTTTTTTTTGTTTTTTTTTTAAAAGAAACCGCGCCGTTGCCATGTTTGTGCGCACAACTTCATTCATGTCCTCTCAAGAGTGACCGCATTCAGGAGATTCTTTTCGGTTTTGGTTTTGGTTTTGATTTAGGTTTTTGTTTTTGTTTTGATATGTAGCAGTAGCACACCCCCTGAATTTAAATTAAATCGAACAAAATGCCAAGCTAGAGGCTATGTCAATTGTCCTTTCACCTTTCGTTTGGCTAATGAAAGATTAAATATTAAAAAGGATATAGTATTCGTTGACATAGAAAGGGGAAACATTTTGCTTTTTGCAGATTTGTTTGTTTGTGCGTGTTCCGTTTTTTTTTTGTTTGAGGGAGTTTAGAGTCTGAATCGATGTATCGGTGTCACGTCATTATGTGACGTTGTCAGGTAGTTATCTACCGTTACTAATTTGACAGATGATTGACAGGTTTACTAATATATGGTAAAGTGTAGTACGTACCCCTACATATACACATCTTTCACAATTTATATTCATTAAATTTCAAATTTCAGTAAAAAGAAGAAAACAAAAATTACTGTGATTGAGGATACCTTGAGGACTTTCTAAAATGTATCTTATTTCAAAACAGGAAAGGTGAGTTAGTGTGTTTTTTTTTTGTGAAATGTCAAGGCTAGGTATAACAACATTTTCTGTGAAAGATGACAGAGGACAAACCTTGGAGGGATATAATTTATAGATTGAAATGGATCTTGGTGGTTGCCATATTTAGTTGTCTTCGCAGACAGGGATGTTTGTTTTTAAAATGCGGATAACGATTTTGACAGTTTGTAGCAAACAAGTAGTGAAGTTAATTCATTTGCGTTTCATAACACAGTTTATGACAAACATGTGAGGCAACAGCAGAAATAAAATTACGGATACGGTTTCGAGTTTATGATTTCTGCTTAACTCTTTAAAAAAAGTATGCAGTTGTTGGCTGTTGAGATATCTATGTATGTTGTGTGTAACCGAAAGCCATTTACTACATATGTATATATCAGGTAGGAAAAATGCTACGAAAATGACTTTTTGGTGAGGTTATTTGTCATATTTGCTATATTGCTAGCCTTAGGGATCATAAGACATTGCGATAGGTATGGTTCTTGTAAGGACAAGGCTGTATATGATGGGTCACATGTCACGTTTTTCACAGAGGTAGGCTGTCTGTGGAATTGGAAGTTCGAAGTGGGGTGCGGCAAGGCTGCATACTTTCACCAAATTCTACTTTAATTTGTGATTAGCGATGTTCTGAATGCAGCTTTATCGAAAGAAAATGGAGGAATTCGATGGACTCTTACATCTGAACTCAAACACCTCGACTACGGCGACGATGTATGCCTACTGTCTCACAGAATATTGGACCTTCACTAAATGGCAGCAAATGTGGAAAGGGAAGCAGACGTCGTTGGGCTGAACATTCACTCGGCAAAAACAAAAATGATTAGTCTAGTACCGAACTTATCAACTCATATATGGATTGCTATGTCTTAAGGATTTTCTGGCCAAACTGTATCTCTAACGAACAGCTTTATCAGAGAACAGGCAATGACCATATAGGTACAACTATATAACGACGAAAGTGGCCGTGGATTAGTCCCACTCTCCCAAAGGGTCCATAGCTGATAACGCGATGCAATGGAACCCGCTTACTCAGGATGGCAGGAGACGCAGCGGTCCTAGGAGTACGTGGCGCGGAACAGTTGAGAAGGAAGCACGACTACTGGGAAAGAGTTAAGGAAAGCTGAGGCACACGATGGCGCGTAGGCGTTGTAGATGCCCTAGGACCCACAAGGGGATACAGGACTTAACTCATGTAATGATCTCATAAACCTAGTCAAACTAGCTTGGCCCGTCTAAAATCATCATCAAATTTTCAGGAGGGTCACGAGTATATGATGCTTAGGTTAACTAGCCATGGTTTTGGATTTTCTTCAATCGACTCCAAAAAGGTTCCACGCTACTAAAAAGCTTATTCAATCCAACTTTCTGTTTTTAAGTCTACCTGTGTACAGTAGCCATGGAAACAGTATTGAATCTTCAATCTTGATGTCAACTACCACAGCAACTGGACAGCTGCATTAAGACTACGGAAAGATGGCAACTGAACGTTATGGTTATGCGACGAATCTGAACCGATGGAGTATGGAGACTCGTATCAGATCTCTTCTATAATTCCCAGCTGTATGGCAAAATATCATATATGCAGATCCCATGGAACGTAATTGTACGTAATTGAAGGAAAATCCGAATAACTTTTGGTGTTGTGCCAGCGCACTTAAGTAGCAAGTCTAGGATCATATCTGTCGATCCTGCGGCGATTACAAGGGTGTAGAATCCATTCGCCACCACTATGTGATTGCGCAGGAAAGATACTCCGTGGCGCTACCGCTTTTTATACCTGATGATCCAGGAAACACTGCAAACTGCGATCTGTGTGGTTTAGTCAAGTGGTCGAGGATTCTCAGAGTTCTCAATAGAGTCAATGTGGTAAAAGTAAGTCATTAGAACCATGTAACTAACGTAACTTAAATCGTACCGATCAAAACCCTACTTTTTGTGAAAAGCGATTGCTGAAGGCTTGACTCATTTATGCGATTCTAGTGCACCATTCGCCTTAAAATTCTCTTCATGTTAGTACAAGAGGCAAGGTCTTAGTTTTTGATTTAAAATTCCTAACTAGGTCGCGGCCTGCAATAGAGAAACCCAGCTTTCTAATAACTAATTCTGTCCATATGAAACTTAATTCACATTTACTAAAGTATGTTCCGTCTATTTTAATTTATGCTTGGATTTTAATCTGGCAATTGAACTCTCAGGTTACAAGTCTCATTCCAAGTGTTATCGTCAAACAAATCCAAACATCAGTCCTTTAGTGGCAACAGTTCTAAATCACTTTTACTGACAGTTCTTTCTCTCAATAGAGTTCTAGTTGTGGAGTAATAAAATCCATCAGTAATATATCAACCGATAAAGTACTCTTAAATCTGAGAAGAACTTATTGTTGCGTACTTTGCGTAGAACTAAACAACATTAGGCCCGTTCGCGTATCCTCCTAAAAGAACGAATTTTTACGAAAAGCTGTTCGTGTACGGAGAATTTTCTTAATTATTCACAGAAGAGAGTACAAATTTTCCCCCCGCTACGAATTGTAGTGCAAGAAATTTCTGTGGGCTCGTTTATGAAAACTGTCCAAGCTGTCAAACCAGTGTATTTTCTACTTTTTCTTGTTCAACCCGTTCGTTTACTTTTTTGTAATTTTAGCTCTCTTTGGGATCTACAAATTTTAGTGCAAAAAGTACACGAACGGTCCTAATACGTTCTATTTTCTTTGCATTATAAGGATATTCTCTTGCAATACAAATATTTTCCATTTAAATCTCCCACTCCTACTCCTGGAATAATGAAAATACAAACAGAAAAATACCAATTTAATCCTTGAAAACCATTCGCAATCCCAATGGAAATTCCAACATCATTATATTAATTGTGAGTGAGGAGTTTTAATTTTAAGTGCGCTCCACATTGAGAACGATATTTCCTTCTTTTTGTTTTGCAAAACACATTCTCCCTTTTCGGTGTCGTATACGCCACCAAATTGAGAACAATAAATCACACTGACTTAAACTTTAATAAAAATAAATGTCAGAGTTTAGAGTGTTTAGAGTCCTTTAGGATTTTGTATGTAACTGTCCGGAGTTTCTATAACTCATTGCCATAAAGTGTAAGCAAAAAGAATTTATTTCGTCCATTATCCTGCGGAGAAAATATAAACAAATACACCACAGAATTACAACCAAACTCTAATGATGTTATTTAGTTCATTAAGAGGACGCAATTTAATTACATCACTTAACAGTAACTGGCACTTTAATTAGTGAACATCACAATTATGTCCTCATTCTCGTTGAGCACCTTAGCTCAGCTCAGCTCTGCGCTCATGGTTTGGTATAATTTGATTTTCTCTTGAAATAACCCCCAAATCCAATTTAACTATTTGTTTTCAATTATAATGATAACGATGAGCGTGATGATGGTAGTGGCACCGATGAACCTGCAACATTCACACCGGCGCGGCGGGGGTTAATGAGAAAATGTCCTCAACCCACTCTGAGTAAATTTATTCAACTCTTTCAGGACGAAAAAAAAAAAAACGAGAATGTTTGTCGATATTGATTTTTCTTACACCTCAGATGGGATGAGTTCGACAAAGAGCCAGGAGGGTGTCTGGTTTGAAGCCGACAACGACGTCGCAGTTTAATTGGTCACACATGAGTAGGGGTTTGAGGGTCGGCGGGGTGGTCGATTTAATATGCACACCACATGACGACACAGAATACAGATACATTGACACGTTTAGCTCAAGGGTTAAACAATGAATTAAATTTATCTACCATTGCTGATGTTATGATGTGCATCATACCAAAGTGAAGCGAACTTGTTCAAAGCATTTCATGCGAATGGATCATAAAACATGGTGGTGGTGGTGGAGGCAATGTTGGTGGTGGTTTTAATGTTGCTTAAGTTTATGATGCTATGCACATGGAATGCTCAAAATTACGTGAGGAACGTATTTTGGTCATTAAACCATCACAAACGTTCTGATGAGATGCGCTAAAATTATTCATGAGTGGAATAACTAAAGAGGCGTCAAATCTGAAGTGAGCCTAATTAGAGTGGGTGCTAGTTAGAGGGAAATGATAATTATGGATTTAGTTAATATACTCCAAAGATGGGGCGAGAGATTGGCGGTATTATTGACTTTCTAAACTGTATATCATTTGGATAGATGGATTTTATAGGTGAAAGGGAAACGCATCAATTCAACTGTCAGTTTAAGTGTATCCAAGGCTATGTTAGCAGCTATTTGAAAGTTAAATTCTTGCCTGAAGTACTCGGGGAATCGAATGCAAATAATTCTAGATAATGGATGATTTACCGAGCAAAGTTAGCTTGCTACTGTGTTTTGTTTGTGTAATTCGGAAGGGTAGTTACATCCAGTTGTTTGAAAGAAAATACGATTGAATTCTTAAAGGACATATCCAAGTTAGGTTGCAAATTGGTTGAGGACTAAAAGCCTGACCTCATCCTAATTTCATTGCGCAAGCAAAATATATCTGAGTTCCTAGACCAGCGAGAATTCTGATTCTAATAAGGGTACCACGCCAGTAGTCATGTGCTCCCGCCTTTGCCATTAAAATTGGGTACTGAAAGCCATGACCATCGACTGGGGCAATGACCAGCCATGCTTTTTTAACATGGTAGCCAAAACAATTACAAACTAAGGCTCAAAGGTAGTTTAATCGACTTCATAGCTTAGTCTTTCGAGGCAATAGAAACAAGTCCTACTCTAGGAGAAACAAAAGAAGTACGATTAGTGAAGTACTAGGTATTGCTTCATCGACTGGAAATATTAACTGATTTCAAATACTTATCTTGACGATGTATGCATACTCCTTCTCCAAATGACATTAAATGTGAAGAGGGAAGCAGACGTTGTCGGGCTGAAAATATCTTCGACAAAAACCAGCCAGCCTGGGATTAAACTGATCAGCTCAAACCTATGTATATGCTTTGCTCAACGTAGTCTTGACCGATGCATAGTGCAACCGAACTGAATATAACCACCCAAATCGGGCAAGCAAAGTCTGTGTTTTGGACGTTGGCTGTCTAAAAACTGGCTGTTTTAGGTTTAATATCAATAGTCATAGTCACAAACATACAACGACAGAATTGGCAGTGGATTGGGAGCTCTCTCTGTAAAGGTTACAGCTCCACAACCGGATACAATGGATGACCGCGGCGTGACACGGTATTACCCTTTCAAACAGAATCAAAGTGTGTAGATGGCACTTCGATTTCTTTTCAGTAAGACATTAGGCCACAAGAACCAAAAAGAGTAGCATAAAATTGCATATACTCGTAGCTCCAGGAAGTATGACTTCATGGCGAAGAGATGGGGTGAAGTGTGTAGAGTAGCCGCTGGGATAAAATCAAAGCTTGTGAAGTGCTACTGCTTACTTAAGGCTCTTGGTACGTAGCATAAGATTGAACTCAGCTGGGTCCACGGATCGAAGGAATATCTGGAAACGATGACGAACTGGCAAAAGGTGGCTCAACATAGACCACAGAACAGAAATCATCCATCCGTGTACATCCCGCCTTGTGCCTGTAAACTTGTCATTACAAGGAAACTATGGCCATGCTTGAAAAATCAACAACCGAGAGACTTGTCAGGAAAGACAAGAAATCCATTTCCATCTTTGTGGGTATCGTCACAGGACACAACACTCTGCGGTTTCGTATAAAAAAACTAAGAAAGGACTGAAGAAGAGCTCTGCATAGGCTGTGGTGATGAAGTAGCTATACCCACTTCTTATGCTACTGTCCCAGGTTCTAACATACAGGACTTAAGTTCCTAAGGAGACACTTTTTCAATGATCTAGAGGAACTCTACAGCACATCAATGGACTCCATATGGAAATTCATCAAATCCACTGGTCGGTTTGTATCAGAGACCTGTTACCTTTGTTGTTTGCATTTGCAGTGTTCTGGGTTTTCTACCATTCGAATGGTGATGTTCGTGCATCACTTGTGAATCACTGCTTTTCTGAATACTCTGATTGAATACTCTGTCATTCATGAATACCAGCACCATAATGATTCGTTTTCATTTCGTTTCGCACAGTGAACTTCGTTACGGATCATGTTATTTCGAGAGCCCTGCTGGCAGAAACCTAAACATGGACTCTTACACATTTTTCAAGTAAGAAAAAGTTCCACCCTCTAACAATTGTTTGGTTTACACATCCTTACTCACATACTATTTTAATGACATATCCACCATAAAGTAATTAAATACATACATACGCACAAGGCACCTGACAGCACATGCTGAGCTATTAAACTTTTCCCATTCGAATGGCTGACAATTACAATCTCTTCCACTCACGGATCAAATTGCTAGATTGATAAAAAGGTTTCCCAACAAAATACCAAAATCAATTTAACGATAATTATACCATTTTTTTTGTTCGTTATGGCAGTTCTCTAAAGTTGTTATCCCCTGCCCAATTGGGCGAAACAATTTTCTTTCATAAAACCAACATTTCATGGTCAATTCACTATCAAATTTGTGTCTTCTCTTTGCTGTATTTGTTTTACTGAACAATAAACACAATTTATACTTTCCTTCTTCGTATTAACTGTGCGAAAATGGAAAAATAAAAGGCAATATCATTCTTCGTCTTTTTTGCTTCTTTACGTCGGATTCGTCCTGCTAATTTCTTTTTATGGGCGGGAGGAAATATCCTTCCAAATACCTTCTCTTTTAAAATAAAAAATCCCAAAAAAACACCCACACAGACGGCGTGGTAAATTGTTTAAATTTTATCTTCAACCTAAAACAATTTCCTTAGACAAAAAAATAAAACGAAAAATTCGGAAATGAGAATGTGGAACGAAGATATCCTTGTGTTTTTCGCCGTGAACAACGAGCCAGAAAATACAGGCGAATGCTTTTCTTCTTTCCGGATCGATATTTTGGCCCGTCTGCGAGAAGGTTAATAATAAATTATTCACTAAAAATACGAAAGAACATACGAAAAAAAACAAAAAGCGAATACATGTGTGTGACAGGGGGGGTGCCATGTCTTAGGTCGTCAGTGGGACTGGGGTTGGTTGTAACACAAGGTAAAAATTTTATGAAAAGAAAGACATCCTTATTCGGATTTGGAACCCATGAAGGTGGTACGAGTATGTTTTTCTTCGTATCCTTTTCGCTTATGAATACTTAATTGTTTAATGCCATAATGTAGGTGTTTGTGCGAATACACACACATGTTTGGGCTTTTTTGAACGATGTATCTTAGGTCTTGGAAAATTCCTTATACGGTTAACTAAGCATAAGCTGATTTGAATGTAATTCAAATCACATTAGAGGCTCCGCATCGTTGTGTTATAATTTGTTAATTTCATACCCTTTTTCAAGGAAACATGTATGTAGTTCCTTAAGAAAGCACTTTTTTTCGTTTGTCTTCAACCACATAAACTTAAAAAGATAATCCGTTCTGTTTTAATTAAAAGACACTAATAGATTCAGCAGGGGTTGAGGTTTTATTTTTTTAACTTACTGCGCTTGATCATTTTACAAAAGAAGAAAAAACAGTCGATAAATATTCTATACTATTTAGTTAATTAAGGTTTAATGGAGCTCATTTATTTATGGTAAAGTTATTCAAGAGTTAATTTCCAAAGGCTTGTGCTAGTGTCGGCGTAGGTGCAGCTCTCTAAGAAGTAGGTACGGGGGGTAATTATCTTGGTCTTTGTGTTACTTCAATGGGAATACCTAGTACTAGGAATTTCAAGAATTTATGAGCAAGGTTATTCGCGTGGAGTGGTGAAATCTTCAGAGGGAGAATTATTTTCCCATGAGTTATGGAAGCGTTCGCTAGTCTGTCAAGTAGTTTCTTTATTCATTTTTAATTTTTTTTTTCTTAAGTTCCCTAGAGTAGGAGATGTATAAAAGAATGTCAGCAGATAGTGAAGGGAGGGTGTTTTCAGTCATAATTTTATAGTTTGTGCTAGTCATTTCGAGGAACGGTTCAAATTCAGTAGAAAATTTAAAAACTTGGAGGAAATATTTCGAACTGAAATCAGTCAATATAAATATATGTTCAATAAATGTTCAAATTCTAGAAATCACTTAGTGTAAGTCAACACGAGCATGAAAAAAATACAATGCGAAAATCATATAATATGTGATTTATTTAGAGATACTTTTTTATAAGTAAAAAAAGTGAAAGACGTCAAATTTTATCGGGTTGTCTTTGTAAACAAACAAAAGAATCTTTCTTGACATTTATTTTTTTATAGTATTTCTTTTAAATATTGGCCGTAAATGTGATTAACATGGGCCAAAGTGAAATGCCGATTTTTGATGATGAGTCGTACTTTGATAAGTCGTAATTTCGAGTAATATTGAGAGAATAACATGATTTATGTTGGCCCACAATTTCTTGGAATTAAACCATGGTTTCACTGGCTGTGTGACAAGTATCGCTGTCTGTTTGGTACTAAATGCCCTGGAGATCACGAGTTTTAGCTGGAAGCAGCAAAGAGTCTATTGACAGTGGAGCGATGATTCCACCAGCCCATAAACCATACCAAACTATTGTTTTGTCTCTTTGTAATGGCACCTTTTTAATATCTTCGGATTGTTCATAATCTGAAATAAATATGGCAATTTTGCTTATGGACTTACCCACTAAGCCAGACATGTACCTCATGGCTGGACAAAATGTTTGCTCTAAGTGGTTTCTGATAGAATGCGTTGTACGGCTGAATAATTTGTAGATGTTGTGCCGGGTTTAATCTTTCTATAATAAAATGTCAAATAATAGAAAACAAAATGTATATGACAAACTAATATGGATTATACGTCATCTATCAAAAAGTCCCTAAGGAAAAAAGTACCTCCAAATGGATAACACTCCATAAACAAATAAGGTACTCGTTAAAAATGTTACCAATTCGCGCTTGAAGTACATTTATAGTCAGAAATAAATTTTCAGATTTTAGACGTTACACTATAGCAGGGTTAGCGTTAAGGGTTCATAATTTTTTCATAGTATGACCATTAAGTATACGTACATTTAAGATGTTGAAATATAAGACCGAATCCTTGAATCGTTACACTAGTGTGGTAGTATAAAGTCCATGTGCATATTCTCAACGACACTAGTGTTATTGCAATGAGGAAAATTGTATGTCAAAGTACATACATGACTGTACAATTGAGAGTGTACATTTCTTGATACAAATATATAAACAATTTCTGCTCTCCAAAGGTGTAAAGCGCACATTGTTCTTTCGTTTGTTTTATTATGATTAATAAGCTCATTAGGGCTGGCTATATTCTCTATAAGAGTCCCGTGTGTTAAAATACGCTTAAATGAGCTTGTAAAAGAATGCAGCATATAATGATGCTGAAAATAGAAACAGGAGAAAGTTTTTATTGAAATAAAGAAACAAAAAAAATGTGTATGAACTCGAGAGCACTAAATGAAGTTAATCTATCACTTCAATTGATGGATTTACGTCGAAGTCGCTTCTCATCTGGAATTTGTGTTGCTTACTTTATATTTTGACAGGTAATCCTGGAAGTAAATGACGTTGTGTCTATTTTAGTGAACTTAGTATATGTCAAAGTTCTACCTAAGGTGGTGGAGAAACAGATATTTTTGAATAAACTTCTAACTTAAGTAAACACAAACAGACAGTACTATCCGGGCATCTCTGTGATTGAATTGTTTTAATATATTTAGGAACTTGTGTTGGAATGTTAATGCCATGTCCTGAGAGTAGTATTACAAATTCGTGGGAACATGTCTATCTGCTTGCTCCCTTTCTTATGCATACATATGTACATTCATCCTTATTCCGGTCTAATGGAAAAGATCACAATAACAACTTCAGTGTGGTACTTATTTGTGAGTTCTTGTACTTATGCTTAACATGTCTTGCGATATCTGGCACTGGTTAATGTTACAATGGTTACGGAGTAAGATCGACTCTGGTAATCCTCTCCATGCCTTACTGTATCCTGTTTTCATTTCAGCTTCTAATGAACTCGTTAGCTAAACTAAATTACTTACATAAGGTACTATTAACCCTTTGAGAGTGTCTCTCTGTCTTTCATCCCCTGTGGACTCGAATAAAGCCGCTTCCAGGAGTGAACACCAAGTTTTCTGACAAAGACAACTTGGTATTTTACTGGAGGTTCGGTCTTTTCGCGTCCTAAAAGCTGAGGGTTATGATTTGAAGATCCACTTGGCAGAGTAGCCAAACTACATAAATATCCTGATATAGGTCATAGAGTTCGCGATTGTATCGTCTACTCCATTCGTCCTCCTCTTAGTAGGGAATGTATTCCTTGCGAATTCCTTATGATATGCAATCTTGGATAGCTCGTCAGCTATGTCTTGGGAGTAATTATTGAGTAGATAAGATAAAGTTGCCTGTGGCTACCTTGACTAACCGACTCTACTGTAGCTCATTAATATGTAGATATTATTCATGGGCTAGGAATCCCCTCTAGACCTAGCTGGTTGAAAGTTTCTTGAATAGCTTCAGCATGATAGTAAGTCCTGATTCATGACGCGTCTCTGCAGTATGATAGGCATGATTCTGTCAACGACTGGTGATATTTTAAGGAAGAAGCTAATTCTAGTCCAGGATACTTCATCTTTTTAACCTCCAATCCTCCATACCATCCCTACAGCCAGGGAAGTGGGAAATCTAATCATTGAGACTTCAGCAGAAAGTACCCGGTTGTTACATTCTTTGAAAAAAATTAGCTTAGCCGTCTTGAATCGTTGAGTGTGAACTCCTTATATGTGGCAGTGTAAGGTCAGAAGTTCTGAATTTAGCAGATATTGAAGATCACAAGATCATCTGCCAGATCATCTTGGCTCGAAGGAAGCTACACCTAAGAGGTAGATATTCTGCCAGATCATCTGCATCTTTGGGAAGAAAGACTCATTGTAATACCAATTCTCGAGGTAGTATTACCCTAGGTGTAGCTTCCTTTAAGTTGAGAAAGCTTGACAATATCAAAAATCGTTTACAGATTAGCACGCGTTGACAATCCTCGATTTGTAGGAAGCTTTTTACAGCATGGAGGTAAACTACGCTGCATTCCTACAGTTATGACTTAATATTTCTTCTAAAGTCCGACTACCTTAGGGATTTTCTGGACGAATCGTTCTATTAATGGAAAAAAGGATTTTATTCTTCTCTTTCTCCTAATAAGTGTGCAAGCTATTATAAGTAGAGCTTCACAAATAAAACCCACCATCAATTTATTTTAAATCAATTATTCAAAAGCAACTTCCGAATATTTTATGTAAATTTCGGTTATAAAATTTTAAACATTTCACAGAAATATTTACAAGCAAAGTGGGGTCAGCGCTCCCATTTTAATGCTCTCATGTGTATCGTTACAATGGGATACCCACTTAAGCCTAAGTATCCAAAAGTTACAGAATTTATTAAAATGTCATCTGTGCACAACAAAACACCGTACTTTGTTGACATATCCTCTGAATTAGATTCGTAACCACTAAAATTTGCATTTCAATCAAAGTCAACCACAAGAACCCCCACAAAAAAACAAAAAAAAAACTATATCAACTCAATGTTTTATCTGTCCATCGCTGTCCAAAGCTTGTATTATTCCTTGGTATACATTGTGCAGCTTTGGAAATTCTCAAAACGATTAAGATCGACAATTCGCTACTGGTAGTTTGGTCATTGTTTCCTTAGCGATAAGAAATCCTCTCCTCTTGTAACTGACAAACAATTTTCTAATAGAAACACGACCAGTAAACCAATGTGCTGGCGGGGGGATTAAATATCCTAACACACCTACTCTCTCGTCTATTTAAGAGGACAATAGCACTTATAAATTGTCGATAGTGACGTAACATACGAAAAAGTATTTTTATTTTAATTTTTTTTTTTATCCAATTGGGTACACAGAAACACCTAAATGGGATCCTGCGCATTCATCTCCGTCATCTGTCTGTGTGTACTCCTTTGAGGGGTATTTTCTGAGTATATACTGTATTCCTTTTTGGATGAAAGAAAAAGCCTGTGCTTCAAACACACACAATGATACAGTTTACCTACATAAGGTAGTGGTGGAGAAGCCAGGGGAGGCTTCTTCAAGTAAGGAATCGAATACAAACGCGCTTTTCAATTTTACACTCTCTCCCAACAACACTGGGGGGTTGGATTTTGAATACAGCCAGGCACAAGGCAGACACAAGTTACCTTTGCTGCGGCCTGGACGAACGGTGGTCGTTGTCGTGTGCAGGATTAAATTCAAATATAAAAAAGAAAAATACATAAAAAATTTATGAAAATTCCAACAGTAGAGGCCATTTTTTATTTGGTTTAGTGTCCAGATACTTTAGTTTCGCTCTGTTTTTTGTTTTTCAAATTCATTTCGTGTGCACTAAAACCAATTTTTTATACGGGTTTTCGAGAGAATTGATACCATTATACATATATATAACGACTAGAAAAGAAAAAATCACAATTTGAAACCGCAAACAAATTTTCGTTCTTTTTTGTTGAAAAATAAAAAGTACAAAAGTGAAATAAAGTGAACAATAGTTTTGTAGTGAATCGACTGAAATTTGTGCGTTTTTGGCATAGATTAGACGACAGTGGCGTCTTCCGAAGGTACAAGCAGCGGTGGTGAGTCCGCCCTGTTTTCGAAATTAGGGGGATCTCTGTTCGGTAGCGGTCCAAATTCCCCCCAACGTGTGGTTTCAAATATTCGTGGATTTTTATCAAATCGCCTGAGTAATATCGCTCCTCCAGATACAGGTAAGTCTCTAAAGTGATTGTATTACATAATATCCGTCGGATACATTACGATCGATAAAAGACAAAAAAAAAACAGAAGAAAAAACCTCGAAAATAGATTCTAAAGAGTCCGCATCGAAATGGATTTTGCTGATTTAATCCACTTTTCTTGGTCGTTAATCGAGTAGAGGTACTTGTGTTGGATTACATAATACCTTGTATCTACCTAGAGTATCTATACCTCTCATTCATTTGGTGGGGGCGGCTTATTGATCGATGAGGATGAGGTAGAGGTAGAGAAGTAAAAGAAAACCCAAACTACCTACCTACAATTTAGTGCAAAATAAGAAAAGAAAGCTTAGCGAAAACTTTTCCTCTCCAAACCACGTCAGACATTAAGTGACCATTCACAGTTTATGGATCAAATGAAAGTGATATGTGTGTATCTGCATAGGTATATTTTTTGTTGGCAACATTTGTTTATCTTTTTTTTTTTATTATGCTCATCAATTCAGAATTTCCCTTTCATTTGGATCAGTGTTTTTTTTAGCCCCGCGCTTTTGAAGAAAGGGAAGATCTCTATTGAATTCGCATTCGCAGTTGATGATATACTTTCAATCAACTAAGTAAAATGGTTCACCTAGTTAATTAACGTTATTAAGACGGTTTTTTTTTCCTGACGCATGATCGATAATCTTTCTTGGTAGTGGGATAAGAAATGAGTTTGGCAATCAATAGGCACATGAGGTTATTCGGGTTATTTGGTGTCTAGAATGTGTATTCGTTTATATTTAGATCGGTCGAGTCTGCGTAGACGGTCTTGTCCTAAAAAATCAATAAGATGAGTTGTATTTCGAAAGAAAAAGGAATAATTCTAGTACGCCACGAAGGTTGTGCGTGTTTTTCTTAGAAGGAATCGGTGTCAAGAGGCGTACCGTCGTTTTGACTAGCGAGGGCTCTTCACTTTATGCAATCTTAACCTTGTAAAGTATCTTGTTTCCTCTTTTACAATAAGGTCGATGAGGTGATCCCGAAGTGAATTCTAACACATAATGGAA
Organism: Chalcosyrphus nemorum; assembly: GCA_949716465.1. Lineage (NCBI taxonomy): Eukaryota > Metazoa > Arthropoda > Insecta > Diptera > Syrphidae > Chalcosyrphus > Chalcosyrphus nemorum. The sequence continues at coordinate 15,073,099 of OX454333.1, read as the reverse complement.
TAAAATATGAGTTTTAAGGATTATATTAATTTACAAATTGATCGCCTGGTGCCGTGCCTAGTCTGTTGGACTACTCTACTTGAGAACAAAGTTTTTTTTTTCATGACCCACGCAGATCGGTAGAAATTGCTCTACCCAGTTTTTTTTTTTTTTTTTGTATTTCGATAATTGAGTTCGGAAACACATGAAGAAACCGTCTGCTTTTTTTACAGAATAAAACATTAGTTCACACACATTATGCCATTGTGACCCAACCTTTCTTGGATGAATTTCAAGGGAAATTTGTTTTAAGAAAAGGAATTTTTTAGTTTCCAGTAAATCCCAAACTTTTAGTTTTAGAAATAAGACAGTGCGTTTTTATTATTATTTTATTTTGACCTTTTGAATTGGTTTTTAAGTGAAAAAAATATTTCCTGTCTTCACTCTTATATTCATGTACATATTTGTAGTCATCTTTGGAATATAAAATATTCACTCATTAAATTACTAGTTCAAGTCGCACTGTCAATAAGTATAACTTAAAGACAAGTAACGGATGTTTAAGTGCGCATTCGCAACAATTCGCAGAAACAATGGAGTCAACAAATTTAGTATTTTGACGGCACACACGAAAAGTTATTGAGAATGATAGGGAATTTGAAACATTATTGGTTGCAAGAAAAAAAATCAAATAAAATAAAGTTTTACTAAACTGACAGTGGTAGTCGGTAAAGCAGTTTACAATTAGCCTATCAATATGCGCAAATTTAGTAGATCTAACAGAATAGACTCTGATAAATTTGTGCACTTCACAGCTCAGCACCCTGCGATTGCGAATAAGCGAATGGCAATTCATTCACAATTACTTTTTCATTTAGTCACAATCATTTGCGAGTTTCACAAAAAAAAAGAATTGTTAAGATTGTGAATAAAATTTGACAGTTCGCAAAGAAGGACTAAAGGTCCATTTACAGCTCTGCGAAAACGACATTTTAACATTTCATTCACAGCAACTGTGAGAACTTCCCAGAAATTAGTTACAATTAATATTTAAACGATAGACAAATTAAGGTTTCTTCTTTGGGAGTAGTTATATTGTCAATTATATGCTTTAAATATGCTAAAAATGGTTTGTTCGCGGTGTGCCCATTCGCTGGTCGCTGAGCTGTGAATGTACCTTAAAGGTCTAGTTCAGGGAATGAACACGAATGAGCGAATATTCGTGAGTTTTGGCGTTTCGTTCACAGTAACTTTTTTATCTAGTCTATGCAATCGTGTGAAGTGTAAATAAAAGTTGACAGTTCGCAAAAAGTATTCGTAGTATTCGATTTTTCAACTTTTTTCTATAAAACGATAAATAAATTAAGCTCTCTTCTTTGGGAATAGTTAAATTGTGAATTGGATCCTTTTAAATGTGCTAAAAATGCTTTATTCGCAGCTGGCCCGGTCGCCGGTTGCTGAGTTCTAAATTAAACTTCAGTTTATTCCTGAAGTCGTGAAAAGCATAATTATGTCTGGAGAGTGATTTTTTTTACACGATTTTTCTTTTTTATACAAATAAGTCTCGACTTTACGGATCTTATATGGGTTTCGGCCGAAATTGGTCGCAAAATGTTTCCGTATAGTGAAGAAGGCCTAGTTAAAAATTATTAAAAATTGCGATCGCTGCCAAAATCACAGTTCCGCCCGGATCTTCCTTCTGTACGCACATTACGTTAACACCTTAATTGACCCTGTCTTACGTAGAATGTGATGATTCATTCAAACAAGAGGAAAAGTGAGGTCACTTGGCCTATTATTAAAACCAACAAGATTATACATTTCTTTTTTTAAGTTTCGCGGATTCAGGACCAATTTTTAAATACGTTTAGATAATATGGAAGCACTCTTCTATACTTATGTACTATATTTTAAAAGTACCTACATATTTTTCTAATGTATGTAACTCACTTTAACTTATGGCAAATTTTCTTTTGAAAACAACGGCTTTTTTAACCTACTTACTTTTTGTTAGTTTTATTATTTCCCACAAAATCTGAACATAATGTTAAAAGAACTGTTAACAGCTAGTTTACAAGTTGTCCCTATTGGAACATTTATTAGTGAAAAATATACACTTCTTGTATTTCCAAAAAGTAAGCAATTCATTGTTTAAAATAAATAAACTAAATTACTGCAAGTTTATTTTGAATTACGGAAATACGCACTTAACATAAGGTACTGCATCAGTAGAATAATAAAGCAAGATCACATGTATCCATCAACCAAATCTGTAGAAGTAAAGTTGCGTCACAAATTCATAATACATATATTCAAATATTTTGACTACCAATTAAGAATAATAATATTAAATAAATATTAAACTCATTGTATTTTTAATAAATTTAAAAGAAAAAAAAACAATATCTCATGCAACCACGCTAATCATTAATCTTAGGCTTTTGGTCTAGTGGTGGCTTAGCGTGCAAAAACGATTTGAATAACTGATGAAGATGTAGCGGCAGATGTTAATTTAATTAGCAACGGCCTCATAATTTATACAATACATATTAAATTGGACTATAATTAGTTATTGTAATGACACCGTATGTCTAATTTAGTATAATATTTCAAATATAAATAAATTATATAATGTCTTGTAAAATGTACACTTTACTTGCGACGAAAAAAATGTTAAAAAAAAAATAGGTTTATGCGTCACGCTCTTTTAATGCAATGAACTTATTGCACAATTAAAATTGACAGCCGGTAAAAGAAAGGAAAAGGTTACACTTGTCTTACACAGAGGTGGTATGAGGTTGGAGTAAGATTCATGTCTAGTTGACGTTTATGTAGTATTTCATAACTGCACAAATGTGAAAGTAGAATTGACATATGCCGCCTTTTGCAAAAATTATAGCATCTTCTGACAGGTTGATAGCTTTTGTGTCACACTGTCTATTCGGGTAGGTGCTTAGTGCAGTGGAGTTAGTCCAACGAGGTCTATGATCTATGAATGATTGGATCATGCTTTATTTTCCATAATAAGTTGAGGCATAAATTAGATAATATGTTATTGCTTCGATGAGACAAAGCTAATGAAATATATGACTAAATGCAGACAAGGTTTTCTGCACTCTAGCCTTGCAAAGTAGTGATATTATTTGGTCAGAAAATTATTGCGATTTGAAGCTCTATTAAGGTATTAAAGTCGGAGTTTGTTGGCCATGTTATCTCCAGGAATGGATCAGTCAAATAACTATCTCGTTAGTATGTTTTGAGCGCTCTGGATAAATTGAGTGCTTAGAGCATGGTTTGTGTCAGTATATCCGCAGGAGCAACAACGAAAGTGGTTTAGTAGATCCACACATACAGTATAGAAGAGACTAACAGTTTTATACCATATACGAAAGACAGGCTGTTTTTGAAAATCTTCTTCATGTCAGTAGCACTCTTGGTTGTTTGTCAGATACTCACAATACTTTTGATATTGCCTGCGTTTCAATCTTTGAATCTCATACACAGTAGTCCAACACACTGACCACTGAGCACCCACGACGACCATATTTCAGAACCCATCCAGTTCTGAAGAGAATAACTACTATTGGTAGAGCTTCCTTTAAGGACCAGTGCGGGACAATCTTATAAAAGGTGGCAAACTAATTCTGTACATTCTTTGTGCCTAGTTCTTAGGGTACCGGTCCTTAAAAGGAAAAACCGAATCCTTATAATGTACTTAATCGACCAGGCACACACTGTCCAGTTTCGAGTATAAGTCGAGTTCAGATTCTTACTTCCATTTTAAACTGAACTTAAAGACTTCTTTTATTACGAAAGTCAAATCGTAAATGTCATATTTAAATTCCTTATGCGTCGCTCTCGTTTGACTTCTCAAACCGTTTTGACATTTTATTAATTGTTTCGACTAAAATCCATCATCCACGCTGCAATCTGACGTCTTAATTGTTCCTAAACTGTCATCCTATTTCAAAACTAATTACAAACCAATAAATCTTTCGCAGGAACTCGCGTACACTCATTAGACTTGTAGTTAATTACGCGCGCACAAAAGTGATACCCAGAATCACATAATGAAAGTAACTTACTTACAGTCTTCATTAAAAAAAAAAAAAAAAGTGATCCCATTAAAAATTCCACAGTATCTACGTATCCACCCTGAGCTATCTAAAGGCAAGAAAAACCAAAATCATTTCCTCCCTCCTACCATCGCCGTCAAACAATCGAAGGGGATGCGTGCATAATTTCTTGTTTACCCTCAAAATTACTCGCTCCTTCGGCTGATGGAAACTGTTGTCTTTAGCATCACCACCATCACCCCTTGGTACATCAAAGTCCCCCTCGGTCCAAAGTTATCCCGGCTTATTTATCTCAGCGAAACAATACCCAGTGTGGTCGTGTAAAATAGCAACCCTCCGCTCTGTATTGCAAGTTAGCGGTTGTATGTCAAAACAAAAGGATAATAAGGAATACAAATTGCTTTTACGGTTGTTCTTTGATACAATCGTGTAGGAAAAGAAATAAGGGAAGAAAATCCCATTTAACGCTGAAAACAATTTCTAGATACAACATAATTTTCATCGCACAACGATAATAGACGCACACACACCCTATAAGGATGATGTATCTTTTTTGTTGGTGTGAAGATATTGATTGGAAAAAAAATGTTTTAAAGTTTGTTTTTAGACAATCCACCACCCTTCGGCAGAGTGTCCTTGTTTGCATACTGATGAGAAGCAGATGACATTGTGACTCCTGATAGATATCCTCGCTCTTACATTCTTTCTAGCCCACTCTCAGAGGATGCCCAAGATTTGGATTGACATTGTTTTAAGTGGCTGGGATACACAAAGTATCTCTGCAGCTTTACGGCATGATATTGGAGTATAATCCTATTCTAATATAATTTTTTTTCTTTTCTACCCTTCCTTAATACCTTTTTCGTGTCACACACTCTCTGGGGATAGGTGGAGGGTTTTATAAAAATTTAATTCATGGAATTTTGTGTGTGTCTTAAAAGGGATCCTCGCTCCATGCGTGGCTGTGTGTGTGTGTGGTAAAAATAAAACGAATGTCACTTGATACTTACTTTTATACATTGATTCTCGGTCCATTTTGTGATGCAGTGAAGGTCCCCAGGGAGCTAAAGTTACGCAATTGCCCTTTTTTGCTGGTGTCCAAGCTCTTAAAGTTGGTTATACTGCTGGGATACACCACTTTGTGGGCGGATCGTATATTCTGCACGTCATGAGTTTAGGCGATTTCAGTGGACCGACCATCAAACGAAAGGAGGATGGTATAAATTTTCTTTGCCAGTTTTTATTACAAGCTACGAGCTTGTAGCGAGGTTATTCTGTTGTTTTTTTTTTTGTGCTATTTACTAACTCACGTACAGATGAGATGGGGTGCAATGTTATGGTCGTTCAGTTAGTATCCTTCGGATAGGTATTCATTATTTAACCTCCCCCGGGGGTAGTTAGTTTCTGCTCAATCATCAGGAACAACGGTAGCATTGAATGAGATGTTGTATAGGAGTTTTCTTGCTGGTAGTATATGTTATGTTTTACTGTAATGATATTCCTGCCCAAGGATGTACTTAACTATCCTTGAAATTGTTTTTATTCATTTTTTTTTTCAAGAGAGATAAACAAATCTGCAATTGCGCGCTTTTTTTGCGGGTTCTTGAGGCCAAGCTTTTGAAATTATTCATGGAAATGATAAAGTTTTGGTTTCGTAGTATTTGGTAGGCAAATTTTATTCATTACAAACAGTTGAAACACCGCAGGCAATGTTCCTTCTATTTAAGTAAACCTAGACTGACAAATAAGCTTGGGGGGTAGCTTGGTGTGATAGTTGACTTCAAATGATCCAGAAACATTTTGAATGGAAGTCTTTATTCTGAAACTGTTTCCACTGTTGGACACTTAACTGGATGACGCTGGCAAACGATGCAACCAAATCCGTGAGCTACAGCGCGAAACCATCCACAAGGTCTTGGAAAATTGGAGTGATAAAATACGCTACTGCGAAGACAGCTAGGGAGCCATAATTAAAGGAAATGTTTGCTCTTACTAATAAAACCATAATACATGCAAATTTTTTTATTTTGTTCATTTTATTGCCTTTTTAAAATGAAACTTGTATTTGGCCCACCCTGTAGACGACAAATTTCTATGGTATATATCGCTGACTACAGATATTCCTTTTCTGTTTATTACTTCCTTGAAACAAAGCACCTAGTGCTGTCATATTTTTCCGCAGATTTAAGGCTTAACTATAATCCACTTTGGAAAACATAAGCTAATGTCATAACGGAACGAAATGTTTTGTAAATTCCATCCGATGACCATAAGTACAATTTTGCACATTTTCAATAAAGACATGTCATCTGTCAAATTTAATTTACAGACTTAGAGCGCTCACTTTTATGTTCGCTCATGTTTCCAAAAGTGGGCGAATGAAAAGAACGAAGCGACGATGGGATTATTATGCATATAACTATTAGTAAGTTAACATATGCGTACATATGCGAGAAAATGTTGATTATTTTTCTCACTTTAGTATGAAAGCGACATATCAATCGCAGTCCATAAATTTATACGCCATGGGCATAAAACGTCCAACGATTCTGTTTTAGGAACATAGCTAGTAATTATCAAAGTGCTACTCGTCTTGACGTTTTGAAAGCAGCATTGGTTATGACACCTTAAATGATGTTACGAAGTGTCAAAAGAGAAAAGCACAAGTACTGCTGTCAAAGAAACAATCTTGATAGTGACATTTCCTGCTTTCAGTTTTATTTATTGAACACAGATAGGTTAGGTTAGATTGGCAGTGGGTGCAACCACACTAACGTCAAACTCAGCTAATGATTGTCAAAATGACAATCGTTTTGACGTTCTTAAAAAAAAATATTTGCTAAAAAAGACTTATGAAATGGTGAAATATGAACTAAGAATGGTACAAGAGTTGGAAAAAAAAACCTTTGAAGTGTAAATCCTATTCCTTCTCTGAATAAAACCCCCAATTAAAAACCCCTTTCAAAGGAAAGAAAAACCTTAAGACCTGTCCACAAGAAAAATCTACGCAGTTTTTTTTTGTAAAAGAGGAAGGGAAAAAATGGAAAAACGAATCAAATTATTTTTCACATTTTCTTTTCAATTTTATTTTTAATCGCAATTCGTTACCACATCAAAACAGAATTTGGTTTCTTTTTTCTGGTCTCCTTCCTTTCTTATCACACTCTTGGATTAAGGAAATTGTAGAGCTGCGTTTAATTTTCAAGAGAAAACACCGTTATGGCTTCGTTAAGTCCTTAATAAAGACGGATTACTTCAAACACTACCACCAGAGTTCTATATCACAATGAAAAGTACAAGTGCAATTATTTTCCATTTCTTTTGAACTTTTTTTTCTTAGGATTTTATTCGTTTCTTGTTTTTTTTTTTTTTTTTTGTCGGATGGACTTTGTCAAGTTTAGAGGGGTGAGTGTGACGTGTCACAACACAATTGCTTGCGTCATGTTGGACAATTATAAGATCTTCCCTTACAAGTGTGCAGTGTGCGCTCAAATAACCTTGCAACTTCAACAATGTATAAGATAGTTGCCAACCACATATCGACAAATGGGGATCACAAAAGGGTGAAATTGTCGCACTCTTACACCCTTAAAGAAGGGGTGTCTAATGAATTGGAAACAATTTGCTAAGCCATTGAGTAATTTCTTTTGGGCGCTGAGTACAAATTGAATGTGGGAGGCACGAGTGCACTACTATCAGGGCGCGCGTCCACTTTTCGAATGGGTGGCAGGAGGATGTGGTTTGCTAGCGTCACACACTCTCTTGGTGTTAGTATAATTTTTTCTTTTTTTTTTTGTTTCATTCTTGAGTAGGGTAATCCAGTTAAATGGACGAGCACGGTCAAGACAAGTGGTAGCCACTTGTTTTCACCGAAGCTTTGGTGAAGAGTGGATAAATTAACCTCAAAAGTAGGCTAAGACTAATTAAGTTGCGATTGCCCGAGACAGGGATAATGTGTGCGAAATAGAGATAGACAGTATGTAAGTCTTGGAACTTGACTTAATTCGCGGGTTATTTAATTGTAACGGTTAGGTAGGACAGATTAGATGAGTTCAAGTTTGCATCGGAATTAAGTGTTTGTCTTTCTTGTACCTATAATGTTTTGCAAGTTTAAACTAAGAAAACAGAACAAAGGTCTTGTGTTGTGTTACATATGTATAATAAAGTTCAATGTTAATTGAATTTTTATGGTTTATTTTTACTTTGTTGTTTGCTGAGAATATGTTCTTCGATGAGTTTTTCCCATCCTCATGAGAAATGGGTTGTAACGAAAAAATGGGCTTGTGTCCTGCGGCTTCCTCGTCTTTGCATCCTCAACATAGATGTTATTCCATTATGCGAAGCCTTTTCCACAGGGATATGATCTCTTTCTCTTTCTTAAGATTTTGTCTTATTAAATTAAGGCTTTGGTTTTCCCCAATCCGTTTACTGGAAAGCTAATTAAGTCCTGGACAAAGAGACGATTGTGTCAAATCCTGCATATCATACCAAAACAATCTGGAGAGACTTACCTATTGTTATGTGCAACGCGGGATGTTCACCGAGGAGTCAGCTTGTTCTTGTTTGTTCGTCCGCGCAGTGTCTTCTCTATTACCGGGTTACCGCATTAAGAACCCTGTTTTGCATGCAAGAACTATATTCGAATTGGTTAAATGATTTAGCAACGCCTTAAGTGCCACTTGACATCACTACCAACATGGCCACTAGGACTGCATAGATTTCTGTTTGTAAAACATAAAAAAGTATTGACGTAATTGCCTTAGGCAGCTTATCCATGAGTGCAAACATTGTAGGTCAGGTGTCCATGATGGTATGTATAAGTTGGTAGTACACTTTATACCATTATGAGTCTAGAGTAATGGGAACATAGTTCCTTTCTGAAGTGTCTCTGGATAGACCACAATGTCTTCTTTGAAAGATCTCAGCCCATGTCTAATGATTCTTGTGTTAGGCAGAACTTACTAAGTCTGAACAGAACTTATCAACGCCTTTCTGGTTCAAGGTTCAATATCAAAATTCATTACTCTCATCATTTTTTTATTTCCCACTTGTTCTCCATGAAGATCCTGCGATATATGTATGTACAATGCTTGTCTAGTAGGTTTGTGTTGAAGCTCCTTCGCTCTTTGGGTACACATTCTGCGGTTGGTCGAATTTATTCCGCAATATCCCTCTTGAATTTCTGTAACGTGGACATTAGACGAACTAGTGTCCTTTGGGGCATTATGACACAGAGAGAAATATAGAACAGGATAATGATAGCGATTTCCTTATAGTCCACCTCCTCATGTACACTACTGATCGACCCTTCACATGGACGAGCTGGGCATTGTAGATGTCTCGCGGCATCTCTTGTGGTTTCAATATCACTGGGAGAAACTTTTCCATACTGCCTCTTGCGTATAAGTTACTTATTGTAACCTTAAACTTTCCTTTGTTGATATTATAGGTCGCCACTTGAATTAGTGTAAGCATTTGCTGCATTGGTTATTTTCCTCGTGTCATCATCATCACTTTGGATTCGTTTCCAGCCTTGCAATTGCTTTGCAAGATAGAAGCATTGGATTTTCTTTGCTGTCTGTTCTATCGACTTCGTGCTAGTACCTAGTCCTACCCGCGAGTCCAGTCACCAAATTTGGAACTTAAATAAGGGACTAAACTCCTTCTATAGGACAAACGCAAAGTCATTATTTTTTGCTTTCGAACGAACTGTCTCCCAAAAGTGAGGAGATAAAGCTCAGTTCTCAAGGTTAGACCATTACTCACTTTCTTAGCACGGACACAATCTATTTGACAAAATCCCCATCTAGGTCGGCGGGAAATTCTTCAGTGAATTTATTTTAAAAGTGACAAGTGACAGTTGGACATTATGACTTCAAATCGAAAGAGATCACTCTAGTAGGCTCAAAATCATTTTCAAAACCTCAACTCTTTTTGTTTTACTAACCTTACAATTAATTACCCAACAGTCAGTGGCTTAAATAAGTTAAACGATTTTATCCGAACCTTTCTCTTGAAATTGACAATTAACTCAAAAATTCTCATTCAAATAAGAGAAATTCCCCCGAGTAACTAAACCCAAAGAAATCTTGAATACAATGTAATTAAATTAAGTTCTGAGATAATATAGGAAAGGAAATTGAATCCATATTTAATTACCTACCATTGTTTTACAGTCCTCCACGATGCGCAATAATTTTCCATTTTACATTCCACACCCACAGTGCAATGCATTAATTTGAAAACTTCTTCTGCTTTTTTTTCCTTGTTTGCAAACCAATTGCACATCCCTATCTAGCTAAAAATAACAAACGACAGCCAGAAGCGGCCTACTGCAACGAAATAAAAAGGACACGAAGGATAAAAGAAGAACAACTTCCTTCGGCAAAACAAACAACTGCCGCTTATTTTTGCAAGTTCTGTGCCGAAAAATCGATAAAACTTCTATGAAACATAGACCAAGTTTGAAATTTCACCTGGCTGTCCTGAAACTGAAGATGAACATTTTGCCCTTAGCCAGTACCCCAACCCCGTCTCTTTGGTTCTCGGCAAATTACGAAGGGTTTGGTTTCATCAGATGACTCGTAGGAAAAACGTCAGGTGTTTGTGTGCTGCACACAAAAGGGGGCCACGAACGTCGTCGACGTCGGTGGACTCTATGAAATATGATAAATGTTTCAGTCGTCCTCGCTACATATTTTCATACACTAGAGACCGAAAGATAGAGAGAGAGATAGAGAAAGCCCTGGTTGTGTGTAACGAGGCCAGCAGTAAAATTAGATAAAATTCAAGTGGGTTCGTGACCCAGCACCATCTCTCTGCCAACTTTCGTGTTTGTGTGTATGTGTGTGTAAAAAGCCCGCCACTTAATCACGAGTACACATATCCTGAAGAGGACACTCATGTACATTTCGGAATTTCATGCTACGAGTGTCCTTCCAAAGTTGTCATTGAAAAATGAAAATTTTCAGCACAAACAGACTGATCTCCTTCAGTTACAAATATAATTCAAATATTAATGAGTTTTGTGCTCATCTTCACAGGGTACCATCCCCCTTATATCCTCCCCCACTCGAAGATGGAATTCAAAAATATTTTTACAACTAAAATAATTGCATTGCACATCACCCTCCTTCATTGACTGGCTGAAAGGAAGCCGGGACGATAGCGGAAGTTACGTAAATAAAGTCGAGCCCTACCTTTTATTTTCCCAGCACAAAAAGTATCTACAGGATATGGATGAAACTTGCCTAATGTAATACGGTTATGGGGATGTTGTGTGCACACATCCATCGCTGTTACCGAAATATCATTAAATATTGATGTGTAATATTCATGTGAATATTTTATGACATCGCATATGGCAGCAAGAGAAGCAACCAGACACCGGGAGAGAAACTGATGAGCATGCCGGAAGGTACACTGTACCGGGGGTATGGCTTTATTTTGTTCGTGTATCTTACCGGAGGACATACTTTGTGCGATGGGTTGTCGGTCGATATTTGAGGTTTTATTTATTTGTGCCCTGGTTATTTATTGTTTACAAGGGTTTCCGGATTTTCACTACCTTAGTCAGGAAGGCAATTAACAAATAAATATTTGAAATCTTCCATAATGGACAGGACTCGTAACAAACTGTGAATTATTAAACGCAATTATTGAGAAATTTATCAATAAATTGCGTCTTTCAATAATAAAGTTATAGAATGTTAAACTCTTAGATTAGGGTACGTAGATGAGTAACTTGTGACTGAAAAAATCACTACTCAATATGTCCTACAGTTGGGGTTTATTGCACTTAATTATTTAATACCTAGAGTTTTACAAGAAGGTAGGAGTTCAGGTTCCAGTTCGAAGAGGAAGTCTTAGTAATAAGCCCCTTCTGGCGGATAAGGAAGAACTTTCCAACAGTTTCGTTTTATTCGCTCTATTATGCATCAAGGCATTCAACATGACTACTCGTCTTTGCACTTGCCTAGTTCTAGTCCTCAAGTCTGTTACATAGTTAACGTTTTTGATGAGTTTGGTGTCGCTACTTACATACATATACAGGGAAGTCGTCCATGGCTTGCCGCCGTCTGGTGGTAGTGCCTCAGGTTCAGTGTTCAAGTTCCAACGATATTAATCCAATTCTATAAGTAGTTAGATCAAATAATAATTCGATAAGAAAACACTTAGTGTATTTTTAAATACTGTGAATTACGAACGAATTGAAAAATTACATATAACTCTCCGCAGTCAATATGGACATAACCATCGAGAATAAGTATCAAAACCTAATACCAATACCTTTCCATCTCTTTTTCTCTCTTCCAATTTAATCAATGTATGTGTGTACGTTAATATATATAAGTACTTATGTGTACGTGACTAAGAGATGTTGGGAGTAGTAAATGGGATGACATTCGCTGACGTAAAGGTGGAAAAACTCTTCTTGGAGAAAACGAAAATCAAGGCTTCTAAAGAATATTAGTGCCCGATAGGGCTGAAAGAAAAATGATTTGCAAACAATTCACATATAATTTGATCCAATCGCCTTAAGCTTGACTAACAAAATTTGATGGTAAACCTGAATTTAAGAATCCTTATTGTGAGTCTCAAAGAAAATTCAGCAGCTCAGAAGAAGAGCCGCATCTGCCTTTCCTTTTTTAGTGTCGGAGGATGATTCTCTATGATGAAGACTATACCCTTGGTTCCGTTTTCAATATCCTCTGTAGCCACAATCTCCCAGTCGTCCATAGAGACCAAACGGTTTTGTGCCTTTAGGAAGCCGAGAATTTTCCCTTTTTTCAACGCCCATATCAGGTACATTCAGTCTGGCGTTTAGAGGGACTGCTTTCAAATTAGCTCCCTCCCAGGGCTCAAAAGATGGTATAACCTTCTTCGCGACATCAAAAGATAGCTGGTCTTTGCAGTCCAGTCTGCTGATTCCACGCTTCCCCTTTTTATTTCTTGCCTCCGGTCTCGTCCAGGCATCTTTTAGAACTACGTCTCCGACTCACGCGAGCTTTTCTTTCTCCTTGCTGGAGAGTGAGGGAGTGCCCTTCTTCTTCAGTATGCGCTTCAGATGTACAGCTTTTTCGTACAATCTAAGTCTCTGCATACCTTCGGAGTGGCGATTGTTTTTCTTACGTTCCGTTTTCGCTTTATCACTTTGGACTGTCTACTCGGGATCGGCAAGCAAATGCTCCTCCATCTCCTTCGAGATCTCCTTGTCCATCATGGCGGGGCTTCAGATGTTACAGAATCGACAGCTTCATCTAGATCAGTCACATGTCATTGAGGTTTTGTTATGTTGTTTCGTTTGTTTGTTTGTTTTTTTTTTTGGGTTTTTAAATTGGGGTTTGAAATTTTGTTCCCACGAGTACGGCCGGAATTAAATATTCTCTCTGACAGAGCCGCCGAGTATCGGAGTGAGGCTTTATACACATAGGCCTCGCCTAGGCACCTATGAGGGCTCATTCTCGATTGGTATTGGGTCCACCAACCTTCCATCCATCGGCACGGTTTAAATTTCTGCTTGCTAAACCACTAGAATAGGGTTGACTACCTCTTGGTTTTCAGTCTTCACTGGAAACTATTCGAGTGGAAGACACGCCATCATAACCTACTTAAGCCCTGGTACCACGACAAGGTGGGTAGTCGTCCCAGGGTAAAGTTTTGTAGCATTTTTAAGCATTCAGCTAAAATGACTGCAGTCTCAGATACTTCTGATTGGCAGAAGCTTTGTTATTCTTTAATTTAAATAGAACAACTTGGTAAATAAGTAAAATTTCCTGCATCTTACCGCTCTTTATTCACCTCAATTAACATAATTAAACCAAACCAAACCTGCGTCATAATCTTCTTCTCAAACAAAATGTCTTCAACAAATAAAGCCATCCCCAACAAAGGGGATGGAAAATTCAATTCATGTAATTAAAAATTCCAATTTAATAACTGAACAGGACAAAACGAATGAAAAGGACAAATATTGAGAAATCGTTAAAATGTCTAAAAATAATTCAAACAAAAGAAAGCCTTTGGCAAAATAAACGAAATGCAAATAGCGTCGTTCACGCACGATGAACTTCTACTGTGTGCACACAGGGGCCGAGGCCGATCCTTAAAAAAAACCCAGAGCCAACAGCGAGAAACTCAGTCAGGTATTTTGATGAGGGGAAACTTGAGCTTTTATTTTCTCTGTTTTTTTTGTTTGTGGGTGCGGAGGTAAATCGATTTTTTTCCGTCCTTAGTTTTCTTTTAGTACAAGACTAAGGTAGCAAGGATAACTTGAAAAAAACCTAACGAAGGAAACGACGACGGTAAAATAAAAGAAGTAACTCAAAATGTGAAAAGAAAATAATTTTCTTTTACGTGACTACATCTTAACACGCACACAGATACGAATAAAAGAAAATAACCACTCGTAACAGGGGTTGAAATTAGAGGTTGCCTTATCACACCGAGATCGACCGAGCACAGGCGACCTTTCCGCTTTCGTGTTTCAAGTCGCAGGTTTTTTTTTTTCGTTCTAAAGTATCTACACGCTCCTGTACTTGACTCGGACTCTTAGCATAGAATAGAAATCAAGTGAATACCATGGTCATGAATAAAAAAATGAAAATGAAAATCACATACACACACAATAAAATAATCCAAAATTTTTACAAGGATAATAGAGGGTGGTGGTGGAGAAAATGAATATAGAAATAATAATTATAATTACACTTGTGCGCCAGGACACATAAATGAGTTCAAGGGCCCCACATAATCACTGTGGCATGTCGCCGGTCGCCATATATACAGGAGAGCCACTTCAAAATTTATAAAGCTTACGGTCGAGGGTGTGAGGTCGTCCCAATAAGCAAGGGTGTACCCATAAGCGTGTTTGGAAGTATCTGTATTTTAGACACAAATTGCGTTCGTTTTTCTTTATTTATTGCTTATATTTATGTGAGTCTAGATGGTTCTCCTTTCTTTTTTTTTTTTGAGGGATAATAAAGGCAAAGTTCTCGCTCCTTGCGTGTTAGATCGCAGAGTTTGAGAGCGAATTGTAAGGATATATGGACATACATATACATATGTTCATGGTTGTACGAATCCCTTGTAATTATCGACTCATTCTTCTAATGGCCTTAGCAGAGTGTTTCATTCGCTTTGCAATCGGAAGGGAAAATAAATTGGATACTTTCGAAACAGTAAATTAGGTTTTGACCTTAGGGGGTGATTTACTTCGAGCACAGAAGGACGAAGTTGAAGTTCCCTTTCTTTTAAAATATTTGCATCATTAAAAGGAATTGAGGTTATAAGTACCCATTCAGGTTATTCATTTGATTCGATGCCTTGGGAGTATCATTTGGAATATTTAATTGCAGAGAACCAGTGTACAGAGCTATGGAAAGTTTTATGTGTGCTCGAGGACTGTGTTTATTTAATTGGTTGCGATTTTTATTCGATGAATGAATACAGGTTGCAGTTGCGCTAACACGGACATGGACTGTGTTCTATAGTATCATCAGCTTTCTCAAAATTGTGACTGACGCTAAGATGCTTTGCATAGTAATGTACCCCATAAAACTAAGAGGCAATGTATGGCGAATAACAAAGCGTCAGAGAGACTCTCAGAAATGAAGCTTAAGCGTGGCCACAACTATACCATTTCCTCTGTCTACAATATTTGGCAAGATCCTTGCAAGCAGCAGCAGTGCTCTTGCTGCCTTCTCTGCTACATGTTGCATAATCTCCTCCTCCTCCTACCTCCGTCTTTTACTCTGCTAGCCGTAGGTCCATACTTACTAGACAGTCATTTACCCTCTCGATAACTTTATGATCTAGCTTTTCAAGAACTTTGGGCACTACATCGATCGTTATATCGTTCTCGTATGTCGTGAGTAACAAAAGCACCGGAAAAAAATTACCTAGTACTGGCAATGCTGACGTTGACGCTCATGTGCACCCGTGACAGTGGGGCAGGATAGTCTTAAAGTTGACATTAAATACATACATTAATAAAACCTCAAATTCCGCCTGATGATTGTTAAGCAGTACAGGTGTAAATATTTTAAAAACTGCGGCACTGACACGCCCACTTTCTGAATAATACCCATTTTGTTACTAATTTTACATAAAATACGAAATTGAATTAGCAAAGCAAATGTTGAAATATGTTTTCACTACTCTACAATTCATACAAGGATTATAGCCCCGCCCACTTCTTAGTACTGTTTTGCTTAAGCAAAAATATTTTTGTCGATTTCCTGGAAAAAAATTAGTTCTCACGAATAAAGCAGACGAAGAAAGGACTTTTAGACCCCAAAAAATTCGGAGTTGTAAACCACATTGGAATGGTAACGCATAACGGTTGCCTGAGTCAAGTCACTCTGACCGTCCATCTCGTAAAAAATAAAAAAATAGGGTCCCAACCCTCGCGTCCTTCATACCAACTAAATGTTGTCTACTTTCAACAAAAGACTCTGCGTTTCTATCAGTTATCTATATTGATTAATGCCCGTTTTTTTTTCAAATTTTCATCCAAAATTCTGTCAAAATATAAGCTCCAAAAACGCTCGGTTACAAATTACAAAAGTTTCAACAACTCCAATTAAAGTCAATGTCCAAAGTTAACATAATATTTAGTAATTTTTTTTTAATGATTGAAATGTGTGTTTATAGTGAAAACAAAGATAACTAAATTTAGGCCTAGCGCAAACCTAATATAGTTAATTCTTAATTCTTAAAAAAAAAAAAAACTAATTTGCAGTTAAGAAAATTTCTAAAAGAAAATTTGGTGAACATTAATATAAGCCGTGTTGAAAACTTCCTCTAGGGCATCCTTTGTCTTCACAGAAACAACATTTCAATCATAAATTACAAAAAAAAAAATATGAAAACATTCAGCAAAATACTCTTAAATACTTTTTAATTAAAGTTTTTAAAAACAACAAATACTTGCTCATAAATATAAATAAATTAAGAAGAAACGAATAAAACACTGAAAGACAAAACAAAAACTAATGAAATCTTGTTTCTGTGTCGTTAAAGGTTGTCCAGACGGATGCCACCACCACCACCACCACCATCACCAAACCATCAATAACCGTTAAGCCAAGCCCAAAAAACCCACAACACCGATGACATCAAATGACGCTTCGTCCACCAGCCGTCCCGAAGCAATGGAACTAATGCGATGATACCTCGATCACGACAAATAATAACAAAACAGTGGAGGCAATACGTCCACACCTGGATAAGTATTTAAATCGTGCTCTTCCATAGTGTTAGCAGCGGTACAACAGCGTAGAGAAACTTTACTTTTTGAATTCCTCATCGAGTCAATAGGAAAATAACAAAATGTCGTTCACAATACCGGTAGTCAATTTGGAGTTTCGCGAGGTGCGCGAGATCCTATGGGAAAAGATCCAGGAGCCCATTATGCAGAGACGACTGATCCTGGTTATCGTATCTATTGCCCTGCTGCTCGATAACATGCTTTACATGGTAATCGTTCCCATAATACCGGATTACCTGCGCTATGTAGGCGGCTTCGATGATGGCACCCCAGCACCACTGCTAATAAACAATATCACTGGTAAACCAATACCCATGAAGCACGATCACCACGGACAGGACTCTGCCACTGGCATCCTTTTTGCATCGAAAGCTATCGTCCAACTAATGGTTAATCCATTCTCGGGAGCACTCATCGACAGGATCGGTTACGATCTACCCATGATGGTTGGTCTGATCATAATGTTCTTGTCGACGGCTGTATTTGCCTGTGGCCGTAGCTACAGTGTGCTCTTCTTCGCACGATCACTTCAAGGAGCTGGTTCCGCATTTGCCGATACCTCAGGACTGGCGATGATCGCAGATCGTTTCACCGAAGAGAACGAACGATCCCAAGCACTCGGCATTGCTTTGGCTTTCATCAGTTTTGGTTGCCTAGTTGCGCCTCCCTTTGGTGGGGCGTTATATCAATTTGCTGGCAAAGAGGTACCATTTCTGATTCTGGCTTTGGTGTGTCTGATTGATGGCTTGATGTTACTGCTGGTTATGAAACCCCTTAAGGAACAACTGAAAATGAGCAAAGAGGTCCAACAGCAAACGATACCAATATGGAAGCTTCTGATCGATCCGTATATCGCGGTGTGCGCCGGCGCATTAACCATGTCAAACGTCGCGTTAGCCTTCCTCGAACCAACTATCTCACTTTGGATGGAGGATAACCTCACAACAGACAACTGGAAGATTGGAATGGTGTGGCTACCGGCCTTCTTTCCGCATGTGTTCGGAGTTATAATTACCGTTAAGATGGCGAAAAAATACCCACACCATCAATGGCTTATGGCTGCTGGTGGTCTAGCCCTCGAAGGGCTGTGTTGCTTCATCATTCCTTTCTCAAGTTCGTACAAAGTGCTGATGATACCGATTTGCGGTATTTGCTTCGGCATTGCGCTCATAGACACTGCCCTCCTGCCCACACTGGGTTACCTAGTAGATGTCCGATATGTATCGGTTTACGGTAGTATCTATGCCATTGCCGACATCTCCTATTCGATTGCGTATGCGGTGGGACCAATTATCGCGGGTGGAGTTGTCGAAGCGATCGGCTTCACTGCTCTGAACTTCCTTATAGCCTTCTCGAATCTGTTGTATGTGCCCGTACTGAGAAAACTACGAAATATCTACGATTTCAAACATTTCGAAAACGAAGCGAATATCCTTATGCAAGATCCGCCGAATAAGGAATATCAAACGTACGTTATGCACGATCAGCAACCCGTCGATGGTGAATATAAAAATCACCTTGAATACGGCCAGCAATATCAGCAGGATAATACAGCAGAGACCAGTTTAGATCAACAAAACTACGATTATCAGCAGCAGCAGCAGCAGCAACAATCAGGCGCTGGTGCTTACCAAGATTCAAGTACTGGCTATCAGCAATATCAACCAGGATACCAGGAGCAAGGAGGCGCCTACCAACAAGAGTCCACAACTCGACATCTTCCACAGCAGCGTGTTGCGAATCCATTCCAACACCAACAGCAGCAACAACCGTCACAGCAGCAGTATCAGCAACCAGAACCGCCAAGCGGTGCCCCAGCCACAGCACCAGGTGGGCGAGTATCGAATCCATTTAGACAAGGATTTTAAAATTTTGTCTTATACAAACTTAGCTGTAGTGTATTTTTGTTTATATGTTCTCGATCGTATAGCATACATATTCCGATGATCTACTTAAAAACAAAACAATGTGCATGTATTATAAAAATTATATTTCCAACCATAAGGTGTTAGATACTTTATTTTTTGTTTTAGCTGTACGAGTACATGGATTCTTATTTTATACTCTTATTTTAGAAACAGAAAAAAAAAAACAGCGTACCATGTCTTAATATTGCAATAGTACTTATGTACATAAATACATGCATATGTGTCGCATTGTCTTAAGTTAAATTATATATAAATAGTTGTAAGAGAACATAGCATACATATATTTAAATGAGTGTTTTATTGTACAGCTACTACACAGTTAATAAAAACAAAAATTAAGAATGAAAGTGCAGAGTGTCAAGTGTGGTAGGATGAATTGTGTGGTGAAGTTTTAGGGAAAAAGATACCAAAGCAAATAGACATACATAGATCAGTAAATATGAAACAAGGAAGGTCCTCTTAATGCCATTTAATCCCAGGGTAAGCAAGTCACAGAGCCTTCCAGAAAGGTTAGTAATAAACAAGTTCAGATTTTTAACACCTTTAGTTGCTGCATAGATTTAACGTAATATGGTCAACATTTTCGAACAGAACCAATATTCGTGACTTCATGTCCATCCATATTGCAGCAACTACCAGATGCAATCTTTTTGCTTTTGATTGCCACTTAAGATCTTTCTGAATCTTAGAAAGGATAAATTAGACGACAGACTTTTCTTTTTTTGAATATGAGAAAGTCTTTGACATTACTTGTAAGGCGGTCCATAAAGGCATAATGGATTCATAAGGACAGGACTCTAATCATTCTGATCTTAAAATATCATCTTGGACTCAATTATTTTGACTAGGCTAGGTGCACAGGAGGCCCACGCTGCTGCAGAAGTCCGTATCATTTTTTATAAGAAAAACAGCAGCGAAAGAAAGCCGAAAAAATGCTATTGCCATGGTAAACGGCCTGTCATTTTTGTGTTCTGGAAGGATTACAAGGTTTGGATTACATTTTCACAATATTGAGCAGTTTAATGCTGAATTTACACGCCTGATATAGAAGTCAAAATAAATGTCAGCAAATAATAGTAACAAAATGTCAGAATCAATCAGAATTCTATATTACGACAGGCCACAAAAAAAGATGTTAACGTGGTCATTTTCTTCTGACAGTCTGTCAGATGTAATGACGTAAGCGGGTTGCTGTCTTTTGATTTCGTGTTTTGAGTTATTTTACAATCTGAAATTCTGGCATTCAGAATTTTTCTTAGTCGACAGTTTATTTTTCGTACATAAAAAAGACTAAAGTGTGAACCAGTGAATGTAAATTTGTCACTATTATCCTACTGACTGTAATAAGACTGTGTAAGCAGCGAAGTAGAGAAGTACAGAGATTTTTTCTGACAAAGTACTTTTAAAAATAACAAAGAATGTAATAAACATAGTTCATATTCAAATTACAATGATTATCCTGGTTCTCATAAGGCCTGTAAGCGTAAATTAAATCATTTTCAGGAAGCCGATGCTTATGTGTTTAAATTTACTGAATGTGGCCAACCAATCGTATGAAGTTCTGACAATTTCTGGTCACAACAAACGTAAAATTAAAATGCGGGAGAAAACAATGTGCTGCCCAATGCTTTGCTGCCTAGTCCTATTTGGACCTTGACACTTTAAGCACTCCATGGCTTGCAACTCTTGAAATATTTTTGGCCAGACATTAGACACGTGGAAATAAAAAGAAACAAGTTTATGACTGATAAGCTCAGTGAGAACTCAGACAACTAGATGCTCTTCTGCCCCTGGGATTTTAAGGCTAACTATTTTTTAACTTGTTCTAAAATAAGAATCTAAAAAATTTAAAACAGTGGCTCTAATAATGATAAATTTAACTTAAAACAGCTGAATCAAGTTTGTGTCTATTGATCACTTCTGTTTTAAATTATATTTACCTCTTATTTAGACTACTTGAAAAAAAAAATTATTTCCTAAAACTTTCACCAATGGAATGCTGCGATATTTTAATTTTACATTTTACAAAATTTAGTTAAAAAAATAAAATACAAACAAAACTATCATAATGTTCAAGAGAAAACCAAAGTATATATTTGTATAGGCACTTATATAATGTCATATATAGTCAAACATATACATATATTTATATCGTAGATTGTAAGCTTCAACTCAATTGTCAGTATTTCGAAAGCTGCATCAATATCGCATACATATCATAAGAAGTTTGCACAAATCTATTCGGGTGCGGCTATAGATTTACAATCCGGCAATTGATTGAAAATATTATTTAAAATTTTTAAAAAATTTTATTTTTCGTTTCACTTGACTAAATTTGCCAACTTATCGGCATATAGTTGAGGGTTACACAAAAAATTTTAACATAAGACACAACCAAGGTAACGATACATATCAAGAGTCGAATGACTCGCCTGTTTAAATTACCAAAGTGATATTAACTATTACTAGATATTATAGATTGTAAGATATTCTATACAAATAAATAACAAAATATAATATATCAAATGTACAGATACATATATTATACTCTTTTTAAAAATATTTACTTTTATGCACTCATTTTGAATAAATATTCTATATCATACACAATTTTACAAAAAAAAACCAAAAACTATATCTTAGGTGTCAATTTATATTCAATTAACAAATATACAATTGCAAGTTAATGTTTTAAAAGAAAAAAAACTGTTATATCCGTAAACATATCAGAAGATACGGCCATTTTATATCCACAGTCACATACATAACTTTTTTCTTTTATTTTTATATACAAATTTGAGTACATTTACTTGTATAAAATAGAAACTTCTGACTTTAATGATAAATTAAATTAAATTTTATGTTCACTATTACAGAATGTTATTTATTATTTTTAATTTATTTGCTTAATATTTTGAAAAAAAAACAAAATTCCACTTTCAATTACCTTAAGCGTATATATTTAAATTAGTAAATATTTGTATAAGTTATGAGAAATATATATATATACATTATAAATAAAAAAAAAGTAAAAACTCATGAAAAAATCTCCCATCAAAAAGTATCAATTAACGAAATAAATTTAAAAAAAAAAAATCAATTAAATTGTATATGTGTTGCATGGCGGCTTCGCATGCTGTGTAACAATAACAAATATTATTATATAAAATTGCAAAATGTATAAAAAACCACACGTAAATATTTATAAAAGAGAATATAATAGAAGTAAATATAATTTTTAGGTCACAAACAATGTAAATACAAAAAGAAGAATATTTAAAATTTTTGATTTTAGTTTAAAAAATAAATAAATAAGTAAAACGTGCAAATATTATAATAGCAACTGTTACGTCATGGTAGTGCAACAATTTAATACACAAACAATAGTTATGGATTTAAAAAAAAAGTATATAGATGAATTAAAAATAAAAATAAATAAAAAACAATTAAAGACCACGATTACAGCAAATGAGAAAGCAATATTTAAAAATAGTTAAAATGCGTATATTAATTAAGATAAATAAATCCATTGAATATTATTATTAAATTGTATTTTTCTGTGATTTTTTTATTAGTTACTCTTGTTTTTTTCTAATTGTTTGGAAAATGTATTTATAACAGTTATATTGGTTTTAAGTGGTTGGTAAAAGGTCTGGTTTTTTGTCAAAATATTTAGCAATAATTGTAGAAGATTTGTGATGTTGTATAGACAAAGGTCTGATGCTTTGAAATTGAGACACTGAAGCAAGCTTGAGTTTTTTGTGGACTTCCTGTAGTAGGAAGGATTCATAATAGTACTTGATGGTCTCTTCTTCCTCCTTCTCGTCTCTAGAGATGTCAATATGAAAAATAATTTTGTTCAGCAAGAGCCAGTGCTGCCGAGCTGTATTGTACGGTGCTACATGATGAAATCTATGATGGAATCCTTTTCCTGCATCTGTGTGTATAATGTACTTAATATAGAACGTTGCGCTTTTGCGTCATGTTGCTTGTACCAGATGAGCCTTGTTGGTCCAGCTCATAGGCTTCGCTATTTTTCCAAGAGGTTATACCTATCAAATGTACATACCACACATGATTGGTCAACGTGGAAACATCTTTAGTGACTTCAAAAGAGCTAAACAGCCATCGCAGTGTGTTCATCATTCAAGTTTAACAGGAACTATCCCAGTATCTGCTCAGATAGAAGAGTCGATCAACTCTCAAAGTTGTCGCAGGTCAGCATGCTGCTAGATAGACAGCCGAAGCTAGTTAAACACAATTTTTGATTCTGGTTTTTATAACCATTAACCAGCCATTGATGTTACGAGCAGCACTTGCCTGATCCTGGATCGTTAGTGACCTCTATATGTAAGTACTGAACCTCAAAAGGAAAGGAAGTCATGTCGATAGCTTAATGCATGTTGGAGAAACCATTCAAGTCTATTCTTTAACTGCAATAAATACATTAAAATGCCGCTTAAGGAAGATATCCTTGGAGAAGATTCGACTTTGAATTTTCTTCACATTCAGTACTTTCTCTCTGGTATCAAACAATTGCTGTGTTTGATTTTGTACATTTTCAGCAAACTGCATGGACTTGTATGTAATACAAACATAAACACATGCGTTCACTTATTGTCTTAAAAATTGTACAACACCGACTAAATTTTTGACCAACCACTTAAATATACCTACATACACGTGTTCCAAACAACTTCAAATATTTTTCAATTTTAAAAATAATTTGTCTCATTGTTCCTATTTAATTACATAAATATAAACTATTTTATTATTTAATTAGTGTACCTAAACAAATTGCAAAAAAATAACAAATTATTAAATTGGTTTCATATTTTTATCATCCCTTTTGTATATACAAATTAAGCAAGCGTTTATCAACATATTTTATATAAATTCAAACATAAAATATTATATTTAATCGTAAAAACAACATTAATATATAATTAAACTGTCATCAAGCGAAAACAAATATACAAAATAAAATTAACCAACAATAATATACATATATATAAAAAAAATCGAAATATGTAAACTATCAAACTGTATTAAGTTAAAACCACCTTTAGGATAAATAATATATATATAAATAATTAAAAGAAAAAAATTAAATTAAAGAACAACATCTTTAAGCAGAAACAGTGCCGGCAATGTGTAATATAAAAAAAAAAAAACTAAATCTAAGTTTAATTAAATATAACAAAGCTTTCTTATAACAAATAGGATATCAAATTATAAATATTATAAAATAAGTAGAAAATAAAACACAACCATTAACCGTTCAAAATACTTTTAGCGGATAGGTAAGTCATAATATATCAGTGAAAAAAAAAAGAAAACTGTACTCTTTATTATTTTAAAATTAGAAAAAAGTTTTTGTTTTCGTTTAAAGGTTTGTTATTGTTGTTGAATTTCAATTTAAAACTTAAAAATATACTTAATAACAGGCTGTATTCTGCTCACTAATGTCGTACAAGAAAGTTGTTTTCGTTTTCTTTTTTTTTCCAAAAAGAATAAAAATCCAAACCATTCAATGAACAGTGTTAAAGTTAACTTTCGCCCAACTTTTTCTATAATCCTTCTCTACTTCCCTATTATTACATGTATCCAAAATTTAATAAAATACGCGCATATATAAATTATTTAAAAAAAAAAAAAGAGTTAAATATTAAATGGATACTTTTCGCTAATTAAATGTTAAAATGAAAAAAAAAAAAAAAAAAAAATTATAATAAATTGATTAATATTGTATTTATATATTGTAATACTTATACACTTCGTTTCAGAAAGGTTTTTAAGTGTTAACTTTGGATTGATTTTCATTAAGAAGAAAAAATTAGGAAAAAATAAATAACATTGTAATAGAAACTACACAAATTATATGTGAAAAGACGAAAAATTCTATTAGAACCAACATGTTCTAGGTACGATAAGTAAAAATAATTTAAAAAAGAAACAATTCTGATGTTATATAAAACGATGTAAAATGCTAAAAATATACTATTAAATTATAATTGTTAACCAAAGAATTTTGATTTTTCATTACTCATTTAATTACTTTTTTAATTTTTTTGGCTGCCCATCCTGTGTGTTGTTGCACCAATCTCTCGATCTTTTATTAATTCAATTGGAATGTGTATGTTTTGAATTCCCATTTTGCCCCTAGTCCCCCTTGCACTTGGATTACAAAAAAATGCAATTATTGCCGAGTGACTTCAATAAGGTATTCAGTAACTTCAAAGTCTTTAAATACTTCAATCTTTAGCATAGACTGCTCCTTCCAAAGAGCTTTGATTCCTCTTAAACTTATGTACCCACATTGGCCCTCCATGATGGGATTTTCAAGGAAAGTGCCAATCTTACCATTACGCTTTTTCATTATTATGGCCACAGACTCGCTGGTTGCGCTCAGCTTTTCTGATCTCATGATCTCATTTGCTCTTCAAGTCGATGTCTCAAAGTCGTTTAAAATGCCTAAGGACACACAAATAAGTAAGTATCAGGTCTTCAGTTGGATTTTTAGCCTTAGATTATAAAAGTTTGAAACCATGAGCTGGTTTCATGGAGTTTTAGTCTGCATTTTCATAGTTGCTTACAATGGTAGTTTACTTAGTCTTCTCTTGTTTAAAAATATGTACATATGTACACACATGATAACTCTAAGGACACCACTATGGTCCAGTTCTGTTCTGTTCTATTGTGCCCATTGGTCGATGTTATATGCATATTCCTATGCTATGCTAGGCATGCCCTTTGAGATTCTCCTATCTGTTACTACCCTCACCGTCAATATGTAGCTTTCTACAAGAGGCTTTAGTGAAGTGACAAGAAGTAGTAGTAAGTAGTTCTCTAAATGAAGAAGATAACTTATGGCACCTTTTTTCATGTTCAAGTTTGTCGTAATGAAGTAGCATCTCCTCTTTACGAAGACGTCCAATTGGAGCTGCGTGCAAGTCTCTATTTCCTATAATTACATACCATTTTTCTCCATCGTGTAAGCAATAAAATTTCTCCAGTCAGGTGTGAAGATTTTATAAAACTCAAAAGTTATACTTCGATTAGCGGCCTAGAATCCTAAATGCACGCTTAGGCGTTCCGTTCTTATAAGTTCGACCTGTATGAAGGTACCATATCTATTTCCTCGTGACACGTCTCCTCCGTAGGTGTTTCTCTTGACTAAAGTGCGGGTAACACCTGGACATCACATGTTCAGCGTTTAAGTCCTGGTTGTAGTGTTTGGCACCCTACATAGGAACTGTGTGATATTACAGTTCACTTTTCATGTCGAGTATAAGTTCGTGTGTCCATCCATTCGAGCTTGCTTTAAGCGATTTTATTTCTTCATTCTTCCAGTAGCAGGTTTTTAAGTGTATGCTTGGAGTTCTTCTTAGGATCACGTGTAGAACTCAGTAAATTCGTAAGGTTAAGCACCAGATTTTGGGCTTTTACGGGTCTGAGGGGATGGGTACCTTACCTGTCGAGCACGTTGTCGTTTCATTTTGGTCCTGTTAGCAAATTCAACGTAAAGAAGTTGCTTTATGACTGTAGTCCTGCTGAAGAACTGCGTGGCCAATGCCTTAAGCCGCGAATTTCTACTTTCACGTCAGCTAAGTTGTCATGGAGTAACTTCTTATGCTTAGTGGGAGTCAAAGAACTATAAAAGTGGATATATATGGTCATATATCATAGCCGTTGTACAGCCATCCTTGGTTCACCGATCTTTTGAAAGGCGAATGCTGAATGCTGTTCACTTATTAAGCCAAAGTCTATTTCCTTTTCCTAGGTTAGTAAGTTTAGTACTGCTTCGCACTGTTTAAGGTTTATTTGATTACTCTATACAGCTTAAACCTTTCTTAAACACCAGACACTTGGTTCTGCCAACTCCATGCCTAGCATTCTATGGCCTACCCACTGTATGTAGAAGTCAAAGTTTGACGTGACATGTGACAGCTAACAAATAGGACTTTGATAGATATAAGTTTGACGTCTAATATTTCAACTTTTAATATCTAACTAAGACCTAAATCCCCAAGGTTTTCTAAAACTTTTCATCTTCAGTTAGACCGAACACGAAATAAAACAAAAAATAGAAAGAGAAGGAGTGCTACTATTTACAAAGCAAAAAATGTTCTACTTCACACCTCAGAAATGGAATAAGGCCAAACTTTTTGTTTTTTGTTGTTTTTTTTGTCACAGTAATCCCATTTTTTAAGAACCTAAACTTGTGTCTTACGTAACATCTCCTTATAAATTTAAATTTCCACAAAGGAGAAGAACAAACTTACACACACAACAGCATAAGAGCCTGACAGATGTTCCACTCTATGCCATAATAAGGATTCTCATGAAAAATTTACGAACATTTATAGTGGAACAAGTGAAGAAGAGATACAGGACCTTCATCATCACCAAAGTTATATGATAAGTTCAAACGAACAGCAAAAGGATGAAGACATTTTCACCAAAAAAAAAGTAAAAGCCACCCCCAAATAGCTGGCCATAAACGGCAAGCATGCCCGTAAACATTTGCTCTTTGGTAGCTGCTGCTGTTTTGTGCTGGTGTGGCAGCCTTATGTTGTTGCTGTGTAAGTGCCTCGCATTATTAATCCGTTAAAATAAACATACCACCAACAACTTGGGGGTGCGTGCGCTCTGGTACGAATGGAAGGTTCTCGCACCGGGGGTGAGCTAACCAACAACCAGCGTCGTCGTCGTCGTCGTCATGGTGGGTGGTGGCAACAACCAAAACAAATGGATTCGTACCAGCAATGATGTTGTTTACCAGGATTCAACACACACCGAGAGAGACAACTGTGACCATTTCGAAGATGACGATGGGGAGATCCCCTATGGATGCGAAATGGTTCTAGTGATTGTTCATTTCGATTCGCCCCTTTTTTTCTTTTTTGTTATACAGGGTACGAGCCCTTTTTCATTCGTTTCTTGTTGATTTATTTGAAATTGGGGAATATCCTGAAAAGAACCAGATGGAGATTTAATAGGATTATGATTCTTAGTAATGTAACGGTTAACTAGCTTTATGAGTATGCTTTTTTGTATTCGATGTTGTAAGGACTATTATCGCGCTGGTGAGTGTCAGATATTGCAGCTATTAAGGGGCTTATGCGAAGGACATTATACATTTAGTGTCGAATAGGAATGTATATTAACAGTTTTTTATGGGACATTTGCTTGGAGGAAATTTATGGAGTTTTAGTTTGGATTACATTTGCAGAAGGTGCGGGGTTTGTTTAGTTGCATGATGTTCATAAATCATTTCTTAAGAAAAAGGTTTTTACTGCACTATACTCAGGATTTATCTTCACCTTAATATCCAGGTACCCACGCTGTAAGGCCATTTAAACCTGTGGGAGGTGTTTTGATAATAACTTCACAAAAAAAAAATCGAAATATTTGCTTTTGCGTAAATGACAACGACCTGAACGAATGGCGCAATTTGTTCGTTTTTGATAATCCTTATCACTTTTTGAACTGATTCCGGTTTAATAGCGGCCACTTCCTGTTGTATGTTGGCCTTCCAGGCTACTAGGGTATCTGGCTTGTTAACATTTGGACTTCAAATAACCACGCTAGAAGGGGCCTAGAGGCAATTGCAAGGGCCAATCAAAATCACCATTTTTTTCGAAATTAAAAGTCCGAGGAATAACAGACTCAATTAAGTGAACATGGCTCGGACTGTATGAGCTATGGTGCCGATTTATTGGAACCAAAAGTCGACCATTTCAGTGAGAATTGGCAACAAAAAAGTTTGTCAGTGCCTAATAGCACTCCCCATTGACTCCACCATCGTCTTCAAAGAAGGCATTAGGCTCTTTGTGAATTATCTGAGCGTTTTCATTGGCATCGAACCGACAATTTGGTCTATTAATGGTCCCATTGAAAGAAAAAATGAGCCTCATCGTTTTGGCCTTGATAACTGGCGTTACTAAGATTGTCTGATGGTGAGGTCTAAAGGACCATTCGCTCATTCGATATTGTGTGCAGTTTTTCTCCAATTGAGACCTCTTTTGAATGAAAAGGTGTTCAGTGGCACAAATTGGCTTAGACCAACCCCATAGACAAACTCAAATGCACAGACATCTTTGAAATTTTTGACGTTTCGCTCCCTTAAGCTGTAGTGTGCAAATGATTTTCAATGTATTCTGACAATTCTGACGTTTGGTAGCTCACGTAAACATTTCAATCTGGAAACAGAAAACAAAGTTATAGAGTTGCCAGATGCCGAAGGTTCAATTGGCCCACCCTGTACTACATATATCCTTTTCAAGATACAAATGGACAAATAAGGTAGAAATTCCATTCCAATTAAATACATCGGACGCAAAAGTAATTACATAAATTATCAGTGGGTTATGGGAGTTGTTATTAATTGAGTTCATCCCAATATTGTACCCAAAGGTGTATTTATCTGAAAGAATAATTTTATTTGGTTAGTCCTTGAGCTATGCGAATTGGTCGTTTGGTTAATTAATCGCATGATCTCATTCGAGGAAAAATATAATTCTAATGAGTAACAAAGGAAATTAAAGAAAAACTGTATCTTTTTAACATTCTCTAAGAAAGACAGAGGAATAGTATTAACTCCCTCTCTCTCTCTCTCTCTTAACTCAGGATGGGTTTCTGCTGTTTGCACCCAGTTATGAGGATCATTAGCAAGAGGCCATCCAGTGTGGTCAGATGTGATTTTGATCGATTAGGACAGAACATACTAGGCAAAACAGAGCTGTAAAAGAATGCAATCATTTTTGAATATAATTCCTTGGAATGGTCCGAAAAATGATTTAATTCATTGACTTCAATAAAGACTTCAGATTGAAAAAAATAAATCACTATTCATTTTGACTGCAGCAATCAATTTTAGCATTCAGAATGGTAAAGTCAGAAAGAATGCAATCTTTTTGTATGCTCTGCATTCTTTGAAGTCACTAGCATTCACTGATTGCATTCACTTCCTTGAAGTCAGTGCATTCACTCATTTGAAGTCTTTTAAGTCAGTTATTATATTGTCTACCCTGCCTTCAAAGACTTCAAGTGACTTCAAAGACTTCAAAGACTTCAACTAAGTGAATGCAGTCACTGACTTCAACTGACTTCAGACAAAAGTACTTAAGTGAACATATCATTCCACAGTTAGTGATAACCTTTCTCGAATGCTTAAGATGTGCAAAAGGTAGAGAAACATCGTCAATGCAGCCTTCTTAGACCAAATGCGTCTTAGGTTAGGTTTGTGACTTGGAAGAAGAACCGAAAAACTTTAGAAAAACTTCCCATGCCCATATAACCCATAAATATCTGTAACAACTACCTACGGTTGGACTTACTCGTTTCCCGTATATACAAACCATCCTGATATTCTGATGAAGTTCAATAACACTACGTTGTTGGCGTTGAAGAGTTCTCCTAGATCCTGAAAGAAGTGCTTGCCGAGGAGTTTGTACCTGGGATGTTGTTGTCCAGGGCACTGGCAGAGGAAGTGGGTGGCGTCCTCTACGACATCCTCATCTGCAAAGTTCTTCTTCATTGGGCGACGCAGTTTCTTTAATTGGTACCGCAAAGTGTTGGACAGTGAACGTCAGTCCTTGCAAATAATTCTCTCGGTCCTTACTTTATCAAAAGTTGGCAGTTTTGCAAGTTTCTAGGGAATTCCATCGCAGGTTCGCCTCTCTCGTAGCCAGTTTCCCTGCTTCAAGCCTGAGAACTCAGGGCAGGGTGCTAATGGAGAGGTCAGTCAGGCAGGACCTTGTGGCTTATAGTACGTCCTAACCAAACGAAATTTCGATATTTCGTCAAAATTTCTCCAAACCATAGAAGATTCACCATATATTTTTGAGGCTTCGAAATCTCGAGATTTTGGCGAAATCTAATTGATATCTCTTTGAGTTCATCCGTCTGTTGTCAAATGGAACAAGCCTTCAGCGTGAATTTTAGTTTTAATTTATTTGTCACCATAGGTAGTTTTTGTTTTCCTTTTTTGGCAAAAATATTCTCATTCTATCAAAGCCGCAATATTTATTTTTTACAAAACACAAAATTTAGACGTTGAAGATGATTTAGACTTGGTGAACGGCTTCCTGAGATTTCGGTAAAAATTCATCCAAACGTCTTGATTTCGGTTTGCTGAGAACAAAGTATAAGCTAAGTCAAGTGGAGTCAATTCCCATTCGACTCGATGTCTGTTTATATAAATTTCAAATCGGGTCAAATCAGGGTTCAAAAAATTCATATAAGTGAGACAATAAGTCACTTGATACAAGCAGGAGCTGCATTTCACAGTTGGAGGTCAATAGGAACAGAAAACACAAGTGAAATCCTGTCGCACAGCTAAAACTAAGACTTCCAAACTATGACAATGTGTTTCGAGTGTCTCAGCAACATCAGAGGCGGCACGATAGTCAAGTTGCTCCATAGACCACTCTGTAACCTGTACCTCTTTATTAGATTATGGGTTGGACTTGGCTGCTTTTATTGCTCTATAGACTGGCAGGCATTTGAAATTCTGTCGTCCATAAGTGGCCAAGTGAAAGCCAAGGACAAGATTCTTAAGTTGAGTAGGCCGTGCTTCTGATAAACCTTAAGTGACTCGAGTTTTTCTAAACTAGTATTAGCATTTTCAATTCACAGCTCTCAGTTTTAAAGTAGAAAACAAAATTGAACGCCTCGATCCAATTAATGGCAATTACTTGTTCAAACCACTTCAAATAGCAGTTTACATTTCGGTAATTACTCGTAAAAGGATTAATTCAGTGAATTGATTTCAAAGGATCACATTACTCATTGGCAAATGCGTTTGAGCCTCAACATCAAAAGCAGCCCCAAGTGTGTGTGCGTCTTCATTTTCTTTTTTAATTTTCGTAATGTAATCCGCTTTTACTTATTCACTCCCCCGGAATGACACTGCAATATGTTTAATTAATTACTTTTCGAGAAAATAACAAATTAGTTGGATTATTTTCATTTTTCTATTTGCCACTCGTTTGAATAGCTTCAAACGAATTTGCTTTCAATTCATTTAGATTCGTATCTATACGAGTACTCTAGCGAATATGCAAAGAACCAAAACTCCACAACTAAATTGTGGGGATGTACTTGTTCTCGTATGAATACAGTCGACCATCCTAAGCCGGAAGAACCCCCTGGCTAGGTATTTCATTCCATTCTAGTCTGGTAGATTATGTCTACCAACTTTGGGTACTTAATAGAGAGTAGCCCGGACGTGATTCGATCAAATGATATCCGCTTCCTCTATTGCACGTTCCTCGTCCTGTTGTGTGCTGGTGAATGCACACGTTTGTCTAGTGAATTTTTGATGCTGCACATCCGAGGGTACGAATACGATGACACATACGACGACCAGCCAAAGTCACTGAGGGGGTTGATAGGTGAGATTCAAAAACCAAATAAAAAAAAATATATAAATGTGTCGTTAGATCATATTGATTGAGCGCGTTGTTGTACGTGTTTTGAAAGGACTCTGATTGCGATAATGGAATAAGCTTTGGGGGGAGCATTTCAGTGAGTAAGGGGCATTTGATTTTAGATACTTATATCTCATATGACATGGAACATCAATCTTCACTTTAGCTGAATGCGTAGATGTTTTTCGCTTATAATGCGTTTACCTCGAGTTTTCGAAAACAACTATGACGCAAAGCAATTCCGAAAATAGATTAGCATTCGTGTTTGATACTACTTTCGGCAAAAAAAAGATTGACAAATGGATTGGGGTTATACACAGGAGTAAGCGTGTCAAATTGTGTAACATTATTGCAGCAATTCTGGTTGCTGGTAGACTAATAAAGTTTAGGCATTTATTTGTTACTTCTTTCAGTTTGGTTGTTTGGCAAAGTTTTGCAAACCTTTTTAGTCACGGAATACTTTTTGCAGTAAAATGAAAGAGTTCTTGCGACGGTAAGAAAGTCACTCCTTTTTTGTTTTGAAATGGTTTTTAATTTGCTCATATCAGGGGATCGCTGTTGTATACAACTTGTGATAGTTCTCTAGAGTCAGAAAATGAATCCTATATTTCATCCTTCCTCACATACACGAAGTACATTAGAAGCTGTTAAAGGATTAAGGACTAAAATGCAATGATTAACTTACATACTTAAAGGGCTCCCGAACTTTGTGTAGTCCCTGCCTGAGACATCGTTGCCTTCCATCCTCTGCGGTCCCGAGCACGCTGATTCCAGTTGTGAAGACCAAGTTTTCTGGCATCCGCGACAGCTTGGTCTTTGTACCGGGGGTTCGGTCTTCTTCTCTGTGTCGAACCTGGGGGCTGGGATTGGAAGATCCTCTTGGCTGGAGCATTGTTGTCCATTCGCTCGATGTGGCCGAGCCAATGTAGTCTGCGTATCTTGGCTTTTTGGACTACATCCACAGCTGGTACAGCTCATAGAGTTCGTGGTTGTATCTTCTCCTCCATTCGCCATCCTCGCATAAGGGACCTAAAATCCGACGGAGTATTTTTCGCTCGAAGGTGCCCAATATTTGCTCAGCTTACTTACTTATCGTCCAGCACTCGGCTCCATACATCAGGACTGGTAAGATGAGTGTTCTGTAGAGCATTAATTTGGTCCGTCGAGTTAGGAGTTTTGAACCAAGTTGTTTCGCCAAACCGAAGTAGCAAAGGTTTGCTAGGGTTATTCTTCGTCGGATGGATTACATAATTCTCTCCACGGTTTGTCAGAGCAACTTCGGTATATCCAAAGTTCAGTTCTTTAAGAAATTCTATGCTTTTAGGAGTAGAGATAGTGACGGATGAACCCTAAATGGGTCTATACTCGGAGCAGAATGCTGATGTCAGCTACTCTTAATTTTACTGCTGACAATAGGCAGTGAAACAGAAAATAGGTTGTGACCTCATAGGCTCTCTTAACATTTAGACGCAGCTTATTCGTGGAGTAAAATCTCCCGTCTACGAGGATAGAAAGGAAAGGACATCCTGAGACTTAGAAACACAAAATTTTCGAAATTACATAACTAGTTTTATGGACAGTATTGCGATGGTAGTAGTGCGAACTCCTAGAGAAGTGGGAGCATAAAACAATGAATATATTGGTTTGTCTCAGGGCTGGCTACTACTTACAGAGGGAAAGATAGAAGTTGTTCTCATCAGCAGCAGGCGAGTCATAGAGACTAAGAGTAACCGATTAGCGATTAGCGATTACGTTGTTCATTCCAAGCTAGATTTGAAGTTACTTATCATTATTATAGATGGAAAGGTGAGTTCAGACAGGGCGAAATATTCCAGAGCCATTGTTTCGAAATTTCTGAAATGTTTCACTCGGTCTAGACGCACCTCAAAGCTAACTTTTAAGCATGTACCTGGAAGGATATCAAAGATATTCTGCTCTGGGAAGGACGAACCAAGTTGCGGAATCCAAAATACTCTACGGCTGCCAAAATTTGATTGTGCACATCCCGAATATGGTTTTGAAAGATCATTTCCAATATACTATTGCGTGAGGAGACGGCTACTGTAATTCTTAGACATTTTCGAGGTTTTTCTCCTTCAATTCAGTTTCATATCCAACAAAAGGTTATGGAACTTTGTGCTTTCAGATACTTTGAAACACCAAGCAGTTATAACAATCTGTGGTATCCTCTTTTTGCTGGTGAATAACACTAACTCAGTTTTCGATGGGTTGAACCTCAAGACTATTTAAGATATTTAGATTAGTTAGGAACTGAACTCAAGACGCCTGTCACTCTGAGATGCTTTGTAACAATAGCCCAAGGCAGTGCAAACTTCCTACTGTCTCTATATTCTTACCCTAGATAGAATCATGATGAGGATTGGTACCCCAGAAATCAACTAGTCTTTGGAATCTGTACAGGATAAAAGAGGTTAAGCTTGTTGGACTAATGTCAATTTTGTCTTCTCAGCAATAATTTTCGGGATCTTTGAGGGACCACAGATCTTTTGACTTCGACTCAATATCACGGTTTGTGTCGTATCCAATTTTACCCAAAAAGGTTTACCGTCTTAAGACTTTTCTAACAAGTTTTTGTAAATATACTTATTAAGAGAGTAAGTCAATTAAATAAGCAAACTTTGGTCCCAATTAAAGTCAATCTCTCTGTCAACTAAGTAAGCAAATGTTTACTTACGTACCTTCTTCATCACCACAAACACTTTAAATGGAAATAAAAGAAGAACTTTAGGAAATTTGATTAGATCCCTGTCGCATCTATTCCCCCATATCACACCAAATCTACACACATCCTTACCAGTGACGCAAGTCACATATAAGAAAAGAAAGGACATTATTCTTCTTGACAATTCCTTTGTTTGACAGAACACTTAAGACGAGGAAAAACCTGAATGACAATCGAAGCGTAAAAAAAGGACAAAAGGCAAAAGGCTAGAAGTGTGTACCTGCAATCGTGTTCTCTGCAGAAGAACATCTTATCGATTTGTCCTTTATTATCCCTCATTATTATCTCTCTCTTTCTCTGCGTAAAGGAAATGTTCTTTTTCAATTGTGCTTCTACACTTTCAAACCGGATTGCACAGTGAAATTGCACAAAAGCTTCACTCCTAAATCAAACTCTCCCTCGTCGGTTTTCGTTGACTCAATTGTCTGCATGGATTTGTACAGCATCCTTATATGGTGAATTGCCCGAAAGAAAATGTGGATTATCTCAAATGTGTACCTTTAAATCATGGCATCAATTCTCCGTGTCGTCTTTGAAGAATTTATTGTGCTTCCTGGTTCGGACGTTCACAATTTCCTGTACAATTGGCTGTGGGCGTGGTAGATTGACCATCTGGGGTCAGCTTTAATGGAGTCGCAGACATGTATACTTATTGCATTCCGGATGTCATTTAAAGTATATCCTATCCACCCACGTGTGTGTATTGTGTTTTTTTTTACGTCAAAATATCCTTATGAACACACAAACAACAACAAAAAAAGTGAAATGTCATTAAGAGGAAAATTTCTTCCTTGTTACTCCCCGTGAATTCAGTCAAATGCAGACACATCCTTTGAATGAAATATCCTTTCATTTCGAAAGATTGCCTGCTAGTAGGGGGGCGGCTTGATCTCCTCGATTGCTGGAAAAAAAAAACCCATTCCAGACATTCATCAGCTGTACGCGTTGAAGGAGAAGAAAATTAAAAATAGAAAATAAATATCTGCGACTGGGGTGAGGACTAAGGTTGAGACAAAGTTGAAGGTTGCGAAATGAAAGATTCTTCTATGTTATAGAAGGAAATCAGCAGGAGTGATGCTCAATGCGATGGCTGCGTCTTACCTGGCATGAGGTATGTACTTATAATGCACTATACGTCTTTGTGTTCTTTATTTAGAAAGAAGATGGTAAAAGCTATTAATAGACCGAGTATGTAGAAGGAGGAAATGGCAGCTGTACCATTTGATCTGTCGTTTATTCATTTTCAAAATGCATAACACTGAGTCAAAAGATTGAAACGACCAAACGTGGTTAGGTTAGGTTGGGCTATGTTTGCAGGCTGTCGGAAAAAAAGACTCTTAGGTCAGTGTTGACCCACTGTGTTACTCATAGGGGTCAAAGGTAGTTCTTTGGTTACTACATCCTCCCCCAACTCCTTTTCAACAAAAACGTTGCGACCCTGTCCTGGGTTTTGCAAACAATCCGTCAGCTTTTATAGTGCCGGAACCAAAACGGAACGGTGAATAGGGGGATGTGTGTTCCCTCAAAACCTTAATTGTAAGATCCTCTAAACCTCTAGAGTCAATCACTTGCAACTCACAAAGCCGCCCCTTATTGCCGCCAGGAGGTGGCACCTCCGAGAAGCCGGATTACAGAAGATGCCAACCTCCTGCCGGGCGGCGTATATCGAAACCCTGCTTCAATACGTCCCCTCAGTTGGTGACAAAATCCATTAGCATTTATAGGCGGAAGACACGTAGAAATCCTACTTCAATACGATCAACGTGTGATCGACCTGCACCACTTACTCCATTACCAAGCAGTTCTGGCCTAAGCTGGATCTCATGCGAACATATTAGCATCATATTAGATGTTATCACAGGACACTGTATCATTGGGAGGCATGCAACCAGATTGGGCACAGAGAAGGAGGATGACTATACCTTATTTCCTTCCATGCTCTCTCAATCCGAAGAAAGGTAGATTTAGGTGAATACTTCTTCGACAGTTTAGGCGAAATCGCTGACTTGGACCTCAATTGCCTCAACCACTTCATAGCTTCATAGTGAGCTACTAGTTTAATAGATAAACTGAGGATATTCGATCCATTCGGTATCACAAAGGGGCTTTTTGGCCTAAGTATGGCTGCACCCACTTCAATAAGCCAATCTAAACTAACCTCCTTACACACTTTGTTTCCGCATGTAAACCATCCTGATGACCTGATAAAGTTCAGCATTATATAGTGTGCAATATTGGAGTCCAGTGGCTGGTGTTACAAGTTTCTATTGAGATCCACCTTAAGTTCGCTGTCTTGTCAGTAAAATCCCTGCCTCAAGCTTCAGTGGCCAAGGTAAAATGCTCATAGGGAGATAAACTTGTTATAGTACATCTGTTCTGAACACATTCCTTGTAAATACTTTGTAATAAAGAAAAACTACACATGGTAAAGGCGCGTCAAATGTTCAGTTCAAGGCTTTTAGACCGGGTCATCTCAGGAATGCAGCCTTACCTGAATGTAAACAGATCTTATTCCAATGATCGGAGAGCAATATCAAGAATGACCCGTCTATGCACGTATAAATTAGGAAGATGATGTTTGGTGGCCTGTTAAAGTTAAAGAATGCTTCTTCTACTGGCATGCCTAAGTATTCCCAAATGAGGTGATTCATGACTTCCACCACAACCCCCGCATAAATTTGTGCTGTTGGTTCTCATTCTCCTTAGATGGACTGTGCCTTGCGCTGTTATGGTGTAGCATCAAAAGTTTTTAGGCTTTTTTTTACTTTATTGCGGCCATAATTATTTTTAAGACTGTCTAAGTAGATGCGTCTTTAGATCCCGGAGGTCTTGCCGATTTGGTACTCTTCCGCTGGGAACACAGATGCGTGGTTATAAAGTTTGTATAGACCAAGCAATTTCCAGTTCCTCCCGAGTCTGTACCGTAGTTCTTCTTGACCCATTCATGAAGCTGGACATAATAGGCGAAGAACCTTTCTTTCTCTAAGATGAGAGATCAGTTGTAGCCGAACTGCTACCTGTCTGTAGGAAGTTTTCAATTCCACAGGCTTGTCAGCCAGAGATCCAGAGTTCTTTTTGTCCTCTTTGGTGAAGAAGTCGAAACTAATTTCTAACAAACCAGCTTAATGATAAAACAACTCCCTAATGACGTCTCTAACATTTAGCAATAAAAATTAAAACACACAATGGTCGCTGCTGTTCGTTAACCACACAACTTATCTACTTACACTCTGAAAACTATCCATCCATCTCTCCCAGGGAAAGTTATTGTGCAGAAATTTTAGTTCCAGCACTCATAATTAACCGCTTTTCATAGTTCTACCAAAAGTGGCAAACGTTTGCCATTTAACTTTCCACGAACTTGAACAATTTACTCGTTTTGCTAACGAAAAGCAAACAACAGCAGCGCGTCTCTACCCAAACTAACCAAGAAGATCTACTTCACATAACCAAAACGTTGTACGTACAAATACTATATAAATATAATCAGAACATTATTCCATACCAAGGCAACAAGCAGAACGGAGGGCTTCATCCCCCTGTCGAACTGCGCTCCAGGCCAGACTACAACCGAGTACCAAACCACCCCCAAATAAATCTAGAAACACACACAGAAAGGCAAAGAGAAAAAACTTCTAACGAACAACGAAAACTCCCCAAAATGAAGATACATCAAAAAGAAGGGCAAATAAAAAAAAAAAAGTTTTTCCACCCCCACCCAAAGCCACCTCAAGACCAAGTCGCAACGGAACCCCTAAATAAAAGTGTAAAAAAGGGGTGGAAAATTGCAAACGCTATTTTCACGTTTACCTTCGTGTTACTATGATGCCGTGCTGGCTTCAAGGATTCACGGGAACCCGTTGCGTTGAGATTTCCATTTCACCGCCATAGGCAAACTTTTTTTTTTTTGCCGTTTATCCTGTAGCAGACGCCAAGCAGCAATATTATGTACCTTGCTTGCGTACACGTAAAATTCAATTCACCCACCGACCGTCTAAACATGTTCAAGACAGTTGAGTTGCCTTAAAGCTGAATTTAAAGTTGCCTTTCGCCAAACCGCAAAGAAAAAACTTGTATACTCATCGCCATTTGTCTATTGTTCTACGAGGGGGTTAGATAGATTGCTATTAGCATTATGTATCTAGATACCTTATCTTTGGCAGCATCAGCGTTGGGATGAAGGTGCCTTTTTCTGTCTAGCGCCATGTTAATTACTTAATTTGAATCTGCTTTGGTGGTAACCTCTATCTATCTTTTGTGTAGAAGGGTCCGGATGTTCTCAAATTGCGGCCACGTGACTTCATTGTAAATTGCCTCCGCTGTATTGTCCTTCATCCTTCGGAAGACCACCGTCTAGATGAATAAAACGGAAGGGATGGATGCTGGGCCAACAGAACAGAGAAAAAAGGATAATAAATTGCATTAAATTTGACATTATTGTTAAATTCGCTTTTATCATATCCACAAACGAGTGGCAAGGTGAGGGCCCGGCCGGGGGTGAAGTTGAACTTAGGCCCAACACAAAGGGGCGCTGGCCTTTTATGCGTTCTTCGTCTGGTCTGGTGTACCTCAATCATATAGAGAGGATGTATTATACTCCTCTTATTATTCAGATAATATGCATTATTTATTTGGAAAACAAGAGTAGCTTGTCGAAGTTAGAGTCGAATTCGATTAATCATTATTAAATTTTGTTTCCATTTGATTGATTGTATATCGAACGGATGTGTGCTGTGAATTGTCGGCAACAATTTGTGTTGGTGTCTGTCAAAAGCAAGAAAAAAAGGAATCGGCATAAAAGGAGAAGCAATGTCGGATGAAGGTAATTCGAAAATTGACGCATTATCCTATTTCATCATTCAAACTGAAATTGTGTTTATTGATGTGTGCTTTCGAAGTGGAGGAAATTGAAATTCATAAAAAATTGAGGCGAATTGGAAGAGAATTTATTGCGTTCTAGAGCGAAATTGTTGAAATTTTCACTGCCTTTCGTAGGCGTGAATGGTGATAAAGTATTGAAATGAGAGCATACTTTGTGGTGTATTTTCAAAACAAAATTGCCCATAAAAAAGAAAGGTTTTTACGCTCATTTGAAATAAATCTGCAGCTTGGACGGTTCCCAGAGTAAAAATTGAAAATTGTTTTGTACCAGAGGTGGAGAGAGACATAGGCGCTGTGAAGGCCATTAGACTCACTAGAGGATACAGAGTATAAGTGAACTAAATAGTTCGTGTAATACATACTCGTACATATTGGGTATCCTTTTTGCCGCACTGGAATTTCTATGGTCGTTGATGATATGATTTGTTCCTTGTTCATATCATAAGAACGACTAGCTTTCCAAATTTAGATAGAAATTTAGAAAAAATTTCATTCCTGCTGAGCTAAGAGGTGAAATGAATACATGTTCGTACTGTATAAAAAAAAATAAAAAGTTTAAAGGTCGAGTTGAAGAAGGATCTGTAACCTACATGATGTAGGTCATAAAGCCAGCAAAGGGATACAGAAAGGAAGGTAAGTACTTCGATTAACAAACATGAAATAAGTACAGAGGTTTGCGCGTTAATAAACCCTTTTTCCATGGATGTGAAGTATAACGTAATAACTTTTTATGTGTATGTAACAGTTGTATCCCCAGAAGAAGTTTATGTAAACATAAGGTTCCCTGGTGGAGTGCTGGGCCACCGGAATTTAGAAAAAATGAAACTCTTCATTCTTGCTAAACGAACACAGAGGTAAAGATTTGTCCTCAAAGACAAATTGAAGGAGAATCGTGCCACGGATAGGTACTCTAAACACTTGGCCTAAATTATCATAGAAGTGTGGTCTTCCGAGTTGAGAAAGCTTGGCAAGTGCCAGTTTAATTTCTTGTCTACTAAGGCTGAGATATTTGGACGCACATGAGAGCAACAAAGGGATGTCGTTTAGTTTCGGAGGATCAATTGTTGGATTTTTATATCCATCTTTGAACCCATTTGGACAGTGAAAAGAGGCCATTCTGCATGAGATCCATAAGAGTATCGAGATGTTTCTCTGAGACAGCAATGGCAATGTCATCCGAATTGCCAATTACATTACATCTTTTCCTTCCAGGACAAAAAGCAATTCATATATCCTATTAAGAAGCCTCGTAACCTCGTCAGTGAGCCTGGCTATGAAATCCAGCCAGAGTGTGTTCTCTACAATTCAGAGTTCTTTTTGAGGGTGCACTCTATTGAGTGGAGGTCCGAGGGTTTTTAGGAGAAAGTATGACAAGGTTATGCGAATAAAGTCTCTCGGTTAAGGTGCAACTTCCGTCCATGACTTGGGATGACAACTTGAACTTGACTTAAAGCGGCTTATTGCCCAGTGAAATACAAATGCTATGTCGAGATAGGAAGATCCAGATTGATATTGCAGCTGCTTAGGAAATGGGTTATCATCAGTAGATTGAGAGACTTTTCAGCTGCATGCTGCTGATGTTGGTGAGGTGTGAGTCATGCATCTCTAGTATTGCCAAGGTATTTTAACTCTCATCTTGAAACTAAGACTTCAATACCCAACGCTTACTATTATAGCTAAGGATTCACCTGCAGCCGATGAGACCTACTTCTGACATTTTCTCTTCAAGCTGTATGAACAAGCTTAGCTTCCAGTTCTGAACCATGTCGATAGTTTTATGGTAGTCATGCTTCAACTCTTCCAATAGTTAGCGCAGGCAATTATTTTCCAGGAGCTCAATATACTAAGTCTGAGGACGTCAACAAATATTAGGTTCTATAGGGGCAGACCTAGTACGAACAAGGTTGCCTACAACTTCCCATTCTCCATGTCCTACTGCAGTATCCTGATAGCTACAATGTAAGTATATTCCAAGGCTGCTAGAAAAACCAAATGAGCTCCTCTTAAAAATAGATCCATCGACCCCATTAAATTGTAGACCTATAAATAAATCAATCCCTTTTTTAGACAACACCAGGTGCTGTTTGTTGAAAATCGCCAATATTAACTTTAGCTATACCCCCACTGGCATTCTTTCAAAACAAACATAATCTATGTATTGCTTGCGTATGAGACTCACAAGGACAACCTAAAAACCATTTGAACTCTTGAACTCCTTTAAATGACTAGAATCAACCAAGGGAAAATAACTTTTGCCGAAGAAAAATCGTTTTTGTTTTTTTTTTCGGGAACGATCCCTCGGGGAATAGATGCTTTGCCTTTTTTTTCGCAAAGCTCGAGTGATTTGGAGTTAATTGGAAGTTTACCAAAGATCCTTGTCAAGGGACAAGAAATGTGGAAACTTTTATTTGTATCGCACTGTGTGGATTTGAAAAATTTACACATTTCAATTTAAATTAAAAGAATCCTTCTCAAACTTCTAATGTAATCATAAATACACACGTCTATCTGTACAAGGATACGCAATAACTCACAGCCCACACACACGCATTTGTAAGCTTGTTGGCACACGCAGGATAAGATTCTAATCTTGAAACACAAAATTATATATCCCTTAGTACAAGTCTAATTCCGAATGGAAAAGGCGTAGAAAAAAAGTGTGCTTATCGTCAAGGGGGTGTAGTGCGTGTGTCCCGCACCCTGTATAGTAGCAAATCAACGGGAAGAATTTAAATGCCGATATATCCCAGCTATTTAAGACTTCCGAAACGACACACCATCAGACCACCAGACCAGCAGCATTCCATTGTTCTCTTGAAGACCAAAAGGAATGCGCTATTTTTTCTTTTCTCCTTTTAACGAGGGGGATGCTGAGAGCTGAGCGTCGCTACCAATTTCCATTGTCTAATGGTCTGAGGGATGAATGAATTGAGCCGTAATTCCTTTCCGGGATTTGTATCTTGACAGGAAAG
This sequence comes from Chalcosyrphus nemorum, assembly GCA_949716465.1. Classification (NCBI taxonomy): domain Eukaryota; kingdom Metazoa; phylum Arthropoda; class Insecta; order Diptera; family Syrphidae; genus Chalcosyrphus; species Chalcosyrphus nemorum. The sequence goes on along the minus strand of OX454333.1, from coordinate 15,029,814 downwards.
TTTTCGTTTTGGTTTTAGCCTTGTGCCTTGTCGTGTAAGAATTTCAAGGAGAATTATCCTAAGATGTGGAAACGTATGTCGCATATCAATTGACTCTTAATAAGGATTTCGAATATTGCAAGGAATCTTCGTCCTTGCTGCTCAAGTTTGGCCTTTTCTTTCGTTTTATTGATTGATTGGTCTTTTAACAAGGGTGCTTCGAGTGATTTTGATTTGTTAATCAAATATTTGCATGACGATGATTAGTTTTTGGAGAGAATCAATTTTTAGGACATAGTACACCTTTAGGTGGGTTGGATAAGTGTTTGAGAGGATTATAGGGGCCTAAAAGTAGGAAAAGGAGGCTTCTGCCTTGAGATATGCCTGAAATTTCAAAACCCTAATCATCGATAGAAGCTGTTTCAACAGGGGACACCAAAGGTCAACACTAGAACTATTAGAACTTAGTCCTCTTGCGTTACTCGAAGCATATTTATGGCAATTTTCAATGACATTTATGTTAAGGTACTCGAATCGCTAAGGGGCAAGTAAAAGATGAAACGACTTATTTCTTTAATGAACAACTCATATGATGGAATAAAAGAAAGACGATTTGAGAGAAACCATCCCATCAACCAAATCGGCAGAGGGTTTTAAGACTCTTCAGTGACAGAAATTCTCTCGTATATTTTTCAGAAGTGAAAAATGTTATTGCGCAGAGAGACAACACAATAAACTCCAAAAACCATAATGAAACTGTCAATAACCTCGAAGGCTTCAAAGACTGAATGACTTCTTCAAGTGAACATTCTCATGACTGTCATTTAATAAATCCATATTATTTCGGGGATAAATATCCTGCTCTTGGATCTACAGATGTGCTTCGTGGTATTAATGCCCTCCCTAGGAGAATACATGCTTATTAGCATTAGTCTTTGCCGCTGGTATACCACCTGGTCCAGATGCATGAAAAAGGCATCTTCTTCGTTGATCAGTGGGATGTTCTCTGTCCGGCGAAGAAGTCCAATGCATCAGGAAGAATGTCCTCATGATGGCATTCACGTTGAGGCACACTATAGCCGTGTTTTTATGGAAACTACTTCACCTATTGATAAGAAACAAGTTTCCTTGGGCCTCATGAGTCTTTATCAAACATTTTTGTTTTTTAAAACAACCATCAATGAACCACTGCAAAGTCTGTTGCAGAAGAACATCGATTGGAAGCGGAATACGTGCCTCAAAAACCGCTCATGTGAGTATATCCTCCAATTACATTAGCCTGCGCCGCTTCACCATTCAAAATTGGTGTTGTACTTACCTATGCTAGAAGTTTTCGCACCGGAGGCGGAGGAGTGAATCCTTTTTGAGATTTGAGGAAAAGTCATGACAAGAGAAGACAATCAGTCACTTGTGGGACTATGCATGTGCCCTGTAGCAATATCATGACGAAAATTAAATGGCACTAAACGTTAGAGGCAGCGCAATGGACTTGGTGTCTTTGGTTCAAGTGCGAGAGCTGTTACTTCCCAAACAACTAGCCAAGACTACGTCTAACACACTACAGCTACCTCTTTAGGAAGGTGGGGCTCTCTCAAAAATCAAACTTATCCCGTGCTCAGTAACAGTATGAGGTATCCACCTACTAAATAAACGTCCTCTTCTACCACTGATCAATGCTGTTTTAAGCCTGACATTGAGAGACCCATTTCGGGTTCAAATCTGAGAAGGTAGGTAGGTCCTGAATCATTCATGCCGAGTAAATCTGGGTGAAGTATATATTGCACCTCTCGTACCAGTCCTCTAATCTTCTTCTTCCTGGTTCTCTACTATTACTTCGACTCGTCGATGTTGAAGACATTGTCTTTCTGGAATGATATTTCCGTTCGGCTTCTTTAGCAAGACGGTCAAGAGATGACGGAGATATAGTATTTGCAAGTCACATCGTTAGGAATAGGTGGAAGGGTCGTAGTATCTGTGTTTGTAGTGACAGTCAAGCTGGACTTAAGGCCTTGCTGAACTCTTTAACCTCATCCAAGTTAGTTGGTAAATGCTAGAGAGCTTTGAACTGTGTCGCAAGATTCAATTTATTGACTCTCATCTTGATGCCAGGTCATAGTGTTATCATCGAAAATGAGATATCCGATGAGATTCCTAAACAAGGCTCAGATGAGAGTTTCTCAGGACCCGAAACTGCGTTAGGTCTTTCTGCAACAACGGTCAGGGCTTCCATTGATGATTTGGTTTCTTATGAACACAATTATTCGTTACATGCCTCTTCTGGATGTATGCTGATTAAACGGATGCTCCTAGACGTTAGAGAGAAATCCACGCCATTCTTGCTGCCAGAAGAAAAGACTGCAGACAACTTGTTGGCGAACTTACGGGGCACTTTGCTTTGCTAACCATATTAACATTATTGGCTTAAGCGAATCATTGGTCTGCCACGCTTGTGGAGAGGGTGACTACACTACGACAACACTGTTATTGTCCTGCCTTTGCTCGTATTATTATGCAGATTCTAGGTGCGGAATTCAGTGACAAGTAGCATTAAGCTGTTAATGTATGCTCCTTGTCACTGAAGCGCCTTCTCGAATTCATTAAGAAGATGAGAAAATTCATACAGTCAAAGGGGACGTAAATGTATGCTTTCTGGTATTATAATGGACAAGTTGATATCTGGATGCTCCAGTAAAGGTTTCCTATTACAACAAAAAAATGTATCGATGCCGAAAATGTTGATATGAACAGTCTCTTGTTATGCTTGGGTTAGCCAATATATCGCATGATCCTTGACAGGGTAGCAGCGGTTACCTACTATGTTCCTATCTCAGTGCAGTTCCTTCCAAGCTAATAATGCCGGGGTGCCTACTTCAAGCTAGTTGGGAAACTACAAACTGATCGCCCATGTCTACTTCTGTATTCTTCATGACTCAATTGCTGCTGTTGAGCACTATTCTTGTTGTTAGCCCGTGCTTACTATAGTTAGTCCTGATTACTGTCAAACTCCAACTATTCAAAGAGTCTTGCCAATACCAAGCACAAACAAAAAACACCTCTTGATCCTATTTTATAATTCCTTTACCCACTCCATTTGAATCGATTTAAACATTATTTTACTGGACAGCCCTTGCCACACTATTCAGATTCTTCAGCTTGTTTGGGTTTTTCGCCTGAGCTCTTATATGGGTCATCAAGCGATTAGCAGCGCCCTTCAAAGGCTTGATTACCTTCTCCATTTGTATAGATTCTAATCTCTTCACCTATAAATAAATAAATACAATATCTATATTTATAGAGTACCTACTCCTACATATGCATATATGTACATATGTTTGTACTCTGTCAGTTCAGAAAAAAAGGGGGGGCTGTAGAACCTTTCAAAGGACTCATTCGTCCCTTTGGGTGATATTCAAATGTGCGAATGGAAATGAAAAATTAGAGGATGGAAAAATAATTGAAAACTCTCCCGCAGCGCTGCTGGCTGAATGTATAGGTAAATAATATACATGAGCACACCTTCCTTTCTTCCGAACAATGAACAGGACTCGCAGCGTATTTCCATTCAAAATGGCACGTGGCGCTTTTAATTTTACCTCGACCCGACCTGCCCGTTTAATCATTTAATTCGGCATCGACCAATTTTGTATCGTCCTACCGGCCACCTCCCCCGCAGCAATAAGGAGAAATGAGAACGTGCAAAACTACCGCACAGAATTATAATAACATGCGGTTTCCCTTGCATTCGTTTTGGTCTACTATATCGATTGGGGGATTGGTGAAGGGTGCGCCGATGTATAACGAGGCCAATATTTGCTGGGATCCTTTCTAAGCTTCCATGGCTTACAACACTCTTTGTGTTAGATGTTTTGAGGATACGGATACACACACAAAAACAGTTCTGTTCTGTGTGCATTTTCTCATTCAACTCACACGTAACGAGGAGTGAGGGGGGAGTGAAATCGCTTCTCTATCATACCTTCTTTATCAGAAGAGTCGACCTTTTTTTGTTCTCTCTCGTTTTGTTGGTGGTCCTTTTGGTATACACACGTCTGCTCATTACCTTAAAGTATTTTAGTATCCTTTCTTGTTACTTTGCTTATAGTTAACGATGTAGTAGGTGTGGGGGTTTTTTTTTTTTTTTGCTCTTTCGTTCATAATGGGGTGCGAAAGTATAGAAAGGAGTTTCACTTTCGATTTGGCTGGCTTATAGTGTCGAAGAAGTTTTCTACTGAACTGGCAGGGCGTACATGACACCGTCAGGATGTGTGCTCTGCTTCGTACGTAGTCGTATGTATGTTAGTCGGGGATGAAATGAAATTTTATATTGGCAAAACTTTTTAATTGGGATATGACGAAGTTTTACTTGGCTTAGAGAAGATAATTTCTTAAGTGAATTTCAGTGGTCGGGTTAGGGCGAAGGATACGAAGAAATTCTCGCAAAAATATAGCATACAGTGGATCATAATGTAATGTATATTGGTGCTATGAACCACGCTTACGTGTTCATGGGTATTCTGGGGGTTTTAGTTCATTAGAACTTATTAAACGGAGAGAAGTGAATATTGGACGGAAATTTATGATAGTTGAAGAGAAGAGAAAACATTTTTGTATAATGAAAGGATCAGGCTAGAGATTTAAAGGGCGTGGTGACGGCTCAATGACATTGGTTGTTTCTTTTTTTGAATATGACAAGTTTGTTGTCTACACATTTTCTTTTACTTGACAGCTATCAAGAAATTTCAGCCGCACACCTTAAGACCAGAGTTTAGGAGGGATATGAGAGTAGTATTTATACTGTTAGTAGTTTTTTTTTTCTACATTTTCCTATTGGAAGAGATGGAGACGCTAGACGACCTAAGTAACATAAGGAATCATTTAGAAGCCAAATTGCTTTCGATATCGCATCAAACGTACTTATTTCTGAGACAATGGACTCTTTATGGACACTCCCAGCCCGTGCTACGTAGTTATGCTTGACTCCATGCTCCTCCATGTTTAATTACTAGACCACCACGACCAAAACTTGTCTGGTTTTCACTGTACGATACCGCCGATCAAAGCATTCCTTTGGAGGCGCAGATTTTGACATACTGACTTCTTCTGATTAATCACACTTCGTTCTCCTTTGGCTCTCGATGTTAGAGCCAGAATCCTATTGCCAGAAGGTCGACTAATTTTCAAACTCGTAGTACTCGATCCTGTACAACGTTCCAAAAGGCTGGGCGGTAGACCGATCCTTGTGAACTTCTCCTATGATTTGATATATTTTCGGGCTTCCTTCCGCATCGTAGAGGAGGGTCCTTTCTTCAAAATAACCTATGATTATTTGCAGCAGTTATTTTGGCACAAGCATGAATGCATCTCTAATGGTTAGTATGAAAAAACCGTCCAAGGTACATTACTTTATTGACACAACAAAACAATCCACGTTGGCTGCGTTTATTATTACTATTCTCAACACTGTAGATGATATTGTCCTGGACTATAGAGACATTAGCTTTGCATTCAGTGGGACAACATCCTACAATCCTGTGAAAATTCTTGGAAACAGTCCTGGCTAAATCTGTACAGTAACCTGAAGTCTCTTACTTGTTCTCTTGGAGTCAAAACACTATATTATTACAGAAGAGCTAGAAACGATTTTGCACATCATTTTCCTGGACTTCTATGGGAAGGTACTAATAAAGATATCAACGTGATGATGGAAGGAATCATTGCAATGGAAACGCAATAAGACAGGAAATGCTAGAATCCTCCGCTAAAAACCTATAAGAGCCCATAGAGGTCACAGACTAGTTTACTCCGAATCTAGACTACGAGTCGGCTTCTATGATGCCATTTTTTAAACTACAGATCTGACTGCCTTAAGATGATAACAATGTCATGTAAGGACATCGGCATCGAATCTCCAATTATAAGATCGAAATTGATGTAGAAATGTCGGTAGATTGCAACATACGAGTAAATGTTTCGAACAACTGTAAGAGAATTGAAATTGCACAAAATAGGAACTCGAGACTGAAGTAGGGGAGCATCTACAAATGATAGAAATGGCACGATGCTCTATTACGACTATCACGAATGAGAAATTTTTTACCTTGATAAGGGGAAAAAACCAAATGCTGACAGGTTTACTAAGAAGGAACTCCTCCGCATCTTCATATCCCTGCCAGTGACTTCTACGGTAGGTGTATGAACGAGAAGGAGGAGAAACGTCTCCTTCGCCTTCTCCGAAGCTGTCCATCCTCATTGAGGAAACTCATCTCAAAAGAACTCAAAGGAACTGTTATTTGATTGGAGTCCCAATGGAGGACAATTTAGCCCACGCACTTAGGGTAAAAGTTCTCTACAACAAATGAAAATCGACTATACAAACAGTCTCACCCTGAAAGGTCCCACTTACCTCCACTTTAAACTTGTATAGAAGCACCTTTATCTAACTTGAATCGACGTCCATTAACCCACACAAAAAAAGTCAAAAAATCCTAAAAGACAAAAACAAAACACCTCCTCGTATAACCGTAATAACTCAAAGAACAAAAACTTAATTAAGAACACCGTTACTGTCGAATGTAATAGACGTTATATATCATACCGACATTAAGTCAGCACATTTCATTTGATTATTCCCGGCAAGCTTCACACATTTAACAGACTAATAAAGACCACGAAACTGTCATCAATCTTGTGGTCACGACTTAAATTGTCTACCAACATACATATACACTTCTTCATCCGCCCTCGCACAAAGAAACCCCCAGAAAGAAAGAAGAAAAAAAACCTTAATTTGGTACCAGGACCAAAATGATTGAACAAATCGCCTCTGTCGGCCAATCTATCAAACTACCCTTACATCGACACGAAGAGGGGGGGTTTCGGTTAAGACTATGTACACCCCAAAAGGGGGATGTCAACACTGTTTTTACATGACACGTCATATAATCTATTTGTTTGTGTACCGGCAACGGGATAAATAAAAGTAATAGATTTTCATTATCCTGAACCAATAAAGTAATCAATGTAAATATTTGTGTGTGTGTTTTTTTTATGACAATCTATTGTATATCTATTTGTCTATTAAAGTATTGTTTGTGTGTTTTTTTACAGGATGGAGGGACTCAATACTCTCGATCCCGAAGAAATGGCTCTCTACTGCCGAGTCTACGGACGAATTTGGATTCCCTGACGTAAGTTCAATTTAATTTTAAAGTTTTATGTACAAACATAGTCTTTAAAGAAATTAAATTCAAGAATTTCAAACTGTGACTCGAAAAAACACCTGGTTCCAGGTACACACTTGACCAAGTCAAGTCTATCGGAAATATTAGATGAAACACTTCCAAGAAGTACTACCGAAAGGACATCCTTTGTCCCATTCTCATGCTGTACATTCTTGCCTGCCTTCTTTTCAATTACTGATCAAATAACATTGACACTACTCCTACTGTCGTCGTCGTCGTCTTTTGTGGATAAAGTAGATAACATTTACACTTCTTTGGATTTACGACAGGCAAACTGAAGGCACTGTGTTTGCGAAAGGAATTTGATTCGCTACTTGAAGCAAGTGAGTTTAAGTGGTTTCCATTAAAAGTTGATGGACTTTCTCTTTGAAAGGGTCCCTTGTTTTTAAAATATTCAATTTCATTGAAAATATTGCTGAGCATGTACAAAGGAAAGTATGATAGTTCCTTGTACTTATAGAGTAAAGACTTGATCTAGGAAATTGTATGTTGCAAGGATGTTGATTGGATTTTACTCCCACTAATGGAAGCAAAGTTTTCCTCAGCTCATCTCACCCACTTTAGGGTGCCATAGGTCTTCATTATAGCTACTGCAGATGACATAAATCGTAGATACGAGTATGTACATAAAATATCTAAGCTTTCTCATAAGAATTTTGACAAAATTGCAAAAAAGTATCACGTAGCATCATCACCCGCAACATTTTCAATGAAAATTTAAAATTGCGCTCAGAGTTTTGCACTTAATCCCATAATCTGTCGACAAATCATTTCTCATCTTTCCACAGGCTTTAGCCTAGAATCACTGCTTTGCGTCAAAATTTAAATGATAAATTATACCTGCACTGCTCATCATTTCTCTGGCGTGTGCTGAATGACAGTGATGAAATTGCCAAACTGATGGCTATACATAAAAAATCAATAACAATGGGCACGTTCCGAACTCTAGGCCTACTTTTTGAGGTAATGCCTTTGCACATTGACTTAAACGGTAGGGAGAATTTTCTTACCTTCAAATCCAGTCCACTACCTCAAAAAGAAAGACCTTACTTTGTAATCAAAACTGATTCTCGCGCAAAATCAGAATCGTGTGACTACCTAGTGCCTAGAATGCGGAACGTGCCCAAGATATAGGTATTTGTGGCTTAGGGTCCTACAACTTTCAGCAACAATCGTGTGCGGTACCTGGCAATACACCCATATGCTTTCAACTCTTCTCCAATTACCGTTCTTCTTGCTGTTCCGCCTTATGTATGTAGTTTACATCTAGGACCACTTACTTATTATCAGCGCCGTTATGTGTGGACAATATTTCCTGAGTCAATACTGCTTTGCATCACATTATTGCCCAAGCAGCTTTTGAGGAACGTTTTCAGCTTTCGTGTGACACAGCTATGCTTATACTTATAACCAAGCATGTAAGCTAATTAAATCCAAAGTAGTTAGTCTATTGGACTACTGAGGTTCGAAGTTTTAATTCCACTTGTTATAAGTGAGAATCTTGAAAACCATCTACTCTTTAGATACGACATACATCTTCTCTTTGACTGGACAGTAGTACAACCTTAAGTAGAGGCAATACTCCAAAGGTATTGGAAACTTTTTATCCTTTCAACCGTTTGGCTAATTTTTTATTATTATTTTAATTTTTTGTGAGCCCAATGATTCCTCCTTACATTCGCTGTCATTTGTGAAAGTTTATTAGTCTGTGAGAGAGTAATGATGAGATGAAGTATAGTTTAGGTGGAAGAATACAGCTTCTATGCATACAACAGAATTCATCTCTGTAAAACCAGCTCTTTGGTATTTCTATGGACTCATCTGCTGGCTGGCTGGTTCAACTACTACTTCTACAGCTTCCGTAATACGTACTGAAGCTCTCAGCTCAGCTCAGCCTCTCTCATTTTTATCTGCTGAAATCGCTGCAATTTGAGCTGTAAGCTGTTTATATTCGTCGATCCTTCTACAGATATCTTTTGACAGTCACACCCAGTATCTGCGATTCGGCAATTTCACTGTTTGTGGGCAGTGATCTGTTAATTGTTGCCACACCACGTGAGAGATGGTGTCTTAGTTCTTTTTGTACTATTGGCGGGCAAAGTTAAACCTGTGTCATTAGATCTGCAGATAGCAGTGAATCCTAATTGGACAGTCGCTATCATAAGTTTGTGAAGCATCTTCATGGCCGCTAGTTCCAAAACGACGACTAATGGCAAATTATGTACTCAATTCAATTATAGCTGATGACCTGTCAGTTGACTAACTTTATGACAGTCTTTGTGTCATCTATTTGTCAGTGATTTTGAGATGTAACTTTGATACCTAAATCCTGCGACCATGTACTTCATTTGTTTACTTCATATCCATAACTTTGGTTAGGATACAATACAGGAGAACCACCATATGTATGTATATATTTGATCATCTCTTACTATATTACATTTGGACTACGATCATGACCATCCATTAATTTTTCATTTCCTTAGCTTATACTCAATGAGAAAGCCACGTATGCGATATCCAATAAAAACTTAATATGCTTAAACTGCATGTAATGTATTCACTCAGTTATTTATTTTTAAAAGTCTTCTGTGACGAATATTTAATAAGTACCTGGGCAGAGCCTAACGAGGATTATGCATGTAGCTACATACGAGTATATCAAACTCAGGAGATGATCTACAGAGACTAGAAAGCTTGAACAATTCAATCATTTTCTCCATATATGGCACCAGGAATAGACAACATTCGTGCTGTAATGGTGCAAGTGTCATTTGATATTGCATATTCCAAGGCTCAAGCGTATTTTCACAGGATACCTTAAGCCAGGGTATGTTCCCAAAGCATGGCGGGAAGTGCAAGTTGCATTTACTTACCTCCAAAGTAAAGTAAGCGAACTTTTGACCCTTGAAATAGATATGTACATAAGAAATATGATCAGCCTTAGGTAGTGTATCTAAATCACAACTAGTATACATCAGCGATAAATCGCATCAAGGATAGTAAGATCCCTCTCCTCCAAAGAGTTCATTCTTGTGGCGTTCCTGAAGATGCGTTTAACGACATGAGCTCTGACGCATTCCTTAGCAGCCTAAGCAGAACTCTTCTTAACATCAGCCTTTGCACATTTGGTTCATTCGAGAATTATATTTTCATCGCAATTGAGGACTTTTGGTAGTTACAGAAGGTCCATCGGATCTACGTTACCTTAGTCCTGCAGGTCCAACAGCGGACTTTATATATTTACTGGGCTTTTCAGAAGAACCAGTGATGCCTAGTTTGCCCCATTTCGAGAAATTTATTATTGGGTGGGGAGTATATCTTATTCTTATCCATTGAGTGTCAAGGCCTAGTTATACGTGTTGTGCTTGGCTTACATTTCTGTACGTATAGAAGGATCATGTCGTATCCAAAAGTCAGAGAGTTGAGAAGCTCTCTGGTAGCAATAATACTCAATAATACTGTCAGACAGTGGCAAGATTTGAGATCGTGAAAAACTGTGCAGCTATTTTCTGAGACTCGTACCTGGAACCTTGTGCACAGTACCCCAACAAACCAACCACTGAGCCACGTCACCCACTTGAAAAATAACTCGCAATAGCGAGAAGGAAACATTTGACAACCATGAATATCACGGTGACATCTTAGATCGTTGATTTAGAATTCATTTTCAAATAGATACATAGCTGTATGTATGAAAATTCGAAACCTCAAGTTTTTCTTAGAAATTTTGAATGCAAGATCCCATCTCATCCTTAATTACAATTCCACAGAAATCCCTTGAACTTTAAGGATCAAAAACCATCCTTTTGAAGAAATAGAAAATAAAATATGTGAATGTATTCGTTCGTCAAAGAAGCAAACATGAAAATCCTATTCACCATGAGTATTTTTTTTTTTTTTAAGTTCTCGCTGTCAGTAATTTAAAATTCAAAACTGGTCCGCATTGAATTCCAAAAGGACACGAATATGAATTCCAATTCCCTGAGCTGCGAACTTTCTTTACACATTCACATAATGTATACCTCAGTTCCGTTCAAAGGAGGTGGCAAAATTTATAGAAAATAGCAAAAAAAAATAAAATAAATAAACTTTGTGTGTATATGCGTGTAACGAAATAATTTCTTCATCCTGCCACGGTGATTCGGTACCATCACCGAAAAGTTAGAAAACCCTGCCGTACGTAAGGACATTCCCCAGAGATTCTACACTTTCCCTCCTGGTATACAATGAGAATGTGTTTCGGTAAAATGCAAATGTTTGACACTAACACAATAATGACAATTGCCGGTTCGTACTGTGTTCTCTTCAGTTAGGGGGAGTTTGTGGAGGCTATGGTGTGTGTAGGTAGAAAAAAATTACCTGCGAACAACCCAGTGGGGTGGCAAAACAGTATCACCATTCTTCCTCCAACAGGGTACAACATCAAGTGAACTTTACGGAGGGATGAATGGAATTCTATTTCGAACGAGAGAACTCCCCTGGGGCATGAAAGAAAAAAGTTTTTTTTTCCCTCAATGCACCCACACGTAGACAAAGGACGGACATACTTTTTGGACGGACAGACTAGGGGATTGGAATTGCAGGTACAATTTTTCTATGTGGGGTCGTGTGACATTGAAATGTCACCCCAGTTCGAGATTTCCCCAAAAAACTGTGACTGACATGATGATGAACTGAGAGCAGGATATGCCGTCTGTATGTTGTTTTTTTTTTTTCGTACTCATTCAGGATGCTTCCGAGGACTAATTGAGATTCCTTTTACTTGGCATCTTTGGGAGTCTGTATACTTTGGGCAAACAATTGTTTAAACAATGTGCCTAGGAAAGGAAAGGATGTGGGTGGGCTATAGTCGATTGAGCGATTGTATTGTTTGGTTATTGTGCTGTTAGCTGCTGTTTTGGCTTTGTGTTATTGTTTGTCCTTGAAGATGGGGATGATGGGTATTTCTTTTTGTTTGGTATTTGCATTACTAATTATGTAAGACTGGATTAACTTTTTATTATCAGGCGTGGTGGGATGAGGGAAAAATGTACAACGAGTTTTTAATTCAACATTGGAAGCTGAAAACAAATAGCTTCTTTAACCCACCAGTTTTCCGGACCTCTGCATTGTAATCCACATTTTTACAAGGACAACTCACAGTAAAACTGATGGAATGAGTTTATGATTTCGGTGCGATTGGCGGGTATGATGTGTCAAATGCTCATATGTAATGTAGTGTTAAATATCTATTGACGGAGTAGTTGCTTTTTTGTGGCCCTTAGCCATTCAGTAAGAGTGTGTTCTGGCATCTTTACGTGTTCAGTTTCAGTCACCTTACTCTACACACAGCCTGCCCGTTCGTTTACTTTACAGCGTTCGTGTACTGGGATCTATGCGATTCTAACCTGGTTTGAGAACAAGACACTACGAAGATGGTTGAGGGACTCTTTGGTATCTTCTGATGCACAGTTGGACTAATACTCACTGTATCCATACAAAGCCTTTCATAAGTCAACTGACAGGCAACCAACTTCAACCATCATTTTACTGTCAGTCTTAGTTTAAGAAGCAATTCTTTAGACATCCTAAAAAGACAAAGTGGTGGTGCTGCTCAAAGATCTAACAAAACAAGAATGCCTAGGATTCATAGGTATACATATATGCCGAGCTCGGAGCATCCGAATACAGATGACACAATTACCTCGATCTAGTCACAAAAACGAAAAGAGCTGTACCCGTTCTCACAGTTCTCACAAGCAGCAAGTGGATGAGTTGATGAAGAAAGTTAAAGCTGTAGAGGCTACTTACTGCCTGCTTTAGCGAATCAGAAAACATATAGAAGACAAACCATATTTTCGCTTAGGATTCTTTAGGTATTGACCACCCTACGGATCATCATCGAGAGAGTAGTTCAATATAATGCGTTATTCATTTAGAGGTACTTTTTTCAAAAAGTAAACAATTAAAACAATAATTCTTTAATGGGTTCTTTTTACAACATAAAACAAAAGAATCATTGACATTTATAGAAAACAAATTTTTTCAAATGGTTGACTGCAACTACGGTCCATTCTAAAGTTCCCATTTTCGATGACATGTCCAAGCATTTCGAGTGGTATTTGGGGAACAACGCGAGTAATGTTGGCTTCCAATTCCTCAATCGTACCCCACTTATCCGTGCAAACTTTGGACTTTAAACAGCCTGAAAGAAAAAAAGAAAAAGTCTCACACGATATTGGTGACTAATTCAGCGGTCTGAACCGCGAATCGTTCTCCCCATAAGATCATGGTTTCATGGGCTGTGTGACAATTAGGGTCAACCTAATGTCCTGAACGGGACTACAATTTGAGACAGCAAATAGTCCCTTATTATGAGGCGATGATGAGTGATATTGGCAATTACGTTCTGGCCGGCTTCGTCTTTAAAGGAATATGGACTGAATGGTCTGGATTTAATCAATCTCAATCTCCTTGTGCTGCTCTTCAGCTCAAATATTTCAATTTTGTTTATTGACATACGCATAAAGTCATAAATATGCCTCATGTGCTGACCATAAGTTTCTCAACATTCATGAAACACATTCCTCGTAGAACGCTGATTGTCTTAATACAACTCAATTGTTTGTAAACGCTGTGCCAAATTGATAAAATGTCAAACAATATTGAAGGAAAATGTCATGACAAAATAAAATGATTCACGCGTCATCTGTCCAAAAATCTATAGACAAAAAAGTACCTCTAAACAAATATTTCTTAAAATCCCTCTTGACCTCTGTTGTTCAGAGATTCTGATAAGTCCTTCTCTCTCCTGGAAGTAGGAATTTGCTCAAAACAAACTCAGAAATCTGTACAGTAATCAAATTATATCACGCATCTATTTTAAGTGCTTAAGCACCTCGTAAAAATCCTCGTATTTTCAAGTAATAATCAAAACCATTCTACTCCACTGTTGCCTTTTTTTATTGTTTCTGTTTCTTACATTTGTTTAAAATTATTTCTCTTCTTCAATTCCATGGCAATCTGCACCCTCCTCATTGCAAAAGGAATTCAATGCACTTGAGCTTTGCTCGGTATCGCACACTGTATACATGAACTCCTCAGGTCGAGTACGCAACGATATTCTTTTGTCAAAGGACAATTACACGAAATTGGATATATCCTGAATGAGTTTGCACATTTAACAAGGGATGATGGTTCACCTTTCTTTCTTTCAAGAACCCTTCCATTGTTTCTATTTTTTTTTAAATATATCTTACGACCCACTCCAATAAATATTTTACAAAGCTGAAGTTTATTAATCCAACAACCACCATTTGGAATATAGAACCTTCTGCTGGAACACTTGTCATAAAGGAATTTACAATTCAAAACCGAAACAATGACAATTTAAATTTTGAAAAATATTCCATGGGGTGGAATTTCAAACACACCCCTTGGTCTGCAGTGGTGAAATGTACAAATGTGGGTGATGTTTTTGTCTTGTGTATTGTCACCAACACCCCACTGTAGTTGCATTCAAACGCCTTTCACCGACAAACGCAGGGAATAAAGAGAATTTTGAATCCTCATGCAGATTAATGTGTCTGCACAGTCCCAGAGGTATTTCTGATATATTTCATAGTAAGGATTATCTTTTCACGGTTGCTCGACCTTTGAATGAAATTGTTATAAGCGGCGGTGTGGTACAAAAATAACAATATACACCATTTTACGTGGGGAGGTCGAACGCGTCGTTACTGTCGAAACACCCTCACGTTTAAAAGGAACGCTTGTGTACTTATTTTTGTTTTTCTCTTACATTTTTGAAGAAATTATTAATGGTTTGTTGAGTTTAGAGGGAATTTTGACAGGTGAACACAATATTTGTATTCCCCATTCCATTGCCATTTCCATTGAATGTTTACGAACTTTTTTACGCATAACAAATGACACCTTAATTTTAATTAACATTGTGAGGATTGTGCACGGAGATTAATGCGGTTTCTATGGAAACGACTTTGAGTTGATGCGAAGCGTAGTCTAGTAACTAGTCTGTAGCTGGATGTCATATAAACAATAGCACATTTTCAAATCTATTGTATTCATCAGGGATATTTGTCAGAGGAGCGTACATTGAAAATTGTGAAACAATCACCGTCTGTGACAACACTATTCGTTACAATGAACTGATTTGAAGCGGTAAGAGGGAGTGTTGCCGAGAAGCCACATGTGCCCGACCATTGCATGATCAAACTGAGCCGGCATTTGCGCCAAAACAATCATTGGGCAATTTGTCTTCGAAAGAGGCGAAATAGTCGGACAGTTACTGGTTTCAACAAGACAGCAAACACACAATTCAATTCACTATATGCTTGCTGTCAAAAGATTGCGCCATTTACGGACGCCCAGATCTCCAGATTTGACACCTCCAGACTGATTTTTGAACAGCAAAGTTCAACAACAGGCCTCAGACGATTGACCAAATCAAGTGATACATTCGTGCTGAAATTATTGATATACCACTCGAGATGCTCGATAAATCTGCCTCCAACTCATTCCTAAAAAGCTCGATTCACCCTCAACTATTCTGTTAGGTGAACTGATTCCACTGCATGGTGTATTTCTCAATGGAGTTGTCTGCCCGCCGTATATACATTACTGGCCCGTTCTCAAATGAAGATCTTCGTTGGAGATACGGTTCAGCCAAAAAATCCTCAAGATGATTCATAAACATTTATGTACAAACGCTTGCAGCCATTAGAAGTGCTGAGGGTTTTGGGCTTGAGCTTGTTAATTTTGGGTCCCTTTTTTCGCCCCAGCTTCTAGATTGTGGTTTAGTATCCGATGTCAAAGCAGAATTAAATGGCCGCTTTTCATAAAGAGCGGTTAGAACTTTTTGGGACAGGAGTAGCTAAAAACATATTCACAGTATACTCCAACTCTATCGGAATCAAAATTCTTTTGGTTTGCATTCATTTACAATGCGGCTTATTCACCAGAAAAAAAAAACCTATCAATAGCGTCGTAGCTGATCAATTGTGCGCCTGTTTTTCTATCGTTACGCAACTCTATATATAGCTATAAATCTATCTTTAAATCCACACATCTGCCTATCTGTCTGGTTGGCTTTCAATAATTCCGCTTGCCTTGGCGTCTGTCAGTCTGTGGAGTTTAATAACGATTTTGCAAAATATTGATGATTCAACGATTTAAAAACCAATTTGATTCAATTGTTGGACACAGGCAAATCAGCAAAGTATCTCAAAACAGTCAACATCTCTATCTATTTGACGAAAAAAGAAAAAAATCTAAATTGATGATTCAAGTATACACTTGCCATCGCATAAAGTGCGAGTTCTTTTCAAAGAGTCAAACGCCAATAATCTAATATGTACTCACAGTGAATATCATTTTGTATAAAAAACAAATTAAATGAATTAAGAATTATGGGTTCTTGCAAAGTGCCCACGCGTACTCGTTCAGTCATCATCTGTAACGATAATCCAAAGGCAAGTGAAAATGTTTCAGTCCTCTATTCTCTTAATGGCGATAGCAGTAAAAAATGATCAAAAATCTCTACATTTTACAAAAGTAAAATTCTTTTATTTTTGTTTGTTTTTCATTTAATACAATTTTTTAATATTTTCTTTACAGACACTACCAAAAGTACCAGTCCCACCGCTGGACCAGACAATGACCGATTATGTCCGGGCCCTAGAGCCAATTGTCACCCCTGCTCAACTTGAACGCACCAAAACCATCATAAAACAATTTACCGCACCAACGGGCCTAGGTCCAAGATTACATCAGTACCTTCAGGATAAGCGTGAGGCCGAAGATAACTGGGTAAGTACAAATTTTCTCTACTCTCTCGTGCAATTAATAAAACAAAAAAAAATCTTATCACTGCTATTGATTAACACTGACTCGGTTCGTTGACATATGTCACTGGCTCGTTTGTCATAGTTACGTCAACTTACTGTCAATCAAGTATTTATAACTCACATGTAATCGATGTGGTATTTCAACGGATCCTTACCAGTTATTTGAACTGATTATTTTTATGATTACATTTTTCACGACAAATTTTGGCCATCGCCTGTCAGTGATGAAATTAAATAACAATTTCGGCTAAATTTAGCACTATTTTATGGTATTTGACATATTTTTAGAATTCAGTGTTTTTAATGCGCAAAAAGTAAGTACATATGTGCATCTGTGGTGTGTATGTTTCTCATTTTCTAGAAGTATCTACTGATACGAATAGAATTCATGTGTATCCGATAAAATAGTAGATCTAGTTGACAGACCATTCAAATAAATACATAATCAATCAGTGTCCTACAAACTCGTCATTTAGTAATCAACATTAAGTTAGTACTTATACACGTTTCATGTGATAAGATGAAACGAAATTGTTAAGCGTCAACAACAACATACTTATTTATTTCATATTCTTTGTCGTTTAACATTATCTTATCGAAAAGTCCAAGAGAAAAGTCTTTAAAAAGATGCGTCGACATATTTTTGATTCTTAAGGTTTTTCCAGGGTCTTCACTCACTCTTCTAACATAAGGCTGTCATTTCCTGACAGATGTCAAGTACGTTTTGTACGTTTGAAGAAAATGTTTCAAAAAACAGGTAATTGATCGATTTAAAAAACGATGATTGGTCGAATGTCCAATTGGTCAAAACCAAAATAACAATAGGTAGATATAAATGTCATTATCCAATCACTGCAAAATCTCAAATAAGGAAACTTTTCAATTCGATGAAGTTTGGAGTTTAATGTCTGATTATAAAATGATAAAATGAGTTGTCTTTTGCTAGATTTGTTTCGTTTGTGTACTGTTTTTTGTGCGATAAACTAGTGAATGTTTGTTGGATCTAGGGTCGAAATCCAAAAAAGGTTAAAACCATATAGGCTTCAGATACGTCGTAAAGGTTTAGGTTTCTTTTATTTGTAAAAAAAATGTATACTGCACAGCATACGCATAATTGTAAGAATATCGTATCGTCGTCTATGTAAGATCTTTTGGAACTCTGTGAAATTATTTATGTCATAATATTATGACACGTTTATTTGTCATTATAAAGGGCAATGAAGAAATCTGCCAATCAGAAGGGCTTACGGCCAATCCAAAGCTGTAATCATACCATTCACTAGGAGGAGAAATATTAACATACAAGCCTTATCACTAAACAGTGTTCAAATTAATTTCTCAAAAGAAACTAAATATCTTGGGATAACTATAGAACATAAGTTGATGAGACTGGGAGCCTCAAGTAGACAGAACCACTACGAAGGCGACTAAAGCCTTCTGGGCCTGCTCTTGGCTTTTCGGCAAAACATGTGGATTAAAACCATAAATAATCCACTAGACCACCTTAATAATAACCTAAGCTTTGCTAGCTAATATGGTTGCAAAAGGCCAACCAAACGGCGACACTGTCTGCCCTTCAAGGAATATCTACAACGAATTCCGGGTGCAATGCGCTCCTTCCCGACAGCTGCGTTAGAGATTCCCTTAGACCGTTCACTCCTCCACATAACTATTATGAAGACGGCAGATGCTAGTGCACTAAAGCCTCAACTACTATGTTGGCCTTAACTTAGTTGGACACATGCATCACTCTCTGAGGTTTGCCGCACAAAATTTGGCTAAAGAATGTGCTGAATTGTGGGGAGAGTAATGCTCAGAAAAGTAGGAGCACTGTCGGAACAACTAAAAGCATTCTTCTCAGTGATCATCCTTTGTTAAAAAAGTTTTACTCAGTCGTTTAAAATACCTCCTTGACTCGTAGTAGTCTAAAAAACTGACCAATGCGTCATGACACTCACTTATTTGGTGGAGAACAAAATAAATTAAATCTACATTTCTTTTCTTAAAAGCGACAGGAGCGAGCCAAGGCGAATGCGACTCCGCTGTGATAATATAAAGGATTACGATTCAATTCTTAGTTCTTTGTTACCTACTATGTCCAACGATTAAAATAACTTGAATACCTTTAAAGCTGTAAGACCTTTATTCACATTTGATTTAGGGTATGACTACATTTGTATCACTTTTAGAAACTAAATGTGAAAATATGGATTTTAATTGCACATCACGGGCTACTAGGGATAGTAACTTCAACTGGTGGAGAAACGTCCATCGATGGTGGTGTGGGTGCTGCTATAGGTGGTGTGGGTACATTAGGATCAGATGTTGATCCTGGTGATGGTGGTCCAGGTGGTCCTTCTACTGTAGAAGAAGTGGGAGTAGCCGCAGTAGTAGTCGTAGGTGAAGTTGTATCTGGAGCTGGAGCTAGAGTTGTAGTTTCAGGTGTTGTCGTAGGAGGCGTAGGTGAAGATGTATTCGGAGCTGGAGTTGTTGTTGAAGGTGTTGGTGATGTTGTTGGTGAGCTTGATGGCGCTTCTGGTGTTGGGTAAGTGAAAGCTGGTGTGGTACTTCCTGTAGGTGAGGGTGTTGTTGTTACCACACCTGTGGGAGGTTCAGTTGGTAATGAAGCCAATGGTGGCGCTGGAATATAGTCGGCTTGGGAAGTACAACTTTGGTAGACATATGTGAATACAGTATTTGTGTTACAAGACACCAGCATCACTTTTCCAATGTTCACGCACTCGTAGTATTTTGAGATGTCATCATAATCTGGCCAAAGGATTCCCAATTCACTTCGAGAACATTTCAAGTAAGACTGAGCCGTACATGATGCAATAAGCATCAATGAAATTATGGTTAATGCTATTTGAAAAGAAAATACACAAAAAAATATATATATACACATACTCCTTGTATGACTGACTTACTTGTACCTTTCATCCTGTGAGAGTGCATTTTTTATCCGTTCTAAGTGCTGCTAGGGTGTTATTCTTTCAGAGGTCTATCAAAAACTGACGGAATATTTTTTTTAAACTCTATTTATAAGTAGCAAGAACTGACAGCACAAAACTTTTGATAAAGTATGTGATTTTGATTGGTCATGTCACGATTAGGTAGGACGATAATATGTTGAATCTTGTGACCAGGTATGTTTGTATTTTCTTCAGGTACTACCATGTGAAATGATTAAATTTTTAATACATACATATATGTAGTAGTTCTGCACCTCTAAAGAGGAGACTTAGTTTTCCTTTATTCCATGGAATACGCTTCCGTTTTGTAAAGATTTGAAAAGTTTTAAATACACATCTCAAAAGGTCTGCCGAAAAGTGTCTGTGGCTTTCTGGCATCACTCAATCCAAAGTCCAAAGTGGGGTTAAGGAGGGCGATTCTTTTCATCCATATTGTTTTTATTAATCCACATTTTTTTATTTATTTATTTATTATCATCTTAATACTAGCAACAATGAACCGAATCATTAGTCATGACTAAAAAAAGTTGTCGACTTATATAAGTATTAATACACACTTAAGTCTAAAGTATAGCAAGCAAAGTTTTAATAGTTTCTCACAAAAATCCGCTTAAATCTAGTCTATTTATTATCCTAGAAGACGTTTGATTCGTTAGCGACAAATCTGTCATCCCGGTGCAAATGTATTCTAGCGTTAATAACAAACATTTAACTTAAAAAAAACTATTTAAATCGTTTAGAAATGTAGGAGAACTCAAGTCATCCGCATAAACTGATAGACTAGATGAATATCCGTGGACCAAAATGGCCAACTTGAGGGATCCCAGATGTGGCTATGAAAGGATTAGATTCAAAGAATATTAAAATTACTTTATATCAATGTTCTTTGAGGTAGGATTTAATGCACGCAACAAACCCATATTGGAAACTGAGAGTTTCAAAAGTACAAACAGGTGCAAAATTTTATCAAAAGCTTTGCTGAAACATCAACATCGACATCATGCCATCTTCTAATGCACATAGATAGCTAGATACGAACTCTGTCAAGTTAGCCTTTGTTGACCTTGAGTGTAAACGTCAAAAATCTGCGTAACTACAATCGAATTTATTTTCTTATGCATTTTTGAACGCTCCTACTTTATGTACAATCAAGATTTTGCTGCAGTCGTCGTCATTGACGTTTATGCAATCACGGGTATGCAATTCTTTGTTAGTATGATGTTTTTGAATTCACCCCTTTCTTTAAGGAATCCATGTTGGTAGCCGGATTGTTTAATTAAAAAACAACTTTACGAAGGAAAAAGCGCGCAAGGGGTCGAGCCAAATGATTCGCAGGAATGCCATCTGGGCTACCTTGACATTTTTAAAATTTTTCACGAGTGCAACGGTGATATCAACTGGAGTTAGAACACATTATTTCACGTTGGAAAAGTAAGTTTGACCTGGTTCAGATACTTGGTTGGATAATGGCTGACGAAAGAAGTTAGCAAGTAGAATAACGATCAAGCGAGGATCGCTCGATGATGTGTATATCAAAGGATTTTTAGAGTTGATGATTTATTCTTGGAATTAAAATAAACAGACACAAATTTCAGAATAGAACCGGTCAAATGCGAAATCGACAGAATCATAATGTGTTCTGTTTAAAAGGCCGCTGAAACTAACAAAACCTTAAATGTTATTAAGTTTTGTAAGGTCCGCTTTACAGAGACTTGTTTGAGTATAAGCACTCTGATTGTTTTATTGTAGTAGGTAGTTGCAATGGCCCATTCTGAAAGATGAAAACTAGCTGACACAATTATCGGCATCTAATCTGTCTACCTAAGTTATTGGTAACTCCACTTAATTGATAAAGCCTTGTGTCGAAGAGGCAGTTAATTGAAACTAACTGCTTCTCTGAAGAGGAATTAGTTGCAATATAATGGGATTGATCTTCTGATGGAATTCAATGAAGATCGGCTAAATTGAAGTCGCCGAATCGGGGAAGCTAAATCTACATTTGGGATATTATGCTAGCTGTGTCGAAGTACTGCACTAAAGTTGAATTCCTTATTACCGTTCCAATCTAATACTTTGTCCATGATGCTACATAGAAAAGGTGTTCCATTAAGTATTTCTTATCTTTAATTTTCTTTATTTATTTAAAAGGACTATATATGCCATTAAGCATGAAATATAACATCATTTACATGTCCGCCGCGGATTTCACTAGAAATTAGTCTCATCCCTAAATATAATTTTTTGACCGAAATTGGTATGAACTGCTGACAAACTCAGTCATTAACTTGAACTCCTGGCTCCTGGCTCAATTAAATCTTTAACGGTTGTAGGCCCAAGTCATGAAGCAAAATTTGCCAAGCTGTGGCCTCCGAAAAGCCGAGTTCTTCTGCGCGGCACGGAATTCACTGCCTCGGATTCACCTGCACACTCTCACGGACAGCGGCAATATTTTCGTTGACTGACGGTTATTGGCTAATTATTTACTGAACGAGTAGACTCGAATTTATCGACGTCATAAAACAATTTGCACATGTTAATACTTTGCAAACCAGATTTAATAAATGACAGCCAATTTGACAGTTGAAGTTTGAACAATATGGCCGCAATCTCCTGCCCAAATTCGGAAAACCCATTACATATGGAAATGGTAGTTCAATGTTGAACTCGTTACTTGATTTCTAAAGATCTTCCTATAACAAAATGTATCTCATCATTATCAGAGAATGAGCGAGAAACCAATGGAAACAATCATTCAATGACGCGACAGTTGGATTGGTTGTACTTTTTAAAGAAGTAAAACATGCATCTAATACACTCAATCCTTCGTAATTATATTTTTCAAGGGCTTTTCCACTTGCTAAGACAACTTTATTAAAATTTGATTTAAGGAAAGACAACATTCGTAACACTTTAAGATACTAGATGTGAAAATATATTCAGAACTGAATGCATTTGCTTTTAATTTAACCACCAAGAATAGGTGGTGTGGGTGCAACAGAGGTTGTTGACTCTGGGCCTGGTGGTCCTGGTGGTGCTGGTGGGGATGGTGCTGTTGTTGGTGATTCTGTCGTAGTTGGGGCAGTAGTGGTGGTGGTAGTGATAGTAGTAGTAGTAGTAGTTGTGCAAATAGTTGTTGTTGTATCAGTTGGAGCATCAGTTGGAGTCTCAGTTGAAGGTGTACCTGAAGGTGGAATGTCATTTGTTGTTGGATCTCCTGTAGACGGTGTTTCTGGTGTAGGGTAAGTTGAAGGTGGCTGGGTACTTCCCTCGCCAGTGGGAGGTTCAGTTGGTAATGTCTCCAATGATGGCGGTGGAATGTAGTATTCTTGGGTTGTACAAGTTTGGTAAACGAATGTGAACACAGTATTTGGACCACAAGTAACTGTGTTGTATTGCCCAATGCTCAAGCACTGGAAATATGATGTGACATCATCATAATTTGGCCAACGTAGTCCACTACTAAGTTCAAATTGTGTACACTTTAAATAAGGTTCAGCCGTGCATAATGCAACGAAGCTCAAAAATATTATGCCTATTGTAACTAGAAATGGAATTAATGAAAACAAAATTAGATACTAATTCTTATTCGACAGAATCGCTAAGGTACCTTTCATTCTGCATGAATGTAGTATCTGCTGCTAGACGTTATTCCTTCAAAGGTCTATCAAAAACTAATCGAATATCATTTAAATCAAATTTATAAGTAGCAAAAAAAGGGCGGCGGAAAGTAGTTGATAAAATATGTTATTTTAATCATCCATGATAAAATATGACCGGACAATGGATATTGTGACCGGGTCCGCAGCATATCGTTTGTGTTTTTATATGGCGCTACTGTTCTCAATGTAACTTATGCAATTTAGAAAAATGTTTTACTGTAAGTAGCTTAAAGCTTTTGTACGCAAGAGATAGTATCACGAACAAATTTCTGGAACTAGGGCTTGGTTCTCATGGACAGTAATCTAACGCAATGACTACTGAGCCACGGCACCAACTTTTTTTTTCTTTTGGAGAGAGAACAAATTCACTGTACAAATTCTGCGCCTGAAGCACCTTTCACACAGCCTAAAAGGACTAACATAGTACATAAGATCAGGGCACATTGGTTTTCTAGCAAGCTCGTTAGTCTTTTTGTTTCCTTCGATGGACCTATGCTCTGGTATCATCGCATAAGCTCTGGATATCTTGTTAAGAGTGATTTGAGGGTTCTCATAAGCCTCGTCACATTTACAGCACACTCTAAGCCTTAATAGCTACCTGGCTGTCTATAAAGACAGTCATCGTCTTTCCAACGATATTACTCTAGCGTATTTTTTCAACAGGCTGTATCATGGCTTTGACTTCGGCTTGAAAGACGTTTATTCTAAAGCAACTGTGTATTTATAGAGCTTTACTATAAACTCCGGCTTCCGTGCCAATATCCATCTTAGAGAAATGTGTATCGAATGTCAACTCCTTTTTCTTCTTGGTTCTCCTGTCGTACTGTCAGGAATTCAGGAAAAACTTTTAACCTACAATCAAAAGCAAAGTTCCCATCCTGGTTAAGAAGAGATTTTAAAAATCTGAAACGGATAAAAGCCCAGCACATATAGATATAATAATCTAATAGACATAATTGGATATTGGATGGAAAGGAACTGCCTCGATTGAAGAGTTTTATTTAAACAAGTCCGCCCCTGATTACGGTGTCATCTTCGGAAGAAAACACAGTGAAACAAGAAATTAAACTAACACTTGAATAAACATATATCAAATCCAAATCTATTCTGTTTTTAAACTTGTCAATTGACAAATGCCACCATATTTGTTTAACCATTTATTTTATATCACTCTATACTCTCTGTTAATTATTGCATTCCATCGAATGACAGAGTTTGTTGTTATTTTAATTACCGGAGCTTGGAACGGTCGGTAACGCACTTGGTGGTGCAGTATCAATGACGGGTGGTGTTACTGCCGGAGTGGAAGGCATGGGAATTCCACTTGGTGGTGGGGATGGGGGATTTGGAACTCCTCCGGGTGGTGTTGGAGGTGTGGGTGCCCCTGTTGTTGTCGGCGTGGTTTTAGTTGTAGTCGTCTTTGTTGTCGAAGACGTCGGTGACGTTGTATCGCCAGCCGGGGTGGTTGTTTTAGTCGTCGTAGATGCAGTTGACTTGGTCGAAGAAGACGTCGTTGAGTTATTACTTCCGCTTGGTGTTAAAGGTGTTGGGTATGTAAAACTTGGAGTTGCAGTTGTTCCTGGGCCCCCACTTGGAGCATCTGTCGGTAAATTGTACAATGGTGGTGCTGGAATATACTGCGTTTGAGGAGTACAGGTCTGGTAGACAAATGTAAATACATTGCCAGAATTGCAACCCATCACAACTGGATTTCCAACGCTCAGGCAATGATAGTATTTTGTAGTGTCATCATAATTTGGCCAAAATATACCCATTTCGTTACGGGTGCATTTTAATTGGTATTGATCAGCCGTACATGACACAACTAGGATCAATGATAAGAGTGCTACTGCTGCTTTAAATAAAAAAAAGAAAACAAATTGAAACTATAAGTTTTGCTTTGATGATTGGACTGAGATATTATTACTTTTCATCCTTCAACGGTGTAGATAGTTTTCGTATCCTGGTTGTGTTGTGTTCTGTCAATTGAAACCCAATGTGTTTCGGAAACTAAGCGAAAATTAATGTAACTTCAACTTATATAGAGACGTGTGAAATTGCAAAGAACAATAGATAAGATGTGCTGTGTTTCTTTTTTTTTTTCATTTCAAACATAAGATGCTACGATAAGAAAGTGTAACCATCACTTAGATGGTGAAGAACTTGAACTTGAAGCACATTTTTCTTATTTGTTTATTTGTGTATCGAAGTGTTATTACCTTCCCCAAAAGCTTCCATTCTTTAATAAAAAGCCGACAATTTCCGTTCCCAATGCTTACAGATACTTCTTATATGGTATTGCCAGTTCTAAATTGTCAATTAGGTATCATTTATTTATGAAGATTGAATCACATTCTTTGCAGTTGAGGAATATACATTTACAAAACTCTATTATTAAAGCAAATTCTGTTCCTAATTTTTATGTGAAAAAACCCAAAAGAATTCTTACTAACATGCATAAAACACGAAATGTACACACGTAACTCTGGCAATGTCATCGATCTTATTCTCATCAATGTTTTCAAATTTCATTAACAAAAGCTCATACTTGTTGTGCACAACGTTTCTCCTTATCTTGTTAAAACTCACTAACAAATTAATACATCTTGTTTAACATAGTATTCACATTAAGGACAACAATCTTCAAAAAAGTAAAAAACAAAAAAAAAAAAAAAAACTGATCGAGTAGATACTCGTTATTGATAGGAAAAATTAAATTCGAAATTTGCCCGAACATTGGTTAAATTTAAGAGTTGATTTCCGCTTAAAGAAAAGCAAGATAAAGTTGACAGTACAATAGATCAGCAATTTGTAGATAATTGTCAAATAATGTTTTAGATTAGCCCATTCTGAGAATATTATTGCTATCGACATTTTAGGCCAATTTTATTGCAATCGAACCTGACAAGCATTGATAAATAGTATTTTTTTTTAATGTGTTTATAATGATGTACTACATTTCCTTACTATTTGTAAGAGAAAGAGTAGTCTTATAAGTTTATTAGCTATTTTTCTACATTCTACGGAAGAGTTCTAGTTTTGACACTTCTTCTTTACCGTTTTACTGATAAATATCTCCATAATTGCTCTTACGGTATTGGCCATTCTTGCTATCTGCTGAGACGAGGTCCATCGAACGAAGATGTGTTTTGCGAAATCCATTGGAAAATAAGCCTTAACGCAGCTTTTTTCCGCTAGACGACCACTATAGTTGGGAATGGTTTCTGGGCATTGCCATGTCGGGATATTTCCATCGGCTCATAAAGAATTTGTTTTTAACGATAGACTATAGATAAATCTAAATTAGACCGACAACTTCGGTTCCTTTGGCACATTCGCTCCCCCAAGCTAAAATCCGCTACATTTTGTCATTGTATTGTGACGTTCAAGCAATATCAAATGGGAGCTCATTAATTTCACACATACAATTACAAAATTCGGCGATTTTTTTGACATCTATGGCCGCAGCCATTTTGTACATATGATTTGTTGTTGTTAATGGAATAACAACCGGAAAAAAAAATGTTTGCTCAAAAGGAATGAAAGAGATAACCCGACAAAATAATAGTTAGGTCTTGGTCACATGCTACTTCACATTTATTCACAAACATGGTAATTAGGCTCCTCCTATTTGTAGCACTAAGGGGACAGGGGAAGTTCGAGTTGACTGTCTAGTTTACTTTGTCTATGTCGATAGACCTTCTAATGAAGTTAATATTGAACTTCGCTGCCACTTTTGACAGCTCTTTGACATTTATGTATAATTACATTTGACGAATCATCAATATAGACTTACTTATAAACGTGCAAAAGATCAGAAAAATTCGAAAGATGAGAAGAATAATATTTTGCCCTGTAAGTCTAGGGTAAAGTTTTCAACGGTTCATTTGACGTTTTTTTTTTTTCGTTTCTATTATTCATTTTATCTATGTTGCTTCATATTCTTTCTTTCGTTTCAAAGAAAAAAGTTTCAAGTGTAAAAGTGCGAGACTCACAAAAGAATATAACAAAGAAAAGAGAGAGTCTAGCCTCAAAAGTCTAAATGTAAAAGTAGACGTAGACTTACACCAGAAGAAAGCTTCAATTTGTTTCAAATGTATAGAAGAAATCACAACAGTACACCAGAAAAGTGATCTTTAATATTTAGTGCCGGAGAGGACGAAATTAAAAGGCACTAAAATAATTTCGGATCACTTTTTTCCGGTACCAAAAGAATACACACGCAAGGTAAAAACTCGGTAATTTAATATGCATAGAACATGCCGCGAAATAGGCGAAATTGGTCAATTCAGAGTTTTTATATGAAAATCTAGTCCAATATTCGGCTGCCCATTAGAGCTGTCTCATTTGTTCCATTTTTATACCCTATCCTAAGGGTATACCAGTGAAAAATGCTACAATTCGCCTGGAGCGAATCGTATGATACCCTATCCCTATCTTATTTGGTCGTGTCAGTGGGCGGTGGAAAATGTATTCACAAAATTTTCTATTTTGCCTTATAAACTAATATTTTTACTCGAAAATTAATTTTTGAAGTAAACGCCCCTAAAAAGTGGGCGTGGCCATATACAATGTATAGACGATTTGTAGACTGAGTGGATATCTACATATTTGCCCAAGTAACTTTTTTCGAGTTTCATATGAAAATAGTGAAAAAAGGTGATTTTTTTGAAAAGTGGGCGTGACAGTGGGCGCATTTTAAAAAAATTTACACTTGTTCTGTCCCGATATACAAGGACTTCGTATACAAAATTTCATTGTCCTAGCTCAAAATTTAAGGCCCAAAAACAGGTGACAGACGGACGGACGGATGGACGGACGGACGGACGGACGGACGGACGGACGGACATAGCTCAATCGACTCGGCTAGTGATGCTGATCATTTATATATATACTTTATGTGGTCTATCTTCAATATTTCTCTATGTTACAAACTATGTATCAAACTTAATATACCCTTAGGATAGGGTATAAACATATGAAAATGCTACAATCCGCTTGGAGCGGATCGTGTTATACCCTATCCTTTTTCCATACAAATGTATATAGCTCCTTTTTCCACCAATATATTGTAATTCCTTGAAATAATTATTTTGTTTTATAATTTCTTACAAAATTCTTGCAAAAACTTGAATTTTCTTTGGGCGAAGTTTGAATTTTTTCAATATATATTAAATTTTGTTCCTAAGAAGTGATATTATTCTAATTAAACCACAGAAGAACAGTTTTTTTTAAGAAAAACGCCCCTAATAAGTTGGCGTGGCTATATACAATGTATGGGCAATTTGTAGAGTAAGTAAATAGCTATATAATATAATATATATATGATTGCCCTTATAAGTTTTGTCAAGTTTCATGTAAAATTACTGAAGAAAGGAAATTTTCCATAAAGTGGGCGGATTGAGGTTCAAAGACCTCGCACTCAAGGTTTCATTGTCGTAGCTCAAAATTTAAGGCCCAAAAACTGGTAACAGACAATCGGACAGACATTGCTCAATTGAATCGGCTATTGATACTGATCATTTATATACAGTACCGAGCAAAAAAATGCAAACGGTAACACCAAATGCAACTATCGTTCTTTATCTCTTGTAACGGTAACCAATCTGTTTTTCCTTTTGGGATATTTGTTCCCATTGTGTAGCATTAGTACGTAATTGTTCTTCCGCTAGAGTTTGTAAATTAACATAGAGTTGGTAAATAGGAAATTTAGTGCGAGCAAAAAAAATGCAAATGGCAAATATGACTACGAAGGTATGTAAGTACAAAAAATATTTTTTTTTATTGGAATCAATTGAAAAATTCAATAAATAGAAACAACTATCGACTGGGTGCAAAGAAGCAATTATTGTTGCTGTTAATAACGGAAGATTGATGCAGGATGTTGCTCTGGAGTTTGGGGTTGTAACATCAACAATTTCGCGTGTTATGTCCCGGTATCGGGAAAAAGGGCATACCAATCGCAAAGTTGGTAGTGGGCGTCCTCGCAAAACAACTTCCCGACAAGATCGTGAGATCACAAAGCAGGTAAAAATCAATCCCCAGAAGACTGCTGTGGAAGTCACTAACTACGTTAATGAACATTTGGA
The DNA here is from genome assembly GCA_949716465.1 of Chalcosyrphus nemorum. NCBI lineage: Eukaryota > Metazoa > Arthropoda > Insecta > Diptera > Syrphidae > Chalcosyrphus > Chalcosyrphus nemorum. Next base: position 15,000,026 of record OX454333.1, on the reverse strand, counting down.
GGTTAACGTAGGAGTACATACAGTTAGGCGATGATTGGTTGAGTCGAAACTGTACGCAAGACGACCAGCTAAAAAACCATACATCAGTTCCATCAATAAGAAGAAACGGCTGGATTTTGCAAAGCGCCACATGCATTGGACTAGCGAGCAATGGGCAAGTGTATTATGGAGCGATGAGAGCAAGTTCAACTTGTTCTCGTCAGATGGCATTCGCTATGTGCGAAGGCCTCCGGGACAAAGGTACAGCCCCAGATATCAAGTTCCGACAATTAAACACGGAGGAGGATCAGTAATGGTGTGGGGTAAACAATCTAAAATTTTCAGGAAATCAGAATTCTAATAAGGCATCTTTTAAGGTTCATTCTCTCGTCAAGGAGTGGGTCAATTGTGCCAAGTAAGCGGTCGGATGAATGCCCAAATGTATCAGGAAATACTAAAAAATCATATGCTTCCACATTTGCGGTCGAATATGCCTGAAGACAGCTTATTCCAACATGACAATGACCCAAAGCACACCAGCCGGTTGGTTAGAAGGAAAATGTGAATGTTTTGGAGTGGCCAGCGCAATCTCCCGACCTCAATCCTATAGAAAATTTATGGGATCTTGTAGATCGGGAGATAAGGAAGCAGGCGCCATCAAGTTGCACCGAGCTGATGGAGCGTATAAATACAGAATGGGAGAAAATATCTCCGGAATTATTGGTGTCCCTGGTTGACTCAATGCCTAACCGATTGCGCGACGTTATTGCTAACAAAGGGTACGCAACAAAGTACTGAATTATTTTACTTAAAAGATTCAATAATAATAAATCCGTTAATTTTGCAGTTTTTTTGAGTGTTTGCTTTTTTTTTGCTCGCCTACAAAACCTGCATTTCAGAACATTTTTAATATAATAATTCTCTTGCAGTTAGATTTGATAAGAATCGACTCTGCATAGGGAAAAACAATCAATTTTAAACGTTTGTGCAAAATTTCAAAGTATTGCCATGTAAAATGGCTGAGTTCTTATTTAAGACAAGACCATACTATTTCGTTTGCATTTTTTTTGCTCGGTACATAATGACATATTCAAAAGTACACGTAACAACCAAACATCTGTACTAAATGGTATTTATTTAATTAAATTTTACAATTGCATTGTTAATATAAATGAAGTATGAAGTATGAAGTTTATATAACTATAAACAAGCCATAACTGTACCTAAATATAAAAATATAACGAATGTAAATGTTACGCTTAAAGAAATACAAAAAATAAACATAAATTAAACAAAGATCTTAGAATACCATAAGAAGATTCATATAATTAGTTTTGTAACTATTAACTTGGTAATTATAATGATTATTTGTTAACTTGTAAAAATTTATGTAAAAAAAATTGGGGGAATCGCTGAGGTAATTCGTATTACTATTTTAGATCCGGGGATTCTGAAACTTAAGGAGGAAGGAGACACGTCAGCACTTGCGTCTGTCGACAGTCCCAATTTCATATGCCTTTCGCACTTAATCGTATTTACGTTCTGTTAATTGGTGACATTAGGTCCTTTCGCGTACCCTCCCAAAACAGCGAAATTTTACAAAAATTTACGATTCAGGAACGGGGTTGTAATACTAGATATTATTCGAAAAATTTCAAAATCATCGTAGGTGTATTTCATTCATATATTCTCAACTTAGCACACATCCTTATTAAACATTATACCCAGTCAAGGAGTCATCCATCTAAAGACTAGACTAGATCCCATTAAACTAGCCAAATCAGTTTTTAATAACATATATCCTTTATTCACAGGCCTATTATTATTGGCTTAATGACATGTACATGGACATAAGAATACCTCTGCCAATTAATTCAAACCCAGGCATGGTATTTCCACCCAGAAAATTCACCACAGTACACGACGTAGCCCGATTTGCATCACGCATCATCGATGGAATAATGCAACACAAGGAAATGCTTGACACGTAATGGACACAGGCTTCATTAGACCGTATGTTTTGTTTAATACTTTATTCTCATTTTAGTGGTAAATTGCAGCAGGAACGCGCCACCTCTCGGGAAAAGGGTCAACCCTTATGCATGGCTCAATACTATCGTTTACTAGGCTCATGTCGTAGACCTGGCATTGAACGTGACTCACAATATTTACCACAACGTAGTCCAGATGAACATATCATTGTGATTTGTCGCAATCAGATGTACTGTGTCGTGCTTAAGGCCAGCGATAGGGGTAAACTCTCTGAAAGTGAAATAGCTTCTCAAATCCTCTTCGTACTAAGCGATGCACCATGCCTGCCAGCCAAACCACCACCAATTGGTCTGCTCACTGCCGAGCCTAGATCAAGATGGGCACAAGATCGTGCCACAATTCTACTAGAGGACCGTAACCAACGAAATATTGAACTAATAGAGAAGGCGCTAATAGTTTTGGCATTGGATGAACCTCTGGCGAATACTTTTAATGCTCGAGGCTTCACAGGAGCCACACCGTCTACGCACTTTGCAGGAAGTCGTGATGAGACCAATATGGCACACGAAATGATCCATGGTGGTGGTAGTGATTTTAATTCAGCAAATCGTTGGTTTGACAAAACGATGCAGATTATTATTTGTACTGATGGTACCTGGGGCCTCTGCTATGAACATTCACCTTCAGAGGGCATTGCTGTTGTTCAATTACTAGAGAAGATCTATAAGAATATCCTAGCGATGGTGGATGCAGACGATGGTGTCCCCCAGCATCATTTGCCTCCACCAGAGCGATTGGAATGGGAAGTGGCACCAGAAATAACGCAACGATTGTCTCACGCTGCAATAACTGTCGATAAGTATGTTTGATTTTTAGTCTAAAATTCATCTGAACTGGAAGTGGTTCATTTTAAAGTTCATTAAGCATAAACTGAACTACTAGTTCAATTCAATGAACTAGCAATATTCGAAAGGAGCTCTTGATAAGATCTTTTCATTTTAGGGCAATTGATGACTTGGACTTCTATGTGTATCGATACAAGGGCTATGGCAAGAGCTTTATCAAGTCATGTCAGGTTAGTCCGGATGTATACATCCAACTATCTTTGCAGCTCGCCTATTACAAGTAAGTGAAAGCTTAGTGAGAAATCTTCGTCATTTTCATTTCGATCGATTTGCAGGCTTTATGGTCACTTGGTTGCAACTTATGAGAGTGCCTCCACAAGAAGATTCTTGCTTGTAAGTATTGATACCTCTATGAATCCGACGAGACATGATGATGTGAAAAACAATCTTTTGATATATTTCAGGGACGAGTTGATTGCATTCGTTCAGCAAGTACAGAAGCACTTGAATGGGCCAAGGCGATGTGTCAAGGTGAAGGCCCAAATGTTGCACTCGAAAGTGACCGCGAAGAAGAGGAGGACTCACGCAAAGTGAAGTTTAGCATTTATAGCGTAAGGAATATTATAATTCTTAAATTAATTAATGCATTACTTTTTTTCTTTTTTATTTCCAGCGAGATCACTTGCGTGAGCTATTCCGCTGTGCTGTAGCTCGTCAGACCGAAGTAATGGTACAAAATATTTTGGGTAGTGGAATTGATATCCCACTTTTGGGATTGCGTGAAGCTAGTCGTGAACAAACTGGTTCATTACATGAGCTCTTCAATGACGAAAGTTATCGAATTGCGAATTGCTTTTTATTATCAACGAGTCAGGTAGATAGATTTTCAATAAAATTTAACGCAAAAAAAGAAACAATTTCACACAAAATTTGCACACATTAGCACAAAATTTAAATTAGAAATTGCACAAAGGAATCGAAGCAAGACAAAAGCACAATTTCAAGCATATATTGCTAAATGTGCATTTAAATTTCATTTTTTTATTTAAATTAAATTATTTTTATTCATTTAAGCACCTGTGCACTTTATTATTCATTTTATGGTTCGAAAATTGTTTTCTATTTCCTGGTGTATGATGACAATCAGATGGCTAGCAATATGTAAGTCGTAGTTATTAACGTAATATCCATATTATTATTTCTTTGACTTTTTTCTTATCCATAAAACTAAAAACAAAATTTTAGATTATTTGTAAAAGTGCTCGCATGCAAGCCTGCTTCCGTAAAAATCACTTTACCGACTTTTAGGTAACGCCATCTATTGAGGAGAAATTCATAAATAATTCTTAGGTTATTTGTGAGGAAGTGATTCCCTACAGTCTGACTAATATTGGCTCAAAATATATATATATATATATCTAGTCCTTAAATGGAAAAATGAAACGAGGTAAAATAGCCATTTTCGAAACTCAAGCGGGACCGCTTTAATTTTTACACACTGATGTCAAAATTATGAGCACTGCTAGTAGCGTAAGTTTTGTTCTCTTTAGGGCAATGCTTACATCATAATTGAACTGAACTAGACCGCTCATTTTCGAAAACAGGCGGAGGCTAAATCGCCTTAAACATTTCCCCCAACAGGCTCTGTAAAAGTTTTAAGAAACTTTATCGAAAAGTAGTCCATTGCACATGGCGCCAGTACTACTACAAGACTTAGCATTTCAGAAACTGATCTCTATGATACCCTTTATTGGCATAGTAAGGTACTGACCTCGACTCGATGCGAGTGAGACTATAGGAGTTCAATGCATGCTTACTCGAAGAGAATAAAGCTAGAGAAATACAAGAAAGGCGCATGAGCGATCCCTCTTCCACCTGCGTGTGTGGACGTTTTGAAATGGGAACATTTTTTTGTTTCTCAAGCTTAACGTGTCGAAAAATAGTTTTAAATTTAGTTTTTATCGCATTTCTGAACTCAAAAGAGGAATCCAATTCTGATAGTAATTGTGTATCTGTCTGTTGGAGTTTCTGAAACAGTGTTTCTAAAATGTTTCGCTCGGTCTGGCTGGACGCTCCTTTATAAACATAATTGTGACTGTCATTCTATATGTAGGCGGACTAAGCGGATGCTCCCGACCTTTAATAGAAAATCCACGCCATTCTTGCTGTCTGTCAGAAAAAAGAGTGCTGTCGACTATGCTTTTACTATTAATCTGTTAGGCTTAAGCGAAATCTCTGTTTGTGGACATTATTTTTGCTTGCAAATGTCGTACCATTGTGTGAAACATGGCACTTGCCACTTCCGTGTGCAGCTTCCTGAATATTTCTCTTTAGCAAAACCAACCAGATTTCTTCTCGATTAAAGCTGTTGAATGCCTTTTCGACAACAGTAGATGTAGTGGAAACTCAACACATTGTTCTATTATGATCCGTAAAGTGTTTAAGAGATTGAGGTATTAGGATCCGAGCTGGCGTCGAGAATTAAATCTCAATTTTCTTTGTTTGATTCCAAATTGACGGCCGGGGGATCATATATTTCTCTCCAGTTTGCACACTTTTTCCAATTTTCCTTTTTCGGGAGATTGATGATCCTCACTCTTTTCCACTCCTGCAGAAATGATTCCCTTTCCTTCTGTATGAACGAATGTAACACTTATCCAATAGCACCACTTGAAATAGTTTAAACAGATACTAGACACCATCACTACATTTCTTGGGAGTCTAAATTTGGTCCCTTGAATGTACTCATTCGAGCTAACCCTCATCCGAATGTTATCGTCTCAACCGTTTACTGGATATTGCTTGATATTTCGATTACAAATGAGATCCTTGGGTGTTATTATTACTGACGTTTGTACGTCTCACGTTGCGTTGAACTCCTATTTCCTACTCCGTTTTCTCTACTGCATAGGCCGCTGCAATACCAGCAGTGATTACTGCACAATCATCGAATCACTGATGACATCTAAAATAATTCATCGTCTGTATATATGTACCTACTTTAGATACATTCATTTTCTTTATTTCATCTAATAGCTAATATTGGAATGCATCACTTATTAACCGCACTTAGTTTTTTTTTTTTTTTTTTTTTTATTTTAAAAAAAATCACCAACCCATGTATAACAAATTATAATACTCCTTTTTCAATTTTATTATTAAGGTGGCTTGTAGCACTGATTCATTCATGGGATATGGTCCTGTCACACCACGCGGCTATGGATGCTCTTATAATCCTCATCCTGATGAAATTGTCTTTTGTGTTTCTGCATTTTATTCATGTGAAGATACAAGTGCATCACGTTATGCTAAATCTTTACAAGATTCCTTAGAAATTATGCGAGACTTATTGAAAAATTAATGATAGGAACCGATGCATATAACATGCACTTGTAGATAAAAGAATCTATGGGCGGTATGAATGAAAAGGGTACCTAACCTATCCCAGCACTTATACTATATGAATTTTTGAACAGATAAATCTAAAACATTATCTGTTGATTATGTACTTAAGTTTTCTGTATACAATAAGATAAAATACAACTTTGATTCATACCACCTTATGGTTTCGAGTATCTTGAAAAACTTCCTAAAAACGAACATATCAACTGTAATGCCTTGACATAAAAAGTATAAAAGAAAAATAAATATATATATAACATATCATAAAACTAAAGTGTAACACGAAAACAATAAGATATATAAATGAATAATAAATTATTCTATTTACATTTATAATTATGTTTGTATTAGTGAATGTGAAAATTAAATGTACACCGGTAGTGAATAATTAACGAAAGTTAAAAAAGCAGTTAAAAATATATATATAAAAAAAAAGAAGATTTAATCGTTTAAAGTAGTCAATTACATGTGGTAGAACTGAAAGATAAATTATATACAATATTTATAGCATTACTGAGTTAAAGAAAAATAAATTTATTATATTTAATAGCTGTTACTAAAGATTCTATTAATTGTTATGAGTTAAATATAAATTTATAATGCCGTTAGATGCATAATTATCTATTTACGCTTATGTTTACACTATCACTGTTAATTTAATTTGCTTAATATAGATTATTCTATTAACAAAGTTAACTGTTCAAACGAATTTCTAGAGATTTTTACTTGTTTAATATAATTACATGAGTATTTATCAAATCTTCTTTAAGTTTATTGTTATGATTATCTTAGAAAGATATTTATTTATATCTATACCTCCATTTGAAATGGAAAAAAAAACAAAAATTTAAATCATTGTTGAAACTTTAAAAAAATTGTTTATCGTTATCTTTTTATCGGAGATTATTTAAATTTGTTAGAAGAATGTGGATACAGTCATTGTTTTTTTTTTTTTTTTGTCAACGAACATAGTTATTAAACGTTACTCATTATTTAAGTTTTTTTGGTTTGATTTTTTCCATCATAATTTTAAGTAACGTGAGAATGATTCAGTGGATAATGTGCTCGTTCGTAGCCCAATGTGAGCAAGTTTGAGCAATAATGCAGTCACCCATTCATAGTAAAGAAGCTAGTCCACCAAAGTTCTTCAGTAGTGCACCAAATATGTAAAGGATATGCCTTTCAGTAATGCTTATTTACTTCACTGTAAACTATGATGATATGAACCTTTCTACTTCTAAAACGCAGACAGAAGTACACATCTCCTTGGGAGTCGTAATCTAATGTCATAAGCAAACGAAAGGCTGACTTATGTTCTGTAAATTCCAACTAATATTATAATGGTTAATGTACATATCTGTCAAATCCAAAGATCATAGCTAATTTTTTTTTTTTTGCGCAAAGATGACAACTGCAATGAGCATATTTAATGAGCGATTGAGCGACTCCCTTATATTCGCTCATGTTTGCAAAATTGAAAGAAAATTATGATAGCTGGGCTTATTATCTGTTGCTGTCTCATTGTACTATTACAACCGCGGTACCTACACTAGGTTCAAAATCTATCATAGAATTTCTTTTTACAGCAGTACCTACTTCTCACTTTCAAATAGCCAAGCTTGAACTTCTGCGTTTACGATTCGATTTCTCTACGAAAACATAAAAACGCGCACAAAGTTTACAAAGAAACAATTTTGTCTAACTGCCTAAGACTATGCAACATACAATGTATCAGCAAATTATTTTCGGTCACGACTCGGATACGAAGTCCGACACGTCAGTTGAAAAACGTCTGTCATACTTCAATTATAAGTACACAATCAACCAATCACGAGATTAAGTACAATTTTTATCAACCATATTGATTTTTGTTCACTTTATTCCTTTTATTACCCTCTCAGTTGTATATTATAATTTGTATGGAAAAAAATCTGTAATTCTTTAAAAATTACTGATTAAAAGCCCGCACAGTATCTCTTGTCCACTACTAAGGAAATATTTAAATATATATACGTATACATAAAAATAATATTTAAAATAATTGTATTAGTTAATGTAAAACAAAAACCTACTTAACTATAAAAAAAAAAACTTTTAGTGAAACAAAAATTATTAGAAAAATAAATATATTAGTAAATTTATAATTGTTTTAGCAAAGTTATACAAAATAAAAACAAAACAATATTTGTTGTGTAAATTAGAAAAGAATAAAAAATGAAACACCTTGAACTAAATAAATAAACAACATGAAACATATGTATCTATGAATAGACTTGAAAATAAACAATACATATCACAACAAAAGTATTTATATACATATAAACATACATACATATATATGTACTAACAAATTATTATACACGAAAGATATATATATATTTAAACCAAAAAGATTAAAGATATTAGTCAGCTGTTTCTCTTTTATTTAAACAAAAAATAATAAATAAATAAAGGAAACGGTGCAACTAAATGCGTATATACAGTTTATAGGCGTTTATTTACTGAAAAGTGTGTTCACCATTTGTTAATCCTATCAGAGAATTGTATGGATTTTAATTGTTAATTTCACAACCAAAGGGGAATTTATTTATTTACCTTTATTTGGAAAACAAAATTTGTATACAAATAAAAAAAACTAATTTTGTTCGATTGGGAAAAAATACATTATGCATACATATATAAATGTTGAATGTTTAAATAAATTTGAAATAAATAGAAGCAATACTATATATTTGACGAAGAGAAAAGTTTATCCTTATACACTTGCATTTTTAATCTTATTAAATCCGGTCAATAATAATCTGCAAATGTCAATAATAATACTTATTTATGTCAATATGCTGCATTTGCACAAGTGACACATTATTATTACATGTTAAATAAGATGTATGACAATGTATAAATCATTGTCACTACTTGTCATTATGCTCTTAGGCATACGCCAGTATACAGCGGAGTAATGGAATCGGTCCAACCACCAAGGTGAAACTGTTCATATCAAACGTTGAAAACTGCAACAGGCCCAATTTCACTTTTTAAAGAAGTCAATCGTCGATAACTAACCACACTACGCAACTAATGCCCTCAATTCTTTAAATTTATATTTTTCACATTATTAACTTCAACTATTAATGCTGATACACTTTTATTAAAATTTGATTAAGGGAATGATTACAATCGTAACACTTTAAGATCTGAAAATATATCCTTTGAATTACTTGGACGATGTCAGAACTGAATGCATAAGCCTTCAAATGATCTATCTAGCAGCAAGAACCACAGCTGGTACGACTTGAATTGCAGCAGCAGCCGGAGCTACACCCGGAGCCGGAGCTACACCCGGAGCCGGAGCTACACCCGGAGCCGGAGCTACACCCGGAGCCGGAGCTACACCCGGAGCCGGAGCTACACCCGGAGCCGGAGCCGTAACTGCAGCCACAGCCGGAAGCGTAGCTGCCCCCAGAATCGGAAGGATTGCTGCATTCGGAGCCGGAGCCGTAACTACAGCCAAAGCCGGAGCCGGAGCTTGAGCCGAAGCCGGAGTTAGAGATGCAACAATGATCAACCATATTATGGTAAATGCAACTTAAAATAAATAAATAAAAATAAAATTAGGTTTAATTTGTTTTTTTCGATAGTATCACTGGCATACCTTTCATCATGAGTGAGTGTATGTATATATTATCCGTTAGATTTTATTCCTCCAAAGGTCTATCGAAAACTGCGGAATATTATTTAAATTCTATGTATAAGTTCCAAAAAAATGCCAGCAAAAATTTTGTTTGATAAAATTTGTGATTGTAATCAGTGCTGCCACTAAGAAAAACATTTGCGTAACAAATTTGCGTAGCAAAACTCAAGCGGGACCGCTTTAATTTTTACACACTTGGCAAATTGAAAATACATATTATGTGCAATGCACTTGGCGAATTTCATTTGATACGGTTAAATAATTGCATTTACTTTTTACGTAAACGCTCGACAAACACAATCCTGGAGGAACACAATTTTTCAACTGCACTAAGCAATAAATAAATAAATCAATAAATAATAAATAAATTAATATAAACCGTTTTTACATTAGAGCACAAAAATAACTGGCTGGTGACAGTTTACTGCTTGTGGCGTGAGTTTTGTTCTTCTTTAGGGCGTCAATGTTTACAGTCTTTCCCTGCCTGCCCATTTTCGAAAACATTCGGAGGCTAAATCGTTCTATAAATTTCTCCCAATAGGCTCTGTAAAAGTTTTAAAAAACTTAATCGAAAAATCATCCACAACGACGAAGCATGTCGTTGCTTTTCTTGGGAGTCTAAATTTGTTTGCTTTAATATGCTCATTCGAACTGATCCTCATCCGAAGGTTATCGTTTCAATCGTTTACTGGATATTGCTTGATATTCCGACCACTAGATTTAAGGATGGCATATTTGCAGCTGATTATTACTGTTTTTGGTGCCTTCTTAATTGAAGTCAATGCCTCCTTCAATTATCCGCTATGATGAAATGAACAAATAGTCAACATTTTGTTTAAAAAACTGACACGTTGAACCTTTCTAACCATAATCAAAATTACGTAATGACGTAACCTAATGTCATAACCGAACGAAACGCTTATTTTCTGTAAAATCCAACCAATGACCATAATGGTTAATGTACATATCTGTCAAATCCAAAGATCATAGCTCATTTTTTTGCGCAAAGATGACAACTGCATTGAGCATATTTAATGAGCGATTGAGCGACTCTCTTATATTCGCTCATGTTTGCAAAAATGAATTAAAATTATGAACGTTGGGCTTATTATCTGTTGCTGTCTCATTGTACTATTACAAAATCTATCATAGAATTTCTTTTTACAGCAGTACCTACTTCTCACTTTCAAATAGCCAAGCTTGAACTTCTGCGTTTACGATTCGATTACATAAAAACGCGCACAAAGTTTACAAAGAAACAATTTTGTCTAACTGCCTAAGAGTATGCAACATATAATGTATCAGCAAATTATTTTCGGTCACGACTCGGATCCGAAGTCCGACACGTCAGTTGAAAAACGTCTGTCATACTTCAATGATAAGTACACAATTAACCAAACAGGAGATTAAGTACAATTTTTATCAACCATATTGATTTTTGTTCACTTTATTCCTTTTATTACCCTTTCAGTTTTACATTTTAATTTTTATGGAAAAAAATCTGTAATTCTTTAAAAATTACTGATTAAAAGCCCGCACAGTATCTCTTGTCCACTACTAAGGAAATATTTAAATATATATACGTATACATAAAAATAATATTTAAAATAATTGTATTAGTTAATGTAAAACAAAAACCCACTTAACTATAAAAAAAAAAAAAAACTTTTAGTGAAACAAAAATTATTAGAAAAATAAATATATTAGTAAATTTATAATTGTTTTAGCAAAGTTATACAAAATAAAAACAAAACAATATTTGTTGTGTAAATTAGAAAAGAATAAAAAATGAAACACCTTGAACTAAATAAATAAACAACATGAAACATATGTATCTATGAATAGACTTGAAAATAAACAATACATATCACAACAAAAGTATTTATATACATATAAACATACATACATATATATGTACTAACAAATTATTATACACGAAAGATATATATATATTTAAACCAAAAAGATTAAAGATATTAGTCAGCTGTTTCTCTTTTATTTAAACAAAAAATAATAAATAAATAAAGGAAACGGTGCAACTAAATGCGTATATACAGTTTATAGGCGTTTATTTACTGAAAAGTGTGTTCACCATTTGTTAATCCTATCAGAGAATTGTATGGATTTTAATTGTTAATTTCACAACCAAAGGGGAATTTATTTATTTACCTTTATTTGGAAAACAAAATTTGTATACAAATAAAAAAAACTAATTTTGTTCGATTGGAAAAAAATACATTATGCATTCCCCATAGAACAAAATATGCATACATATATAAATGTTGAATGTTTAAATAAATTTGAAATAAATAGAAGCAATACTATATATTTGACGAAGAGAAAAGTTTATCCTTATACACTTGCATTTTTAATCTTATTAAATCCGGTCAATAATAATCTGCAAATGTCAATAATAATACTTATTTATGTCAATATGCTGCATTTGCACAAGTGACACATTATTATTACATGTTAAATAAGATGTATGACAATGTATAAATCATTGTCACTACTTGTCATTATGCTCTTAGGCATACGCCAGTATACAGCGGAGTAATGGAATCGGTCCAACCACCAAGGTGAAACTGTTCATATCAAACGTTGAAAACTGCAACAGGCCCAATTTCACTTTTTAAAGAAGTCAATCGTCGATAACTAACCACACTACGCAACTAATGCCCTCAATTCTTTAAATTTATATTTTTCAAATTATTAACTTCAACTATTAATGCTGAAACACTTTTATTAAAATTTGATTAAGGGAATGATTACAATCAGAACTGAATGCATATGCCTTCAAATGATCTATCTAGCAGCAGGAGTGGCTACTGGCGCAGTTGCAACTGGTGCCACAGCTGAAGCTGCATCCGGAGCCGGAGCTGCACCCGGAGACGGAAGCGGAATTATTGCTGCTGCATCAGGAGCCGGAGCCGGAGCCGTAGCTGCATCCACAGCCGGAGCCGGAGCTTGAGCCGAAGCCGAAGCTAGAGATGCAACAATGGACAACCATATTATGGTAAATGCAACTTAAAATAAATAAATAAAAATAAAATTAGGTTTAATTTGTTTTTTCGATAGTATCACTGGCATACCTTTCATCATGAGTGAGTTGTATGTATATATTATCCGTTAAATTTTATTCCTCCAAAGGTCTATCGAAAACTGCGGAGTATTATTTAAATTCTATATATAAGTAGCAAAAAAAATGCCAGCAAAAATTTTGTTTAATAAAATTTGTGATGGTAATCAGTGCTGCCACTAAGAAAAAAATTCGCGTAACAAATTTGCTTAGCAAAATTAATTAAGTCCTTATTATAACATTTTAATTTCCATTGCAATTGAAGTCAAAACTAAACGTATTCTAGGAAATGTGCTGCTTGTGTACGGTAGAACAGGGACCTAAGTTGGTGTCATAAAAATGAACATTTAGTTTTAAAATCTGTTCGTTTTACTTTTTCTGTGTGTGATTGTGATTGTGTGAGCTCTAAAATCTCAAAAATCTATTTCATATTTCGTCTCTCAAAAATTTTAGAGTGTACGTAGACTTTTATGGAAATCGAGTAGCAGTTTTGCTATGATCGTAGCGAAGTGGCAGCGCTGATTGTAATCATCCATCCCACTATAAAATGTAGTTAGGCAGCAGATATTGTGACCCTGCCCCCATCATATATATGATATTTCATGTGGCGCTACTTAAAACAAAATACGCCCAATTAAAGTGAATGAAAATAATTATCAAATCAGTAATTATCTGAAAGTTTCTAAAAGATTTGAAAGCAATCATAGATATTGATAGAAATGGTCACTGCATTTGGCAACCTTTTCCTATTGCAAAGTTAGAATAAGTGAATAAGCATTTTTTTGGACGCCTATTATTATTTTAAATCACATTCTAAAAGAAAAAGTGCTTCAATGAATTAACTACAGAAACTCCACCATCTCCAGAACCCACATATTCAGGTCCTCCAGTTGTCACATCTACGACAAAATCTACGCTATCAACTGAATCAACGATGTCAACTACTGAATCAAATGAATCACCGCAAGAATTATTCCGTTAATTTTATATTACAATTAAAAATTAAAAACACTGTCTCCGTACTTTTTTTACTTACTTATGTCCTGTATCCACTTGTGAGAATCGTAAGGACTCTAAAAAGACCGGTTACTTTCACTGCGCCTTCTATCTGAGCTCTGTAGGGTTGCAATTCAAGGTGAGATCGGAGTTTTTCTTCTAGTACTTTACTAAAGGCCAATTTCACAATAAGACGATTTTCTCGAAAACGACTATAATGATTTTGATATTTGAGTTAGTGTAGACAAATGCAAATATTTTTTCCAAAAATTTTAGAATTTTTTTTTTTATTTAAAAATTTATTCATTTCCAACTAACAGCATATATGTAGGTGCAGGTAGGTACGTACGATCCAGTCGTGCACTATATTTTAGGGAGCCTAACGGTCATTCACTTCTTCCACTTATCCGGAAAACACTCGGCATAAAACACCCTTTGCGCAGGACAAAGTTAGGCAGACCGAGCGATTTGGTATCTACCTATACTTACCACACACACTCTAAAAAATATGTAATTTCTTTTAGGTATACTCGATGACTTAAGTGACTCGACGGTTCTTGGACTGTAAGTCAATCGTCGATAACTAGCCACGCTACCCTCAATTCTTAGAATTTATATTTTCCAAATTATTAACTTCAACTTTTAAAGCTGAAACACTTTTATTAAAATTTGATTAAATGAATGACTACAATCGTAATACTTTAAGATCTGAAAATATGTATATTCTTTGAGTTGCTTGGACGATGTCAGAACTGAATGCATAAGCCTTCAAATGATCTATCTAGCAGCAGGAGCCACAGCTGGTGCGACTGGAGTTGCAGCAGGTGCCGGAGGTACACCCGGAGCCGGCACTGCACCCGGAGCCGGAGCTGCACCTGGAGCCGGAGCTGCACCCGGAGCCGCAGTCATAGCTGCACCCAGAGCTAGAAGCGTAGCTGCCCCCAGAATCGGAAGGATTGCTGCATTCGGAGCCGGAGCCGTAGCTGCATCCACAGCCGTAGCTGCATCCACAGCCGAAGCCGAAGCTAGAGATGCAACAATGATCAACCATATTATGGTTATTGCAACTTAAGATAAATAAATAAAATTAGGTTTAATTTGTTTTTCGATAGTGTCACTGGCATACCTTTCATCATGAATGAGTGTTTGTATATATTATCCGTTAGATTTTATTCCTCCAGGTCTATCGAAAACTGCGGAATATTATTTAAATTCTATGTATAAGTTCCAAAAAAATGCCAGCAAAAATTTTGTTTGATAAAATTTGTGATTGTAATCAGTGCTGCCACTAAGAAAAACATTTGCGTAACAAATTTGCGTAGCAAAACTCAAGCGGGACCGCTTTAATTTTTACACACTTGGCAAATTGAAAATACATATTATGTGCAATGCACTTGGCGAATTTCATTTGATACGGTTAAATAATTGCATTTACTTTTTACGTAAACGCTCGACAAACACAATTTTTCAACTGCACTAAGCAATAAATAAATAATTCAAATATCTCTCTTCAAAACCATGGTAATACCATTTTCACATTAGAGCACAAAAATAACTGGCTGGTGACAAAAACTGCTTGTGGCGTGAGTTTTGTTCTTCTTTAGGGCGTCAATGTTTACAGTCTTTCCCTGCCTGCCCATTTTCGAAAACATTCGGAGGCTAAATCGTTCTATAAATTTCTCCCAATAGGCTCTGTAAAAGTTTTAAAAAACTTAATCGAAAAATCATCCACGACGACGAAGCATGTCGTTGCTTTTCTTGGGAGTCTAAATTTTTTTGCTTGAATATGCTCATTCGAACTGATCCTCATCCGAAGGTTATCGTTTCAATCGTTTACTGGATATTGCTTGATATTCCGACCACTAGATTTAAGGATGGCATATTTGCAGCTGATTATTACTGTTTTTGGTGCCTTCTTAATTGAAGTCAATGCCTTCTTCAATTATCCGCTATGATGAAATGAACAAAAAGTCAACATTTTGTTTAAAAAACTGACACGTTGAACTTTTCTAACCATAATCAAAATTACGTAATGACGTAACCTAATGTCATAACCGAACGAAACGCTTATTTTCTGTAAAATCCAACCAATGACCATAATGGTTAATGTACATATCTGTCAAATCCAAAGATCATAGCTCATTTTTTTGCGCAAAGATGACAACTGCATTGAGCATATTTAATGAGCGATTGAGCGACTCTCTTATATTCGCTCATGTTTGCAAAAATGAATTAAAATTATGAACGTTGGGCTTATTATCTGTTGCTGTCTCATTGTACTATTACAAAATCTATCATAGAATTTCTTTTTACAGCAGTACCTACTTCTCACTTTCAAATAGCCAAGCTTGAACTTCTGCGTTTACGATTCGATTACATAAAAACGCGCACAAAGTTTACAAAGAAACAATTTTGTCTAACTGCCTAAGAGTATGCAACATATAATGTATCAGCAAATTATTTTCGGTCACGACTCGGATCCGAAGTCCGACACGTCAGTTGAAAAACGTCTGTCATACTTCAATGATAAGTACACAATTAACCAAACAGGAGATTAAGTACAATTTTTATCAACCATATTGATTTTTGTTCACTTTATTCCTTTTATTACCCTTTCAGTTTTACATTTTAATTTTTATGGAAAAAAATCTGTAATTCTTTAAAAATTACTGATTAAAAGCCCGCACAGTATCTCTTGTCCACTACTAAGGAAATATTTAAATATATATACGTATACATAAAAATAATATTTAAAATAATTGTATTAGTTAATGTAAAACAAAAACCCACTTAACTATAAAAAAAAAAAAACTTTTAGTGAAACAAAAATTATTAGAAAAATAAATATATTAGTAAATTTATAATTGTTTTAGCAAAGTTATACAAAATAAAAACAAAACAATATTTGTTGTGTAAATTAGAAAAGAATAAAAAATGAAACACCTTGAACTAAATAAATAAACATGAAACATATCTATGAATAGACTTGAAAATAAACAATACATATCACAACAAAAGTATTTATATACATATAAACATACATACATATATATGTACTAACAAATTATTATACACGAAAGATATATATATATTTAAACCAAAAAGATTAAAGATATTAGTCAGCTGTTTCTCTTTTATTTAAACAAAAAATAATAAATAAATAAAGGAAACGGTGCAACTAAATGCGTATATACAGTTTATAGGCGTTTATTTACTGAAAAGTGTGTTCACCATTTGTTAATCCTATCAGAGAATTGTATGGATTTTAATTGTTAATTTCACAACCAAAGGGGAATTTATTTATTTACCTTTATTTGGAAAACAAAATTTGTATACAAATAAAAAAAACTAATTTTGTTCGATTGGAAAAAAATACATTATGCATTCCCCATAGAACAAAATATGCATACATATATAAATGTTGAATGTTTAAATAAATTTGAAATAAATAGAAGCAATACTATATATTTGACGAAGAGAAAAGTTTATCCTTATACACTTGCATTTTTAATCTTATTAAATCCGGTCAATAATAATCTGCAAATGTCAATAATAATACTTATTTATGTCAATATGCTGCATTTGCACAAGTGACACATCATTATTACATGTTAAATAAGATGTATGACAATGTATAAATCATTGTCACTACTTGTCATTATGCTCTTAGGCATACGCCAAAGTCGAAAGTGGCGTAAGGCAGGGCTGTATTCTCTCGCCGATTCTTTTTTTTTATAGATGATCAGCGATGTGCTTCATGCAGCTTTGTCAACGAAAGACAGAGGACCTCGATGGAAACAGAAATTTGGGCCTTCAGCTAGGGAGCTGAATCTTATCAAGGCCAAAACAAAAATTAACAGCCCTGGAATAAACTCATTGCCTGGGTAACAGTCAAAGAGAGTAGACAGTTTTCAGTATCTTGGGAGTATTGTCTCTCCAGACGCTCTCCAGAATACAGCGGAGTAATGGAATCGGTCCAACCACCAAGGTGAAACTGTTCATATCAAACGTTGAAAACTGCAACAGGCCCAATTTCACTTTTTAAAGAAGTCAATCGTCGATAACTAACCACACTACGCAACTAATGCCCTCAATTCTTTAAATTTATATTTTTCAAATTATTAACTTCAACTATTAATGCTGAAACACTTTTATTAAAATTTGATTAAGGGAATGATTACAATCAGAACTGAATGCATATGCCTTCAAATGATCTATCTAGCAGCAGGAGTGGCTACATATTTGCAGTTGCAACTGGTGCCACAGCTGAAGCTGCATCCGGAGCCGGAGCTGCACCCGGAGACGGAAGCGGAATTATTGCTGCTGCATCAGGAGCCGGAGCCGTAGCTGCAACCACAGCCGGAGCCGGAGCTTGAGCCGAAGCCGAAGCCGAAGCTAGAGATGCAACAATGATCAACCATATTATGGTAAATGCAACTTAAAATAAATAAATAAAAATAAAATTAGGTTTAATTTGTTTTTTCGATAGTATCACTGGCATACCTTTCATCATGAGTGAGTTGTATGTATATATTATCCGTTAGATTTTATTCCTCCAAAGGTCTATCGAAAACTGCGGAGTATTATTTAAATTCTATATATAAGTAGCAAAAAAAATGCCAGCAAAAATTTTGTTTAATAAAATTTGTGATGGAATCAGTGCTGCCACTAAGAAAAAAATTCGCGTAACAAATTTGCTTAGCAAAATTAATTAAGTCCTTATTATAACATTTTAATTTCCATTGCAATTGAAGTCAAAACTAAACGTATTCTAGGAAATGTGCTGCTTGTGTACGGTAGAACAGGGACATAAGTTGGTGTCATGAAAATGAGCATTTAGTTTAGTTTCATTTAAGTTCGTTTTACTTTTTCTATGTGTGATTGTGATTGTGTGAGCTCTAAAATCTCAAAAATCTATTTCATATTTCGTCTCTCAAAAATTTTAGAGTGTACGTAGACTTTTATGGAAATCGAGTAGCAGTTTTGCTATGATCGTAGCGAAGTGGCAGCGCTGATTGTAATCATCCATCCCACTATAAAATGTAGTTAGGCAGCAGATATTGTGACCCTGCCCCCATCATATATATGATATTTCATGTGGCGCTACTTAAAACAAAATACGCCCAATTAAAGTGAATGAAAATAATTATCAAATCAGTAATTATCTGAAAGTTTCTAAAAGATTTGAAAGCAATCATAGATATTGATAGAAATGGTCACTGCATTTGGCAACCTTTTCCTATTGCAAAGTTAGAATAAGTGAATAAGCATTTTTTTGGACGCCTATTATTATTTTAAATCACATTCTAAAAGAAAAAGTGCTTCAATGAATTAACTACAGAAACTCCACCATCTCCAGAACCCACATATTCAGGTCCTCCAGTTGTCACATCTACGACAAAATCTACGCTATCAACTGAATCAACGATGTCAACTACTGAATCAAATGAATCACCGCAAGAATTATTCCGTTAATTTTATATTACAGGGGTTGCAATTCAAGGTGAGATCGGAGTTTTTCTTCTAGTACTTTACTAAAGGCCAATTTCACAATAAGACGATTTTCTCGAAAACGACTATAATGATTTTGATATTTGAGTTAGTGTAGACAAATGCAAATATTTTTTTCAAAAATTTTAGAATTTTTTTTTTTATTTAAAAATTTATTCATTTCCAACTAACAGCATATATGTAGGTGCAGGTAGGTACGTACGATCCAGTCGTGCACTATATTTTAGGGAGCCTAACGGTCATTCACTTCTTCCACTTATCCGGAAAACACTCGGCATAAAACACCCTTTGCGCAGGACAAAGTTAGGCAGACCGAGCGATTTGGTATCTACCTATACTTACCACACACACTCTAAAAAATATGTAATTTCTTTTAGGTATACTCGATGACTTAAGTGATTCGACGGTTCTTGGACTGTAAGTCAATCGTCGATAACTAGCCACGCTACCCTCAATTCTTAGAATTTATATTTTCCAAATTATTAACTTCAACTTTTAAAGCTGAAACACTTTTATTAAAATTTGATTAAATGAATGACTACAATCGTAATACTTTAAGATCTGAAAATATGTATATTCTTTGAGTTGCTTGGACGATGTCAGAACTGAATGCATAAGCCTTCAAATGATCTATCTAGCAGCAGGAGCCACAGCTGGTGCGACTGGAGTTGCAGCAGGTGCCGGAGGTACACCCGGAGCCGGCACTGCACCCGGAGCCGGAGCTGCACCCGGAGCCGGAGCTGCACCCGGAGCCGGAGCTGCACCCGGAGCCGCAGTCATAGCTGCACCCAGAGCTAGAAGCGTAGCTGCCCCCAGAATCGGAAGGATTGCTGCATTCGGAGCCGGAGCCGTAGCTGCATCCACAGCCGTAGCTGCATCCACAGCCGAAGCCGAAGCTAGAGATGCAACAATGATCAACCATATTATGGTTATTGCAACTTAAGATAAATAAATAAAATTAGGTTTAATTTGTTTTTCGATAGTGTCACTGGCATACCTTTCATCATGAATGAGTGTTTGTATATATTATCCGTTAGATTTTATTCCTCCAGGTCTATCGAAAACTGCGGAATATTATTTAAATTCTATGTATAAGTTCCAAAAAAATGCCAGCAAAAATTTTGTTTGATAAAATTTGTGATTGTAATCAGTGCTGCCACTAAGAAAAACATTTGCGTAACAAATTTGCGTAGCAAAACTCAAGCGGGACCGCTTTAATTTTTACACACTTGGCAGTGTGTTTAAATTTCTTGCCAATTTTAAAAGAAGCCTCAAATTGAAAATACATATTATGTGCAATGCACTTGGCGAATTTCATTTGATACGGTTAAATAATTGCATTTACTTTTTACGTAAACGCTCGACAAACACAATTTTTCAACTGCACTAAGCAATAAATAAATAATTCAAATATCTCTCTTCAAAACCATGGTAATACCATTTTCACATTAGAGCACAAAAATAACTGGCTGGTGACAAAAACTGCTTGTGGCGTGAGTTTTGTTCTTCTTTAGGGCGTCAATGTTTACAGTCTTTCCCTGCCTGCCCATTTTCGAAAACATTCGGAGGCTAAATCGTTCTATAAATTTCTCCCAATAGGCTCTGTAAAAGTTTTAAAAAACTTAATCGAAAAATCATCCACGACGACGAAGCATGTCGTTGCTTTTCTTGGGAGTCTAAATTTGTTTGCTTTAATATGCTCATTCGAACTGATCCTCATCCGAAGGTTATCGTTTCAATCGTTTACTGGATATTGCTTGATATTCCGACCACTAGATTTAAGGATGGCATATTTGCAGCTGATTATTACTGTTTTTGGTGCCTTCTTAATTGAAGTCAATGCCTCCTTCAATTATCCGCTATGATGAAATGAACAAAAAGTCAACATTTTGTTTAAAAAACTGACACGTTGAACCTTTCTAACCATAATCAAAATTACGTAATGACGTAACCTAATGTCATAACCGAACGAAACGCTTATTTTCTGTAAAATCCAACCAATGACCATAATGGTTAATGTACATATCTGTCAAATCCAAAGATCATAGCTCATTTTTTTGCGCAAAGATGACAACTGCATTGAGCATATTTAATGAGCGATTGAGCGACTCTCTTATATTCGCTCATGTTTGCAAAAATGAATTAAAATTATGAACGTTGGGCTTATTATCTGTTGCTGTCTCATTGTACTATTACAAAATCTATCATAGAATTTCTTTTTACAGCAGTACCTACTTCTCACTTTCAAATAGCCAAGCTTGAACTTCTGCGTTTACGATTCGATTACATAAAAACGCGCACAAAGTTTACAAAGAAACAATTTTGTCTAACTGCCTAAGAGTATGCAACATATAATGTATCAGCAAATTATTTTCGGTCACGACTCGGATCCGAAGTCCGACACGTCAGTTGAAAAACGTCTGTCATACTTCAATGATAAGTACACAATTAACCAAACAGGAGATTAAGTACAATTTTTATCAACCATATTGATTTTTGTTCACTTTATTCCTTTTATTACCCTTTCAGTTTTACATTTTAATTTTTATGGAAAAAAATCTGTAATTCTTTAAAAATTACTGATTAAAAGCCCGCACAGTATCTCTTGTCCACTACTAAGGAAATATTTAAATATATATACGTATACATAAAAATAATATTTAAAATAATTGTATTAGTTAATGTAAAACAAAAACCCACTTAACTATAAAAAAAAAAAAACTTTTAGTGAAACAAAAATTATTAGAAAAATAAATATATTAGTAAATTTATAATTGTTTTAGCAAAGTTATACAAAATAAAAACAAAACAATATTTGTTGTGTAAATTAGAAAAGAATAAAAAATGAAACACCTTGAACTAAATAAATAAACATGAAACATATCTATGAATAGACTTGAAAATAAACAATACATATCACAACAAAAGTATTTATATACATATAAACATACATACATATATATGTACTAACAAATTATTATACACGAAAGATATATATATATTTAAACCAAAAAGATTAAAGATATTAGTCAGCTGTTTCTCTTTTATTTAAACAAAAAATAATAAATAAATAAAGGAAACGGTGCAACTAAATGCGTATATACAGTTTATAGGCGTTTATTTACTGAAAAGTGTGTTCACCATTTGTTAATCCTATCAGAGAATTGTATGGATTTTAATTGTTAATTTCACAACCAAAGGGGAATTTATTTATTTACCTTTATTTGGAAAACAAAATTTGTATACAAATAAAAAAAACTAATTTTGTTCGATTGGAAAAAAATACATTATGCATTCCCCATAGAACAAAATATGCATACATATATAAATGTTGAATGTTTAAATAAATTTGAAATAAATAGAAGCAATACTATATATTTGACGAAGAGAAAAGTTTATCCTTATACACTTGCATTTTTAATCTTATTAAATCCGGTCAATAATAATCTGCAAATGTCAATAATAATACTTATTTATGTCAATATGCTGCATTTGCACAAGTGACACATCATTATTACATGTTAAATAAGATGTATGACAATGTATAAATCATTGTCACTACTTGTCATTATGCTCTTAGGCATACGCCAAAGTCGAAAGTGGCGTAAGGCAGGGCTGTATTCTCTCGCCGATTCTTTTTTTATAGATGATCAGCGATGTGCTTCATGCAGCTTTGTCAACGAAAGACAGAGGACCTCGATGGAAACAGAAATTTGGGCCTTCAGCTAGGGAGCTGAATCTTATCAAGGCCAAAACAAAAATTAACAGCCCTGGAATAAACTCATTGCCTGGGTAGCAGTCAAAGAGAGTAGACAGTTTTCAGTATCTTGGGAGTATTGTCTCTCCAGACGCTCTCCAGAATACAGCGGAGTAATGGAATCGGTCCAACCACCAAGGTGAAACTGTTCATATCAAACGTTGAAAACTGCAACAGGCCCAATTTCACTTTTTAAAGAAGTCAATCGTCGATAACTAACCACACTACGCAACTAATGCCCTCAATTCTTTAAATTTATATTTTTCAAATTATTAACTTCAACTATTAATGCTGAAACACTTTTATTAAAATTTGATTAAGGGAATGATTACAATCAGAACTGAATGCATATGCCTTCAAATGATCTATCTAGCAGCAGGAGTGGCTACATATTTGCAGTTGCAACTGGTGCCACAGCTGAAGCTGCATCCGGAGCCGGAGCTGCACCCGGAGACGGAAGCGGAATTATTGCTGCTGCATCAGGAGCCGGAGCCGTAGCTGCAACCACAGCCGGAGCCGGAGCTTGAGCCGAAGCCGAAGCCGAAGCTAGAGATGCAACAATGATCAACCATACTATGGTTATTGCAACTTAAGATAAATAAATAAAATTAGGTTTAATTTGTTTTTCGATAGTATCACTGGCATACCTTTCATCATGACTGAGTGTACGTATGTATATATTATCCGTTAGATTTTATTCCTCCAAAGGTCTATCGAAAACTGCGGAGTATTATTTAAATTCTATATATAAGTAGCAAAAAAAGAGCCAGCAAAAATTTTGTTTAATAAAATTTGTGATGGTAATCAGTGCTGCCACTAAGAAAAAATTCGCGTAACAAATTTGCTTAGCAAAATTAATTAAGTCCTTATTATAACATTTTAATTTCCATTGCAATTGAAGTCAAAACTAAACGTATTCTAGGAAATGTGCTGCTTGTGTACGGTAGAACAGGGACCTAAGTTTTTGTCATAAAAATGAACATCTAGTTTTACTTTTTCTATGTGTGATTGTGATTGTGTGAGCTCTAAAATCTCAAAAATCTGTTTCATATTTCGTCTCTCAAACATTTTAGAGTGTTCGTCGCAAGATTGGAAAGCGAGTAGCACTTTTACTACGATCGTAGCGAAGTGGCAGCGCTGATTGTAATCATCCATCCCACTATAAAATGTAGTTAGGCAGCAGATATTGTGACCCTGCCCCCATCATATCTATGATATTTCATGTGGCGCTACTTAATACATAAAATACCTAATTAAAGTAAATGAAAATAATTATTAAATCAGTAATTATCTGAAAGTTTCTAAAAGATTTGAAAGCAATCATAGATATTGATAGAAATGGTCACTGCATTTGGCAACCTTTTCCTATTGCAAAGTTAGAATAAGTGAATAAGCATTTTTTTGGACGCCTATTATTATTTTAAATCACATTCTAAAAGAAAAAGTGCTTCAATGAATTAACTACAGAAACTCCACCATCTCCAGAACCCACATATTCAGGTCCTCCAGTTGTCACATCTACGACAAAATCTACGCTATCAACTGAATCAACGATGTCAACTACTGAATCAAATGAATCACCGCAAGAATTATTCCGTTAATTTTATATTACAATTAAAAATTAAAAACACTGTCTCCGTACTTTTTTTACTTACTTATGTCCTGTATCCACTTGTGAGAATCGTAAGGACTCTAAAAAGACCGGTTACTTTCACTGCGCCTTCTATCTGAGCTCTGTAGGGTTGCAATTCAAGGTGAGATCGGAGTTTTTCTTCTAGTACTTTACTAAAGGCCAATTTCACAATAAGACGATTTTCTCGAAAACGACTATAATGATTTTGATATTTGAGTTAGTGTAGACAAATGCAAATATTTTTTTCAAAAATTTTAGAATTTTTTTTTTTATTTAAAAATTTATTCATTTCCAACTAACAGCATATATGTAGGTGCAGGTAGGTACGTACGATCCAGTCGTGCACTATATTTTAGGGAGCCTAACGGTCATTCACTTCTTCCACTTATCCGGAAAACACTCGGCATAAAACACCCTTTGCGCAGGACAAAGTTAGGCAGACCGAGCGATTTGGTATCTACCTATACTTACCACACACACTCTAAAAAATATGTAATTTCTTTTAGGTATACTCGATGACTTAAGTGATTCGACGGTTCTTGGACTGTAAGTCAATCGTCGATAACTAGCCACGCTACCCTCAATTCTTAGAATTTATATTTTCCAAATTATTAACTTCAACTTTTAAAGCTGAAACACTTTTATTAAAATTTGATTAAATGAATGACTACAATCGTAATACTTTAAGATCTGAAAATATGTATATTCTTTGAGTTGCTTGGACGATGTCAGAACTGAATGCATAAGCCTTCAAATGATCTATCTAGCAGCAGGAGCCACAGCTGGTGCGACTGGAGTTGCAGCAGGTGCCGGAGGTACACCCGGAGCCGGCACTGCACCCGGAGCCGGAGCTGCACCCGGAGCCGCAGTCATAGCTGCACCCAGAGCTAGAAGCGTAGCTGCCCCCAGAATCGGAAGGATTGCTGCATTCGGAGCCGGAGCCGTAGCTGCATCCACAGCCGTAGCTGCATCCACAGCCGAAGCCGAAGCTAGAGATGCAACAATGATCAACCATATTATGGTTATTGCAACTTAAGATAAATAAATAAAATTAGGTTTAATTTGTTTTTCGATAGTGTCACTGGCATACCTTTCATCATGAATGAGTGTTTGTATATATTATCCGTTAGATTTTATTCCTCCAGGTCTATCGAAAACTGCGGAATATTATTTAAATTCTATGTATAAGTTCCAAAAAAATGCCAGCAAAAATTTTGTTTGATAAAATTTGTGATTGTAATCAGTGCTGCCACTAAGAAAAACATTTGCGTAACAAATTTGCGTAGCAAAACTCAAGCGGGACCGCTTTAATTTTTACACACTTGGCAGTGTGTTTAAATTTCTTGCCAATTTTAAAAGAAGCCTCAAATTGAAAATACATATTATGTGCAATGCACTTGGCGAATTTCATTTGATACGGTTAAATAATTGCATTTACTTTTTACGTAAACGCTCGACAAACACAATTTTTCAACTGCACTAAGCAATAAATAAATAATTCAAATATCTCTCTTCAAAACCATGGTAATACCATTTTCACATTAGAGCACAAAAATAACTGGCTGGTGACAAAAACTGCTTGTGGCGTGAGTTTTGTTCTTCTTTAGGGCGTCAATGTTTACAGTCTTTCCCTGCCTGCTCATTTTCGAAAACATTCGGAGGCTAAATCGTTCTATAAATTTCTCCCAATAGGCTCTGTAAAAGTTTTAAAAAACTTAATCGAAAAATCATCCACGACGACGAAGCATGTCGTTGCTTTTCTTGGGAGTCTAAATTTTTTTGCTTGAATAGGCTCATTCGAACTGATCCTCATCCGAAGGTTATCGTTTCAATCGTTTACTGGATATTGCTTGATATTCCGACCACTAGATTTAAGGATGGCATATTTGCAGCTGATTATTACTGTTTTTGGTGCCTTCTTAATTGAAGTCAATGCCTCCTTCAATTATCCGCTATGATGAAATGAACAAAAAGTCAACATTTTGTTTAAAAAACTGACACGTTGAACTTTTCTAACCATAATCAAAATTACGTAATGACGTAACCTAATGTCATAACCGAACGAAACGCTTATTTTCTGTAAAATCCAACCAATGACCATAATGGTTAATGTACATATCTGTCAAATCCAAAAATCATAGCTCATTTTTTTGCGCAAAGATGACAACTGCATTGAGCATATTTAATGAGCGATTGAGCGACTCTCTTATATTCGCTCATGTTTGCAAAAATGAATTAAAATTATGAACGTTGGGCTTATTATCTGTTGCTGTCTCATTGTACTATTACAAAATCTATCATAGAATTTCTTTTTACAGCAGTACCTACTTCTCACTTTCAAATAGCCAAGCTTGAACTTCTGCGTTTACGATTCGATTACATAAAAACGCGCACAAAGTTTACAAAGAAACAATTTTGTCTAACTGCCTAAGAGTATGCAACATATAATGTATCAGCAAATTATTTTCGGTCACGACTCGGATCCGAAGTCCGACACGTCAGTTGAAAAACGTCTGTCATACTTCAATGATAAGTACACAATTAACCAAACAGGAGATTAAGTACAATTTTTATCAACCATATTGATTTTTGTTCACTTTATTCCTTTTATTACCCTTTCAGTTTTACATTTTAATTTTTATGGAAAAAAATCTGTAATTCTTTAAAAATTACTGATTAAAAGCCCGCACAGTATCTCTTGTCCACTACTAAGGAAATATTTAAATATATATACGTATACATAAAAATAATATTTAAAATAATTGTATTAGTTAATGTAAAACAAAAACCCACTTAACTATAAAAAAAAAAAAACTTTTAGTGAAACAAAAATTATTAGAAAAATAAATATATTAGTAAATTTATAATTGTTTTAGCAAAGTTATACAAAATAAAAACAAAACAATATTTGTTGTGTAAATTAGAAAAGAATAAAAAATGAAACACCTTGAACTAAATAAATAAACAACATGAAACATATGTATCTATGAATAGACTTGAAAATAAACAATACATATCACAACAAAAGTATTTATATACATATAAACATACATACATATATATGTACTAACAAATTATTATACACGAAAGATATATATATATTTAAACCAAAAAGATTAAAGATATTAGTCAGCTGTTTCTCTTTTATTTAAACAAAAAATAATAAATAAATAAAGGAAACGGTGCAACTAAATGCGTATATACAGTTTATAGGCGTTTATTTACTGAAAAGTGTGTTCACCATTTGTTAATCCTATCAGAGAATTGTATGGATTTTAATTGTTAATTTCACAACCAAAGGGGAATTTATTTATTTACCTTTATTTGGAAAACAAAATTTGTATACAAATAAAAAAAACTAATTTTGTTCGATTGGAAAAAAATACATTATGCATTCCCCATAGAACAAAATATGCATACATATATAAATGTTGAATGTTTAAATAAATTTGAAATAAATAGAAGCAATACTATATATTTGACGAAGAGAAAAGTTTATCCTTATACACTTGCATTTTTAATCTTATTAAATCCGGTCAATAATAATCTGCAAATGTCAATAATAATACTTATTTATGTCAATATGCTGCATTTGCACAAGTGACACATCATTATTACATGTTAAATAAGATGTATGACAATGTATAAATCATTGTCACTACTTGTCATTATGCTCTTAGGCATACGCCAAAGTCGAAAGTGGCGTAAGGCAGGGCTGTATTCTCTAGCCGATTCTTTTTTTATAGATGATCAGCGATGTGCTTCATGCAGCTTTGTCAACGAAAGACAGAGGACCTCGATGGAAACAGAAATTTGGGCCTTCAGCTAGGGAGCTGAATCTTATCAAGGCCAAAACAAAAATTAACAGCCCTGGAATAAACTCATTGCCTGGGTAGCAGTCAAAGAGAGTAGACAGTTTTCAGTATCTTGGGAGTATTGTCTCTCCAGACGCTCTCCAGAATACAGCGGAGTAATGGAATCGGTCCAACCACCAAGGTGAAACTGTTCATATCAAACGTTGAAAACTGCAACAGGCCCAATTTCACTTTTTAAAGAAGTCAATCGTCGATAACTAACCACACTACGCAACTAATGCCCTCAATTCTTTAAATTTATATTTTTCAAATTATTAACTTCAACTATTAATGCTGAAACACTTTTATTAAAATTTGATTAAGGGAATGATTACAATCAGAACTGAATGCATATGCCTTCAAATGATCTATCTACCCGGAGACGGAATCGGAATTATTTCTGCTGCATCAGGAGCCGGAGCCGGAGCTTGAGCCGAAGCCGAAGCCGAAGCTAGAGATGCAACAATGATCAACCATATTATGGTAAATGCAACTTAAAATAAATAAATAAAAATAAAATTAGGTTTAATTTGTTTTTTCGATAGTACCACTGGCATACCTTTCATCATGACTGCGTGTACGTATGTATATATTATCCGTTAGATTTTATTCCTCCAAAGGTCTATCGAAAACTGCGGAGTATTATTTAAATTCTATATATAAGTAGCAAAAAAAGAGCCAGCAAAAATTTTGTTTAATAAAATTTGTGATGGTAATCAGTGCTGCCACTAAGAAAAAATTCGCGTAACAAATTTGCTTAGCAAAATTAATTAAGTCCTTATTATAACATTTTAATTTCCATTGCAATTGAAGTCAAAACTAAACGTATTCTAGGAAATGTGCTGCTTGTGTACGGTAGAACAGGGACCTAAGTTTTTGTCATAAAAATGAACATTTAGTTTTACTTTTTCTATGTGTCATTGTGATTGTGTGAGCTCTAAAATCTCAAAAATCTGTTTCATATTTCGTCTCTCAAACATTTTAGAGTGTTCGTAGCAAGATTGGAAAGCGAGTAGCACTTTTACTAAGATCGTATCGAAGTGGCAGCGCTGATTGTAATCATCCATCCCACTATAAAATGTAGTTAGGCAGCAGATATTGTGACCCTGCCCCCATCATATCTATGATATTTCATGTGGCGCTACTTAATACATAAAATACCTAATTAAAGTAAATGAAAATAATTATTAAATCAGTAATTATCTGAAAGTTTCTAAAAGATTTGAAAGATATTGATAGAAATGGTCACTGCATTTGGCAACCTTTTCCTATTGCAAAGTTAGAATAAGTGAATAAGCATTTTTTTGGATTAAAGCCTATTATTATTTTAAATCACATTCTAAAAGAAAAAGTGCTTCAATGAATTAACTACAGAAACTCCACCATCTCCAGAACCCACATACGCTACCTACGCTATCAACTGAATCAACGATGTCAACTACTGAATCAAATGAATCACCGCAAGAATTATTCCGTTAATTTTATATTACAATTAAAAATTAAAAACACTGTCTCCGTACTTTTTTTACTTACTTATGTCCTGTATCCACTTGTGAGAATCGTAAGGACTCTAAAAAGACCGGTTACTTTCACTGCGCCTTCTATCTGAGCTCTGTAGGGTTGCAATTCAAGGTGAGATCGGAGTTTTTCTTCTAGTACTTTACTAAAGGCCAATTTCACAATAAGACGATTTTCTCGAAAACGACTATAATGATTTTGATATTTGAGTTAGTGTAGACAAATGCAAATATTTTTTTCAAAAATTTTAGAATTTTTTTTTTTTATTTAAAAATTTATTCATTTCCAACTAACAGCATATATGTAGGTGCAGGTAGGTACGTACGATCCAGTCGTGCACTATATTTTAGGGAGCCTAACGGTCATTCACTTCTTCCACTTATCCGGAAAACACTCGGCATAAAACACCCTTTGCGCAGGACAAAGTTAGGCAGACCGAGCGATTTGGTATCTACCTATACTTACCACACACACTCTAAAAAATATGTAATTTCTTTTAGGTATACTCGATGACTTAAGTGATTCGACGGTTCTTGGACTGTAAGTCAATCGTCGATAACTAGCCACGCTACCCTCAATTCTTAGAATTTATATTTTCCAAATTATTAACTTCAACTTTTAAAGCTGAAACACTTTTATTAAAATTTGATTAAATGAATGACTACAATCGTAATACTTTAAGATCTGAAAATATGTATATTCTTTGAATTGCTTGGACGATGTCAGAACTGAATGCATAAGCCTTCAAATGATCTATCTAGCAGCAGGAGCCACAGCTGGTGCGACTGGAGTTGCAGCAGGTGCCGGAGGTACACCCGGAGCCGGCACTGCACCCGGAGCCGGAGCTGCACCCGGAGCCGGAGCTGCACCCGGAGCCGCAGTCATAGCTGCACCCAGAGCTAGAAGCGTAGCTGCCCCCAGAATCGGAAGGATTGCTGCATTCGGAGCCGGAGCCGTAGCTGCATCCACAGCCGTAGCTGCATCCACAGCCGAAGCCGAAGCTAGAGATGCAACAATGATCAACCATATTATGGTTATTGCAACTTAAGATAAATAAATAAAATTAGGTTTAATTTGTTTTTCGATAGTGTCACTGGCATACCTTTCATCATGAATGAGTGTTTGTATATATTATCCGTTAGATTTTATTCCTCCAGGTCTATCGAAAACTGCGGAATATTATTTAAATTCTATGTATAAGTTCCAAAAAAATGCCAGCAAAAATTTTGTTTGATAAAATTTGTGATTGTAATCAGTGCTGCCACTAAGAAAAACATTTGCGTAACAAATTTGCGTAGCAAAACTCAAGCGGGACCGCTTTAATTTTTACACACTTGGCAGTGTGTTTAAATTTCTTGCCAATTTTAAAAGAAGCCTCAAATTGAAAATACATATTATGTGCAATGCACTTGGCGAATTTCATTTGATACGGTTAAATAATTGCATTTACTTTTTACGTAAACGCTCGACAAACACAATTTTTCAACTGCACTAAGCAATAAATAAATAATTCAAATATCTCTCTTCAAAACCATGGTAATACCATTTTCACATTA
This sequence comes from Chalcosyrphus nemorum, assembly GCA_949716465.1. NCBI lineage: Eukaryota > Metazoa > Arthropoda > Insecta > Diptera > Syrphidae > Chalcosyrphus > Chalcosyrphus nemorum. The sequence goes on along the minus strand of OX454333.1, from coordinate 14,968,213 downwards.
GAGCACAAAAATAACTGGCTGGTGACAAAAACTGCTTGTGGCGTGAGTTTTGTTCTTCTTTAGGGCGTCAATGTTTACAGTCTTTCCCTGCCTGCCCATTTTCGAAAACATTCGGAGGCTAAATCGTTCTATAAATTTCTCCCAATAGGCTCTGTAAAAGTTTTAAAAAACTTAATCGAAAAATCATCCACGACGACGAAGCATGTCGTTGCTTTTCTTGGGAGTCTAAATTTGTTTGCTTTAATATGCTCATTCGAACTGATCCTCATCCGAAGGTTATCGTTTCAATCGTTTACTGGATATTGCTTGATATTCCGACCACTAGATTTAAGGATGGCATATTTGCAGCTGATTATTACTGTTTTTGGTGCCTTCTTAATTGAAGTCAATGCCTCCTTCAATTATCCGCTATGATGAAATGAACAAATAGTCAACATTTTGTTTAAAAAACTGACACGTTGAACCTTTCTAACCATAATCAAAATTACGTAATGACGTAACCTAATGTCATAACCGAACGAAACGCTTATTTTCTGTAAAATCCAACCAATGACCATAATGGTTAATGTACATATCTGTCAAATCCAAAGATCATAGCTCATTTTTTTGCGCAAAGATGACAACTGCATTGAGCATATTTAATGAGCGATTGAGCGACTCTCTTATATTCGCTCATGTTTGCAAAAATGAATTAAAATTATGAACGTTGGGCTTATTATCTGTTGCTGTCTCATTGTACTATTACAAAATCTATCATAGAATTTCTTTTTACAGCAGTACCTACTTCTCACTTTCAAATAGCCAAGCTTGAACTTCTGCGTTTACGATTCGATTACATAAAAACGCGCACAAAGTTTACAAAGAAACAATTTTGTCTAACTGCCTAAGAGTATGCAACATATAATGTATCAGCAAATTATTTTCGGTCACGACTCGGATCCGAAGTCCGACACGTCAGTTGAAAAACGTCTGTCATACTTCAATGATAAGTACACAATTAACCAAACAGGAGATTAAGTACAATTTTTATCAACCATATTTGATTTTTGTTCACTTTATTCCTTTTATTACCCTTTCAGTTTTACATTTTAATTTTTATGGAAAAAAATCTGTAATTCTTTAAAAATTACTGATTAAAAGCCCGCACAGTATCTCTTGTCCACTACTAAGGAAATATTTAAATATATATACGTATACATAAAAATAATATTTAAAATAATTGTATTAGTTAATGTAAAACAAAAACCCACTTAACTATAAAAAAAAAAAAACTTTTAGTGAAACAAAAATTATTAGAAAAATAAATATATTAGTAAATTTATAATTGTTTTAGCAAAGTTATACAAAATAAAAACAAAACAATATTTGTTGTGTAAATTAGAAAAGAATAAAAAATGAAACACCTTGAACTAAATAAATAAACAACATGAAACATATGTATCTATGAATAGACTTGAAAATAAACAATACATATCACAACAAAAGTATTTATATACATATAAACATACATACATATATATGTACTAACAAATTATTATACACGAAAGATATATATATATTTAAACCAAAAAGATTAAAGATATTAGTCAGCTGTTTCTCTTTTATTTAAACAAAAAATAATAAATAAATAAAGGAAACGGTGCAACTAAATGCGTATATACAGTTTATAGGCGTTTATTTACTGAAAAGTGTGTTCACCATTTGTTAATCCTATCAGAGAATTGTATGGATTTTAATTGTTAATTTCACAACCAAAGGGGAATTTATTTATTTACCTTTATTTGGAAAACAAAATTTGTATACAAATAAAAAAAACTAATTTTGTTCGATTGGAAAAAAATACATTATGCATTCCCCATAGAACAAAATATGCATACATATATAAATGTTGAATGTTTAAATAAATTTGAAATAAATAGAAGCAATACTATATATTTGACGAAGAGAAAAGTTTATCCTTATACACTTGCATTTTTAATCTTATTAAATCCGGTCAATAATAATCTGCAAATGTCAATAATAATACTTATTTATGTCAATATGCTGCATTTGCACAAGTGACACATCATTATTACATGTTAAATAAGATGTATGACAATGTATAAATCATTGTCACTACTTGTCATTATGCTCTTAGGCATACGCCAAAGTCGAAAGTGGCGTAAGGCAGGGCTGTATTCTCTCGCCGATTCTTTTTTTATAGATGATCAGCGATGTGCTTCATGCAGCTTTGTCAACGAAAGACAGAGGACCTCGATGGAAACAGAAATTTGGGCCTTCAGCTAGGGAGCTGAATCTTATCAAGGCCAAAACAAAAATTAACAGCCCTGGAATAAACTCATTGCCTGGGTAGCAGTCAAAGAGAGTAGACAGTTTTCAGTATCTTGGGAGTATTGTCTCTCCAGACGCTCTCCAGAATACAGCGGAGTAATGGAATCGGTCCAACCACCAAGGTGAAACTGTTCATATCAAACGTTGAAAACTGCAACAGGCCCAATTTCACTTTTTAAAGAAGTCAATCGTCGATAACTAACCACACTACGCAACTAATGCCCTCAATTCTTTAAATTTATATTTTTCAAATTATTAACTTCAACTATTAATGCTGAAACACTTTTATTAAAATTTGATTAAGGGAATGATTACAATCAGAACTGAATGCATATGCCTTCAAATGATCTATCTAGCAGCAGGAGTGGCTACATATTTGCAGTTGCAACTGGTGCCACAGCTGAAGCTGCATCCGGAGCCGGAGCTGCACCCGGAGACGGAAGCGGAATTATTGCTGCTGCATCAGGAGCCGGAGCCGTAGCTGCAACCACAGCCGGAGCCGGAGCTTGAGCCGAAGCCGAAGCCGAAGCTAGAGATGCAACAATGATCAACCATACTATGGTTATTGCAACTTAAGATAAATAAATAAAATTAGGTTTAATTTGTTTTTCGATAGTATCACTGGCATACCTTTCATCATGACTGAGTGTACGTATGTATATATTATCCGTTAGATTTTATTCCTCCAAAGGTCTATCGAAAACTGCGGAGTATTATTTAAATTCTATATATAAGTAGCAAAAAAAGAGCCAGCAAAAATTTTGTTTAATAAAATTTGTGATGGTAATCAGTGCTGCCACTAAGAAAAAATTCGCGTAACAAATTTGCTTAGCAAAATTAATTAAGTCCTTATTATAACATTTTAATTTCCATTGCAATTGAAGTCAAAACTAAACGTATTCTAGGAAATGTGCTGCTTGTGTACGGTAGAACAGGGACCTAAGTTTTTGTCATAAAAATTAACATTTAGTTTTACTTTTTATACCCTATCCTAAGGGTATATTAAGTTTGATACATAGTTTGTAACATAGAGAAATATTGCAGACAGACCCAATAAAGTATATATATAAATGATCAGTATCAATAGCCAATTCGATTGAGCCATGTCCGTCCGTCTGTCCGTCCGTCTGTCCGTCCGTCTGTCCGTCCGTCTGTCCGTCCGTCTGTCCGTCTGTCTGTCACCAGTTTTTGGGCCTTAAATTTTGAGCTAGGTCAATGAAACTTTGTATGCGAGGTCTTTGGACATCGGGACAGAACAAGTGTAAAAATTTTTAAAATCCGCCCACTGTCACGCCCACTTTTCAAAAAATCACCTTTTTCCACTATTTTTATATGAAACTCGAAAAAACTTACTTAAGCAAATATGTAGATATCCACTGAATCTACAAATTGTCTATACATTGTATATGGCCACGCCCACTTTTTAGGGGCGTTTACTTCAAAAATTAATTTTCGAGTAAAAATATTAGTTTATAGGGCAAAATAGAAAATTTTGTGAATACATTTTCCACCGCCCACTAACACGAGCAAATAAGATAGGGATAGGGTATCATACGATCCGCTCCAGGCGGATTGTAGCATTTTTTCACTGGTTCTATGTGTCATTGTGATTGTGTGAGCTCTAAAATCTCAAAAATCTGTTTCATATTTCGTCTCTCAAACATTTTAGAGTGTTCGTAGCAAGATTGGAAAGCGAGTAGCACTTTTACTACGATCGTATCGAAGTGGCAGCGCTGATTGTAATCATCCATCCCACTATAAAATGTAGTTAGGCAGCAGATATTGTGACCCTGCCCCCATCATATCTATGATATTTCATGTGGCGCTACTTAATACATAAAATACCTAATTAAAGTAAATGAAAATAATTATTAAATCAGTAATTATCTGAAAGTTTCTAAAAGATTTGAAAGATATTGATAGAAATGGTCACTGCATTTGGCAACCTTTTCCTATTGCAAAGTTAGAATAAGTGAATAAGCATTTTTTTGGATTAAAGCCTATTATTATTTTAAATCACATTCTAAAAGAAAAAGTGCTTCAATGAATTAACTACAGAAACTCCACCATCTCCAGAACCCACATACGCTACCTACGCTATCAACTGAATCAACGATGTCAACTACTGAATCAAATGAATCACCGCAAGAATTATTCCGTTAATTTTATATTACAATTAAAAATTAAAAACACTGTCTCCGTACTTTTTTTACTTACTTATGTCCTGTATCCACTTGTGAGAATCGTAAGGACTCTAAAAAGACCGGTTACTTTCACTGCGCCTTCTATCTGAGCTCTGTAGGGTTGCAATTCAAGGTGAGATCGGAGTTTTTCTTCTAGTACTTTACTAAAGGCCAATTTCACAAAAAGACCATTTTCTCGAAAACGACTATAACGATTTTGATTCAATTTCATATTTGAGTTAGTGTAGACAAATGCAAATATTTTTTTCAAAAATTTAAGAATTTTTTTTTTTTTTTTTATTAAAAATTTATTCATTTCCAACTAACAGCATATATGTAGGTGCAGGTAGGTACGTACGATCCAGTCGTGCACTATATTTTAGGGAACGGTCATTCCCTTCTTCCACTTATCCGGAAAACACTCGGCATAAAACACCCTTTGCGCAGGACAAAGTTAGGCAGACCGAGCGATTTGGTATCTACCTATACTTACCACACACACTCTAAAAAATATGTAATTTCTTTTAGGTATACTCGATGACTTAAGTGATTCGACGGTTCTCGGACTGTAAGTCAATCGTTGATAACTAGCCACGCTACCGTCAATTCTTAGAATTTATATTTTCCAAATTATTAACTCCAACTTTTAAAGCTGAAACACTTTTATTAAAATTTGATTAAATGAATGACTACAATCGTAATACTTTAAGATCTGAAAATATATTCTTTGAATTGCTTGGACGATGTCAGAACTGAATGCATAAGCCTTCAAATGATCTATCTAGCAGCAGGAGCCACAGCTGGTGCGACTGGAGTTGCAACAGGTGCCGGAGCTACACCCGGAGCCGGCACTGCACCCGGAGCCGGAGCTGCACCCGGAGCCGCAGCCATAGCTGCACCCAGAGCCAGAAGCGTAGCTGCCCCCAGAATCGGAAGGATTGCTGCATTCGGAGCCGGAGCCGTAGCTGCATCCACAGCCGTAGCTGCATCCACAGCCGTAGCTGCATCCACAGCCGGAGCCGGAGCTTGAGCCGAAGCCGAAGCTAGAGATGCAACAATGGACAACCATATTATGGTAAATGCAACTTAAGATAAATAAATAAAATTAGGTTTAATTTGTTTTTCGATAGTATCACTGGCATACCTTTCATCATGAGTGAGTGTTTGTATATATTATCCGTTAGATTTTATTCCTCCAAAGGTCTATCGAAAACTGCGGAATATTATTTAAATTCTATGTATACTTAAGTTCCAAAAAAATGCCAGCAAAAATTTTGTTTGATAAAATTTGTGATTGTAATCAGTGCTGCCACTAAGAAAAACATTTGCGTAACAAATTTGCGTAGCAAAACTCAAGCGGGACCTCTTTAATTTTTACACACTTGGCAGTGTGTTTAAATTTCTTGCCAATTTTAAAAGAACCCTCAAATTGAAAATACATATTATGTGCAATGCACTTGGCGAATTTCATTTGATACGGTTAAATAATTGCATTTACTTTTTACGTAAACGCTCGACAAACACAATCCTGGAGGAACACAATTTTTCAACTGCACTAAGCAATAAATAAATAATTCAAATATCTCTCTTCAAAACCATGGTAATACCGTTTTTACATTAGAGCACAAAAATAACTGGCTGGTGACAAAAACTGCTTGTGGCGTGAGTTTTGTTCTTCTTTAGGGCGTCAATGTTTACAGTCTTTCCCTGCCTGCTCATTTTCGAAAACATTCGGAGGCTAAATCGTTCTATAAATTTCTCCCAATAGGCTCTGTAAAAGTTTTAAAAAACTTAATCGAAAAATCATCCACGACGACGAAGCATGTCGTTGCTTTTCTTGGGAGTCTAAATTTTTTTGCTTGAATATGCTCATTCGAACTGATCCTCATCCGAAGGTTATCGTTTCAATCGTTTACTGGATATTGCTTGATATTCCGACCACTAGATTTAAGGATGGCATATTTGCAGCTGATTATTACTGTTTTTGGTGCCTTCTTAATTGAAGTCAATGCCTCCTTCAATTATCCGCTATGATGAAATGAACAAATAGTCAACATTTTGTTTAAAAAACTGACACGTTGAACCTTTCTAACCATAATCAAAATTACGTAATGACGTAACCTAATGTCATAACCGAACGAAACGCTTATTTTCTGTAAAATCCAACCAATGACCATAATGGTTAATGTACATATCTGTCAAATCCAAAGATCATAGCTCATTTTTTTGCGCAAAGATGGCAACTGCATTGAGCATATTTAATGAGCGATTGAGCGACTCTCTTATATTCGCTCATGTTTGCAAAAATGAATTAAAATTATGAACGTTGGGCTTATCATTTATTGCTGTCTCATTGTACTATTACAACCGCGGTACCTACACTAGGTTCAAAATCTATCATAGAATTTCTTTTTACAGCAGTACCTACTTCTCACTTTCAAATAGCCAAGCTTGAACTTCTACGTTTACGATTCGATTTCTCTACGAAAACATAAAAACGCGCACAAAGTTTACAAAGAAACAATTTTGCCTAACTGCCTAAGAGTATGCAACCTACAATGTATCAGCAAATTATTTTCGGTCACGACTCGGATCCGCAGTCCGACACGTCATTTGAAAAACGTCTGTCATACGATAAGTACACAATTAACCAATCACGAGATTAAGTACAATTTTTATCAACCATATTGATTTTTGTTCACTTTATTCCTTTTATTACCCTCTCAGTTGTATATTATAATTTGTATGGAAAAAAATCTGTAATTCTTTAAAAATTACTGATTAAAAGCCCGCACAGTATCTCTTGTCCACTACTAAGGAAATATTTAAATATATATACGTATACATAAAAATAATATATAAAATAATTGTATTAGTTAATGTAAAACAAAAACCCACTTAACTATAAAAAAAAAAACTTTTAGTGAAACAAAAATTATTAGAAAAATAAATATATTAGTAAATTTATAATTGTTTTAGCAAAGTTATACAAAATAAAAACAAAACAATATTTGTTGTGTAAATTAGAAAAGAATAAAAAAAGAAACACCTTGAACTAAATAAATAAACAACATGAAACATATCTATGAATAGACTTGAAAATAAACAATACATATCACAACAAAAGTATTTATATACATATAAACATACATACATATATATGTACTAACAAATTATTATACACGAAAGATATATATATATTTAAACCAAAAAGATTAAAGATATTATTAGTCAGCTGTTTCTCTTCTATTTAAACAAAAAATAATAATTAAATAAAGGAAAAGGTGCAACTAAATGCGTATATACAGTTTATAGGCGTTAATTTACTGAAAAGTGTGTTCACCATTTGTTAGTCCTATCAGAGAATTGTATGGAATTTAATTGTTAATTTCACAACCAAAGGGGAATTTATTTATTTACCTTTATTTGGAAAACAAAATTTGTATACAAATAAAAAAAACTAATTTTGTTCGATTGGAAAAAAATACATTATGCATTCCCCATAAAACAAAATATGCATACATATATAAATGTTGAATGTTTAAATAAATTTGAAGTAAATAGAAGCAATACTATATATTTGACGAAGAGAAAAGTTTATCCTTATACACTTGTATTTTTAATCCATGTATAAATCATTGTCACTACTTGTCATTATGCTCTTAGGCATACGCCAAAGTCGAAAGTGGCGTAAGGCAGGGCTGTATTCTCTCGCCGATTCTTTTTTTTTATAGATGATCAGCGATGTGCTTCATGCAGCTTTGTCAACGAAAGACAGAGGACCTCGATGGAAACAGAAATATGGGCCTTCACCTAGGGAGCTGAATCTTATCAAGGCCAAAACAAAAATTAACAGCCCTGGAATAAACTCATTGCCTGGGTAGCAGTCAAAGAGAGTAGACAGTTTTCAGTATCTTGGGAGTATTGTCTCTCCAGACGCTCTCCAGAATACAGCGGACTAATGGAATCGGTCCAACCACCAAGGTGAAACTGTTCATATCAAACGTTGAAAACTGCAACAGGTGCCTATCTGCTAGCCCAATTTTACTTTTTAAAGAAGTCAATCGTCGATAACTAACTACACTACGCAACTAATGCCCTCAATTCTTTAAATTTATATTTTTCAAATTATTAACTTCAACTATTAATGCTGAAACACTTTTATTAAAATTTGATTAAATGAATGACTACAATCGTAATACTTTAAGATCTGAAAATATATTCTTTGAATTGCTTGGACGATGTCAGAACTGAATGCATATGCCTTCAAATGATCTATCTAGCAGCAGGAGTGGCTACTGGCGCAGTTGCAACTGGTGCCACAGCTGAAGCTGCACCCGGAGACGGAATCGGAAGGATTGCTGCATCAGGAGCCGGAAGCGTAGGTACCTCCGGAATCGGAAGGATTGCTGCATCAGGAGCCGGAGCCGTAGCTGCAACCACAGCCGGAGCCGGAGCTTGAGCCGAAGCCGAAGCCGAAGCTAGAGATGCAACAATGATCAACCATATTATGGTAAATGCAACTTAAAATAAATAAATAAAAATAAAATTAGGTTTAATTTGTTTTTTCGATAGTATCACTGGCATACCTTTCATTATGAGTGAGTTGTAGGTATATATTATCCGTTAGATTTTATTCCTCCAAAGGTCTATCGAAAACTGCGGAATATTATTTAAATTCTATGTATACTTAAGTTCCAAAAAAATGCCAGCAAAAATTTTGTTTGATAAAATTTGTGATTGTAATCAGTGCTGCCACTAAGAAAAACATTTGCGTAACAAATTTGCGTAGCAAAACTCAAGCGGGACCTCTTTAATTTTTACACACTTGGCAGTGTGTTTAAATTTCTTGCCAATTTTAAAAGAACCCTCAAATTGAAAATACATATTATGTGCAATGCACTTGGCGAATTTCATTTGATACGGTTAAATAATTGCATTTACTTTTTACGTAAACGCTCGACAAACACAATCCTGGAGGAACACAATTTTTCAACTGCACTAAGCAATAAATAAATAATTCAAATATCTCTCTTCAAAACCATGGTAATACCGTTTTTACATTAGAGCACAAAAATAACTGGCTGGTGACAAAAACTGCTTGTGGCGTGAGTTTTGTTCTTCTTTAGGGCGTCAATGTTTACAGTCTTTCCCTGCCTGCTCATTTTCGAAAACATTCGGAGGCTAAATCGTTCTATAAATTTCTCCCAATAGGCTCTGTAAAAGTTTTAAAAAACTTAATCGAAAAATCATCCACGACGACGAAGCATGTCGTTGCTTTTCTTGGGAGTCTAAATTTTTTTGCTTGAATATGCTCATTCGAACTGATCCTCATCCGAAGGTTATCGTTTCAATCGTTTACTGGATATTGCTTGATATTCCGACCACTAGATTTAAGGATGGCATATTTGCAGCTGATTATTACTGTTTTTGGTGCCTTCTTAATTGAAGTCAATGCCTCCTTCAATTATCCGCTATGATGAAATGAACAAATAGTCAACATTTTGTTTAAAAAACTGACACGTTGAACCTTTCTAACCATAATCAAAATTACGTAATGACGTAACCTAATGTCATAACCGAACGAAACGCTTATTTTCTGTAAAATCCAACCAATGACCATAATGGTTAATGTACATATCTGTCAAATCCAAAGATCATAGCTCATTTTTTTGCGCAAAGATGGCAACTGCATTGAGCATATTTAATGAGCGATTGAGCGACTCTCTTATATTCGCTCATGTTTGCAAAAATGAATTAAAATTATGAACGTTGGGCTTATCATTTATTGCTGTCTCATTGTACTATTACAACCGCGGTACCTACACTAGGTTCAAAATCTATCATAGAATTTCTTTTTACAGCAGTACCTACTTCTCACTTTCAAATAGCCAAGCTTGAACTTCTACGTTTACGATTCGATTTCTCTACGAAAACATAAAAACGCGCACAAAGTTTACAAAGAAACAATTTTGCCTAACTGCCTAAGAGTATGCAACCTACAATGTATCAGCAAATTATTTTCGGTCACGACTCGGATCCGCATCTGTCATACGATAAGTACACAATTAACCAATCACGAGATTAAGTACAATTTTTATCAACCATATTGATTTTTGTTCACTTTATTCCTTTTATTACCCTTTCAGTTTTACATTTTAATTTTTATGGAAAAAAATCTGTAATTCTTTAAAAATTACTGATTAAAAGCCCGCACAGTATCTCTTGTCCACTACTAAGGAAATATTTAAATATATATACGTATACATAAAAATAATATATAAAATAATTGTATTAGTTAATGTAAAACAAAAACCCACTTAACTATAAAAAAAAAACTTTTAGTGAAACAAAAATTATTAGAAAAATAAATATATTAGTAAATTTATAATTGTTTTAGCAAAGTTATACAAAATAAAAACAAAACAATATTTGTTGTGTAAATTAGAAAAGAATAAAAAAAGAAACACCTTGAACTAAATAAATAAACAACATGAAACATATCTATGAATAGACTTGAAAATAAACAATACATATCACAACAAAAGTATTTATATACATATAAACATACATACATATATATGTACTAACAAATTATTATACACGAAAGATATATATATATTTAAACCAAAAAGATTAAAGATATTATTAGTCAGCTGTTTCTCTTCTATTTAAACAAAAAATAATAATTAAATAAAGGAAAAGGTGCAACTAAATGCGTATATACAGTTTATAGGCGTTAATTTACTGAAAAGTGTGTTCACCATTTGTTAGTCCTATCAGAGAATTGTATGGAATTTAATTGTTAATTTCACAACCAAAGGGGAATTTATTTATTTACCTTTATTTGGAAAACAAAATTTGTATACAAATAAAAAAAACTAATTTTGTTCGATTGGAAAAAAATACATTATGCATTCCCCATAAAACAAAATATGCATACATATATAAATGTTGAATGTTTAAATAAATTTGAAGTAAATAGAAGCAATACTATATATTTGACGAAGAGAAAAGTTTATCCTTATACACTTGTATTTTTAATCCATGTATAAATCATTGTCACTACTTGTCATTATGCTCTTAGGCATACGCCAAAGTCGAAAGTGGCGTAAGGCAGGGCTGTATTCTCTCGCCGATTCTTTTTTTTTATAGATGATCAGCGATGTGCTTCATGCAGCTTTGTCAACGAAAGACAGAGGACCTCGATGGAAACAGAAATATGGGCCTTCACCTAGGGAGCTGAATCTTATCAAGGCCAAAACAAAAATTAACAGCCCTGGAATAAACTCATTGCCTGGGTAGCAGTCAAAGAGAGTAGACAGTTTTCAGTATCTTGGGAGTATTGTCTCTCCAGACGCTCTCCAGAATACAGCGGAGTAATGGAATCGGTCCAACCACCAAGGTGAAACTGTTCATATCAAACGTTGAAAACTGCAACAGGTGCCTATCTGCTAGCCCAATTTTACTTTTTAAAGAAGTCAATCGTCGATAACTAACTACACTACGCAACTAATGCCCTCAATTCTTTAAATTTATATTTTTCAAATTATTAACTTCAACTATTAATGCTGAAACACTTTTATTAAAATTTGATTAAATGAATGACTACAATCGTAATACTTTAAGATCTGAAAATATATTCTTTGAATTGCTTGGACGATGTCAGAACTGAATGCATATGCCTTCAAATGATCTATCTAGCAGCAGGAGTGGCTACTGGCGCAGTTGCAACTGGTGCCACAGCTGAAGCTGCACCCGGAGACGGAATCGGAAGGATTGCTGCATCAGGAGCCGGAAGCGTAGGTACCTCCGGAATCGGAAGGATTGCTGCATCAGGAGCCGGAGCCGTAGCTGCAACCACAGCCGGAGCCGGAGCTTGAGCCGAAGCCGAAGCCGAAGCTAGAGATGCAACAATGATCAACCATATTATGGTAAATGCAACTTAAAATAAATAAATAAAAATAAAATTAGGTTTAATTTGTTTTTTCGATAGTATCACTGGCATACCTTTCATTATGAGTGAGTTGTAGGTATATATTATCCGTTAGATTTTATTCCTCCAAAGGTCTATCGAAAACTGCGGAATATTATTTAAATTCTATGTATACTTAAGTTCCAAAAAAATGCCAGCAAAAATTTTGTTTGATAAAATTTGTGATTGTAATCAGTGCTGCCACTAAGAAAAACATTTGCGTAACAAATTTGCGTAGCAAAACTCAAGCGGGACCTCTTTAATTTTTACACACTTGGCAGTGTGTTTAAATTTCTTGCCAATTTTAAAAGAACCCTCAAATTGAAAATACATATTATGTGCAATGCACTTGGCGAATTTCATTTGATACGGTTAAATAATTGCATTTACTTTTTACGTAAACGCTCGACAAACACAATCCTGGAGGAACACAATTTTTCAACTGCACTAAGCAATAAATAAATAATTCAAATATCTCTCTTCAAAACCATGGTAATACCGTTTTTACATTAGAGCACAAAAATAACTGGCTGGTGACAAAAACTGCTTGTGGCGTGAGTTTTGTTCTTCTTTAGGGCGTCAATGTTTACAGTCTTTCCCTGCCTGCTCATTTTCGAAAACATTCGGAGGCTAAATCGTTCTATAAATTTCTCCCAATAGGCTCTGTAAAAGTTTTAAAAAACTTAATCGAAAAATCATCCACGACGACGAAGCATGTCGTTGCTTTTCTTGGGAGTCTAAATTTTTTTGCTTGAATATGCTCATTCGAACTGATCCTCATCCGAAGGTTATCGTTTCAATCGTTTACTGGATATTGCTTGATATTCCGACCACTAGATTTAAGGATGGCATATTTGCAGCTGATTATTACTGTTTTTGGTGCCTTCTTAATTGAAGTCAATGCCTCCTTCAATTATCCGCTATGATGAAATGAACAAATAGTCAACATTTTGTTTAAAAAACTGACACGTTGAACCTTTCTAACCATAATCAAAATTACGTAATGACGTAACCTAATGTCATAACCGAACGAAACGCTTATTTTCTGTAAAATCCAACCAATGACCATAATGGTTAATGTACATATCTGTCAAATCCAAAGATCATAGCTCATTTTTTTGCGCAAAGATGGCAACTGCATTGAGCATATTTAATGAGCGATTGAGCGACTCTCTTATATTCGCTCATGTTTGCAAAAATGAATTAAAATTATGAACGTTGGGCTTATCATTTATTGCTGTCTCATTGTACTATTACAACCGCGGTACCTACACTAGGTTCAAAATCTATCATAGAATTTCTTTTTACAGCAGTACCTACTTCTCACTTTCAAATAGCCAAGCTTGAACTTCTACGTTTACGATTCGATTTCTCTACGAAAACATAAAAACGCGCACAAAGTTTACAAAGAAACAATTTTGCCTAACTGCCTAAGAGTATGCAACCTACAATGTATCAGCAAATTATTTTCGGTCACGACTCGGATCCGCAGTCCGACACGTCATTTGAAAAACGTCTGTCATACGATAAGTACACAATTAACCAATCACGAGATTAAGTACAATTTTTATCAACCATATTGATTTTTGTTCACTTTATTCCTTTTATTACCCTTTCAGTTTTACATTTTAATTTTTATGGAAAAAAATCTGTAATTCTTTAAAAATTACTGATTAAAAGCCCGCACAGTATCTCTTGTCCACTACTAAGGAAATATTTAAATATATATACGTATACATAAAAATAATATATAAAATAATTGTATTAGTTAATGTAAAACAAAAACCCACTTAACTATAAAAAAAAAACTTTTAGTGAAACAAAAATTATTAGAAAAATAAATATATTAGTAAATTTATAATTGTTTTAGCAAAGTTATACAAAATAAAAACAAAACAATATTTGTTGTGTAAATTAGAAAAGAATAAAAAAAGAAACACCTTGAACTAAATAAATAAACAACATGAAACATATCTATGAATAGACTTGAAAATAAACAATACATATCACAACAAAAGTATTTATATACATATAAACATACATACATATATATGTACTAACAAATTATTATACACGAAAGATATATATATATTTAAACCAAAAAGATTAAAGATATTATTAGTCAGCTGTTTCTCTTCTATTTAAACAAAAAATAATAATTAAATAAAGGAAAAGGTGCAACTAAATGCGTATATACAGTTTATAGGCGTTAATTTACTGAAAAGTGTGTTCACCATTTGTTAGTCCTATCAGAGAATTGTATGGAATTTAATTGTTAATTTCACAACCAAAGGGGAATTTATTTATTTACCTTTATTTGGAAAACAAAATTTGTATACAAATAAAAAAAACTAATTTTGTTCGATTGGAAAAAAATACATTATGCATTCCCCATAAAACAAAATATGCATACATATATAAATGTTGAATGTTTAAATAAATTTGAAGTAAATAGAAGCAATACTATATATTTGACGAAGAGAAAAGTTTATCCTTATACACTTGTATTTTTAATCCATGTATAAATCATTGTCACTACTTGTCATTATGCTCTTAGGCATACGCCAAAGTCGAAAGTGGCGTAAGGCAGGGCTGTATTCTCTCGCCGATTCTTTTTTTTTATAGATGATCAGCGATGTGCTTCATGCAGCTTTGTCAACGAAAGACAGAGGACCTCGATGGAAACAGAAATATGGGCCTTCACCTAGGGAGCTGAATCTTATCAAGGCCAAAACAAAAATTAACAGCCCTGGAATAAACTCATTGCCTGGGTAGCAGTCAAAGAGAGTAGACAGTTTTCAGTATCTTGGGAGTATTGTCTCTCCAGACGCTCTCCAGAATACAGCGGAGTAATGGAATCGGTCCAACCACCAAGGTGACACTGTTCATATCAAACGTTGAAAACTGCAACAGGTGCCTATCTTCTGGCCCAATTTTATTTTTTAAAGAAGTCAATCGTCGATAACTAACCACACTACGCAACTAATGCCCTCAATTTTTTAAATTTATATTTTTCAAATTATTAACTTCAACTATTAATGCTGAGACACTTTTATTAAAATTTGATTAAGGGAATGATTACAATCGTAACACTTTAAGATCTGAAAATATATTCTTTGAATTACTTGGACGATGTCAGAACTGAATGCATATGCCTTCAAATGATCTATCTAGCAGCAGGAGTGGCTACTGGCGCAGTTGCATTTGGTGCCACAGCTGAAGCTGCATCCGGAGCCGGAGCTGCACCCGGAGCCAGAGGCATAGCTGCATCCAAAGCCGGAAGCGTAGGTACCTCCAGAATCGGAAGGATTACTGCATCCACAGCCGTAGCTGCATCCACAGCCGTAGCTGCATCCACAGCCGTAGCTGCATCCACAGCCGTAGCTGCATCCACAGCCGTAGCTGCATCCACAGCCGTAGCTGCATCCACAGCCGTAGCTGCATCCACAGCCGAAGCCGGAGCTTGAGCCGAAGCCGAAGCTAGAGATGCAACAATGATCAACCATATTATGGTAAATGCAACTTAAAATAAATAAATAAAAATAAAATTAGATTTAATTTGTTTTTTCGATAGTACCACTGGCATACCTTTCATCATGACTGAGTGTACGTATATATTATCCGTTAGATTTTATTCCTCCAAAGGTCTATCGAAAACTACGGAATATTATTTAAATTCTATATATAAGTAGGAAAAAAAGAGCCAGCAAAAATTTTGTTTAATAAAATTTGTGATGGTAATCAGTGCTGCCACTAAGAAAAAAATTCGCGTAACAAATTTGCTTAGCAAAATTAATTAAGTCCTTATTATGCAAGGAAAAAAAAAACATTTTAATTTTCATTACAATTGAAGTCAAAACTAAACGTATTATAGGAAATGTGCTGCTTGTGTACTGTAGAACAGGGACCTAAGTTGGTGTCATAAAAATGAACATTTAGTTTTAAAATCTGTTCGTTTTACTTTTTCTATGTGTGATTGTGATTGTGTGAGCTCTAAAATCTCAAAAATCTATTTCATATTTCGTCTCTCAAAAATTTTAGAGTGTACGTAGACTTTTATGGAAATCGAGCAGCAGTTTTGCTATGATCGTAGCGAAGTGGCAGCGCTGATTGTAATCATCCATCCCACTATAAAATGTAGTTAGGCAGCAGATATTGTGACCCTGCCCCCATCATATCTATGATATTTCATGTGGCGCTACTTAATACATAAAATACCTAATTAAAGTAAATGAAAATAATTATTAAATCAGTAATTATCTGAAAGTTTCTAAAAGATTTGAAAGCAATCATAGATATTGATAGAAATGGTCACTGCATTTGGCAACCTTTTCCTATTGCAAAGTTAGAATAAGTGAATAAGCATTTTTTTGGACGCCTATTATTATTTTAAATCACATTCTAAAAGAAAAAGTGCTTCAATGAATTAACTACAGAGACTCCACCATCTCCAGAACCCACATACGCTACCTACGCTATCAACTGAATCAACGATGTCAACTACTGAATCAAATGAATCACCGCAAGAATTATTCCGTTAATTTTATATTACAATTAAAAATTAAAAACACTGTCTCCGTACTTTTTTTACTTACTTATGTCCTGTATCCACTTGTGAGAATCGTAAGGACTCTAAAAAGACCGGTTACTTTCACTGCGCCTTCTATCTGAGCTCTGTAGGGTTGCAATTCAAGGTGAGATCGGAGTTTTTCTTCTAGTACTTTACTAAAGGCCAATTTCACAAAAAGACCATTTTCTCGAAAACGACTATAACGATTTTGATTCAATTTCATATTTGAGTTAGTGTAGACAAATGCAAATATTTTTTTCAAAAATTTAAGATTTTTTTTTTTTTTATTAAAAATTTATTCATTTCCAACTAACAGCATATATGTAGGTGCAGGTAGGTACGTACGATCCAGTCGTGCACTATATTTTAGGGAACGGTCATTCCCTTCTTCCACTTATCCGGAAAACACTCGGCATAAAACACCCTTTGCGCAGGACAAAGTTAGGCAGACCGAGCGATTTGGTATCTACCTATACCTACCACACACACTCTAAAAAATATGTTATTTCTTTTAGGTATATTCGACGACTTAAGTGATTCGACGGTTCTTGGACTGTAAGTTAAAGTAATGGAATGAACACAGCGACGGAAAAGGATTCATCTTACTTTTTAAGAAAGTCAATCGTCGATAACTACTCGTAGCTACGCTACCCTCAATTCTTTGAATTTATATTTTGCAAATTATGAACTTCAACTTTTAATGCTCAAACACTTTTATTAAAATTTGATAAGATGATTTACTACAATGGTAACACTTTAAGATCTGAAAATATATTCTTTGAATTACTTGGACGATGTCAGAACTGAATGCATATGCCTTCAAATGATCTATCTAGCAGCAGGAGCCGCAGCTGTTGCGACTGGAGTTGCAGCAGGAGCCGGAGCTGCACCCGGAACTGGAGCTGCACCCGGAGCTGCAGCTGGTTCCGGAGCCGGAGCTACACCCGGAACTAGAACTTCAACCGGAATTGCAGCTGGTTCCAGAGCCGGAGCTACACCCGGAACTGGAGCTGCACCCGGAGCTGCAGCTGCTTCCGGAGCCGGAGCTACACCCAGAGCAGGGGCTGCACCCGGAACTGGAGCTGCACCCGGAACTGGAGCTGCACCCGGAACTGGAGCTGCACCCGGAACTGGAGCTGCACCCGGAGCTGCAGCTGGTTCCGGAGCCGGAGCTACACCCGGAACTAGAACTTCAACCGGAATTGCAGCTACACCCGGAGCAGGGGCTGCACCCGGAACTGGAGCTGCACCCGGAACTGGAGCTGCACCCGGAACTGGAGCTGCACCCGGAGCTGCAGCTGGTTCCGGAGCCGGAGCTACACCCGGAACTAGAACTTCAACCGGAATTGCAGCTGGTTCCGGAGCCGGAGCTACACCCGGAACTGGAGCTGCACCCGGAGCCGCAACTTGACCCGGAGCTGGAGATGCAACAATGATCAACCATATTATGGTTATTGCAACTTAAGATAAATAAATAAAATTAGGTTTAATTTGTTTTTCGATAGTATCACTGGCATACCTTTCATCATGAGTGAGTGTTTGTATATATTATCCGTTAGATTTTATTCCTCCAAAGGTCTATCGAAAACTGCGGAATATTATTTAAATTCTATGTATAAGTTCCAAAAAAATGCCAGCAAAAATTTTGTTTGATAAAATGATTGTAATCAGTGCTGCCACTAAGAAAAACATTTGCGTAACAAATTTGCGTAGCAAAACTCAAGCGGGACCGCTTTAATTTTTACACACTTGGCAGTGTGTTTAAATTTCTTGCCAATTTTAAAAGAACCCTCAAATTGAAAATACATATTATGTGCAATGCACTTGGCGAATTTCATTTGATACGGTTAAATAATTGCATTTACTTTTTACGTAAACGCTCGACAAACACAATCCTGGAGGAACACAATTTTTCAACTGCACTAAGCAATAAATAAATAATTCAAATATCTCTCTTCAAAACCATGGTAATACCGTTTTAACATTAGAGCACAAAAATAACTGGCTGGTGACAAAAACTGCTTGTGGCGTGAGTTTTGTTCTTCTTTAGGGCGTCAATGTTTACAGTCTTTCCCTGCCTGCTCATTTTCGAAAACATTCGGAGGCTAAATCGTTCTATAAATTTCTCCCAATAGGCTCTGTAAAAGTTTTAAAAAACTTAATCGAAAAATCATCCACGACGACGAAGCATGTCGTTGCTTTTCTTGGGAGTCTAAATTTTTTTGCTTGAATATGCTCATTCGAACTGATCCTCATCCGAAGGTTATCGTTTCAATCGTTTACTGGATATTGCTTGATATTCCGACCACTAGATTTAAGGATGGCATATTTGCAGCTGATTATTACTGTTTTTGGTGCCTTCTTAATTGAAGTCAATGCCTCCTTCAATTATCCGCTATGATGAAATGAACAAATAGTCAACATTTTGTTTAAAAAACTGACACGTTGAACCTTTCTAACCATAATCAAAATTACGTAATGACGTAACCTAATGTCATAACCGAACGAAACGCTTATTTTCTGTAAAATCCAACCAATGACCATAATGGTTAATGTACATATCTGTCAAATCCAAAGATCATAGCTCATTTTTTTGCGCAAAGATGACAACTGCAATGAGCATATTTAATGAGCGATTGAGCGACTCTCTTATATTCGCTCATGTTTGCAAAAATAAATTAAAATTATGAACGCTGGGCTTATCATCTATTGCTGTCTCATTGTACTATTACAACCGCGGTACCTACACTAGGTTCAAAATCTATCATAGAATTTATTTTTACAGCAATGCTTTCCATTTTCAAATAAGCCTGTTTACAACACATTTAGCAACCAGCATTCTACTACAGAGTACTTCTGCTTTTACGATTCGATTTCTCTACGAATACGCGTACAAAGTTTAGACAGAAACAATTTTTTGTTACTGCCTAAGAGTATGCAACATACAATGTAACATCAAATTATATATTATGGTCTCTCGCAAGTATGCGAATCATGTCCGGCATCATCTTTGTATATATTTTCAAATCTTATCTCATATTTATACTATTGGATATATTATAACAAAAAAAAAAAAACAAAAAAAAATTTCATTTGTCCACGACCGTGACAGGACTCGAACCTGCAATCTTCGGATCCGAAGTCCGACGCCTTATCCATTAGGCCACACGGTCTGTTGAAAATGTTTGTCATATTTATTATATGTACACAATCAACCAATCACGAGGTAAAGCAAAAGTTTTATCAAGCATTGCCAAACATTAAATTTTGTCCACTTTATTCTTTTTATTACCCTTTCAGTTTTATATTATATATTTTTTTGAAAAAAAATCTGTAATTCTTTTAAAATTACTTACTAAAAGCCCGCATAGGATCTCTTGTCAATAGAATCCTTTAACTCAGGATTTGTTGGCGAAATGGTTAAAAGCCTGTGACCGCGGTATGGGATTTGATGAATTTTAGTTTGATGACTCTACAAGAAGACTATTTGGACCACGAAAACCACAGCGGGAAACAGCATAGATGGAAACGCAGCAGTTAGAGAAAAGTTGGAGAGAGTTGCGGCATATTGAGGAAAACCGACAACATATGCGCGTAGGCGCCAAAGAGGTCCCAGGACGCACAAGGCGATATACGGTATACATATGTAAGTAAAAGTAATGGAATGTGAACACAGCGAAGGAAAAGGCAGTGGATTCGTCTTACTTTTTAAAAAAGTCAAACGTCGATAACTAACCTCGCTATGCAACTAATACCCTCAATTCTTTGAATTTATATTTTTCAAATTATTAACTTCAACTTTCAATGCTGAAACACTTTTATTAAAATTTGATTAGATGATTTACTACAATCGTAACACTTTAAGATCTGAAAATATATTCTTTGAATTACTTGGACGATGTCAGAGCTGAATGCATATGCCTCCATATGATTTAACGAGCATTAGGAGGGGTTACTGGCGAGCCCTCATCGGTTGGTGGTGTGGGAAGTGGCGTAACTGGCGTGGGTGGTGTGGGAACATCTGGGGCAGGCGTTGGTCCTGGTGGAGTTGGTGGACCTTCAGTTGGAGCCGAAGTTGGAGCCGAAGTTGGAGCCGGAGTTGGAGCCGGATTTGGAGCTTGAGTCGGAGCCGGAGTTGGTGTTTCACCTCCTGTAGACGGCGTTTCTGGTGATGGATAGGTTGGAGTTGGTTGGGTACTTCCCTCGCCAGTAGGAGGTTCAGTTGGTAATATCGCCAATGGCGGCGGTGGAATGTACTCTGCTTGGGGCGTACAAATTTGATAGACGAATGTGAACACCGTATTTGGACCACAAGACACTGTCTTGTATTGACCAACGCTCAGGCACTGGAGGTATTGTGTGACATCATCATAATTTGGCCAACGTATTCCACTATCAACTTCATTTTTTGTACATTTTAAATAAGGGTCAGCCATGCACGATGCAATAATGATCAACCATATTATGGTTAATGCAACTTAAAATAAATAAATAAAAATAAAATTTGGTTCAATTTCTTTTTCGATAGTATCACTGGCATACCTTTCATCATGACTGAGTGTACGTATGTATATATTATCCGTTAGACTTTATTCCTCCAAAGGTCTATCAAAAACTGCGGAATATAATTTAAGTTCTATATATAAGTAGCGAAAAAATGCCAGCAAAAATTTTGTTGATAAAACTTGTGATTGTAATCATCCATCCCACTATAAAATGTGGCTAGGCAGTGGATATTGTGACCAGAAGTAAATGAAAATAATTATTAGACACACACATATTAGCTAACTGTGTGATATTTTCTGCACATGTGGAAGCAACCTACAGCTATAGGGTCATCTTTCAAAACTGTTTTTTTTTTATATTAAAACATCTTAGGTAAGCAATGTTGATTGTCAAGTTTTTAATATCTCTTTTAAGAATAAAACCTGCCGCACAATGAGCAATTCCTATCTGCTTCCTATCTCGTAATGACAAACGAGAACTTGTCAAAATAAAAATTGGCATCTTTAACAGCAATTTATCAAATAAATCGAAGGACAATACATTAACAAGAACAGTAATTATCTGAAAGTTTCTACAAATTACAAAAGATTTGAAAGCAATCATAACTACCCAATGTATTGATAGAAGTGGTCACTGCAACCTTTGGCAACCTTTTCGTATTGCAAAGTTTGAAGAACAAACAAAAAATTATCTAAAAGATACAGTAACTAGTTAGAATAAATGAATAAGCATTTTTTGATGTCTATTTATAAATTTAAATCCATCAAATGGATAAAACCCATATTCCGAATGAAGAAATGCTTCAATAAATTAACTTATCTTGCTAATTTCCCCAATGGTAAGCGATAAACTATTTATGAACAGATACCAAACAGTAAACACCACTTAAATGAACAGTACGTGTCAGTTTAATTGATTTAAATTTAAATATTTCTAATATTCTCATTTTGATTTCCTTTAATATAGTTGTTATAGTGCAAGCCACTTTTTCCCACCAACAGTTCCAACCTTGCCTTTTTCCAGCCCTCAGCATCCAGGGTATCCCAACATAAGGTACAGTTGGTAGCATGAATCAGCGATTTGATCGCGGTCATCTACAGGTAGCGCCATCTACAGGTTATGAAATCATATATGGTATCACCTTAAGTTGTCCGCTATTAGTCAGCAGAAGAATTGAGGTCTTGGGGAATCATAGGGTAAAAACCCAGAAGGTGAACCAGATTTCTGTTAAACAGATCCTAGTCCGGCTAAGATGGATCGTGGATGAGAGATGAAAAAGGACTGTACTATGTTTTAGAATCTCTGAAAATAATACATTTTCTTTGGGCATCTCAGTTCGACCGGGATGATCGGTTTAAACCCTTACTATGTGTTGAACAGACCTGCGACCACCTATTTGCCCAGTGCATTCATGTAGTTACACTTGCAATTCTCTTCTCTTATTTTCATGCGCCATAGAGACTCTAATTCGAACCTTCCTGCTGCTGGAGTCGCTACAATTCAAGTTCTAAGTTATTTTCTAGGCTATCCAACGATCGATTTTAACTGAAAGCCAAGTGGCAATAAAGTCTCTGGATTAAACTATTCCATCGATTACCTAACGTTTTTCTTGGCTATAGGGGAAATTCTTCCTGCTATATTCAGACCTGACCCATTGTTATGCCCAATATAAACCATAACCGACTAAAACTCTGTTTACTGAAGCTAATTTTCTACTTCCTTCGTTCCTGGATGCAAGCCACCGATACGATTTTATGGAGTTCAGTATCTTATCTATTGGCACACTGGAAAGCTCATCAGAAAGATGTAATTTCGAATTTCTGGATTACTAGGGACCGAAACTTAGTGCCCAATGTTATTTCCTATAAGGCTTAAAAAGTATCTTTTGCCAGCAATTTATCAAAGAAATATTATCAGCTTTTCGTAGTCGAAACTCCTCGTATTAGAACTGATCTGCAGCAGTTATCTTTCACTTTTATCTATCTCTTCGAATTCTAAGTGCAGCATGTATTTAAATACATAGGTGTGTCGTTGAAAAGCTTTGAAACCAAATATAGATGCATTTAGCAATACATACAATTTTTTTTCATAATATTTCTGTATTTCTGAAGAACACAGTCGTAGATAAAAAAAGCTTTTCAAAAAGACATTATTAAGTTCCAGCAATCATCTGGAATAAGCGAATAATCGTATATACCTAATTGTTTTAAATAAAAATGGATAAAACCCATATTCTAGAAAAAGAAGCGCTTTGGTTTATCTTACAAATTCCCCCAATGGCAAGCGATAAACAATTTACAGATACCAATTGGAACTTCAATATAAGCCGAATCATCGCTAATCGTTTTCTTTAGTTAGTATTTCAATTTGAGACGCTCAACATCTACCCAAATGAAGAGTACGAATTATTTTAATTGATTTTAAAAAATTTTAAAATTTCTAATATTTTGTTTTTTATATAGTTGCCATAGTGTTTATTGTCCTTATGGTCACCGTCATGGTGCAAGGACAGACCACTTTTAGTCCTCCAACAGTCCCAGGTCCACCGTCTACACCACCAACTGTTAGTGGTACTGCCAATGGTAATACTCCACCAGGTCCGGATCCTACGTATGGAACTCCTCTACTTAACACAACTATAACCACAGCCAAGACCGATTAGAAGTGTATTTTTTTTAAAAATTTTATCTTGTTCCTATTTTGAGTCATAATTAAAAAAAACTTTTCTTGAATTACTACTCTTATATGTGTCTTATTTACTTACTTATGGCCTTTATATCTTTGTGAAATCAACGTGCCTTCGCTTTGTCCACAGTTCTGCATTTTTCGGGCTGCAATGTATTGTGCCAATCAAAGTCAACTTGTATATCGCTATAAACCTGTTGCCTTTTCAATAAGTGTCAATTTTAAAATTGTTTCCCAAATAAGTTTTTGCATGCAAACTATCCTGAGGATTAAAAACCTAAAGTTTATGATTTTTTCCGTTGCACATTGGACAGAATGGTCCCAAACCTCGCAATAAATCATGAATGCCTGTCATATATTTTTTTGTTTCTAAATAACTGAGCAATAATTCAATCGACTTTTGTCAAAATCCAACCCAACAACTTGCAAGGTTCTGAAGCTTGTTGTTCACTCGATGTGATTGAGCCACTTTAGTCGACTGTATTGTACTGTGTATTGAATTGGACTACATCCACATCCTGGCGCAGCTCACAGAGTTCGCGGTTGTATCATCTCCTTGCATATACACAGGTGTTAATATGCGCTTAAGTATTTTCGCTTTCTTACTTATCGTCCAGCGGTGCCATAGGGCTAACCTGGTATGATCAGCATTCTATAGAGTATAACTTTGGTCCGTCGAGTGAGGAGTTTTCCATCCAGTTGTTTTGTCAAATCAGAGGAGCAGCATTTTGTTCGTGTTATTCTTCACTGGATCTCCACAAACGTATCGTTTGTATTTGCTCGAAACTGCATTCATCAAAAGTGGCGTTCTGTTCAATAATTTGGATAACTTGTTTTTTTTTTTTTTTGTTTTTTAGCTACAAATGCTTTGTCTTCATCTGCTTCTAGACAAACTTGTTTCTCCTGCTCTTCAATTGCTGTAATCTACGACAATGCGTTGCCTTAAAATCTCCCAATGATGTCAATATTATCTACGTATCCTAGCAGCTGGATATACGTATGTATATTGTGCTGTCTCTCCACAGTTATGGCTTAAACAGATCAACAATTCCCTGCGTTTTATGACTAGGTTGCTCTAGCCTTTTACCTGATTTAAAGCCAGCTTCAGAAGACCCTTAGATATCCTTGAGGCGGAGAAGCTACATGTCTCGTTTTATTTTTTCGCAGAATTCCCTTTTATTCCCTTTTTGTTTTTGTCCAGCTCTCCTCCTTCGCTGCCTTCTCGTTTGTATTTTTTTTCACGCTCTTCTATTGAATGTACATAACAAGGACTCCTCTTTCGATGTGGTATATGGATGATGTTGCGTTGTTTGTTCTCATATTTTTTTCATTTCGGTGTTCGATTCTGTGCTTAGTGGCTGTTGTCATAGATGAAAGCACTGCAGAGCACTACGTGTTCTATCTCCTTCTGATACGCTAAGATATCCTAGGTTCCAACCTCAAGGCAAAGCCAGGATGCTTTGTGGCTTCTTAGCCTAGAAAACGTTGCTAGTTATCAACTTATTAGAGGGTACAGCAAAGTGAATTAGTCGGAAACCGTGTCGTAGAGACTGTGTTTACCGACTAGCCCGCTAAAGATGTTTACCTTACAGGTTTTCGCTTGAAGACCTAGAGAACAATACTTACTCTGGAAAACTAAGACTAGTGGCCTATTCCACCAACTACAACTTACAAATACATATTTGTACTCTAGGACCTGAACAATAAATCTGTAATCTGAGGCCTTGGCTCACAGCAAACGTTTGAAAGCACAAATATGTTGAAATGTAATTACCTGACTATTCTACAAATTTTGTTAAAAAATGATTGTAAATACAAATTTGTAAGTTGGTGAAATAGGTCACAGGTGGTCACAAAATCTGGTGGTTTTTGGCGACTTCGGTAGTGGCGTGGGTGCATATAAGACTGATGTTGTAGAATGAAGCTCCATATCTGTAGCTATATCTTCTATCTGGTTTTCATGCGTAGGTATTATTGTTTTGAATTCATTACTAAATAGCAAATGGATAAAACCCGTATTCCAAATTAGTAAATTTTGGTTTATCTTGCAAATTTCCCCAAATGGCAAGCGATAAACAATTTACAGATACCAATTGAAAATTCAATATAAGTCGAACCATCGCTATTTGTCTCCCTAATTGTTAATTCTGTCTAGAACGTTGAAGACCTAACAAATGAAGAGTACGAATAATTTAGTTGATTTTTAAAAAAATTAAATATTCTTTAAACTTGAATATTTTTCTCTTCATATAGTTGCTATAGTCCTTATTGTCCTTATGGCAACCGTTATGGTGCATGGGCAGACATCTCTTCCTCCATCAATTCCAACTGCAGCACCAACACCACCTACTGATAGTGGTAGTGGCACAGGCTATGATGGTCCACCAACTCCACCAGGAACATTTTCGCCTCCTCCAGTTGACACATCTTCAACAACAGTCACAACATAAGGAGATAGTTACTTAAATGTGATGTGGGTTTTTGGATTTATTATGAAAAAGAAATAAAAAGAGTTGGCTTGTCTTGAATTTTATTTACATATTTATATTCTTTAGCCCATTCGATCTCCTTTCTTTCAGAGTTTAACTATCATTTCTCTTTCTATTCCCCATTAAAACCCTATTCAACACTTGAGCGTTATCGACATGTGGTGACTGCGAGGAATCTGGGAGAACACTTTGCGACTGATGATAGATTGATCATCGCTGAACCTGACGAAGATAAGATTAGGGTTGTACTTGTATTCTCTCTTACAGCACCTGAAGGGAAGAGACTTAATTTGTGTATGCGAAAGTGATGGGTTTTTTCTTCAGTGACATTGCAACCATTTCATTGAGCGTTGTAAGGGACATATACCTAGTTTAGCGCCGTGACCTACTAGCGGCCAGTGTCTCGTTGCTATTGCGGTTGTTTTAATCTAGATAGTACATATTTTTATACCTATATAAATTATATAGTATAGCGAATGCTTCTGGATGGTCAAAGTAAAGCCTTAAAGTAAGACAGTCTACTGCACTCCTGAAAATACAACCCTTAGCTTGTGTAGGTAGGGTGCAATGCGCACATGCTCGTTTAAGGTTCTCTTAGACCTCCCACCCCTCCACATAACTACTATAAAGACTGCAGCTGCTAGTGCATTAAAGCTTCAACTACTATGCAATAATTTCTTCCCTAACTTAGGTGGACACATGAAAATCCTTGAAAGAGTTCCTCTGCTATCCAATCCAACAGTGTGCCTCTCGGACTTCATACCCAAGACAATCCATCTGCATCACCCTTTTGAGGTCGTTATCGCAATCCAAAGTTTCTGGGACAATCAGCTTATTCCCCAAACTTCCTCATCACTAGATTGGTATACTGACGGATCTAAGATATCAAGTGGGTCTGGAGCTGGAATCTCTAGTCCAAACTACAAATTATCTGTTCCTCTAGGACAAAAAATCACTTTCTTTCAGGCAGAGGTTCACGCTATCGAGATCTGTGCCAGAGAAGGAATTAGAAGAAACCTCCGAAGATCTCATATCAACATACTTTCAGATAGCCAAGCAGCTCTCAAGGATCTCAACTCCTATAACTGTCTCCAATCCATCTTGCAGCATAATGTCACACTAACTTGGGTCCCTGGAAACAGGGGCATCCCTGGCAACGACGCTGCCGATGAGCTTGCCAGCCTAGGTAAAAGCACAAAAGATCCTCCCGGGTTGTAGTGCTTCATAGACTTATCGCCTTCTCCTATTTTGATCTATTGGGTCAAGTCATAGCTTCTCACAGCTGTACATGCTAGTTATACATTTCTGCACGTAAAGAATGGACCTACAGTTTTATGCCGTATCCGAAGGGCCGTAATACTCTTGGATGTTTGTCAGACGCTCACAAGAGACTGACTTTTTTCAAGAGACTTTCTTTCAATGCTAAGCTGCAAAATGGGGAGAGGGAAAGAAGCATCATTTGGTATGTTATTATAGTTTGTGTGGATATAATGGTTTAAAATACATATTATAATATTAACATTAAAGAATGTGACACTTTCTGAATTACACGTATATACCGGTTAACGTTGCCCCACGCTATAACGAATTATTCCATACCTCGCTTAACGTTGCGTGTCTTCGCTGTAGCGTCATTTCAGCCTTTACTTTTCTTTGTCCCGCATAACGTTGTTTCGTTTAACTTCGTATTTTCCAGGAACGCATTAACGACGTTAAACGGGGTATGCCTGTAGTTCTTTCTTAAATGAGTATTTTCAGGGTATTTTTGAAATAAGATAAAAATCAACTATCAACGTATCTTATCGCATATTCATTTTCTACTATTGGCCACGCATAAAATATCAATGAGCCAGATTATCGAAATCCACAAGACAAAAATAGAATGGCTAATATCCAAAAAGTATGAAGAAAATAAATCATTTAACTTCGTCACCCATTTCGAGTATGTTTCTCTGATTTTACGGAAAAATTTGTTTGATTTTAATTAGGTTTTTATCTGTAAATGGATATGAACATATTTTCTTAGAAAATTCGTGTGTCTGGACAGAAATCTATTTCTGTTTCTAGCTATTTAATAAGATTTTTATCCTAAGCCATTCTAAATAATTAATTAAAAACAAAGTTTATGAGTAGCATAAGTATGTGTGGTCCAATGTTTATCTTGAAACCAGTTACTAGTGTAACAGAAATTTTATTGCATTTTATTTCTTTGCCGTGATGCGCATTTTCGAAGGAAATCATATTTTGGTACTATGCACCATAAATAGGTATGTACTTTTTTTAAGATAAAAAAACAACTGAACAGTAGGCTCATTAACACAAACCACTTACATGCGTCGGTCTGGTAATTTATCAGTCAACAAATTAAAAACTAGTCAATTGCTTTTCAAGGTTTTACGAAAATACTATGTAAAAGAAAACACCAGATTACAAATTTGTAGTTGAGTTCCATAAGCACAAATTTGGAGTTTTAACTTGTATTTGGTCCTAGGAGAGAAAGGATGTTGCATCCGTGAGCTGAACGGCATGGTCTAGAAGCCTTTCAACTTTAACGCGCGCCGGCTGTATTGAATGGTGCCTCGAAATGGCGGTCTTTACAAGTTTTTTTTTGTTTTTGAAAAATACAATACTATATAAAGAAAAGTAATCGAAGAGTTTTGACATTAGCTTCCGACCAGATACCTGCAGCAAGTAGCTTGTTTTGTGAGCTACTCGAAATATTCACTGCTTTTCACGTATTCACACACATTCGTATTCTTTCACAGAAAGTATTCGCTGTGTTCATATATTATTGTCTCTCAAAAACGATATCCTGTTCACATTAGGCTCGTTTGCGTACTTTTTGCACTAAAATTCGTAGATTATCAAACTTTGAAGAGTGGGAGTAAAATTATCGGGTTGCACTAGAAAAAGTTGGAAATAGACTCGTTTGACAGCTTTGACAGTTTTTATAAACCACCCCACACTAAAATTCGTAGCGTGAGGAAATTTCTTACTCTCGCGGGAGCCCTCTCTTTTGTGAAATACTACGAAAATTCTCCGTACGCGAACAGCTTTTGTTTTAGGAGGGTACGCGAACGGACCTATCCATTCCAAGAAATGATTATCTACACTTACACTTTACTGGCTGGAGCTGCAGTGAATGTTTCGATTGCTGCATGCATCATTTTTTGTTTTTGCTTTTTTCCTGTCATAGAAAAGGTCACATTTGTTATTTGTACCCAAACCCCTTTGTGAATACTTTGAATGGGAATGTACTACGCACTCAAAGATTCATGAATTCCAACACCATGATGATTCGTTTTAATTTCGTTTCGGAAAGTGAACTTCGTTATCTTTTCCTACGTCCCATCTCGATTTCGTCAAAAAGGAGGGCGTTCCTTCCAAATTTTGTTAAAAATAAGGTTTTTTTCTCTTAAATGAGGGTGAAAGGAGCATCAATATGTTTAACGATGAGAAACATTTTTAAATGAAGTTTTTATTAAAGAACGAATACGAAATACATGTCTTATTCCAAGTCCATTTCCCCAAATTCATCTTCAACAATTGTTTGTTCGTCGCGTTATAGGTATTTTGTTTGCGATGAGATCTGGCGAAGCATATCCGGCTCCGATTTGATAAACGAATAGAATTCCACGCACGACATATGTACATATGTATTCATATTTATTTTAATGGCCAGAATAGCCCTTAGTGTGTTGACTTGTATTTGAGTTTTCTCTGTCGTCCACGTCGTATTCATCGAAGCAAAAACTCTTTTAGCGGAAGCTTTTGAACCGGGAAAGCATAGCATATAAATACTCAATAATTCTACCTATTTTCTTACAGTCACAACTTTCTGTATCCAAATAATTCAGCCCTTGTAATTTTGTTAAAATTGTTTTTAATTTCGATAGGAAAGGAGGATGAATGAACGGTAAAAGGAGGATTGTGGGCGAGAAAGGAGGTTTAGGCGGCTTTGAAATTTTTGGTTCAAAAAGGAGGATCATCCTTCGAAAAGGAGGATAGATGGGACGGTTATACGTGATTCATACTCGCTTGTTTTCTTTGTGCTTGAGACCGTGTAGGGCTCGCTTTTTAGCGAATGATTCACAACGGCAAATTAACGGATTCATACAGTTCTCTGCTTCCGACCATTATTATACACCCCTACCCTATCATTTAATCCGTGTGGATGCGAGATTCTCTTCATCCATTTGATCTATGTGCACTGATTTATGCATCATTAAATCCATGTAAATACACTGCTTAACCGACAACATTTTTTTGCTTAATGAAAAATAGTGATAGTTCAGCCTTAAGATTCACTTCACGTACCCGATTTGCGTTGTTTTATTTGTTATTGCATACTTCTTGGTGCACACGCATTATTGATTTACTTTGAATTTAATTTCAAATATATTTCAATAGATATTGATTTTAAATCATTCACGTCGATTATTGAATCCAACGCATTCACTGACGGTGTTGGCTAGCTAAGAAAGCTAGCGATACTGATCAGTAAAAAGCATTTAAAAGCTTCGATTGATTGTTTCACAAAGAATATTAAACAAATACTAACCCTTAACATTTAACTATTGATGTTCGGACTGTAATTTTTCACCCATTATTTGAAAAAAAATGTACAAAAAGGTACAAGCTCAATACGAGTCTGACACCGGCACAAGTGGCAATCTTACGAAAAATAATGAATTCCTGTTCCCATACGTCACAGAAGAGAAAGCTCACAAGAGAGTAAGAAATTTCACCAAGCAATTTGTGTTTAGCTTTATAAATCTGAAAAATAAGCTACATTATGGCGGATTTACATATATCAACGCCGCCGATATTTGGGAGTCTGAAGGTAGTCTCTTCGTAGTGAAGAGAACAATCTCCGTCTTTGAGGGGGTCACTCCCAATCCTCTGCTTCCGACCCAGTTATCCACTAGCTATAGTGCGAAATTGAGTCTTTCACTAAGAACTGGGAGAAACTTACCCGATACCAGGATAACCACATCGTCTTCATAGGCCGTCACGTTAAGCCGTTTTCCTTCAATATTACTAGGATCTCACTCACTACAAGGAGCCATATCAGCGGAGAAAGAACTCCGCCTTGGGGTATTCCTCTGCAGACTCTTCTCTGAATGGTTGTGTTTCCTCGTGTCGAGAAGATTATCCTAGACTGCAAGATTGCAATCTTGTAATATAGATTAAACTATTAATAATTATTGCCTGCTAAATCAACAACGCATCTAGCTTTCGGGGATGTTTTCTTCATATGATGTTTGCGCGTCAGTTTGATCCATTTTGCTTAAATGAACACGACATAGAAAGTGATGCCATTACTTGCATCACTGTTTTTCTAAACAATCTATCGGATTATGACCATATCCAAAATAAAACACATACTTCCAGTTTCTTAACTGTTATAAATAAATTGTAATTTATTACATAATTTATTATCGCCCTACGATTGAAGTTAGATGACAATCTCTTTTATCTTTAGCTTATTTCTCTCTCTTTAGTTTTATAGTTTTATATTATTGTCTTGTCTTAAAAAATAATACAAAATTAAAATTTTAATTTAAGTAATACCCCTTCGACATAGATCAAAAATGCATTTTAATAACAAAGTAAGTTTATTTCTATGAGGGGATAAAAACTGTTATAGTTCTTTGGTCATCATCCGAATGATGCAAACAAACACCTGAGTTGAGGGATAAAATGAGGCAGTCGATCATTTCTTTATTTAAAATTTATTTCTTCGAAAAGAACTTCGGCCGTGTTCCAATATATTGTCGCCTTTACATTCCTCGTCCAAACCGACCTACGAAAATGGCTTGTTAGAATAAAAACCCCACCAATTTTGAATAGAAAATACCTTGCAAAAGTTATGGTCTAGTAGTTGATTTGCTGTCCAACGTTTTTTCGGATCATGCTGCAGTGACATCTGAATGAAATCATGTCCCTCCTGCGACAAACTGTCTGGGGGCTCTGGTGTCTCACCCATTCCAACTTTGAACATAATTTGGAAATTCGAATCGTACTGCGACCATGGGCGCTAATATTGTGAAACAAAATTATAATTTTTCAATGTAATATTTAATTCGTAAGTATTTACCTTTCCGGAGCCCATTTCGACAACAACACATCCAACAGACCAAATATCTGCCGCGCGACCGTGCCCGTCGCTATTGGATTTAGTGAAAACTTCAGGCGCCATGTAAGCTACGAAATAACACTCGCTTATTAATACCATTTGAAGGAGAATTGTATTTTTTCTTAGCTAACCTTGGGTTCCAACGTATCCTTGCAATTCGCCAGGGACTGTAGTGTGAGCTTGAATTTTCACTGCCGAACCGAAATCGCCCAATTTAAGGCTATTACTACCATCAACTAGGAAAATATTTGCAGTCTTTATATCGCGATGAACAATGCCATGCTTATGCAGCTCAGCGACTCCGGAAAGTAGTTGTGCTGTAAATCGTCTAGTCAGACCCTCGGGGAGTCCACCAGACATTTCCACTAGCGACTCTAATGTACCTTCCGAGCACAGCTCCATAAATATTAAAAGTTCTTCCTGCAAACCACACATAATCAGAAACTGACTAATGGAAAGCTAGAGGAAAACTTACCCGGTGCACTTCAATGCCATAGTAGCGCACCAAACTCCGGTGCTTAATTCCCTCAAGAATTTTCAGTTCTTCAGCGACGTTCTTAAGTGCTCGGGTTTCACCAGGTTGAATCGCAATTTCCTTCATTGCCATGAGTTCGCCCGACGAATTATTAACCGCTGTATACACCTTTCCAAATCGACCTTGGCCAATCTAAAAAAGAAAACTAATTTATACATCCTTCACGATAAGAAAACAAATCAAAATACCTTTATACCCCTATGCCAACGGAAATTGACACTTCGTGCACGAATCTGTATTTTATCACAAGAATTCAAAGCCTTCACCTGACCAATAAGATTTCGCTCGCGTAATGCATCTTCGATTTCCATGTCCAGCCGATTGACAGCATCACGAACTCTTATTTGTCGCAGAGCAAGACTATCGACAGCTGTACCACTTGGAACAATCAATCTAAACTCACGTGGGTTCGTTGAATTCTCACAACAATCAGGTGTATCAGCCGAACTGTAATCCGATTGTGAAGAGGTCTCCTCTTTCAAACTAAACTGTGGATGAAGGAACTTCTGAGGTGCATTTACGATCATCCCCGCTGACATCGGTGACAAGGGTGATCGAGTGGGTGTCCTTGATCGACTAGTTGCCGGAGAAGATGTCTTACGCGTGCGTGGACTCGCCCTCTTCCTTGTCTTCTCTGGCTCTGAAGTGATACCAATCACATGCGATATACAACAGTCCATTTTATTCTTTAACTCCTCAAATTGCTGTTCGTCGAGGTATCGCGTTATCTGTGGATCACAGGCAAGTATTAGGAATTCCAATCCTTGTGACGCCCATCGGGGTCGAACACCTCGTCCCCGTTCACAACGTTCTGTCACAAATTGCATCCACATTTTTGCAAATGCAATTATCCCTAAGGCAAGATCTTTGTCACATATTTCATCGCGGTTCGTCATGATTTTCTGTTCAAACAAACGAATAACGTCTTTGTTATACTCAAAACCGAATTTATAGCCCTGGTGAAGGATTTCCCGCGAACGCGATAGTACCGCCTGACGATCTTGTTCGTCCAATTCGATAATATTTTTCAGACAACACTGTGCCTGAACACCTTCGATAATTTGCGTTAATTTATTGCGCACATCGAGGACATCTTTTTGTACCAACTTGAATTCTTGTTTCACCGCTGGACATGAAAAGTGATTCAATTTATTTCGGTTTAGATATTCTTCGTAGTGTTCGCGATGAAAATCAGATTGTTCCACATCGCGACAGAATGTTTTGGCAAAGAACAACACCTTTACGGAGCGTTCACGTTCAACAGTGAACAGAGATTGAGTTTCACGGCAAATTGTAAGAAGTTGCCACTTCTTTGCTTCTGTTTGAGTGCTGGTGTCCTCAACTTTAACATTAAGTTCCTGTGCTCGTTTAATAAGACGGTCACTTATACCACGAAGAAGATTACGGATTATTAAACTGAAAAAGTCGATAAAGGGGTTAACAATAACTCTAATAGTTTGTATAATGAAAGGTAAAGAACTTTGTTTCACATATGGAGACTGTGCATTCCTCAAAATCATAGAAAAAAAAAAAACCATTCCACTCCTGGTAAAAGAATCCGATTTATTACTCGCATAATGGATGTACTTTGTTGTTAATCTCTATAGCCAGAGTATGTTCCGGATTGTGCCATTTTTTAATAGCTATTCATCCCGAATGGATCCGAACATTATTAGAAATCAAGTGACTACACTCTAGATCAGAGACCAAAATGCGTTTAGCGATAAACGATTACAAAACCAAGTACATGCTGTCAACAACAACGAACCATCAATTTCGATGGATGTGGACAAAACGTCACAGTGGGCAGCTGCAACTTCGAGGTTGTAAGGGACTTTGTCTACCTTGGATCTGCTATTAACTTTGACAATGATACCAGCGAAGAAATTAAGCGAAGAATTACACTTGCCAACCGCTGTTTTTTTTGGGGGGATAATAAGGCAATTCAACAGTAAAGCTCTACCTCAAAGAACTAAGGAGACTCTGTATAAACCCTGATCATTCCAGTCCTGCTTTAGGGCGCTGAAGCATGGACTTTATTGAAAGTGAATGAAGATATTGTGCACTGACGGGTTTCGGAGGAAAAGATTCAAGGACTAACTATACGAGCTGTACAATGACATCGACTTTGTCAAAAAAAACTGCGTATTGGACATCTCAGATGGCTAAGACACGTAGAGGAAATGGACACCGATGCTCCAGTTCACAGAATTTTCGAATCAAACCCCGAGGTACAACGCAGTAAAGGGCCTCCTCGCCGCAGGTGGCGCGTACAAGTTCAATGGGACCTTGACCAACTTGGAGTGCGCAACTGGAGGCAATTAGCTAAAGATTGAGCTTAGTAGAGAGCCTTGTTGGACTCAGGTTCACCACGAACTGTAGGTCCTGTAGAAGAGGACCCGAACAGCACCCGGTTCAGTTTCATAGAACAATAAACCGAATTTTTTAGTCGTGGCGGTTTACTCGCGTTAAAATAACCTTAACTATCCCATACACCACGGTGTGAACCCCAGCATGAGGCCTCATATAAGTAAGAGCAGGAAGAGCTTAAGAATATCGATTTGATAGTCTTTTGCAGAATAAATAAATCTAGTTTTGCGAAAAGCCTTTCAAATTGGCTTACTTGTCTAAAAAGAAGAAAATTAATAATTACCAAAATTTCTTTGTTGCCAACGTATGCATTCCATTGATCATCGGACTAACAAGCTTTGTGAACATCCATTCCTTTTCCAACGCCGACTTTTGACTAGTCTCAGATGAGGCAACAAGTACCATTTGATCTACATAATCTAGATATACCTTAGAAAAGGAAAAGACAGACATTTTATAATTCAAACTCTATACACAGATAACAAATCAAACTTACTTCAAAAACAGTTCTCACAGTCGAATCAAATTGATCTAAAATTGCCAAATACTTTTCCAGTTCTGCTTCATTATCTGTTAAAGCTGTGTTGATATGCCTCTGATAATGCTCCCGATGTGTCAAGGCTAATGTTAGACCTTCACGTAGTTCTTTCATAAGTTGTTTTAGACTTAGTGGATTTGGTTTCTGTGGTCGAGTTTCCAGTCGCATACGCAGAAACTCGTGCATAAACTCCAGTGGTATAATGCTAAGAAAAACAAATGTTGGAATATAT
The DNA here is from genome assembly GCA_949716465.1 of Chalcosyrphus nemorum. Classification (NCBI taxonomy): domain Eukaryota; kingdom Metazoa; phylum Arthropoda; class Insecta; order Diptera; family Syrphidae; genus Chalcosyrphus; species Chalcosyrphus nemorum. The sequence goes on along the minus strand of OX454333.1, from coordinate 14,931,660 downwards.
GAAGGCAAACCGAGCGACTGTGCTTCTGGACTCCAGTAACCATAACGACGCAATTCTTCAATTTGTTCTTGGCTTATCACAGGATCAAGGCGTGGCAGGTCTTTGTCTAGTGATTCGGTTTCGAAATCGTATTCTTCTGTGCCGATTTTCTCCAGAGATATTTGTGCCTTATGAAGCACAACGTTGTGAAGACGGTGAAGGAATGCAAGTGATTTCGCCAAACCACGAGATTTAAGTACGTTCTCAATGAATTTTCTAAAATGAAAGAAGTTTTTAGTAAGAAATTAAATGTTGCTTGCACTCCGGAGTCTCTGTACTCAAAAACGTAACCTAAACTAAAGCAAACAGGTTAGAACAAAAGGCTTAAAAACTAGTAAACCATGGACAGATAAGCAACGAGGCTTTTAAGTAAAGATTATTAAATAGTTTCTCCCAACTGTACAACTGTGTGTGTACGCGGCATGCATTTCTGCACTCATAGAAGGCTCAATAGTTTTATGCCTTATCCGAAGGACAAAGAAGCTTCCTCATGGCAGATTTTCGTCAGACGCTCGCTAGGCTTTTGTGGTTTTTTACAGGATTCCAACCAGGAAACTTATGCGAGGTCAAATATACGAATCATACGAGTGCAACAAAATTGAGAAGCAATTGTTAACTTGGTCTGGAACTGCGGAAAATTGAAAACCCTAAATAATCGAAAAGAGGGATAGAAACAGAAAGAGCTGGCTTATCGATAGAACAATTCTATAACCCGTACCACATGCTTTTTGGACACCAATTCTTGCCCGAGGCGAACCATTTGGAAACTAATTTCACCTCACAATCGAAATAGGACTCTCTTCTCTTCCTTCTTTCGATATCGAAACAATCTCACTAAAATACAAAACGTGACACTCACCTATACAAAGTTGCAGAATTTTTCACATTGTCGTAGGTTACGTTGGCCAAAGGTTCAACACTAAAAAAACTAAAATCGTTCACCCTCTTCGCTAGTTCATGAAACTCTGAGCACTGACTCATGTTCGATGTCGATGTTGATCTAAATGAAAAGAGAATAAACATTAATTAATTTAAAAAAAACACACAACTTTGCACTTATTACTCATTACTACTGGATGCATCGCTGGGAATACTTTGCTCGTCCAATTGAAACTGCACTTTTGGTATTCGTTGAAATTCCTTTGTTGAACTTTTAGAATCGGCTGAATGTATTGCTGAATCGTCATTTTCGTGACCCGATGAAGACGAGGAACTCTCTGTAACGGATGTCTGAACAGGCCAACTGAATTTTTCTCCTTGCAGTCTTTAAATTGAAACAAAAATTATTACTTTGTCATATTTTCATGATTACAAAAAAAAAAAAAAAATTTACCTCGTTAGAATTTTACCCAAAATTGTCAGTTTAAGTCGTGTCTGTCGGGTTATATTATACCACAAACACATTGCTTTTATCCGACCAACAAAACTATCGCTTTTGTATATTGGATGAAACACACCCATGGCTTGGGATGACGGGTAAAGAGCTTCGGCAGCCTCAAGTCTTGTAAGAAGCTCTTCGACTTCTTTTAAAGCAGTCGCTTGTTCGTCAGTACAGTCTTTGCAGTAAAGAGACATACAACCTGTGCAGCTCTTTACTGATGGAGCTAGTGGCAAGATAATCGAAATAAATATTGGAAATATATATTTAGTTTTTTGCTTAGCTTACATGGAGCAGTTGATGTATTTTCACTGCACGATCCAGAACTTAGCCCGCTATCAGTGCTTACTGTGCTTAGTTCTCTTACGTATTTCGGCCGAAATCTAAACAAAATTTATAAATATTTAAAATAATGAATACTAGAGGAGTATGGAACAATAATTAACGTGTGAACATCTACATTAAATATATTCAATTCAGTGATTCAAAATAATAGAGAATAGACGATAGCCGATAGAAATGAAAGTAAATGAAAAAAACTCCTCAGTAAAACATAATTAACTATTTAATTATTCTATTCAACAAAATAATGGGAAATCATGGCTCTGCGTGCCAGAGTTGCGAATCGTTTGAGAGCGAAAATTTCAAATTAGAATGGCAGGTGCCATTTGCTTCTAAGTCAAACTTTGTACAAGCAACCTCTTGCTCTATTGTTACATGAAAGGACCCGTGAAAATGTAGTAGTGTCTCCAACGAATGTATGATAAAGATTTCGTTGACAAAGCATTAAGTTAGTTGCAGTAAATGAAAAAAACTGATGGAGTCTTATAGTTTTACATCTGAAATCTGGTTTTAAATCTCAGACATCGAAATTGCTAAGAAAACGTAGTGAAATTGGAGCATGCATTTAAATGTATCAAAGTCGCTATTCATAAATTATAACCCTAAAGTAGAAGGTTAGGTTAGATTGGCTGACTGTAGTGGGTGCAGCTATCCTTACGCCGAATAGATCAAATATCCTCTGTCTATCAACAGTCACTCTGAAGAGGTTGATACAATAGACGTACAAGTATTGCAACTTTCTTCGGATTGAAAGTGAATGGCAGCTGCATATGAGATTAGGAATAGTCTCCGCTTCTGCAGAAATCGTTTGAAGGAAACCCCAATCTAGCTGCGTGACTTCCAGTGATGCAGTGTTCTGTGATGCCACTATAAGGCTTGCTAGGTTTATAACGTTTTAGGAGCCCTTTTGTTCGATTAAAATTGCACATGTAGCAAGCGACATGTTGAGTCGAAAATGATGTGGAACACGAGGGGATTTCGTCACCCATACAGTTGCCCTGGATTGATTAGTGTTTTATCTAGTTCAGCTGCCGTTAAAAGTAAAACTCTAGAAATTTGGAACCTTTCAGAATTTCCCCGCACAAGGAAATGTCAAATAATTCATCAATGCGTCAGAACTTACAATTAGATAACTTATCTTTTCTTGATTGACAGCAATGAAGTCGACAACTTATGAGGAACATTCCCATATCCCTGGTCATATCACAAGAGCTACAAGAGTGTGCGCAGTTCAATTCCGACTTATCTTGCGAAAGTCTAGTTTAAATCTCGTGAAGAAACTTCTTAAATGCCGTCTACCCTGCATAGAAATGTAGCCCTGAGTTCCAAAAACATCCGGCAACTAACACTATTAACACTATTTTGCCTGTTAGTAAAAATATAGAAGACTACATCCAAAGTTATTATGGGTACACAGTGTTTTACTGACACACAAATATTAAATGAGGATGCACTTGAAACTACAGTAGATGTAGAAACAAATCACTAAAGCATTCCACCACAAGCCTAATAATAACAAACAACAAGCTATTCGCATTAATACAATCAATATTCAAGCAAGTGCATGCATTACTTGTAATTTATGATCTCGGTAAGAAGATCAGGAACACCTTGCCGCGATGCGAATAAATATCTATCCTGTTGTTCCATTGTGCGATCTGCTTGCCAGGCTTGCAATTCAAGCCAGATGAGATCTTTTAATTCTGTCTGCCATGTGTGTTCTTCTTGTGTGGGCTAAAAGAAAATATTATGTTTTACTTAAGTATTATTAAAATTTCAACTCAATTTACCTTAATTTCTTGTCGATCAGTGCTACCCAACTTAATTAGATTGGCAAAGGTCTCATGGAATTCTTTGCGCGAATGTATAGCTGGTGTTTCTTTTGCCAACATTCCCAAGTTCATGGCAAAGGCTAATGGTGGAGCCGATGAACGACATCCAATTGGTCGTGAGGAAACACTCATATAACGATTACAAGATTCAATAAATGTAGGCACTTCGGATGTCCGAGAACACGAATTCGCGCACGTATCTACAATCTCGGAATTCGCCTCATGGAAGCTGGCAACACGTGGATGCTGATTTCCTGCTGCATTTTTCATATCTCTCTCGGCATCACGCAATAATGCTTGGGCACGTTTATCATTACGTTTGGTCTCTTCGTCGATAAATATTTCATTGAGCAAGGCACAGTCCATTGTGTTCCGCCGGCAGACTCTAGACCGAGCTAAACGACTCATACCCTTTTTAGGTGCCGGATCGATACTGAAAGACCGTTGTCTATTAGCTGACGAAATTTCATACTCATATTTCAACTTACGACTTTTGCTTTCGATCCCAGTCACGATTTTTTATTTTCATCCTAGTACGGGGAGGTGTATTGCCCAAACCGTCGAACTTTGCAAAGAGGACATCGTCAGGATGTGCCCACTCATCTTCGACGGTGCCGCCTCTTTCGTTGGCATTTAGGATTTGTTTTGCTGCAGATTTAACACGAAACTCCACGCTGTAATGATAAATGAAAAAGAAATTTAGCAATAATATTGAGAATTAGAAAACTTTGGCTTAAACAATATGCTAACTTTTGTTTCCTCATTTTGCTTTGTACAACAAAGGTTAGGGAGGTTCAGAAAGAAAGACGTTGTGGTCGTACGATGCTGTAGTTCAGTGTGATATGTTTGAGTGATTGGCATGCGATTAATTCTCTCGTGCTCAATAATTTATGCATAATTAATGAGAGCCACTTGACACATTAGGAGACGCGTTAGCTTACTGATAAGTGGTAAAACTGATTAGATAGCAGATAAATATGTTTTGTGTATGAAGCAACAAAACCCTTTATTTTATGGTTATTTGTTATTAGATTAATCGTAATGCTGTGGGAAGAAAATTCCGGCTAGCATTTAATTACTTGGCATTGAATTAGTTTAAGGGTTGAGTTTGAGTAGCAGGACAACTCAACTGCTGCAACTTAGTGGTTAATTAAAAGAAGTAAAGAGGCGTAGCTTTTTTTTTGTTTTTAAGAACGCCTACTTTTAACCAACATTTCTGGACTAGGAAGGAGTTGAAGTTGTCAAGCACCGTTTAGAAGCAAAAGAATTGAATATTGCAAAAAGCTTTATTCGATGGATATTCGAAACAACGCGAAGGTGGCAGGGACACTGAATTCTATGAGTCCTCTCATCAAATAAAAATAGGATTTACATTTAAAGAGTATAGTTCTTTGATTCGCTGTTTGTTCATTGATAAAGCTATTTGTTCTGTTCTTCAGAAAAACCTATTAACAAACGTTTGCAGCTTTCTCGTTGTAGTAGCGGTCACGCTCTAAATACCACCTCCATTTAGCAGCAGGGAATCAAATTTGGAACGAAAAAATCGCAGTTTTGTGCAAAAATCAATTGCATTTCTTCGCCAAATTCTGGATAGCATCCCTCTCCCTCTCCGCATTCGCTGTCATATTGTTTATTTATATTGTGGGGAATACATTGCCAACACAGTCAAAGTGTTGGAATTCGGATCCAAGAGTCCATTAAATTCATTTGTTTCCCTCGACCAACAAAAACAACATTGACTAAAGCATGCAGCTTGAGTTCCACTTTGAACTTCGAATTCATTCCTCTTCGAAGAACGTGACATTTCGAGTCGTCATTCGCGAGGCACGTCAAATAATTTTCCGATTGACACTATCATCTTCAAATAAATTGCTGAAGTTTAGTGGATATATCTTTTTATTTAACACAATAAAACGCTACTGCCGACTTACGCATTATTAGACAACGAATCGGAGGATATTTGAAATTAACTAGAACCAGTAAAAATGGCTGCTTTCTTAGAACCAAACCTCTGAGTCTCGCTTAACCGACTAACTAAAAAGAAATTTACCGCAATGCAGGTACATTCGTATCTGTAAAGAAAAATAAACCACAGGCAGCACCAAGCCGCTCGTATATATGTAAATATTGAACAATTTGATCTATTGAAATGGCATAATAAAAGGGGAGGAATAGGCGGCTATTTCATCTGCACACTCACACTTCTCTCAGTTTTGTGAAGTAGCTACCTAAGTGGGTTAGTAAATAAGATGAATGCTTGCTACGAAAACTTGTTAATAAATAAATTTTGCGTGACAACAGTCAAGTGAACTAGAATTTTTCAACCTTCAACAGCTGCTACTACTTCAATGTAACCAAAACTTTCTCTCTCGCTTGGAGGCAAAAACCCCGACTCGGATAAAAATATATTGCACGAAAAACTACAAAAAAAAAACTAAGTGTTTAGCCACTATTCGCCGGATCTAATAAAAAGAAGAAAGAAAACAAGGTGTTTATGAATGTGGCCTTGAACCTGGAGCTCACGTGCTCTCTCTCGCTCATTCCGTTTCGCTTTGGGAAGTAGGTATCTTCTTCTTGTCATGAGAAAACAACGAAAAATTTACTGCAATCTAAGAGTCTTCACCACACCTTGATCACTTTGTTCTCTTAGGCACCCGATTTTGGGCTGAATTTCATTATTAAAAGCATTTTTCTTACTTTTTTCTTTGCGTTTTCTTCATTTCTAGACGAAGATGATGACCCACGCCCACTACGTCAATGTGCGAATTATCTCTCAACTTAAAACACAAAAAACACTTGTCTTTGGATAAAAAATTTATCACCCAGCACAAAGGACAGTGGTTTTCTTTGATCGGGGAACTACCATCACTTAAAATTCACTTTTCCCGACTTGGATACAAAACTCGACCAGCCGACGACGCAAAGCTGTCAAAATTCATGTAATCGCGGCGAACTACTGTCAACGACGACGTACAAAATAAATTTCATTCACAACACTTTTCTTCTCCATTTAGGGGTCAAATTTCCTCACACTCAACTGGAATTTTCAATTTTTTTCTGATCGAATGAGTATGCCACTATCCACGCAAACGAATTGATTACCGAACTTACATCGGTAAAATAATAAACATTTCACTCACTACTATCGACTGAAGACTATCGCGATCGTCGTGAACTAAGATACTGGGTTTGTATGGCGGCAGCAGCGGCTGCGGTTTCGAATGACACTCGTTACACACTCAGCAGCCGCTGATAGTATTATTTACTTAACTCTTTTTTTTTATTTTTGTTTTTACCAAACGAATGGAGCTGCCCCACATACAGCTAGTCAAATTTATAGTCGTACTGGTAGTACTGACAATACTAAAGTAGCAGACTTAGTTAAATTGATGTACGTTTACGATGGAAATTTAACTTGAATCATTTCTTTATTTACGGCAAGGTTTAGTGGTAGTCAAATTACTCATTTATTTGTTCTAAAAAAAAATATGGCCCTTGTTAATGTGCATACCCATATGCTCTTGCAACGGTGATAAATTGACACACAGTAATAAGGTCTGTTCCCGCACTGATTGAAGCTATCAAAACCTACGAAATTTTAAGAAAAATAGTGAATTCCTGTTCCCGTACGTCAAAGTTTTGTAATTTTTCACAGAAGAGACAACTCACGAGATTTCTTTTGGCAAATTTATGCGAATTTTGGTGCAATAAGTGCGGGAACAGATCTGTAGTCGCGATTCCCTGCTCAACTGGTTGAATCTACTTATTCCACACCAAACTTCAGCTATGTACTGCAGGATTGCAGCCACTCAGAGTGTACTCCCGACGCGCCATGGCTATAGAAAGTAATTAACTGAATATGGTCCAAAATAGCTCATTTACTGTTAAAGTAATAAAATTGTTTTTTTTTTTATACCAATTTGGGTGAGATACACACTTATTGAAAAGCAAAACACAAACTTTGCCACAAACAGAGAAAAAAACATCTGAAAAAAATCCTAAATCAAGCTTTGGCGTCGAATTGAACCAATAAGTCTTAAGTAGAACCTTTCAACTGTCCAAATCAAAGAGGCATTAATTTCCTTAACAAAGGTTCCATATGAAACCATTCATTAACAGCCGGATTGACGCCTATGACAAACTTTGGTCTAATTAGCCATATCGCTAACAACTAAAAGCGGTCTATACAAAATCCTTATCATCTCAATCCTACTTTACGACATTTGGACTTCATTGAAGGCGAATCGAGATACCGTAGTGGGCCCCAACCTCGACTTGGATTGCTCGACTGGTGCCAATGATGTAACTAAGGACCCAGCTAAATTAGTTGAGGCACAGGTTCCCCCGAACTATAGGGACAGTTACTTAACTAACTCCGTTCACTAAATCTAATCATAAAATCGCACGATAGATAGTAACATCAAAATGCTTTGTTGACTTATAGCTTAAGTTCATTATACCCTTGAATTGAGATCTCGACATGAGTCATCATCTTTAAATTCAATTCCGCTTTACAGGCCAAGAAATATACATGTATACCTACTACTTGGATTGAGTGGTTAAACATGTTGTGTTCTTCTTGGGTATTGTCATGGGTTATAGCTATAGGTCAACTGCGGCACGAGTCTTACGTAAAGACAATATAAATACACGTTCCCATAACTTAAGGGCATACACATAACGCGTATACAAAGGTATCTATGTTTACGCAAATGACACATATTTCCAAGTAAGTAAAATTGGACTGGTGGTAGCTTGAACAAGATCCAACTATTCTGGATCATTTAAAAAGAAGATAGTCAAACAAACATTTACTTTAATTTAGTTGGTTTGCAATAATACGGGGACAATCATTCCAAAAAGCAATGCCTTGTGTAATTTTGCCATCAATCAACTGTACGAATATAAATTTGACTAACTGTAGATATGTACATGTGCAAAATTTACACATTAATACTTATGGATACAAGAGACAGAGAAGAAGCAAGCGAAAATAAATACGAGAAAAACCCCATCAGTGGAGAACACATACAACAGAAGTGTTTGCTTTTGCTTACCTAAATTCTTCGTCGTTGTCACCACCGCCGCCGCCGACGGCATTTGGAGTGCTGATTTGGTGGTTGTCATCCTGGTTAGGCTGGTTTTGGTAATTGTCGTCGTCAGTTTTTTTGGCTGAATTTTGATGCACGATTAGGCGCTTTCTTCGCAGAATATCTGAGACTTTTCCGTTCATTTTTGATAAGTCTACACGGCTAATTGATTTAGATATGTGGATACTTAATTTATTCAAGTTTATTTGCGAACAAATTTACGAATTTCGGGTGAAATCTTACCGGATCAGGTGTTCACAGCCATCTTTAACCTTCGTCTTTAAAATTTGTCGTGACTGACAGTTGATAACAATTGGGTTTTTTTTTTGACATTTTGTAGAGGGTTTTTTTTATTTCGCCTGGAGTTATGCTACACATAAGAAGGAATTATGTTCTCATGAACCGCTGTAAAGAAAACTCATAAATACAGTAGTAACCTAGTCTTTGATGGAAAATAAGAATTTGCTTCTAATAGATATTGTATGGGATAGATCTGCGCTTCGTTGCACATTTAAAAAAAAAAAAGATGTCTAGTAAGAAGTTAAATGTATGCATGTCGACTACATTAATATGCTCTCAGATACGTCGAGAGAAATGCTCTGTCCGACTACTAATGTAGGGTTAGGGGGAAAGTTACAAAAGCACATAAAGAGTATTTCAGCTAAAAAACTCTTTAATTTTCAATTTCAACTCTTGCGAAAAATTCATTTGTGGTGCAAAGCGGTAACCTTACAAAACCTTAAATCCAACTTTTTCATAAATTTTTGATTTGATATTTAAAAAAGTTCTATGACTAAAAATCTATTTAGATACGATAGAAGCATGGTAAACAATTACAATTACGATTTGTGAGATGCCTCCAATAATTACCAATTTACACAACTTTCGAGCAACTTTTCACTCACATTGAAATAGATATCCCCTAATTGTAAAAATCGTTCAACGATCGTGTGTAAGTATACAATGAATAAGCAATTTATTCATTGAATAACTTTTCCTATCAAGAAGCATTAGTTGTCTAAAATACATAAAATAAAATTGGAGATACATGTGTAGATTGAGAATTAATTAAGTTATACAATTTGAAAGAAGAATTTAAAAGAAACGTGGAGTCTCAGCCACTTCACTGTATCTTGTCCTGATTCCAACTAATCACGTAATAAAACCATTTGAATATTTTGTCTGACTAATATTACGAATTTCGTTCAAATCCGTGGAGTAGGTTTTGAGCAAGGGATTTTAGAAAAATGCATAAAATCCCCTTTCTCACACAGTCACCCAGTTTTTATTTGTTGGTGCTTACATCGTCTTCGGCTATTTCCTTTCCAATAATGTGCTTATTCTATATAAATTTTCATAAAAAATATTTAAAAAAAAAATCCTATTTACTACCAACAGAGCCTAGTTAATAGAAAACTTATTACCTCCTGAGACACGAGCAAAAATAGCGCTGAATGCTGATTGACCTGCCTCCTTTCTGTAATAATGGACCAAAGCTACAAAACAAATCTAAGATTTTCAAGGAAAGTAAACTGTCCTTATTTACTAACATATTACTTCTTCAAAGGATAATAATAACTTCGAATTCAAAGAAAAACTGTATCCATTGTGAATGGCTCACAATCACCCATTACAGCAATAAAAGAAAATGTCCTTGCGCAAAGGCGGAGCCATGCATCACCCTCGGTGGCATAATTATCCCAATGACTACCACCCCACCCGCATAAAATTCAATAATAAAGGATAATTGCCTCAAGCTTAACCAATCCCATCGCAATAGCCCAAGTGACTGACAATAAACATGTTATTTGTCTGGTAATTTCTCCGATTTACCCCGACAAAATGATTAATTGCGATTAAAGGAGGAGTTTATAATACTTCCTTCTTATGCAAAAGGATAAGGGTTGCTCTATTTAACCAATGAACGACGTGTGTGCCACTTGTCACAGGAATTATCGTTACTCTCTCCACTGCCCCAGAAAACACCTGCCGCCATATACCTTTGTCGTTGATAGAATATCCTACATGATGTCGAAAGTGTGATGATGATACACCATCCAGTCGGGGTGTCGTTCGGGTGGTAATTTAATACAGATTGCGTACGCCTGGTGTCTTAGCTGATGTCTGTGACGGTTAATCACACGGATACACATATATAGTATAAGCGTAAAACAGGAAGATTATGAAACGGATGTCAGGAAGCAAATTTTCTCTTGTCACTCCTTGCATTGTAAGGGTGTTTTATCGAGTGTACGGTTTATCGATCAGGTGATGGTGATTAAGGAAGTCGAAAAGGACTAAATAGTGGTCAGTTCCTTAAGAGCGGTCGTTGAACGTGAACGTTTATTTTTCCTCGAGATTGTGTACGATATTCTTATAATGCATCCGGTAAATAGAGGTTTTCAAAGGGTTTCACCGAGTACCCTGGTGAAAACCTCATCCGTTGTCCTAACCCATAGACCCTCGTCGCCGCGACAATTTTTCGAAAGACTCTATGGTCATCTTGAGACTACACCGGCTGTAAAAAATGATGCTAATAGTGCGAAATCTCATCAGGAAAATAGAACAAAAAGTGATCACTCGTCAAATGATTTAAACTATAAGACAAGTCAGAAATGTGATACTTCTTATCAAAGTGATATCAGTTCGTCACCGGATATTGTGAACGATGAAAGGTTAGTTTTTAAGAAAAAATGTTTGTGGTGCTTTAAAATAAATGAGTCATTTCTTATAGGCATTGTGATAACAATTCAATATACAGCAGTTATCCAATGGATCATGCGAATGGTTTCAATGCAATGACTGCCACGGCCACTCATTTACCATTTATATCGGATAGTTTGAATGGAAAATCGGCGTTTGGCTTTCCGACGGACACACATTTCCCTGTCGGATTAACAGCATTTCGTAAGTTTAGTACTTTAACATATTTTACGTTAAGCACTGCAGTTTAGATCTACATATATATATATTGTCATGGCAATGTGGGATTTTGCTGTATCATGTCTCTGTTGATATTGTGTTTCAATTGGGTTGGCGAAGATACATCCTAAATTGACGGTCTTATTTTTTGATTAAGCTTCCAATAAAAACTTATAACTATTTACAAATCTAGTCTTGTTTACCTCCCCCGGTTGTAGAGATATCTTCTTTGTTTAAAAGTTGTCTTCTCCTTAGTTCCTTAATTTCCTCTTCCTTTTAACCTCAATTTCCAAATTTTGGATCTAAAAAATAAGAAACTTGTTCTGTAAGCCCTTCTTTAAACTCCGTCTATTTACATAGTTCAAATATACATATAAAGTTTACATTTTTGTATACCTATCAAGAAGCTGATAAGATATTTATCAAAATCGTTAATTTGGGTCATATGTTTGCTGAACAAAAACAGTTCTTGCAGTGTAAGTATCCCTTCTGCAAGACATGAAATCACAAGGTCTTTTGCGTACATAAGTGCGTGATTGTTCCTTGTGCCAAGGAAGTAATTTTCTCATGTACATTTGATTACATTCTTAAAGAATTGTTAAAGTGCGTCCTCCTATGACATTAGAGGAAAAATGCTCTCAAATTTAATAAAATCTTCACTTGACACTAGGTCTGTTCCCGTATTGAATAAAACTACGAAAATCTACGAAATTTTACAAAAAATAACCAATTCCGGTTCCCGTACGTCTAATTTGTAAATCAATACAAATAAGTGACGTTTAAAAAGTGGGCAGCTTTTTTTTAAACCCGTTTCCGTACTTTTTTGGAGATTTTTCTTTCTCTGAGAGAATTTTACACCTACTCCGAGAAATTTGAGAAGCTGCAAATTTTAGTGCAGAAAGTACGGGAACAGACCTACTGTGCAATAGAAAGACATGCTCAAAGTTTAGACATTTAGAAGGTATAAGGACGAGAAGGACGAAACAGTTACTTTCTATGCATTTGTTTTGTGTTGGCTCACCAATGCTTGTTAGGCTAAAATCAACTCCTTCACTCAGACAATTAGACTTCGCCAGGACAATAAACCTACCTATAATCTAAGTGCATCCCCTTGGAAAGCCGATTTTAATCAACCAGACTCCTCTGTACCATTAGATGTACTGTCAAAGCAATGAGAGGTCAGAGCTTGGCATGAGCGAAGAACCTAAAATACAGCTTCTTCCTCCTCCTTGTTCATTATCGAAGAGACTTCACCTGACGTTGATGGAGTTTTCAGTAATAATATGCACCACTTTAACTTTGAAAATTTCGGGCAAACTTAGTTTTTCCGACATAAGCCTTTGGCGCCTCAAGGGCAGATAAACTGGCAATATAGATGGAATTTTTTTTATTTATCAAAAGTTTCCATTACAAGTAACTTTAAAGCTTTTAGCACTGCATCTGTAGGGAAGCTTCACGGTCACTTATATTTTACGAATATACTTATACCTGACTCCATACCCGACCCATGTTTCTTATGAGAACTACATTCCATTGTCAGCATTGTCTAGTAGAAAACTCTACTAATACGATGTGTAGGAGTCTATGATGGACAGAAGTCTGGTAGAGCTCGTTGCTTTTCACCAAGTCAATTCTTCATAAGTGAGTATGGGTACAGGAAATTCATCGTTCCTCTGCTGGTTTCAGGCTTTAATTTTTTCCCTGCTCTTTTATTTACTTTACTTATGTCCTGAATCCCCCTGTGGGTCCCATGGCTTCTACAACGTTTAAGCGCCATCGTGTGTGCCTCAGCTCTCCCCAACTCTTTCACAGTTGCTGTGATTCCTTTTTGACTGTTCGGCGCCATGTACCTACTCCAAGCAAGTGGTATCGATTGCGTGGTTAGTTATGGACCTATCACCCTTTCGGAGAGTGTTTCCAATCCAGTGTCACTTTCAACTTCGTATAGTGGTGCCTATAGATTCATTCCAGAGAGCAGAATGTGATAAGACTCTCCCAAAACAGCAATTTTTTTTACAAATTTTCGTATTTTTTCGCAGAAGAGAGCGCTCACGAGAGAGTAAAAAATTTCCCCATGCTACGAATTTCAGTGCAAGATGTTTATTTGAGCTGGTTTGTGAAAACTGTGAAATCTGTCAGATCTGTGTATTTTCAGCACTCTTTGAAATTTGATAATCTACGAATTTTAGTGCAAAAAGTACGCGAACGGACCTATTATGAAGCACTTCGACCTGGATAGATCTTTTGTGCTATTCCCTAACGAGATTGTATATTAATTAGTTGATGTTCATTCCAGCTGAAGCCTAGTTCATTAATGAAGCTGAAGTATATTACAGTTACAGTTTAGAATTGTCCAGAACAATACCACGACACCACTCTCTGATGCCATAGCTCTTTCTTCGGTTATAGTCGTGTATCTATTGTTTCTATTGTTCCCACCACATCGTGTTAAGTACTGATCTTAAATCAAATATTCTTACTAATCTATGTTGATTCCTACAGCCATAAACTATCGCTTTTGATTCCACAACTGAGCAATTCAAACCTCAGTTAATTCATTACCAGCAAAAACTAAACCGACAAGAAATAAAACAATATTTAATTTATGTAAACAATTTAAAATTTGTATAACTTTTCTAACTTAAAATCTACATAATTCACTTTTGCTGTAAACATTTCAATTCTACACTTAGAAACATTTTCAAATTTGGATCCGTAATTTTTTCCAAAACTATTTCTCGGGCTTTGTCGTCATTTCCCTGATACAACTTCAATAGTTCCTCGGCGTATGCAATCCACACGCAATTTGCACAACCGGACATACAGCAGGTTGTTGGTTCCGGTGGAAGCTAAAAAATTACAAAAATCTCTATTTACAAAAAGTACAAACATTAAGGCTGAGAATATACCTTGATATCATCGTCTGGGTTTTTATTTGACATCGACCCTGCCGTACCGGTCAAACTTCTTATGAAGTCTCTGAAAATTCTCCCACTATATCTGTGGGATATTAAAATATGCATAATCTGAAAATTTACAAGAAACAGATGTGTAAGATATCGATACAAAAAAAAATCAAACTTTTTTTCGACAAACAAATCACAAAAAAAAAAATACGGTAATGTTCCGGAAAAACGGGAATAAACGGATATGGACACAAAAAAATGTTTCAAAATCAGATTATGGCCAACCAGTATCGGATTTCATAATATCCGATCAATAGACACTCATTTTTTTCGAACATTTTTTTTTTTTTTGTATACAACACCTAGTCGCCGCCCAAGGGTCTACGGCAAAAAAGTCTTCATTATAATTTTTACGTTTTTTTCAGCACACGCAAAAAAAAACAAGGAAATCAGTCATGTTGACCATATGTGGTTCGATCGATTATGGGATTGTGGTACAACCTGTTAAACGCCTATTGTTAGCATAACACTTGAAGTAATGTGAAGGGTAGTTTGATGAAGTCTGTGCATTTTTTTGTTTCTTTTTTTTTTTTGTTAAACAAATAAATGTTTATCTGAGTGTGTGTATCCTTTTTTATGTTTGAGGAAAAATATTGTAATCGATCTGAAAAGGAAGCCATCAAAACGACAAATTGCAATGAGCTTGTATCGAATGACCATGTGTGCAGTTGGAGCGGTAAACCGTACGAACAGGCACTAATAAAAAAGGATTTACCAACCACAAAAAATTGAGTAAAAACTCAATAAGATTTATCGTATGTCAGAGGTTAAGATGTTGAGAAGCAAGGGTAGAAATAGTAATAACGGGTATTAATTTGCATTATTGATAAAGAAAAATCCGCATAAATGCAAAGGATGTACATACATATGCATTGCGTTGACAGGTATAATTCATGGAATGATACAATACAAGGTACCTATAAATTTTGAGGTTTAATTTTCGTTCCTTCTGCGCATTACGTCACAATGATTTCATTCTTATTTCAAACAGAGGAAAGTGAAAACTAAATTACCATAAAAAAAATGCGAGTGATTTTCAAATAGTCCATTATCATAGCGTAATGACAAGTGACATTGATAGTTACGTGCTGGCCGGCCTCATTCTTGAAGAAATATGGATCGATGTTTCCACTACCAAACCGTTGTTTCTAGTAATGGCAGCTCTCCAACCTCTTTGGTTGTTTCGGCTCACACTGTGAGGCCACGTTCACACGGCAATAATTTTCTCGAATACCGTCTACGGGATTTTATCAAATAACACAGTGTTACGTAAAATATAACAAGCTCAGCTGTCGAAAATGGCGTACAATCGATTAATCGTGGTTAGCAACCGGTCCAATATTTCCTTCACTACGTGCTTTGATATGGCCTTTATGGTCTATTATTGACTAATAAAATCGGTTTTCAAACTTTTCGGTGGTATATCGGATAATACGTTCGTTTGGCCTATTCTGTAGACCAGGGCTGGCCAAACTTGCAGTACCAGTACCAGTCAACCGCGTTCTACGGTTTGGCCATACATAGATGACGTAGACCATTAGTTGCTCCAAGAGCTTGAAACACATTCCTCGTAGAACATTGATTTTCATAGTAATTTTTGGACGCTGTGCGGGCTAAGTCTTTTCATGAATAAACGTCAAATAATACTGATGAAAAATACCATGTCACGTAACTGACACGTCATCTGTCAAAACATTCATATGTAGACAAATAAGTACCAAAAAGTACTACCAGAAAAGTAAACCAATGCTGCCGTTCCTACTGTCCTGACAGGAGACTACTGTTTTTTTTATATCGAAAAAAGTCCAATCTCCTGTTGCTAGAACATATTTCACCAAATTCACCCGTTTTTGTTCTAGGTATTCCTTTCGCTTTTCACGTTTAACACTTTAAAAGTTTACATATCTGCATCTTCTGCAGAAATAATTTTCCTAATAGGTACAGAGTCACCCACATATTACTATTGGGACATTTGTCATCCATAACGTTTTCATATGTGTTTCGTTAAAATACAGGATACATTGGAAAATGTATTTTTGAACCGTGGTTTGACGCGTCCACATAAACAGAAACAAAATGACACTGTCTTAAGTCTTCGTAAGGAATTTTTCTAATTCGTGGAGCGAAAACATCGACAACTATGGTTTGACATTTAGTTTGAGAGCATTATAACTTGTTAATTTTGAAGCACGGGCCTACGAAATATTTTTGTGGCACAATCAAAAGATTTGGTTTTCCAAGTTTTTCATTAAAAACACACTTTCCTTTTGAGGTCTTTGCCATTTTTACAAGCTTTTGAAGCTTGGAAAGAAAGATCTTTGATAAAGTGTGAAAGTTAAGGAGATGAACATAAAATAATTTTAAACTCTGTGAATCTTGAATAGTGAGTTGTGAGTTCAAATGATGCCTGCATTGGATTACAGGGTTTACGTAGAAAAATACAGGAGAGGCAGCTTTGAAGTAAACCCCATTTGTACTTGAGTTTCCTTTCAGAGAAAACCGAGCAAGTACTTACGTTATCAGGAGCTTACCACATCAGAACCGAAAATTCGCTACCTGATGCGAGCAAAAGTAGAACTCTCACAGATGAACTGCTCCAGGCAATGCCTCTCCGCAGGCATTGCAGACTATAGTATCATTTAAGCCTAGCACGTTGAGATGCTAAGCTAAAGTAAGGTATCCCGTTAAGTAGCAAAAAAATTGTGTGCTCTCAGAATGCGGCCAATTTCTTACAGACGTCAGGGAGCATTCTTTGATGATTCAATGATAACTTGCATTCACGAACTATATTGGTTAAAGCAGTCAGAACCAAAATCCTGCCCCATGAGAGACTTCTTACCTTTTTTCTGCTCGGAACCTGCTTCAAATGAGCGATTCATTTACCACTTAGCTACTTAAACGTCAGCTCTAACATATCCTCATACGCAGGCATATTTTTTTGATCGCAGTTACTGTTGAGAGCTTTCTTCTATCTATCTTTCTTGCCCAAATGATCAAGGCTTTACTTAATGCAATAACACTTTACATGTGAGTACACATTATCACACGATTGCATTGTAGTGTTAATCTTGTCATTGTTATTATTTACAGTCTACCCAATATAACAAACACCATGTGTTTCCATCGTTTTTTATCCCCTTGGCTTGCAAGCAGAAGAAAGAACTTCCCCACTTATTATTATGAAATAAAATAGTTGTGAGAGAACGTTCTCTTCCTGTCCGAAAAGGATTCAAGGGATAAAAACTCTGTTTTTTGTTTTTGGTCTTAAAACATGTTCCGTTTGATTAATATGAGAAACAAATTCGAGTCTTTCACTGACAGGACATGCAACATATCAATACGCACGCTGCTGGATTCATATCACAATTAAATGGGTGTAGTGTAATCATGACAATGATCCACAGCGGCGCAGAATTAATAGCATTATAATTCATTGCGGATGATTTATTTAAGTGAGTTGCCGATACAATCGCAATTGCGGCAAGCAGAAACGAGAGTAAATAAACCACCCCCACTCATTAGCTCGCATAAGAAGCCACAGAGGAAATTTCAAAATTCTAGAGATTAATTTTATTGTTAATGTCTGTGGGAATGTTATACAATTGTGTGCAGAAGGTTGAGCAAAACGGTCGGTGCTGGAGTGTCTACCCTTCCTGAGAGATACGTACATACATACATATGCTTGTAGACCCACTTGAAAAGAGGTTTTATATCACCCCCTCTTGTGATGACTATAACGATGCTATACAACGACTATGGCGAGGAGTGAAATACGATGTGGCGTCTTGGTTGAGTAGGTTTTGATTTTATTATAATTCTGATAATCTTGTGTGATATACTGTGAGTAATTGACTGTTGTGTGGTAATTGGATTTAATTGGCATTGTGATAAGGCGTTGAAGTGAGCTGTGATTTTTGATATAAAAAGGTGGAATTCTTTTCAAGTCTTGCGATACCAATCTACTGTGTACGAAATCTTGTACGGACTTTTGTAACGCGTTTGAGCTATCTGTCTGCTTGAATCTGATTGAATCTGATTTTGGTTAATCAAGATCGAGTTTTAGTGCTTTATTATGAGCGCGTTCCCAACACTTTAGTAATTTAGTTGCTACTTCTGTCATCCTGGTGACAGATTTGTCGCTAACGAATCTAGCGACAACTAAAGAAAAAATATACTTGACTTTAGCAGATTCTAGCGTGCAGTGAGACTAGAATATCATTGCAGCACTCCCCACAAATACATAGCGCTTGTCGTACAATGTGACTAAGGGTAACGTTAAGAAAAAGTTACAAAGTATTCAAGTCGTTCAATCGGAACAGAACTGTGTAGCTAGCAGGAAGAAAAAGATGCACTCTGACTACCTTAAAAATATCCTCCCAAAGGACGAAGATGTTTTGTTTGTAGGCGGGGATTTTAACGAACATCTCGGGAAGATAAAAAAGAACTTTTGAGAGTGACATGGAGAACTGAAGTACGCCACTAGGAATTTGGTCTTATCGTGCTAAATACCACGTTTGTCAAACAAAGTCGGCACCTGATTACTTAGGCAAAGTGATCCTGTGAGAAGTGATCGCCTAGCAACACTGACTCTTCCTGACAGAAACAAAGGTAACTGAGAAATTCAATTATTATTATCATCGATGAGATTGGTGACAAGAAGTGTGGTGGAAAAGAAATGTTGGATTCCCTACAGCAAACTTGCTTGAAAAGATCCAGAGGACAGCTTGGAACTTCGAAAGATCACTGTCAATACGCCAAACAAACTAACGGACATATAAAGTTAAAGTAGTGATAAGGGAAAAGAGAATTACTTTCAAGGCTTGGTGAAAGTGCTCTTCCACTAATAGAGATGAAAAAGCTGGCCTTGAAGTGAAATGATTGTGATATAGCTACACAGTCACTCACACTCAAAGTGGAATATAGATCCAATACCTATTCAGTGGAAAGCAAGTTATCTTTTTCCTTCTTTTACAAAGGAAAGGACGATACACAAAACTGTGATAATTATTATCGTTCTACCAAGTTGATGTCACACACAATGCAGGTCGTTGAGCATGTGTCAGAAAATCAACTGTGAGCTTTAACCCTATCACATGGGACTTAAGAACACGGAACGCTGCGCGACTAGTTTCCTGGTTTCATTTACCCGCAGGCATTCATGAGCGGATAGGTCTATCTAAATTACATATGTAATGCAATGCAATGCGGTGACAAACCGTCGACCCAGCCAGCCAGTGATATATTGAGACCTTTATTTCTCTGTTATTGTCGTCAAGTCACCAGAGACTTTGTGAATAGAAACCTCTTAACCACCTTATTTGGAATCGTGAGGTGTGTCGATGTGAGATCAAGCATTGCTTTCAATAGTTACTACCATCGAGCACGTTTTATTTGCCCAACCATTGCATTCTTTTGGTGTTTGATCTGCCCACATATTTGACAAACCTACATCATAAAGGGCAACAACTGTAAATGTTGTGCGTGGTATACATTTCTGCACGTACAGGTCCACTACAGTTTTATGCCGTATGCGAAGGGCAGAGGGGTTTTACGAAGCTTTCTCATGACAGTTATACTCTTGAATGTTTGTTCTGGATCCGAACTTGGAACCTCTTACACTGTAGTCCAATGCACTAACCACTGAGCCACGGCACCCACAATATGATGTATTTAAATTTAAAAAATAGATTATCATGAGTTTTAAGCCCCGTTTTTCACCGCAGATGCGTTTGCACATCAACATTGCGTTACTCTTTTTCTAGAATTTTATGGAATAATACTTAAGTTGCCATATATAGGAATATGTATTTTCTTTTGATTTTCTTTCTCCACCACAAAACAATGGTATAGGAAATTTTAGGTAATGCTTAGGGAGTAGAAGGAGTAGAAGAAGTAGTCTTCATTGCTTCATCCAAAGTATTCTACCTCACATAGGCTGGCTCTTTATCCTTGAACTTGAAAAATATAAAATAGTTTACCTACTATCCTCTTTTTTTTCCAGTTGCCCGACGTCGACGAAAAGAGGGACGCCCCCGACGCCAGCGTACCACATTTAGTACTGAGCAAACGCTTCGTCTAGAAGTTGAATTCCATCGGAACGAGTACATATCAAGGAGTCGAAGATTTGAATTAGCTGAGACATTACGACTGACAGAGACGCAAATCAAAATATGGTTTCAAAATCGCCGAGCCAAAGATAAACGAATCGAAAAGGCTCACATTGACCAACAGTACAGGTAACTAATTAACTATTATTTCAGACACAGTAGTCTAAAATTTTATTGCACGTAGTAAATTAATTTGTCCAAAACAATTTCCGGGTATCACCTGTAAATTCACCTCAAACCCACTTTTTATTACTCAAATAAATGTCTAATAAAATAAACACGCATTAATTACCAACCCCTCTTGTATCTCTATTCTGCAGGAATTTTGTTGTGGCCAATGGTTTTATGACATCGATCATAGGACAAAATGCTTATCCACCAATTATATCGAATCTTCATCAGCACTTCCATAGTCAGAATGGTCTCCCATCACGAATGCTTCCATCAGTTCCTCTGCCAACAACACCGTCGACTCCTGGTCAAGTACCACCACCACCACCACCACCATCAGATCCTCCGACAGCACCCTCAGCACAGACAATATCCACCCCTAATCGAAGCGATCTTAATTACAATGAAATAAGTGGCTTTTACAAACACAACGCAGTAAATTCATGTTAGCAATTATTTTAACTTTTATTACGATTTTAATTACCCTTATATTACTATTGTTGGAAGATTAATGGGAGCGCATCCACGCGCGCCAATGCTCGAAAATATAGCCCACGTTAACAATATGGGCCGGAAGAAGGTTCAGTTTTGAATGGAATACCTACCTACCTTTTTTTCTTTTTCGTAACAATATAGTGATGTAAATAATTTTGAAGCTTTTTATTGATAAGAATTATTTATGCCTTTTCTAGAGAAATAAGACAAATTATGAGAAAATAAAACGAGAAGAGTTATTACATGGAAGCGTTGGTCTCTTGTTATATTTCAATCACGCGAATTTAAAATACCAAATTGAAATGCCACGAAGAAAAGGGTGAGTAAGATTTGGGGGAGTAAGTAACGGTGAGAACAATCTCTAAATACAACCATTTGTTCTTTGCTTCAGTGACTTTCAAAAGATACCTAGATCTTAAAGGAAGTAATAATGAAAACAATTGAAAGGGAAGATTTGCTGCTGGTCAGCGATGTTCTTGGACTATTTTTAAATGTATACATTCGCCAGAAGTGGGATAGTTACATCTTACACGCCTAAAATTGCAATCTAAAATTAAAAATCACTCTTTTTGGCATTCTCGGACCTGAAAGCTGAGATTCAAAGATCCTCTTGACCGAACGGAGTAATAACTGTTTTCTATAGCTAAAGGCTGAACTATAATAGAATAATGGTTTCGTACGACCACTTCCGAAACAGTGCGAATGCACTGTATTACGCGACCATTATAGCTTTTAGCTTAAATTCGTTCAGTTTTTGGTCACTTTTGCTCACTACCGAAAGAGAGAAACTATTCGCTCTTTCGTGCGTAAATTTGACAACCAGCTGAATAAAATTTTTTAATTATTTTATAATGCACAAAGTTTAAGATTTCAAACAGTTTTAAATGATTTATATTATTCAACAACAATTGATTTTTTCTTGGAAAAACAGATAATGAACCGACGAAACTACTTGACAAAGCATCTGTCAAATACATAGTACTTCATTATGGGCTACTTATGAAAATGACTACAGAATAGGTCATTTAAGGGGAAACTTCTCAGATTCGTTCATATACTCATATGCATAGACAAATCTAAATTAGACCGACAACTTCGGTTCGTTTGACGCATTCGCTCCTCCAAGCTAAAATCCGCTAGATTTTGTCATTGTATTCTGACAGACAAGCAAAATCAAATGGGAGCTCACTCATTTCACACATACAATTACAAAATCCGGCAATTTTTTTGACATCTATGGGCGCAGCCATATTTTATATACAATTTGTTGTTGTTAATGGAATAACAACCGGAAAAAAAATGTTTGCTCAAAAGGAATGAAAGAGATAACCCGACAAAATAATAGTTAGGTCTTGGTCACACGCTACTTCACATTTATTCACAAACATGGTAATTAGGCTCCTCCTATTTTCAGCACTAAGGGGGCAGGGGAAGTACGAGTTGACTGTCTAATTTAGGTTTGTCTATGCTCATATGGAAACTTATACAAATCTATTGTTAAGTCTGAAAACATCTGAAAGCATTCCCATACTAAGAGAATGAACGAAACTTCCAGCAGAATTCCGATGTAACAAAAATTAAAAACTGTCAAACGAATCAGAAAGTTCAGATTTAACAGAAAAATCTTCCGATAAAATCAATCCCGTCTGCGATAGTACTCTACTTCCCACTATCTGTCCAACACGTTATTTTATAAAGTTATAATCCTCTTGCTGACTCATCAGCATCACCAAACAATCTTTCATTCATTTAATTTCATTCACGTCTGTGGAATGTGAGTTTTGGGACTTCTTTATTTTATTTAGTATATTAGTACACATGAGGTACTTTTTTGCCTTTTGTAAGACAAATTCCTTAAGAATTTTGCCAACAAAACTGAATCAAAAAAATTTCCAATAAGAATAGAAATTAGTTGTCTCGATTGTTTAGTAATGAACGAATGAAACAAAAAAGTATTGGAAATATTGAAACGAAAAGAAAATTGAAATTGCTTTTTTGTATATGACATAAAGAATATACTTGTCTTACTTTCGACAACACAACAGCAGAATGAACGAATGACGGTACGAAACCAATCCAATAAGAACGATCTGATTGGGATTTATGATCGTTGTTTTGAACCAATACAATACAATATCTGTCTCTATCACTGAACGATTGATTGGAATGACCGAATCATTTTTGAAACAATTACATGAACGATCCGGTTATCAACTTTGAACGAACGACACAGCTCTAATAGACAGTCAGCTCACACACACCATAGGCGTACAATTTTTTGTCGTTCATGGAATAACAATACATGCAACACACTAGGCTTTTTTTCTTTAAATTTTCGAACTTCTTGTTCTATCAAGTGAAAAGTTACTTGACCTAAACAAATTTATTATGAAATTGAGTTTTAATCCAAGTTAAAGAACGTAAAATTCTCTCCGGGTTTCAACTAAAAAAAAGTCTAAGGCTCGATTGATGCTACATTTTTTTCACATTTTTTTACATGCTTAATAATGCCAAAGTGTCAACTTTGCGTGAAACAGCAAGTTTGTTTTAACGAAAAGCAAAGGTATTTTTTGTAAGCCACTGTGCACTGTCATAATTTATTTTCAAATATGGCTGGAAAGCAACAACAACAAATAGGAAATTCTAAGCTGAATGCAGAAATCTAAAAAAAAAGCTGGCAGTGGCTGAACAATGTGGGGAGAGGTATCTTTTTAAAGAATATTTCTTACGTTTTCACGTTTATGTGCTTAGTGGGTGCACACTCACACCTACTGAGAATTCCAGTTTTGAATTTTTCGTACTGCTCTAATTTAAGTGTAAGCCCACTGATTTACTCGTTACGACAAGTCGGTAGACTTGGAAGTTGATCGACTTATCTTAAAATCTGAGCACAAGTCGTACAACTTCAAGGCATATTTCATTTTTCATTTGAATTTCGGTATGTGGACAAGACTATTGAAAAATTACGTCGAACAAGAACAAATGAGTCTTAGTTCGATTTCTTTGGACATCAAGCAAATCGTACAATGTGATCCCCGCTTATAACTAATTGGAAATTTTGGCTATAAAATATCTTACGTTATTGAGTTTAACTTATTTTAGACGTGAAACTCTTAACCACTAAGTGCCTGAACGTTCGAATTACAAGCCCTTACTATTTATAATGAAACAGAACTATTATGTATGTACCTTCATTCAGTATTCCACACAATTTCATTTCTTGAACTTAATTTTATTACAGATAACATGAATAAATTATAACCATGACATCTCCATTTCGCAATAAGATAGGCATGCATTAATTTTACAACAAATCATAACTAAACTCACGACACACAAACTCACTTTATTTTGTCAACAAAATTCACCAACAGCTGTTCAGCCACAGAACTGCAACTGTATAGATTGAAAAGACCATTTTCAATCGATTTTCCCAGAAAATGAATTTTTCTTAAATGAACCATATGGGTTTGGTAATTGTATAAAGGGCTGAATACAGGAAAATCTCGTTAATGCGGAATAATTGGGAGGAAGGTCAGTCCGAATAAATGGGAATTTTCCGAGTCAATGACAGATTTTTTTATGCACTAAAACGCGGTGTTATTGATGACAAAATGCAAGAATTTAAAATGAAAAACTACAATTTACATTTATCGTCAACTTAAAGTAAACAGTGTTTTCTCAAACAACATCTAAATGTGAATTGCCGGGATTCCCCCACTGGACATTTTGATGATTTGTTCCGACCTCTACATATATATGTACATATGTATTTAATATCTATTTAATACATACATACATTTACGTGTTCAATCATTATGTTTTTTAATTTGTTTAAATTTAATTTAATTTTTACAATAAAAAAACTGGAAAACGACTCTTATTTATTCGGAATAATCACTTTTATTTAGCTCTTGCACAGTGTCCTCACTGTTGTATTATTCAAAAAAACATAACACAAGACAACAAATAAAGGAATCTCTTCCAACAAACAATTGTATTGTGTTGCAACACAACACGATATAAAACGTTATAACACAACACGTGCATTGCATTTTTTTCTCCAATTTTAACGTATGTTGTGTTTACACGGTCAACGCACACACAACATAACATGTCATAAATCCGTTTTCTAGTCATATAATTTTCTTGTCATGTTTTCTTCACTCGAAATCGCGGCTTCATTCTATTTTGCTGAACCCTGCCGCTAAGACCATCAGCAGTTCCTCTGCCACGCGTCTTTATGTATCGAATCGACTCTCGTTTTATTATCCAGGGATGGCATAGGAATTTAATGATTCATTCTAAAATTAGTCGCCGCTGAGTTTGGAAGTGTTTTTTCGTTCGAAGTGCGTGCTGTATAATTAAATTATCAATTGATTACTAAAAAAAGTCATTGCACTGTAATAATGGCTGCTCGCAGAAATCAAAATGTCCATCAAAACATGCCCGCGAAACCTGCTAACGATGAAGATGTAAGTATTTGTTTCGCTCAATCGATGTAAAACTAAGTTTTTAATTTTTTCATGAAGGAAATCTGTGAACTGGAGCATTTGCGAAAACTTTTTATCGGTGGTTTGGCTCCATACACCAACGAGGAGACATTGAGGGGCTTCTATGAACAATGGGGAAAAGTTGTGGATTGCGTTGTTATGCGTGATCCTGCCTCGAAAAAGTCACGGGGATTTGGTTTCATTACATATACTAAGGCTTTTATGGTTGACAAAGCACAGGATGCTCGCCCACATATTATCGATGGAAAGTAAGTACAATTGTTTAATTAATTCATCGGTGATGCATGTATAGAGCAATGTAGAGTAGCTTTCTACGAAAAACAGTGGTTGCATAAATCCGCCCGAAGGGTGTAGGTGTAGAAATGCATCCGCAATTTATGAAAGAAAAATCGATATTCATTAGATGTTGGTATGTATACTATGTGCGGTGGTGGTGATGTTATTTTCTTTTTCGTTGCCGGCTACTTCTCTACTGAAGAACATTCATTGAATTCAAAACAATGAATTAAAATACATACCTATACAGTTGAATTATTCACTTATTTCATGAATAAAGTCGATATCTGTTCATAAAGCGTACGCATCCGTTGAAATCACTTATTAAATTCAAGTTGAGTGCTGAATTTTCTTCGGGTGAAGGGTAATTGTTTATTATTGCCGGAATTAACAATTTAGCGTAGGCTGTTTTGGTTAAAAAGGGTAGATGTAAATGTAACCTACCAGTGAAATGAATTCAAAAGCAACTTGAATATAGACAGGAAAAACGCTGTCCTATTTTCCCAATAGGAGGGATTACCTACATTTATTGGGCAATTTCTTGGCTCCAATATTGTAAATTAATCTATCGATTCCCTTGCATGGGTTTAATTAGGGAGAGCCAAGCAAAGCTGAAAAGTCTGAAAGAAATAGCTCAAAAAAATGTTCGGGAATTAATAGATTTCAGCTACTTTGTTCGAATCAATGTTCACCTATTGAACTTGCATCATAAGTTATTGATTGAAATTTTATCAGCTGCAATATTTCAACATAATTTTTCTTTGTAGGAGTGTTGAAGCTAAACGAGCTCTACCGCGTCCGGAACGTGAAAACAGGGAATCCAATGTTACCGTTAAAAAGATCTTCATTGGTGGTCTCAAGGATAACCACGATGAAGAATGTCTGCGTGAGCACTTCTCACAATTTGGAAACGTCGTCAGTGTTAAGATTCTCACTGACAAAGCAACTGGCAAAAGACGCGGTTTTGCATTTGTCGAGTTCGATGACTATGATGCTGTCGATAAAGCCATTTGTAAGTTATCTATCAAATCGACTTTGCTATGTACTTAATTATTCTCTTATTTTTTAGTGCAAAAGTCCCATTCCATTAAATACGTCTTAGTTGATGTAAAGAAATCTGTTTACAAACAAGAAATGCAAAAGCGTGCTGCCGCAGCTGGTGGTCCTGGAACCAATATCAATATGAATGGCCAAGTGCCTCCACAAATTCCCCCTGGACCCTATCAGGCTGGTCCGCCCATGGGTGGTCCACCACAGCCGCCAGCAAATTACAATAGTTGGGGACCACCAAACAATTACAA
Source organism: Chalcosyrphus nemorum (assembly GCA_949716465.1). Taxonomy (NCBI): domain Eukaryota; kingdom Metazoa; phylum Arthropoda; class Insecta; order Diptera; family Syrphidae; genus Chalcosyrphus; species Chalcosyrphus nemorum. The sequence continues at coordinate 14,904,227 of OX454333.1, read as the reverse complement.
TGGCTACAATCAGCCACCAATGAACAACTGGAATTGGAATCAACCACCACAAAACGGCTGGAATGGACCACCACAGGGTCAATGGAATCAAGGCAATTATGGTCCACCACCTCAAGCTAATTGGAATGCTGGACCTGTACCGCCGCAAGGTAGTTGGAACACCGGTCCAGTACCACCACAAGGCAACTGGAATGCTTGTCCACCTCCACCACAGCAACCGCCGCAGAACTTTGGTAGCGGTTACCAACAGAACTACGGTGGCGGCCCACAAAAGAGTAACTTGGGTAACAATATACGCAAGAACCCTTACAGTACACCAGCAGGAGGTAATAACCACTCTTACATTCCTTTACTTCAACATTTAATGGTTAATTTTTCAACGTTGTAGGTAATGTTGAATCTCTACAGCAACCCGTACCCCCAGTTAATGCAGCCCGCAGATATTAATTACAAAACAGCATGTTGATTAACAACAAGAGTGTTAAAAGGTAAGCCCGTTGTGATAGCCTCAGTGTGTAACTCTTCCTAGAAGTCTTGTTCAAAACAAAACAAAAAAAGGGCTTAAGGTATTTTTTGTGTATTCCCATCAAAAGGCACCTAAGGCTAAGTCTTTACTCGACCTATTATCCCCCCCTATGTCTGATTTAAGTATTTTCTTAAATTCTTATGAAAAATTATATTATGAAAATGATAACTTATAAACTTTACATATAAATTTTTTTTTAAATTTCACTAGGACGATCATCTACAAGTAAAATAAATAAATAAAAAAAAGATAAAAGTCAAGACAATGAGAGCTCTAAGAACTAATACACAGTCTATTAAGTTAAAAGTATGGAATGATATCTCTCTCCAATCGTTAAATCTAGGTATAATAATTAAATTATGTGTAAAACCTTTAATTTACTTAATTGCAGTTAGTATTTAAATTTAAAATAGCGACTGCAAGCGTTGAGTAGTGTAAAATTTACACTACCAACGTTTGGAAAAATATTTATTTAAAATGTTTATTCATTTTTTTTAGTTTTGGAAACTATCTATAAATAATAATAAGAATTATGTATAACTACAATAAAGAACAAAACAAATATTTTACTTATGTAGAGTCTTACGTTTATTGCAACACAATTTTTTTTATTGCTATTTATGTATGTTTTTTTTTTAAGTTTAGTATTTCATCGCAGATAAGCATTACGAACTATTATTTTATATTACAGTATTTTATTATGGCCCTCGATTTGTGTACCTGTTGCATTGCGTAGATAGATACTAATCTGGAGTACTGGGTGGTGGTAAGAAAATTAAATTTACACCGATTAGTTTGGATCGACATCAATATAGCTAACAAACTCTTGTGACGAGAAGCTGGATCGTCAGAAATTATATGTTTGCGTTTCTTTCGCTTGCTCACTAGTTCTCTGTCGAAGATCTAGTTGTCAAGTCCTTAGGGTCAGATTTCAGACTGACTTATTGCAACGAACATTCTTTCACACCGTTAGATGTGATTAATAGTGTAAAGCTTGTCGAACTCATAGTAATTTATTTTTTTTTAATGATGCCGCGTCTGTAGATGTTAATGAGCGCAGTCAACACTGCATCGTTGCAGCAGTCGCACATCTAAAGGGTTTTCCAATAAAGACTGATAACTTTTTTTTTAAATAAAAACATTTATGAATAGAACTCGACTTCGTTCATACGTTCCCGCGGGCACGTTTGCAGCGGTCGTTTCCTTGGACCCAATGTTCAACGACTCGGCCATACATTTCGGCCGAAACGGCCGCTATTTTGCGTGAAGTGTTGGCTCTAAGCTCTTCCAACGTCGTCGGCTGGTTGGCATAAACCAATGACTTAACGTAGCCCCTGAGAAAATAGTCAAGCGGCGTAAAATCGCACGAACGAGGCGGCCGATCGATCGACTGGCCCATTTCTTGAGATAACATGCTCACCATACTTACTCTTCAATAAATCGATTGTAACGTGTGCTGTGTGGCTTGTGGCACCATCCTGTTGAAACCACATGTCGTCTAAGTCCATATCTTCCAAGTCGGGCCAAAAATAATCGGTAATCATGGCGCGATAACGCTGACCATTCACACTAAAGTGACGATCGTTATCGTCGACGAAAAAATAACGCCGCCGGCATGCAAACCGCACCAAACAGTTATTTTTAGTGGATATAGTGGTGATTCATGAAGCACATGTGGATTTTCACCCGACCATTAACGCATATTTTGCATATTGACCAACCCATTGAGTCAAAAATGAGCTTCGTCACTGAAGATGATTTTGCGATATTCATCATCTTGGCGGATCTTCTCCAGAACCCAATCGGAGAACGTACGTCGTTTGATGGTCCATCGGCTTCAATTCTGTATCTTGTATGGGTGAAAACCAAGATTAATACGCCATAATGTGGTCTGAGCGATGCCCAATTCTGGAATTGACTGATTTGGATCGTTTTCTACGGAAGCCTGAACGACAGCGATATTTTCCACACTTTGACCAACCCGTTGTCTCACTGACACGGCACACAACGAATATGTAGGCTCAAATTTGTGCACCAAACTTGTTATTGCCTGTATATTAGGGCGAGAATTACGACCGAAAATTGGAGTTAACGCTCTTAAAGTTGCGATCACCGACTCCGAAGTTCGGTAGAAAATTTTTATAACTTGTAGACGTTGCTTCTTCGTGTACTTTACCATGATGAAAATGTTGAGTTTACTGAATAAATTGACAGTGACAGTTTGATGATTAGCGAAAGAGTGCGTTAACAAATTAAATTCAAAGTTGTCAAGTCCCTAGTGGAAAACCCTTTAGTTATAGACTGTAACGGCCTATTTATTCGCATAATTACAAGGCTGGTTTATTGCGGTTTATTTACACGGTTTAGCTGCACCGTGTGCTACCAATGGTACAAGGAATTAGTACCTCTTCACATCGCTACCACCGGATTAAAGTCTACTTGAGTTTTGTATTTTAAATATTATTCTATTCCAAAAAACTGCTGCTAGTCACATCGCGTATCAGCCGTACCAGAGCTATATCAGATGAATAGTATTTACTACAATATGCAGTGTTCAGCGTTATTCTTGTTTCCCATTGGCAAGAAATGGAACAAATATGTTCCTTTTTATAAAAGTTTTCATGTACATACGTATACAGACGGAGGATAATTTATCTCTTCCTATCTCATGTCGTTTATTTGAAACAACAGAATTGGTAATCAGTTGTGGTGCTTGGTAATTTGGTAAGAATTTACCGGGATGCATGATTTTGTTTTTCATTGTGTATTTGGACTTTTTTTCTTAGTTTGGTTTAAATAAAGTTTACAAATTAAAACAAGTTGTTTTGTCTTATTAAATTTGAACATAGAACAAACATCAACTCTGTTTGGACATTCGTATGAATTAGTAGCTATACTTAAATGGATCTTCTAATTTGCTAGAAGCAAGGTAAAGCGTAAGTATTTCCCATTACCAGTATTCTGAAGTTAGTGCTGGTATATAAGTGCACTCGTTTAAAAGCCTTGAAATATAGGGCACATTATGGAATACCTCTCAAACCCAAACTGCGGGTTCAATTGTGAAAGGTCGTAGCTGTTTATGCAGTGGGTTTGGAAAAATAGGTGTCCACGGTGTTGTGAAAACTAGAGCTAAGGAATCTTAAGTGATATTCCTGCTTTGATGTCTAAAAACATTTAAAACAGTTAGTACTAGGGTTAATTAGATATGCAGGTAAGTACCTGCGCGTGCAAAGTACAGACATGTGCGTGCTGTACTAACATCCAAATCATAACCCTCAAATTTGAAGGAAGAATTGATAATATGGTCTTTATGGTCCAAATAAATTGATAACACTGTCTTAAGCCGTGACAACCGTGAAAGAACATTTCCGAAACAGGAATCAATGCCTAGAACAGACCCCAAGCGCAGTGAATGGACGGATTCTAAAGCGGTTAACCGGTTAGGTTCAAAAACGTAAAAAAATGCCCAGAACTGCAACCTATGCTCTACTTTACACTGCGGCTCGCAACAAAAAATGTTTGCTACGCAAGTTGCTTGGTTTTGAAGTTCAGTTGCTTCACCATTGCAAAAATGAACATTCAATTTAGGCAGTAGTGTCAAGCCGTTGTAATTTTGAACTCGTTGCTTCAATACTGCCGCAGTACTGCATTTCTGAATTGGACCACCCTCTTGAATAATGCCAAATAGAACGCAAATTCGTTCGGTAAAAAGTAGATATTTTAGAGATGAGCGAGGTAGACTTGCTTCGAATTTTGATTCCCTTGGGGTTCTGTGATAACATTTTTTTATGATTCGTAGTTGTTACGACGGACTCTGTCCGTTACTCTCACAGTGCTAAGCCCCGACTAAATTAGCGGCTGACACTAGAAAGGTCAATTTTAATATTCTTTAGGGGCGTCTACAACTCTGCGCCTAGTGTCTCATCTCACTATACACTATACTTCAACACGTGATGGATAGCAAAGTCTTGGAGATCGTATAACAACGATGAGAGTTTTCGATCGATTATATCGCGGGCCAGCCAGCTTTAGCTATTGTCTATTGAGCTACAAGAACGAGATCACCATCTAATGGTAGCTCATATACGCTTTTGTACTGCATCTGCTCATCAACTGCTCAAACTTGCTAAACATCACCAGGTTTAATACCGACAGGTTCAAGGTTCCCCAAATGCGACGACAGTTAAGGAAACATACTTTAGGGAATAGGCGCTTGAAATTTCACATTGCGTAACTAAAATGACGCGACTCAACATTCCACACACAACATTTCAAACGAATTTTGGCGATCACCACCTCGACAAAAGTCGTTAATTCTTTATCGCCAATGCCAAACAGTCGTGTCGTGGACGAAGAACGTCGACATTAACGTGATTGCCTAGCAAGCAAAAAAAAAAAACAGCTCCTCATTACAGGAGAGCATGGATGTCCTGACACTGGAATGCTGTAAAAAAATGCTTTTGCGACCGGGGTCGGTGCACTTGGTTTTCGGCAGACATCTGAAGGTTTGGCTTTCACCGGCCTCGACAGCAGACAACCAAGCCAGAAATACCATGCGAAGAAAAAAAAGGTAGGTATGCAAACGAACCTACAGACTTTTAACAGTAGATAAATACATAGCTGTCTCACCACTTTTTTTAAATTCAATTTAGACACTTCAGAAAACAAACGTTCCAGTATACTTACTATTAAGATATCTCTGAAGTCTATCCCTTAAACCTTTTATCGACGACAAACTAACCGGCCAACAGGCCGACAGACACATAAGCACCAGTTGAATAACTAGTTTCTCGTCTATAGCGTTAGCTCCGTATCTTGTCCCACAATAAAGTAAATAAAACTATCAAGTATCTTAAAAATAAAAAAAAAGTATTTTATTTCCATTTTCTTAAAATACACTGAACAAATAATCTTGTGTTACCATTAGACAAGAAGTCACCTTGTCTCATAAGTATGCATGTATGTACACTCCAGCAAAAGCTTCTGACACTGCACCCTCAGTGTCGAAGAGAAGGCTGAAAAGGCGAAAAGAAAACTTACCTATGCAGTAGTGGTACAACATCTTCCTTTCCACCAGTGGTACTTCTCTAATAATTGTAGCCCGCTTGAAGAAAAAAAAAACGAGAAAATATTATTTTAGACATTAGAAGGAACTCCACTAGGTCTTAGTCCTTATTTTTAATTAATAGTGCGAACAGGATTAAAAGTATGCTGAAGCAAAAAATAATCTACTTAGCAATTTCCTATTACTAAATTGTTTCTTATGTATTTGTTGTTTATCAATGGATGACAATGTGACATCACACAATGGGACAATGAACACTAAAAATGTTTTAAATAAGATTTAAGTGTATAAGAACACATGGTGTATAAGCTAAAACTAGATTTATGCGAACATTGTTAGTAGCTTAGCGCACAAATGTGGTTCGTACTCAAAACGTAATTTTACAGGAGGCGCGGCTGTAAGCACAAATAGCCAGGTTCTCCATCTCAACGCATTGAACTGTACTAAACTCATTTTTGTTCAAATAAAGCACTTAACAGATTTGTGCGCTAAGCCATCCAGACATGCTTGTGTTGAAAAAGACATGCTCAATTCGAGCTCAGGTCGATAATTTATTTTACAAACTTTATGGTCACAGTTTTGATCCCTGGCGGTATTTGGTTTAATCACATATTATTTTAAGTCCTAGTTTAAGTCGTGAATGCTGAGGCCCTGAATTATGAATACTTTATTTATCTTAAGGTATTTTCATTCATTGATGTATTAGAACAAAAGTGAATTAGTAATTATCCCTAAATCGTTTTTTAAAAAAAATTTTATTTATTCGTGTATTTAATGAAAACAAGCTTTTTACACGAATAGAAGAGACATGCAGGTTGGTTTATTCCATATTCGAAGGGAAGACTTCTTTAAGAGTTTTCTTATGACAGTGATACTCTTGTATGCTAGGAAGCTTGATTCAATGCACTGAGCCTACACTAAAGTTGTTAATGAATCTTTATTTTCAATCAATCTTTACGTAGAATACTCTTTTTCGAATATAAATAAATGGTAGACCAAATCAACCCGTAGAGGGCAAAGCCTAGTTTTTCACATCTATGCATGCTGTGTGCGTTATACACTTCGTATTCGTATAGAAGAGTTCAACGATTTATACCCGTATCCGAAGGGCAGAGGGTTTTTCGGGGAGCTGTCTAATGACACAAACCCCAACCTCTGTAGTTCAACGTACAAACCAATAAGCCTTTGGCCTATATTGTCCTTAAGGTCCTAAAACAATTCTGTCTTACATCGATTTTTAAGAACAACCCATAAAAAACCAACAGCAGTAAAGTGCAGCTCAACGGATGCCAAGAAACATAAAAAAATCGTTAATTACATATTTTTTTTAAACCAGTAAAGAAAACATAGCTCGCCGATTTTAGCGCATATTTTCCGCAAGGGCGAACACAATGATAAATATGTTATCAACTAGCATGTAAATCTCAGGAATTTTTCTTACAAAATTTGCACTTTTTAGGCAACACAGGACATACTTTTCAATACTTCCGAACGTTCTTCAAGCGCAAATGCATTATTTTGTTGCGCCGAGATAAAATTTTGTATATCTATCAATTTAAGCGTGAAAGAGCTATCAACGTCAAACCATAACATGGCAGCAGATCCCCGGGTCTTTATAAAACCAGACCAAAGTCTTCTTAAAAAACCGAAAAGCCGAGTGCTGGACGATAAGTAAGAAAGCTGAGCAAATACTGTGCACCTTCGAGCGAAAAATCCTCCGTCGGATATTAGGTCCCTTATGCTAGGAGAGCGAACGGAGAAGATGCAACCGCGAACTCTATGGGCAGTGTAGTCCAAAAAGCCAAGATACGCAGACTACATTGGCTCGGCCACATCGAGCGAATGGACAACAATGCTCCAGATAAAAGGATCTTCGAATCCCAGCCCCCAGGTTCGAGACGGAGAAGAAGACCGAACCTCCGGTACAAAGATCAAGCCGTCGCGGATGCCAGAAAACTTGGTCTTCCACGATCGCAGAGGATGGAAGGCAGCAATGTCTCAGCCAGGGACTCTAAAAGCGTCGGAAGCCCTTTAAGTAAGTAAGTCTTCTTAAAAATATTGAAAAGGAAAGTTTGTTTTGTTACTAAGGTATCAAGTGCTTATTACAACAGAACAAAAAAAAAATCAAACTACAGTCGAAGTTGTCTTCTATAATAGGGAGAGTGCTTGCTGTACTCTCTAATTTGTCTACAGGAATCGAAAGGTTGCTAACCCTTAATTTTATTACCTTATAAACTACTATAATTAATGTGCTTGTCTTATCAAATGAGCCTATATTATAGTAGATATAGCAATAGTACTTAAGAACTAAATAAATGAAAGAACAAGTAATACCCCACTCTAAATCTATATCCTAATATATGAAAATACAAAGTTTCTTATCACTTGAAAAGCTGTTTCTTTTTTATCAATTTACGCCGAATTGAAGAGAGTTCGGTTGAAAAATATATATTGTTGTTATTATATACATACCTATGATACCAGCATAATATAAATATTTATATATAGTATAATATTTATATAAGTAAAATATAGCTGCTGAAAATTAGGTAAATTTATATTTAAATAATTTTATGAATAAGATAAATAAGAATGCTGCCTCTTTCCGAGGCTATGGATTTTCGTATTATAATATGCGCAACGCAATAAACTTACATATTTATTATTTCAATATATATAAATTATTTTACATATAATTGCATACTTGAGAGTTATCAATTGTCCCGTTTGCTTATGTTGTTTTTTTTTTTTTTTAATGTTTATAATTAAATATTTATTGGAAATACAATGTATTCATAAGAAATCATGGAAAACAATGAGAAATACAAACATATATTATCCCTACAACACTTCACAGTTTTTTTTTTGTTTTTGTGAAAATCAATTAGAGATTGGCGCAAAAACACAACAACATCAAATTCGGATTGTTTTTTTTTTCTATTTTATAAGTGAATTATACAAAGTTACTCTCCTCTCATGATGGTATTGTATTTCTCTTCCAAATCTTTATATACTATATATATTTTTTTATTTTTCAAAAAGTTACTTTAATACTCCTGAAAATCTATTTATGTTTTTTTATGAATAGATATGTGTCTTGACGAATTTTACGTTTCTTTGCTATTTTATTTTTCAAGTCTTTTCGATTTGTTTTTACTTTTAAATTATATTTCAGTTAAACTTCTTCTTGTTACTGGCAGAAGTTTTTTTTTTGTTTTGTTAGATTTTTAGTTTTGTAATAAATGTATTTTTTTTTGTATGATGAATTTTTACAGTTCCTTAAAAAATATTCTGCGACCTTATTTGAAGAGATAGAGATAAACACATGACGTCACTTTGTTCTGGTATTTTTTTTAAGAGTTTTCATATAATTAGGTATACATCTTACATGCCTAAAGTGAAGAGAGATAAGATATTTATAGAAAAATGATATATAAAATAATATAACAAATATTTAATATAAAAAGGAATTTATTTAAAAAAAAAAAACAAGAAAAATATATATGCAGAGGATTCTAGCAGAGTATGGTCACCCCCTACTTAATGGGATTTTATGTTTCTAACCATTGGCCTGTTTGTAGCTAGAAATGTTTGTAATAAATGGCTGACTTAAGTTTTGCTTAAGTTTGAAAGGAAGATAGGCCACATTCAAATACAACGAATGCGGCAACACTAATTCTCCGATGTTTGCAAATATCATATGGTTATGTTTCGAAATTATGGTAACAGATATAGGCACGTCAAAAAAGCCTCAAGTAGTGTCACATGTTTTATGCAACAGATATTCCCTTTAGGACCAATACCTAACTTCTACAAATTTTCGGCACGAATGGAAGGAGCCTACTCTTTCTTCCATATATATGTACATATAGAGGGCAGAAGGCTTCGCAGTAACCACTAAGTCACAATTTAGTTAAAGAAGGTCTATTTCTCGTTGAGTTTTTCATTGGATGATTAAGAATGACTCCAAAATGATGAAGTACCATCCGATGAAACAATTTAAAAACTTATTTCAAGAATTGAAACGCGGTGGTGCTAGCCCCAGTGATGCATTTTGTAGAGTGCATCATTCAGAAAAGAATGATGATCCGTGTAACATTATTGAAACCCATCGACAGGAAATAAAAAACCTTGAGCATTGTGTAGATCAACAAAAGTTGCCAAAAATATTTTATAACACAAATAAGTTTGATAATTTTTTTATTGTTCGCACAATAACCAATGACATATGTAAAGGATTTTCCAATAGAGACTTGAAAACTTTGAATTTAATTTGTGAACGCACTCTTTCACTAATCATCAAACTGTCACTGTCAATTTATTCAGTAAACTCAACATTTTCATCATGATAAAGTACAGGAACAAGCAACGTCTACAAGTTATAAAAATTTTCTACCGAACTTCGGAGTCGGTGACCGAAACCGTAATTCTCGCCCTAGTATACAGTCAATAACAAGTTTAGTGCAAAATAAAAATTTGAGTCTAAATATTCGTTGTGGGATGTTAGCGTGTCATTGAGACAACGGGTTGGTCGAAGTGTCGAAAATATCGCTGCCGTTCAGGCGACCGTAGAAAACGATCCAAATCAGTCAATTCCACGGCGTTCTCAAGAATTGGGCATCGCTCAGACCACATTATGACATATTTTGCGTAAGGATTTTGGTTCACACCCATACAAGATCAAGCTGACTCAAGAATGGAAGCCAATGGATCGTTTGAAGCGACGTACGTTCTCCGATTGGGTTCTGGAGAAGATGCGTCAAGATGATGAATTTCATCGCAAAATCATCTTCAGTGACGAAGCTCATTTTTGGCTCAATGGGTTCGTCAATAAGCAAAAAATGCGTTACTGGTCGGGTGAAAATCCACATGTGCATCATGAATCACCACTTCATCCACTAAAAATAACTGTTTGGTGCAGTGTGAATGGTCAGCGTTATCGCGCCATGATTACCGATTATTTTTGGCCCGAATAGGAAGATCTGGACTTAGACGACATATGGATTTAACATGATGGTGCCACAAGCCACACAGCACACGTTACAATTGATTTATTGAAAAGTAAGTATGGCGAGGGTGTTATCTCAAGAAATGGGCCAGTCGACTATTTTCTGTGGGACCACGTTAAGTCATTTGTTTATGCCCACAAGTCGACGGCGTTGGAAGAGCTCAGAGCCAGCATTGAACGCGAAATAAGATGCCGTTTCGGCAGAAATGTGTGGCCGATTCATTGAAAATTGGGTCCAAGGAATCGATCGCTACAAACGTGCCCTTGGTGGCCATATGAACGATGTCGAGTTCCATTCATAAATGTTTTGATTGTAAGCCGATAATAAAATTGCTAAAATATCTCAAATGGTTTGCGTTTTATTTAAAAAAAAAGTTGTCAAGTCATTATTGAAAAATGTTGAATGTATTCGGTAAGAGTTTCTCTTTTTTTACAAATAAGCACATAAATCTCGTTCGCTTGAAACGTTTGTCTAATTTCAAAATATAGGGGTGAAATTCTCAGAGGCCTAAAATTACGCAAAAGTAAACGCACAACCTGATGTTGAAACCGCAGCAGATTTACCCCGGGTTAGAATTCGTAGCATGGGGATGGGATCGAAACCTCCGTGATTCAAGGGATTTTATATATCTCATTCTTGCTAAAAACTACGCAATAAAATTAGACAAAAATTCGCTAATTTTGCAGACTCTTATAATAAACGTTTCTCTCCCATTATCGCTGCATAAATTATTATTCTAATTCCCACCAGTATTGGCAATACGTTTCAATAATAAAGAATAATGAGGACCATAATGTATGTAAGCATATTTTATAGATATAAATAGGTAGGGTTGCACATATTTAGCTAGAAGATGCCGCAGATCAATTGCCTCCCTTTCCTTTCTCTTAAAGTTTACACACAGCCTTTTATAGTCTAATATATACATTTTTTTTACAAAGCAACTTAAACACTTTTAAAATACAAAATAACTTTTAATGTATCTCAAGTTTTATAGATGAGATACCCTCCCTTTCATATAATAAACCAACCTACTTAAGTAATAGCTACTTTACAACATTTCCTGTCATTATCACGCTAAAAAGCATACTTTAGGATAGCATAAATAATGGTGATATAAATAGCAACTACCATAATTGTCGTATGTGCTAAAATGTTAAGCATTAGTAAAACATTGTGCTGTTAATGTCAATATTGTCTCCTAAAATATAAATGTGTATTGTGAATCTTTACAATATAACTTAAGACAAGAGAATTCATGATTGAGCTACACACATACACTGCCTTATAAAATAGGATCTATTAGAGTGTAACGACTGGTTTGATACCTAACAGGAACTATTTTTAACATAGCAAACAATTATTATAACAATAAATATGTAATATAAATGCTAACACAACAATGACGAAACCCAAATGTGTTTTAGTTTTTTTTTTTTTTTGCATTCAACTATATTCATGAATCACACACACTACTTATGTATTATTCTTAGAATAAGCGCAGAGACGATTGCAAACATACCTGCAAATATAGTGTTTAATATTGCCGATTTGATGCACGTCCAGATGCGCCACCACTTTTAACGGGTGTATAGCTTGCCGGTGGAGGTTGTTGCTGCGTACTATACGAGTTATAGTAGGCTTGAGCGGAACCATAAGTGTTCTGCGGAATGTTTCCTGAAAGAAGGTTTATAATTTTGAAGTGCAGCTATTCTACTAATCGCATGTTGCCTTAAAAATTATTCCTAATCGTAATGTATGCTATCAAGTCTTAAATGTGTATGGTTAGTAAGACAGAAAAAAAAAAAAAAAAAAAAAAAAACAAAGGAAAACGTTTGAAAATAACACAAAACACGGAGTACAGTTGGTACTTTGTTACCATCTAACTGACATAGACACAAATTGCTAGTATTAGTAGTACTAATGGACATTTTGTGACTAAGAGAATAGTCGAGGGTAGACAATTTAACTTCTAAACACGCACGTGGCCCTTTCAAATTACCAATCGATCAGCGACCAGCTTTAGGTCACTCCAATGAGCATATACAAAAGAAACACCCTCTTCCCCCCAACTATAGAAGACAAATCGTGTTTGATTTCTTACCATAATTATTTCCTGCCGTTACACCATACGGATTCATACGATTTCCACCTAAATTACCGGCCTTTGTTGGACCACCATTATAAGCTTGTTGATACTCACTGCCAAAATTATTACCACCAGCCCAATTGGTGGGTGGTGCTGCAGCTGCCGGTGGACCTTGTGGCGGGACAGCAGCGGGCGCTCCATAGCCGCCTTGATTCTGATTCCAGCCTCCTTGATAGGCAGGCGGGGCATTATTCCAGCCATTCGCGCTAGTCTGTGGTGGATAACTGTATGCTTGTGGTGGCGCTGCACCTGCCGGTGGTGGTTGACTGTATGCATTAGCATAGCTGTTCATTCCCCAGCCATTATTGGCGTAACCCTGTGGCGGTGGTGCCATATTACCGGCCATTGCGTACTGTGTTTGTGGCATGCCCGCACCTTGATGAATTTGATGTTTACGCATAACTTCTTGCTTATACACGGATTTCTTAACATCAACAAACACGTATTTAATTGTGTGGTCCTTTTTCACTAGAAATAAAAAGAAAGCATAAGTAATAAGTTTTATTTTTTGTTTATTCAAATTGTATAGCTTAAAATAATTGTGCTACGAAATATTGCAAGTGCAAGACAAAAAAATTGTTCGGCGATGAGGCGAATTTCTAGCTAACGCGTACTTCGATAGGCAGTTACCGGTTTTAGGCTGAAGTGTAGCCCAAAGAGATTGAAGAGCAGCCATTACAGGGTTTGATATGGTTTATGGACTGGTGAAATCATCGGTCCATATTTCTTTAAGAGCGAAGCCGGCCAGAACCTAACTGGTTGTGGCGTTCATTACCATAATTTAAGCCCATCATCTCCAGTACATTTTATACCAACAAGACGGAGCTATTTGCCACCCAGTCCAAGAAACCATAGCTTGCGAGAAGAATTCGGTGTACGATTAATTTCACCCTAGGGACTGTGAACTGGTTGCCTAAATTGTGCGATATCACACCTCTAGACTTTTTCGCAGAGCGCAGAAAGCATAATCATCAGCCTAAGAGTGACATGTAATAGTTATTTCAATTTTTCGAAAATCCACAGAAGTTTTACACTGAGAAATATGTATCCAAGCAGGATCCAACTTATTTTGACAAATAACTTAATGTCTAGGGATAAAAAGAATGGAAAATGGTTGTGACAATGTACTTTTAAAATGAAACAAATTTACGATTTACATACGAAGCATTTAAATGAATTATTATTGTGTTACTTTCTTGAGCGAACGAAATATTGGGTTCAGCAAGAATAAACATTTTTTAGAAATTGTACCACGTATTGACTATCAAATTTCACCAATTTGTCCTATTTTTAAGTCACATAAATTTGCCCTGCTCTATTTCAGTTGATGAAAGCGAGATTGTTGTTAGATTTAAAGATCAACTTTCGCTTCATTGACACGGTGGGATTAAGTTCAAATAAAAACTCATATTGACCCATTTTAATGAGCAACAAGCCACTTAAGGTGTACCTACTCTCCTTTTGAAAGCTGTGAATGTGTCACCCACACACAACTTATTGTTGCCGACAATTAATAAGGTTTCTTAAATCAATAAATCAAATGTATGCTTTATCGCTAAGCTATTGAGTGGCATGCGCAATAAAAGTGTGATTTGTCTCACTAAATTAATCTTCAATTGCTTGTTTTCCTATTCAAAATTTAATTAACCTTTGCCAAATTTTAATCGGCCATCTTAAACGAATACCATTGTACGAGCACACGTACATACAGATAATTGATGAGAAATATACTTACAAACTGCCTTGTCTACAGCATCGTAATCGTCGAACTCCACGAAAGCAAAACCACGCTTACGGCCGGTGGCCTTGTCTGTGAGAATCTTCACGCTAACTACGTTGCCAAACTGTTGGAAGTACTCGTCTAAGCACGCCTCGTCGTGGATTTCCTTTAATCCACCGACAAAGATTTTCTTAACCGAAGCATTTGACTCTGGTTTATCTAATTCTGGACGGGGAAGTGCGCGCTTTGCATCGACGGTTCTGGGAAAGAGGTTAAAGAAATAAATAATCAACCATTTTTTCGACGAACTGTTCATCGACTTACTTTCCATCTATTACGTGAGGTCGAGCGGACTGTGCTTGGTCGACCATGGCAGATTTAGCAAAGGAAATGAAACCAAAGCCCCGGGAACGTTTAGTCGCGGGATCTCTCATAACCACAACATCTGTAACCTCACCCCATTGTTCGTAGAATTGCTTCAGCGAGTCCTCGTTTGTCATTGGCGACAGCCCGCCAATGAATAATTTCCGCAAATGCTCCAATTCACTGGTTTCTTCCTGAACAAAAAAAAAAAAAGAGAATTGTGGATTTGTAATTTTTCTTATTTTAAAGACGCCATCTTGGGAAGTCTCCAGCGAGACACTATTGTCTGATTAAATTTAACAAAAACTATAAATTTTAAAATATATTACCATTCCATTGCCCACGGGTCTTCCCATGTAATTATCTTTGTGCATATTTTCTGTTTTTCTTTTAATTAAAACTCAAGGGGAAACAAGTAACGTGGACTAAATAAACCGACTACACCTTGCAAAAATACCGAACAAACTGAAGTGAGACAGAGTACAAAATGAACGGCGTCGGTTCAATTTGAATGACACAAAAATTAATGTGTTGCCATTGTACGCAAATGTTTGTATGGGTTTCACATTTTTTAAAGAAAATATTGTAGCTAATCAACTTTTATTGACATATTTGAAATTCTTGCATTGAGAAAAGATTATGTAAGCCAGGGCACTAAAATATTTGTTTATAATGAACAGTACGTTTCCTTGTCAATCAACGGGCATTATAGAAAAGAATTTTCAAAATATTGTCCACAAAAATTAAATTAATTTAATAAATATGTATGTGTATTTATCATTTGTACCAACCAAAAAAACAATCCTTAGACCAAAGCTAATTTTTATCTACATTGTTTCTAAGACCTGATCAAAAGTATGCCAAGTTTTTTAAGCCAAACTATTTGTCGTTTTATTTATTTATTTATATTTATTTTCAAGCATAAGGGAGTAGTTCAGAAAACTGTATGTACTAGTAGTATAGTACCTAATACGTTAGAGCTGAATTCACCCAGAAATAATTGTCAAAATCGAGGTCGAGAATCGAAAGTAAGAATGTTGAATGATAAGCTTAGGTAACGTCTACATTTCTATATTACACCCAATCTCCACGGGACATTATTTCAGTCAAGAATCAAGTCGTGACATTAATATGTCTCGTGTAGACCGCACTTTTACGGACTTGACTTGACTTCTATGTGGACATCAACCCTGACTGAAATTTTACATTTGAAGTTTGGCAGTCTTTTTTTTATAAGAATTAGTGCTTTCCAGACGTGCAAAGATGGCAGATTTTCAATTTTCATAAACAGAAACAATAAGTTTGTTGATTCTTTAAAAGCAAGTGAGCTTGTTTTGCTGTTGACGACATGTTGAAGAATGAAAAGTCATAACAAAATTCGCCCATCCAATGACATAAAAGTCTGACTGAAAAGTCTGCCATATCTCAGACTCGTGGAGATGCAGTGTTATAATAAACTCCTTTTAAGTGTTGCAATTCTGACACGAATGACAGGGACACTTTTAAATGTTGCGACTTATGAACTTACGAACATCTTGTTGACACTCATTTTACTTTTATGTTCGCAAGTAAAAATGTATGTTTTTTTCTTCAAAAATACACTATAAACTGACAACACTAATATCTTAGATGATACATGTATAATAGGTTCAACTGAAAAAAAACACCAAAAACTTAAATCCAAATAGACAAATTTAGCTTGAAGGTAGTTTTCAACACATGAATATGCATGTAATAAGAGTAATTAGAATTAAAAATTGACATCTTTCATGAAATTTTAATAATCCGCTACTATTCGAAAGGTTGCGGGTTAAATCAAAAAAAAAAAAGGCCGAACGTGAACATCATTTGCATATTTGTTGTCATTTCTCCCTGTCTGGTAATAGGTCCATTCGCGTATCCTCTAAAAATAGAGAATTTTTCCTGAAAGTGCAAACAATGTTTGTAATTTTTCACAGAAGAGAGCGTTCACTGGACAGTGGAAAATTCTTCCATCTCACAAATTTTAGTGCAAGAAATTTCTTTGGACTGATTTATGAAAAATTTTAAATCAGTATATTCAAATTTTTCTTGTTCAATTCGTTCATTTATTTTCTCGAAATTTTAGCTGGCTCTAAGAGAATTTAACCAAATAATTTATTCAAAATCAAAAAATTCTATATCACGATAACACCGCCTAATATCAACGAGACTCGAATTCGTTTCACTTCCCTTTGTTCCTTGCCAAAGCCGCAAGCCGGCTTTTTGCCACCGTACCGGCATCACCCGCCTGTTTCGGCAAAGCCAACTACTTCATCATTCGTCATTCGTTTCCACCATCTTTTTCTGGCAAGTTTGTTAATCGTCCCGCGTGTGTGTGGAAACGTTTCTGTGAGACTTAATTAAATTATAAAAAAAAAAAAATAGAAATCTTTATCGACTCGATAAAGTTTCCACAATTTTACATACATACATTTTCATTTGTATTTTAAATAAAAACATAATATTCCCAAAATGACCGACGTCGATAGTCGCAACGGTAATGGAAATGGAAATTACGAGGAAGAGGTAAGTTATCACAAAATAGATTGTTTTTTTTCGATAGAAAATATCACTTTTCTAAGAAAATCGCTAAACATATTCATATAAAGAAAAAAATTCCATATCTACATTAAATTTTATTGTGAAAGAAAAAAAATACAGAATTGTTTGTGTATCGAATTTATAAAATGGCGGACTTTTTTTTTTTCTTTGCAAAAAAAATTAAACTGCGCGATGTATATGGAAAGCTATTCATAAATAAAAGAAATGTAAATTGTGCGACATGATTCCACGTAGACCTAATAATTTTTGAATGGAAGCCATCTTACTTAAAAATTTTATATATTTTTTTTCTCCCCTCCCTATCACCAGGGTATCAATGAACCCGAGCATTTGAGAAAACTGTTTATTGGCGGCTTGGATTATCGCACCACAGACGATTCGCTAAAGGGTCATTTCGAAAAATGGGGCAACATTGTGGACGTTGTTGTCATGAAGGATCCAAAGACCAAGCGTTCCAGGGGTTTTGGCTTCATAACATACTCGCAGTCGTTTATGGTTGATAATGCACAGAATGCCCGCCCTCATAAAATCGATGGACGTGTAGTTGAACCAAAGCGTGCTGTTCCGCGCCAAGAAATTGATAGCCCCAATGCTGGTGCAACTGTGAAAAAGCTGTTCGTTGGAGGTCTGCGTGACGATCACGATGAAGAATGCATTCGGGAGTACTTCTGCGAATATGGAAAAATCCTTAGCATCAACATTGTCACCGACAAAGATACTGGCAAGAAGCGTGGGTTCGCTTTCGTTGAATTCGATGATTATGATCCCGTTGACAAAGTTGTTTGTAAGTATACATTCATATTTTTTTTTTTTTTCGCGTTAAATTATTTGTTTTTTTATTAAATAACATTGATTGACATAAAACAATAATGTTGTTGGCTAATTTTCAATTTCTGTGGCACGACGGGTTTAGCAGCTTAACTCAGCAAATTTTATTTAGCAAATCTTTATTTCCATCAGCATATGGAATAAACTTGAAGATAACTTGTGTTATCAGCTAGCATGGCGAACTTTGTTCATAAATTTGCGTACAGCGATTGTGGTACTAAATTATTGCCTCATCAAGGCCGAAATTCATTCACAAAATTCGTGAAATTTGCTCTCTTTCGATATAGTGATTTCCAACCGTGTTTTTCAGTCCTGTCTACCAGCGGATTACCTACAAATTATACACTGCGTTGTTCCGTAAGACTTCTATAGAAATATCACTTTCTTTGCATCCGTCAAGTCACATAGAAGAAAGTTCTATCCTGAAGCTTATTACCTATTTTCAAGTACTATACACTTAAAAGCACTCAAAAAAAAATTAATTAGCAAAAATGAAAATGTTTAAGGATGCTTCTTCGCATTTAGAAATATTTTAAGCTCGTTTGCGTTGGAGTCTGTCGCAGTTGAAATTTTTCCACACGCATGTTATTTTCGTCTTAAAAATCGTTGCTAAGTTATGTTTTGTATTTTCTTCTTTCAGTACAAAAGAACCATACCATCAAAAATAAGCTTTTGGATGTGAAGAAAGCTATTGCCAAGCAAGATATGGACCGTAACCAAGGTGGTGGTGGCGGTGGCGGCGGTGGTGGTGGTCGTGGTGGACCACAAGGAGGCCGTGGAGGTATGGGAAGCGGTGGTGGTCGTGGTGGAGATCGTCAAGGCAACTGGGGTGGTGGCGGCGGTGGAAACAATCGTGGCCAAGGAGGCAACAGTTGGGGAGGTAACAGTGGAAACTTTGGCAACAACAGCGGCGGTGGTGGTGGTGGATACAACCAAGGAGGTGGTGGTAATTGGAATAGCCAACCTGCACCATGGAATAACAGCGCTGGTAACAATGACTGGAGTCAGGGAGGATCCAATGGTGGATTCGGTGCCAATGCGAATGGCGGAGGTAACCAAGGTAGCTGGGGTGGTGGTGGCGGTGGCGGAGGCGGTAACTTCGGCAACGATTACCAACAAAGCTACGGAGGTGGCCCAGCGAGAAGTAACTTTGGCAACAACAGAGCTGCACCCTACCAAGGAGGAAGCGGCGGTGGCGGTGGATTCCATAAAAACCAAAATGGTAAGAATCGAAATGTTTGTTATGTATGTTCTTTTTTTTTAAACGAATTCTTTTATTTACTAGCCGGTGGTATGGGTGGACAAGGTGGTGGTGGTGGTGGCTTCGGCGGAAACTACGGAGGTGGCCAAGGAAACATGGGCGGAGGAAACAACCGACGGTATTAATAGGTGAGTTATCTCAAATTCGTTGAAGCAATTTTCCTTCTAAATGTTCCATAGATTGTTAGTGTCAACCGAGAGTACAAGTTCATGCCAAAAATTGGGTTTATTTTATATGCAAAATTTGATCGTCTTCAAAGAGAGATGTGCAGTTTTATATATATTTTTTTAACTTTAAAGAGCGCCTAAAGTAGCATTGTAGAAAAATTTTACAATTATTTCTTAGGGTTAATATTTTGAAATAAGTAAGATACTGCAGGGTAGGAATCTACTCATACATATGTTGAAACACTGATTGTTTTTTAATTGCTTGCAATGACAATGCGAAATAAATTAACAATTTTATTCGCCTTGGTAGTAGTAAATGTAAAACACGATTGCATTCCTTGTGGCTGCCATTTTACGGAACCACTTTAAATCCTTTGAGCGCGTGAAATGCATTCAAAAATACGTTGTTGAATAGCATTTTAAGTCATGCAGGTCATTGCTGTAAGAAAGAAAATTGAACGGCTTCTCAAGCGGTATCGGTTCATATTAGATCGAATAAAGTGCCCAACCCATAGAATCCGTCGATCCGTTGTTCCGTCGACGTTAACTGACAGCTCGATAAAATACACACAACCTTATGGGAGGCGGCCCATAACCAACGGATGGACGAACTTCGACGGACAAAGTAGGTTTACTTTCTACTTTTTCAATCCGTCGATCCGTTGTCAGTACACACATTCACGTATTTAAGTTCACACATTCACATATTGAAGTTCACGCATAAGAAAATTGAGAGTACGCATTTTCATTGGTGGAAGCAGAGAGAGAATTAAAGAAACTATCATCGCCTTTGACAATCAGCTGACGGTTGTGACGGATTCTATGGGACTGTTCTATCCGGCAATACGTCAACTTCAACGTCAACGCACAACGGATCGACGTCGACGGATGTCGACGGATTCTATGGGTCGGGGCCTTAAGAACTCCTGATAAGTACCTGTACAAGGTATTCTTCACTATATTCCACTCTGATGTTAATTAGTACGTCACGCATGCATGTTTGGTGTTTCCATTTGTCGAAATGTCCTATAGCTTTTTGATATAAATATGTAGTACGGTTAGTATGAACAATTTAAGCTTTTAAGCTAAAGTAATAACGTAACGTAACGCGAAAGATAAATAAGACAGTACTGTTGTTGTAGAAACTCAGTTTAATCTTGTAATGTAAGACATAATGGATATAGCTAATCAAACCTAGAATGCTCCTTTATTTTAAGACTTGTAGTAGACGTAAAACGTTTTTATTTTTATACAAACTTCATCCGCCAGCCAAAAGTACATATATACGTAATACGTAATACAAAAAAAAAACCTTTTTTTGCAAGAAAATGAACAAAAATCTCTCTTAAACATAAGTTTAAGTGTAAAAACTTATAAAATTTTAATTTTAACAATTTTTTCTTTTTACGAATATAGGTAAAATGCAAAAGTACAGACAGAAGAGAGTGACAAGATAGGCAGAGAGTTGTAAGAAAATCAAACACAAGCGATGAGGTAGTTAACTGAGGAATTTAGTTCCTACCTTGACAAAAAGAAACAAGAAAAGCAGACAAAGCAAATTCATTTTTTTTTTTCTTAAAAAATCAATAAAACCATGAACTTAATTTTTTTATCGAAACCAAAAACAAAACAAAAAGAAAATAACTATCCATTAAAATAAACATTTATCACAAACAAAACAAAAAATAGGAAGTACATTATGTAGTCCCGTCACTGTTGTTTAACGAAAAGAAATTATTTGCATTTAAACGAAAAAAATATGATCATTGAAAAATAGTAACTTTTTAATTCAATAACTGTTAAGTGCTTGTTTATATAAAAGAAGAGCAAAACAATCAGCCAGCTAAACTGATGATTTATTTATTATTGACATTCAAATAATTTTTCCCTCCAAACTATAACCTTTTGTTTTTTTTTTATAAAGAGAGCTTCTGTCATAGAAACGGTATCTAAAATTTGCGTTTATTCCAATTAAAATCTTTTTTTTTATTGTTTAAAAATAAAAGATAAAAAAAAAACAACCAACACAAGCGCGACAAACCGCTGTATCTCTTAACGTTTTACAGTTCGTCCACCAATTATATAATCTGAATATTAAGTACTACTAGTAAGATATTAATTACTACAATTATCTGTAAGAATTAATAAAAAAAAAATAGAAGATAAAATAAAATGTGTAACATGTAGTATCATTTAAAAAAGAAAAAAAAAAACAAGGTATTTATAGAAACTCCCCCTCTGCAAGCAGGATTTCAAATACCAAACAAGCTCATCAACTAGTGACGAGGTAGGAGAATCAGCAAGCAAGGGCCTTCTTCCTCTAAAAAACTAAAGAAAACATGAAACAAAATAATATTCAAATGCTTTGAGGTAGTTGCAGGAGCTTTACCAAAACAAGTCAGCTTTTTTCCGAAAACTGAGAGCAATATATATGTATGCACATTTATTTACAACCCAGGAGAGTTATACAGGAAATCAAATCATACATATTTCTGTTATTCACAAAACCTAACTAATGAAACGCTTATCATGTTTTGTTGCAAGCAATTTTAGGCTTATGGAAGGTGCTTTGCAGCCCATATTTTCCGCTTAAAACGCCGCAGAGCAGAAAATCATCGCCGCTGGCAATTGGGATATAAACACGAGGATAATGCTGGTGAGTTTTAACTTTTCTTTCTTTTGATTTTCAGACGACTTTTGCGGGTGGTAAAGAAAGTTTTACTTTTAGCTTGTTTTGATTTGATGATTTTAGTGAATAAAAATTTTAAATAAAAAAGTTAACTCAATTTCGTTTTATTTATGTTGAAGGGCGGATTTTTCAGACACATCTATACAGGTAGGTTTCCTTATTCAGTTGATAAATATTTAGCAATTTCAAAACTATTTTCATTTCCGATCGATGTTTTAGTTCGTTTATTGGTAGATCTAAAAGTATCTAAGGAATCCTAAATTGAGCTCGGATGCGCTCTTAAACTTTCGTTTAGTTTACGAGATTTTTCCCTGGAAGAGATTTCCATCGGAATTCACGATAAGGCTGAATATTTCTTCATTCGTTGGAGCTTGATGTATGCAAATTACGATATTGTTGACAGTTCATCAGCCTAGATCGATAACGCGGAGCAGGGAGGAATTGATAAATTAAAACAATTTTGTATCAACTTAGGCCTCGTCCACACGACGTCTATTCGATTCGATTTTTTTCTCGTATACGGTTGTATCGAATACGAGACAGCTTTTCACACGACGCCATTCTCCATTCGTTTTTTAACAAAGTACCAACTCCTAAACCAATTCGAGAAAAAACGTTAATTGTGTGAATGACACAATATAAACATAAACGCCACTGCGTCATGTATTCGATAAAGTTGGTGTGAGATTTCCCAAATAGCAGTGACAAGTTCATTCGGTATACGGGAAAAAAATTACGAATACGGGATTTTAACGTATGGGCTGCGTGTCAACGATTCAATACAATTCTCACTGCCAATGATTCGATAAAATCCCATATACGGTATTTGAGAAAAACATTGCCGTGTGAACGTGGCCTAAGTCTGCACTGACGAGGCGTTTAACGCCACTTGTAATAAGAGGGAATATAGCCAGGCGATTGTTAAGAGCCGTATTTTTTAAGAGCAAGTCATTAAAGGCAAACACGTGAAACAAATACAACAACCTGGTGTCTTCAACGATTTATTTTCTCATCAGCACGAGAGCTTTCGGCTATAGGGTAATGGTGCCTAATTCCGGCCGGCTCCAGTAACCGGCCACCTTAAAGGAAAAGAGCTTTTATTAGTGAAAATATAGCTCTGTCTGTTTGTTGGCTGTATTCATACTATTTGTTGTCTCTTTCTTTATAGGTCACTGGGAAATTGATGTTTCATAAAAACTAATTTATACATCTCTTTTCGTGAAAATATTAACTTTGAATGGTTTTATATTGATAAACAAATCTTAAAGGAGTGATTTGCCAACAAAATCTGTCTGTTAATAATTTTGTGGCAATCTTTCCTTAAGGCGCCGGCTACTGGTTACACTACAATATTTTATTATGAGTGTCGATTGGGTCGATTGATTTTAACTTTGGCATTTTGTAAAGGTAGCCCTAAACGACGAACATGCTCCCCGAACTTGCTCGTTTGCGTTATCCCCTAACGACGAACACATTTCGTGTTTATTCTTCATACCGTGAACATGTGCGATAAAGAAGCGCAAATGGCAAGTTGAATTTGTCTCATTTCATTTCCTTTATGAATTTTATAATTTTGGTTGAGGAAGAGCCGCACATTGACAAAGAAGCGAATGTAGCATATTATTAAGAAGAAATTTTAGACGAAGAACTG
This sequence comes from Chalcosyrphus nemorum, assembly GCA_949716465.1. Lineage (NCBI taxonomy): Eukaryota > Metazoa > Arthropoda > Insecta > Diptera > Syrphidae > Chalcosyrphus > Chalcosyrphus nemorum. The sequence continues at coordinate 14,880,216 of OX454333.1, read as the reverse complement.
TACGAAGAAATACATGATTTTTATTAAAATGACTGACATTTCATGCGCACCCACAAAGCATCGTCCAGAAATTCGTGATCGACTACAAGCGTTCGATCGACACTCACTATAGGGGCCATAATCATCTTCATTTTCAGTTTGCGCTCAATGCAAAACTTTTAAATTTTGGTTGGTGTCATTCACCCTTATTATCGACGTCGTCCACGACTCTAAAAACAAACGACACGACTCTTTGGCATAGGCGATGAAGAATAAACGACTTTTGTTGAGACACTGATCGACAAAAGTCGTTTGAAATGTATGAGTCACGTCGTTCTGCGGATTGCACGATGCAAATTTATCATTTTTATTGGATCGTTCCCTCCGACGGATCCCACGATAGGGGTTTAGGTGCTTTTCTGAGAAAATTTGAATTCATTTAGCATATTTTCAACCTTAATCGCATTTTAAACTGCATAGAGGTTCACTTACGTTCTATTCCTGGGTTAGGTATAGGTACCACTGATTAGGACAGTTACGCCGTACTTAAACGAATTATTTGACATTTATTTCGGTTCAAACAAGTTTTCGAACTTGCAAAATTTAATTGGTTACGTAAGTGTCCAACGCAAGAAAATTTTCTTGCTTAAAAAATAAACCAAAGGAGCATAACAATTAATTGCTTTATAGTTCATAATGTTGCGTTTCGTTTTTAGTTTGGTACCATTGTTTTAAAGGGCAATGAATTTATTCGCCATCTATAATACGACCTTGACCAAAAAGCTCACCATTCAGAATATCTGCTTTGCAGTCACATGCTTTTAACATTTCGGCTGTTCTATGAAATCTGCTTCGCAAATCTTGCGTTTACTTACCACCCTATCGGTTAACATTGGGATAGTACATCATTCATCAAAATCCAAACCCAATTTTTGAACTCGAATACTAGCACACGCAAGCTATAAATCGACAGAACGTTCGGCGATATTATCAGCCTGCGTATATAAATTAGAAAACCTTATACTTACCTCTTTAAAAATATTTAATATCTTAACCATCTGTGGAAGAGTATAATTTTAAGTTAAAACAAAATTCCGATATCGTTTTATTTTCTTCTTTATTGAACCATAATTTGAAATATAAATATAAAATAAATGTCAAAGATAAAACGATCGTTTGAAATAGAACCTTTAGGAATGTTGAAACTTTTGTTTACACTCCTATAGCTTCAGTTTCAATCGATCGTTTGTCCACTTACTAGTTTTCTCCAATTAGTCCATTTTACCGGAGAGCTGGGTATGTCCATCAGCCGCCTTTGGACAGTGGTCCCCACCCACATCCTGGGTGATTAAGGAAAGAGTAATTATCTATGCACCAACTGCAACTCGATGACGTCAGTCTTGCAAGAAATGCATAAAACAAAAATATAATTTTCTCCAAAATAAATGTTAAAAAAAAATTTAAATAATAAATATATTTTCTTTTTTTTTGCACTGGAGAAACCAACAAATATATTACGCTTCCTACTCTGTACTCCTGTCTCTCCCTTTCTTGCTCTCCTCACGCGTGTAAGGGACATCTGAATCTTGTCCAACACGACACATTCTTCCTTATTCTTTTTCTTCTGTTGCTCTCTCTGGCTGAGAAATGGCTTCCCCTCAACTTCTCACTGCACCATCTGTTCTCTTAATCATTAATTTCGTGTCTCTCTATTATCTGTCTAATGCGTGCGGCATCTATAACGAATGTCATATTTTTTCTACATTCTATGCGTCCCAAGAACACACGAGATAAACGTGTGTTATAGAGAAAAGGACCTTAGAATAAAAACTACTTATGTGTTGATAAAATTCTCTAAGTTTTAATTGTTCAAATTTAAACCTTTTTTTTTTGTTTCCTTTTCTTGTATGTACATTTTTATATTGCAATTACATTCTACATTTTAGTATCTTTAAAAACTATCGAGTAACAAATTGAAAGAAAATTTGTAAAAAGAATTCTCATTATTACTGTTTTTTTTTTTTTTGTTTTGTTTGGGGAATAAGGGGAATTTTTTGTTTTTAAAGAAAAAAATAATCTTTTGATTAGAGCTAAACTTACGGTACTAAGTTACTTAATTTTAATGTTTTTTTTTCGGTTTTTTATATGCGTTTGTTGTTTTTTTTTTTATATATATAAAAATTGTTTATGAAACAAAAAAAATCTTAAATTACACACTCACATCATTTTGTAAACATTATTTTGGTTTTGCTAAGTGTATAAATTTTCTAAAATTACGGAGGCTGGTTTGGGTTATTCTGTTAGATCTAGATATTGAAAGATTCGCATCTTCTTCTGTGGCTTCTTTTGTCTGTGCCATTTTGTTGTTGCTTATAAACTGATAAATATGTATATTTTGCTATAATACAAACTCCTTTTCTTGGTTCTTATGGAATACTACTTGTTTTTATATGATCACTGTGCCTATTTCTGTCTTCAGACCTTCTTACACAATCTCTCTCTTTCTCTCTGACACACACTGTCTCTCTGTACTGCCTTGATCTTGTTTTTTACTTTTTGAAAGAATGTTTCTTTTAAGACTGAATGTGACCTGGCACTTTTTTACCTATTTGTGAAGATAAAGAATAAATACATAAAAAAATAAAGTATTATTTCATGTTGCAACATTGTTTTATCAGTGATTGGTTGTTTATTTTTTTTTTTAAAGGGTATCAGCAGAGATTAGACTTTTAAGTGTTCTAATTTTTTTTTTGTCCAAGGGAACTTTTCAACAGGAAAACATCAAACAATACGGTGTTTTGTTGAAATGCGCGAAGAAACCTATTTCTTGAGTTCTGGCGGAAGCTTTAAGTATTTTTTTTTCTAACTACTTTCTCGCAGTTACTAGGTTTTTGTTATTTTTTTTCTCATCACCGAATCTGAATCAATGTATTCAAGTTTAAAAGTGCTACCAACTACCGTTATGAATTAGTTTTCTACTATGTTTTTTCTTTTTGTGTGTTAGGGATGATGCTCACCTCAATATCGCCTATTGCCGCCGCCGCCTCCGCCACCCATCATATTGCCGGGGCCATTATTGTAACCCTGATTGCCGCCGCCGTAACCACCTTGGTTACCTGAAATTGGTATTGCTCTATTAGCCTAATCTGAAGACTATCTCTTAACTACACATTGGGAGGAGGATTAGGAAACTTTGGTTGTTTAAGTTGCACTCAACATTCAACAGAAGCCATTGTAAAAGGAATTTTATTTGTGGCGCGACTGCGTGTTACATCGAACGTGGTTTACATTCTTATTCGCATAACATAGCGAAAGTCAACGTCTTCATATTTACTCTCACAGCTTTAAAAATAAAACTGAACAAACACTGATTTAGTTTTGTCAATTTGTCAGGACTGTGTGATGTTTTTCGTCTTCTACACTGGGGACCGAAGGTGTTGGAAGGAATTGGGATATGGGAGGGATTTTTTTTTTGAATAGACTTACCCATTGGTTTGCCAAAGTTGCCACCACCACCTCCTTGGTTTCCACCTCCGTAGGGATTCATGCGGTTATTTCCGAAATTGTTATTGCCTCGCACTGGACCACCACCGAAACCTTGTTGGTATCCACCGCCAAAGTTATCATTGTTTCCCCAATTACCGCCGCCGCCTCCACCACCTTGGTTACCACCAAAGTTGCCACCTCCGCCGCCTTGGTTCCAACCACCACCTTGGTTGCCACCATTATCCCAAGGGGTCATCTGGTTGTTCCAGTTACCACCACCACCGCCTTGGTTGCCGTTAAAGCCGCCACCACCAAAGTTATTATTTCCACCCCAGTTGTCGTTTTGATTGCGATTGTTACCCCAACCGTTGTTTTGGTTGTTGTTCCCACGGTCATTACGGCCACCACCGCGTCCACCACGTGGGCCGCCGCCGCCTCCACCATGACCACCACCGCCGCCTTGGCGATCCATCTCTTGTTTAGGTAGGGCTTTCTTGATGTCTAGTATTTTATTTTTGATGGAATGCGCCTTTTGTACTGAAAGTATTCAAGGAACGAAATAAATTTTCTGATGATACAGTAAATATAGTTGTCTTTAGATTAGCATATTATACGGTATCCAAGCAAGAGCTACGAGAAGTATTGTAGGTAATTCAAGTCCTACCTATTCTCTGTCCGTATCTACAAAGGCTTATCAGAGCGCCAGCAGATCCTCGATTGCTTGTTATTAATCGATATCTACAGTCCTAAAAACATATTTTCTTGCCATACAAAAGCTAACCATGAAACAATTAACAAAGTTCTTAAATATAACTGTCGCAGATACTTTTTCATCGGTCTACTACAAATCAAGTAAAACAACAATAATATAATACCAGCTCACAAGTGTTTACTCTTACAGTCATGAAACGCCGTACTAATTTATCAAAAGAAACTGCACGGAGCTGGGACTGTGAAATTTTTGTTACATTTTGTTGCAAATACTTTTTCATCGATTCACAGCGTTTGGGCAAATCAACATGATATAATAAAAGCTAATTTCAATCTAACAACCATGAAACGCCGCACTTAATTATCGAAAACTATGTGCGGAGCTGGGGTTGTTATAAGAGCATTGAATTAAAAATCATTATGAGGTACTTACAAACAATCTTGTCAACCGGATCGTAGTCATCGAATTCAATGAAAGCAAAGCCACGCCTTTTGCCCGTGTCCTTGTCGGTGACAATGTTGACCCCGAGTATTTTACCAAACTTTGAAAAGTAATCGCGTAACGAATCCTCATCGTGTTCGTCTCTCAAACCGCCAACAAACAACTTCTTGACGGTGGCGCCAGCATCTGGTCGATCAATATCTTGGCGTGGTACCGCACGCTTCGGTTCAACCACACGACCATCAATTTTATGTGGACGCGCATTCTGGGCATCATCAATCATGAAAGCCCGTGAATAGGTAATGAAACCGAAACCGCGTGACCGCTTGGTACGTGGGTCTTTCATGACAACGACATCGACGATTTTTCCCCATTTTTCGAAGTGACCCTTTAACGAATCATCGGTTGTGCGATAGTCCAAACCACCGATGAACAGCTTTCTCAAATGTTCGGGTTCATGGATTCCCTAAAAAAGATGAGATTTTTCATTAAAATTAGAAATAAATCTTCCCACCCACTGGTTAAAAAAAAGGAAAGAAAAATGGCGGACATTTCCGTTGAGATTAATATATTTTTATGACCTAATATGGAATCAAATCGATAAAATAGGGAATTTTCTACTTACATCATCATCGTCGCGATTGTTGTAGTTTCCATTTGTTTGGTTGTCCGAATTAGTCATTTCAGTTTTAACAAATGTAAGGCAGAATTTCCGTTAGATTGGCTAAATAATTATTTTATTTTTGAAGAAAATAAAAAAAACTTCAGTAGCACTTCCGAGAAGCAAACGCACTATCCGAATACTCAGCGAAGAATGAGGAAGAATGGCGGCTTGGGTGAAAGACGTGGCTTGTGTGAAATGGCGAGTATTGAAACAGAAACGGAAGTGGAATATTAGGGACTGCATTAGCATAATCTCTTATGACTTGCTTACATCAAATGTATAATATTGTGTTTTGCTTTTGAGATTTTCCGGTTTTTCTTTTATTTCGTGCGAATGTACTAATTTAAGAAAAAAATAAAACAAAAACAATAAGTTAATTGCAAAAGTTATTTAAGCTTATCAAATATAATCTTCATTTTATTTGTTGTCTTCGAATCAAAACATTCGAAATTATTTGTCATTTGGAACTCTTTGACATTTTCTTTACTACTGTAATGTCTACGATAATACAGATTAATCTATACGATAATTGATTATCTATACTCGATACTCACCATTTACCGATATAGAAATCGTTGGACTCTTATCTACTTTCACATTGTATAATGGATCTCATTTGATAGCCCACAATTTCGAAGTTAGATACAGCTAAATAAAAGCGCTGAGCATTTCTAAAACCCTCGCTTAACTCAACATAGCCAGACAGAAAGTCGATAACTTTCTGTATTAGTGGGCTTTTACACGTAGACTCTTGAGGCTGGGCTCAAGTGCAAAAGAGAAAGAAGATTCGAAAAGTTGAGAACAAAAATATTTTGCCCTGTGAGTCGAGGGTAAAGTTTTCGGCGACTCTTTTTGACGTTTTTCTTTTTTCTTCTTCTTTTTATCATTGTTTTGCTTTCATATGTTTTCGTTGCTTGTAGGGTCGGATATTCACGAAAGAAAATAACAAAGAGAACTTCAAAAATAGTCAAGCCTCATAGGTTTGCGTGTAAAAGCTCACTTAAGGATGCGTGGTTTCAACTAACCGAGGTGGCACTGAAGTGGATGTGTGCATCGGAAATGTCAAAGCTAAAGTTCGGAATTCTATACAAAATCTGGAGAAACTATACTATCAGTGTTAGATCGTAACCAAGCTGTGACAGCTGTTTGTTTGCTTTTTGGGTGTAGTACTTGGAAGGAAACAAGTTTAGTTTTGGTTCTGTTCAAAAAGCCAGACGTTATACTTGCTTATAGAGGTTCTCTTCTTCCTTTTTTTTACGTTTAAATTTTTGAAAAATAGATATTATAAGACGAGATTATCAAAGCCCTATTAATTTCTGATGGAGCAAAAATCATTGCAGTTTCTGCAAATAGAGGGAGTAAAATTATCTTCTGTTAGGTTTTATCTTAAATTTTTTTCCTTGTACGTTGGCACTTTCACTTTATAGCAAAGAAACCTTAAAAGATATATATATATATATGCAGGATCGAGGAATCGAGTCCCGATTGAGCTGAGATTTTGATCTTAGTTTTCCTGTACACCGAGTTGAAAGATTGAAAGATCGAAATGGGGTTGAACTGGCAGATGAGTACACAGTCACTCTTCTATTCGCAAAGAAAACAAACTGGTTTCCCACCCCAGAGAAAGAAAAAAGACAGAAACAACAAACAGACAAATGGCATATCAACTTCTAAAGTCCGTATGATACTACATTTTTTCTGTATTTTTAATGTGATTGATATTAAATTAGAGCAGTACGAACAACTCACGACTGAAATTCTCAGTAGGTATGAGTATGTACCCACTAAGCACATAAACGTGAAAACGTCAAAAAATATACTTTAAAAATGTTCTTCTCACCACATTAATCAGCCGCTGCGCTGGAAGTTTTTTTTACATTTCTGCATTGAGCTAAGACTTTGTTGCTTATTGTTTTTGATTTCCAGCGAAATTTGAAAATAAATTATGGCACTGTACAGTGTCTTGCAAAAAAAATAGCTTTGCTGTTCGTAAAACTGAACTTGCTGTCTTTTTCACATGAAGCTGAAACTCTACCATTATTAAGTGTGTAAAAAATACGAAAAATATGAAGTGTCATACGATCTTTAACCTAGGTTTTTCGTGCGTTTTTCTAACTTGAGTCAACCCCATTTCAATCCGATGCGTTTATATGAATTTCAAAGTCTGATTTAGGAATTTTGTTAAGTTTTGCGCTTAAATCAAACATAGCGCATTGAACTGTTTCATTTTATCTGCCATCTGTTTCTCTCGGAGCTGTCACGTTGGCATCTGCCTTTTGCTGTCCCTTCCATTTCTAAAAAAACTTATTTCAATCTAGTTACGTGCAGAATTTCTTTATTCTTTATATCAATTTCGTGTAAATTAATAGAAAAATTCATTAACTGAAGATGCCCAAGAAGAAGACTGGTCAACGTAAGAAGGCTGAGAAGCAAAAGCTTCGGCTGAAGGAGATCCGTAACAAGGAGGTCCAACTTGCCGAAAATCCCTGCAACGCTCCGATGGAGTGCGAGAAATGCCTCAAGAAGCAAAAATCCCGGGCGTTCTGTTATTTTTGCCAGAGCTTACAACGTCTTCCGATCTGTGCGCAGTGTGGTAAGGTCAAGTGTATGTTGAAAACCGGAGATTGTGTGGTGAAACACCCGGGGGTCTACACCACAGGCTTGGGCATGGTCGGTGCGATCTGTGATTTCTGCGAAGCGTGGGTGTGTCATGGGCGCAAGTGTTTGCAATCACACGCATGCACCTGTCCGTTGCAGAACGCCATTTGCATTGAATGTGAGCGTGGCGTCTGGGAACACGGCGGACGAATCTTCAAGTGCTCTTTCTGCGAGGGATTTCTTTGCGAGGATGACCAGTTCGAACATCAGGCTTCATGCCAGGTTCTTGAGTCGGAGAACTATAAGTGCCAGTCGTGCAATCGCCTGGGACAGTACTCGTGCTTGCGTTGTAAAACGTGCTACTGCGAGGATCATGTGCGCCGCAAGGGTTTCAAGTACGACAAGAATAAGGCGATACCGTGCCCCAAGTGTAACTATGATACTTCGGTTACGAAGGATTTGAGTATGTCTACCAGGAGTCACAAGTTCGGTAGGCAGGCTCAGTTCGGAGAGGATGATGATGAGGAGTACGAGTCGTACTATGCGTCATCTTCATATCAGCCAAGTGGGTACTCTGCAGCTACTAGCTATGGTAATGATGATGATGACGATGACGACGATTACGACGATGATGATGACGAAGACGACGATGAGGAGGACGATGATGAGGATGAGAGTACCGAAGAGTCTGAGGAAGAAGCCAAAGGCAAGCAGGACGACAAGAAGCCATCGGCCGCAGCATCGAAATGAAGTTCCTTATTTAGTTGTTGAATTTTATTTTATTAATATTTGCAAGAGATTGTAACTAAGGATAGAAAATGAAAAGAAATAAACTGCCACAGCGCTGGATGAGAGGTTCACGAATTCTCCGATTCTTTATACCTAAAAGGTGGAGGGATATCTTTTAAACAGATTCAAATGCGACAGTGATTTTACTTACTTGCACTTTACACATGTAAAGAAAACGGTCTGTCCTTCGTCGGCAGACCGTAGCTGTAGAGTGGCATAGGACATTTTATCATTCCCGCATTTGGGACATTTTCGCTCTACCGTCGGGCCATCAGCTTCCTCTTTATCGTCTTTTTTCACTTTGTCCTGGGTCTTCTTGTTGTATGTGTTGAAATGAATTGTGTATTCTACTTCCATGTCACCAAATACTGCAAAACGAGAGTTAGTACTTCCATTTAAGATTGTGTTAGAAATGTTAGGTATAGAAGGGTGTAAGGATAGCCCTCCTATAAATTGGCTAAAATAAAAGTTTGTGCCTCACCGTCTGGATCAAAGTTTTTTTTGCAATTATAACAGTTTACGTTGCCGCTGGGTCTCAGTTCAGGAAATATTGAACCGCAGGAAGGACAAAAGCCAGGAACTGTTGAAAAAGTATTCATCGTTTCAATAAAAATGTAAGGAAATTGTAAAATATTGCAAAAATATTTTGTTAATCAACACGTGAAGTTGAGAGAAATGTCAATAAAAAAAAAGTAAACAAATCAGAAGTCAAACCCGGTGGTGGGAAACAGAAGCATATTCTGAATAAATTACATATTTTAGTATGTCCATTTATTAGTAGGTGGCGCTAAAAGTCAGTCCGTTTTATTTCAATTTAAGTCGACATATATAAAATTATTTAACGTTAGGGAATTGAAACCATTCTGAAAAGTATAGTAATATATGAACTAATAATATATTTATAGCTTTATCGAATCAATTCAAGTCTGAAAGAAAACATTTTGCATACCACCCATTGCATCGCTGTGCCGACAATAAGATAACTTCTGTGGCGCGGCGCAAGTTTAACAGTATACTAAAAACAAACAGAAAAATAGAAGAGAGTATTATGTAAATGGTCTAATTTGACAGCTTAACGCGTAATACCATTGCGGGTGAATATTATGAGTGTGTCACTGCATCATTTGACAAGTACAACTGTTAATATTTTACTAACAACACAGACACAGCGCATTGTGATTGGGCAGTTAAGCCTGTGTTTGACAACGTCAAATCTTTCGCAGAATAATTTCAATTTTTGGTACAGTTATTCTTCCATAACAGACAGACTGACAGAACCAGCAGACCCACTTTTCCAGCTTCTCTACAATAAAAGAATAAAAGAAACAAATTACATTTATATTCACAACTTAATTCTATTGCCATAGTTTTTTTTTTTTCTTTTCTGTTTGTGTGAGCTGTCAAATTTCCGTACTGAATATCCCATTTCATTTACACAGAAGTTAACGAAACTCGACTAAACTGAACATATTCCCATTATAGTTATGCACTACTATTTCTGTGTAATTTCATTACGCTGGCGTAAGCTCATCTAAGTGCATTATGGTTCTACCTTAAGAAAGGCGTAAATGAAATGGAACATTCAGTACGAAAATTTGACAGCTCACACAAACATTTTCATAAGTGGGAGCGAATAGATTCGCAGAATTCCGAAGTGAGTAAAAGTGACCGAATGTGACTGAAAAATGAAAGAATCAGAATATGGTCGCTCAGTACTAATCCTGTGTGCTCGCACTGTTTTAGAAGTGGTCGTACGAAACCATTCGACTATTATACCTATAGTTTTGCGTTAACGTCGAAGTTGCTATTTTTGTTGCTGTGGTCAATGTGCTATGTTCCATTGAATATCCCAACGGTTGTCAAAGTTGCTGTGGTAATGTGTTTTTGTCAAAATTGATTGTCATCTCGAGTTTAAATATTTTTTTACGAATCCAATAGTTGCCCTAAATTATATTATAGCTGCAAGGAAAAAAATCAATTCAATTTGCAAATCATGAATTCTTTTAGGAAAAATACGAATAGAATTAACACTACATAAAAATTGTTTTTAATTAGTTATATCTATATACAAATGTATGTACATCAACTACTCCTTGCTTTGAACGAGACTTCCTGCGCATTAAAAGCGTATGTTTTTATACACTCGACGTATTTTTTTTTATAATTATTCACCAGGGATCCCAAGGTTTTGATGGCTTTCCGTGCATTTTTAATTTTTGTTTAGGTTTGATGTGCTACAAAATCAAAATATGCACTCAAACAACAAAATTTGTTCGATGTAGGCTATTTGGCTTACGTACAGTGATATTGCTCCTTTCTTATTAATTATATCTTAAAAATATACACTTGATTGCCATGCTCCCTGTTGTCAAAAGGAACAACAAAAGTCACTTTGATCTATTCATTGAAACTGAAACAAGAACTGGCGTATTAAAGTGAAAGTACTTACACTACAATGAACATCATCTACGCCACAGAACCGCAAGTAGTATTCACCTTCTCTACAATAGCAATACCAATTAATTTGTCTGTTTGTTCTTACTTCAATGTATAACGCGAATTTTATTGTTCGCTTCAAGTGTATGCTATGTAGTGAAGGTACTTGGCTGAAAAAAAATTGTTTCATGACGTGAATTCACATGGATATGAACTTCTTATTTTAGCATACAATCCAAAGACTAGTTTAGTTGTTGATAAAATATTAAATTCAATTTCTGGCTCTGAGTTTAATCAAAACTTCTCGCCAGCATAATTAATTTGCGCACAAAACTGGCTGCGGCGGCGGTGGGATCCAAAGTACGATTGTATGAGAGTTCTCATTCATTCATATTTACACAATTGCCAAGACTTGTGCTGCTCCAGCAAAGGTTTTGACTCTTGAAAATGATTTTCGCCATCAAATTCTTACCTCAGCTTTGTAGAGTTTAATTTGCTTTTACTTTTATTCTTTTAAGGAACGAAGAAAAAAGCAATCAACTATTACAAATTCTTATTTCAAAGTTTCATATCAACCTGAAGGCATGGGGATAGTGTTTATGAAAAGGTATCTATAGTCTGTCCAACATAAATTGTCAGTACAGGGAAGATAGGGATGTTTGTCTCTCATTCGCACTCGTTTGTTTTCCGTAAGGTGCTACTCTAACAAAAGCTCTTACAGGGTTGCCGCAGTATCATTTCAAACCAGGAAAAATGTGAAAGAATATTAGGTAGGGTTACCGTCCTGTTTTTTTAGATTGAAATTTTCATTTAATTTGTTTTATTAATCAAATATAAAACAAATTTATCTTTTTCAGTATTTTATCCAGGGTCGGAAGTTCGTTTTTTGAAAAGAACTGATGAACAATTTGCCTGATGGAACACTTATCGAAATCATCTACCTTACATTTGAGACCAGTTTGGTTTTTCTTTTTCGGTGGCGAGTTGTGGCCTTTGGTACTTTTTTCATTTAGATAGTTCGTTCAGTCACAGAAAAAATATCAGCTACTTGCTTCACAGCTTCTGTTTTATTTTTTAAATTTTCATGAATTTTTATTGCCGCGTCAACAATTTCTTTTTTTTTTTTCCGGCACTTAAGTCTTTGGATGATTTGGAAGCCATTTATTACTACTGAGCACAAAATCCACAACTTAAAAATACAAATTGCACAATACTTCTTCAAAAAACAATTTGAAAACAGTTCTTAAAAACTATCCGTCTTAACACCTAGGGATCGAAAAAAAACTGTATCTATTTTTGGCAACGAAATAAGAACTCAAAGACTATCCTCCCTGTATTATGTTTTTATACGAGAACGGAACTAAATGTCGTACATCCTATAATAAAGCAATTAATTCTTAAGTCATACATGGAAATAGGATAAAATACAAAAAAACCCAGTCTTGAAAAATCTCGACAATTAAAAATCACTTCCTGCAATAAAGCAATAAAAGTTATGTACAGATGAGCGCAAGGATATAAGATGACCAAATTGACCTGCTTCTGTAATATTTTATTGCTTAAAATATTCTAACAATGTTGGTCAAAAATATTTTTGGCCGAGTTTATGTATATACACTGGCGGCATTATCAAAGATTTTTTTTTTTTGATTCATGAGAGGCGAATCGGCAAAGGTGCAATTTTTTATCCATTGAAATGCAAAAATTGTCAATTAATTTTCCTATAATGGAAACAAATTATGTAGAACAATGCTGAAGAAATTTAAATTATTCACTCACTGCATTGCTTGCAAGTACAAAATAAACGTCCTATTTTACCAATTGCGTATTTTATGTAGGTATTTTTCAACGTACTGAAAATTGAACCCACAAAGAGAAAAAAATGTATGCGTACCTACAAAGTGCAAAACAGTAAAACATTTTAGAATAGAAAACATCTTACAATTTTGTAACTGCATTTTAACGTATTTTCAACACATTAAAACAAATAATATATCAGATCAAAACATGATGGTAACACTTATCAAAAAAGAACTTTTTTCAAAGCTCTAAAACCAAAAGCTCCTTAATAGAAACCCAAGGAAAAAAAACTGAACGAGTTACAAAACGGACACTGGTAACTCTGAATGCACATGAAAATAAATAGGGGTTGAAATGCAGCAGCCAATCAGCGCACACCAAATGGATATTCACAGGCGGGTATACACATTTTATGCGGGGTTCCTCTCAATTTAGTATGGTGCAAAAATATGACACGCTACTGATCTCTCCCATAAGACGTGTACTGACAATTTATGTTGGACAGACTATTTTCTCATGACTTTTTTTCTCATTACTTATGCAACAGGAAAACTGGTTGATGTTGCTTTTAATTTCGCAGGATTAAGATGTGTATTCCATTGTTACTGTGCTTATCTGTCTTAATTGCATGCTTTATATTGTATTTGAACTTTATGAATTGTTAGCTAAAGACTTTATTAAGGTGCTTATATATGTTCTTGGACTGAAGAGGAATAGTAGGGCTTATATTTCATTTGGAACCTTGATTGCGTAAGTTGCATTGTTTGTAATATTTATGCCACATATCTTATGAAACAAATAAAAGTTTTTCTTTTCATGTTTGACTAGAAAATTGCTGATTAAGAATGAATTTAAGAAGTAAGGTAGACAAAATACATTTTTAAAGCTAAGATGTTTTAACGAATTGTTTTTTTTATCTTTTAAACAAAATGTTCCCTTGTTATTCAATTCAAATTTTCCAGTGAAAATACAAACAAATTTGGTAAGCATTGTGATCACAGAGATAGGACTTACAAAGTGGGTTTGAAAATGTTACCTCTTAATTTGAATTTAGGGCTTTAGACTAATGTGGGTGCTGTCGCTCAGTGATTACTGCCTTTGCCTATTGTGCATGAGGTTCCATGTTCGAATCCAGGAAAGTACCATCAACGTTTTTTTTCACGACCCCACCTCTTGCGAGTGTCTGACAACCGTTCAAGAGAATAACGTGATTAAGAGAAAGCTTCTCAGAAACCCTCTGTCCTTCGGATACGGCATAAAACTGTAGGACCTTCTGTACGAACAACATGTGTTTTTTTTCTTTCGTTCACAGTGTTTTTTTTAACTGCTTCAAACTTGGTATTCTATCCAAATACAAATGGCTCTTCTCGACACTCCCTGGTGATGGTTTTCGACTAGGCAAAATGACTATTACCAAATGGGACAACGAGATGCAGGTTAAGCCTTGTAAAACTAATTCTTATAAAAAGCCTAGATCTAAGCGTAGTTCTAATTCTTCAATAAGCCCTTCAATCAAACCTACCCCTATACCCAACCTGAATCCGACCTGGAGCTTTAAAGCGGGTGTTTTTCCCACTTTCTCTCCACGTTTTACCCCTTCATTTACTATTAGATACCCGGAAAAAAGGCAGTAGAATATTCTCTACGAGTTTCCCATGTTGAGCAGGTTTCTTTGAATTTTCTGACTTTTTCTGACCCATGACTGGCTTTTAGTATAAATTATAGAGATTCAAAACGCAATTGCTTCCCTCTAGAGTGCATACCATACCATACCCACATAACTTAAACTCAATTCTCTTTACTTTAATTTAAACTAACAACGTAAATACGTAGTAGAATTTCAATATACCTGCTCAAACGACCGTATCTCACTTTATCTGCACCTAAAATAAAGCTTTAAACTATATTCTATAAAATAATACTCTAAATTCAAGATGAATCTCCTAACAATATAAAACTGAACCATGAATGATTTACGATTTCAATGCGCTTTCTCTGGCAGAACTTCGATTATATTTTCCACAATCATATTCTCCTGCCATCATCTGCAGGATTCTACTTAAGCAATGAAAAGATACGAAAGATGTATGCACAATTGGAAGGCGAAAGCTAAGGATTTCTAAACTTTATCATTTATGTATGATCAGCCAGATATAGATGAAGAACAAGAACAAGAACAAGAAATATTATTGAAGGCAAATTTCGACTGCATTGAATGCCCAATTATTGGTCTGGCTTTATATCTGAATGACGGTATTGTGAGATAGGATTTGTGCCACACCCTCCCACAAAAAAACAAAAGTGCATACATATATTCTACTTTTGTCATGATGAACTGTTCATTTGTTTTAGCATTCTAAAAGGGAATCGTTTTCAATGAATTCGAGCAATACAATCCGATTTCAATTAATCTGAAAAGTTTTAAGTTTTGAAATTCAAACTGAAAACGGTCCATGAATAAAGATTTACGTTTGGAAGGAGTATATAACATTTCAACAATTTAAATAGGGGTATCCTTTATGTGTAAAAGTATATCGAATACGCACATATTCTATTGTGAAACAATTACGTATTATGGCCTCAATTTCATGCAATAATGAACAATTTCATATAAATTCCACTGACAAGTCACTTGAAATGTGACTTATGTAAGACAGAACAATAGAATTAGAGTATAGACTGAAAGCTAATTATGGATGTCAAGTATTTTTTCATTCTGTCAGCAATTTGGATACAAGCTTGATGGACATTTTTTTCATTTGTCTGACGGAACGCGTCGTGGTACTGTTTCACTTGGGTGATGATGCAAAAAGATGATTAGAAAAAAATGTGTTCATTGTGAGGAGTTTCAAACGAAAAGTTTCTGCTGAATTCAACATTTTCAATTTGTTTATTTCGTTGTATTTTTGGTAAGAGGAGCATGCAATATAGAAAATGTATTCAAGAGATATGTGACTTTTAAAAAAGTATTTTCAACGTTTCTATTTATTATAAAATATAAGGAAAAGACATTTTTCAACACGGTAATGCTGTCCAAAGTCCAAAAGTACAAATATTTCCCTGAGTTGGTTTTCGTTTCCTTTTACGTTTTACCCAAATCGATACGTTATGCAAGAACTTAGAGCGAATAAATGTTTAGAACCTAAGAAAATCTAGCTAATCTGAAGCTCGCTCAGACCAGAGGTCTATGCTTGGAAACCCATAGTGACCCATTGGATTCTGATTCAGATAGAAACCCCGTATCCCAACCAGTAACTGAAAAGTTCTTAAAACGAAGTGATGAAGGCATAAGGTCATCGATTTGATAATCATGTTATTTAGATGGGAGGATCCTGTTCCTATGACACTAGTATACTAGTACTAGTAGGAGGTCCACCAGCTCAACATTGCCTAAGTCCTCCAGCTCCGAGAAGAAATGACTGCCAAGAGTTCTCTTTCTTCTAACAGATAGGGCAGGACAGTCACAAAGCAGGTGACGAATAGATTCGATTTCTTCTTCGTCTCTGCAGCTTCTACAATAGCCATTATGCAGGACACCGAGTCTCTCTGCGTGAAGGCCAATGACAAAATGGCCGGTAATTACGCCAGAAACGGCCCGTTCTTCATGATGACTGAGTTTAACCAGAGTTGATGATCACTTCTTGCTAAAGGCCGGCCATAGGGCTCTAGCCGTTATGCATGTATCCAGATGAATCCAGCGTCTGTTTGCAAGATCGATGGCTTCATCTTCTTTTTTTTTAAAGAACTGACTGAGCGTCGACCCTTTCCTAGAAAGCTCATCCGCCTTCTCTCCATATGCCCTAGTACCCAACTAAAGGTCACCATATTGGCTCTAGATATCTCGTTTAAAAGTGAATTGCAGGTTCTCACCAGCCTCAAGTTAAAGCAGAGTCAAGAGCCTTAATGGCAGCCTGGCTGTCTCTATAAACAGTTATCGTTTTTCCGACGATATTACACTAATTTCGCTTATAATTTCAGCAGCCTGCGTAATGGCAGTGAAAAACGCTGCAGTCGTCGTTTATTCTAAAGGAGCGGTTTATTCCTAGGGCTTCACAATAAACTCCGGCTTCTGTACCACTGTCCATTCGGTATAGAATGCCAACTCCTTTTTCTTTTTCTTTTTAGTCCTCCAGTTCTTCCAGTTACTTTTGTCAGGAATCCTTGCATTGAATCTCCTTTCGAATGTTAACATCGGGTTCATGTAATCTGTTTCCGTCAATCCATTGGTAACCTCCCATCGGGACAGAATAGAGGCGTGGCCGTAAGAGTTTGATGACCACAATCGACCTTTTCTCAATCTTATAGAAGTTTTGGCTGCGAGACTACTACAATAAATGTCAAGCGGAATGAAACTAAGCATGGTTTCCATTGCCGCCGTCGCGGTCGGTGTTGTTCTTAATGATCCCATGATTCCGATGTATGCCGTCCTCTGGATTTTGGTGAGATTTGAAAGCTGATATTACTTCTCAAGTACCATCCGCCATATGTCAGAATGGGTCTTATCCCATCAAATGGGAAGAGAACTTCCTGGGTGTACCTTTGAACTGAGTGAACAGAAAAAGAGCAGCTGAAGATATTGGTTACGTTAAAAGAGTCTTAGTCGCAGCTGGCCTCAGTCTTAGCTGGCAGCTTATTTCTTCAAAAATAGAAAGTACAAGTAAAGTCAGCAGAGTACGGAAGATTGCTTCAAAAACTTTAATTACTCATGGCGTCATTTAAGCGCCTCATAGAGTCCGGTAAAACATTTGACTCACACTTAAAGAAAGCTCTCACCTATGATAATAATAGTGATTAGATTTAACTATTTAGATTAGACATGTTAGTATCATTCCGTGTTGGTGTCATGAGGAGGAATTGCAACATTCCTATGGCATTTTCAGCTCATGGGGCAGTGGACCTCTCTCCCTCTTATAAACACTTCAGGCCAATTAACTCATCCTCATTTTTTTTAAAGTTATTGGGAAATTAACTGATTTCCTTTGAGAATGTTACCCTGAAGAACTTGCTCATATTTCCGACTCGAATATCCCAAAAACATGTGGAAATTTACCAAAAAATCAATCTCAATTCCGAGACTAGCGGAGTAAATCCCATTGATTAAACTGAGGATAACTACCTATTCTAACCTACATAGCTAATCAAAAGTGAATACCTAAAGTCGTATTGCTAAAGATCTATTTTGTTTTTTATAACCCACGACCATCTTTAACCTACAAACTTTTAGGCAAAGGACGTTTAAGAAACTAACACCTTTTCGATATAAGCCAAGCTGCTTTAATGTGTCCCACTTGCGTTGTTGTTCAAGATTTTAATTGCACTTCATAAGTGGGTGTGAATCCGCTTAAACTTCAAACTCCAATTTCTCTATTTGGAAGAATAAAAGAATTAAATACTCCAGTTGAGAACATAATGCATGTGAGCAGTTTGGAGAGTGAGTGAAATTGAATGTTGTACCTTTAAGTATTTTTCCCAACACAACCTAGGTAATATATACAAATAGGATCTTGAGGAAACATCTTGCATTTTTTTATTTTTTATTTTTATTTAACATCTAGCTACCACTTAAATTAATGCATCTTTTCTAGAACACCACACTCAAAGCAGTAGTATGAGTATGTCAAATTATAAATTACTTTCGCCCAACTACTATTTTAAGAAAAAAAGACGAAGATATCATTCCTCCGCACTACAAAATGTTTTGCGAAATTCAAATTCTTTTCGAATTTACGATTTTATGGGAAATGAGCTTTCATAAAATGCGTTTTGCAGTTGCATTGGAGAATCTATTCATCCACTGAATACAGTCAGTGGTAGAATTATAAGCATTGGAAGTATAATGTTTGGCAGAGAGGTCTGCTGTATTCAAAAATAGTGTGCATTTGCAGATGAAGAAATGAGGAATATTTGAATTTTAATCTAAATGTAAATGCTTTGGAACTTACACATACATATGTATGTACTTATAACTCATAGCTCTCTTCCTAACTCCGTATATAAAAGGAGCAAGAAAAAAAAGGATATCTACGAAATACACTTGAGAAAATCAGAAATATTTCAAATGCATAAGAAATGTGCAATTCTTTGTAAGATGAAAAGTGTAGGTGAATTGAACTGTTTAGAAACTCTTATAATTTAATTAACCTTGTTTATACAATATACCATAGTGAGATTTCTAATGTTGAACCTTTTTGAATGAACAGATTGGTGCATGCCTGTAAATTAAAGATGTACTGAGTTTTTTTCTTTAAGAGAAAGGTTCATGTACATTTTTTCTACTCCTATTAAATTTTAGAGATCGACAATAACACAATACTCAGAAAAATCCTGGAAAAGATCAACGAATTTCAAGTCGAAACCCACCACCTTTTCATCGACTTTAAAGCCGCCTATGACAGAATTCATCGTCTTGAGCTCTACCAGGTGATAGCCCAATTCGGGATACCGGCAAAGTTATCCAGATGTGTCGCGTAACGCTGGAAGACACGCGATGTTCTGTGTAACTGTGAAACAACTCTTCGGAGCTCTGCCAAACGTGCACTGGATTCAGGCGAAGAAATATTCTTCAATATCGTGTTGGTTGGAGCAGATAGTGCGCAGGACAGGTGTCAACACGGAAGGCACTACATATCTTTCACAAATCCGTCCAACTGCTGGGATATGCAGACGATATTGACATCATCGGAAGATCCCGGCAAGCTGTCGTAGAGGCATTTACGGCTATTCATGAGCAGGCGAAACGAGTTGGTCTTGAAGTGAACGAGGATAAGACGAAGTAGACAAACAAAATTTATTTGTCCAAAACATTAGGCAGAAGGTCGCTGTTGATAACTATAATTTCGAGGTAGTTAAGGAGTTCACCTACCTCGGAACAAATATTAATCCTACAAATGACACCTTTGCCAGCTTTACTAAGGTTTGCAAAATAACTGGGCTCGAAACTCCTAGCTCGACGGACCAAATTAATGCTCTATAGAACGCTCATCTTACCAGTCTTGCTGTATGGATAAGTAAGAAAGCTGAGCAAATATTGGGCACCTCGAGCGAAAAATACTCCGTCGGATATTATGCGAGGAGGGCGAATGGAGGAGAAGATACAACCGCGATCTCTATGAGCTGTACCAGGATGTGGATGTAGTTCAAAAAGCCAAGATACACAGACTACATTGGCTCGGCCACATCGAGCGAATGGACAACAATGCTCCAGCCAAGAGGATCTTTGAATTCCAGCTCCCAGGGTCGAGACGGAGCAACCTACGGCAAAAGACCAAGCTGTCGCGGATGCCAGAAAACTTGGTCTTCACAACTGGAAGTAGCGTGCCCGGGACCGCATTGGATGGAAGGCAACGATGTCTCAGGCAGGGACTCTACAAGGGTCGGGAACCTTTTAAGCAAGCAAGCACTCAATTTTTACGAAATATTTGCTTTTAAAAGTATGAAATCTATGACTAGTTTAAAGTTTTGCATACTTGCTTGCTTGCTGACATCAGGGAGCTGAACTGTGAAACGCTATTTTGGGTACCAAGAGAACTTGTATTAGGCCATAAGCAGGCCACGGTCTAGCTTCTCACAACTGTACGCGTTATACTATTATACTTACTGTAAACTAGTAAGTATTTAGTACTCGGAACTACTCGTAAAATAAAACTTATATGGCAAGCAGCAATTTTGCCCTCTTAAGAATGGTTGGTTTTAGACTTATCTGATCAACAGATACTTTTACTTATTGGTCTCAACAACAAACGGTAACAAATTGTAAAAATCGAGACGCAAAATATCAGCTTATAAAATCTTGCGGTTAGACAATAACACTTTTAGATACATCTACATAAGTTGTGGTGTCATTGTCATTAACTTGTATCTCGCGAAAGTTCTTCAGATCAGAACTTGTTCAGACATCG
This sequence comes from Chalcosyrphus nemorum, assembly GCA_949716465.1. NCBI lineage: Eukaryota > Metazoa > Arthropoda > Insecta > Diptera > Syrphidae > Chalcosyrphus > Chalcosyrphus nemorum. The sequence goes on along the minus strand of OX454333.1, from coordinate 14,859,413 downwards.
TTTTTTGCCCCTAGAAACAAATTTGTACATCTGCATTATTATTTGTAAATTATTATTTTCTGCTTAATGAACTTTCGATTTAGAAAAAAAAATTGGGATTTTACCCATTCCGTAAGTGAAGTAGGAGCAATAACCTATAACACAGTCTGTTGCGTCATTTGATGTTCTTTGCGTAATTGGCCAATCCTCTTATAGTCTTGGCTGTAAACAATTAAGAGAACAGAGAACAGGCCGGTTTACTAGTACTACAAGATGATTGAATTGTTTACAGCATTAGCCTTTGTTTTAATTATGTCTGTGAAGACTTGCTGATGCTATGCAGTTTGTCAGCACGTCTTTCTTTGTCTGACGTCGAAATTCGTCAAAAAAAAGGCTGAAGGCGTGAATCCCCTCAATTAGAGCTAGAATCAGTGATATCATCATGGTTCACTTCATATATAAACCGATTTGCAAATGGTCCATTCAGAACAGTACCTTCTGAGCTATTAGACGGTTGTGAAGCTATTTTGAAAATCAAATCTAAAAATGCGTTGCATTGTTTTAATCGCGGCTTTGTGCTTAATTGGACTTGCATTGGCTTCTCCTGTCTGGGAGAATAATGCATCCGAAGCCGATGCCTTATTAACTGTTGATGCTGGTGTTGAACATGAAAATGCAGGCGAACGTCAGGCTCGTGGATTTGGATTTGGAAGAGGTTTCGGAGGTTATGGTCGAGGTTTTGGGGGATACGGAGGTTACGGTGGATTTGGTGGATATAGAGGATTCGGACATCATCACCATCATGGACGTTTTGGAGGATTCTATGGTTAAATCATTTTAAAATGTTTGCAATATACTATTTTAAAAGGGCTGGAAAAATAAATGTTTTAATTTCAAGGAAACATGTTTTATTTAATAAACACAGTTCACTGTTGGATTTTTGGTTGCTGACATTTCTAGACCAGGCATTGTTCTCGTGTTGGCTGATTGGTTTTACTTAAAGCTTGGGGTGTTTGGGATTGCGTGTGAGCTCTCTCCAACTCATACCTAAAGAGGTATTTCTTGTCGATGGTTCTGCGCCACGTAAGCCTAGGGAGTTCCTCTATTCTGTCTGTTTTGGTGAGCGGATACGGTTCGGCTAAACAATCCTCAAGATGATTCTTGAATATTTATTTACGAAGACTAGCAGCCTACGTACTACACCCATAAAGCAACACACATTCTACGTTTGAGCCGAGTAGTCCCAGCTTGGTTCTTAATCTGATAACAATACTTTTCCAGATTGCGGATAGAATTTCGAGCGCAGCTCTTCCCAATTTGAGAGTGCTATACACAAATATATGTAAGACTTCCAGGTTGATTTGGAGGATGCGTTGTTTGTTTAGAATAGTTGATGGGTCATTTACTCTGTCGCAAACTTAGACCCTGCCCATCTTCACTGGCCTTGGAAGTTCTCTCTGGCTTATTTCGTTTCATATGTCTTTGCATTAAAGACCATGAAAATAAAATAGATAATCTAGGTGCTGGAATCAATTGGCACTAAACTTTAACCCAGTATCAAGAGTCTACTTTGTAGAGGTTGAAAAGAATAGAGACACTTCAAATTGGGCATAATTAAGTGGACCTGGTGTACATATGCCTTAGTGACTATTCAATCTTAACTTAGGAACAAGATGTGTTTTGCGAGAAGATTGATTAATAACGTAAGAGCTTGATATTGCCGAGGTACTCATTTAACCCTGAGATTACGTAGTGAGCTTGTCTTGTTACACTTATTACATGTAATCTTTTGGTAGACTTGTTTTATTTCTTGGACTAGATTCACTATATGCAATTGATTCGTTGCTGCCTCTGTTGCACTTGTTACACTTGATGTACTTGGCGGGTTATTAATATCGATGATCTTGTTTTAACTTTTGCTTCCTTGTTGGGCTTCCTAACGATGGTGTTGCACATATTTGCCCAAATTCCGAGGAGTGAAACAGTACCAAAAGAGTCTCTAAGAGTCGCAGTATAAACAGTCGAAAGTAGTCCACTTGTCCGCTTGAGAAAACATGCATTACTCGGAATGATGATGAGAAATCTACCTGCCAAACCTCTAGTGTCCTTAGAGGTCTCGTTCCAATTATATGAAGCAGCCAGGGCTAAAAACAGAGGATTTCCATTTGGTGGAAAAGTTGCTTCGACCTGATTTGGCAGATCGGTAACAACACTATCAACAATCTAACATCTGCGAATCTGCGATTACCAACTCAGATCTCCTCCTTCATTTTATGAATTTCCATGATACTTGACCCCATTTTGTAGACATCTTCCAATTCGATAAATAAAAAAATTATGCATGTTTTATTATCCTTCTTTGTTTTAAAATCTAGCATTAATGTAGTGTCTCATCATGAAAATACATGAGCCATAAATTGCTTTGAATCTGCTCAGCAGGAATTTACTTTAGGCACCACATGAAGAACAAAGCACCACAAAAGAAAAAAGAATACAAAGGATATGAACATATATAAAACCGCTAAAGGAAAAAAAGGATCGCTAAAATAATTACATGTTGTGTTATTCTCGAAACGCAGTTAAATTCGTCGGCAAATTGTCCATACATATGCAGAGCCCTGCAGGTAGTCATTAAAGTTAGACACTGTCAACGGGAGGAACCACATTATGTCTGGGTAGCAAATACCTTGGTAGGGTTTTGTTATAATCTTTGGAATTTCAGGAATTTACCGTCGCAGTAGAAGAAGTGTAGAACAAAAGGACATTTCGCGTACGTATCTGCATTACTAAATTACTGCGAAGGATGCAGGACTTTTGCGTTTTGTTTGTGCTTCCTGATTGGTCTTTTTTTTTTTTATTTATTTAAAACCGTCAAAAAACTTCTTGTAGGAAAGGTCTACCTTATGTGAGGAGAGAAGTGAATATGTAGGTCATCTGAAGTGGTTAAGGGTCATAAGAATTAAAAGAATGCTGAATACGAGAGAATAGAAGGAAATAAAGGTGCGAAGGAAACTTCAAGTTACGTTTATGCTTCCTGTTCTTTTAGAAGTAGGTTCCTTCCACAAGCATTCATTGTACGTAATGGTTGTCGTTTGGCGGGAGGGAATGCATCTAGTCTTTTGGGGGGGGTGATATTTGGAAGGATGGTAATTCAGTATCTGGAAGTTATCATCCATTTGCAAATATGTAGGAAGGGAATGGTAAGCTTTATGTTATTACGAACATATGTAAATTAGAAATTCTTGTGTTGGTGTTTGTTAGTTCTATAGAGGGAACTTGTTGCAAATGTGCACTTGGATGTGTTTTCTTTGGACAATACCTAGAACAATGTACGAATAAATGTTTCTTTGGCATGCACTTGCTTCTAGTTCTTGTGTGCAATAATGAAACTGTGAGATGCATTGGAGTTTTTCAAGTGCATTTTCAAAACGTTCTAATATCAGTTCGTTGCCAGAGAAATTTCCACTTATTAAATAAATAAAGTAAGTGAGGAAGTTGTTATGTGTTGATGTAGGTTTTACAAGATTCGAATTTCTATTACGATTAGCCGTTTTGATGTCACAATTCATGCAACTTGGTTATTTTAGAGTGTTTTTGGTTGATATCTTGTATAGCTGGAAAAAATGTGTGCTGCCTGGCCCTTGCCAGAGACTTCTACATATCATCATTGTCATTGTAGCAGCAATCTATTTAATAGATTAAACTTGGCAAGATATAAGATAGGAGACACTTGGAGTTGAAAATGGTACTCGGGAGATTAGAGCGATCATGTTTAACCCGATGTAGGCAAAACAAATTCTGACGAATAAGGTTCAGGATCTAGGAGAACTCTCCAAAGCCAACCCCAACATGTTATTGAACTTCATCAGAACATCAGGATGGTTTGTATACACGGGTAACGAGTAAGTACAACCATGGGCAGTTGTTACAGATATTTATAGGTTAAATGGGCAAGGGGTACTTTTCTAAACCCCCTATGGGTGACACAATGGGTCAGTTTTGTCCTGAGTGCGGCGGAGGTATTTTGTTTCCTCTGCCAACCCACAAACCTAACCTAACAGAGAACGGTCAAGAAACCATTTTGTACAAACATGCAATGACGCAAGTGGCAAATGAGCAGTCCAAAAAGATGACAAGTTCATGACTATTCACACGACGCAATGAAACCTGCAGTTCAAGAAGAACATGAAGCAGTCCAGAAGGAAGGAAGCTTTGGAGAACTGAGAAACCTAGGATTCATAAAAGGATACAGGACAAAAGTAAACCAAATAAGCAATTCAAAGAGAAAACACTTGCATATCCCACTTAAAATATTCTTTTATTTATCTCGATGTGCATTGTCTTAAACCTATAATTATTGTTTTATTGTTTTATTTTGTTTGTTTGATTCTATCCGAACAATGGATATCCATAGTAGGGATATTGATTATTACTATTCCTAGTCACAGTATACGTTGGATATCTCTGAACGGAAACCCTCACTTGTCCATATCCATAGACGGGATCATTATTAGGATTATAACCACCAATAACTACCGGGCTAGTATAGAATAGCTGCCTTGCTTTCCTGCTTCCATCGTTTTGAGGTTCAATTTTACTTTCCGCTGCTAAAAGATCCTTTCCCGCTGGTGAGTTGTCAATTTCTTGCGGTAGTACAAACCCTTGAGCACACATAACAGTCAAGACGACGAAAACAAAACTTAAGGCGAAAACACGCATCTTTGGTTGAAACTACTTGACTTTTTACGTTGAAAACTTCAAACTGATAATAAGTTGTTGCTTGAATTGATTTTTATACCAAAAAAAAGTTGTTCACGACATGTGCCCTTTGTTCAGAATTCATAGAAAATAATAATTACATCTTACCATGACAAGGCAAAAATTTAGGTAAGGAATAGGTGGAATAGTTGCTAGTTTAATAGTTTTTGTCTTTCAGACGAAATTTTGGACAACAGTGACAAAACAATAATTATTGCTTCAATTATTGTGCGCACTCACGCGATGTATAAAATCGTATTAGAACGATAATTTCATATTAGAAGAGAATTAGAAGTTTTTGATATGCTAGGCTTTGCTAAGTATATACAATTACATCGTATAGGGTGAAGGGCGCATTCTTCTTATTGTTTGGTGTAAAATTCTTGAATTAATTTCATCAACCTTCAAATTCAAGTTCTTTACAAGTACTTTACAGTATTGCAACATTGGTTTTACAGACAACTTTAAATTACATACTGTTTTAGGGGTGACTTTTTGTGGAAGCTGATAATGACGGCGCATGTTCAATGATTTAGCCCCTGACTATGTAGCATTTTGAGGGAAAATCGTTTCCACCCCAAACTTACAGATAGCTTCCACACCCATACTGTATTTGAAGAAAACGATTTCCCCTGTTTTCGAAGCTAGGGATGTGCGGATAAATATGAAAACTGTTATAACACAGAAAGGATTATTTTTTGTGTCGAAAGTAGGTCAATGGGACACATTAAAATGTTTACAAACATATTGTTTTCGTAAAGATTTCAGACACATTTTGGTGTTCCGGACCTTAATTATTACTTATTGTATTTCTTTTTTTCTTTTGGGATTTTGATAAATTCTGATATTACCTTTATAGAAGTCGAAAAAAGTGGGTCTAAAAATTCTGTCTGTCTGTCAGCGAGACTACAGCCTAAACGGGTAAACGGATGTTAATCAAACTTCATATCTAGAGTCTGTGGGGAAATCTCTAGAGGAGAAATTGAAAATTTTGTTCTAACTCTAATATGAACGGTACTTTACCTAGGCCAATTTAACAAAAAGTTGATTTGCTGGAAAACGCTTCATACGATTTTTTTTTTTAAATTTCATATTTCAGCTAGTTTGGTAAAGTTCTATAAAATGACGTACCAAATTTTTGGCCAAAAGCATTAATAACGGTACTTTACTTATAGCCACTGATTTGCTGGAAAACAGCCATACCGATTCTATAAGATGGCTTACAAAATTTTGGCCAAAATTTGTTATAACGGCACTTAAGGACAATTAGTTAAAAACGGGTCAACCGATTTCATTCAAATTTTTAGTGTGTATAAAACTGTGCTAATGCTAAAAGATGGCGTTCCAAGTTTTTGGCTAAAAGTGATAATAACTGTACTTTTATTAGGGTCAAGCGGTTTTAGCCAATTTGCTCGAGAACGGCTCTAACGATTTTGATTAAATTTTATACTTATGCTGGTCTTGTGAAGTCTAATAAAATACCGTACAACGTTATTCATCAAAATTGCTTAGACCGGTACTTTACTAACAGCCAACTTAACAAAAAATCAGTTTACTAGAAAACTGCTCTAAAGATATTGACTAAATTTCATATTTGAGGTAGTCTAGAGAAATACCATAAAATGGCATACCACATTTAAGGCTAAAAAAGCGTATAACGGTACTTTACTTAATAACTGGTTTTAGAAATATGGCCATTTCTCGGTTAATATTCAATGGATTTTGGTCAAAATCAAAACGTGAGTAGGATTTTATGAAAAATTTAAAAAATGATGTTTTGTTAGCCAATTAGAAAAGATAATTGAAGAAGTACACTTCTTTATGAGCGTAGAGAGCTTAGCATAATCATAAAGGGTAAAGAAGAGTATCTTCATCTTCCATCTTCCATCTTCCAAAATCAAAACGGAGCTCCCACACATAGGGAAATATTTGCTAAGGAGCATGCACCAGCAAACAAAAGCTTGCCCAATGAAGAGAACTTTAGCGCCGTTTTCCTGATCCAAAAACTCAGTGCGTAGAACATTTGCAGGGTAGCATTGTGTAAAAGACTTCTCATCCCATCCCAGCAAGGACTTTGTCAAAATCGGGATAAGAGAAGGGGATAAGCCTATGAACCTAGTTTGTTTGAATATAGTTAGTTGTTCTGAGGTTCACCTGAAGTCTAGTTCATTTATAAATCTAAAGACATTTATAGCTGAAGCTGAGGAGACATCAGAGGGAGATGTGAAGCCTTTGTTAAAGTACCTAAATCTCAGTCGAGCTATGGCAGGACATTCGCACAATATGTGATGGGCTGTTTCAGTGTCTTCAAGACATAGGCGACACGTGTAAGATTGGACACGGCCCATTTTCTTGAGGTGATAATTGAGAAAGCAATGACCAGTTAGGAAATCAGTGAGAGGATATCTTTTGTTCTCTTTTTTGAGAAGTTGATGAATTGTTTGGCCTACAAACTAATCAAATCAGAATCGAGTTCAACAGATGGGAACGACAAGAATCGCTCTCCCATTGGAACTCTCAAAATGGCTTGAGCACCTTGCCTAGCAAGCTAATCGGCGGCTTCGTTGCCAGGGATGCCCCTGTGTCTAGGGACCCATATTATGTGCAACAAGCTTCAGGATGGATTGGAGACAGTTCCAAACTAGCTTAGATTCAAAATTATACGAGTTGAGAGCCTTGAGAGCTGCTTGGCTATCTGAGAGCATGTTGATATGAGATCTTCGGAGGTTTCTTCTAATACATTCTCTGGCACAGAGCTCGATAGCGTGTGACCTCTGGTAGTGTTTTGTTTGTCCTAAAGGAACAGATAATTTGTAGTTTGGACCAGAGATTCCAACTCTAGACCCACTAGACATCTTGCTCTTGGTTACTTTCGGAGAAAAGTTAATCTTTGTTTGACAGCTAGTAGGCGAGATAAAACAGTACCGAACTATATTAACTATTTAGTGATACTGCCAAAAAGGTTTATGTATGTACATACATATATGTATAGTCACTAAAGGGGTCTTGTGGAGTAGATGTAGCATTAGGTCCCTAGCTAGATGGCGCGAATAAATGCAGAAAGATGTGCTCAACTGGAAATAACTGACTCATAAGCGAGATTATTGGTTGAGCCTCACGCCCGTTGGAAATTGTGGTGCCATCCAAGTAAGCATTAAATCACGAAGATAGTATCAGTCAAGTAGTTGTTGCCAAATTTATGCATCAGTATGCATTTCAAATCCTCTGGTTATAAATTCTTTACTTCATCTGACAATGCTTTCCTTTAGAACCCCTAAAATCGGTGGCTTATTCGTAAAGCCACATGACTTCAAAATCCTCCAGTGAAGTAGTATGTGTAGAACGTACCATGCAAATCATCAAATCGACACATGTATATAAAAGCCCATTGCCGACGTGCCCTTTGTATGAAGACATCTTCAAATATTTGACCAACAATAATCCCTATTTTTCAAAATGAAAGCCTGGTTATAGCGTGTATTTGAATGCCAAAAAATGAAGTACTTCAATGCCCATAGCCACAATTGAAAGTATTAAAACTAAAGTGCCGGCTTCTAAAGCCTTCTATTTTCAAAACCACAACGCAACCGATCCAAAGTGTTTTTGGTCAAAGCAAAACAGTCGCTGTAAATTGTAAATTTTAGACCACGTTAGCTCTTAAATGAATCCTTGCAAAATCCAATCGCTATGCACGTTCATAACTTTTTATAATTAATTTACCTGCTAACGCTGACACCGTAGAATTTGCTTTTAACTTTGAAAATTTTCGTTTCATGCAACAATAAACCGAAAATCAAATTTGCCATATACTATACTCGTATTCGTTTACTTTACAGCAGAATGCGGACAACAGTTGCATCCCTGTTCTATTTCTATTTCAGCGATCCAAATTGTGGCTTCATTGTGATATTATTATATATATAGTAGGGTGCAATTGAAATTTGATAATACATATGATGATATTATAGGTATCCCTTTTAGACGGTAGAGATGTGGTCCTAGTCGAAAAAGCCAACACCCTCCTGTAGTACTCTATCCATGGATGCACGACGATGACGCTTCATGAAAGAGAGTGAGATTCACAAGCTGAAGTTGCACAAATGTCGTCGTCCTGTGTAGTGTTCATCCTTTTCATACAGAATTCTGAAGGACCCAGGCAGCACACAAAACACAAAAGCTTTCGATGCGTGGGTTGCATTTAATTTGTGAAATGAATGCATATCTATCCATGACAATTATATGGATAACAATGCAATATGATTGGATTTTCAATGCAGACAGTGTCATTGTGCATATATATTTTGTTAATTGGATATGTGTGAGTGTGTGTGGATGTGTATGGTGCAGCGGAAGGGCGCTTGTACGTCCACTGCGCGTCCTTCGTAAAATTAAATGCAAAAAGAAAAAAAAAAAGAATTATATTTAAAGGACCACCAGTATTTGAAGTGGCATGAGCCTGATTCATTTAAATATTTTCGTGAACACTGTGGAGTGGTCTGTGGAATATCTAACGAATCGCACAATAACTCGACCTTAAAACGAATGAGTTGCGTGAGTGTGCAGCAGTGAAGAGAGTGGTACTGCTTTATGGGTTGGCTGCTCAGTGCTGGGCACATACCGGTGACATTTGTGGTATTTACGACGATGGGGTATATGATTAATCGATGCACATTCATTCCCAAATCGAAGCGTCTGCCGGCGAAACATTGAATAATAGCTAGGATATTTGCAGATTGTGTTATCCGTTATTAAGTCCTGTGGAGAATGCCCAAGAATCATGGTCAACTATAACCAAGGTATGTTAGAAGATAATTAGTAGTTATCAGTTTGGTTGTGTTTAGAACGCAGGTAAGCTTAGGGGCGACAATAAAAACAAGTAAATAGATAGATAGAGTGCAATTTGAGAGCTTCACTTGAAAACTAGTTGAAAAGTTTGGTCAATTATCTAAATATTCAGGTCATACGTGACTAAGTATTTCAATTATTTTAAATAATATTCCACAAACTGTGCCAGGTGGTTTGCATTTGCGCCCACAATCCATTTGGCGGAAGTTTGATGCACACCTGTCGCAAATAATTTTTGAGGTTAACGCGAATGCTTGCCAAATTATTTGCATCATTTCATATCAATGGCGAACGCCTGTGTGCAATGCAAATGGACTAAACTATCCGTTTATGGGCCAATTATGGGCCTTCCTCTAGACCGCAATTTTCACGTTCAATGTGCGGGCAATTTTATTTAATTTTTGTTCCGGTTGGATAGTTGAACGTTGAAGTTGTTCGATGAAATGACTTAACAGATATTGTATTGTGTATAAATATTATTATTTGCATTTAAATAGAGAATAGCGAGTGGAGTCTGTTGTATGTGCTACATGTTGTATTAGAGCAAAGTAGGGCTAACAGAATTGAGTAATTTTAAATTCCAAGTAGAAGGATTTTAAACACAGAATTGTGACTGAAAAAGATCATCTCGATCTATAAGGTCATAATAAGACCAGTGCTTCTTGCGCCAAACTACAAAGAACAGTTCATCTCAAGTACTCCAGGCTCTGTTTTACACGTACTGCTGAATATCCCTTCTCTTGATACTTATATCAAAAGGTTTTCACAGACTCAGACGAGGTGACTTTTGGTATGAGTCGTACAACTATCCTGTGTGTCCGGTGTTATGAATATGCCTGATATGTCGCGGGTAAGGTTGTCTTTCCAGGTATTCAGGACTGGCTACGGCCAGAGTCTGAGTCAGAATAGAGTGTAGTCGTACTTTTACAAATGGTTCCAAACCCCATTAAAACCAGCCCCCAGGCTGGTCTATTTGGGCAAGTATGCCTCTCTCTTGCAGGCGGAGATCCTTGCAATCCTAATGGCTGCGACTCATAGCGTTGGACTAGGCGGAAGGGTCGTAGTATCTGTGTATGTAGTATCAGTTAAGCTGCGCTCAAGGCCTTGCTAAACCTCTTAACCACTTCCAAACTATTTAGTGAATGCAAGAAATCCTTGCATCAACGGTAATGACTTCCATTGAATATTGCGTGGCATGTCTCTTTTGGTTGTAAAGCGAGACGTAAGTAAAAAATCCGGAGCATTCTTGCTACCTCTCAACAGAACAGAATGCAGACAATTTGTTGACGTTCTTATAGAGTTCTTCGCCTTTGCAAAGTATCTTAAATTAATTGGCTAATCTGTCTGCGACGCTTATCGAAAACGACACTGCGAAACACATCCTCTGTGATTGTCCTGCTTTTCTTCGTATCAGGCTGCAAATTCTATTTGGACTCAAATACAGACTTTGCATTAAAAATTCGGCTGTCTGTATTCAGATCGATTCCGTATCGGTTGACGTGATATAAAGTTTTTCATTACCAACGTATGCTTCTGCTAATGAATACGAAATAAGGATGCTAATTTTTTTTTTTCTAATTTTAAGCCCGTCTATGTCTCCTCCTCCTTTCCACAGTCGCTGTCATCTGGCGAAGGTCTATTAAAGTATACATACATCGGATAATTACCGATAAAAAGAATATAGGCGAAAGAATGCATCCTTGTCGAACTCCACTTTGAACTTTAAACTCCTTAGACGTGACATATGGAGCAACGAATCTTTGTCAACACTGCAATGCATTTTGTATCCGAGTGTAGTCAAGCATTTACTTGTTCATGTGGCGGATCTACTAGAAGAAGACGAGAATATTCTTTTTGATACTACATAAGCTTTGCTTGCCTGGAAGAACAGTTAATTCTATTCTACCTCGACATTAGCAAATCCAGAAGATATAATCATTCAAATGAGCTAGCTATTCTAATAGTACGTTTTTTTTTCTGAAACTGACCAATTGTTAAGCTTATACTCTAGGATACATTAGATTAGGAACTAAAAGTACTAAAAGCTCGGAGCCATTCGAAATTAAGCCCCTGAGTTTAAGTTAATTTAAAATTTAGAAAAAAATATAATAACAATGCCAATCTCTAGTTCATTCACCGTTCCCGAACGTTTCAACCATTATTATTGAAGTTAATATTCTAACTACGAAGCAGTAAGCTTCCCAACACTGATTTCTATGGAATAATAACTCTCACTACATCCTACTCTGTCCCTAGAATTAGCCATTTAATAGCAGAGTTGCCTTACAATTTGCCTGGCCACCTTTGGGGTGACTTCTACATTTAACTCGTATTTTAAATTCTCTTCCATTGTCCCAGGATAAAATTAAGCACCCACTTACAACAAGGTGGTATCTTACTTCCTTCCCGTTGGCACTGTTTTCCAGTTTCACTAACAAATGAGTGTTGTAATTAGATTAACACAAATGCAAGAAGCATGAGGCCTGAATGGGTTCATTCAAAACCCCTACCCTATCCCATGGTTATGGTACGTAGCCATTGTTGAGTGGCTACCTACCTTCCCGTTCTCATTCATAAATCTTCCTTATCTTTCTACTGATATGAGTTTAATTTATGATTCAGGAAGATAGTTTCAAGTTAGTTAGTGATATGCTCCAGCCCATTGTTGACTCCTTGTCGTCGTCATTTCCATTGTCAGACGAAGGACTTCGCATGGTCCAAGAGACATTAAATGTGTTCCTTCAGACGTATGTACGTATGTATGTAGTTTGCTTTAAGGACGACAATTTAATAGTTCCTTGTACTTTCTGTGAGATGGGAATAAAAATCCATAAATTCTGTTGCACTTGAATTGAATGAGACTCTTTTAATTAGTCATGTCGTTCATCAAAACCCACATCCTAAAAGAAAACTTCATTCATATCCTTAAGGACTAAAGAAAAGTTCATATAATTAGCAATTAATGCACAGTTGTTGCTCATTTTGTCCATTGCACCTGGATGTTTATTGCTAATTATTCACTTTTCTTTTTGAAACACACACAAACGAGCTCTAAGAATTTCAAAGGAAGAAATCGTTATACCATCAGATGCAGGGAAGGTGTACCGTGTACCATCCTGCTGCTGCTGTACTCTCATCTCCTCCGTAGCTGGTTGGCTTTGAACGAACGCCATTGAGGGTAACATCTATTGCATTGAATAAGAACATACATACACAAGAATGCTAAACAAATAGTAGCTAGCAAAGTTCTTCAGACTGATGATGATGACGATGATGATGGGTGAAGTGAACGATGCAGTTCCTTAGTGTATAAATTACATTTTATAATTAGTAGTTAATATAATGTAGCTTTATTTGTTTTGTGGCTGAAAATGTAAGGAAACTATTGAAAGCGCTGTTGCAAAACGTAAGATCATCCCAAGTGCAACTTTAGTGTAACCAGATTCAGTTAATGAAGTTGAAGCCTGTATTTGTGTTTGCATGAAAATGACGAAAAAGTTTCCTTATATACCAATAGAAGATATTGCTGGTTGAATATTTTAAACATACAAGTGTACATACTTGAGCGTTTGATGAATAGTCTCCTGTAGCGCTTTATGCGGATTGGTTAGCCACTGAAGGGTTAGATACGTATTAAACCCCCAGATGATATGACATACCTTTGATGGATACCCACTTGTGCCATATACCACACCGAGAGTATTGCCTTTGTTAGTTACGATCACCTCTGTATTGCAACGGGCAACCTTATTTACAAGAGAGCACTCAGACATGTTATGTCTTTGACAACAAAGTGATAGTGAGATAAGGTCTGTGGATTTGTATGGCACCTACAAGGACAGTGGCATCGATATATTATCCACAAGGGATGTGGCAATCATCTATATATAGCGGTCGCTATAATTCACAAGTCGAGATTCGCATCTACATATGTCCCGACCTCTTTTACCACTTTTCCTGGTTCACTCCATCTAGATGGTAGTTGCAGTCCCTCTGTGCTCTCCTTGCCTACATCTCAATGGTGAGAATTAATTTGTCTGTCCAACTACCTTCCGCCGCACCTAGCTTGCGGTACTTCAAATATTGATTCTTCTTCTTCTTTTATATGCCTGGTTTGTCGGGAATTCGTTTTTGCATCTCATTGGCGAGAATTTGTAGGAATTAGTACAGGCTATTTGAATCTAAATTGTCTAGAATCCACTGATCGTTTTGATTGGCAGAGACGACGAGAGCTTCCTTCTTGAAACCTTTGTTGTAAGTTCCCCCGCGCAGACTGAAGAAAAACATGGTCTAACCACTGGATAGCAAGATCTTTCTAGCGTAGCGTAGCTTTGACCACCGATGTTTGACATGCTCCGAGAAAGAGCCGCCTGTGACGCTTTTGTACTTCAGTTCTCGACGCACGTTTTGAAGGTAATTTTTGTTGTAGAGCATTATTTTTAGGTTATGGTTTAGTTTCCAGCCTGGAATTTAGCGTATTCTACTGTTCTTCAGCTTGCTATCTGTACCGCCAAAATTTAGCCATTTTTTCGTTCTCGTTGTTTCGTTTTCGTGACTTTGCATAGACATGGTAAGCACTGTGATATTGTGAGCAAGGTTGGTCTTCTTAACTTCGTGTCTCACAGGACTCCCTCATACATTATGTTCTACAGTACAGCCGAACGATCGACTCGGTCGGTGACTGTATTGAATGATAACTTAATGTCATTATCGGTCTGCTATCTCAACTTTCTGTTGGGGAAGTTTGTACCCTTGATGGGTCTAAAATATTTAGAAAGATTCCCTGAAAGATTTCGACTACCTACAGCTTTATATACTGTGGTTTACTGTATATACATATTTCTGCACTTATGGATGGCCACGTAGTTCTACGCCGTAACAAAAGGGCCGAGGGATACAGCGAAGTACTTTCTCAGGACTGGATATTTGTCAGGCACAACATGGGGGTACTTTTTGAAATTCAAACCTTGAACCCGATGTCAAGTAGTAACAATGCACTAACCACTGGGTCACTCTACTGACAGTTTATACTTTTAAAAATCGTCGAAAGTATTGGAATATTTCAGACTCAACAGTAATCGACTCAACTAAAAATTCCCCGCTTAAATCAAATCTTAAATACCATATTATTTGAAACGGAAGAGGAACAAGACAAAAACGAAACAAATGTTATGTCTTTGGTTGTCTGGCAGGAACTTGATCCCCATAACTTAACCACTTATACACAAGTATGCAAGAATTCTCTAGGGCATCTGTCTGCTGGTCATTTCAACTCTTGGACAAAAGTTCATTTATCTTGCACTTCAGTCCCATTTTGCAAACTTATTTATGGCTCAAGCCACATACAAATGCTTTCATTTATTGTGAGCGAGTGCACTTTTGTTAAATTATTCTAGAACCGAGATTTCTTTCTAAGTTGTTGTTGTTTTTTTTTTTTTGTCTTTTATTGTTGGTTAGACACCATCAAGTAGATATATATTCACTTTATTGGGTTCTGTTGTCTGGTTGACAGAGTGTACGGATAATAAAAATGAACAAAATAGGAGCGGAACAAATGACACTGTGGCTGGCGGGACAACGAAGATAGCAACATAAAAACTTTGCTTTGCTCTTCTTGATGCGCGAGACACAAAGTACAATTGATGAATAATAAGTTTTTCTGTCCCTTCAGCAAATGTCCAAAAAATGGGAGAGACACATGAATAATGGTTCAAATAGATATATACCCCGCTGTTACATTCTCTGACAGAAATGTTTTATATTTAAAAAAAAAAAAAACAAACAAAAGTAATAATGTCTGTTATTCAGATGACTGAAGTTGTAAAACATTTTGATTTGAAATAGATTAGAATTGTCCTTAAAATGTAGTATATAATGAAAAAAATTACCTTCACTCAATCAAGATTTAGGACATTTGACTAAAAGTTTGAATGCAAACGGTAACAACTAGATTATTGTCGTTTTATTCATTATCGTCTTAGTCGTAGTTTTTTTGCCCCAACCACGTTTTATTATAAATTTTTTTGTAGTTACAGAATGTTTGAAAGTACCTACCAAATGAAGCATTAGTATTTTATATTAAGTTTAGAAATAAATAAGTCACGTTTACTAGTATACGTTTATGAAAAGAGTAGAGGCTTTGTTTGCTGAGTAGAGTTGAGTCACTCCCATTTGAACTTGATCTGCGTTTGTATGAATTTCGACTTTGCCTGAACCTGTCTTCAACTATGTACATATGTGTAGTGTTTAAGTACTTATAGCTCATTTCAGTGCCTGTTGGTACTAGGCTTGTGAGTTGGAAAGGGCAAGGCTAAGCGGGTACATCGTGTACACATTCGTGGAAGCATACAAACAATTTTGACAAATGGAACACTTGAACCGGATCATTTTCTTTCGATTACCAGCAAACAATGTTTACAAATGAGAAAAAAGTTCCAAAAATGGATCGAAATGGAAACAAAACGGTTAGCTTCACCAGAAAATCCAGTTTGAAGTTGGCTTTTAGGTGCAAGCAACCTTTTTCATTCGTACATACTTACTTACTGAAAGTCGTTCCCTGTCTATCAAACAATTAAGTGTGCCTCCACCAATGTGAACAGACACTTCAAGCCGTACTTATTGGGTAGACTGAAGCATTGCACACTATTGCATACATTGCATACTCCCGTGAGCACGTGAATAGTAATCTATGTTAAAATCATTGAATGTGATCATATAATCCGATATAGCTGTGAGGGTTTCCGAATTATATTTTCACCCATTTTCTGTACTACATTCAGTATATTTGCGTGTCCATAATTGGATTCTCTTAATCTGACGGTTCCTTTTGAGGCGCTTCCTGTAATAAACAAGTTCAAGAGGAGCAGATGAAGAATCATGTCCAACTCAGCTTGTGATGCTCTTTACTCCTGTGATGAAGATTATAATCAGTCTTTGTGCTTTGTAGAGTTGATTTTATTTGATGGCTATCCACCGGATTAAACCCCCGTAGGTGATAATCGGTTTGATAATTGCTGTGTACATCGAGTGAAGGATGTGCGGTTGCACTCACCGTCTTGTACCAAGAAATCTCTTGCAAGCGTAGAGAGTATTCCGGCTTTTTTCCATTTTTTCTTCAGCATTCCTTCCTTTGCTGTGGAGTGATTGGAATTTAAATGAGAAAAAAAAAAAAAAAAAATCAAAAATTTAAATTCAAAATACGAGACGTTTATAAAAGGATTTCCAATAAGGATTTGACACTTTTTTTTTAAATAAAACGCAAACCATTTGAGATATTTTAAAAACTTTACTATCGACTTGAAGTACAATCAAAACTATTATGAATGGTACTCGACTTCGTTCATATAGCCACCGCAGGCAAGTTTGCTGCGGTCGATTCCTTGGACCCAATTATCAACCACTCCGCCACATATTTCGGCCGAAAGGGACGCTATTTCGCGTTCAGTGTTGGCTCTGAAAATCATAAAATAGTCAAGCGGCGTTAAATCGCACGAATGAGGCGGCTAACCGTCTGACCCATTTGTTGAGATAACACGCTCAAATTTGTGCACTAAACTTGTTGTGGCCTGTCTACTAGGGCGAGAATTACGACCGAAAATTGGAGTTAACGCTCTTAAAGTTGCGATCACCGACTCCGAAGTTCGGTACAAATTTTTTTATAATTTGTAAACGTTGCTCGTTCGTGTACTTTAGAATGATGAAAATGTTGAGTTTACTGAATAAATTGACAGTGACAGTTTGATGATAAGTTAAAGAGTGCATTCACAAATTAAATTCAAAGTTGTCAAGTCCCTATTACTTAGAAAAAGCTTTACTTCTCTGGTTTATCGAGTGTGTTTCTTAAAATAAAGTCAAAGACTAATATTATTTCTTATGGCTGCAACGAAGCTTTGAGAATATCTTTTCCTTGCTATCTGGATAATCATTTTGCTTCGTCATCGATTCCCTTGCCTAATTTCCGTCGAAAATGAAGTCTTCATACAAACCAAACCCAACCAAACCAACAATTAATTGCCGCAAGATAAAATGTCTTTGCTGATGCATACTTAAATCGCATCAGAGATTTTCGTTGCAATTGTTGTTCATCTACGAGTAATTCAAAGCCTACTCTTCGAGTACAATCCTTTTGTTCAGGTTTCTAAAAATCCAATTCTCCTACACTGCTGTATCACTTGTAGAGAACTAAGTACAAACATACATAGATAGGATAAAGGAAAAACCTCAAACTCCAATTCCGATTAAGTCAGAGAATAATGATAGTCTTTCGAAGAACAATAAATTCTGCTGACCACTGGTGGTACAAGGATCGCAATTACAGCAATCTACGTTAACATTAACTTCAAACGTGCACCAATCCAATGGACGACGCCGATCCGATTGTGGGCAGCTGTTCTATATGTAGGTACTAGTGGTGCTGCTTCTCCATATTGGAAAGCAGAAAACAACAGCAACCGGACCATAGCACAATGACTTTTGTTTAGGTTAGGGAATCAGATAGAAAATGCAATTCAGTGATTTTTGAGGTTTCCCCCGAAAGGATTTTGATTAAACTGTATGCATCGTTCTGGTTGCGGGGTAAATTTTCCAGTGCATGTACAAAATTTTTCTCCTAACTTGTTTGCCACTTTATCTATCGAGACGAGATGGAGCAGAAGGAGAAGGAAGGAAGTAAACGCTTTTACCTCATGTCGTGTTGGGAACTTAATCAAAAACACGTCAAAGTAAAACTTTTGTACACTGACACTTGGATATCAATGGCAGTGTACTTGACTCCTTGCTGGTGCTGCACTCTGCACTATTCGAAGGATGAAGGGAGAATATGCCAATTTGTTTCGAAACTTCCAATACAATTTTGCTGTCAGAAAATTCTTACTAAAGTTCGGTTTGAGTTGGGTCTGTAACTTTACTGTCATTAGGGTTAAAACTTAATTTTTTAATTAAAAGAAAGTGCTGCGCTAGTAGTTTGAGTTTGATTTACGCTTTGATAGGTGATTCATTGGACATTGTATTTCTATTTCTATATATGAATTGGAAATGTTTACTTATTGGTTAACTAAGTCGTTTCTTTCTGTTGATGGAAAGAAACCAAATGAATTTTCTTAAATAACTTATGATAATCCGACTGAGCTCAAAATTGTCAGTATTGTAGAGTGCATCTACAATTTAGTGCGATTTTTTTTTTTTTTGTAATTTCAACTGCTTCCCTGCAATGTCTCTATTCGTCATTAATCACAACATTATATCCCTACTTTACGATTTAACATCCAGTCTCTAGCCAATTCTATGGATATAATGTTCACTCCTTCGCTCAAATCCGCAATGATCCGAATCTTCCATCTGCTGAAACTTCGCTTAACTTCTTTTTTGTCCAGCATGAGGGATTTTAGTGCGAGAACTGAAAAACTACTTACAATGATTAAGAGAATCAAAAAAAAAAAAAAAACTAGAACGCGGGCGCAAAGTCCTCGCGAAGATGCAATGTGCTTAATGATGCAAGAGAATAAATATTTTCTCGTTTGAATTTGGAATCACTACCACCCCAACGCCCGGCGTAGTAGTAGTAGGGATGGTTGCTGAATACAAATGTGATTGTCGCAGCAGAAAAAGGATGTAGCCAGAACGAATGGTTGCACTTTATGGAAATTAAATTAACCAAATGAATAAAATTACAAAATTTCCAAGATAATAAGAGAAAAACTGGTAATTTAAAGTGCAGACGACTGGAGACTAAAGTGGCATTTGGTTAACCAAAACCATTCTTGTATTGTCCAGAATAAGACCAAAATGGCGTTGTCATTGGATTTACAGTAAGGGTTGGGACATTTAATTTAATACTCCATGTCGAACATGGTCAACATTTTACCAACGGTCAATTAAATGGGATTTCATTGCATGTAGGATATTTCGAATCGAATTGCACGCTTTTTGCTTCTAGTAGATATACAGTTTGGACCTAATAGCTAGATACATTGAATTCAAAGTCAGCACTAAGGGTGGAACAGTATTGTAATAGTACATTTTTATAGTATGTTATTTTACATTTTGGACTACATCTATGAGTACATAGGATTTCACTGGCGAATGCTTTACATTCATAACGTATCGGATTGAAGCGGATGAAATATTTTGTGTTTAGTCTCTGAGTTCTGAGCTTACATAAAATATAATTTTGTTTGATCTGTGAAAGCTGAATTTAATCTAAGTTCGCCTTAACCCTGGATGGTGTCAGAGCAATCAGTCAGAATAAAGCGTCCACTGGTGCAAGGGATATGCTATTGTTACTAAAAAAAGAAAACAAGATGACAACTACGCTGAGGGCAAACAGCACTTATTTTATTTGAAATACACTTTTAAGGCAGCTCAGCGTATGTATATAATAACAGACTAAAGTGGACTACCTGTCATTTTCAAACAGCGAGAACTGACGGTATTGGACCTGCATTTACAAAAAAATAGTGGTTATTACACCACCACACCTTATGGATATAATAGGAAGGAGCAAACCATTTGCGTGCATTGCTAAAGCCGTCGCCGGGCTTGTCCGAAACGCGTGGCCGGTACCCGTAACCAAGTCTGAGTAACTGAATGCACGGCAGCCATCAGCGCCTCTGTCTGCTGTAAGAACAATACCGTCAGAAGGTATCACATTTTTATATCAAAGCAATTACCGCCACAGAAATAAAATCCAAGCTTGTGAAGTGCTGTCGCGAAGAGCTTAAGTTTCTTGGAACACAGGTTCTGCTCTGCTGGGTTCCTGGGCATGATGGCGTCGCAGGAAATGAAAAGACAGATAAATTAGCAAGGAAAGCTTCATCGGACCCACTTGAACTGACTGACTCCTCCCTGCGTTCTCAGGCTTGAAGCAGGGAAACTGACTACGAGAGAGGCGAACTTGAGATGGAATTCCCTAGATACTTCCAAAATTGCAAAACAACTATGGCCAACTTTTGACAAAGCAAGGACCGAGAGAATTATTCGCAAGGACAGAAGTTCACTGTCCATGCTCGTGGGGATACTCACGGGTCACAACACTCTGCGGTAACACCTAAAGAAACTACGTCGGACGGAAGAAGAAGAAGAGGATGCGGCGATGAGGATGGTATAGAGGACACCACCCACTTCCTCTGCCAGTGCCTTGGACTACAACTTCCAGGTACAAATTCCTCGGCAAACACTTCTTTCAGGATCTAGGAGAACTCTCTAACGCCAACACCAACATGTTATTGAACTTCATCAGAACATCAGGATGGTTTGTATACACGGGTAACGAGTAAGTACAACCATGGGCAGTTGTTACAGATATTTATAGGTTAAATGGGCAAGGGGTACTTTTCTAAACCCCCTATGGGTGACACAATGGGTCAGTTTTGTCCTGAGTGCGGCGGAGGTATTTTGTTTCCTCTGCCAACCCACAAAGCTAACCTAACCTAACCTAACTGAGTGACTGAGTGTATTGGAAGAGTGGCTCTGTTTCATTTTGCTCATCTTGTCCAAAGATATACGCACGTGGTAGGTTGTTTCCTAATGACCACACATTTTTTTTGTGTTTCTGATGAATGCCTCCTTCGCTAAAAGGAATTCGCCTGAGACGTTATTCAAAAATGCACATAGGCCAAGAAATACAATAAATAAAATTTGTTCTCTTAGACTCTGAAGCTGCTTCGAGTTACTGAAAGTGGGTACTGTGTAGTAAAATATTTTAGTATTTGGTTGAGGGGAGTATATTAGTTGGTAAAACTTGTTGGCTCCAGAAGTACTTCATTGGCTTATTATTTCCGTTACCAGATGGGTAGTGCAGATATTATTTTCATTCGAAAGAGACATCAAACCACCTTGTGCTTAAATGTTAAGCTGCAATTCTAAAATGACACAGTCATACGTTGGACACAATCAAGTTGGAAAGAAGCTTCCTGAAATATGTTTTTACGCTCTCTAATTCAGTAAGCTGCTCAAATTTACTTACTTACCTAACTCCTGTATTCCCTTGTAGGACCTAGGGCCTCTACTACGCCTACGCGCCATCGTGTACGGTTTCTGACAATGTGCCGTATTAATTTTCAGTCCGACAACGTCTGCTCTCTCTCCACATCAGCTGTCATTTGGTGGAGATCCATAATTCGATGAGAAAGTAAGCACACATAGTCAGCGTAGTCAATATGTTTCAGTTGGGATGTGAGAGTCCATCGAATTCTTCCACTTTCCGTCGACAAAGCTGCACGAAGCACAAGGCCAATCACCAAAAGGAATAGAATTGGTGAAAGAATTCAACCTTTTCTTACCCCACTTTGGATCACGAATTCCTCTGACAACATTTCTCTGTGCAGGACGTGACATTTTAAACCAGAATATGTAGCCCTGATAATAGCAATGAATTTATTTGGGATACCTATCCTGCGTAAGGCACGCCAAATAAACTCCCTGTTGACACTATCGAATGCCTTCTCAAAATCAAAGAACAGTTTTTGCACTCCGTTAAATTTTCTTTCTTAGGAAGCTTGACGATCATTTCCTTGTCCACTAGTCAAGAAAGTTCTCAGTTTCCCAAGCTCTTCCAATTAGAGGGAACAGTAGCTCAGCCGATTTTGTTGGCGCTGTAAGAGTTCGGCGGGAATACCGTCAAGTCCTACCGCCTTGTTGTTTTTTCATGCCTTGATCGCGGCAGTGATCTCATCTGTACTGGGGGTCGTTGTACGTATTCGGGAATTTTGTACCTCAGGCAGCTCTGTCTGACTTGGGAGCATATCGGAGCATAGGTGGTCCTTCTTTTCCCGAGTCAAGAAGCGTTTTCACATTCCAGACTCCTATCTTTGTCCGGATACTATAGCCAAAATCCGTCATCATTAACTCAGTCCTTACCCGAGGCGTAGTTTCGGTTTCGTTAGCTTGTATCCTTAGTTCCGTATATAAATCGAATACCACATAAGTTGTTAATACCATTACACAAACTCTCTTCTACTTGTGTAGGAAAAGTTAAGCAATTATAATAAAATAGGCTCTATGCTCTTATTGACTCCTCACTACTTGTTTTCTATTAGTTCCCATTTCTTACAAAGACCACCAATGGTTCATAATACCTACGTACATAGAACATACCTATTGCAAATATATTAACAAAAAAGAAAATCCTACATTGTTTTACCATTTGTGCGAGAAAAAAAAAATATGCGTGCACGATCCTCAAATTGATGTCATCCAATTACA
Source organism: Chalcosyrphus nemorum (assembly GCA_949716465.1). Taxonomy (NCBI): domain Eukaryota; kingdom Metazoa; phylum Arthropoda; class Insecta; order Diptera; family Syrphidae; genus Chalcosyrphus; species Chalcosyrphus nemorum. Next base: position 14,836,631 of record OX454333.1, on the reverse strand, counting down.
CGTTTTGTCGACACAAACCGCAAATTCCTTCTCGCTTGTGTAATTTTCTGCTGTCAAAGTAAAAGGATATAAATCCTTTTTCTCTAGTCTCATTACCACTGGGTGTGCTCTTTACTTGCACGCCATTTGCATAGACACAAATCTTACAACTGACGCACATTATTCTCATTTGTAACATACTGCTATCCGGATGAAACCTGAATATCTCTTTGTGGCATGGCACAAAATTCCCACACAAGTTTTGTGCCCTACTACCCAACCAGCATTTTCAATTAACGATGTACCTACTAGCATTCTAGATTACGTACACCACCTGCAAAAATATATGTATTAAACAGAAAAATAAAAAAGTTCAAAGACGTCAATTGAGCATTCCGCATAATAAAATAATTCCATCAGCCGTTCTAGGATTAAGTAAAAATCTTGTGCTTGTCTTTTGTTTATGATGTCGACTTACCATATCTAATTATATACTTTGTGGATCAAAAGATTCACGTATAAAGAAAAGAAGAAGGCATGAGGCTTTCAATTTTTTTTCAGATTATTATCATTAACTCTTCTAGGGAGAATGTCTCTTGATGAAAGATGAATTAAGTCAATTATTTAGTTACAGTCTCATGGCCTACATCGAGATCTTGACAGATCTTAGATTATTCGATTTTCGAAATATGTAGTGGTTCACCTCATCTTGATCTTGTCAAACAGTTTGATTGTGGCAACCGGCGTTAAATCGCACGAACGAGGCGGCCAATCGACTGGCCCGTTTCGTGAGATAACACGCTCACCATACTTACTCTTCAATAAATCGATTGTAAACGTGAGCTGTGTGGCTTGCGGCACCATCCTGTTATAACTAAATGTCCACATCTTCCAATTTGGGCCAAAAATAATCGTTAATCATGGCGCGATAACGCTGACCATTCACAGTAACATGACGATCGTTATCGTCGTCGAAAAAATATGGCCCAGTAATGCCGCCGGTATGCAAACCGCACCAAACAGTTATTTTTAGTGGATGAAGTGGAGATTCATGAAGCACATGGGGATTTTCACCCAACCAATAACGCATATTTTGCTTATTGACGAACAAATTGAGCCAAAAATGAGCTTCGTCACTGAAGATGGTTTTGCAATGAAATTCATCATCTTCGCGCATCTTCTCCAGAACCCAATCGGAGAACGTACTTCGCTTCAAATGGTCCATCGGCTTGAATTCTTGAGTCAACTTGATCTTGTATGGGTGTAAACCAAGATCCTTACGGAAAATACGCCATAATGTGGTCTGAGCCATGCTCAATTCTTGAAAACGACGTGGAATTGACTGATTTGGATCATTTTCTACGTACGCCTGAACGGCTCCGATATTTTCGACACTTCAACCAACCAGTGTCTTACTGACTCTCTAAGCTGAAATATAACACCGAAAATGAAGTAATGGCAAGGCTCTTTACAGGGATATTGAAGAACTATGTAGAACCTTGAATTGTTACAGGGTGTGGATTCAAAATAGTGCCACTTCTACCTTTTATACACATACCTATTTAGCTCGCATCTCAAAGAACAGAGATTTTTGAAAAGCTGTCTTAAATTTTGAATTAAATGGGGACTGGTTTCTCGTTATTTCCAACAGTGGCCAGCACTAAGCAGCAGTCTTGTGACAGAGCGTCAACTGCGAGTATTGTCTTCACTCTTTCGGTCTTGAATTGGTATCGCTATTTCAAACGAAATGGAATGAAATCTTCATAGATTTCTGTCGGAATTTAAGTATGTAATTAATCACCGGATTCCAAAAAGCCTAAAAGTCATATCTCTCTATTTGATCCAAAAAACTTAATTCTCATAGAATCAGGCCGAAAACTTTTCTATCTTCCAACGTATGGTCCTAAGGGGTTCTTGTTCATAGGCGCATATGTTTATGTTGAAATTTAAAATATATTTTTGGTAAGATGTTGGTTTTAATAGTCACATCAAGCCTACATGAAAATGCACGTTTCTGTCTTCTCTATATTAAGGTTGTCTTAAAAAAAACTGAAATGTTCCACCCAACTGAATCGGAAGACAAAGTAGCCTTAAACTGTGTGATAAAGTATAATAGTCAAACAAACTCTGCTGCTGTGTTAAAATAATTTTATAATTGCAACCATAGACAACCCTTATTTGAATTCACAAGTACAAACTTTAGACTACATGTCTCTTACACAATCTCCTTCAGTTATTAACAGACAAGTTCCACAAAAATTGTGCCCAAATGTTATAAAGCAAAAGACATATTTTTTTTTGATTTTTCTTTATTTTTTCTGCCTTAAGCAATTTATATTTTATTTTTACTGGTGTGACTTCGTAACTTTGATAAAATCTAACACTGTTTTAGGAGAAAAGACTGACTGAGATATTTTTCAGTTGAGCCCATTTAACATATTACCCCTTCGCTCCTTTTCTTAACATGTGTTCCAAAGGACAAATAGGATAACATTAGCCCTTTTAAGAGTACTGTTATGAAACATGCTCTTGGAGTAGATTTTCTGGAACTAAATGTTTCAGCCACATTTCTCTACAGAATCCTGTCGACCTTGCAACAATGTTTTTGAAAGGATCTTAGACATAACATCTAAATGAATTTTCGAAATTGAAAATGAATTCCATTTGTTGCAAGAGAATTTTGAGAGCCGCTGAGCAAAAAAGAGAGAGGTTTCGAATTACCTACTCATTTTCACTTCGCACACCTAATTCTTCTTTTATTCTCAAAAAAAAAAAAAAAGAAACCAAAGGAAAAATAATTTAAATTCGAAAACCAACTACCACATAGAAAATCGAATGTTGAAGCCTTAGACAGTATATCCTTGTTAAGAACACGGTTAACATGTACGTGATAGCCTCCTTGTGGACTATTGAAACACGTCCTTGAACTATACTCATCGTATAAGAAGGCAAAGTACTATTGATACCTTTTACTTCGAGCGATTTTATATCATGCTTAAGCTTCCTGCTGGCAGGTGGGTGATTGTCTATTCGGCCTTGTAGTGTAAGATTACGTTCTTTTTTTTTTTTTTTTTTGTATCGAAAAAGGGGAAGAATTATTGTGAGAGTGTTTGAAATATACCCGTTGTCATTTAGATTGTCTATTTTAGAAATATACTGGCTTTTGTGACTGAAATATATATATTTTTTTAAAAACACATTTGCTCTATGTGCGTTTTGATAAATTTTGGATTGAATCCTACAAATAAACAAGGTAAATATAGTTATCATTCAAAATTAAGATCATATTTGGCTTAATATGTGTTTCCCAAAAGTTTGTTTTAAAACATAGAATATGTACTTTTGTATGTGTGTGTGTTTTTTTCCATCAGAAATGACAAGCAATTATAATTTGTCTCGAAAGTTTGTTCATGGCTTTCATTGACCGAGATTCTTTTCAAACAATGTGAGTTGGTGGATAGGTAGGTATTCATGGAAAATCCTCAAAAGTGGGTTAAAGTTAGAGCTTAAGTTGTTTGCAATGTTAAATATGACAAGAGTAGTTTTTTTTTTTTGTTAAAACCTTACGATATACCATCATAAGGGGTAGTGGTATCCTGTTGAAGTAGTACTTAGGACGTATTATATAATACATTCAATGGTTTTGGGTGCGAATTGAGGTGGAGATTAAAATTTAGAAGCTACTGGGAATATTTTAGTAAAAATGTGAGGAGGTGGTGTCTTACAGTACATAATCCACGTCCAAGGGTAAATAAAAGTGTTAACTTAAACATCTATTTATATATTTTTAAAATAAACATTTGGCAATATGTAATTTGAAAGAAAATTTAAGGAAATGGATCAGTTGTTTTAGTTATAATACTTGCTTGGTTACGCAAATGATGCACAATTTCCATAAATACCAGTAGACCGTGCTATGTACGATTCGCAAATCTGCAAGATTGGTAACAGTAATAGGCCTGAACTCTAGGTCAAATTCTGACACTCCACAACCACTCACAATATAAAACTTTTATTCTGCATCTCTATATTTGAAATGATGTCAGAATTTCGTGTTAGTTTTTTTCGTGGTTTGTCAGAATATGGAGGAAAAGAAAATCATTTACACGATACTGACATTAAGTGACATAATTTCTAGCGAATATGTTACTAATGAGAATGCATGTGCATATGCCTCATTTATCACGGAAGGTGCGACTACGTATGACCCAAACTTGAAAATTCAGGCGTTTTTTTTTCCCGCTATAAAATTCGTAAACACAAAGTTCCAAAAGAAAGTTTCTTGGCCGAAGTAGTAGGCCAAATTTGGTAGAGTTGACATTGCAAATTGAATCTAAATCATAATCAGTCACATCAAAATGATCGGTTCTCCTATGAATTGAAAAATTGCTTTAGTATAAAACAAACACAAACAAAAAAGCTGTCAAGTTGCAACTTCACTTCTTTCATGTATGTATGGAGCATTTTTTTTATGTCCTGTATCCCTTTGTGAGTCCTAGGGCCTCTACAATGCCTACGAGCCATCGTGTGCGGTTTCTGAAAATGTGTCTCAGATCACCCCAACCTTTTCACAGTCGCCGTGCTTCCTTCTCAACTGTTCCACGCCACGTACCTACTCCTAGGACCGCCGCGTTTTCTGCCATCCTGGGTAAGCGGGTTCCATTGCTTCGCTTAGTTTGCTATGGATCTGTCAGCCTTTCGGAGAGTGTTACCAATCTACTGCCACTTTCGTCGCCGTGTTGTTGTGCCTATAGGTTCATGACCCGTTCTCTGATAAAGCTATTTATTAGGGATACGGTTTGGCCAGAATATCCTTGAAATGTAGCGTAGGCACCTATTGACAAACGTTTGCGGCACCCTCCAGGTACTACATTCAAATAGCAGCACAGTCGTAGCTTGGTGTTTAAGCTAATTGCATTACTTCTCCAAACTGTGGATAGCATTCCAAACATAGATTTTGCTTTGCCTATTCGGCTGGCTATATCCAGTTCGGTTCCGCCATCGGTTGAGACAATATTCTCAAGGTATTGGAAAACTCTCTACTGTCTCAACCGTTTGTCTAGCAATACATACATATATGAGTTGATGAGTTTGGTCCTAGACTGATCATTTTTGTTTTTGCCGAGTTAATTTTCAGTCCAACGACGTCTGCTTCCCTCTCCATATTTACTGTCATTTAGGTGAAGGTCCATTAATATGTGAGAGAGAAGGCATACATCATCGGCGTAGTCAAGGTGCTTAAGTTCAGATCTAAGAGTCCCCCGAACGTAAGGCTTTATTTCAAGGAAGTTGAATATTTTGCGAAGTTGGAAATTTGGAATGTTCGGTCGGAGTCTACTTGTGAAGTCCTTGATGCTAAGTCTCTCGCTAAGGAGTGCGATTTTGCATTCACTTGAAGTTGCTTTTTGATTCTTGTGAAGTTTCTTGCATTCAATTGAATTCTTTGAAAGCATTTCCATTTATATTTTCTTTGCAATATTTTGTAATTCCCAATAATAATAGAATACTTTGTGGATTCATTGGAAGTTGCTTTACATTTACCCGAATAATGTTGTGATAGTTTTCATCCCATAACCATTGGCTTGCAACATATGTATATAAAAAGATACCTTAAAACACATCGTATTCGTCCTGCATTGCTAATAATTTAGTTTACCTGTCTTGGAAATAAAACATCCCAACTTATCATGCGTTACTTCAAAATGATGAAGAAAATACCAAACACACCATCTTAAAAGAACGGGTAAACTTTTCCAATAAGGCATCGTCGTATTTCTTCTCTCTCACTTAGCGAAGAAACTTTTCATCTTGTGCTATGTCAAGGAAACCAAATCCTTGTATTTGAAACTTTGAGTCCTTTTCTAATACTTTGTTTTCAATCGTCTCAAATAGAATTTAAGCGCAAATAAAAAAAAGAAAACAAAGTCATATAGAAAATTCATAATCCATATGGAATGGGTCGTGAGATACCCTATCATTTTATTCTCAATCTCACCTTCTCAAAGTAATTAAATATTTTTAGATGATAAATAAATACTTCTATTTAGTTTCTATTTTTAAGAAATGCTAAGATTAACATGCTTTTATAAGAAAGTGCTGAAGTGGGCAGTGCTTGTTGAGTGTTAATGGCTGCATATTTGCGCAATGATTTTGTTCTTCCTTTTTTTTCGGGATTGGAAAATGCAAGTTTTTTTTCTCAAAGTGGGCTTGTGGATTTTTAAGTGAGAGAATATTATGTTGATTCTAATAGGAGTCGAAAAATCGACGTAGGATTTTTGGAAAAAATTCGGCCATAACAAATGACAAACGCCGCAAAAGTTTGGGTACCAATACCATCCAATGGACTAGAATGCATTAATCACAGCTACAGCAGCAGCGACTTTAATAAAGGCTGAACTGTTAAGTTTTCTTCAGTGCAGTCAGTTCCATAAGTTGACCATAGCACCCAGTCTCCACGAGACATAATTTCAGTCAAGACTCAAGTCGTGACATTAATATATCTCCTGTAGACCACACTTTTACGGACTTGACATGCAGTCAGACATCTAAGACAGCCTTTTTGTCTTGTCTTCTCTGTGGACATCAACCCTGACTTAAATTTGACATTTGAAGTTAAGCAGTCGTTTTTTTAAGAAATAAACATTTCCAGACGTCCAAAGATGGCAGATTTTCACAAACAGAAACAATAAGTTTGTTAATTTTTTAAAAGCAAAGAGCCTGTTTTGTTCTTGATGACATGTTTAAGAATGAAAAGTTATAACAAAATTCGCCCATCTAATGACATAAAAGTTGGGCGGGCAAAAAGTCTGCCTTTTTTCAGACTCGTAGAGACGCAATGTAATGCTAGTATGAGTTCGTTAGTATCTTTCAAGTTAATTTTTCTTGTCCAAAAGAATTTTAAATGTTTCGAGAAAATTTAAAGTTGAAGCCGTTGAGTTTTTGTACAGAGGACAGTGTTACCGCAGGTTTAGTTTCGTCCAGGAAAGCAAATAGAAGCATAGTCCACAATATTCAATATTTTGATTTTTTTTGTGGAAATAAAATACAAGTACTTGAGCTTATAAATTCGATCAACCGCCTTTTACAAAGTATTTATTTTAATTCTTAAAAAATGAGCCGAATCTAAAAAAGATGAGTCTCTGAGTCAAGCTTACAAAAATGAGTCCCTTTTGACTCAAATAAGTCCCAGAGGTAACACTGATGGAGAACCATATGCATTTGCTCTTTCGCGACGAGGAAAAGTTAACGAAGACCTAACAAATCGACGGAAGTAGTCGTACGAAACCATTTTTCTATTATAGTTCCGCCTTAAGTCTTATATCTCCTGTTAAAGTTGCTGTTGGCATTCCGTGTACTTTTCCATTGGAATGCATCGGTTCTAAAACTTTTGCGGGAATTGTCAAAGTGGCAATGCATTGCAAATGCATCTGCAAAATGTCATTTTTATATCAGGAGTTGTTCCTCATTTGAAAGCACCGAACAATCTAAGCCTTTCACTAGTTGTTGGTTAAGGCTATTGCGAATACCTGATAGCTTTTTCGTAATTTTGTAAACAATTCTGCCAATATAAATAGTTGCACTTTCACGGCACGAAGATTAAATATTTCGAGCATATGTTATTATTTCAACCAAAAGTCATAAACATTAGCCACTGAATTAGATTAAACTTGACACGCGTAAAATGAAAATTTGAAAAAGTTTCCATTAGCATAACTTAAAAGTATACATATCTCCATCAGTCCATTAATTTTAGGAAGCAAATTAGCATATATTAACTTTAAAGCAAATCCAACATTTTATGCCGCCTTAACTTCTTAAAATGCCCAGGCATTTTATTATTTAACGACTCCCGAGTTGAAACAAGAAAAAAAAGAACAAAGGATATAATGAAGGTCAAGGACGCTTGCCAATTGCTGAACATAAAAATGTTTACATTGCAATGCAGAGTAATGGTGTTATAAAACTAAATTTCTTATGTTCTGCCTCGAAACGTAATATCACTTAAAACTATGTTATCAAGTTGGTTCAAATAAATTTAAAAAAAAAGTAGTATAACAATTCAAATTCTTCTATTTACATACATCTAGTAGCCGTATTTAATAATTTCAAGGATTAGGGGTAGGCATAAAGGTTTTTTAGCAATGCTTTGTAAGTCAAAGAAAAGGGTGGTAATTATAGATAATTTTGAGATATAGCTTTTAGCAGCTGTCAATGAATAATATCTAATATACAAAAGTCATCACCCTATTGGAAGATGGTTTCATTTTTGTAAGTGACTCATTTGGACTTTCACTTTTGCAAAGGAAACAGCAGAATACACCTAGCCAAATCATTGATTGCTGTAGTGCAAAATTTTACATAAGGTCCGTTCGCGTACTCTCCCAAAACAGCGAATTTTTTACGAAAATTTACGAATTTCTACGAAAAGCTGTTCGCGTACGGAGAATTTTCGTAGTTTTTCGCAAAAAAAAAATAAAAACAAAAAAAGTAATCTTACTCTTACTCTTACTCTTACTCATAAATATGCACAACAAATAAGTTCCTTTAATTGAAATTTAAGATAAAAATCAACAAACAAGCTGATAAAAAACTTTAAGTTTATTTGCATATGGAAAAAAATCTTGATTCCTTAAAGGACTACCACAAAGCGGGACTCTCCAAAAAAAGGATCTTGCAATCAAAAAGAAATTGGTATCATATTTCTGCAGTTAAATTCATTCCTCATCGCAGAATACCAACCCCACATATGTTTGTATGCGCGCCACCACAAACTTACATTTGAATTGAAAATCATGTGCACCACCAAACCCAAGTGCGCCAGGAACTGGTACATAATTTTATTTGCATAATCCTCTTTGCCACTGATGCATTCTCGCTGAGAAAAGAAAACACCACCATCACCAGTATAACAGCTGGAGAAGTCGTGGCGTGGTTATTCTCGCACATGCACTCAGGTGTGCCGAATGGGTGTTGTAGATAGATTCACTTGAAAGGTAAAAATCGTTGCATTACCATAAATTCCGACACTGCCATCAAAATAGATACATATGTATATAGATATGAAAAAAAAAAAAATTGTGTATGTGGGTGATACACCTCCCACCGCACAACAAATAAAGTGAACGTAAGAGTATCCCCCAGGATATTTTTCATGTTTGGTTTTTCGTTTCAATTTTTTTTTGTTGTTGTGTGGCTGAATTTTCATTCTCGTATTCTTAGAAGCATCCTTTCCTTTATGCATCACTAACCCAAATTTCTGTTGCTGCAGTAGCGCGGCAGTAGTAGGTGTTCTTACGTTCGTTCGTTCGTCTTCGGAAAGTCGCCTTCCTTGATCTCGTTACTTTACGCTAAAGGAGTTTTATAGCTCCGTAGGTACGCAGAATAATATGCACTTCAAGGATATTTTACTCGTACAAGGTTTTTTTCGGTTTTTTTTTTTCCGATGTGCAGAAATGTGTTTGGCGAATCTGTGTTGTATGAAATCGAAGTTTTTTATAATGTTTTTTCTTAGAAAAACTTGTTTATATTTTTAAGAGCACTTAAGTTTTAATTTTAGTTTTTGAAATTATTATTATTGAGTAGTCTTGTGAGATAGTGCAACTTTGGTCTGAGAGTTATGTTTGGCGCTTGCTGGGGCTCAGGGAATCCTGGAATAAATTAGAGGACTATTTGTCTCCATGTGGGCACGCTGACAGGCTTACCGGATGGGGATTCACTCAAGAGATGGAAGGAGTATTTAGCTTCGGTTTTAAACCGAGTATCCGCCAGCAATATATACTCAAGTCAGATTAAAGTGTCCGTAGAAAGAAGTCCCAAATTCGCACCACAAACGCAGTAAGGATGAGATTATTACCGCGATAATAAAGCACTTAAAACCAATAAGGTGATGACTTGACGGCATTCTTGCGGAGCTTTTTCGAGCTGAATGTGGGAAGTCGAGAGTTTTCCGGATCAGTAGAAGAAGGGAATGATCGTCGAGTTCACTAAAAAAGGCAAAAGGCAAAAAAGGCTGCCTGCTGTGGCCAAGATAATAGCCAGATTCATTCTGGAGCGAATCAAACAACACCTTAAAGACACACTCGACGCCGACGCTCTCGATTCTCCTGGGTCTCCTGGGTCGACCACATCAACATTCTGCGTATCTTCAGAGAACAATGTGAACCACACTATCGTGAGGAAACTGCAAACGTTCGTTAATAGGTGTACCATAGACATACATATGTATAAACTTCGATTTATTTATTGAAAAAAAGCATATTTGTTGTATGGAAATTGCATTTTGATTCCCTTAACAAACTTCATCTATAACAGTTACTTTTAACCTAAAAAGAGAGAAAGGACAATTTGTAGCTTAAAATTACGATAACTCAGAACTTAACGTTCAGTGGGTTTGTTTAAATGCATCTCTTTCTTGTGCAATGAAACAAAAATCAAATTATCACACATTTCTTTGTAAAATTTGAAACAAAAGACAAAAACCAAACTTTTTAACAGGACGTTAAAACTTCAACACGAAAAGAATTCTTATAACAATTTTCGTTTAAGAGAATGTATGTACATATGTATGTATAACGAATCCAACTTCACAGTGAATGGGGCGAACAACTTTTATTGTTATTTTTATTATTATTACTATGATTCCATCTTTATGGGATATGTTATTGTGTCTCATGTTGTGTTTTTGTGTTTTCTTCGTTGTTCTGTGCTTTTCCACAAGCGCTATTGTAGCTAGTGATAGTGATGGTACGTAATATACTAGTAAGCTCTTTTGGTAATGATTATTTTATGGTAACTATAGTGCATCATGAGCTGTTGAAGTTCAAAAGTGGTTGCAATAGTTGAATGAAATGAAAGTTCTCTACCATATATATAAACAGCAGACACAACGGTTTTGCTGTATAAAATTCAAATTGAGTGCTAGGATTTTTGGTTTGTTGTATTATTTTGTTGGATTGTAAATATATTTAGAAAATGGTTTACGGAAAAATTGAATTTGAATGTTTTTAAAATAACAATTTAATATTTATTTTATTTATAAGTTGTGAACATTAAAATAAATCTAAAAAAAGTAAATAATTTTTTATTTTTTCCGTTTTTTTTCTTGCAGTTGCTATACATAGGTCCAGACCCTTACGAAGGTCGAACAATAGAAACATGCATTTTAAATGCATTTCCATATATAACTTGAATACATGTGTATGTACTTGAAAGAATAATTCAATAAATATTTCTTTTAAGCTAACAAACAAGTTTTATTTGTCTTTATATGCGTTAAACTTTTAAAGTTTTATACTTTAGATCGAGAGGTCAAGTCGAGTTCAAAATAAATAAATAAAAATTTGACATTATCACAACAAACTGTATTTTTGAATACTTGTCAGACAGTCAGAAGAGGTGTAACACACGGCTTTTGGTATTTTCTGGGAGTCGAACCTTGAACCTCATGCATAATAATCCACCGCATTAGCCACTGGGTCACGACCAACCGGGGCCGTGGCTCGGCTCTAAGTTCGAATATTTTTTTTCATTAATTTCATCACTAATACTTTGTTTGAGTTGCTCCAGCGTTTCTGGTTTGTTTCCAAAAACCTTGCTTTTCAGATATCCCCACAAAAAGAAGTCAGGAGCAGTCAAATCAGGTGACCGTGGAGGCCAATCAACATAACCATTTTTTTAAATAACTTGTTGTGGAAAGAGGTCTCGCAGTAATTCCATTGTAATCCTGGCTGTATGCGATGTGGCACCGTCTTGTTGATACCACATGTTAATCAAGTGCAAAGCAATATTTGGACATATATATATATATATATATGTATATATATAATATACATATCACGATATCGCTCCCCATTCACAGTTACCGTTACGCCGTTTTCATTTTCAAAGAAGTAAGGTCCAATGATTCCTCCTGACCAAATTGCACACCAGACTGTTACTTTTAATGGATGCAAAGGTGACTGATGAATAATTTGAGGGTTTTCCATTGCCCAGAACCGACTATTCTGTTTATTCACATGCCATTGTTGGCACGTTCTTTCTCGCAAAAATTTCACGTAAATTTCTCATCGTCACAGTCATCGATGATTGATTTTAATAAAATGTTTCAACGATTAAAACACATTGGTTTATCGAATATTTTTTTCATAATAAATTTGCCACGTGTCTACTTCACGACTGCCAAATATGACTGTCAAGACTAATGTTTACCAAAATGTCGGCGAAACAAAGTAGTATACCTTCCCGGCGAACACTCTGTATTAAGGACTCTTCTGAAGCAAAAAAAAATCCTGAATTCGCATGACAAGTAAAAGAAAAAACTTACAAGTGATGGCATGGCGATTTTTCCCGCTCCCGCTCTTATAGAGAGCCATGGAAAAAGAGATATCCTCCCAGGAGTAGAAAAGAAATACTTTCATCCGATAAATTGTAGTAATTGGAGAAATACAGATAAATATGTGTTTTTTGCTAAAATAACTTTGCAGATGGTGAACAAAAAATGCCCTTTTGAAAGAGATACATTATTCAACTGTCTACAGTTTTTTTTTTCATATTTTTTTTACAACAATATTCATCAGCTAATAGTAATTGGATACAGTTCCGCAGAGAACCTCTTATCGAAACAATCAAATTTATATTTTACGCTCTCACAGACTATTGAGTAATCCTTTCCTGATAGTCTCACTCGCTTATACATCAACATACATAGATTCAAAAATACGGATTACTTAAGGTATATTCATACATATGTACATACATATCTTTTCAAAAAGAACGAAAAAGAACAAACGACAATAACAAAAAAAACTCTGGCTTCCACGTAACAATACATCGTCGGCGCTGTGAGGCAATATCTTTCAATTATTATACCAATAGTCCAATCGAACAGAACATCATCGTATATGCTGATTCCAAGGCACACACTCAATAACATTCCGAATCAAATATTCCATCCGGAGATACTTTTTCGAGGGAGCAATTAATCATGGGGCTTTTGTTCTGATATTGAATCGGAATCGAAGCTTATTACCACTCGTTTTTCATTGTTTTCATCGCTGGTATTATGAAGAATTATTATGGTATCCTCATGTTATGTTTTCCACAGAAGTCCACCCGATCTCCATTACGTTGAACAGATAGCTCCATTTGAAGCAGTGAAACAGCACTGCCACCCAATTTTTAAATCACACAAAATAGTACCTAGTTTCTATCAAAAAAAATATATCAAAATACAAACGTGAAAAGAGATAATTTACACAAAAAAAAAAAACTAAATTACTATTGCTTGGTTGCCTATAGAATTCGTTATTTACTACATTACTCCCTTATAGGCTAACAACCTGAAAATATTTCAAGTGGTCTACAAAATACAACCGACGACTACGACGACGTCCCCACATTTCGAGAGCGAAGGATGTGGAATCATAAATTCTTTCCTAATTTTTTTTATATTTTTGATATCATTGCGCCAAATGGAAAAAGATACTTTCATACACCTAGAGAGAGGAAATTTATGATTTAAAAAGAAATGAAATAAAAATCCTTACCAGAACTAGACGTTATGGATAAAAGCATTGGAGGCCAGGACTGCGAGGTGTGAGTCAGCAGTGCCTAATAAAAATTGTGGTACCTAGGATAACCATGGTAAATGGAACAAAATTCAAAAAAAAAAAAAGAAAAAAAGGGTAAACCACACAAAAGCATGGCTAACTTAATTACATGGATTTTTAGTCCACCTCCAGTTTTTACTCTTTTAACCAGTAGTGAATGTAATAATTCCCTCCATCTAGATACTTCTTCATTATTTTTAACATAGGGTGTAATATTTCAGTGTTTTTTAACAGGTATAATATCAGAATCAATGGTGCTTACAACTATTTCATCCTGTTACACGTAGTAATTGGGCAATGACCTTTATTTCAGGTTAATTAGCAGTTGGTTCTTGTACATTTTGTATGGGTGAGTATATAATGACTATAACTTCATATAGATCTGTAAAATTTAATACGACATTTATTGTTGACTGCAATGTGTGCGATTGCAGTCCGAAATGTCACCTAGACCTAGAGGTAGTACAAAGTTCTACTTACATACATTTTTACTTATGCACTTAAATGATTTTACAAGCCGCCATCAACAAATAAGGCTCTACAGTCCTTTCAGTCATTAGCTGGTTATGCTGCTAAACATGGGAAATCTTTAGAGATTGAGCGATAGGCAATAAGCAAGGGCTCTGGCAGTTTCTGACTATTGTACTAGTTTGACGTCATACACTCTGAGGGTCAAGATCTAGCTTCTCACAACTATTTGTGTTGTGCGTATCCGAAGGACAAATGATGTTTGTCAGACGCACTAGAGACGACCGAAAAAAAGTTTTGATGGCATTTTTCTTGATTCGAAATTGGAACCCAATGCATTAAATACGAAGCTTCGGCACCCCCTTTATACGTATTACTTTTTTGTTTGTTTGGGATAGGAAAGCTTCGCTGGAGCACTCAGACATCAACTTGTCCTCTGTACTATCAGAAAGCATCCCATTACGCCTCCATTTTCTCGTCCTCTTAATGAATTCGAGTAGGCGCATCAGTGGCGAAGAGCTTACATTGACGGCACTCACCACATCCGCACCTAGAATCTGTCGCCTGATACGAGCAAAGGCAGGACAATCACATAGCAAGTGTTCCGCAGTGTCGTCACCCTCTCCACAAGCATCGCAGACAGATGTTTCACTTAAGCCAATCATATTAAGATGCTTAGCAGAGCGTCATAGGATAAGTGTCGAACAAGATCATCAAAGCTCCAGTGCGTTTCATACCAAAAGCCACCACGTCTGATTCTGAAGATAGCTTTCAGCGAACACCCCATGATATAAACATCAAGAGGAGGGAGATTCAGCAGTGCATCTAGAGCATAGCCCGAAGTACTCGAAAGGGCTCCTGTGCACCCGAGACAAACTGTTCTTTGTATTCTGGCGCAAGAGGCAACCACGTATCTACGAGGAAGACACTTCCACCAAACAACCGACGCATAAGCCAGAAATGGTCTTATCATAGCCGTATAGACCCAGAGGTAACAAGCCCCATGTCTTTCCAAAAGCAGCAAAACCAATGTTTCATCCACAACGTGGCGCCTGGCCGAGCCACACATGCAATCAAAAGCTCCCTCTATGTCAATGAAAACCCCCACAGCAAATTCTTTCCTGTAAAGAGCGCCGTCGATTCTGGAGACCAGATTTTGTAGCGCAGTTTCACAAGATTTTCCTCGCTGGTAGGAGTGTTGCATTTCCGATAGAGGATGTATTCGAAGAGCAACTTTCCGGACGTGAGTCTCAACCAGGCTTTCCATACTTTTAAGTAGGAAGGAAGACAGACTGATGGGTCTTAGGTATACGTACTACACTTAACAGAACCATTTCTGATGTCCTACACAGCCTGAAAAACTTATGATTCACATCTGCTTTCGGAAAAAAACAAACATTGAAAAGATTTTAATAATTATGGAAGGGTCACCGAATGAGAACAAAACGCGGTTTTAGATTCAAGGCCAATAGCAATTACGCTACGATTAAGGAATACCTACTAAATATGTTCAAAGAGTTGGATCAATGAATCTTTTCATTGAAAAAAACGAAAAAAGGAAGAAGTATACCTCCGTCAATAAATTATGTTTTTTTTCGCTGAAAAATATGCTAAAAATGTTTGCTCTAGCAAGAGTAAAATAATCCTGGCATACACACATACCTAAAAGGGATTCGATGCCGTTCATAAATCGTAGTTATCCGTCTGTAATAAAAATGAACGTTTTTCCTTTTTTTTCCAGCCCTGCAGAACCCAGAGGATTGTAGTATGTAGTAGTACAAGCCCGCTTTGGACCTTTCTGTGGTAAAGGCCAACCACAGAGACTTATGAATGCGGATGCGACAAAAGAATCGGGAGACTGCCACTTGAATCTTTTGAATTAACTGCGTACTGTGGGGCCGGGTCGTTGGTTGGCCTCCAATTAACGAACAATTTTTTGATACCTACTGTATATTTGCATTGGGCTAGAGGGAAGAGGAATGAGGATTATTATATAGTTCTCGTTTTATGTAGGTAATTCAGTAGCTTTCAATGCATCCTGCAACTGAATGTTGGTCCTGCATTGTTAGTGGGTGTAATGAAAAAATAAAGTTTAAGGTTGCTGATGGAACAGCATTTTATAAACATCCTATTGATTGCATCGAATAAGCATACGAGTATGCTTTAATTAAAGAGTAATTGCACGTCAGTGCAGCTTGGATTTACGACAGCTGATTGATAAAATTTAAGTAAACATCTGGTGCTCTTGTAGTAGTTGAATTTAATTTTATTAATATTTGTCACGCATGATAATTCGGTTTTAAACGGCCCTATAATATATAATATTAGAATTTGATTGTTAATTGTCAACATACGATAAACCAAATATCCGGGTTATGAGATAATATATAGGTACAATAGTTAAACACACCAAAAGGTCAATAAAAACTAGGCCGTAAGCAGCCCTGCACGTGCAGAAGGGAAGGTCAAGTTTTATGGAGTATTTGAACGGCAAAGGGTTTTTGAGAATCTTTTTCATGACAGTAGTACATAATCTTAGATATTTGTCAGAAGCTCGAGGGAGTATTTGAATTGCCTTTCAGCCAAATTGGCCATAAGTACCAACCAAGTTCTAACCAATTTTGACCAAAATATGGTACGTCATTTTATTGCATGTATTTGCACTAGTCTCAGCGAAACCTTTTGACCCGTTTTCGTGCAAATCGGCTCTTTGAAAAAAAAATAAATATAAATTAAGTAATGTTGCTAACAATTTTGATTAGAAATTTTATATGTCATTTGATTGGAATTCCCTATCTCGAGAAAATCGAATTTTTGTATAATTTGCCTTAAGTGAAGTACCGTTAATAATAGCGCTAAAATAAAAATTTAAATTTCTCCTCTAGGTATTACTCCACGGACCCTAGGTATGAAGTTTGATCAAAATCCGTCAACCCGTTTTTTCTGTAGCTTCGTGCATAGACAGACAGATAGACAGCAAGGGCAGATCCACTTTTTTGGGCTTCTGATTTTCTAATTCATCAAAATATGCACGAATCCAATATTATAGGCGCAAGTAAAAAAGGTAAGATCCAGGATTCGGGGCGTATACGTACTTCAAAAAATATGTCTGTATTATTTATATTTTCCAGCTTAAAAAAAAAGAAGAAAACTATCACTCAAAAGGTTGCCTGATTTGTCTCATATTCCATTTTTAAAGAATAAAGGACACAAATTTCGAGGATTTTACACATCTAAAGTTTATATCATCCCTTCACCTAATTGTGTTTGAAACTTTTTTAATTAACTATGAGGTACTATCATTAATTTTCGTTTCGCCATAAAAATTGTCTGCGATTGATGTGAAGTTTGAGTTTGTAAAAAAAAAAAATAGAAAATATTATATTTCAGAAAACTTTCAAGAGATTCAATGAGATAAGGACGACGAAATGACCATCTGATATTAGCGTGTACATAAAAGGACACTCCACGAATGGTATCTCAACTCAAAAGCGTTTGTCAATTACAAGACTCAACAATTTTTAAAGAAAACTAATTTAAAAACTTTATTATTTGTCAACAGTTTATAATGTATAAATGTCTGTTTTTTTTTTTTTTTTTTTTTTTTTAAATGGAGATGGACCCTTATATCCATCCAGGATGGTTTTTTAAACTTCTCAATGAATTACTATAAAAGGAACAGTTTTCTTTATTATCCAATACCTCAATTCATTTAATTAGAAGAAACTAAATTCAAGCATAAACATAAAACCTAATTTGAAACTATTTGGCAGACACTTAGAAGTGAAAGCAAGTTAGGAAGAGTGAAGGACATTCAGAACCGCTTAAGAATAACTTTATTCAGAGTTCTAAAGTAAGTGTATTACGAATTAGTGAGCTGGATTGTTGTAAGGTTTATATCCCAGAAAGTACACACCATTCTTGGCACGGTTCTAGTTATTATCAGCATCTGAAAAACATTAAAGGGTATTGCTGTCATAAGAAAGCTTTTTATAAACCTTTCAGATACAGCATGACATAGAGTAGGACCCTTCTATTCGTTCCGAAGTAAAGTTGTCAAAAATTAGGTCTTGGCCTTTTGTGAATTCGCTGTCACTCAATACTTGCAAACATATATTTTTTTTAAATCAAATAATCTCTTGAATAATGAATAATAGCTTTTTTTTTACATAGAATAAAGAAAAAGTCTTGTTAAAAGGGAAAAATCCAACCAAATCAAATTGTGGTATTAAAGGTAATTATTTAAATGCAATCACTTATTGATAATAATCAACAAAATATAATTGCATCAACTATTTTATACTTTGCAAACAATAAATTCAAAATAACCCTAATTGAAATACTCAGCACATAATTAACAACGTTCAGTAATTAGTTCATATTTAGCAAATTTGACGGTTATTCATTGAATTGCTTTCCTTTTTTCACAATATACAATAAACAATATCAATTTTTTTATACAGGATAAACCTAATCATGTAATGTGTTACAAAAAATATAAAATATATGTAGGTAGGTATATAAATTGGTTTACGCTCAAATTGAAGTATTTGGATGACGCATGCATATGGATGCATAGATAAAAATTAATAAATCGCTGATTAGTGGATGGAAACTATTTTAATAGCTTGTTTATTTAGATGTTAATGATTCATAATTAGCTTTTAAGGGAACAGCTATATATAACACGTGACATTAATTAGTTAAAATCGCCTATAATTTAATCCATATGATGCAATGAATTTTGGTTTAGTAACATTGAGTCATGACTTAAAAAGGTGTCTACTTAAATGATTACCTAAACTTCACACCTTCAAAGAATCTACTACATTTTCACTGCGCCTACCCCATAACGGGTTGAATTTCGCCGCGTTCCCAACACCTAATCTAGCTGCTAGAATACTTTTGCACCAGGATGACAGATTTCGTCCTAGAGAATCTAGCAAAAGTATTCTAGCATCTAGATCATAGACTAATATAGACGGTCGTCTTTACGTTCCCCACCCGAAAATTTTGTAAAGTACGTCGATTTGAATTTCCTATCTGTGAATACATGTAATCGAACGTGCGAACAAGACGTAACTATAAAAACAATCGTGGTGTCCCTTTTTTCATTTTGCATACCACATCTTCAGCAGACTGTCATTCAATTAACATCAACAAAATGTACAGGAAAATGGCTGCGCCATTTGACGGAAACGTCAGAATACATTCAAAATCCGTGGTACTTTTGCTCTTGTTGGAACCAACGGTAAAATCGGCCGTCTATGTTAGTTTGTCTATGATCTAGATTACCGCCTAATGCTGATAAAAACCATGTCCATTGGGTTTTCGAAAAATAGAACTCTCTCATAAATAATAAACATGGGAACACATCACTCACAAACTGGGAGTCCCCAACTATTTTATAAATAAAATCGTTTGTGTACCTGAGACAAGGTATAAGAGTACTAAGAAGTTCTCCTTATCTCACTGTACATTTTTATGAAACTCATAAGTACATGTCTTTTTATATCCACCTAAACCCAAGTTATGGTCACAGACTCATGTGTCAACGAACTCATATTTGCTTCATCAGAAAAACAACGACAATGTGAAATACTCCGGTCAGGGAAATCTATTTCTGCTATTTCTAAAAGCATGTAATAAGATGACACTAGATGACATAATGACAAAAAAGCTAAAGTCTATGTTTATCACAGCATGAAGTTGAATCCTTAAGAATAACAATGATGTTGTCGTTCTATACCCCTAGGAAGTTCACAACTTCATTTTCACAGTGCAATATCCGTTTTAAACAACATAA
Source organism: Chalcosyrphus nemorum (assembly GCA_949716465.1). Classification (NCBI taxonomy): domain Eukaryota; kingdom Metazoa; phylum Arthropoda; class Insecta; order Diptera; family Syrphidae; genus Chalcosyrphus; species Chalcosyrphus nemorum. The sequence goes on along the minus strand of OX454333.1, from coordinate 14,816,771 downwards.
TTCGAATACACGTATACCATTCTAGAGTGTGTCAGACAGAGATTCTAATGAACTACCTATTCGTACATACATGCATTCGGTCAGTGTCATATTGAGGTCATCTTTATGTGTAACAACAATGAAAAATATGAGAATGAATACTCTGTGAGACATAGAATCTCTTTAGATTTAGATACCCATGAAGCGTAAGCCCGAAGCGAAGTTATTGTGTGGTGCAATATTTCCAGTGCGACGGTTAAAATGAATCTACTTCTGGGAGTAATGTATACACGACAGGATGGTAGGCAAACACTGGAAAACAAAAAACAAAAAAAAGGTTGGAAGTACATTCAAATGTATATTTCATGATTTGATTTGTAGAGTAATCGCTATTCCGATTTTGTCAGGCAGTCTTTGTTTTTATAGATGAAAGTTATATGAAAGGTAAGACTTTCAAATCTTTGAAATACTCGAACAGACGAATTTGAGAAATACTCGGTGGTACTTAACAAAAAACGTGTCCAATATGACTTGCTTGTCACTCTTATATTTCCGCATTTTACAAAGACACCACCCCTGATCATTGAATATTTGACACTTAATTCCTGGCTCAGAATTTTGGAGTACCAGCAAAGTTGATATTATATTTGAGCCAAGGCTAGAGTCCTAGTCTCATAGCATCTTTCTTTCTTATATATGACTACCTGAAAAGTTACGTCAATTAGCTTCGGACGATCCCATAGCTGAAGGAACGAGTCTTACGCTTTATTAAGGAGGGCCAGTCCGAGCTATGCTATCTCTGGAACAGTCATACACAATATTGATCCGCCCATCGTATATTGGCAGAGGTTTACCTATAATCATATTTTAGTCAAAAAGTCATGGGAAAAGCGCAGCCTGTGTTGCCGGACAAGTTGTGGTGGGCATTTGTCGAATAAACACATACAATACAATAAAACATTTCAACAAATTTTGGTATATTTTATTTAAAAAGAATATCATTTATAATGAAAACACATCAACTAAATATATGCAGCCGAAAGTATTCCTGTTTCTTTTAGCTCAATAACCTAAAGGTTCCTATAATCCCCGAACTTACGTCCACAAGCACTATCTAGTAAAATCTCTCGTAAGCTCCCAATTTAATTTGTCTAGTTTGGCGGTCCGATTCATTTTCATGTCCTTGTCCATCGACTCCGTGTAACTCATCCGCTTCTGACAAGAAATCTGCTAAGTCATCATCAGTGCGCGTATTTTGACCATATGCCCAGCTAATAAGGCATAAAACTATTACTATCGCGATTCCCACAGTTAAACGCATTTTCAAACGTCTTTGGTATCCACAAGGCTAAGCTCTGTTATACGACTTAAAGCACTTGTCAATTTATATGACCAAAAATCTGGATTAGAACCTTTCGTATGACCTTTACTCAAGAATTATTAACTAAAAATTGCAAACAATTATCATTCAGACTGGACCGCTTGACGTCCAAACAAAACAAATGCGCCAAAAGTCAATGACATTTCAATGAGAATTTAAGTATAATTAATCATAATTGATCCCAAACAACTGCCAAGAAATATGAGAATTATTAAAAAAAATATTCCAAGTCTTTCTGTTTTGCTCGTTACTAAACTGGTAATATCTTGAAATGAGTGATGCCTCTTAACACGGAAAAAGAAAAAGCACCAAACCAGTTTTACTTTAATAATTTAAACAGGAATAAAATGTATTATTTATTATTTCAAACCGAGTATCGATATATTAAAATCAATTTGGGAACTCCTCTTTGTCTCGAAGGTGCTTAGCAAAAAATGTACGTTACGTCATGTAATCGATATGGGTAATGTGAATACCTTTACAATACACATAATTAAAAATTTCACCCAGCCGACATTAATTATGATGGGGGATTCCCCTTTTGTTGTGTTTCTCTTTCTGCAATTACCTAAGTAAAATTTGATACAATTTTTGCACGCTTTAATAGCTTGAAGGTAATGGTGTAGTATAGTCTACGTTCTTTTAAATATAAGTTCACCCATTGAAAAAGCAACCTAACCGCCCGATGGAATTCACGCTGAAGTTAATACAGTTTCTACTTGACAGCTGTCAAAAAAATAATTACAACTCAAATTACTCAAAAAAGTACCTATTCTGTTTTTTTTAAAGGTCCGTAGCCCTAAATTTAAACCTATTAAAATCAAAGTTCAGTTAAAAAAAAAAGTGGACGTCAAACCGCAAATAATTTCCAAATGACGAAATCAACTCTGTTCCCTTGGTTCAACAGAAAAATCCCAAACCAAGAGAACAAACTAGATGAGATGGCCAAAAGTTTACCATCATCAATCCCCTGACAATCTGGACGAAGGATGAAAAAGGTTACCAAACATTCAAATTGTGTACCAAAAGTATACAAATAAACTTTGTATCATGACTACACAGAGTTGTCGCATAGTTGAATTTTATTTTACAGAAAATTGACACATAATCCATTTTAATAGATTTAAGTTTCTGAGGATACTCATCGAACATCGAAATAGGAAGCAGTTTCGAAACAGACAATATACATAGATGTACAATGATATTGATATATTTTAATATTTTGTATTTCTTTCTACTCACATTGAGCTCGACTCCATCCAGTTTTAAAAACTTTAAATAAAACTCGAAACTCTTTAATGGCAACCCTACCTCCACTTCGAACAGATAGAAAACCTATAGACCGCAAAGTTGAAACCACACAAGTACTAGTTTGGATGGACACATTTACTCTTCGGTCTCATGCACAAGAAATGACGATGACGACCAAATGAAACTTTCTCCGAAGAAGATATCCATCGAGAGACACATAGTTTTTGGTTTTCTGCGTCAAATTTTATCATCGCTTGAGAATTCCTGCATTTCACTGACCACAATGACATTAGTGTCGTCCCCAGACGAATATTTATGCTGGTTGATTTGTCACCTTTGTGGTGACTTGGTGACGATACGCCTGCATTGATTCTTCTGCATTTTATCGAAGTAGAGATGGCTTCCGAATTGTTCGGTATGTTTTCCAAAAGATTAACCGAACTCTAGACATTGAGATGGAGACTTGCCAGTTTGGTATACCTACATGGGTGACGGTGACGGACTATTCTCTTTGTTTATATTCGAATTTTGAGGTTTGCGCCTGAATGTGAGGTATTTCATGTGATAACAGGAGTATATTCTCCATAGGAAAATATTTGATTTGCATTTAATTAAATGACACAGAGACAAGGAAATCAATCACATGCATACGACACGTGAAATCTGTATGCAAAGACTATTTACTCGTAAGTTAAGCATTCGATGGAAGTTCTTATATTAGCCTAGGTATCATTTTGAACAGAATTTCCATCTTTAAATTGAATTCGGAACCTGGGAGGGTTGAATTTGAGTATATACATATGTACATGTATACTTTTGCCTTGAATTCCCGTGTTTTCCTTAATTCTCTTTAGTTTGGTTCCACCATTGATCTCTACTGTTTGTCTAGCAATCTAAATGATAATTGTTTTTACGATGCCGATTTCTCTGTCCATATTTGTTATTATTTGATGAAGGTCCATTGTTCTTGATAGAGTTGGCAGGTTGGAGTTTGGATTAGAGAGTCGTTAGAATCCCACTGTTCCAAGTGGCAAAAAGCACAACATAGCGATTGGTGAAATAGTGAATACTTTGAGCTTGAAATTCCTCTAACAGAACTCTTACATGCAGGACGCAATATGTGGGCCAGTCGTACCTGGCATCGTTGATAAACTCCCGATTGACATATATATATATATATTAGGATGCAGAAGGATTCAGAACGAAAACCTGCTTGTTCGGCTTCAAGTGTGGTTTTGAAATGTTCCTTAATTTGGTCCAGGACAATTCTAGAACTACCTTAGTCACAGCGGGAAGCATATACCAGTTTCTCCACTGCATTGTCCAGCCTTTTTCTAGGAAGCTACTACTACTACATTTAACTACTGCAATAATTATGATGATAGCTTTCTCCCAAAAAATCTATGCAAGTTCCTTGTACCAAAAGGCAGTCAAAAAGTCCTTCGGAACCACTTGATAGAAATTTTTCTGAACTCCTTTATAAGGGACGCTTCTTTATGGAAAAAAGAAAAGTCCCAGAGCTACTTTAAACTAATAAAAATGCAGTGTGTTTTCATCCATTATAAAGGTAAATTATTATTTTACACCGTGTAATAAACTTTAGTTAAGTAGTCTGGCTAATTAGGAGAATAACGTGAATTGAGTTAATTTTGAATGTGTTTGTCTGCGAATTCCGCATTAAATGGGTATTAAAATGTTCAGCAGCATCCAATATTGCTGCTTAGTATTGTCAGGATAGATTGCAATTGTGTAGCATAAATATCTTCTCTCATTTGCGCGCTGCTCTGAAACTAAGCCGTCAAGCTGAAAATTGGATTTGTAAATTTGTAAAGTACTTTGCATGTTCTGTCTGTCCAGTGTGTAGCGATTTAATTTGAGATTATATACTCTGACAACGACGAACACGAGCACGCAAGTAATTTATGAATTAATTAGATATGCCCAACGAAATTATGCTACATCGAGTAGGATTAACAGAATTGTACATTGGAGTTTGTGTATTAGTATTCGCTAATATGGTGTCAGGATCTAATTATGAAGAAGTGTACTTTGCTGCTTTTTTTCGTGGTGAAAATTAAATTTATGCGTGGCCGGCGCTGAATAAAATGAAACAGAGACATGCATGTAATTTTGTGTTTACCGGGGATTTCGCCAACTGATTGCACCATTTTCAGTTTTTCTGTTAGAACAGAATTGCCAATTTCCTATATGTTCCCACTACTTTTTCCATTTTTGTCTCCCTACCCTATTTGCAATTGTACGTCGGAGTCATCCTACCAATAGATTCCTCTCATCATTTCCGTAAAGTTACTACCCCTTTTTGTTTTTGCAGCCTTTGTCCAATCCTCCCAACAGTTGCATAATCTATCTGCTGGTATAGTACCCACAACCTTTATTTCAGCTTCCTGTTTAGCTTTTTGTCACGTCTATATTCCAATCTTGCTGGTTCTGTGTTTTCTAATTTTTCCTTTCCTGACTCATTTAGAGCCTCTGAACTTTTTTCTTACGTTAAAGGACCTGACCCCCTCACAACCTCTTCCATTTACTCCAAACTTGGAATCGACAATGCCGATGTTCATGTGCAAGTTTTATTGTTACTTACCCTTGTCGTTCGATAGGGACTACAAATACTGTTTGAAATGTCAATAAAACCAGCCGTCATATCCTCCTATCATCTAACAAAATTTGAATAAAAATGATGTCGATGTCAAATTTTGAAATCTCGACAAAAATCCAAAATCTACATCTATTCGTATGAAAGGTGACAATTAGTCTGTGACGACAATATTTCCCTTTATAACAGTATAAGGATGCACAAAAACAGGAAATCCCTTCATCTAGACATAGACATACTATTCATTTCCATGCGAGCTATAAATCACACCAGAGAAAACGGGCCATGGTTGACTTTTGAAATATTGGACAGTTTTGCTGCTACTATTTTGTTTTTTTTTTTTTCTTCTTTTTTTGTGAAACCTTCGTAGCGTTTCTTTTATGAAATGAAATTCTCTGATTTTACGCAAATACACAACGGAAACGGAAATTTTAAATTGATTGGTTAACATGGATGGAAGAAGCAGAACAGCGGAAAGCAGTTGGGATTGGTATGCATTCGAAATCCTGTGTATAGTGTAAGTCGTGCACGCTGTTCTGTTCAGTTTTGTGTACATGACTGCAACGATTTGAGGGTGCAATTGGTGTAATTTATTACTGGAAAATCAATAACAATCCAAGCGGTCGCGACACAGTGGCGTTAGTACAAATTGATGCTGCCTTGTACAATAAAAAAGGAGAGGGAGCGCGAGAGAGGTTTTTGTATTTTGTTTTGTCCTGCTGTTGGCTTGCAAATTGCGATTTGGTCCGTGACTTGCATTATTGCACTTGGTATTGTTGAATTTGAAATAATTATTAATGATATGAAAGCGTTTGTGGTGAAGCAGTTAGCAGGTTATTAGTGGGATGGAGAGTATGATAAGGAGAGAATTTTGGGGTGGCGAGTGTGTGAAGTGGTTTTGCTACTAGGTGGGTAATAACCACGACCGGACAGTGGTTTTGTATGATATAAAAATGTTGTTGCCTAGCTAGAGGCAAGAATTCCTCTTTAGAATTCTGAATTCTTGAGGAACCTGCACAAGAATGTAAGGTTATGGGTTAACCCTTATCGCTGTGGAATCGGTTCTGATGCGACAGACATATGTATCTTCCGACTTTTTCGCGGAAAGAAAAAAGTTCTTATAAAGGGTCCCTCAAGGCAGTGTGGAAAGTATCAAACAAAATACACTACGGATGCCTCAACTATCCACATCCCATTGGACGGGCCTTAATATAAAGAGACTCGGTTTAATAAGGCTTAGATTAAAGCACTTAAGTCAGACCAAAGTAAAAAAAATATACATCCGTATGAACGTTACAAACCTCTAGAAAGAATGACATTATGTCCGTTCGCGTACCCTCCTAAAACAGCGAATTTACGAATTTTTACAAAAAGCTGTTCGCGTACGGAGAACTTTCGTAGTTTTTCGCAGAAGAGAGCGCTCACGAGAGAGTTAGAAATTTCCCCATGCTACGAATTTTAGTGCATGAAATTTCTGTGCGCTGGTTTATGAAAACTGTTAAAGCTGTCAAACCAGTGTATTTTCAACTTTTTCTTGTACAACCCGTTCGATTACTTTTTCGTAATTTACTTCTTCGAAATTTGCTAACCTACGAATTTTAGTGCAAAAAGTACGCGAACGGATCTATTATTACCGATGCACAAGGTGGCAGGATTTGGCATACTTGCGTTAGCTACGCTCCTATTTGTTGGAACAGGTGGGGAGGTCGAAAGTTTTTTTTTCGATGATTGAGAGAAGAAAATGATCGTTGCATCCTGTCACCAATATTGTCTTCATTGTGATGTGATGTGTAAATAATGTGTTCGAAGATTAGAGGACTTTTTGGAGAAGTTGACAGTAATACATATGGGCAGCATTTTCTTGGATTCGAACTTGGAACCCCATGCAACGTAGACCAACGCAAGAAACACTGAGACAGATACTCAGTTTAAAATAACTTGGCAATATCGAAATGATGAGCCATTGTGTCTTTGTGGACAAACGGTTAGGGTACACCTTGGGAGTATTATCTCAGATGGCACAAGGAACTGGATAAAGCCTGCCAAATCGACAAAGCAATTTGTTTTGGGGTGAAATCAAAAATTTGGTGAAGTAATGCAATTGGATTGGTTATACTGTTCGAAAAGGTGACAATTTAATTGTTCACAATGCGATGCAATGAAACCTCCTAATTTGGGATGGCCGCATATGAGACAATCGAGAGAAGTACCTACATGGTGTAAAGGAATCAAGAAGGAACTGGGAAACTGTTGGGGAATCTATGTGAAGGAGTTACTCTCACCGAAAGCAGATTGAAGACTTTTGGTGGTTAGAAGGAGTTTTAATATGTTCATATGATTTTCTGGCTGATTTTAACCTAGATTCAATTTTATTTGTGTGACATATAGACCGGGAAACTGAGCCTAGAATGTCGCACCTCATTATATACTAAATTAAATATTTACATCTGGAATGATTAACATTCAACTCATCCTTCATTAATGGCTAATCGTGTTCGAGTTTTGCCGGATCACTTAGTTATTATCTCTTTTATATGATATGACTGTATAAATAAACAAAGGCTTTTGACCTCAACGATATAAAAATAACTCAATCATCCCATTTAACAATTGTATACCGCCTACTGAATGTGCACCAATGTGAAACCATTTCGTATACATACAAGGCATTAATTAGAGCAAATATTCATACTTCAAAGGACATTTAAGCCCACGAAACAATAAAACGAACACAAATTTCTAAATTTCTGTCCAGTAGAGAACAGATTACCATTTAATTTGTCCTACAACAGTTTTAATGTAAACGAACATGGGTAGGTGGGCTTGTTAGCGAAACCCTTTCAAATATGATGATGCTGTCGCATGTATGGCTGTCATTTAGAATACACATTATTAGACGCTTGAACGAGTCCGAATTTCAATTCTATCCCCTGATTGTCCGACTGATTATTGTGGTGAAAAAACGGATCTAACTTGTATAGATAAATCTATAAATATCAGGGTAGATTTCTCCTCCCCCTAATACGAGTAAAATGCTAAAACAAAATCAGTGGCACTAGATCAACATTACTTGTTTGCTTTCCAAGTTCATTGGGACAAGGACCACTTTTTATTATTCTTTAGCTTTAGCATAAATATAAAAGGAAATGTTTTTGGATTTATTTTTATTGTGATTTATTGTTACCAATGGTTAGCAACACAATAAGTTCTCTGGACATAAACATAAATCAGCAACTTTTGTGTGAATTTCTTCGAGAAAAAAAAAAATCCATTTCCAATGTTATCCTTTTTTTGGATTTGAAAAGATACCGCACAACAACACAAAAGCATACAAATCCAATTTAAATATTAGAACGTATACCAATTACAAAATATGAAAACTTATTTGTTCATTCCTATTGTAACGCATACAACAATGATGTCGTATTTTTTTTATTATTGTTCCGAGAAAACTGTCCTTACAAAATATGTCATGTTATTTTGAAATCTAAGATTTGTTCTTAAGAATGTTATTCTTCAACGACCATAAATTTATGATTATAACCTTTTTGTACTTGTCGTTTGACTTCAAAGACTCCAAAAGATTTCAACTAAGTGAATGCAGTCACTGAACTGAATGAAATCAGTTAATGCTAGTGACTTCAAACAAAGCAGTGCAATCAAAAGGATTGCATTCTTTCTCACTTCACCATTCTGAATTCTAAAAATGATTGCTGCAGTCATGATTTCAAAATGAATGGTGTTTATTTCTTGCAATCTGAAGTCTTCCTTGAAGTCAATGAATTGAAACAGATCTATGTGAATTCTTAATATGACTTTAATGAATGCATTCCGCAATAATTACATACTTTTACAGCTCTGGTACATGCAATGTAATTTAACACACAGAGCATCAGCAACTTCACCTTTCTATCTAGAATTACTACAGAAATCGTTAGTCCAATGGTAAAAGTTAATAAAAGCGAAATCTAGGAAAATAAATCTTTCAGAAAAGTGATCATAAATTGAGTTTTTGCCTGAACTAAAAAAAACGTCACAGCCTGTGTACACACAATATAATTCACAGTAGGTACCTACTTCATAACACAATCCTAAGGATTTTCTGGCCGAACCATATCTCCAAAGAACAGCTTTATATAAGAACGGTCTAGGAACCTATTAACATTGCTATGTGAAGGAGAAAGTGGCAGTGGATTGGACACACCCTACGGCACGAAAACAATTCCATTGCGGAATACGCCATGCAGTGGAATCCGATCACCTAAGCAGGCAGAACAGCGGGACGCCCAAGGCTAACGTGGCGCATAACAGTCAAGGAGGTATCGAGCTCTTTAGGAATGAGTTGCAGAGAGCTCAAACGCGGTGCAGAAGTACGAACAAGATGTAGCTCAGGGGTTGTTGACGCTCTATGCCCCCCGAGGGGTTAAAGGACCTAAGTAATTCCGTAACAACTTGTGACTTTGGATGGGCTGAAATTTCGAGAGCTAAGAGAAAATGATTTATATGTCATTGATGCATAAATATTTTAGGCCTACAATGGCTATGGGGTGCCAGCGCCACTATCTTGTAAAAATGGAATATTATTGGATTGGAGACACACTGCTCACAATGAGACACACAAATATCTATCTATGCTTTGCATGTAGCAAAAGTTCTTGGGTGTAGTCTTCAAAGCTGAATTTATACATACTTATTAAGTTCAAGCAAATAATTTCTGATATTACCCTTGAAAAATATTTTAGTCTTATACTTGTTAGAAAACTAAGCTGGAAACCCAAGATTTCGAAGTCACTACAGCTTAATATAGTAAGGAAAAGTAAGCAAGTAAGCACTAGGAAATAAATTGGAACTTCAGCCACGAAGTATGTATAAACTGACTATACAAAATAGACAATCGTCTGAAAGACAGATATAATCTGAGTCTGCGTCTCAAATATTTTAATACGTCTTGAGAGCTTGCGACTCAGACACAGACTCAACATTTTGTTCGGTCCTATAGACATGTGCTATATGGTGCTCTAGATATTTGAAGCCAATAGATAGCAGCGAATACAATTATTTACTAAGACTGGTTCAGCTTGCCAACCAGATACTCATCCAATACCTACAAACGCTCTAGGACTGACAGGCACAGAACCGACAAAGACGTCAATTTTGGTGCGACAAAAACATCGCTCATGATCAATAACAGGTTCCATTATTAGACACTACATCATAGCAAGGTCGGCCATCATGATAGACCTTCTCTCTAATAACCTTTATCGAAGCTGCATGGACGAGGAGAAGGAGACTATACTTCAACTTCCATGCTCATACCAGGTTCTCTTGGTCTGTAGAACACTACTACACTTACGTTTATATTCTTTTGTAAGATCGCCTTGTTGGCGGTGTTGAAGAAGGGTTTTCCTACAGTGCGAAGTCCGGTCGTAATCGCTATTATTCTGGCAATATTTTTGCGCGTTTTGCTTAGTAAGTCGTTTGTTTCTAGACGTGACACAGTTGGAAAATCTAGTACATCTAAGATTGGCTTTTTTTTATTATTTCCATTCGAGGGAGATAGAAACTGGCTCCGAGAGTGAGCAATGAAGATCTAAGACTTGCTTGGTCAATTCATCGGCAAGCTCGTTTCCATAACAGGTATAGTCGGTATATTTACTTTTAAATCAATTGATTTTGTCTGCTCTCCCAATGTACATGCAAAAACCATAACTTACTTTCCTATAATTTTATTTCATTTTAAAAGATTCTAATATTAAGGTAACATTATCCTTATATTCTACAAGATGTCCTTTCTTTATAACAATTATATACACAAACGGTCCATTATACGTCCTCAGCTGCTTAAAATACTCAACAGCATACGATTGCAAGACCGCCGGCTGTTTCTTAGACAAATACAAGGTCACTGCCACAGAAATGTCATTGAAATGTTTTCCTCCAATGTCCATACTCACTATCAATGTGGCAAACTCTTGTAATAGTTTCAATTGAAGCTTAAATTCTTGCGTTTGACTAAGAAATAAAATTGATTTAATTAACGTCATCTAGCAAACTTAAATCATTCTTACGCCAAACTACTCTCTGCTTTGCTGGTCGCTGCTGCATTTGTAAGAAATCCAACGAGAAATGGAAGGACTTCACTGAAAATAAAATAATTCTCTTTAACTTAACTCTTTTACAGAATAGATTTTAAATACTTCAGCGTTCTCCTTAGAAGAAAATCCTTCGCATGCACTGCAAGCACTTCAAGCAATGTAAAACAACGATTGAGTACAACTGGGTCCTTTTCTTTAACCCTCTCAACAAATGGTTGCCATATGCGATGGACCAAAGGTAAAAACTCATCCTCATAGTCCTTTAACAGTGGTAATCCGCTTATTAAACATTCTAATGCAACGATTTGTTGCATTTTATTCTTAGATGAAACAAACTTTAAAATTTGTTCAATGATTTCTTTCGTGAGTTTAATGTAACGCGGGAGCTCTGGTTTTGCCGGTTCATCTGATTCTTGATTGGCTTCTCCTTGGTCCATTGTTTCGGTTTCATTGTTTTCTATGACATCATCCATTTGTATATCTTCATACCGGGGTTTATTCAATATATTCATCCACTGCGTATATGGATCTAGTTCTTCAAATTGCATAGTAGATTCTTTATCTTCTGCTTGTCCTATATCGTCTACATGACTAGTCCATTTGGGAACGTTGGAAAAGAAGACATGAAATACCTTTAAATACGATGTGACATTGTCTGACTGATGGGCTTTTGCACATTCTTCCTGAATCACTGAGAATATCGACTCCAAGTGGGCCACGGTATTTAACGAACTGTATTGAAGAACAACTGATAAAATGTCACAGGCAGACTGGCTCTCTGGAGACTAAATAGAAATTATATTAGAGTCAGGTTTAGAAAAAAATAACATTTTCACTTACTCTTTTCAGTATCGTCCTCATATGATATGCAATGTAGTCGGTATATACCTCAATGAGTTGATAAATTTCGTGGAAACCCAAGGCTTTATGGATCGCTGAAAGCGCATAGCTTCCACATAGGTACACATTGTAGTTGCTGCTTCCTACAAAAAAAATAATTTATTGTGTCTTTAGTGTTCCTCTAAACATTGTTTTTACAAAATAATTAAGTCAAGTCATAAACTCCAGTAGCTTTAAGGTATACCTGCTTTAAGTAACACTTTGTGAAGGGATTGGAAGACAAACGGCTTAAAACGTTCTCCCATTGCTGTTGCCATACTTCCAAGAACATCTAAAACAACGCAGGTATGTAGTACATTTAGTTGGGCGTCAGCGAAGCTCACAGTATTCAACAGAGCATCTAAAACCAATGGCATATCTTTATAATTTAAACAACAATCAATTAGCTAAATATATGTCTACCATCATCATCAGAATCATCTGAATTACAATCTTGTGTTCGAATTTCAATTGCTGATTCATACAACCCGGGCGTACGGTCAATATACCAATCAGTATGCTAAATAAAAGAACTAGTTTTAACAAATCTCAGAAGAAGGGCAACAGAGGTACCTTTTTGACTTTGAGTCTTCGCATTTCATCTGGTTGCAGGGCTAAATGCCAGTGGCTATCATTAAGAAGTTCGTTGAGGAATGAATTTACAAGCTCTTCTCTTTTCACACACGACTCACTGGTCAGTAAAATTCCACTGATAAGTATGACTTCATTCACAACTTCATCGCTAGTACGGAGCAACTCCATCAAATAGTCGTAAATTACATTGCAGGTTTCAGGACGTCCCAGACTTCGACAGATATCACACAAAACACCAAACACCCTCGTAGAGTCAATATTTTTGAACCGCCTCCACGATTTTGTATGCATAACATGTTCATCTTCGCAAATATTCCGCAGAGCGTACTCTTCTATCAGCAAATCTCCCTGCATTTTCAATTCAAACGCCGAAATCAAACAAAGGCAAAATTCCTCCAAGTTTTTTGAAAAGCTAAACAGCATCTTTAGTCGATGATCGGGTATGCTCTGGAAAAATCCCTTCAAGAACTGAAATTCTGCATATTGTTCCTCATCGTCGCAACGGTTTATTACGCGCGGCAATCTCGTCAGATGTTTATCAAATAGAACATCTACAAGATCATCGAAAATAAAATTACAATCAGAACGTTGTATGGAGTGTAATGTCTGTTCGCAGAGTTTCTTAACAGCTTCATCCTCGTCTTGAGACATTGCCATAATGGATTCCAAGAGTTCAACATTGTTATCCCCTAAACGACGAGAAGCCCTCTCCAATAATTGGCAACAAAATTTGGCATACTCATAGCGAACTTTTCTCGACTGATTCGCTCGAATGATGGCTAACTTGGGAAGAAGTTTATTTATTTTGGTTGCTGTTTCATCAAACCAAGGTGAGCTGCGCCCTTCTGATTGCAGTTTGTTGAGTTGTTCTTCGAGATCTTTTTTCGCATGTTTTGGTTGCTTAATGTAGCCATTGTCATCGTCAATGTTTTGCGCTTCAAGCTTTCTCGTCACAAGATCAATAAAGGATTTTTGATCATATGAAGGTAGAGAGCCTTTGTCGCCTTTGTCAAACATTATTAGCAGAATACGTCCCAGCGCTTTGGTGGCAGTCTGGAAAGATTATTTTAAAACAAGAAATGAACACCTCACAATCGAATAGAGTATCTTACCGAAATCAAAGTCTCTCCGAGTTTTTCGTCCGACAATGTTGTCTTGAAGAGTACTGTTATTATTTTTGGAACAAATATAAAAACTGTATCGGCTACTTGGTTACGAAGTACTATATCCATTGGATCCGCTCCGTCGTGAACATAGAACACAGCCATGAGACAGTGCATTGATGCAATCCTAGAATTAGACGTTCACATATCACCCGGCTTTCATTCCTTCAAACTTTGTATGAAAAGGTATTACTTACCCTAACTTTCGGTACTTTTCATTGGACACAAACTCCACTGCTGTAAGAAGTATCTGTCCCATAAACAGAGCTGATTCTGCCAGATAATACTGTTCCAGAACATCGGAAGTGGAACGCTTGAATATTTCGGTTATACACTCGATTGTGGCTAGCTTTATTTCTTCCGAGAGATTTGGTTTTATGGCAGCTTTCTCGCAATCACGTACTTGCCGGATGAGGATCAACAACATGGTCTTTATGGCTTTAACATCTTTAAGGTAGGTTCGGGATATGACCGTCTTCATAAGCCTGATGATTCCGGCTTGTAGCTCCACATTTTCACTAAAATAATAAATATGTTATTAAATGAAGAACGACTGATGGCTAAGGGTATAATTACCCATTTAATTTGTCCAATTTCAACATCAAAGGCGATAAAAGTCGAACTTGAAACATTTGCATCTGGATGCCATCGTACTTTTGTAGCTCATTCTCGGCAGCATTTAGTGTTTTTTTGTTTGGCGTTCGAATAAAAGTTTCAACAGATCTTTTGGCTCGTGTTATAAACTCTTCGAAATTAGCCATACTTTAAATAATTTTAGTTTCTTTTCGCTATTAAATAGAATTTATTAAAAACAAAATCCAATTCAAATATCGTCAGTACCGGTGACATAAATCACTGGGTTTTGTTTATTGTCAAATTATGACATATCCATGGTACCGTTCGCTTTAAAAAATTAAATGGTATCAGACACCAGTGTGACCAATAAGGCTACATAGGTCGGTTGGCGTATATTATAAACAAAACTTCGTAATCATCAAATTTCAAAGAGCGGAGGTTTAATTCTAAATTAAAATCACGAAAATTCACTAATTCAATAGATTTGATAGTTTTAAAAATCAAGCCCAAGGAAATTTCTTGCACTAAAATTCGTAGCATGGAGAAATTCTTTACTCTCTCGTGAGCATTGTCTTCTCTAAGAAAGTTCATAGTTTAGACACCAAACTATGAAAGTTGGGTGGTTTTTTTTAAATCAAAGAACGGCCTATAAACTCTCTTGTGTTTTGACGTTTCACTAGAATTAAATGTGACCTCACCTCACACAGCCGAGTGTAGTTTTGGGTAATTCGCTTGACAGCACACGCTTTGCAGCCATTTTGTAGATGTTGTGCGAACAATTTGTTGTTGCTAATGAACCTGCAGAAAATATTAGACATATTCAAAAGGAAAGCCATAAACAGGATAACATATTTCTAGTTAGGGCTTGGTCCTACGGAATTTCGCATGTTATTCATAGGCCCCTCCTATTTTAGGAACTGAGAAAAGGGCAGTGGAAATGCGAAATTACTATATAATTCAGTACGTCTCTGTATTTTATTTTTAAGTACGTCTACAAATGCACAATTTATTAGCTAAGTCTAATAAAAAAAGTGACCTAATCGAACAAGACTTGGAAATAAACATTTTTTTGTACAGATTCGTTCCAGTGTCATCTTCAGCTGTTTTTTGTTTACCTTCTACCGCATTACTCATGCATTTCGAAGATTTTGTATCGAATATTTCAGTGAATTTCATAACAAAACTATGTCGCTGACAAAATTCCTGCATAAATCGATTGAACAAAATCAATACCTAAAACGAGTCTGTCTCCTTCAACCAAAAGAATCAGAATTACAAACGATTCACCTCAAATCAGGTAAGAACGTAATTGGTCGCAACAAAGACACCGGCATAAGGGATGTTCGTTGTTCCAAACGACAACTACTCCTGGACGTAGATTTGGAAAAGTGCCAGGTCCAAGTACAAGCGTTGGGTATCAATCCGTGCAGTCTAAACGGCTTCATGATGAATCAAGGCACAGAAACTACTGCCCAACATGGTGATGTCCTGGATATTGTTTATGGGCGGCATACCTTCGAAGTTGTCTTTAAACCTCCTCCGCCTGATGAGAAACCAGAAGTCAAGGAAGAAAAAGAAGAAACAGAAGAAGGAGATGCAACTACATCTACGGAAGAGTCAAAAAACCAATGGGAAGTTAAAGAAAACGGAAAACTTGCGATTTTCACCAGCAAAGGAGTGAAATCATCGAAAAACAT
Source organism: Chalcosyrphus nemorum (assembly GCA_949716465.1). Classification (NCBI taxonomy): domain Eukaryota; kingdom Metazoa; phylum Arthropoda; class Insecta; order Diptera; family Syrphidae; genus Chalcosyrphus; species Chalcosyrphus nemorum. The sequence continues at coordinate 14,800,542 of OX454333.1, read as the reverse complement.
CGCTGGCTACGATATGGATGGAACCATTATTACCACAAAGTCAGGGAATGTCTTTCCAAAAAGCATTGACGACTGGCAAATTCTACATCCGGACGTTCAACCAAAACTCAAGAAACTGATCGAAAACGACTACAAGATATGCTTCTTCACGAACCAAGCAGGAATCGCCAAAGGCAAAGTAAAACTGGAGGACTTTAAGAAGAAAATAGAGGGCATCGTCTCGAAATTGAATCTTCCTATTCAAGTCTTCATAGCTGTGGGTGAGGGTATGTATCGAAAACCAGCGCCGGGCATGTGGAATTACTTGTCGGATAACAAGAACGATGGTATATCGATTTCACTTGATAGCAGCTTTTTCGTTGGCGATGCAGCTGGCCGCGATGCAGAGGGTAAAAAGAAAGCTGACCACTCTTGCTGCGATCGTCTTTTTGCTATGAATTTAGGTTTGAAGTTCTTCACTCCGGAGGAACACTTCCTCAATAGGAAACCACTTAAGTGGACCATGCCACAGTTTAATCCAACAGACCTACCTACTGATGTGGTTCACATTGAGCCTAAAAGTACAAAAATTCCATCGTCTGCTCCCTGTGAGTTGATTATTCTAGTCGGCCTTCCTGGTTCTGGAAAGAGTATGTTCGCAAAGAATACATTGGAAACCTTGGGCTACAGCATCTTTAATGCCGACACCTTGGGCAGTACGCAAGCATGTGCAGTTCGTTGTGAAAAGGCCCTACAGGCAGGACAAAGCTGCGTAATAGATAACACCAATGTGGACCCGGAGTCACGTAAGAAATTTGTCGAAATCGCTAAACGTCTCAAAGTCCCTTGCCGATGCCTTGTTATGAACGTCAACTTGGGCCATATCCAACACAACATTGCATTTCGCCAGCTGACAGACAAGAAACACTCCAAAATCAATCAAATGGTCCTGAATACATTGAAGAAAAAGTACAAAGATCCTTCGCTGGATGAGGGCTTTACAGAAATAGCCAAGGTGAATCTCAAATACAAATTCCAATCAGACGACGAGGAAAAACTTTACAAACTATACTTAGTTGAGAAATAAATAACCAAAAGCATGAATTTATTAAACAACAAGTCTTTTATTGAATTTCTAATCTAAAGTGAAGATTCTCTTTGCAATGTCAGCAATAAGCCAGTCTACGGCGCTTAGCAGCTGCTCTCCAGTGACAGCACTGACTCCAACCACAAGCCAGTGGTGGGTAGTGATGTTATCCAGCTCAAGAATCTGAAAAAAAAACATTACGAAATAAAGTTTAAGAAGCGAAGCCTCAAAGTGAAATACTGTAGGTCGGAGGTAGAAGAAAAGAGGCTATTCAGTGAATGCCACAACTTCGAGTGAGTTGGCTTACTAACGTTGTCTTTTTAAGTAGCCTTATTCTCTATTTATACCTAACAAAATAATACCTCTTTGATTTCCTGCGACGATAGTGCTCCCGGCAGATCCTGTTTGTTGGCCAACACCAGTAGTGTTGCTCCAGCTAGTCGCTCCTCTTGTAGCAAAACCTCCAGCTCGCTCTTACATGTCTCTAAACGCATTCGGTCTGCACTATCGACCACCCACACCAAACCATCTGTACATTCAAAGTAGTTCCTCCAGTAGGACCTAAGTGACTTTTGTCCGCCTACATCCCACATATTGAGCGTGTAACCGTTGTGCTCAAGGGTTTTTATATTGAAACCCAGTGTGGGTGAAATGGTGTCGATTGGTTCTCCATTGAATCGCTTAAGAATTGTGGTCTTACCAGCATTGTCTAGCCCACTGAAGGAGGAAATACATGAGCTCGATGAGACAGAGAAATCAATTACATTTTCTTCTTATACTCACAGTAAAAGGATGCGCATCTCCTTTTCTTTTTGACGCATTTTCTTTAGAACTGTTAGAAAACCCATTTTATTTTTATGAACGATTGGATTTTATTTATTTTAATTGAGAAAAACTTATCAGATGCCGGAAAATACGTTTCTTTTGTTTACGATTTAATGGAGTGACGTCATAAAACGATTGTCACGATTTGTCATTTTGCAATGGGATCGGCATAAGATCTGTTTCTTTGTTATTTTTTTTTATTATTATGTCGTTTTCCATTTTCTTCCAGAAGAAGCTTCCGAAAAGCCAATGGAACGTGATTTTTCTCTTCGGAAGATAAAAGAAAAAGTTTTGTGTAAATTTTTAACAGATGAGGAAGTGAGAATCGTAAAATAGTTATCAATTTAAAATATTTGCTTTACACAAGAGTAAAAAAAGTTATTCCACTACAATGGAGGTTCCGGTTGGAAATGTCAAATGGACATTTAAGTAAACCGACGGTAACCCTGCGTGATGTACTAGCAAGTACGTCAGTGAAACAAGGCTTGATCTCCTAAAAATATCAACAAGATTTTAAGGTCCTGACAAAGAGTGTTACTGCATTGGGTAATAATTTTTTACTAGGGAAATTTGTATTGCATCCATATGCAATGTATACTACTATATATCTAGATGTCATAGGTCCCAAGTTAGGCAACAAGAGCCACAACTTTTTTATCAACTTAATCGTAGGTAAATGGTGTCTATAGAGATAGTATGGAATGTGTTAAGGCTGTGATTCTGTTGTAATTAGATTGTGGATTGTGACATTTCTTTTTGAGGTAGTGGACTGGATTTGAAGGTAAGAAAATTCCACCTACGTTTTAAGTCAATTTGCAAACTGTCAAAAAATCGTTTGCCGTTCCATATGTTAGGCATTAGCTCAAAAAGTAGGCCTAGAGTTCGGAATGTGCCCATTGCCTGTCCATTTTAAAGTGGCGGGAAACAAACAAACAAAAACCTGTTTGTTGAGTGTCGCAAGCAGTGTTGGGACTTGAGAGTGGACAAGTTCGAAAACCAAATTGTGGTCGATGTTTGAAACCTACCAAAATTGCAGTCTTTGAAGGAATTTGACGCAACCTTGCGATTTCTTTTGGTGGAAATATAGTATTTCCACTATAGTACCACTTTAAACTGTTACCATAGCAAGTTTTAAGCACAAAGTATTAGAACGGACCTAGATATACTATCACCATATACTTTCATTGAAGCATTTTCCTATAAATTGTTAATACTGCTTGGCAATACTTTTCTCCATTACTCCAGTAACGCCACCTGTCCGACTTTTGAAAATCATATCTTCTGTCAAAGAAATTTTTTTTATTGAAATTTTCGCTCCTTGATTTTCCACGATTTCTGGGAATCTTTCGATATATAACCAAAAATGAACGTATCAAGGGTGAGTTTTACATAAATTCTGCTTAAAAATCTCTACCAAAAGATAATCTAATTAAATGCGATTAAAATTTACTTATAAATTTATCTAAATACTAGTTTTCGATAACATTACGTAATTTTGTAATTTTTTCCCAGGCCGTCATTCGTCAATTTGCTACCAGCAACGTTGTTCGCGCTGCACCAAAGGGTGAAATCGAAAAAGGATACTTCGAATTGAAGAAAATCCAACTGCAGTTCCAGAAGCCTGATGGCAAGCCTGTATTCTTGAAGGGCGGTGCCATGGATCAGATTCTGTACCGCCTGACTATGGGTCTGTGTCTTGTAGGAATCGGCGGCATGGTTAAACTGTTCTGGGATCTGAGTGTCCCCAAGAAGTAAAAGAGGCGAACAAAATTAAATGTGTATTTCTGTGTTTTAAGTTTTTAGTTTGTGTCATCCTTATGTTTCCTTTTGTATAGTTAGGGAACTCCCTAGGAAGCATTACATTCTATTGTGCATTTAAAACAGAGAAATATATATTAATTTTACTGTTTAAGGTAAATTTGTATTGAGTTTTTCCTCACCTTTGTTAAATAATACTTTTGTGGAACCTATTGGTTATGTGGAATGTGTTGGATGACAAAATAGTAAAGTCCTTCATCTAGCCCATGCAGAGAGGGATGAGTGTTATGTAAGTAATAAGGTTTAGCCTATAAAGAGAATACATATGCGTTTTAGGAACACCAAAGTCGGGTTCATTCGATAATAAGTAAGACTGCTAGTAGGGTAAGTAATATTAGATTTCTGTTCATCTGGCTAAATTAATTGTACCCTCAATCTGTGCGACTCACACTCACATGATAACATTTGCTGAAGAGAGAATAAATGTTTTTTTATCGATAAATCGAAGATATCTAGTCTAGACGCATTTTTTACTCGATGATATAAGTTAATGACACCGAGGGCAAACAATAGAAATCAACCTTAAATCTGGTTTGCTTCGAGTTCTTCAACTCAGTCTACTTCTCAGGTCGTTGAAGAACGAGCGCGAGTTTTTTTTTTTATCAAAGAGCCTTATGACAGCAAACTCATTTCGATTCCCTGATCATAGCAGCGTACTCCAGGTCGAAATGAGAAGTCTGACAACAACAACCGTCTCTGCTGTGTTCTAGGCCATAAATACATACCAGGTAATCGTAAGGCCAAGGTCAATGAACAGCACCAGGTTCGAGCCAAAGTGGATTAGAAATTGCTCAATTACCCAATAATTTCACAACCCATTAATAGATGGGATAGTCTCAATACATTAAGACATTTTTAGGGCTTAAATTTAGTACAAAAAGAAAAACATTTAAATTTGAAATTTATTTATTATTATCATCAATATCGTCGATTACCCTTTTGAGGCAATCTTTCGTTGATACCTTATCCAAGTCACAATATTTCGTTAGATCCATCAGTGAGATCTTCTCGATCATTTCTTTAATCTTTTCTTGTCGTATAATAGATTTAACCGTCTTACGTAGTCGCTTTTCTCCAGAAATTGGCTTTACCGAAGCACTTTCGCTTTTGTTGGCCTGCTCTTTCGAATCATTTTCAATGACAGAACCCTTGGAACGATAATGTTGTTCGATAATATCTCTCAATTTGGCTCGAGTTGTTTTTGTAATCTTTCCGAGTGCAATATTCCTTAGTTCGTTGAAATTTATTTCTTTGGTTTGAGTTGAGGAACCATCTTCAAGAGATTCATCATTTGTTATGACTACACCATCGTCTTCATCGTCCGTCGATTGAGCGGTGTTCGCATGTTCAGGTTCTTCATCCTTCGGCTGCTTTTCTTCCATAAAAACTTCTTTCTCGATTGCCACCGATTCGGTTATTATTTCTGGCGAAATTTCAGTTGGCAGCTCTTCGGCAATAGACACTGTTGGAGGAGCGGGTTCCATCTCTGCGCTGTCAGTTTCGACTGGCTTAGCTTTGACTTCAATTTCGTCACTTTTAGCTTCGTACGACTTTACTTTAACTTTTACCTCATCGTCTCTAGCCTCGCTCGATGCGAATCTTTCTGCCTTAGCTGATGGTTGATCTCTTATTTTCCTCCTTAGACCGGGTTTTCGTTTCATAATTCCCACACAAGGTTTCGTTTTGACTCTCACAGGCAACAAGGAATTATACTGTATTCCAATGTTGTTGAAGCAATCAACAAATTCAATGGTTTCATAGTTTTCCTGCAAAAAATGCCAATCATCATTGAATTTACTCTTTGCCTCCACTAGTAAGTGAGTATAGCCGATCAACTGTTCATCGTTGTATTTTAAATTCTCCGTTTTGTCATAGCTCCAATCAGGACGAATCTCCATAAATCGAGAGACTCCACTCTGTGCAGCTAAATTTGATATGTGAATGGATACGTTTGTCGATGCTGCTTCTATTCTATGCAGGCGTGACAAAGCAACACCACCTGGATAGTTCGTGCTAGAAACAACAAGTAGGAACAAAGTCAAAAAGACGTTTAAAGCTATGTGACCCCCAGCGACGATCGCTAAAAGTCCTTGCCATATTGATTTACTAGCGTTTATCCAACTGGAAAGGAAACATTCATTACTCTCTATCTGTGAAGTGTTTAAATTCTACTCACAGTCGATTGCATGCACATGCTGCTGCAATATTCAGTACTGGAAATATGTAAATTATAAATCTTAGCTCCTTATGTGGTAGAAAAGAATATAAAAATACAAATGCAAGAACGCTGATAACAAGTGGACGAATGCGAGGCTCTAAATAGAGTCCAATTGGAACGAAAAGTAGAGAAAATCCCATGGCTCGTGGTATGGCTGAATAGAAATACCACAAGAATGGTGATGTCTGTGGGAAATATTTATTTGAGCAAATGTAAGAGCTTAATTTAGATATACTTACACCCCAGTTGGCACTCTTATTAAGCACTGTGTTGTACCAAAGAACTTGTCCTTCCGGCCATAGGGGTCGTTGCCAGAAAAACGAGTCTACAATTACTGTAGCTGAGAGGATAATGATTCCAGCAGGAACTGCTACTTTCACTAGTCTGAAACAGAAGTTAATTATAAAATAAGTTCATCCGTATGGCGTAACTTTTACAAAGCTTTCGACAGATACTTACTCATTTATACTTATTTTTCTTGTGTATAAATCAAATGCCAAGAGCAGCCCAAGAAACAGAGCAAGCTCAGTTCGGAAGATAACGATCGCCAATCCCGAATAAACTATAAAATTCTTATTGTTTCCCTTCATCCAGGACGATATTGCCGAAATAACTGCCAACAAATTTAAATATACAATATGCTCCAAGTTGTATGTACAAACTTACCCAATGGCAGTGCCATAATATTCGGTAAAGTTCTACTCATGTAAAACATAAAGTGAAACTGTGATATCGTTATCAGAGTGAACCAAACCGATACCATCATTCCATATTGCTTGGTTATCACCTTTCTTAAATTGTTCCATGACACTGCTATCGTTCCTGCCAAGACCAGTCGCACTATGAATAATAAATCCATATAAATATACATGTCTTGTCTTAATATACAGAAGGTGTAATGTTTACCTACATATTGTGCCCAGAATTTATGGATTTCAAGTGCTTCAAAGAGCAACACAAACGGTGACGACACTATCGACACAAACAGTGGACCAATAAATGTGCGTGGCACAACCCCGGGAAACTCATGATGATCATACTGCAAAGCATTTAAGAATATGTACTCAGCGTCATTCAAGGTAAAAGTTATAAAAAATGTAGGTACCTGCGAAAAATTATGCCTCAAATAGAGAATATCATGCATCGCCTGGAGATTGAAACTCTCCTCGACTTTGGTGAACGGGGTATAAAATAAATGCGCGGCCGCCGTTACAAACAGTATTATACTCATGTTCGCGGTTTATTAATTACTCAAACAAAATTTATAAAACAAGAACTAAACGCTAAACTAAAAAACAGAAACTCAAAAAACAATAAAAAAGGGGAGAAACTATCGATATCACGCCGCAATTACATAATTCATTTTCGATATTACTTCAAAGGAAGTGCAAATTTTGTCAAAAAAATTCAATCAAAAACAAATCGTGGTCTAAATTTACTCCGTAAGCTGTAGCATTATTTAATGAATCACTCCGGCAAAGGTCCACAGAAGTGCAACTAGTCTTGGAAAAGTTTTAAGTAGTTTTTTTTTACTCCGCAAGCGGCCTTATGAATTATCGTTTAATTTAAACACTATCAAATATGCAAATTGTCATGAACAAAAAAAATTTGAGAGAGACACTTTGGATTGTGGCAAATGTATGTAAAAAAAAAATGTTTAAAAATAATCACCCACGGTGTGTTTATTTTTGTTTCAAAATTTTGCCACCCACCAGTGAAAAGTCGCCGGACTTTTTTTCCCTCTTTCAGCTGGAAGATTGGAAACGTCAGACCCAGCTGATTGATTGCATGTGGAAGTAACACCCTTACTTGAGCTATGAAGCAAGAGATGGCGCTGTGATTTGCTATCCCTGCGGGCAAGTTCGTAGAAGCATTGTTTTATATGAAATTCACATTCATATGCAATGGTACAGACATTAGAATTAAAAGGAACTAGTGTTCAGCTGTTCTTAAGTTTTTGTTTTTAAATACACGTCAGCTTATTCACAGAAGCTCTATCGAATAAAAAAAAATACTCAATATCAAAAATAAGACATTCCAGATAAAAGAAAAGTTTAGGTTCTGAGCTGTGGTAAACGCTTCTCTTAGAATGTGACATTTGAAAAGCTTATTGCCATGCGACTGAATATATTTCTTTTCTTAATGAATATTTGATGAGTTGATTTTTTAGAGAAAATTATGACAACTTACACACCACGGATACGAATGAAAAGGTAACCTATTGAGAAATAGCATGAACTTGGAATTGAATTCGGATCTCGAAAAGAGATCCTGATAGAAAGCTAGATCTCGTACTGTTGCTGTAATGCATTGATTCATACGGATACGGCTAATGGCAGTAATAAAGAAATATGTGTTTACTCATTTTTTTTCTTAAAGTAAGTAAGACGAAGTTAAAATTCGGCGTTGCAAAAGAATGTTTCTACTACACTTCATTTCCATTTCAATCGATCTTCTAGACTCCTATAGTATGATTAAGGTTCTAGCACTGATGTGGTGGAATTTTTTTTCCCAGTTCTATTCTATGGATTTTTTTAGTTTTTTAAAGTTTTTGGACTTTTCCTCAGTAATACCTAACTTAAGGTGGGCCCATGCTTTTTTGATTGGGGATAAGTTAGGGCTTTCAAAAGGTTTATATTTTTTCCTTGAATGCATTGCAACACTTATCTATATAGGTGCTTAATCTTGTTGGAAGGCAAAATCGCCATCTATGAGCCTTGAACTGCCACACTTTTACGAATATTAAAGTATATGTATGTATATGTATTTGTGTTTACTTTCCCTTTAATGGGGATGCAGAGCGCATGTTTGCATAGGCATCCCCAATGCAATATTATTTTCCTTTGCAGCCTTAAAAGTCAGCTTTGTGCAGTTGCAAGAGAGGGCCTCTCCTTTTTTATACATACATAAGTAAATTTTTCCCTGAGAAAATTTCATTCCGATCATGAATTCATTAGTCCACAAGGCTTTATCCCAGAATGATTGCCCTTTTAGAACATAATCCTTGCAAAATACCACCTTTTTATTCACGTACTTTTGACATGTTTTTTGTGTTGACGAAGTTGACGATCTTTCCCAAGCGATTGGAGGCCTGTCAATTGGAATTATTACTCTACTTAAAAATAAAGTAAAGTACTGTAAGCTGCAGCCATATAATCTCGTTTTCCACAGCTATATGGCGTACCTGAGGGGAAGGGGGTTTTTTAAGAAGCTTTTGTGAAGAAAATGGCGAAGGTTTTTTCTGGGACTCGAACCTGGAACCCCATGCACAGTAGTCCAATATTTATCCGTGCAATAAACATATAATCACTACAAATTTTGTACAGATTACTCCATATGTATGTGCTCATTTGTTGCTACGGTGCTAGTATGTACAATTACTACATACATACTTTTGACCCTTTCAGTATTTTTATACCACCCTGAAAGGGGAAAATGGCAATATATTTTAAATTACCAAAATAAGCACAACAATCACTGACAGACGATGTCGCCACTTGTGCTTGTGCACGATATTTAAGATGGCACACTCACCCACACGGTTGAAATGGAGTTCTCCATTTCTTAATTAAAAATTCAACAGACCTGGCAGACAATCCTCGAATCGCTGGATGCGTAATAATGACTATGAAGATACAAAAAACATCTCGCTCGATTTAGAATTCATTTCCACCGCCTCTTTGATTTTCAGCAATTTGCAACAAATGTGCAACAGTTGAGAAAATATCATTTCGTCAAGGATCATAAAATTCATAAGAACGAAAAGATATAAGACAAATCCAAAAGAATTTTGAAAAGGATAACGCATGCAAAAGACTTTTTGGGGTGCGAATATATTTTGTATATTTAAAAGTATTTTTTTTTTCAGTTCCAATGGCTATTTATGAAATGTCCAATATCAGTTCTTTTATGAAATGCTTAAAAATGTTACAACTGTTTCTAGAGATCATCTAGAAGATGTGTGTTGGCTTTAAGGAAGAAATAGTTCCACGTTTTTAAGTCACCCTAGCCTGTGGTGCTGCCCGTTTGTCCTGTGTACATACTCTTTTTAAAGTTGATCTAGAATTAACTTTGAGTTTTCTCTATGCAACAACTTTTTTTCTTTGCTTTAAGACTTTTATAAAGTCGTTTCGAATCAAATGGAGAAATTTTAAGTTCTTTTAAGAGTCAAACGTAACGTTTTTAAAATTGGTTTTTTGAACACGGTTTCCAAAAATTCACAAAATTTGCATCTATCCTTCTTGTTTCATCTATGTACTAAATGAAAACTATCAAGTAGTGAGCTATGGGCTTTGAAAACAAAATCACATTTTACATTGGAGATCTTGCAATTTATATACAAAGCTTCTCTGGGAGAACAGAATCTTGTCCAAAAGCTCTACAGAATTATGCCTAACATTGAACCAGAAATATTGTTCTGAACAAATTTCAATGAATAATACAGAACAGACCTGAGGAGTAAAGTTTTCTTTTGCTTCGTTACAAAGAAGATGAAAGATTTAAGGCTATCTTTGTCATATTAAATGATTTAACTGGAGGGCTGTAGGGGTTGGCAGGATCGTTGATATCTACATTATATATACCTTTTAATTTTGAAAATAATCCAGATACCATATCTATATGCATTATACTAAGGGAAACCAATCTATGGCTTATACCATGTTTTCATCGGACGAAATCTCGAGATTCCGCCAAATCTCTCCAAATCTCCGAGGTTTCACATTCATTTTTGATGTATTGAAATCTCGTGCTTTCGCCGAAACCCCCTCGAATCTCGTTAAGTTAATCCATCTATGTTAAGCTGAATAAATCTAAACGTGAACTCCAGTTTATTTTCGTGTTCAATTTTAGACGTCAAAATTTTATATGTGAAAACAGCTGTAGCTAGTGTTGGGACTTCTACCAATCATATTTTATATTTTTCATATTTTTTATTTAGGTTATGCATTATGCATTACTTTTTATACATATCAATTGTATTCATTTTTTATTTGTATGTTGCACTTATGGTATGTTTCAAATATGGATATGTTTCCCAATTTGACTACTCTCAAGTCCCAACACTGATAGCGACAGTCAAAAATAGCTGTTGGTTTGTTTGTTTCCCGCCATTCGAAATTTTCTCAACTTGGTGCGAACGGTTTACGAGTTTCGAAAAAAGTTCATCGAAATCTCGAGATTTCGCTTCGGCGAGAAGGCAGTATTAAATCTACAACCATGTTTCAATTCTACACCAATTTTGAGGCTCAGGACGGAAGCAGACTACATAATTTTAATATTATATTGCGATTCTCCGACAGATTTTCTAGCAGGGAGGAACAAAATCCATCTGTAGTGACGCATCCAAATGAGGGCGATGTCTAAGCTTCTAAGCTGCATTATCTGTTATTAACGCATCTTGCTGCAAACTACGCATGCGCGCACCAAGAGAAGAAGTAAACAAGATGAGAAGATGGGGAAGATAGCACAATCGCCTACATCGCTTGAGTTGTAAAAGAGTGCAGGGGATCTTTGTCGAAACCGAAGAAAAAGATATCGCTAGGTACACCAAGGCGATGGGTAGAGGTCAATCGGGAGATTCATCAATAGAGCCGAATAAGGACAATTGGCATGAGACTATTCCTGAACCTTAGAGACCCAAGCGCTTCTCCCAATTCATAAATAAATAAAAATTTATTTTTTTTCCAATGTGTATTAGAAGTAGGTGCTCGTATGTATTTTTAAAAAAAAATATATCTTGGATTGTGTAGTGAATGTACTCCGACAAAAACTTTAATATTCTTCAGGATGGAAGCACGGTCAATTTGTTTGTTAAACAACTGCAAGAGATCGAATCTATATTTTTGAACGAAGACACGAAGCAAGATTTCTAATTTTTGTCTTTTAAAAAAGCTCTGGGCTTTTCGTAAATAGTGAGACATAAACTCTACTTCTATATTAAGCTTTTTTTTATTCTAAATTCGACGTGAGATTTATAGTAAGTTTCTCTAGTATTCGATATCCCTGAGCTATTACATCGCTTGAGTTGTTCCGCAACCTCCTGATGTAATCACACACAAACAGAACAAAAATACTCCAACTCAACTAAACCAAAATGATTCATTAAATCTTATTTATAGTCAGCAATTTTATGCACTTAAACCGCGTCTATCATCGAAGATCATGATGCGGAAAAGATATCAAAATGAGCTACAGCACAACGCGTCTCCTAACACAGCAAGGCAGCATCCAAGAATCCAAACCAAAAATTACACAGAAATCATTTACCCCAAACAGAAAGAAACTAACAAAAATAATAGTAATATTATTAATTAGTTATAGACCCAGAGTAATATACATTAAAAATGTCTATGATATACGAGACCTATTCTAGGAGACTGGTCTTTTTTCGCTGTCGGAATTCAGTTTATCCGCAATGATGATGCTGGGCCAGCAGCATCACCAGCAGGACCGCGATCACTCGACAGCATATGTAGCAACAAATCAGAATGCCGTCGAAGCGTTCATTCGTTCAAGCGCAGCATGAAGCGAACTCTCATTCTTTGGTTTCGTATATTTAGAGAGTGGGGTTGGCCTCTTGAATCTAAAGCTGATGCTGATGTTGATGCTGTTGCTGTTGCTACTGATGATGTGACTTCTCTGTGCTGTGGCTGATCTTGCTGCCGATAGACATTTGACTTGGGGAAAGATACCAAAACGACCCGTGCATAAGGTTTCTAATTGAACATTTTATTTGAAAATGGGGAGCAAGACACCCAGCAATAAAATAAGTCACAAAAAGAAAAAAGATATTGCAAATTTAAGCATTTTCGCTAGAGCCAGTGACTGTGCGATTTATGTCATTTTGGGACACATACCTACTCAAATTATCTGAGGTGGTTCCAATAAGTTCATAGGCGATAACAAGACTAATATTCTTGCTGGTGTGCAGCGCTTGAAAGTGATCCTCTGAGGATAGGAATGACGGCTGTCATGATTTCACATTCGAACATGATTTGGTTTTTTTGTTCGCCTGTCGAAATGCATATATTATTGTCAGTTGTGGCACATTTGATGCGCGCAAACATAAAACGGATTTTGCGCCATTCCCAAGTACTTTGGTGGATGTCTTCTGTGATTTTATCCGTTCAAAGGGCCCGCGCAGAGCAGTAAAACACTTTTGGTTTCATCACCAAAGTGTTTGAGTTAGCACTACTTTTTGTTGTCGTTTTTGTTCGGATTGCTGGTCCCAAAAGCGAATGTAGGCACGCTAAACTCAAAAAGCCGTTGCGAATTTTCTGCTCTCGTAATTTTGCAAGTGGAGGAAAGAAATCACTTTGATTAGTTCTAGAAAGGAATAATTTCTTTCTGAAATTACCAGTGAATGCGTAAATTGACGCATAAATGTGGTGGTTTTGGTGGTAAAGGGGAAAGAAAAGAAAATGGATTGAGTCCTTTTGAAAAATAAGTTGCAGATACTTTTGCAGAATAGTATTACGATATGAATTAGGAAATTTTAAAAATAACTCCTTTCAGCTTAGGCAGGGAAAGTGAAATGGATAACGATGTGTTTTGTGTGGATAAGATGAGGTGTAAAAAGTTTTGAGTGACTCTGTTCTAGAACTTAAGCCCCAACCATAAGCGTGCCAAAGCTAATGTCATAATCGAACAAAAATTCTGCTTGACGAAACGGAATGTCATTATGAGTGCAGTATACAAATCATGTATATTCGCATGAATATCCGTACTGCAGCCTTAATTATGGTTGGCCCTTTACCTTCCCTTGATTATCTTTATCATGGAGAGCCCATCGTCTATGTGTTGGTGCCTTTTATACCGGATTTTCGATGATCTTCCGCCATATTTATTCTGAAACCAGGATTACTTCTATTACAATGACACGAGAACTTCTAAGTACTGACTTCTGTCAGAATCTGAGCCAAAAATGGAATGTAAGCTAATTTTTCGCGGTGGCTCCGGAACTTTTCTCATGTAGAGGAAACGTATGTATGTATATTGCCATTGTGTAAAGAATAACCACTAAAATAGTTTTATTAGCAAAATTATTGAATTTGCAATCAAAATGAAATGCTGAAGATGATTTGCCCTCATATGGGCGCTCCCATCAACTCTTTAAATCGCAAAAACAAAACAGAAGTTTTTGATGACTTTTTGCATAAGATCCCCATTGATATCAAAACGCAGTGGAATACGTACGTAACACGATGACAAACAGCATGTCATTCTTATTCTTTGCAATGTTCACATTTCAGAAAATTTTAACAAATTAGTTGACACCTTTGATCTGTTGCGACATCATGTGCGACACCAAAGTGACAGATACAATCAATTGCCGCACTTAAGAAAACAGAACAAGAATCGTTTGACTCAAATATCAAAGCACCCAGACGACTAGCATTGGTAACTTGAGATTAAACTCCAAGTCAAGCTGAAGCTATAAAAAGAAAAGGATCGATTGACACGATCTTAGCGAAGGATATCTTATTTATATTTGTTGTGTGACATACATAGACATAGTGGCATCCGGATGGTCAGTTGCATAAGCGTCTGCTTGTCTAAGATTATGTCCGCTTATACGTGATTAGTATGTTAAACCACTTGAAAGTCTGATTTGGATGATACCGCACCTGATTGTAACCACTCTAGACTAGGGTGTGAAAATTCCTTTCCATAGGATAATACATACACTTGAGAAGAAAAACAAAAAAAAAATTGTCAACACATGTTTTGTCTTCCAGAAAAGAGAGGATACAAGCATCAGAAAACTGGATCAATATTTCGGTATCTCTTTGAGTGACATACACCAAGGAACCTCAAGAGGAAATGTTTCCTCGAGACCCTGTGTATGCAAGAGCGCTACTGTGTAGCTGTGCGATCGTCATGGTTCATAAATATTTTGGTGCGTAGGGCTGCGCTCGTTGCGGATGCTCATAAATCCCCGCTTTGACATCGGCTTTATTAGATGATGTTGTCAAATTTTTGTTAATTGTTTCTTCTACTTTTATTTATGATTATCTTACTATGCTCTATGTGTATTAACGGTGCGGTTAGTTATTTGTTTCAATCAATGGCGGGTGACGGTGTTATAATTTGTCATTTTTTAATGCTTTTCCTTTGATAAAAATAAGTCTTTTGTTTGTAAATAATTAAAATAGGCCATTAACAGTGAGGCTAAATGATATTCTAAAATTTGTGTAATAGATTTAGCTTACCATTAGATTATAACAATAAAAAATAATGATTCTATCTTAACTATGACAAAATGAAAAATTTTCGATGATTATGTAACTTTGTTTGTTACTTTGGACGTAAAACTCTGCAAGAAGAAAGATTAAATCTCAAAAAGGGTATTTTAATTTTTTTTAAACATATACACAACTTACTCACAGGACAATAAGATGAAGACATAATGGGTCTGTTCGTTTACTTTCTGAACTAGAAATCGTAAATTGTAATGTCATTTGTGATTTGAAATAACGACCTATCCGTTTTAATGCTTTGAAGTGTCTTAAATTCTCATTCAAAATTCTTTTTTCAGTTTTTACTTTACAGAGAGAGCTAAGCTTAAGAAAAAATGAACGAACGGGTCGAACAATAAGAAGTTTAAAAAACACTGATGTGACATATTTTACAGTTTTCAGAAAACAGTCCGAAGAAATTTCGTGCACTAAAATTGACGTAGGGTAACTATGAAATTCTTTGTACCATGCCGTCTCACTCTTACCTTAAAGATGTCGACTACGCTGATAATTTTGTCTACTTTCACATCGTATAATGGACATTGAAGAGTCGAAAGATCGAGTTAGTATGGAGTTGAGATTTCGACTCGAGTATTTTTGTACACTGAGTCGAAAGTTTAAACATTTTTGAACAGATAGATGAACACAACGGCCACAGCGTCAAACTCCATTAAAACCTTCAGGTCGGTTTTTTTTCTAAAAGTGCAATACTTGCCCTATATTATCCGAGCAAGTAAAAAATTGCGCCCTCTTTGAAAGATATAATTGAGTTTGCTGCGTTCTCACCGAAGCGAAATTTCGAGATTTCGATGAACTTTTTCCGAAATCTCGTAAGCCGTTCGCACCAAGTTGAGATAATTTCGTCTGTCATTGTCTGTCCATTTTTAAGTGGCGGGCAACAAACAAACCAACAGCTGTTTGTTGAATGTCGCTATCAGTATTTGGACATGAGAGTGGGCAAATTGGGAAACCAAAAATTGATCGATTTTTGAAACACCATAAGTGCGACATATAAATCAAAAATGCATACAATTTATATGCATGAAAGTAATGCATAAGCTAAATAAAAAAAATATAAAATATAATTGCTAGCAGTCCCAACACTAGCTACAGTTGTTTTCCCATATAATATTTTAACGTCTAAAAATGAACACCAAAATAAGCTAAAGTTCACGTTTAGGTTTGTTTGACAACCTCTCATAGATAGATGAACTCAACGCGGCTTCGAGGAGGTTTCGCCGAAAGCATGAGATTTCGATACCTAAAATATATATGCGAAAAATCAGAGATTTGGACAGATTTGGCGAAACCTTGAGATTTCGTCCAGTGAGAACGCGGTATTAGATACAATAAAAGCCGCAAAGCTAAGGTCATTGCCAAATGCGCGATTCCATTGACAATAATAGTTCCAGCATATAGTAAGACAACTAACTCGCAATAAGTATTAAAATATGTATTAAGTAATTTATGGCGAAATAAAATGCAGATACTAAAATTTGTTATTAAAAATTTGGCATGCCGTTTGTTGTAAATAAGGCAACAACAATTTGAATTTCACTTAGGAAATTTTACTTAGAAGTCTCTAGCTTTCTATTGAGAATTACAAGATGGCTCGCATGTTTTTTTTCACATTTTTTGGTTATGTTTCGTCATAACAACTTCTCTTCACTTAAGTCCTCCAAGTCCTTGATACATTTGAAGACGTTTGTGATAATGTCGAAATGGGGATGACTTAGAAAAAATCAGACATGATAGTCTGCTCCCGAATGCAATTTCAGTGCACTGTATATTTTAGCGGAGTTCTACACTAACAACTGAAGAAGTTTGAGTAATGACTCGAGATTACGAGTGGTGGAATGGATAATGCTGAGTTATGCTTCAGGATTGATCCTGAAGCTAAGTTTCTTTTAAGAAAGCTTTGCTGGTTTTCATATGTCTGTCTTCACCTTAAGTCTTTCAGTCGCACTTAGGTACGTATGCATTTAGTTTTATGCAAAAGAGGTGGTTAATATTACTAACCATCAAGACTGAAAAAAAAAACTTTTGAAACTTTTAAAGACCATTTTTTTTTAGAAATTCCGACCCTAAGTTATCCAATCGCTTGCTGTTAATAGGCCTGGAATTTTAAATGAGTAAATATGTTGTATAACCGAAATCACATGCCAAGAGCTAAAAATATTTGAATGAGTCGAAATCCCACAAAACAAATTTTTTTACGTAATTGATATTAATTTATACAATATACCTGCCCTTACCTTTTTCAAATAGCACATACATTTTTTTTATACACATAAAATAATTAGCGATGAAAATGTTATAACCATACATCAAATATACGCCCGCTAGATTTGTCTGAAAGATCCTACTAATCACATTTGAGGAAGAAACAAAATTAAACAAATACATGTATTTTGTTGGGGGAGGAATACCATTTTTCTTTTCAGGAAACATTTACACAATTCATTTGAACTTTTAATTCGGATTGGATGTGTTTTTTTACCCAATGTGTCGGCTAACTACTGACCACCAAAGTACACTTTTTGGGTGGCCGCCGCACTTAGCCACAGCATTTTCTCGCCGTTTGTTTGTATTCCCATTTGTTGGCTATTATTTCAAAATGGATTTAAAATTTGAAAAATCAACAAAATTAAAGGTTTAATAGAATGATAATACAAAAATGTTACCTAAAACGCAATTAGTTTTCGTGTACTGTGTGGGTTGCTACGAGTATCCTCATTTGGTAAAAAAAGAAGAAGAAGAACTCATCATTTATAAAAGAGGAATTTTGAGTTAGTACCTACATACATATGTACATGAATAATTGAGTATACAATCCTTAGTCCTGGGATGGGAGAACTTTAACTGACGGGTAGAAATAGCCAACACATTTCAATTTCACTATAACATTTGCAATGTGGATAAGGAAATTTGCATAATTTCGTCGTCAACCTACTATAAGTGACTACAGTGGACTTAAGTTATTATCGGGACTAAAGTGAAAAGCAAGGATTAACTTTTCCACATGCTACGAATTTTAGTGCAAGAAATTTCTTTGGGCTGGTTTGTTTAAACTGTCAATGCTGTCAAATCAGTGTATTTTCAACTTTTTCTTGTTTTATCTGAGATAATTTTACCTTCAGTCTTTGAAATTTGAATTTTAGTGCAGAAAGTACGCGAACGGACCTTATTGTTACGTTCGAAAGCACCTGAAAACGTTCGGGTACTAAGAGAATGAACCAAATTGAGAGAGAGAACATCCGTGGTTAGGTATGAAGCCAGCACCGTATCCACAGTGGTACGACTACGCATGTCCAAATCTAAGTCCATTATGTTTTCGCCCTTCAGTTTTGAATACGATTTTGTAACTATGTAATTTTAAGCTAACTTTTTCAATTTCTTCTCCCAATTTTTGACACATAAGAGGTAGTAAGTTTGTTTAAGTTCATTGTGGGCAACAAGAAAGAACAAATTGAAAGGAAATTGAAGGAATTTTTCTTTCGGATTTCACGTAAGATTATTTGTACTGGATTCCATTATCGTTGCGTCTGAAAGTCAGAATTATAATAGTCAGAAACAAACGGAAGCTAAAGTCATAATTCTAAGTAAAGTTTCTTTCGGTGCTGTCAATTGCTTAAGTAGCTCACAATGAGCGATAGGAGCAATTAATTTAAGTATGTTGGTATGTAGTTTTGACAGTCGATTTTGGGGTTTTCATCATCATTTTGAGAAAGTTAAAACAACTTGTACCTATACGTTACAACAACGTTTCAGAACTTTTCCCAGTTTAGTGTCGAATTTTCGTACGAAAAAGCGAATGGAATTAAACAAAACTATTTTAAATTTTAGAACTTTTTATTAATCCGTATGAATTAGAATTCGATGAATTAGCATAAGATGAAAAGAACCTTACTTACTTATTACCTACATATGAATTACACCACTGTAGACAAACCTAAAGATTGTGGTAAGCTACGTAGGTATGTACATATGTAATATAAAGAATTGCAGTTATTTTATTTCTTGTCACCCAATGATTCACATCCATAATTTACAACTAAAAAGGTTGTAAGGTAGTTTTATTTACGTCAATAATTTATAATATAAATAGGCACCTGCTATTATCAGGTTGTTAAATCGAGTTTAACGACATTCATTTATTTGAATTACACCATCTTGTCTTGCATCGTAACACCTAGGTACTTAAATGGTTGAAATCATTTTATACTCGAATTGAGCGAATCAAAGTTGTAATGGTTCAGATATTGATAACAGCCCGCCTCATCCAATTACCAAACAGGTAAAAAGGTACCCAACCAAAGTATCTGCAATACAAAACAAGCCACTCAACTGATTTTGATTATTGTTATGATCATGCTCATTATACGTAGCGTTGAAAAATCTCCGCCTACATTTGATACGCTTGCTTGCTTCAGATTGGCCGTTCAACCATACTAAAATTAACTCCGCCCGGTTGTCGTCTGCACACAAACTCAATGAAGAACACACTCAAAAGAAATAAAAACGAATAAAAAGATATATGTGGGTACCACCACGAAAAGACATAACCCTGCCTGCCTAACGACTCGCGAAGATCACAACGGCAGACAGAGAATGGTGTATCTCATAGATACACTGCGCCATGGCCACAGACAGATTTTCTTCATTTTCTTGGGACGTGTCGCGTTGGATAGTGGATCATCCGCATGCGACCTCTTCTTCATTTGATAGTGTGGGTGTTTATGAAAACAAATCGAACCAACACATTCACGCTGGTTGCCTATATGGAAGGGAGGCGGACCATCCCTATTTTTTTTTTTGTTTTTGCTTCACATGCCGCGATTAGCATCTTTGTTGGCTACCAATTCAGTATTTGGATACCCACTCGATCGGTGGCGGTGATCGTCGTTTCTTGTTGTTGCCGTGATTTATTTGATTTGACATTAGTGCGCTATTTTGCAGTATTTTCGATTAGTTCCACTGTACGTATCACACATACAAGGCGCATTCACAGTCCGTGCAATAGTTGCGTGCGTACAACACCCTCGGTAGACTTGATCGCATCCGACCATTGGTTAGATGCGTTTCACTGGCGATCATCAGTTACGGATTGATTGAGAATCAGTGAACTGCTAATACAAGGATTAAATAAATAGTTATTCGCGCTAGTATCTGCTACCTCGTGCACAACTTTTCGCTCGATGTCATAATGCGAAACACCTCATGTGTCATCCGTTGAGTGTATATATTTTTTAAATCCAAAATAAAAAATAAAACCGGAACAGAATCAAACAATAGGATTTGCACACTCGAAAAGAACTCAAATTAGGTGTGAAGTGAGCGCGCGATCTCCTATATAGAAAGTGTTAATTTAATTTTAGCCAATAACTGTGTGTATTCGGTGGTAGTCGGGAATACTACAATAAAAAAAAAAAAAAACAAATAAATAAAAAAAAAGTCGGTAGACACGATCTGATACTTATAAAAAAAAACAGACAAAAAACATTGTGATAGCATTGACGATTGATTTGGATAATATAGCAACCAGACGACGATTTTTAGAAGATTTTTCATCTAATCGCACCATGGATCCAGGTTGGTAGCAGCAGAATTTATAAATAGATTCTGTTGATTAATATATAATTAAATATTTTCATTAATTATGATGGTGATAAAATTTCGCTAATCAACTGGAAATCGCATGTCTTGAGGGACGACATCTATCTATCTATCTTTTTTTGTTAGGTACCCCTGTGTTGTATGTATTTTATTTTTAAAAATGGAATTTTACACGGTTCCTACTAGGTAATGTGTACGGTTGGTTGCCAATTCATTCAATTAAACGCGAAGCTAAGAATGATGACAAGTTAAGAGAGTAACTATTAACAGTTTTCGAGATGATAATTAGATTCATACATGAATGTTGCTATTTTTAAATTTAAGCGCATATGTATACCCGTATTGTTATTATTTTTATCATATTTACGAGTTTTGAGATGGCACAGTCATTCTTTTGTTTAAATAAATTTAAATATTAGATTAACATCACTGGAGATTAGTCATCTTTGCTTAATGTTATTGTTTTTTCTTCTTCTGTGATATAAGAGCTTGTATCGATGACTTAGAAATTAATTCATGTGATGCGCTTTCGTACACCAAAAAAAAGCTAGAGATTTAGATACACATGTAAGTATGTACATGTTTACATATGTTTATCTATCCATTCTTTTCTCATTTTTAAGATAAACATAAATCTCTAAAGCTCACAAAATTGCTTGTCAAATAAAAAGTTTCTAAGCTCTCAGTGATAAGTCCGTTGGACTATGTACTGTGCGTGGGATCAAGGTTCTTCTCCCAATAATTTGTTCTCCGCAACCTTATACATATTTTGTCAGCTTCTGACAAACATCCAAGAATATTACTGTCAAACAAAGCGTCTGCCCATTAGATGCGATTCAAAATAAAGTAGTGTAAAGCCAAAAATGTATACCTACTTCCACAATATGTAGGAACAATTGTCAGAAAGTCAGAAGCTAAATGGTGAATTGGAAAGTATAGTTCTCTTTAATTTTTATATTGCTTCTGTTCTTGTACTTCTGCATTATCTTAAATTGTAATACTGTACACTTTTAAACTTCACTCTATTATATTACCCATTTAGCAGTTCAAATAAATGTACACAAAGAAATAGCTTGCACTGTGTAAAACTACTATATAATAACGTACCGGAAACTATTTCACTATTTTTATAAATTTCATAGTCTTAATCAGTACGGAACTAAACATCAAACACTTCAAAAGTTACAAGGCTGTGACAGACAGACACCGTGTTACTTCCATAAGTGTTCTGTCCTTCCTTTTTAAAGTCCGAAACACTAAAAATGCCCAATTGAAAATCTCATGAAACCTAAATTTGTGTAAAATTCTTAACAGTGAACCGACATACTAACAGTGATCCGACGCTTCATTACGGTTAGCTTTAAGTCTAACGTTGAAAATGCTGTTGCGTGTTCATTGAAAACCATCGATTTTACAATTTTTCTTTAAGTATTTATTCATTGCAGTTGTCAAAAATGCTGTTTTTGAAGTGTTTGTTGAAGTTGCTGTTGGCTGTTTCAGACTTTGCACAATTTATGATTTTTTGAAAAGCTCTGCCTGATCTGATTACTATCCGAATTAAAACATAATTAATTGTAAGATAAACAATCTGTAACCATATTAGGGTAACCGAAATCCGGATTCGATTTATTTCCAAAAAAGGGGAACGCTAGATTCAGACATATTCATTACTGACGGCACTGCTCTGATTTTTACCAAAGAAGGGACAACGAAGGTAAATAAATTTGCGAATACAATCTCCAAAGTTCATTTCGAAAACAAAATTTTAATGCGAACATTGGAAAAAATAATCGATTAAACTACGAAGGCATTCAAAAGTAGTAGACATTCAACCAAAAACATGTATTTTTCTTCTGCCAATTCGCAAAAATCAGTTCTTTTTTAACGCTGCCATTTTAGCTTTTTCAGTAAATTTCTGTTTCTGTTTGTTTTTATATTCTGATTGATATTGTGAGATAATACATAGTTTAATTAGCCATTGCTCTTAGAAATGATTACCGTGGCTCGGTGTTTAGAACATTTAATGGTTGCATTGGACCGCATGCAAGGCTCTAATCGCAGGAAATTCTAAAACTACTACACCACTTTAAGCGTCTGACAAAAACCGAAGAGTATTATTCTCTATCGAGAGCTTCTGAAAAATCCTCTGCCTTCCGAATATGGTACAAGTTTTGAGGTCCCTTTTATACGTGCGGAAATATATATCTACGGCACCCAAGTGAAGCTCGGCCTAAAAATCTAGTTATAGTAAAGTCTACTTAATTTCTGTTAACAAATTATCGCGTTGGCAGTATCATATGGATATGTCACCCAATTGAAATTCAACTGATGCGAGTAAAAATACACATGTATGTTTGTACAGTATATTACAGCACAAAGTTAGAAAGATTTCTAAAGGATTGAATAAAGATTTATTTGGGTCCAAATTCAATTTGACTTTTCGTTCAAAATTGTTCTCTATTTCTTATGTATTAATGTTACACGTATTACTCTTTGACAGTTTTTAGTGCGTTGGACTACTTTGTATAGGGTTCCAAGTTCGAATCCAGAAAAATACTCTAAAATCTTTTTGACAGTCCCACCTCTTGCTAAGGTCTGACAAACATTCACAAGTATAAATGTTATGAGAAAGTTTGTCAAAAAACCACTCTTCACTTCGGGGATTGTAGGTCCCTTCTCTATGTGCATATATGTATATAGAGAGAGATCGAGCCAGCAAAGCGGTAAGTTAAAGTATAGCTACGAGTATGTAACAAAAAAGGACATTCAACACCGGCGTCTTGGGCAGAATGCCACAATAGACAGACATAGTTTCGAGGTAGTAAAGGACTTTGTCATCCTAAACCCTATGGTGAGCTTTGTGAATGACAAAGATCAGTGGGCAGATCAAATGAAGAATCACTCTTCACGCTAATCGGTGTTTCTATAGGTTAAGAAGGCAATTGTGTAACAATTCTCAATAAGACACTATTAATTCCAGTCCTGTATAGCGCAGAGGCATGGATTTTGAAAGAACCGGATGTGGTGCCCTTTCTTATTTTTAAGGAAAAGTTCTTTGAGTGGTCTTTGGCCCCCGTCGGCAGACATGATGACTGGAGGAAGATACAAAGTCGAATTATACGACCTATATAAGGACATACTGAACTTTGTCAGAAGAGTTCGCATGCAGCGAAATAGTAGTTGCACTTACTAACGTTGCAACTAAGAACGTCTTCAAATCCACCCCGGAGCGACCTCGCGGTGGGTGGCGCAAACAAGTGGAGGGGATTAAATTCGAACGCCCCCGTTCAGTGCGGAATGACAATTTTGTTTCAAATACAGCAAGAACGAAAGGCTATCGCTACAGGGACCTCAACTGGAGGGAGTTAGCTCGTATCCGCGCTGGCAAAAATCTAAAGTTTGAGGCCCAGGTCCACCACCGGCTGTAGCGCCACCCTAGTGTAAGTTTTGCAGAGGCAGTTGGAAAAACGCTTCCTAGCTTTACTGCAGTGTATTTATGTGCAAAAACTAAACGTCAAGTTAGAACTGTCCAGTACCCACGTTACAAATACGTTAATCTAAAATGTAGTCGACAATGTTGCGGAAGAATCTCAATTTATAGACATGCACAGGACTCAGGCATGAAAACAGGCAGACAGCATAGTATTTTCCACAAAGATCTTGGGTTTAAAGTCTGATTCAATAATATCCGAAATGTAGCCGACGATCTGTAGATTGTTTCTATTTCTGCAAAAAGTGTGAGCATAACACATTTAGTACAAAACTAAGGTCTGGACTCTAAGGAGGCTTACATTTATTTTTCCTTTTTTATGCGTCGTTGTAGTAATAAGATTTTAACTCTGAAGATCGCTATAACTGGCCATTGCGTTTTATTCTCCTGTAAAAGAGAACAAGTGTAAATTGTATTCTCCATGGGACTTTCTGCGGACATTATCGAACTTTGTCCCCATACTGTTTTAAGACCAGGAAAAGAAAAAAAAAAGAAAGAAAACAACAATAAAAACGATTGCCTTTCGAAGCTGGTGTGCTGGTCGCCAATATGTCGTTTTCATATGAAATAAAGTGGCTCCTGCTTAATGGCAATGCACACAAAAAGCCATCATCTTTTTCAAGAAGACGACGACACCGTCGTCGTCGTCGCCGTTGATCTGGTCGACGAACAGTCAATGGACAGTGCTTGCTTTTAATTAAAATGCTCCTTCATCTCGTCGCCGATGCCAAGTTTACTTGTTCTTCCTCTTATTCTTGGGTTAACAATATTTTTTTTTTGTCTTTAACTCTCTCACACATGCCCCTAAATATCTGATTTACACATATGAATGAGACTGATCATGAGGGCAACAGGTGCCGGTAGCACTTCAGTTAACATTACGCCCGAAGCATAAAGTAATTACAAACAATGGCGGCAACCCGTTGAGGTATTCTTCTTTTCTTTACTTACATTGGCCTGAAGTGCAGGTGGAGAAACACTCAGTGTACAAATACAATATTCGATTCCATTCAATTCCATTTATTGTACCCAGGGAGTTTTATATTTATGATGAAGGTTTCGGTTTCTGTGTGTTTTTGTTTTTTTTTTTTTAATTTTCGGCGGCACTTCTAATTTTAGATAATGAACTATGTACTTGAAATTAATTTGTGTTGAATAGTTTACATATTCAATCTTTGGGCTTAAATATGCTAAGAGTTTTTTGGATTAAAGGTAATGTTAATATTAAATCCGTTTAGACCATTCAAGAAGTTTTATTGAAGTACTTAAGATAGTTGATATTTCGAACTCGGTTATTATTTCACAAGAACAAAAACAAGAAAAATTTCAATTCAATCACAGAAAATCAATTCAATGAGTCAATTCTGTTTCAATCCGATCTGGGATTATAAGAGTCCGAAGAGAATTGCATCTGAATTCAATTCGCTCATATTTATCTACATGTCTGCTGAGTGAACTGTCAAATAAAATGTCAGAAAAAGTTTAACTCAATCTAATATTTTCCTCGAGTGTCACGATATGTTATGTTCTTCTGTACGAATGACAATAATGTAAACCGATAGTTTGCAATGAACTTTTGTACATACATACTCGTATGTATATAGTTCAATTAAGCACATGACGTTTGTCATATAATGTTAAAGCTACAGTTACCTACCTACAGTTACAGTTACAGTTGGAAACCCGACTGCCACCTGTTGAGAGATAAAAGTGGGGATGACGTTTTGGGGTAAACTCATATGAGTTTGCAATAACGGTATTGTTTGGCAGGCTATGCCACATCAATCTGTTCAACTAAAATTATATTTGAAAATTTAAATTCAAAATTTTTTTAATCTTTAATAGTGCATCACCACAATCGATTAACTAATGACGTACGTACAAAAGGGATAACTGTGAAACACTGCTATCAATTTTGACAGTTCTTTGACATTTATGTTAAGTATTGTTTGATAAATTATCATGAATATACTTACACCAATATAACGCTTTCGTAATTTCGTAAAGGCATCAAAGTAATACATGAATATGCGTTGCACAAAAGAAACTGTAACCGCTATCGAAAGTCTCGGAATTCTCAATTTGGAGTCAATCGTAACAGTTCGTCCTTTGCGCACCTATTATACATATAAAATATTCAGTGCTGAGATCAAAGTCTACACCCGATAAGACTCAGCTGGTGTAGGAACTAAAGGCACACAAAAATTTCATGTGTAAGGAGTTCGCGGACTGCGCACTGGAGCAAGTTAAAGTTTTGTCCAGCAATTATTAGATTTTGACAGGAGCTCTTAGATTTTGACAACCCCCCATTTTGCTATGGTAGGTTTTTCTCTCGTTTGGCAGGTATTATTGGAAAGGTTGGTAGGCATTTTTTTTTGTGCAAATGGCAACGGTGTCGGTATGTAGTGTTAGAAGGGTGGCGCTACGTCAATATGTGTTTTCTTATAAATTGTTCGTCTTAGCATGTATTAACAGGCTGCTAGTTTGACAGATCGTATCAACATCATTATGACTTCTCTGGCGCTATGAGTAACATCTTAGGGCCCATAAAATATTGTTCATACTGTATTTCCAAGTAGTGCTGTGTTAAATGTGCTCAATTCACCATGGCTACTTCCCTATAAAATTGCAATGTAACTATTTAAGCATGTCTACAAATTTCAACCCATCACTACACTCAATGGTGGCACCACCAAATCAACACATGTATGTATTCTCAAACAAATAAATACAAAACAAAGCAAAATAAAAATAGAAATATTTCGTGCTCTTTTAATTAACACGTTCTCTTATTAATGTTGCATGTAATAAATTAAAATAAATTAATCAATTATAACATTTCGTCCAATTAAATCAAATAAACAGTTCCCAGTTCTTTTATTTTTTCGACTGACTTATATAACACAGGAGAGAGATGTAGTATAAAACAGCATTTCTAATTCGCATCTTGTTTTTTTTTTTTTTTCTTAGTACAAGGGACACCCAATGCAGTTTTATTGATCATTTTGTATAAAAACACATGTTCATGCACAAACGGATATACTTAGGTACATGGTACATGTAGATATTTTTAGTTTTCTGGGATCAGCAAGCACAAATTGAATTTAAATTTGGCATGAAATAGAAAGTTTAATTAATAAATGAAATCCAACAACACACATGCATACGAATGGGGAGAACAAGAATCTTAATGTAAACAGAACTGCAATTTAAATAAAAGCAAAAATTTATACATGTATGTATGTAATTTTTTTTTGAGAAAATAAAACGACACACTGTCAGACAGATTGATTGAGTTGAGATAGAAAGTTGATGTACACTTGTTCATAATGTCGTATGTGCAGATCATTGTTGTAGATATATTTTTTTGTTTATGTAATTTAGTGTTGAACTATTTGCTTGTTAAATTTACTGAGGGAAACTGTCTAAAAATATACACACCTCTAGTAAAAAGTGACACAGTGAAACTAATGCGCTTTGCTTACAGAACTGCTACACTCCATGAATATCAAGTTTTTGCAATGAAATTTACTCATTTAGAATCCATAGAGATTAGCTTGCTTATGATTTGGTTGGATACCAATTGGTTGTACTAGGTAAATTTTATATATGTATATTTGACAAATAATCGATACTAATTTGAAGTATACCGGGTATTTTTCCGGTATACATATAAACATTTATACATAATAAAAATATCGAGTGAGGTGGCTTAATTCTTCAAAGCTTGGCGCCTTAGTGTCACAGGAATAGAAAATCGATAACAGCGACCACTCTTCAGTTCAAATCATCGACCAATTATTTGTCAAAAGCATTGGCACAATTAGTTCCCGAACACATTGAGAAAACCGCTGTATTAGATGAACTCGCTGCAGTTCAAACTGTCAAGCAAGTCTGTCAGTTAAGTAGTAATATCCAAAAGGGTGCAGTACAGGTGTTTTGTTATCAAAAATGAAAAATAATCGTTGTTTCATGATTGTTTAATTTGTTTTAGTGGATTAATTTTTTTTACGAAATGTTTTATTTTGTTTCTCGAACTTTAAACGGGGAAGAACCTAGCTTTTATTGATATAAAGGTTTGAATGCACATCAGTTCACCCTTAAGTCCAACTTCGGACGTACTGTCAAATACAGGAATTCGTTCATTAGCCGTCCTCCTGTCATCTGTCATCCCGGTATTCGGCACGCGCCGAATGTAAACTAATAACTTTGTTAAAGTCGCAATGACATAAGAAGTATTTTACGAAAATCAGGGCACCTTGCGATACAGGGATGCTTTTTTGCCGCACTTTGCATAAGGTTTCATAGTTTCAAGTGTTGGTTTAGTACTTTTTTTTGTAAAGTTCTTTTAAATCAGTTTATATGACTGCGTACGGATGCAAGTATGTAGGAATATTACATACAGATAAGTGCATGAAACACCCGCGATATTATAAGCAAAAACTTGTTTGTTTTCAAAGAATAGAAACATAAATTAGCTTTAATACCACGTTTCGTTACTCACGCCTTAACTATTGGTACGAGTACAAGTACAAGAAATGTTAACCTAATTTCTTTGATACAGCATTTTGAGTCAATTTACCGTATCAAAAGTTAAAACAAAAACATTAATATTTATTGCATTCCACAAGAAAAATATTTTAATTTCCTTCAAAGAAAAAATTGAAAAAAAAAAACGTTAACCACGTCAAATCCATTGAACAATTTTCACCCATCCGCCAAAGCGTTCGTGATTGTGTGCCAAGGATGGATACAGAGAAATTAAATTTTTTCGCATTACAAATTGATTTAATTAACGCTACCAAGATGCGGCTACGTACTCGTAAAATATTCCTCTGCGCAAAAGTGGGCGATTTATTATTTTGCGCCCAGTTATAATACTGCACACCTAATTGCAATTTGTTGCATTAAATGTGCGATCGTGTTCTCTCTGCCGCTAAGGAAGTGCTGTGCCCAAGTCCCAGCTTGTACTATGCAAGTGTTTCCGACTGCAAGCGCATCATTTGGTTGTTTCGAAAAAAAAAACTGTTTGTCAACGAAATAAATGACTTCATAAATCAAACGGAAGACATTTCTGAGCTGCAAACAACATTACAGAATTTGAATTTGAATCCCCCACAGTCGGGGGTCACTAATGAGCAGCGTGCAGAGTTACACTTAGTTGTGGTTACCACAATGACTTTTGTGAACATGTTTGTTGACAGTTCAACACACATGCCTCTTGTTAGGGTTGATTTGAATGTTTGAAAATTTAGAACCAAAAATGCATTTTAAAAGTGCAATGTACACCTTTTTTTTGTTGTTTTTCCCTACTGGCTAATCCCAAAGGGTAAACGAGGATCACTCCGATATAGAGAAGATATTTTGAGAATTTTTATGGTATCCGGCGGATTGTCGGATCGCGTGCCGTCTATGTTCTAATACCCAGCATATTTATGTTGATGTTGTCTACAGCACAACCACTGTTTGTGGTTGCTATGCTATGTATGTGGAAGGAGCACTTGTCAATCTGTATCTATCCCCTAAATATCAATTGAAGAAGATTAATGAGAAAACACACAAGTTCATGACATTTGGCGCACGTTGTGTCAGTGTCACATCATTGGGGGGAATTTTATATATGTTTTCAAATAGATGTAGCATTTTAATTATCATTTAGACATTGTAATTAGCTCCAAATATTTTGTTTTGGCTATCTTAGCTAATAAAAGTGAAGTGTTATTTTCCGTTCATGCCATTGACCGATTTGTTAAAATTTTTGATGAAATTGGGGAAACGTCTTGATGTAAGGATAAATATGACTTTTAATTTCTTTCTTGAGCTAGTCGCAGGATCAAACTAACACTATCAATAGTGTTATATCGCCCCTATTTAGCCCTAATCTATTAACCCAAATTTTGCCAGTATGTAACTGCTTTCGCGCTCGGTGATATGAATACCCTTATACTGATGAATCAGAGCGCGGGAATTTAGGAAAAGGGGAAGGAACAGTGGAGGTACCGGTGCATGTTGGCTTTAAGTGTTTGAAGGTTATAATGACGAGTAAACAAAGCCTGGAAGATCATTACACATACGTGTCGTTCGGCTAGTGAGCGAATTCCTATATTTGACAGTAGCAGTTGAGGGTGAAATTGAAGATCTTGTTATGTCAAATGTGTGATGTCAAATTAACGGCAGCTGAGATGCAGATGCTTCGATCGACATTAGAAGTAACAAAGCTTGATAGAATACGAAATTCGAAGATGGAAGCCTTTATATAAAACAACCCATCACAATATCATGATAGAGCTCAATTTGTATTATCATGTTCAAAGCTGAAATTCTTCGAGCCCCCGAAACGAAAGTCTGCAAGTCCAGAAGGAATGAATAATTGGTTAATAACACATTGTCAAGGACTTCCTTAGACAAAATCTTCTTCTCTCTGATGAAATCTTTATGCCCAATTCAAAATGTCGTATTCGCGCGGTAACGTTTTAACATATTGAGTAGAGACAATATGGTCTTATGGGGCAATCTGAATTGCTGCCCCAGACCTTGCCAACGCTTTTGATCGTATACATATATCGTAAACTCCACCTCTACGTTTGAGTAGAGCTACTCTCTACTTTCTCGCGCATTTGACAGCTACTGGCTGTCAGTTGTGACATTACAACCCACATTGTGACCTGTTCGATTTCAAGCAGCAAAGTTAGTCATTGGGTCGTGTATTCACTCCAAACTAGTATGCTGAGCTATGTGATAAGTTACATAACTAAGATTTCTTTCTTTCAAAAGTTATTTTTTAGTTTTGTATTTCTAAATCCAACAATTAAAATAAGAGAGTAGATTTCTATGAAACATTACTTATATTCTGTCATAGACATAACCTCTCAATGCCCGACTACTCTGAAGGGACATTGTGAATTGCAAAATTTGGAAGTCGCGATTATGACAGAAGTTATCGTAAAGTCGGCACGTGTGCGTGTGGGCATCATAATATAATGCACATTTTGAAAAGGCAATTTGATGCAGATGACTTTTCTGAAAACGGCCAGCCACTGTCACTCGAAAAGTGGAATTCGTCTTAAATAATAAGATGTCTAATAATTGAGCTTAGGTTTTATTGGCTAGGACCTTTTCTAATTAATCACATTAACCTCTTTAAATTCATTGACATGTTTTGAGGGCATTAAAACATCCACTCTACAGAACGTGCCTTGTGGTGCTAATTTCAATAAAGATTTCGAAAAAGAAAAACATTCCAAAATGACAGCAAACAAATTAATAAACATAAGAATATTAGGCACTCGCCATCGAAGAGGCCACCTTGAAAGACAAACATCATTACAGTCATTCATTCAAGCATTGACAGCAATTTGAAACCACTTATTAGTCGTTCAATGAGCTAAAGTTCATTTGAATTTTTTTTTGTACCGAATTACGCAAAAATTGAACACTCTGCGCGGAGGCTTACGGGCAGCAATCCATCAAATCCATTAAAGGTACACATATCTGAATCTTATGAAAGAGAGAAGAGAAGAAAATAAACCTCATCTCCAGCTTAATGGAATGATCAAATAATACAAACTAAGCAAATCCCCGCCATGAAGCCAGGTAGAGAAGAGTGTCTGCCATTTGATATGAAAGCCAGTAGCCGACCTATTATTTGTTTTAAATTTGTTAGCCCACAAACCGATACCGAGCGCATTGGAGGTCTCCGATGGACAACAATAGCTTGAAAGGGTTCCATACTAACACCAGAAGGAATGAGAAAGAAAGATCACCACTATAGAGCGTAAAGCGGTCATCATCACACGCCGGAATAAAGATGCACATTAGTGAGCTACTATTTACTAGGAGCTACCCGTTTTTTTTTTTTTTTGTATTTACCCTCATTCGTGTACATTTCCTTTACCCATTCCGAATGAAAATTGACAACAACAAGACAGAGAAAAAAAAAAAATCCAGCTAGATTCGATGATCAGTGTTGAAGAGATTGTTTGTATCTTCGGAAGCTAACCTCCTATCTTGTACCTTAGTCCGCAGTCGACCTCGACTTTTGTCTAGGTGTGTGCGGCAATATACAGCCGTGGAGGCCACGGATTTGTTTGTACACCTTATTAAGTTTTTATGATACATGATAGGCATACAGACAGTGTGCAGCGTAAACTGCTGCTGCAGCCTTCAACGGTAGTGAAGTCGGCACCCGAAATATAAATAATGTTGGCATTATTTTACCGCCAGACAGACAAATACCAGAGTTTGCGTCGTCGTTCAAGGGATAATGGATGAACAACACACGGTGGTCGGCCGGTTCATCTCTGTTTACGATGATGCTTCTGCTGCTGTTGAGTATGTTGTGAGAGACTCAAAAACTCCTAATCGATGACAGTATGATGTGTACCTTTATAGATGCGGTCCTGCTGCGAAATTGCCTTGCATTTTGGTTTATTTTTTTGTTTGCGAAACCGATTTTAAGAATTGTCAACGGAAGTCAAGGATTTGTAAAGTGCCTAATAACATTCAGGACGATTAGTGTATGAAATTTTCAAATACATAGCCGTCGGATGAATGGGAGTTTGCATGTTTGTTTGGATTTTAATATTTTGTGCAAACATATTTAGGATGCGGGTTTTTTGTTTAAACACTGTTAATTGGAAACGGAGGCAATAAACAGATGCAAATTTGTAATCTGGCGCCAGTACTTTCGGATGACATTTTAGTAAAAAGAGTCGAAAGAGGCACATATATTTTTAACTACCCAAAAACTCTTGTAAAACATTCAGTGCATATGGTACATGACATCTTGCAAATCAGATGCACTTTACACCTAATCCGACACCTTGAACAGACTTGGTGCTCTTCTTCTAAGGATCACTTCAGTTACCATTATTGAGCAAGTTGTTTTTTTTTTATAAAAAATATGGAAAATATGGTATGAGAATGAAAACATACAAGAAAATAGATGAAAAATCAACAAAAGTTGAAAAGAAAACGTTTCTACCGATCAAATATTGAAATATTTCGAAGAGTGTTCGCTCGCGGTGTAAATTTGTTTACAATCCGATGCTATTGAGGTGAGAGTGAGCGATGTAGCCAATCACTGAATCATTGAGTTCACACGCGGCAAGCAATGTAATTTGGATGACGTATAATAAAACTGAATACATCAGTAGGGAGCTGCAGATATGATTTACAATCTACGGACGGTTGTAAAATTTGTAAGAGACATTTGTATTTATATGTACATCCAGGTCCTTGACCTTACTACTTTGGGTTATAGGGTATATGTGCAGGTAGGACTCTTCTGATTACTTAGAATTCACATGAAATGCAATCTTTTACTATCTTTTGACAGGTTTTGATCAAATAAAATTAGAATTCCAATTGCTTGGTACCTTTCTTGTAAAACTGGGATTCCTGGAGCCAATAAAGTCTTTGCTACATTCTACTTGCTATTATATCTCAGATATAAAAATATTACATAAAATATAAGGTTTTTAAGTGCAGTTGTGAACAACTTTTGAACTTTTGGGAGTATTTGTCTGTCTGTAAAGATTAGGTATAGTTGATCGCCTGTTTGACAGCTGTGGCTCAACACATCCATACATTAGGTCTGTTCCCGCACTTTATGCACTAAAATTCGCAGCTTGTCAAATTTCTAAGAGTACGGGTAAAATTCTCTCAGAGAAATACAAATGCACAAATATTTGCGGGAACGAGTTAAACAAAAAAGCTGCCCACTTTTTAGACGTCACTTTTTTTTTGTATAGACTTGCTTCAAATTCTCTTTTCAGCCAACAACAACACAACCATTTGACAGAACTCATATTTTTGCTCACAGAAATTTCTTGGACCAATTTTTTCAGCATGGGGAAATTTATTACTCTCTCGTCAGCTCTCTCTTCTGTGAAAAACTACGAAAATTTGACTTGCGGGGACAGAAATTCGTAGCTTTTCGTAGTTTTAGTCAGTGCAGAACAGACCTATTGTGTTGAACACATTTTTCGTTTTGATTAAAAAGAGAAGCTTTAGCTTTTTCATTTTGTCCATTTGCTTAAAATACGAAGTGCGGGGTATATTGGACGTCGAACATCAGATTGAAAGTTGGTTGTTGGTTGGCCATTAAGTGTATGTAGATTAATTTGCTGAGTAACAACTGAAAACACTTATCGAGGAAGTGATTAGGTGTTTTTCATATTGCCGGCGGCGCTATTTAAAAAATATCATAAAAAAATGTTAAAAGAACTTTTGTAAGAAGTGCAGCAAGGATGACTAAAGACTTCTGCACGGAGAACTTTTTGTCATAGACTAGTACTAGACAAGGTGTACGAAAGGTATACGTAGCCCCGTCGATTGCATTGCTATATACAGCAGTGTTCAGATGCTTAATTCAATTAAGGTTGGGCATTAAGTTAAGGGAATTAGTTTCTTCGAATGTATGTAGCAATATTTCCCAGCAATATCAAATTACGTAATATTAAAATTGCATCTGTTTAGCTGGCTGAGAGAAAGAGGGAATATGGTGTACTTTTTAACATCTTTTTAAACATTCGGATATTACTCATATATACTCACCAATAAAATTTTCGAAAGATATCGCACTGTATTTGAAATGGAGTTTACATTACGATGCAAGGACGATGTTGTAGGATGAACATCAGCGTCAAGCAATAAGCAGAACTGAGATAATTTCTACTTTGATATATGGCTTTGTTACTTAATAGTCTCTTGTAAATTCGTCCCTCCGATTCAAGCTCGTGAATTTCGAACGAATTCAAAATTTAATATAAAAATCGATGAAAACATTTCGACTTCGCAAAGTGCAGCAAATCAGCGAAGTGTTGATTTTCTAAAATCAAATTACATACATATATACTACTATCAATAAAATTCAGCATTGCTAAGCATTAAGTTTTTTGTCCAGGAACTAAATGCTAAGAACTGTTTTGCACCTAATTTTTACCTAAAAAAAAGGTTTTTGCCAATTTAATTTATGAAAATATGTATAAAAACACGTAAATTAATTTCAATTAAACAATAAAAATACAAACTCTTTGAAGAAAGCAAAACAAATGTCAAATTAAATTCACTCTAAATGAAAATTTCCCACTCACATCACCTAAAGTAGACAAAACGTCTTAGCACACTTTTGTGTTAATCCTCCTTTAATTAATTTATTAAACACTTAAAATCAACAAAACTGATAAATAGTTCTTGGCATCTGTTATTTTTGAAGAAATCTATAATTAATGCCATACGGCAGAATGCTGTTAAAAAATTACCAAAAGATTTAGTAACAATTAGTCATCATCTAACAATACTCATTTTTAAATATAAAATTCTAGCATAAATCATTGTGGAACATTTTTTTCTTTAATTTTTTTTTTTTTAAATAAAACAATTTAATGTACAATTGGATCATTATTAATGAGCAAAATAAATGAAGCGCACTATCGTTAGACCGTATAATTAGAATCGTCAAACAATTATGGGAAAATACACAATTAATAGGAAACATTGGTCAAAGCAGAGGTTATCATGAATATATTGACGGGTCACGATAACATAATTATAAAGACGGGAGCACGATGCTATATGTCTATGGGTGGACATGGTTAGAGCGACAAGTTGACTAGACATAGAGTCTCTTCAAAGGCTAATGTTGTGTTTTAAATGGAAGTGTGGCGTTTGATTATTGTTCTTCTATTTTTTAGATTAAGTTTTAATTGGACATCAATTTTACGTTTAGATAAAGTATTTTTGTATTATAAGAATTTATATTTACAAAGAGACGGTTCGTAGTAAGTTGATTCCTGCCCCTGTATAGTTTTTCGTTTGTCTAATGCACTAATGTTAAACTAGTACATTTTGGACAAAACCTTGAAAGTATCCTTGTGTAGGCTTTTATTCAAGTATCTCGCATCAATTAGAGACCAAGTTTAGGTTCTTCTCATAAAAGAGTTACATATTAAGATCCCAGTGCTGATAGACCAACATTCGAAGTCCATCTCTGTTGTCCATTATTGTTGACCGACGTCTCATTTAAATTATTCTCATAGCATGCTGACTACTTGTTTGGTTGGTCTGATAGATACGGCTATTGATGAGGTTACATTTAGATATACCATAAGCAGGACTACTGTGCTGCCGATGTGCTAAATTGGGCTAATCTTTAAGCCAATCACTTTCCTGAATGAAGGAGGTGTTATTATATTTATATTTTAAGGGTTTTGCAAGAGGGACTTGACAACTTTGAATTTAATTTGTGAACGCACTCTTTCACTAATCATCAAACTGTCACTGTCAATTTATTCAGTAAACTCAACATTTTCATCATGGTAAAGTACATGAACGGACAGCGTCTACAAATTATAAAAATGTTCGCAACTTTAGGAGCGTTAACTTCAATTCACCTAGTAGAAATTTGAGTCTACATATTCGTTGTGTAATGTTACCGTGTCAGTGAGACAACGGGTTTCTCAAGAATTGGGCATCGCTCAGACCACATTATGGCGAATTTTGCGTAAGGATCTTGGTTTATACCCATACAACATCAAGCTGACTCAAGAATTGAAGCCGATGGACCATTTGAAGCGACGTACGTTATCCGATTGGGTTCTGGAGGAGATGCGCCAAGATGATTAATTTCATCGCAAAATCATCTTCAGTGACGAATTTAATTTTTGGCTCAATAGGCTCGTCAATAACCAAAATATGCGTTATTGGTTGGGTGAAAATCCTTCATGAATCACAAATAATAACTGTTTGGTGCGGTTTGCATGCCGGCAGCGTTATTATGCCATATTTTTTCGTCGACGATAACGATCGCCAGGTTACTGTGAAGGGTCAACGTTATAGCCCCATGATTACCGATTATTTTCGGCCCGAATTGGAAGATATGGACTTGGATGACCTGCGGTTTCAACAGATGCGCCAAAAAAAGGAAATCATATTTGTGTGAAGCTGGATTTTCAGCTGTACTTAGCTGTAATCAAGAACAAAAAATTGAAAGGGGCAGTGTCATGCCTTATTCCCCGGTTTGAAAAACTGTGTGGATATTACCAGTCTCACTTGTCACATTGATTTAACTCAGTTTTAATTGTGGATGTTTTGATTTTTGTGCCTATCTATCTATTATTTCATTTGACTGTATCTTTTTCAAATAACTAGGGTAGGACGTCGTGACAAAATACTGCCCGTGGGCTGAAAAAGAAGAGAGGAACCACTGGACTTGTCTATAAAATAATATCCCAAGAGTCCACCAGCTGAAAATACATGCATTTTTTTATAACCCCGATTCTGCTCTAAAAAATCTAACTAAGCGTTGAGTTTTGTAACTAAAAAAAGTTAAATTAGTGCTTGTTATGATTTATATTTTTTGTTTATTTAATAAATTGGTCTATACCGTGGTTAGTACGCATTTGTTAATCACTGTCATAATTATATGAAATTGCTACGCATTCAGTAACATGCGCTCGAACAAGCAAATTGAAAGTGTTAATTTGATGCACATTTTTTTCGTAAGTGATCGCCCT
Source organism: Chalcosyrphus nemorum (assembly GCA_949716465.1). Taxonomy (NCBI): domain Eukaryota; kingdom Metazoa; phylum Arthropoda; class Insecta; order Diptera; family Syrphidae; genus Chalcosyrphus; species Chalcosyrphus nemorum. The sequence continues at coordinate 14,762,753 of OX454333.1, read as the reverse complement.
TCAAATAATATTATATAGCTATATACATATGTATGTATATTTGTATTTTGTGCTAAATAACTCTAAAAAAGCAATGGTCTGTGGTAGTACACATACAAAGTCACTACTTAACCCTCGTTTAGTTAAGTGACTCTAATTTGCTTTCACACTACAAATGCAAAAAAAAAAAATATTTTAAAATCTAATTGGGACTTCAAATGCCTAAAGTGTATCGTAAATCGTTAATACCATTCACTATCTGTTTATAAATTACACTAACTTTTATTTAAAAGAAGTTCAGGTCTTCTCTAGATTACTTTATAAGGTTCACTAAATTTAATTTGAAATGTCGCCAAAAATTATCATCTGTTTCAAAAAAAAAAGTAAACATTCTAACCCTAATAATGCTATCTACTCAGTGCATATAAATGTATGTAATTACAAATAACTTCAACTCGGTCTAGTATAGAAAATAGAAAGAAGACTATAATAAGTCAGTGTAAACGGCCCGTGAAAATCGTATTTTCTCTGCTCTTCCATACAATTAAAAGTTGCCTATGTATGCAGGAGCACATAATGTTTCATTTCTTAAAATTTTCAAAATTTGAAATAATTTTCATTGGAGTCGCGCCCTCATATTACTTATACCAACCAACTGAATGGATGTCAACGACAGCAGCGCTGCAACAACATGCAGTCTGTTTTGATATATTTTCAGTGGGTTATCCTGCTGTCATGCGTGGTTTGTTTGTGCGATGTTTTTTTTTTTTTTAGATATTGTCTCGGTTTCAAGCATTTTTAGGCACAAGTGAATGAAACCAAAGAAGTTAAAGAAATAAGGAAAATTCCGCACTGGGAATTAATCTTCTTGATTGATCATTAAACTGTCGCTAAAGGCATGTTCTTTTCCTTATCATTCGCCTTGGATCGGAGGAGGATGTACTTTGGACTTGCATTTGTATATCCCTTGTGACAAGATCAGAAATTTGTAAATACACACATATGTATGTTGCTGTGATTTGAAAGAGAATTTGGCGGCATCTTAAAGCCCTTCATCATATTAGTAATGTTATTTATCATAAAGGGTGCTCTATCTGTTGGTTTATTTGTAAATTACATGGTGTCACATTTGACCACTGACAGCTCTTACGCGCCAAACAGTTTACAGTTACACAGTATCATTCATATCCCCGCGGATAAGAAGTAATCGATTTGTGTTTGAACAACGTCTCGAAATATTCAAACTTCCATTATTTTCAACTGAAAGTTTATGATTATGCAACAAGTGCAATTTGACACCGCTGAACTATTTTTAGTGGGGTGACGTTAAATTGATGTTTTGTTGACAATCTAGGAATGATATCGCCAAGTTTCGTATGTGAAACCTCATCGAAATCAAGTTGATTTCATCCAGCCGTAAAAGGTTGTCAAATCACAAAATTGCAATTTTTTTTCCATTTTATTGCGGTAGCATCGCTCTAGAGTCTAGGCAACGAAGGCTGTTATAAGCGGCGTTAAAATCGTGAGTTTCGACTTGAAATTCGTTGGTTTTTTCGAGGACTTGTCATAGTCTAAAAATTTGGCAATTGTCGATCTGCTAGTTTCCTGTACTGCGGTGAGTAGGTTGCCTTCTTCTCCTGCCATTGAACGCATTCATCAGCATACCAACGGCTTCTTCTACAGAGTATGCATAGTGTGTACAGGGTGGGCCAAATACAAGTTTTTTTTTTTTTTAAATGCAATAAAATTAACGTAATTAATTTTTTTCCATGTATTATGGCTTTTTTAGTAAGAGCGAACATTCCCATTAATTATGGAACACAACGTTGTTCAAGTGGCTGCCTCGGCTGGCTTCGCAGTAGAGCATTCTGTCACTCTAATTTCCCAAAACCTTGTTGATAGTTTCGGGCTGTAGCTCACGGATTGCTTCGATGATATTGGCCTTAAATGATTGAAATATTTCCAGATTGTTAGCATAACATCGGTCCTTAACGATTCCCTATAAAAAAAAAGTCCAAAGGGGTCAAATTGCAGCTCCGAGGCGGCTAATTGACATCGCCAAGACGGCTGATAAGACGTAGGCTGTGTGGCATGGCCCGCCATACTGTATGAACTAAAGGTCGTCCAAATCCATGTCTTCAATTTCAGTAAAAATGTCAATTCCAGTTCGAAGTTTCACACTCAGCCACATTCTCTTCTGTGGGTACCGTGCGACAACGGGGACCATAAGTGTTGTCCACTACCATACCAGTCTTCTGAAATTTTTGCACAAACTAGTGTATAGCGGGCGCATAGACGGTGCTTTATTTTGGCAAAAAATTCTTTTCAAGAAACGCACTATATGGACACAGCTCTTACTTTGGAAATAAGTTTTCACTTCCAACGTCGTTGAAATGAGCCACTCATTTCGTTCCGCTGAGGTATGATACTATGCACGTTCCGTATTCTATGTACTAGGTAGACAAACATTTCTGACTGGTCGAGACATTTAGTTTTGAAGGCATTTCTTTTTGAGGACATAGGCATTTCTTTTTGAGGACATAGACTGGATTTTAAGGTAAGAAAATTTTCGCTAAATTTTAAGTCAACTGTCAAAAATTTGTCTGCCGTTCCATATGTTAGGCATTACCTCAAAAAGTAGGTCTAGAGTTCGGAACGTGCCTTATGACTTCGAGCGAGAAACAGCTGTCAGTATCAAAATACATAACCTATGATTTAAAAACAAACCACTAGATGGCCTACCCTTTATATTCCCATTGTGTACTCGCAGATCGTGGTCCGTTGTTTGTTTTGAAGAAAACTAATTCTGTTAGACAATAAGAATAACTGTCCTCCTGAAGTGAATTCAAGAAGGGCTTGTCTAGTGGCCCTTGTCTGTTCATTATCTCACGGAAGACATGGTGATTCAGGACATAACAGAGAGATTTTAGAGCTTAATAGTGTTAAGTGTAAAAAGAAAAAAAAATATGGTTAAAGCGGTTAAGAGTAACGATCTTGTTTCAGAAGTAATATGCAAGTCAGAAACATGCATTTATTTCTGGATCGTTTTATCTTTCTTTTACTTCCTTATTCATACCTACTTAGTTATATTTCTCAATGTTTCAAATCTATTGTAATAAATCTCCCCAACAAATTCCAATCGGTAGCATCCAAATAACTTATAGTCACCCTTAAGCTTCGTCACCTACAATGAATCTGTAACAAACAAGTGTCAAGCACTTCGCTTTATCTTCTTTACCGATTGTTTGTGTGAAAAAATGCCCATAAATACTTCACAAGACATAAAAAAAAATAAAAATAAAGAAACATAACAAAAACATACAAAAGAAATGTGTCACATAAACAAATTGCCACTGACATGCTTTCTAGCGAACGAACATTCAGTCAACCGAACAAAACGCGAACCTATCAACTGTGACATTTCTACGCTGTCTATACACCCCTATGTATATTTATATAACATTCTCGCGACAAAGATGTGCAAATGAATTGCCGCCGATGGCGAATACTTAACATCTCCACTCCACCACAAACACCATGGAGTTCCTTCATCTTCCATGCGACACAATCGTCTTCTTGAATATTATTTAAAATTGGCGCTTGAGCTGTCTTACTCTCAGATACTATTCTATCTTCTATCCAGCAGCAGCAAGCACCTAATAGGAATAATATTTTAAAATTTCCTTAGGAAAATAATTAATTCCATTTCAAGAGTTCTCTCGGGTGGGCGACACAGTCGCTCTGGAATTAAGAACTGACTACGTTTCATGTGTGATCAGTGTCAACTTCATGTTGACATCAAATCTTGTAGTACATACATGAATCTCTGTTCTCCCGGTGGCATAGTAGAAGACAACAAAATTCGCTTTTGTCGCCTGACATTAATAACATAATATGACATATGTATGCTGTGACTTGTGTAATCTCGTGATCGTTAATTTTACTGCGCGAAAATTGAGATGTATAAATAATTAATGATCGTTTTTCATACATGTATCTTAATTGTGAAGACATCTAGCGAATTTTTGCGAAAAGCTGTTTGCGTACGGAGAATTTTCGTAGTTTTTCGCAGAAGAGAGCGCTCACGAGAGAGTAAGAAATTTCCCCATGCTGCGAATTTAAGTGCAAGAAATTTCTGTGGGCTGGTTTACGAAAACTGTCAAAGCTGTGAAGCCAGTGTATATTCAAATTTTTGTTGTTCAAGGCGTTCGTTTACCTTTTCGTAGTTTTAGCTGTCTCTGAGAGAATTTTACCCCCACTCTTTGAACTTTGATAATCAACGAATTTAGTGCAAAAAGTACGCGAACGGAGCTATTGTTCGAAGACTTGATATTCTGTGAATTCCAAGAGATTTCATGGATGCAGCATTGCTTAAATTGAAAGTTAATTTGGCTGATATAACAATTGGTATAACATAGTGAGTGCTAGAGTGTCTTCAGCGTCTACGGGCCATCTTTTGTGTTTTCTGGCAGCTCTTCCCAGCTCTTAGTTGCCGTGCTTCATTTTGGATTGTTCCTCTACCACCGCCTTAGCAACGAGTAATTTATCTCCAGTTTCTCCGTCTTCATTTGATTCGATCTGTGTTAAATTTCAATCTGGTACCAGAAAATTTTGTGATCGGATTCAGTCAATCCTGCTTCAAACTTAGCTGGCCTTACATAAGCTTTAAATTAACGGAAGGCACACATGTACAAAAATTTAGTTTCAAAGCCTCTTTAGGAAGGACCATACACTTTTGTGCAGACTAGGGTAGGACAGTAGCTACAAATATGTTTATATAAGATCGGAAGGGGTTCATTTGATGGCTTTTTACTGCTCCGGGCCTTAAAAGGAAAACCAGAATACTTATGGAATCAACACAAAAAAGCGGTAACTATAAGTATTAATTAGGACTTCGTAACCAATAAAGGGCGCTTCGGACTAAATATTTTGTTATGTCTCACTTTTTGTATATACATACTTTTTAATTAATGCACAAAAACACTTAAATCTATTTCTGTAAACTTTCTGTCTAAGAATAAGTAAACTCACAAATGAGTTAGTTCCATTTGTAGGCGCATCAAATTGGCGACTTATTGTTTCCCCATCGTTCGCTCTTTCGTTTAAAAATCACTCCACAAAGCAGACCATAAAAAGGCTAATTAAAACTGTCTTAAAGATGCATAACCATAAATTCTGGGAAATTGAAGAATACAATCGCGACCACTGTTCGAAATAACCCAACGGATTTATAAAATATTTCTATCGAATGTATTCCATCAAACTTGTAGCATACGACGAGTGTGACCATAACACATTTTGTACACAAAACCAAGAAAGAAATATTTGTAAAATAAAACTAAAATACAAGCCCATCAAACTGTGTGTGTGTGTTTGTTTCCCTCAAAGGCGGCGGTATTTTCATATTTTTTCATTTAGATACAGTCACAGATAAATTAATACGATACATGCGATACGCTACTTGTCTATAAGACAACGAAACAAATTTTGTATATTCGAAATTTCAAATGCATTCGCATTTAAAGATGATTCTTGATTTGGAATGCTTTGTACGCATAGTAAACTACAAGTTTAGTAGTTGGAATAGTACTAGTACTTATCCCATTCGAATTTATTGGTACTTAATTTTTTATTTAAAGTAAAGAACATTGGATTGCTTTTCTACTAGACTTTGAAAGTTTATCATGAGCTTGGGGCCAGTTATAGCTAAGCTATCATTGAAATGCATCATTGAAACAAAACAGTGAAACAGTGGTTTCATGTTTTTGACAGGTCAGTTATGGCAATCATTGAAATATGTTTATATGTGGAGAGCTCTGTCAGTGAAATGGCAACAACAAAGCATACGTTTTGAGGTTAGAGTTGATCATTGAAACCAAAACTGACAGACGAGAACAAAATGAGAAATGAAACACATCAGTGAAACGGTTGAGTTCCAAATTAAAGGAACGAGAATCAGCCGTTCGTTGAAATCGGGTTTGATCAGTGAAATAATAAAATTGGATTTAAAGAAAAGTTTTAATTTGGTATTTTTGTTTGTAAAAAAAACTTGAACTTTTACGAAATTTTACCACTGTGAAACTATATATGTATGTATTAGCTGCAAAGATTATTTTTCGATATATGTAAACCTGTTATTTAACACTGCGTCTTACATAAATTTTTACACAAAAAATCTTTCCTATAATTTGGATTTTAACTATTCTTAAATATCAGAAAAATACCCCAATACTCCATTTATAAAGCGACACTCCCTAAAAAAACTACTTTCATAAAATTTTAATTAAAATTATTTTTATACATAAAATAACCTTAAAAAAAATTTTACGGTCATTATGCAGAAATCAGTGCACTAGTTTACGAGTTATCGACATGCACCATTTGCTACTATGTACTGATATACTGACTGTATTTTGTAACGCACAATTTAAAGCGAACTTTTTTGAGTCATACAGTATGTTAACGAATCTCTATTTTGTATAAGCGATCCTGTAGAACCACGAGGGAGTGCTCTGCATATCGTTCGATTAGTTCCACACACTTGTCGGTAATAAACTTGGAATTGCTCATTTAATAACCTAGCTCGAAACGATAATGTAAAATGCGGATGGGAATGGTGTTTGTAAGAAAAAAAAAAAAAAAACCAAAACTAACGAAATGTGTTTTAAAAATCACACATTGATTGTTACGTGAGGAATAGGCACTTGCGTCCGTGACTAAGATGCAGCAAGTGGCCCTTTTTTTCTTCTAAGACACATCGTATAATAGTGTATAGTATATATAATTGTTGTAGTACAACTCATGAATGAGAGAGACCTTACTTCCAATCCATGTTGTTATAGTGGTTTTATTTTTTTTGTTCCTGTGTTATGTTTTCACTATCGTGCCAGATGTGCAAAACTAGAGTGCGGATTCAAAAACAAATAAAATTTGTACGCGCTGCAGATAAGAATTTCACTTTACGAAGCAGCTATTGTTTGTTTTTCTTAATGACAATTTATTCACTATCAAAATGACTAGGTGAATAGTTACTCACTTTTAACATTTTTAAAATTCCACTCAAGGTTTTAGAGTAGAAAATAAATTAATTTATGTTGAAGTTAAATGTTGGTTTTCTAAGTTGTAAACTGATGTAGTAAATACTTGGCTTTATTTAGACTAAGTCTTTTTGATGCAAGTGAAATTTGACAACTGTTGACATTTTATGTTGTTAAACCACGCAATGATGCTCTGTTGTTTCAAGTACCTATGGTTTTGTGGAACATGCCCCCGGTCTGTGTCAAGGCTTAGTTTTGTTCAGAGATATTTGGAGACATAACAGGCTTTCTATCTTATCATTAGAAGTCGAGTGCAATGTTGGACAAGTTCCAGAGAGGAGTTTTGGGCTATTGACAGGTCATATTCAACTGTCATCTGTGATCTCATCTACCATTTTTCCTGAGGCCCACCACCATTTTAGACCCTTATTGATTATTTTAGCTTCTTAGCATGAATGGATAATTACAATTATCTGCGATCTACAATTGGCACAAATGTGAACCCTAAATATTTTTATACGAGACACTCTCTCTACAATATAGAATACAATATCAATTGTTCATTTATCATAATAGAGTGTGATCTATATTTGTAGTTCAAATTGAGAAGTAAAACCTCTAAGCACAATTACCAGCAATAATAAGTACTTTCAACTTTGTACGTCTATGCATTTTTTCGATCGTGACGTAACTTCCTCATCTATTCCACATCCGCAATTCTTGGAACATGTTCTGTATTCGCCATCGGAAGCAAAGTTCATTAAAATGTGCGCGCAAGTTTAACATGTTGCAAAATTAAAATTCCACCTAAACACTGCAGCATCTCGTGCACGCGTTTTCTAATTTCATATTTGTTTTCTTTCTCTTTGCAGAAAATCAATGCCCTCAATATGGTGAGGTCAACCAGCTGGGTGGAGTGTTTGTGAATGGACGTCCGCTACCAAATAACATCCGATTACAAATCGTCGAATTGGCCAGACGTGGTACTAGACCTTGTGACATTTCGCGACATCTACGCGTCAGCCATGGTTGTGTATCGAAAATACTTGCCAGATACCATGAGACTGGTTCAATTCTACCTGGAGCCATTGGTGGGTCAAAGCCTCGAGTGACCACACCAAAAGTAGTGAACTACATTCGAGATTTGAAGCAACGTGATCCAGGTATTTTTGCGTGGGAAATACGTGATCGACTACTCAGCGAGGGAGTGTGTGATAAGACAAATGTGCCCAGTGTCAGTTCGATCTCAAGAATTCTTCGTAATAAATTGGGCTCGATGCCACATCATTCGCCATCGACACCATCGGCAGCACATCATCACCACCACACGCACCTGTATAACTCGATTTATCAAACCTACCCTTACGGCATGAGATCGGTGTCTTGCAGCAGTCCATCGCCGCCACAAGGTCAACTGAGGCCGACTCATTGTTGGCCATCGTCGCATTCGGTAACAGATATTCTGGCTCATCAAGCGCAGGCGGCGAACAATGCCTTGCGGACCAGTTGTAATGGTAACGTGGGTGCACTGCCATCAATGCCGACCGCCGGATCCCCAGTAGCGACACATCTTGGCGTCGATGAGACTAATTACTACATGTACATCCAGAATGCCAGTATGATGCACCATGGTGGCATGATGACCACAGCGACGGGTTTATGAAGAAACCTCAGTGTGTCTTATAGGTTTAGTGTTAGTTTTTTTTTTTTTTTTTATATATATAAAATGTATGTATGCCTATACTTAATTATTTTTTATTATTTTTTTAATGTTTTGCGGTAACAACTTTTAGTATTAGGTAAAATTATTAAGTTTATTGCAGGAATCAGTTTCGAATTGTTACTATAAGTCCCTTTTAAGTTATTGCCTTGTACTGGGTTTTGGCTTGGTACGTGATTCAATTTTAAGTGCAAGTTTATAAAGTATTATATGGAGAGTTTGTGTAAAATAATTATCCAATAAGGGATACATATTCGATTAAATTATTATATTTAACTTGTGGTATTGTTTTTTGTCGTTAAATAAATACCTTACAGTGAAGCATTGGAAATACGTAATATTGTGCCCACATCAAATGTGAATTTATACTTTTAAGACTATATTATGAGTAAATAAAATCTTTACACACAAATATTATTGTTATGTTTGAATGCGTCTGTGACGCTTTAAATTAACTGAATTTCTTTGCGGGGAACAATAAAATTGGGAATAACAGCAGCACAGTTTTTCGAATAAGCCAGGTTTTGCTTACTTCATCGGGTAAACAATCGAAGTGATCCACTGATTTAAGGGCTAATACCGTGTTCTCACCGGACGAAAGCTCGAGATTTCGCCAAATCTCTCCAAATCTTCGAGGTTTCGCACACATTTCCATGAAATGCATTGAAATCTCGTGCTTTCGCCGAAACCTTCTCGAAATCGGATCTGATCTGATGGATCTATCTATGAGAGGTTGTCAAACTGAACAAACCTAAACGTGAACTTCAGTTTATTTTGGCGTTCATTTTTAGACGTCAAAATATTATATGGGAAAACAGCTGTAGCTAGTGTTGGGATTTCTACCAATTATATTTTTTATTTTTCATATTTTTTATTTAGCTTTTGCATTGTGCATTACTTACCTTCATACATATAAATTGTATGTATTGTTTAATTTGTATGTTTCACTTATGGTATGTTTCAAAAATCGATCGCTTTTTGGTTTCCGAAGTTGTCGACTCTCAAGTCCCAACACTGATACCGGCAGTCAAAAAACAGCTGTTGGTTTGTTCTTTCCCGTCACTTAAAAAAGGACAGACAATGACATTCGAAATTATCTCAACTTGGTGCGAACGGTTTACGAGATTTCGGCAAAAGTACATCGAAATCTCGAGATTTCGCTTCGCAGTGAATTAGGTCTCTGGACGTTGCCGTACGCAGACATGCAAATTTGCATACTGCATCTATAATGACATTTCGCTCAGTTTTGTCGAATTTTCGTTAAATTGCTTCCATACGTAGGGAGAGGTTTCATTTGCACATTCCGTACGTGGTAGCAGGTAGATATGACAGATGCATACTCGTATTTGAGTGCATTCAATGACAACAACAAACGTGGCCGACCTAAAGCTATTCTATGTGAGCGAAAACATTTTGCATACCATTCAACAAGCAGGGTCTTAAGACAATACCTCACGTGTACAGATTCTACGTGGGAGGAGATAATGCCGTACCCATTAAGGTGGCTCTACATATGAACTACTGATCAGCAGAAACGCATGCTTCAAAAACTATTATTAGGGTTGGTACATCAGTTACAGAAAACACTATATCCTTAAATATTGTGCGGAATATGATTACACACCTTTAAAGCAGAATTCCGAAAACTATAGAAAAAAACAAGATCACAACCTGGAAGGCATGGGGTATGCACTAAGAAAATAACCAAATAATGCTGCATGAATCTTAATAAAAACAATTTACGCATCCTTACATCGATCCTGTGGAATCAACTACTATCAGAGAAAGTAGCTATAGCTTGAGAAGCAATGACTGCAATGAATCACCTGCCAATGACCTACATTAGATTAGATTAGATTGTAGGTTGATGTGGGAACTAGTCACCTTGCCACTGCGGCCTCCGTGGGCCTATTGTGACTTCCTCATTTTAGAGCTCGTTCAGTATTCCTGAATTGTCTATGAAGTCAACTAGGTCTTTGGGCGACCGATATCCTCTGCTTCAAGGTGGAATTACGATTACGTGTTCTGCTTAGCCATTCACAGTATAGAATTTATGTTCTGCTGATTCTTCGACTTCATTGCACGTTCTGCCAATGACCTACAAAAACTGAAATATTTGGCCAAAAGCCCAATAACAGGTCAACTAATTATGTCTTTACAACTTCACTCTCTTAATTTTTTAGATAAAATCTCTCTTTATTTCCAAAAATGTGCTCCATTATCTTAGAAAATTCCTTTCCAATATTATACCAGATAACAATCGTATTCCAGTACAAACACTCATTTAAATATGATTTACAAAAAGTGATGTATTCTCAATCCGAAATACATGCATATGTATGTATATATTTTATATTTTAACACCATATTGCCACTCTCGTTGCGGATGACTTCAATCAATGCATGTAAAGTCGTTCATCCTTTTCTGACAGTACGATCACATTACAAAAGTAAGGCGCACTGACATTAATCAAGCATGGAGAGAAATTTCACAGAACGTTCATCCTAAATGTGACACTTTCTTTTTGTGCGACCATACTCATCTATCGGAATATCCTTGTAGAGTAGCACATTGAACTGGGCGTGAATAGCATGTCCTACTTTCTTTCTCTCCTCTTTCCATTTGTTACGAGCCTAACGAGTAATTTGATCTAAAACGTACGCAGAATCGATTCTTTCTAATAAAATTATTATTATATTATTTTAAATTTATTTATTTTCACTAAAAATTCACAAGAAAAATTAATGTTCTTTCATTAATAACAAAATAAAAATAGAAATATCGGCGGTAATGTATAAAGTGTTGATAAGTGCTACATTGAATACTCGTAGTTTATTTTCAGTCGACCGGTTAAATTATTGAACTAATTTAATTAACAAACTATTTAATTTTGCAACTTAGAATGAAATTCTTAAAGGAAGAATACTTTTTGCGTTTATCGCGATCGATTTCAAGTGGAAATCGTAAAAATCAACAAGTGATACTTATGCACGACAACACTTTATTGCAGATAAGCATACAATCTAACATCGTTACATTCTTCTATCACAACATTTATTTCCGAGACATTCTAGTGACAGCACTCATTTTCGTACACTTCCTGTTTAATCCAACCGAAACAGAAATATCCCACACCTAAGCCAAGGATCACGGCCAAGCATAGCCAATAGTTGAAGGTCATGAAAATCAACATCAGTAGATATGATATTACAATTTGAATCAGATTGAGCAGTGTTTGAATAAGATGCGGAGCACTGAGTATCCTCTGCCTGCAAGTAAGTTGAGCGCCAGCGTGGAGTGGTGTATTGGAGCAGGATCCTTCGTTGGAATTATTACTTTTGGATTGTAGGGCAAGAATGCGTTCGTTTTCTCTTCGTAAGACTTTACGAAGATGGTACTCTCGGCCGAATTTGAGTGCTTCATACAAAAATGCAACGACAAAAATTCCCAATGCAGAGAATACAAATTCGGTTACGGTGTACGCTAGCCATCCCTTCCATAGAATCTTTTCGCAATGACCCGCATGGAACTGTAAGAAAAATATGAAGAAATGGAGTTAGTTGAGTTATTTTGTAAAAAGCAGAGAGTATATATATTCAATATGAACAAGTAAAAAGTAAGAAGTGTGGAAAAGGTTGCCATATGAACTTAAGTTTAATTGTTAACCGATATTATTGATTGATTTTTGCTACACAGGCACATCATTATGGGCAGGATCCTCTTATCAATAAGACATGATGTGGTGTGTTCTCTTTACAAAAAGGAGCACCAGTTTTCAAGTCGCAACTGCCACAACGTTCATATATGTTAGTGTCAGTGCTTCCAAGCCCTCACCCAACCAATAAGTTACTATTTCCGAATTTTAAAAAAGAGCTCAAAAGACAGAGTTTTTCGTTCAATCAAGATCCAATGCCTTGCCGCTGTTATCATTTTTAGAAACCTTGTTGCAATAGACAGCAATTTTTTATTTTGACAGATCGAAATGTGGGGCTTGGGTCATTTCACTGACATATTGCCCTTTTTGTGTCAGGGTGCAGATTTGTCTACCTTGACTGACTAAAATTATGAAAATCTACGAAATTTTACGAAATATAGAGGACTTCGTAGTTTTCACAGAACAGAGAGCTCACGGGAGAGTAAGAAATTTCCTCAAGCTGCTGTCAAAGAAATTTCTTTAGGCAAAAATATGAGATCTGTCAAATGATTGTGTTGATGTTGGCTGGCAAGATAATTTGAACTAAATCAATACAAAGAAAATGACGTCTAAAAAGTGGGCAGTTTTTTTTCAAACCGTTCCCGTACTATTTTGGAGATTTGTCTTTTTCTAAGAGAATTTTACGCCCACTCATATGTAATCAATATGTACTACAACTGGACACTAACCATAAGGTAAGCTTGCATTTGAACTTTGGATTTTTAAAGGTTTTCTGTTGAAAAAGAGTGTGAAATATGATATGCGGCACAGTCAGTTACGCAAAACGAAGGATAAGCCATTCAACTTTGAGTAAAAAACCTTGAACCAAATCCTTACCTGCAATAGCTGATAAGATACGCATTATCGAAAGAAAATATAAATTATCAGAATAGTCTTGGTGTTCAAAAGACACTGACAAGTTGCCTCTTTGTGATTTGTTGTGTTATAAGATTTAAGTATAACAATAATTAGGGGAAAGCTAGTAAAGCTTTGTGCAGACTTGGGTTGTGATTGGTTGGTGTCTAGAAGATTTTAATTTGTGTATCAATTCTATCTAAAAGATGTTCTAAAAGATTTCGTTTTTAAGTATGAGGTAATGGTCCTTATATTTCTTGTGCAAAAAGTGGTTAAAGTGCGGAATGGGCGCTAATTAGTTCAATGAACTTTGTTTATCAATATGAACGCTTTTGGGGCGGCTTTCGATACTAAATTGTACATCTAGATTGAAATCAACGCTGCACTTGAGTATGCCTTTAATAAAACATCATCAACAAAGGCAAACACATTCTAAATTTGATAATCTTTCTCTTTGTCACTCACTCTGCATTATCTTCTGTTATCTCTTATTATTTTTTTAAGATAAACAGAGATTCACTTTCAAAAAAACAATATGTATGTATAATTAACTCACCGTCATGATCATTGGACAAGTCCTGGAATCTGAAGTGTCTCCACCGTCACCATGATCGTGATCCATTTTGATATATGTAACCGATTAGAGAAAAGCGAATAATGTAATGCAAGCAAACGCGATCTTCCGTTTGAATACGAGCGTATCTTCTTCACGACTAAGTTCAATTTCTGTGTAGAACCTTTTTTTATAAATAAAATATACAAACTTATCAGAAAATTCAATGTGTGTTAATCGCAAAACCGGGGAATCCAGCGCTGTGTCTTATCAGTCAGTACTTGGTGCTAAGAGTACAATACTCTTTATCGCATTCTGTAAGACTACAGGTAGATGGTCTATCGTCATCGGCTTAGTGGAATATTTTCCTTTTTGAAATCTAAATTCAAATTTCATATTTCCACTACATTAGATAGTCATCAAACATGCATAATTCGAGTAAGACTTATATGGATGTGCTAGTGTAATCAATAATAAGTTCTGCAGTATTATTTTATGATCGCTGTTCAGGAGTGATAAGAAAATTCTATTGTTTTTGTTGGCTTTTTTATTTTAAGTGTTGATAGCAACACGCAAGGTACGTGTACTTCATACCATACGACTGAAACAATCTGAGTTGTAGCTCTGTATCCACCTGAAAATTAAACCCAATGGAATATTTTCATTAAGATCGTGTGCAAAAAACTTATCGAAGTCAATTGAATTAATGGAATTAAAAAAAAAATCGGCATTATAGACTCGGGTGCAAAATGGAATCAGTTTGAATGAAACAACTTATGAAGCTTCATTGTTAAAGCTTTATTGTATGTGGTTTAAATTTTTTCACAATTATTCTTCTTGCAATAGACCTACCTTGATGTTCGTAATTGCATCGTAAGACTATTTATAATCGATTGCACTTATCGTTAAAAATTACCTTGAGTCACAAAAGACTCGACCTTACATTATTTTGCTGATTTAATTAAGCATTGAGCGCTCTCTACAATTAATACTTCTTTCAGGAAAATTACATATTGGAGTCATCCTTTTTGAGGCTACATTCATAAGAATCATCGTTTCATCTTTATTTCACCTAGATCTGGGATAATTTATTGAGAATATGTATTTTATTTATTTTATCATTCTAAGATTCGAATTTCGATTTCAGCCTATAATAACTTTTAAAGGTACTTTTTGCAAATTAAAACCCAAAAAAAAAGTGTTATCGCGTTATCTTCATTATCAAACAAAAGAATCATTCTTAACAGTTATTTTCTTTATTTCTGAATGTTTATGCAGCTCCTTAATCTTTTCTGCTCTTGGGCCCAAATTTGGTAATTTTGCTTCGTACTCTAAGTGTCATCTATCAAAAAACTCCAAAGCCTAAAAAGTACGTTTATATGAATTGACCTTTGAATTGAACTACACAAATTAGTTTTTATTACAAGAGCACTCCCTAAAACGGAGAATTTACATAAAATTTCGTAGTACTCATTGAAGAGAGTGCACTCGGTTTTCTTAAAACGACAACACTTGACTAGCAACCTGAACGACAATGACAGCTTCTCCCGTTTGACATTTCCTATCACCGCTTTGGATGGCCAGCTGTCACTCGGTCTCATAACACTTTTTTAGTTCTGTGCGTAAATTTTTTTTATAAATTCTTAAAATGAACTGATTTTCATTAAAATATGAACAATTTGTTGCGAACAATTTCACAAAGTAGAACGTGTACTTCACGATTCTCCCAATGTCTGCAAAAGACATTGCCTGTAGCTGCCACAAGGCCCAGCAAAGCATTTCACACAACCGCCGTTCTGGGTGAATTCTGGGAAAGGGAAAAGAAAGGCGGCTACCGCACAGAACTGCCTCTTCCATCGAAGAAACAACTTATCCTCGAGGGAATGAAAGAACTTAAACAGGAAATTGCTCTCTGGAAACAAGAGATGAAAGAGAAGTTAGACAGCGATCCGATGTTAATCTTTCGACCGGGTTTGTGATGACAATCTGAAAGGGTTTCTGGCTTAATGTCTTACATTTTTAGGTGAAACCGATGTTGTTTTCCAATTCAAGAGTCAAGAAGATATCAGTAAATGGATTGTCACTACGGATAATGATCATAATGAAGGCAAAAGCACTGCGAAGCTAGAGTTAAGCGATTCAAATGCCGGACTGTTTCATGGTTATGTCACCGGGGACTTTCTGAAGGACGGCAAAATCAAGAGAACAGGATATGCAAACATACGCACGAAAAGAGTCAGAGTAAGGCCACCTATCATAAGCATTGTTCTTTCCATTTACAAGGGAATCTTTTACGCAGAAATCGTTCAAAAGAGAAACAACGTATGACTGGACGCAGTACAATATTTTGGTCCTTAAGGTGAGAGGCGACGGGCGCTCATATCTAATCAATCTTCACACAGAGGGTTACTTTGACCTCCTCTGGAATGATGTCTACCATTATGTGCTTTACACCAGAGGTGGCCCTCACTGGCAAACCGTTCGAGTGAGTAGTTACAAATGTTTACCGCTTCTTTTTTTTTTTTTCAAATATTCAAACACGAACTCCTTCCTTAGATACCTTTTTCAAAGTTCTTCTTCGCATCGAAAGGTCGCGTACAGGACCGTCAGAATGCCATTTGTCTAAACCGTGTCACACATCTAGGATTCTCCGTCGGCGCAAAAGCCGGACATGATGGTCCTTTCAGCTTGGAAATCAGCTACGTCGGTCTTGAATTTGACCCCAGCCATCAGGAAGAGTTTGCGTACGAAATGTACAAAACGGACAAATACATCGTAGCCACATAATGCACTGGAAAATAAAAAAGAAAGAACTTTTTATTGCAAAAGCCGCTTGTGTCAGTCATTTATATAAATTTTATTTTACAGCGTCTATTTTAGAAATTCGCATTTAACTGAAGGAAAAAGCCAACCAAAATAGAACTAAATTATCCCTTTTACTCCGCCTTGTTGAAACTTAAAAACTAGATGCACTAAGTGCAGACTATCTGTGTTTATGTTTGTTTCTTCAAGATTTTATATGTATTTTTGTTAAGAATATAACTGAGAGCAGCCGCTACAGTTGTTGCACCAGTTAAATACCATAGTCCTTGGAGTAGCGAATGGTCTGAAAAAGAAAGCGTGAGTTTTAATTGAGAGTTGAGTGCTCTAATGCTTTGAGAGATGAGACTTACCAAGATAATTCCAAACGGGAGCACCCAGGCTTAACCCGATGGCAGTGAGTTGCACAAAGGTGTTTACTTTGCTGATAAATGTCGGTTCCAGTTGGGCAGTAACGTGTGTGGCGTCAAAGTATCGAGACAAAGTTTTCTGAAATTGTTTTTGATTTAAAAAGAGTTTCTTCGATTATGCAGTGAACTGCAGCTTAAGGAAAGAGTTTTGTTTTTCTGATTTCACGTGGCACTGTTGCCCGTAGTGTTAGCATGTAATTTGCCCTAGAACCTAGTTGAATGCGTTCAGCCTGGATCACGTTTCAATACGTATTCTGGTTACATACAACAGTTCCAACTCGAGACTCCATTCAGTCAAAAAAATCACTTTTAGGGTCCAGTATAGGGCAACCACCAGACTGTTTTTCACGGTTCAAAATACTACTCCTTTATATACAAAATTGGAAGGAGCTTAGGCGCAACAACAGCTTAAAAATGCAGGCGAAGGGTAGGTAAGAATACAGCCTGTATGATTGTCGTTGTCTGTTCAACAACTTTCAGACATCAGACGAGGGTAATACAGTATAACGCGCTATCTTAGCGAAAGAATTAGAAGTAAAAACTGTGCTGGGACTACAATAATAGACTTCCTAATAGTCAAAGTCTGTCCGTATCTCACTGTATCTAGATAAGTTCAGTCACAATAACTTGTACTGCACTATGAGCATTCAATTCATCTCTAATCTGGCGCTTAAATGAGGGTGGCTGCTTTGTACTTTGAACTCGAATGGAAACTCCAAGTTCGCTAAGAATTTCAGTTGAAATTGAATCACCAATGTCGTGTTGCATGAATCTGCAATTTTTTTTTTCAATAGAACAATTAAAGTGAGAACTAGAAGCTTCCAAGTATAGAGAATAGTTTTTTCTGATCCCTTTAGTTTATACTTGCCAGAGTGATCGTTATGAAGTCGATAGAATTTTAAACTTACCGGTGGCGGCAGGCTGATATAGCGAATAACAAAGCCGGCACCCAGCAGGAAGACATCACGGAACAGGATGGTGCCAGCAAGCCACAGCGGCAATAAGTCGCAGTAGCCCATTGATACCACCAGTGATCCGATCAACAGCTTATCCGCCATTGGATCCAGAAATGACCCAGCTTTGCTGGCCTGAGTTGGCCAATGGCGTGCAATTTGTCCGTCTAGCTGTAAGGAGCTTGATTTTATTCATTAACATGTCGCCAAAGCGAGCTAGTCATATTCACCAGATCTGTCACTCCGGCCACGATAAGCAAACCTATTGCCAAACTGAAATCACCGTCCACAATCACATAGCCAATGTATGGAGCCAGAAATGCTCGTCCTACCGTCAACAAATTCGGGATAGTCATGATGTTCTCTCGCTCGATGACCTCCTCCATCCGCTCGCGCATCCTCTGTTGCACATTGGATTTTGTTTTGCGGATGTCCTTGACTAGGACATTCTTGCGTTCGATGAAGCTTTCACGCTTCTGTTCTATT
Source organism: Chalcosyrphus nemorum (assembly GCA_949716465.1). Taxonomy (NCBI): domain Eukaryota; kingdom Metazoa; phylum Arthropoda; class Insecta; order Diptera; family Syrphidae; genus Chalcosyrphus; species Chalcosyrphus nemorum. Next base: position 14,744,245 of record OX454333.1, on the reverse strand, counting down.
ACGTTCTGTATGATGTCACGGCTCTTGATCGTTCTCATGTGCAAAGATTGCTTCTTTGAGTCGGCATACAGCCGCAGCGAGACAATATCCCATCGCTGATAGTCCAGCAGCGAGGTCTTTAGTAGACCAGTGGCGGCAGCATAGCGATTGAGGCAGGTACCCTCGCGGGTAGTTCGCAATAGGTCTGTCAGACCTTTGCACATTCCCGGACGATTCATCTGGCGGAAGATAGTGGTTGGCAGCATGTTCTATTTTTTTTTTTAGGGTTTAACACTGAAACAATTGGAGCACAAGTTAGCAGGGGCCGGTAATTGGATTTGCGAGAATTTGCGTTCTAAAAATAGTTACATATCACCTTGTTGTGGGCGCACTCGAAGTACGTGATGAAGCGGGTCTGGGGGTAATGTGACCGATTTAACATCGAATTTGATGGGGAACAACCGATCGGCTGGTTTCAATTGCTCTGTGGAGCAAATACCACGGAATTTCCGAACGCGGTTTTGTAGTTTTTGCCGTATTTTGATCAGGGAATGAAAGCCAGAGAATGGCAATCATATGGGACACTTCATGTTTTTCTCAGTCCAAATGTCACATTTGCTCTTATCAGCTGAGTTGACGAAGTTCACGTGTAGGTGGCTAGGCTGCATGATGGAAAGGTAGTGCTTGAAAGATGGTACCAAATTCGTATGTTTTTTTTTTATTCGTTGTGCAACAAATTTGTTGTCACAGGAAGCAAGAAGTTAATTCTACATAGAAATGTAGGGAATTTTAAAAACTTTTTCATAATACTCTTAAATATTTGTCATGAAAACGATGATTGTAAAAACAACATAAGTGAAAAAATAAAATTTTTGTTTGGCTTGTTTTGTTTTAACAATCATCGATTCGTTGTCGTGGCCAATGAAACATACATGTGTATATGACAGCTACGGTTTATTGACGTTCATGTACTTTTTTCACTAAAATTCGTTTTTTTGTTTTTCAAATAAAGCAAATTTATAAAATCGAGGAATCGAGTTGGGGTGATATTGAGATTGGTTTGAGAATTTCAGCATACCGAATCGAAAGATTAAAAAATTGAAATGTAGTTGAACTGACAGATGAGTACAGTGACAAGACAACTTGTCAGTTCAACCACTTAATTCAGGTATACACTGTATTTTCTAGCTCGATCCAGCTCTGTAAGCTGAACACTGTTTTGTCTGGGTTTGAGTGCCTCCAGCTATTTATTGGATATTCTCACTCTTAAGAATTACTAAGCTAAGTTTTGCTAATTTTGTGAAGTAATTGGAAATAGATCCTGCTTGTTATAGGAAGCAGTGACATCTGAAAGTGAAGGAAGAATTTGAGACAAGGTTATGCAGGACAGGACATAAGTAAGTTAGTTCAATTGGTAAAATTTGAAAATCTAAATATCTTTGTGTTTTGATTAGATTACAAGTTCAATGTCATTGTTTTGAAGGTTTCATTGATCAAATTCATAGATTGTAGAGTTAAAGGTACGCTTTCACGCGATAAAAACAATTTGACTAATTAACATTGTACGAGTATATACTAGGTGCCAGTTATCGATTTCAAACAATTTCGTTTGTCACAATTGTATTAGGTTTACGGTGTATACCAGCGGTTTTATGGCAGTTGGTAGCTGATTATATACTCAATGCTTATTATCTTTACTATTATTGCAGATGGGCAGATTTCTTAATCTGAAAAATGTTTATCGCCAATAAAGTTTTAAAAATACTTGTGTTAAGATTATAACTAGAATTATGAAGTTCAGTTTCGGTTGGGGGTCGTTTCTGAGAACAGCACACGAGTGGATTGCTAGAGAATGTAAGCAGTTGTATATAAGATTTATTTAAATCTTTTTATATTCATTTTAATCTTAATTTTAATTTGCAAGTGATAAAAAATAAAAAAAATAATTTTGTGAAAAGATGTAGTTATCTTCATCGCTTTCACTAGTATAGTACATTTTATTTCATTTAGAAGTGTGAATTCCCAAGAAATAAAATGATGTGATTTTCTTATTAAAATAGACTAAGATGTGTCCAAATTAAGAAAATTCATTTCAAACGAAATAATTCAGCGATCCAGAATATTTGTGTTAATAAATCGCAACTATTGGTAAAATATTGACAAAAAAGTTCCAATTCCCGTAATGTCATATTAAAAAATTCTGTCACGACTCTTATCTCTCGTAAAAGTCTGACCAACAGCCGAAAGAAGTCGTGAAAAATGATCTCAAACCTTTTTTTTGGGACAGAATATGACTTTTAAGGACAGTAGCAGTTTGAGGTTTCCACCCTCTCAATCCACTTATTTTCACCTTTTGGTCCTTGCGAAACTCCCTCATCAAAGATTTCATTGCGAGGGTACTTCGTTCATGTTGACAGTATGCCCACTGCGTAGCTGACTGCTTCCGAAGCACCTTGCTAATCATACGTCTGGTGATGTCTAGGGTTAGATCCTCCTTCGGTTTATTTACCAGTAGGTGTCGTTCTTTGTTATACATATAGTGGACAATAGAATTTTCTGAAGGTCTGTCGGTACTATGTCAGCTACTACATCTACATGCCGGGCTGTAGATGGTTGCTCGGAAGGGCGTTGGATACTAGTCTCAATGCATTGATACTGTAAATCATTCTAAGTTTACAATTTTGATGCCGTACTTGACTTCCAGCGTGATGGTTCGGAAATTCTGCATTCCCGCCTCAACATCGTCTTTCGTCGACTGATGTCGCTGGTAGAATGTGCTACCATATTGGTCTTTTGGCCTTCTGTCTCGCCGATTATAATTTGCAATAAGTTACTTATTACTTACTTTTCTGTTCTGTATTCCCTTGTGGAACCTAGGGCCTCTATTACGCCGTCATGTACGGTTTCTGTCAATGTACCTCAGTTCTGCACATCTTTTTCCCACCTGCGTGCCTCCATCGCAACCGTTCTGTGCGCCATGTTCCCCAGGAACCGCTGGGTATCCTGATTCCATTGCATGGCTTGCTATGGACAGTCACCTTTTCGGAACGTGTGACCAATAAATTGCCACTTTCGTCGTCGGAGATACGGTTGGGCCAGATAACCCTTACGATAACTAACTTTGACTCGGAATAAGAGGGAAATAAATATCTCCGTAGATTTTATGCATACTTTCAAATAGTCTTTACGAACTTCGTAAATGAAAAGCTAAATTGGTTTGATAACTATTTTCTTATCTCAATTCAATACCTTCCGGTAACTGTCACATAATTCACATATATATGGTTTAATAACTCATTGACTTACTTATTGATAATTACTAGAATAACCATGAAGTAATAGTTACATTTTAAGCACCTATCAACTGTTCTTCAACAGGCTTTTTATGAGTGGGAGCTCACATTAAACAAAACTTTGCAAGGTTTATCGTAGTTTAAAGTTCAAGCACCTATTTAATGTTTGTGTTATGCACAAAAACATATGAACCTTAACACGACGGCAAATGTTTTCTTCTCCACTTTTGAAAAAAATTGTTTAATTTTTAGCGTTCAATAAAAAAAATATGATGAGCTCGCTCATAAAAAGATAAATTTTCTAAAAGTGATGAATTATGCCAAATTGTGGAACATATCGTGAAGTTACATTGGACGACTTGGAAAAAAAGTTAGATACGGCAATTTCGCTTACTGACGTACGCTGTGCCGGGCTAAATCATTCCAGGATAAAATGTCAAACTTGTAGAGAAAAAACATTAGGTCCGTTCGCGTACCCTCCCAAAACAGCAAATTCTTACGAAGACCTGTTGGCGTACGCAGAATTTCCGTAGTGTAAAAACATTTCCACATGTTAAGAGTTTTTAGTGGAAGAAATTTCCTTGGGGTTGTCAAATCAGCGTAATTTTAGTTCTCGATGATAGAATTTTCACCCATTTTTTGAAATTTGATAATCCACGAATTTTAGTGCAAAAAGTACGCGAACGGACGCGTCATCTGTCAAAAAATTCAGAGACAAAAAAGTACCTCTAAATGAATTACCCTTTTCAAACACGCTAGAGAATATTACCAAAAAAAGTTTAGAAACAATTCAAACTTTCAGAATAGTCATGGTACTGTAATTACTTTCGAACAGGAAACCATATTAATACATGTGGCATGTTGCTTTCTTTTAATCAAATAGATTGGTAGAAAATATGTTTATTGAATTTGCCATTCACTTATCACTTGTATTCAAATTTCCAATAAATTTTAATAAGATCGTGAAACATTTTTCTTTTTTTATTTAATTAGATTAAAGTTTTATGGAACTACTTTCAATTTACATATATACAGACATACATATGTATGCATATTTTGTATCCCCTTATAGGTCATACAACCTCTATTCCTGTTACAGAGTATCGTGTACTGTTTCTAGAAATGTATTTAAGCTCTCCCAAAGTATGGCTACGCTTCAAGTGTCCAACATTGTAGAGTAGGTATACGTAATAGCTCAACGGATCTTCTGCTTTCTTCCGTTAATAGGTCTTTTTGAAATACTTGGTCTGATATTATTCCTCAATTTTGAACCGTATGGCCAACTTTTTTAGTTGAATGAATGTGCCTATTGGTTCCTGGCCCGTTCTTAGATGTAGACGACACGGACTCAACGGTGGGGCCCAACCCTTAATAGCTCATATTTTGGACAACATTTGAAAAACCGATTCTTTTGATAATATCTAGTTAAGTTCCACCATCTATTGAGGAAATCCTTCCAAGACGATGGTAACTCTTTATTCTCTTTAATTCTTGTCCAACAATAACAATGAATTCAATCGTACTCCGATGATTTTTGCTCGACGATTACTGAGCTAAAACAAGCACTTCATAATGCTTATGATTTTTCCTGCGCTGAATGACTATCCATAATCATGAAACATTCTATCTCCCTGTACGTGAACACAATTTGCAAACTCTTATTGTAATAAGTTCAACATTTTACTTCCAAGGCATATACAAATCTCAACCATACAATGACCACAACACCTACTGAATAGCAATTAACATATCTACTCGACAATCATTTAAGGGTAGTTGTAGTGTGCCTTTTATGTATGTAGTTCTTAAAATAGGATAGAACACTTAATGCAATGCTAATACCGCAAGTACCAATGAGAAAAAAAAATTACAATATTGCACCTTGATTCAAGAACGATGAATCAGCGATTAGGGAATCAAAGGTGCGGCATAAACAAAGAGATTATTTCTTTCTCCATCTCCGTATTGAAAGAAATGATGCTCGTACTTAATTGAAGTTGCAGAATTACTTAAGCTCTTTTCGTTCACTGTCTCCATGTGGTAAAAATGAATTTGAAGCAATTCGAGTTCTTTCTGAAGTAGAAGTGAGTGTGTGCCATAAACCTCCTTTGTTCCTGGTCTTAAAAAGAGCTCAAATGTAAAAGATACAACCGCACGACTTAGGATATAAAAAAGTCTTTTAAACAAAGAATCACTTTCATCATCAAACTCACTCAAACGACTATCGCACACTCCCACTCAAAATTATCATTCAGCTGTTTAGCTTAAGTGACTCTTATCATTTGTATCGCTTTGCTAGTCACTACACTATCGCTGAACAAACTCAATTTGTGCAGTCTCTACAGAAAGTGCGCCGTTTGCGACATAGACACAGACGCTCCCCCTTTACACCCATTTCAATAAAAGATAGACCAGTTGGTGCCTCTGGCTTTTATTTGCAGCCTGTCAAGTGATCAGTCCACGATCGGTGCGCGTCGAAGTAGAAACGATTTCCGCTCCAACATAATTTATCTCTGGTTTAAGGAAACATTTTTTTTCTAAAAAAGACCAAACGGAAGCCAGTTTAAAGCCGTGAATTGTCTCTACTTGAGTCGTATTGTGAATTTAATTAAAAGTTTTCACAATTTCGTGTGTTGAATCTGATCAATTAAAGAGTTCAAGTGTAAACAAGCAAAAGGTCAGGCGCGATCTGTGTTTTCATTTTTCTACCTTTGATCCGTAACAAAGAGACCAAGAAAAGTTCACTTACACTTTATACTGTGATCTGTGACATTGACCTAATAGTCATAAAAAGTTTAAGGCGTGTAGCATGTGTTATAAAAAAGTAGCACACAAATTTAAAGTTACGAAACATATTCACTTTCTCCTGCGATCATCTAAGTAGGTTAAGATCAACGCAAGATCGGGTTTTGGCGCCGAAAATTACAACGAGAACTAGTGACGTAAAAAACTGCAACTGCAGCTGCATTTTTCCTTTTACCAATTGAATCCACTCTTGATGTGGTGTTAAGCAACATGATACCCCGCAGTAGTATCACAGAGAGATAATTGCATTATACAAACAACCAGCGAGTAGCTAGGAGTAGGGGGCACCCCTTCATGGTGCAAAACATCCGCGAGGAGAGCCATTTCGCCCAAAAAGACCAGTGAGTGCGAGTGTTTTTTTTTTTTTTTTTTTTTTTGTTTAGTCGTAGATTCATCACCATTGCCATCATCATCGTGAATTGAGGGGACATTGAATGAATGGCGGCCCATGCCGCTCCGTTCATTGTAATATTTTTGTCTGTTTGCTCTGATGATATAACGAACACAAACACAGGCCAGTGATGACGGTTTGATAATACACTTAGGCTACTTGTATGTAAATTAAATTTAAATTTTGCTCTTTTTTTTTGTGTATGATCTGCTTGTATCATTGGGATTGCCACTGATTAGTATCATCTTTGCAATTGAGATACATTTTGTGTATTTAAGCCGGTTTGCCGGGTGGTGGTGGTTGGTGTTTATTTGGACTATTTTTAGTGCGTTAGTTGGGTTTTTTTTTGGATATCTTATTGCAATCGTCAATATCCAAGTCAATTAGTAAAGTGTGTTGGGAAAAATGTTTGAAATCGGTTTGAAATTTACGTGAAATCTGCCTCTTTTGTTTGGGTTCTTTGCTTAATTGATTGATTGTCGTCGAAGTGGTACTATAATAATTGGCAAGTGTAATGACATGACATTCGTTTTTTGTATTGTTATTGTTGGTTTTTTTTTTCACTTGTGGTCCAATTCAATTGACGGACTTAAGATTTATTAGGCACGTACACCGTGTGTGCCCTCATGACCTTCATTTGTAAGGGAAACTTCCGTTAGGCAGTTTGTGCACAGAGAATGAATGTTAATCGTGAGATTGTTGCGTCAATAGTGCTTTTGTGCTGAATCTTGAGGCATAAGATGTGCTGGATTCGCGTCAGCTGGATTCGCGTCATTCTTATAGCTCTGGCAAAGTCCTGAGTCAAGAATTACTCACCTAAAATTATCCTCAAAACAATTATTTGAGCAATATTTGTACACTACAGAGAGAGAGAGAGAGAGAGAGAGAGAGAGAGAGAGAGAGAGAGAGAGAGAGAGAGAGAGAGAGAGAGAGAGAGCGAGAGAGAGAGAGATAGAGTGGGTGTCATAGCTCAGTGGTTAGTGTGTTGGGCATATTGTTCGAATCAAGGAAAATACCGAAAAGTAGATGGAAGGTAGATGGGTACCCTGTGACAAGAAAGTCACTGCTAACTTAGATCAAAAGTTGAATATATTAAAGATAATGTTTCAGTAGAAAGATTGAATAAAAATATCAAATCTCTGTACTTTACTGTAAATTGGGCAATAACCTATGTAAGAAATTTTTATAACGAATAAATCTATCTATCTATAAAAAAATTCGAGTTTATTGTGTCCAATCATTTAACCCTGGCAATACAGTAAAGAAAGTCTGCTGCTAGCACCACCCAGATAGTAATATGAATATCAGTAGGTCCATCAGCTCAATGTTGCCTAGGTCCTCCAGAATTGACTTCCAAGAGTTCTCTTTCAACTGACGGCTAGGGCAGGATAGATACACAGCAGGTGACGAATAGATTCTATTACTTCTCTGTAGCTTCTACAATAGTAATTGTGCCCAAACCGAGTAGAAGTCCCGTGGCACAATGGCCGATAATAAACGACCCGTGCGCTATAACGACTGAGTTTAACCGGAGTTGATTATCGCTTCTTGCTGAAGGACTTACTTTACTCTGTAAACCAGGCGCCTAACGATGAGGGGTTGTTGTGATGCATCCGCATAAGTGGAAATGCGTCTCGAAACGATGATTTTTGCGAACGCTTAAGTGGGCACATGTTATAATGAAACACATCTATAGGCATGATATTCCAGGGACGGCTATTTCACACATTGCCTCGTGCCTCTTGACCTGAACGTTGCAATCCTTGTCCGGTTTTGTCATTCGTGGAGTCAAAACCATCGACCAATTATTTTTGAAAACCACTGATACGATTGTAGAAGAATGGTCTATGTGAGGTTAAATGTATTTTGCTATAAACTATAAATTGTTCCACGTTCTTGTAAAATTTAACAATTCATGGTTTCCTTACGCACATTCCGATTCTGTTAACTTCACAACTCTCCAATCCGCGATGACAGAATACACTTCTTGTATAAATGAGAGTACTTTCTGAATATAGCTAATAGGACAGTCCTTTGTGTTTTAGACTTCTCATAATACATTTTTGGTAAGTATAACTAGATCGACAAAACTATTTGTAAAGTCAAACTAATTAACTCAGCGATAGTTTTTTTTCCAATTTGGAGCCTTTGCTCTTTGTCCAAATTTGTTGTTTTACAAAGTAACTCAGTCAATCCGTGTATTCATGCAGTAAAAGTAGCATAAGTTTAATTTGTACAAGTACAGGCATCAATTAAGTAATTAAGATAAACAACTATTCATATTACTCATGAATATATACTTACGTAAGTCAACAGATGAAAATACCTGTGACAGAAAATAGGGTTCAGTAATTCAAATCTCGCAACTCTATCACGGCAGAATGTAACATTGTACGAGGAGTCAGCTATATAGCTTAAAGTCTATGATGTATTGGATTCCTTTTCACATCCAAGGGTGTGGATACGTCTTAGGAGTACTAGATTCCTTGAGTTGCCAATAAAAAAAGTACTAGGCCACAAACATCCCATAAAGGGCCAAGGACTAGCACCTCAGAGTGCACGTTATGTGCGGTGAGGGTTTTTGCGGGAGCATGCAATTTTAAGCCTTCTCCGAAGAGTGAAGAGTCTTGAGAAGCTTCCTTATACTATTGCGTGTTTGTCAGAAGTTTGTAAGAAGTTGCGAAAAAACTTGTTGTTTATTTCTTGGATTCTACAGACAGCGAATAGAAATTCAAAAGCTAGATGCACACGAGACAACCTATGAATCAACGTGTTTTGTTTCTTGACTATACACGTGGCAACTGTCGCCGCAACAATGATACACATGAAGCAATGGTTGCCGCAACCGGCCAAAAATATTAAATTTTTTTGATAATTCTGGTAACGGTTGCGGCAACACGAAAATCAATGGGCAATACAGCAACCGTTGCTTCGTGTGTATCTAGCATAAAGGATAGTTTTTCATTCATTTCTAAAGAAATGATGCTAGCTACCAAATACCGAAGCTTAAACCTACTAGTGAGCGTTTGTATTCTCTCCCTCTTTTGTCGCTCACTGTTGCCTAAGCTAGCCTAAGAAAATGTCTTGTCTTTGTCTATAGTTGCATGTTGCATCTAAAATGAATAAATTTACCTTATTGTACAAGGATGTGCTTAGTCACAAGGTTTCCATATCTCGCATTCTAAAGTAAAAGTAATATTTTTAGCTAAATATGAAGGTACTTTGTCTAGATGTATTTGTCACGATACAGGAGGCTAACGCTCGCTGAAAAACTATGTACGTCACACTTATCTCCTTCGCTGCAGAGTTATTGTTACCTCAAGGTCATCAAATCAGAACACGCCTTTTCTTTCAATCAAAACCATACTCACACGACCTTATAGCTTGTGTATTAATAAAAAATTCTCTCTACAAAAGCATTTTATTATTCCCATCACGCCTGCGTAACGTGCTTGTCTATGCCGGCTTTAGTTGTCACTCAGAAAACTCACAGTTTTTTTTTTTTTTTTTAAATTCCAATTTTCCGTTTATTTTCAAATCTAACATAGAAACTTCCTCATTTTAGCACTAGACTTCTTTTACAAAGGTGTTAGTTAGCGCATTATAGAGTCAATGTCGTCATCGGCTTTAAGCAGAACAAATACGTGAAATGATTGCCAAACATTTACCTAAATTATTAGTAAAAGTCATACTATTTCAGAAGACATTGAACTTCGTATCATATTTTATAAAATTGACACTCTAGCTGTATTTATTGTTAAACTGCGACGCGAAGACTGAAAGAATCCGAAAGATAAATGCACATTAGTCATGAATGTGCGGTCTACAATGTTCTTTTGTTTTGACAGAGGAATAGAGCAATCGGACAACAGTATTTTGAGTGACTGTTTGCAACTGGAAGGAGCCTGATATCTGAGTTTGGATTGTTTTCTTTTTTTGTGGCGATTACTTGTGTAATACGATTATAAGACAGAATATTGTTGATAAACTGTTTGGAGTTCAAGAAACTCTTAACAGTCGATAAGAGTTGGCTTTGAAATAAGTATACTGATATTTTGTGATTTCAAAATTATGCAAAATGTTTAATAAAATTTGTAATAATTAATTTCGTTTTGGGAAAATTGAAAACGAAGCTAAACAACATTTAACGACAAATTAGCTAGAGCGGAATCAACACCAATTAACTTTAATGTGAGATAATTTCGATTCTCGTTCGTTTTTGTTTTTTGTCGAAGACTGTGGTGCCTACTTGAAATAAAAAGGGCTCTCATCGCGTAAGACGACGTCGTTTCAACGATTGTATTGCTACACTAAAATATTTGAATCGTCTGGACGACGTCATTTTGGACGATTCACTAATACTTCGTATAACTTTTTAAACTGTCAAATGCCAACGATTGAACGATTGCTATTTTACAATCGTTTCACACTTCATGGTTGATTGTTAAGTTTTGTTAATTAAATTTTTCATAACGAAAGTGAAAATTCTTGCAAACTATTGCGAATGCGAAGGACTCCGAGAGATGTATCGGACCCTTTTTTACTTTCAACGAAAAAGTAAAAATATTATAAATTTTGCAATTTAGTTTTACTCAACGTTTTCGCTTATCAAAAGATGCTTTTGTACTAGTGAGGAGCGGCTCGCGGTCAACATATATTCCCCCAATTTTGAGACGAGGTTGGCCGGTACCGACTTTGGAATTTCTGTTGGCCAATGTACCCTTTCAGAGATAGTTTGCGAGACCATAAAAGCATTAGAATCAAAGCTGTGTCCAATCTGGATTACATGGGATATGAGCAACAGAATAAGAAAGGAAAAGACAAAGCAGTTTTTCTATCAGAAATATGCAATACCGGGAAGTAAAAAATATCCATATTTTCGATTCGTCGAATTGTACTAAGGATTTTATTTCCATAGTTATAGGATGCGTAGATGGTACCCTAATAGTTTTTTAAAGACCACGAGAAAATGAGGACATCTTCTTCAATAGAAAAGGAAGACACAGCGTAAATATAATTTGCGATATGACATTTAATGTGTTTGTAGTTCTCAAACTGTCTAAAGTTTAAACGACAGACGACACTACGATGCGATTGTCATGTTTCAGGAAGAAAACTTTTGACAACGTCGTTTAATACAATCGTTTAGACGATGATCGTTTTAAAAGTTAAGCGATAAGAGCTAAGGTAACATTGAGCACGTTCCGCATTCTAGGCAAACGTTTCTGATTGGTCGAGAGATTCAGTTTTGACTACAAAGTAAGGCATTTCTTTTTGAGGTAGTGGACTGGATTTGAAGGTAAGAAAATACTTCATGCCTTTAAAGACAATGTGCAAAATGTCAAAAATTCGTTTGCCGTTCCATTTGTTAGGCATTACCTCAAAACGTAAGCATAGAGTTCGGAAAGTGCCTATTGTACCTACTTCTTACAATGTTAATAGAAATTAGGTACAAAACTGGATTTTAGCCTCAATTCACAATATTTTGATTAGAGATAGAGCTCACTCAATAAAAGATATTTCCTCACTGCATTGATCTTTCGAACCTGTGTTCGATCTTCTTGGCTGCCCTTGACACCTAAGTTGACGTTCTTCAATTCATATTATAGGTGGTTAATCTGTAATCGAGATAGAATTTGATAGGAGGGTCATCTATTTCTTTTGTTAACTGTTGAATCTAAAAAAAGAAAAAGAAACGGAAAAGTGACTGTTTGTCAAATCATTTTTGTCTGGCTCTCACACTCTCAGAAATGTGCAAATGAAACCGTTCTCTACGTATCTCCGTGGAACGCTCGAGGCTACCGTGGCGCAGAATAGTTAGGGAGGAATTAACCTCATTGGAAATTAGTTAGAGGCAGCTCAATTGCGTAAGAGAACCCTCAACAGAACGGGCACACATGCGTTGTTTACACCCTAATCTCTTCCAGGGGTAAAAGGATTTAAATAACTTAAAAAGCTTAACAGCAGTGCTATGTGTTTTCAAAAAAACCAAATACCACTTTCCATTAATTTTTCAAATCAAAAAGAAATAGTCTTCAATCCATACGGTTTCAAAGCATACTTTACAGAGATACTCGCTTTTGTTTACTATTTTTTTTTCTTTACCTGTTTGTGTTTGAGAGGTGCTGCAGCTCTTTGTGCCCGACATAATCAAAAGCATTTCCACAAAACAGATAAAAGATACATTCACTATGTGTACGAGTTTAATTGCCTACCTGTACAGAGAGATGCTACTTTTATCTCCAGATAAAAAAAAATCAATTACACGTAACCTTCCGTGCATTCATTTTCAGATTTGTATCACTTCAATGCACCCTCGTTGCAGTGCTAATTCTAATATGTATAGTTTTCTCTTCTCTTACAGTTCAGTATTAAAAGGAACCTCAATCGCTTCGGAGGATACGACGTCGTTGCAGGACTATTAGATACTTTTTATTTCTAATTTCATCTCAGAAGGGAACGACTCAATTCCACTCGAAAATGGGAACAAAATCAATTATTTTTTTTACTGCGATGTGCTTCATTCTCGGCAACAGAATAGTGGAGTGTTATAAAGTTGGTGTTGGACGTGGTGACGTCACAGGACCACCAGTGGAGATCACTTTTGTAAGTTGTTTCTCCATCTACTGATGGGGTTACTGTAACTAATGCGAATTACACATTAACAGATGGGTTATGCGAATCTAAAACAACGAGGTCAAGGCATTCATTTAAGACAATTTGCAAGGGCGTTTGTAGTGGAAGATGATAACAGCCGGCGCGTGGCCTTCGTTTCAGTTGATGCCGGTATGATGGGATATGCTGTGAAAAGAGAGGTTTTGCGACGGTTACAACTAAGATATGGAGATGCTTATACTGACGATAATTTGGTTATTAGTGGAACACATACACACAGTGGACCCGGTGGATTTCTAATGCATCTTTTGTATGATATTTCAATTCTGGGATTTGTACCGCAGACATTTGATGCCTTAGCTTTGGGAATCTATTTGGTTTGTAGAAAGAAATGAAGAAAACGTATAGTTAATTGGTTCTGATTATATGTAGATGCTTTTTCATTTAGAGCGTCAAGCGAGCGACAGATAATATGCATGTTGGACGCATATTCCTTTCGCAGACAGTAATTTTGAATGCGAACATAAATCGATCGCCGACATCGTATCTGCGGAATCCCGAGGATGAACGAGCCCAGTATGAACATGACGTGGATAAGACCTTGGTGCAACTAAGATTTGTTGACATGGAGGAGAATCTACTTGGTGTATTTAATTGGTTTGCAGTACACGCCACTTCGATGAATAATACAAATCATTTGGTCTCTAGTGATAATGTGGGATACGCAGCAATACTGCTAGAAAAGGAATACAATCCTAATAAAGTGCCAGGAAAGGTAAGTCAAATTTAGTTTTAGTGGATTTATTATTCAGTGGACGTCCTCTATTACGAATACTCATATAGCGAATTTTCGATTTGATGCAACGAGAGGAGTCCAATCCCGGATATGGTAGGTGTATGGGTGCCCTTAGGCTCACTTAGACTTATTGATGGGAACCTAAACCCACCGCTGTGTTAAACCATCCAGACATTTGTATGAATCTCAGAAGTTTGCCGAGCTCTATGTTTCCCAGATCATCGCGCTTTTTCTTTGCGTTGGAAGGTAGGAATCTTTTAAGGACCGAACTGAGTCCGTATTCAGTAACAGTGTGGGATTTCCATCCACTCAACCCACCTCCTCTTCTGCCTCTAATCCTCGCGGCACTACTGTCAAGCATTTCATCGCTAGGGGGGACTTCAGCTTTATATATTCGGCTCGTTCGTATTGGCAGTTATCTGCGCTGCGTTTCGTTGTCTTTCCTGTCTTCGTTGCTCCTTCATGATAGAAGCTAAGCATCACTCCGATGATATTCTCTGGAGTTAAGCTCACACACAGTCTGTTTGCCAACAGGTTACGGCCTTCGCGATATCGCAGACAGTGGAACAATATGTGCGCCACGTTTTCCACTGCTTCTGTGCACGTTGGATGACAAGTCTTGTCTTCATGCCCAAATCTGTGGAGGTATGCTTTGAAACATCCATGACCAGTAAGATTATCAAGATCATCCAGCTCCGGAAGGAAACAGCTCCCTATAGTATCTTTCGCTTTTACGGCCAATGCTGGACAATCACACAGTAGATGATGAATGGATTGTATTTCCTTTTCGTCCCTACAACTTCTACAAAAGTCGTTATTGGGTATACTTAGCCGTGCTGCATGATGGCCTTTCACGCAGTGCCATGTCACAACACTTACAACCGTTCGTATATTCCCGCGACTTGAGATTACCTGATCTTTATGTCGTAGACGGGCCTAACGATTTGGCTGTCTTTTGTTAGCCTCCTCGTAGGGCTCACTGTCTATGGCTCTGTGCAGTGTGCTAAGCGGTTCGCAACCCTCAGGAAGGACCTGCAAAGAGCTTAGATGTGACCCTTCTCTGTCCAGTTCATCCGCCTCCTCATTCACAGGGATCTCCACATGATCAGGCACCTTCATTAAGAGCTTGGAGAGGAGTCCAATTTCATTAGAAGTCCAAAAGCAAAATGGAAAATTTGACAAAAAATTACAAACGTTAACCCACTTTTCGTCTCAAAAGTTTGAGTTATTTACTGGTTACAATACTGACACACAAGCACTGTGTTGAGTTCTAGATATAAGTGTTTCGTCTTTCCTTTTAAAGGCCTGATGCACTAATATTAATTAACATATAATTTCAGGGTAAATTTGTCGGTGCATTCTGCTCCTCGAATTTGGGTGATGTCTCACCAAATATTATGGGGCCTAAATGTTCCATTAGTGGCACCGAATGTGACCTACTAACATCCAAATGTAGCTCGAAAGATGGTGAATGCTTCGCCTCTGGACCGGGCCGTGATATGTTTGAGAGTACAGAAATGATTGCAACTAGATTATACGAGGGTGCTTTGGTAAGCCGTTCATCTGCATTATATCCTTAAAAACGAAAACTAATTGATAAATTCATAGCGACTTCTACATGATAATGGCGGTCGTGAAGTAACTGGAGACGTTGCTTTCATCCATCAGTTTCTCGATATGACTAAGTACAATGGTTCCACGTACAATTCACTAACTCGCAAGCAAGACAAAGTTCGAGGATGTGAGCCTGCAATGGGTTACAGTTTTGCAGCGGGTACCACAGATGGACCGGGAGCATTCAATTTCGAACAAGGTACCATTACAGATAACGCTATGTGGAATGCTGTAAGGGATTTTATTGTTCCGCCAACGGAAATCGATATCATGTGTCATGCACCAAAGCCTATTTTATTGGCTACTGGAAGAGTAAGTGGTGTGAATTATTAATCACTTCGAACTAAGTATGATCTTGTTCTTCAGGCTACCTTCCCCTACGAATGGCAACCAAAAATTGTCCCAACTCAAATTCTTAAGATCGGTGATGTCATAATTACCGCTGTACCAGGAGAATTCACCACCATGGCTGGACGTCGTCTTCGAAATAAGGTGCGAGCTGTAGCTGCTGCAGCTGGAGGATCAGAAAATGATGTTATACTTGCCGGACTGTCAAACATTTATACCAGTTACATAGTCACTCCAGAGGAATATCAAGCACAGCGATATGAAGCTGCGTCTACTATTTATGGGCCTCATACTCACACCATTTACATGGATCAGTATGAAAAATTAACAAAGTCACTTATCAAGGGTGAAATGGTGGGTCCAGGTCCAGATCCTCCATACATGAATGATCGAATGCTATCGCTTAACACTGGAGTGATTTTCGATGGTCATCCTATTGGCAAGGACTTTGGAACTGTAAAAATGGAACCAGAAGCCGCATATGGAGTGAATGACACCGTTAAGGTAACCTTCATTGCAGGCAATCCTAGAAATAACATCTTTCATGAGAAGACGTACTTTGTGATCGAGAGGAAAGTAAACGAGGAGCGATGGAAAGTGGCGTTAACCGACGCCAATTGGGAGACTAAGTAAGAAGATAAACATTTTATACAAAACTAACTTAATAGTAACCATTTTTTTTTTAAAAATAGGTTTATTTGGGAAAGAATATCAACGATATTAGGATTCAGTGATTTCCATATATATTGGAAAATTGGGCCGAATACCTTGCCAGGAGAATATCGAATTCGACATTTTGGAAACTATAAATACATCTTGGGTGGTATATTCCCCTATGAAGGTGTGAGTCGAACTTTTACCGTGTCGGATGAATAGCACACTAGTCAAGAGACTGAGAAGTGAATGAGTTCACTTGTATTTAATGAAAATGACCAAATTTAGAGTAAAATGAAAGATAATTCGCCGACATTTCATTCCTTTTAGAGAAGATATAAAACATAAATTAAATACAAATGCCAATGTTTAGAGTTCTAGAAGCTTTAACGTAATTTAAGTGATGATCTTTAATAGAACTGTTATGTGTATATCTAAGAAAATGAATAAAATCAAAAATGACTAAAGATGCAGATTTTATTTACTACGAAACGAACGAGCTCGAAAAAGTGGGTATGCCGATTCTGTCTGTCTGTCTGTGGGTGTGTACGCTGGACTGCACCCTAAACGGCTGGACCGATTTGCTTCAAACTTCATATCTGAGCTCTGTAGGGTCGCAATTTCGAGGCGGAATCGGAATTTTTGTTCTAGCCCTGTTATTAACGGTACTTAACTTAAGGCCAATTTCACAAAAAGACGATTTTCTCGAAAACGGCTCTAACGATTTCATATTTAGTCTGAACAAATGCTATAAGATAGCGTACCACATTTTTGGCTAAAAATACGTATAACGGTACTTTTCTTATTAACTGATTTTATATATATGGCTATTTCTCGGCTTAACCTCAATGGATTTTCATTAAAATCGAAATGTGGGCAAGATTAAACGTTTAAAAAAATGTGGCATTTAAACTTATACAAAATTTTGAAAAATATTTTTTTAATTTTTTTTTTGTATTAAAAATTTGTTCATTTTCAATTACCAGCATATAGGTGCAAGTACGTACGACCCAATCGTGCACTTTATTTATCGGTGAATTTTATTTGGCATTTGCCAGGTTAAACTCTCGCGAATGTTCTACATCAATGGAATGTGAATAAAATTTGACAGTTGGCAAAAAATAGCGAATTGATGATTTCTTCGCAGAAATTAATTACGATTCAACTATTTTTCTATAAAACGATGGATAAATTAAGCTTTCTTCTTTGGTAATAGTAAAATTGTCTATTGTTAAAATGATTTATTCGAGGTTCGCCCTTTCGCTGTCCGCTGAGCTGTGCATGGACCTTAAGTTAGATACATGAATAGGAGACACTGAAATATAGATGCATATACCCAAGTTCACTGCTTTAAGATGAACTATACCCTTAACGCTCTAAGCCTTGTTTCCTAGAGCAGGAAGGGTTTGAGAAGCTTCTCATGACAGTTCTCGTAGTTCTAATAGAGATCTTATTTCCCCATGATCGAAATTTAACTTAGCATCTTAAGCTACTCAACGTCTGTTTCCATGATTTAAGACGCAATTTCTAAAACGCCGCGCTGGTTGATCACAATGGGGTCAATCTGGTTGAATATTCGCTAGTGACCATTTGAAGACCGGGTATAGGCAGATCCTAATTAGCTATAAGAATTCTCTAATCGCGTCTCTAAACAGAGCATCTACCTTTCTACAACCGGTCACTTTGATGTTTCTAGAAAATGATTGATTCCCAGATTCAATAGTAGAGAATGACTTTTTTTCCCCGATTTTGTCTTGCTGTGCTACAGACGAACCCAGCATACGCTTTTATCGAAGAAATACGAAAGAAATGGTAGCTCAAGTATGTGGGATATAAAACAAATGTAGTAGAAAAAAATATATATATTAGGTATAAGCAACCCACTAGGGGGCCACAGCCTAAGCTCCTTACAACTGTACGTGTGGTGCGTGCTGCACGTACTGAAGTGCGTGCTTCACGTACAGAAGGGACCTACACTTTTACGCCGTATCCGAAGGGCAAAGGGAGCTTTCTCAAGACAGTAATAAATACTCCAAGGGTTTGTCAGACCCTTGAGAGGTGGGGGGCCGTGAGAAAACTTGATTTTCCGGATCCGGATTCGAACAGCGAACCCCATGCACAGCAGTTTAACGCACATACCACTGAGCCACGGCTCCCACACAGTGGGCTTTGTCAAAACTACCATTACCCTCAAACTTAAAAGCGCCACCTGTTGTATTTTCTTTCACTTTTCGAAGTTAACCTTTAAATCATCTCATACACAAACCACACTTTACTACACAGTTTTCGAATCTCATGCCTTCGCTAACACCGCAAAAGAAAACGTCAAAACAGACATGTCATAACCATTTGTTGTGAATCAATCAGCTGTGTGTGAGGTCAAGAGAGAAAATTCGTAAAAGTTGTAAAATTGTAGAAAACGCCAATAAAATTCCTTCGATACATCGACATCGCACGGCAGTCCGCCTGACCTCAACAAGATGTCAAAAGTGGTCAACTATATGGGCATGAGTATCGTTGAGCCCCAGGCCCGTATCAAGCACCTCGCCAACTATGGCAACATGATCGAAGTCGATCCAAACATGCCCGTACAACGGTGAGTCATGGGGAAGCCATCCACCCAAATTCACTTTATCAGCACTATCTCGTTCCAGATATTTCCGCTCGGGAACAGAAATTCTTCGTATGGCGAATGTCTACCTATCCGAGGGCAACCATGAGAATGCTTATATCCTGTATATTAAGTTCATGACTCTCTTTATCGAGAAGATCCGAGCTCATCCGGATTATAATAGTGTACCGCCAGCGGTGAAGCAGCCAATTCGAGCGAAACTAAAGGAAATTATTCCCGTCACCGAAAAGCTGAAAGAGAAACTTCTTATTCGCTATCAGAAGGAGTATGAACAGTTTCTGGCTAATAAAGAGGCCGAGAAGGCTCGTGAGCTTGAACGTGAGAAGCAGCGTCAACAACAAGAGCAGAAAGACAAATCGGGTAGGATAGTGCCAGCCAATTTGCAAGTCCAGATCGACCCGAATGTGCAGCCGAGTGCTCCGGATTTGAGTCTCCTCGATCAGGTGGTGTACCCTAACGATTTTCCCAGTGGAACTGGTGGTCGATCGAATTTACCCTCGTCGGGATTGCTCTTGCCGGATTCGGACAAAAAGTCGGGAAAGTAAGTTGCACTTGACGCGGTTAAAAGCCGTTTTTTGTGAGAAATATTCAAGAGTATTATTATCATAAAAAAAAAACTTCTTAAAGAAGATGTGCACACTAGGCACAAAGCATAACTGAACGCCTTTTTGCAGAATAGAAAGCTACGCTAATACGTCCCGTTGAAGTCGTTTTCCTTTAGAATTTCTAAAATTTCATCCACTGAATCCAATCATTTGAATGGGAAGAAAACTCTACTTTAAAGGGCTGCTCAATTTCAAATGATAATGGGACCATAGGTCACGCCGACTGAAAAAACTCATTGAACTATTTGAATTCGTATATTATGGTCAAGCTGTTATACACTTTTACTGGTCAAGAGGTCAAGTTAAAATTTCAAAGACCTACCTTTAAACAAGACGTCTGTTTGTCTTGCGAATTGCCAGTCTATGTATAAATTTATTCCTATACTAGGTCCTCGTACAATTTGTTGCTTAACTAATAAATTTAATTTAAATTCTACAGACCAGCATTCGATAGGAGTCAAAAACCATCAGCCAATGCGTCAGAGTCCTTACTTGCCTCGGGCTCACTGCGAACAGTTGTCATACCCCACAACACAATGTCGCTATTCCTTAGTTTAGCTAGCAAAAACACCGCAAACAACGTGGAAACCTGTGGAATACTAGCCGGACGCTTGGCACAAAATCGTCTACTCATTACGCATGTGATAATTCCAAAACAGCAGGGCACTGCAGACAGCTGCAACACAATGAACGAAGAAGAGATCTTCGATGTTCAGGATCAGCAGAACCTTATCACTTTAGGCTGGATTCATGTAAGTTTCATACAACTTTGATAGTTGGTTTGACTTATATTCGATTTTCTTCTGAAGACTCACCCCAGTCAAACGGCATTTTTATCTTCGGTTGACTTACATACTCACTGCTCGTATCAAATGATGATGCCAGAGGCAATTGCTATTGTCTGTGCCCCAAAATATCAAACGTAAGTTGTTCTTAACGCCGCTTAGTTCATATATTGATTAACAACTCATGACAGATCTGGTTTCTTTTGTCTGACACCAACGTACGGCTTGGATTACATTGCCCAATGCCGGCAGGCTGGATTTCATCCGCATCCGAATGATCCCCCTCTATTCATGGTGAGTTAAAAGTGAAAGTATTCTATTTTCTAATATTTCTCTCTTTGTTAGGATGCCACACATATTTATATCGATGAGAAGTTAAGCGTTGAAGTAGTTGATCTAAGAAGATAGTCTGGTGCTGTGCATCAAACTCCTAAGATCTCCATCAACTTATAAAGAAAACCAAAAATACCGTTAAGGGGATGCAAATGCAGTTGCTGTTAACCCATCATGTTCAATATTGTTGCTGAGCTGAAGCAAAAAGAAACAAAAAGAAAATATGCAGAGATTCATCTCGAAAACATTTACAAAAAATAAACAAAATTAATGTGCTTTATACGGTGGCTTCTATACCATTTACATAGAAAACTGTATGAAAGGAAGAAATAGGTAGGAGAGGGATTGAATATTTTTTCCGGGGAAATGCAGTTGCATTTATTTATTTATAAAAACTGTTTTATTTGAAATATTTAATTTATCATCTCATCACGCTGCGATGTGATTTGTTTGTAAACGTTTCTGTTTAATTAACTTTTTTGTGTATAATTTGAAAAGACTTTGATGGCATTTTAACAAATTGTGTAACACAATAAAAAAAAAAACAAATAAATTTAATCAAAATGTGCACATGTTTATGAGTTATGTCGGTGAAAGAAAATAATTTTTCTGGAGAATGTTTTAATTTATAGTCAGACTCAGAATCTGCTGCCACTCGTGTATGGTAGCAGAGTACAATATGTTGATAAACGTGTGCTAAAGTTATCAAGGCTCTATTCAACTCATGCGTTTCTTATGGCTATCAAGTTGTTAATCAGTAGTTTAGAACTTTAACACTAAAGGTAATAGTCTAACTTTGCATTAATACGTGCAATTCATAAGCCTGCCTCTGTTCCTGAAAGTGAAAACTCGACTACAATCCATTCTTGAATAATACTTGTACAATATCTGGAGCTTTGGTGTTATTGTAATAGAACAAGGGCAATAGATATGATTGCTGATCAAAGCTCTAGGGCAGTCATGTCAAAATAAGCCAAGAGTCAACCAAAATACAGCATAGCAAAGGACCTTGCTTGTGTGTAGCCCATATTTATCGCGGAGAATAGATATATTATAAGGCTACAAGCTAAACCCACTACCAAGATTCAGTTCATAATGTTGTCCTTGATCTAAAATACAACCATTGATGGCGCCTTAGCTCAGTGGTCAGTGCGTCAGACTACTGCACGTGGGATCAATGATCGAATTTCGAAAAATATTACAAAAATTAGCAAAATCGAAAAAGAAGTTCCAATAATATTAGTACAAATAACTGGTATTACTGTAACAAGAAAGCTTCTTGAAATCATCTGCGCCTTATAGCAGCTGCTACAGTCAAAAGGTATCTTCAAAACTGTCCAGTTCGGTCATAAATTATCCCGGAAGAAAATAAGAGACAGAGTGATCAACTAAGTGTTTTATGTATTTAAAATACGAGTTGAATGGTAAGTTTAAAATTGGTATTGATTCAGAAGTAGAAATTTAAAGGTTTCTTAAAAAAAACCTTGGAAATTTGTTTGTCACTCTCTACTCCTAAAATTGTTTTGTTAACTTGCCTCGGCTTAGCTGATTAATGTTTAGAAGCAAAGAGTGATAGTGAATAAACACAGATGAAGAATTTGTCGTAAGGTCCCAAGTTGCGGACAAACTCAGTGATTTTATTTCAGGGACCAAACCAACAGTTGATCATCTTTAGGTTCTCTCATATTGGACCTTAACTTCAAATGAATAAAAGTTTTCGAAGAAGGTAGGCTGAGTTATCTGCCGAGTACCAACATTTCCTGCATGTTCTAAAATGAACGTAAGAATATTTTGTGATGACATAGTTAAGTAGATGCCTATTTTCAAAAATAAAAAGATTTCTTTGAAAAATACCGGTATCACTCACGTTCATTTTAACCTATGATGATGTATTTTATAAACTAACATCCCTGCTTTTAAACTTCACATGTGCTCCCCATTTCACAACAGCCCGCTAGAATAACATCACCAAAGCAAAGACGCCAAAAACTTCGCACACGACATCAACAAATATTTGACATTCCTTCATTCCATGGCAATTCTTCCCCAACCGCCCATTCGGTCTGATTTTTCCCCCATCAATCATCTTCAACACCGCGCCAGTGAGTGTGATTCATGCGAGTGGTTTTGTTCAAGTATTTCTCAGTGAGTCGAGTTGTCGATTTTTTGTTTTTTTTTTTTATTTCTATTTTGCATGTCTCCATGTGGACTGTCTGGTCCCAAAGCCCCTTGCATGTTATTCTTTTTCATATTTTTCCATTAAAATTTGCAGATTAAAATAATTAATTCTAGAAGAATTAATTTTACAGTCGCATTCACCTTTAACTTCTGTATCCATTCCAATTACGTGAGCATACGAGTGAGTGAGTTTCGAAAACAAATTAAATAGAATCGGATTTCCGTGGAATAAAAGTCGGAAGCCAAAAAGAAACAAGTGTAATAACGGAAGGAAAAGTGCAAAATTATAGTGAAGTGCTCCTTGCAATTGTGATAATGAAAAGTGCATTCTCCCCTGCCCAGTGGATTTTAACTGCAGTTCAATGTCAAGAGGTGAGTTCTGCTGCAGTATAAATCTTCCCGAAGGTAAGGGAAGTTTTTTCTTTTGCTTTAATTTTCTTGGGTCCTCCCCAGATAGAAAGGACAAGTCGTAATTATCAGATATCATCACCATGTTGATTGTACGTGATCTAATCCAGCTATTCTTTTTATTTTTCTGTCTTCTCTTTTTCTAATTCATCTACATACCTACTCTATCATAATCTGTCGTAAAATACACATTAAAATTCGCACATTTCGAGGAGAGTAGAAGAGTTTCAAATTGGAGTTCAGAACTTCACACCAGGTGAGGATACGGACTAAGGTTGTAGTGTGGAACTTTTAGCAATTTTTTGTTTGGAAATACAAATGATGCTAAAGTTGATTGGTTGATTGCAAACTTGTAAAATTATGGCGCAAAGGTTCGAGTTGTAGTCTAAAGAGGTGTAAATATGTACAAATTTTAAGCGTGTTAATGTGGAAAGTACAATATTCTATTCTGACTTTTCCTAGGATGAAATTCTTGTCTGAAGTAATCTGCTTTTGAGAGTACTATTTGAAGCAGATACATAATCTACAAGAAAATTAAGTTAACTTTTCCAAAGCGAAAACTATTTTGAAAACTTTGTAACGTTGCCTAATATCTCTTTTTCAAGTTTCCATTGAAATTGTCTTTTGTTGGGAAAAGTGATAGTCAGTTATCACACATAACGATATGAGCGTTATTAAGTGAAAACTTTGATAATAAAGTCTAAAAGAATCCGAGGCAGATAAACTTTAAAGTGGCAGAAACTCTAGTAGCTCTGAGACTTCCTAGTTTAGTCTCGAAAATTTTGTGCAATCGCCACGGTACAAGAGAGATCTATGTTGGATTTGCTCTATACTAACCGAAGTTAAGGTTGGAGCTTTGGAATCTGGTTGAGGTGGATGCATGTAACATATTTAAGTCATCGGAGTATAGATTTGCATTTCATCCTGTTCTTAAGCATCAACTTGGTTATCCTCAATGTGATGGTAGGAATAAATCTTACCTGATCACTTGAAGCGTCTATTGATTGTACGCACAATGTTTAGTTTTCTCCATCCTTTTGCTTCTTCTTTTGTTCTTAGTACTTTCTTTAGAGATTTAGCTATCTATTGTCACTATTCGTCTGCTATTATCGATTTCTTTGACGTGAATTGACAATTTTCACACACCACACGACCAAAAAGTGAACTCACGCGCCGTTTACACAATCCTACAATCAGTACATATACATACCTATAATGTCCATGCTAAAACACATCAACTACCTATACTGTAAATTGACTACTTACCTAGTCATAATCAAGACTACACCAGGATTTAAAAACTAGTCCAAGGCTGCTACCTGCCGCAAAACAACAAATTTATAATTTTCACTTACCCAATCAAATATTGTGCTTCATTTTTAGTAAAATCACGGCAAAAGACACTCAATATTTTGGATTGTATATGTATAAACGACATAACTGCTCAGATTTTAAGAATAGTATTAAATAAATGGTATCAAATAGCAGAAATACATATTTTAAATTTTTCTTGTTTGTATTTTAAAAAAAGCCAAGCAAAGTTGGAGAAATGCTTATAAATGTAAAATTAAACCACAATGCTTAGTTGGTCAAATAGAACCTATTGTACTTATTTTAAAATACTGTTAAAACGTATTGATACCGAAACGTATTTATCTTAAGGAAATCGTGCAGTATCTTGATAAAATGTAAGATGTAAAAGAAAAGTTTTATTCCAAAATATTCTCTATACCACCCTGTAGAAATCGAATATTTATTTTTGTTACTTCACACCTATACCTTTATTTAGATACAAAGGTATGCTCTCATACTCAAAACAATTTCAATTTTAAAATGTGCTTCAGCCGAACCACATTATGTGGATTATGACATTTGCGTAACCTTGTATTGAAACGACATACAGCAGAAAACACATAGGTAAAGCTACTGTACTCGTCACATGGCTAGGCCTAGGTCGTTTCGTTTCGACGACGCGACATTGAAAATGCTATAAAAGTCCACCACCTTTCAACCCTTACGCCTATATATGCGAAGAAGAAAAAGGAATTATTTAATAATACTCGTACTTCTGTTTTGTTTATTTATTTATTGTGTTCATGATTTGTGTACATTGAAATGATTGCCAGCAATGGCTTAACGTTAACACTGACAAATTATGGTAAAAAGAGTTGGAGCGATAATACTAGTGAATAATTTGTCAATATTAAACGATTATATTTCGTACATACATAGCTATGTATTAGAATCTCTATTTGTGGCAAAATCTATCTTCTGGAATGGGAATGCCTGTATAACAGTTCCCTTTGTCGTAGTGCAAATTTGAGTCATAAAATAGAAATAAATGTTTATTTGAAAGTTCCTAACTGCATAAAAGGTTACTGAGAAGAGATACTGAGATCGAAAGGGAAAATGTTCAGAACTTTATCCTTAGAAATGGTCATGTGTATTCGGTAATTCATTTTGCTATGGAAATTTAATAGGTTTTGGGTTTTCTTTTTTCCTTTGTCCTCTTTTGACAGATAAAACATGCAACGAGCATAATAGTCGTAGATGTTTCCGTTGTATTCGTTTTGCTGCTTCCTTCTTTGTCGATGGCTTCGAATTCAGCGTCTGTTTGCTCGACCGGTGGCTTCATGTTCTAACTTTTTCCGTGAAAAACCGAGTGGGGCTGTTACAAAAGGGAGAGAGCAACGTCGACCCTTTCCTAGTAAGCTCGTCAGTCTTTTCGTTTCCTTCGATATCCATATGTCTTGGTACCCAATGATAAGGGTCACTATATTGGCTCTGGATATCTCGCAGGTTCTCACGAGTCTCCAGATGGTCTGTTCGCCGTTTAAGAACGCACACGAACAACACCATATCAATGGTCGACATTGACATTTGTCTTAAATAAAATAAATATCTTGAGGCGGCATACCGCACTATGTTTTTTTTTCATCTATTGACATAGCAAACCCTCATGAACACATCCTTCGGGAAATCGATAAAAACAAATGTAAACCGTCGAACATATGCCAGAAGTCGAAACTGTTTTTGGGAAAAAAGGAATTATAAAGGCCGTAATTAAGACATGCATCTTCCCGCGTTAAAAAACAGAAACAAAATGAACTCGATTTTCTTTTTTGTACAGAATTTATTTATTCTACTCACGTCTGGAAGTTTTTCAAAGTCATGCCTATTAAATGGGTGGTAGTACCTCTTTATTTAAGAGACACGCGCCATGCTATAATTCTTTATAAGCTTGTATGAATTATATTGAGTTTATTTATTTATTGCCTTAACCAACTGGATCACGCACCCTCCCAATCGATGTAATAAAGTAGAATTTCGCCAAAAATTATCTGGCAAAGCTAATGAGTGAAAATTTTGTTTGCCAATAACTGAGGATAATAGATAGAAATTAAAGATAAACTTAAAATACTGATGGGATACCCCCCCTCATGGATATCGATTGACTCTATTTTCAGTTCAATGTTAACCACAATTTTGGCATCGCATGCTTTGCTATTGAGGTCAAATGTTTATTTCATTTTCATTGATACTCAGGAATCTTTTAAAGATTGTACCATTGTTTATTCATAAATGCAGTTAGCTACTGCCAAGAAGTAGTGTGTCATAAGTTGAAAAACCGACGTCAGTGGCAGAATACCAAAACCGAAATAATAAAGTGAATTCTTCACGACATAATAAAATTAAGAGCACTTTCCAGTATTTTCTAGACCCCAGAGGCTTCCCCCGTTAGACCTTATGCTTTCAATTTGTCTGAGGAAGAGGTTACACCAGATAGTGAGGTAGAGCTTCTTATGTGTGAAAAAACAGCTTAAGATAGTAAATTATTGTTTGGGTTTCGGTATCCGTTCGGCTATGCTAGGATGCTAATAAAGACGATGGCCTTTTTCGTGCTTCATAGGTTTTGTTCTTTGAGACATTTCGTAGCATAAGACGTTTATTGTACAGTCTACCTACATATGTTTGAAGAGTATTAGTTAAAATCACGCGGAAGCGTCTCTGTGTAGAGATTCCAATCGGTTACTGAGTTACTTATAAAGAGTTTGCCAATAAGGACTTGACAACTTTTTTTTTTTTTAAATAAAACGCAAACCATTTGAGATAATTCAAAAACTTTATTATCGGCTTGAAGTGAAATCAAAACATTTATGAATGGAACTCAACTTCGTTCATATGGCCACCGCGGGCACGTTTGCAGCAGTCGATTCGTTGGATCCAATTCAACGACTCGGCCACACATTTTGGCCGAAACGGCCGCTATTTCGCGGTCAATGTATGCTCTGAGCTCTTCCAACGTCGTCGGCTTGTTGGCATATACCAATGACTTAACGTAGCCCCACAGAAAATAGTCAAGCGGCGTTAAATCGCACGAACGAGGCGGCCAACCGACTGGCCCATTTCTTGAGATATATACACGCTCACCATACTTACTCTTTAATAAATCGATTGCAACGTGTGCTGCGTGGCTTGTGGTACCATCCTGTTAAAACCACATCCACCAAACAGTTACTTCTTGTGGTTGAAGTGGTGATTCATTAAGCATATTTGGATTTTCAACTAACCAATAACGCATATTTTGCTTATTGACGAACCATTGAGCCAAAAATGAGCTTCGTCACTGAAGATCCATCATCTTAGCGCATCTTCTCCAGAACCCAATCGGAGAACGTACGTGGCTTCAAATGGTCCATCGACTTCAATTCTTGAGTCAGCTTAATCTTATTTGTATTGGTGTCGTCTAAGCGATGCCCAATTCTTGAGAACGCCGTGGAATTGACTAATTTGGATCGTTTTCTACGGACGCCTGAATGGCAGCGATATTTTCGACACTTCGACCAACCAGTTGTCTCACTGACACGGCAAAATCACAAAACGAATATGTAAATTCAAATATTCGCACTAAACTTGTTATTGGCTGTCTACCAGTGCGAGAATTACGACCGAAAATTGGAGTTAACGCTCTTAAAGTTGCGATCACCAACTCCGAATTTCGGTAGAAAATATTTATAATTAGTAGACGTTGCTCGTTCGTGTACTTTACCATGATGAAAATGTTGAGTTCACTGAATAAAGAGTGCGTTCACAAATTAAATTCAGGGAAAACCCTTTATATCCTTGTTTCTTTTAGAAGTGCTACTGATGAGTTAGACTTTGCGTCAAATAAAAATTAATAAGGCATTCCTAGTGTCCTCTCTTTGTACATACACTTTTCACATTGAGGTCAAACGTCTATTAGATATTTCTTGTTCAATGTACTTGTTGTGTTCTTAGTATAGATTGTTATAACTTTTCACTATAATTCGCAATGAAGTCTATTTAAACAAGAAAAAAACTTAAAAGGAAGTTAAAAAAAGTAAGAAAATCTTCTCGCAAGTCTATTCATGGTAAGTCTTTGGTTTTCGATAAAAAACCAACAGCTAACAATAGAATTTCCTCTTTCAACTAAATGTGAGATTTCCTTTTATTACAAACTGAAATGGCGTCTTGTCCGTGAGCGAAAAAAAAGGCATCCTTCAATTCGTCTTGAGCAAACAATTTATTAACGCTTCTTTACCATTTCTAGAGTACCTACTATTTTTCTTTGCACCAAGACTACGATTCAAAGGGATAATCCGTCAGCGGTCCTTGTAACCGCTTTATGCATTTGACAAGCATCTCATCAAAGGAAAGGGATGCTTTTACTTTAAACAAATCCTAGTTCTTACAATTGTGGATTCACTATGAAGACTTTATTCTTTTTAAATGCATTAAAGTCTTATTAAATTGAGTGTACATACCTAAGGACCTATTCGAAGTAAAAGAAAAGTTTTGCTAACATCCTTATCATTTCAAAGTGATATCTTTTAATGCCGATTAATGGAAGTACGTGGGGGTAAAACTGACTTCATCTTATGCTTTTAGAGTACATGGAATTTGTACACCAATTAGTTAGCATTTCTATGATTCTTCTGTGTTCTCCCACTTTAAGGATTTGAAAATGTTTTCGCTTGTTAAATTCTATTGTTTGCGTGAGAGTGTTTAGTTTGTTTTTAATTCTCAAGAGGATAATGTTTCAAAGATAAATAAATGAATAGATAGGATTTCGAAAAATTTGGAATAGCTCATATTTTTACGAAATACAATTAGAACACCATACAAATAATAAAAAGTGTTGGTAGGTACTTACAGGACATGTGACACTTCAAATTTGATACAATTAGCGCTAGAGTGCGCTGTTTTTGTATCACAGTGTGTTGTTTGATGAAACAGTAACAATGACAGGATTTAACTGTCAGTTTGTTCGTTTGCTTTTATCTGTTATCTATCTGTGGTCGGGGAATTTAGTTGCTCTGCCAATTTTAGGAATATTGGCTACCTTACTTACTTAGATCCCTTGTTGGAGTACTTTCGGAGTTACCCATATGTAAGTTCTCCATCTAGTGAGTGAGTAAGGCTTGCTAACAGAGCTTCTAGGTTTTCGACTGCAGTGCTTTTTTCTCTCCCTCTCTACGAAGAGGTTTACCACCTAATGGCTAAATGATAACAGTTTGGCGTCCAGTAAAGATAGACAAAACAATATGATATCCAGCATGTAACAAGTTTCTCAAATCGGGAGGAGTTCTAGCTAAATCCAGAAAACGAAAGGACGTTGATAGTTTCAGTTTGTCGGAGAAGATACATTACTCTGAAATCTATACAGTCAATTTTCGAATCGTTTCTGTCATGAAGAAGCATTCAGTTACCTTAGAATCGTCATTAGCATCCTACAGAAGGAAGGAGTGTCCACAGCGCTATCCATGAATAGGCTTATCATGTATAAAAATTTTCTTTTCAAAAATTCTATTACTAAATCATCAGCGTACGCAATAACCGTAAATAACTGCCTATCAGGTCACACTTATGGTCCATTCACAGCCCAGAGATCGGCAAATAAATGAACTGTGAACAAACCATTTTTGCCACATTCAAAGGCATCATCTATTGGTTTATATAAATAAAAGTTAAATTGTATTAAGTTCCTGTGAAGACATCAACAATTCGCTGACTTTTCCGCCAATAAGTGAATGCCAAGTGACAATTGTGATTGTGATATTCACTCGTTCTTATTCGCAAATCGCTGTTCGTAGAAAATGTACCTTGAACTCAATCAACATAAACTGCTCAACAACTCAATTCTTGTGCATATCCCTTTTTTCTTGAAAGTTAATTGAATTCAAAATGGAAATTGAAATACAAATCCAATTCAATTAAAATGATTAACTATTTCTATTATCGGATATCACTTGCGATGATATTTCTAAGCATTTATGGCCCACTTCCAATTAAACTAATGCCTTTTACTCATAAGTATAACCACAAATCGACAATAACCGGTTACGGTGACAGAATGCATTTACGCTTGATTGTTTTTTTTTTTTTTTCATTAGATACATATGTATCTTTAGTGTGCTTTCAAATACTTAGAGATTATTGGTTGGTATATGTAAATTTCTTGAGACATTCAACCCTTAAGAAAACCAAGTGCACTTCCCGCCAAAAGTTTTGTGCAGCGCTTTAAAAGAATGCGTATTCTATTCTACTCAACTGTCACTATATGACGCCTACGACACGAAATGTTGAAGTGTGTATCACGCTCTTGACTTGTGTTCGTTTTGTTTGTTTAACTTTTTCATCTATTTACTCAAATATGCACTATAGAAGCCAGACACTAGGTGGTGCTATAATATTCCTTATCGTTTTTTTTTTTTTTTGAATTTGAAATAATCTAGTCTGTAAAATTGACGGCGTTTTCAGTTTTATAGATATGAAAAGGTGTTTGCACTTGTGTTTATTGTTTTGATTTTTAATATTTTATGAGCCATTAAATTAATAAGTTATATAAAGCATGGAATGCAAAATACTTTTAATTAATTTTTGGGGAGACACGCTATGCGGGTAATTGTGAGCGTTTTCATAGCTGCTCACAGCTGACGATGAATCATAATATGTAGGCATGTAGCAGTTGGAATATGATAATGGTTTTTCTTCTCTTATTTAGCTAGCGGATAGAGATATAAACACTTGTCTCACTTCTCAGTTTATATTTTAGAAAAAGGGTTATTTAGCGGTGTAAAGGTGTTAAGTTTTATCGATAATCTGACAGTTTTGCTTAAACAGGGTGGTTCCTAAACATGTGTTTATTTAATTTATATTTAATGAAAAACATGTTGTAGTAATTGGCTCTGAAGTCCAATATACAGTACAAACTGAGGTGTAATGGCTGCCATTTTTGACATAATGTTGCTCTCTTTCGTCTAGCATAAAATGAATCTGAAGCGAGCCCCCATTTGCATTCATTCCCAGAAATAATTATCTACTTCGGTGCGATCGTATGTACGAGGGTGGGTCAATAAGTCCCTGAAATTAACACAAATTATCTCGTCATTTTAAATTTAATTTTGTTTTTGTCAAGAATCATATTTTAAAAGAACGCACCCAAATTTTCAGACAGATCTGTCAAATAGTTTTTTTTTGTGACAGCCATTTTATAATGACACCTACGAGCATTTTCTTTAAAATGGAAAACAAGTTCTTTTTCACTAGTCAGTTAGGATACGAACTCCTCATCCAGCATATCCCCTAGATTTAGACTCCCGCGACTATTTTTTGTTTCCAAACAAGAAGAAATGGCTCGGAGGCAAGAGATTTGAGTCGAATGAAGAGGTCATCGCTAAAAAAACGACTATTTTGAGGGGTTTGAGGGGCTCGAGAAATCGTATTATTTGGATGGCATCGAAAATTGGACAAAAACGTTAGATGAAGTGAATCGAGCTAAAAAAAGATTATGTTGAAAAATAAAATATTTTTATCCCGAAAAGAGTGTTCCTTATTTCATTTCTAAGGGACTTTTTGACCCACCCTCGTGTGTAGGTTGTTTATTTTAGAATTGTTACCTAATATTTTCTTGTGGCCAGGTATTAAATATATTCATAGAAGCTGCATTCAAGTGACTATGTTCTAGGGCCTTTATTAGTATACTAAAATTCAAGTCTTACACGACTCAATATTTCTAGCTCAAATGTTGCTACGAAACAACGCTCTCAGTTAGTCTTAGTTCGGTTTTTTGAAAACCATAAACATATTGCAAGATTGCATAGCTAAAGATGGAATAATTTTAACATCAAAATGGCATGAAGCTAACGTTATGTAGCTACAAATGAGGACTTGTTTCTATGTAAGAAACAACCGTGAAAATTGTAGGGTAATGCTGAAAGTTTGTACATATGAATTTGTGCGACAACTAAACTAAGAACTCCAATCAAAGGCAATAGAATTGCTTCATTCGTAAGCATTTGACCTAATTTCTGGCACGATTTGTCCGTCACCACATTTTTCAATAACATGATTGAAACTAAAAGCAATCGGCAGGACGAATACACAAGATTCTTCAAAACTGATTAAAGCACAACTATCGAGGAATAATCACGTTTCTCTGTTGGCTAAATCAATAGAACATTATTTTCTCTTAACCATACGAACAAATAGCCTCAACCTTTTGGGTCTGGGAAAGTACTTGACCGGATGAAAAAAATCGATTCAGCCAACTGAATATCCTATATACAAATAGCATTAACTACTAAGAGATAAAAAATTTCATTACATGGCATGAAAGAATTTTACTCGGATAATTAAATGGGATCTTTAACAATAAGATATCAAGTTTCGAACTTTGTTTTGCTAGGTACTTGTTATTGTTGCTTTGAACTATATATGTGTAGGGAGAGTTAGTGGCTTGTTTTGGTTTAATTTCGGCGTAGGATTTAGGAGTTTTTGAAATCCGTATTAGGTCTTACCTAGTACCTATATACATACTTACTTTGCATGGGTAACTTCGAAATTATTGAGAAGAATTGTAATAATTCATTTGCTATGCTTGTTAGCTTGCATTTGGCTGCTGCTCAAGCGAATTATTCAATTTTGTTCCTTAAAAAAATTCAATGGATAAAGTTGGAGCTTGAACGTAGAATGTTTCCTCAACCAAATAGCTAGTTAGTGGTTTTGGTTCAACGTAATCCCTAGACAGATACACTAGATTCGCTTATGAGCGACTGCCTGACAGTTCTTCAAATGTCCTTAGCGGGGAAACGAATTAACGCCAACTAAAGAGAGTCCCCTTCCTAAACTTAAAATCTAGACCAGACTCGCTCATGGGAGTCCGCCTGTCGTATCCCGTCTTATAAAGTTATAGAACACTTTCTCATGGTACCTGTTGTCGGTATCGACGATTAAGAGGCAGACATTGACGTCCTGTCTTTTTCTTAAACTGTAGGACTCACTTTGTCTGCAGCTTTCGGTTTTGGTCTTTCCCGCCGCAGCTCCAGCATAATGCTTGCAATGATACAATGGAAGGTTTCCCATGCTTCCCTCTCTGACAGCATTAACACTATGTCTTCTTGTGGTTACTTCATTCCCGATCTCTTTTTCTAGAGTGTTTTTCTTAGTATTTTATCCCTTCCATTCTACGAGAACGTATCCGACATTTTGCACCTTCCCTTCACAGTAAAGGCAGAATTAGTCGTCTACTATTTGTGGAAGTATTCGCGAAAGCTGCCATGTCCTGTTAAGAATTAGATGAGGTGGAAGATTTTCTCACTGTTCGCTCTTCTATGTGCCACAGCAATTTGTAGGTCCATTAGCCGTTTTCTGAGGTGCTCCAACGTCGTTGCCATTCCACTTGGGCAGCCGCTCTGATGATGCTTTTCTCCTATTGTGTAATCGATACACGATTATCTTCTGCGTTTCTTGGTCGCTTCTCTAGTTTTTTTTTTTTTTGTTTTCTGGCCACCAAGATATCATGCTCATTCTTTTTTCGGTTATTTTTTTCCTAAGTCACGGACTGATACGATTAGCTGATGAACAGCGGTGAATTTAAAATCTTGCAACTCTGGCGGCTGTCGGAATAGTGTAAAGTTAATGTTTCAAGTCTCTCAATAGTTAAGGGTAGGTTTTAAGTCGGATTTATCTATGTGACATAAGCTTTTTTATATCCGCCACTAAATTAAGGTGTAAAGTCGCAAATTTGTTCATCTAAAAGGTTAAAAAAGACCGCCAGACTCTGTCTTGCGAACGACAGATCGTTTCCGTGACTAAATTAACTACATTCCGAGCTTTTTTGTAAATGAAATTACTACCACTTTATCGACTTGTTTGTCTGCGTTTTAGGGGAAGAACATTTCATTTCTGTCTCATTAATAAAGTTCATCTCTGCTATGCAACACTGAATAAATCATTAGAGGCGAATTAAAAATACTTTTTACCCCTATTTTTGTATGAGTCGGTCATAAACAACCCACATGACCGTGGAAATTGTTTGTCAAAGTCGGCTAGCAAACTCAATACAAGTTCACATGCGTAGAACACTTTTTTAATTAGTAAACTTTTCCGCTTCTCTCTCACACTCTTATTCGAATGAGATACAACTGAATATGCTTTCCTACTTCTTACTTGCTTTGCATTTGAAATCACCGTGCCACCTCAGGCCAGGAGAGAACCCTGTGGGGGATTTGTTTTTCGCGAATCGAAATGAAAAATCTCATTAGATCGTTATCAATACTCTCTAGTAGTAGGTCGACACCACAGTTGTAGATACTTTGTTGGGCGCGCGCTCTCCAAGCTAATTGTGTGCTCTGCTGCTGCTTCTGCTGCTAGCCCATCACTCACATCCCGTGATTTTCTGTAGTCACTCGCGTTTCGTTCTATCGACACGGTTTATAGCGGCGGCTATCAAGAGTGCAGCAGTTACATACATATGTTATAAATATATATATTTGTTTCTCTTACTAAGACTGCACTGCATTTGTGAATTAATTTTTTTGTTTGAATTTGCAAATAAAACAAAAGCTTCCCGTGAGTGTTTAATTTTTGAAAAAATAAAATAAAAACGAGCCTGCTGGATTTTCACATTCCTGTTGTTGATTAGTTGTGGTCTTATATTCGCGGGCGAACAAGTTAGTATCTCTAGTTCCTAGATACGCACCCATATATCTTTTACGAGACCTTCGTGCGCGATTTCTTTTTTTTTATTTTATATATATCTCCGCACGATATTAAGTGGAAAAGTGTTTGTTTTCACGGATATAACCTATTAGCGAGATAAAAGGCAACGAAAATTCACAACTTCCAGTGTTCTAGTGCTTCTATATGTGCATTTTAGGTTGAGCCGAAAAAAGGATCTTTTATTTCAATATGCCGCACAAGAGGGATCCAAATAAGGAGGTATGTGTTGCACACTGCTGCTTATCCTCAAGAATTGAAAGTGCTTATTCGTTTAGTAGGGGGTGGCAACAAAAATATAATTCACATCTTGAAAGCTTCCTTCTTCGACTGGTTGTGTCGTACCACCCGCGGCGTTCGGCGAAAAGCTTACATTCGTTCACTGGGTGACTTTGGAAAAGTCACCGGAATACGAATGCATAGATACATATGTAGATAGATATGAGAAGGGAAATTGCCACCCTTTAGTGTATATTTTTCTTGCCTTAGTATGGATTGCGTTTGACTTGTTAATGATGTAATAATGCATGTGGCATGCGGTGGTTTTTCCCCCTTTTGTTGTCTATGCATAAAGAGGACTAAAGAATGGACATGTATCCTATTTACGGATAAATGTGTCCTTGCTTAGGAGAATTATAAGTTTTATTTTATTTTTTTTTTCTTGTTGGAAAATTGTCTCTAAAATTTAGAGGTCAAATGGATGGCATAGGCTGTGTCGGAAAGTTTCAACTATTAGCCAAATTAGCGATAGTATGTTCTCCATAATTGCAGGCGATAATGATGTTTCTAGGTGCAGTTTTTTTCCCGTAAAGAGGAAATAAATTTAAAGAGCAATGTGTAAAGTAATTAGAATTGAAAATGAGTTAAAATTTAGTTGGAATGTTTTGTCTGTTTTATATCGTCAAGAGCGAAATATTTGGATTATATTTACTTCGCTCACAAAATGAGCAGCAGCCATGCCCACACATTATTAGATTTAGAATTTGAAGAAAGAAAATCACGAGATAACTTGATGTTTTCAGTGACTAAATATTTGTATTTTTATTCAGTTTTGTCGAGGTCTAGGCAAAGATTGTTGACATCTTTGTTTCAAATCGTTGGAGCTTAAACGTCCCATGATTTAAGAGTTAATTATTATTTGTCCTTGAAAAGTTATCTAAAGAACATTTTTTTTGTATTTGTTTAGGTGAACTTCTTAAGTTCTAATATGAATGTCTGTTTTTCAATGGAAACTCAGAGCATACTGATTTTAAAGACTATGAATCGATTGAAAACTGTGTTGCCTCTTCTGCCTCTTTTTACTCACTTTTGAAATCACTCACAGTATTGATAAATTCATTTACTCTTTTACTTATTGACAAACTTGTAATAATTTTCAGTTACTGTCCGAAGCTCGATGTCTTGGCCAAAATATCTCATAAGCTATTTAGAGCCAGACTAACTGGCAGTAACTGACTGTCCCTGTCTTGTCAAAAATATAGTCAAAGGCTTACTAGCTCTCGTCACAAAGAATAGGCAAAGTTCTCTCCTATAAAGAAAAGAAATAAATATAAGTCTTAGTTGTTGCCACACACTTCATCGCAAAGCCAGAATGACAGAATATCCTCGCAGATGACAATTTTTAAGCTGACGATTTTTCGCTTTCAATTTTAGTTCATTTCATGCATAAGTCACATCCAAATGAACTCTAGTACAAAGGCCGAATTTAAATGCTTAATTCTATTGACTTTGACTTCCGGGGTCCCACAAGGCGGTCATTTGATTTCCATTGATTTTTGTGCTGCTCTTGTTTTTCGGAATCTTCACTGTGGCAGGATGTCTTAACTTCTAATTGATGTCAATGAATTTCTTGCACCTGAATGTTGCCAAATATTACTTTACAATTTTTTTCTTTACAAGTATTTTTCAGCATTTTCCAGTGGTCGAGAGTAGCAACTTGCCTCTACGTTTAATTTATCGTCTTTAAAGAATTTTTTTTACCTAGGGTTAACATTTTTCTTTCCCATTAGAGTTTATAGCTCTGGTTAGACAAATGTGACATTAACTACATTTAATAAGAAAAGTACACAAATGCCGAAAAGCTATTTTAAGAAAATGAGTTATTCTGCTATTAGTGTACAGTGCATGCTGTAATTTGTATTCAGTCTGATTGACAGTTTCATCATCAGTCTTTATTACTCGTTTTATGACCAAAAGTGTTGACTTAAAATCATCGTTTTGAAGGCACAACAATGAGTATTATAAATTCTTAATTAACCACTGATCTACGTCGGCTTTATTTGAAGCTATTAACTAAACTTGTGATATTTTAAAAGTATGGCCAACATTTGATTCGTTATTTAAGAGTTTGTTAAAGTAACACAATATGTATGTATTATTACATGATTTCTATTGTTATATACCAGCATTAAATGAACTGAAAGCAAAATATGTTCCCCCAAGTCTGAGAGCAAAAGATAAACACTAAATAGCTCTTGTTTTTAACAGATAGACTTCATCTTAACGAACTTACATATGTATTGAGAGTTATTTTGATAAACTTCTTATGAAACTGAAATTTAGCAATATTTTCGTTAACTGAAACAGAACAAACTTCCACCCACATACATTCAACTTTTTCTCTAATCAAATTAAATAATAGAATCAAACAGCACATATTATATTCCAAGACGAGTGCACTTGAATTATAAACGCATTTTAAAAACTTCTTCCACAAGCCGTGTTTTATTCGAAAGTGTATAGCCAGCTCTTAATAAAACGTCCATACTCACTTTTCATTTTTATCTTCAAAATGACATTCGAATCTTAGATGGCGCTGAATTTGACTGGAGACAACAACCAGCATTAAACAAGTAATGGTTGTTGTCTACAATTGGAGTCTACGCCATCTATGATTCGACTTTCTTTACATTTTATATTCATTTTTAGTTACTGACTAAATTATCTTCACTTTTCGAATGGTTATTGCTTTGTGTGCAAAAAATTACTGAGCTGGCTATACACTTTCCAAAAAAACATGGCTACAGTAACTTTTTTCTATCCTTTCTTATCTCTCCCAAGCCAAAAACTTATATAATGAATTTTGCATTAGAAGATCTAATGACTTTTATTGACTTTTATTTTGAAACTATTGCGAATACCTGGCGTTGCCTGTCAGAAATAACAATGCATGAGCATTTAAGGCAAGCTACTATCGAGAGCTCCTAGTTTAAGATAATCGCTGTCCGCTGTTTTGTAGGTATATTTTATTTTTTAAAGGATAGTGAGGGATAAGAAAAGGCGATAAGCCTATGAAGCATTACGACCCGGAAGGATCTTTTGTGTTATTCCCCAGCAGGATGGAATATAATTAGTTGTTCTGAGGTCTAGCTAAAGTCTAGTTCATTTATGAATCTAAAGACATTTAAAACTGAAGCAGAGGCGACATCAGAGAGAGATGTGAAGACTTTGCTAAAGTACTAAAGTCTCAGCTGAGCAATTGCAGGACATTCGCACAATATGTTGTGTACTGTTTTAGTTTCCTCAAGCCATAGGCAAAACGTGTCCGATTGAACACGGGGTAATTTTCTTGAGATCATAATTGAGAGAGCAGTGATTTTCTTGACTTAGTATTTGCTCATAGAGAGGATATCTTTTGTTCTCTTTTTTGAGAAGTTGTTGAATTGTTTGGCATGTTTTAAACCATGTTGGGAGAGAGATTCTTGTCGTCCCCATCTGCTGAGCTCTATTCTGATTAGTTTGTAGGCCACAAAAAGGTTCAGGACCAATGAAATGAGCCTGAGCACCTTGTCTGACAAGCTCATCGGCGGCTTCGTTGTGCCCCTATGTCCAGGGATCCAAATTAGCGTGACATTATTATGTGCAGCAAGCTGCAAGACGGATTGGAGACAGTTCCAAAATAGCTTTGACTCAAAGTTATAGGAGCTGAGAGACTCGAGAGCTGCTTGGCTATCTGAGAGTATGTTGATATGAGATCTTCGGAGGTTTCTTCTAATGCATTCGCTGGCACAGAGCTCGATAGCATGGACCTACTAGAGGAACAGATAATTTTTAGTTTGGACCAGAGATTCCAGCTCCAGACTCACTTGATATCTTCAATCTAGTGAAGAGGATGTTCAGGGAATAAGCTGATTGTCCCAGAAACTCCGGATTGGGATAACGACCTCAAAAGGGTAATGGAGATGGATTTTCTTGGGCATGAAGCTGGATTCTCTTGGGATAGCAGAGGAACTCTCTCAAGGATTTTCATGGGTCCATCTGAGTTAGGAGAGAATTTACTGCTTAGTAGTTGAAGCTTTAATGCACTAGCAGCTGTAGTCTTCATAATAGTTATGTGGAGAGGTGGAAGGTTTAAAGGATCCTTATTTGAAGGATATACGAGTAAAACATGAACATTCTTCGAAGAATCAATGCATTTCTATCAAAATTTAAACCTCTACTAAATTTACCTAAACCCCGTGAGTGTATCTTGATATTTACATAGTCTGAAGAATTAGACTGCTTTAACATAGATGCACATTCCAATTACTAATAAAATAATTTAGTGTTGAGATTTTGAACGTTCGTTCACCTCGCAATCTCAAATAAAAAAAAATTTTCCTTCAAAAATTACGTTCAATTTTATAATTATCGTTAAAAAAGTTTACGAGTTTCTCGTTTATAAAATACGATTGCAGTCAATTAAATCTGTTATTAGTCATTATATACAACGACCAGTTCTGTACTTCGATTATTCAATCTCTATTACGAGGCGACAAATAATTAGTAGCAATTGTATTTTATAATTTTATACTTCATGCCATTATTGATTTATTAATTCGATTTTCAATGGATTTTGTCCATGAATCCTTTTTCGCTTATTCACGCATTCATGAGAGTATCCTGCAAGGGAATATAGATATTTATATACAAATATAGTAACAGGAGTGGCAAGTTTCTTATGCCCATATTTTCCCTCATATGTCTGATGCGAAACAATACAAAAAAAAAAAAAAAAAATGTTGAAATTGAGACGGTAAAAAACAGCACGAGGAGAATTATAAGAAAAAAAAATAAAACATTGCAGTATTTCCAAGGTCACTGTCATTCATTATCGCAATTTCTGCAAGTACTAATTCATCCATTAAATGCACACGCTATTTCTGTACAGATACACTTGTATATATGTACGTTGGAAACGTTCGCATAAACCACCATTGATCATAAAACAAAAAAAAGGCACATCAACAAACAATCTAGCAACGTGGTCTCGGTGTGCAGTGAGTCAGAGAATAAATTTTAGTTTTTCTTATAAAAATCAATTTAAAACAACTGGAAATATAAATCGTGTATTTTGGCTGAGGAAATTAATTGATTGCAGTGGCATTAAAAAGTCAAAAAAAAGTTAGAAAGTTTTGACAACTCAGTTGCCGATTCTAATTCGAAAAAGATTGGAAGAAGAGGATGCTAAGGATTAGTAAAATAAAATGTGAAGTGACTTCTAAAGTTTAGGACGGATAATTTGGAACCATTTCACAGTGGAACAAGGCTCTTCTTCCATTTACCCATATAATTGTGCGTCTAGGAATAGCATTCCCTTTTAAAGGGTTTTTCATTAAGCGTTTCCTATATTTGAATTCGAATGAAACAGACTGTGAGTGATATATTTTTGAAATATTGTATGTATTTATTTAGAAAGTCCATGTGTTCCATTATGTAAGAGGCATTACTCCTCTATACGCCTACGCGACATCGGGTACGATTTCTGGCAATGTGGCCCAGTTTTCCTTAACTTTTTTTTCAAACTGCCGCGCCTCCATCTCGACCGTTCTGCGCCATATTCTCTCTGGACTACCGGGTTTGTGCCATCCTGGGTTAACGGGATCCATTGCATAGCACGATTAGCTGTACTCTGTCACTTTTTCGAAAAGCGTAACCAATCCATTGCCACTTTTGTCGTTGTATGATCGTGCCATAGGTTCCTGACCCGTTCGCTGGTAGAGATGTTACGCAGGCACCTGTTAACGAACGTTTGTAACTTTCTTGTGCTGTTGATGAAAGAAGAAGTCTAACGGGGTCAAATCGTATGATATCGGTTGGCCAAATATTCGAAAATCGCTCGTGCGAAAAACGTGCTGTGTGGCACGTAGCCCCATCCTGTCAAACCAAATGTCATCGGTGTACATATTATCCAACTGGGGTCGAAATAAATTGTTTATCATAGACCGTTAATGCTCGCCTTTGACTGTGATGACCTGGCCAACTTCGTTCTCAAATAAGTATAGACCGATGATGCCGCCAGTCCACAATCCAGACCAAACGGTGTTGGCGGATTGTTTACTGAATCCATCACGTTGGGAATAGTCCTCTCGTAAGGACGATTATGGCGACTGTAATATGGGAGAAACGCACGAAATGTTTTTCGAACAAATAACTCGCTATAGCTCTCCATGTTGATTTGGTAAATAAAACTTAATACTATACATAAACTACAGCCTATTTGACAGATGTAGCTTCACCAATAGGGCTGCAATCCCCTGTCAAATATGGGCATAAAATATACATCCGATAAAAACACTTAAAATTGACATAACCTAAACATAACATTATACCTTCCACACGAGTAGGTACTGTAGATATAACTAAAGGAGAAAGCTATAGAAGGACGAAGAATCGCTCGTTCTACAACATTTTTGTTTGTTGAAGCACATCTTAATTAAAATGTCGCTTAAATAAAGTAAAAAATAAAAAGATTTCTTTCCCACGGGAATTAAAACTGTCACAGTCTTTAAAAAAGAAATCTCCACTCAACAAAACAAGGAGTGAAGGACCCCCCCTTGTGCTTAATTTAATTCCTGTTAAAGTGTTTTTAATTATAAGCGATTAAATTCACTGACGTCGAAGTTGTTTAAAAACAACAAACATTTCACGAGATAGGTACTTTTGCTTAACAACATCGCATCGGTAAGGTTTATTGCTTGAATGTTGTAGCTTAAGTTGCATCATCCGAATGGCTATTTTGTTGTTGAGATACTATCTATGAAACGAACAAGCTCCTCATGGCGTTGTCAAGACAAAAAAAAAAAAAAATCCAATATGCACTTATCCGGTAGCAAGAATAATGCTGTTATCAGTTTAGCTGGTTGTTTTCCACAGTAATTAACGTCATATCGATTAAAAGTTAAGGAAAAATAAATATTTACACAAATAAATATTGTTCTCAATCCATGGTGGCGTTAACAAACGTCACAGCTCTAGTTCCTTGCGGTGTGGGTCAATGTTAAAGAAATAATATTTGTTTCTAAGGCTGTAACGCATAGTTATTGTTATTATTTATATGTTGAAGAACACAAGGAGAAAAGATTCCCTCCGTATTAAATTCCTAGAAAGATCAATAAAGGAAATGAGTATTTTAATCCTCAGTACGTGTGGGTTTCTGCATGTACGTGTTTCATTCGCTGATAATCATTGAACAAAGCCCTGAAAAAGCACGTGACGCTTGTCTATAAATATTCGTCATTTAATTTTAATACTGTGGAGACGCAGTTGAAGATGGGATTAAAAATTATTTCAGTATTTCCAAGAGGGAATTATGTTGTTTTTCAAAATTTTTTGAAGAAGTTCTGAAGCAGATTACTATACGCACGTGGTGCAGTGAAGCTAAAACAGACGCTGAATTCTTCGTTAATTCCTCACCATGCAGCATTTCAAAACAGGGAATGAATATAAATTTGATATTAGGGGAACCTGTTTTTGCACATTTCTGCTTAGGGTTGTAAGTAGGCGAAGTGAAGAAATTGTCGACTTCCCGTGAGAACCCAATAAGGTCTTTTTGTAATATTGCTGCGAATTTCCTATTAATATCTAAGAGTATCTGTTTAAGAGTCATGCCACACGAAACTGTGTTCATACGAAACCCTAAAGTTGATGGAAATTATATCATAAACGCATTGCAGGATTGTTCTAATTCCCTTTAAAGGGTTTTATTTTTACCTCTTACTTGAAGACTTTTAGCTGTTTCTAGAAAAGTATTGTAACTAGCGGCGGGGCAAAAGGAAAAATTTACGTCTGAAAAAGGAGGTTTATTTTTTTTTACTTTTTCCAGTAAAAAGTCTTACAAAAAGCACAAACGGTTCGCGATATCTGTCACATGGGAGAGGAATTTTAAAGTTGAAAAACTTGAACAAATATCACGTTTAAGTTATATTTTAGGTCGAATAAAAACAAGAATATGTTTGATTACATATAGCTAAAATTTATCTTGTGGCGTTTGTGTGAGGTTTAATATTTCTAGTTAAAAAAAAGTCTATAAAAACTCACTAATTCGAGTATAGCGAAACTCTTTTTATTCTTTATCATGATATTCAGACCTGTTTTGACAACACTGTTCCCGTAATTTTTGTAATTTTCAAAAAGATATTTTAAACAAAAACAGGCAACATTTGAAATCCTGGCGGAATCGTCAATAACCCAATTTTTCAATCGTAGAATTGCCATTACTCAAGTTGGTGTTGGTTTTGAAAAGCCTTGTGAATTTGAGAGATAATAACTAGTTCCTGTGACATCGTGTGCGCAGAGAGAGTAATTATATTCGAAACAACTGAACCAGCACATACTTAACCTTATGAAATGTCTGTAAAATGTCTCTATCCTAAACTTACAATATATGTACATACTATCCGTCAGTCGATGGAAAAAAAACTAAACCAAACATTATTTATTGTTATATAATATTTCACAAGTAAATATATGTCACAAGTAAAATAATAAAACAACAAATAATTATTACCTAAATAAAATACGAAAAAAATTCTTTATTTATAAATTATTATACAAAAATTTTTGTTTTTTAACATCATAAATTCACCACAGCACTTTCCAAACACAGCCGCCACGGCTCACCACCTTTGTTTAGTGTGGGCAGATAGAAAATCCCAATCTCCAATTCCCTTTTATTTTAGTGATCAAAATGGGACAAAATTGTAATTATTTGCTTTTGCAGCGAATGCCTTATTAGAGAAATTAAATTTTAATCGGAAATGTAAAAAAAAAATAAAATTTTACAAAATAGATCT
Source organism: Chalcosyrphus nemorum (assembly GCA_949716465.1). Classification (NCBI taxonomy): domain Eukaryota; kingdom Metazoa; phylum Arthropoda; class Insecta; order Diptera; family Syrphidae; genus Chalcosyrphus; species Chalcosyrphus nemorum. The sequence continues at coordinate 14,699,735 of OX454333.1, read as the reverse complement.
TACCTCGTTAAGAATTCGCTTTTAACACGCCAGCTACATAATCCGTTTTTTAGACCTGTAGATGGGCTGATTAAACTTCGAATCGCTCATCATATGTATTCGCCGATAGGAAATAAAGAGAGGATTTTGATTGTCTCATTTTTTTGGTGTTTTAGAGAAGAGTGGGGGGAGTTGACTATCTAGTTTGAGTTTTATTTACTTCGAATTGGTTGTATATACATTTTATTGTTTTTATCAAAAGAATTATATGTAAAAAACTTTAAACGCTGATTACTCAAATATAGGTTATTTGTGTCGGTAACTAAGTAAACATAAGAACTTCTATTAGACATCAATCGAAGAGCAACAATTGACTCCGATCGATTCTTATTTGAATAATTTGAATGAATCGATTATTCTCATTTGCTCATCATGAACTTGGGTAATTTCAATGAAAAATTGCAAGTTATATCATCTCCCCTTAATAATGGTATTTCATTTGTAAAATACTTGTGAAATAATTTTATTACTCACAAACAATAAAAAAATCTTAATTCTATTAAATTACACACAATTATTTTTTTTTTGTTTATAAAATTGACTTTCAGTGATAAATACTTTAGACAACAAACTGAGCAATAAATTTCTTCGCCTCTTATAAATAAGTTTTTTAGGGATTATTTAAAGGCTGGGTCGTTTGCTGGTTTCTTTTTATACTTCCTATGTCGTCGCTCAAAATAAAATTAACAGAACAGAAATAAAAACAAAATACTCAAAATTAGGTTGACACAATCCAGAAAATAATAAGACAGTGTTTTCTCTTTAACATATTTAACAATTGTTTTTATAATAATTTTAAAAAGAAACCAACAAATGCCCAACCTATTACACAAATATTCGTAAATCTTAGGTATTGGCTGTCAACATAATTCAATTGATTGCAGCAATTTTTTATGTAGTTCATATGCTGCTCCTTCAGCTTCTATTAATTAAATTGGTTTAGATTACTAACCCGAAAAGGACTTAAATTTTTCGGTTCACTGTTCGATATTGCCTCGCATTTTGGCGGCTTCGCTCGTGGGTGACCGACATTTTGATATCCTTCACAGCAGACCTCTATTGTAAGCCTTCTGCTTAATGTCTATAAACAAACAAAAGAATGAGTAAACAATACTTTTTAACGGATTGTTGACCTACAACTGGCCTCAGCCTTTGAGTGGTCGGGTTTAGTCTTTTAACTTCATAATCAAATTCTATTTCCTTATTGCAAATACCATCTTCACCTGAAGATACTTTAAGTAAACTTAGAATAAATGCTAGAACTATGGCACGGTAAACTGTGTATGACATTTTGTTGTGGCTTCGAAGAGATAAAAAAGTGAACTGACGAGTGACATGCAGATTCACTGGCGTTAAGAGCTTTTATCAGTGTTGCCGATGTTGGATGCTTTTGCCTTTTGATACTCTTACTGATATGAATTAAATTATAATTTTTATCAGAACAGCTTTTACTATGGGTCATATTGCATTACGTTCAGCACCACTTCTCGCATTTCATAAATTCATATCTTGCATTACTGTGAGCGTACTGTAAGAAATTTCCATATGCTGAGAATTTAAGGCGCAGAAATTTCTTTGAGTAAATATATGAAATTGGCAAAGCGTTTATCATTTTTTTTTAATATTCATAGCAAGCAGTAGGTTTAAACAAAAGGCAGCACTGGTTCCCTTAAAACAAGTTACCTGACCGGTATTTCTACTCCTCCATGTGTTAACCCGAACTCACCTCTGGGTTTTTTCATAAAGTTTACAGTGTTGTATTTTACTGTGAGCAATCGGATGAATATTTAATAAGCTGGGTTTAAAGTAAACTTTACTTAACCTGTCAGTGGGAAAAGATACGCACATTATGTCTCAAACTGCTTGTTAGTTATTTTTAATAGGTATCTACAACCTTGAAATTCGTTGTGGCGACGATCAATAGAATATGTGAAACTAACAAGGTAACATGTGCTCAGAAAAACCAACGCGGCTAGCACAATTTTCGAGGTTCTTAGCTTTTACGGGCTTAGGTACATCGTTCATTGTGCAAAGCTCTCGAGTTGTAAGCGCGAGAGTAACGATGTGGTGTAATAGTAATCGCTTCGCGTTTCTGCACAACGCGGCAAATTGTATGGCTTTATATATGAGGTGCAATACATATACAATACCAGAGACCTGCAGCAAGAGACCTGCAGCAAGTGGCTCGGTTCGAGAGCCATTCGAATTATTCACTGCTTTTTAATATTCACACACATTCGTATTCATCAATAAAGAGTATTCGCTGAGCTCACATTTTATTGCCTCTCATAAAACGAATCCGAAACGAGCTCCCAATCATATTCAAAGAAATGATTATCTACCCTTACACTTCGTTGCCTGGTACTGAATTTGGAAAAAGACAATGAATGTTTCGATCTTCTATCTATGTATGTACGCATGTGTTTGCTGTGCTTTTTGTTTTTGCTTCTTTTCTATCACCTACTTTCAGTGTTTTGCGTTTTCTATCTGCTTTCGAAGATTCGTGAATCATTAGTACTTTTGTGAATAATCTGATTGAATGTGAGACTACCAATCACTCAAGCATTCATGAATACCAACACCGTGATGATTCGTTTTCATTTCGTAAATGATTCCATACTTGCTTGTATGTCGAAGATTCGTGAATCATTTGTACATTTGTGAATAATCTGATTGAATGAATACTTTGAATGTGAGCCTACCAATCACTCAAGCATTCATGAATATCAACACCGTGATGATTCGTTTTCATTTCGTAAATGATTCCATACTTGCTTGTATTCAGTCTGGGTAACACTGTGAAAGACTCGTTTTTTAACGAATAATGGCTTCATGCAGTTCTCTGATACATATTCAAAATTAGTCTAAACTTCTCAGTTTTACCTCATTTTCGAAGATATACTTTTGTTCAAGTGCACCAAACAAAATTGCATTAGAATATTTTAAATGCTAATTGAGTTAAAAGTTAATTCAAAAACCCACAATCCTCAGCAATGATCCATAAATACTTAGCATTGCCTTGCGATTGAAAAAGTTAAATTAGCTCCACAGGTCAAAGGAGGAACACTATGTCGGGAGAGCGGGTATAAAAATAGAAATTCTTTTCAATGTCATCTGAAGTAAAAGCTAATTTTTATTTTGTGTGAGTTTGTTCAGTTAAATGTTTCAACACCTGTTGTCTTGCAAAGAATATAAGACTATTTGGCGGCAATTGATGTTTGTTTTTTGTTCCCAAAAATAAATCGACCGCATTCACGAGTTTTTTAATCGATTTTTTTCAGTCTCGTTGCACCGGAAATGGTGCTGTACTTTTTCTGATACTGACAAATGAAATGTAATCACGTGATGATGCAATATTTGTTTTGTATAAAGTAATAATTTAGGATAGATGTTCGATGAAATACGAAAATAACTATTTTAAAAATGAACGCTTGTGAAATTGTAAATTTTTGAAATAGTACGTATACGCCATACATTCGATACAAATATATCTTTATACCTCAATGTTAATCTCTTGATTTGATATAGAGTTTCTTGATTCATAAACTTGAAATATCTAAAAATAATTCGCGTGTTTTTTTCGGTTTGTTAGGAAAATTAGTTCCAGAATACACACCTAAACAATGCTAGGAGATTTTTCATCTTGACAATGAAAGTACACCTAATATAAACTGCAGATGTTTTGTTGCTTCGTTTTAGTGTTTTAGGTTTGGTTGTAGGCACTGGATCAAACGCAGTGCTTCAGTAATTCCTAACTGATTTTTTTAATCCAAAGGTATTTTTCTAAAATTTTCATCTGTATAATTTTTTTTTTATGAAAAATTAATACATATATATGTATGTAATGAGCCTTATTCTATATTTCGAGTTAAATTGACTTTAGTTCGAATTTCGATATTCATTGTTCATTTACTCGGTCGATTATCGAGTTCACTCGATTAGAAGTAAATGTTTTATCTATTCGGAGAAAAAGTTCTGTCGAGTGCAAAGTAAGTGGAGTAAAAATGCAATTAAGAAATTTTAAGTGTTACCATTATTTTCTGCCGTAGACTAGGTACATATCTATAGAACATATTTATAGAACAAATTCAAGATTTAGTGAATTTAATTTATCCCTTACTTTGCTCCGATACATATTTGTCAGTTAATTCAAAAATTTATACAACAGTTTTTTAACATTTTGACAGATTTTTCGTAGCACAGCTGGTTTCGAAAATGAAATTCATTCAATTTGTTCATTAGATAAATAAAGAGCTCTCTCTCGAGACTGAGAATTATGTAGAGGGCTGGGCTACATTTCGAATCGGTTTGGATGAATTTTTGTCGAAACCTCAGTAAGCCGTTCCTACCAAATTGAAACAATTTCGAATGTCATTGTCTGTCCATTTTGAAGTGGCAGGAAATAAACAAACAAACAGCTCTCTGCTGACTGTCGCATACAGTGATGGGACTTAAGAGTGGGCAAATTGGGAAACCGAAAAGTGGTCGATTTTTAAATCGCAACAAACAAATTAAACAAGGCATACAATTTATATGTATTTAAGTAATCCATAATGCAAAACCTAGAAATATAAAATATAATTGTTAGAAGTCCCAAAACTAGCCGCAATTGTTTTGACATATAATATTTTCACGTCTAAAAATGATTACAAAAATGAACTGAAGTTCACGTTTAGGCTTGTTTGATTTGACAACCTCTTACGAACGGATGAACTTAAGGAGATTTCAAATAGATTAGGTATGCCGAAACCTCGATAATGTATGGCGAAACCTCGGATGTTTGGAATAATTAGACGAAACGTCGTTTTGAAAATCGTTTGGTGGAAATATGGTATAAAGATTCGTTCGAGAAAAGACTGAATATAAATTTTCTAATGAACTATCGACGTAGAATTTGTGAAGGAGAATAGAAATCAATCTATGTAGATGCAAGCTAGGCTATTAAAAGTTTTATAGGAATGAGTTTATTAATTACCTTTAATCCACATAATCTCTAAATATCCCAACAAATATTTGCGATAGCATTTGTACAATTAAAACTCTCTAAGACTGTAAAAAGCTTGTGAAGACCACCAACCGAATCACCCTAACAAAAGATCCATTTCCCAAATTCAAATTGAATTATGTAATTTACTCGTTATTTTACCTACATACTTCACGTTTGTCTTATCGCATATTTATCATATGTCATTCATGTGCATTCACTGACTTCACTGATAACATCAACCCATACGAACACAACATTAATTTACTTGGCGACAGAATTGCATCAGGCGATTGAATGAATTTGTAATCTATTTTATTTTTATTTTTTCTATCTTATCTATTGTTTATTTTTCATTATGTTTGCTAATTAGAAAATGATTTTTGTGGGTTTAATAATCTGTGAAGCCATAGACAGTGCCATCATTAGTATGGTTTCCAAATGCCATGCTTTATATCAGTTAATTAAATACGAATTCGCTTCAAGTAAGCATCTGCTAATTATGGGGGAAACATATTCACAGATTGACATTGACACTTCTATGATGACCGTAAACCCGTCATAATGCCAACTAAACTTGTCATACGCAACAGATGACTAATTATCTGAGTTAGCTTAAAAATCATAATAGGGGAGAGTGGGGCACATTTGAATAATTTTTGAAAATGTTTATGACTAGGTGATTATGTCAAACTTTAAGTCTGCTTCCAGCTTAAATATGCAAGGCAAAATGCGAATAGAAGCATCTACTCTAAGTAAGTACAACATATGTCTAGCCTACGTCTTCTCATTGCTTGACAGCTAAACGGAGTCTTACTTGTGCTGTGTCCTAGATGTCGATAAAGTAGGTTTTGTTCACGTGAGGTTGTTGGCACTGCTGTGGTCTGGAAGAACAAGCTATAGTTTGGGAGAAGGATTGCCTTCGATATGCTTCCAGCAGTTTGGAAATGATACCTGAACCTACTCCTGTTCGTAGTTTAGAGCCATGAGTGTAAACTGAGTAAATTAACAGCAACTCTTCCCCATTTAAATATGTATGTGCTTGAGAAAGGTCTCGTTAAGTCTAGATGTGGTGCCATATAATCTTTTCTAATTTAGGTAGGTCCTTCATCCCCTCATAGATCTTAGTACATTCAAAGCCCCAACACGACACGAAAAATTTTGAAAGCTCTCCCTATCTCTTTCATAGTTGCCGTGATTTCTTGTTGACTATTCAGCGCCATCTGCTTCTCGAACTGTCATATATGCTTTTTAATTTGAGTTTAACTCTTCCGCTGTCAAAATATATTAAATTTACTCCATCTGCCCCTTTTCTATGAATGCCCCACTTATCCCCTACAAATCCTAAATTAATTTCGATTTCATGAAGCATAGTACAGAACCACATGGTATAGTCAAAGAGTACGTCTGAATTCGAGCCAAAAAATTTGAAAATTTCATTTGCCACAGTCGGTCAAATGTCACACGGCTTGCAGCACAGTTGACATGGTAATCAGAAAGGGAAATGAAACGATTCGAGATACTCTTTCGCTGTGCTTTATAGGGTTATTTCTGTCTTTCTTTCTATCTTTTTTTGTTATTATTTTGTTATTTTATTTGGCAGCTGATAAGCAGCGGCAAACTATCTGTGCCGCATGGCTCAGTTCGCGATTGTACAACGTGTCTAACGTTTGACATTTAGTGGTTAAGTTTTTTATTTTTTATTCTTTTATCCGATTTATTTGCACTGAATGTTAATTTGTAAAGTTTTGTAAAAGTAAAACTTTCGAGATAAGAAGGGAAATAAAAATTATTTGCGGTTCATCATGGTGGTTAAAAAAAGAGTGGTTGTGTGTTTCGCGCCAATTAAAAGTTACTTGTATGTTGTGTAAGCAAAAATTTAACATTCACACATTTGTTTTCTTTTTCAGGGACCGTCATATTTGAAACGTGCCAGTACAGATAAACTAAAGGAAGTCTTCCAAAAATATGCATCTTTTCAAAAGGATGGGGAGGATTTCATGACCAGTGAGGATTTTGTGCGGAAATTTTTGGGACTATTCACAGATGCTGCATTTAATGATGTGAGTTTGTTTTGATGTTTTTTCTGTCTTATTTTGTTTTTACAGTGTATTGTTAAAAAAATTATTTGCCGGCGAAAAGTGTTAGCACAAAGTGTCCGTAAAACCAATTAGTGTCATACATATGTTAATATTAAGTTATTTTCGTTGAGGAAAACCTTTATTTTTTAAGTATGTCATAATGTGCAGTTAATAGTTCCACAGTGTGGCATACTTTTAATTTTGCTAAGCACTCACTCGATGACTTCATCTCTTTCGGAGTACAATTGTTCTTAGAATCATTGAGCAATATTGTGGGTGAGTCACGGATGAATGGATTCACATTGTTCACGTCTTTTGTATGAAATTCGATATTTTCTTTGATTGTTTTCTTTGGAGAAGTTCGAGCTATTCATGAAGTCGACTAGAAGTGTTTGAGGTATAATACCTAGCATTACTTGAATTGATTAACGCGATAGTTCCATTTAAGTACATAAGCTACTAACAGCAAATGTTGGGTTTATCATCTATTTTAATTAACAATTTATATACATACATAGGTGCACTTAAATATTCGCAGTATCTGAAAAAGAAACAAGTCAGTAGAAAATGCTGAATTTGCTGTGGAGTAAATTCCCAAAAAATCGAAACTCAACTGGACTGTCTATATTCTTAAACGTGTTAGTAAAGCTAGTGTGGCCTTATAAGCAAACCATAGAGGGCTGTGGGCTAGCTGCCCACTACATTATTGTATACTACATATATGTAAATACAAAGTTCGTACGTATAGAATGAGCATAAAGCTCTGTACCGTAACAGAAGGAAGAGAAAATAACTTTTTAATATTTACTGGGATTTGAACCTCGAACCTCGGCCCGTGTAGTAAAACCTCAAGTAAAGTAGTCGAACGCACTATCCACTGAGCGACGGCACCCACAATATTGGTACAAGGCTATGGTAACGGTTCCTATTTGTCTTTGTCAAAAAAACGCATCACAAGAACAATGAGAGTTGTTGCACGAAGCGTGCTTCTACACCGGCTACGCGCCATCGTGTGCGATTTCTGGAAATGTGCCTCAGCTCTCCCCAACTCTTTCCCAGTTGCCGTGCTTCCTTCTCCAGTGTTCTGTGCCACGTACTCCTAGGACCACCGCATATCCTGCAATTTGGGTAAGCGGGTATGGATCTGTCGCCCTTTCGGAGAGAGTGACCAATCCTCTGCCACTTTCGTCGTCGTATTGTTGTGCCTATAGGTTCATGGCCCGTTCTCTGATAAAGCTGTTCGTTAGAGATACGGTTTGGTCAGAATATCCAGTAGCGCAGGCACCTATTGACAAACGTTTGCAGCTTCCTTGTGATAGTGAAGGTCACTTTCCAGGTACCTGCTTTGCCTATTTGGCAATACTCCCAAGGTATTGGAAACTCTCTACTCTCTCAACCGTTTGTCCAGCAAAATAGGCTGATATTTTTTGTTTTTGCCGAGTTAATTTTCAGCCCAACTACGTTTGCTTCTCTTCCACATTTGCTGTCATTTGGTGAAATCCATTATTCTATGAGACAGAAGGCATACATCATTGGCGTAGTCGCGGTGCTTGAGTTAAGATGTAAGAGTCCATCGAATTCCTCCATTTCCTGTTGATAAGGCCGCATTCAGCACATCGGTAATCACCAATAAAAACAGTATTAGTGAAAGCATGCAGCCTTGCCGAACCCCACTTTGGATTTCGAATTCCTCAGACAGCCTTCCTCTGTGCAAGACGTGACATATGAAGTGGTGATCGATACTCGACACACTGCTCGATGATGATCCGCAAGGTGTTGATGTGCTTGCTCGGTGTCGAGTGTGTCTTCAAAGTTTTAGAATATGATTCGTTACATTACATTATGTTCCCAAAAAAAAAAAGCGTTCCGAAAAGCAAATTACCTGCCCTGATTTTTGTTACGTATTATAAACTTTGACTGTGCGAGCTATAAAATTATTTAGTGAACCCAATAAAACCAGAAATAAACAGTTTTTGGCACTTCTTATCACCTAATTTCAAAATTTATTATTAGTTCTAATTGGTCGGTGTTTTGTGTTATACCCCCCGCATTATCTGAGACATGAAAATAAATTTAAGTTTTGTTACTATTTTTAGGAATCGGTGAGACTGTTGGCCGGTATAGCAGACACAAGCAAGGATGGCCTTATATCATTTGCGGAATTCCAAGCTTTTGAAGGATTACTCTGCACCCCTGATGCTCTGTACAAGACAGCATTTCAGTTATTTGACCGCAATGGCAACGGTGCGGTATCATACGGTAAGTGCCTAGTGCAATTCAGCTGTGTGTCGGTTTGAATTGGATTTTCGTGTAATTAATCTAATTGCTGATTAGACAATGGGATTGTTGTTTGTGGTTTATTTGTACTGAGGTGAACTGTGGTTGATAAGAACACCATGAGTATTCTTTGCGGGGTGCAAAGCTCAATGACCAAACGTGATTGGCAACATGGTTCAGATTTATTCACTAAAATCTAATCAGTTCTAGGGAAATTGAATGATCGATGGACTTTTCGAATTTTGGGGGAAGCCTGCGATGCAAAGTCTAGACTTGTTTTTTTTTGAAAAGTTATTTAAGATTATTAAGAAGGTTTATGTGATCTGAGGTTTGTAGGTCGAGTAATTAGAGATAAGTGGTATAATTACTAGCAAACATCGAAGGTGGGAAGGAGGCAAGAACATTTTAGACTTTTAACTTTCCACATGACTGAGTTTGAAAAGCAATATCCAAAGGCTATTAGCTGATATGTATAAGGTGGCCAAATAAAGGGTTTTCCAATAAGGACTTGAAAACTTTTTATACCCTATCCTAAGGGTATATTAAGTTTGACACATAGTTTGTAACATAGAGAAATATTAAAGATAGACCCAACAAAGTATATATATTAATGATCAGCATCAATAGCTGAGTTGATTAAGCCATGTCCGTCTGTCCGTCCGTCCGTCCGTCCGTCCGTCCGTCTGTCCGTCCGTCCGTATGTCACCAGTTTTTGGGCCTTAAATTTTGAGCTAGGTTGATGAAATTTTGTATACGAGGTCTTTGTAAAAGTAAGCAATACAAGTGTAAAAATTTTTAAAATCCGCCCACTGACACGCCCACTTTTTACAAAAGTTAACTTTTTTCACTATTTTCATATGAAACTCGAAAAAATTTACTTGGGCAAATATATAGATATCCACTTAATCTACAAATCGTCTATACATTGTATATGGCCACGCCCACTTTTTAGGGGCGTTTACTTCAAAAATTAATTTTCGAGTAAAAATATTAGTTTATAAAGCAAAATAGAAAATTTTGTGAATACATTTTCCACCGCCCACTGACACGACCAAATAAGATAGGGATAGGGTATCATACGATTCGCTCCAGGCGGATTGTAGCATTTTTCACTGGTTTTTTTTAAATAAACGGTAACCATTTGAGATATTTCAAGAACTTTATTATCGGCTTGAAGTACAATCAAAACATTTATGAATAGAGTTCAACTTCGTTCATATGGTTAACGCGGGCACGTTCGCAGCGGTCGATTCGTTGGACCCGTTGGCCACACATTTCGGCCGAAACGGCTGCTATTTCGCGTTCAATGTTGACTCTGAGCTCTTCCAACGTCGTCGGCAACATCACAAAACGAATATGTAGATTCAAATTTTCGCACTAAACTTGTTATTGGCTGTCTACTAGGACGAAAACCACAACCGAAAATTGGAGTTGACGCTCTTAAAGTTGCGATCACCGACTCCGAATTTCGGTAGAAAATTTTTATAATTTGTAGACGTTGCTCGTTCGTGTACTTTACCATGATGAAAATGTTGAGTTTACTGAATAAATTGACAGTGACAGTTTGATGATTAGTGGAAGAGTGCGTTCGCAAATTAAATTCAAAGCTGTCAAGTCCTATTGGAAAACTCTTTACAGGTTTCTTTTTAAAAATGCAATAAAATGAACAAAATTTTTTTTTTTTTCATGTATTACGGCTTTATTAGTAAGAGCAAACATTCCCATTAATTATGGAACGCAACGCTGTTCAAGTGGTTGCCTCAGCTGGCTTCGCAGTAGCGCACTCTGTCAGTCCAATTTCCCAAAACCTTGTTGATGGTTTCAGGCCGTAGCTCACGGATTGCTTGGATGCTATTGGCCTTAAATGCTTAAAACGTTTCCGGATTGCTGGCATAACATCGGTCCTTCACGGTTTCCCATAAAAGAGACTCCAAAGAGGTCATCTCTTCATCATCTCGGATTTCCGAGGCTTCCAATTGACATCGCCAAGACGGCTAAGACGATTTAAGAATTTAGTGCGCAAAAGATCTGTTGTGGCATAAGCTGCTTGGCATAGCGCGCCGTACTTTATGAACCAAAGGTCGTCCAAATCCATGTCTTCAATTTCAGTAAAAATGTTCATTTCAGTTCGAAGTCTCACGTTCTCGACTACAACAGCCACATTCTCGTCTATGCGTACCATACGACGACGAGGACCATGAGTGTTGTCCACTAGCATACCAGTCTCACGAACTTTTTGCACAAACTTGCGTACAGCAGGCGCGGTGGAGGCTTCATCTCGGCCAAAACTTATTTTCAAAAAACCCACTGTTTGAGCACTCACTTTTGAAATTAGTTTTCAATATTTCTCTTCGTTGTTCAAGCGTAAAGCGACTCATTTCGTTCCTCGAAGGTACTGACTTTCTGTCAAGATTTCGAGCGGGAAACAGCTGTCAGTGTCAAAATAACTTATGATTTAAAATGAAACCACTAGATGGCACACCCTTTACATAGTTACAATGATGTATGTATGCTCTCTACCGATTGATCTGTTTGATCAGGAGAATCAAGTCGTGTGTGTGAAATGGTTCGATTCTCCTAAATTCAGGTCATAACCAGACTGAAAAATAAAGGAGAACAAGGAATTAGACTTCAACTCTCTTTCACTACTTTGGTGATGGATAGTCCCTAGGCACTTGAGAGGACTTTCTTATTTTAACTTCCTTGCTAATACGAAAGTAAAAAACATAAACTAACTTCTTGCACTTTTTGTTTTTACTTGCAGCTGAATTCGCGGAAGTGGTACAAAAGACGGAACTGCATTCGAAAATTCCGTTCGGCCTAGACGGTCCCTTTATCAAACGCTATTTCGGAAAGGTGAGTTGTCTTGTTAAAAAGAAAAAAACCTTCACCAACTAATTTTGATTTATTTTTTTTTAGGATAAACAACGCGTAATCAATTATGCCGAATTCACTCAGCTTCTACATGATTTTCATGAAGAATATGCCATGGAAGCCTTTCGAAGTAAAGACCCAGCTGGTTCTGGATATATCTCACCATTGGACTTCCAAGACATAATGGTCAAAGTGAAGCGACATTTACTTACATCGGATGTTAAGGACAATCTAGTTGCCGTATGTACGAATAGTATGACAACTGTTTATAGTACTAAAATACCCTGTGTAGGTTACTGAGGGCCACAAAGTAAGTTTTCCCTACTTCATGGCATTCACATCGCTCCTCAATAATATGGAATTGATAAAACGTATCTACCTGTATGCAACTCAAGGCAGTCGAGTTGAACCAGTCACAAAAGATGAACTCCTTTATGCAGCACAAACGATGAGCCACATTACACCCCTCGAAATTGATATTCTTTTCCAGCTAACTGGAGCTCTGCATCAAACGGGGTAAGTCAATTCGAGTAGTATCCTTCCACTTACACTTAGATGAAGAATTGTCTTATGGTGTAGATCCATCTATTCTGTTTCACAACATAAACAGTTGAGTAGGCTATAACCGCTCTGCACACACAACTTCATATTTATCAATTTTAAGCCGCGTTTAAAAGTAAATAACCGGTGTTTTACTGTACCGTTTATTTTTTGTATATTTTTGCACGCGTTCACACGCAAAGGTGGTGGAGGCGCAAAAAGATTGACATCAATAGGCAAGTTTTAAGTTCAAACCCGTTCCAAGTCCTCTACTATTAGTCACGGAAGAATTTTTGTATTTTTAGTTTGTAAATCAAAATCATTGTTTTGCGTTTCATAAATTGGCGTTGTTATTGATCCTTTGATCTCCTACCTATGTTATTGTGAGACAGTATTGAACACAGGCTTTTGATAAACTGATTATTTTTTTGCTTTTATCTTCCCATATAGACGCATTGTCTATGGTGATCTCAGTAACATTGCACCAGAGCACTACACAAAACATATCACAACACGTTTGGCTGATATCAAGGCTGTGGATAGTCCAGCAGATCGATCGGCATTTATTCAAATCCTGGAGAGCTCTTATCGGTTTATTCTTGGCTCGATTGCTGGTGGTAAGTTTGAAGACACGTTTTCAAATCGACTACGACAGCTAAGAGGTCTTTAATTTATTTAGCTGTTGGTGCTACTGTCGTCTATCCAATTGATCTGGTGAAGACAAGAATGCAAAATCAACGCGCTGGTTCGTTCATTGGTGAAATTGCATACAGAAACTCATGGGATTGCTTTAAGAAGGTTTGATTTTTAATGGAACGTGAACTAGTTGCAGTGAATTAATAATTTCTGTTTTTATAGGTAATTCGGCATGAAGGCGTACTGGGTTTATATCGTGGTTTGCTGCCTCAATTGATGGGTGTAGCACCAGAGAAGGCTATTAAGCTGACTGTAAATGATTTCGTTCGAGACAAGTTTACCGATAAGCAAGGAGTCATTACGAAATATGCCGAAGTGCTAGCTGGAGCATGTGTTAGTAATTTTATATATTGCTTGTATTTTTGACGAATTTAAATTTTGTTTTCATTTAGGCGGGCGCATCTCAAGTTGTTTTCACCAATCCACTGGAAATTGTGAAAATTCGTCTACAAGTTGCTGGAGAAATCGCGGGTAAGTTACTTATATAAGGCTATACAGGAATAGGTATTGCTGTCTACATTAGACACGTACAGGATTGATTGTATAGAGTCTCGTCTGCTCTCAACATGCCAATGGAGTACAAAGAAAAGTGGGTAGAAACGGCTCTTCATGTTTTAGTATGCAGTATATGACGATCACTTCGTTTCAAAGAGTATTGGTATTCTTATGTGCTCATTGAAGTAGTTAAAACGGAGAATTAATAGGCTTTGCGGATCCTAATGAGCATCTGTTGTAACAAGCAATTCACCCACTGCTCTTAGCTCTAGAAAGAGCGTGGGTCAAAGTGATTACTTTCGAAGATGAACCAGTACAAAGCTCTCTACATTGACCCTCTATAAATGGTACTAGTCTTGCCTTCACTAAATCTTATTTTGAATCAGAAACTGAACTACATACATATGTTTTTGAACACATTGGGTCATCCAGTATAGCTCCGTGCTCATAATAAAAAACTTAATTGTTTTTCACTCATTAAATTGTGTTACTATATTTTTAGGTGGCGCAAAAGTTCGTGCCTTATCTGTCGTTCGCGATTTAGGACTCTTTGGCTTATATAAAGGAGCTCGTGCCTGCCTCTTACGTGATGTACCATTCTCTGCCATTTATTTCCCCACTTATGCCCATACGAAAGCTATGTTTGCCGATGAAGATGGGTAAGTAAAGCTATTTAAAAAATCTTACCAAATAAATACGAATCCCATTTATTTACAGTTACAACCATCCTTTAACACTGCTAGCTGCGGGTGCAATTGCTGGTGTCCCAGCTGCATCCTTAGTTACACCAGCCGATGTCATCAAAACTCGGTTACAAGTCGTTGCTCGTTCCGGCCAAACAACATACAAAGGAGTCTGGGATGCGACACAGAAAATAATGGCTGAGGAAGGTCCTCGTGCGTTCTGGAAGGGAACTGCAGGTAATATCACATAATTTACCATGAATGGTCTGTTCTTATTGTAACTCTTTCTTAGCACGTGTTCTCCGTTCATCACCACAATTTGGTGTCACACTTGTGACCTACGAATTGCTGCAACGTATGTTCTATGTCGACTTTGGTGGCTCTCAACCAACTGGTTCCGAAGTGAAATCCAAACCAATAGAAACCCCCACACATAGAATAAATGCCGATCATATTGGTGGTTATCGTGCGGCTGTGCCTATGTTAAATGGTATCGAATCAAAATTCGGTCTTTGTCTGCCACGTTTCGGCAAACCATCGCCAGCAACATCGACAGAATCATGATGATCCAGCACCACTAGCATCGCCAGTTAAGATTTTTATATTTAAAAAAACAAAAATCCTTTCTTTTCTTTTGCTAGGAAAAATTATTTATAAAATTAAGAATAAAGACCTAAACAAATTTACAAAACAAAAAATTATATAAAATAAAAAAAAATAAAGTAACTAGAAAAATAAAAAAAAATGGTTGAGCCAATTCAAAGACGACCTCTTTGTAGACAATTTATTTTTTTAAACGTTCTTCTTTATTTTTTTAACTCACAAAGAATACTATGATAAAGAACTTAGAAGAATTTAATAATTTATTTGTTTTTGATATGCTGTATAGTGTTCTTAAAATAAATTGAAAATACTGTCGATATGAATATTTGGTAAAAACAAACAAAACATGTATCAAAACCTATCGTAAACAAATTAAGAATAAACGATATTAGTTTCAGTGAAGAATTTATTTTGTTAACTATAATTTATTGTTGATTGTGCCTAGCATTTATTTCATAAGTAAGTTGTAAAGTTTAAAGTTAAAATGAACGAAAAATGTTAACAACTATGTACCTAGCTGAAACTGGAAATATATTATTTTTATTTTCAATTATTTTTTTCTGTTTTTATTTTAGTTATAAATTTTATTTTATTCAGAGCTCGGAATATTTTTTTTTTGTGTTCTTCATAAGTTTAAATGCTACATGTAAGCACACATTACATTTAGCTAATAATTCGATTTTGATCAAAATCTATTGAGAAATGGTACCGTTGTACGTATTTTTAACCAAAAACGAGGTACGCCATCTTACAGCATTTGCCTGGACTAACTCAAATATTTAATTCAATTAAAATCATTAGGACCGTTATCGGAGAACCAATTTTTTTCTGTTAAGTTGGTATTTATAACCAATAATCGCATAGAACACTTTTGATTAAAAGCATGGTACGCTATTTTATTTATTTTGCGCTCTGCATTTGCGCATGTACCATTAAGTACAGAGAATCATTTCTTAGCCGAACGATAGGCTCTGTCCTCATCATTACAACCTCTAAACATTCAAGGCCAACGTGCACCGTTACCTCCTCTTCCTTCTTTTCCCAAACGCATAAGGATATTTATATCCCCTTTGGTGCACGCAAATAATAAACCAAAAAAGGAAATAAAATTTACCCAAAATCCTTTGAGCCATTTTCGAGTAAATTGTCTATAACCTCTTAGCTCTGTGAAAAGTACAATTATTCTCACTTTTAACAGCGTTAGCTCAATTTTAATGAAACACCCTTTTGGGATGTGTGGCATTGGCCTTAGGTGCGGCTAAATATAATAATTTTTGGCTAAAATGTACTTTGCCAAACTATCAATTCAATCAACTCCCGTTTAGGCTGTAGTCTTGCTGACAGACAGACTGAACTGCCAAACTCACTGTTTTTGGCGTCTCTCTAAAAGTAATGTCAGAAAAAGTGTACGAATCCAAAACATGCCCTATACTTCGCATCGGTGCAAGTAAAAATGTAAAACATGTCATGTTTACCCTTATAAAAGAGCTGTTAAATTTCGATCGTGTTCAATTTCCGGCATTGTGCTTCAGTTATCCTCAACTGTTTGCCAATTACCAATTATGTATTTCGTAATCTTTGGTTGAATAAGAAAAAGTTGATTTGACATATGCATTTGACAGTTTGGCAAACATTTACTTGAACTTAAATTCGTACCATGGGGAATCCCTTACACTCTTATGAGCACAGTCTTCTGTGGAAAACTATGAAAATTCTCTGTTTTGGGTGGGAACGGAAGACGCTTCTTTTTGCACAACCTTATGTCTGCGCAGTTCAATACGTTACAGATAAAACGTTGCCTATAGATTAGAAAAGTGCTCAATTTTGAATCTGGGCCAAGACCGTACAGTTGCAGCGATAACTGAGCTAGGGAGCGTAGATATCCTTGACCATTGCGGGTCCTTGAACTTTCTTGTGATGATATTGCTGTTCTCACACAAGTATTTCCTTAAATGATGTATGATGTCACTAATTCCAATAAATAACTATACATGTCTATGTCCATTCTCAGTTCCGCCAATCATTCATTATTAAATGTTTCACGTTTTCCATTTTAAGTGGGAAAATAATTTTGTTTCTCAAGCTTTAAGTGCAGAAAAAATGCAGCTTGTGTTATCGTCCTCCACAAATACACCAGCTCCTGATCCTTGATCGGTTTTGGAACCATCCGTGAAAAAAAAACTACACTCCATTCTTGAGAACATTTTATAAATGTTTCATAAAGCGTCCAGACCAAGTGAAACATTTCGGAAACATTTATTAAACATTGATGAAACATTGATGAAAGAAATAAATGTTTCAGAAGTGTTTATGAAATATTTATTAAATGTTTATTAAATATTTCAGAAATGTTTCCCTCGGTCTGGACGCACCTTCAGACGTTTCAATCTTTTTTTTAACAAGACGAATGATTTCCATTGGAAAACTGATCCCGTGTTGTCTTTCTTAATTTTTGGTTGTTGTGTTTTCATTATTATTAGTATACCTCACTAACAATCGCATGACCGCATTTTGGAACGGATTTTGTAATTTCAATTCTTCTGAGAATTTGTGTAATCTACACCTGTGAGCTGCTGCTTCAATAATCTATATTCTTAGTTCTGTTTCTGCCTACTTCAAGTCTAAAGAGCTTATGGGTTACTTAATAAGATTGTAGTTCCATGAGTAGAAAATAAAGATTTTGTATTCACTTTCTTGTTATAATCTTTTTTTTACAAACGTTCAACTTGCTTATTATCATTATAGTTAGCAAATTTAACAGTAATTAGGATTAAAATTTATAAATTATTTTGTATACACATATTTATTAACATGAAGAGTTACACAAAGACACAGAATACTGCATATACGAATCTTCGTCCTCTTTCCATACAATAGTATTTTCCTTCCCTTTTGTTATAAACTTTACAAGCTTTACATAATTATATTTTTTAAGAGCAAATTTGTTAAATAGAGAAAATACGATAATTAATACCATATACCAATCAGGTACAAATAAAATAAATAAAATTTTTAAATAAAAGTCAAAACTGTAATATTTTAGAAAATACTAAGTAATAATGAGAATATCTAATGAATTCAATGTCCAAACGTTGTTCACTGGAATGTAATAATTGTTGTGTTTAAAAAAATGTGATAGTAATAAAAAAGAAATGTAAATCTTTTCAAGTACAAGTAAATTAATTAATAAATAAATATCACAAAAAGGGGTTTTGAGTATTTTCTTAGGTAATGTAAATGACACACATAAGGATGTATATTTGCAAAGAATTAGCCCTATCGTGAATAAAATTTACTCCAGAATTTAAAAAAAAAAATTGCTCCTGGCCGTAAACAAAATACATACATACATCTAAAATTTCCGGAGAAAAAATTCGCTCGGAAACGCGGATAGCAGTGTATATGTATAGTTAGACCATAGACAAACTAATATAGAAGGTCGTCTTCGGCCGATTTGACCGTTGGTTCCCACAAGAACAAAAGTATCACGGATTTTGAATGTATTCTGACGTTTCCATCAAAATCAAATCGGAGCTCACGCACACATTCTCAATCCGCGGTACATTTCTGTACAATTTGTTGTTGTTAATTGAATGACAGCCTGCTGAAAATGTGGTGTGCAAAAGGGAAAAAAGGGACACCACGATTGTTTTTGTAGTTACGCACGTTCGGTCACATGTATTCACTGATAGGAAAATTCAAATCGGCGTACTTTACAAAATTTTCTGGTGAGGAACGTAATGACGACCGTCTATATTAGTTTGTCTATGAGTTAGACTCAACACAGCACTATGATCCAGGCCTATTCACAAAATATGATAATTAGAGTTTTTAAATTGAGCTTGTAGCAAAATGTAGAAGTTTTCAGTTTCTACAAGTCAAAATCTAGTTAAAAAAAAATCAGACTGGGTTTCCTGATTGCGATTGAGAAGAACGAATTACTACGAAGTTTTACGATTTCTCACACGAAAAGCTGTTTAATTTCGGAGGATTTTCATAGTTGCTCACAGAAAAGAGTCCTTCCAAAAGAGTAAGAAAGTTCTCCATACTACGAATTTTAATGTAAGAAAGGCTGAATTCAAAAATTTCAACTAATTGTTCATCATACTTCAAACTCACATACATATGTATGTATAATCCAAAGTAAGTGATGCTTTTTGCATTATGACATTTGGCGATGGTTTGTTTGTTTTGTTTGCGCAACGGGTCTGTTCACAATGCGTTTTGGAATAGTTTGCACTGGTATTACCATTTTTTGTTTGCATTTTGGAATGGTCACCATTGCAGTATTAGGGCAATGATCCTTTTTTGAAAGCAGCTAAGTTTTTTTGCCATGGTTGGTGAAAACTATTGCCCTGGAATGCCAGATTTGTCGCTAACGAGTAAAGTGGTACCGTTGTCCCGCGGGTACGATATTTCCGTTGGGCTTTTTTAGTAAGGAGATCTATTGTTGTCAGGCCAGGAGGTTCTTGCATCTTTCTTTCTAGTACATTCCTTTTTTGTCATAGCAACGAATGCAGTGCAGAGTATAGGAGAGCAAAGCATCTCTGTTCCATCATCGGTATCGTACTGAAGTATTCTATCAATATAAAGATAGGTACTCACTTACGTACCCATCAGCGCCTATCCACAAGCTCATGACAACTAAACAAAAGCTCACACGCACTGATGCCACCTTTCCATTTCTAAGTCAGAAAAAATTAACCGATCCTGCTCAAGTGGAGCATGAATATCTAACAACATATGCATCTCCATAATCAATGAGATTTTCGTTTCACTACACTTCAGCAGCAAACCACTGAAATTTAAAATTCTGTTTCTGTCTTTCGTGGAAGTTTCCCTCAGCTACATATGTCGGTCATCGGATAGTGGCAGACATATGTATGTATGTACCTGTAATTGCACCCTCATACCTGTGACTTGCATGTATCCATTCATGCAGTATATGCTCATTAAAGTGGTCATTGGCCATGGCCACAAAGCTAGGTCATAGTAATGCAACTACTTAAACCTGGATGACTTCTGAGTGGTCTTCAGTTCAATGTCAGTCTGTTGTCTGGATGTACTGTGTGCTTACGTTCAAAATCGCTTGAATCTATCTAAAGTGAAATGCATTTGAGTTGAGTTAGTTGTACGAGGATATATTTTATTTTTTATTTTTGAATCATTATCCTTGGTCGCATTTGTCCTACGAGTGTTTTTTTTTTTATTTTTGTGATGTATTTGAAGTGGATTCTCATTCTCATTCTGATGAATAATTTATATGCGTGCAAAGGTGTAAAATACGACGCTGGCAATAGGAGCTCATGGATAACGAGGATGCGAGCTATACGACGAGATGTTAAGGATTGTGTTAAGGTACGGAAAAGTGGTATTTTTTTCACATGTGAATTAAAAATGTATGCAGGATACATATTCATGTGGAATTCGTCGAACAAGAAGAGACGAGCGAGTGACTGAAGGGGGATAATGTATTGTTAAAGGTAAATCGAAGTCGATTGCGTTTATGAGACACATCTGTTCGATGTAAATGTTGTATGGTTTGAAGGTACTTCCTCTTTGGTGCGTTTGAAAGGAGTATACTCTTTTCTTATAAATTGCTTTTGTCTTTGGAAGAACATTGGATACATATTTCATCAGTGTTAGAGGAGACGTTTATCTTTGTAGTTTTATCATAAATTCGGTGTTGAATGCTGCTTTTAATACATTTTTGTTGGCAGCTACATATTGTATATCCTAGTAAGAGAATTTAATTTAAATTGAATTTGTCAATCTGTCTCCTAGCAGACCAAGACCTCAAATAGGAGCTCCCGAACATAAATTTTTACATCTTGTTGCTTATTCAAATATTTTAACTTATCATTCTAACAAGCTTTTTAACTCCTGCTCTCATGCGGAGCTTCCTCATCTGACTCACCTGAGTTGCCGCTAATTAACCCTCATACCTGATGTATATTATCCAACATTGTGAGCGCTCTAGACCTCCGTCAGCAAAGAATGACTGATGCACTTTGTGGTCCGTCTCTTTTCTTCAAGCTGATGATCTAAGACTGTAATAAATACCGGAAGCTACCCTCGTGTAGGTATAACGCCTTTGATTGGGAACTCTTCGATGACTCCAGCGGGGCGTCTTAGCCGTGATTTTATTCCCTCACTTCTATTGGATTTCTTGGTTATCTATCTAAGGTCGTATTGCCTTTTCTTTGTGCAATCGATCACAAAGTTTGGTCTAATCGTTAGGCATCAGATCACCGCTCACAAGTTTGGAGAAAATATCTGGGTCTCACCTTTTCCAGAACTCTGAGAGTATATCGTCTGGCCCAATCGCTTTTCGTTTTCTGAATTATTTGAAAGCATATCTATAACTTCTTGGACAGTAATGTCTGTGTACTTTATTTGGGTTAGGAATGGCTCTTGATACGCAGAGTAAAAACTAGGTCCACCTTAGGTCCTAAACCTCTACAGATAGGTTAACAATTGATTTAATAAGGCGACACCATGCCAATAGACTTGAAACACTATGGACTCCATCAGAATACTACGATTCTAGAGCTTAAATTTGGACGCTATAGCCATTATAATGTTTTGGGGAACAGTGAACACAACCCAATCTTCAAAATTTCATATACGATTTCTGGTTTCCAGAACGTGAGCATTGATGAAACATCTGTTGTTAGGTTAGGTTTGGGGGTTGGCAGAGGAAACGAAATACCTCCGCCGCACTCAGGTCACCACTGACCCATTGCGTCAACCATAGGGGGGCTTAGAAAAATACCCCTTGCACATTTAACCCATTAATATCTGTAACAACTACCCATGGTTGTACTTACTCGTTAGCCGTATATACAAACCATCCTGATGTTCTGATGAAGTTCAATAACATGTCAGTTGGAGAGTTATGCTAGATCCTGAAAGAAGTGCTTGCCGACATACGGCACGCCGTATTCTCTGCAGAATTCTTCTTCCGTCCGACGAAGTTTCTTTAGAACGTCTGTCCTTGAGAATAATTCTCTCGGTCCTTGCTTTGTTAAATGTTGGCCATAATTGTTTTGCAGTTTTCTAGGGAATTCCATCTCAGGTTCGCCTCTCTCGTAGCCTGTTTCCCTGCTTCAAGCCTGAGAACGCAGGCCGGGGTGCTTATGGAGAGGTCAGTCAGTTCCGATAAAGCTTTCCTTGTTAATTCATCTGCCTTTTCATTTCCCGGGACGCCCTCATGCGCAGGGACCCAGCAGAGCACTTCACAAGTTTGGATTTTATTTCTGTGGCGGTAATTGCTTTGATAGCTGTCGATAAAGAAAGTGATACCTTCTGTTGGTATTATTTTTGCGGCAGATTCACGGGCGACTGTTGTCACTGCCAGGACCTCCGCTTGGAAAACACTGCTGTGGTCTGGGAGATCTGGATATTTCCAGTGATTCGGAGAAGATTCCGGATCCTACATCGGTGTCCATTTTTGATCCATCTGTATAAATAACTTCTGTTGTTACATATGTACGTATGACAAGTCAGTAAAGTTCCATGTACCCATCAGGCGATTTCAAAACCTCATGTGTCTACATATGCACATGTAACCATTTATACGGTGTGTACTCCTGGCTTCATACACTTTCACAGAATATACTCGTATATGATTCTTAAAGTACTTAATCTTCATCATACTTTAAGCAATCCCTATTCCAGTGAATGATCCTTTATGAAATAATAAAAGCCTACCGGAATTTAAAGTCATTAAATGGTGTCTTTACAATTTTGGAGGAAAAGAAAAAAGCGAAGTATTAGATAAAGTGTTCTGAGAATGTGCGATATTTTGATGTCTGTTCGGGAAAAGCAATTTAAATGGGGAGGTCATGTTCTCTTCGACTTCGAGATTCGTTTAAGAAATTTGTATATAAGCAGGAAATTTTTTATTTGTATACCTTTTATGCTTGATTTGCTTGAGTGATTTTCCAGTGAATTCCAAGTCCTTCAATTGAATTCATGAGTTAATAGCCCTAAACTGGTTCGGTTCAATGTTAAGGTGAATTAAATGCCGTTGGGCCAAGAAAGAACATGTTTTTGAATATATTTATGTCTATATAACTTAAATAGCATCATTACTGATAAAATGAAGAAAAAAAGTGGTTGCATTGTGTACGAAGGAGATGGAGATTTGAAGTCCGATGTTCTGTTCACTGAACAATGGATTCTAAAGATTTTGTTGTGGGAATTGTATAAAAATAGATTTCAGATGCAAGCAGTAGTGGTGGGAAGCTTGTGAGTTTTGTGAGGAGAATATTTAGAATATTGCTTTCAGCAACAAACATTGGTGTTTTAATGTTGCTCAATATATTCTCTTGATTGCGTACCCGCGGAACTTTTTCTAGTTGCGTTAAATGTATCGGCTGAGCTACTGTACCCATTTATCGGGAAAATATGCGAAGCCGAGAGTTAGTTTTCCGGATGAGAGGAAGAAGGGCATGATCGTCAGGCTCCCTAAAAAGGCAATCTAATGAATGACTGGTGTGGCCTATATAATAGCTAGTATCATCTTAGATCGTATCAAAGGACATTTTAAAGACACACTTAAGCTAGTTTCTGCTCGTGATCCTCCTTTTGCGATCACATCAGCACCCTGAGGATCATCATCTAGCAAAGTATTGAATACCGATCAGTAGAAGCGTTCCTGATAAATTAATAGCAATTATTAAGGCTACATATGATGGGTCCACATGTTACGTCTTGCACAGAGGAAGGCTGTCTGAGGAATTCGAAGTCCAATAGGACGGAAAGGCTGCATACTTTCACCAATGCTGTTTTTATTGGTGAATTCGATAGACTCTTTAATCTGAACTCAAGCACCTCAACTACGCCGATGATGTATGCCTTCTGTCTCACAGAATAATGGACCTTCACCAAATGACAGCAAGTGCAGAGAGGGAAGCGGACGTGTCGTTGGACCAAACTTACAATCTTATACAAATACATTGCTGAATAAACAGTTAGAACTGGATGTAGACAGCCGAAGAGGCAAACCAAAATCAGGGTGTATGATCTGGATGAGGGAGACATTCTATATGAAAAAGGTATATATGGCTCTTCGTAAGGCTGACCACCGAAGAGATTAAATTGTCGAGTGAACATTGACTTCCATTTGAGGAAGTTTGGTTCTTACATGTTTCGCATAATTAATAATTGGTATAAGAATGATGGATCTTAGACTTTGCATGGCTGTATTGGACCTATTATAAAGCCTTCCCGAATGGCTCGTTGCTACCGACAGGTGCTGTGTTGTGTGTTGTGTTTCTTTCTAGCTCTATGTTCATTCTTCATTATGGTTGCCACTGTATCCGTACCGTATCGCTAACTCCTCTTTATGATACTTTCTATGGCTGCCTCTTACCTCTGTGTACGTTGGGCGGTGCAGTAAGGGTTATCTTCGTGTCTAAATCTGTTGAGGTAATATCTGAAGCGCCTATGACCAGTAAGTACCTTGATCAGGTAAAAGTTCAGCTCCCTATGCTTCTTACCTATCCAGGTGTCTATATTGGGAATCAATCTCTGCGTCAATTTGCCTTTGTTAGAGTGGGATACCATCTCTACTACTACTACTGTACCACTTCGGGTCGTAAGTGACACCATTGTTCTACTAGAACAGGTTTTTTTTTTTACCAAGAATATTTACATACCCAGGGTATTGATTCTGCAAGCCGTTTTCCTTGTGTGGAACCAAGTTTTCAGGGCACCAGGTCATATTTGAAAGCCTGTACGGTATCATTCTTGTTTTAGCTTCTGCTAAAAGTAACTTCTTCTTGTGCTTTGTTCTATTGATATTCTGTATGATCCTTGCCAGAGCAGTCTTTTCCTGTGCCGTCTTTTCAAAATTATACTGATGTTCTGGAAAGCTTTCTGCTTGATTGACTACACTCTATAAGATGTCACTTCCAGTATATTGCTCTTCTTTACTATATAAAAGATTTTCTAAATTTTGTCAAAAGAGTATCCACCTGCCGTTGACGTCCATCTATTTCATTGCTTAACGTCAACTATTGCCCCCTAATAAATAATTACAACTATCAATTAAAAATGTACTGAGTTGTTTAAATTCTCGTATTTGACACTTAAAAATTCAGCGTGGCAATTAAAGTTTTAATCAAAGCAATGCTTGCATAAATTTAAAGTTGTGTGAAGCATATAATCTGCAGACTTAATCTATGAATTTTTAAATCAACAATCGATCCTTGGACTTATGATCGCAACCATTCTGCCTGCATATAAATAGCCCAAGATTATTATTATTCCCTTGTAAGTCCTGTTGCTAAAAATAGTTTTATCCAGTAAATCCATACGTCAGGTTAGATTAGGTTCTGCAACTCTTCAAAGGCAGCTTTACAGAATATTTTCCAACTTCTTTACATTAATGCCCCAAACACTCATCCCCCCACGCATGAATAATATTTCCCAATGTGATCCTGTGTAATCTGATTTCCCTCAAAAGTTGTCACTTTCCAGCTGCCTATCATAGTTTCACATAAAATTCATATGCAAATTTACCACAACCCCTACACATGTTCACTGGATACAATTGTGTATCAACATCACATTAAGTTACCCTCCTCCCCCCTAAAGGTCATTGGTGGGGGGTATCCCTTCTTCTTTAAAAAAATAGAAAAAAAAAAAACTGAAAACGTGATTGTTATTGCATGTAGCTACAAGCTACTACATCGCCATAAACTTTGACCACCCATGGGCTACCCGTCGCGATAACAGAGCAACAGCCCTTGGACAAAAAAAAAAAAAATAAGCAACAACAATTGACCAACCCTCTAGGATTTTTGAATATTGATTTCAGGCTTTGAGCTTGAAATGTTCACGTTTCAGCTTTAATCCTGAAAACAACCTTTGTAAGTGTTTTTGTTATTATTTTTTGCTTTGTATCGACCATCTGATCATCTGAGCTTGTTAGGTTATATAAGCGTTCGGCAGGATGTTAATTATGTTGCATAATAGTGACGTCCCTTTTTTTCATATGGTTTTCCAACAGGTATCCAGCAATAGCACTTGGAATTGTATGAAAATTACATCCTTGAAGTTGTTTGATGAAATGATGTCCTCGAATGTGATTCCCATATGGCGAGGGATTCGATTAGTTCGGGTAAACGATGATGACGAGCGTCCGCATGATGAAAGGTGAACTATAAACACTGATTGCTTAGTGATTAAGCTTTATTCTTGTCCCACGATAGACGTAACGAGAGGAAAATCGACTTAATCCCCACTCAAAGAGAAGTTGAAGGACTTGTTTATTTGGAACAAATTGCAAAGCGAATCACAGAAATGCTTGAGACACATGCTCTTCAAGTGAACTTAAAGGAATTTACTGAAGGCGTTTTAGATGGTAAAGGTGAATACAATCAAAGGATTAGAATTAATTTAGTTCAAAATATTATCATTTAAGCGATGTTCTCTATTGAAGATTTTCCTTGAGTTTGATTTCAGGCAGAGCAACAGAAGTACATGGTACACCACGTCATCGGCGCCATCGAAACAACATGATGATTGCGATGGTATTCGGAGTCACAGCGCTGGGAGCAGTCCTAGTGCCAATGGGATTTCAGATTCTGTCAGTTGTTAGTGGGAAAGCATTGCTCTTGGCTAAAATGGCTCTGCTGTTAGCCTCTATAAATGGCTTGAAAAAGGTGAGAATATGGGCGCTATAGTTTTGCTTATACGATGTTGAAGATGTTTAAATGAATTTTCACAGGTTGCCAACAGCGGTGTGCACTATGGACTGTATCAGGTGCCGGGAGAGCAATATGGCTATGGTTACTATGACCGAGGGGATGCCCATCGTCCGAGAAATATTCAGAGTTTTATAGTAGATACAGTAAAGGTGTAGGTTTAAATTTTGAATCGTTATAACTATTGTAAATAAAAATTGTGAAGTTAAAGGAATGTGTTTTGAATTGTTTTCAAATTAGTGTTGAGACTTTACTGTGGAATTGAGTAAATATTCAAAATGGTGTGAGTATGATAATGATTTACTGTTTCGAGTCTTCAATTTTGACTCATCAAACTCATCTAAGGGAACAATCATTTTAAAATTTAGGTCGTACATACCTATACATTGTTCGTGAACAAATGCAAGTGAGAAGAGTGTACACTGGTGTGTAAAGCTTTGGGTGTCCCTGAGATAAAAACTACACTGTACGTTAGCCAAAGCATAACGGTAGCATTCGGTTGTTCAGTCAATAAAATTTGTCAAAGTAGAAGTTTTTTTTAAATAAAATTGTCCAATAAATTTTGTTCAATAAAAAAAGGTTTCTAAAGAAAATAAGAGCAATATTATTAACATCTTTTAAAAAAGAGGGTAGCCCAAAAAGTTATGAGCTCGAATGTAAGGAATGATTCATTTAGAGGTAATTTTTTGTTTTGTATGTATTTTTGACAGATGACGCATGGGTTGTGTTAACCTATCGTCATATTTTTTAAGTATTGTTTGACTTTTTGTCACGAAAAGACCTAGCCAGGCACATGGTCTACAAAGATCAAAATTGATACTCCAGATTGGACTATGTTATGTCCAGGCTCCAGCTTTTGAAATAAAAAAGAAACTTTAAAAAATATATGTCAAAGATGTTTCTTTTCTTTGGTAATAAAGATATCCTTAAATAAAGCTTTCTTATTTATTTTTGTTTTCCTTTGGAAAGAGTACCTCTAAATGAAACACACTTTACCTTAGAAATAACATTTCAAACTATTGTGAAAGACTTATTTTGAAGTGTACTTAGAATTTAGTATCACACTAAGTGGTCTATTGTGACTGGAAGAAGTTTATTACCTATTCCTTGTCCCACTCAGTTAAGATTGTTGGAGGAATTTAAGAATGGAAAGCAAGTCTATAGTCCTCTGGCTCATTAGACTTATTACAGAATCTGCAAATATTTTCTATTACATCTAATTGGTTTGTCTGGAGTTTACAGAGCACTTTGAATGTTTCTGCTGTCCCTTGTTATGTTAAGGACGCTGCAGCGAGAACACACACGGATAGCCAAGACTACATTTGACAAACATAGAAAGTTATTAACTTTCACGACTTCCTATCTGTTTGATCCAACTTCTACATTGTAAGTCAGCTGATGAAGGCCCATTATGCGATGTGTACTGCCAGCGTAGTAAAAGTGCTTAGGGAAAGGTGTCATAGTTCAATGAATTTCATAGTTGCCTTCCGTCAATGCTGCTGTACACTAATACTGCACTTATAACCACCAAGTACAAGAGTAGTAACAGTATGCATTCCTGACATACAATTTTTTTGACTTCAAAATCCTCCAACACTACCATGACACCACTATTGTATATAGCCGTAATTAAAGCCATGAAGGTTCCTAAGATGCCTATCTTGTGCAAGACCAACCAGATAGCATCTCGATTGAACCGGAAACCTATATTCTACGCATCGCTCTATTTCTTTATTTTGGCTATGGCTGGAATTATGCATATACTTTTTCTCTTTCGGAGTCTTGTGCTCAATAAGCAAAGTAATAAATCTCAAGAACGGTCTAGAACATCGTTAAACGAGACTTGCAATTGTTTTTCACATATGTACGTACATTATAGCAAATAGAGATAGCTTTATTTCATCGAGATGATTTTTCACGAGTTGCTTATCAAATTTTAGAGCCGAAAAACGATTAAATTTATCACGTGATAAAAGATACCCACTAATTTATTTACCATAGAGACCAGTCATGGCACTTATTCCGAAAATAAATATGGAAAGTTTCTTAATTTGTCATGAACGAAATGCGGCTTTAAAATTGTTATTGTTTATTTCCCTAATTTTAAATCTCTCGGTTGATTTCGTTTTCATTTTCGTTCCTTTTTGAACTTTTTGAAAGTGAAAACAAAGTTGATTGAGCGCCAATTCCGAAATAATATAGCACTTTGGCACTAATTAAGGTGAGCATACAGAATTGAAACCTTCAAAGTCCAAGATGGACACGCCTTTATCAACTCT
The DNA here is from genome assembly GCA_949716465.1 of Chalcosyrphus nemorum. Lineage (NCBI taxonomy): Eukaryota > Metazoa > Arthropoda > Insecta > Diptera > Syrphidae > Chalcosyrphus > Chalcosyrphus nemorum. The sequence continues at coordinate 14,670,467 of OX454333.1, read as the reverse complement.
ACTGTAAGTATGAGTAATGAGTCCAATCTTCCCAAGTACATATAAAAGTTCTTTAAGTTCGAAACTCTGCAACAAACTTCATATACCCTATGGAAAAGCACATGTACCTATTTGCTTGTAAAGTACCAAGGCAACAAGTGCCTGTATAGGCAACTTAACGGCCACCTTATTGCCATTTTCTTCTCTGCTACCATCGAACTCTCTGTCATCCTACCACCACCAAACCAACACACCCACTCAGTGGCATGCTTCAGCAACACACCACAGCCACTGGTGTACAGCAGTAAACCACCCTTGTTGAGGGAAATCTGTAAGCTTTCTGCGAAAGGCATCCACTATAAAAGGATACGAACCACTGATAACAACACCATTCCGTCGATGGTCTTCCATGGTTGAATTGGCTTCGTAGTCTCTCAGTGTGCAGTACAGTACCAGTGTCGTTCTTTCGTCGTTCTGCGTATCGTTATTTTCGGTTTAAAAAAAAAGCTAGTAAATCTCAAGAAAATTTAATTCAATCGCGCTGCCGTTGTTATTCAAAAAGGATCAAAGATCTAAGGATTCTGTCTGTTCGTTCTGTGTGTGTGATTTTGTCTTACTTCAAAGCGCGTACTTTGTATGAACTAACAATAAGTAACAATAAATTGATTTTAGAGCCAAGGAAATTCAATCGGTTAACTTAATTACATTTCGAGATTTTTTTTTTCTACTTGCCTTCTTTTGTGTCCTGTGTCCTGTGTTTGGTGTACGGGTAAATTTTTTTGTGTTAGATCGGCATTTGTGCTCATCTAAATCCTGCGTGCGGTGTACTATTGCAAGAAAGTATCCGTAATTAGATAATAATTACGTTTCCTGTGAATTTGGTGTGTGAGAGTTTTGTATTTGTTAAGGATCAAAGAAGAAACAACGACCAAGGCAAACATGAAAGCTGTGCTGTTCTTCTCGCTATCAATTATAATCCTAGGTGTTAAGGTGAGTAATCGGGGTGATTATGGTGACCGGGGGTGGTGATTAATATGAGCCGCAATGCCATCTAAAGATTTATTTCGCGTTCTCAGGTTGCCTTTTGACTCCTCAGTTGGTTGATGTTGGGTAATTTTTTCTAATTAACAAGAAAATTGTTTTTATTTGTGTTTGCTGTTTTGATTATTATTGTGGGTTCATTGCCTAAGGGGGCAAAGGATGCAGTCAGTGTTGATTTTATGTGGGAATTTAATTACATTTTTTTTGTTTTTATTTTTATCTCCAAATTAAGGTGCTTTTGATATTGGTTTTGTAATTACACGAAATGTAAATCCTTAAAAGTGAGGGTGATGATGGGTTCTTTGTTTGAAAGTTTTTTTTTTTTTTTTTTAATAATGAAAGGGTCCTTACAGTGGATGGGGGAAAGATTCCTTTTAAATGCATTCTGTGAGATGCCACAATCTTCTTAATTAACTCATCGGACGGCACTATCACTTTGTTAGGTATCGCAACTGTCAATATGCAAAAGGTCTATATTTACTTACTTGAGCGCCAAAGGACATGCATTCGATGTTTTTTAATTAATATTGCTTGCCGTCAATCTATAGTATCTATTCATGGAGAAACCATTTTAAAATTTAATTAATTCAAACTCAAACGAGGCGTCGGCGTATAGTAAAACTCCGTTTGAGAGAAAGCAGACAATATTTTTTATAGTTAGTTTAATTAAATTAGCTTGCGGCCAACTATCCCTTTAGACGCACAATATATTAAATTAATTGCGCACAAGTTGAGTGCTACAGTTCGTAGATGCAAGTTATATTGTAGTCGCTTACAATACATTGTTTCTCTTCTTTGTGGTAAATAAAATCAAATATGTTTGAAACTGAATTTCACAGAAATAGAATTGAAGGTTTTTAAAATGATATTGGTTAGTTGGTATTGAAAAATATTCGTTCCTAGCTATACATGAAAGATTAGCTCACTGATATTAGATTAGCAACCCGTTTTCTTTAATTCTAATCCGGGCTTCGGATGAATGCAATTGTCAAAGTGTTCTATAAGAGCTCGAAAGTAAAAGTCAAATTTTTTTGACCTGTCTTTTTGAATCTAAGACTTTGTAGCAACACTTTTGATCATAGTCTCTTTTGGAATTCTACATTTTTGAAGAAGTTTTTTGAGAAAAGAAACTAGTTCATATTGCACTGCTGAGTTGTGCGTATTTGAACCCGCTGTTTTCAGACTGTTTTCAATTTTAATTCGCATGCGTACGCGCGGACAACGAGTGTCAAGAAACACAAATTGAGCACAAAAAAGAGGTACTCACTTTAAGTATGCTTAACCAATTAATCGCTTTATGAAATCTTTATTCATAGTTAATATATTCTAAATTGTGACGCCATTCCCTTCTAATCAGGCAACTTGATTCCTGACCTCTTCTTAAATAGAGATGTTCGATAGAGACTAGGGAGGTCAATATGCATAAAGATAACGAAGAACTTAAGCTTTTTATGTAACGTAGGTTAACATCTTCTAGTACCAAAATAATTTACTTCTAGCGAAACCGAAATTATACCTTGGGGTTGCCGGAATATGAAGACACTTTTCTACTTGTAAAACGAAAGTCCTTACAATGCCAGATTCTCCAAACATGGAGCAAGAATGCATGCAGTATAGGTTGGACAGGCAGGTCATTGAGTTTCATTTCCCAACTCGTATCACTGTGGTGTTCTATTTCAGAAGACCAGCAGGAAGCCGGTAATAACATCGAGGCAAGGACTTAACAAAGGATACTTTGGCCAGTTTCTCAACTGAAGAATAACGCTTCACCATTACCAATTGTAACACTTGGCCGCCTGCAATAAGCTATAATCCATTTTTACCACATAACGTCATACAGAGGTTTAGTGAGACTTATTAGAATTTGAATCGCTCATACCTTTAATTATTTTGTCCAACTTTGTTACGCCAAAGATACAGCTCAGCATTTTCATTGGATCTTAATTCCTGTTCATGTATTTTCTTTATGATGCAACTCTCTCCATCGTACAGCAAAGCTGATCTTATGGCTGCTTTGTTCACTTTACCTTTTGTTGTAACTGACAGTTTGAGATGACACATAACTTCAGACAATGAGCGTCAGTTCATCCTTTTATTTTTCACATTCACATCGATGGCTGCATCTGAATGAATTATAGAATCGAGATATTTGAATTTTGCGCCAGGAAATTCTTCGACGTCAATACAATCGTCTTGTCATCAAAATTTGCTTCTTAAGGTTGTCTTCCTTCTCATACGCAATACATATGATATTTCAGCACGTTTACAAAGGATGTTCATAAGTTTAAATCTCATATCCGAAGGCCAAATGATGTTTGATAAGTTCTCTTGAAAGAAATACTGTTGAATGTTTGTCAGAAGTTCGGAAGAGATGATGACCCTAGAAAAATATCTTTGGTGTATTGTGGGACTCAATCCTTGAGCTCATAACTACGGTACTCATTATGACATCAATAACTATACCTAATGGCTTTTTTGCGTATGAGCAAGTCATACTAAGATTTTTCTGTAGATTTTACTTACTTATTCATTTAAAAACTTATTTCTTCGATGGCACAGGGCACCAATATCGCCTGGACGCGATGGCGTTCTTCAACGCATTTGAACTACCATCAATTCGTTTCCAATGGATGGGATTCTTTTCAACTGTACTGTACTATGTTTGCTTAAGGCCGGCCGTCCCGTGAGTTATCCGATTCCAACGCAAAGCGTATCTAGCAATTGCCTCGTTGTAGTGTCCATTCTATCGCCATACATATCCTTCTACAAAGAACTACCTAAGAAGGATCGTATGAAGAGTCAACTGACATTTACGAACAAATTTTTGAAGCTTAGCGGTGCTGGCAACTTTATATGCCAAAGAGCAAGTAACCAATAGCGTATGACAGAAATTCCGCATAAAAACGTCAAACGGGATGTCATTTTGCGGCTCTAATGTATACGCACATTATTCTCTTAGTCATTATTTCCAAGTCTTTAGATAAGGGTATGCAGAACTTAAAGAAAAAGTCATATTGAATGCGTCTTGTACAAGTTTAATTGCCTGTTTAAATATTAATACGTTAATTTCCTTGTGCAAAATTGTGCGGTTGTGGTTTCCCTGAATTTACCACAACTTTCTTTTTTTAAATTACTTTTTTCCTATAAAGAAGGTAGCAGCTTTAAATTGTTTTTATAAAGTCATGACGTTACATTAAAGACACATGAGTTTCAAAACTGATCATTCTACTGCCAAATTTGGAAGAAACTTTTATTTTCTATGCAACCGTAATGCCTTAAATCTATTTATTAGCTAAGTCAAGGGAAAGCTTAGCTCACTCAGTTAATCAAACTGTATCTTATCCAAGTTTAGATACAATAATATGAAGGGATACTAAATTAAGCATCAAAAAATACCATAAATGCTCCGCAAAACTTAGTTTCTAGTTCCTAATCTGCTGCACTAATTCAAATAATTAATCAAGTTAACTTTTCCGAAAGTTTAATGGACCAGAAAGTCAACCTCTTAAGTTTAGAAGAAGAAAGTTAGGACAATATTCACCTAAAGTTTGGTCGAAAGTGTATAATTGGGAAGTTTCAAAGATTATCTTTAGCTTTAGTTCTATTATTCACTTTGTCTTCTGAAGAATAGAATAGAATAGAATAGAATAACAAGTAAGTGAAGAGATAAAAATTTGTGTAGTAATTTAAATATTTAAGAATAGATTTAGATATTTGACATTTTCTCTACAAAAAAAGAAGAAGAAAAAAAAAAAGTCCTTAATTGAAATACTTTTCGACAGCAAACAGGTATACCTGTGAAATTGCTCTTTGACTTTTTAATGGTATAACTCAAACATCCTAAAGAGCACCACATAATCGATTGATTATGTCAAGTCTCTAATCTGATAAATTGCTTTTTGAAGAGTAATGAATAATAGATCAACAATGAAGATTTAAATACAAAACCATTGAGGTATTGTAAAAGAAGATGTTATAATACTCTCAGGCTTGATGGATAATGCCTTCCGATCGATATTTGCTCTTTGTGTGTCAATAAATAATTTTCTATTTGAATTTACAAAGAGATATTGGAAATGTCACACAGAATAGATTATATCGGAGGGAGTATTCATAGGTAATGTTGTAAATTGCAGCCTAATGAAGCGAAAGGAAGCATTCGCAGTGATTGCGTGCGATAAATGGGTTCCTTAACCTTACAATGAATTGTATCTGGAATACACATGTTGCTTTATGATTTTGCGAAGAATGGAAGGAGTCAATGTTGGAAATCTGAATTCAATCTATTCTAATGAATGTATGTATGTTATGTTATATAGAACAATTTGTATATTAAAATATGTTAGATTAGGTTTGTGGGTTGGCAGAGGAATCGAAATACCTCCGCCGCACTCAGGTCAGCACTGACCCATTGTGTCACCCATAGTGGGGTTTAGAATAGTGCCCCTTGCCCATTTAACCCATAAATATCTCTAACAACTACCCATGGTTGTACTTACTCGTTAGCCGTATATACAAACCATTCTGATGTTCGGATGAAGTTCAATAACATGTCGGTATTGGCGTTGGAGAGTTCTCCTAGATCCTGAAAGAAGTGTTTGCCGAGGAGTTTAACCTAGAATGTTGGAGTCCAGGGCACTGGCAGAGGAAGAGGTGTTCTCTATAACATCCTCATTGCCGCATCCTCTGCAGAGATCTTCTTCCGCCCGACGAAGTTTCTTTCGGTGGGTCACAACACTCTGCGTGACCCGTGAGTATCCCCACAAGCACGGACAGTGAACGTTTGTCCTTGCGAATAATTCTCTCTGTCCTTGCATGCATGTGGTTCCAAGTTCGAATTGAACTTGTATAATGTTTAATCTTTCATCTTAGCACAACAAGACAGAAAAACAAAAAATCTTGATTTTATTCTCACAAGAAGAAAACAATATTTTCGCCTTTTTACATTGTTACCACAAATATTTACTTTTCAATGCATTGTGCTCGAAATTCTGTGGTCACACTTTTTTAAGCTTTTGCTTTCTGTACTTTGACATAAGACTCTTTTAGCAACTTTTAATGAACATTAACATTCAGTTGGATCCAAAAGTTTACGACTTGTCACTCTAAAATGTCATGCTTTTCTCTTACAACCTTGAAGTTTGACTTGCATTATTTGCATGTAAAATAGTATTGAGTCCACCATTAAACAGAGTATCTTTAAAAGTTTCGTTGCTGTATTATCTTTTGGATCCGAAAAAGCAGGTGAAAGTATTAAATACCAAAATTAAATAGTTTTAAAACCCGGTGTGGTTATGACATAGTTTCTACTACTACTCGGAACTTTCACATAAGTTATAAAAATAAACTACTGACAAATTTTTCCAAGACATTTTCCCCGAAATGTAAAGTAGTTTTTGCATGTTTTCTACTAAAGATTTTCGTTTCAGTTTGATCAAGGCTTGCAATATTTTCGATATAATATATGAAAATTGCAACCGAACGACATATGTACATATGTATACAGCAGCATGGATTGGACTTTGAAACCGAAAAGTGGCAACCTTGTTGTTTATTACAATAGTTTGCCTTTCTTCGAAAGGGTGACAGATCCATAGCTAGCCAAGCGATGCAATGGAACCCACTTACCCAGGATGGTAGTATACGCGGCGGTCCTAGGAGTACGAAGAACAGTGGAGAAGGAAGCACGGCGACTGGGAAAGAGATGGGGTGAGCTGAGGCATATATCCAGAAACCGCACACGATGGCGCGTAGGTGTTGTAGAGGCCCTGGGACCTACAAGAGGACACAGGATTTAAGTAATACTTTGAGGAGCAGCTCAAACACAGGTCTTATACTCAAGTTTGGTTAACTATATACAGTTAAATATGTATAAGTTTTGCCCGTAGAAACCTATTCTGACGTTTCTATAAAATAAAACAAGAGCTCGCAATAGGTACAACGTAAGCACTGGCAGATTTTAAGGGCACAGCAATTTCTTAGGTTCTGTTGTTACCTTTTGTATGTTCACTGTGTTACCGGCTTGATCCCAAATAAGTATCTGCAGGCCTCTCAGTTTCAGATCACTTTGTCACTGACGACAAACAAATGCTTCTGATAATAATGCAATTGAATGATCCAGGAGATAGCAGAGAACTCCTTCCATTTAAACCAAACTAGGCTTACGCAATTATTGATGTCATCATCAACGGTTGCTTTGTTGTGGGTCATACATCTCAGACATTTGAGTATTTTACGCTTGGGCTTTCTATTTTATTCACATCTGAAATAGATTAAAGTGGTTACGAGAATACTGTCTTTTTTTGATCAATACGGTAACAATTTTCTTCCAAAACATGCACCCAAACATTACGTGCAAGTGTTCATTGCAGGGACATTTGATTCTCTCTTATGATGGCTTCAAAGTTCAGCCGCCAATCCAACCCACGCCAACTACTGACGGAGGCCTAAACCTAAGAATCATTATTTTCAAAATGTGGTAAGTCGCATCATCAACAAAAAAAGTTGAGAACTTACGTCTCGTTGTGGTGGGACATATGTAAGCCTATACCCAATTGAAATATGAACTAATGTCCTAATCCATTTAGAAATACTGGTAGCTCAATTATCGCATCCCTGCAACATTGCTGTGGAGGTTTAAAGCACAATAAGGAGGCTGTACCTACTTGTGGAATTACAATTTGTTTAATCTTTGAGAAATAGTCCTAGCTAAGCTATCCAATTTCTTTATCATCTCAATATGTTTTCAATTTAAGAGTTTTGCAACCTAAGACACGTAACCTTTTAAAAGACTGTGGTTAAAACAATTTTTGGAAAAAGTTTTGAACATTACCATAGACTTCTTAAGCTACATATATCCAGAGGTTGTACGGAAATCATCAAACGTTTCCAACTTCAGTTTTTATTATTCAAACCATTTCTCTTGAATCGATAACTTTTTTAAATTTCCCATCAAGAAGAAAAAACTTTTCACTGGCTAAGACAATACAACTGAATTGCAAATGAAATCAATTTCAATTTCTTTTTAGCTTTTTATTTTTAGATTTTATTATATTTCCACTTATTTCTCAGCATTATTATTCAAAAGACACTTAAACTTTAAAATAATACACAGTAGCAATCTGTATAAGGCAGGAGAAATGAAATGAAATGTGCTACAGTTTAAAGTACCTACATTTGAAGAAAATATCAAATATTATTATTCTTTGCTTAAAAGGCAATCATTATCAGAGAAAATCAAGACGTTGACAACATTTTCTTACGCTTTCATTTAATCCCGAGTCCTATTGAGCTTTGTTTACATTGTCCAATTCAAATCAATTGTTCAATACCAGAATAATACTAAGACACGTTTTTTGTACGGCTCTGTGAATGCGTAGCAAACATTTAAGTGTGTTGAAGAGGCGAAAACCTCATCTGGTCTTTGAATATAACATTCGTGCAAAGCTAAGATACGTGTCCACTTGAGAGCACTTTCGCTAGTAAACTCTCAAGAGTAACTATCAAATAGTTTTCCATATGAGAAGTTTTCCAAATTTGTGCAATTTAGGCGACTAGCTACTCTCAGAATACATACGAACATTGTTTGAAAAGTGCGAGTTGATTTCCGAGAATAAAATAACATACGTCGACTTGCGAGCAACTCTTTAAAAGTTTGAAAGCTGAGAGTAGTAAACCAGCTCTCTCTGATTTCTCTCGAGAGTGGCTTCAAAGCTACTCAGCCAGATTTTACTCACAAGTGGGCAAGCACCTTAACTCGCCTTCCCTCTCCCTCATAATCTCTAATCATTGAGTGAAGGAGCTCAAAAATATTGGTTCATTAATACTGTCTGTGCTCATTGGGACCGGGCAGTACTTCTTTTACCTAGCTGCTAGAATACTTTTGCTCCGGGATGAGAGATTTATCGGTAACGAATCTAGTGACCTTTAGGACAAAAAATAGCCTAGATTTTAGTTGCTTTTAGCGAGGAAGACAAATGGTGAAAACGTTTGATCGGATCATTCCTGGAGATAAGTTGATTCTCCTTGCATAAATTCATTTCTTGATTAGCTGTGTGGCATATGGCACTATCTATCTATCCATTCAATCCTTCCAAATCTTGACAAAATAGCCCTCCAACAAGGCACGATTGCGAACTTCCTTGACCATAACATAGTGATAAGTTTAATCACCGAAAATATACGATCCAATCACATCTTTGGTATGGAATGGAATTCCCATCACAGGGTCACTTTTTGTGAATGCAATGGAGTCTCTTGAACCGCATAACCCTCATGTGCTGTTCAGTAAGGCATATTTTGCTTATTCAAAAAGCTAAAGATAACTATTCTATGAAATTTAGGGTCTTCTTTAAACTTCTGCAAGCTCAACATCGGAGAAGTTTAGCCGCCTCACGATTACGACTCTCTTGGAAATAAATATAACCACTGACTTAAAATTTCAGGAGTAGATTTAATCAATATTTTCAAAAGTTAATACCAAATTGTTCTGTCATTACTCTAAAACCCTCAGGAAAACGAGGCGAGGATCCACAAATGTTATTTAAAAATTTCCCTCATGACATTTTCTTATTGATTGGTAATGTTTGAAAAAATAAATACATTTTAGAATAGTAATTCATTTTGTGTTAAAGATACCATGCATTCCATAGATTCACTGTAACAAAAAGTTATTTCTTTTTACCATTTGCATATGCAAATTCATGTCAACATTTGTGAAACGCAACATCCATTGTTCCTGCCACAGATTGTCATGATTGATCTTATGCTTAGCACATCACATTAGCGGTATTGAAGTATCATTCACAGACGTGTCAGATCTATCATTAGTTTTATTTGCAAAAAGAAAAAAAAAAAAACCCTAATGCCAACAATCCTAAAGTCGATTTCCTGTAAACGCCATTCAAACCCAACACACATGCAGACACTCACATTTTATTTCACACTACTGTCAGGACGAGTGTTTGCATATGATTTAGTTTAATCGAAGGATTTCCTCAGTTGGACAACGGAGGCGGCGGCGACGTCGTCGGCGGCGATGACGGAGATAGAAAAATGAGTTTTCCAATTTGATTTACCTACTAACATGTGTCTGGTTGGATTTGCGAGGGAACTGAACTCAATGACAATTGTCGAGCACACTCCACTAGCATAATATCTTTCGCGTGGCTATCGCCGCCATAGCACCTATTTACACAGTTATCAAGATTTGATTGCAATTAGACTGTTTTTATGTTATTTGTTGGACTTTAATTAAAAGTTAATTGTCTGAAAAATCTGTGAAAATCAATTAAATTCGCGCTATTACGTTGCCTCGTACTTGTACTTTCTCTTTGAATAATTGAGTCACAAAAGCACGGATTTAACGGTCACTAGATGAACGCACTGATTCATGGCGCCACCACCAGTATTGCGTTGCGTGACGTAGAAATTAATAAAGAAAACACAAATTGTGGAAACTTCCTCTGAGAGAGGGCCAGCAGAAGCGAACCTTTGCTTCCTCTATGCGCAATGTTTGCATACAAATTTGCATTCAATTACTATTAACCCACTTGAGAATCAATGGAATGAGTCTTATTGCCGGGGCACAAAGCAATTCCTTTTGTAAACATAAGCGTGCCTCTGTACGTTCGTCATCGCCTGCTGTTGCTGTTGCTGTTGGGCTTAAGAAGGGAAGGTTATGCACTGCACTTAGGGCATCAATATGCCACAAAGGATTTCTCACTATTTGGTTATAACTCGAATTAGCTTTCGAAGGGAATTATGAAAATGTAAATATTGAATTGTCAAGCCTGCAATCTTCTGATAAGCGATGATTTATTTGAATGTTTCAGGTTCTCCCCCCATTGGAATGAGGGCGGAAAACTATTGTCCTCATAAAGTTTCCAATGGATTACAATTGGCATATTCTAATATGGTTTTGTATAGAGTAGAAATATGTATCATGAGGACGTTGGTTTGAATTTTGTGAATTGCACAGGAGATTGGCGTTTAATTAATCAATTTTATTGTGCTGCCATACGGATAAGGAAGCTATAAAATCAGCAAATATAGAAGAAATGAGTAGAGAACGAGAACCCACGTAAATATTTCCACAATTGTGAACTTGAATATAGGCATATGGGTATATTAATTGCTTTTGTGTTGACATACTCGTACGCGTACATTTCACGACATTTATCGAAAGTGTTCCACTTCAGACGATTCAAAAATAAGTGAAAGTATGAACGCTCTTCATCGCTCAACTGAAGTCGCCTTTGGTGAAATCACAATAACGTGTGATAATAGCTGTCAAAATCTCGAATTTGATATTCGACATTGAAAGAAAAAACTGATTGACAGTATATATAGTTGTGAGCTGTCAAACATACGACATAGTAGCTCTACCTGGAGTTTATAAAGATTTTTGCGATAGAAGAACATGCCTTTTCTTGCCAAAACTATACGTGTTCTGTTTGATATACATTTCTACACGTATAATTCTATGCAGTATCCGAAGGGCAGAGGACTTTTTGAAAAGATTTCTTATGACAGTAACGCCCTTGAATGTTTGCCAAACACTCGCGAAAAATTGAAATTGGCTCTTGGATATAAAATTGAAACTCCATGCACAGCAATCCAATGCACTAACCCCTGAGTTACAGCACGCACCCCTTAAAGGACCAACTAAAATCAACATTGGGAAGCATAAACTATGTCATAACCGACCGAAATGCTGCCTTATGTTCTGTCAACTCCAACCACTGACTATAATACTTTTGCCCGCATAGCCACCCGTCAGTAATCATTCGAACATTTACAAAAGTAAAATAGAAGCAAATATGAGAGAAATCATTAATGTAAACACAGAGGGTGGGTAATTTCTACCAACTGTCAAATTCGCATATGCAATGAGCGGCTAAAAGCGCTACCTCTAATGTTCGGTAAAGTGCCCAACCCATAGAATCCGTCGATCCGTTGTTCCGTCGACGTTAACTGACAGCTCGATAAAATACACACAACCTTATGGGAGGCGGCCCATAACCAACGGATGGATGAACTTCGACGGACAAAGTAGGTTTACTTTCTACTTTTTCAATCCGTCGATCCGTTGTCAGTACACACATTCACGTATTTAAGTTCACACATTCACATATTGAAGTTCACGCATAAGAAAATTGAGAGTACGCATTTTCATTGGTGGAAGCAGAGAGAGAATTAAAGGATCTATCATCGCCTTTAACAATCAGCTGACGGTTGTGACGGATTCTATGGGACTGTTCTATCCGGCAATACGTCAACTTCAACGTCAACGCACAACGGATCGACGTCGACGGATGTCGACGGATTCTATGGGTCGGGGCCTTAATGTTTCCGAAAGTGACCGAAAACTGAACCAATCGACGCTAAGCTTATTATGTGTTGGCACATGTGATTGTGTTTATTCGTGGGTTTACATCTGCGTGCATATGCAGCCAAATGTTGATTATGTTTCTCACTTAAGAGTCCATTAATTTTACTCAACACTTTAAAGCGAAGCGATAATGAAATCCAAACTAATCAACTGTAACTCAACTAGAAATATATAAAATGGCCGCCGTCATCATCTGTCACCTAAATCAAGTTTAGTTTCAATTTCGATTCAATCTTTACAAAACTTCAGGTAAAACTTCAGGTTGAAAGTTCAACTCGATCCCTTGACTCAGCATATAAACGTGGTTTACATACCGGTTACGTCAAATGCTATTAAATAGCAGTGTCTTAACACACCCACAGCAAAACTATAAGAGTTATGCTGTTGTCAAAGAGAGGTATATTAATAATTGCTGGGAACTGTGCTATAGTACAATATAATTTCAAATGAATCTGTGATCTACCTGTGGTGTAATTGTCTCGTCTTATCCGTCAAAAAAATTACGACTCTTGGACCTTCATTCTTCTCGAAATTAATTAAATTTGACCTAATGGAACCTCGAGATACTTAACACTGCCTGGAAAGTTTATAGTACCTATATCATCTTGCAGTGATTTAAGGCTGATTAAAACTACATAATGGACCCAAATTGTGGATTTGAATGAGGAGACTATTCCTGGTGTTTATCAGCGATGTATTTTGTGAAGCATTGGCATTTATGACATCCATGGTACATACTTTCACATTGTGAATTGGACCTATGTTTAAATAGCATGGTCTTGACTAATCGTGGTGGCATCAAACTGGCAAAAGCTAAATTCTCAAGTCTCTACAAAAAATCTGCACATTCACTTTTATTTTTTTGTTCCAACATAGAAGCAATAATGCACTATGAGGGCCGTAGCGCAGTTGTTACTGTAAGTGGGATAAAGTTTGTTGTTTTACCACTTGCGATCGGTAACGATAGATCCCTTAAATCCTTGCAAAAGAACGTCCCACCTCCTGCATTAGTATAAAATTTCAGCTAAAATTATATCCAAGCACACATAGATTCAGTTACAAATAGCGTAACGAATGTGTTAACTTTTTCCATCAACCCCTTGTGATATAATATTATCGATACTTCGCACTCAATATTATATCTGTAACCATGTCAATAATTGATTTATCACACTTGGATTTTCTAGACATGCGTGTCATTAAATATCTATAAGGTGATAAGCTATCTAAGGTTATGATTAAATAACCATTATACTTACTAGTAGATATTGTTAGATAATGGTGATTAATTTAACGTTAATCCCACACGTTATATTGGTGTAACATGAGTTACCTTCAATACAGAACGCATAAAGTCCTAGATGTCATCAGTGAAGCAAATTTCAAACAAAGTATCTTTAACCTTTAACCAAAAAGACAATCACAATTTCAGAAGCACGTAAATAATTTCCTTTTCAACTTGAATAACGTTTTGTGCAATGTGAAACTTTTAACAGGCGCAAACATTTTCCTTATTATTAAAGCGTCGCTACAAAAAGGACACATAATAAATGATTACAATGGGAATCATTTCCAACTCCCACATACACTTCCGCAAATTTGCAGACATATTGTGTAACTGGAAACACCAGCAACAATCCTATTCAAAACTTAATGCAACGAATTATGTAGCGCCAATTAAAGTTTACCCTTGCACCTACAGCTACATATTTGGAATGTTAAAAGTTTGCAGAAAAAAGAAACTAGTTTGTTTTAAGCGACACGTTATTATTATCCTGACAAACGTATACAACAAGCAGGACTTCAAACTTGCGTTACACATGCAAATTATATGAAATAATTCTCATTCCCGGTTTTTCAGAGCAACTTTGTGGCGCATTAATAATGCCAGACAAATCTTTTGCTTTACTAGAGGACCATGAGCATCCTTTTATAATCGCTCGCATAGCCCATAATCCGGATGTAAAATTAGAGTTGTAGTTCGAGGCTACTTTTCCATTAACTCACAACGGTGTTAAATATTTAAAAAGGTTGTGTGTTTTCTAATTAATCCCAGACCTTAAACTTTTCCCTTAAAATTCAATTTGAACATTTTGCGTACACTTCCGATTCGTGACTTATTGAAAATATAAATACGAGTAAAATATTTCGCATACGCCTCCGAGTGTCAGGTACAGCAAGTAAAATTTATTTACCGCTGAATGGAATGCATGTCTCACATGTCAATCCCAATCAGAGACACCATTCATTTATATTCCCGGTTTTCAATTTGTGAACGGTTCCTTGTTGAATTTTAATTTAATTTTTATTTTCCTTTAACCAAAATATAAGGACCTATTTAATGGAAATATGTATGCTGGTGAGGAAAAATCAAGTCAGTGGGTTCCATGGTTCCATGGTTCCATTACCATTTCATTTCGTCATCATCAGGTCCTGGTGATGGGAATTAATTAAAATTTCATGAACAACGACAAAGCATAGCTTTAATGGTCTCAAGTACGGGTAATTATTTTGATTTCGTGGGAAAAATTGTGACAGTGACAGGACGAATATTATTCAGCTTAATGGTGCAAATTGCAATCTCAAGAGCAATCTGTGTTAAGTGACTAATTAATGATATTCAATTTGTTTGTTAAATTTGAGGCACGAAATTTTCCGACAAGTCTTTGTTTGTTAGAGATTTGATATTATTTTATCCGCAGTATTAGATATACGCACGTACATTGGATTTAAAGTCAACTCTCGAAAGAAGTTATGTTCAAGTGTTAGCTGGAGTGTTTTCGAGGACACGTGTGTGCGGTGGTAAGTATCTTGTCACACAAGAACATGATATTTCAAATAAAGAGGTGAAGTGTTTAACTTTTTGACATTTATCTCAAATTACAACTGAAGGCCAACAACTTCTTTTGATTTCATCGAACAATTTTCGTACTACCATCATTGAACATTAAACCAAAAAGAAAAGAAACTTTATTAATTTTATAATTCGATATCGTTGAATCGTGTACATAGACATATTAAGATTGAAATAAACAGCGGTATTTAATCTTATTGGCCTTTTGTAGAATTTTTGTGTAACCCTCGTGTGGATTTGCTGTTTTTGTCTTCTTTTTATTCTGACACCACGACCTGTTGATCTATCAAGCCCAAATTTTTGCCTTGGGGAGTGGGTTCCCTCATAGACTTTCCGTTGCAGATTAATGCTCCTTGCATCCTTTTCTTTTTTTCGGGTACAGTTCCTGTGCTGGGTGCCGGGGCATAGCAATATTCCAGGGAACTGTAAGGCCGATGAACTCGGCAGAGCAGGAACAACCTTACCAATTATGCCGAACAAAGGCACTGTAGGTATACCAATCGAGACATTTAAGCTGGATGCAATCGAGAGTACAAATCTTAGGTGGACAAGTGGTACAAAATGTCTTGCGAATAAACAAATTTGGCCTATTCTGTATTTAAAACGCTCTAAAACTTTGATTGCTCTCAACAGTTTGCATCGTAATAGGTGTCTGCACTGGACACTGTCTAATAGGCAAGAACGCAAAAAGGCTAGGCCTCATCACAAACGACATCTGCAGAAGCTGGAAAGCTAAGGAAGAGGAGACCTATACCTCACCTTCTTTATGTCTGCCCTCTAGAATATATGTATTTTGAAACGACTTGGGTGATCTAGAAAATGTAGACATACAAGATCTCTTACGCTTCATAAGAGCTCACAATGATTCTTACGAGTAATAGTGAGTCTATGACCCAAATTTTCAACCAACCGGTGGCTCTTCCAGTTTATCATGTACGATGACGCGTGTCCAACGCCGACAAAACATACTGCTGCCAATTGCAATCATATTTGAGTAAATGATAAATGCAATTTCAGAATTTCACGGTGCACTTTCTTAACCAATTTGCATACAATGTATTCCACCATCTTCCGCCAAATAAGTGCTTGGCGGACTCTTGTGCCGCTTACCTACCTCCACTGTGATGGAGAACCCCATTACAATTGCTTTATTTCCAGGAAATCGAATAATAAAAAGTTGTCCTCTTCTTCTTCTTCTTGTTCATCGTCTGAAACGCTGAAACCGGATATTTTGAAATTTCTCTTTTAATTAATTAATTTCCTACCATTATTGATTGCATCGGACAATGGGTTCGTTGGAAGTGCTTCGATGGACTGTGCTACTAATTGTGCTGGTTCCGATTTCACTCCGAGGTTGGACTGCATCTTTAGCTAAGTTTATTGGAAAAGTTTTTCACTTAAACTGCTTTTCAAAAAACTAATAATTTGTAATTAATTTTTATTTTGAATGGGTCTAGAGGTTATGAGAAACGAAGGAGACTCAATCCCTTTAATAAATCAAAAATCTTAACAATAAACCTCACTCAAGTGCCAAAATTTGAATAAAGGGTTTTTTGACAGTAAACACAACATACTTGTACATATGTCATTTCTTTCCAGTTCAGCCATCCATAAGGGACAAGCTCCCAATATTGTTAAAGCATTTAACACAAATGCCGTCGGCGGAACCAAAAGGATAAAAGGAATACATTTAACCCTTATATTTGGCAGACTCACTGTGTCAGACAGATGCTTTACCAATTGACGTCATTTACATATGTACATATGTTCTAAAATCTTCTTTAAACTACGATTAACCATGGTTTTCATCACTCGATTTGAGTTACTTTAGCATCCATTAGCCTTGAATGTAACAAACTTAAAATGCAAAAAGGAACTCTGGCTTTTCCCTTTAGCCTCGCAGATTAATTGGATTACTCTTGATTTTTTTTTTTTGTTTAAAAGCACAAACTTTCCATTAAATGCCCGCTATGAGTTGATTCTTGCCCCTAAATCAGTGTAAGGACATGTCAACAAGCAAAGAGAGTCGACTACAAGGACAAAGACAAAAAAAAACACAACTTCTGGGTCTATTTTTTGAACCTGTAGGCGTTTGTGTTCAGCCAATTTTATCGACAAGCGTGTCGGGGGGAACATTAAATTTCACGCACAATTAAATATCCTTTTCACACCCCTCCTCGGTATCATGGCATGGCCAGAGGGTAACCGCTGCTTGTTGTAAATTTCTTCCTCTCAATTGCCGCTAAAGAGCCATTATGTTATCGACAGAGGCTTCCGAAAAATTAAACTAATTCCATTTACAATGTAGCTCGCGTTCTGTCGAATTAGTGGTTTTTGCGGAGGAGTTCGACAACACTGGTTGCTTGCGCTGCTGGCTCTGGCTGGTAGTTGCCGCTGCCAAGCCGTGGAATTTGACAATCTGACATTTGTTTTAATTAGAATCGACCTTTTTGTACAACTAGTGGTAGTTTTGAGATATTACTTGGATTTTCAATTTATTAATGTGGTGTGCCTGGTACACATGGGAAAATAGTTGAATTGAGATTAATGGGTTCTTGGTTGGCATTAGTGGGGTTTTGATAAATTACTTGATAAAGAAGGAGTTTTTCTTAAGGATTTATTATGGTCAATGTAGAATGAGAATGCAATCATTGTGAACGCCTAAACTGGAGGTGCAGTTGCAATTTATTACTTCATCGCTTGACATCTTGGGTGTGGTATGCCCACACTCACGAATCATAACAACCATGCAACGAAAGGAAAATAAAAGCAAACATAGAACATCTAGGACTCATTTATAGGTAACAGCCTACTGGCGGGCCATCGAAGGGGACCAATGATAAATATCACATTCCTATGCAGAAGAAAATCCAACCCACCTGCTTTGCGAATGCTCACGCTTCGCCAGAACCATTAACCATTGGAAAATTATTTTAATTGGTTCTGGGGGACCAATTGAGATCTACCTTTCTTAAAATTTAGTTAGGAAATAATGAGGAAATTCTCTGTCATAGCCACACTATAATCAATCTGTTTAGATAACTGATAGGAATAGATAACTCTTCGAAGTTACTTGATGATGGCCGCAGGTGCCCTTAAATGCTTCTCCTATGCAAAGCCAACCAGATATGCAGTATCTCGATTCAAGCTGACGGGGGATCCTGCAGAAATGCCTGCCTCTTCAACAAAAATAATCAACTGAGCTACCTATAAGGAACTAAGTCCGTTCTGCTCAATTTTTGTATGGTGGTGATACTGTCAAAGCTGCGTGCAGTTTCTTTAGCCCTAGATGTGATTAAGTTGACAATTTGTTGTTTCTCAAATATTCTACATACTTATTTCTTCTTTACACGACATTCATTTTCAACATTGGGTCTACCGCCTGTTGAGCGCGTCGCAATTCGAAATCGGGACTGCCAAAATACATGTGCCTTTTACCGAGGCAAGCACATAGCCATCCAACATCTTCAGTATATATATATAGAAAAACTAAAATAAACAGTCGTCTTCGGTCGATTTGACGTTTGGCTGAAAACTTTCTAGCTGAAAACTAGGTATTTTGACGTTTCTGGGAAAATCAAATCGAGCTCACGCACACATTTTCAATCTGAAGTAGATTTTACGGGCTCAGCCATTTTGTAGAGTCGTTCTGTACAATTTTTTTGTTGTTAATTGAATGACAGTCGTCTGAAATTTTGGTGTGCAAAACGAAAACACAGCACGTAATGTTTACAGTTACGTCTTGTTCAGATGTTGGTTCAAATTGTTCAAATGGAAAGGCGAAAATCGTTATCCAAATATTGCTTCTTAACATTAGGCCATAAGCTGCTCATAGAGGGCCAGGGCCTAGACTAGTGCATGATACGGCCATACAGTTCTATCCCGCTTTCGAAGGGCAGAGGATTTTTTTGAGAATTTTCTCATACTTCTTATACTCTTGGATGTTTGTCAGACGCTCGTAGAAGGTGGCGCAGCCGTGAAAAAGCATTGATGGCAGCTGCTTGGATTCGAGCTTGGAACCCCATGCACAACGCCACCACTAACCTGTGGCACCCATTAAGTTAATAAGTATTGAACCAAATTTTGAGCGGCCTCTGTTTGTAGATGCAGTAAGTGAAGGCATATAAATGCCAACGTGTTGGCTTCCAGTCTCCAAAGTAATGCCTATTTCAACATCAATATTGTTGTGAAGAGGATCACTTTACCTGTTTTCATCGGCATCCACCTCCTCTATAGCAGCACTGCAATATGCGCTGAGGCTGCTGCGTGCTGTTTTAGCTGCAATTAGTCCTTCTTCATACTCTCGCATAGCTTGCCAATCACTCTAAGGAATTATTGTCTGCCAAATGCGTCTTGGAGAGTCCTATTTCATTTCACATATGTATATGTATTAAAGAGCTGAAAGCGTGCTATGCCCCTCAAGGGGTATGTTCAACTTTAACTTAAAAACACCATCTTAAGAATCCATCTAACTCTCTTCTTATGCCACAGTTATATCAATATCAACGTTTAATCTCTAATGACCAACAACACCAAACATAAACGTAAATATCCTTCGGTTTCCCTTCCATGTCCTTAAATCTTGGCACTCTCGAAGTAAACAAGTTACCCTAGAGATGACACAAAATAAATACAATAAGAACAATACAACAAATGTACAACTTCTGCACAAGTCCGATAACATAGAAAGTTTTTGTACTCATTTGTGATTTTTTCCCCCCTCTTATCCTACGAACTACAAACTGTCCTGACAAATATTTCCTCCCAAAAAAAAAATCTAATTATTATTCTTTGCTATCGGCATTCGTCAACATTCGCGCCATAAGGCAATTGGCGAAAATAAAATCACACAAAAGCACCTCACATACACAAAAAGGCATTCTTCCATTCAGCTCTTTAAGCTACTTCAAAGGACGCTCACATATTTGTACTAAATTGTTATTTTTTTCTAAAAAAAAAAAAAAAAAACATCTCCAGGACCTGTAAATATACTAAACACACTTCTGTCGAAGAGAAATTAAATTCTGCGTACACTGTCGACACCGGTGAAGAGTAAATGTATGCCAAGCACACAGCCTAAAAATACATTTTTTTCAATTTCAAATCCTGTAGGTGTCGAACATGAGTTCAACAATCAACTGGTATCAAATGGTGTACCAAAACAGCCACTCTGTCTCGCTTCGTGCGCTGTAGTCGATAGCTAGCTAAGCAGGGTTATATCCAATATCCTTTCTTGCTACAGTGACAGTCTATGTTTTCATCCCACTCACCACGAACATTGTCACAGAAAAAGAAATCTCTTTTTAAAGTCATTGATGGTGGCTGTGAATCCACTTAAACAGGATAATAGATAAAAATTGAGGGATTTCAGTTAAAGATGTAGTTTGTCGTCATGCACGCCATATCCTACGAATAAAAGAAAAATCCTTTCACTAAGTAAGAGTAAAAGCGTAAAGATGCCACCAAAGCTCCATCATTTCTGCGCGATAAGTATCTGAGTATGTATTTTCTTTTTTTTTTGAATGAAAAGAATCGTTGTGCACTTGAATGGTGGCGCTGATGAAACTGGCATCTGAAAAAGTCCTTAGAAATTCGATTAAGCGGGATGGGATTATGGTTCCATTTCGAGTGTGTGTACTGATTTTGATTTCACATTTGACTGACATAACAGAGAGTGTTCGCGTGAATTTTGAATCTCATCAGTGGAAAGACAATTGGCATGTAGTCGAAGGTATTTTGTTAATAAAAAAAAAGTATCTCATTGCTTTTGAGGCACATACTCGTATGTACGAGTATGTTTGTGACTGTGGTATTTTTTTTGTTTGTAGAACTTCCTCATTTTCGTTTCATTTTCTAATTTTAATTCGACATTTTCTCATTAGGAATTATTTTTGAAATTGGGGAAGGAATCAAGGACATGAATTGTTTTTTTTTTTTTTGTTTTATTATTGCTTCCCTTTGAGTGGGAAAATTTCAAAGTTAATTTAAAAATTTCACACACAATGGCATCTGATGGATGTGTTGCAATTACTTTTTAATGATTCTATGCAATTTGCAATAGTAATTACTTTTGAAAGAAAAGCTAAATTCTTTATTACGTAAAACAAAAAAAGGCCATTAAAAACTTTAAAAAGTTGAAGCAAGAAATTACTGCATATAAATAAAATATTAACTATTTATATATTCCCGCACTGACTAAAATAACGGAAAGCTACGAATTTCAACGAACAATAGCGAATTTCTGTCCCCGAAAGTAAAGTTTAGTAATTTTTCCCAGAAAAGAGAGCTCACGAGAGAGTAAGAAATTTCCCCATGCTGCGAATTTTTGTCCAAGAAATTTCTTTAGCCAAAAATATGAGTTCTGTCAAATGGTTGTGTTTTTGTTGGCTAGCAAATTAATTTGAAGTAAATTCATACAAAAAAGTGACGTCTTAGAAGTGGGCAGCTTTTTTGTTCAACTCGTTCCCTCAATTTTTTTTTATCTGTGAATTTTAAACTCACTCTTAGAAATTTGACAAGCTGTGAACTTTAGTGCACAAAGTGCGGGAACAGACCTAATAAGCAATAAAGTAAGTCTGTTTTCCACACATAAGTGGTAGAGTCGTGCATCCAGCAATCCATGATCCTCATGATCAAAAATCTATCGCACTAACCATTGTCCCTCTGTTTCCAAAACAACGCAAACCAATGTGCAGTAAATTCTCAAGGAATCCTAAGATAATCACAAAACATTGTCACTAAAAAATCAATGAACACGAAAAAACAAGTACAAACAAGAATCATGAGGCTTGACTGTGAGCCAGATCTGGCATAAGCAATCTCGTTGCCGGCAATACGAGGAGTGATCAAAAAATAAGGAACTGAAAGTACATATTTCCCTTGTTGGTGCACACTTCTCCCATCAGCACGACTGGCTTTGGATCGCATATTTCTTAATGGTATCCATCTATCTATAGACTTTCGCGTTCCGTATAATGCATGCAGTATTTACAAAATACGACCTTGTAATCCACGGACTGTGAGTGCCGTGGCTCAGTGTCTCATCTAAGTTTTTTCATGGCCTCACCACTTCCGAACGTCTGACAAAGGTTCAAAAGTATTTACCGTCATAAGAAAGCTTAATATATATTTGCTTAATTTTGATCCTTGGACTGTGAGTTGTCGATCCTGTTCGAACTACGTTAATCGCAGCTTGTAATGGCATATCGGAGCGGAGGCTCTTCACTGTCCACCAATATGCGGCAGTTTCGAAACGATTGTGCATGTAACAGACTCATATTATCATTTCGAAAGCCTGATGCATCGATCTCAATTTTTTTGAAACATACTGACACCAAACCTTTTTTCAGTTTATTGGATGAATACCAAATCTTGTAATGACTGGACAATTCCATCCTCACAAGTTAAGAACTTCTTAAGAATTGCCGCTCAATGGATTACCAATTGTCGCTTAGGCGTTCTGTCCTTTAAAGCGTTGCCGGTTGAAAACTAAATTTTCTTTAACGATATCCACATTGAAGTCCTCGAATAAAATTTTGATTAATACTCTACTCTCCAGGGGCTTGATAGAGCTGCGCCGATACGAACACTAGATTGCTCTTCTAATTTAAATCGATGAGTGGTTTTGCTCCAACGACTCCACATGCTAGCCTAAGCATTCTGTTGTTGCAGCTACTATAAATGTCACTGATTTGTTTTCACGTGGACAGCTTTTACTTTTGAACGGCATGCACCAGGCTCTATACAGATGGTGATTGTGTCCATCCACCTGCTCTTGACAGAACGTTTTGTCGTTATACTGAAGCATGTTCATCTCGTTGTGAAAATTGTTTTGTGCTTTTTATAATTCTCCACGATCAGCTCATAATCTTGTCGATAAGCTCATCAATCATTTCTTGTGGGTAATGCAGCACTTACTAGGAATAACAACCCCCAGCTTATTATGCGCCTCAACAAGTGTTGACTTTCATATCCAAAGCCCAAAGCACTTTTTTCAGCAAGCTTTCACGATAGTAGGTGTCGTCCTTGACTCATAAAATCTTATGGCCATCAAATTTTACGATAATTTCCCACTGGAAGAACACAAAGGAGACTTTTTCTCCTCTTTTCGAGAACACAGGTTGTATTTCGTTCAATATTCTGCAGCGACAACCTTTTAATATTTAACTACATCCAAACGAACTCAAACGAAATACAAAATACAATGATACAAAATATTAATGATCACAAAGCCACATTATCTACAAAGCCTCCCTCACAAGTACTTAATGGCAAACTAATGGTAACATCTGCCTCCAGAATATAAGACCAAGACATCTCAATCAGCTTATATGGCAAACAAAATTGATTATTTCCATCCGAACAAGTTGAATGCGAGAGAAACATCCTGATGTGAGATTTTCATTTCCAAACCACGAAACCAAATCAAACAGAATAGACCGTAATCCTCTCAACATTCTTAAGAATGTGTAGCTATGCACGGGTTCAGTGATTTAACTTTGTGCGCTTAGAATATTTTGTGGGCTTCTATTTTGAGAATATTTTCACACAATTAAATTCTAAAAATAAAAATAAAATGGTTAGTGTGGTAGCACATGTTTTGTCCGGGTACCACATGTTGGTCCTAGTCAATTCCTCCCGACACATATCGACGACGAAACACCCATTATCCAAATGCCACCCCACACCGCCTCAATAGACATGTGATCAACCCAGTGGAAATCTCCTTTTTTTTGTCTTTTTTCTTGAATAAAAATCTCATAAAACCAAGCCTTAGGGATGAATAATTTGTTCCGCCTGAATTGAGATGTTAAGAGTCAGAAGAAAGTTAACCCATCGAGAAGGATAAATTTCCAAATAACAATCTCAAGGATATTGGTTACCATTGACCTTCGCAATGTAGGTTTATACGGTAGTGAACTTGCCTATTGAAGTACAAATTGCGAGTATGAGTGACTGAAGTAAAGGAGATAAGGATTAATCTGAAATATGATATCCTTTAACAGAGTGTAATCCTATCGTTGGGAATTTGCATAACAAACGTTAGCTAGAGTCTTTATAATTCTCAAGATTCTCACTCTTCTTTTTGCCTTTGCGTTTTGCCATCATTTTGAAGGACATCTTTAACGTTTGACATGATAATGAAGATTTTAAATTAATTTCTTCATCCTTTTGGTATTGAAGTAAGAATAAACAATAATCAAGAAGCGAAATATTACTTTCAGTTTGTCTCGGTAGCCTGGGGATATCCCGCGATTGGGTAATTTCCAGTAGGATTGCTCGTGTTGCCCAATTCCCATGGATATTATTTTTAAAATATATTGCTAATTTTGGAAATATTTCGCTAATAACAATGGAATTATTGATTGGGGGCGTTGTGCTGGAGGGCGTATTATTGAAATGGTAATGTTATTGCGAATTAATCGAATGAGAAGCTTCAAAGATAAACTTAATTAATTCTACGTCGCTGAAGCCTGAGGCTATTAGGTAAGTTTAAGTTCAGATAATTGCCTAATTGGCACAATATATTAAAATTAATTCTAATAACTAGAGGAATTTTCTTGGTATGTCTTACCTTTAAGAGATTAAAGTGTTGAAATAGGTATTTTTTATGAAATGGAATGCTTCACCTGAAATGGAATGCTCTAAACACCATTTTTAGCAGTACGTAAGATACTTACTTACTTACTTAAAGGCTGCCGACCCTTGTAGAGTCGCAGCCTGAGACATCGTTGCGGTCCCGTAAAATACCTAAATTTTACTCAAATGTTTCAACGGTTTTAACCAGCAAGGTATATGATAACTATAGGTAGAACCCAAATATGATGTCATCGTGGCAACCCCACCTGGCTTACTCTGATGATCCAAGCCTACATTATGTTATGGAAGATTTCAATGCCATGGACTTCAGTCTGAGACACAATGAGTTCTTCATAAGTACCAAAACTTTGGTGTTTGGTCGCCAGCTCCAAATCTAGATTTCATTTGCCATCCATTGGTACACTAGAACATAGTACAGTACCAGAGCACCATTATATCAGTTTGCGTGATCCGATATTTTTATTGGGGAACATATTTTCATGTATCGCACGAGGTCTTAATTAGGCCCTAAAAAGGGGTAAGTCTTAGAACGTCTCATTTTTGTGACGAACAGATTACATTTCTTATCTCTGCAGCTTCTTCCATAGTGGTTATGCTGTACTCCAGATATTTGAGTAACTATGCTGATCCGTGTATTATAACCATTAAACTCTATCAAAAGATAGATGTTTTCTTTCTAAACGCATTTCGTCCTGGTACATGTATCATTTTTCTTTTTCTAAAGAGCTAATTTTGATCACGAAATGAAGGACCTGTGAAGTATGCCATATCGACCTCTTCATCATTCCTGTGATATCCATACATCTTGGTACCTGGCAGAGGATCAGCCCATTATGTTTATCTCATTTAGAAATAACTTTCCTTTTGTACAAGTTTCGATCTAATTACAGCAAATTCCAGGTTCTTGACAGCTGTCCGTGTATAACTCCGACTTGTTGTCATTTATTCTCAAGTCATGGTGTATTTTGAGACATTGATAATAAACTTCAGGCCATATTTCAGGCACCATTTTTGAACTGTCAGTATAGAAGACCATTTCTGTTTCTTGATAATTTGGATTTCTTACTTAATCATCTGTGAGAAAGTTTATCCCCAGCCTTCTTTCAAGTGGTAGCATAGGTTCATGTAATCAGTGTCCATCGATTCACAAGCAGTCTTTGATTGGAACAATATAGAAACTTGATAGATGATTGACTTTCGCTCAACGTTACACCATGTTTTATTGAAAAGTAAATGCATAGCTAACTCAGTTAAAAATTTCCACATAAAGCGACAATGAAAAAAAGAGCATCGACTTCCAAAATTAGAAGGCCAAATCGAACTTCCGCCCCATTATTGAAAAGACGCGAAGCCCGGCTTGTGAATAATTTTAAAGTAAAGTGTTACTAAGTAAGTAAGTAAGTAAGTGTTACCAAGACTTAACTATACTTTCATTTTACTTTACACTTTCAAATTTTACATACAGCACCTAGAAAATAGATGCGCCCAAAGCTGTCAAATATTATGCCCAAAATTGCACTTTTATGGGTAAGGTTCCATTTAATTTTGCTGAAACGTCAAATCACAGATTCGTTTTTTTTTTTTAGCTTGAGGAGCGAATCTGTCAATCGACTATAAGTTGACTGTCTATTTTAATTCGTCTATGACAAAGAGTGAGGATAATTTAGTACCTAACTAATCAAAACTGAATGTAAACTGGTCATAAAGTCCAATTGTAGATAGCGGTGAATCGAATTGTAGACAAGTATTCGTTTCGTGAAGGTTGGAAACAATTGATAGTGGGATCGGATATGTTCGTTGATACATCCCACTTTCAATAAAAGCCTTTGAATTACCTGGTTGAGGTTTTATTTAATTTAATTGTTTAATATATTTCACCATATCGTGTAAGCACAGGGGAAGAGTACACTATCAAATCGCTGCTAAGGTTTTTCTTCATCAATTTTTGTCAATATGGAGCCCTTGTGAAATTCTCTTTAATTTTATATCCCCACGTAATGGGGAACAAAACTACTTGTTGTCTTTTATGCAAGATGTCCCAAAAAGTGCCCACAAAATGAAAATCATTACCACCATGTTTAGATCTAGCTCTCAACAAGATACAAGGCACACGGACAGACACCGTGCTCACAAATTTTGACATTTCCTTTCCAGCTAATTTTTCCACTCGTAACAATCTGGGATTTTCACTCGCCATTTACGAAACAAAAAAAATTGTGAGTTTAAACTCTCGCAAATGTTCTGATCGTGCAAATGTGGATTTCGTATTCGTGGAATGTGAGTAAAATTTGACAGTTCGCAAAAAGATGCGCTTATTTGCGGATAACTCTGCGAATTATTAATTTTTTCGCAGAAATAATTACAATTTAACTTTTTTTACATAAATCCTTAGATAAATTAAGATTTCTTTGGGAATAGTAAGTAAAATTGTGAACTATTTGACATTAAATATGCCAAAAATGGTTTGTTCGCCGTTCGCCCATTCACTGGTTGGAACCCTTTTCTTAATGCGTTAATCAATTTTATTCTTCTAATTTGGTTTGGAGCCCAGGTATCGATTTAAGCTTGAGATTACTGAGTTCAGCACCACTAATATTGATATCTTCTTATTGAAAGAACTATATATTGACTCCAATCTTTTATTGCCAACACAATTATCCACTTGTTGTACTGCGAAGTCAAGATGTCCAAGTGCTTTATGCAGATCATGTGAATGAATTTCGTTTCCTTCAGTTTCCTTCCTTCCACTAGCATGATCCCCAGGGAGCCATACTAGGAGTGAAAGTACTCCTCCTTAGGCAGTTACTGTGCATGCAGATGGTAGATCTCTATGCCTCTAGTCTCTTTGTCTGATGACGTTTCATCCAAAAATCATCTAAATTCACGCCAGTTGACCTTTAATACTTATTAATACATACATATGTCATTTGAGATGTACAATGGAAAAATAATTCTTGAAAAATGCATCCATTTATCAATTTATAAACACTGATGTCCTTTACTTAAAATACAAGGCTGTCATGTGATGTCATTGAAATGAAAATCTCGTCACGTTATTCAGTTTTATTCAGTAGCACGTCCACCTACTATATCCATGAGATTTCACAATATTTACGTGGACATAAATAGCTTCATATAACCAAAATTCAAATACATATCACATTGCAAAATAATAACCAATTTAACAATCTAAGTCAAGTGCAATTAAAATCCGATTGTATATCCTTTCAGGCATGGCCACCGATGAAAAATCCATTCGACATGTTTCCAGCTGGCTATAAAGTTCACACGATTTCAGGTAAGAATAAATTAATTTTCAATTTTGACATACTGTACACAGAAGAGGATATATATTTTTTTTTTTGTGAAATAATTTTGCAAAAAAAGGAAAAAATATATTTAACATGGATATTCCCCCACCACACGAGTATTTAAATTTTATTCATGCAACGTGCGTGACATGAAATTAAATTGAATTTAAGTTTTCCAACTTGGGTTGGATCAAAACTTTATAGTTCATCACATCTAGATGCAACAATGAAGAAGATACAGGAGAGGACTCTTTTTGTTGCCGAGTTAATTGTCCTGAGTTCCGACACATGTGCCTTTTTTCTTTGAAAATAAAAATTCAATAGAAACTCTAAGGGTAGATTTTTCTATTGTATTTTTAAAAATATCTTAATAAAATGTATCTGATATGAAAAGTTCTTTCGTCTATGTGATAGGCATAGGTGGAAATGCGCTTCGTCGCTCATGAAGGTTTTTAAGGAATAATCACTCTTATCCATGATTTGTTCTGCGACTTCTTTCATATCGTGTAGTAGCAGGTAATGCGCATGTCAGGTGTAAACACTTTCTTTTTCAAATCCATCCAACTGTTGAGATATCATCGGATGATACCGGTATTTACGGCAACTAAGGGACAGGCAAAATGAGTGCAGACTGCTTCTATAAACTGGAGCTTCTCTCTTTAATCTAATTGCGGCAAAACGAGTTAATCTTAAAGTAAATGAGGCGAAGATAAATTAGTTGTTGTCAATTAAAAAAAATGTGTTCAAAGCCTCAGATAAAAGGTCACTGTTGATAATCACAACGCGAATCCTCCTCGGAGCAAATGATACCTTTGTAGAGATCAAGTGAAGAATAACCACAAGCCGGTGCTTCTTAAGTTTAGAAAGACAATTCGGTTTAAATCTCCTAACTAGAATTACTATATCAATACTTTATAGAATGCTAATCTTACCAGTTCCGTTTTATAGCGTCGAATACTTGAAGGCAATTAAGAAAACATGTAGACGTAGAGGACAACGCTTGGAAAGTTCGATCGGACGATCTTCGGAGCGAAAAAGACCGTACTTGTCACCAAAGTGGGACATTAATCCATTATGGACTTACACATGTCCCGTGGACTTATGTCCCTGCGCCTAGCATTTCTACCCACAGCAGTTGCAAAAACTTTGAATAAAGCATATCTGTGTGCTTTTCTGCATTCTACTTGTTTAAATTTTTCCACCTCTATGACAAGGTGGTCATTGAACCTATATATGTATCTACTCTATACTATCTCCATTAAACATATTGTGAATACATACTTCTGTCACTAGAAGAAAAAAAGATTAACTACATCGACTAAATAACAGACGAACCATAACGACCAACAACCTATTAAATGTAATTTTAAGATCCCTCAGAATTCCACTCACAACTCTTCGGGATACATCCTTAAGGTCAACTTTTCCTTTACTTTTACGAACGTAAATAAATTGTTAACTTAATTGCAGCGGAAATAAATAGAACTCACTTCCATCGCAGATTAAGAGTTCTCCAACGTATAAGTAAAAAAAAAATAATTTTCAAATTTTTGAAATGTCCTCAAAAGACAGCGAATAAAAGTTTTCCTCTTGTTTACAAAATTGTTACAAACTTTCTCTGACGCCCACTCAAAACAAATCGCGAACAAGCAACCAAAGACACCTTCAACCCTAAGAAAACTTCTTCAATACGCTTCTCGTTGTGGTCGCAACAAAAAAATATTAATAACACTACAGACTTCTTTGGGGGTTCGGGTAACAATCAATCCCAAAACTTTTTGCTTCAAGGAAAGAAAAAAAAAGTGGGATACTGAAAGACTTATGAATGAATCCATTCATAAAGTATCCACACAGCCCTGAGCTCTTATCTACCCACGAACTACGTGCATTGAATTCTACTGTCGTATCTAAGAATTGACCTCATGTTACTAATTGTTGAAGGTTCATTTAGACCATCCCCGATGACTTCTGCACTTGCTGAACAACTCATCTCGGTAACTTTAATTATGTGACCGTTGTGTACAAGTGATAAAAAGGATTTATTGTGTCGTGTCCTCCTACTGTGAATCAGCACAGTGGGAATACAATAAATCATTTAAGGACTAACACACAAGTGTATGTTTGGTATTTAATTACAAATTCGTCGCACGTTTTTAATCTCTGATTAATATTATAGGGCACTTAGGTTACGAGTCGCAATCACCAGTTGCCATTTTGGTTGGCAATCTCCAACTGGCAACAGACGCCGCCGCCGCCGGCATTGTAAAGTTATGAATTATGAAGTCTACGAGTCGTTTTCAAAGAAATTTTACAGATGAATCAATTGGTTCAATAAATAATCAATTAGTAGCGATGTTGGTGTTTCATCTCATTAAACAGGAAACCTTCACAGCAATGTGTTATTTTCATCGCCGCCACCACCACAGAACAAAGGATGTTAAGTTTTAATGATGTTATTTTTTTCCGCGGAACCTACACTGCTCTTTTTATGGATATGACTGAGTCACAATTCAATTACAGCTAGAAGCTATAATAAATTCGTGCTGCGTATGAAGTATGAGGTACCATGGTTTTTTTTTTTAAAGTAGATAGTCTGCATAGATGCACTTTGAGAGCGACTATGCACCTAATGTTATTAAGGGCGATAGAAACTAAAAGAAGAAAAAAAAGCAGAAATCGTTTCCACTAAAAAATAAATTATATTTTTCTGTGAATTCAAGCGAGCAGAATTATCCTACTCAAGAACCAACAAAACTATGACCTTAAAAAAAAAAACAATTCGCTTTCACTTAAAGAAATTGAATTTATTTTTATTTTTTAATGCAACATTATTACATAAATCTACATCATAAGCTCAAAATAAGCATCTGTGGTCTGTAGAGTTTTATACTAAGCATCTGTTCATTTAATGGGTAGTCAAGGGAAAATACCCAGATGTGGAAATATAGCCTTAACTACTACTAACATACATATGCAGCTTAAAACTTAAATATATTTTCCCTATTTTTAAAATAACAGATTTCTAGCTTTAAAGTTATCAAAACTAAACTTGATTTAAGCAAAGACTAATTATAATGACTACTATCACACACAAGCTGTCATCACAGACGAACTTAACTAGACAGTCAACTTTGAGTCATTGCACCGATTCAGTCGCGCAAGCATAAGTCCACCGAGATGGGTAATTGTATTGTGACGTTCAATCAAAATCAAATGGGAGCGCACAAAGCTCACACATTCAAATAAAGATCTCGACGGCTGGCTTGACAGTTCTGGGTACAGACATTTTGTAGATCCTGTGTACATACAATTTATTGTTGTTAATGGAATAACAACCTGCAAAAAATATTTTTTTTAAAAAGAATGAAAGAAATAGCTCTAGAAAGTTGTAGTTAGGATTTGGTCCAACGCTACTTCACATTTACATCTATAAAAAGTGATTTTCGTTTCGGTTGACAGGTTCAATCACTCAAGCTAATAAATCTCAATTTTCAGAATTGTATTGAACTGAATTGAATTGAATTAGGTGCGGCCATTTTGTAGATGCTGTTAATGGAGTAAGATCTGGAAATAATATTTTGTTCAAAAGGAACAGCACGACACATTTACGATATGGTCACAGGCTAGTTCTCATTTCTCCACAAACAGTGCCGTTACCACCTGTTTTCGGAAATAAGCCGGTAGAGGAAATGCGAGATGACTGCATAGTTAAGCTCATCTATAGCCAAAAAAGTCTGCTATCAAGAGCATATACTTTATTATTATTTATTATCTGAAAGAACGGCAAATAAGCTGAACTGTTTCTACACATAAAATTATGACCTCAATATGAATGACTTCATTCTTCACCAATCCCCGGAAAACTAGAGAGACATAATTATAGAGGCTTCTGATTAGGCCCGAATCCTTAAAATTATGATTTATGGTTTTCATCTGACTTACTCAGTATTGAAAATACTCAAAAACTTTCTGTTTTGTTGTGGAACTTAGATCTGTTGAGATTTTTGATCTTTGGCCAAATACTTATGGAATTAACGCAGATATTTTCTGCCTGTTAGTCTTTCAGCTTTTGAACAATGTAATGCAGATAGGTATTCACATTACCTGAATCGGAAAGCAAATAAGGTAACAAAGAATTATAGGCAAAAGATTTTAAAAATTACTGGCCAAGCCAGTATTGCAAAATAGGTTGTGACTTCGATGTTATGCGCCTTCCTCTTCCATCTCAAGCCATTCGTGTAATCTTGCCTACTCCAATAACATCTCTCTTGGGTAAGGTCTCATGATCCCTGCTATACAAAGGCATAAAAGACTGATTCTTTTGTATACGTGTATAACAAAAATAATGGAAACACGTTCAACTAAAGATAGGCGGACTACATCCCCACAACTTGTCCACCATACTCCGTCTGATCATTAGTCTTTGGAGAAGTTCCCTATTATATTTTCACAGCATATGAAATATATTTAAATAATCCTAAAAAAAGAATACTTTCTAAAACTTTCTAAACATTTACAGATTGTATGCATATTGGATCCGAACCCGGAGACTACGTCTTTAAAAAGGTACCTCATTTGACACCACCCAAAGAAACGGACATCTTGAAACCAACTCCGATGGATGTTTGTGGTTTATATATAGTTGGAGAACCCGACACCATAATTGAAATCACTATGAAATACTATGATATTAACTGTGAATCAGGAGGCCTCATGGCGGTGAGTTTTCCCCCATTGTCGTTCTATTTCACAGTTAATTTAAACTATCATTTAACAGTTTGTTGATGGTTGGGAGCTTAATGGAGAGTATTTTCCCGGAATTAAGGACCACCATCGCCAGCTGGAAGATCGTGTTGTAGAGTTTTGTAATAACTACAATCAATGGTATAACAATTAACACATATAACCTTAAAATATATTTAAAAAAATCTCATTTTACAGGCCGCCGATAAGCAATAAGAAGTTCTTCCGATCGAGCCAGAATGCTGCTCTATTGCAGTATAGAATCCCGACCAGAGGATCTTTCATAGCCAATGTTAGATTCCATAAGATCACTCAACGTAAGTCCTTTGTTCTGTTTCCATCGATTAACTTACAAAAGTATTATTTATTTTGTTTGTAGCTTGCAATATTTTTGTCCATGATACCGCCGCCATTTACCACCTCAGCAATTATGGCCACCGAAGGAACTGTACACTTTCGGCTCTATTTCCAGCTGTGATAGCCTTAGGCAATTTGAAAATTGCTGGCAAAAGTGCTCGTCAGGAAAAAGTCAATTATGAAGTAAGTTTCTATTCCCCTTAAAGCATACGAAATGTTACTGATCTCTTTCTTTCCTAGTGCACCCTGGAAGACAGACTCGAAATTGGAGGTTCCTCAGGCATGGACTCGAGCGGCTTGGAAAAATCAAGTGACGTTTGCGGCTATTCAGAGGAACAAGGTAATTTCAACTTAATCTCTTAACTTAAAACGGAAAATCACAAGAATTCCCAAAACAGGTCCGGAACAAGCAATTTACTGTGGCGTTACTACTGTTCGGCTTTTGTCTACTGGAAAGTATCAAAACCAAGCAACGATCATACTGAGGAAGGCAGAGGAGAGTGACTTTGAAATAGCTACCCTCGTCTGTCCATTATAATTTGTTTGAGCTCAAACGAACAAAACAAAAAAAAAGGTCCATCGATTATTTTTTTTATAAGTTTATTTATTTTCTTTTTCTTATTGTTAAATTATTGTTTTATTATATAAGGCTAAAAATAAACAAAAAAAAAAAAAAAATATTATAACTAAATATATTGTGACAACATCATCACATAAAAAATAAAAAAACCTTTTCTCTGTAACCATTGTTGTAATAACTGCAATTTACTGGCATTTGACACCAGTTTCCCTTAGGAGTAGTAAAATATATAAATACCTACATCTTCCCGCATAATGCTGCATAAATCTGTCTCCCAAATGTGTAAATATAAATAAAGAAAAACAAAAATCATTGAAAAAGTAATTGCTGTAACAATATTATATGAGTATATAAATGTTAAAATTATTTGATTGAATAAATTAATAAAAAGATATGAAAGATATAAAAAAAAAGTGACTTTTATTGCGGAATGTAGAAAAAAAAGATAATTTTTGTAGCGTAAGCAATTTTATAGTGCATGAGTTTTTTGCAGGTTTATTTTTCAAATTGGCAACACTGTTCCTAAAATATCGTGTGACGTGACACCTTTCTACGTGGGTAAGCCAGATGCGATGGATTGCTTGAAAGGTATCACCGCACGCGACGAAATAAGGTGTCAGTTGCTTAAAGAAAGTGGTGGAAAATTGTCCACCAAGATTACCCTACCGAATGAAATTACCATATTTGAACACTAACAATGTAATATTATATCTCCAATAAAACCAATTCCATGCCCATTACTACGATTTGTATGTATTTTAAAGCAAAAATCACTCTTTAACTCGAGAAGTAAATATTCGTAGGCGTATACGTAACTTTTCACCCGATTTCCGAACTTTGACAGATTATTGCGGCCATTTTGTTGAAGCTACATTTGTCAAATTGGCTGTCATTTATTCAAGCAAATTAACATGGAGAGTTAGAACGTTTAATAACATATGCAAATGATTAAATTGTTTTATAAAAGCGAGTCTTCACTTCGAGCATTTCACTTGCTTCGCCCATTTTATGGTCGCCATAATCGTCCTTCCGAGAGAACTTTTGTCCGTGAGAGTGTGCAGAAGAATCCGAGGCACTTAAATCCACGCCGCACACAAGAACCTGGCCTTTTCAGAATTCTGCGTCATGACTTGGGACTACATCTATACAAGATTCAACTGACACGGGAGCTCAATGTTAATGACCATAGAGCACGCTATTTGTTCGCTGGGCTCTCGAGTAGTTGGAGTTAACCCCAAATTTCGGTCGAAAAAACATATTCTGCGTCGAGGTTTATTTCTAGATAAATGGGTTCAACACGCAAAATTGTTGAATTTGGAACGATGCCAAACGACACGAGATCTACCAAATTGTAATGCATCCAGAGAAATTCACCGTTTGGTGTGGCAAGGCCTTTACTGTCACCGGAACCGATGATCATCAATTTTTTTTGACTCCAATGGGATGGTGTAGACACTTTAGTTTTAACAGGACAGCGCTAAATCAATGAACATTTTACAGAAGCGATTTCCGAACATGGCGGCGATTTGACCCTGTTAGACTTCTTCTAGTGAGGTTTTCTTAAGTCACAGGTCTATGTAAATGAACCACAAACTACTAGTGCCCTGAAAGCAAATACCATTTCTCAAATTCGTCCTGGGCCAAGGCCTAGCTCCTCACAACTGTACGTGCTGTGCGTGGTATACATTTTTGCATGCGCCGAAAGCTCCTACAGTTGCAAAGTGCAGAAGGTTCTTGAAAAGCTTTGTCATGCTTGCTAGACGTCGGGCCGTGAAAAAACTTTGATGGTATTTTCCTAGATTCGGACTTGGAACTCCATACGCAGCATTCCAAAACACCAAGTCCTTAATTTGGGTCGCATTCTAGGCAGTAAATTAAACTACAAACCAACTCAATACAGCTCTATAATACTGTAAAAAGCTAAAGGAAATGTAGACTTCAACCATGAATCACATGAATCACTGAACTATGCTTAGTTCTGGCTGGGTCGTATAGTAGACTGCGCTATATAAAGCCGTCTGCAAAGATTGTCACACCTATGCATCACTGGATCATCGCACATGTAAGTATACATGTATCTAAAACAAATGACCGTCAATGCATTCATTCGCCTTAAAGCAACACTCTTATGAACCAATCTGCTAAATGGTCACTCGTATATTCTAAATAAACTGGAATTCATCCGAATAGATACTGATTTTACTCCCCACAAACCTTCTTCCTCTCTCAACTTAAAAAAATTGCACTTTAGAAAATACGACGCTATGGTATTTTAAAATAAAGTCCAAAACGCAGTGAAAAAAGACTTCAGATGACTTCACTGACTTAAAAGACTTCAGGTGACTTCACTGACTTTGGATAACTTCACTGACTTCAAAAACTTAAAAGACTTCAAGTGAATGCAGTGAATGCTAGTACTAGTGACTTCAAAGGGACTTCAATGAATGCAGAGCAATCAAAATGATTGCATTCATTTTGACTTTAAATGATTCCTAAATCATGATTTCAAAAATAATGTTATGGTGATTTACATTTCTTAAGTTAATGTCATTATTGAAGTCATTGAGTTGAAAGAAATCCATGTGAATTCTAAGTATGATCTCAATGAGTGCATTCTGAAATGATTGCATTCTTTTACAGCCCTGGACTGACAAAATCTATAACCAAATTCTCATTCTCAAGTATGAGAACTAACTTCAAGATTGTCATCAATGACCCAAAGGTTAATAAACTGAACGAAAAGTTCACTCAATTAATTAATTAAAAACTTAACTAAGATCGGGCTGAATGAAAAGTCGACTTTTACAGTAACTGAATGGTTTTAAAATAATTTTTAAAGATTAATTGATGGAATATCGTAATGAAAGCTTACAATCTTATTCGTTGAGGCAGAAAGGTAAGGACATGAATTTCAAGATATTTATAGCATTTGATGTATCTACCAAGAAAGTCTTATAAAATAGAAGAAATAATTGGTTCTTTTGACAAAGTCGGTTGTGTAACTATGCTTAAATTACTAGAAAGTTTGCGATTGAGATCCCAAAAAATTGTCATCCTACTCTTCGCAATATATCACGGCGGCTTTACCAAATAACAGAATGTCCAAGACTGAAATTTCTGCTCTAGTCTTTAATTCAATAGTATACGACGTCCAAAATTTTCTCAGGTCCATTTTAAAGTAACACAACTGTTGACATTTCAAATTTAAAACTTAGTTACCATTATTTATAGTCATGGTATTCTAGGTTCATCGGCCCACAACCTATATCTTTAATCACAAGGAAAGCACCTACAGTTTGTAAAACTTTTTTAGGATCCATTTTCCAGAAATAAATTCTGCACAACCATTAACACCTTTCTTTAGGAGAGAGATGTAAAATTAAAACGTCATGACTACAAGGATAAATTAAAAAGATAAAAAAAAAAAAAAAACACTCAACCTAATCATGACCAATTTAAATTATTATCTCCCACATTTTTGTCCGCTCGAGAGTAAAAAACACATTGTTTCAGCTATTAATCAGCCCTTTTATTGGAATCCTTTTAATACCTACGCAAATTATTCTCAAGCTCTCATCCTCTTACATTATCATAAAATACTTTGTGTATTCAAACATAATTTCAACCTTAAAGTGTCCTTATTATCTACATCATTACAGCACCATGTGCTCTGATGATGATTTCAGTGAGCTGGCAATAGGCGAGGAACCTGTTGCGGGGATTAACTATAAGAGTGGGAAACACAAAAAATGAAACGTAACCACAAATTGCGATTTTAATTAGATTCCACATTAATTTAATTCCTTTCTTCATGCAGATTCTTTCTATTGGCCAAAAATACACATTTACCAAGGTTGTGATGGAAATGAAGTATTTAACTTGGAGACCTTTCGATGGCACGAGCCTGTGGAGAAGATATCGAACTTTTAATAATAATTAAATCAAATGGAATTCCATAGGGTTAGAGGATGAGAGAGTGTCTTTTCAATTTTGAAAGGATTAAAAATTGTAATTAGGACCAAGAGGAAGTTTATTTGGCTTTTTGTTAGAACATCCCTTTAGGTGGACTGAATTATGTGGTAGGTATTTCAAATATTCTTGGAAATTTTTCGCGTTTTTCATAATTAAGTTAGTAGATTTTTTAGTTATAATGTAATTGGGTTTATTATCTTTAAATATACACTTAAATAGGGAGCGTTAATAAGTTTATATTGTCCTTAAAAAAATTTAAATCCTATTACGACTTAAAGCAAGTATCTCAATCCGAAGAAGATAGTTAGTAGTGTTGTAATCTTCAGCTCTGCGATTGAAGAAGCAATGCCACTGCTTTCTTTCTCTGCCTCGCCATCCAGCTAGAAAGAAATTATTTGTATTTAAAAATAAGAAATGTAAAAAAGGAAAACAGCAAGGGTGAATAACTTAGTAGATGATTCCTATTACCAATAATCTGAATCTGTATAGGCAATGAAAGCCTTGAAATATTTGTTGGTTTTGACTGAGCGAATCGATTATAAAGACAACTCGGTATTCCACTCAACTATATATGTATATTACCATCAGTTGCCGTCTAGACTCTAGCAAGTGAAAGAATCGACCTAGGTGAGACAGGAGAACCTTTTAAAAAATCAGGAAAGAGCTGAAATGCTACCGAAGTACGAACTTCCATTTAAAGGTTATTTGCCTGTTTCAGATAAGGACTAAGGGCAGAACCATAATGGACTTAGATGAGCTTACACCAGCTTAATGGAATGTCCCATTATACAGAAATAGTAGTGCATAGCCATAATGGAAATATGCTCAGTTTCGTTAACTGCCGTGGGCTTAAGAAAGGTGTGAATGAAATGGGAAATTTAACAGGAAAGGGAAGCAAAAAACTTCGGCAATAAAATTAAGTTGTGAATGCAATTTTGTAAATACTTATTTTAATTCCAATGGCTATTTATCTCATCCATTGCAAGATAGAATAATTCAAGCTTATTTACCTTTTTCCCGTTCTTATTTTTACCTATTTTGATAGGTTATAAGGTTTGCTTAAGTTCATTGGAAGAAATGGAGTGGGCTTGTCGTTCGGTTTTGACATAAGGTCAATCTCACCGAACTCCATTCGTTTGCCCCCCTACGTATGCAGACAAAAGTGAACGAAACTGAGCGAAAAGTCATTATGGGTGCAATATACCAATTGTGTGTATTTGCATGATTGTGCACGACAGCGTTCAATACTTTACTTCGGTTATGGTTGTCCCTTAATGATAAGAATATTAGCACTTTTAAGCTATTGAAGCATGTATTCTAACTGACATAGCACTTGGCGTGCCTCAGAATCCTTTTTCGTGGACCACATTCATACACTGCAAGATGCGTTGATTTATTGACCGTCGCTTAACCTGCTGTGACTTCGGTAAGCGGTGTTCGGTGTTGATCAAGAAGATTGTACTTCTACTAATTGATAGCAAATATGGAGGAGGAAGAACACATTGTTCGGGAATTGAACAGGTCGTACATATTTATATGAGTCAAAACCTTTTGTTCTATAGCACAACTCACCGATTCTTGCAATTTCAGCTGCAGGTCCTGGCATCGTTTAGTTTGGGTATTATCACCTCTTGCCAAAGTGCATATCAACTCCTTCAAGCATTTGGCATTGCACCCTTTAGCTAGAAAGGGATCACCTTGCACAATATGGAATCTCCAGTACTAAAAAAAGATATCCTCTGGTATACCCATTTTACATAAAAGTCGTTCTGCACAAACCTGCCTCAGAAGAGAGGGCTCTTCTGCAAATCTTGATAAAAGCTCATCAATCGATGCTGGGCTCAAGTCTTTCAATTTGAATTCTTTCAACATATTGTATTCTAACTCCCATTTGGGGCTCTTGTTTGGATTTAAATTAGCCGTTGTTAAATTGAAGTACCAAACCTCTTGGTCTATAACTTGCTAAAAGCGAAAAAATACGATAGAATTATATTTTAAAATGGTAACCAATTAGACTTACGAATGATTCTGGTTCAACTTGATACATTTTGTAGTTGGGATTTTTGTCAACAAATGTTGTCAAACTACCTCCATTCCAAGCTATATTGATTGGAATCGTTCCATTGGAATAGTACAAACTCAGTTCATCTGTATGAGTATGTCCATTAAAAATACCGCTAATAGTCTGACTGAAACGCTCAACAATCCTGCCAAATTCACGTGACCAAATAGACCAACAACCCTTGTCACCGGAAGGGATATGCGTCAAAATGTGTACATATTCACCCTCCTTCTCAGCGTGCAGGAGCACATCATGAAGCCAATTCAATTGCACAGACATAAAACTAGCATCGTACACGATCCACCAGTTTCTGTCACCACACTCGTTATTATTCAATGCAATGATTCTGAATCCTGGACGTGGACTGACCGTGTAGTAACCACCTTTGATGATGGTTTCCTTTGTTGAAGGTGGTAACCAAACAGACCATAGATCCGCAAGAAGTTCATATAGCCATCTGCTACTGACTTCATCGTTTGTGATATTATGAGGTGCGAAACTTATTTAGAAAAAAAATATCTATGAAATCAAACAATGTATACCATTAAACCTTACTTACACATTTAGCGGTTGACTTTCATGGTTTCCAACTGTCGGATATACAGGAATGTCTCCAAAAGTAGCCTTAAGATGTTGATTTACCTGTTCCAAGACTTTGGTATTCTTTTCTCGAGATGTTATCCATACAGCATGGTCTATTACATCACCAGTGTGGTATATATAATCAATCTTCTGATGGGTCTTTTTGATGTGATCCAAAGAATCCACAATTGTATGCCAAGGAATATCACACACCCGGTAATCTCCCCAGTACCCGGCTGCCTTCGAGGTGCCTACTGCAATATCTTTATGTCGTTGGCAACACAATGGCTCTGCACATTCAGCCAATGATCCAGGCTCATACAGCGGATCATAATGCAGGTCGGTGATGTGAAGGATTTGAAGATCATCGATGCCCCTTTCAGGAATTTCTTTCTTGGGACCATTGATTGCAGGTCCATTGTGGTCAATTGCAATCTTCCAGTTGTACTTATTATTTGGCACGTGGCAGAAACTAAATTGGTTGAACGTACTGCAAAATGTTTTCGTGTCGATGTCACTCTCGTCAAGAATGAATTTGAAAATGGGCTGAGAACATTTTTTATTTGAGTGGTAAAGGAAGTTAACTATAAGAGCTTGCATACCAAATTAAAGTCGACCACTCCTTCACAGACCTCCTCGGTATGAAGCTCAAAACGATTACAAAACTCAAGGAGAGTTGTTTTCAGGGCACCACGAGATCGTGGACCAGAGAATTCACCACCACTCCGAAACATACGTGTTACAACATTCACGGTGGCACGGCACATTGTACACAAGTAGATCTACTTATATAAGAAATCTAGGAAATTCAAAGTAAAAAGGATTTGTGCAAATTTTTGCAGTACCTGATTCGCCTTGACCTGGCTTTCAGAATCAGCATCAACAGTGTTTTTCTTGTGAAACTGCAATAATTGTTGAGTGAGTTCACGCAACTCTGGTGTTTCCTCACGTGTCTCCATGAAGTTTATGTATTCATTTTCAAATTTGAAAGCAACATCATCTAAAATTAAATGGAGAAGAGAAACATTGCAGGCGCTTATGATAAAATCCGTTCTTCATATTTAAAATAAATTTAAGACTTTCGAAAATTCGTGCCGTTCCATTCGACGAGCTTTTACCATTTTTTAAATAAAACTATACTATCTGCAACTTGAAGGATTCTCAGGCGAAGAACTGCGACAAATGGTTTTCCTTTAATCAATCGCTGCATTTTTGAAGCCAGATGATCATCGTTTGCATCGTGAGGTCAGTAATTGAGGACTTTGGGGAGTTGGAAGTGGATTCACTTTTTATCGTCACTTTTTTTTCAGTGATGAGGCTCATTTCTGTCTTAAATTCAATCAGTTACTAATGCAATTATTTAGTGTAGTAGACTACACTTAGGCCGTAGTTCTACAAAAAATTGTAAACCCAAAATGTCATCGTTAATGAAGACCGTTAGATGGATGGTCAAACATGATATCACCATACTCCAACAATACAATAAATTGGTTCATGGCAAAAATGGTGTACCTACAAGTTATTTGGCATACACAAAATCTACCTTTGTTATTTTTCACCAAACCTCATATAAATTATCAACCAAAATTGTTAACAACAGTACTATACTTATAAAATTTTTGCAAAAAGCCGATTTGCGCAAAAATAGCTCAAACGGTTTCGTTCACATTTTGGCCAAAATTCATTGAAAAAATACGATTTTCTTGAAAATTGATCAAACGATTTCATTAAAGTTCTCACATTAGATTACAAATCGCATTTGCTATAAAATGGCTTAAAATTAGTTTAATTCATGGATTTTGCGCAAAAATGGCTCTAAGGATTTTTATTAAATTTTATATTTAATCTAATTTGGTAATTTTCTACAAAATAGAGAACCATTCTTTTGGACAAAATTGTTAAAAATAGTACTTTCATTTTCGCCAACTTAACGAAATGTACTTTTTCTCGTAAACGGCTCCAACGATTTCGTTTAAATTTAATATTATAACTGCTTTTATGGAGTTCTATAAAGAGCCTTACGACCTTTTTGGTAGAAAGTGCTAGTAACGGTGCTTAACTTATAGCCAACTTAACAAAATGCCATTTTCATACTTAAGTTTAAGACAACGTTAATTTCATATTTGGAACAATTTTGTGAAGTCTTGTGAGATGGCACATCACGTTTTTGGCCAAAGTTGATAATAACGGTACTTTATTTATAGCCAACTTAACAAAGTTTTACTCAAAAAACTAGATATAAGTGCAAATTTGTACGACCCAGTCGTGCACCTTATCTTTTGTGTCTACGCACTTCAAACCGAGTCGCGTAAGTTCAGCTTTACAAACATTCAATTCTACGTCACCAAAACCGTAAACAATTAACACTTTAAAAGCTTTCTCACTTTTGCAACCATAAAAAAACTTTTCTTCTAAATTTTTTATTGCGACGTTAAACGATTTCAGTGAATCGCATTAAATTCTTATTTCACTTGAATTCTTTCTAACTGAGTAGTCATTAATATTCAAATTTGCACAAATTACTACTTATCACTCACCACACATAGTTGACAAGGCAGCATCATTGCCTTCAACTGAGAAAATATCTTTTGTTTTCTTCGGCAAGTTGGAACCATTACTGCTTACAAAAAATACTCCAAACACCAGAATCCACAACATATTGGAGTAAATATTTATAAATTCAATGAAAATATAACAAGCCCCTTAAAGAAGCTGTTAATATCTTATGCGATAGGTAGGTATATTGTTTCGAATTAAAATTAAAAGCAAAAATAGAATCTCTATCAAAGAAACTGCATTGCACGACTGAAGTATATGTATGTAGCTGACTGACTGAAACTGAACTAAAAAGGCATAAGAAATAAGCTTACCTACCTATAAATGAGCGAAATATAAAAAACAAAACCTGCAACGTGCTTTCATACAATATTAAACAAATTGTATTATTTTTTATGTGCAAATTTCACAATTAATACGTTTTTTTATAGATTGAGTTACGAGGATAACGATAGTAAGATACGTGGAAATATGAAAAAATGGTCAAAGATACTTTACTTACAGGCTATTCCGAAAGCGAGTCAATTACTCATATTCTATCCAGTACACAGATTATTTTATTTGAAATGTTCATATGCTTTGAGTTGACTTAAAAAATTAACCAATTGAAGTTCCTGTAAACAATGATTTCCCGCCCTTTAAAACTCGGTTTATATCAATTTATTGTAATCATTGATACCATCGTTAAATATTCTTAAATAAGGAGCATTAATGACTTATCGTTTTGCATAAATATAACCTAGGTTCTATTGTGATTTAAATGAAGAGTTTCAATCCAATGTAGATAGCTAGAATTGTAGTAATTTTCAATAATGGCATTGAAGAAGCATAACCACCTCCATCACCACTGCCTTCTTCATCTTCTTCATTATCGAGCTAAAATGAAAAAATAATATGTTTTTACTAAAAAAGTTCAATTAAATTGAATAAGTTCAACTTACAGCATTTTGAAGCTCAACCTTGAGCTCCTCGCACCTCTGAATCTGGGTGTTATCACCTCGTGCTAAAATGCAAATTAAATCTTTCAAACATGAAGCATTGCATCCTTCAGCTAATCTGGGATCTCCTTGAACAACAAAATAGCGCCAGTACTACAACGTGATATAAAACCATAAGTTAATCTTAAAATGTAACCACAAAAAGCAAAATATATACATACTTTTCTGAGAAGTGAAGGCTTCTGTGCGAATTTTGTCAATAGCCCATCAACTGATGCCGGACTCAAGTCTTTTAATTCAAAGGCTTCTGTCATTTTGTATTCTAATTGCCATTTGGGGCTCTCCTTTGCATTCAAGTTAGCTGCAGTCAAATTGAAGAACCATACCTCTTGCTCTACAACTTGCTATAAAATAAAGCACCATCAAGGTGAGAGTATTCATAGACCTAAGAAACACTTACAAAACTTGTTGGTTCAATTTGATACAGCTTGTAGTTTGGATTTTTTTTAATAAATGTTGTCAAGCTGCCGCCATTCCAAGCAACATTGATTGGAATCGTTCCATTGGAATAGTATAAACTCAGTTCATCTGTATGTGTATGTCCATTGAAAATACCGCTAATAGTCTGACTGAAACGCTCAACAATCCTGCCAAATTCACGTGACCAAATAGACCAACAACCTTTGTCACCGGAAGGGATATGCGTTAAAATGTGAACATATTCCTCGTCTTTCTCAGCTTTCAGGAGTACGTCATGCAGCCAATTCAATTGGGCAGACAAGAAACTACCATCGTACACAATCCACCAATTTAAGTCGGCACACTCGTTATTATTCAATGCAATGACTCTGAATCCTGGCCGTGGACTGACCGTGTAGTAACCACCTTTGATGATGGTTTCCTTTGTTGAAGGGGGCAACCAAACAGACCATAATTCCGCAAGAAGTTCATATAGCCATCTGCTACTGACCTCATCATTTGTGATTTCAGGAGGAGCGAAACTAATTTTGAATCGAAAATCTATCAAATTC
Source organism: Chalcosyrphus nemorum (assembly GCA_949716465.1). Taxonomy (NCBI): domain Eukaryota; kingdom Metazoa; phylum Arthropoda; class Insecta; order Diptera; family Syrphidae; genus Chalcosyrphus; species Chalcosyrphus nemorum. The sequence goes on along the minus strand of OX454333.1, from coordinate 14,625,469 downwards.
CATTCATAAGATCAAAATCTAACTTACACATTCAATGGATGACTTTCATGATTTCCAACTGTGGGATATACAGGAATGTCGCCAAAAGTAGCCTTAAGATATTTATTTACCTCTTCCAAGACCTTGGTATTCTTTTCTCGAGATGTGATCCATACAGCATGGTCTATTACATCACCAGTGTGGTATATATAATCAATCTTCTGATGGGTCTTTTTGATGTGATCCAAGGTATCTACAAAAGTATGCCAAGGGGTATCACACACCCGGTAATCTGCCCAGTAACCGGCTGCCTTGGAGGTGCCTTCTGCAGTATCCTTATGACGTTGGCAACACAATATTTCAGCACATTCAGCTAACGAACCAGGCTCATACAGCGGATCATAATGCAGGTCGGTGATGTGAAGGATTTTAAGATCATCGACTCCTCTTTCAGGAATTTCTTCCTTGGGACCTTCGATTGCAGGGCCATTGGCGTCAATTGCGATCTTCCAGTTGTATTTATTGTTCGTCACCTTGCAGAAACTAAAGTGGTAGAAGGTACCGCAAAATGATTTCGAATCGATGTCACTCTCATCAAGAATGAATTTGAAAATTGGCTGAGAATTTTTGTTATTTGAGTGGTAAAGGAAGTTAACTATAAGAGCTTGCATACCAAATTAAAGTCGATCAATCCCTCACAGACCTCTTCTGTTTGAATCTCAAAGCGATTACAAAAGTCAAGTGCCATTGCTTTTAGAACATCATGAGATCCTGGACCAGATAATTCACCACCATCCCGAAACATACGTGTTATGACATTGACAGTGCCACGACATGCTGCACACAGGAGGATCTAATGCTTGCAGATTTAAGAATTTTATTCAAAAGAAAACTCATTATAGCTGTACCTGATCGCTTTGGGCTAGACTGTTTAAATCACGACCAATAATAGCTCTTCTGTGAGCCTGGGCAAATTGTTGGGAGAGTTCACGCAACTCTGGTGTTCCAACATGCGTCCTCATGAAGATAATGTATTCATTTTCAAATTTGTAAGCAATGTCATCTGAAAACAACGAAACCAAAATCATTACACAATCTTATGAAAAATTGGGAACTACTTCTCACAACGCGATGTAACGGTATTGTATTGGTTTATTTAAATTAAACTTTAATGTATTTAGGTATGAAGTGCAATGAAATAGTTGGCATTGTAGCCAAGTAATTTTAATATATCCAGTTTCTGGGGTTTAAATTGAAAGCTGGGTTGATAAAATTTTGTGGACAAGATTGTTGAAAAAGTATACAAAACATGAGCATTACTTATTTTAAATGTGAACCCTGACACGCCTACCAGGAACCAAAGATCATCTAAGTTCATTTTGCCAGTTTCTGGTCACTACAAGGTGAGTAATTGTTTTGCTTTGTAAGTGCCTAATGGGTCAATTGGCCTTGTAAGGGCACAAACTAGGCTCCTGCATTATCTTCTTCTAACTTTGTTAACTAAAAAAAAAAAACCCGGCCTCAAATGAGCTGTGAGTGTCAAAATGAAACCAGCATATGGTCCTACCTTTTTTTCCATATTGATTAGCAAATGGAAATCAGTTACGATAGCGGTTTCGTAGTTTTTGCACAACAGAAAAGCATTTATAAACCATTTCATGTTTTTTTTTAACTTCTCATTCTATTTACTATTTTTTACTTATTTTTATTATAATTTTTATCACTCACCACACAAAGCTGACACGGCAGCATCATTATCTTCAACTGCGAAAATATCTCTCATATCCTCCGGTAAGTTAAAAGCATTACTGCTTAAAAAAACTACCCCAAACACAAGGATCCACAACATATTAACTATCTATGAATTCGAACAAAACGCTACAAGCCCCCTAATGCACTGCGATCAACTAAGTAGGTTCTAATAAAATTGCCAATATTTTATACCATTTATTGTTTCAGATTATAATTAGAGTATGTTCAACTTTTTAATCTTAAGAGGTAAGATTATCTTTATGGTTCCCCAGATAGACGAGAGTTCAACTACAGGAGCAGGAATATAATTTTTATCAAAAGTTTAACAAAGGTAACCGGCTAACTGAAATGAAAGTCGATTACCTAAAAACATGGAAAGTTAGCTTGTACAAAATACTTCCATAAAATCTCAAAAAAAAAACAATTTTTATTATTATTAATACTTTAATTGCGCAATTAATAAAGACTAACTGTTTGAACGAGTATAAAATACTACTTTTGACTTATGACTTGTAAACGAGTGAATTACTCATATTCGATTCAGTACACTGCGTTAAGTCAAAGAGTTCGTTTCGTTTGAACTGTTCATTTACTTTTAGTTGATTAGTTTGCAAAATTATCTCTAGAAAAGTGGTCTGGTATCTCGCTTTAAAAACAAAAACACGCTCTAAAACTCGGTTCATGTCAATTTATTGTGAAAATACAATCATTGGTACCATCGTTAAATATTCTTAAATAAAGAGCATTAGTGACTTATCGTTTTGCATAAATATAACCTAGGTTCTATTGTGATTTAAATGAAGAGTTTCAATCCAAAGTAGATAGCAAGAATTGTAGAAATTTTCAATAATGGCATTGAAGAAGCATAACCACCTCCATCACCACTGCCTTCTTCATCTTCTTCATTATCGAGCTAAAATTAAAAAATAATATGTTTTTACTAAAAAAGTTCAATTAAATTGAATAAGTTCAACTTACAGCATTTTGAAGCTCAACCTTGAGCTCCTCGCACCTCTGAGTTTGGGTGTTATCACCTCGGGCCAAAAGGCAAAGTAAATCCTTCAAACATGAAGCATCGCATCCTTCAGCTAATCTGGGATCACCTTGAACCACATAGTAACGCCAGTACTACAACATGATGAAATATTAAAATGCAAGCATAAAAAATAATGCGTTCATACTTTTCTGAGAAGTGAAGGCTTCCCTGCGAATTTTGTCAAGAGTCCATCAACTGATGCCGGACTCAAGTCTTTCAATTCGAAAGCTTCTGTGAATTTGTATTCCAATTGCCATTTAGGGCTCTCTTCTGTATTCAAGTTAGCTGCAGTTAAATTGAAGAACCAAGCTTCTTGCTCTACAACTTGCTACAAAATAAAGCACCATCAAGACTAGAGTATTCATAAACCTCAGAAAAACTTACGAAACTGGTTGGTTCAACTTGATAAAATTTATAGTTAGGATTCTTATTAGTAAACGTTGTCAAGCTGCCGCCATTCCAAGCAACATTAATTGGTGTCGTTGCATTAGCATAGTACACACTCAGCTCGTCGCGATGAGTGTGACCATTGAAAATTCCACTGATGGTCTTACTGAAACGCTGAATAATCCTGCTGAATTCACGTGACCAAACGTTCCAACAACTTGTGGTGCCGGTAGGAATATGAGCCAGAATGTGTACATGCTCACCGTCCTTTTCAGCTTGTAACAGTACATCATGAAGCCATTGCAATTGGACAGACAAATAGTTGCCATCATAAAGAATCCACCAATTGAATACGTAACAGTCGTTATTGTTCAGCGCGATAACTCTAAATCCTGCCCGAGGACTGTCTGTATAGTAACCACCCTTGAGTATGGTCTCCTTTGTTGAAGCTGGCAACCAAACTGACCATACGTCAGCAAGGAGTTCATACAACCATTTGCTGCTCAAATTCTCTTCCACGACATCAGGGGGAGCGAAACTAATTTCAAAATATAAAGCATCATTATTAAAGAATACACTTACTCGTACACTGAGTTAAACTTACACATTCAATGGATGATTTTCATGATTTCCAATTGTAGGATATACTTTAATGTCGCCAAAAACAGATTTAATTTCTGTATTTATGTCTATCAAACTCTTAGTGTTCTTTTCCCGTGACGTCAACCAGACAGCATGGTCAATGACATCACCGGTATGGTAAACATAATCAATTGTTTTATGATTCTCCTTAATGTGTTTCAAAGAGGCGACAACTGTGTGCCAAGGAGTGTCACAATCCCGATAATCACCCCAGTGTCCAGCGGCGCTCGAAGTACCTTCTGCAACTTCCTTGTGACGTTGGCAACACTGCGGTTCATCACATTCAGCCAATGATCCAACCTCATATATTGGATCATAATGAATATCGGTGATATGAAGGATATTCAGATCATTGTTTCCTTTACCGGGAATTTCTGTCTTAGGACCCTCCAGCTCGGGACCTTTAGAGTCAATGGCGAGCTTCCAATTGTATGCATTGTTGTCTACTTTACAGAAACTGGCTTGGAAAAAGGTTCCACAAAAAGACTTTGAATCGATGTCACTTTCATCAAGAATGTATTTGGCAATGGGCTGGGAGAGGGATTCATTAAAATGATGATTCCATAGGGCTTATTGCTACACCTACCATATTAGTCTCGGCCAGTTCTCCACAAACCTCTTCAGTTTGAACCTCAAAACGATTACAAAAGTCCAAAATGGTTCCTTTTAATAGTTCATGAGATCCTGGACCAGAGAATTCTCCGCCAGGTCGGAACATGCGAGTTATAACATTGACAGTAGCGCGACATGTTGTACACAAGAAGATCTAAAAAGTGTCTTTAAAAATAACGATTTTACTAAAATAAGATGAGATTTATTTTACCTGATCGGCCGTGGAAAGCCCCTCAATTTCAGCAGTAACAATATGTTTACTATGAGATTTGGCCAATTGTCGAGAAAGTTGACGCAGTGTTGGCGATTCAACACCTGTTCTCATGAAGTCGATGTATTCCTTTTCGAACTTGGAGGCGACATCGTCTAAACAAAAATTATAATGTTGTCATTATTTTGGTCCTTAACATTATTGAAAAGGCAAAAGGCGATCTTTTATGTCGGTCTATGAATATTAAATAACGTTGCTTAAAAGCAAGCGAATTTTATATATGAGGTATTATTATTTAATTGGCTTTACAATTTAATTGGACTAGGTTTTGAATACTTGGAATATCAAAGTAAAATGTGTACTTTTAGAGATAATTTCGGAACGAATATTTATTTTGAACTCGTCAATTGTCTGAGGCTTACTGGGGTATATTTTACTTTTCGAATATTAATTCCACAAAAAAAGTCCGGAGGGATCAATCTGGAGATCTTGGTCGGTCAATATTGTCATTTTTTGACAGCACACGTCCAGCTTATTTTCGTTGCAGAAACTGCGTTGTTTCATTGGCCAAAGACATATCTTTTGAGCCAACATCTACCGATATCGTTTCCCATCCACTAATTCGCCTTCTCTGAAGAAAAATGGCCCAATGATGGGTTTGCCGCAAACGCCGCGCCGGTCCAAACAGGAACCTCTTGGGCGTTGATGATTAACAAAATTCTACCAAACGACGAATAGTATTGTCAGAAGGTTCTTGTTGGCCACGATATTTTCGACGTTGAGCTATGTAATGTTCCTGGATCCTGACAAGACTGAGCTTAATTATTTATATAAGAAACCATTTAGATTATGTTACTTGGTGTCATTGGAGTTGCGATTTGTTCAAAATCAATGTTCTGCTGACACTGGAAAGGAAGGCTTTCCACCGGAGTTGTGCATCCGGCGTTCTGCTGACACTGGAAAGGAAGGCTTTCCACCGGAGTTGTGCATCCGGCGTTCACATAAGGTTCACAATATTGGACGACGTACAAAAATTATGAGGGTAAAATAACGACACGAAATTGATAGAATAAGAAGTTCGAGGTCAAACCGACAAACTGTCGATGGACCAAATGAAATGCAGTGGGACGGTTGTGGTTCCCCTGCACCGAACCATAACGTTGCAGTACCTACGATAAAGAAGAGCTATTGACAGTGGAAGAAAGGCCCATGTAACATTTTACATTCCTTTTATATGAATATGCAGACAGTGATACGGATTGATGGATTGTTTGGAAGTAAAAGGATTGTAGAAGTTTCAATGTGCAACAAATGACGTCATTCATCAATGAAAAAGGCTTTGAACTGCGATCATCCCAAAGAATTCGTATTGCTCCAAAGGCCCTTTTTCGACTTGGCCTTTAAATTGTGAAATGCTTGAGGTACTTATGCACAATATCAATTTGTAAGAACTAACAATGCACTGGCTGTACACATCGGTAGTAAAACCGATACTCATGTACGTAGCACTGGTCTGGTGGCCTACCAGAGGCAGTAAAGGACTGCCGCGTACCTCTGAACGGGATAGTTGGACTGTACAACCTCATCCTGTGCTGGGTGCCGGGTCACTGTAACATACTAGGGAATTGTGAAGCTGACGAACTGGCCCGACGAGACTCCTCAGGTCTAAACAGCATAAACTTCATCGACATCAAGGCGCCAACGTCCTATGCTAAATTACTTGTCCATGCCAATGAGGTGAGGGAAGCCAACCATCGGTGGCAACAACACGGCCACTGTAATACTGCAAGGCTGCTCTGGCCCACGCTAAGTAAAACCACTTCAATCGGACTTCTGAAACACAAGAGAGGAACCCTCTCCAAAATCGTAAACACCCTCACTGTGCTATAGGAAGACATGCCCAAAGACTGGGCATTCCCTACAATGACTTCTGTAGAAGTTGTAGAGATGAAGGTCCCATACTTGCCAACATTAGAAAAGCCACTTTAGGTGAACATACCTACTTCAACGATCTAAGTGATCTAAACAATGCCTGCACGGCTAAGATTGCTACCCGAGGAAGAGGGTGACCCACCCACCTTACACATCGGCAGCACAATAAACCTATTCCCGGTCTAAGTGCATCCTCACCGAGGGCCGATTGCAACCAACCAACCAACCAAGAACTAACAATAATATACTACAAAAATAGGTTCGCAGGATGGGCTTTAGACATCTTCTCTCCTTTGGCTCTGTTTATATTTGGGGTAAACTCTCCTTGTAGGAAGGATCCAAGTCTCTCTTATTGTTGACCAAAGCTGATATCCAATTGCTGTTGCACACGCTACTGCAAAGTTTACTCTTTCTAACAAAGCAAAGAGCTTAAGAGGAAGGGTATATCTAGACTCATGTGCGTTCCTGCGTCTATCATGCGTACGTATGTACATATGTTTATCTTGTTGCAGATATAAAATATTTTAATAATTATTGCTCAACAATATCAATCCCCCCGTTTATATGTAGTTTCATTCGATAACACGTACTTATCATGCGAATTCCATTCAAAAAGTTCGTGGTTGGTCACTCGTTCAATAAAAGTAAACTGTTTGCTTCTGGTCGGTAGTTTCTACTGTATAATCTCTGTGCGATTAGCTAGTTCAAAATCATGATTGCTCCAACATTGTTATCATAAGTCCAATATGTTTATAAGGCATTTAACTTCTCTTTTTTTTATTTTCATTGAATTTGCGTTCCGATAAAGTCAAGTGTTTATATTGATGTTTTTCAAATTAATAAAAGTTATTACCCGTGACATAGAAATATATTTTTTTATTATTTGATTATTTTATTAAGATCCCTATCATTTTGATTTTTTGAACTTGGCTATAGTTAAATGATTTATTAATGGATTCCAAGACCAACTGGTGACAGGGAACATTTATGGGTATTTAGGAAGAACATGCGTGTATGCCCTTGGTAGTAAGTTTATTACGGAAGGTCCACGGGCTCCCGACTTACTTGAGTTACGGCTATACAGCTATATTGTTTGGACTGTAAGATTGTGCGATAAGGCAACCAGAACTTGACTTTGGAATTGATTAGAAGGCCAAGGATTTACTTATCCCAAAGGAGTACACACATAATCGAAACTAGATTACAATATTCTTCTACATTTGATGACGATAATTGATAATTTGGGTTTTAACAAGCAGGAAGCAGATTAACTTTAGTTATCAGGTTGGATCTTAACGGGAATGTACACAAGTAATGTACAAAAGTTCCTACAACTTTCTCAGAAGGTATGTACATATATCTGCATATGTGTATTGGACGACTGTAGTCATTATTAAGTTGAAAAAGTTACGTTACAGGATAAAGATTAGAGACATACTTTGTGATGCAGGTACCAGCTCTTTTGTTACATATTTATGTTTTTACAAAGCAACAAACACATTCTGCTTAATCCTTTCAACTCAAAAGGAAAGACAGATAAAGCTCTAGGTGAAAATGTATAACGAATTTCGATGGTCAAATAGAGAGCTGCTCATAGATGAACTTGGAGAATCTACAGGACATATGCCGTGGCTCAGTGGTTAGTGCATTAGGGTTCCAAGTTCGAGTTCCCCACCTCCTCTTGCGATTATCTGACGAACATTCAAGACTATAACTCTCATAAGAAAGCTTCTCAAAACCACTCTGACTTCGGATACGGCATAAAACTGTAGGTCCCTTCTGTTTAATATTTATTTATTTATTTTACATGACAGCACTTAAGAAAACTAAACGCGGAATATTGACATTAGCTTCCGGTTCCTATTGCTTCTGACCATTATAGTTCAGCCTTTAGACAGTCATCTTTAGGTATAGTTTGACGTATTCGCTCCCTTAACTAACTATTTGTATTTTAACGTTTCAGTACAGTTAAGTACAGTTTTGGATGACTCGGTTGACAGCACAAGGGTGCGGCCATTTTTATTGTTAGGTGGTGCTGTGTCTATAGTTAGGTCCTGATCACACGCAAGTTCACTTTCATTTACAAATTAGATAATTTAGGCTCTGCCTATTTTAGGAAACATGCGGCCAGGGGAAATGCGAAATGCCTGCCTAATTTAGTTTAATTTTCAATAAATAATAATAAAATAAAACATTTTGTAATAACTTAAAAGTTTAGTTTTATTCTTCAACTAATCAATATTAATTTACATGCGTAATGTCTGGATAGGATCTCAATTATTACAAAGATAAAAGCTAAGCAAAAATCTTGAAAATTTATTTTTAAATAAATTTAAATCTTGTAAACTTTTTTTTAGTTTCATTTAAATTTTACCCGTAGGTACCAGTTGTTTTTTTTTTGTTTGCCACATCAATTTTTTTGAGTAGACAATCGTTGAAGCAAACAAACTGATTTCGCGAAAATCGTTTAGCATTTTAATTACTGATAAACACAATCAGTGACCTTTTAACTAAGTTATACCCGAAATCGACCTTCAATATTGAACAATTCAGAGAGCGGTTTCGATTTTATGGATTCACTGTGAATAAATTAGGAAAAAAAAGGTCTATCTTTCGACTTCGGTCAGTGAATGGCAACTCAGGAGACACAAACAAAATACATATTTAAAAACTTTTCCCATTCAACACTTAAAAATCGATTAAAATTCATCAGAATTTTTGATGAAAATTAACATGAAATTATTTCACTAACTCAATAGGTTATGCATAACACTTTTGACAGAAAATAATTCTTTTACTAGCACTCACCACACATGGCTGACAAAGCGGCATCATTATCTTGAGCTGAGAGAATCTTATTTTTATTATCTGGCAGATTGAAAGCATTGCTGCTGACAAACAGTGCCCCAAAGACTAGGGCCAACAGCATGTTTTATTTTTTGCAACTAACTTTCCTCGAATCCGATACAAAACTGTGGACCTTTCAATAATCTCCAATAAACTGACAAAGTTAAATGGAGTTCCTAATATTTTATACTGCTTTTCGTATTCGATCATGATTATAGTATTTTTAATTTTAATCGCGCGTAGGTAGATTATCTTTATTGTTACTGAGGTATATCCTGACGGGTTTCAAACATGGAAGCAAGAATAGAATTCTTTATCTTTATCGAAAAAAATGTAGATTATAAGAAATCAGATTACCGAAAATGTTTGGTTTAGGTAGTTAAATACATATGCAAAACCAAAATATTTTCAAAATGTATTTTACCTGTAGATAAGCTAGGTCTAAGGAAATCTAAAAAGTACTTTAAATGCGCAAGCTACAAATTGTACTTTTGTAAGTATACCTATGTATATCGGATGCAATATTCATAAAAAGAAGCCCCCTAGAAATACTTAATTGGTAAAAACCAAGAGAAGCCATAATTATAATTCGGTTTATAGATCAGTTAGAGATTCTCAGCACAGGATTTTTGGTTGGGGCAGTAGATAGCTACGTTGTCACCTTCATACAGAGCTAAAGAAAAGTCCTGAAGCTCCTTCTATAAATCCATCGTCGTCACTAAGGATTCTTCTAAGGATTTTTATATCAAAAAGCCCATCGGTCAGGAGATATCTTATATACAGTACACATTTTTGAATAAGAAGAGAAGGCCTTCAGTTGTATGCTGAAAAGAGTTTTTTTGAATCTTTCTCATGAAAAGTCAGGACTCTGACAAACTTGTTGGTATTGTCTAGGGTTCAAATCTCAATCTCACACGATAATTAGCCACGATTTCCAGACTGTTTCGTAACTTTTCCAATTCTCTAGACGTTGAGCCCCGGTTATATGAGCTAACATGCATAGTTCTAAATCTTTGACTTTTCATTACAATTCTCCCGCTTTCGTTTTTGCACAGCAGAATGCGATGTAACTTAAGATTGCATCTGAATTTGGAATGCATTTATAACTTAATACATAAGATAACTGTCTTACTTAAATATTATTTCAATAATTACCTTCACGTTTACTATCTTATAAATCTTATTTTTAGTAATATAACAGGGCGATATAAATTTTAATCTTATCTTTGAATAGAAGTACCCACGTTAAATCACGGCGGATACATGGATCTATGCACATATACATATATGTAAAATAAATTTGTTTATTGAGAAAGTTTGTTTGCATTGAAACGGATTTGTGGGGATAAAATTCTCTCTGAGAGAATTATAATTACGAAAAAGTAAACGAAAATACACTAGTTTGACATCTTTGACAGTTTTCATAACCCAGCCAACAGAAATTTCTTCCACTAAAATTCGTAGAATGGGGAAATTTCTTACTCTCTCGTGAGCGCTCTCTTCTGTGAAAAACTATTAAAAAATCTTCGTACGCGAACAGCTTTTCGTAAAAATCATAAAATTTTGTAAATGTCAATGGGAGGGTACGCGAATGGACCTATTACATTTATACCATTGTGGTCTAACTCTATGTCAGGAACTCTGCAACGAAAGATTTTTGAGATGTCTAACCCTTTTGGCCCGAAATAGAACAGTCCAGTATTCGTAAAGACTTAACCTTATAAGCGGCTAAAGTGGGACAAATTTGTTCCATTGAGCATCCGCCTTAAAGAACTGATTTCAACTGTAAATTAGAACATTTGACTTCTTGTGATTGAATTTTAAGGTACCAACTTGCACATCACGTTATTCTAAAAGGATTTCTAGTCAATTCAAAGAGTAGTTCTTAGATTCTTTATTTCAGATCAACTGTCCTCCATACATATAATACTTCCGCTCGTCCTCGTCCTGGTAACAGTTACCGAAGGCACAAACCATCGACTTCGAAAACCCCCCATCACTCAATATCACCTCACCACTCACCTTTACATCGAACAACGTCACTTTGTCTCTTTCGTTCATGCCTGTCATATGCGAATTGTCAAATCCACGACAAACACTTGAATCCAAAAAACGCCATATCTCTCCTTCACCCCCGTGTGTTTAATTGTTTTTTAAGCTGCTAGCTGTGATTTTTTCCGTTCTTTTTTCCTCGTCTTTATTAAAAGAAAAACTAGCAAAAAGGCGACGCCATTGTGCACTGAAATTCTAGAAAAAGGAAACCGAATTGACTCACACCCACCATGAGTTTGATAAACTTTCTAAACGCCAAGCTCAAGCCCTTGGTGGAGAGTGAAGCGATCTGCGAGGACGGCTACACGGTTTCGAATCTCATCGCGGACGATATCCAGCAACTGAACCGTGGGTTCATGGCCTTCAATGTGACTAAGCCACCGGTGGACATATTCTTTGAATTCCCCAAGGCCATCGACCTGAAAATCATCAAAATTTGGAACACAATTGGCTCGCTGCGGTCCACAGCATTTGAAATACACGGCAAACAGGGTGGCATCTACGAACGAGTGGGCTACGTCCGCGACTTACGCGGTGAGTCAGTAACCTTCTGCTACCAGAGCGACTACTCCAGCCGGAACAGCAATCAATGTGAAAGGGCGTTCTTCTTCAAGACGGCAAGTAAGATTCTCTCGAACTGCACCAGTATCAAGGTAACCATTAAAGGAACACAGCGCTGTCCCCCCGTGCTGCAGAAGATACAAATCTGGGGCTTGCCTGCTCGCAGTTTGGAAAAGGCTGACCGAGAACTGGTCAAAACCATCTGGAACGAGGTCATCAATCCTCCGGGCACTCGAGAACGTGAGAAGGGACATCGTTCGCCATCACGGAACGTTCCCGAGCTGTGTGAATCCTCACACCTCCAGATTCCAGAAGAGTTCCTCGACGCCATCACATGGGAACTGATGGTATTTCCAACAGTTCTGCCCTCGGGCAAGATTGTCGACCAATCAACCATTGATAAGCACTCTGAAGTCGAGGCGAAATGGGGTCGCCTCCCCTCGGACCCATTCACAGGCCTTGAATTCACCTCACACCGCAAAGCAATCCTCGACTTGGCCTTGAAGGCCCGCATCGAGAAGTTCCTCATGGAAAATTCCGAACACTTCAAGACAGTTCCCCGTACTCTAGGCAGCAGCCGAGTTCGTCGCAGCAAAAATCGTCACGCCTCCCTGTTCGCCTGCGATGATGATACAACGCCTTGCAAACGTCTAAAACTCGAAGACTCTTCCTACCGACCAGCGATGCCTCTACCAACAACACTCACCTCGAATGTAGACGCTGCCATCGCTTTGGCTCTGCAGCGGGTCACTCGATTCACCACAAAACCAGCAGAGATCAAACGCACCGCATGCATCGGCTGCAAGTCAGAAGATTATTCGTACGAAATTCAGACATGCAAACACTTGGTCTGTCGCGTATGCCTCGTACACTTGACCCGCGACCAGATGTGCACATGCAAGACCAGCTTTAGATCGTCGGACGTGGAACGGCACCACAAGTGAAGCGCAACCCAGCAGAATTGTAGGAAATTTGTTCTTTTTTTTTAAGTTTTAAGTTCTTTTCTCTTCTATTCTTCTCCCTCTCTTTCTGAAATAATAATGTAACGTTACTCCCAGGTATTCTTACACTATTAGTAATGTTAGGCGATCATTTTATTAACCAAGAAGTTAGTCAGTAGATATAACATAAAGATATATTGGGATATAATGTTAAATTTATTTAAAAACAAAAAAAAATAAAGTTTCTGCTTTTGCAAAGTAGTTCTTATGGAAAGAGTGTGTCTTATGTTCATCGATTGTTTACAAATTGGGAAGGAAATTTCTAGAAATGATTACCGCATCGTCATCTAAGCATTGCTTCATGAGGTTCTGATTCATAAGCATAAGGAAATCATTTTATGTAAATAAATGTGGTTCCTAGAATTCAATCTTTAAAGTTATAAAAAGTATAATATTTCATCGGCATGTGTTACACACTTCTAATCAAATTGTATGTCGACCATTTTCTAGTTATAAATAGTCGGCGTATTTTGCGATGTAAAAGAAGCACCACGAATCATCAACATTATGATTCACCTCTTGGTTTTTTTGTACTTCTATTCATTTTAAGTGCAAACTTCCAAAATAAGTTGTGTGATTTCTGCTTTAGATAAGGAGTAATTTGAACAAACAGAAACCAAGGCGAACTAAGCACCGAATATGCCTTCTTTAAAGAATGCGAATAGCTGAATCAAGAGGATTCCTCTTCATTCCTTGTTTTGAGGAAAATAACGCAGGAATTTCACTAAACTACATGTTTAACTTTTTCTAACGATACAGTCACATAAGTTGAAAACAGCTTAACAGTCGTTAGAACAGCCGAAATTTTCATAGAAATGGCTTTGGACCTGTGGCTAAAAATAAAGTAATTTTAAACTAAATTCATATGTGAACTAAAAAAACAGAAAGATTCTGATTATTCGAAAATATTACTAATTGGAAAATATTTCCACACCAATAGGAACATAAATAGTGCAGAGTATTACGTAGATTATGTGTTCATTGAAGATTGGTTGGACCAATTAACTCTTAAGGCAAATGTTTTCAGCTTTCTCGTGACAGTAAAGGTTATTATTTCTGAACCAACCCGGCTGGCACTTCATGAAGGTTCATTGTCCTCTAAAAGAGTAAACATGCATTATTTAGCTGTGTATTTATGTTCGAGTAAGAATCAAATATCTTCGTTTTCCATCTACAAAACAGCGTATAACTGAAGTCGTTGCTTATTGTTTTCACAACCTTATTTCTGACTCCAAGCATACACCTTGTGGGATTATTAAGTCGATCGATTTGGACATTCTTTTGTCGTTAGGTCTTAAAACAGCAGTTACGTCGTTGTTTAGCTGTTGCTATGATATAAGACGGAATGGATAACGAAAAGTAATCTCAATCGAATTAAATAATATATCAATCATTACAAAATTCTTTTTAACAAAACTAAAATCAGTCTATTAGTTAAAAGCAAATAAAAATTTAACTAAAACCTTTAATATTTTAAAAAGAATATTTAAACACATAATATGTTCTCTACGACACACAAATTTTGTATCGTACTGTACCGAAATTAGATTTCACAAACTGGACGTCAGAAGTTGATCCACAAATTAGCTGTCAAATTTTCTTGCGCGAACTTCAAATTTCAAAACCAAAATATTAAAATATTTGAAAATGGAAAACATTGCAGAAATATTGACCCCAAAAAATAAGACCCGCAGCTTGGGGTTGAAGAGAAGCATCCGAAGAAACAGCGTTCCAAAAACACCGCTGTCTGATGTCAAAGTAAACTACAAATCGCTTGAAGATTCTTCAAATCAATCATCTCCTTCGACTCCTTGCCCATCGCAAAGGTTGCCTCTCAGAGCGTCTGCTTATACAACAAACTGTGTGCCATATCGCCTCTCGCTTAGCCGTCGGGTGCGGGACAGGTACAAGAAAAAGAAACTGGAATTCGCTTCAACAACCGAAGCCGGAACTGATTCGCTGGATAAAGACACAAAGGCTGAAGATTATCCCTCCACAGATCTCGCGCAAGCAATAATAGTCAAAGAAAAAACACTCAACTCTCACCAAAGGCACCAAGAAAAGGTACAAGAACTGAAAAGTATAATCAACATTTGGAGCGGCGCCTTTAAGAGATGCCTTGAAGAACTGTCTTCGAAGATAGACCCCCAAATGGAAGCAGAGGATCTAATTTCTCGACTTGGTATAACTCCCGAAATGATTGAATACGCATAGTTCTTCTCAATAGACTCTAATTTATTCGTTATATTTAAGAAATAAAGGTTTTCTTTAGTATTTGTGTGGTCTTAATGGCCTTTCGGGGTCGAACAGTTTAGGGTCTTTCAGGAAGTCCAAGTCCTTATGATAGTAGGGCATCAAAGCGCAGTTTTGGGCGTGAATTATCGCCTTCTCAACTTGCTCTTGCTTCGACTTGCAAAGTCCGGTGATGTGACGTCCGTAGATGCGGCCAGTGTACGGACTCTGGAACTGCGACAGGAGTTTGACGTTCTTGTAGTTTGGAGTTAAGTTCAGTCGGCAGAGAATACACTGTTGTTTTTCCTTCTCAAAGGGATTTGGAATGTCCACTAGACCGTCCGAGTTAGAAGCTGCCTCCGTTGTGGATAGATATTTTGGGGTTACGGAGAATGGGCGAGTTGCGGTCACTAAGCTTGTGACAGTAGCTAAAAATTGAATTAAACTAAATATTGGCTAATTATTAAACTGATTTGCATACCTTTTTGGCCAATTGATTTCATTAATCGCAGCATTTTAGCTCAACTCGCAAATCGTATCGTGAAGAGAAGATTTTTATTATACAAAGTTATGGATGGTTATCAGCTGTCAGAAAAGGTTGCATTCAAGTCTATTTTAGTGGAAGTGTACAGTGCGAATTATGATTTTTTTTTTTACAATCTGCACGTTCCAAGGGGCATATGAATACCCTTATACTGATTAACAGGGCACGGGGTTAATTTAGAAGAGAGAAGAAGGGATTATTATTTTATTAGCGCAGGAGTGTGCAGTTCTGCTCGTAATTCAAACGTTTAATTCAGACTATAAGAAAAAAGTCTCCACTAAATGTTAGCTTGTTAATTTTTCGGATTATTTTGAAAAGTCCAAATAATTTGAAAAGAAAGAAAAGTAATTAAACCATAACAGGATCTGATTTTCTGCTTCTATTTACTAAAACATTTACAATGACTAGCTCTGCAGTATATGTGTATTCAAAAGCCTTCATTTTTGTCTCTTTTTAGACAATATTCTCAATGGAAACTCTCCCTCTCTCTTCACCGCAATGCATATATGTATGTATGAGTTGAAGAATTAGCTCTCAGTCTCAGGCCTAATGTAAATAAGTGCTCACGAAAGTGTGCCAAAACATAATTATTAGTGCGTCATGCTGTTTCTTTCTTTTACATATTTTAAAAATCACATTTTCTGCAAACTCATTCAACCATTACAGACCGTTTTCAGCCAATGATAATATGATCATATGTTGTTGTGCTTTAGATCAAAATATTTTAAAGCACTTGGCAACATTACCTTTTGTATCACAAGTAAATTGTTCATTTTATTAAAATATCATTACACACTTAAAAGTCATTGGACACTAGTTTAGTTGAAAAAAAAGGAAATACATAAAATACTTATTTTAACCAAAACATTTATCTTGGCTCTAGTGTAACCCAATAATCTGGGGGCGAAATAATAAGTCCACTGTTATTTTTCGAGAGATCTGGAGGTTGCTCCCCAGGAGCAAGAACGATATTGAAGTTTTGGCAAATTGATGATAATAGTAGGAATAGCATATTCCTTGCAAAGGTTTCACCAGCACATAAGCGTTTGCCTATAAAAATATATTTTTCTTTTCATTTCAAAATTAACATTTGATTAAAGTCAAATAATTACCTGCACCAAATGGCAGTGAAACATCCTTCTTAAGGCATAATTTTCCATCCTCGTCTAGGAACCGATCGGGTCTGAAATTTTCGGGATCATTCCAAACACGTTTATCACAGTGATATGCATAGAGACTAGGGATCATAATTGTACCCTGAATAGAAGAAAAATGTGTTAATTGAGTCTAAAAACCTTGGCTTATATTACCTTTTCGACACGATAACCAAGAATTTCAGTGTCCTCCAAAGCCACATGTGGCACATCCGATGGTACTAGAGTCTCCATTCGTAGTCCTTCTCGTACAGTTGCTTCGGTGAAGTGAAGATTCTTACGATCATCAAGGCACGGCAGTCGGCCACAACCAACATATTCATCAATTTCCGCTTGAATCCGTTTCAGTACTTCCGGTCGCAAAAGAAGCCATTGGAAGATTAACGACATTTGTGTACCAATAGCAGTAAATGCAGGAAACGAGAAATCAATCAAACTAAGAACGAACTGATCATCTAAATTGAAAATTATTACTTTCTTGTACAAATGAAAAAAGGAAGCAATTTTTCTTACATAAGTACGATGTGTTGATGTTCCCATCCATTTGTTCCTTACGCATTTCTTTTACATACAAATCGATAAAATTTCTTTCATGATTCTCATCAAAAGTCTTAATATTTCTCTTTATCCAGCCCTCAAAGAAATTATACACAAATTTATTTGACTCCAGCAGTGATGTATAGCAACTTTTTTCAGGAAACAAATATCGTATCCATGGAATAATACTTAGCATTTTTCCATAATCGTCAGCATTTCTTTGGAAAACCATACCTTGATAACCTAGTTTTATTAAAACATCTTGCTCTGCACGTGGTACACGTTCATTAAACATAACGTACAAAATTGAGTTTGCGGTGTATGAACTAAAGACTAGGGGACATAACACTTGTCCTTTGCGTGCGATTGCTTTTTCATGCTCAAATCTTGGTCCATTTTTAAATAAATCGATAAGATCATGAATTTCCTCATTGATAACTAGTTCTAAGTCTTGAAAACGACGGCCAAACCCGAAATCACGCAAATAACGAAGAATAAATCGACGTTGTTCCTTCCAAATAGGGCCATCTTGAAAGAAGATTCCTAAGGGTGAAGAAAGGTTGAATTTTAAACAGCAGCAACTTTAACTAAAGTATAGATATTAGGTCCGTTCGCGTACCCTCCTAAAACAGCGAAGTTTTACGAAAATTTACGAATTTTTACGAGAAGCTGTTCGCGTGCGGAGAATTTTTGTAGTTTTTCCCAGAAGAGAGTGCTCACGAGAGATTAAGAAATTACCCCATGCTACCAATTTTAATGCAAACAATTTCTGTGGGCTGGCTTATGAAAACTGTCAAACCAGATTATTTTCAACTTTTTCTTGTTCAACCCGTTCGTTTACTTTTTCGTAATTTTAGCTCTCTCTGAGAGAGATTTACCCCCACTCTTCGAAATTTGATAATCGACGAATTTTAGTGCAAAACGTACGCGAAAGGACCTATTACCAGTAGCCTACTGGAGCAACTTACAAATCATATACGACCATATTTATGATAGAAAGAAAATTATTTTCATTTGTAATTGAAGTTGGTAAAGTAGGCCACTGTTGCGTTTCCTACGCAAAGAATCCGCTGACGCTAGACTGCTAAAACCCGATAAAATTCATCCCGGTGCAAGCAGCTAGATTAGCGAAGTCTTGGAAACGCTCTCAATATTTATTCGTTAACTTAAAATATAATCACGCCCACTTTTTGACTTCAGTCTGTTTTTTTCGGTAATTTATAATCCTGTAGATATTCCAGAATGTAATTTTAATAATATACCCTAATGTAATTGTGATACTTATACCGGAGTATATGTATGTATGTATGTACAAATGCACTAATTACATAAGTGACGCAATATAGAATAGATAAGATCTAGTATTGCAACAGGTCTCGGTAATGGTCAATTGACCCATATTGTCCAACCGATAAGAGCTACTTTGGACAAAGAATGTTTCACAAAATGCCGATAAGATAACATACAAATTAATGGTAGTAAATTTAAAATAGCTGAGATATTTAAAGTGCATATATTAATTTCTACAAGATTTCACAAGGACAGTCGTACAGTACTTGAAAGTCTGACTGTTACTTGTAAGTTAGAAAGCCAACAGCCCATCTTCAGCTCATATTGTTAGTATCGACTTTTTGAACCAATTTGGCTGAATGTTGCACACTTATCTAAAAACTTTTAAAGGAATATACGCTAGAATCGTTGTCTATTTTGCTTATATACCTTTTTATTTGTTAGAGTAGATAAATGGATGTTCTTTTCAGCATGAAGAGTTCATTGTACCCAATAGTAAATAATACTCGTATAGGAGCCTAAATTTCTAGCCTCCATGGTTTGTATAGCTCAATGTTTTCTATTTGTTTCATTTTTGATGTTTTCATAAATTCATTTCATAATTTAATTTTGTAATTTGAGTGCTGCTTATAGTTTTTTTTTTTTCTAAGATAGGTCAGTATTCCACAATCATTAAATGGAGTCTTGAATGTGGATAACGAATCACGTTTTTGGATTATGGATTATGATAACTCCGAAGGACCAAATGCGTATCGCCCAAATATCTTGAGATATTTTTGGCCCGACATTGTGTATTGAAAAACATTGGTTATCATTTTTGTGTATATAAATGAGTTCATAAGTAGGAAGAAAATGTACAAGACTACAAGGTGATGAACACCACGACGTCAAATGAATTATTATAGTTTTTTTTTTTTTAGAAAAAAAAAAAGAAATATTTATGACTGGAATTTTTGGTTGAAACAATTAAATAAAACACAAACAATTCCAATTTTGGCACCTACAGACCTGCGTTATAATAATACTCCTTGATCTTTTTCAGTATCAAAAAAGGAAAAGGAAAACAAAACAGATAATGGCTTTTAATTTAAATATAATTGATAACTATTTATTTGCAAAAAAAAAAGTCGATGACCGTATAATCTTCGGAGTACTTTTTATTGCTCACATTTAAATTTGATAACAGCTTGAATATAGGCTGCTATCTTAAGTTAATATTTTGATTTCTTTTGTAGCGACCCATAATTACCACAATGTATCGACAAGAGATTTGCTATCATGTAATTGAAATCGTTTTATAATTTTTCAAAGGATTAAAAAAAATATCACATCAAAGAGTGAAATTTTCTTAATGAGACGAAAAAGTTTGAAAACACATTTAACAAAAAAAAAAGCTTATTATTATTTTCCTTTGGGACAAACGAAGTCTCCTTTCTATCTTCCGAAGAGAAAAAAACACTGACAATCATGTTCCATTGGGTCTTCAGAGAGTCCCGAAATGCAATAAATTCTTTCATCGGTCAATGCGCTACGGATAATCACTATTTTGAGTTGGAAAAACAAAACGAAAGAAAATTGCATGTTCCTTTGGAATCGAAAAATAAACAAAAATATAACACGACTTCTGACATTAAAATTACGTTTTGACAATTTGCTCAGTAAAATTTCTTGTGGGAATTTCTTATTCTCTCGTGAGCAATCTATTTTGTGAAAAACTACGAAACAGGACGCGAACAGGATTTCCTAAACTTATGAAAAACAAGTAAAAAATAGCTGTATGCATAATATAACATAATTAATGTTATAACATCAAAAAAACATCTTAATATCACTCACCTTTCCTATTATGGTTTGGATCCCTCATTCGCGCTATGAACAAATCTGGTCGTCCATCAAAAGCACTGTTGTTAAGAATCTCTCGTACTCCTTCTTGATTATGAACGACATACGCTAGGAAATTGCCAACATACAGGCTTATAATATCCGACTTGTAGAGTTTGCTGAATAAAAGTGCGCCTTTATGAAGCCATTTTCCACCAGCTAGCATCAAAAAGAGGTAGCTCCCAAATATTGGTATTCGGGGAGGTCCTTTGAAATACATACACAATCAGTATTTGGTTAATATAAGTGCAATCTTTGTTTAAATTTTTATTTTTAAAAATAAAATATTACACATAAATCCTTACCCGGAGGAAACCCTTTCGGTCTTTTAATCGCGTACCGATAGGAAATATAAAAAAATAAGGCCGCTAGACCGGCGACTAAAATTTCTGTGATCATTGCTGCTCCACTGTTTCAATGAAACTGATTTCTTCCGATTGACTATTTAAGGTGAGACTTCTGGCAATGGTCGATATCATCTAGAAATATACATTGAAGGAGGTTCAAAGTGCACATCTGATATATAAATGCTTGTGTCGTTGAAGGCAGACAGATCGCCACGATGCTGTTTCAAGTGTGTGTACAAAATCTACTTTAATGCCTATGCTGGTGGGGATTAGATAACATTACTATTCAGCAATTAACAATTAGTGAGTAGTCAGCTATTACCAAAGTATACCTATCACTGATATTCTGTTGCTTCCATAGATTAATTCGTAAAGTAAAAGGTGATTTTGTGGATGTAGAACTACATTTGAACCATAAAACGGGTCTTGTGCTCTCAGAGGTACATTTTTTGTTAAGGATTCGATATGAAATTACCATTTAATACATTTAAACCGGGATATGTGAGAATAATTTTTATTTTTTATACAAAGACCAAGGCTGTAGTAACAAGTTCAATGTTGAAATTTTTTTTGGGAATTCTAGTTGAATCATTTGATTGTGATGACGTCGGGATATTTAATCTACGCCGTGCTTCTGATGCTAGGATCAATCCTTTTTGTTAAGGGTTAAGGAGTACTATTAGGAAAAATTATTAGTTTGACTTTCCGATATGGCCATGTACGTTAGTTGAACCTCTATTCTCTATTGAGGTTTAAGTAGTACTATCAAATGGGTCCTCGAAAATTAGGAACACACTTAGATCTACATACATAATATGTATTTCCTTGAAGTTGTATGCTTCTTCAATCTTTTTGGCGATCCATGGTATCGTGCATTAACCTTTTTGTACTGATCGAGTACAGTGGAGTAAACAGATATAACCGGCCTTTAATATGTACCTTCATCAATGAGTCTATTCATTGTCTTAAGGACAATAAACTTTTTGGTCTATAGGATTTTGGCAACTCACTAAGCCTCTTACCCGGCTTGGGAAAGAATAACACAGAGGAAGGCTGTCTGAGGAACTCGAAGTTCAGAGTGGGGGTCGGTAAAGCTGCCTACTTTCACCAATACTGTTTTTATTGGTGATTAGTGATGTGCTGAACGCGGCATTATCATCAGGAAATGGAGGAATTCGATGGACGCTCACATCTGAACTCAAACGCCTCGACTACGCCGATGATGTATGCCTTCTGTCTCACAGAATAATGAGGAAGGCTTCACCAAATGACAGCAAATGCAGAGAGAAAAGCAGACGTCGCATTGCTGGACAAACGGTTCAGGGAGTAGAGAGTTTCCAATACCTTGGGAGTATTGTCTCAACCGATGGCGGAACCGAACTGTGTTTGGAATGCGAAGTAATGCAATTAGCTTAAACACCAAGCTACGACCGTTCCAACCTTGAATCCGTGCTGCTATATGGATGTGGTACCTGGAGAGTGACCATCATTACCACAAGAAAGCAGCAAACGTTTGTCAATAGGTGCCTGCGCTACATCTTAAAGATATTCTGGCCAAATCGTATCTCTAACGAACAGCTTTATCAGAGAACGGGCCATGAACCTATAGGCACAACGATAAGACGACGAAAGTGGCAGTGAATTGGTCCCACTCTCCGTAAGGATGACAGATCCATAGCTAACCAAGCGATGCAATAGAACACGCTTACCCAGGATGGCAGGATACGCGGCTGTTCTAGGAGTCGTGGCGCAGATCAGTGGAGAAGTAAGCACGGCAACTGGGAAAGAGTTGGAGAGAGCTGAGGCACATTTCCAGAAATCGCACACGATGACACGTAGGTGTTAAAGTGGTTAGTATGTATGCCCAATTGTATAAAATTGCTGGAAATAGACCGTCATCACAGGCAATTTTAAAATGTCATTGAATACATGAATACCTGAACCAACGTTTTAAAGCCAGGCGACATTTGGCGACCGACAGAGATCCCATAGGAGATCCAAGACAAAGTATCGAGTGTTGACGTTATAAAAATTCCTGTTTTTTGTTCTCTCTTTCTAAACTGTGTATATATACGGTCATTGTCTTCATTGAAGAAATGATCCACCTTCGGATAATGCATTACTGCTTTGCTTGGCTTCATATGAAATATTGTTTTTCGTCGTGTGCCGTCAGAGTCATAAGTACAATTTTCCATTACACAAAGATCAAATCTTAAAGTGACTTTTAGTGCATGAAAGCAAATTATTGGCAACTCTGGTAGGTGGTCTTTTATGAATGTTTATCTTTAATTGAGATGTGATCGCGTGCTGCAGTCTAGGCATCAATCCAATCAGATAACGCTCTCTAGTTCAAAACAACAATAAGTTGATAACATTATTTGAGGGACCCAAAACACAACCAAAATAGATTTAATCTTTCTATAATTTAACTTTAATCTATAAACAACAAATGATAAAATGTGTCATAATTGTTTGCATGATGATAAGACCACACAAAGAGTTATAATAATGAAAGTTGGATCGAACGTAATTGATTAACTTCATTTGTTTGAATGTAGTACATCCGATTACCTTATCGGAAATGCGTATTAATCTAAGACATTGTAATTAATTATAGAACTCATGGATTACAAAAAAGAAAAAAACAATTGGAGATTTAATCTGGTCGGGACAGCAAATAATAAGGTTAACATTATTGTATGGCTTTGGTTTGATATGAACCTCTTGGGGCCAAGATTGCAATCAAGTTGATAACATTGAAAATGGTTTCCGTTTTGAAATGTCGTTTTCTTAATACTATAGTATTATGTTTGTCGATATTTGCAATTAGTAGTGATTTACTGCAAGTTCGCAAGCATAGCAGATAAATAAAAAAGAGGCTATACAGTTTCCAAGTACAAGGATATGGAAAAGTCTATTTAAATCAGCAGGTTTGGTAGGAAGTTTAAAAACAGTTTATATGTTAAAAGTAAACCAGATTACGACAAGGTGATGCCCATATAACATAAGAAAGTCGTTATACAAAAAATGATTAATCTCACATAAGAACATATATTATATCAGTTCGCGTACTATCACAAAACAGCGAATTGGGATAGTACTACGAAAAAATGTTCGCGTACGGATATTTTTCGTAGTTTTTCGCATAACAGAGCGCTCAAGGGAGATTAAACAAATTTCCCATGTTACGAATTTTAGTGCAAGAAATTTCTTTAGGTTGGCTTCTGATAACGGTCAAAGCTGTCAAACCAGAGTATTTTCAACTTTTTCTTGTTCAACCCGTTCGTTTACTTTTTCGTAATTTTAGCTCTCTCTGAGAGAAATTTACCTCCACTCTTCGAAATTTGATAGTCGACGAATTTTAGTGCAAAAAGTACGCGAACGGACCTAAGTTAACATTGACAATTTGACATATTAAAAGCTTGATCGAAGAGAGTGACGAATGAATCCGCCCCTCATCTAAATGGCTACAATCACCCCTCATTTTTGCATTACACGTAATCAAAAACTAACTATGAGCGGGACATGAAGCTGAAAAGGGTAAAATCCTGTTGGCAAGCGAAGTGAGCACTCTATCATATAAATGTGGGGTGTAACAAATTTTTGGATTGCTGGCTCTTCGGTGCTAAGAGGATTTCACCCATTTCTTCGCAGGTTTTAGTGGTTCCCCTTGCATATATGTAAATATGTATATATTTATCAGCAACTATCAGGTAGATAAGTAGGTACTTGTAAGCGAGTGTGGTGTATTCCAAGTTTGAGAAGGGTGGCTCGCTTTCCTCGGAATTTCACGTTTTTCTCTGCAGAATTTATCCGCTCACGTGAATTCGTTGCCTCGTTAGGCTGTCATTGATAAGATCTAAAATTGTTTACAAATAAATAAATATTAATCTTGCGTTGGTCTCTCATAAAAATGGGTAAACTCACGTTTTTCTCTTTTTTCATAAACATAAACATAAACATAAAGGCTGGTAAAAATAGATATTTGTTTGTACACAATTGCTTCCGCCATTCAAAATTAAATAAAAGTAAACTAATTTGGTGGAGTAGATATGCATCTACTCACTCTTTTCGTCTACAGAAAAACCATGATCAAAACAAGTAATTCAGTTTTACTACATGAATAACTGCTTCTGTATGATTGTGGAAATTAAACTTCAACTAAGTAGAATTTTACTACAGTCACGTGTGGAGCATTTTTGTTAAATGGAGATTGACGGAATAATTGTCGATAAAAATGATTACAGACAAACAAAAAATTTTATTTGAAGTTTCTTAACAAATAACAGACAAGCACAGAAGGTACTAAAAAAACGATACATTTTTTAGTACCTACATATTATCTTACAAAAAGGTAAATAAGTAATATTAAAATTATTAAAATAGGTCTCTCGGATTTGGGGTCAAAGTGTTGTTCAGCAGATTAAGAACAACCCTGTGCTGCTGGGTCAGTGTTGACCTCACAAACAACCTATACATAGGTTGCGGTAAATAACTAACCTATATATAAGTTGACCCATTGGGATGTCCATAGAGGGAATGCGAATCGAAACACTGGAAACGATCAAACTGCTTCAATCAACTACTTACCTCATTTCCGCGTACACCCTGATGGTTTGATAATATGCAGCATCTATGTCCTTAGCTGTTAGGTTCTTCAAAGTTATGGCAGAATTTGTACCTAGAGTTCTGGAGTCTAAGGCAGTGACACAGGAAGCGGATTCTCTAGAACTGCTTCGTCACTTTCTCTGTATAGTTTTTCTTCCATCCGCTTCATACGGTACCGCAGAGTGTTATACGTGATGATTCCTACTTGGATGAAAAGGGATTTTTTGTCCTTTCGTATAAGTCTTTCGGTACTTGCTCTGTCAAGGTATGGTCATAGTTTTCTCGTGGTACATACTCACAGAGGTTGAGCTTGTTCTAATAAAGCTGTCCAGTCTTTCATTCTTAATTAACGCTTTCTCATTGCATGAGAATTGGGACGCCCTTATAACCAGAGAGCCAGTACCTTGTGATGTGTTTCTTAAACTCTTCTTGACAGCTCTTCACAAGTTTCGATTTTATTTCTGTAGAAGTTGATACCCTTCGATGGTATTGCCCTTACAGCAGACTCATATACTCTAAAAGTCTAAAGGATGGTCGAATGGCCTGTTGCATTTGTCTTCCAGTTGAGTGATTGTCTAATTCTCATGGCGCTAGCTATGCATGTGTTTCGCATCGATCACAACTTGAGTAGGAGTGCAATCCTTTACGATGTCTAATAGTCTCCTTGAATGCAGTTGTCTCCTGTTAGCAGGTGCTCTAAAAATAGAAGGTAACCTGAAGTATATACAGCTAGTTCCTCGAGGGAGGTTTGCTACACGGCGAACATCGAAGTCAATGAACACGACCAAATCGAAATTTTTCGCCAATAGCGAGCTGCTCGCGAACCAGCCCGAGCACGAGTAGGTTCGGCGAACATGTTCGTCGCTTAGGGCTACCTTAAACATATTTCGTGTTCCAAAGGCTGCTCAGACAAGTAAATATAAGTTTGGTTATATATTAAGATTTTTATCTTACACTTTAAAGTTTAGGTCAAATGGTGTCACCCTGGATTACCCTCTATTCGAAATTTATGGGTTTTTCGTGTCGACTCACATGAGAATACATACTCAAATAGTAAGCTGTATCAATCGACTTTCCTGCTTTGCTTTAACGCCTTTATGATGCACTGTTTAATGGAATCGAAGGTTTTTCATCATCGAATGTGTTAGCACCGAAGACCGTTGACCACTATTGAAGCCTGAGCATCTGACCCAAAGGAAATAAGTAAACAAATTAAAGATACTTTTGTAACTAAAACTTTATCTAAGTGTTTTTTTTTCCAATTTTTTTCTTGTTCTCTGGGAACTTTCATCATTGAGATCCCAATTCACATGCTTAAATTACGAAAAGTTTACAAAATAAAAAACAAAATAATATATTTCACGCTGGCTGTTGTTCAGATTTCTGTTTTGTGTTCCTTTTTTTATTATTTTGTGCTTGCTTCTGCAAGACCGGAAGAGAGAGCACTATATTATTCCCTGTGCAAGAGAACAAAAATCGCTAAGATCGATAAAATGGCCCACTGAAAAGGAAAAGGGTATTTTTAACTCAACAGTCCAAAAAAGACTTATCCAATTAGAACTTACTTTGACTTTCGGATACTCATTCATAAATATTGTGATGATGCCAACGTAGGGTAGAAACCCTCTAGCCCGCCCGACTATGTCCTTTTTCGTAAGCCACAGCTGACCAGGTGCATATAGACCTCTGTCGTCAACGTTGTTGTTGTCACCCTTTGTCAGGAATTTAACTGTGCCATCACTCCTGAAAATAAGACGAAGAATTGAGATGGAGAGCATAAAAATGGAGAAAAAAAAATCGGACTTACTTCTCATGCAACTTAGTTACTCGATGCACAATGGGAATGTCTCTCCCTTCAACCTTGAAGACGACAATATCTCCAACACGAAGGGGTTCCTCTTTGTAATTGGTAAGGAACAACAAGTCGCCTCTATGAAATGCTGGCTCCATACTACCACTGAGAACCACCACAATTGGCGATTCGCTGCCAGTCACCACCATCAAGCCTTTCCAGATCATCAACGCTGACGAGACAATCATAGCGAAGCTAAGAATCTGAAACAAACTCTGGAAACAAAAATATCAATAGGTTGTGCCACATTTCAATTTCAGTAAAAAAATATAGGCTTCGTGAAACTTTTGGAAGCAATAACGCCCAAGTGGTAAAGGAGCGCCAAAAATTGTTTACAGTTTTTAACTCGACATATTTAAATCTATTGAATTAAAACGGAATTAAGGAATTCCTGCAAGCTTCTTTATAGGAACAGGCCAAATTTTGTTTACGTAGCCATCTTGACTAATACAGGTTCTTTAATTAACTGGATACTGAGACAGTGCGTTAGACTTACCTGTCGTTTGTTCATTCTGTTAAAGTCCTTCATCATTTCGTTATATTTGAACAGCTCTGAAAGACCCATCTTGATTCGATTTCTGAAATGCTTGCTTGGGAATATAAACGAGGAAAAACTTGGATATTTCCGAGTTGGCTTATTTGCTTCGCTTGACAACTCTTCAATTTTTCACCGGTTCTACTTGCGCTAATACCACGTCAGTTGAACGGCAACATTCAATGCGGTAGACGTGCGATGTCACGCGTTGATTTCGAACGCACAAAGGAGGGTGTTCAAAAGGTGAATGCGTATTTGCAATTTAAAGAATATGAAAAAAGATTATAAATATATGGAATATACGCGTAGAATGTAAGAAGCCATTATGTTAAATTTGCTGCTTCAGTTCTAAGAAGAAGATGTTATCTTTTGGCTTAATCTTTTGTAGGTAAACACATAAAGTATCTTTCGGTTCCTTTTTGTACAAACATACTAGTAGCACAAATCTTACATAACCTTATTAATCATTAGGTACTTATGCTCTTCATTCGTTCATTAAAATACTCGTATCTAATTTCGTAAGCTTGAACCTGTCCAATATGACATTACAAAAAACTATATTCTCGGTTTCAAAAGGCATTTACTAGCATAATGAAATATATTATTTGATATATGTAGGTTGCTGTTGTAAAATATTCATAATTTCAACAGACGCAGATGATACTCAGAATTTATTTGCATTTATGAAATTAATTATAATTTATGTAAATCTCGATGAAAAAAATGTATAATATTAATTTTAAGCCCACCATATTAGAATTTGATTACGAAAGAACCTTCCTATTATTGGTTTTATTGGAGTAAAAATTACAAACAACATTTTATTTATTCTTAAGCAGTTTGGCATCACTTTCACCGGTGACTGTTCCATGACACTTCCATCCAAAGGAGTAAACAAAAAGTTTAAAGGTTCTGTCTGCCGGAATCCCCCCAAAATTTACACATTTTAAACGATTAAATCAATAAAATGATTTAGCAAATCCGATTGTGTGTATTTATCACTTTCGTGACACACTTCTTTGTCCGCTTAAATAAGTTAAAAGTGCACACAACCCAATGGAGAACAAATTGGCTTTCGCAAAGGACCTCATCGCCTCGTGCTCAGTGCCAGACTTAACGGTAGACCTAGACAACACTCCCCTAGAATTTGGCCAATTTTCCGAGCACCGAAAGCTAGTGGATCAACAGCTACCGCTGTTGTTTGACTTCATACACAACAGCGATGAACTGCTCCACTCAACCGAAGATTCCGATTCGACTTTAGAAGTAAGATTAACAACTGAATGCATTGGCACACTGTCGATTATTTTCTTATTTTCAGATTAAAGGCAAACTTCTTATGCTTGTTAGCGAAATAACAGCGCACAATACATTTTACAAGACTCAAAACGAACACTTTCTTGAGGTTCTGGACAAATTTTTGGAGAAAAATTTTCACACAATTCTAGGAACTAGCATCGATGTGGAGGATTATATACTTAAGCAATACACGCAGTACTTAAAGGCAGACGTCTGGAAGCGACACATCGGCACTGTACATGGATTTGCACGATTTCTTGAGGTAAATAGTTTGTTGGTACTGTCTTTGTCCATTTTACTGAGAATCTCCTTTCAGTTGAAGGTACAAGATGGACGTAAGCTTTCTTCTAAATGGGCTAACTTCTCACTGTCTGTGGGTCTTACCTTGCGCGAGTGTCATCTGCCAACTTATAAAGAACTGAGCACGACAATATTCCAACTTATTTTAAGTCATTCCGTAAAATTTTTCTTTTAATCTTTCAATCGTCTTACTCTTATTCACCTTTATTTAAAGGATGTAAATGAACTCAAAGAAGTCAATATCCCTGAGGTTATCTTCGATGCTGTTCTCAATAGTGTTAGAACTGTCGATACAGTTGACGGCACCTATGCCGTATGGAAATGCCTTTGCGACTGTTTAGACTTTAACGACGACACTGATTCCTGGGATGTGAGTCGTTAATTGAGTTTAACTTATATGATATCTTATAAGTTCTTTACTTCAGTGGGATATGACTGACGAGATGATGGAGAATCTATTGGGAAGCTTAAAGCACGCCTCAAACTCAGACATCATAATTTGTCTGTTGTCATTCATCCCAAAGGTGCTACTTCGCTTTACACCAAACCGTAAAGATGTCGAGGAGTTCCTTGCCCGAGATTATGATTCTCTCTCCGATGAAGACTTTCAGAAATTCCGATTAGAATGCAGTAAAATCTCCTCTTGTGCATCATACCGATGGGCCCTGTATATACTCAAAATATTTGTGGGTGAGTCACATAAATTCATGGAGAGTTCATCTATGTGTGAGAAGATGCTTCAGGTTTGTTGAACGGAACGGGTTCTCTCGTCTCCATTTGTTAACTAAGACATTTCTTTTATAGCGTTTCCATATATGTTATCTTACCAGTCTGTATATTATCGATATCGAGGTCATGAATATAAATTTGTTAAAATTTTTCGAACAATTTCCCAATATTCTAATGGAGGCTATTGCCACACATAATGGGACCCCGCGGATCCGCGAGGTAAGTTCTTAATAAAATTTAGATGTTAGTAATTGAAATTCAATAATTCTACAGTTGGTACGACAAATCTACAAAACTTTTATTGAACATTTGGAAAAGTCTGATTTAGAAGACGTTACCAAGGATTTTAAACAGTATCACAAAGCGTTTAAGCAGTTTGTAGAAGAACAATGTTGATATATATTTTCTATAATTTTGGAATAAACATTTAGAAGCTAAAAACCTGTTTTTTGTGATTTATTCTTCCTCGCTGGTAATGTAATCAAGGAAATCTTCAGGTTGAGCCTCCGAAGTGTTGAGTATCTGTAATGAAACGTAATTCCCTTTAGCAAAATGAGAGATATATTGTAAGTCATAGGTCACACAGCCGAATCCTTAATTTAAAGCCTTACTAAAGCTGAAAAAAGCTGTGTGTGGTTCAATCATCATCTATCAACTGCAAAGCTAAATACTTAATACCTCAATATCATCGTGAACGTTTTCGTCATCGGTATGGTGTTCCTCAGAAACACGGGAGCAGGTAGTACCTGCACATTCTGGTTTTTCGGGTGCTTGTCGCTTTCTTGTGCTATCTTCATACCGTCTCGGTCCCTCATTCAAATGCTCTGAGCACATTTGCTTGTGAGCGGTAATTTCTTCCCTTTGAGTTTTTATAAACTCCTTAATAGAACCTAGAGTTGTAATACTTAAAAAAGTTATGTGAATATAATTCTGAATGTTTGCTAACTCATATCAAGATTCATTGGTTCCATTGAACCACTCAACGGATCATTACTGTGCTCATTTGCATTTGGTGACTCCTCAACGACTGACTCGTCTATAGCGGATCGTAAAAAATCTTTTTCCTCTCGAATTTCACTTCGTAAACGTTCCAAATCTTGATTCAATTTTTTTCTTCTCTTTTCCAAATCTAATAGCTTGGCATGCTCATCCTCTAGTGAATTGCAAACATCCTCAAATCTTTTTAAAGTTGTTAGCATTTCTGTCGAATGATCTCCGTCACCACCCTTTTCCAATTCCATAGATTCGTTTTTCTTTAAAATTGTTTACAAAATAAAATAAGTAAACCTGAGAACAGCTCACAAAATTAATGAGATATTTTTTCTAATCTGATGACAGGACACCTTAGAAGGATGATTAGAAAATTTCAAAGTTTTAGCTAGTTGAAATTTTAGAAAAACTCAATCCATACTCGATTAATAGCCGTGTTTTCCTAGAGGTTAGGTTCTCAGCCCAAACCAGAAATCATCCGAGTAAGGCTGTGCTTATGGCGAAGCGTATTCACTGCTTGGGATCAATTACTTGCGTACATATGGAGGTGTTTATGGCGCAGCGTATTTTGCAATTACAATCAAAATAATTTGAACCAGTTAAGCGAATCGCTTGTTCAATGTGGACGCATTCATTGAACTTGTAAGTGAAGATCAATGTTTGTGGATTATTGGACATTCTAATTACCACAATAGGATGTTAAAGACACAAATGAATCTAGGGGAAATCGCTCTGTTATAATCACCCCATCGCTTGTTATTGCGCAAAAACTCATCGCATTGCACGATGTGAATACGCTTCGCCATAAACACAGCCTAAAACAAGACATCAACACTAGCCACCGTCAAAGCCACAAAAAATCAACATCGATTCCACATCCAAACACACAAATATAATAAATTTAAATGACCTAGGATGTATAGGCCTTGATTCTTTTTATTATTTTAAACGTAAAAATCCTTTTTAACTACAGTTCAATTTAAGATTCTTAATTTATAATTTAAGTTAAATACGAGAACATAGGTATATACATTTCTAAGGGTTAAAGTTTTCATTCTTTTTCTCATTCTTCATTCGTTCTATTTCCAGCTTTAGTTTGTGCGCTTGCAAGATCATTAATTTCCGCTGTATATCGAGACAAGATGTTTGTTTTTCAAAATAATCTGCCTTTCTGTTAAAGTATCGTGTTTCAGCTTGTAGTTTTCGAGCTTCTAGGTTTGAATTGGATTTTTTGCTAAACGATGGAACGTCATAATTTCCACTAACATCATCCTCGTATTCATCGTCCTCATCTTCAAATGTACCGTCTTGAGAGTCCTCTAGTATTGTACTATCAACAGGTGCTAGATCGTCCTTAAACCGATGATCACCATTTATGTTTGATTTTTCGTTCTCGTCCATTGTTTCATCGTCGAGACCATCTACAGCTGGCTCAATATTTATTTTTATAGTTTCCTTTGGAGATTTCGATTTACTTGGTGTTCGCTTTCTTTTACGACTATCCTATAGAATAAAAGAAAAATATTTTCATACAGAAGAATAATGCTTTGTGATTAATTTGTAAATAAGCCTATTGCGCATAAATGGCTTCGCACAACCACGTACAAGAGGCAATCAGTTTTATTTTATAAGAGCAGATCCAAGACCCATACATATATGTAATAATTATGGCAGAGGAATGTGAACAGTGCGAGCGATAAGATCCTAAGAATGGGTAGAGAAGGAATATGAAAAGAAAGTTCTAAACCCACGAAGAACAAACCATTTCTGGCTAAAACTAGAGAAAACTTAGTTTTCAGGCTAATATATTTGCAAACGGATAATGCACCCACCCAAATAAAACATGACAAATACCCCATAAAGATTTAAAAATAATTTCAGATAGCACCGCCATGAAGATTACACATTCGGCATTAGAGGTGTGCTACATATGCTGTGATTCTCTACTCGGATATTGTTGAAAACGCTGTACGCCATTATACAGTTACGCCATACAAAATAGGCCTGACCACGAAAATGTAGGTATAGACAGTATGGTGCGAAGGATTGACCGTCATGTTGAAGGCTTTTTACATCATGTGCAAACAGAGTAAGAACTCCAAAAACCAAAAAAAATGTTTGGTGGTCACTATGTTGTTGAAGCTTAAGCTTTTTTTTGTTTTTCTGTCGAGTATAAAAACATAACCCCACTTTATTTGAACGAAATTCCAATCCACTTTATTTCCACCACCACTTACCACAGGCACATAAACAGATGAACGAAAGTTTGCTAGCCGGGGGTCTTCTTGTACGACCGTTTCTATAGTCACCGACGTGGCTGGGGGGTCTTCGTCTTGCAGTAGGTCCTCGAAAACCTTATAATACTCCCACTTTATCTGTTTATTTGTAGAATGGCGCTTCCTTTCCTTCACCTAAAAATAAGGGCAATTAACAACACGTCAATCGAAAATTATGTAGCCAAACACAGTTGTCACATTCCTTACCTGATAGTAGGTCGCTTTTAGATTTCGAAACTTTTTGTCTAGCAACTCCTGGGGAATTTCATATCCGTTTTCACGAAATTTATCGGCAATCCTTATCCAGAGCTCCTTTTTACGACTTCCTGGATTGCGAAATTCATCTTTCATCTCAAGGTAGCTGTTGATTAGAAGCCAATTTGCTGAATGTGTCCATTTAAATTCAGTGTTTTCTGGAAAAGGAAAACATACATGAGGAGAATTAAAAATAACTTTTTTGGGCTGTATTTGGATGTTTAAATGGACTCACGGAACGATCCACAGTCGACAAATTGATTTGACATAGTTTTCGCGGTCAGTTTTTATTTATTCACGGATTCTGTTGACAAACAAATAAAAATAAAGCTAAATTTTCACGAAACTCAATTCCTTTGCTCGACCGCTGAAAAAGCGCAAACAATTTGACAGCTTGGGTTTTCTAGCAGCAAGTGACTTTTCGAAAATTCTATGTTTTGCGCTGTGTCGGGGATGTGTTGGGTATCGCTGTCGCCAGTGGTGCTGTCACGGGGACGTGATAGTAGATTTTACAGTGTTCGTTTGCATTTCTTTCTTATTTACATGCGACTGGCAATATTTTTAGGCGGATGGCCATAACTCCATAGGCCAAAAGTCCACAATGGGCTTTTGATTAACCTGGATGAGTTATAAGATCACAATTGGTCTTTGAATTTGTTTAGTGAAATCTATGGAAAACGACATAATTATGCTTAAATTCTTGTGAAGTAAATTGGCTAACTGGCGGAGCGACGAAGTCGAATGAGCTAGAGACTGAGAAATAGGTTGAATACAATATATATGTATATATGTACGTAAGTCCGCAATGCATTAACAATAGAATATTTCAGTGACACGCACCTACGTCGGTAAAAGGCAAAAAAGTCATCTCATAGAGTCATATGGCTTTGAACAGACACCTTAAGATGGATCGATTAGCGTAATAAAGGCCCATATTACAGAAACCTTTAGCAGCAGAGAAAACGGAAAAAGAAGTCCAGTATCCCCTCAACTCTTCTAACATCAGCTCTTAATGTAGCATCTCTGGACTGGAAGTCGAAAAAGTTGACAATTCGCAAAGAAAACAGCGATGCTAGCTGAGTCGAGTTGAGTCAACCCCATTTCAATCCCATACGTTTATATGAATTTGAATCCAGGTTGAACCTGGCTTCAATCCTGCATAAATGTACCCTGTTTATACGCCCGGATCGAATTTAAGTCCAATCGATTATCATGTAAAGCAACACAATTTTCTGGGATCGGATTGAAATATTGCATGTAAGTACTGATCTTTGGATTGAGTTTGACAGATAGCTAATGAGCAGGGATTTCGAATTATTTTACAATGCAAAAAGAAAACTTTTTTTTGCCTACTGGAAAACGACATACCTGTTGTCATACAATTTAACCTAATCCGCCATGTTAGTTGGTGAAATTCAGCATCTGTCAAGTAGTTTCGTAGGTTAATTTTATGTGTAGTTTCAAGAATATTTTGCCAGGGCGTGAATCCTCATACTCTATTAAGATCTTAGCTGCATAAATGCAACCGATCGTTTAAATATTTAACATTTCCTGAAACGCACCCATCCGTTTAGACGTGGTGGCACGACCTATGGTACCTACGAGTATAAAAGCAAAAACCTATGTCAATTAGAAGCAGTGGCTTGCAATTGGTTGGGGAATTGATAAAATTTTTAGGTGGACCAAGCACATTTATTTCAGCTCTTTCACATGTACGTCACATATTATTTAACACAAAAGAATAATCTCTAAATACACTCTTTCATAATTGACTTTTGACTTCATTGTTCATAATCATTTCGTCTTTTTGACAGATTCTCTATTTCCAGTTTCAATTTGGCAACCAGCAATGGCTGCAATTTTCTTTCTCTCTCCATGCAAAGATCAATATATTGAGCTTTCTTGCGAAAATACTCAGTTTCAGTTCGAATCCTTTCTGCTTTTAATGATTCAAGGTCATCATTCTCTCTCTCCAAGTTTCCTTGATCACTTTTACTTGGACTTTGCTGGAAGTCATCCATTAGAAAATCCGCTGCGTCATCAGATACATCAATAGATTCCACCTGGTCCACAGTGTCTTCACAAAGATAATTAGCTTCTAAATACTCAGTTGCCATCTCAGAGGCAGCTTCATGTTTAAAGTTACCCCCATCGTCATTGTAATAAATTTCTTCGACTTTTTCCAAATCATGTTCTTGTTGTTCGGCGTCCTTAGAGTGTGCTGCAGATTCTGATTTGCCGCTAGTACTAGTCTGCAAATAAGTAGCCAATATCAACTGTCATGGCAGTGCAATGTAAATTCAATTCACCTCAGCTGCCGTTGGAATTCGAAAAACAATAACGTCATTGAGAAAACTCATGTACTTGTACCAAACCAGCATTGGCTCGTATGGATATTTCTCCAATCCATCTCGTATCTTTTTCTCGCTTGCAAGGACTTTTCGTCGTTCCAGCAGGTAAGTTGCGCGCAACGAGCGAATTTTCCTTTTGATTTCCGCTGGGGAAACGTCAAACTCCTTGGCAATCTGTGACAATACTAATGTTCGTTTAACCTGCCTGCGAAAGTCTGGCGAAGAAATGTTCCACAAACATTCATTCTTTTGATAGAGATGTATTAGCTTCACAATCTTAGCATAAGTGAAAGATTTGTCTTTCATTTTTTTTTTATTTATCAGTGTATAAATTGTTTTTATCACTGGTTTTGGTTGCTTTTCGTTATTATTATTAAATTGCTTCATTTATGACAGTAATCTAGTCATACAAGAAGATGGATTATTACTGCCGTATCTACTGTTGTGACAGTTGAGATGACGGCGCGGCGATGATATTTTCGAAGAATGGATGGGTCGAATGAGTGTGTTCAAAGTATTTTTATGCAGCGAATTTTCGAAATAATAATAAATGGAATAAAGGTTTTTCTAATGCCTATAAAGAAAAGCAAAACGAAATTTAAAGAAAAATTATATATTTATTCCATGGAGAAGTTTATAATTCCATGCTCGTGGGTGGGAAGCCAGTTTGTTTTCGTTTCAAATAAATTCCTTTTTTGTTTGGCCTTGTAAAATATTTGGTTTTTGTTAGTAAAACAACAAAATAGGAAAAGAAAGAAAAGAGTGACTGTGCACAGAAAAATCTAGATCCAAATCTCAACTCGACTCTAACTCGATCCCTTGACTCGGCATATAAATGTAGTATCTATCTCAGTCTTAAGAATTGATATTTAAATGTGACCATACAGAGTGTATAAAAGATTTGAAATTATTAAAGCGAGTGACTTTTTGAGAAAGTAGGCGAGTCAGAGGGCAGAGTTTTTTTTAAACTTGTTCACTGCTTACTTTTAAAATTTAAGGACCAATAACTAGCTTTTGGCTTTACTTGACTGATAATTCTCTGGCAAATTAATGTTTGAATATGATTTTGATCATGTATGTGGCATAATATGGAGGTTTAATTTGCATCCAAGTGCTAGAGATTCACCATCTACAAAATCTCGATTCTTATGATCATATTTTGACCGTCCAGCAAAATCAATTATTTAGGAGTGTATTTACACCACTCCCATTGTGGAATAAGCCCTGAAGAGGAATCTATTCTCTTATACCCTATTCCGTACGGTATACGAACACAGGTGACGTTTATCTTATAAAAAGCATCTAGCAGATCATAAGTTGATCATTTGTTAGTACCTATTGGTGTAGAGGCAGCTAGAATGGATTCATTGGGAATCAGCATTGTGCTTGGTACATATTGGGTCTAATAAGACCGTAGCTGAGGTTGTCAGGGACTTATTCAAACGATGAGTAAATTTTGTCAACCACTATTCTCATATAGTAAGCAGGTCATTGGGCACGTTTCCGCATTCTAGGCACTAGGTAGTCAAACGTTTTTGATTGGTCGAGAGATTCAGTTTTAACTACAAAGTAAGGCATTTCTTTTTGAGGTAGTGGACTGGATTTGAAGGCAAGAAAATTCTCCCTACCTTTTAAGGCAATGCGCCATCTGTCAAAAATTCGTTTGCCGTTCCATATGTTAGGCATTACCTCAAAAAGTAGCCCTAGAGTTCGGAACGTGCCCATTGAGTAATGAATCATAATCATTGAGTAGAGTAAACATAATATATGTGCTAAGATTGCAAAAACCGTTTTTTCATGTGTTATTTGTGGCAATGGCAAATATTATTTTTTGTATATTTTATAAAATACTGTTTTCCTGCCAATGTTTTATGCTTTAAATTTGTTTAGAGTCCATTTATTTTAACGAAGGCCGCGTTAACAAGTGGGCGCATA
This sequence comes from Chalcosyrphus nemorum, assembly GCA_949716465.1. Lineage (NCBI taxonomy): Eukaryota > Metazoa > Arthropoda > Insecta > Diptera > Syrphidae > Chalcosyrphus > Chalcosyrphus nemorum. The sequence continues at coordinate 14,587,342 of OX454333.1, read as the reverse complement.
CATACATACATGTAATTTGGTAAAGCAAACAATTGTAGCTTCCATTGACTAATAATAATATTTTAATTATAAAAGTCTGATATTTATGGCTGTGTTATAACCAATTTGGAAATATGTATCAATTAAAAACTGTCATAATATAGAAGTCTGAAAATTTGTTTTACAAGCCTCATCTGTTGCTATTCATATTATTTCTATTGAATCGTTTAATTGAATTGCGTTTAATTCGTTTGTTTTTTTATTTTGCTACACTCCTGATAAGCGTATCGCCAGCCGACGCATTTTAATTATTCAGTTGAATTATTAATCAAATTATTACCGACTGGTCACGCAATGAATGCTCATGGAACCCCCTTTCAGTTTGCTCCCTTTTGTAAATATAAAATAAATATAATAATCACGACTGCAAATTCCAACACAAATACATAATGTGTGCGGGCTTGACGTGGTTTTAATAAATTCCACGATAAAACTCAATTTCATAGACAAATAACGACTGGCCGTCGTGTGGTTGCGCTGAAATGCAATAAACTCTTTAGGGATGAGAAGATAGTATAGTAAGCAATAACAAACACTTGGGAACGAGTCAGATCTGACTCGAGTCAGATCTACTGGTCCATTGATTAATGGAAATTTTAATTTCTACCTTCACTGGGGGTCTGGTAAAAACAGATTGATTAATGCCTGTTTGGTGAAATAATTAGATCCGAATCGGCTGATTTAATTTTGCAAAACAAAAATACCCAGCTATGCAAAACTTGAATAAAGCTGAAGTTGACATCAAATATCTATTAAATAAGTTAAAACACATGAACTTTTCAAAACTATGGGTTATACCAACAGAAGCAGCAACAATCAGTAATCATGCTCCTCTCTGTAGGCACATACTTTACAAAGGATATTTGTTTCCACGACACACGCGACATCAACTTATAAAAGAAGAAAGGATTCAACGAAAAAATAAAAAGAAGAAATAGAACGACCAAGAAGTCATAAGCAGTTTCCTCTCCTGGGTGTAGGTTCACTTGCTCTTAATGCAACATCACATGGTGCCGTTTTACATCGTGTGTTGTTTGGAATTTTTCAATATCTTGAATCAAACATAGCAACATAGCGCAATGCTCTGGCAGAATGAGAAATGTTGGATTTATGCATGGGGTGCAAGTGCAACGTGCATGAGTAAGACGGTTTCCCACATTTGCCCCTGCAGGTAAAAGCAATTGCATTACACATTCACTGTACAACCCAGGATTACTGGGGATTAGTAAGATCTCAGTCCGATTTTGTAGCATTTTGAGAAATTTGTATGAATATCCTTGAGACAGGTCAAAATTTAAAACGGATTGGGAAAAGGTAAAATAGTGAAGTACAAAACTGATTTGTATGTTTTGAAATTTTTGCATTCGTTGTTCTAAGAAATAAGCTTCTGAGGAAAGTCAAATTAATTAATTGAAATGATTAATATATTATATGATTAAAAGGTTAGAACAATGCTGCATTCTGCCAAGAACAGTAAATGCTTTGGGCTTTCGTTGAAATAATCAATTGATCCACCTGTGAAACCACCCACTGAGTTATCTACAGTGTTTTAGAATATGCTAAATAAAAGGAGAAAAGGAAAGGCAATTTGAGTTGCCAAGTTGGTAACCCACGAGCGGAGATCCATAACAGTGAGAGTTGGCTGAGTCGTTAAGTTTAATCCTGTCTTTTTGACAGCTCAGCGTCAAGCGAATGGGCGAACCGCGAACAAATCATTTTTAGCACATTTAAAGACAAACAATTGGCAATTTTACTATTCCAAAAGAATAGTATTTAATTTCTGCGAAGAAATCAACAATTCGCTGATTTTTCCGCGAATAGGCGAATTCTATTTACGAACTGTCAAATTTTATGCACATTCCACTGATGTAGAACGCAATCCACATTCGCGCGACCAAAACATTTTCGAGAGTCGCCGATTATAGCCACTAGATAAAAAAGTTGCTGTGAAACGTCAAAACTGCCGAATATTCGCTCGTTCGTGTTTGTAGTTTGCTGAGCTATGAATGGACCTTTAAGAGCTACAAAAACATTTCACAATGATCATGTTTGATGTTTGAATGGTGTTTCCTAAGTTTAAATTCTAAAGACCTTGTTTTCTGCAGATCATTGCTATGGATCTTTCAAAGAAGTGACACTACGTCTATGAACGACTGTCGCAGTTGAAGGTGGAGCGTAGATATCACATTACTTGGACGTGACACAAATCGGGTGCATGCAAAAAAGGGGCTGCTATCGGTGGGTTGTGTCAATTCTCTTCTGCAAAAAGGCTTTTCGAAAAGTGAGATCCAGCAGTCCGTGCCATAAAAAAACTGTAAATTTAACCTCAATCTAAATCTACAGCATAGACGAAGTAAACTAGACAGTCAACTCGCATTTTTTGAGGTAAGTCCTAACAAATGGAATGGGAAAGGATTTTTGAGAGTTTATACATTGACTTAAAAAGGTAGGGAGAATTTACTTACCTTTAAATCCAGTCCACTACTTCAAAAAGAAATGCGAAACGTTGGATTACGGAATGCACCCAATATCGAGAGGTTTTACTCTTGGGAAGCGAATCTGTCAAACAACATAGACCAAACTTGGTGAGTCTAACTACTCTCAATTCGGACTAAGAAACCAACGTCATTGTGAAGTTTGCCACATTCATACTGTTCAATCGAGGCTTTAATTCTACTAAACGCCGTCTTCTAGTCTTGAAGATTGTTAAAATCTTTATTTTTGGGAATTCATTCACAATCATACTTATTGGTAAATGATTATCAAAGCTTTGGCAGCCGTTCCTGATTGCAGCAAAGTCAAGAAGTGAAACTCACTAATGTTCCTTAAACCTTAAGTGAAGTTCCTTTCAAAAATAGTTTTTCTTTGTCTCATCAGATAACGAAATTGTTTCTTCGGTGCATCCTCGTTCCATACGTTCCTCTGTCTTGTGTACACCAGGACACATTCATATACGATAAATATTTCTTTTTTATAAAAGTTAAGGAATTTCCCAGCACAAAGAGAGAGAACGAAACTCATCGGCGGGGTAAAGCAAATAGTATATCCTTGGAAGGAAAAAAAAAACGACAGGATAGAAAACTCCTAAAAAAGAAGGCAACGTCTATCTCTTTTGTAAGAAAAAGGGAGCGATTCAATTTATGAACGCCGTGCTTCCTTACGTTGCATAGAATAGGAACCTTTATATATAGAGATTAAATATATATCTGTGCCATACCAAACGCCATCCACAACTCCCGCCAATGCCACATGATTCCAACATAGCAACAGCTGGCAGTGGTAGCGTTGACGGTAGCTGCTTGTGCTTGGTGGTTCCCTAAGCAAGTCGTCTTCTCCTATTCTATTTCCTTGTCCTTTCTACAACCAACCACCGCGCTTACGTCTTCATGGTTGAGTAAATTTATTGGTTTTCTTTAAGTGCGCGACCAGGATAAGGGAACGACAGTTAAAATGAATGGTTTTGTTAATACAAGCCCATTTTAGAACGAAAGGATGCGCATATTCGTACTGTATATCCTCTGAAACCACCACCCATCCACCCACCCACACGTTCATTCACAACAAGGAACCATCCGGACGGGACATGGCATCGAACTTGCTTTACGTGTTCATGAGCTCGGTGGGTAGCACCGCTCTTGTTCTTGTTAGACGTGACATGAAAGCAAGGGCTAAGCCCTAGACTAGTCGATACTGTGCTAGCTGACTGAAAAACGAATTGTGGTAGATATTTATACGTTAAGCAGGTCTATACGTTAGCTTAAACGCAATATGAACAGAGATAAAAAAATCCTTTTTTTATGTTTAATTACTCTCTTGCAATGAGGAGAATCATCTAGCGAGGAACAAAAAAAAAATGCTACTTGCCGTTTGTGTGCGATGTGATGAGGCTTAAGGTATCATGTCAAAATTGTTTTTTAGGTTAATGGGTTATGGTGGGAGTACGTTGTGAGAATTTTTGAGGTTTGGGTCAATGAGGTAGGAGAAGTTGATAGTGAAAGGATATGAGCTTAAGTAGTTAAAGCAAGTTGAAGTGAAATTAAAGAAGAGTCGATGGGGATGTTAACAAGGATACTTGGTATTTTTTTTAAAATAGCTGTTGAATGAACCCTTGAAATTCCTTGAAAGTTTTGCGCTGAATTTCATTCATGGCTTGAAAAATAAAGTACTTTTTTAAATGCATTCTTTGGAGGATAATATCTGAATTGTAGAGCTCTAAGAATACTAATAGTTGTGGTAAAATACGTAATAAAATCTTCATCTAGTTAAATGCAACTAGTAGGCATCTATGGATGGTGTTTATGTTTAAGAGATTCTTTCATTGTACCCATACGAGGTGCTGTAGATCGATAGACAGAAGAAAGGCACTATAGTTAAAGACAAGACTGAGAGGAACAGAGTCTGAAGAGAATCGATAAATAAGTAGAATGTCTGGAAAGTTTCTTTGTTCTTCTAGGCTATTCAAGGTTGTTGGTGAACCAGAATAGCAGGATCATTCCAAGAGACATCGAGTAGCATTGCTTTTGATTTTAACTATATGGGCTTCATGAAAGGGGAACTATGCCTTACTGGCGTATTCATGAAGAAAAACAGTTGTCTGCCTAATGTTACAGCAAACATCAAGATCAAGAAAAGTTTTACAAAACTCAGTTGCTTGCAATAACGTCGACTTCTATGCTGAGGGGCAAGGGACAATTTTTGGCATTCAAACTTTTTAAAACTCTGAGTTGGTTAGGGAAGGAGTCTATATACTTCTACATTAAGAAAGAAGTCCTAGTTTCGTGAACTCATCAGCAAAATGTCAAGTCAAGGTCAGCCAATTCAAGATTGAAAAAAAGCCAACACGCTTTAAATTGAGACAAATAAAGTCGTCTTTCGTCGTATTATTAAAGAGACTTTGGCTTTGCGCCACAGAAGTATGCATGAAATCAAAAGCTAATTAATCATTCCCTGTCCTTTGCCATTTCAGGAGTAAAATTCCTCGTGTTTTTCGCTAAAGACTAATTTGTCCATGGAGGGATGTAAATTTTGGTGTTTCCAGTCATTAATACCAGACTAATGATGGCGACGAGACGCACCTCAGGCGAAAGAATCAAGGACATGCACGAGTGAACAAATATCCAAAATCAAAGCAGTCGGGGTTTTATCTGGAGACCATGTTATTCTTGATTGACGTCATCATATAGTCATACACACAGCATTCTCAAGTAGCAAAGATAAAACTATATCTTAAGTGTCATAATTATTACAACACCGATTTTAAACTTTGAAAAACTTTTCGTAATCAAAACAAAAGCATCTATGGTTTGACTTTCGCAATGAAAAACATAAACCATGTGCAGTGATGGTTAATATGACTCCAAAGCAAAAGCGGAACCGTCGACATCATTCCTCGCATATTTAAACGGCTTATGTCCAGTGCCACCACCAGGCAAAGTTTCGTAATTAAGTGAAAGAGACTCAAGTAAGAGACTGAGATGGTAGGAAAAGTCATCCTTTTTGTTGGCGGTCTTCTGCTTACTATCGTCTCACCCCCACTTTGGTTAAGATTTTCCATCGTCGACGAAAGACGATGCGATCCTTGGATGCGGTGCGCTTGCTCCTTGTGGGATAAGTTTTGTAATTTTTCGCAATTAGTCTTATGAGACACGTACCTACCATCAAGAAAGCTAACCACCAAAGTAGTAATTCTACAGCGACATCTGGGTGGTACCACTTGAATTCAACTCTCAGTTTATGGTTTACCCAAGTAAGTGTCCCACTACCTCCTTGGGCGGCGGCGTTCGTCTCCAGAGGAGTGGACACAAATTGCGTTAAAGTTATGGCATGCCACAGATTGATGTCTTTTATGTGATTTCATTAGGAAAATTCCCTGAAACTGTAGCTTCTTGATGTCGGAGTTTTTGGGGTCCTTTGGAATGCAGGACCACTCGCAGATGGATAGAGAGTGAAGGAAGAAACGAGTTTTATTAAGTCGAGTGCATTAGAGATGAAAATAAATAAGTGAACGGCTTCAGTCTATTGCCATATGACACCGCACACGATACACATGCACACAGAATTTTTGGACAAATTAATGGTGTGTACATCGGTATCCGGGTGCGGTAGATGCCTGGTTGGCTACCACAATCGTCTTTCGCTTTCAACCAATGGTCGTGTCGTGCTGCGGTCAGTACTAGTAGTGGTGATGTTTGCTTGTTCTGAAGCTCACATGGACAAAGCCATTTGCTTAGGGATTAATGGCCTGGTTATAAGTGAAATGGTTTATGTTACTGTTAATTACTACCTTGACTGATGTTTGGATAAGATTTAATGGATTCCTTTGAAGGGTTTATTTGACGTGAGACAGAGACGCTTGAGTGTATTAGAGAACTCTTATTTATTGAAGGTGGTTTCTTGACGTGATATTACATACCTACTCAATGTGGGAAGTGTGTCGTGTATATTTTAATAAGGATTTTATTTATTATCGTGCTAGAAGGCATGGAACTAAAATATGTGACCAAGGTTCCTGGAAGCAGATGGAGGATATTGTACAGACGAAGCGTGTAGTTGAATTGTAGTGAAGTCGTACAAAAATTTCGTCTCTCTTTATATACAATGACGGATTTTTTAATGAAGACCTGGATAGTTAGATAGTTGAAAGGTACGAGGTATACTAGAGACTAAACTATACTAAGCTAGGAAGAAAACGGATTCAGCTGATATTCTATGGATTTCTGGTTCAGATTAGGCCAACGTTTTCTGATTATTCTAAGGAAATGACTATTCTTCCAGAGAACGTTGGCCTTCAGAGAGCATTACTTTACAATAAGCAAGTGGCATACCAAGCTCCATCTTATCAGGCTCATACATGTAGGTGAATGTTATATTGGCCTGAAACCTCCATCAGAGATGAGTGGTAGTCTAGTATGAACTTTGATGTGGTTGTGGATGATTCCAAGGATCTGATGGCTGCCTGACTGTCTGTTGAGTGGGCTATTTGTCTGCTGACGATATCTAAAGGCAACAGGTGAATAAGAGTACCAGTTTAAAAGGCCGCCACTAATGCATAGACAGGCGACTCTTTGAACCTTTCACAGGAGAGTGAGGTTGACAGTCTTTGATAGGGCTGTTATAAAGAAGTATGATTTCAATCCCCATTTTCTACCTATTGCTCCTTTACAGGAACATAAGGCAGTGTTGGCCTTCTTAACGCGCTATAAAATATTGGTTTTAGAGTTGGGCGCTACCTATCCAAAGTGAGACTTTAAAATTTGGCTTTATCGTTCCCGGTACCAAACACAAAATTGTTGCAAAAAAATCATTTATGAAATTTTGATGAATTTCAAAATAGTTTCTGAAAGATACTTACGGCTCTTAAACTTCATATAAAATACACAAGAGACAAGGCGATAGTTATAAAGTTATGGAAAGAAAATTGATAGTGAGATCGTTGACTACTATCGTGCGAACGATAATCGTTTACAAAGTTACGGAATGAGTGTCCTATAGAGCTGTGTTAACAATACTTTTGTTTCACTCGTTAGTTACTTAATAACCGAGACAACTGAAAGTGCCTAAGTTGTGAGACAAGTATTGGTTATGTGATTGATTGGTTTGTGGTTGTGTGAATGCAATTACCAATACTTTTGTGTGAACAGGTCAAAATGATCGAATCAATCACGATTGACACAGGTCTAGTCCATACGGTATAGAGTGATCGAATAAATACATTGGCATGAACGATTAAGAGATCGAGTATCGAGTATCGAAATTTGGCATTCTGTCATCGAATGAAATTTATCGGTCACGTGTTACTCGACAACTAATGCGGTAGTTCGACCCCTGATTCATGCAATTAAATAAAGTAAGCGTTCTTTTTATAAGCAGCAATTTGAGTACATCAAGCGACATATTTCCATACGTTTATATGATACATAGTTACATTCCTTCATAACCTACTCAAAATGCCACATCTTTCGAGAAAAAAAAAAAATGCAACCATAAGAATGAAACTGAAACAAAGAAAACTCAAAATTAGCTTTAGACTTTTACTCTCTAAAAGGATTATTTTAATGCATTTTTTTACTGCTCTCCTGCTGGTTGTGAAGGAAAAGATACTTTTAGTAGACCATGCCACAATAGAACATTGTGTGCGGTCGACTGCCTAGTGCAGCAGTTTTATCCCAGTCCTTGCTTATTTTTTCTGTCTATTCATGACAACGGCGACGACCAGAAATTTCCATATGACACAGAGACCGAAAGGAAAACATTAAAAAAGATGTTGTAGTATTGCATGGATATGCATATGTACGGGAATATTTGTACCTACTAACATCTGGGAAATTTTGCGGCTTCTTGCATGCGGTTGGATGTACAAGACTCATACGCGAGTCCTTTCTCTCTGACTTATATTTTTTTCCTTGCCAGCTTGTTTTAAGGAGGAGAATTTAAATTAAAAGCTTTTTCTTTAGCTGACTCAAGTATGGGAATGGCCCCTCTGTGTGTGTCCCCCCCGAGGGAGGTGGCCAATGATGGAAAAAGGATACGACCATACTGAATGTCCTGTGTGGCACAAAGTTTTTCTTTATTCTATTTTTATTAGATGCTTTTTTTTCTTCTTCCTTTATCCTTCCTGATTGTTTTATTCGGCCTTAGGTGAGTTAAAGAAAATCAAGATACATTTACTCGGAGAATAGATGGAATAGATGAGATAGTTGAATGAAATGGCCAAAGGAAAATATTAATTAAAATCTATTTCTAGGAATGTGTGTGTTTCTTTTTGTGTGGCCAAAGGTGAACGAAAAAAAGAATCCTGAAATTTTAATTATTGCACTTGGGAATGAGATACATTCTAGCACCTGCGTTGCATGAATTTCTTCTCTCCCTGGTGATCTGATAGTGAGTGGTGGTGTTGCTTCCGGTAATTTTTGTGTTGCTCTATAGAAACACAGATAGTATAGTTGGTGGTCCTTGGAGAAAAAGGGCTGCAAGCAAAGTATTATTTCTACTTCTCTGTGGAATATGATAGTATCCACTCAATGGGGGGTCCTTCAAAGAGAAAAAAAGGAATACATACATACAGCTTGTGAACGCGGCTTGTTTGGGGCAAGTTCAAGGGAACTGGGTCAGGTTTTTTGTATTCAAACGTTGCTGTGTGTTTTTTTTTTATAATTAAATTTTACGCCATGAAAATTGGCAAGGGCTTATGTAAATAAATGCTAATTTGGTAGGGAGTTAGAGTTTCGAGGGGGAAGTGTTTCCTTTTCGGTTTTTTTTTTCTTCCGCTGGAAACTATGTGTAATTGGTAGTGAGGGTTTTCTCCTAGATTAAAGTTTTGTGGTTGGAGTGTTTTAATAATATTTTACGCGAACTTTGTGAAAGCGTAAAATTAAGCTGGAAGCAGCGAGATTTGCTGAAAAATGTGTACAACAGTTTATCGAAGTGGAAAATAACTAATTGTTTAGCTTACAGGTCTTAAGGTTTTTGTGGTTAAGGCTGCTGGTACTTTTCCTCAGACGGTTTTAGAATTATGTGATGCTTTTGACGGTTTATTAGTTGGCTGTTTTTGGTTTTTTCTTTGATACTGATCAGGATTCTTTTTCGTTGTTATGTAGGTAATGATGCTGATTTGTAGGTTTGCTTAAACCTGAGTGAGAGTAGGGCTTAAACTAACTTGAAATTTTCCTGCCTCTTATTTCCTAAGCTATTGTAGGGAACATACTTACATGTTACTATGCACCAGGAGACTTCCTTATAAGTCGCGCTCTGTCTACCTACCAAGTCGAAGCTCGATCTCAAGCGCTCCTTCAAACTAATAAAACTTAACAGATCCCATATTAGTAGGCAGTATGTTTCATCACAGGACACTTCATCATAAGAAAGCACACAACTAGAACCAGGAGTAGGAGGAGTAGGAAACTATTCCTCATCTTCTGTCTTCATCTTTGACAATTTAGGCAAGCTCGCTGCCCTAGCCGTCAATCCTCTCTACCGCTTTATAGTGAGCCCCTGCTGTTTAAATGGGTAGGCTGAAGAAATTCGATCCACTTTACGCTGTGATTAACTAAGCCATCTTCAAATAAGGCGACCCTATGTCTTGTAAGAACTACTGAGGCATATTCGTGTCACATATAAGATCCTATCCAACGTATTGTGTGAACGTCTACAACCTTCCACACTAATCGGCAAGTACCACTGTGGCCCGGCAGATCGGCAATAGACCAAATTTTCACACTCAGTCAAATCCTGGAAAAGACCAAGGAATTTCAAGTCGAAACCCACCACCTTTTCATCGACTTTAAAGCTAAACACTGGAAAACACGCGATGCTCTGTGCAACTTGGAAATAACTCTTCGGAGCTCTTCCAAACGTGAAGACCGGATTTAGGCGCACGGCACACAGAAGGCACTGTCTTTCCCAATTCCGTCCAACTGCTGGGACACGCAGACGATATTGACATCATCGGAAGATCCCGGCAAGCCGTCGTAGAGGCGTTTACGGCTATTGATGAGCAGGCAAAACGAATTGGTCTTGAAGTGAATGAGGATAAGACGCTCATCTTATCAGTCCCCCTGTATGGAGCCGAGAGGACAATAAGTAAGAAAGCTGAGCAAATATTGGCCACCTTCGATCGAAAAATACTCCCTTCGGATGTTAGGATACAACCGCGAACTCTATAAGCTGTACCAGGATATGGATGTAGTCCAAAAAGCTAAGATACGCAGAATACATTGGCTCGGCCACTTCGAGCGATTGGACAACAATGCTCCAGCTAAGAGGATCTTCGAATCCCAGCGCCCAGGTTCGAGACGGAGAAGAAGACCGAACCTCAGGTACAAAGACCAAGCTATCGCGGATGCCAGAAAACTTGGTCTTCACAACTGAAAGCAGCGTTGCCGGGACTGCAGAGGATGGAACGCAACGACGTCTCAGGCAGGGACTCTACAAGGGTCGGGATTCCTTTAAGTAAGTAAGTAGTATGTTGACATTAGTATCGATCGCCATTTAACTTGTTGATCTTGTTGATAACTTGTACCTTGCGCAGGATGAGTTTCTGTATATGCCTACCTTCAAAGAAGACAGCGCGCCCTCACCAAATGACTGCAAATGGGAAGGGTGACCCAAGTAGTCCAAAAGAAAGTACATGAATTAAGAAAGAGTTGAGGAAAATTAACAGAAACCACACACTAGTTGTAAGGCGTCGTAGAAGGACAGCCTTATGGCCTGATATTTTTTTATAGTTTTACCTAGAAATAGTGTTTCAATGTCACAAAAAAGGCTATTAACTTTTGCTGTTCACTATTGTTGTTGTCTAGCAGTTACATAGAAAAATCCTGCATAAAGATAAACACCCTTCGCACAGGAACAACTAAATCTGTAGCACATCTCAAGAATACAAGCAGCGACAGAACTGATTTTTATGTGCTTGTGTGTTAATAAGTTCACTTTAAATTTGCACTTAACCTTAAATAATTATAAGGGACGAAGCCGAAGAAACTTCACCCAAGAGGAGCGTATCGTGCATTCAATTTTACCTTGGACTGCTGTAAAGTACCGCCGGATGCTGGTAATGAATTTAAATTATACGCTCGAGTGCAAACACTCTTCCCACTTGAAAGACACTAACTACTGTCGCACGAGTACCCTGTATAGTTGAATCTATTGCTCCTATTACGTGTGGTAAAAACAAACGGACCCAGGCCATCTGGTAATAGTCACATGCGCTTTACAGTGTTACTGCATAGCGTTTGTACAGTTGTTTTGACCCCCATTTTGTGGTTCATTACAATATAACATTTCCTCAAAAGGAGGAGAGCGGCTATCTTTATGGTTTCGGGGTGCTGGCCATTAAAGCGCCTATAAAGCGGCTTGCGTCTAGACCATGCCATACGTTAATTAAAGCCGATTATTTTCCACAGGGGAACACTTTTACGGTCTCTTGGTTCTCATAAATTTGGCTTTCTTACTACTGGCTGTCGGTTTTTGTCGATGCTTTTGCTTTTCATCTTTCTCTCCCTCTGTGTGTCCTTTTAACCATATCAACCAAACGAGGGATACCCAACCATGCGATCATCATCAGGGCTTGGTTCGCATCATAGTCATCACTATCATCATTATCATCATCATCGTCGACGTCGTCCTCGTCATTATTTCAGAGAGTTTTCTAGCTCCCAGACTGTATACTGTGTGCTTTGCACTGTGTACTGTGTTCCTTAAGGATACGCGGGGAGTATAGTGTAAATAAATATTTTATGACTCCTGCCAAGTGCCCGCTCTGCTCCCTGCTTTCGACACACAGACACACATAGGAGTCGTCATTAAGTGAACCTGTGGCTTTTCAGTACGGGTGCACTGTTGGATATAATCGCATATACATAGGGCGTATAGAGTAATGCTATTCGAGGAAGCCCATTATAGCTGATGTGGTTGGTCTTGTGGCGGTTGGTTTGGTCTCGAGCAACTTTTAAAGTTTCCTCATTAGATGTTTTGTGCTGCCACATTTTGGGCGATACATAGTTTATAGTGCAACTTGGAGACAAATTGGATTTTTAGTTTATGAATAAGGAAGAGCGAACCCGCTCGAAGGGGCCAACACAAGCATATGTCGTCAGGTTGGCCCATAATCTGGTGGTGAGCTTTTGTTTTGGGTCCTTGAAGCTTGTGTTATCGCCAAGCGATATTGGATGGTTAATAATTGAAGGCTAAGAAGCTGTTGTTGTTGTTTGGTGGGAACGTGAAACACCTGTTTCGCTTGACTTTAACGAGGTAATGATAAACACCGGCGAAGGAAACTTTTTTAATCAAAAGTATTTTGTGGTCGGTAAATTTCATTTTATTAAACTGTTCATTGGAGGCAATATGGTGGAATAGAGCTTTGGGCCGGTTTCTCATTTTTTTAGGTGGCAAAGTTTATGAGGGAACAATTTCATTTGTAGCATTCAAGGTTTATGTTTAAGGAGATTGTTATTCGACACTCAAGTGCGTAGCAAATGAAGACATTACAAGGATTATGTATTCAATTAATTATTTAAAGCCTATTGGTATAAGAGTTCGAAGGGAAGTTTGAAAGTAGGTGGATACTTCAACTTTATTTATTATGTGTAATGCATGGCAAAAAGGAACTATGATTCAGTTGTTTGTGCCGATTTTCGAGGACTCTTTGTATAGGCAACTGTTGCACAAACAAAATGGCGAACCATATTTCTAATTGATATTGTTAAGACGGCATAAATCATGCTATCTGTGAATAAATATGAACGAACAAGTGACTATGAACTAATTTATAAGCGCATGCTGCTATTTCTTTACTTCCTTTTGAGCAGAACGTTTTGTGCTGTCAGCCACTCAATTAAACTATCTACAAAATGACCGCACGCATGTGCTATCAGGAGAGTCACTGGAATCTAAACATCTTTGTGTAGGCTGGCGTTCGCAATCCTGAAAGTCGGGAGTAAGTTTGGTGGAGCGAATTTGATAATTTGGATTATGCAAGAGCAAACTCTTGAATTTACTTGTAACTTCCTTATTTTTTCACGTCCATAATTGAACCAAGAAAATGTGGAGGCATGTCATATCGTTTTTTATTTGGCTCCCACACGTAAATGGAACTAGAGGGCTGCAATCTCATCAATTGCTGTTTCTAAAAAAAACCTTTTGTATTTTTGCAAATGTTTTGCTTTGTATTCATTTACATTCATTGCGTTAATTTGCATTCATCTGCATTCATTGGACTCATTTGCATTCATTGGATTCATTTTCATTCATTGGATTCTTTTGCATTCATTGGATTCATTTGCATTCGCTTGCATTCATTGTATTCATTTGGATTCACTGCATTCATTTGGATTCATTGCATTCATTTGCATTTATTGCATTCATTTGGATTCATTGCATTCAGTGTATTCATTTGCATTCATTGTATTCATTTGCATTCATTGTATTCATTTGCATTCATTGGATTCATTGCATTCATTGGATTCATTTGCATTCATTTGCATTCATTGCATTCGTTTGCATTCATTTCATTCATTTGCATTCATTACATTCATTTGTATTCATTGCATTCATTTTCATTCATTACATTCATTTGTATTCATTGCATGCATTTGCATTCATTGTATTCATTTGCATTCATATCATTCACTTGAGTTCATTGGCGTTCATTGCATTTATTTCCCTTCATATTTGAATTCACTTGATTGGGCATATGAAATGAGTTCTTCTATTTTTTTAAAAAGTTCTAAAATACCAAGTATTGAGTTACATGTTTATGCAACGTCTGGTATGTTATTTCACAAAATTTGTCACAATCTGGTCTTGAAAAAGTTTATGCCTCAAAATTTATAATATACCTATATTTGAAATTTTAGTATCCAAGACGTTGTTTCCTTTAGAGGACAGCTATTTCGTCTGGCATTTTACTCTGTGTATATCTTTTCAACTTTATTAATAAAAATGAAGACTTTTAAGAAAAAAAAAATGCGACCTGACTACCCAAGGAAGGACTATAAAACCATTCGACCCTTGACTGTCCAGCACTTCAATAAATTACATTGCTCTCTCGCAGACGGCCTTTATACCAGATCCTCATCTCATCAATAAAACAATTGTCGTTGTAAATTTCGTCGACCACCCCACAACAATAGAATGAACACTGTTCCCCTTCAGTTTTTCACATGATAGCACATTTTATATCCTCCTTATGTAGAGAGCCTGTGGGTCTTTGTTTTTATTGCCTTTAAATTCGCTGTCGACTAGCTTTTCGGATAGATGCAAATTTATGTGCATAACACCTAAAACTAATGCTGCTCACCGATAGTGTTAAGGACCAAACATACCGCTTTAGTTCACAATACAATTACACCCCCCGATCGTCCATAAAAGGACAGAAGGGACGTGCCCATACATATAATCGAGTGTCCTCCAATCACCAGGAGAGCAGCGGCGGCGGCAAGCATTCTGAAGACCAATGTTTGCCAGGCAAAGAAAATAATTTATTGGGCCCTCGAAAGTGGAATTATTTGTCGTAGATAAATTCCACCGCACATAAAATGAATGGTCCGAGTCCTTTGCTTCACCGTCGTCCGTCGGAAGTATCACCTCCCCCTCACTGCAGTTAATATTCGCGTGGTGGGCATTTCTCTTCTGTTATTATCTCCTGGCTGGCGCATAAATCCTCGAATTTATTGCCAAAGTCCAAGGGGGAATTTTGTTAGATTTTAATTTCCCACGCCGTTTTTGTGCTACATGTTTGCAAAAAAAAAAGAAAAACACACACAAAAATTAAAAGAAAATACAGGATTTTATTTAATTGCTTGGAGTAACGGAGAATGATATCGTTCAATTCATCATACAACTCTCATAGGTGGGAATCATGTACTTGATGTTTATGTACGCATCTGGGCCACCGCATCGCTCAAGTGCTTGCAGAGTATCCTCAATGACATCGCCAATACGAATATCACGGTCAGGATCTATACCATCGCCTCGGTTGACGTTGATTTGCTTGTATAAATTGCACACCGGCAGGAGTTGACGAAAGTAGGGCACTAGCGCTTGTCCAACACAAGGACCTGTTTGACATGTTTGCCATTTTGATGTTGGCTTACAATTATGTAAATTCTGTGAAGGATATATGCTTGTTAATTACCTACGATTACCATCAGTTGAAGGACCTTGAGTGCAGCAATGATGATTTTTTTGACTCTAGTGTTGAATGCTCGCTTTAGTGGCAGAATTAGCTTGGGGATAACTGGTAGTACCTGCCAAGTGTATGAATAAAAGAAGATCCTTTTGTTAGTGGCGTGAATTTGTTTATTTAGTGGGTAAACGCATGCTTTTTTTTCATATGACTCTCAAGTAGTAGTCTAGGTATGAATTTATGAAATAAAAGTCTAAGGGGACTGTGATGGATCGGTTGTAAGCATGTGTAACTATAGCCGCCAAAGGGTATAAGTTGTTCCTTCGAGGCGTTGCTGGTAATAAGTAGAACATGGGTCTCGCGTGTTCTGAAAATGGGTGATTGGTAGGAGGAGGTATTGCATTTATGACTAAGTCTTAAGCAAAATCAATGATACACTTAGGGCTGTAGGTTATTCTGTGATACAACTGATTCTGACTAAACTAAATGATTCGTCTAACGTCAGTGTTAGCCATATCACCGATAACTGCAGCCTTCTTTAAAAAATGACTAATAGCACGATGGCCACTCGAAAAAGGGAGTAGTAACCGTGGCCAAGCGAGTCTATGAATTAGAGTCACCTACGAATAAAGCAGTGGGCAGGATCAAAATTGGCTTGACGTTGCCAATATATCGAATTAAATTATGTGTTCCCGCGTATTTCGTTCTTGATTTCATTGATGATTTAATCTGAATTAAGTACATGGATTCGGTATGGATGGTCCAAAAATATGAGGAGGATATTCAAATGGTATCATCTCTTATTTTTCAGAATTCCAGTCAGTTATTCGCTTCTTGGAATGGGATGAATCAAAATGTTAAAGTTGGCTGCAAATTATTTAAATATTAAATATTCATATGTACTCGTATGTATCTACAGAATTTCAGTGCACTCATTCAAGTGCGTCCTTGAAAGTTGTGCTAGCTAAAAATTTACTTCAAAGATAAATATGTATCTTTTAAACGAATGTTAAGTTTTGTCTGATTTGTGTGTATGTACATGAGTTAAAACTTTAGTCAAAAAGGAAGTGAGTTGTTCAAAATGTTATATGGTTTGTGTTATTAAGCCCAATGATATGATAAGCTGTATTGGAGGTAAGATTTGGGAGTTTTATTTACTTTTCAGGAACAAAGCAATGGCCAAGAAAATTTGTATGATTGTTTTGTGATTTAATCTGTACTTTCCAGAACAAATCGTGTACTATCTGTGACCACTGAAAATAGCAAAAGAATATCTATATTATTGTAGTTTTTTGGTTGGGTTAAGATCACTGATGGTCAGAATTCGTCGTACTGAAAATTTTATGTTTTTTGAGGTAAAAATGTTAGTCCTTGAGTTCATGTATTACCCGGCGTTAGGTGGGTGAAAAAGCCCGAACGTCAAGGACATGTGTACTTGTGGAGAGCTTTCCCGCGTGTATTATTGGACAATATCTAGGAAACGGTTCATATAATACCAATATCTATGAAAAACCATCTCTCCACAACTTTCACGAATGTCCCTATAATAATTTGCCTTTACTGCGTGTATTACCAGTCAGCCAATCGTTCAAAATGTCACATGAGCTACATGGCCATGCCACAAAAATTACATATTCATATGAACAATACATGCAACCATTGTGACCGATTCTTAAGGTCCATTCACAGCTCAGTAAACTGCGAACACGAACGAGCGAATATTTGTCAGTTTTGACGTTTCATTCACAGCAACTTTTTTATCTAGTCGCTACAATCAGCGTGGCATTTGCCAAAGAAAAATAAATTTTTGAGGTTAAACTCTCGCGAATGTTTTGGTTGGGCGAATGTGGAATGCGTTCTACATCAGTGGAATGTGAATAAAATTTGACAGTTCGCAAAAAGTATTTGTCTATTCGCGGAAAAATCAGCGAATTAATGATTTCTTCGCAGTAATTAATTAGTATTCAATTTTCTTTCTATAAAACGATAGATAATTTAAGCTTTCTTCTTTGGGAATAAGTAGTAAAATTGTGAGCTATGTGCCTTTAAATGAGCTTAAAATGATTTGTTCGCGGTTCGCCTATTCGCTGGTCGCTGAGCTGTGAATGTACCTTTACTACGGATTACCATAGGCAAATAGCAGAGTGATAATGCCGAGGACATTTTCTATAATTTGACGAACTTTTCTCAGTCAGTAGCCAAAAATTCGCTGCAATAATACCAAATCATGTTGTGCATATGATTTTGTCTCTTAATTAAGCATTGTCGCACAAAGGCTTACACTAGTGTTGTTGTAACAATTTGTTGACCCAAAAACGCCTTCTTATTCATGGAGATTGTAATCTGTGGCATTTGTCTTCTATTTTCTGGCTTTTGGCTAAGACAGTAAAAGATGCCTATTTTCTCTTCGTTCGAAATTAATTGGAGCAAAATTAAAGCACACAAAAGAAACGAATGCGATCATAAGAACTTGCTTGGACATACATATGTATGACATATATATGTACATATACATAGTGGGCTTTCACACGTAGACTCTTGAGGCTGGACTCACATAAGTGCAAAAGAGAAAAAAAAAAACGAAATGTTGAGAAGAAAAATATTTTGCCCTGTGAGTCGAGGGTAAAGTTTTCGGCGACTCTTTTTGACGTTTTTCTTTTCTCTTCTTCTTTTTTTGATTGTTTTGCTTTCATATGTTTTCGTTGCTTGTAGGGTCGGAAGAAAAAAACAAAAGAGAACTTCGAAAAGAGTCAAGCCTCAAGAGTCTACGTGTAAAAGTCTACATATATCGACTTCTGCCACACCGTGTAGTACCGTCGCATGGATTAAAAAAACATGCAATCACACAAACATGCGACCAGTTTACATCCGGCTTTTTTGGGACAAAATCCAAATGTCACTTGCATGCAGTCAGGCTATAAAAAGTTCCATCAGTTTGGCCACATGCGGCGCTTTTTACTTTTTCTTTATAAAAATTGACAACTCTAGCAACGAGAGGAAAAACTTAAAGAGTTATGTTGAGTTTTCTGTACTAACTATGGATAGTAAAGGTCCAAACACAGTTCAGTGACTGACATATAAGGTCCGTTCGCTTACCCTCCCAAAAGAGAGACTTTTAACTAAACGCTGTTCGCGTACG
This sequence comes from Chalcosyrphus nemorum, assembly GCA_949716465.1. NCBI lineage: Eukaryota > Metazoa > Arthropoda > Insecta > Diptera > Syrphidae > Chalcosyrphus > Chalcosyrphus nemorum. The sequence continues at coordinate 14,568,542 of OX454333.1, read as the reverse complement.
GACAATTTTCGTAAGTTCTGACAGAAGAAGAGAGCACTCACGAGAGAGTAAAAAATGTCTCATTGCACGAATTTCAGTGTAAGTAAATTCTTTGTGCTGGTTTGTGAAAAGTGTCAAATCTGTCAATTTGGTGTATTTTTCAACTGTTTTCAATTTTTTGTTCAACCCGTTCGTTTATTTCTCCGTAATCTTAGCTCTCTCTGAGAGAATTTTACCCACACTTTTTGAAATTTGACATTTGAGTGCAAAAGTAAGCGAATTCAATTGTAAGTATGAGTTTCTTAGTTTACGTATACAAACCTTCTTCCGACCACGCAATATCAAATCCATTGCAGCATACTGTGCAAGATGTCTCAACTGTGAATCGTACTCGGATAAACTATAAAGGAATATAAATCAATTTCAATCGAAACTATAAATAAGAAAATAAAATCCACATAATATCACAGAAACAATGATTATCCAAAAATAATAACATACGAGTACACAGCACTTATACATACATACCCATCAACGAATATTGGCAAATAGTAGCAATAGTCCAATTTGTCTGGATCACAGTACCACTTAATGGGGAATTGTTTCTTGGGGTTATTCAACTTGATGGGCGGTCCAATGCTGCACACTGGTATGTCACCCCTCTTAAAGTATGTACGAAAGAATGTTCGCTTGGCTGGCCGTGGCGTAAAGAGGGTGATCCTGCAAAAGTATCACAAAAGGATGTATAAGGTTATTCGATTGTATATAGTTTGTTGTGGTTTCTTGTGTTCTTCTTTTTTTGTCCTTTTAATTAGAAAAATTTCACAAGGACTTACAAAAGGATGAGAGCACACTGTGATAAAGATATTTGTTTCTTTGACAACCATTATATTGGCAGGAGTATTGTCATAGAGCTTAGACAATATAAGCCCTTAACGTTCGTACGTATTGGCTGTTTGTGTCTTGTCTATGGCCTTATGGGTATCAAGTACCTTAATCACAATCCAATCAGCCAAATTGGAAATAATTGTACTTTGTTTGCATGGAGCATCACTCGAGATGTGAATTGAATTTATGCAGGAAACAAGACGTTGTACTCATTAATTTGGGATTAGAAGTGGATCATATCATGCACAAGGAGAATGAGACGGAAATTTATTGAATAATGGTGTTTCGGTGAGCTGTTCTATTGGATAAATAAATTAGATTCAATTGGTTTAAGAGGGGCTTATATTTTACGAAGCAACAAATGATTCTATTAACCTTGGTCGTATCTAGTAAGAATATAAAGAGTTTGCTGTATACCGTCAACTTAATGGCTAACATAGGATGAAGGAAGACTAATAAGTCTTCTCGACCGGCCAGAAGGGAAACATCAAGAGCGACGAATCGAAGTGATACTGTCTATACCATATACTATTGAGTAAATGAGGACTTTACTTTAAACAACATAACTAGACAACTAATAGGTACTGAAGACTGCTTGACACATAAACCTGTAGGGTTTGTGCTGTATCCGAAGGGCAGATGGGTTTCGAGAAGCTTTCTCATGACAGTAATACTCTTGAATGTTTTTCAGACACTCGGAAGGGGTGGGGCCGTGAAAAAACGTTTGATGGTCTTTTTCTGGATTCGAGCTTGCAACTGGGCAGTAGTCCAACGCACTAACCACTGGGCAGTAGTTCAACGCACTAACCAGTGAGCCATGGCACCCACAACATCAACACAATTACATCACGTTTATATGGCCGATTGAATCCGGATTCAATTCGAGTTCAGTGCCATGTAAGCACAGATTGGATTGCAACAGCCTTGACTCGATCCGGTCACAATTTAATTTTCTGCGATCGGGTTGAGTTTTTGCATCCAAACGCAGATCGAAAGATTGAGTTTGACAGAAAGAGAAAAAAAAAGATAAAGGTTGCACTTTGTTGTAGCGTCCAGATGTTCTGTGGAATAAAGTAAAAATAAAAATGATGAGAAGAAATATTTGGACGAATGCAAATACAATGGAGAAGAAGTGTCACACTCAATTCTATTTAAATTCAATTCCAAATCAATCACTCAATCCGTTTACAGCGAAAACGTGCACTTTGATATCCCGAACCGGTCATATAAACGTAGTAAATGTAGCGTAGCCCCATAGACGAACTAAATTAGACAGTCAACTTTGGATCGTTAGACAGACTTGCTCTCCCAGGCTCAAATTCACCCTAAATCGCATTTGTGTTTTGACGTTCAAGCAACATATCGGTTGACAATTCTGGGCCCAGCCATTTTGTAGATGCTGTTGTTGTTTTGTTCAAAAGAAATGAGAGAGATAAATCGACAAAATTATAGTTAGGTCTTGGTCACAAGCTACTTCCCATTTAAACTTTACAAGCAGGGCAATTTTAGCTCCGCCTGTTTTCGACAATGAGGAGGCATCCGAAGTTCAAGTTGACCATCGAAATGGAGTCAACTTCAACGTCACTTTAGTGCTGCCAAGTTGGATAGTCAAATAAACATGCACAGTTCGGCATTTTTTTTGTTTTTGCAATTCTTCCTTAATGCGAAAATGCATTGAAATTCTTTTCTCTCCGACATTACGAACGCCGCTTTGATTGCTTTATATACAAACATGATTTTAATTTTATAATCTTACCTCTGTGGTGGCTTAACTACGGTATTTGGTTGAAGAGCTTGGTATGAGAACGCCGGCACCTCTCTGCTCTGTAAGGCACAGATGTATTTTTCTTTTCTATTATTTATTCGCTTGTAATAATATAAATTTACCTCGTGCTCCTTTCCAAAGCACTGGCGCAACTCCTTTCCTGGAATATGCCTCCCCATTTGGGCCTACCAGGACAAATGACAATTTATAGTTTAAAGTTTTGAATTCGGAATTTTATTTCTGTGAAAACTTAATTCCATTTAGCCATAAGCTTTTATTTATTCAATTAATTTTGAAAAAAAGAAAATAAAATTAAAAAAAATATTTCGTCAGTGATAAATCCCAACGGGTGCTGGGTATTCCCAGTTTTTGCCAAAAGTGTCGGTGCAAGCGACCAAAAAATTACATTACGCATTAATTAGTTCACCATAATTATGCGCACTTGCTCGTTGCACACACAGGCACACAGAAATTCACACCGACAAGCTCTGGCAATGGAGAAACGTTTAATATTCATGTAAACGACCTTCGCGAGCTCGTCGTCCTTTATAAATAGGTGGGCTGTTTGTTGCGCGCAGCAAAAGTGACAAATCAGCAGAAATTATTTATGCAAGGCCATATTTTGTAATTCATATGCAAAAATTTTATAGGTACTGTCGGTCGTCGGTCCAAGCGTCACTTTGACACAATGCGACTGACAAAGGACGACCGGAACACACCAAGGGAGCAGGCAGCAAACAGCTGCGTTGGTGGGTGACATACCGTCAAGCTTGAAATACAGAGAGTTTAATTAACATTTCAATCTCTGCGTTTGTGTGGGGGGCGATAACGGGTTGCACACGTAATAGCCGGTGTACATTGTCAGTGTCCAGTTTGATTAACAGCTCTCACAACTCACAGCTGTCTAATTATATTCTACAGATGATAAGAGATGGCGCCTATGTAGACAGGTGCCACACAGACAATAGCATTTAAATAATTGTCGTAGAGATGCACAAACCCATATATGTAGATGCGCAACAACTCGGCAACATACTCGTATATATACAACATAAATCCAACAAAAGGACGACGAGTGAACAGGAGATACATGAGATGAAATTTAATTGTCGTCGTGTCGGCAGCGCAATAGAATTTTCACAATTTAAAGCTCTTAATCACTTTAATGCAAATGATTGTTGAATGTTAAAAGAGATGTCCTTGCTGGAGCTTTGGACGTGTTCACGCATAAATTTTAGCACTGAATTTTGCAATTGTTTGAACTGGCAAAAAAATAACGTTCATTAATGTTAATGGGTATTAACCATGGGGGGGAACAGATTGGGAGAATGTGTTTACGAGTGGAGATAAGTACATCAAGCCCGGAGGGAGGAGTTGAATATTTGAGAATTATGTGCTTACTTGCCATCGTATTATCCAAACAGAGTACTTTATGAGTTGTGAACTTAGAATTTGATAGACAACTGTATTAAGGATTAGGATGGATTTCAGAATTTCTTAAGGCTCATAATTATGTAGGTGGCGCATGCATTGTTGGATAGATAGATAGGCATGGCTGATTCTCTCAGAATGTTGATGGCTTAACGAAAAAATATCGGCGAAGTGGCTACCCCCAGACCTTATGTATGTATGTATGTATATTCGACAAACTAACAAGCTGGACTGAAAGCTGCAGCCTTTCAAACCAACCTCCACCTACTTCCAGTTCCAACTGACATCATTAGCAAACAACTGGGTGCCTGTTCAGTTCAGAAGTTCCAAACAATGGAAGGAATAACACACTGGACACGCCGGAATACTATTGATGCAGCGCCATCTTCCAAGGGTCACCGACCACTTGCACACTGAACACAACTTCAACATGGGCTACAAATGCATGATACCCGACAGAACAGAATGGACACAACGGGATGTCCTTCACCGTGAATCGCTGACAATCTTCACGGATGGCTCCAAAACCGAAGAAGGAGTCGGCGCTGGCATCTTTTCAAAAAATCTGGACATCCTCCTCTCCCTCAGCCTTCCTAGCTACTCTAGCGTCTTCCAAGCCGAAGTCACCGCCATTCGTCAAGCAGCTGACTGGTTCGCGGCTAATGTAGTATCAGTATCGGATATTGTCATATACATCGATAGCCAAGCGGCTATCAAATCCCTCGGATCCAGCATAACAAGATCCAAGGCAGTGAAGGACTTCCGCGTATCTCTTAACGAGATAGTTGGACAGTACAACCTCATCCTCTGCTGAGTGCCGGGTCACTGTAACATAGCAGGGAATTGTGAAGCTAAAGACCTGGCCAGTCGAGGCTCCTCAGGTGTAAACAGCATAAACGTCACCGACATCGAGGCGACTTCCTGTGCTAAATACCTTGTCCATGCCAATGCGGTGAGAGAAGCCAACTATCGGTGGGAACACCTCGGCCACTGTAACACTGCAAGGCTGCTCTGGCTCACGCTAAGTAAAACCAGGTCCATTGGACTTCTCAAACACAAGAGAGGATACCTCTCCAAAATCGTAAACACCCTCACCGGACACTGTGCTATAGAAGGCGTTCAAAGACTGAGCATCTCCTACAATGACTTCTGTATAAGTTGTAGAGATGAAGAAGAAGAGGAGACACTTGCTAACATTAGAAAGGCCACATTAGGTGAATACCTGTTCAACGATCTAAGTGATCTCAACAATGCCTGCACGGCTTAGATTGGCTCTTTCATACGAAGGAGTAAATGGTTCCCGAGTAAGAGGGTGACATTTTTGTATACCTACGCTTCCTCCTCCTACTAAGTAAATAATTTTTTTCAGAATGAGCAAGCACCAGCTGTTTGGCTATCGGTGTACATGAAGATGTCTTTAAGTGACATTGTTTTTATGGACAGCCCCTCAACCGTTTCTCACATAGCTACAAACCACAACAGTCTCTCCTCCCAGCTTCAGATTCCCTTTTGTACAGAATTGGTCCTGGGTTCCTGGATAAAATCAGTGAGTTGGCATTCGGTTAGAATCTTGGATTGCACATTAGGTTTGAAGCAGCGAAAAAAGCCACAGGGGAAGCTTAAAACAGCTGGAACAGCTAGAACTGAGAGACTTGAATGGATACTTAAGGTACATACAATAGAGGTTGGTCGACAATATACCTATGTTTTGTATTCGAGTGAAAGTGCGTTCCTTCTCGAAATACTGGCAAACTGGGTGACTCGGTATGAATGAATGATTTTGCTATTCGGAATAGGCACCTACATATAAACTTTCCTCTACAGAATTCTAAAAGAGTTCCTGTTAGAACTGGATGTGGCACACATTGGGGACAGAAATGTCCTCTTTTAAGACCATTGTAAGCCCCTTTTCCGGAAAATGCATTTTGCGCTAAAAACATAGTCCAAGGATACAAAAATGTAATTATTTAATTACACCCCAGTGAGCATAGTGCGAGAAGGATTTATTTCATACATACATACCAGTACATCTTTTTGCCGTCGCTCCTTAATCAAGTAACGCCGCAGTAAATGAGGGTATTAGGTGCAGTACAAGCACAAAGGAAACAAATTTTTTTGTTTTGTCGTTGGTGCCATGCGAATTTGCTCTTTTCAGTTTCCTCTGTAAATTAAATCCTTTGGCTTGGTCACATGGTAACTGCTGCAGCCATAGCGGGGACATTTTTGCACTCTCAAGAGTAGTTAGTATGCAGATTACTTTTTGGGTGAAAATTATGTCACAACCGTGCGTCGGATGAGTGTGTGTTTACCCTTGCGGTCGTCTTGGTTACGAATCCTTTTTCTGTAAAATATTCCAGATTTGACTGTGATTTCGCTGAGATTCTTTTCCAAACATATTTGTATTCCATTTTGTGTTGAAATTCCTCATCTAAATATTTCTTTTACTGTCAAAGGACCTTCTACGCTGTATAGATGGGTCCAGAAGCCAAAAAAAGTAAGCGGCGTTTGTCATCAGCTTGGCAATCAGTTTATTTACACCCAGCTCTTATCCCTATCATCAGGAATTGACCGTTGGTATGAGTGCATGTGTGTTCCTTCTCAATATGAAGTTGTTGTCACTTCCACTTAATACCTCACTTAAGGAAAAAAAGAAAAAAAGTGTCACCCTTCGGTAAGGGTCCGTCTGGAAGAGAGAAATCTCATCGATGGCGAAAGGAGCGCAAAGTTTTGTAGTTTATGCTGTAATCAATGGATGCCGGGGTGTGATTTTTAAAGTTTGATTGAGTCGGGTTGGCTGTTGCCTGAAAGGATGGCAAGCAATAGTGTACGTGGGAGTGTGTATATTGGATTTGTTAGATGGACGAGTCCGGCATCGACCGATTGTGTGTGTTTTGCTTGTCTTTCGTCAATCGTCATTTGATATTGCGGAAATTTAATTTACGAAAGAGAGAAGTCCTTGCCAGACCTAGAGCAATGATTAGAGCTGATGATGTAGGGCTGTGTCGGAGACATGATGTGTTGGCTATTTCTGAGACTGAACATGCACTCGATTGAGATGAGATTGAGATGCTTTTAAGAAAATAACTCAGTTTTCGTAAAATGCGAAACGATTGAAATACATTAGAGTTGTTTACAGGATGAGACCTTGGATGTTTATTTTTAAATTGATTTTATGAGGGTATATACCGACAACTTAGACATGTGGAGACTCTATATCTAGGTTTGTAACTGCTTGCAATCGTTTTCTACGAAACGGAAAGTAACATAATGGAATGGAGTTTATTTGTACAAAAACAACTATACGTGAGTTTGCAGATAGCATCTACACGAGAACACGATGGCGCGTAAGCGTTGTAGAGGCCCTAGGACCCACAAGAGGATACAGGACATAAGTAAGTAAGGCTTGTGATTAGCAAAAATAGATCTACTGTTTGGGTGGAGAGACTCGTAAGTTGCTCTAATACACTGGTCATCTCCGGGATGATCACTGCACTATTGGTATTCATATTCAGCACCTCGGTATAAGCATACCGAGCTACAGGGACGACGAAGAGATTCAATCTTCTCCCTACCTGCTGTGTGAGTGTCCTGCTTAATCTGTCAGATGAATAAAGACCCCGCCGCAGTAATCTCTTTCTTGTTTTTTCTTTAGCTGATCCTTTTCACTTTGAAGCTACGCCAGAAGTACCATTACTTGATTGTTTGGGGTACCCGTTGAGAAGTAATTTTACTAGTGAGTCCCTTGAAAGTGGATTCCTCGTTTCCCTTTCCCAGCTTTTTCTTCTAAGTGGACGACACAGCTAGCCTTTTTGGATATGTGTTTTGTTTTGACGTTTATTGTTTCCTAGTTTGCAAGATTCGTGTTCATATTTCTACCTTCTAGCTGGAGCAACGGACTTCGGTGTAACTGTGGCGAATACGTAATATTTAATTGTTGAAAGTTATGATGCCACGAAATACAGCTAGAGATCCTGAAGACCTATGGATATTAGAGTCTATATGTTCCCTGTTTCGTAATCTTCTAAACAGATACGCCTGGATTCTCATTTTTCTCCTTCTTGTCATCACTGCTGTACTTGAGGATATGACTGCCTGTTATGGGATGGGTGAGGTAGCTACAATCGATTAAGTAGTGTTATCGTGAAACCCTACGCACGAGAGTAGTGCATTGATGGGCATACAGTGAGGTGTAAGATTCAGTAGTTATTGCTTGACTTTAGAGCAACTTCCTTGCGTGTTCCTTCATTTCTTTAGGCGTACAATAGATTCTTTTCTAAAAGTATATTGCAGTAATGAACTCTGATTAACTTAAAGAGCCAGAGTCATAGAGAAATTGAAATGAATTCATATACTCAGTTTGCATAATTTGCTTAATCATACTCAAAGGCTTCACTCTGAACTACCTATTCAATAACTTCCTTTCACAGCAAATTCAACCTAAAGATATAGAAAATAATTTTATTCATAACTTACCGCTATTTGCTCATGAACATTTCATAACACCACACTAGGCATACGTTCAACTTAGTTGGCAAACGCACTTCTTCTTTCCTCCGAACAAACACAATCACATTTAACCATCACCTAGGGGTACAATGCTTGACCCATTAGTCATGCTTAGTTCTACAACACCTTCAACTATTCCCATTAGCCTCATCTGGAGCCAGTAGTTTTTGCCCACCACGTCTCTATGACTAACATGATGCATCTGTTCCAATAAAAAGTAGCGCTTACTGCCAAGGCTTCTTTCATTTTATCCAGGCTATTACGACTTTGAGTCCAGAAAGTTATACCTACTCGGCATTCACACAAAATGGGAACTTATGACTGGGGAAGGAATTCTAACGAAAAACCAGCCCACTCTCCCACTTTGCAATAATCCAACACACAAAACCTAGGGGAGTATTCAGGATAACAGGAACAGGACAACGTCCACAGTCAGCGGGGACGTTAGCTAGTTCTGCTGTATGTCGGCTCTAATAAGAATTTATAGTTGACAGAACTTAATAAACTTAAAGGTAAATTCAATTTAAAAACTTCATTCCGCCAGGATACAGATTTCAGTTGTGGTGGTGAATGAATGCGAAGCAAAATGCAGTACATGCAGTACAACACACCACCATGGACGAACTGAATGAACCCTACTACTCCTCGGTGCACAATTTCAGTGTTTTTTTTTTTTTTTTATAAAAAACTTTACTTTTTTCAGAACTTCAGTTCGAAAGGAAGAGTACCCTTGGGCCAGGGTAACATTTGCGAATGCATGAAGAGCTCTTAAGTTGAATTGTCGTGTTTTGTATACGAAAAACACACTATGGATGCTAGAGTAAGAGGGAGGGGAAATGCTATTTTTTCACGGTCAGTGATTCGTTTACGTTTGTTAATGTCCTGCAGATTGCATCCTGCAGTTTTTTTTTTTTTTTGTTCATAATTTCGTAAATATTTTCAGGAACGTTGACTTTTAACGGACATGGTATGAGGGAAATGAGGGCACAAGGCAAGTCCATTTTATGTTCATTATACGGTTGGTCGGTCTTGGGGGCCAAAATGTTAAATATTATCAAAGAACACAAGTTGACAGTTTTGGAGTTATTTATGGCAATATTTGTGTTTTAATAAGTTTTCTTCCGACCAGTATGTGAATTTAGTTTAAGTCGCAAGGGAGATGTACCAGAAAAACTTAGCTTGAGTATTCTCAAGGAGACAGTTAGTGTTCAGCTTCGTGACCGTAAATGCATGTTTTAGATTCGAATAAAAGGAAAAGAACTATATTAGCTTGATGTGGAACCAGGCGGATATTAGAGAAATTAGTAAGGAGTTATGTCATTTTGTACTATCAAATCTCAAGAGCTCTCTTATTCATCTTGTTTACAGCGTGATTGATGAGTGATATTCTACTATGGAGACACCAAAGCTTGTGGCTTGCTCATATGGATCCCTGACTTAAAAATAAAATGTAGAGGTGTCTGCCTATAAAAGTTCGTCTATGAGGAATTGGGCATCCGATTGATCGAAATAGCCTCTAGATGCAAGGACAATGATTGTTTTAGATCGCAGTACTGAGATGGAAATAGTAAAGTGCTTTCCAATAGGCACTTGACAACTTTTAACTTAATTTGTGAACGCAATCTTTCATTAATCATCAAACTGTCACTGTCAATTAATTCAGTAAACTCAACATTTTCATCATGGGAAAGTACACGAACGAGCAACGTCTACAAATTAGAAAAATTTTCTACCGAAACTCGGAGTCGGTGATCGCAACTTTAAGAGCGTTAACTCGGTCGTGACGATCAAAATCAGTCAATTCCACGGCGTTCTCAAGAATTGGGCATCGCTTAGACCACATTATGGCGTATTTTCCGTAAGGATCTTGGTTTACACCAATACAAGATCAAGCTGACTCAAGAATTAAAGTCGATGGATCATTTGAAGCGACGTACGTTTTTCGATTGGGTTCTGGAGAAGAAGCGCCAAGATGATGAATTTCATCGCAAAATCATCTTTAGTGACGAAGCTGATTGATTTTGATCAATGGGTTCGTCAATAAGCAAAATATGCTTTATTGGTCGGGTGAAAATCCACATGCGCTTCATTAATCACCACTTCATCCACTAAAAATAACTGTTTTGTGTGGTTTGCATGCCGGCGGCGTTATTGGGCCATATATTTTCGTCCACGATAACGATCGTCACGTTACTGTGAATATTCAGCGTTATCGCGCCATGATTACCGATTATTTTTAGCCCGAATTGAAAGATATGGACTTGGACGACATGTGGTTTCAACAGGATGGTGCCACAAGCTACACAGTACACGTTACAATCGATTTATTAAAGAGTTAGTATGGTGAGCGTGTTATCTCAAGTCGATTGGTTGCCTCGTTCGTGCGATTTAACGCCGCTTAAATATTTTCTGTGGGGCTACGTTAAGTCATTGGTCTATGCCAACAAGCCGACGACGTTGGAAGAGCTCAGAGCCAACATGAACGCGAAAAGCAGCCGTTTCTGCCGAAATGTTTGTTTGTTTAATTATCCAACAACCGAAGAATTGAAATGTCATTTACTACACAGTGCTGCCAAACTATGTGTTATTATTTTGCTAAGCTCTGATGTCGTTTTTTTTGTTTCTTGGCTTGTAAAAAGGTTGATATAAAAAAGAAATGCGAGCCTTTAGATAATTTATTATTATCTCGAACTTAAGGACGTAAGGGCGCAATCTATAGAATCCGTCGTTCCGTCGTTCCGTTGATATTCAAGTTCACGTTATATCGGATATAACAGTCACATATATATTCATTCAGACATCTGGAGACAAAATAATTAATTGAGCTACTATTCCCCAAAAATTGTATTCCTTCAATCTAATGACATTTGTCTGCGCCCCCTAACAAATTGCTTCCCATTTACTTTTATGATCTAATTTACTCGCCGAAAATTGTCACTAAATTCATTTCTATTTCCTGTTTCTTCCAAAACTAACTGTGATGTATGTAGAGCAGAACCCACTTTATCACAAGATAACTCATCAGCATCTAAATCTTTGTGTAACCCATGCAATCTAACAAACATTACTTCAAGCCGCCAATTTTTGTCACCAAATCTGTTCAGGTCGTGACTCTAACCCTTCATTACCTTCACAATCCTGAGTAATCTTCGGATAAAGCACTCTATACAAACAAATTGAAATGAATCCAAACATGACTCCCATAAATCTTCGTTTATTGAGGATCCCTACACATCCTGCTTCACTGTTTTTATTGTAGATACACAACCATACCATGCCATGCCGTACCCCAAACACAGATAGCACACGCCAAGCTTCATTACAATTTCTATTTCTATTCCAAAATCAGAATCCAGAAAACACGACCCGAACATCGACAGCAATTCCATTGCCAGTGTTTCGAATGGAATTAACATCGTTAAGTAGCCACACCCAGTCTGCCTTTGCTCAATACGACGAACACTCCCAGTGGAGCCTGGAATACAACATACAACATACAACACATAAACAAGGCAGAGCAACTTCACAGCTCATCCGACGCCATTCGGTAACACCTACTTAATTTATTTCACCCCAGGACATCATTTGCATAGATCACAGTACACGCTCTGCTTTTGGGTATATCTCTCTTTTACTCTAGCTCACCCATATACACATACTGTGTCTGATTGTCAGCTAAAGGATTACACCATGTCCTGACGCCAGAGCAGAACAAATTTTACCCAACGCCAGAGTCAAGAACCGACCAAACCGAACAGCATCACAACACCAACAGCAGAAAAGCTGTAAAATTACTTTCAACTAATTACTTGTTGTGTGAGTGTTTCCTGTTTGTCGTCACCACAATCTAGAGTGTATCTATTGGTTTTATCCTAAAACTATAGTCGATATGTGGAGGCGTTTTGTTGTGGCCACTTTTGTAGTCATCCATTGATTGAATTAAAAATATATTGTTTACTATGGTACTATCCATTAAATCGGTGGGATCATGTCCTTATAGATTCCTGATTGGCACTGAGATGAGACTAAGTGGTGCACCTTAGTGTAGTTTATTTAGTTTAGAAAAGATGCAGTAGTACTTAAGTCAATTAAGTATTTAGTACTGGCGCCCTAATTCGAGTACAGTGGATTTAAGTGGATTTTTTTTATTAAATTTCAAGTTGGCAAGGCAGTGTTTTTGTTTAGGCTAAGTGCAGCAAGGATTTCCAACTACCACCCTGCAGATTCATAACTAACTTCTTTGTGAACGTATTGGAGACGGAAAATAAAAGACAAGGATTTGAGAGAGGTGAAGATTGTTCCCATCTTGTTCTACACAGTAGCGGAGGAGTCAACGATAACCGTTAAGTCAAACGAAACGAGTTACTTTAACATATTCGGATCACAGCTCCATGAAATATTTCAAGAACTTGGTAGGAATATAGACACTGGGCCGGATGAACTCTCAATAAATCATCTGCAGAGCTCTTATCTCTGAAGTGGGTTACAGGTATCGATGTAACCGACCCTTGTGTTGAAATAGAAGGATCTGGCAATGCAAACCAACAGACTCGAGTACCGATGAGTTTACTTGTTGTCTGCAAGTGAAATGCTAGGTTGTACAAACAACGTGTGGCGAACAATTTACAGAGGCGTTAGCTTATGTCATAATTAAGAAAAAATTATGCTCACACGCTGTCAAAATTTAAGGGCTCTCATAATTGCATTACGCGACTGATAACAAAGCATTTTTGTGATGATGATCCCATCTTTATCATGCGAACGAAACCGAAACGTGTAAAAACAAAAGTGAACGGAAACTGGAGGAAATTGATCGATGAAAACTGGGCTTACATTTGGGCTAGATAATTTTACTCCTACCCCACTGTGCGTCCTATATCTTTTCATAAAACTTTGTGCACGAAGTTAATTGTAGCCGAAGGGGTATTTTTTTTTTTGCCAGATAAGTAGGTCAGCAAAGGGCTGTATATTAATTACCAGTGCATTTAATTTGATGGTATTAAAAATCGATTAAGGTAGGAGCCGGGGTTTATTTGCTGGTAAATTGTAAGCATAAACTATTCATGGAAAGGTTTTTTTTGCGTTTACATATGAACAGGACACGTTATTTAAAGTGCTAAAACGTGACGCTATACAGTAATATCCGTGCACTGTCGTGTCAATGAAATTGAATTAAATCATGGGTTTTTTTAACGACTAGTCCTTGATGCCTATCACATAGATACTCGTATATAGCTGTAAGGAATTTCCGGTGGTCTTTTGCATTTTAACCTTCGAGTATCACGAACTACTTAAATATGGATTTTGATTTCGGTTGTTGGACGTTCTCTAACCTTTTTATTTTTTTTTCTCCTGTTGCAGTCAGCAAACTGCATAAATTCAGCGTGGCAAAATGCAGGATCAACTTTATCCCGCTGGTCTTGTTTGTTAGCATAACCTAAAAAAAGTAATCAAAACAAAAAATAGTGGCAAAGAGCAGAAAATGGTTAAAAAAAAAAAAGGGCGAAACGAAACAACCATTATCGTTTGTTATCGTTTGTTTAACACTAAGACTTATTAGCATCACATCCGCAGAAGTTCTGTGTTCTCGCATCAACGCTCGGGTGCAAGGAAAACTTTAAAACAGGATTAACAGACTCATACCGTGGAGTTGAAAATGTTGTGAAATAGTACGAGCTAAGTGTTGGATAAATTCTCGAATAAAAAAGTAGAAACAATTTTCAGTGAGAACTTTGAACATGGAAATTGATGAATGTCTAAGGGCATGGTACAAATGTGTTATCCTTTTTGCTTCCATTTGGTTATGCGCTTTAGTTTGTTTTGGTGGGATTGTTGTCAAAAATAGTTGTACATAACAAAAGTGTATGGAATGAACTAAGCCCAAGGGGATTTATTTTTTAGAGGAAACCTAGTTTTGGGTGGCCTTTGATGATATAAAACTGGACGAGGTTAAATCGGTTTTTGTTGAAAATATTTACATTGGAAGCTAATGCTTTCGCAGAAGTCTTTATATTGGAATTTAATAAAAGAAATGTTTCAGGGCTACTAGTTGAATATACCTATAATCAGGTAGACGGTTTATAATACCACCTGTGAAGTAATATGTGGTGGAATAAGAACCGCAATGGCACAGCGGGGAAACAGCAATATCTGATAAAATAGACTGGTCAAATATAGATACGAAGCAAATTTATGGAGATGGAAATTAATAGCAATTATAAGGGCTACATATGACGGGTCCACATGTTACGTCTTGCACAGAAGTAGGCTGTCTGAGGAATTCAAAGTCCAAGCATAAAGAAAAATATACGTTTGGGATGCTATCCATAGTTTGGCGAAGTAATGCAATTCGCTTAAACACCAAGCTACGACTGTTCCGTTCCAACGCTGAATCCGTGCGTGGATGTGGTCCCTGCATAGTGACCGTCACTATCACGAGAAAGCTGCAAACGTGTGTAATAGGTGCCTGCGCTACATCTTAATGATATTCCGTATCTCTAACGAACAGCTTTATCAGAGAACGGGCCATAAGCCTACAACTATACGACGACGAAAGTGACAGTGGATTGGTCACACTTTGCTTACCCAGGATGGCAGCATACGCGCGCAGAACAGTGGAGAAGGAAGCACGGCAACTGGGAAAGATTTGGGGAGAGCTGAGGCACATTTCCAGAAACCGCATCCGATGGCGTTGTAGATGCCCTAGGATCCACAAGGGGATACAGGACATAAGCGAAAAGCGAAGATTTATGGAGATCTGCTTGACGATTGGTCAAATAGGTACTGATTGGTAAAAAATTGATTGTACTACATTTTGAACTTGCTTAACCTTCTTGTGATAGTCCAAGCATATTAGCACATTGTTCAGAATCTAAGTTCTAGACTTGGCAACGGATAGGTAATGATAAGCTTTTGACAAAGTTTAGCTACCGTATCAGGACTAAGACTGGTTTTGGAAAAGCTTTTCGACTTACCAAGCCAGATTTCTTAACTCAAACAGGAGTTCATGCGATGTAGCCTTGACATTGACATTGACATTTCAGTATGACCTTGGATCATAAAGCCTACGCGTCATAGTGTGTGGAATCTTGCAATATTCTTTAACTCTTTTCGACTGTGGTGCGCTATATTCTTCTCTAACCACTGTATATCCTGCCATCGGGTACCATTTGATCGCGAGCTTAGATATGGATCTATTTTCTTTTCTATTCTTTCGATAACCTATTCCCTGATAAAACTGGAATTAGTATTGGGAGCTGTCGAAGAAAAATTCAATAAATTTTTTCAATACCTATAAGCTCATTCATTCGATAGTCGTTGACAATTGAATCTTAACGATTTCATTCGTTAAACATTTGGTTCGATTAATTTTTTATGTATAAACGAATATGTACAATCGATAGTTGAAATTATCCAGTTACTATTTATCGATATACTTGTTCGCTCAATAATTAGCAATAGCATCTATTTAAGAGGCGGCAATGTGTTTTGCGAAACTCATTAAGCCTGTAAACTCGTTAAATGAAAATGACTTACTCGTTAAATTATAAGTTATTGCACAGAGCTATGTATGCATACTGTGTGAATAAATGTTGGTACCATTTTGTAACCAATTACTGTGAGATATAAATTAGCTGCATAACGCATTTAAATTTTAAAATACTTTCTGTGTAATCGTGGTAAATTAGAAAATTTTAATAACTACTATTGTAAACGTGCACAAAATTTGTTTGGGCGTCAGGTCATTTCATTACATTCATAGTTTATCTGCATAACAAACAATTGATTAAAATTAATGCATATTCTCAACTAGTTTCACAGAATATTCTATGAAATAAAACCCCACTTATTGTGTATCTATCTATGGTATCTACCTCATGAATAAACAAAACCACTCTACCAGAATCCATTAAAATTCACACACAATTATGTTTCTGATATCAAAGCAAAAATAATTCCTATTTGTAATTATTGCCAAGCCGAGCCGACCACATATGCGCCTCAAATGAATTTCCATTCTGAAAACTCGTTTATCATCTGTTTGTATGCCCAAGAGTAATTGAAAGCGATAGGACAATAAATCATATCAAATTGTTTACACAAACTATTAAAAACAATTCACATCCTGCCAGATCCATATCCTTTTGCATATCCTCTCTCGTCTGTTTATATCTATTCCATATCCGATGTAGGCTTTATGGGTTCACTGTATCATCCCTATTGCAGAGGAGAAATCCTCTTTTGTTAATTGTGAAATGATACAGCTCCAGGAGATACAGGATTCTATCCTAATGATATGACATTTATTAGATTTCAAATAAACTTCGCAACGGTGATAACGCACTAAAGTTTGTTTAAAAAAGTTTTTCTCTTGTCCTATTCCATTTGAGGGGATTTGGGAGAAGACAAGGTGCTTAACTCGACTTATGTTTTCACATGAACACACATCTTGGTTTTGATAAAGTGGATTATACAATATATTTTTAAAAAAGTGTATCCAAAAGCAGGTGTGGGTTGCGTAAAGTCGGGGAACTATTGTGTGCCTAGAAAAGAGTTTAGGCCTGTAGCGTAGCAACCCAGTTCGTAATCAAGTGGTTGTTTTAACTTTTGATGGTAGTTCCTAGATTATAAAGACACTTTTACTTATAAAATTAATTCCTTTTGAAACGGATTCCCTCACAACGTTGGTAATTGGGTTTTTAATGTTCCAGTCCCAACCATATCCATTCCGCTTTCCACACATTGCGTAAAAAAATACTCTGAATTATAAATAAATGCAAAAGTTACATATTACTGCAATAATTTGGACGTAACTCAAAGAGAATGAGTTTCAAATTCCCGTCCAGCAACTCTTTCCTTTTTATGCTATTGTCTTCCAATCTTTCCATCGTCTATTCCTTTTATATCAACCAGGACATTCATATCTCTTATGAGTAGGTTCAAAATGATCTCTTTAAATGCGAACATGCTTATTACCATCAACCGTTTTATTAAGCTTTGTTTTTGGAATTGGCAACACTTTTTCCCGTGACATACAATTTGACAGCTGATACTACTTTTTTATGCAGAGTCGACGGAACGATTTGGGATGGAGATGAGATTTCGATCTGAGTATTTCTACACTCCGGTGGAAAAAGTGTTCTAGGTAAATAAGCGAAGTGTTGATTCAACTATTCAACAAATACTCACTTCTGTGTCCTGAATCGCCTTTAGTCGGGTTGAACCTGGCTTCAACTATGCATATAAACGGAGCTTTAAATTGGTCTGATATTATTTGCTGTGGGAATATGTGAAGTAGAAAGTCTACGCCGATAGACCGCATGGCAGAATTGGAGCATTCTACGTATTCTCGCCAAAAGCTGCTCAAAAATTTGGACTTTCAGTCTGCGTTATAGTCGAGGCATATGATCCAAGAAGAACGTCAATTTAAATAAAACACAATTAATTTTCATATTTTGTTAAAAAATATACTTAAGATATTAATTTTATTTAAAATAATTGGCCATTTTTCCATTTATACAATTTAGTTTTTGTTTTTCTTTTGATAAAAAATAATTAAAACGCCAAAAATTGTATTCCTTATAAGCACAGCAGTTTTCTTTTTTTTTTTGTTTTAAATATTTATAATTATTTTTATTTAAATTTTATATTTAATATCTTATGTTTTTTATTTAGTTTAGTTGATTCGATTCGTTTTTTTATTTATTTATTTATTAGAAATATATAATATTTAAAAATTTACAGAGAAATATTATTTTGTTTTTTTCTTGAAAAATAAAAGTTTTGGAAAAAAAATTTTATGAAGAAATTATAGTTCAGTTTGTTAGAGAAAGGTATGTTACAAAACTTAACAAAAAATTGTTAGGAAATTATATGATTATATATAAAATACAATAAAAAAAAAAATATTTTAAATAAAATTTCAACTCAATCCACGGTAACACCATACAATTAATTGACACAAACATTATTTACTTTTGTTTAACTTTACTTCACATCAGTTATTTTTATAATTACACATTCATATTACATATAAATTACATAATTTTATTTTGTTTTTATTTTCATATAAGAAAAATTGAAATCTGCCTTTTCGTTAAGGGTAATTGGAGAGTTTTTTTTCGTGAAACGAATGGCTAATGGTAGATCAATATATGGATAATAGCAGGAGGGAAACATGTTTGCTTAAAGAGTATTCGTTGTATAAAATTAATGGGCTATTTTTCGCCTAGGACTTGAAATAAACTTATATCAACTGCTTAATTATGTAGGCCAGAGAGGTATGAAAGCTTCTTGTTTGACACCAAAGCAACTGAAAAAGCGTAGAAAAGCTTCAACAGTCTACAGCTGATTTTGGAAGGTGATCGGTAATACAGTTCATTCGGCGCATTGGTTCAAACCGACTAAAATGTGTCACGTAATAAGATGGCTAACAGCTCCTGAGAGAAATGAAAGAATACTCTAACACTTTCACAAGGATATCGTTTGTTCAAATGTCTATAAGCAGATAATTCAACTAAGTTTGATTTTGACTTGAATTTTGTATACACCGCTTTAAGTAATTTTGCCAGAAAGTTCTAAATGTTCAAATTTGCCGAAAATGAAAGATCTGAGACCCTTACTGACTAAAACTACGAAAATCTACGAAATTTCACGAAAAAATAGCCAATTCCTGTTTCCGTACGCTAAAGTTTCGTAGTTCTTCACAGAAGAGGGAGCTTACGAGAGAATAAGAAATTTCCGCAAGCTGCGAATTTTAGTCCAAGAAATTTTATTGGACAAAAATATGAGTTCTGTCAAATGGATATGCTGTTGTTGTCTGACAAGATAATTTGATGTAAATCAATACAATAAAAAGTGACGTTGTTTTCAACGATGTGAAAAATGCATTGTGAATGGATCATACACGCAGACAGTGCATCCTGAATAACCACGATGCAAATGACATTTCTCATTTTCTCATTGCGTGTCTGGAAATTATTTCATAACTTTAAAACACTTTTTGAACTTGGAGTAATGAACGTGATAAAATTGTGGTAATTTTCCGATTGAATTATGTCCATAGACAAACTAATATAGACGGTCGCCTTTAGTCGATTTGATCATTGGCTTCCACAAGAGCAAAACAATCACCGATTTTAAATATATTCTGACGTTTCCGGCAAAGTCAAATCGGAGCTCACGCTACATTTGCACTCGGCGGTTGTTTTTATGGAGGCAGCCATTTTTTTTGCACATTTTGTTGTTGTTAATTGAATGACAGTCTGCTGGAAATGTGGTGTGCAAAAGGAAAGAAAGGGACGCCACGATTGTTTTTATAGTTACGTCTTGTTCGCACGTTCGTTCACATGTATTCACAGTAGGAATTTTCAAATCGGCGTATCTTACAAAATGTTGGGTAGGGGAACATGGTTTATCTATGATCATGTCATTTCAAAACGTCAAAAATTGGAAAACATCACAGTATCAAAGGTACCACAAAATTGAAACGTTAAAACAGCTTTTTGGGACATTTTGGAGTTCTGCTATCATTTCAATCGAAAAGTGTTGAAGAAGGTTGAAAAGCATTTTAAAGGCCGCAGCAATTGGAACATGTTTGTGCAGTCTTCTCTGGATTGTTTTAGGTTTCCTAAGATATATTGGCGTAGAATTATTTTCAATTTCATAAATGAAACCTAAAATCTGACACGACAATCACCCGATAGTCGAATAGGTCTAGCATAAACTTTCAAACAGTCAGGGTAGGAGTAGTGTGGTATAAAGTCAACAGAATTTGCGAAAAAATAAGTATTCGTTCTAAGATAAGTGACAAATTTGACTTGAATTGAGCTAACTCTCCAATACACCTAATATCGCATTCTAAATCTACACATTGCATCGATTGTTAACAACATAAATATTGTTTTTGTTTGTTTTTAGAAAAAAAAGCCCATTCACCCACACTTATAAACATCAGCCAGCTAGCATAGCATACCTAACCTAAAATTGCTTTATCAGCGCCCGAAAATATAAAAATAGTTACAAGTTTCACAGAAATGAGACAACAAAAGCCCACTTATGATTTAAGCCCAAAGAAGAAAGTAAAAAAGAAAACTAAAAACTTTAAATCTACCAAAAGTCTACAAGTCCTAACTAACCAGATTCTCGACGTCCGACACCATGACCTCCAGGTCTGAGGGCAGTTGCTGTTGCTGTTGTTGCTGCTGTAGCTGGTGCTGATGCTGGCTTTGATGGTGATGCCCTGAAGATGCACTACTCCGACTACCTCGTCGAATTTGATTATGGTTGCTGCTGTTACTATGACTACTGGGACCGCTACTAGACTGTTGCAACCACTCGAAGGGGCGCGGTGGCGGCGGTTTGCTATTGGTATTGGTATTGGTGTCATCACAGGCGGCAGTGGGGGGGCGATTGTTACTAAAACTATGATGATGATTGCTAAAACTATTAAGACTACTGCTAGTATTGCTGCTACAACTAGGTTGAGTTGAATTCGAAGAAGAAGCGGACGACGCTTGGCGTTGAAAATTCGCCGCTGCCATGTTCAGACTGGCACGTGGTATATTACTGAAGCTACCGCGTGCTATTGATCCACGATGCGGTGGTGGTATGGGTTGTGGTACCGGCGGTAGCGGCAACACTGGTTGAGTATTGTTGCTGGAACTGCGTTTTAAAGGCGGAGGCTGTTGCGGCGATGGCGTCTTGGTTTCATTCGTTGTGGAGTTCTCACGACGCAGATTCAAATTTGAATTGCTGCGTTTCGTTGGCAGTTGAAAGTTGCCCGTTGCCGCGGTTGACAACGAAGTCTTTAAGTTCAGACTACTGCGTTTCTTGGACTTGGAAAGATTAGTCTGGCTGCTACTGGGGTGAATGAGATTCTGAGTGCTGCCAAAGTTCCGACTCAGGTGTACAGAGTTGTCGCTATATTTGCGACTAGCTGGATTCTTTGCAGCGTTTGATATGGAATTGCTGCGACTGTAGCTATGTGGCTGTGGGACAGCGGCACTGAGATTTGTATTGCTCGAGCTGCGACTCATGCGGCCCGAAGATTTCGATGTACTAGGTTTGGGATCTTTAGCAGGGCATGAGGCTTCTGCTGCAGCCTGCATATTCTCATATAGTGGAGGATTATCGACTGGAATCGGGGGAGGTGGGTGCTTGGGATTAAGAGTCTCATAATTGGGCTCACTCGTTGTCAAAACTTGACTTTCTTCCTCGACATTACGGCGCAAGAGAATAGCAGCACGTTTTCCTCGCTCACTACTCAGCTTGTCTGGCACCACTGCTGCGGCGTTAACTCTCTTCTTATCACTGGAGCGGACCTTACGTTTCATTTTATTCAGGCCGCTTCCTATCACATGCGTTTTTACTGCCGAGTTTTTCGACAGCCGCAAGGAGAACTTGAATGGAGGCTTGTAGACCACTTGGAGTTTAACCTTTTCATTGCTAAGGTTACCCACCGACTTGGTCTTTTGAGGCGACTTTTGGACAAGTCGCTCGGGCGTAGATTGTGACTTGGACATAACCTTGCGCACCTTCGATGAGTGCTCTATATGTGACAGGGGCTGTGACACAATAGGTGATTCCAAGAGCCACTTGTGGACCTTGCCAAACGTATTCGTATGACCGCTAGATGCCATTCGAGTACTGTTTGAGTAATCTATGATCTCCTTATGTTTCTTGCTGGACTTGACCTTTGACTTTGATTTCGAATCAATGGATTTCGCAACAACAGGGATGTCATCCGTTGCAGTGGTGGCGACAGGCGCTGGTGTAGGTTTCGTTGTCATTCCTGGAATTGGTGCCGCTACGCGATTCTTTTTGCGTGGGGCTTTCTTAAGTGCAGCTTCACGCTGTTGTTTCGAAGTGAAGATACCTTGTGACTTGTTTTGGGTACCGTTCGGAGTACCATTAGCAGATTTGCTAATAATCTTGGTTTTCATGGATCTTTCGCCACGGACTTTCTTCTTAAATGGAACTTTGGTACGGACGGCCGTGTGTACAATAACACCGTTATTGTCTTCGGGTAGACGAACGGTCTCCGTGGTTGCACTGTGGATTATTGTGACCGATTTCAGTTTCAAGTTGGAACGCTTCGCCAGAAGTTTCGTGCTGAGGATCTGCGAAAAAAATGGTATGCAATCAGTGTGATGGTAAAAAATCAAATTTGAGTTAAGTTTTTAGCGATACTTTTGCAAAATGGGTGAGGTGAGGGTGAAAACAAAAATAAAATGGAGTAAAATTCAATCGAAGGCAAAAGGGCAGATGACAAATTTAATTTACTTGAAGTTCCCCCGTCGATGTATTTGACATTCTATGGCCAAGCATTTTATTCTTTGACAGCTGTCAAGTAAATGGAATGCGACAAACCATGGAAATTCACTACAAAAAATGTTATCCAACGCACAATACTTACTTAAAGAGTGATATTTGTCTAATGGGAGAAAAATTCAAGCAGAACTTACCGCCCAAACAATGAAACCAACAATTTGACTGACATTTCTGCCTTTAAGTGGAATGAGTTTGACAATGAATAGCAATGACAACTTGAGGGTGATTCCAATCCAACATAAACCCTACTACGATGTGTATAACAATGTGTGGTGATGTTAACCTTTCCAGAAATTGTTAAGTCATCTTAACTAGCCCCAACAATGCGTGTATACCACAAATATAATACGACAACGACAACAATGACCTAATAAACTACCAATGAACATCATGAACACAACTCTAGTGGCACATAATAAACGGCAATGCGGCATCCTTAGCCTCCTCCTTTTCAATATGACCTATACACAAGACAATATGGGGGAGGTAAGACTCCATTTTCCACGCTCCAATGGACACATTCAATGATCATAACCATCGTCATGATTCTCCTTCGCTTGGCCTTATCTCTAAACTATCCGTAGCTGAAAAATAATCTAGCGATACACATTGATAGACAACCATAAGCTAGCTCTTACACACCCACACACACATAACTTACTGTTTGCCTCACAATCGTCGTTGCCTTGGTTGTCGACGGCGACGACGACGACGACGTCTCTGGCCATTTGGCCAATAACCCGCACAAACTGGTAGCATCACCATCAACAACAACAACAAGAACGAGGAGGATAAGAAAATTCAATCGGAAAACAAATAAATTTCCACACAAAACAAAAAAATAAAAAATAAAATAAAAGAAAGAAAAGAACAAAAATAAGGATAAGGAAAGGGATAACCGGATAACCATGTAGGGGAAACGGAAATCCGACAACAAAATCCTATAAAAGGCGATTTCCGCCACCTCCACCGTCACATCGAATGCAAGTAGAGTACTTACCAGCAAAAGGAACACTCCCAGGACACCCAGAGCCACTGCATACCAGTTGGTTTGTATCCATTTCTTGAAGGACGCTATACTCTCCTCGGACAGCAGAAGTTTTCTCAGCGTGGCCAATGGACCGGAAGGATCAACTTCACGACATTTCTGGAAGACATCACAGTATCTGCAAAGAAACGGAAGTCGATTTATTAACTTATAACACAGACTGCGGGGGCAGTCTCTTCCAGCTGTAGGCTACCTACCCATTATAGTCATTGCATGGCGTTCCCGGCTTAGCGAACATATCTGGCACATCGAATGGCGGTTCGTTCCATTCGAAAGAACTGCGACAGGATTGTCCCTCGCCCGGTTGCTTGCAGCATAGTTCACAGGATTTAGTTTTCGGGTCACTAGGTCCCGGTATGCATTGACACGATTCCAGCCCGTAAGCAAGGCATATACTGCCGGTGCACTCGCCCATGTAGCAGACGAACTCCTTATTGCAGATGGTCTTGTTGGGCTTATTCACCGATGGCGGACACTGCGGCATACGTCCATCACAGAAACTGGGATCGCGGCAGCCGTTGTCATCGCGGCACTTGTCGCCGAACTTCAATTTGCAATCGGTCGTACAGCAAGGTCCTTGCGAGGGACTGCACATGGCACGTGGTGTCAACGTACATGGGCGCTCGTCGAGCCTTGCGTGTCGGGACATTGGGAAACAGCAGCTGTCCTTGCAGTCCTCTTCCCAACCGCAATCACACTGTTCGCCCGGTTCGACGACACCATTGCCGCAAATGGACGTCTGCGGTTCGGTGAAGCAGCCTTTGACGCTGCGCGCCTTAGCGTTGAGGACGGGTTCGATAGATTTCAGGGAACACGGTGAAAATTTGTTGTTATTGCGCTTGTCACCCGAGGTGGCACGGGCAAACATGATGTAGTTGCCATCCTCTCCACCGGGTGTGCATTGTTCTGGGTCGTGCTGCAAGAGACAAACAAAAAGGCAAAGGCAAATTAGTGTCGAGTCGATCCTGCTCCTACTGCTGCTGGAGGACAATGAAAGGTGTGGCAAATGACATGTCGCCGTAAACGCTTTTAACACACATATATGGACATGCATACAATTCCGTATGCACTCGGGTAATAAATTGAATTTGTCACTTGGGTGTCCTGTCAGCTTTATTCAATTTTTTTGTGGAATGATAAGGAAGGACATTCAAAGGCAATCCCATATATAGTCTTTGGGAAATGCCATCTGGAAATGTGGTGGTGGGTCATTCGTAATTGTGGTAGGATGTGCAGTAATGTAGGCCGAGGATTGTGTTAATTTTTAATGTACACATAGAGTGGGTCGTGGAATCGAGGATGGTCAAGGTATACTGCTTCCAAGATTGCAATTGTGTCGGGGAAGGTGTTGTTTGCAGAATCCGTGGGTATTTATTATGTAAATATTGACAACACTGTGCCTTGCAATTGATGAATGCGAATTATGTAATTGACCGAGTTTTTCTTTAACCCAGTTTAGAAGACAATGGTGTAGTTGACACGAACAAATACTTTAAGGATCTTTAATGGGAAGTCGGAATCAGACATGTGCCTGTGTTCTATCTTGATGCGTTAATTCAACTTCTTCTGGATTGTCTTCAGGTAGCAAAGTTATAATAGAATAAATGTTGTAGTACACGACATATTTCATGTCATATTGTTGCCTTAATCGTTCCACGATTGTCAGGATGCTCTAAGTAGGTGAGAAAACTCTGATGTCAAATTAGTTTAGAGGCACTTATGTATGTATCTATCCTTATACATGCCATGTGGTAAAGACACATTAGAAAAAGAAAGATGACCGACTGAAGAAAATTTAATACCATTGCCAGCACAGAGTCTGTCCTCTAATACGAAATGCCAGGACTGTGGAAAAAAGGCCAAAGGAGGAGTGGTAAATTTATTTAACAGCCCCAACAACACCAACCCATGTGACTGAATCTGCGACCCAAAACCTCTATAGATAGAGACGTTAGAGAAAGCCTAATAGCAGTACCACCTTCCTTATGCATGTAGGTATATTTTCCGTACCAGATCCTTTCAGTCTTCACATCAGACTGTGGCGGCTCAGTTGGCGTCAGAATGTTCTGGTCCTGTGAATGCAGATTCTCTTGTAGCAGGGCTGGCTAGAAGATTCATTTGGTGATCAGCAGGAACCAATTTGTTTTTGCCCTTGTTATGTGTGGGAAAATCTGTCTTAGATTACAATGCTTTAAGTGCAGCCTAACTATCCTAAGAACATCATTCAAACACGCTTAAAGTATTACAGATCTCAATGAGATGCACCTCATCCTGGAATGGAATATATCTCCCTTCATGTATAAAGACTTTGTTGTTGGGTTCAAAGGTATGTATCTGCTTCAACTTCAACAGATTCTGTCTTTGATCCAATCAGACCAAACTTCTTCAGACTTCTTCGAACTTCTTCTTCTGGTATAGAATTCCATTAGATCAAATTTTACTGTACAATATTTATTCCTCAGGAAGACTCTCTTCCGAGCTACATCTACAGGTTCTGAATCTTAGTTGACGATGTCTATTCGAAAAATTTTTCATCAATAGACGATGGCTACGTACGTGATAATGGGTCTCACCATCAATTGTACAGTCATTACGTTAAATTCTGACTAATAGACGTCTACGTTTTTGCCTGGGTCTTTTGAAGTCCTTTGAAGTCTTTTAAGTTAGTGATTTCATTGTCTACCCTGCCTTCAAAGACTTCAACTAAGTGAATGCAGTCACTGACTTCAAAATATTTCAAAGACTTCAACTAAGTGAATGCAGTCACTGACTTCAATGGACTTCAGTCAATGCTTCAAGTGACTTCAAAGAATGCAGAGCATTCAAAAAGATTGAATTTTTTCTGACTTCACCATTCTGAATGCTAAAATTGATTTTTTTTTTTCAATCTGAAGTCTTTATTGAAATCATTGAATTGAAACAAATCTACGTGAATTTTTAGTACGACTTCATGTGAATGCATTCCACAATGATTGCATTCTTTTACAGCCTTGAGATTGACCATGTATTCTAGTAGCAATACCGGTCGGTTGCTGTTGGGTACGTTTTAACAGACGAACCTGAAGTAAGATCTTAAGCGTATTCCCATTGGTCTGTCATGAAACTTACATTTTTTTACAAGTGCATTAATTTACACAACTCACTTCACATATGTATGTAGGTATTTGCATATCCTTTAAGATTTATCTCAATTCAATTGCATTACCCCCCCTGAAATTTACAAGATATCCTCAAAATTTAGTACAAAATATGTATGAATATGCACACGGTAAACAAAATCGACAATTTAACGTCTAAATATGCCGGAAGCCATCAGAAACTTTTTTTTTTCTCCCACGCGATCATTTATGCAGAATCTTTAAGTATAATTGTCACAAAAAAAAAAAAAAATAAGCCAAGGAAATTCGATTTCTGTTTTAACTTTTTTAGCTCACTTTTATTCTGCCATAAGCAGTACTCGTAACGTTGCCAATTGCTTAAACTTTAACGATTCGGCGCTATGTGTATGTGTGTGTGTTTGTCTGCACAGGCACCAATGTGCGCCTCAAGGAGTAAAACTTTTGTGTAAAATTTGTAAGCGAACAAAAACTTTTAATTACGAAAAATATCCTATTGAATTATTAATGAGTCCTTCTTCACACACATACGTTAACGTCACCAACGCTGATGCCGACGCCGCCTCTTCCGACTAGCACACAAAAACACAGTTCCATAAATGTAACGATGTTGAAAATATATCCCTACTCATTGCTTTATAACTCGTCCAAAAAAAAAAAGAAAAAAAAAATTTGGTGAGAATTACTTGTAACTCAGAGGAAAACCTACCCAAGGAGTTGAAAAAGTCTCTGAACAATATCCTTTTTCTCATTATGAAATTGCAAAGCAGCAAGGACACGTTGCTTTTCGTATTTCTAACGACTTATTCGACCCTTTCTTATATGCCACAGTGGTTGAGATGGCGTGGTTTTTGGCCAAAACATTTTTTAGTTTTGAACTCTTCAAAGCTTTACAGTGGATACGTGTAGCAAATTTTTTTGTCATATGTTTCTAGTTTGGTTTTAACAATGTAACATATGTATTAGAACACATGGACTCACATGTCCGATTAATAGTTTTGGTCACACAAAAAAATATCTATGCCCCACTGTAACTCGATAGACGGAGAACTGTATAAATAGATTTTTTTTTTTATGGCATCGATGTGGTAGTCCCCAGATGAAAATTCTTCTTAAAAAGGGATTCAAACATGCACACACGACTTAGAAGCAGAAGAAGAAGTGAAAAAAAAAACCAAAGAAAAACAAACAAGAAGAAGGATATTCAAACTTCCTTGCAAGTAGCGAATGTCACACATGCTTTCTCTTCAACTATGCTACCGTAAATGAACATAGAGTGTAGGTAGATAGTACACCACTGTCCCAACAATCGTTGCAATGCTCCCAAGAGAAATGGAAATTGCACGTTCTGGAGTAACTCTCCAATCCTTTCATCCTTTGCCGCAGCAATAGCTGTAGGGCCAAAGCAAAGTAATGTACGTAGTCTTTTGCTCATACGTAACCTCAAAATTGAGCATTCCAAAGGAAAATGAGTTTTGTGTCCTTGTTTTTATGGTTCTTAAGTACATAACAAATAAGATTCGGTTTGCAGAGCGTGTAAGCTCTGCATCACAACGTCCTTTTCGGTGTATAGATGGAGGCCACCCATCAGAGAGACAGAGAGAGAGAGAGAGAGAGAGAGAGTGGAGTGCGAGATTCGTGATGGTCATAGCAAAAGTTTCTAGCCCACTTTTGTCGTCATCGTTGGTCTACATACTACTTTGTGTGATTTTATGCGACTGATGGGTGGTGAATGGAACCGGGGGGGCACACAGAGATTCTTAGGGGATTCGAACGCCATCTGGTTAGGATGTGCTTTCTAGGACGATGAGAAAACTTTCATTTCCGATGGACCAGACCGCATCTATTTAATTTGTTTTAGTTAGCTGGCGAATGAGGGGAGAAAGGAGAATATTGTGGAAACATATTTGTTAGATATGCCTAATGAGACGTAAATAAAAATAAAAAAAAAAAAACTTTTCCAAATAAGTGAGCCAATGGCTAAATAAAAATGGCAAATGGAAAAAATATGTGACATATTTAATATTGGCTCTGGTATTTGATTTTTATGTTCTACTCTTGGTGTTTCGTTAAAGACAAATAAAAAGAACAATCCAACTACATATGAGGTAGAGGTCTTATTAGTGAAACTATTTTTATAGTGATTTTAGTATCTGGATCGGATTGTATTTTAAGTGCCGCATAAATATGACTTGAGACATTTATGGTATAATCTACGGATATGCATTTTGGGAAAAAAGGACGATAATTATGATGATGGTGCCTTTGATGGAAGAAACTAGCATTGCCTATTAAGTTTTCAGATGTATTGCATAGTTTTGATACCAAAATTTGAATAACTAGCAATCCAAATTGAATTAACAAGGCACAAAAGCTTCAGCAAGACCAAGTGGATGCAAAAAAAAACGGCTGTCACCTTAAATAATTGGGTTCTAAGCCTGGAGACAGATGGAATAGAGACATCATCTTCTTTGAGTATCAATTAAATGATGTGGACTTTCCTCCAGGAAACCATGTTAGGGGCATGTACATCTGACTCTGACATTATGGGTATGCCATCTGATGTATGTTACCGTGGTCAAAAAGGTTTGACTTACGTTGCAAGTTATCGGACTGCGTCAGGTATTCAGCGTAGTCGGAACTTCACAGGATCAGGTGCCAGCCGCTTTATAGAATGTGACAATATACAACTGCAGTACTCATTGGACTAGCATGTCACTATATTCTACACAAGAGTCACTCGTGCTTTGAGGAGCTTTGTGCCGATCTCTTCCGTGCAACATTGGAACCAGTGGAAATCATTGAACAACGCTAAGATGGACAAAAACCAGATCCATGACATCGTATTGGTTGACGAGAATCCCAAAAGTGCAGAATCTCCGTCAGTCGTTCTTCTGTGGAAAATCATTGAATCTGTCCATCAATTCCGATGAAGCAGTTGCCATGGAGCCGCAGTCCAAGCCGCCATCCTCAGTGGTGACAAGAGCAGCAAGATTCAGGTTGTTCTTCTAGTTGATGTCGCACCATTGTCCCTGGGCATTGAAACAGCCGAAGGAGTCATGGCAAATATCATCGAGCGCAACTGCAGAATACCCTGCAAACAGACTCAGACGTTCTCAACGTACGCCAACAACCAGCCGGGAGTAACCATCAAAGTCTTCGAGGATGAACGTGGCATGACGAAGGACAACAACCTACTGGGCACATTCGACCTCTTAGGCATTCCACCAGCACCAAGAGGAACGCCTCAAATTGAATTCAACTTCGATATGGACGCAAATGGTATTCTCAACGTGAAGACGGGCACCGAAAACACCAAGAACATTACAATCAAGAATGACAAGGGTCGCCTGTCACAAGCCGAAATCGACAGAATGGTCAACGAGGCAGAACGCTTCCAAGAAGAGGACGAGAAGCAACGGCAGAAGATTACAGCTTGAAACAGTCTGGAGAGCTATGTGTTTGGAGTTAAGCAAGCTCTAAACTAAGCCGGCGAAAAGATTACTCAACAAGACAAGGAGACTGCGCGCAACGCCTGCGAATTCACTGGCCGATAAAGAAGAATCCGAGGACAAGATGAAGAGTATATCCAGCATCTGCAGTCCCATCATGACAAAGATACACAGCGGAGGAGCAAGTATATCAAGTGGGCACAAGGTTGTGGTCAACATGCTGGTGGATTTGGCGCTGGACACGCTGGACCCACAGTGGAGGAGGTAGACTAAGAGGTGTTCCTAGTCAGAAGAGAGATTTATTAGACTGTTGCTATTGTCGCTGTATGCAAAAGCATTCCCTCATTCATAGTTGTTAATCTGTACAAAATAGAAGATTGTAGCTGCGAGGTACCTTGGCTGGACAAAGGTGAAAAATATGGTACTGCATTATGATTCTATAGTAACAGTCACGCTGACTTAATGTCCTAGTTGGTAAATGCAAAAATTCTCACAAGTTTTAATTCTCGAGCACTCTTCTCCAGGTCACTGGGATCGCGGAAAATAAAAATTCCCAAGGAGTTTGCTTGACAAGGCTCAGAAGGAAAGTGTTCAGGCTTCGAATCTGTGCAGAGTCTTCTTGCACCCAGGGTCAAAGTTTTCAGTAATGATTTGGTCTGAATGGATGATGTGGTGTATGATTTTACTTTCATTAATGAATCGCACCTTCAGATTCTTTCGGAAGACGGAAATATTTCAGTAAGAAAGGAAATATAGACTTATAGCAAAATTCCTGCATAACACGCAATTATCAGATGATGGCTTGTGGCAAAGAGAGATGTGCAGACACGTCACTGTTAGTGTCCAGGAAAGACAATTGCGTTCAAAGAGATGTATTAAGAACTTAAATTTGTTTGGTACCCCCTAGGGTAGCCCAATAAATCGCAGAAGTCACAATTAACCTCTTCGTAATGGACAACACGCAGTAACCAGAGGCAGTATAGAGTTCTTGTTTTTGGGGAAACAAGTAGACGCTAAAGGTACTGTCAGGCAGGATTACTAGTCTCATATTGGACAAAAGATTTGATAAGAAGAAATTCTTCTTGAAGTAGAAAGCTGGTATGACAACATGACACTTAAAAGGACAGTTCTTGCAGTTACTTTGATCTTCTTCACTAAGAGACTCCGCTCAAGAAAATTATTCCTAAAATACTGAGTTGGAACCTGGTACAAAGACAGGATGTGTGCAGTATCGTTTCCTTTTCTCTACGAACATCTCAAATCTAGAATCTTAATATGTTTTGCACCGTTTTCTGATATTTGCATATTGGTATAATCAGTGATAGAACGCAGTCTGTTGATTATGCTAGTCACACTGCCTTGGCACTCTTTGACTGCGAAGATGCGAGTTTTAATGGCATGGATTTCAGCGTTGAATGCAATGGAACCAATTCCCATAAATATCGTTTTTTTTTTGTTGTTGACTACGAAACAACATTCTCTTACTATGTAGCACAAAGAAAGGCTCTTTCAGGAGTTGATTTATGTATTTTCAAGTGTTTTACAATAGGTATATCCTGGTTTGTTCTTTAAGTTGAGTTGTAGTTAAGTAACACATCCAGCAACTTTGAATGCTGGTGAAGGTAAGTTTGTAGTATAGTTTAGTTGCCGCTGTCCTTTTATCACTGCAGCCAAACAACGTATGAATGGGTCGCATCATTATGTCTATGCCACCAAAGTATCATTTTGAATTTGGGAAGTTCTACTATATTACCCGCTTTCTGTCGCACAAGGTCCTTAGTACTTGACTTTTGTGCTATAATATGAGTAACGAATAAAGCTTCACCCTCCAGCAATGAATCTAAAATAATAACAATTTTCAGAACAAGTACCCATTTCTTTCTCTTCGCGTAGTCTCAATTGAATGGAGAGGGTATTCCTTCTATTTTCAGATGAATCACGTACTACAATAATAGTGCTGCCAATTCGACTCCCTTTTGATGTTTACAGATTGCCTTGCCACCACCTGGTGTTATGTGTTAACCTTCTCTCTTTTTTTTTTTCTCCATTACAACTTCAAAAAACCACTTATCATTTCTGTCAGAATTTTTTTTTGCTCAGACATTTACTACAAAACATTTTGTTGTTCCGCCAATCATAGAGCACAAATAACAGAACAACCCTCCCAAGCACATAGTACATAAATCAATCAAAGCTGAGTCAGGTGCTTTTTAAGAAATCATTCATTCAGACGGAACATTTCACACGTGACATTCTGAACTTTCCTTTAATAGTCCATTTAGGACCCCCCGCCCACCCAACTCACCGGTGATCCAAAATTATGACCAATTTCATGGGCCAGGGTGACATGTGAAACAGCTGGTGGTACGTGTTTTCCATAGTTTAACAGAGTTACAATTCCTGTATTCAGTGACTTAAGTGAACCTCTGTAGTGCTGAAAATAAAATACAAAAAAAAAAATGTCCAAAATTAATATTTCATGAATGTATACTCTGAACAGTCACACAAATTGTTTTAATCTAAATTTTGACGGATAGAAAAAAAAAATCTAATTCAATTTTCATGGACTTTTCAACGTCATGTCCAGGCAAATAAAATTCAACCTATTTGATGGATTTTTAATTTACCCACACCACCCGCAAGGACAACTAAACAACAACAAACCATCAACTAAAAGTCGATCTAACATCAAACGTAACTGACCATGGCAACAATGTTCACTCTAAAACATCGCTGGTGGTCCTGCAGCTGATGCAAAATGCATTTGCCCACCTCCTGGGAGACGGGACTCCCCAAAAGTTTCATACTAAACGAAAGGACGAATAAAAAAACGTCCGATAAATATTTCAAAATTGCTTTTTAACGATATAACAACGTGTGTGCTGCATATTCAAAAAAGTAATGCCAGAAAAACAGAAAAAAAAAACCAATTGAAATCAATGTGAAAGCATTCTAAAATCCCGAAGAGTTTTTTGAAAAAAAAGGGATAGCTACCTACTAAAAGGAAGCAAGGAGTATAGAATCAGAAATGAAAGCAAATTTATTCAGACGTAATCCAGGGTAATACTAGAGAGGATGGCGATTTACAGATTGATGTTATAAATAATTCAGGCAATGTGTGCTGCTTTTAATCCTTGAAAAGGATTCCTATTCTTATGCTTCCACAGAGACGAGCAGCAGAGACATATGCGCAAACAGTAATGCCGACAAGTTATCAGTCGACTTTAGTGGCATTGCGGTTAAGCATGGGTCTCGAGGTGGGTAATTCGAAATCAATCTCTTACGTCAGTCGAAACGATTTGGTTTTGCATTTTGTTGTTGTCAAAAGGAAGACAGTACATGACGAATAAGGGCGAGTGAATCTAGGAAGATACATAGTCAGTCACACCTATTAGCTATTCGGTAATCCAGCTGGATCCTCATGAGATATGGAGAATCTAGCGGGACCCTTCTTGCTGCTGGAGTCTTTTAACGGAGAGGTTTCAGCTGATTTTGTTCGTCGATTTTTCTCCAGGTATATACTGTCCATGTCCTGCGTCTTTTCTACGGTGGACCGAACTGGGCGAAGAACAGTCGAGACGGTGACGCAGGAGTTGGCCAGTGCTAGAAAACGTGCACAATTGCGTGTATGTGTAAAGAGGATCTACGATCCACAAGAAGATCTACGATCCACAAGAGGATCTATGATCCACAAGAGGAGGGTAGAAGTAAGTCGACTGATATTGAACCTAGGTCTGGTTTTGTTAGATCTTCTAATGGCAGGACTGCGTGGTTGGATGGCTAATATAAAACTACATCGGTTCCTCATCTGTCTGTAGGACGTCTAGAAGACTATTTCTAAAGCGGGAACTGATAGCTAAATAGCCATTTTGGCTGGAGGTTACTCGTCTGTCAGTTGAGATCCAGCTTTATGATCATCACAACAAAAACCAATTAATCTTGTGCTATTGTCCATCCGGCTGCCCAATCTGTGCCTCTTCACAACATATTTTAGCCCTTCGATGTCTCTGTCAACTGCATCCGAGGTCCCATCACTGTGATACGTAATTATCCTGCTGGCCACCTTATTTTTTCTTCTGTAAGACTCCAGGCTTATTTCTGTTTTTGGTTTTTCAAAACCCTTAGATGGGTTTCCAAAAATGATTACATACTTAACTTTGTAAGAAGACCTAAGAACCACCACTGTGACTACAACACTGTCTTCATTTTAGCGACGTGTAAGCAACAAAGTAAACAAATTCATTGCTTGCCCATGAACAAACGATTTAAATCACTTGTAAGTCCCTTGGGAGTAGGAACAAAAAAAAGGACATTCACTCAATGTACACCGTACGTTTGGTCTTTGTGTGAGGTTCTTATTTAAGCGCACAGGCAAACATAACACAATATTCCATGAACTGGAAGAAAAATGGCAATCAAATGAGGCCAGGATATCAATGTGAATGCATACATTGCGACATTTTTCCGACACTAGTCCATAAATCACGTTTCACTTTCCGTTTTGCCGGGTCGTTTTTTTGTGTGTTCTTTATTTTTTTACGAAGCCAGCAAGACCAATAGCGACGAATTCGCCGACAATGGAAGGACGAA
The DNA here is from genome assembly GCA_949716465.1 of Chalcosyrphus nemorum. NCBI lineage: Eukaryota > Metazoa > Arthropoda > Insecta > Diptera > Syrphidae > Chalcosyrphus > Chalcosyrphus nemorum. The sequence continues at coordinate 14,533,436 of OX454333.1, read as the reverse complement.
AACGTAACTGACTAATCGACGAAAATGTGTTTTATGCAGTTTGCATATTTTGTACGTTCGCCTTTTTCTCTTGTTCAACGTTTTTAAGCGTACGGAAGTGAAAAAGAGAATAAAAATGAAATGTCGACTTTTCCTCTGATGAAGTGAAGGAAAAAAAGGACATTTTTCATTTTAACTGAAAGGGAAAATGGAAAAAAAAAAACCGTCTCTCCTTTTACAATATATCCAACATACATTATATAGTCAACATGGTTAATCTATACATGCAGAGAAAGAGAATGGAAGAGGAAAGTAAAAGAAAGAAAATATTCAAATGAGTAATTGTATCGGAAAGGGAATAAGAGCAGGGATACTCAGATATGCAAAAGATCCAATGACCCAAATACAATTTAATTCATTTTTATTTCTCCTTCTGAGTTTACACAGGAGATGTTGGTCCTTCGTTTTTTTTTTTTTTCTTGGGACATAAAACTGGTGAATATTCAAATTTGAATTGTAATTTTTCAGAACCAAGATTAGAATCTGGGAATCGTTTGATCGTTAAGAGAGTTGTCGGATGTAGGCTTAGGCAAATTGCTCATTAGCTGGAAGTGAAGGGATTTTTCTCAGAGCACTTAAAGGCTCCAATAAAACTTTATAATCACGAGAATGGTTTTCGTTGAATTTGAAGGGCAATAAGATGAGTTATATTTTGGACTTTTTGCATAGGTTAATTTATTTTGTAAAGAATGCTTAAGGAGTCTTGGAAACTCAAGCTAACAAGATGGTCTAAATGGGTTCGAGTCTCCTCTGACACTAAATTGGACGCAAATCAACGGACAGGACAAAAATTTTGGAGGGCACGCTGGCGCTGGAGCAAAAATTTGAACTGAGAGAGAATAAACTGGAACCCATAAAGAAAGCTTCGAGAAAGTTTCATGCACACTATGAACATTTTTCTAAAAGATAGAGGTGAAGCCTGCTAATATTTCCTGGGCCTACACAGACATTGTGATGTTACACCTATCCTTAGATAAGGAGTCTCAAACTGTCTAACCTGTGGCAGAATGGCCTCGCGCCATCATACGGCTTCTTTCGAACTAGCCTTAGCTTTAGCTCTGAGTTCGCTTGTAGGGAGAAATAGACAAAATGAGAGATCATCAATTCTACGTTTATACTCAGAGAGAGCGAAAGTGTTTGCTCCAAGATCTTGATAGAACCACATAATTAAACATAGTAAATATCACGTCTTACGCAGAGGACACTTTTTTCAATGTCGAAAGAGGTATACGTCAAGGCTGTATTTTATCGCCCATTCTTTTTCTATTGGTAATCAGCAACGTACTCCATGCAGCTTTGTTAACAGGAGATAGACTCTAACATTTCACCTCAAACACCTCGACTACGCTGGCGATGTATGTTTGTTCTCTTATGTAATTTCGGACCTTCATCAAATGAAAGCAGGTCTCTAGAGGAAGCATGTGTCTTTGAGCTGAAGATTAAGATGGTTTAAACAAAAATTATCAGCCTAGAAAGAATAGATACTTTCCAGTATCTTGCGAATATTGTCTCTACCGATGGCGAAACCGAACTGGGTATAGGCAAATGAATAGGGAAAGCAAAGTAAGCCTTTATTTCAATCAGGTATTTTCAGCTATGTGGGTGCCGTGGAACAGTGGTTAGTGCGTTGGATTACTGCGCAACGGGTTTCAAGTTCGAATCCAGAAAAATACCATCAAAAGTTTTTTTCAAGGCCCCACCTTGTCATTCAAGAGTATTACTGTCATGAGAGAGCTTCTTAAAACCCATCAGCCCTTCGGATACGGCATAAAACTGTAGGTCCCTTCTGTATGTGCAAAAATGTATACCACGCACAACATGTTTAGTTGGGAGAAGCTAGGTCTTGGCCCTCTATGGGCTGCTTACGGCCTGATATTTATTTTTTTTATTTTTTTTTATGGATGCAGAACCTGGAGGCCCCTACGCATCTTAAGTTCTTAAGGATCAACTTAACCAATTCCAACTAATTGTTTCAAAAATAAAACTCAGCAGATGAATTACAAATTCTTTCTCTACAGATGTCGTGAGGACATCCATGAGCTAAAGAGCATTTGCCTTAAAGAAACTATTTCTATATATGTGGACTATAAAAAAAATCCTCCTCATGTGCAAAACTCCTACATTGATGGTGCATTCTATATACAGTGTTGGCCAAAACTAAAGCAACTAATACACCACACAATTGTTTTAAGATTTAACAAGTGCTTATGAGCCAGAATATTTTTTTTATTTATTTTTCCTGATATCTCTGAATATTATAGATTAGTATATAGAATCAGTAAACACTCTTATGAGTAAATTAAAAAAACAATAAATACAAAACTGAATTAAGGTCCATTTTCGGCTGGCCAAAACTAAAGCAACATTTCGTTTCTTTCTTCAAAAAACGATTTTCTGTTACGGAAAACAAAAAGTAACCGTTGTTTTGAGTATTTACTGCTATAGTACTACCAATGAACAAACAAGAAAAAATTGGACGATTTTCGGGTATAATTTTGCTGCAGAAGACATAAAAAGCAGCTCTAACTTATTTTGTAAAAATGGCAAGAAATAGTATTCTGAACGGACAAAAAAAAAATTCTGATTTTGAATATGTAATTACACAAGGAAATCTATGCTATATTTTACTCATAAATCAGTGAAACGTCGTTTAATAAAATATTATAAGGTCAGCAACTCCGTCAAAATGATTCATCGAGGGGGCAGGTCAGGAGTTAGGACGCACCGGGAAGACAAATATGTGATAAGAAAGATTAGGAGCAATCTATTCATGTCATCTGAGAGTTGAGATACGAATTGAACATGAATATCCGCACCAGAACGATTCGTCGAAGGGCAGTGAATGGTGGTCTTTCATTTTTCAGTGTCGTGAAGAAACCCTTTATTTGGGTCAAAAACAGAACGGCTTAATTCAAATTTACAACTGGCCACATCAACTGGACAGAGTCTAAAAGGAAGACAGCTCTATTCTCTGATGAATACAAATTCAATATTAAGAGATCGGATGGATTTCGACGTCTTTGACGGCTCAGCAATGAAGCACCTACTTCTCGATATTCGATGGGTACGGTCAAACATGGAGAAGGCTATGTCATGGTCCGGAGATGCTTCCATGGATATGGAATTGGCCCAATCCATAAAATAGATGGAATTATGAACCGATTTGTGTACAAAACTATCCTGTAAGGCGTTATGCTGCCACATGTCGAAGAGGAGTTGCCTTTGAAATGGGTACTTCCACAGTATACCGCACCTAAACATATCTCAAAACTTTTAAAAAATTGGTTTCAGGATAGAAAATTTGGGATTATGGAATGTTCTCCGGAACTTTATGCTATAGAAAACCTCTTGGAGATCGTAGATCGGAAAATAATACGGGATACATATCGAAATAGGGGGGCCTTTTCACTCAGGTCAAGGAGGCATGGAATAATATCCCCAGTTCCATAATTTCAAATATTTTGGAGAGTATGCCTAGGAGGTGTGCAGCGTTGATCTGAAATAATGTTTTCGCATTAAAATATTGAGTTTAACACAACGAATTTGAATATAAATACAATTTTGGTATGGAGTTGCTTTAGTTTTGTCCAGCTGAAAATCGGCATATTTTAGTATTATTTGTTTTTTCTTTGTTTTTGTTATAAATAAATAGATTTTTTTTTCATAATTTAATTTTGGAATGTAACCACTACATTCTTACATAAAAAATTTAAGGAATATATTTTAATTTAAGTAATTTTACTCATGTGTTTGTTTTCTGTGTTTAAGTTGCTTTAGTTTTGGCCAACACTGTATATCCTCTTCTTCTAGAGAATAACAACTCCTACCGTCAATTCCAGCACGTGCTATTCAAGTTCCTAAAAAAATTGTCCTGATAATAGGTTTTATTTATTGAGTCATATTGTCGCCTTTGCAAACCATATAACCTCTCAACTTGACGATGTCAAAAGTCGTTTTGAAAATTCTCGTAAAGCATATGTTAAAATCTTATTACCTACTACATACATTCCTTTGTTATGTCTCAAAAGTTATTATTATACACTTGTTCTCATTCCTGAAAACGAGAGAACAGTGCACATATAAAGCTCCTTAAAGTGGTATTATTTTCTGTCATTAAGGCAAGTGACGACGTAAATAAATTTCCCTATGGTAACCATACCTACATCTGTATATGCCTTGATTTGTTTTCCTCCAGTGCCAGAACAATAACTTGTTCGCCATAAAGGATTTCGTATAGGAAATTGGTGAAATCGGTGAAAATTCATGACTCCCTTGAGTACCATAAATGTTATGTATTTCAAAATTCACGGCGTAAAACTTTTGATTTCAAAAATTTAAATTCACAAATCGAATAGACTATCAATTGAAGATATGATAATGACAAAATTTCATTAAACACTTGTAACATTCTTACATAATTGATATCCTGTTTCCGTTTGTTTTTGGGAAAGAAAAAAAGAAAAACAAAAGCCTATATACGGAATCAAATGAAATTTTAAATCGATTTTAATTGCACATCCTGTGTACTCCAATAACAACATCATTTCCCAATTATCTGATTGTCATGAATTATTCGATTCGAAGTGAGAGGCATCAAGTCGAGAAGTTCTACATCCGTTTCATTCCCCCCTAACTTTAATCACACATATGTATGTATGTACAAACACACAGGACTAATGTTGAGCTCTCAAGAGTGTGCATCAAATAAACATTTGGCAATTGGGTCATCTCTGGTATTGAATTTCAATTCCGGACACAGGGTGCAACCACATTGCTACGTTTTTACCTATTCCTTTGTTGTACTGTCGAAAAGCTCAACCCAAGTGTAGTAGATTGTTCGGAGAGTGTCAAAATGCTATCCAATGGCTCGTTTGTACAATTCTTAAGGGCAGGCGAATATTTGGGTCCTTTATTGGATTTTACGAGATGCTTACAGGAAAATAGTTGACTTCTTCGAAATGGGAAATGTTGGTTACTTTCCAATGAATAGTTGACGTCTGAAAGCGAACATTTGCCATTGGGCTGTTAGTTTTGGCTTTTGGTGCTGACCATAGTAGGGGGCAATCATTTGCAGTGAAGTTTACAATTACTTGCTAGTCAGTTTCATTATATAGAGCTGTTTTGCTTTTCATTTCAATTCCTTCGTTTAATTTGAATGCAGCCATCGTAGATTTTGTGAACCTTTTGAGGTTGAAATTTAAAATCAGTTAATTCAAAATGATTTCTTGTAGTTTTGGGCTTTTAATAAAATGGCATTAAGTTACGAAAGGAAATGGTAACGTTTTGGTGTTTCAGAACCACCCTATGAGGCTTTAAGGAAATGGTGTGGCTGTACTTACTTGCTGTTAAACATTTTCCATAAATTCTAATGATATATACCTACATATTCTAATGAATATAAAAGGTGAGCCAACAGATGGTGTGGATATTGGCTGTCATTTTACTGTCTTTTACTGATTTTTTTGACAGATGTCAAGTAAAATCTGTGGGAACATTAGTCATAACGTCGTTAACTAGGCAACAACGCATTTTATTTTAATCATCAAATTGTGTGTACGGCCAAAACTATTCTGCAACACGGCCTGGCAGATCGACACTAGACCGATCATTCTCAGGCAAATCCTTTAAAAGACCAATTCCTTGGATCAGCAACATCACCCGAATGGATAGGAATGTGCCCAAGTACCAGACAAAGAAAGCAATTCACTACAGAGGCAAAGCTTTTGTGCTTGATTTTGGTCTCCACAATTGGAAATTTCGTGTGTTAATGAAACAGTCCTCTTTTAGGCAGAGACTCTCTAAGTGTCGGGCGCTTTTAAGTAAGGAAGAAGAAAGGATAATTGCTAACTAAGAAAGAGTGGATGTCATGGCTAAATAGTTAGCAGGCACATTGGAATGCTTTGAGTAGGATAAAGGTTCGTGTCTCAAAAAATATGCGGCGACTAATACTGCCTCAAGAAATCTTTTTGAAATTCTCTGCCTTTAGGGTACGCATTACGCAATCGTCCTCGCGGACAACCAAGTATAGTTATGAGGAGCTAAGCTAAGCCTTTGATTTCTATGGTGTGCTTGTAGTGTGGTTGTAAGCTTGACAGTATATCCATATCTTGGGATGTAAATGCCAGTTGACAATAGATTAACCAGTTAACTGGTTTCAATAAGGATTAGATGAGTCCTTCTTCGATTTATTAGAGTAATCAGTCTAGCCCTACCTAGAGCCAGACATTTACAATGCAAGTAGTTTCTTGTTCGGTGACGATATTGCAGTTGTGGCAGTGAGCATTAAGCCTAATTCCTATTCGGGCCGCATGAATCCCAATGGGAGAGTGACCAGTGCTGATCGAAAGAATTCTTGCAATATCAGCACAGTTTCTATCTAACAGTTCTTTTGTACGCTTGAGTTGGTATTTTGGCCACATCTGCCTAGATATGACACAACTGCGCAACCCCTGCCACCTAATATCAGCTTTCGATAAGTAGTGCGCAAAAATGTTTCCCCTGGTGACACCAATTAGGATACACACCCTTTCCAAAAGGGAGCCGTCAAGTGTAGAACCCCTTCGCGCTAGCTCGTCCGCTCGCTCATTGCCTCGATGTTGCTCTGACCAGGCACCCAAAGAAGACAGATATTGAGCCTTTGAGTCAGCGTGGAGAGCTCCTTTTTGCACTGTTCTACCAGCTTCAAATATGTAGTGGCAGATATAATAGCAATAAGGATGGCTATAGTATTTGGGGGTGAGGAGATTTGGCTAAGTAGACGACAAGCCTCGCGTACAGCAAGTACTTCAGCCTGGAAGACGCTGAGGGATTCAGAGAAAATCCCCGCCCCCACACCACAGTCCATTTTTTAACCATCGGTGTAAATGTATACATATCCTTCAACGTCAGCACAGAAATTACAAATTTAAAATAAACACTTAAATCGTCCATTCAATGTTTTCGTATTTTTATACTTTGTCAAATTCATTCATTTTATGCATCCCCTTAAGTCATATCATCATCTATTTATTTAACTCGGATATATATACTTTTTCAAATAAGAACCGGATACACCTAATATTTGTGGAAAATTCTTCTTCTTTTGTGAATTTCTATCACGTTCATCGTTTATCGATTGTCATTCATTTTTTTTTTTGCCCAACCATGCCTGTTCATTTTCCTATTTTAAGGATTAGATCCTTTCATCAGATGTATTTTTCACGTATTCATTTTTATTACTCTGCTCATATGCATGATTCTAATCTAAAACCATATGTTCTACAGTGGCCGCTGCTTCTCTGTTATATCCTTAAGTTAAGCTTTTGGAATAAGGAACCAAAAACAATTCATAACTTTTTATGTGAGTGGTGTATTCTGGTTGAAGGATACTTAGTTTGAACTAAATTTTTATTTAAAATCATAAATTATTTGCGGTTGGTGTGAGAAAGAAAGGATGGACATTGGGTACTCTCTGCATCTACATATAACGCAGGATTAACGAGCCTCATATGGTGTATAAGTGAGATCTGTTGGATTGTTTTTTTTGTCTGAGGCTAGGATAAATCATCCTGCAGAATGTGGGGAATTTTTATACCATATTTTTTAGGGTACAACTGGATTTATCCACATTTGATAGCGTCGAGAAGTAATGGAGATACATTCTCGAAAAATGATATCATTCTTTCATAATAAATCTATTACCAGTTTTTCTACTTTAAATTTATCCTTTCAGAGTTCTATATAAATCTGCTCACATTATCCTTACAGAGGCGGGGAAAAAAAATTGACTACAATCATAGGGCATTGTGCACACCCTTCCAGATACTTTGTAACTTTCCATATCTTCTTGATAACTTGAAGGCAAAAGAAAAGAAAATAATAAAACGAATGGAGTAACATTTGGACTAGGATAAAGTCCTAAAATAGACGTTTTTTTTTATGATTTTCATTTTATAGCAGTCAAATCCACAAAAAAACGAGGGATGAAGTCAAAAGTGAAGAAATTGGAAGTGAGAATATGCTGGTGTGTGTGTGTGTGTGTGGGAGTTTTTTTTCTTCTCGCTTACATCGGGATGCGGGAGTAACAAGTCTGTGCGAAAGAGGATCTCTGGAGGTTGGTGCTATTAAAGCTGTTCAGTGTACTGGGTTGAAGACTAATGGTGTTAAGTTACTATAAAAGTTTTATTAATAGCAGCAGAGGGTATTTTTGGTATCCACTGGTGTTCGTAAACTTCTTTTTAAGAGTCTCCATGAGGAAGAGAATGAAAAGCGAAAAGAAACAAATTTTACAGAGTTTTCATTTAAATTTTCCTTTATGACGAGGATATAAAAATCTTAAACAAGTCTAGACCAATGTGGTATTTTTATTTTTTATTTTAATTAAAATAGACCATGACGGTGGAACTAAAAAGAACGTGAAGGATGCATCTGTCTGTAATTCTGTTTTTTTTGACCTCGCAAATTAGGGTCTTAAGCAAATTTCTGACTTTTGTGGTTTGAAGTCTTAGTTTCGTTCGAAATGTTAATGAGCTTTGAGGGAATCAAAGCCCAGTATGGACTATATATTTGAAGTGAGGAATTGGTTAATCAACTCATAACCTTATACTGCATGTACATTTGCGAGTATCTCTCAAGAAGCTCTAGAGACAACACTCATTAGTTGGCACAGTCTTGAGAGTGGCTAGCGGGGAGCTGACTTTTTGTACGTTTTGAGAGTCACTCGCCAATGGACATATGTCTTTTATTACTATCGAAGATTCATTCACAGAATTTTAGCACAGTTCATATCTTGCGAGTAGTTTTTAAGAGTCAACATGCCAATCAATTAAACCAGCAGCAACTTTTCGTTTGTAAGAATACATGTCACTTTTCTACCTAATATATAGTAGAAAAAATATATCAAGTTAGGAAATTACTTTCAAGAAATTAACTAGGAACCTTCCGAATTAACAGACACATAGAGCTACTCTGGGAATACGAATATTGTTTGAAAAGAGCGAGTTGATCTCCGAGAGTAAGATAGCATCTGTCCACTGGCGAGCAACTCTTTAAAAGTTTGAAAGCTGATAGTAGTAAACTAGCTCTCTGCGAGTTACTCTCAGGTCCGTGTCCACTTACGAAATTTCTCTCGAGAGTGCCTTGACAATCACCTTAAAGAAAGAAAGATATACCTATATCAACCAACTGGGAAAACTGTCCTGGCCAAAACTGCCTTTCATTCAGACACGCTGCCTCCAGTTTTCTGGGATCTGCCTAGTATTTAAGGTTCTTTCATACTTATCGTTCAACATTCGTCGCCATGAAGAGAAATACCTCCATAAATGTGCTCCCAAGCATAACTATGAATCTAATTTGCTAGATTTATTCTTCGTTTGATCTCTGCAAGGGACTCATTTATGGCGTTTCTATTTGTACCAAGAAGGTAGACATACTCTTTAATAGTTAAATATTGAAATTGCGGAGACGCTCTACTTAAGGTCTTTGGACAGACACTGACAAAATGTCAAATAGATAGATAGTGTCTTCTATGTTGCTTGTGTACTATTTGTCTCAACACGATATTGAAGTAGTCACATGACAGCATATCTCGTTTTTGAAAGAGCTGTTTCCAAGTTATAGAGAGGATTACGTTCTAGTGTTAGGTGACACATTTGGATAAGTCTCGATGGTATATGTCATCATACGTGGTCTTATTGCTAGCGAACAGGTGTTAGGTTAGTCCTCAGGATTTGTCTAAGAATACAACTGCAAAAAATTATTGATATATGATTTAAGAACGTAGGTACTGATTGCAGATAATTTTATATTTTTACGCAATACGTCGTGACAGTTGTAGTAGGTGCTTTGAAAATTTAGACGGTAGATGGGTACAGAACTAAAGCTACATGGGTTTGTATTACTAAAGGTAATGTAAAGGGCTACTAAGTGAATAACATTTTTCAAGAGTCTGTAGGCTTCCTAATTTCCTGCGATCTACATAAGTAGCTAATATATCCCTTTTAGCCCAGTTGAGACTACGAATATCAGCTGCATAGCTTCTACTCAATTGGGAATTTCGTGGACCTTTTGCTAGACAAAACCGAATGAGGAGTTGGTTTCCTTATAATGTACCCAAAATTGACAGATGGAACTGGCTGCAGATAGAATAACATCTTGACGTTGTTGCGAGACGTTTACGGCAATATGTACCTGTAGAGAACAAGACTTTAAACGCAGGGAATATCTAAGGAATTCTCTCGCTGTGTTTCCTGTCTCACTTCTGGGAAAACAATTTTGAAGGCTGATATTCCTTAATGAATTTGGACAATAAAATTTTGATATTGGCAGGTTTCAAAGAATTACTGTGCTTAAACTCGTGCGTTTACAAAAAATTGTGTGGAGATTTAAATGGTGCAAACATACGTAACGGGGGATCCATGTGGAGGTACTGTTTTGTTTATGGATATTTTGACTGAGGACGCATGAGTCCTGGTAACGTGTTATGAAATTTTTATTAAGTATTATTCGACATTAAAAAAATATTAATAAAATGCCTAAAAATAAGGCAAATTTTTGACTTACTGGATACGTCAATAAACAAAATCGAAAAGATTGAAGAGCTGCCACAAAACAACGGTTTGGTGTGGTTTAAGAAGAACAAGACCACCCACAACGTAACACTCAATGGTGCGCGTTATCGAACCATAATAATGGACTGTTTGCTATCTCAAATAAAAAGCCTGTGGTCTCCAGGACATTGGTGCCAACAAGACTGCGCTACTTGCCACTCAATCCATCAAACCATGGCTTTATTGCGACAACAATTAAGGGAGTTAATTTCGCACTTCCGACCATTGAATTGGCCACTAGACTTTCACACTTTTTCCTTATGAGGCTATGTAAAGTTCAAAGTCTATATGGTTATTGAAAGCCAACATTACTCGCGTTGGTCGTCAAATACCACTCGAAACCAGCCCTACCTATGAGTTACACTCACTTACTGTTTCGAATATTGTTTTTCACTTCACGATAAAACTGTTTACTTTTTATACTATACTCAAAAAAAAAACAGAAAGAAAAACATCCCACTACCTCAGCCCACAAAGTTAAAAGGAAACATCCTTAAAAGTTCTTTATATCTTTGCTCGCATCCATTTGTGTAAAACTACTCGTATCTTAAAAAAAAAATAAAGAAATTTTATCCCATTTTTTCATCTCATTACTCTACTTTATTATCTACTGTGGATGAGATAAAAAATGTGTGGCAAGTGAGTTTCAATTCGCATATAAAAAAAAAAAAAACCGAAGGAAAAATACGATATCCTGGATGCTTACACAAAACACAAGGGATTGTAATACAAAACAATAACCAAGTACACTGCCATATATCCTTACAGTCGTTCTCTTTGAAATAGTATTACTCATGATGAAGACGAGTGGGGTATTGAAATTGCTCAACAATATGGAGCCTCATTTCAGTGTTTTTCTCTCTTAAAGACATCCATCAATACGACCAATATTCAGATCACACTCTCCCAGGCACACATGTCTGGAGGAAAGGAACTTTTTCATTATGGGAAATAGCGGCATCCCGAGCTATTGCCAAGTGATAAATTTCCAATTCCCACGGCTACGTCGTGCCAATCCCTGTTCCAATAATAGGCACATGGAGTGCAAAGGGAACGGTTTTTTTTTTGCGGTTATTAGTACACAAAATAGAAATTTCTGTTCCCGTACTCGTTCTCGTTCTCGTTCTCGTTCATCTTCGTCTTGGTTTATTTGTGGCTAGAGCCGACGAGAGAGTTAATTGAAAACCTATTCATAAAAGGACTCGCTCCAGGTTGCATAGGTTTATGTATAGTATGTGTGTAGGCCCTTCTCCTGATTGGTCTCTGTCTGTAATGTGTATTGATATGAGTAAACACCAGTTTGTTGGAAAACCTAATTTCTGCTTCCTGTATACCGCCTTCATTCAAATGATTTTCTCTGTTTTTTTTTTTTCAACATATCCCCTTGGGTTTGAGTTGTTTTCATCCTTATTGCATACGAACAACTGTTGGTTTAGAGCGGGAAGCGGCAGGAAATGTAGGGATTCCCTACTTCCCTCTCTATATGGTTGATTGTGTACGAGTATTATTAATGTTCCCTCTGGCAGTGACGGAGAATAATTTTATCATTCCACGGCTGGCGAACAAAGTGATACCGGATATGTTTATGTTGTTAGACAATGATTCGTTAGACGAATGCAGGGGAGACATAAGAATTTCAATTTTTTATACCTACCAATATCTATCTGCGTTGTATGATGATGACTTACTAGATGTGAAAGCAAGCTCACTTGCAATGCAAATGAACAGTACGTACGTAATTTGTAATGAATTTTTGTATTTAGAAGTGAATTTGATGGGGCTCTGGGGCGTATGTGGGATATTTTTGAATAACCATTCAAAAACAGTAGTCAAACTTATAAAGCAAGAGCGGATCAATTAATTTCATTTTAAGGCGCTTCAGGGCGTTTTTTACTTCTCCTATATTCTGTATTCGAGCATTATGTGAAATCATTTCAATTGTAATTATTATCGCAAGCCCTGGTCTGTTTTATATAAAATATTCTAAAAAATATATTTTGTAGGAATGGACTGAGTCCTAACGGCCGATGGCATTATGAATTTCGCTGCACTTTCAAACTGTCAACAGTAGTGGTAGCAAGATATGACAGCTTTCATTATGAAATCTCTTTTACGGTTGAACGACGTATAATGGCTATGCAATAACATATTACAAAATTTGAAATGCAATCTGTATTCGTGGATAAATGAAAGTGTGACCACTTAAAGTTTTAAAGAGGATCTATGCCACTCAATTGTGCACAACAATTTGACGTTTCTAAAAGTACTGCAATCAATTATGTCATGCTTTTGAGGTCCAACTGAGGCAAAAATTCCTTTCAATCGAAAATTTTGTATATAGCAGGTTTATTTTCGCACCGACTGTATGTCGTAGTTTTTTTTTAGTGTTCCGGACCTTAAAAGGTAAGACGGAACACTTATGGGTTTGATACGGTGTCTGTCTGTCCGTCTGTCCGTCAGTCTGTCACAGCCCTGTAACTTTTGAACCGTTAGACATAGAGAGCTGAAACTTTCGCTATGTATACATTATGTGAAAGCCTGCACAAGATGGCGGCAATGAATTTCATTTTGGGAGCCCTTTTTTGGACACCTTGTATGAAGGGCAAAAAAAAATTATTTTATTCCCCATCATGTGGCATATCAAATTTAAGAGAATTTTGCAAGGGCTCCATATATGTAAGAAATATTTTTTTTTTGACAAAATTTGTTGAACAAAAAAGCTTGCCAAACATTGGTGTATTCAGCTATTGAATAAAAGGTTCGATGCTTATTTTCCAGCCACATCCACTCCATTTTGGCAGTAACGAAAATTTATCAATTCGTTCAGAAATCTAATGCTGTTCCAACAAAAGCGCGAAAATTGTGTGAATTATAAACGAAGGAAAATATCACATACAATCCTTCCCAGTAATTAAGACACCACTCACGGAGCATAGTTTTTAAAATCGACTACCTCTTTCCTATATCTCTTTTGGCTTTCTATTTGCCCACCGCCAATGTGCTGTATATCAGGACCCTTTGCCACGTGCAGATTATATAAGAAAAAGGAATCAGCTTCGATAAGTGCACAAGTGTGAAACTACCCAAAGGTTACATCGGTCATCGCACTTCACAGTGACCTCATGATCACCTTGAGCTTACAGTGATTAAAGCAAAAAATGTGCCATCAATGACCGGCAATCGGGAATTTCATTCCAGGCGACGGACGTGTCTGGACTTTGGACTGGACAGCAGGCGCTAACGGCAAATGATAACTGCTTCCGAACTTAATGTATAGACTTGGATGACTTGTACATGCAAGAGAATGCACGACTGAAAATTGATAGTTTTACTATTCCAGATCTTTAGAAGGAAAGGTGGAACACTTATGGAATCAATAGGGAGGCATAAAAGTTATTTATATGGCAGCCTGCACAACATGGAAGGAGAATTGCTGATTCAACTTGGAAATGTATCATCTGTCTTAATTAGAAAATAGAAAACAATTTGGCTTTATTCGTCTATTCATAGTCAGTTTGTATAGAATCCTTGATTTTAAAGATTCCCCAACATATTGGTTCCCAAATATTTCCAGATTGAATAAAATTATTCCCTAAGCAATTATGAATTCAATTTCGATCAAATGGTGCACTCTACCTTAGGGAAGTTCGTTGAAAACACTACACACAAGAGTCTTGTTGTGAAAGCAAACAATTTGTATCCCTTAAATAAGTGCATTCAACCATTAAAACCAGAAACTAGGCCATCCTTAGATTCCTTTAAGGCACTCCATAAAATCAAAATTTAAAGCAATTCTCTATGACGTATGAGTACTATTTTCCTCAAAAACCAAAAACACAAATTTATGTCAATTTAAATGTGAAAATGTAACCCAAGAACTGTTTGCTCACACATTGAAATGTTCCCATTAAAAATAAACACAACCAGTCCCGCCCTCGAATTAGCCTCGAGCTTTTATCTTCGTTTCACACATGTACGGTGACACATTGAACAAAACTGTGGCTGACAACAAAAAGCAGGAAAGAAAAAAAAACAGAAATACAGAAAATCATATCAATTCGCCACGGTCAAATGGAACATCGCTTTCGCTTCACTAGACATGGTTACAAAATATCCAGGCTCCCTCCTAAGGCGTAACACGAAAGTGTCCTGTGCCACAACAACCCCCCCATTCCACCCATGGCGACCACACATTTCATACAGACCATCGTTGTACCACACCACGGTTGTTAGCTGTCTGCCCAACGGTGTACCAATATTCACTGCAGATGCACTGCCATAGGCACACAGATGTGCTAAACTGCCCCCGCTGTCGTAGCCACCATTGGGACACAAATTGGGTGGCCAAATGGATGGACATGTAGTCGCGACGTAGATACGTATAAGCCACCCCCTAGCTCAATTGCAACTAACACGCACATGTCAACCCAGATAGTGGGTGTTGTATGTGTGTGTGTGTGTGTCCTGTTGAAAACTTGTACGTCAACATGATTGAAAGTAATTTTCCAATTCACTGGGAAAACATTCCGCAACTCTGGGTTTTCCCGGTTGGCCTAGGTCGACACCGCTACACTCCCACTTTCACACTTCCGCCCAAAACAATGGAAAAAAAAGGATAACAAAATCCTTTTAGGGACAGACAAAAAAATCTATAGCTAGTAACATGTAAATAGAAAAAAAAGTGTCCGGCTGGCTAAAAGTATTTACCTTTAGCCGGACGAAAAAGAATACATTTTTCTGTTATCTCGTTGTGTCCTGTGAAATTCAATTAATCCTGATTTGTTTGAATTGATTCCACCGTGATGTATAGATAGATAGGACTTGTGCCTTTCTATCGACCGATGTGGCTTCATGTTGTTTCGACGAACAATAAAAAAAGAAGGATCAAGCGTAAAAAAAGAGGGTCACTGCGTGGCGTTGTCCTCGCACAAAAGATTAATATAAATCAGGTTTTTTTTTTTATGAAATTCCTTGAAATGTTTTCGTGCAAATCTAAGACTGGTTCAAGGAGTATATTGCCTTCGGGTTAATCCTGTTGGAGTTGGTTTTTGTTTTTCTTTTCCTTTCCTTTTGTCAAAAAGTGTAGGTAATAATAAAGAAGGACCCCATCTTACCCATCGACAATTCGTTAAGGACTCTAGCCCGAGAATATAAACAGTGTATACTTAGGACGAAAGTTCAATTACTAATTTAATGATGAAATATTTTTTTTTTTTTGGGTCATGTCATAAAGTGTCTTTAATGTCCTTTGCTACTACTTTAAGTTCTGGTATGCCCATGCATTGCATGGGGCTACGGCGAGAATAAATGTGAACTTAATTACCGACCAAAGGACAGAGATTAAGTCAGTCATCTACACTAGATTACAGATTTTATGGTTTCCTTTAATTGAACGGCAAAGTTCAAGGATATGCTGGTTTGGTCTATGGTAAGAAGCTTATAGGTTGGTGATGGTGGTGCATCAATATCGTCAAAGGACTAAATGGCTTAAGAAGTTTCGGACAAGCAGCATGGGACATTATGAGACACCTTTGGGGGAAAATGTTGCTTAATGCTATGCAATAAGCACAATAAGCCGATTTTGGTAGGTAAATGCATACAAGTGTGCGTTGGTGTATTCCAAAAGCAGCTTTACTTGTGACATCAAGGTATTAAGCATACTCTAAGTGCTGGCAAAGGAGACACAGTGTACACTGGCGCTTGCTTGATTGTACAGAAGGGATTTAGATTTTCACGTCAAAAATTTAGGACACATTTTTCATAAGATGCTTACTGGCCAGGGTAACATCATAATAATTGTGACGTTCTTGAGGATTCTAGCACAAGGTTTTGTATTTGTTCATTCAAAACAGTGGAATGGAACTAAATATGAATAGCCAAAGGTGTTGCCAGGAAACTTTATTCCGATTCAATTGTCAGATTATCTATGATCCCTTTAATCTAAACAGAAGGACTATGGGGAGTCGTAGGGATTAGAGATTTAAGGAGGATGACTTTAACGTGAGAATCCACAATAAGGTTTTTTTTTTTGGTTTTTCTGTTTACGGCGAGGATGTGTTATATATCTTCATAGGCATCACTCAACCAACTCCTCGCTAGATTGCCGTTAGGTACTACTTCGCGGAGGATCTGGTATAGGTGCTATTGGTGTTATGTCACTTGCTTCTGAGGTTATTCTGATGTTGCTTCCTTAGCTTTTCTTTTCTCCGTAGCTTGTTTTGTACAGTTCCTATGATCCTCTGACTGCAAAAAGTTGTCCAGGGAAAACGACGGGCTGTACAGAGTAGTTCTCCATGACATGAAGTTTGGGCAATAAAACACTGCATGCTCTATATCTTTATCTTAATTTCGGCATTCGAGGCAAGCTGTTGAAGGAGATACTCGCAATGACAACCGTGGGCAGACAGGAACTGTGTAATGCCTCTCGTTTTGTTTTTCCAACGCGATTGCTACAGCTATTGACAATACCTTTTCTTCACTCTAGGTTTAAAGCTTATAGTTCTCGGCATGCTGAAGACTGCAAACGTATGTAAGTTGGTCATCTTTAGTACCACCAAAGGAGCTATATGAGTCTTCAAAAAAGAGGAAGGAAATAAACGACAAAATTCATGAGCTGCAGCTAGGTCGTTGTGGACGGACGGTGACTTAAAAATTAATCAAGGGCATTGTTAAGTAAGACCATTCTCACAACGACTAACTTTTGAGAAAATTCAACCTACTATAAGGATTTGCTAAGAGACTTTTAGGATACCGGAACGAAGACTATTAAAGAAGTGTCCGCAATATCAATCTCCAAGAGACTGTCGGTTTAGTGTAGACCATTTTTCTTCTTGATCATCTAGTTAGTACCAACACCCATCTTGATCACACTAGTCTTACGAAAAACAGCAGACAAAACTTTCCACGACTTACAAATTCACCCCAGCGCTTCGTTTCAAGTATGCGTGAAAGCTTCAACTGAGTAGTAAGAGAGCGAATACGGACGAGCGAATACTCAAGGCCGCCTATGACAGCATCTGTAGGGACGAACTGTATAAAGCCAAAATGGGTTTAGCAATAAACGAGTGCAAAACCAGGTATATGCTGTCAACAAGAAGGGACAGTCAACACCGACGAATTGGACAAAACGGCACAGTGGGCAGCTTCGAGGTAGTAAAGGACTTTGTCTACCTTGGCTCTGCTATTGACTCGAACAATAATACCAGAGCTAGGAATAACACTTGTCAACCGCTGTTTTTTTTTGGAGTAATAAGGCAATTCAACAGGAAAGCCCTATCGCGAGGACCTAACGAGACTCTGTATAAAACCTTGATCATTCCAGTCTTGCTTTACGGAGCTGAAACATGGACTTTGTTGAAAGCGGATAAAGATATCCTTGGTCGCTTCGAGAGAAAAATTCTATGTAAGATTTTCGGTCCCGTGTGACATCGACCTAGTCAGAAAACTGCGCATTGGACGTCTGAGATGGCTAGGACATGTAGAGCGAATAGACCAACGCTCCGGCCCGCAGAGTCTTCGAATCAAATACAGAGGGACGACGCATTAGTGGGCCTCCTCGCCGCAGGTGGCACGTACAAGTTGAAGGGGACCTCGAGCAACTTGGAATGTGAAAATAGCTAAAGACCGAGCTAAGTAGAGAGGCTTAATGGTTGAGGCCCAAGTTCACTCCGAACTGTAGCACCATACAAGAAGAAGAAGAAGAATATTCGCAAACTTTATACCTAGCAACTTTCTTAATCTAGTCACTGTAATCTGCGAATTTAAATTATCATTTACCAAAGAAAAAAAAATAATTATGAGGTTTAACTCTCACGAATGTTTTGGTCGTATATGATTGTAATAAAAGTTCGCAAAATGCTTCTCGCGGAAAAATCACATACAACATATTTATTGATCATTTTGGAACTGAGCCCTCAAGTTCTGTGACTTAGGCGGCTGCTAACCCACATGGCCCTATCTATAAGCATGCTCGGTGCTGGATTTGATGTGTCAGCTAAGTCAATTGCCCAAAATAATGTCAAAGTATTTCCCCTCACTGGACTACGATGAGTGACACTACAGCAGACTCGCAAGATTTAAAGTTCAATGGAGATTCTTTCTGTGCCATCTGGCACATGCACGTAATACTCACAAGACGCCTATTTATCTTAACTAAGTTAAACCATTAAAGACTAAAGTTCTTACATAAATTGTTACTTTTTTTCTGTTTCAAAGTCCAGAGTACCTTCTACCAAAAGCCACAGTAGACAATAATAGCCCGTGAGAATTAAAATTTATTTTTTAATTGTCACAACATCCCAGATGTCCTTTTGCAATAAACTTAAAGATAGCTTAAAGGCTTAATGAAATTAAGAGCAGCAAAAACAATAAACAAACCAAATCAATCCGATGTCAATTTTTCACTTTGCTGCATCATTGGAAGGGGGTGGCAACACAGAGCAACCAACATACGACCTCATTAATCGTCATAGCGCACACTTGGCGCCACACCATTCCACACACACTCACACGAAGAACTTGCAGCAATATAATGAATTTTAATAGCCTCCTGAATAAATGTAATTATCCGTAATTATCGGTCACAATTGGTCGATAATTAGTCACTCACGCACCGTAGGACATAATCCGGCATCCTGGCATCTGTGTGCATCAATTGTCGGCGCCCCATCTGGGTGTATGCTTGAGTAAACGCCAAGCCTTGGCGGCAGCTCTCCCAAGCCATCCCCATTCCAGGAATATATAAGCATCCTGTCGCATTGCCAATTGTTTTCCGTTTTCGAATGCAAAATTCATTTGCTGATTTGCAAAAGCAGTTTTAAGTGCGGGCACCCCCAGGGCTGAACCGCAGCGCACCACACACAACTTGATTGCAATCAAGCTGACATTTAGCTGACTAAGGATAATCATGTATCGGGTGATAACAATAATAACTATAATGATGGCGTGTGTCAACCCTGATTGCACTGCATTAACCTGGCTCGTGTGAATAATAATAATAATTGCGGCCTGTATGTGTTGTGTATGTACTGCTGCTGCTTTTAATTAACAAACAGACAACAGTAGATATTAATTATTCGATAAAATAAGGACGAAAAACCAAAGCTAAAAGCAAACATCGCATAGAAGTTCAGCGACTAATTCGTGGACTAATTAACTTGGTCCTTCCGCGTCATCGTTGTCGTCTTCGTGTTAACCTGACAAGAATATTAAACTGCTGCGAGAGCAAGGACGACCGACGCGACGAGGCGAACAATTTAGGAACGATTTCTCTCAATTAGGAATTATTGAATGTCCTTAACTGATGCTGTCATCTGTCAATAATAACACGAACGAAGGGGCGGACGCTCCTCTCTAGCTCTCCTTTAGCTCTAACCGGGAAGTGACGAACGAAGGCGCGCTCTGAAAGCTATTCCAGGAACGTGTTCCGCCAATTAATTGTCGCTAAGAGACTAATTTTGCTTGCTTTGTTGTTCTCTTGAAAATCACTTAAAAATGTTAATTAACAAGGAAGTTTTGTGCTGTCCAGTGATTTCCTTCTTCGGAGAACAGCACAGATTGCTGGATTGAAGATTTCCAATTGGAATGAAGGCAGTTGGTAGGTGTAACTTGGTACTCGCAACAGTGGGTGACGATAACGCCGCGTAGATGAGTGCAAGAATTGCTCATTAAAAAAGTTTTTTTTTTTCCTTTTTCTTAGGATAATTATTGTTCCTTTTCAAACTGTTGTGCTTTGGTTTTTTTTTTTTTGTAATGCCTTCTTCTCAAGTTGAAGTTTGCAATGATTGCTAATTATGTCCTTAGGGAAGTCACTTTAAGGAGTCGCCACTAGTAACTGACAACAATTAATTTGAGACTTTGTTCGCGCTGAATAGTTTGCAATTAATTTATTCACAAGTGTTACTCAGTTTAAAGGGAAACACGAGTTAGATGCTTAGTCACTAAGCGCCTGCCAGCTGGTAGAATGAAAGTAAATGAGTTTTTTTTTTCGCTTTTTTTTTGAGAACTTTGGCGATTCAAAGTAAGTCCTTCGGATGGGTATAGAGGAACGTAGCAATTGTTAGAAGTGCTGGGGTTTAAGGATTTGAACTTTGGCCTATTTTTGAGTTGAAATGTGTTGATAAATTCTTGGAAAAAATCTATATTGTTTGAAAAAAATAAGCCTTGCTCTTTATTTTGTTCTATTCGACAGCAGGTTAAGCATGCTTTGATTTAGATTGGTCTGTTAGAAAAGTGTTACCTATGACAAGTCATTCTTGAAGAATAATCTTTATATTTCTACCCAAGAGATCAAAGCCTTTGATTTGGTACATACACATAGAGCAATAAGGGCTCTGCACCAATCACCCTTAGAGTTTGTTCACCACCGTTCTTTTTATACCCTATCCTAAGGGTATATTAAGTTTGATACATAGCTTGTAACATAGAGAAATATTGAAGATAGACCACATAAAGTATATATATAAATGATCAGCATCAGTAGCCGAGTCGATTGAGCCATGTCCGTCCGTCTGTCCGTCTGTTCGTCTGTCCGTCTGTCCGTCTGTCCGTCCGTCCGTCCGTATGTCACCAGTTTTTAGGGCTTAAATTTTGAGCTAGGTTGATGAAATTTTGTATACGAGGTCCTTGGAAAAGTAAGCAATACAAGTTTAAAATTTTTTAAAATCCGCCCACTGACACGCCCACTTTTAAAAAAAATCACCTTTTTTCACTATTTTCATATGAAACTCGAAAAAAACTTACTTGAGCAAATATGTAGATATCCACTAAATCTACAAATCGTCTATACATTGTATATGGCCACGCCCACATTTTAGGGGCGTTTACTTCAAAAATTAATTTTCGAGTAAAAATATTAGTTTATAAGGCAAAATAGAAAATTTTGTGAATACATTTTCCACCGCCCACTGACACGACCAAATAAGATAGGGATAGGGTATCATACAATTCGCTCCAGGCGGATTGTAGCATTTTTCACTGGTTTTCATTGGGCCTGTCGCAACTACAAGAACTATCAATGACATGAGGTCTAAGTATAGTAGAGGAGTCCATGTAAGGTATCTGCAAGTCTAACTGTTTGCATAATTGTTGACTCTTTCAGGGGGATTCCTCTATGCTCCTCTTCTAAGAAGACAAGTGTCTTGCAGTTTGGGCAGATCTGCTCAACATAAGAGCCGCGACGTTTGTCGAAACGAGAAATAAGGAAACTTCGGACAAAATGTCCTTAATGGTGAGTCGCGAGTCAAAGACTTGAAAAACCTTAGGGAGCTGAGAATGACACTTGACGCTTGGGCTACAGAATGGTCCAATGAATGAATGGAATGATGGTCCAATAATACTGAGATTGAACAACTATTTCAAATGGTTTGCGTTTTATTTAAAAAAAAAGTTGTCAAGTCCTTATTGGAAAACACACCTCTCTCACATCACTAGCGGGATCTACTATTGAAGCAAAAGAAAGGGTATTCGTTAGGAGAAGGAAGGCTCTACGACAAAATAAAGTGTTGAATTATGCAGGTTAAGAAACACACCTATAAGTCTATCAAAGTTAGAAAAATGACTGACAAGAATCTATTCGATTTGAAGACTGTTTTAAGAAGGCGGCAACATGAATAGGCAACAGGACTCATTTGACAAGTATATTTCTGTCCTTTTGTAGTTCTAAAGCCCACAGTATATCAAACGTATTTTAGTGTTCCAAACGGCCCTAAATGAGGTTGTACCTAAGGCAGAAATAGGTCCATAATGCTGCCGAATTGGAATGTAAAAATTATTTGCTTGGTTATATAAATGAGTGGCACATTTCGTTGATTGCCTCTTTTACCATACTAGTGTGGATAATGTACTTAAAAAAGGACGTTAGTCCTTCTCAATTCTTTGAAACGACGTGCGTCGTAGTGACTTCATACACAGAAGATGGTGTGGTGACTTGGGCTTAAAAAAATCAAAGGAAAAGTTGATGTTTAGATCTATAGAGCACTGATTTCATCCTTTGTTTTGGACGGACCTTTCCTTAAAGATTTATAGTGATTCCTTTTAAAGGACACATTTCTCTGCTATTGAGCGCTTTTAGCTTAAGATGAAGACGTAAACAGTGTTTAGTCGGTGTTGTTGGAAAGATGTTGAGAAGTGAATATCACTTTGGCATGACCAGTGTGCTGCTCTTCTTTGTATGGAACACAAGTCTGGGATGGGTTCTCAGTGCATCGTCAAGTTTTTGTGTCCAAAATACTTAAGTTGGATTTTTGTCTGCGGGATGAACCACGAGACCAGACATGGGATTTATTATTGACCTGTGCAACCCCATGCATTGGCCCCATGTGCATTCTGCCACCTTAACAGACACATATGCACTATGTATGTTATGGAAGCCAGCAATTTTCTAGCGCGTTAAACAAAATTCCCTTTCCAATAGAGTTTTCATTCAAGATTTAGATCCAAATAGCAAGCACTATTTTGAGATATTAGAAGCCGCAGCTATTGGTCTAGATGTCATCGTTACCTTCTTTACCACTGTCAACACAATTAAGCTGACATTGACCTCCGTCAAAATAAATTGATAGCAGTGAGTTCTTGTAAGGGATCGTAAACTGAGGAACAGAGGGGGATTCCCGCACCCAGAACTTGTGTTGTTAGGTTAAGTGGCATCTTCGACTACTAGTCTCACATGCCGTCGGAGTTTCTATTACCATCTCAGTCTGTCAGAAGAAAAGACAGCGGACAACTTATCTGTTTTCTTGTTAAAGACCATTTTAATATGTTAGACGTAGCGAAGTTTCAATCTGAGACATTTGTGAAGAAGGTGACGATATTGGTGTCGGTATCTGTTGGTAGATCTAAGATCGCTGATGTGGTGATTGCTGCAACTATAAGGTCATCATTACTTAAGCACATACTCCGATTGCTTAGGAAAACCAAAAAATTTCTTTCAGTTTTTCTCTAAGTCTCTAAGTCGCTCACTTCTCTTTTGAAGCCTTTGGTACCTCTAAAAAAGGACATAGGAATTCATGAATAAATTCATATTCAAGACCGAGCCTACTATGACATAAAATTCGGTCAAAAAGCCTTCTTTAAAAAATCAGCTTGTCTATAAGGACTCTACACAACTTTTATTAGAAAGGAATAAAGTCAAAAGCAATAAAGTGTAACAAAGTTTTCCAACAGTTTTACAGCATAAAGAATCAGGCAGATGTTTATCAACTTAACTTATATTTATATCCCATTACCCTATACGAGATTAGATTGTCCTTTATCGACCGTAATTATAAAAAAAAAAAATCCGTAAAACCACTGTCCCATTAGGATCCCCTTTCCACTCCCATTCCGATTGCAGCTAAAGATTTCCTTTAATCAAAACTGCTCTCTTCTGTCCATCCATCCAAGTATTGATTGCTCTTATAATACACGACTATGGCTCGTCCTTGAGGGAAGACACCAGAAGATAGAGAGACACTTTGTAATCGAAATCTCATAAGTCGCACAGCAATAAATTACGAAAGTAGTTTCAATATTTTCTTCCCTTGTGTGGAGGATGTTCAGATCACATTACTCCCGGCCTTCGTCGTCCCGCTAATCGGAAAACTGTGTTGTGTGTCTGTATGTATATGTTAAGTCGTTTGTTGAAATGCCAATAAATCATCCAAAGATGATAAATAGTACAAGGCATGATGGCACACGAAGAGGGTTGTTGCACGCTCGCTCTCCATCTGGATCGAAGAAAGATAGTTCTTTCGTCCTCGTAAATATATGTATGTATGCGCATTCCTTCGAGAGGATGTGAAATTTTATTTTGGTATTTTATGCCGGAGCTTTTGATGGCACTACACAACTATTCTATGAATCAACCCGTTTCTATTTGAATGATGAATGACGGCACACAGATCACAACATGAAGTGGATGAACGTTGTCATAGTTGGAGATAGTGTTCGTTGGGGTATGGCTGTATCCTTTTTTTTCTTATTCTGAATTTTGTGGTAATAATGAATATCTGATTTTGCTGTCAACTGTTGGATGTGATTCAAACTGATGGCATACGAGATGATTTGGTGGATTCTTTTTTCTTAGTCAAGAAAAACATTTGTTGCTTCCTTGTTGCGGTGAGAGATGTTAGTAGTCTTCTACCTAGAGTGAATCCTTGAGTGGAATTATTCTTTTGTTGACAGTTGCAAATGAGCTGACTAGTCATTTTGAATAATTTGACATATCACATGAGCCTGATACGTATCCTGAGTAGCATGATAAACGGATGAAATATTATTTTAGTTAGCCATTTCGGTCGAGATGATTGCTTGGAATTGGTTCTTGTTTTTTTGTGATTTTCAATTTATTTTGTATCTAATTTTAAAGTGAAAACAAATCATCATCATCACAAAGCGACGTAGGTGTTGTTTCAGTATTTCGATTTGCATTTCAATTCGATGGCACAAAATTGTATCTGAACAGTGGTAAAATATGCGCGCGCGTGAAAAAAAAGGATTGCAATCAAACTGCGCGTATGGGAGAAAAAACAATGGTACCTGCAAAAATGTTGACTGTTTTTCCGTTTATCTATTTCTTCCACACAATGCCATTCTACAATGGAATGTACTAAATAATTCGGGGCATCGTTGAACATTCACGCGCGCAAGAGCTATTTTATCGTGTTTCGTTGCCGCCTGACACATAAAATCGATGCCAAATAAATTTCGTTTCATGTGGAGCTACGTCTAGATAAAATTGATGCACAGAAAATACCCATCGAATGAAATATCCATCTGTTTTTATTTTAGTGTATTTCATCTGTTCCGGAACTACATAAACATTATAGGAAACTGTGTTGCATATGGATGGTGGAAAATTTAAGTTATTCATGCATCTGCATGTTTTCCATGCTCTCAGATTGGATGGATTGTTTGATTGCGATACATAACCTCAGAACTTGTTGACAGCCAATTGCATGCGTATAGAGGGAGCCCACAAGAATTCCGATACTATGAATTCCGATTGCGAAGGAAGCTCTTCCGTAACAGCGGTGTAAGAATCAATGGCATTCGTAGGTGACACCGTTATATAAGAGTTCGAAAACTTGCTAAATACCTACATTTAAGGTAGAATTCGACAACATTTAAGACCTTGTAGCTGGGTAATTGTTTGTGGAAATCCTAACAAAGAGTGATTCATTTGGAGATACTTTCTTGATTATACATTTTTTGACAGATAACACGTGAGTCGTTTTAAACTGTCATAATATTTTTATTTGGAATAATTTGACATTTTATCATGGAAAGATTTAGCTCAGCACAGCTGAGACACAATTAATTCAGCAACATTACGAAAACCAGCGTTCTATGAGGAATGTGCTTCATGCACATAGAGAAACTTTTGGGCTACATAATCGGTTTTTTGAACGCACGATTCGCTGTACCATCGAAAAGTTTGTCATTACTAGACAATAAAACATCTAGCATACCGCGAAGAAAGTATTGGAACGGTAACTGAGAGTGTACGCAATGACAGAGGACAAGGTCGGCCAGAATATTAGAGATTCAGAATGGACTATGTTAACCACAGTTGCGGATAACATTCGGAATAAAATGAAATCAAAAAAACAAATGTCAAGAATGGTTCTTTTATCTGATATTAAAAATAAACCGATAAAATTGTATGTAATATGTAATATGTAATTTTTGTATGTTTTTATTTTCTTCTGAAAAATGTACCTCTAAATGAATCACCCATTTCAAGTCAAAGTTTCATAGCCGTGTTAACTCTAGAAATTCACGAGTGCCCTGTATTATGTCAAGCCTTGGGTCCGAGACTTAAAACAACCTGAGAACAGAATGTCAAATTGCCGCCATATCGCTGGACTTTAGCGTAATAGTCATGTAAAATTGAGTCCAATGGCCAGTAATTTTTAAGGAGGCCACTTGAACGACGTGTTGTTCCATAATTAATGGCATTGATGTACTTTGACTTGATTTATGTTCAATTTCTTTTTCTACTTCAACCGTTAGCCTTACACTTACCAGGACTTGTTCTTTATTTCCCCTGAAGACTTCTGTTTGTCTGAACATATGCTTCTGAGACTAACAAGAACATTGCGTGACCAAGTTTATTACTTATTTTTATACGATACCACATTCACACACTAAATTTATCTTGTTAATGTAATTCTTTTTAAAATTCCCTCAATTACTTACCCCATTCTTTTCGCAGACACCGCCGGCATTCTTAAGATCCCCAGTCCACGCAAGTCCCAGGGTTCCCATTTCAAAATCACGATACGTAAACATGTACGCCAGACAGAAGGCATCATAGTCTTCCTCTGAAAAGATTACAAACGACAAAAAAAAAGGTAAATAAGATACTTTTTTTTTAACAAATGTAAATACAGACTAAACAATTAATTATTATAGAACGCAAGATACAAAAGTGGATTCACCCGACTGGAATAATAAGTGCGCGTCACGCTGGACAATGCCATTGTTGCGGATGGCTAAGTCCTGTGCTGTGCAGCACAATTCAAGTACCTTCAATGCGGATGCGGATGAATCTCGGAATTGTGTAATGCCATACCCGCCCACCACTTGAGAGACCAAGCCCGCGTCACAATGCGACCATATTTCTTTCTTTGCCGCCCACCTGACGATCCGCGCGCTCACACAAAATGGGAACGCAAAAAAAAAAAAAATTCCTTTTCATATGCAAATCTATTTTGGGTGAGGGATAATTTATCATGCAAAATTCTAGAGGATGGGATGGTGCAGCAGCAGCAGTCAGTCGACGATGGGTAGGTGTGGTGGCAACAATAAACAGACAATTTTTGCGACATAAACATCTGAGAAGGAAATGCGGTTGGATTTTGCGGCTGAGTGAGTCCTTTTTTTTTTGCGCTTTTCAAATGGGGATCTGGATGATACGTCATATTTAGCACACAAATTTCAGGAATTAATTCAATAATGTCTCATGAACATCAATCACGCGCGTACACAACCCTTAAATGTGTCAGGCAAGTTTATGCAATCTGTCATGTTGTCATGGTGTACGAGTATATGGCGTAAACTTTATTTCCTTTGGCGAACTTGCAAATGAGATTTAGTTTGTTTTTTTTCTCGATTTTTTTCTCGCCTATTTTTGGCACATATCCTCATTGGAAATTGAGATTACTAGGTAAGGGAACGGGAGCAGGGTGTGAATCCTTTTGGGGTCATTTTGAGGGAGGATTTTACACGTCCATTATTTATGGCAGACGTGTTGAGAATCCTTTTCAGTTCGCAAGCACGGAACTGGGTCAAGATTTGGCCTTCATAATCGTGTATGGCTTTAAAGAAGGTGCTTCGTTAAAGCGCTCGTAATGAAGGAGGTCGCTTATTTGAAAGTTGGGGCGAGTATGCAAGGACAAGTGGTGCAAGAAGGACTAACAAGAATTTAGTAGAATTGATTGATAAGAAGATTTTAGATTAATTGCAATGGCATCGTTGTATGTATGAGGATGAAGTATATGTGAAGAGGATACTAACCTATAATCTGTGCCACCACTTTGTATTATCAAAAAGATGCCTTTGTACAAACATAAGTTTCGCAATATCAACGTTAGGCTCACGTAAGTATGGAGTATTACTGTGGCGTAATTCCCTGGGAATCATTCGGCGTTGAATGTTCATCTCCTAGTCTAGAATATGTTGCGTCATTTTTACATTGTACCGTCCTTGTAAATGGTTTGTCTGAGAAGGAAAAGTTGGCCTTCTACAGCAATTTATTGCGACATGGGCAATCTAAAGACCGTTGAGGTCGAAGGGATCAAACATATTATGGAGAGATAGCTTTTGGGTCTACATCCACATCATGGTACAGCTCATAGAGTTTTCTCACAGGAGAGTGAATTTTTCTCAAATGATAGGGCAAGTGGAGAGAGAAGCAGAAGTCGTAGTGCTGAGCTTACAGGCTATCCTGGGTGCGAGTATAATTTATGTCAAAGTCCTTTGACTTCCCTCCAGTGGACCTATTATTCTGCACCCAAGGTCGTACTATTGCATTAGTTGGTAGTCAGACTTTAGAAGAACCCATTTCGGATAGGAAAGAGTTGATGTAGCTGACAGACGTTCACTATCCATGCTCGTGGGAATGCTCACGGGCCACAACACTCTGCGGTACCACCTAAAGAAACTACGTCGGACGGAAGAAGAACTCTGCAGAGTGTTTTGCCAAAAATCCACTCGGCGATGAGGATGTTATAGAGGACACTACCCACTTCCTCTGCCAGTGCCCTGGACTCCAACATTCCAGGTACAAATTCCTCGGCAAACACTTCTTTCAGGATCTAGGAGATCTCTCCAACGCCAATACCGACATGTCATACATATGCACGGGTAACGAGTAAGTATAACCATGGGAAGTTGTGATATATATTTATGGGTTAAATGGGCAAGGAGTACTTTTTCTTTGGGTGCCGTGGGACAGTGGTTAGTGCGTTGGACTAATGCGCAAACGGTTCCAAGTTCGAATCCAGAAAAATACCATCAACAGTTTTTTTTCACGGCCCCACCTCTTCCGAGAGTCTGACAAACATTTAAGAGTATTACTGTCATGAGAATGGTTCTCAAAACCCCTCTGCTCTTCGGAACGGCATAAATCTGTAGGTCCCTTCTGTACATGCAGAAATGTATACCACGCACAACATGTATAGTTGTGAGAAGCTGGGTCTTGGCGCTCTAGTGGCTGCTTACGGCCTAAGCCCCCCTATGGGTGACACAATGGGTCAGTGCTGACCTGAGTGCGGCGGAGATATTTCGTTTCCTCTGCCAACCCACAAACTTAACCTAACCTGATGTAGCTGTCTTTGAAACACAAGAGGTATTAGGCTTCAATATTTATGCTCCATGGATGGTGTTCAAATTGACTGGGGAGAATTCCATGTGATTTGAGCATTCGCATGTAATTCATAGTTTTTTTTTCGCCCTCGTACTGAAGAATACTATGTTCTTGCTGAATGATGTATTAAATCTTGTTGCTGTGGCAACTGAATGGATGTAATTGGGACCTGAAAAGCATCGAACATGCATATATAACTCATTCCTTGGAGCTGCTCAAATCTAGCGATATTAGGTCAAGTATTGATTCAAGGGCTGCACTTGGATTGCTTTTGATGGTGCTGGTGCATAATAGTCTCTATCAGATTGCTGATCTTCTTGTTGATCTCCGGCTGGCCACTAAACTAGGGATCCATATGTTAATTTAGTCTTAGTTTGTCAAAACCTATTTATTGTCAGATAGTGAAATAGAGGATTAACTTACTCCAATTAGTTACGCGTAATTACAAGGGTAACTAACTTTACAATCACTCGAGAAGGTGCACTATAGCAAAAGGAATAGGGCAAGTTTCAAAAATGTGTGCGCATTCAGCAGATTGTTCAATTTGTGTTAAATTCCAACACATTTCTCCGAAGATTCCCTTTTTTTTTTTTTGTAAATTTTCATTGGAAAAACAATTCATTTTAGACTCACTGATGATATCCTTCATGTTTTTGTGATTACCCGGTGGCTATGGGAATTTTCTAATAAATTCCTCGGCCTATGATGAGCTGAAATTTACCATCGATTATGGCTTTTCAATTAAGGACATCGTTCGACTGAGGATGGAGCAAAATTTAAGAGGAATTTTAATGTTTTCCACTCATCACCAACTGAGCTGAGTCTTTCGAAGGGTGTTGTCGATAGTTTATGCATTGCTTGTCCAAATCAAATATCCTGGAATGGCAAAACAACACATGGGAATTTTCTCCGATTAAATTCAATTCACCGGCACTGGACGACAATCGGAACGCTGTCCAAGTACCACTCATCACAATTCGCAAATCTCTGCAACACATTATTAGAGAGGACGAGTTAAAAGGGAGCACATACACACACAACCTCACAGAAATGATTCTTGGTTCGTCCGTCGTGGTAGTATACCAATAGCAGCAATAGCAGCAATTTCTTCAGTACTCTGACCCCTATTTTCATGTTGAAGCACATACTTGAGTGCTCCTCTTGCTGGAGCGAATGGTCATCATCAGCATTAAATTTAATGCCGCTTCCATACGGGAACATTTGAATTCCTAAGCAAAAAGGAATTCAAGTGTTTCATCGATGCAGGAAGCGACCGATGCACCCAGGAGTAGGGACATAGAAAGTACACATTTCTCAATCGAACTACAGGCAAATCCTCAGCAAATAATTCTTGTCAATGTGCGGACCTTAAAATTTTACTGCAATTCCGTATGGGAGACACTTTCATCCTTAATGCATACGAAATTTATTTCTTAATCATTTTCACATGTACAAGGATTAGATTGGAGCAGAATCAGTTGCTCCCTTGGTGCTTTTATTTCAATGGAATAGTTCAATTAATAAAAAAAAATATACACAACAACACAAAGTTGGCCATGGACATTGCAAAGGACTAATGGATTTACCTTCTGTATGCTGGCTGACGAGCTTAGGTGTACAGTCATCGATTTACCCTTTTCTCTTACATCAATGTATATCTATGCATATCTTACAAAGGCCATTTGCTACACACACATGTGCACGCATAGCTAATATGAGATATGAAATAATCTTACTGCGGGTGGGAAGGGGGGGAGGCTTATTCATAAATAAAGTAATAAGGTCCTTATTCGTAAAAGAGAATTCTCCTCTTTCATTAATTCTCCGGGGACTTCTATCATATACATAATTTTTGTTTCGCCCTTGTTTTTTTTTTTTTTTTTCCAGATGAAGGTTGGATCATAACGTCCTTATGGAAAGTTTGTCTCCTGATATGACAACAAAAGAAGAGTGTGGGTGGAACCAAAAAACAAAAAAATACTGAAGAACAACTTTCTTATTTTTCATCTTGAAAAAAGTTTAGTTTTCGGGAGCAGCAGGATTGTGACAGGATTTAATAAGGAATGATGAACTAATAAAGGAAATGAGCAAATACAAAACAAACTTTTTCCTTGCCCTTAAGTAGGGAAAAAGTGATGACATAGAAAGTTTCTGAAATTATCCTTGGAATTTGATTGAAATGTTGAATTGTTGAGTCGTTGACGAAAATATGATAAGACAAAAGGAAATGTGTGTAGTTGACTTTTCGAAGGATTAATGAGGATCGCAAAGGTGAATGGAAGATATCTTTCTTCGAATTAACTTTGCAGGAGCATTAAAAGTACAGACCAGCAAGGTATGAGAGCGCTTATTCCTGGGAAAGGTTCTGAATTGAAATCACATATTTTCACAGGTTTAACAATTACAGTGCTGGTACGAAAAAGTAGGAACTGTTTCGAAGTGACTCACTGTGAATAAGCTGCTATAAAAAGACTAGTACGATTTGAAGTGACTCAGTAATGTGAGTTAATAGCTCAGAGTTGGATCAGTAAATTATCATAAGATACATTAACACTGTCAGAGATCATGTAGCAAATAAATATCAACTCATTTGAAACATTCGTTTGAAGCGACTCATTGAAGTGAATCAGTTTTGATGAGTCAACTCAGTCAAATCACGGGAACTCATTTGAAACCAGTGTGGCATCAGCGACAGGAGCAACCTTTAACAGTTGAGGTTCTATATGAAGACCAGGGCATTATGGTGTAATAAATTTTCACTCTATAAAGGGAGGAGGAAATGTTTTGAAGACACTCGTGGAAGAGCACATGTCGAGTATTCTAGCAAAAAGGCGTCACAGATGCAAGCAGAGCTTTCTCGGATGCTGCCAAACATCGGAGGGTCTGGATACGCAAAAATAATCCTGCTATCTCCATCTTTCTGTATTCTGCCCCAGTCTGGGCGGTTGCACTCTCAACAAAAGAAATAATGAGGAAACTTTCGGCTGGTTACAGGCTCTGCGCAATCAGAACAGTTTGCGGTTTTCGAACGATTTCGGACGAAGCAGCCTATGTCATAGCTGGGATGGTACCTATTGACATCCTCGCCAATGAAATGCAAAGGGTTTACACTAGGCTTATCACGAAGGAGCGTAAAGAAGGAAGAAAGGGCAACGTATGCAGCACTCTGGCACGCCAGGTGGGACAACACCACCAAAGGTAGATGGACCCACGAGCTGATTCCCAACATTGAAACTTGGACAAAAAGAACGCAAGGGGACTATAACTATCACCTAACGCAGTTTCTGTCTGGGCACCTTCATAGATTTGGGCACGATAGTTCGCCATTTTGCTCAGAATGCCCAGAAGCAAAGGAAGATGCGGAGCACGTTATGTTCCAGTGCAGACGCTTTACAACTAGCATAGTGAATCTACGAAGCCCGGAGCGTCTAATAGACGTCATGATAAGGTTGACTGGTTGAAGGTTTGTTCCTTTATAAGGGCCGTGCAGATTGAACTGCGTAGAATTGAACCATGGAGAAGGGCCGAGGAGGCACGGTAGAGCATGAAATGCTAACCAGCCCCGGGAAGTAATACCTAACGGCAGTCCTGCAGTGAGAGTGGTTTAAAGTGTGAAGGGTGTGTGTTTAGTAGGTAGGCATATTGCTGGCATCGATTACTAAGGTTTGCGAATCGTGCATGCTTATAGAAATTACGCTATTAGTATCTAGACATCAATAGCGTACGAGTAAAAATCAATAACACATGAAAGAGAGTTAGATTGAGTCGCTATAGACTTTACTTCTTATATTGAGGTTCACCATTCAGTAGCAACTAGTACGGCTTTTTGAAGGTACAATTTGTACATTTCGACAAATATTTCCAGACGAGTTCGCACGGTAAACATCAAGTCCCAGTGCCTTGTGGTCCTGAATTTCGTGAGATGGTGAGATTGGCACACTTGTGACAGTGTTGGACGTCTTACGCAATACATCTTAATAAGGTTAGTCGCAGAGGTCCCTAAGGCACTGGACTTAGTAGCTGGCTTGAAATGAGTTCGAGGTTTTGAATATACTTAGTTCGCGTAGCTCTAGGGTTTTTGTGGATATTCCGAGACCACTGGTAGGCTGGTTCTGCGATCTTATGATTCCACCAATAAACGGAATGCTTATGTTTCTTGGAACCCTTTAGAGACATAGGCGTATTACGTGCATTAACGAGGTGTTGCAATACTTGTGTTACGAACTACGTTGTGGTGCTTGCTTCTATTACTGTCTTACCCATAATATATGCAGCTCAGTAGCTACTCGTCTAAGGTGTTTGCTTTCCACCCGGATAACGAAGACAGATTCGAAACCGAGGTTAAGTGGGATAAAGCTATGTTGAACTTATTTAGACCCAAGTGGCTGTAGGACCTAAAAAGGAAGGCAAGCAAAAAATTAAGGTTATAACAGGCTATAGTCATCATCCAAGATGTATGGAATACATTCGGAAGAGGTACCAATTCTTCAGGGCTTCTTTTTTGCACCGACCCATATAAGTCGGTAGGTGAGTTGGTTCGGCTTCGACTCAAATGAGTCGGTTAGTGTGTTGGCTTAGGGATGAAAAGTTTCCATCTTTATGTTGAAATCGAAATTTTTGAACACTCCTTGCAATGATTTGCGTTTTTAACGCCAAAACTCATAGGCATTGAAGCGTTCCGCAACTCAAGAGTACAATAGAAGTCCTTCCCATTCACTTCCAAGTCTATTCCCTTTCTAACCCCAAGTAATAACAAGTTACAACTCCATCAGGACATTTCCCCCTTAACAATGAAGAAATTTCAATTATCCTCACAAAAATGATTTATGGAGAAATAGCAGCTATTTCAGCGAGTTTTTCAACTAGAAAAAGGTGTATAAAACCCATTACTCATGCTACCAACGACAGACTAATTGAAAATTAGAAAAAAGTAAAAAAAATACCTACACTCTAAAGCCAATAAGTGAAGTATCTACAAAATGCCATAATTCTAGAACTAACAATCACTCTTCTTCTCCTGGCCAGCAATTAAAACGTTTACTGTAGTGCACTCCAGCTCAAAGGGAAAGGGGCTAGAATAAGAAAAAAAAAAAAAACAAACCCTCAGTTCCAAATTGAATGAAAAACCAATCGATTTCTCTTCCCAGTCGCCCGATTCACGTAATTAAAAATTAACAAGAGTCATAATTTCTATAATTGAAATCCTTGCACAAGAAAGAACGATTGCAGTAGTTTGTAACAATTGCGATAGTTTTTGCGAGAGAAAAAGTCCTTTCGCGAACAAATTGGTTGCTTTTTTTCCCTCCTAGTTTTTATGTGTCAAATTCGTTATATTTTTCGAATACAGTTTTTGCTTTTCGCTAGGATATTTGTATTTTGCAAGAAGTAGAAGTACGAGGATACTATTGACTTTGTTAGTGCAAGCAATTGCTCAGTGTCGTCGCGCTGTTGAAAAGTTTTTCCATCTCATAAACTAATCTGATTCTGAATTCATGAATAAGATTCATTTTCAACACTCTCTCTCTCTCTCTCACTGGGTAATGAATAAATTTCCAAACAATTAAATGAGAGTGGTAGTGGAATATTTGATAATGGCGACGAACAGTACTAGAAGGACTTTTGCCACCACTCTGTACGAGTGTATATTCGAACGGGAAAAGAGCATATCCATATCCTTTTTTTTTTTTGTCTTTTTAAAGGATTCTAAGAAGTTAGCAGGAACTAGGTAACGAAGGAGCAATGATTGTGGGTGGGT
The DNA here is from genome assembly GCA_949716465.1 of Chalcosyrphus nemorum. NCBI lineage: Eukaryota > Metazoa > Arthropoda > Insecta > Diptera > Syrphidae > Chalcosyrphus > Chalcosyrphus nemorum. The sequence goes on along the minus strand of OX454333.1, from coordinate 14,498,209 downwards.
AAGTTCAATTTTCTCATGTTTATGCATTATTATGGTAATTGAGTTGAATTTTACTCTTTGTGCTTGTAACTCAATTAAAATAGGTCGAGGAGTAAATCCAGGGGATACACACTTTTGCAAATGTAGCAAGGGGAAGAAGGGTTTATCATTTCACTTGAACTAGTACGTAACACTCAACAGGGAATAAAGGTGGCTACGTAGAAATGAATCGAGGTATCTTTTAGAAGACTGTGTCTTTGTTTGAAGTTATTAAACCTGATTGAGGTCAATCTGAACAGATTCATGCTCATCCAGGGCAACAGGGTGATGTACTTTAACACTGTTGTAGGAAAAAGGAGTAACAAAAATCATGTGCGAGACATGTGACTGAATTTGTTCTGAGAAAGTCCCAACATGACTATATAAAATGATTCAAGACCTGTCACCACTCAACATAAAATGACAACGCTTAGACAGTTCATTTTTTGCTTCGAATGAGGCAAGTGATTAGGTCCGTTCGCGTACTTTTTGCACTAAAATTCATAGATTATCAAATTTCGAAGAGTGGGGGTAAAATTCTCTCAGAGAGATCTAAAATTACGAAAAAGTAAACGAACGAGTTGAACAAGAAAAAGGTGAAAATACACCGGTTTGACAATTTTCATAAACCAGCCATGGGGAAATTTTTTACTTTCTCGTGAGCGCTCTCTTCTGCGAAAAACTACGAAAATTCTCCGTACGCGAACAGCCTTTCGTAAAAATTCGTTAATTTTCGTAAAAATTCGCTGTTTTAGGAGGGTACGCGAACGGACCTATTAATGAAACAATTTTAAAACGAGCAACGATTGTATCTGACGTTTGATAGTGTCAATCCGGGAATTTATTTTACATTCTTGTGAAAACCAATTAGATTGATATTTGAGCTGAGTTGCTTTATAAGTTGTAAGCCGGGAGCAGAAGGACATATTGTGGCACGAGGTATCTCTCCATTTGTTTGTGTGTACCTTAGTGTTGTCCAAGCTTTATGGTTCTCAAAGGAGAGGCCTTGTTACTGTGTCATTTATAGGTCCAGTATCAAGGTATTCTAAACGAGGCTTAGTGGCAACGAATTGTGAATAAAACGATAGCAGTTCGTGCTATTGAAAGCTTCTATCCTAACTAAGTGCTAGGCTTAGGCAGCAGAGTTTCAAAAGAGTGGTTGGAAAAAATATTTGCTTTGATGCTCTAATGTACCACAGCCGTGTGGCTACTACAATACACTGCCAATGCGTCATTACCAGGAGTCTTGACACAATACAGTTGTGAAGTCTTTGTTTTACGAAAAAGTCTTGTAAGTATAATAAACGTCAATTTTAAATCTTAAACTCAATGAAACCGGATCACTTGACGTATGAAACCAAATGAAAAACACTCCATAAGAATATACGTGAGCATTATCCCTAGAAATCAAAGATCCTTTAGACACGTAAATTTGGAATCTATTAAGCAAGCATCACTTGAGCTTTCAACCTTCTATCTAAGACTGTATAGAAAACTGTTTAATACAACACGCTTTAACTCTGTAATGGATATTATTGTGTACGTGCTGTGGCCTTGGGAGGCGGTCCTGCAGGATTCAGGATTCTAGTAACGAAGTCATTGATTAAGAACACGTGAATTCTTGCCCACTATTTGTCTATTTGCTGACTTAGCCAGAATGTAGAGAAGGCAGCTACTTTGTCAGGCTAAATAGAGCACAAGTAAAAATTCGCGATGGGTCAAAACACATGCACTGTTATCCGATCTGAGGAGCTAATACATTAGAACGGACAAAGAAAACACCAATACCATATTTTACGCATGGAACAGGGCATACACCTATAGACTTGGGGTGAAGCCCGCTTCCATCCACTGTGTGTACACTTTCATGCTAAGACCCTTGTTCTTATATGTTTGTCTAATCTGACCACCTGCCAGATTCACACAATCCAATGGACTTACACTGCCACAACGGCTTTTAATAGGTGAACGAAGGTTGAGGAAAGCTTTGACTGCTTGACATAATGGATGGTAGAGAGATGATGGATGGTTGGAGAGTTAAGAAAGGCCTTAAGCACTACTCGGCTATCGCTACAAACGTACACATGTAGGTCTTACTTACGCTCCGCGGAATTGGAAGTCCCTTCTTGGACCACACAAAAGATTTGTGTCCCTTCTTTGACTGTTACTACAATTCATTCCTTGGTGAGACTCTGGCTGAAGATGGACTTGCACATTAGGAACTATTGAAAAGTTGTCCGACAACATCAAAGCTCCAATGCTACTAGTGTCAAAAGGAGAAGGATTCAGCAGTACGCCTCGCCCAGAGTTCAACGTACCAAAAATGTCCTTTGGATTCACCGTGAGAACTCGAAAGATAAATAGCAACATTTCTTTCGATAAGGCGTACATATGTTTGGAATTTCAATTCCCTCTCAGAAGAAGCACGACATACATAATTTATTTAAGCAAAATGACTGGCAATTCTCTTCGTCTGAACTTTACCCCCTCAAAACTGTTTTCCCACTCGTTATATTTGTTCCAAAACAAAACGTGCTAATTTCATAAAAAAAAAAAACTTATGCCACAAATTTAATTAATAAAAGTTTACCGCACCACCGAAATAGACAAAACAAGGGTACTTACCAGAAAATAGTTCTAAAAACTTTTCCACACCATAGTTGCCCGGAAAACGATAGCCAGGATCCTTTAACGCATTTGCATTATGCACCTTTATCCTTTTGATCATAAAAGTTATATTATCCGCCTTGCCATCGCCATTAAAGTCTGCAAAATAGAAACCGCATATTTTGTAATAAAAATTAAATACAAAGCAAATACATTGCAATTGTTTGTGTCTGGTTTTGTGAAGTATAAACACAATCAATTGCATCTGCAAATTGAAATCATGAAATACAAAGTTATTCTTTAAAGTTCCATCAAAATGGGAAGGGGAAGTTATATAAGGACATCCTGTCCACTAGTAATTCTAACAAGCATCCATTGCTGTGTGGACGGGTACTCTCGATAATTGGGTCATTTCACCGCTTTCAAAGTGCTCCTTTTCGATAGAGAACTTAAGTGAAATCAATATTGCAATGCACACCATTAGATGAAGTAAGAGCAATAGACTGCAGAGAGATAGAGACCGAGAGAGAGAGAGAGAAGAATGACGCGTTCATGTTGGTTGTCCTTTTAGCTATGCGTCAGGCGTTTCAACTGAACTTCGACCTGAAGTTTATTGATATTGCAAAAGTTTATCCTTCGCTTGATGCATTTAACTGTGGCTGCAAATAGGAATGAAGGCCGTAGTCGAACGGTTGATATCACAATTTCGAGACTTTTTTTTTTAACTCAAAATACACGGTTATGAATACAGGTCTTCCCCAGTGACATGACAGAAAAAAAGACAAGTGCCATCCGACACCATGCGATTGCATACAAGAATGGAGATAATATAAATCCAGTCATTAAGTGTGATATCCTTTGAATATGAGAGTGGAAGGGAATTTTATTTTTTTTTATTGGGAAGCATGCTACATGGTGATTTGGTTCAAATTGAATTGCTCTTTTTGAAGTTTGAATTTATTTGAATGGGATTTGGAGAAAGACGTGAAAAGGACTAGAAATAGATGGAATAATCTGGTATTTGAAGTCGCCGTTAGATTAGGATTGTTTCAAGTTGAATTAAGCTCATTATAAAGCGATTTTTATCCTTGTCAGTTCAACAGTGAAGAGTGCTTGGCATTTGCACAGAAATTTGAGAATCCTGCTGATCATAGGAGGAATTTGCGACAAGGCCTAGCCTTATGTTCCTCTATGCCATACAGTGCTCAGTGATGACACGCATTATTGTACTGAGGGGTGATCTATTTGCTCTGATTAGACAGTTGGAATATAAGTGATCTAGTTTAAGACAAAACCATAAGAATGATACAAAATCCAAGAAATTAACCGCCGCTTGATTATCGGTAAAAATAATGGTATCGTGCACGAACTATGACATCCGTAAGGACAATCCTGTTCAGGTTAAGAAGTACGAAAGAAGAAAGATCCGAGTAGTCAGTGGAATAATCACAGGACACGGCGCCATTGGAACTACGCTCCACAAATGGAATGCCGGAAGCTGCGGAAACGAAGAGGAATTAGAGTCAACCAATCAGTATTTCAGTATTTCCTACCTTCCAGTCCCTGGACTCTACCTCTATATCTTCTCTAGGAGCCCTCGACTGCCGATGGTCTCTTACGGAGATGGCAGAGCTGTTCAATATTCACCTGTGTTGAATGCCGGGGCATAGAGATATTCCAGGGAACTGTATTAGGCCGATGAACTCGCCAGAATAGAAACAGCCTTACTGTGCATGCTACCAGACAAGGGCACCATAGATATACCAATCGCTACATGTAAACAAAAACTCAAGCTGCATGCAATCGAGAGTACAAATCTTAGGTGGACAACTGGTAGGTACAAAATGTCTAGCGAAAACTTTGATTTCTCTCAACAGGTTGCATATCAGCACCACAATAGGTGTCATCACTGGACACTGTCTAAGTGTCTAATAGACAAGCACGCAACAAGGCTAGTCTTTTTCTGCAGAAGCTGCAGGGATGAGGAGGAGGGGGAAACCATTCCTCACCTTCTTTGTGTCTGCCCAGCTCTCTCCCGTAGAAGGCTGCTCCACTTAGGAGCTTCATACTACAACGACTTAGAAGATAAAATGTCTCTTACGCTTCATAAAAAGCTCAAAATGGTTCTAACGAGTGTTGGAATGGACCTATTTTTGGTCCAAGTGTGTCGTCGCTCTAAGCTGGCAGCCACTACCAACCAACCAACCCTTCCACTCCAATGCTCAGACTAAGAACAATGGACCTTAAGTGCCTCCGAAAGCACGTGAAGAGTTCTCTTGACATCACATACCCTCATCACCGCAAGTAACCTAACCCACGGCATTGCCCAGCTTGGAATTGGAAGTCCTGATTGTGAGTACCTAGCTTTTCAGAGCGCCAGTATAATTCCAAGTCTGGAATGCGTAATATAAAGGACTTATTACTTGCAGGCCTAAGGATGGAATTTTTAATGACGCACGCATATACTGAAAGAAAAAAAAAAAACAAAAAAGTTGACAACCACTTACCTGTATTCTTATAAATCGAATTCGCTCGCTGAACATGCCTTGTTATCGCCTCAATACTCGACTCATCGGAACCCATTTTCTGAAAAAACGTATGATCCGCCTGCAGATACAACATACAAGTGATCTTACGATCGTACATCGCTCGTGCTGCTGCATTACTTCCAATATCATGCATATCCTGTCGTGTGCTCAGCATACTATTATAATTCTGTGACATAACCACATCTGGATTATAGTTATTAACAATTATATTGGGCTTTTTCGTTGCCCCATTCTTAGTGATTATCTCTACATGAGTCTTATGGCTCGGACGAGACGATCCACTGTTGGTGCTGCTACCACCAAACATAGTCGTCCAATTGGTGTTGAAAAAATTATTTATAAAATTTCCATCGGATGACGCTGCCGATGAGTCATCCAGACTTCGATTATTGAAACTACTCACAAGGATATTCTTGTGTTTGGTAAAGGTTTTTCTAACATTATTACTATTAGAATTGTAGTTGTATGTGTTATTATTACTAATATCACTGGTAGGATTGTAATTGCTCACTATGATGTTACGATTACGGCTCGATGTCGTATAGGTGGGCACATTATTCCTCCATGTTGAGTCCTGATGATCAGGTATACGTTCTGGAGGTCGATTACTTCTATTATCGTTGGATGTCCTAGAGATATCCTCGCGACTTGTATCGTGACTTAATATACTATAATCATCGTTGTATGGTACATCCAGATCGAGTGGAAGTGGTGGATTTCTATCTTCTGGGATTTGCTGTAAATTAAATAGAAGGAAAGGGGTTTAAAGAGCTGTTAATTTAATGAAACAACGAGTAGACATATTGTGGATATAATAGTTTGATGGAAAAGTTAGAATGGGCCTGGATGGAACAATTGCTTCTGGCTTGGAATGTGGAAAGTTTTGGGAAATGAAAAAATGTATTATGCTCCTTCGGTTGGTATTGCCTCAATCTAGAAATATTGGCATTGTATCAAGAGAAAGTATAGATTTTGATATGGAAGGTGGGTGGTACCTCCTCTTTGTCTTATAACTTTGGCGTCATAGTCTAAATGAGTCCATGTGAGCCGTACAGTCATTGCTAAGATCCTCTTTCTCGCCAGCAATATGCACCTAAATCAGACTGATGTACCCGCTGAAAGAAGTTATCGAATTCGCATTCCAAAGCCCCAGTAACAAACGATGAGATCATTATCACGATCAAAGCACTCAAAACCAATAAGGTGGCACAACTGCGGCACTGTTTCAAGCTGCGCCAAATACATCAGCCGAGCTACTGTTCCCACTTGTTGGGAGAACATGGGAAGCCGAGAGTTTTCCGGATGAGTGGAAGAAGGGAATGATCGTCAATGCTGTGTGAAAAGCAGAGAGGTATCTGCGTGCTGTTTGCTGTGGCCATGATAATAGCTAGAATCATCATTCTCGCATCTCCCAAGCTGACCATTTTTTTAAGTGATTCCATGCGAGAAGCTTTCATGAAAGAGATGCATGTAATTGGAGCACAAAACTATCATGTACACCTTGAACAGAAAGGGGTTCCCATAAGCAAGAGGAAGAAACCAACTCGTTGTACTGATATCGGCTCAATCGTTGTACGTATCCAACACACAATACAATTGAAGAGTGATTTGGTACTTGGCACTGTCACTGGCCTTTTTTTTACGATTTTAACCATAACCCCACGAAAAGACTAACGACTGGACCATGCTAACCGATGCTAACATTCGAAAGGAGATTCAATGAATAAATGACGACTGCAGCGTCTTTCAAGCCGAAGTCACTGCCATTACGCAGGCGCTGCTAAAATTAAACAAAAACTGTCTATATAGACAGCCAGGCAGCCATTTAGGCTCTGGACTCTGCTATAATTCGGTCGAGGCTGGTGAGAACCTGCGAATCACTTTTAAACAAGATATCCAGAGCCAATACGGTGATCCTCAGTTGGGTACCAGGGCATATGGATATCGAAAGAAACGAGAAGGCGGATGAGCTTGCTAGGAAAGGGCCGACGCTGCACATATCGCGGGCCCTTCCCTTTTTAGCAGCCCCAGACAGTTCTTTAAAGAAAAAAGTAGAAGATAAAGCCATCGATTGTGCAAACAGACGCTGGGTTCATCTGGATACATGCGTAACGGCTAGAGCTCTATGGCCGGCCTTTAGCAAGAAGAAATCATCAACTCTAGTTAAACTCAGTCGACATAATGCACGGGTCGTTTCTGGCGTAATTACCGGCCATTGTATCATTGTCCTTCCCGTCATAACCACTTGTCATAACCACTATTGTAGAAGCTGCAGAGACGAATCTATTCGCCGCGTGCTGTGTGACTGTCCTGCCCTATCTGTTAGAACAAAGAGAACTCTTGGCAGTCATTTCTTCTCGGAGCTGGAGGACTTAGGCAATGTTGACCTCCTGAGATTTAAAGTACTATTTGAGTGGTTCTAACAGCGGACCTTCTTACAGCGTTCCCAGGGTTAAACGTTAGGGCACAATGGACCCGAATTGTGGGTCTAAGTGAGCAGTGACCTTCTGTTCCACCCATCTACCTGAACTGACTTGAACGACTTGACTACCATGGTTTCCATGATAAAACATTTCATAATATGTGCTTAGCGCAACATGACAGCTAACAACATTCCCTACACGAATCTAGCCCAACTTCAGCGCGACATTAATTTACCCTCCTTCTTTGTCTCTGGACAATTTAGTTGTCTCATTTATTTTAAAAGGTCAACGCGCCAAAAATACTATAATGCGTCACGTCCTTCATGGAAACGATTTGCGAAACATCCTTGCAAAGTCGATTTACCCGATTAGGGCATTAACTTACTAAGATGTCGGAATTGCCTGCTTATAACTCAAGATTTGTGTCAAATTCAGAAAGTTATTTTCTTTTTTATTTTGTAGACAGTAAGACGTAGTTTCATGGTTTTTACGGAGAAAAAATCTTCTTATTTGCGTTCGTCATGGTGTCGCATGACAAACGAATTCCCTGTCACAAACACAGAAAAACGCAGTTGATTACTAGTAGGTATATTTTGACACAAGTCCTTATCAGGACACGTGGCTGCCATAAGCAATTACTTGTGTAAGCAATTCGTATCATCTTCGTTCATTAATTACTGTGGAATTACGAATCACGAAACGTTTTCAGACCCAGAGAGAGATAAATTGGGCCACTCTTCAAAAAATGCCACGCGGACCTATCCTATCAAACCAACAAACATCGTCATCGTCGTCTCGTCGTAAAAGAGGAAATGACCTGTCAATCTTGCCTCTGACATCCTCTCCTCCATCGAAACATTAAGACCATTAGGCAAGGCACTCTCAAACCAAAATGTGGATACCACAATACCTCCCGTCACATTACAAATCTGAAAATCTGACATAACGCACAAGCAAGCAAAACCCACTCAACCGACCCACCAGTACCGGAAGGAGGAAGCAGAACCATTTTTGAATTATTCCGATTGAAAATAAAGAAAATTTCGAATGCGAATGCGAATGCGAATGTATCGCATGGCAATCCAATTGTGTGTTTATGGACGAATGGTATATGATGTGTATAAGCAACAGGAATCCATATCAGTTATCCGCAGTATTATCCTTTTCAAGTCAAAATCTTCCCTTGCCAAGAGATAGCGAGTGAAATAACTTTGCACAACACAACACAGCAACCGCCAACCTATACATAATTCTGACAGACAGAGCTATCGAAGAAGGAAATGAATCCTGGATTTTATCGAATGGAAAGAAGGATGAACAGATCATACACACAGAAAATGGAAAATATAAAAAAAGGACCAAAAAAAACTGGGACATATGTGGTAAGGTATGAGTACTCACCTCATCCGGAAGCCACCTCTTCCGGCGGTTATGCGAAATCGATATATCATTTGAGTTATCGACTTTATTGCTATTGTCGCCGCTGCTCTGGAAGATGTCCTCCAGTGTCGACTTGGCTTGCATTCGTTTTCGCCGCTTTAAGTCATCCAGCAGCATGCTGCGTCGCAAACGTTCACTCGCACAGTGTTCCGTAGCTGCACCTGGATGTGATGATGATGATGATGATGATGATGATGTTGATCCTTCTGCAGGTTTCGTTGTACCACCAGTAACAGCAGGCGATTGCAACGATGATGACAAGGACGACGACATCGACGACGTGGGCATGTTCACATCGCTTAACTTATATACAATCGAATGGACACCGGATGCGGATAGATCCTTTGAATATCTATGCGATGGTTCTACGTAAAATTGTTCGGAACTAGTTTCGATGGTGCCATCGAGGAGGTTATCACTAGTGAGTATGGCATGGACGTGAGAGTTTTCATCATCTGAAATGATAAAGATAAAGAGAAAGAGTATTAGTTATGGTCGCATGGAGATGTTAGGATAGAATCTATATAACTTAAGCTTAGAGTATCTTTTATGTTCATTTTCCGTTACGTGAGTAGAAGTTTTAAATGGAAAATTACGCCATTTAAACGTCGACAATTATGAAAACACTGAGTTACGAGCAATAAAACGTCCTTTCGTGGAAATGAAATGTTTAATCTAGGATTTTCACATGAGTTACGGTGGATTGATGCTTTTAACGACAGACGATGGAAGGAGGATGTTGAATAGAAAATTTATTTGATCTTCTTCTTCTTTCGCCTTTCGTGTTTATTAAACTGTTTTATGTACTTCATGTGGCAGGAAGGCTGCTGATCCTTGCAGAGAACTCTTACAGAAGGTTGAGCGACACTTATGCTAAATTGGTTGATGGTTCATGTGTGATGTAACTATTTTGAGAGGCATATTTTGGATGGTCGAAGAGTATTGCATGGGGTCTTGTAGGAGAATCGAAGTTGATGCTGGGAATAGACACTTTTTCAGAATCCATTCAATACCGGTCCGACGATAATAGAGCGAGAATAGCTGTGCTCAAGATTCATATAAGTGTAGGCCAGTTGCCGAAGTCTTAGGGACCACAAGTACAGTATTGATGAGGAGCATGAACTCATTCTCAATTGTATATACTTATAGTTTAGTATCGTTTATCAGATCTTGAAGAAATGCGACCACCAGGGTACAAGACAGTCTCATAGCCAAAAACATGTTTGTGAACATGGTTTGGCTGTTGGTCGGTTTGCTAAAATCGTGGTTATCATTGGTTTGTCCATTCCTGACTGTGAAGAATGACCAATTTGAGTTTCTTGGACATCTTTTCAGGATAGACACTATCAATTACAAGACGGTCCAGGAGAGTTCTACAGAAAGTGAACTTTTTGAATTGGGGTTGCTTTGGCTACACTTAAGGATACCCAGCTGTTCTCTCAACTTTAAGTTCTAATATGTGCATGTGTCTGTAGCTAGGAGTATTCATTTCAGCTCCTTTCTGTATCGAGATGTGCAGCGACGTGAGGGAAATCATCGCTCTGTTTTGAAAAAAAAGTCATGTACAAGTCAGCAAACGTCTAAATGAACAGAATACCCAAATAGGACCAGTTTTAGTCTCTCATAAATAAACTTGCTGCCCTGTGATATCAAGTGAGGACCTTTGCGAAGGACTTTATACTTGCGTAAGTATCAGAGCTCAGGTGTTCTCGTTCTAGACCCAAAGAAAGTAACTTACAACCAGTTGGTAACTCATACAAAAAAAAAACATAAATTACTCGAAGGCTACAGACTTCCAACAAATTCATAAGGTTTCCGCAGGACTACTCAATTTACCCACCCGCGCAGAAGAACAAGGAAGTCAGCCTCATATATTTCAAAACGTACTCATATGCTACCACATTAATCAGTGTCAATCATCTTTTCCTCAATAAAAAGAGAAAAAAAACCACAGGGATCCTGCCAAATTGACTTTTGTTAGGATCTTGCTGTTAATAATACAGACCGTGAAGGCTTATGACATAAAACCATTTGACTTTTCCAAATTATGCTTTTGTGGTGGAGGAGCAAAGAACAAATTAGAAAGGCTTACCACCCCGCAAAGCCCTGCTAATAAGCGCAGGAAGAAAAAAATAAAAATTAAAACCGCCACTTCAAAGGATATCTCTTCCTTGTTCGCGCGCATATATGTATATTCCTAATTAAAACGTCAAAGTATCTACAGAGCGTAGATGTCATTGTGCCAATCTAGACTCGCAGCTAGAGTCCTCCAATGACTTCCTGATTTATGTATGAAACATCACTCTATAACCGTTTATTAAATAACAATAATTTTGATTACCCCTCTCTCTGCTCAGACATATGCACATTTTTCTTTGAATTAATCACTTCCTCCTCAGCCCGAGTGATGCCGATGTGCTCGGCGTTCTTAATTAGCCAACTCGCGTAGTACACTTTGTGGAAATCCTTTTTGCACGTGTGGCTTCTCTACCATGCGCGTGTTTGTACGTGTGTCTACATTTTTAATGACTTCAAATTCCATCACATGAACTCGCTGGCTGTATGATTGGCTTAATGTTTGAAAATTCACACAGCGCAACGCAACTAGAGGAATGATTATTCTTGTTCCATTTTCGTTTTCATTTTAACAAAACAATACACACATATACACATATCCTTCGATGGAATGCGAGAACATAAATCCATTTGAAAGTTTACTTCCTCGGTGCGCGTTGTGGGTGTTTGTTGGCTTTTTACCAGGGCGACAGGCGGTCTTTGATTGCCACACAAAGGCAAAGGATAACTATATGTTACGAGCGCAAGAAGTGATACAAAGTGTGCTGTGTGCCTGTGATAATTGTGGGTTCACATGTCTGCAGGATATGGTTTTATTTTTCTTTGCATTTTTTTTTATTGGTATCCTGTTGGACTCTTCCTGTTGCTTTGCTTACAATTTATTTATCATTATCGATCGGAATAAGAGAGAGAAACTGTAATACTTTCTTTTTCTACGAAAGGATAAGGACACCCACAAGTCTGTATATGAAATTGCATTGATATTGCTAGAAAAAGAAAAAAAACCCTTCTTTGGGTTTAATTTTTTCCAAGGATCATAAAATGAAATATATCTGCCACACACATACATGTGTACATACTGCCATCGTATTGAATTTTTGTGCGAAGCTCATATCGATGATAAGTCCTTTTTTATATGCATTCATCATTACTCAGAGAATTTCGTTTTCATTTTACGTCAACGAAGGCAAGGAGCACAAATAAATTGAAAAAAAAAAAAAAAAAAATACATTGTTGGGGGTTATGGGTTTTATTTGTTAGGACATTAAATTTTTTTTTAGTGATAAGTCAGATTTTATTTTCAGGATATTAATTTTTGAAGAAAAAAAAAATAAATAAAAAGGAAGTCTTTATTTACTGCTGCTTATCCTGTATGGCCATTCGAAATTGTTGAAGGATATTTCGTAGATTTTATTTGAAGGATTCCATTTCCATTTGCCACTCAATCTGATAAGACTCATAGATTTTAAGTGCTGTTTTAGTTGAATTATCTCAAACCAGTTGAATATTTTTATATTTTTGTAGAGCAGAGGATTGATTTGGGTTGTAAAATTATTTTGATCCTACTTCGAAGGGCTGTTGACATGTCACATCTTGCACAGGGGAAGGCTGTCTGAGGAATTCGAATTTCAAAGTGGGGTTCGGCAAGGTTGCATTCCTTCACCAATACTGTTCTTATTGGTGATTAGCGATGTGCTGAATGCGGCCCTATTATGGGGACGTTGAAAGTGGCAGTGGATAGGTCACACTCACCGAAAGGGTGACTGGTCCACAGCTAACCAAGCGATGCAATGGAACTTGCTCACCCAGGATGACAGGATACGCGACGGTGCTAGGAGTACGTGACGCAGAACAGTTGAGATGGAAGCACGGCAACTGGGAAAATTTTGGGGAAAGCGGAGTCATATTTTCAGAAACCGCATGTAGAGGCCCTAGGACCGACAAGGGGATGCAGGACATAAGCATGTAAGTACGAAGGGCTGTTAAACCAATTCATCCAGTAGGCAAAAGAGGTTACTAGTTTTTTTCCGGGTGATCAAGTTTCAGTCATATTCATTAAATTTTCACAGTAGCAACACTTTTTGTAGTCGATCATAAACGCAAAAAAGTTCTGTGAATTATAAAGGAATGCAAATATCCCATACGATTCTCATCTAGGAAGTGTATACTCTTAAATAATTCGCACGGAAATCAGAGCACATTCTGTATGAAAACTTGTGTGATTGGTGCACGGAAAGCCTGGCTGAAGGGAATGTAAGACATTCTGACAGTTGCATTGTCTTTACGTATATTTGTGTGTGAGACAGACGTTCAAAGAACAGTAAGAAAAGGTTTCGGTTTCATACATATCCCGGCTGCATGTTCAATCTCGATTATATATTTCTACTTCTCCTTTAGGCAAAGTTATGATTACTGCATCGCATCGTTTGACCTCTGGAATTACTGACAGTCCTCCCGCGCTAAATGGCTTTTTCTGGATGCAATAGTGTGTCTATCTAACCGAAAGTGTGTCGATCTAACCGAAAGTTTGTCGCACCACTGAATAACAACATTTTCAAACCAAATTGAGGATCACCAAATGTACGGCGCGATCGATAATCGTGTGGCTTGAATCCTTGTGTATTTTCAATCTTTTATAATTGTATATGCGCACAAGTTTGAAATATTTTGATCAAAATCCAAACGACTCTGAACACCATCAATCGCTCGTGATGTCTTAATGAATGAGTTTTATCGTTTATCGCAGTTTTGCGATGAATTTCTCGTATTGAAGCAAACATTGCTTTGCTGTGAGCTATTCATGGTGAATTGCTAAGGTAAACTAATATCAAAACGACCGCCAACTGTCAAATGGGCTGTCACAGAAAACAGTGTTGCCATTTTAAAGCTTTATATATCTTTTGTAATTTCATTGGATGGTATCCTCGATATACTGCTTAAGGACTGGTACTTTTTTCCTATAAAGTTTTTTCCCCACTTCAAATTAAATCTTTTCAGTATTAAATTTGTTCAATGCATAAATGTCAGTCAATTAAAAGTTTATTGCGTCCATTTCTTTTCGACTACAAAAACCCATTACAATAAAAATTGAAGCAAAGGAAAAAAGAAAAACAGCTCCAAAGACCCTTTTATTGTTGTGAAAATTTGCTGATGACTCCCATATCCTTTAATTGATAATAAAAGTCCTCCACATGGCACATTAAAAAAAAAAAAAAACTTCTATTTTGTGCTTTAATCCCTTGGCGAGCGCAATGCAGATCCATTTTTGATGAGAACATGTAATTAGTTTTTATTTCTCCTTTCCGTCTCTCTCTCTCTCACTCCCTTTTGCAACTTTGTTTGTCGTCCTTGCACATGGACAGAATGTTGTAGTTTGTGTTTGGAATTTCCCCACACACGAATGTTGCTGTCTATTTTCCTTAAACGTCCTTGTGCTAGTTTTTTTTTGTTCTGCTTTATTGGCATATGTACTATCGTGCGGAAAATTAATCAATTTCACGCGCATTAAGGATTATTTAAAATAAAAAAAAAAAAACAAATACACACCCAAAAACAATCGGCTTCTCTCACCATCAATGTGGGCGAACCAAATCGCAAAACAAAATATGAATGGTGCCTACGTTGATGGTGAAAATTCAAAGAAATGATAAAAATAAAAATAAAAAAAAAGTAAAAGTACTTCTTGCGAAAAATCCTTTGTCAACTTTTTCCATTAAGGACTCAACTGGGAGGAAAAATAAAAATTCCTCGCCTTAAAATTCTCCCCTCGGTGAAAAGCAATCTTCCATGGGAAAGATGAAAAAGAAATTAAATTTCCCCACCAAAGAGGAAGATGAAAAAAACAAGGCACCTAATCCCGCGGCCGCCACCACTACCACCCCTCGCCCACTTTATTGCATTCACATTCAATTAGATTTCATCAGAATTGGTGGGGATTGGCGACGATGAATCCTTCGTGAGATGGAGTGAGTACAGCAAATCTGCATAATTGCGCTTTAATGCCAGTTCAAACAGTACAGCAACATTGTTGTGCTTACTGCACACTTACGGCGGAATACACTTAGTTTTGAAAGGGTCTCCCTACGTCACTGTTAGCCCCTGTTTGGCGCCATTTTCCATAAGGACAATAGAGTTTCAATTAAATTGTCGTCAAGCGGGCGTCGGAAGCAACCCCGAATGATTTAAATGCAAATTTATTCATGTTTTCTTGTTTAAAAATCACTTGGGCCAACTCCAGGACACCCCCACCACTGTCTTAGGCAGATAATCCCCGAAAGTGGTTGTGGTGGACCTGGATCTGGAGTCCTTTTTTTTCTTGGACCGTATTCATTATTCATTGAGCAGGTATTATTGAATAGTTGCGCCGCAGTGAAAGAAAAAACAATAAGCAACCGGCGGCGGCAGTAGAAGCCGGAAAAAACCAGGACTCGAAGGCTTTGATTTTTTTTTCATTATTAGCCTGCCGCCGCCATCTATGGTCATTTAAGATTAATTTGTAAATTTAAAAGTTTTTCTTCTATGCGAGGGCGTTTGTTGCGCCAGTCTCGGGAATTTATTTTCCATTCATGCGGTACATGCTCCAGAAAAAAAGTATAAAAAAAAGGGAATAAAGTTGTCGGCATCTCCTCATCAAGGGAAGCTCGCTTTTTGTGTGGTATTTTTCTTGTTTTGCTTCCGTTTTAAAAAAAAAAAAAGAAAAAATAACTCTTGGAGGGGCAAAAGTTTCAAGTGCTTCCGATTTGCTAGCTCGTGTTCAGCGTTTACACTGTGAATGTTTTAAAATTTAGCGAATGTTAATTTCAGGATACAGGACGAGGAACTTGATCACAGGAGAGAAAGAATTCGACGAGCATACTTGTAGAAGTAAAGAAATCTCACAGAAATACCGAAAAGCGCATAGGAAGGTTTGGAATAGCTTCAAAACCAGAAACATGGGCGGAGTTGGCTGGCTGAGATATGCAATTGTTGTCAGGATTAGCTTGTGATTTGTTTGCGTTGCATGTGAGCTGAGGAACGATTTTGGAGGAAATTGTGTAGGAATTTTTGAATGGCAAATATGTTGTGGGAAGACTGTGAAATATTTTGTGTTCCTGCTTTTTTTTTTGCTTCAAAACTTAGGGCAGAGATTTGTCAAGTCTTCCGCCTACGTACTGTCTTAAAAGGAATAAGGAATTGTTAAAGAAACAACAGCTTAGTAAGACACATTTACGATTGAAACTTGAATATACAGGGTGTTCCTGAAAATATGGCCACAAATGGGGGTTTTGTTTGAAAAATCTTGTGAGCAATATATTTTTCATATTTTTAACCTGGGGAAACATGTTACTACTTTTATAAAGTTGGCTTTATTTCATACAGGTAATATAAAGGGTGGTCCCAAGCAGCTTAAATGGTTAAAAAAAAAAACTGAGAAAAGAACTGAAAAAAAGTAACAGAAATACTCGCTACTGACAGATGCATCCGAGGTAATCTTGACAGAAATTGTTTACTTCTTTTTGTCGCGTTCAATGTTGGCTCTGAGCTCTTTCAACGTCGTCGGCTTGTTGACATAAACCAATGACTCAACGTAGCCCCACAGAAAATAGTCAAGCGGCGTTAAATCGCACGAACGAGGCGGCCAATCGACTGGCCCAATTGTTGAGATAACACGCTCACCATACTCACTCTTCAATAAATCGATTTTAACGTGTGCTGTGTGGCTTGTGGCACCATCCTGTTTAAACCACATGTCGTCCAAGTCTATATCTTCCAATTTGGGGCAAAAATATTCAGTAATCGTGGCGCAATAACGCTGACCATTCACAGTAACGTGACGATCGTTATCGTCGAAGAAAACATATGGCCCAATAACGCCGCCGGCATGCAAACCGCACCAAACAGTTATTTTATTAGTGGATGAAGTGTTGATTCATGAAGCACATGTAGATTTGCACCCGACCAATAACACATATTTTGCTTCTTGAGCCAAAAATGAGCTTCTGCACTGAAGATGATTTTGCGATGAAATTCATCATCTTGGCGCATCTTCTCCAGAACCCAATCGGAGAACGTACGTGGCTTCAAATGGTCCATCGGGTTCAATTCTTGAGTCAGCTTGATCTTGTATGGGTGTAAACCAAGATCCTTACGCAAAATACGCCATAATGTGGTCTGAGCGATGCCCAATTCTTGAATTGACTGTTTGGATCGTTTTCTACGGACGCCTGAACGGCAGCGATATTTTCGACACTTCGACCAACCCGTTGTCTAACTCATACGGCAACATCACACAACGAATATGTAGACTCAAATTTTTGCACTAAACTTGTTATAGAAAATAGGAGTTAACGCTCTTAAAGTTGCGATCACCGACTCCGAGTTTCGGTAGAAAATTTTTCTAATTTGTGGACGTTGCTCGTTCGTGTACTTTACCATGATGAAAATGTTGACTTTATTGAATAAATTGACAGTGACAGTTTGATGATAAGTGAACGAATGCGTTCACAAATTAAATTCAAAGTTGTCAAGTCCCTATTGGAAAACCCTTTAGTAACCTGTTCAGATGGGTTCATAACATTGTCTCCAGAATACCAGGCAATTGAACACATCTGAGTGCCTCATCTGAGTAAAATTTTACAGCTGCAAAAATAGGTTTTTCGACAGTCTACCGACCGATATCAGTGAAGCTTAGAACACTATTTTAAAGATGCCTTCTGACCTGTATAGTCCATAAAATTTAAACCATTTCGTAGAGGGGCAATCTAGTAGGCAAAGTATTTGAGGGCCCCTTTGAATATCCTGGATCCCATGCATACTAAAGGCCCACTATATGAGTTTGTCTTTATTAAAACTAACCTTTGAATGGTACTTCAATAACATATGTATGGTTATTTGAGTAAAAACACTAGCAAACATACTTGTTACGAACATATTAAGGAATAGTCGACATGCCAGTGCTCTGTGCCAAAATGAAAACAAACTGTGAACAGGATGGCCACCATATTATTTCAGTCCTAGTCGTACAAGGTGAAGATCTATATTGATATGAACGCAAGCATAAGCACACACGTCATTCATGACATTTTGTGCTTCATGACTGATAAAATAAACGCCGTTTAGGTGGAAAAAAAATATCCACTTTAATAAGCCACATTTCACTTTTCACATTCTACCTAGGATTAAGAATTCCACATGCAAATACGAGCTCTCTGCTATTTTATTAATAGCAGGTAATTTCCACAAAATCTATCTACGGATCTGTAATTTGCAGCATGCAAATAGCAAAGCGTTCCACCGACCGCCCCTCCCCCTGAGCACCAGTCCTTAATCCTTCGTCAACGGTTATTTGGAATTTATTCAATCTTCATATCCCACTCCTTGTTCTGGCAGCCGCTGGGTAAGATATTTTCTTTTCTCCTTCACTTCACCAAGCGATAGAACCAAAAGGATAATTGCGCAAAAAATTTGTTGGCTCCTTGTGTATTTGTGCCCTTATAATATATTTATACAATTTGTTCATTCGTTCCCTGCTCGTGTCCTCCTCCAGCATCGACCTCACTCTCTGTATTTATTCACGTTGGGGAATGTGCGTTTCACGTTTATTTATTTTTCTCCTCATCACGATGAAGAGGAAATAAATAAGGACTTCCATCAACCGGGGCCAGCATCAAACAAACATGCACTCCCTTCGTCCCAGCTATCTACCGGCCGACCGACGAGGCGACTGGAGGGAGGATGTTTGATGGGAAAATATTTTATTTTCTCATTTCCTCTCCTAATTTTCAGGATAGTTGTGTTATAGATAGACTAGCCGAGATGGGAATGAAGGAAATCCTTCCTGCGTAGGCGACTACCACCATTCATGGATAGCCTGTGCAATTGCTCTTGTTTTGTACGAGTACTTTTCGCATAACACTCCATGTCCATGCAGCCGTCTCATGGTTTTATGTAAAATATCCTTCAAAAAATAAATTATTGCTGAGCGAGTCCCACCGAAAAAGGATCCCCAAAACACCCTCAGGTGGGTTGTACTGTACCGTCTTCGTGCTAGTCGTCTGTCGTTTTTAGGCAGGATACGAAAATACTCATATCCTTTTTTTTTTTTTTAATGTTGCAGCCATCACCACTATTCGGGAAGCATAAGCATGCCAGGATATCTATGCATATACAAATCAAAATAAATTTCCTCATGAATTCATTATGCATCGTTACCCAGGATAGGAGATCCTTTTTTTCTCTCTCCTTTTTTGCGAACCTTTTTGTGTTGGTCTGTCGGTCGCTTGGTGGGACGACTCATGACGGTTGACGGTTGAAGGCGCTGTGATGTGATGTTGTGTGTTGTAGATTCGAATTTAATAATAATTTACCGGCTGAGTCCTTGCCGGTCGTCGTCATCGTTGTCGTCGTCGTTGTGTCAGGAATAATAGAGTTTTCTCTGCCGTGATGATGATGTTGATGGTGGTGATGTTCGTTCGTTCGTTCCGTCGCGTATAGCTGGGGAACGTTTTGTGCACACAATGTGTATTGGTATCCGCGTCGTCGTCGCAGCCAAATGCTTTTCTATGAGAAGGAGGAAGTATAAATTATGTTTGTTGTTTGGAATATGAATGGGATTATGTTCGGTTTTGTTATTTGTGTTGGGTAAGGTTGGGGATTCCTAGTGGTGGCTGATGGTTGGCATGGAATAAGGTGAAAAAAGGGCTGCCCATTTGCAAAAAAAAGGTAAGAGTCAGGACACGAGCCTTTGTTCAATCAAATATTAATAAATTTCTGACTATTTACCATTCCGTGGAATTCAAATAAAATATATATGCGAGGAATTTTGTTCAATTTTTCTCCATTAACTGTAGCTGTTTATGTTTATTTGATGATGATGATGTTTGAGGAATCCTTGAGTTATGTCTGGCTTTAAAGAACGAAAACACTGTAGACGTTGCCTTATATAAAGGTTTAAACAGTGTCTCTTTTTGGCAATTTTAATGACAAGTATTCACTGAAATTGTTGAGCACAAAAGTAATGTTGACCGAGACTTTATGATGTCCAGATTGACTTAAGTTTGGAGAATAGAAATGACCACGTTTAAAGAGTACAAACGTCCATAAGTAACACTCGGTCCATGGACATGTTACTGACAGATCTGAATTTCAAAGCATTGCTGTCATATTTGACAGTTCCTTGACATTTGTGTTCATTTTTGTTTGACAACACTTGACACTATGAGACGGAAAGGCTTTAAATTAGCGAAACAGAAGACGCAAGGATTTCATGCCCGCGTACATACACCGCAAGTGGATCATTCAAAACAGGCAATCAATTACTTTGTATTTTGAGAATAGACTGAATTTCAAGGCACACCTAGAGAACAAAGTTATCAAACGTCGATGGACTCAAGGTCCTTCAGTCTTGTTGTTCAGAATGGTAAGCTCTAGACACTATCATCTGTCTGCCAGCCGGAGCGCGGTCTGAGGACGACTTTAACTGTGTAGTAGCTGCCACGATGCTCATCGATATCCTGGTCGACGAAATGTAATGAATATAACTACAAAAGGAAGCTCGCGAATCGGCGGCACAAAGGAGTTACTCAGTTAAGGGAACCAGTGATCCGATGTTTTATTGTCAGCATTTTGTCTCAAGAGTTAGTATACTTTTGTAGACCAAATACAACTCTTTGGAGATATGATACGGTCGACGGAGAGCATCAGTAAGTCCCTGCCGAATTATATTTAAGCGGCTCAAAATACATTGGCTGATTTGCTTTCATACTTCATCTACTCCTTCAGCTTACGTTTGCCTCTTATGTTCACGAGAAATTGATACCAAATACGCTTAAGTCACAGCCAAAGCTTTGAAACGAGGATATATGTACCTATGTCCTTTAAAAACAACCGACATAGCGCATCTAAACACCTTTTACTTTCCAAATTTCATTGTGAGAAATCATTCACTTGAATTACGATATCCCATTTCCTACCAGCAACAACAATCGTAAGACAATGTTAGCTGATAACTCTGTTACATTACCCACTATTACTCTGGAATTGGCTTAGAATTACATCAAATGAAGGAAAATTGGAAAGAGAAACCACTAATCCCCCTCGATTGAAAATTGAATTTCAGGAAATAAGAGAACGACTAAACGAAATCACAAATTGATCAGCACAGCTCACTTGGAAAGGAGCTCAAATCATTGCTGGCGAGGACCTCAGATGACAGCATTGAATTACTGTCATAAACTTCAAAAGACAACTTGTTCTCTATCACCCTAACTCTGAAGTTTTCTACTCCCAAAAGGGGGAGTACTAAAGGGACATTCCTTCTTCATATAGCAAAAAACCCTCTTGGTTCCCTTTAAATCGGCAAAGCTAATCATTCAACCTCATCGACCCCGTAAACCTCGAACTTTCATCTATTGATACCTGAAAGTAAATCTTCTTTCAATTCTCTCCCATGGGACACATTCATAAATTGCCTTTTGCACTTCTATTTTTTTCTCTCTCTCTCTCTCTCTCTATCTGTTTAAATGGAAAAAAAAAAATAGAAAAAAAGAAGGAAAGAAATATCCTTGTCAATTCGATTTAGCAAACATAATAACTCACCGTTAAAGGATGCGGAAGATATCTTGATATACAATCACGTGACATTCAGTGCGCCAGTACAGGGAGCACAAGAGGAACCCAGTTCCGTCCGTCGCCGCGCCGGTCTATGGGAGCTAGCAACGTGCCAACGCAGTTTCGTGGAAATGATTCGCAAAGGAAGTCAAATTGAACGAAAACTCAATTATTTTCGTGTTTCAAAGATTTCACACAGGTTCTCTTTGGTGGTGTGATAGATTTTATACGATGATACGGTGCCACCACCCTCTTTTGATTTATTTCCCAAGTGAACCTTGAAATATACCGCGCGGCGCTCGCGAAAAGGAACCACCATCGTCGTCGTTTTGGTACCACATAGCAGCATCTCCCAGCAAACAAAACAGAGACAAACAGGATATACAAAGGATTCAGCCAAGTGAATCGGAAGACAGGTGAATGCTGGTACTTTGCACCATGCCACAGATTGGATTACCCAAGAGAGATTTAGGCACAAGCATGCTACAGCGAAGCGCGCACACACAGGATAAAGTTATTTTCTTATCCTTTCTTTGTCTTGTAGATTTTTTATTCCCAGCTCTCTCTCCAAGGATTGATTTACAATTTTTCACTAAAGTACAGGCAAAATGAAAAAAAAAAACCGAGAAGAAACGAAACTGATTGACAAACGATTCACCTGAATACATTTTGTGCAAAGCACCTGGCAGTCTTCTGGAGAAAAAAAAAAAAGGGAAAAACTAAACTTCATTTGAGCGTATGAATTTGCCAAGCGGAAGAATGATCTTTTTTTTTTTTTCTTGCTCGTAATGATACTTTAAGGATTCGCTTTTCTTCCTTTTGGCATCACATCCAATCAATTATTAACGCCCAGCCAGCCAGTGAGCCAGAGCATGGGCGGAGAATGCCAAAAGGATTAACCAAAATTCAAAAGTGTTTCCCATCGAGAGAGATATCCTGCTGCCTCCGATTAGCATATCGATTCGGTCATGATGATATACACCACTTGGTCGACCTTCTGGGTGTTGATAGCTTGAATCTTGATTGGGGAATAAAACACCGGGACGAGGATTACAGCTAGGACACACTCACATCCACCCAGAGTGGGTTTATGCGATGAGGTTAAGGATTTAGTTGAA
The DNA here is from genome assembly GCA_949716465.1 of Chalcosyrphus nemorum. Lineage (NCBI taxonomy): Eukaryota > Metazoa > Arthropoda > Insecta > Diptera > Syrphidae > Chalcosyrphus > Chalcosyrphus nemorum. The sequence continues at coordinate 14,475,391 of OX454333.1, read as the reverse complement.
TATTCGGAATTCTAAGATCCAGTCGTTTACAACCACAGAGCATCTGCCTGCAGTATGTTCAGTGAATTATTTAAGCTAACCGTCAGGATAACTAATTTTGTAAATTGCTACGAGTTGACGGTACGGAGGTTGTGATTGAGCACAGCTCTTCTCTGCATTAAGCAATCAAAACAAAGTAATACGTTTCCAGTCGATTGAATGCGATAATATATTCTATGCATTGGGCTATTGGATGCACACGCAGCAGGTGTATGCCCTCAATTTGAAGTCCTCTTCAATGCCAGAGATAAGGATACAGAATTAAATTTTAAATTCAATTTAACTTTGACCGGAAAATGTTTCCAGGAATCATCATCAAAATTCGGGGAAATGTGTAATTAGTTCGAGGAATGTGGGTCGGCTGTTGTCGATATGAATTTAATTATGAGATTGGCATGACATTTTGATGCCCGCCATTATGGGCGCTTAGGAATTCTTAAGGAAAGCTTAAAACGTTTTACATTCCTCAAATTATTTAGATATTATGACCCTTACCAGCCTCATGCCAGTGCAACTAAACACTGGCTGGAATCAGTAACCATGCAACCAACTTTGGGAGCTACAACCATCTGGAATAGGTTCTGCAGAGAAATGTCCCGATGCGAAGTCCCCTGTTTCCTGGATGTTTTTGTAGCGTGTTTTTGTATTATTACACCGATAGTGACAATGAAAATCTTGCTCAGTCTTATTTCCATTTATACTGCAGCAGTTTGGTGGCCAAAAACTGCTGTAAGACTAAAAGCTCATCCAATTTTTTTGGCCACGCATCAGTGTTTATCGATGAGAGGCTACCAACGAAAGGAACGAAGCTGATTATAGCCCCGGGAAGAGCCTCTTGAAAGTCCCATTAACCGACAATTAAAAGGAAATAGCCTTCTATATCGACGGTTATAAAATTGACATTCGCATGTAGGTGTTTTGGGAAGTTCTAAGAGATTTTGAAACTGAAATCAAGGCAATGCACAGGATCATGCAAGACGATTACTGTCTATATGGAGATATAGCTAGACTGCTGTTAAAACGCTGGCCTCTGTGAGAATTGTATCGATGCTTGTGAGAACCTGGATAAGTCGCCTGAACTGAACAAGAAAAGAAGAGTCAATGCGTATGGGTATGGGTATGGCAGAGAAGGAGAGGACTGACTAATTTACAAAGAAAGGGTCAGCGCTGTAGGCAAGCATGAGCTATTTCTCAGCTGAGGCTTAGTCTTTATAATTCAGTAGTCCTTTCCGGCATAATTACTTGGGACTGTGCCATTGATATTCATGCAAAAATTGAATCCGTCCATCACTTGCAATGTCAATGTCCTACACTCTCTTTTTGAAGAATGATGAGTTGACTCTTGCTAGTTACTTTGTCACAGATCTGACGGACCTCCAAAAGGTTCTATCACAGCATACTTTTTTTTTATAGCGGGTCAATTTTGTAGGTCCACGTGAGCAGTGCCTAATTGGATTGCAATGCATCCATGTATACATACCTATTTGTAACCGAAACTAAACAGCTTAAGTTAGTTCTAAATATATAAGAGTCAGCTTCATACTTATCTATATACGTAGGATAGGTATCATGCAAGATCTTCACTACTTTAGTATCGTTCACATCAAAAACACCCATGAATAACTGGGAAAAATATTTCACTATGCGCTTTGAGTACTACTGTCAAGTAGAGGCTTATGCAAGGACTCTTGCAACAGCAGAGTGGAGAAAGTTCCATGCATTTGATGTAAGCTGATACATTTGGCTAACAAACTCAAAAAACTCTTCCATAGTTTTTTTCTTAAATCCAAAACTAAGCCATATAAATTATCATTAACTCCTCGATATTAAGCTTTAATGAAGATCGAGAGGCAAATTTTAGAGCCCCCCATTAAACTAGTATCTGAGCCAGACTTACATTGTTAGTCTACCTAAATATTGGTCATACTCTGCTTCCACTAATATTGTTCTATTAATCGACATTGTCTTTGGTCCACACTACGCAAATTTTTCGTCCTACTTTAGTGACACACAGTAGAAAGTTTTACTATCTCACAGGACATTCCCCATTGTTAGGCATGATTAACATCTGCCATCTGTATGTTGTTCACAGCATCAAGTATCTCCATTTTAACTCTAAATTTGATATGGATTATACTGAAGTTCCTCTGATGTACCCCTTAAGTTTTAAGATGTCATGGCATATGTAACCTAATTGATTGAGATTACTCGTTGTACGAGGAATAGAAACCGTTCAAATGGAGAATGAGTTTTTCAATCAGTTTTTCAGCTATCTCTCTGAGATCGTCAAATAATCTTTTATCTACATATGCACTTGTCTCTCGTCTGTGTTGTCTGATTCAAGGTATTAGCGGAGACCTATGTACATATCTTTAATATCATTGCAGCTGCGACAAGTAAGCCCTGCAGATTTTTAAATGGTCCCCTTTGCGTCAGTGGTCTTTTAATTGCTTATGTTCTGTCAATGTGTGATTTTGATCTGCTTACTTATTCTTGTAGTTAGGCCATGTATTTCTTGATATTGCATGACTGGCAACACTATTTCACTTGAGGTTGGTTAGGGATGGTGCAACAACTATCCAACTCTTCCACTTATTCATTTCCTTAAAATATTTATATACCGACTTGTGAAATTAAAATTTTAATTTCAAACAGTTCCTCGAAAATCTATTTTTAAAAGTTCTTAAATTTTGGTTTCGTGATAATGCAATTCATCGTTCTTAAAAGCCAATGGTTATTTTTAGCTGGAAATCTAAAATTTAAAATCAAATTTTTTGCAAGAAATTTTTTGAAATTCCTTGAAAAAGAAAAAAAATTCGAGAATATTATTTGCCTTGCGTATTTTCCTTCGAACAATTCAATTATTAAATATTTCTTGAGAATTCCAAACGAAAATATCACTGCAAACATTCAATTTCCTTCTAACTGAACCGGAATCTATTACCTCTTCATATTTCAGGATAAATATACAGTTACCCCAAGATTTCGAGAGCAATTTCGAGTTACTTGTGTGTCATCATTTATTCTCTATGTATGTGAGTATTTCTCTTTTCAAATTTACGTTCCTATTCAATGGAAAGGAATGAAATTCGCGTGCGTAATGCTCCATAAATTGCATACTACACACTCTTATTATACATCCGGTGTACACTGGTCTACCAAAGGATATTTGTAACGTTAGACTCGGTGTAAGTGTGTGTGTACTTGTTTAGTTTGAAAATAGGTTTTGGGGTAGGCTAAAGAGCGGGCGAGTCAATGATGAAACCATAATTCATGCAATCTCAAGCTATATTTCTTGGCCTTTATCCGAAGGATATTTTCTGTTGTGGTGTGGCTTCTATGCCCTGAATTTCAGTGTATCGCTCTTTTTGAGTAAAGTAGATCATTCGTTTGGGTATGGATGCAGTTCATGTCCTTTCAATTATACATGAGTGCATGGGTAGGGTACACTGCGGCGTATGAGTAATATTTACAAGCAAGAACACAAACATCAAAAGAAGGTGGTAAATATTCGAGTTTTTTTGACTTTGACTCTTCCTTCACAGGGAATAGCTAAACGGGGAAGGTAAATACTGCATTTATGTTCAAATGGCAAGGAAATGAAACTGCCTAAGGAGTGGACTTAGAAGCTTTGCTAGTTTGTTTTAGGAAGTACACCTTCTGATTTTGTAAAAAGTAGACTAATCTACTAAAGGCGATGATATACAGAGAGAGCCTTAATGTTGAAGTTAAAGTGGATGGCCATGGTAGCAAAGGGTTTCCCAATAAGGACTTGACAACTTTATTTTTTAAATGAAATGCAACCCAAATATCTTCCAAGTCCATATCTTCCAATTCGGGCCAAAAATAATCGGCAATCATGGTGCGATAACGCTGACCATTCACAGTAACGTGACGATCGTTATCGTCGAAGAAAAAATATGGCCCAATAACGCACCAAACAGTTATTTTTAGTGGATAAAGTGGTGATTCATGAAACACATGTGGATTTCCACCCGACCAATAATGAGCTTCGTCACTGAAGATGATTTTGCGATGAAATTCATCATCTTGGTCCATCTCCTCCAGAACCCAATCGGAGAGCGTACGTCGCTTCAAAGGGTCCATCGGCTTTAATTCTTGAGTCAGCTTGATCTTTTATAGGTGTAAACCAAGATCCTTACGCAAAATACGCCATAATGTGGTCTGAGCGATGACCAATTCTTGGGAACGCCCAGTGGAATGGACTGATTTGGATCGTTTTCTACGGACGCCTGAACGGCAGCGATATTTTCGACACTTTGACCATTTCACTGACACGGCGAGAATTAAGACCGAAAATTGGAGTTAACGCTCTTAAAGTTGCGATCACCGACTCCGAATTTCGGTAGAAAATTTTGACAGTGACAGTGAACACGAAAAATAAAACTGTGAATTACAGGTGAATTCAAAAATCACACACAACTCTCTTCCCAGACAAACTGGATGCCACCCACTGGATGTTCGATTGAAATGTTTGTAGTGAATGAGTATTGGCTCTTTTGCTGGAATAACTTTAGTTAAGAGAAACATAAAATACTGAAAGACACGAGACATTTGTACAATGTTTGAGTGAGACTGACAATGTCACATCCACCTACTACTTATATATACAGCACGGTTCTGAACCATGTCTGGAATGTGGAAGTAATTCTTTGATGTACCATTATTAAAGGGCATTATTAAAGTTCATCAAGGAAATGACACGACAAAGCCCTCCATTGTGATCTAAAAAAAAGAACTCAAGAGGCTAGGTTCAAAAAATACTCCACCCATTGAGGCGCAAACATGAACACTAGTCCCACGTGAATCCTTTATTTAGATCACAAATTTATCTTCCTGTTAAGATAATTGAATAAACTCTAAGCCCTTACATAAGACAGCTAAGCTGCTGGTCTACGACAAGGGCACTTTGACTGCTGCAAAAAAAGTTCCGCAAATTATTTTCGTCCTTAGAAGACTAGTCAAGGAAAAGAGGGGAGAGGACATTTCATGTACATAAAGTATAGTACATAAAATTGAGAATTTTTTTTCTATAGAAAGGAATCACTTGCATGGAAGGGGTACCGAGGATGAACTGATTTAAAATTCTGTACACTTTCTTAACTTCTTTTTAAACTTTGTCCACCGACTGCCTGTTTTGGAGGAACCTCTGCTGTAGGAAACACAAGAGTTTTCTTTTTCTATATCAGCTCAGTACACAGATTAATTAATTTAAAGAAGAAAGTCAACCATCTCAGTGGCAAATTGTAAGTGAGGAGATTGGTAGCTTACTGGCCAATTTCGTAGAAATCCATTAGCAGATCTTAAAAAATTCATATAAATCTTGTTGGTTCATTAAAAATGTAAGAAAAAAAACTTCCAAGGCTTAAGAACTACCGATGAATCACATAAATTTATCCCACGGGATACCTAGATTGTAACATGGATGATTATTGAGGACTGACGAGTGTGATCGGTATCAACGAGAATCAATTTTGTTGGCGGCCTCTTGCGAATCTCAAACAGTTGTTCAGTTACAATCAGTTTAACTTCCTTTTATTCGAAAACCTCTCCTTGGTTATAGGCGCAATAGAATAAACATTCCTTATGCTGCTGCGGCTAGATGGATAGAGATCGTGATAGAGATGGAGGACCTAAATGGTTCGTGATAGCGACAACGAAGAGCTCAGTCATGTTGTGGGACGTCAGGGATAAGGCAACCGTCAAAGGTGGTACCATGTTCGAGCACAAAGCCTGTCATATAAACCTCGAACCAAATTGACTATTTTGCAAAGAAATGCTGTAGTCTTTTAGACATGGGTTTGGCATGAGATCACTATCTTATGACAGAGACTGTCGAAACTCGCACTCGAAGGTCTAATAGCCTATGACCGCCCAGGTTCTTTCCGAAGATACTTGTGGAAGAATCGACGAACGGAAACAGCTAGAATTGCTAGAGAATTGCAATCAACTCCAGCAGCAGATGGGATCGGTCTAGAGTCCCTATACCGCAAAGAGATGTGAGAAGTGCAGGGTAGCGTCCTAGTTGATTAGCGCATAAGCATAAGAAGCAGCTGAATCGTTTATAAGACCACCTGATACGTCGTTGGAGCTCTACTTAACACTCAGTGAACGATCTAGACGGTTCGTTCCTCAAATTGGATGAGGATCAGCGACTTGTAGAAGTAGACCGAGAATGCGTGTGGTACTTAGAGAGGGACTACTTCTATCACGGGAAAGCTGCAAACTGATAAGAATATAACGATAGAACTGTGACTCTAAGGTAGCTATTTAAATCACCTCTATTGAGAGGTTAGACCTCAACTTTCTATGGGCTGCTTTTGCCCTTTTTGGACATTGCTTCCAACCAAAGTATCATACCAATAATACTCATATCGAAGAAAGTTTCTTCGGCTCCAATAAATTTCACGCTAGGATATGTAGCCCTCCATAGTTCGCCTTCAAAGTCTTCTTAACGACACCTTCATCAATCTTGAAACAAAGACCAAACCAACCTTAATTACCCATTAAATCTGCTTCCATTACAGCTGGGCGTTCACAACCTTGAAGTCGTTCTTTAACACCATTCAGCAAAGTAAATCAGAAGGACAAAGAAGCCAAGTGACAAAAGAACAAGAAGGACCAAGAAGAACCAAGAAAAAGCAAAGCATCAAAGTTAAAAATGTTTTCCTCATAATTTCGCACTCTTCAAATCACAATAATAAGAAAAGAATAGAAAAAGAAAGCAAAAAATATAAAGAAAACATCTTTTTTCTTTTTTTCCAAAGGACAAAACTTAAACAAAATACAAAACAGGACAAGCAGAAATGTCACGAGTCCTGCAGCAAATGCAAGGCGAACAAAAAAAGAAAAAAAAACTGTAGGTAACAGGGGGCCATAACTCCTCTATAGCATAGCAAACCCGCCTCCTCCAGGGAACAATGCATTAAAGGAAAAAAAATAACGCTACCGCAAATATTGTTATAAATGGCAAGGATAACAAAAAAAAAATAGAAAGCGAGCGTGGGGGGAGAGAAAAAAAAGGAACAAAAGCGGTAGATAAATTGCACACTGGCACCATCACCATTGCCGTCATGTCGAATGTGATAAGCAAATGGTTTACAATAAAAGGACTTTCGTTCGTTAGGATTCCCTGTGGAAGAATACATTTTTTTTCTTCTTGTGTACTCTCTGTTCCTTTTTGCTACTACTTGTAGTGTCATCAGTGGGGCTGCTGGCACCACCGCTTGCGCTCAGTTATTCAAGGATAATAGAAATGCTCGCTTGAATGAGTATTTATCGTTAAGATGAGAACTAAGCTCACTGTACCCCTACTCACTGGGATAGGAAAAAAAAAAAGAAAAAAGAAAACGAATTCATGAACAAACATCACAAGGACGACAGAAGAAAAAAAAAAAAAAAACGAGAGAAAAACATTATAATGGAGAATAATTGAGCGAGAGCCAGATGATGGTGACGAGATCGCGAGAGGCATATGCGTAGCCCTTGAAAAAAAGGGTTACATTTTTTCATCCGGACTAATAGCCACGACTAATGGGCTGATGGGTGGTGGGGTGGTGTAATTGAAGGACCCTTAACATGTTCACTGTGCTTGTTGTGTGTGCGGTGCTGTTGATAAAGTGAAGAATAATTGTCGACGTAGCGCAGAATTTCGCTTCAGGAGATTTCCCTTTCTTTGGTGTGTTTTTCTGGTTTTATTTTATTCTTCTCTTTTGTACTGCGTGCGGTTGGAAATTAAATTAAGTGGAATGAAAAGTGAAAATGTTTAGACTTATGAACCAAAAGGGTGTTGTGTTGTTTTTTTGTCTTCTTTTAGTTATTTCCTTTGAATGACACGAGGATATCCTCCAGTCAGCATTGTTAAGGTTGAAACGGAGATTATTTTCGAAAGGGATTTTTTGGAAACCTTTATATAATTAGTGGAGGGAAAAAATGCCTTCATTTAGAGACAGTAACAACTTAAGTTAAGGGACTTGTAGAGCTCAGCTTCGTGAAAATTTTTAAGTCATCCCACGTCTGTCTGTTTATGGGTATAAATTTGAAATGAAATATAGCTTTCCAAGGGTAGTGTATAAGGCAAAAAAAGTCTTCTATACAGAAGGAAAATTTAAGAATGTATACTCGATTAGGGTGCAAAAATTAGGCGTTCTTAAAGTGGTCTAAAGTTCGTAGGAATCCTCTTCATCTTAAAGGGCTCCTTGTAGAGTCCTTGCCTGAGACGTCGTTGCCTTCCATCATCAGCGGTCCCGGGCACGCTGCTTCCAGTTGTGAAGACTAAGGTTTCTGACATCTGCGACCCAAACAAAAATCAATCTGAAAATAGACTGTTGATTGAGGGTGCCATCCAGGATAGTAGAGCTCTTAAAGTGACGGTCAGTCAAAAACATGTGATCCAGAGTCGATGGATAATATAATGCTAGCAAGCAATGGCCTTGACAGTAGATTGTCTTTTAGTTAATATGATGAACTTGGCATTTTATTTGTGTTTTTTCTAATTGGACTTGAAAAATACTAGCAGCAACCAAAAGCCTAAATGATTATGAGATGTTTAAGGCAATAGATATAGACTTTGTCTATAGTCCTTCTATGCAATGTCTATCTAGGCTGTTAAGAGTTCTTGTGGGAACTTATATCATTCTGAAGACCACTGTGGGATAGATGTAAACTATTGGGACCTGCATGCAATGAGTTCTCTTGCCAGACAACACACAATATTTCTATACCCGCGCGGCTTTATAGTTCAGATCTCGAGGACATTAAAGGTATTCGACTATGATAAAGCAATTGATAGCATACCCTTCAGTTGTTCCCACCGTACAAACGTGCCTTTGTTTAAATGAGTGGCTCTACTTTTGACATATCACAGCGACATGCTCTAGCTCCACAGGAGCCTTCACTTCACCTTCTGGTTCTGATCTGAATGTCTTGCTAAACCTGTCTCACAGTGAAATCTTCGAGGTGGATTACCTAACATACTAAAGACCATGTTCGATGACAGGACACTTATTCTATGATATCTCGTTCATAGATCCCACAGGGCGTGCTTTTCTGGGAGTACCAGGAATCAGTGTTGAGCTTGAGTTCTTCTGCGGATTGTTTTCTAGTCCAACAATAGTCTAGCAGACTTGCAGGGCCTAAAACTTTTGGGGAAAAAGAACGAAAGTACTGCTCATCTAAAGCAGGTCAGTCCTAGAGATTAGATGTAACCTTACCAGGCTTGAAGTACCGCATTGCAGTATATGAAAGGCTAGTTTTAAGCAACATTTGCAGCATGTATTTAGATGGCGAAGATAGCAGATGCTTTGGCAAGAATCACGTCAAATATCGGCCTTTTTTTTTGATATGAGAAGGCTGAGAGGATCTTTTGTGCTATTCCCTATCAGGATTGAATATAATTAGTTGTTCTGAGATCTAGCTAAAGTCTAGTTCATTTATGAATTTAAAGACATTTTTAACTGAAGCAGAGGAGACATCAGAGGGAGATGTGAGCGGAGGTGAAGTCCCAGCTGAGCTATGGCAGGACATTCACACAGTATGTGGTGGTCTGATTCAGTGTCTTCAAGACATAGGCGACACGTGTCTGATTGGACTACTAAGAGATTGCCCTTAGAAAGAGTTAAAACGTCGATATTACCTGTTTACAGAACCAACACGTTGAGGGTATATGAACAATGTATCATGACGCAATGGTACCCACTGGCCTTTTTGAAGTGATTTCCACTCACCAAGCTTGAACCCCCTTAGTTGACTCACGAAGTTTGGAGAACAGCTGAGTATGGCTTGCTGTGTGGATTAATATCTTTGGCCGGAGTTTTGAACTTTAATTCTGGTAAAAATCCAGTTTATGACATAAACGCTCTAAGTTTGTTTCGTGTTGCATCATGTACAGACTCACTGCTTCAAAGTTCCTGTCATCTCTTACTGACATCGTTTGTTTGAAGTTATTTTAATATGCACCTTCAAGTATGCTATATTAGACTTACAGGATGTTTACCACGAAATTGGATGGCTTCAGATCGATTCTCGTCGCGACACGAGCTTCCACTTAAAGTGTAAACTCTAAACTTGACTGCGTCAAAACCCATTTATCCCTAAGTGCTTAGCACTCGTTTTATGTAAATGACTCTGTCATTGACATACATCAAGGCACAGCCCGCAAAAACAATGCCATAAACCTTATCAAGTGTTTCGCACAAAAATTTCCATACATCATCCGCTCTCTTGAAGCTTCCATTTTTCTTTTGCTACTCGACGGCGCAAAACAAACACAGCCACACACACACAACTTAATTATTCCATCATCACGAATTTTGTTGGCAAACATTCAATTGCCCGTCACTTGAACGATTCGCATGAAATATGCAACAATGCCCCGGCTATATGCATCACATAACGGTGCGACAAGCTATAAGCAGCACTTACATCTGCTGTGTACAAGCACTTGAAGGATATTCCACCCCCACCCAAAGGCACACACAAGCACACAGACACATAAGGTACCTGCTTGAAAATTAACAAACACTTTATAGCTCTCGCGCTCCTCAATGATGACGACATATATTTTCTGTAGGGTATGGAACTTTCATGACATGTAAGTCCCAAGCCAAGCGTGAAGAAGGTTAAGGCGCACACACCACCTCAGAGAAACAAAGGATAACGAAAGCGAAAATGCAATGCTCTGTCGAAAAGGGATTCCATGCTGAAGGTACACATACACATATGTGTGCAAGGGTGAACTGTCACAGAAGGACGAAGGATCAGCAGCAGCAAGCACACACAAGAGTGTAATGAAATTGTAAATGCTTCCAAAAGGACATTCTTCTTTTCTTTTTCTCTTTTCTTTTTTGGGATGTTGCATGGATAGAAAGTTTTTGATAAAGTAGGTATGCGACTGGGGTGACAGAGAGAAAGGACGACAACGACGACGACGAAGAAGAAAACCAACCTCAATTTCGAAAATCGCACAAGTGTCATCTGGGATAATAGCAGAAAGGGGTAAAGGGGTTTTGTTCGGTCGTTTCACTACACATCCCTTTTGTTTCAATACATTGCACTGGCAAATGGCTGAGGGACTCCAAGCCAAGCCAACCCAAGCCAAGCCAGCACTCGTGTAAAGGGGCTCCAGCAAATTACCGTAACGACAACAACAATTTTATTTCCATTTCCTTTCATTTTTCTGTGTGAATTCAGAACAAGTGTATTTGCATTTGAGAATCCTTTATTTCTACTCCTATGTAAGTTTGTTTGTCGTTTTTAATCTCCCTGCAACCGACGCGCCGCGCCGCGTTCCTTTCTGATCTTGAGCTACTCTTGATCCCATTTGTGACCCAAAATAAAGAATGCATTTCATTCTTTTGTTGCTAAAACCGTACGTTGGCGGTGGAGGTGCTGCTGGAACAAAGTTAAACACTTTTACGGACGGAGAAACAAAAGATTCCAAGGAAACTTTGCAAGGACTTAGAGCTCGTTTCCTTGTTTTTTGTTTATTTTTTTTTTTTGTTCCTCTTACGATTTGGTTAAGGATACCAAAAGTAAATTGCGAAAAAAATAGGATTACAAAGGTCCTTACAGAAAATTTGTTTAAAGGTTTTCTCTTCGAAAATTGTGTGTGTCTGTACAGAGTTAGGGGTGCTGGAGGAAGTGACCGGCAACAAAGGATTTTTTTTTTTTTTTGTGGAGAATTCATTCCTTCTTTCTTGTGAGATGGTATAGTATAAATACGGTAAAACAAGGAACCGTATTGGGCACTTGGAGTTTTGTAATTTGCTTGGCTGCAAAGGAAAAGAAGTAAAGAATTTTATTTCATTGCGAGGAATTATCGTACTTTTCGGATGAAATTTAATTGCTTAAGAGCTACATACAACGAACGGTTCTGGGGGTTATTTCCTTTGGTTCTGAGCAAGGTGAACCCAGAGGGTTTCGGTGGAAGCAGCTAACATTGTTTGCTTTCTTGGTTATTTCTTGACTTACAGATAAGATTACCCTTGATTGTCTGTATGATTTTAATCCCAAAAAGGAGCCAGACATTTCCTTTAATTGAAGTGCTGTCTAGAGAGCACAACTGTACTGCAAAATTGTGTAGGTAATAGGTATTTGACGGCGGAGTTAGCATTGCGTGAAACGCAGGGATTTATACTGAGTCTAGTGAGCCTTTTAAGAAAGAAGGTGGAGGAAGTTTAGTTTGGTGGCACGGTGGGTTCATCTAGGCATGACCATAACCAAGAAGAGATTTATTTCTCTGCTGAAGTTTAGTGTATGTGTGAATGTTCTGCCCTATCCGTCACTAGAGTGAATACGATGTGAGTGAAGATGATGATTCTGAGATTCACATTGCTCTATGGACAGTGTTAACCAAACATCTATATCTCTTACGATGTGCTAAAGGAAAAAACCATAGAATCCTATGTCAACAGGGAACAAGAATACCCATTTACCAAACTCAGTCTCAGTCCGTCACTACCTTTACTTTACTAGTCACCAGTGACTTTACTAGTTACCAGTGACTTCACTAGGCACCAGTGACTTTACTAGTCACCAGTGACTTTACTAGTCACCAGTGACTATACTAGTCACCAGTGACGTTGCTAGTCACCAGTGACATTACTAGTCACCAGTGACATTACTAGTCACCAGTGACATTACTAGTCACCAGTGACTTTACTAGTCACCAGTGATTTTACTAGTCACCAGTGACTTATACTCTCAGGATGGCTTTCGTAAGTGTAGTTGGGACTTAGTGCTATCCAAAACTATGTCAGTCGACAACGTTGCAAAAGTGACTGACAGACCATCTCCTCTGACTTCAGAATAAGAGTTACAATAATAACGCCTTCAAAGCTAACGTTGCGTCCTCAATACGCATAAAATCTCAGTTTTCACAGATGACTCTCAAACAAACAGGATTCATGGACTCGGGTACTTACCTAACAGATAAAACACAGCATTCTTTAGACTGATTTCTACATTCTGTTCTAGTAGTTTCCACATCAGGAGATGACAATGATTCCTTTCCAGATTCAGGTGTAAGCTGCATCTACACATATCAGCCCTTATCTTGGCGCATCTGCGTATCTATGTAGAATGGCTTATGATAAAAGATTTGTAAATCCTCATCTGTACCTATGGCTTTGAACTATTCTGGATTATGCTTTCTTGATCGACATATTAGCAGCCATTTTGCTTTCAAAGCTCATAGAATAGTATTCACCTTAAGTGTAAGCCCAATTCGAATTGATGATTCTTCAAATCCATTCTCTTTTTTCCAAAGTTATCTGTGAAATCCAAGTCTTTGACAGATAAAGACAAAAACGAAGGTAACACTTTGACTACAAATCAGTAGCACAATCAGTGAAGGGTTCCTCTCTTCCTCCCCTATGTTCAATATCGAAAAGATAACATCTGGCAATTCAAAGGACGCACATTGCGCTCATTCTAAGATAAAGACCATCATCGACATAGCCTCCCACCCACCGCACCGTGATATAACGATTTTTTTTTCTATTATTTACCCAAAAAGGTTGCCTTTGCCTTTGCGTTGTATATTTTACATGCGAATGCACTCGACTGGGTTTTCCCAACCCCTAAGCCCAAGTCTATGTTACTTTTTTCCACCCAAAAAATGCTGTTCACTTTTTGATCCGCAAAATAGCAGAAGAAAAAAAAATGAAACATTAATCGAATGAGCACATCGCAGTCATTTTGATTTTTTTTTTTTTACCCAAGAATTATACCAGCAGCATTTTGTATCTCACACCCACGAATCCGAATTGCTCGACGAGTCAAGGCTGCCAGCGTTACAACAAATTTATAAAGTTAATCTATTAGAAAATCGAAAATTTTGGAAAATTTTCCTGCGCTTTAACTAGGCAACTGATAAGGATGATGTAGCATCATACACACTTGTACTTATTTGATTTGTATGACTGATGATGGTGGGGTAGTACTCGTAGATACATATACTGGCTGTGTGTGTGCTTTGAGTTTGAATAAGTTGATTAGGGATAATATTCAAAGGCAAATTGCATTAGAAGACGATTCAGTGAATCTATTAAAAAGGGATTCTATTTTTGGTCCTGTAGGTGGCATCTGGTGTAAGGAGCACATAATATCGTGGGTGCCCATGGAAAGCAATTATGTTTATAGTATCACAAATGGATTTGATAGGTTTGTTACATATTCTTTTTATTTTCATAAAATTTATGATCTTTAGAAAATTTGCTGTGAGAATTTGATATAATTTGAATTTTATTTCTTATATTACGAGTATGACTATGTGAAATCGTGTTCGGTAAGAAAATTGCATTTTTTTTTGCTATACACAACACACTTGTGTGCACACCGGTGTAATCACGCAGTGTGGCCTTCACCATACACATCACACGAATCGAAACAGTGACACCAAATACCAAACTATTTTCATTGAACTCGCACCGTGTCAGACACCAAAATCGGTGCGTACACCAGCCCATACATATCAAACTTCTTAGTGCACCGACACAAGTGTGGTGTGTATGGGCCGCTTTATACATTCATCGTAGGGTTCTATTGAGTCCCTTATTAGTCGAAAGATTATAGATTTTAAAGTTCACGTGTCAACTGTCAGCTGTCCTTCGTTGACAGACGTCAAGTAAGGGTGAACGATTCAAAAAAATGGCATGCCCAGCGAGATTAAGCTGTCTAGGAAAATAAAAATTCTGGGGCCCCAAGTAAGGATCAAAACATTAAAAAGCAAAAAGGTGGGTGACTACATTCCAATGGTGCTCTTTCGAGCAGCGCCAACAGCATCGGATGAACTAATGATGACGATGGTAGTGCAGGTTTTTTACTCTGGATCCTCCTGTTTCCCACAAAAACGTCTTTCAGATCATCACGAAGCAGAAAGTTTCCAACATCTCGGAAGAATTCTCTCAACCGAAAGCGACACCGAACGGGCGTAAGGCGACGGAAGCGGCAAGCAGTCTGTATTCCGCCTAAAATTTGGCGATATCAAAAGAGAACTGTCAACGTCTTTAAAAGGTGCCTACGCAATATCCTATAAATTGTCTATTAAAATGGTGTGACAAAAGGAATGTCATTCTCAGAGAATGAGTCATGAAACAATAGGCGCCGAGGAGCGCCTTGATTTGATTTCTACAAAGATGGAAAGCCTTTGGGTAACTATGCAACCCACTAACTGAGGACACCCGAGCACTTTACTGTGAATAGTCTAGAGTCACGTCAGGCTACCTGATGGCCAGAAAGCTCTATGCTTAAAAATTCGCCCGAGATCAAAAGACTTTTCATTTAACTCTTAAGATGCTTGAGTGGTTAAAATGTATATAAAGTGTGTGTAAGAAGTTCTTTGGATTCAGCCGTTCAAAAGTGTCTCTTCCACAAAACGAAGACTACCTACTCTCATCCATTTACGGTATCTTCTTCCTTCTGCAGTTCAAGCTAATCACCATTATAAATGTTCACCAAATGTCCTACATAAATTCGTCATATTTTAAGTCCAACACTCCTAAACAGTGGTACACATTTAATGGTTACAAACCTTAAAATCCTCACTTGCTATTCGATTCACACAAGCGCACTGATTCACCCATCAATCAACGTTACCATCTTATATCACATTCATTAGCACTCAAGAATCACAGATAACAAGTTTTCACGAGAATCCTCTTGACAACAAGGACTCTTCTCCTTAAATTAGCCACCCTTAGACTATATGTCAAGAACTTAAGAACAGTATTCACAGCGGAATTTGTCTCGTTCAGACAAATTTTCAACAAAAAAAAAAAATGCCTTCAAATACTTACGGTAAGTTATGTCCTTAACACATCGCAGGACAAATCTTCTTTACTGCAATAAAAAACAAGCCTCTAGTGTTATAGTATATACAACCATTTAAAAGCACACACACACACATTTGTATTGAAAAATTGGCAAGGATTTCATTAACCTTGACAAAGTGGTCTTCTCCCGGTTCTCGTTTTAATAGAAGTCCTCCCCTAATTCACACGACACTTCAGTTCCAGTTTCGCTTGGTCGTGGCGGCGGCGGCGGCTTGAAAGAACTCAATTTATCATGAGTATAACCTTAGATGTAAGATTTAAACATTCCACGCTCACTCCAATCACTCAACGCCCCCCAGTACCGCCCCTGTGTATCTACAGAGTCATCGCGACACAGTGACTACTAGAGGAGAGTAAGAGAAAACAAAATAAAAATTCCTTAAATAACTTTTTCCACACGCAGACGGAGAAACGGAAGCAAGTAGCACGAAAAATTATCTTACTTAAGCGAAGGCGGATGCCAACCAGGACGATGGTGTAGGAGCTGCCGGCTGCTCTGAATTCTTCCTTCATCCTAACGGGCATTCTTTCGATGTGTAAATGTGTCCGAGAAGAAAACATAACATCCTTCGGAATTTATTATTGAGCAAAGGGAAAACAAACACCAATGCACGCACGCACACACACCCAAGGAGGGTCGGTCTTCTCGGTCTATTGTCAGGACATTTTCTGGCGTTGCTGCTGAGATTTAGTATATAAAATTTCGGGGGACTCGCTTGCCAAATGACAGAGAACGGCTCTTTGACCTCCTATCAACAATGTATGTATGTGTACGTGTGAAAGGGAGGACATTTTGAACCCCCAAAATCCTTAAAGAGACAAATGTTCACACTTGATATTGTTTTGCCTGCAAACAAATGACTACCCACTCGATAAAGCAAACGATATCCTTTTGGCAGGCCTAAATTTCGTCTCTGAGCATTATATAGACTGTGTGAGTCCTTACGAATAACAACATCAACCCACCTGCCTCACATCAAAGGCCTTCGTCGTATATGAACAACACGAACGCACACTGTATTAATCCAATGCGATGCGATGCGAACGAACGAACGAATGAATGAATGAATGTCCTGGACGTGATAAAACTTTAATTTTGTCCAAATTGTGATTTGATGAGGATGAACGAGGAAGAGGATGGCTATAGATTGGCCAACGTATGTGTCTTTGCCAGCAGAAAGGGCGCTCCTTACTCACTGATAAGGGCAGACAGCGGGGAAGCACAACAAAATAAAACAAGGTCAAAGGAAATGTATTGAATTAGTCAGGTACTGTCAGTGTTAGGGGTTCGATGGGAGGCCTTTATGTGTGTACGGCCATTCAAATTCAAGGACATGTGAACGTTGGCAGCAGATGGTAATGTTCTTAGAAAATCTTGTTAGGCGATCGTTTGTTTGAAGTTTGCGTATGCGAGGAACAACGTGTCCATAACTTTAGGCTCCTGCTGCCACCATTGAGTTTATCTAACTCTGGATTGAGGTTATTTATGTTTTTTACCATAAACGAGTGCGTGCGGTTTCCAAAGTCGAGTTAAGGGTAATTCCATCTGATATCTTGAAATCTGTAACAGTCGTTGATATTGACAAATGACGTCGTTTGGAAGACAATTTTTTCTCTCTTCGGTCGTAAAAAGCATTCAGTCGATCCCGCTGAGAGCTGTCAGATATTTAACTGATTTGTCTCTTATTCTTCAAGAAACAAAAGCTATTGATAGACAAACATTGAGTAGGTGTACTTTTGGTTTCGATTTTGTACATCCTGCGGCTTCTTGACAGGAGTATATTTTTGTATTTCTTTAAAAGGTCAATGTTGGGTTACTTGGAAAGGTCTTGCCTCAGTGTTTGATGAAAAGTGATATCACCGTTAGATGCTATTCAACTCATAATGATGACGATAATGATGATGATTTTCCTTTAATTTTATGCCGAACTATATTTTAAGTTTGAACTTAAAAACGATACTCGTATATTTGACATTTCTTGCACAAAACAATTTGAAAATAACTTTACAACGATTAGGTTTTGACGTAAAAGGCGGGCCCTGACAGTGCTGTCAAGAATGTTTGTACTACAAGGTACAATGACATAGAAGTCTGACGTTTGTTTTACCATGTTTTAGAGCTTGAAATCGAAGAGAAGTGTATTTGTCAATCCAATAAAGCTCGTAACAAAATGCACTTATGTAGACTGAAAGATGTCATTTGTAATAACAAAGGATTTATCGCCAAACCAGAGCTCTTGATAAAAGAGAGGATGCATCTGATGTAAGTGCTTGCCAGAGTGTCGATGGAGAAGGAGAGGCACTTCTTCTGCGCAAAGAAAGAAGAAAATGACAGATAGAGTGTAAAAGACGGCTCTCTTTAAGAGCACCTCTTCCTATTCAAAATGACAGTTGACAATTTCCCTAGATGTCGTCAACCATTCAGATTGAACTTAGTGAACATCTTTAATGAGCCGCTTCGATATATTTTGTTCACAGGTCGGGATAACGGGATGTGGTAAATTCAAGATAAGGCAGGGCCATAGAAGATTTGACGGAGAAGTACTTAAGCAGAAGCGCTTACAGTACCTTAGGGGATAACTTATGTACACGGCACCCTATCGTATGATTTCCGTTGTCATGTTGGGTTTTTTTAAGCATCTTTTCGGGGCTGTACGTGGAATGTTGGGATCTTCAACAGGTAATATGCAGTCAAACATTTAGGCCCTAAACTACTATAAATATTATTGTTCATCCAGCGAGTGTGATAGAATGCTATTCTCCATAGGCGGTTTGGGAGATTGACAAGTGAGAGTTGTATCTATGTAATTATTGCATTCGTTTGTAATTCACAGTATTCACGTGACTTCTTTAACCAAAGGTACGATCTATCAAAGGGCCGTACAGTTGCTTGAATCCGCATTACGCCGATAATAATGATATATTTGGAAGGACTCAATGGCGTATCACTAGTGTGTGGGTCTTCGTGTGTGGGTATTGGTATAAAAATGGCTGAAAGTGAGGGCAAATTCAAGTACATATGCTGTGAACAAGAAGGGCAATCGACAACTGCTGCAACTTTGAGGTAGTATAGGCCTCTGTCTACTTGTTTTTGGTATGATCACGATATCAAATGAAGGATAACACTTTTTTGGTGTAATAAGGCAGTAATAGCGCGTTCCAAAGAAACTCCTGGTACTCCTTCGTACTATCGTACTAAAGTTTGTTGATGATTCTTATCCCGCAGTGCCAGATCTACCAATATTACATATGTATAACACAGTAAAACTATAGTCAGTGTTGTCGTACAGTACTTGGGGAGTGACTGTTAACAACATACGAACGTCTCCAACCTTCATTAACAGGTGCTTGCGCAGGATACGTTCCACAGAAGCGGAACATGATAGACGAGGCACAACTGAAGAATACAGTACTTCGGTTGAGGTGCAAGAAGAAGCGCATTTACTAAACGCACGTCTAGTTGTTGATCTCATTTCTAGTTACTAGATACATATAAGTACGGTTGGCTATATGAAAGTAACAAACTACAAAATGAATGCTCTTCCAAAATGTTTGCTTTCCTTTCATGTATGTACTTTAATTGCAATCAAATCCAAGCTCACACGAAAGTATCTACAATCTGTAAGGTACATAGTACTCCACCAACATAACATTTGAGTAAAATTTCATCTCATACCCAAGGCCAATCTGGAGGCTACAACTACACGTTGTACACTCACACCATGTGTCAACATCAGAACTGATTTGCATTATTTACACCAACAAAACACATCTATACAACAAAACGCCAACAGCAGGCGTTGTAATGTTTCGTTTTCTTTAATCAAAGTTTGTTGGAGAAACTTATTCTCTCTTTGGCTTGCCATGCCATTGTTGTTCTTACTTTCGCCCATCAAATGTATCTACATCCATTCAACACGGCACACCCAGTTCGTCTGCTCATAGGTGAGCACAAACTATAGGCAATATTCATGTAGAATCACAAATAGCTCAAGGAGTATGATGCTTATCCCTACTCATCGTCCTTTTCGCCTAACTCTGGCAACAGTTATGAAGCTTTTTGGATCAAAATGATCTCGAATTTTCTAATAACATTAAATTGCTCCAAGTGACTCTCTATGGTTGTGGGTGTAGGTTACCTACCAGGTAAATGGAACGGTGGCACATATTCGCCGAAAGGAAATCAGATACAAAATTGAAATGAAATTGACATTTGTTGCTTTCAGTGTACGGCTGTAGCAGCAGCTGAAATCGTCTAACGACGAGATATAGATACATAGATGCAAATGATGTTCTGAAGGATACGACGACGACGACGACGATGACGACCACGTCGTTGATGTTTGTTGATTATTAGGATGTGATGGTAATGCCTTGATGTAAAGATAAATTGGAAGATTATACGATTTATCGATGGTAATTGAATATCGACGAGAGCAATCGATTTCTAGGATTTCTCTCTCACTTGGATTGGAGGGACAAGGAGCTGACACAAGGATTGGAAAAGGAAATTAAATGTTTGCAGGCAAAGTTCGTTGCTGCTGAATTCATGGGAATCACAATTGAAGAGGAAAACTACGTTACGGCAAAGGAAATGTTTACGATTCTTGATTAATTTTAAACGATTTTGTTAGATTAGAACATTTTGCTTGAACAGAGAGAGGGGGAAAGATTTTTTAATCGAGTTAATTGCATGGAGGTGACCTGCGGGCAAGTTACCAAATTAAGTTAATGTTTACAGTCGACCTGGGGATAGAATAGGCACTTTATCTCAATATGCTTTACTGTAGAGCTTATGAGATAATATAAGAATATTTGTGGTAAGTGGGACGAACGACTAATTCTAATCCTCAAATCCTATTTGAATATCTATTGAGGTGCTAATACGAGTCGTACGAGTCGAGTGATTGATAAGATTTCGGCAGAAAAGTAGAAATAGATTTTGACTACAAGTTGATGCAATCAGAGTTTACGATGCAATCAGGCTTTACACTCGTTCTTATTTCAGTGCTATCCTGTCTGATATTTACTTTCTATATCAAGAAACTCTGGACTCGAGTAACCGCGATGACACATAAGTGACTGTTTGCAATAATTTTATCTGTGTACAGAATGCTCAGGAAATTTTTGGGTCGAATCCCCCAATGCTGTGATGAAACTGTGTAGGTACTACCAGCAAATCTGTTGGATCCTAGTCATATTTGTCTTACCCATGGGCATATTTCAATCTTTCAATAGCCATGGGGGTATGATTCGAGTTATAAAAGAGTCAATCTTTAGTCAACGTAAAGAAAACCACAAAGCCATTTCAAGCAATCATATTCCCATGACATAAAATGTCATTCATCTGGACTCCAACATGACAGCAAACCACATCCCGTCATTGTTTTGCTTCTTCTTTCATTTCTCCAACACAATGCCCTAAATATTTTAAGTCTACCAATGCAATGATGCGTCCAAATGCACACATTATGGCTCCCATTTACAGTGTGCCCTCCAGCCCTAAAAAAAAAACCACACTCCACTCACGTACCTTCCATTTTCCTTTCACTGATGGGAACTATAAACCGCACACAGAGTAACCAACAAAAAGAACCTTAAAGAAATCTCCAACTCCATCCATTGTTCGTGGTTTGCCAATTAAGGGAACAAAAGTCCCCAAACATATGGCAGATGCAATCGTAGCACACAAAATCGTATCTTCTTTCTATTCCCCCCCCATTCAATTGTCATTCAATTGCAATTTCAACCAGATATATCACAAAATCCAAACCCACACATGTATGCACCACAATGCATTCTACTACATTTACTGGATGCGCATCCATTCGTAAATAGTCTACGAATCTGGACAGCTGTCACCTCATTAGGGTGCAACCACAAGCGTATAGTGAAAAAGAGTATTTTGTAAGACTTACCTTCTAACGAACCAGTGTATATCCTTGAGATGTCATAATCCATTGGTCCGAGGGTGTTCTCGATTTCGACATCTGTCGCAAATACAGAGAGCGGATCTTGACGTAGAACAAGTCGAAACTCCCTGTAACAAGAGAAGATTTAAAAAAAATAAAATGAAATAAATATTTCTTTTCCATTTTGCTATATAATATATCGGTAACAATTGTCCAAGGACCAACAACAATAGCTTTTGGTTGACAATATACACTAGTGTAATCTGAAACCCATCACCATGACACAGAAGTACTGCAACACTGGGTGCTAGAACTTAAGGAAAAGTAGGAGAACAATACAAAAGCCACACCAAACGACCCTCTTGAGCTGTGGCGGAACCGCCATCGATGCTTCAAATGCAAATCGAGACGAGATGTGGGATGAGCTTAAGTGTCGCTTCATCCGGAATTCCATGGAGGAAACCATGTGGAATGCGTTGTGTTGTGATGGCTTATCCAACCTCATTCAAGGGCAGCATTTTCCACTTACTACGACGATGACGGCGACAACGACGATGGCCACTGTGTATCAGAGTGGCGAAGAAAGAGGAGGTGTAGGTGGCGGCTAAGTGCAAATCAATGTTCTTGAGGCGTTGTCTTTGTGTGGAGGTAGCATGGTCATGATGCATGACCGCACACGCGACATAGTAACAGGGTTGCCAAAAGCCGAAATCTTAGAAATGACGGAAAGGAGTTCTGAACACTTCCCACTTAAACCCTGTGGACAGTAAGACCGAGCTGTCAAAATCTGTCAAAATAATTCTTCATTCAGAGTTAAATGGCCAGGAATTGTCCAAATATGGTTTGACCAAACGTGCTCCCACATGAAACCATCAAACGACCAGAATACAACTCATACGAACTTAATTTGACGGATCTCTCCATTTGTCGGAATCTGTCAATATAATCTGTCACTTAATGTGCAGCCAATCAAACATGGTATTACCAACACAAAGCTGCGCCGACAAAATCGAGAAAGCATGATAATGAACCAAGTCTCACGTGGTACAAGCAACATGGTATGGTCTCAGTTATGATCATATAGAAATTGGTTACTCAACTTGGTTTAGGTTGTATGAAAATGTTCGACATAACAAACTAAGACCATACCAAAATTAAAGTTTCATGTTTTTTGGCAAAGCATTATATTGCTGATTCCGTGTGGATTCTGTCTGTCAACATGCAATACTTGAGTAATAAATTATCTTGACAGCTCTGGCAAGTTGAATGAAACGAGTTCTAATAAGTTTGTTGGGTGTTATGCTGGGCTTACTTGAGCCAAATGTCAGGATTTCCAGATTTTAAATAAAATGAATAATATGTCAAATAATTTCTAATAAAAATATTATGACAAATTAACTTGACTAATGCGTCATCTGTCAAAAAGTCCATAGGCAAAAAAGTACCTCTAAATGAATCATTCTGTATTGATGTTGACTGACATTAGATGACATTAATTGACATAAGTTCTGGCGTATATGTCACCCATGTACATTTATGTCACTTACGTAAATCGAGCTTAGACTTTGAAAGATCATAACGTCTAAAAAAGTTTTGGGAAATTCTCCAATTGCAGAAAGTAATCAAAATGTCCTAAAATTTTCCAAGCAAATTTAAAATTCTTCGACTACTTCTCAAAAATACCCATCGATAACCCTGGCTAGTACTTAGCATGGCTTCTCTAAGACAATCCAAGCAACAAATGGTAGAATCAGCACTTGGAAACAAGTCGTCTAGGCCCAACAATTAATTGCCATTGACAATCCACCACACATTGCACAGTGAAGTTGCGAGAGGGGAAGGGATGGGTCTCTGTCAGGGTTGCTTGGGTGGGTCGCAGGGTCGGAGTAGTGGGAGCCTTCATTATTTTTAAGTGCTTTACCAGGGCCCTTTAGAAATGTGCTTCCGCGAGTTTTCTTTTTTACGCGTGGAAATTATTGATTTTTGCCATCGCAATGAGAGTTTAAATGGCGTAATAAGGGCAAGCGCTTACGCTTACGGTTGAGAAAAGAAGCAACACAAAAAAAAAACAAAAAAAATCGGGAGAAAAACATTTTTAAGGGATTTGCATGCTTTTATTGTAAAAGCCTGGTAATGGCATCTGAGACATTTAACACCGATGGGAGTATTGATTTTTTTTTTTTTTGCTTCTTTTATTGTTTACAAAGATGGTAATGGGTAGGTTATGTCTGGAAGGATGTGGGGTTTGGTATGTATATACTCTAATTGCCAAACTGCTGTTCAAAATATTCAAAAATTTCAATTGAAAAGATGATGAAGCGAAGAATGTGGGAGGGTAACGAAACCAAGTGGGATTATTGTTAAAATTCTAGATTGACGTCATCTGTTTGCTAAATAATCTCATTATCACTTTCTGCATTTTGGGGGAGACACATGCAGTTGTCATTTATTCAAATGATGGTTTAATGGTCAATTTGAGGAACTATTTTTGGTTCAAGTAGCGTCACAGATGCGGGACAAGGAAGTGGAGTGCCAAACTGAGAGATTTTGGGAATATGTGTGGTTAGGATGACATTTCGGATTTAGACTGTTGCGTAGTAAGACAGCAAACAAGAATGGTCATAAGTAAGGAACTAGTTTCTGATTTTTAGTGAATTTCAATACACGTTCTAAAATTTGGGAAGATTTATGGTTGTTGTGGCTGTAAGCTTTGGGGAATATGTTCGCACACATAGTAACATTTGAATTTTGTAATTGTGTCCCATTGATGGTTGGGAAGTGATAGTTGGGCCGTCGACGCAGAAACAGATTCTTATGCATCGATTTAGCCGAAAATCCGCGTAATTTGAAGATTAGTGGAACTGCTATAATAGTCATTGACTCCGCTGTTATGTAGTACATCCTTAAAACCGAAGATGACAAGATGAACTTAATCAACAAAGCGTCCATTGAAGAATTACTTTCATCTGGAAGACTTGGTAGGTGGAATTGATCAAAAAGTAAGCAAGTTGGCCAGATCACTACATAACGAACAGAACCAAACATCCTAAAAAGATCTCTCAGCCAGGAATAACAAGTATCCAAGGCGCTAGGAAATCAAGACCACATGTTGCTAGAATCGGAGCTATCAGAACTCGCCATTACAGATTTATAAGCGGCTATAGCAAGGATCAAACAGGTCACACAATAGGTGAACCAGAGGTGAACTTTTGCTTTACTTCAAAAACATTCCGAGACAATCAGATAACAGAGGTTGTGGTCTCAAAAGTAGTCCAAGACTTTATTTCGCTCCTTCGAAACGTCGCTCTTATTAACCTGGTTGGATAGTTAAAGTGTCTTCAAAGACTTAGTCAGTATCTGCCAGGATGCAGTCTAGTGGATTAAGAATGGATGAATGACATGTTCCAAGACCCTTTCCCTTCCATGAATAGAAGCAGTTCGTTCACCATTAGTTTTCAGATAAGAGGAACGGTCAAAGGTTTTATTGTGCCTGTATTGCCCAACCTTCGAAGCAGTCGCCAACGTCGATTGGCCAGTTACTCAATAACAAGGCCATCAACTCAAAGCTGGAGAGTTGCCTAAGCGACATCGACATCGGCATAAGGAGTTGTGACCTTTTCTCTTCTCTGAAACGTAATGGTGAACGAACTCGCCCGGGCGAATCCGTTGTCACGTTGTCGATTGCTCTAGGCTCAACATTGTCGAACGCTGACTCAATGTCTAGGAAAGCGGCCAGAGCGTATACTCTGTATTCTGATGGCACTTCGCTTTCTATATATGTACATATGAACAGGTTGAAACAGTAGTTGTTACAAGATGTAGGATCATCCTTGTCAGAATAGGTTATATAGAGCTGTTACACAAGTCGTCAGGAATGCTCTCTTCCACTAATACTTGATCGATGCATGCATCTGGGAGAGTCAGCGTTCTTCTTCCTTCTTCTGGGCCGATAGATACCTATTGCTGCTCTTGTCTTGCACTGCAATGCATTGCTTTCTCCCGCAAAAGGCTCCCTTTCGATAGCGACTTGCAGCTACCCCATTTCCGCTTGAAATCGTTCATAAATTATACATGACCATGCCCACAGGACATTTTCGTTCTAATCATAGAAATGCTAAAGCTTTTTTTTTTTTTAATAATCCAAGGTGCGAAGCAGAGTCAGAACCGAGAAGTTCTTTTTTGATCATTATTTTGTGGGTCATTTCATGTAGGCTTTGTAATATATGTTTTCTGTCAAATCCTTAATAAATTTCCCTAAGTTTCGTCCTCTGTTGAAACAATAAATCCGTTATGAAGAAAATTTTACAACAAAGTTTGTAACCAACAACCCAATGTACAAAAAGCCCCGAAAACCTCGATTTCAAAACCGATTTTGGATTATTTACTACAAGTTCGATACTCTTTTGTATGAACTTTGAATTAAATATTTGTTACAGCACAATACGCCAAAGTCGACAATGCCGCTGTAACCCCAACGTTGAATAACGTTGAAAATCCAATAAATATCCTTGCCGATGTAGCCACACAAACAAACCCGTCTTACTCTACCCTGGGACTTTTCTGGTTTGGTAAACTTCAGCCAAGACTTGTATTACCACAAATGATGACAAAAAAAAAAGAATAAACTTTTCTATCTGCAGGGAGAATAATTCTGGAAGAAAACTTCCCTTCCGTGTGTACCTCTAGCTCGACAACAACACACAAAGAGCAAGAATTCAACAAAATTCAATGCAAGGATATTGCTCAGGAACGACGAATTGGAAATTATGATGGAAAACTTTTTGAGTACACATACAAAGAGGACGATTTCTTATACATATATCCTTTTTGCCTTATTTTGTCGTCTTCTAGCAAGCAAAATCCTTCTGACAAATCACATAAATGCACGTCGATCTAGAGAGTAGATGGTAAGAAAGTTGTCAAAAAACTGCTCACTTCAGGAGCTAGAGGGATTTGGCCCCATAATCATGAAAGCCAGGATAAAAAGCTACCATTATGTAGGTGGGATAGGAAACTCTTAAATTTTGTTAAAGAAACCAAGGAGAGGGCGAGTGTGTCTACTAAAAAATGACAGAATAGAATTTTCAATTCATGAATGGATATTGAAGGGGGTTACGGTCTTAGGAGCTCCCTATAGAAGTGCTTCGCCATATGACATATGTAGTGCAAGTTTAATTTAAATCCTGGAACAGCTGCTACATTACCGGCAAGCACTTACTCATCCCATTCATTGAGTGGTTCGCCCGCATACCTGTTACATATACTAAAGTATTTTTTTATTTTATGACAACCACGAAAGGATAAGGAAATCAAGATGAAAATTAACAGGATCACTTGTCATCTCTCGCCCTTAGCACAAGAGCAGAGGAGTAAATTATGGAGAACACATGCTCATGCAAACCCCTTCGCCTAAGAGCCACCCACAAATGTGTATTCTATTACAAGAAAAACTTTTAAGTGGCAGGTTGCTGTTGCTTCCTTAAAGGATGGTAAGTGTGTGTGTGTTAGGGTGCGATGATGCATGAGGTTTTTCGGGCAGCTAAAACCATACGAACTCACCTACATTTATGAGAGAAGAACAGCTCTTCAGGCTACAGGTTGGTATGAGTACTCTAAAATAAATGCCATCCAAATGAATGCAGGTGGAGGCGGCAGGCAGGCAGGAGCTGGTTTAAGGCCTCGTATCGTTGTTTTTAATGTCACTCCTTGTTCTTACGGTTGATGGTGATGATGATAATGCTAGAGGTGGTATTTCAAGTGAATCAAGTGAATGTAGAGTAACAGGTTAGGGGTTGTTATCTAGCTGCAGGATAAAAAGGATTCTAAAGAGTACACATACCTATGCATAACTCACGGGTTACTTTGAAGATGGTTCACGTGTCTGTGGTTTAGTGCGGATTGTTTGAAGTTGGATCTAAAGAGTTAGAAAATTGACCTTATTTTTACAGGCTAGTGGTTTTTGTGATAAACATCTTTTGAGGGTTACTGCTGTCGCTGTGGTAATGGCATTTGGTTTGAGATATTCTAGGGTAGATACAGAATGAGGTGGTTAATTACTTTTTGTTATCATTCGAGGAAATTGAAATAAATTAGTTGGGGCAATCAAGTAATAGCGGTAACTATAAGGCTGGGTAATAATATGAAATGGTGTCACATGGATAAGGATAAATTAAGTGGATGTATTATGACAACGCTCCCTACTTGGCCTACGGGAAGGTAGACGTTTTTGGCCAGAAATCCTAATAGCTTGAACTTCAGGTTTGGAAAGCAATGTCACATCCTCAATTGTATAGGAACTTTTATATTGGGTGTGGAGGCATTAGCTTAGAATTCCATCATCGATTTGTCGGTGAATGAGACCATAGTTCTTTGGCTTAGTACTTCTTCTTTTTCTTTCTTAAGGCAAGCCTATGATCCGGAGTAGGATCCCACCTTACTGCATCCCTACTGGTCCGCCAGTTGGACCTCAAGAAGTACTGGCAGGCTTCCCGGCTTCTGATCACTTTGTCACTCAGGACAATCGTGTTTTTGCATTTGTGTGAGCCAGTAGTTTTTTTCGTTTGTTGACATTGCCACTTTGACTGGGTTCGAAGCATCCTTCCCTTGAGCATCACAATACCAACTGCGCATGTCGTGCTTTATCTTCCTTCTTACTCAAGTGCAAGTCAGAGCCAGATGTAAGCATTTCTTTGAGCTTAGGGGGGATTTTTCGAACACAAAAAGTTTTCCCTCTACTTCTACTCGGCGTTATCATCATAAGTTTCTTCGCTATTGATCATAGATCCCAGATACTGGCCAGCATTTATGAACTATTTCGGTACACCTTTCCATCCAAAACAGCCACTCTAACATGAATCAAGTTCTCGTTGCAGGAACAAGTGATCTTCACTCATAATCGTAAGCAAGGAATAACTAACACTTTTCATTCAAGCAGATAATCCAGGACTTTATAAATAGAAAAGGACTGAGAACGCTTCACTGGTACGTACACCGACATTGCTTGTGAACTCATCAGTGATTCCTGCAGGGCATCTTACCCTTGTCTTTGCTCCCTAATCCATGCCCATGATCTTTACTTTGTGTAAAGGAAAAGATAATTTCGTCTACTGATTAGGCATTAGATCAACGCTCATAAGTTTGTAGATGAGAATCATTAGCCACCTGGACCCGATGTCCCCCGTCTTTATCCCGAACGCAGAGGGTATTCGACCGCA
This sequence comes from Chalcosyrphus nemorum, assembly GCA_949716465.1. Lineage (NCBI taxonomy): Eukaryota > Metazoa > Arthropoda > Insecta > Diptera > Syrphidae > Chalcosyrphus > Chalcosyrphus nemorum. Next base: position 14,446,372 of record OX454333.1, on the reverse strand, counting down.
TTTCTAACTTCTTCGACAGTAATGCCGAATACTTCATTGATCGTTTAAATGTCCTTCAAGATTCACAAGACTTATTTGTGGATGGTCTAGTCTATTCTCATTGTCTTTAAAACGATTCCTGCTCTTGTAAGTCGAGTTTCGTTGCTGTAAGGCATCTTGTCTCTCAGGTGTAAGCCATGTAACAGGATTTCTACACAGGCACTTTGTTTTTATTGGAACGTGTATTCATGCTTTTAGAACACAGTCGTTGACAACTAAGTATATGCGTATAGAAGTGCATTTTCGAGGTTTCCTGTAAGTAAAAGGTCAAGCCGAGTTGATGAGGTAGATGTGAAATGCATTACCTTGGAAGTGTTGATCGACTTTAGGCTTCAGAATGTATGCCATCCGATTCGATTAAGAGAAGAGAAATGCCAGGTCAAAGACTTGCTATCATCATACAGAAACACCGTCAACGGGTAAATTTGATCTAAAGATGGTGTTTTGAATTGAACAGCTGTCATGTGCTTACGAGACATACAGAAATAACTTCAATGTTAAATAGAAAATGAAAGATAGTGAAAGGAAGTACCTATTAAAGAATTCATGCGTAAAAAAACTGTTTATTGTAAATAACACTTGACATCTACTTAATAAAAAGGATAAACACCGAGACTGTGTACACTGAAGGAGACACTTGAGAAGATGGAGTCCCAATGCAGGACCAAAGTTGAATATAAATACCTACAGCAGGATACTATTCGAGAATAAGGCTGCGCGCAAAGTGATGAGATAAAGCGATGCGGAAGCGTTTACTTGCGATAAAACATTTAATTTTATATAAGTGCGAACAGTAAAGCCATACTCGATGGAGTTTTTGAAACTTATCGCAACCATCTTGTAAGCTCCACGAAAGCTTCTCGCACAGAAAATATTCTGACCACTTTTTCAAGCGAAGCTATGCAAGCAGCTTGCGTGAGCTTTGCGAGAAGTAGATAATTGCGGCACAGATTGACTTGGACTATAGCTTCACTGTTCGCACATACATGCGAATGAATGTTTTATCGCTTTATCGCATCACTGTGCGAGCAGCTTAAATACGATAAAGGAGCAGTACTGTCACCACCCATCCAACAGATCATGAAAATAAAATCTTATAAGCCACTTTCACTTTCCATTTACAACACAACTAACAGCACTCCATAGATTTCTAGCTTAAGATACTATTACTTTCTAACTTATGCATTGGCAAAAAGTTTTTTCATGGAATTTTGTCATTACCCTTAGCGTCGATAGTAATTTGCAAATCTTGAACTTTCAATATTAAAATATCCTACCACCACCACCAGCACCACCACGACGAATGCCACACAAAGTCCGGAATTTAAACTTCTAATTGAATTGAATTCCACAGTTATACGGACCAAATCGAATAGCCGTTGTGCCATCTAAGAAGCGCACACAACTTCAATTAATTATCCATCAATTCACTCGCTTTCGTCCAAGGACTTCCTTCCGCCAAACAATAAAATCATCACCAGAACATCGAACAACTTCCTTACACAAAAGAATTCCTTCCAATATAACAGTTTCTTTCTTAAAATCGGATACACACAGAAAAAAAGTTCTTTGCGAAACAAATGAGACAGAGAGAGAGAGGAAGAATAAAGGGACACTGCTATAGTAGTTAGGTATCCTTGAAGAGTTTTGTTTTGAGTTTTTTTTGGCAAAAAAGTTCCTTGGAATCGAGCGCGGGCAATTTCACCCAAGCTTATTGATAGAGCAACACAGTGACGGAAATAAGATACAACAAAAGTCCGTCCGCTCCTCTTTCACAGGGGATATGGCAATCAAATCGACAATCCTTTAAGATAATTAATTTCATCCTTGCCGCAAGGCCATCCCTGGATCCTACAAATCCGTCCCCCATTCTAGCTCTTTCTTAAAACATCAAACGTTCAAATGAGTTTCCTTACGCTCCACAAACTGCCAGTCCTTTGAGTGACTTAACGCGCGCCCCCCTCGGGGGAAAACATTTACATTGCAAGGATCTCTTATTTAAATTCTTTCCGCTTTGACCTTGATTCACACTTTATTCCCAATTTAATATTTACTCGGGCCGAAGAAGTGATTATCAATATCGTCCATTGGTGTGCGAAGCGAATTAATCGAGAAAAACCTATCAATTACATAAAATGTTGAATTATCCTTAAGTTTAATGGATTACTACTACTCTCACCGAAGGATATGCGCCTAATGCATAATTTAAGTGGCTACGGTGGGGTGGTGAGCATGTGTACATATTTTTGTGAGACGATGATGGTTGCATCGCATTGCACGCACACCCCGCAGCCTTCCATGCCAAGGTAGTGGTTTAATTACCAGTATATACGGGCATATGCAGGATGGGAATAGCTCCCAACACCAGCTGGTGTAGTGTGTGGAGAATAAATCGCAATATTGCATAATGGCAGTGTAATCAAAATTAATCATCGTCCCTATGCCACCCCCTCGCAAGCCCAAGCGCCACTGTGAAGCGCAATCAATTAAGATTCAACTGCGCTCGTTCTACCAGCAGCAGTTGTCCTTTCGCATAGATCGATAAGCTACATAGTAGTACCTAGTTGGTTGTAGTTGTTAGGTGGCCCTGCCTCGTGATGTGCTTCTGCTCCCTCGGATGCACTTCACTTGGTCTCGTGCATTCAAATTTTACTACTCCCTTCTTCTGCGAACAGACAATAATGCTGCTGCTGGCCACCCTTTACAAAGCTACTGCAAGCGGGTCCTATGCTTCATGTCGCCTATGGCAACGTGTCCCCAAAAGGGCAGGTTAATCGGGCCAAACGACAAAAACTCGTATAAAAAAAAAAAAACAACATGAATAAAATGGAAAACTCAACTGGGTAAGGACATTTTTTTTTATCCATTTTCTAGCTTCGTCCTTTGGCTATCGTACTTCCACCCAACACCCACTCAGTCCCAATGAGTGGCTACGAACAGAAGCAGGAACATGTGTAAGCTGCTGCCTGATCCTTTTGCGAGTACTGCGTGCTGGTTGCTATCCAATGCACGGGGGGATGGGTGCTGTGTTGCAGGAAGCTCTTTAAATAGTTTTGCTCTACATGGTACTTTAGCCAGGATTTATGAACTAGTTATGAGCGAAAGGATATTATTATATAATATTGAAAATGTGAGCGGGTCATGGGTCGGGATTGAACAGATTTACGGGCTTTGAGTGCGGGCTACGTTTAATTTTATCGTTGTGTAGTTTAGTTCGGGAGCACGAGCAGGAGCAGGACCAGGGTGGCAGCAGGAAACTCTAGGAATAAATCATTTCTCCTTATAAAGCATTTTAACAATTTAAGAAAATTAAATTGGTTGTTAGGGTTAGCTGATTGAGATTGGTTGTATATGTATATGGCTGCTCGGGCGGGAAGTTTAGATTACGTTAAAATTTATACTGCTAGTGGATGCATTCTTGTTTAAAATGATTACAAGTGATTCCAAGAGTACAAGCTTGATAATGGGAGATACATTGTGGGATTTCTATTAAGGAACAACCAAGATTAACTCGATGGGATTGTTTTTCGGAGTTGAAATATGTTCTATGGGATAATGGGATGTGTTTTCTTTAAAGTTTGCAGCAACTTGATCTTGCCATTGGAGTCGAGCACGAATCCACGCATACAGAAAGACATTTTCTGTTAAAGTGTCCTGTACTGCACAGTGGAAGTTGTCAGGTTCAGACTAAAGTCAGCTTTCATGTTCGATAGGCACTCCACTAGGCTTTGGCGTTTTTAGTCATACGATCACATATCTTATTGCAAAGGACTGAGCCTAAATGATTAGAATTCTGAATCGTAAATCATAATTTTGGATTTAAAACTTGCGCCTTTAAAAATTTGTTTCTCTCTTTTTGCAGTCTTCTAAATACGCAACTGAATCAGTAGCTTTGTACGAAACATTGGCCGAAGTAGCATCTTCAACAACTTTTTGGAGCTCTCGGTACGTTTCAGCCGCAATTTTCTTCTTATGAAAGAAAAAACTCAACACTTCCTACAAATGACGAGTGTTTGGCACAAAACCAAACACCAAAGTGAAGGGTTTCCAATAGGGACTTGACAATTTTGAATTTAATTTGTGAACGCACTCTTTCATTAATCATCAAACTGTCACTGTCAATTTATTTGGTAAACTCAACATTTTCATCATGGTAAAGTACACGAACGAGTAATGTCTACAAATTATAAAAATTTGCTACCGAAATTCGGAGTAGGTGATCGCAACCTTAAGGGCGTTAACTCCAATTTTCGGTCGTAATTCTCGCCCTATTAGACAGGCAATAACAAGTTTAGTGCAAAAATTTGAGTCTACATAATCGTTGTCTGATGTTGCCGTGTCAGTGAGATGGTCACAGTGTCGAAAATATTGCTGCCGTTCAGGCGTCTGTAGAAAACGATCCAAATCAGTCAAGTCCACTGGGCGTTCTCAAGAATTGGGCATCGCTCAGACCACATTATGGCGTATCTTGCGTAAGGATTTTGGTTTACACCCATACAAGATCAAGTTGACTCAAGAATTGAAGCCGATGGACCATTTGAAGCGACGTACGTTCTCCGATTGGGTTCTGGAGAAGATGCGCCAAGATGGCAAAATCATCTTTAGGGACGAAGCTCATTTTTGGCTCAATGGGTTCGATAAGCAAAATATGCGTGAATGGTCGGTGGAAATGCTTCATGAATTTGCCGGCGGCGTTATAGGGCCATATTTTTTCGTCGACGATAACGATCGTCACGTCACTGTGAATGGTCAGCGTTTTCGCGCCATGATTACCGATTATTTTTGGTCCGAATTGGAAGATATGGACTTGGACGACATGTGATTTCAAGCTTACTGCTGGAGCAATACAGCGAAAATTTAGTCGTCCACCTAATAGTTTACCATTTTTTAAAACATCTAAAGGACCTACTATTCAACGAGATCTTTGTGCGCCACAAACCTGTAGGTCTCCTCTATTCTAAATCTAATTAAAAAGAACAGCTTTACGCAATCAAAGAACTCCTAACCAAAACAATGTTCGTCCAACCACTGTAACGCTTTACAGACTCGACCTAATCTCTTAGATTTATATCCAGAGTCAAAAATTAATTTTCATTCCAGCTGTCTGATTTGCGCCCATCAGTTCACTGATCCATTTATAATTTCATCCAGATCCTTTTGCAACCCATCATTCTACCTCGTTGGCAAGCTAAATAAAACAAAAAAAAAAAATATAAAACAAACTGTCCAACGCTCAGTATACATAAATGCAAACATTCCCGCCATCAACCCCAAAGCTTGGTCCACGCAAAAAACACAAAAAAAAAATCAAAGGAACTTCACGTCATTAACAGTCACAAAATCTCGTAAAACTGTTTACCCTCGTTCAACCCAAAATTTTTCAATTTGCCTGCACAAAAAGAGGGAAAAAAAATCTCAACAAAATATTTAATTACATTTCGCTTTTTAACGGTCTTTATTAACCTAAATGTGATTTCATCTAGGGACTGGCGGCCGGCCGCCGCTCATGGCCTGAGTAAATTCATTACGGATGAACTCGTGCAACGAGTCGACGCCGACGACGTCCCGACCGCGACGCACCAGAACTGAAAACTCTATTATACGGCACAAAAATGTAAAAACACAGGATACACCCAAACCGACACAACAGTTATTAATAACAATAATTTCAGTACGTTTATTTTTGTTTTTCCTTGTTGTAGATACTTTAACGTTGACCTCTCGCATTTCGATTGGGATCCTGCGATTCGGTCACGGATTGTCTGTTGCCGAAACAAAATATGTATGTGTGTACATACAAGGATTAACAGAAATGTGTTTTTTTTTGTATTTTGATTTTTAAAAAGGATAAAGCTCTCGCTAAATATTTATTTTTATATTTAAAATTTAAATTAATACGAAACCGCCCCTTTTCAATTAATATCCCGTTTGCACTGATGTTTATAGAAAGATTTTTCATTTTCGCCGAACATATTTGATTTGGTCCTTCGGCAGGAAGAGTAGTGGGGTTTTTTTTTTGGCCTCCTGATCCAATTTTACGGAACTCAAATTATTGGAAAATACAAAACATAATTTAATTTTTTTTTTTTTTGTATCTCTCTCGCTGCTGGTGTTGTTGGTATTTGGTTACTGTGGTTACAGTGGTAACTGTGGTTGGATAAAAGGATAATTGAATTGGCCATAGGCGCACTTACCTATCATGAGCAAAGAAGCTCAACTTGATGGTATGCGAGGGCCCGTACTCGCCAGAGTGTAGGTCTCGTTTTCTTCGATGTCGCTTCTGTTCGATGTGTTTCTCGTGGGCCGCATGTAGCTGTCCTCGATCAAAATTCGCCGCTTCCCAGTGACGTATAAACGGGCTGAGGTTTTGTGTGTGTCCTGTAAAAAAAAAAACAGAAATTCAAGTTTAATATTTTATGATTTCCCCCTAAAGAAATGTATGATTTTTAGTCGGCAGTGTCCATTAGTTAATGGAGTGACACTGGTGAATTTCAACTCATCAAAAATGCGACTTGACGGATCTCTCTAGGCAATTACAACAAGTGTGTTCCCATGACATGGGTATGACTCAAGTTAGACCACAAAATTAAACAAAAATAACCTTCCACGTTGATTGTTTGTCATCATAATCCTGTAAGGAAACTTCAATATTTGCCATTTTAATGTCTTCATTGCCAATAATCAATAATTAGATAATTTTAGAGCCACCCTGCTGACACACCATCAGTTTACGCACTGCAGAACATGAAGGCACCAAATAAACAAGACACTGAATCAACTCGTTTAAGTAATTCAGTTTGTAAATGGTCCTTCGTTTGTCCTTCGTAATAAGGGTGGTGGTGATGGTGGTGGTGGTGGTGGTTCTGGTGGTGATGGCTTATCGGTTAAACGATGAGTGGTTGAGCAGACCATGAAGGGGCAAGTTACCATTTTACTAACCGCAAGTTAATATTCAGTTTCAAATGATATTCACTCGAGTATCCTCGGCAAGGACAATAGGCTAAGGGAAATACGCGATTTACTTGCGACATGTTGGTCATTTGCAAATAATTAACTTCGAATTACATCCTGCTTTAGTAAACCACATCGATTACTTGTGGATACTTGCACAGTTTGAGGGCGAGTGGGGTGGGTAAATTCGGTGTAAGTTTGTCGATGAGTTATTCAGTGAGGTTATGTAATCAGATGCTGCAGATGCTCTGTTGCCTCTGTCTCGGCATATGCCATATGGATAGCAAGTCTTTTTATTTCTATCAAATCAGAACTGTCATGGTTATACACTGCTAATGTATACAGGCATATCCCGGTTAACGTCGTTAATGCGTTCCTGGAAAACACGACGTTAAGCGGAATAACGTTGTGTGGGCCAAAGAAAAGTAAAGGCTGAAACGACGTTACAGTGAAGAAACGCAACGTTAAGCGAGGTATGGTAACAATTCGTTGCCGACGTTTAGCAAATCAACGTTGTACGCGGCAACGTTAATCGGGGTATGCCTGTACTCAATCCAGAATGGCACATGGAAACTGACTCACATATATACCTCCACGTAATACGCCCTTGGTGCTTACTGGTAAACTAACAATTCGTCTATTCATCTGTTAATGAACACTAAAAACTCCACGAAAGACGAATCGTTTGTGAATGGGCAAAACTGAAAAGCATCTCATATATCTAGTAGGAGCCTTCACAAGAGGAATGGACGACGGAATTCAAAGTAAGAGAACTTCGACGCGTGATGCTATGAGCTTCTTAAATGTATTTGAAGTTTAAGGCGATTCAATACCTTCATCAGGGCGAATGGTGTCGGATGAGTCGTCAAGAAACTATCACCTGTAGTAATTTTCCCTCAATCCAGTCAAATATTGATGCCGATTCTCTTTAGAGCTAACTTCTTGGCCGGGAGCAGCTTGGAGCCCTATCATGTAGAAAAAAGCAGAGGTATCAGTCTTGTATGCTTAAATTCAGAGTTTCACAAAAGCAGAGGCAGAGGGAATTGTTTATTTTTTTAAGAAACATTTTCAGCAAACAGAAGAGGATGTGATAGAGCAAAAAAAACCAACTTTGATGAATAGGTTCTACCACACAGTTGTAAAGACGTGGATCTGGTCACTGGTTTTTGTGGTCTCCAAAGCCGAAGCATGTTACTTTGACACTTCATGGCATCAGTCAAAAATGGCTGGAAGCAAAAAAGGCAAATAACTGATTTACATGCAAGCATAATCTTATATCTTGTAAGAAATACCCAAGCACATTCCTGCCATTTAGCGGATATAAGATCAGAAGCCAACGGAAGACATTATCTTTCCACCTCCTGGGCGATATTGCCGTCAATGAAATATTTAAGTGAGAAAATAGTATGTACATATGTATAATCTCAGATTGAACGTCTGTCTTTTCGGTAGTTAAGGAGTTTGTCTACCTCTGAGGAACAGACATACGACGACGGAGAAATACTGCAACAAACAACTGATATTGGTTTGTCGAACTCAAACCAAACACATGTTGCTCAGCACTAATATATGAGGTTATAATGCCCGTTGTCCACAACGTGCGCAACGCATTCAACCAACTCCATTCAATTGTTTATTCAACTCGACAAATCTATTACCTCGTACACTAGTGCACAAACTCACGTTGCCTGTGTTGAGCAACGCAATTCGACTAAAAATTGAACAAGTTCGTATTGAACGCGTTCCGAGCCTCGTACACCTAGTTGATCAACTCATTCAACTGTTGAATACCATCGTACACCTAGTTGATCAACTTGTGTGATTTTTCAAAAAACACGGTTTCTCGAGTTGATCAACTGCGTTTTCGGTGTGGTTCCGAAATAAATTTGCTCGAGTTGAATAAAAAGTTTAGCTCAGTTGGTTGGATGCATTGCGCACATACTGTACTAGGGACATCCTCCCTGAATTTCATATAGTAAAATCTAATATAATCCCTTCGACATACATCGATCTTATATTTTAGTAAAATCATTAAAGTTTTCAGCAAGTATTAATTTATCTTAAAACAAGTTATAAAATTAAATTCAATCAATATTCGTGTATCCTGAATTAAGGACGTAGCAAAATCGTCAAATGATGATCCCCAACATCACTGTTAGACCTATAGGCTAAATAATTACCGCAAAATTGTTTCAAACTTTTGGTGAAACCATTTCAAAACAACTTTTACGGGGGGGGGAGACTCATCGCATGTCCAAAGAGAACTTCCGGCGTAAAATTCTTATGGACAACCAACACCACGCCCTAAATATTCGAATATAAATTATCCGAAACAACTAATCAATTCGAAATTGATTCCCGAAAAAAGTAAAAAAAAAACGGGAAAAAACTTTTCAAATACTGTTATTAGCGAAGCGAAGCCTGACATGACTGTGGGTATAATTATCATTAGATCTGATTTTATCCCCCCATCATTTGGCGCAATTAGGAGGTGGGTACACATTCTATTATGAAAAGCTCTTTGTGACATTTGTCAGGAGCAGCTGAATGGAGGATTATTATCAAAACGAGTAATAGTCCATGATTATATTGTCATTTGAACACCGCAAATTTTAGACTTATACATCAATCAATTGAGGTCCTTGTACTGTCGCCCACAATTTGGAAATTACTTTTTGAGAATGGCTGGACGTAAGGATTAGATTGTTTTGAATTTTAAGAATTTTAGAATACTATCAGGCATGATACACTGGCGAGTGAACTTTACTAACGGAAGCCACAAAGCATGGAGTCTGCTAAGAAAGCTCGGAGTTGGAACCATTATAAGAGCTGGAAAGCTAGCAGTTGACTCAAATATCAAGCATCCTTACACAAGTGAAACGAGAACTAAAAACACCAAAGCAAAAATGACCAAAAAAACATCAGTATTTTCAGTGATCTTCATCTCAGAATAGACAGCTACTGCATAGCCATCTGTGAAGTTGAGCAAAGCAGTGGGTTTCAAACAACACATACTCAGAATTCCTAAAACACACAGAATCCAAGATGGCTTGCTTCGCGCTTCACCAACATAAGATAGACAGAAAGACAGAAAACCAGCCACCGTATTTCAAAAAATTAGGAATTATAGCTCTCCTATAACCTGGAAAACCAGCTGATGAATCTAAAAACTACCGCCACATCGCACTTCTCAGTTGCTGCTACAAACACCTGGACGAGTCATATCCAGTAGAATCACATCCACATCAAAGTTGGATATTAACAAATGCATGAGATATCTGTGGCTTTTATTGATCTGACGTATAATACGATGTAGGCGCAGGATCTAATCTACAAACTCCTGTAGATTATATCTAGCGGAATAAGGGATGGCTGAAACCGGCTCTCGGTGAAGATGCACTTAGACCAGGAGTAGGTCCATTGTGCTGAAATAATATGGTGTCAAATAGAGTGTACCTAGCATTCATGAACCATGCAAATAGCGACATGATGAAACTGAACAAAGGACTACCGCAAGGCTGAGGATTAGCAACAACCCTATTCAACTTGTACCTAGACGATATATCGGAAACTTTGTCAACAGAGTTCGCATATGCCGATCGATATCGCTATAGCCACTCAGCACAAACGTATCAGAAAATGAGCAGATTCTCAACACGAACCTGGACGTTTGGACAATTTTCGGACTAGAGTAGGCCGCAGCACCACTTTCCAGGTTTATGCCACAACAGTCGACCTTGTTGTTCAGCCTAAGACTGATCTCATAAACTCATGTATGCATTCCTAGATAAACTGTTGAGAATAGTGAGTTTCCAATATCTTGGGAGTATTGTCTCAACAGATGGCGAAACCGAACTGGATATATCCAGCCGAATTGGCAAAGTAAAATCTGCGCTTGGGATGCTATCCTCAAGCTACGACTGTTCCGTTCGAACGTTGAATCCATGATGCTAGATGTTTGTGGTAGGTACCTGGAGGGTGGCCGCGACTATCACGAGGAAGCTGCAAACATGCATCAATAGGTGCCTACGCTTTATCTTAAGGTTTTTCTGGCCTAATAGTATCTCTAACAAACAGCTTTATCAGAGAACAGGCCATGATCCTGTAGGCACAACTATACGACAGAGAAAGTAGCAGTGGATTGGTCACAAGTCTCGCTTACTCAGAATGGCAGGATTCGCGGCGGTCCTAGGACGCAGTTTTTAGAACTGAGGCACATTTCCAGAAATTGCACCCATTGGCGCGTAAGCATTGTAGACCCTCTAGGACCCACACGGGGTCAGGGTACATGTCGGTCGAAGAAGCACATGATCCAGAACATTGGAAAAAGAATCACAGAGAAAATGGAAGTACAATTCCACAAACCACACACGATAACTGGTAGGCCCAGGGTCCCTCATGGAAATACATGTTATAAGTAAAACTCTCATTTTACAAAACTATGATCAAAGATTACTTTGAAATATTGAAATTCATTCAAAGTCGCAAAGTGATTCCAAACTTTTTACCGCGTCACGGAACACCATATACGCGGCTAAAATTTGCCAAGTGACCTCGTATCTATTTGAAATGATTTCTTGAACTACTTTTCTACTTATGTCAGTATTTCAACTGAAAACTTCGCGGATAAAACCTTGAATTTATTGCCTTTCCTACTTTTGGCAGAAGCAGCTTTCGCTCTATAAGGCACAGCAGTCAAACCATCGGAAGACATTAGCACATTTTCATCCTCGCGGCGGGAGATCGAAACTCTCATGAACCTGTCAAAGTTTTTACCCAACCGTCTGTATTAGTTTCACGCCACCCACACTACTGCTACGTGATGTCACAAGTCTCAATTAAACTTTGTTTTAAAAATCGACATTCTAAAGTTTGAAGATAGATTTTATCGTTTTCGTTCATCTTCATGTGTCATTTGGATTGTTCTTGGTCAGTGATAGTTAATTTTTAACAAAAAAAAGCAAGAGGAACATTTTCATTAACAAATGGATTTGAGTTTTAAGAAATTAGAAATGGAAAAAGTTTGTCCCCCCATTTTTGGTCATAATTGTACGAGTTTCCATTTTTGGCAGACATGTCGTGTAGCTCGTGTCGTGGAATTAGTTTGTCATCGTGTTTTGTCTTTTTTTTTACTTCTTGGCTTTGTGTAGGGAGATGGGGATTCACTTGTTATTTTTTTTTTTAGCTGTGTGTTTCTAGCCAAACCCGCAAAACGTGATCACAGAATAGCTATGCATTCTAAGTACATACATGCAGCTCTGTTGGCGACGCAGCAGGTTGCGTGTGTACATGGGAATGATTGGTATCTAAGCACAATGGCTGCTGAAAATGGGAAAGACTGCACCCATCAGGCAATCCTATCGGCAAATGTGACAGGAATAGGGGATATGCTTGAGTTTTTTTGTTTTTTTATTCTTGCAAATCGTGTTCTATTGTGTACAGTGCATATATAGGTAGGTACGAAGGGAATGCGTGCCATTTTGCCGCAAACACTTCATCCATCCGATCCAGGCAATCATCCAGCCATCCATCGTTGTGAAGTCATCGTCTACTCTACACTGTGTTTGGTTGCATTTGCTCACCTGAATAAATTTCCATTGTAATCATCACTAAAAAGGGTATCCCATCGAACAGGTGTCGCTGGTGATGTCAGTGGTAGTAGAAGAGGACACAATATCCAAGACGACGACTGCAGCAACTGCAACTGCAACTGCGGCTAGACCTGTCATGCTCATGACTTTGCCACTGCGATTCCCTTTTTGAATAGTTAATTGCGGAAAGGGGTCATCGAATCCCCATAACTCCTTGCTAAGTTTGGCGTCAAAGCTGCTTATGGAGTCGCTACTAGTTGGCTGGCTGGCTTGGCTGACAACAACAACAACAACAACAACAACAAGGGACGACGACGACAAAGAGAGTGAATTTGTTGCACTCAAGAAGTTTTCACTTGAGGCGATACGACAATGATGAGTGCAAGTGGTTCTTTCCCTTTCGAGGAATAAAGACGTAATCGGCTTGGACGCATGGTAAACGCGTAGCACCATAGAAACAGTGGTATAATAAATTTTTCTTCGTTTCCTTGCTTTTTCTAAATTGAATTATGAGGATGTAAGTTGTCATAACTTTCAAGTGATACTTCATAACTTGCGAATGAGAAGGGATGATAAAATTTAATTGTTTTACGACATAAGTTCTCTTTTCAGGAACAAACTAGGAAATTAAATTGAAAAGTTTTCGTTTTTTAGAAGTTGAATTTGAAGAGTATTCCTTTTGAAAAGAAGTTTACGTATATCATTATCAGGAGATTATCTGAGAAGGATGTGAGGGAAATTGTAATTTTTTGTTGTTGTCTTGTGAAGGGTCTTCTTGGACGTTGCATTGTGTTTGATGGAGAGGAAGAAGCTAAATGGATATTAAAGAGTAAAGCGAAGCTATAAAGGGTGGGCCATCTAGTGGTTGCTTTTTAAATCAGAGGTTATTTTGACACTGACAGCTCGAAATCTTGATAGAAAGTGAGTTACATACCACCGCGGAACCAAATGAGTTGGGAAACGCTTGAACAACGTTGGGAAATATTGAAAACTTATTTCCAAAGTTAGTGATGTGTAGCCCAAGCTATGCGTTTTTGACAAGAAGTCTTCTGATGAGGCGCATTTTCATCTCGGCGCCTACGTTGACAATCAAAATTGACGCTCAGAAGACCTGTACGTTGTTGTCTGTTGTCGAGAAGCCAATGCATCCACAGAGAATGACAGTTTGGTGCGGATTGTGGAGTAGTGGCATGACTGGGAACAACGTTTCAACGGAGGGCGTTACAGAGCCATGTTAACTGACTTTTATTTTTTACTGAAATTGAAGAAATGGATTTGGACTACCTCTGGTTTATGCTGGATGGCGCGCCATGCCACACAGCCCATGCCACAATAGATCTTTTGTGCACCAAAATTCCAAATCGTGTTATCAGCCTTCTTGGCGATGTCAACTGGTTGCGATTTGACCCATTTGTTTGGAGAACCGTGAAGAACCGATGTTATGCCAAAAATCTGGAAATATCTTTATTATCCAAGCAATCGGGGAGCTACAGCCCGAAACCATCAACAAGGTCTTGGAAAATTGGAGTCACAGAGTTGCGCTACTACGAAGCCAACCGAGGCAGTCACTTCAACGAGGGTGTGTTCCATAAGTAATGGCTTTAACTGAGCCATTATACATGCAAAAAAATGGATTTTGTTAATTTTATTGCATTTTTAAAAAGGAACTTGTATTTGTCCCACCCTGTATAAATCAGCTGTTTGATGAACCATGAGGTATGACGTCGAATGCTGGCAAACAACAAAAACTGCATTCACTTGAAATGGAAGAATAGTGTAACGAACATATCCTCGACACATTCGTAATGGCACACTTACGTCATGCGAAGAGACTCGGAACATACGACAAGGAAAGTAATGGAGACCACAAGTTGACGACCTAGGACCGCAACTCCTAGCGATCTCGTACTAGCTGAATACACATAGGCCAAGGAATAACTAATGACGTTAAAGAGACTTCTGATCACTTAAATTTTCTGATTGCATCCATTAATTTATTCAATGCTTAAGCCTTAGCATTCTAACACTCGTACCGCAATTATTGATCTAAAACCATAACAACACATAATCACATCAAGGGAATGTTGCTAAGCTATAATTTTACCCCAAAAACCCAGTTGAAAACTTTTTTTTTTGAATAATTTCGAAAATTATGTTAACCCAACAAAATATGTAATTATTTTCCACCACACACATGCACATGTGCTCCCCGAATCCCTTAATTCCATATTTTGGTGCGGTTTCATTTGCTGCTTTTATTATCCTTTTCCCACACCACGAAGGATACTCATTAAGTACCCGCAAGCGTGTGTATGAAATAAAAAAAAAAAAAACCTTTATATTAGAGACCACATCAAAACAGATCAAAAATTTAAAATTAACATTGAATGAGAATTTCGGAATATGCCACGTGAAAATTAATGAAAATTGATCTGCAAGCTTTCGTTAGACTAACCTCGGTTTGTTTCCATGCCACAATCGTGCGTTCAATCTACTGGCTCTGGCCGGTAGCCATAACATGCATCCTGCATTCGGCTTAATTAGGATATTTCGCGATTAGGGGGATGTTGATTCACTGACGCCCCAAGCAACCTTCCATACACATCCACCTATATCTCTATTTGTATCTGCCAGATAAATTTAAATGCTAATTACATTTGAATACACGAAAATTAAGACTTTTGATATCCTCTCACTGCTCAGTGGTCTTTTGTGCGCCCGGTTTATATGCCTCATTAAAATTTCTGAATTGCACAAGGATGGTGTGTTGAGAGAAAAAAAAGAAAAAAAAAAGAAGGCAACCTGCGGTATCCATCCCTTTCCAATGGAAATGCAAATAAAATTCACATAAAAGGATCTCGTTTTTTTTTTTATTTTTTGGTGGAATAAAAAATTTTTTGCTATTCATTTTGTGTGTGTATGGGTGTGGTAGGAATGGTGAATAACATCCTCGAATGAGTTTTATGAAAACACACGGGCCGAGTTTATTATTCCAGTTCCAGCACCTATGCCACACACACAGTGGATCCCTCCTGGCATGGCCTGTAATCTATAGTGGAAATGACCTAAATGAATTATACTGTGTGTATTTGAGGGGTTGCTCATTGTATCCTGTTCAAAGAGAGAAGAACCTACACAAAAAACCAACCGAATCATATTCAAGTAAAAGTTCGACCAAAACACAGATGGATTCTATGTGTTTTGTGCGAAAGGAAATACTCAGAGGAGCAGAAAAGCCTTCAAATTGTTCGTCCTAGAGTAGGTATTATGTTTTCACAGTCAAATCCTGTATTCGTGTGGGCGGTTAGAAAAAAAAAAAAACTGAAAATAAAAATAAAAATACTCAAAATGGGGAGGGAAATGGTAATAAACTGTGAATTTTGCAGGATATATCCGGTGTTGGGTTCCTATCCTGTCAGACAGAGTATTTCTATTGCCAGTCGTCCCGGATGTTGGGTTGTAAAATTCTATTTTGTTCCTCATATGGAATTCTGACGCTTGAATTGTTTTCGCAATGTGAAAGGGTGCTGCTGGTTTGCCTGATGAATGGACGTTTCCGGCAAACAGAAGGATAGAGATGATGGCTCGTGGCGAAATATTGTTATTAATATCTATACACTTCCGAAGTGAAGTGAAAATTAATTAACGAACTTTAGTTAGTTTTTGTTTTCGTTTTTTGTTTGCACTCGGGAAGTAGAAAACTTTTGGACAATCGCTTTGGGCCAGACTGTTGTTTTGAAACTAATAATTATTTGGTAATAGAATAGGCAAATGTGCTTCATTCAAATTTGAAATAGCTTGAGAAATAGGCTTCTTAAAAAGACAATTTCTGTAAGTAAGCTTTCTCAATAGTGTTGTTACATTATCCAGAAGCGCGCTGGAGACCACTTGAGTCTGAGATTTCAGGGCGCTAGGTTGTCCGCCGTCGTTTTCGCTGAAAGAATGAAGATTCTACAGGAAAGGGAGAATTTTAGAATACTGAGTGTTGAAACTGACTTAAGTTTTGAACTGAGAATATTTGTATTCACGAACTTTACAGGGAATGGCATTAAGCTCCGTTACAAAGAAATACTCGTAGCTTTAGATCCCTTGATAACGATTGAGGACGTGTTCGATAATACAGCCAATATAACAGAAGTATCGAAGTACAGCACGACCATACCGCCTATCAATCTACAAGAAGAAATCTCTGTCAATCCTTGCAAAGATTGGTCCTGCGTATTGGTCGTTTGAGCTGCAGTAAAGGGCCTCCTCACGCACAAGTCAAGGGGAACTCAACCAACTTTAACTGTGCAACTGGAGGCAACCAGCATCTAAACTATATGAACCGGCTTGTTGGTTGAAACATGGCTAAGATAGAAACCCATCTCAATGTCGTAAAATACGTCGGCATTTTCTTAGATAACACGCATAATGTCCCGCTAGAGTCTTATGCACCAGGAATGGTATTTAACGATGATGAGGCCCACAGGTACCACCGTGTGGTGGCTGACAGTTCTTGAACTGACAACGGCCAAAAAGGTACAGAGGCTCCGTCTAGTCTGCCTCGGTATCAGCTGCTATATGGCATCAAAAATTGTTGGGCTATCGCGAACCAAATATACTCGTACTTTATTAAGAAGACGGATGATTGAAACTGCACTTAAAATACAACTACAAGCTAGGTTGTGGACCCCAAAAACTTGGTCTAATTCATCGCCAAAGATAGGGTCTGCAGACTTTCTTTCTGCTGAAACAAAGATGATTTTTTCGTAGATATAGTAGGAAGCAATTGTTAAGGATACATGCAACCATAACCAATTGTGCCTGCAATTCTCAATTGAAAGTCCTTACCGGGGATTCAGGAAGACACAAACGTACATTGAGATCCGTTTCATCGTTTTCTAGCAGTCCTTGTATAATCTGAGACTCAGTTAGTAGTCGTGCAATTGAAAGTCCTTACCGGGGATTCAGGAAGCCACAAACGTACATCGAGATCCATTTCATCGTTTGCCTAAGGAGAAGGGAAGTCTAAAGGTACTTGTCCACTTAAGAGTAAAATTTGGACGAGTAGCTCTCAAGCCACTCTCGAGAGAAATTTCATAGCTGGACACTGACATGAGAGCAACTCGCAGAGAATTGGTTTACTACTCTCAGCTTTTAAACTTTTAAAGAGTTCCTCGCAAGTGGGCACTACTCAGAAATCTAGCAATTAACTCGTGATAGTAAAGCCGAGAAATTTTACTGTCATATGGAGAGCTGCTTGAGAGTTACTCTCGAGAGTTTACTAGCGAAAGTGCCCTCAAGTGGACACACACCTTAATGTTGTTTCCTTTAACGAACTCTCCAGCGACATATCTTTAAGTCGCATTGGAGTCATCCGTGAAAAAAGGATTATTTTCCATTGCATGATCTTATTTAGACTTAAGTCACACCTGAACAGTGAAATGTCTACCTAAAGTTCTAAAGTTGTCACTTCCGCCAAAGCCTTTTCTTTATCCTACAGCATAGCAGTAAGTCGATAAATTCAAAAGATATTGCATCAAGATAAGATCCTTCTTTTGGGATGTCTACGTAGCCAGAAAGTGGGTGCCGTGGCTCAGTGGTTAGTGCGTTGGACTACTGCGCAAGGGGTTCCAAGTTCGAATCCAAAAAAATACCATCAAAAGTTTTTTCACGGCCCCACTTCTTCCGAGCGTCTGATAAGCATTCAAGAATATAATTGTCCTGAGAAAGCTTCTCAAAACCCCTCTGCCCTTACGGGCATAAAACAGTGGGTCCCTTCTGTACGTGAAGAAATGTATACCACGCACAACAGTTGTGAGAAGCTAGGCCTTGGCCCTCTATGGGATGCTTATGGCCTAATATTTATTTATTTTTTACGTAGCCAGAAAACTAAGGGTTTTAGGGCATTGTCTCGACATGATTCTTATCATTGAAGAGAGGAGTAATGACTTTTAGCCCAGAAAGAAGCTCTAATCCAACTGGGTGTGGAAGAGTTTTTTAGCAACTGGGTATTGACTCGACCCTCGGTAACAATTACTCCATCATTTTCTACTAAATGAGCTTTCAATTCTAGCAACTAGATTTCCAGACACGATTTTTCACACTTTCCTAGGAAATGTGTCCTCTGAGCAATCTTGCGAATTGTCTGAAAATTCAGTAGTATTTCATGACTTCAATTTTGACCAAGAAATTATATTTCAGCAGCTCGAAACAGATATGCAGTTCCACTAATGGAAACCGTGACCGCAATTAAACATGTTCATACTTTTGCATGATCGGAGAAACAACAGAAACAACATATGTACATATATGTATATATGCATTTCGTAATTAACTCAAATAAAATTGACGCATTAATCCTGACTGTTTTAAAATGCGGACGCTTATTAAATAACATTAACATGACCAATCACGGTATCACCCTTGCAGCTGTCTACAAAAAAAACCCGTCCACTTAACGCAGTATACCTTTGCAAAAAAATTAACGCCCCGACTGCTATCGTCCTTAATCGCATGAGGCGATCTTTTATTGTCACACCGCTGGCTGAACACACTCACTCTATTTTCACCCGTAAAACGTATACGCCAACAGTGACTGAAAAATTAATGCAATCGAATAGAGCCGTGAGAAAAAAAAAAAAATAAAATAAAATAAACACGTTAAGCCCTTCTAGGAAAACAAGGACAATTACCTACCTACAATAATATTCCCTCGATATGGCAATTTTCATTTAATTGGGTCGTGTTGGACATTTTTAAATAAAATTTTTGTGCCAGATCAGCGGTGTCATGTCGAATTTATTGTTAAAACGCGGAAAACGGATAATTCGAATTTGTCATGTACATTTCAATTAAATACATTTTTCCCATTAAATTTCGCTTTAATTTAAGTAGACAGGATAAAGGATCAAAAAGAATCTAAGTAAAATCTTCGAGTGCAGTGAGGCGTTCAGTATTGATCCTATTTTGTCGGCTCTTATTTCAAGGCTAATGGTTTTTTATGTTTACCACATTGTCATTCATATTTAATGGTGTGGCGGAGAGAAATCCACTGGTCAAGTTGTAAACAACACCACACTTTGTCACTGTCATCCTCGTCGTATATGTCGTGCATGTCAAGGACTCTTAAAGTAAATTGTTCATTTATGAAGGTCAATTCCATACTTTGTGGCAGGACGAAAAGTAAATAACACAAAAGGAAACCTAGACTAATGTTGAGGTTGGTATTTACATTGTCATATAGGAATCGCTAGAAAGTTGTAACGTGATATACTTTGGTTACAAGTGTCATTTTCGAAGTATGTAAGTATACTGCACCAACACCACAATTGGCGTATTGTATTGGGGAGGAAGCGGGGTTCTTAACAGATGTAAGGGATTGTATCAAGGTCATAATGTAGGTTGTCAAGATGAGAGTCTTTATTCAAATTGGTCCTAAGCCTTGCAGCTGTGTAACTCAGGAGTATAGCACTGCCAGTGTGAGTCTCTGACAAACAAACAAGTGTAGGAATTACTGTAATGAGAAAGCTTCACAAATTTGGTTCAGTCTGGAGTTAGATCTGGGACCCTTGCACAAATAATTCAAGTACGACTCGAAAGAGCCATTGAGATTTGAGCCAGACACACACAGATAGCCAGGCATTATTAAGAGCATTTACGTCCAATTTAATGGCCTCCGAAACTGTCAAATGCTGCAACGATACACTGCAATCCTTTGCTAAACCTAACAGAGGAAAGCACGCGGGTCTCTTGGTCAGAATCTTCCTTCATATCATAGGTCCTGAACCTTGTTGTGTCGTCAGCTGGACAACAGGTGCAATACCAATGGGAAAAATCACTTGACCAACGGGTCAGGTCGAAGATATTCATATAAGAAAATAAGGAAAACACAAGGAACTGGTGAACCTTCTTACTGGTCCTTGCGCCCAAAGACACCACCTTAGTAAGTTGAAGGAACTGTCGCTTGTGCATAGAAGGAGGATGAGACATTCGAAAACATTCTTTGTGAATGCCCAGTTCTACAATGGTTAAAGAAACGTGTTCTCCACAGGGAGATATTAACGTTAGTGGAATTGAAAGGCTTAGGTTAGGTTAGGGACCAGTTATACTCGTAGCTATCATTGAAATGCATCATTGAAAATGTTAATTCCCGATTAATCTTGCACGGAAGATGAAGTGCAGCTTCTACAGAAATCGGTTGGAGTCAGGCCTAATCTATTTTAGTGTCCAATGATGTAGTGTCCTGTGATGACACCTACTATGGTACTGATATGAGATCTGTTTAGTTTCGTTAAGCTATTGAAGCACTTAGGTCAGTTCGACCAGGTGCGAATTGTTGCGTTGATCGCATTTTGCTTGATGTAGCAAAAAGCATTCTCATTTAGAGGTGGACGGAGTTTTTTGACAGATCACGCTTGAGTCGTGTTCGACATTTTATCATGAAAAACTTCTTTCAGTACAGGAATCTGTTTTGTTAACTTAGATCAAAAATTGTGTTCAGAGATGAGGCACATTTCTGGCTTAATGGTTATTTAAGCCAGATTGTCGTATTTGGACTGTAGAGCATTCCGAACAGATTGAAGAGCTATCATTACTTCGCGACAAAAGAACGATATCATGTGGTTTATAGTGTGCTCGGAATATTGGTTTATATTTCTTAAAGAACGAGGCCGGCTAAAATTTTCTCTAAGACTATTTAAAGTCAAAAGTCTACATAGATCAGTCGAGAACAATTGAGGAATTGGAAGCCAGAATTACTCGTGTTATTTGCCAAATTCTACTCGGATGCTCCATTAAAAACTGAAGCTTTAGAAGGGACAATGTTAACCGCAGTTATTGCCAATATTTGAAAGAAATGATTATTAAAAAATAAATGCCGTGAATCGTTCTTCTATACGATAATAAAGACAACTCGATAAATTATATTTTATTTATTTTATTTTTACTTTAAAAAAAGTACCTCTAAATGAATCACTCATTACATTCCTCAATTTGGTCATTTGCTTCCTTATACAACGAAAAAAAAGAATTTCCATCGTTCCTAAATTCCAAACATTTAACGATTGTTCCCAAAACTATCGAAACACAAAAATTTCCTTAAAGACCAACTTATAGGTTGATGGCATGTAAGGTCGGTCCCCTCTAGAAGTACTGGCTCCATTACCCTACTTCTCTTTTTTACGTTTCTACCTCAGTCACTCTGCTACATCCCTGACTTTGATATTTAAAAGTTTTTCGCCATGTTTATATGAAAACCGCTGGAAAGTTAATATTCAAACCAAACAGAACTTTAAGTAAGACGAATGGGATGTAATACAAAACAAAATGGAATGGTCTCCAACTAGCTTCCGAACCAGACAACCCAGACATAGCTTCGGACAAGGCGGCTTGGTTTAGATAAAATATACTGCTCCTAGTTTTGAACTAAACTCCACCAGAAGCTTAACAAAATTCATTTCCTCTCCCCGCCTTAAAATTTGATTATCTCGAAGAAATATGTTTATACGATTATTGTCATCTATTAACACCTCGTGACAAAATGCCAGCACTATTAAGCTACGACCACAGAAGAAAGCAACAACAAAGAGAATTAAAAAAAAAAAAATGCCAACAATTTCTGCATGAAGTCCCACAGAACTAAATACAGTAATCATCGTTCCATTCTGATAACTCCACGTCTGACACAATCACCTCACGCGGAACCAAGAACTGGCGTTGTGCTGCGAAATTTCCTTTTTTTATAAGCCTCCCTATTTACCTTACCCACACAAACAGACACAGAGACACGTATATATGTAGCCCAACGAACTAATTTTCCCCGTAAGTAATTACGACCAAAAGCGCCCACAAAAAGAAGGGTCCCGAGACGACAATGGCGCGGCGCTACCACCACAGTACATTGGCTGTGTGTTGTACTAAAAGTTTGTACCCGCCAAAAAAAAGGCCCCAAGGCACTTACCCCCATTTCAGCACCACGGAGCTGGCAGGGTGAATGAAAATCGATGGAAATTAGAGATGCTTAGGCTAAAGTTCAGGTTGAAACAGTTTTCACGGTTGGGGTAGTTCGAGTCTCAATCAATAGCGGCATGTGCCCCATGGATGTGTACTGGCAGGCTCTCAATTATTAAGCAGTTAGTGAGGTAACTTATGAGCAATAACCGATCAACCACGAAGGGGCTTCTCCAAGAGTTGAAAATTATTGCAAACATTTTGGAGATTTTTTTTTTTTGTTTCTTGGGGGTTGAATGGAACCGCAAGATAAATTCATTTTAATAACCACACTTGGAGGGATGGGGAGGGAGCTAGGTAATCATTTTGGCAGTTTTGACGAAATCGAGGTTTTGTTTTGAGGTCAGGCAATCGCTGTCGTAAGCAGCAGTTCTGGTTCTAGCACCCTGACTGGCTGGCAAGTTTATGAAGTTCACATGGTTTATGAATCATAATGACTTTCGGTTAGGAGTTAAATGAAAACTTTTCGGTTCTCAGCTTGAAGGTAACGCTCTGTGTATGACGCATATCTAAGCAACGGTCGTGGTTGCCTTCAGGTGGTACCTACTGAGTCATTTGCTAGAGTCAGAAAGGTTAACAAGGAGGTGATTTATGTAAGTGAGTTCGTGTGTGGTAATAATGTCTTACGTCTTACCATTGAAAATTGAATTTAATTTCTTGCCATTTAATCAATAGTTGGTGATTATGTCTACCGCTTAGGTAGGTAATTGAAAATGTTGTTCTTATGTGCATCGTAAATTGTTGCCAATTATGATGAATTTAATAACTTTTATGCATTACCATAACATTTGGTTTGTACATTGACCTTGTAGACCTGTTCTTGGAGGAGTTCTGTAGCACTTCAGTTTGATCATTGCCACTCAGGTGAGTTATGCGCCCTTTTACTGTATAATAATTATAATAATATGCAAGCATTGACGAGGAGCTTGCATTAACATCTGCACCTAGAATCTGCAGCCTGATACAAGCAAAGGCAGGACAATCACATAGAGAGTGTTCACAGTGTTATCATCCTCTCCACAAGCAGACAAATGTTTCGCTTAAGCCAATCATATTTAGATACTAAGCGAAGTGCCCCATAAGAGTGCCAATAAGTTGTCTGCAGTTTTTTCTGTTAAGGGACAGCAAGAATGCCGCGTATTTCTAACTGATCTTTACTGGGAGCATCCGTTTAGTCAGCCTACATCCAGGAGAAATATGCCACGCACAATTGTGTTCATAAGAAACGCAATCATCAATGGTAGCCATGACCGTAGATGCAGGAAGACCTAACGCAGATTCGGATCGTGGTCTGAGACTTGTATAGGAATCTCATCGGATATCTCATTTCCCGCAATACCAATGTGACCTGGCACCCAGATGGCAGTCAATAAATTGAATGTTGCGACACAGTTCAAAGCTCTCTTACATTCACCAACTAGTTTGGATGAGGTTAAAGAGTTAAGCAAGGCCTTAAGCGCAGCTTGACTGTCACTACAGACACAGATACTACGACCCTTCCACCTATTCCCAACGATATGAATTGTAGCCATTAGGATTGCATAAATCTCCGCCTGGAAGACAGAGGCATGCACCCAATTACAGTCTTGTGTTATCTTCTTCCACAAATACACAGGCCCCTGAACCTTGATCGGTTTTGGAACCATCCGTGAAAATACGACTACAACCCATTCCTGGCTCAGAAGCTGGCGGTAGACAGTCCTAAAAACCTGGAAAGTCGACCTCATACTTGCGCCGCAACTGAAGCCTCAGACTCATAGCATCAGATGGCATATCCATAAGACCAGGGTCATAGGATAAGTGTCGAGCAAGATCATCTAAGCTCCAGAGCGCTTCATACCAAAAGCCGCCGAAAGTATTCAGAAAGGCTCCCGTGCACCCGAGACAAACTGTTCTTTGTACTCTGGCGCAAGAGGCAACCACGTATCTACGAGAAATACCCTTTCACCAAACAACTGACGCATAGGCCAGAAATGGTCTTATCATAGCCGTATAGATCCAGGGGACCTCTTTCGGTGACAAACCCCATATCTTTCCAAAAGCACCTTTACATTGCCAGAAAACTGAAAGCGACTGGGATGTTTTTGATTCTATATGTTTTGATCAGAAAAGCTTCTTATCCATAATTACTCCTAGATATTTGACTTCATCTGAGAGCGAGATAGTATTAGTACTGGCTGATTCAGGCCGGTCATGATCCTCCTTCTCGTGAAGAGAATGACTTGTCAGAACTATTGAAAGTTGTCAGCAGAGAGTCCACTACCATGCACCATAATAGGGGAGACAAGACATCATCCAGTGGACATCCCTTATTTACACTGGACAGTACATACTGACCACACTCCGCGTCTACCACCAATGTCCTTTTGATCAGCATTGCCTTTATCCTATTTAACTTGCGTCTTCTCAGTTGATAGGGCCTATTCCAGCCTTTCGGTACTTATTTGCGTGGACGTTAAGCTATGTCGGGCATAAGGCCCATAAGTCTTCTGTTTAGACGCTTGTAAGGTTGTGTCTTGAAAGGCATAACGTCCACTTATTTTGCCTTATGGCAGATCAAACTTAATGCCTTTTTCGCGTCACCTGGAAAGTCTTTTTACCAGAACATAAAGTATGCTTCCTTTTCACAGTTCTTTGCTATGTGGTCTTCTGTCTTCTTCGCTTTTGCCAAACTAGGTAACAGAACTAAACATTTGAGACTAGTTTTTTTAGAAGGCTCCGTATGCACATGCGACTGTTAGCCTAGCACATTTTATCCTTTCCACCCTCAAGTCAAGTTTTCCCAAGTCTTCTGCAAGGATAAACTGGCAGTCACTATCAATCTAAGCTAGGCTTTGATGAGATCGATTATGTCGTCTACACCAATGTCTTCATCGATCTACTTGAACTCAAGGATCTTACGTTCGCTTGAACCCCTAACGTTTTATTAATGATGCTTTTGGTGGTCTTGATACCCGTCTCCCTTCTGTGTCCTCTTAGTTTTTGATAGGACCTTTCTCACTACTTCCAGTTTGGCGTCTGGCTTTACCTTTATCTACCGCTTTGATGATGATAGCATCAGGTCTAGGTGTTTTGACCTCTAGCTGTTTCTTTTTGGCGGTATTTTGGTATTCCTTTTGTCCTGATGCCTGCAGCTTTAGTTGTCCCTGGTCACTAGAGTCTAAAGTCCTTTTCCTTGGTGATGTGCATAGATAGATATCTTTGTTTATGTTTCTGCTCCGAGCATCTTTGGTCTGCAACATTATTTGTCTCCGTTTTGGTTTTGGTAGCAACTTCATCTGATTGGTATTTTTGGTTCCGTTTGGGCTTCGCTGATCCGTCGTCTGCAACTTGTCTTCTCTTGCGCTCTGATGTTCCACATAGCCATGGAAAGCTTGCAAGGAATTATATTCTGTTTAAGGAAGTGTCTTTTGTTTTCTTGTAATGCAATCTCTGAGAGTACGTAAGGAGCTCTGATGCGCTTGATTCTTATTTAATTGAAGGTTTTCAGTCCTCTTAACTGCTCACCATAGTCTTAATTGAATCTCTTTCCATGGAATTTCAAATAAGTTTCAAGTCGAGAAGAAGAATTGAGGAAATTCAGCTTATTGTCGGAATAATTATTAATTCCATACGCAATCCATTAAAAATATCCAAAGCAGCTAGAAGAAAAATCATCTCAACTTAACCTTGACACTTAACAACCAGGAATGGGCTATCCGATTTGGCTAACAATTTTATTACCTACCTCGTTTAAAATAATTGCAATAAAGACAAGCACCACGGCGAGCTATGTACTTAAAAAATTCCCCATGCGGAAGATTCATTACGTCAAAGATTCCGCATACAAAATCTTCCAAGCAAAACCCAACCTTGGCATTGAAGGAAAGAAAGAAAAAAAAGTAAATTTTTACCTACTCACGGTCACCGAATTCAAGCTTGAAGATATTTATAAATGCAATTCAGCTCTTAACCTTAAATAGCCACTCAAAACCCTCCAACTCCACCCTCAGTAACAAAATTGTATATAATAGCAATCATCATCCCCTAGGCAGCACCTAAGTATAATGAGCTTTATTGTCATCATCATCACCATCATCGACATTATTGCCCGACCCAAAAGGTAACCTTGAACGTGTTCTATTCTCATGCCTATCATTTAACACCTGAATATCATCAACTCAAATGATGAGAGTAGGGCCACCAAAAAAAAAAAAACCCACAAACAAACACACAGCCATAGACACTGAATAGAACAGAATCATTTCCGGAAGCGGCAAGGAAAAACGAATCAGCCCGAGGTCATAACCGAGCCCGTAATTAACATCGACATTGTCTGAACGGGAAACAACGACTAAAAGTAGCTAAAGGCTGCAAAAATATATCAGACAACTCAATTTTCCTTTTATTTGTCTGAGTGTGCGAATGAGGCAACAATCCAACTACCAACCACCACCCCCCAGGACGACCGACGAGGGTATTGATTTTTCGTTGAAGAAATTGCAGCAGCACTTTCTAATCCTCCATCATGTGCCGCGCCGCGCCGCCGTGTAAACGTCGTCGTCGTCTTCGGCTAGGTTCGTTCAATCAATGACTTCTTCTGCTCCAAAGGAGAAAGTAGGTTATGAGGGGTGTAATTACGAAGCACCAGAAGAAGTATCTATCCATCGGATCAATGCCATTATAAGATATCTGTTTGTCTTCATTATCAGTTTTTTTGGGGGGAAATGGAATTTACTTGTTTTCCTCAAACAGGCAGCGGCGGAGCTCCTATGGCATGGCATGGCATGGTGGAGGCCTTAATGTTTTATGTCTGGGTGATGGTAACTAATTTGCCTTTTTTCGGGCTACAGCATCGGAATAATAAATGATGTTGTCGAAGATGTTTCTCAAGTTTGGGGCTCGGTGTGACGGAGCTAAAATAGGATCGACCGGGTTGAGATAGAATCTCCTATTTGGGTAGGTATCTATCTCTCTCTCTCTCTCTTGATGTTGATGTTTTAATTTTGTTTTATACGAGTACGAGACAATGATTCAGCTGTTATTTTGTTGTTTGGTTGTTTTGGGGTTGGAAATTCCATTTTGGGTGATAATACGCTAGATGAAGGTCGAATTGACACTTTTGTGAGGTAGTTCGTGTCAATGATGTATAATGGTGTTGAGCGGAAAGTTAATTCCCTTAAAGGAAAGGGATTCCGAGAGATATTGGCTTGTGTGAGGAAGAGGAAATGTAAATGAGAAATGGATAGTTAATTTGAAGGAAAGTGCTTTTTTGCTCCGTACATGTAATGGAAGGGAAGGCTTAACTTTGGACGATGTAGGCTTTTACTTAAGGGATTTAAGGTTTTCATCTTTAAAGAAGCTCATAATAAAGGGCTTTCACGGGTGGAAATAATGGTTTTAAAATTTAACATAAACTGCCTCTTTGAACCTGACTAAATCGCCACATTTTATTATGAGAGTTCAACCACTGAACTTAAATAGGATCTGCACTCTGCACTCTCTTACTAAATTACTTAGTTTTGGGTCGACGATACAAATTATAGTGCGACAGTTGAAGCTCCAGGGATAACTTGGCTTTTTACTCCAAATCTCTGAATCTTGCGTCGATTTGAATCCAAATTACGGTGCGATAGTTGACGCTCTACGCCGGACTTGGATCTGCACCTTACAGTGGCACTGAATCACATTAAGATCACCTGATTGAGGCGTAATGATTCAAATTATGATGGTTGCAGCTCTAGGCTTGACTTAGATCTTTACCTCACGGGCGCTCCCTAAAATACTCATCACAAGTGAACAACTCTTCCTATGACTACACTATGACAGTTTGTATTATTTCAAGTTTGAGAGCAAGCAAGCCGCTAGGACGACTTCGTGGCTTGTAAGCAATTTGAATTCAACAAAATATGAAAGCACTTAACAATTTTGAGTATCTAACTGAGTCAGGACACCACAAGCGTTGTGTCAAAGGAATTTCGTATTGACTTTTGGCTCACCAAAAATGGGTTTCAAGTTCGAGTTAAGGGAAGCATGCGTACACTAAGGGGCCATCGACAGAGATGGCGCTTTATCAAGTCGTGCGAGCGATGGAAAGGACGATTCACTGCAAGCAACATACTCTATCTGACTTCTGGACGCCCTCTTTCAACTGGCTTTGGTAGGGTTTATTGGCAATTTGATATTGATTATGCTAACATCTACAGTGATCAATCAACCCTCGACAACACTTCCACCATATCTGTCGGAAGAGAAACTCTTCCAGGAGGAGTCTTATGTCCTCTTCTACGGCTTGACAGAGATTGCATCAAGGTTGTCGCGCAAGTCCTCCACTGGCAAGAGCACATGCTCAATAGAAGCCTTGAACGAAGTTCTGCACCGGGGATATTCCCTAATTTCCTTATAGGTTTCGTGTCTTATCGGCTTCCTGATACATGCAGCCTCTTCCAGGACTAAGTTCTTGATATACTTACGTTAGCCTTGCCGCCTACTCAAACTAACCTCGCCACCCTTTACTATCATGGCTATCTTCATTGACAGTCATACCTCTAGCAAGGCTTTGTATCTGCCGCTACATCCTCGAAGCTAGTAGAACAGTGCAAAGGAGAACTCGCCTTGCTGGGATATCAGTTCATGACCAGTCTTCTTTTGGGTCCGGGGTATAGCGGTATTGAGGGAAAGAATCACGCTGATGAGCTAGTAAGGGGGGATCTGCTCCTATTGGTTTGCTTATACCCTTTGTCCCTTTCAGGGTCAGGTAGAGGGTGCGTAACAGAGTAGTATAGGAGGAGATAAGACTGTATGTCCCTTCTATTCGTGGACAAACAAGTTGCCTTGGTTTTGACAGTCAATACTCTTAAGTACATTTTTGTATTCAATCAGTTAGCATGACTGGCATTTACATTGCACACAATCTTCTACTCCAAAACAATAACAGCGACACGTACAAAGTACGCCCCCAACAAGATTTATGATTGCATCGTCACTAGCATTCCATGCTTACACATCCATCCAACACTTCTAACCAAATAGAAACTGAAACCACTGAAAATTAACAACCAACTAACCATCAATCACAAGTCATCGACAACAACTAGGTACTCACTGAAGCTTATACCGCCTACCTCATTTGGATGACCCAAATGCGGTCCTCTATCGCTTAAAATACCCATGCTACCTATTTCAAATTGAAACTGAAATTTCATAACACATTACCACAATGAAAAGTTTTCGCTTGTGGTTTTTTCCCCCAACAGAGTGTCGGCTCGTTCATTTAATATTCAATCGAATCGGAACTATCATTAACTCTGTCATCCTCACCGCTCTGTCAGTACTCTCCGATCCGCATCTATCTGAACCTATCTCACAATTGAATCGATGGCAATTCAATTAGGTACCTGACTCGTTCTATAACACTCTGTCTATACACCATTAATAATTCGGCTTATTTATGCAAATAAACTGTTGACAAAAGGACGAAAAAAAAAATAGCATAGTCCTGGCTTTTTTCAAGTTTCGAATGTGGATTATTAATTCATTAAGTGATCCCCTGAGTGACACCACTGTGTTGTGTACTGTGCGTAGAGACCGTCAATCAATTAGTTTAATTATGTTCGCCGAATAAATTCCAAATGGCTTTTAGAACCAATCAATATCATCCTTGACCTAGGCTAAATGGCTGAATTGAGTGAATGCACCCCAAGCAGGATTTTCATCCTCTTTTCTGTTCAAAAAGAACTCGGAAATTATTTACTGCTTTTCATCCTTCCATCGGTGTTTTTATCACCAACATTTGTTGCATCATAAATCACTTCCTTAGCAGTCAAGTGGAAAAATGATTTTTCGTTGTTTTTTTTTAATGCCAATTTCGCACTATCAGCTTGCGGCCTTAAAAATGCCATAAATATGAAATAGCGACATCCGGCGTCATCTAAAATTAACTGACTATTCAGGTAAAAACCACCACCACTGGGTCTGGGTCTGGGGGGAGGGATATATTCTTTTTATAAGTGCTTGTAGCAAAAGGTATTACTTACACTTTTATAGGTCAACATGTTTTACTGCGGCGTTTTCGAAGGTTTTGTGCGTGAACGCACTTCGTATGGGAGGCATATTTTATGAGCCAGTGGGTCCAGGGGTCATATGAGGAAGGAAATGAAATATGTGACAACATTTTGCGACGCGTTAAGATTAAGACTGTTTTTTTGCTGTTATCTTATAGTAATGCATTTTTACTGTATGTTTTGTTGGAAACACACAATAGTGAGTAATTTATTTAAGAGCTTTATTTATGGGCTGACATATGGCTATTGTAAGAAGTTAGAAAGATAGTATTTCCATATGGCTAAAGGACTTGAACTACGTGTCATGGCACTGAAAGAATTGTTAGTCGATCGCAGGGAAGACATAGGTCATGGGTTTCCGAGGATACCTGGAGGCTGATCGACGAACGAAAACAGCTGAAAGCTCGCATAGTCACTACCCCATCAGCAGGAGAGCGCGTGCTGTTGTCCCTATATCGCATGAAAATGAGATAAGTACAGCTTAGCGTATGACGTGACAAGCGCAACTACACCAATGCGCTGGCTACAGAAGCATAGGAGGCGAAAGCAAGACCGTCTATAGACGACGGTGAAAAGCCTAGATGGCTCTTTGCTTAGTTGGATGAGGAACAACTCAAGAGATGAAAGAAGGACCATTTTTCTACGGTTCTGAACCGTGTATTCGACAGCGATATGCTCCCAAATCAGACAGAGCAGCCCGAGGTACAAAATTCCCGAAAACGTACCTACCACGACCTCCAATAAGGATAAGATTACTGCCGTGATCAAGGCACTAAAAAACAACTAGGCGGTACAACAACTTCCCTCCGAGCTCTTACGAGAAGCACGAACAACATCGGCTTCCCTCTAATTGGAAGAGCTTGGGGAAACTGAGAACTTTCCTGACGAGTGGAAGAAGGGAATGATCGTCAAGCTTCCTAAGAGAGGAAATTTAACGGACTGCGAAAACTGGAGAGGTATCTGCGTGCTCCCTTCTGCAGCTAAGATAATAGCTTAAATAATTCTTGAGCGAAGAAAATAACACCTAAAAGACACGCTTTGGATCCTTCTGTGTCGACCACATCAACACCCTGCGGATCATCATAGAGCAGTGCGTTAAATATCGTTCGCCACTTCACCTGCTGTTCATTGATTCTGAGAAGGCATTCAATAGTGTTTATTTGGCGTGCCTTACGTAGGAGAGGTATCCCCTGCATAGTCACGTCCTGCACAGTGGAGGGTTGTCAGAGGAATTCGAGATCCAAAGTGGAATAAGACAAGGTTGCATTCTATCACCAATTCTATTCCTTTTGGTGATTGGCGATGTGCTTCGTGCAGCTTTGTCGACGGGAAGCGAAGGAATTCGATAGACTCTTGCAGCCCAACTGAAGCATATTTACTACACTGACGATGTATGCTTACTTTCTCATCGAATTATGGATCTTCACCAAATGACAGCTGATGTAGGGATGGGGGCCGGCGAAGTCGGGCTGAAAATGAATACGGCAAAAACAAAAGCTATCAGCCTTGGTACAACTCATCAGCTCAAATATGCATTGCTGGGCAATGCCCGATCCAAATGATTTCCAATCATACAAGTGAATTCCATCGCGAAGGATATGCCATCGCAGAGGCCTACCCACATCTGTCCACCCTGCCTGTAGACACCATATAGACAGTCAAGCAACAAAGTTAAACTCAAATCCCTAGCAAACCGCTCTGTTGGAGATGGACGATGAGCTTGCAAGAAAAGGGGCAGTTCAGATGAAGAGATGTTTCCACAAATCTTAAGGAATCTCGTCCTTACTTACAGCATTCGCATTCACACACAAATTCTCATCAAGGCTTTTAAAAAAGAAAACGCCACCGAAGTATCGATGAAACAGGTTACAGTGGGTGGTCACAGTGTAAAAATGAAATAATTGACTTGACGAACAAAATACTGTGAATTACAAACAAAAGCGAAAATCACATACAATTCCCCCCAGCTGAATGTATGTTGGAACCTTTACATGGAGAAACTAGAGAGGAACTTGTTACTCAGGAAAGATCGGAATTCAGGCCAAAGATTAGGACACAGGTGATCGTTCTGTGTTTGTGTCATTTCGCTCGATGACATACGCTCAGATTCTACGTCCTGTGGAGACCTGTCAGTATGTGGAAAGGCTTTTGCACAACATTCGAGAGTATTACTGTTGTTAGAAGACCTCTTAAAAAGCCCCTGACCTTCAGGTACAACATAGAACTGTAGGTCCCTTTTATAGGTATGTTCATGTTCCAGGCACATCACGCATATCCTTGAGAAGTCTTGTCCCTCTTTGAAATATACACACTCTCCCATATTGAATATTTCTTAAACGCCTTTTATCTGTTAAGCAGAATTTCCATCAAATTCCTCGAAAAACAAAAAAGGAAAAGTAATATTAATGAAGCGATTCCGCAAACATGCCTAGTAACACACCGCAAACAAACTCTCCCTGCTGTATGTGGTACGTTCCAAAATGTATTAAAGCCACACTACCGTCTATTGCCATGCCATTGTCATAGGAACTTATGGCATTGCTAACATGCATTTTATTCCACATGACCCCCATCGTAGACAAAAGATTACAGGAAGCTTCATTGCCTCCCTCTCTTCTGCTGGCCTGTTGAAAACAATTAGAAAGGACATGAATCCAAACGAGCAGATTTGTTCGTTTAACCTACAAAAAGAATGCAAAAAAAAAAGGAAAGAAAACACTGAACATAACCACATGCAAGAACATCTTTCTACAACGTACGTTACAGCGCGTATCCCTGTGTAAGCTACAGCTGCAGCAAGGATTCCTCAAACTGCGTCTACTTGTATACTCCTGCCTCTGCTGGTATGAAAGTCTTAAGAGCTGTCGACGCTACTGTCGGTAGCTCCTTCCTGCATGCACGTTCTAGGGTTTAAGAGAATTTACCCCAAAAATTTGTTCACTTGTGTACAACATGGGAGTTGTTTTGCTTGTTTTTCTTCTTTTCTTTTTTTTTTTTTTTTGTCTGTTTTATTTCCCTTCTCCTCTTCACGGGCTTATGTATCTATGAGAGATACAGATTGCTAGTAATTAGTGCAAGCGAATAGAGGAGTAGGTGTGAAGGCCTCTCTTGTACATTGCCTCAATGAAAAGTAGCACAGAACAATTGCTATCGATGTTGGGATTGTAAATCTCTCCGCTGCTGTCCGCCCCCCGCCCACCCCTTCTTTCAACTGAAAGTGAAGTTAGAAAAGCTTCTGCCAACAAGCAAATGTTTGCTCTCAATTAGCGTGCACCAAATTTACGACGAATACACTCGCGTTAAAAATGTGAAAATATTTACTCATCATCTAAAAACAAAAGGGTGTGGCAGTGGGCCAGGGTGACCAGGGGTTATAGCTTTGAGAGTCTGATTGGAGCACTAATTGGTTGAATAGAGAATTTCGGTCCAAGTCGATGCTCTCTATTGAGTCATTCGCAGTCCATTCATACATACTAGTCGTTGCATTTAGCTGGAACTCTTGTTACCGGTCGATATGATGAGAATGGTGAGTCACAGAACACTTTGAATTGAATGTAATTTGTAACGTTCCCAAATATTGGGGTTGTTCAACTGCGAAAGGAGCAAATTATTTGAATTTTGGTGAGCAACCGAACCGGTAGAGGGCGATGTACTTTGAAGATTTTCCATTTTTGGGAAATGAACAGCTGAAGGAGGTCGTCGAGTGGATGAGTAGTCTAATTTATCGGTTTGTTTATTTAAGCGAATAATTAGAGGTATTCGAGCAAGTTCTCTGGGGTCGTATACCCGTGAATTGGGGAATATAATTGCATATTTGGAACAGAGAACACGGTGAGTTTATTGAGCCATAGGGTTCAATGCTTTTAAATGTGTGATTCATTGGTGTTTTGGGTACCTATTTCCAAACCATACAACAACGGAAGTGGAGGATATAAGTGTTCACACTATCCGAAGAAGTGACCATGCAATGCATTGGAACCCGAATACTCAGAATGCCAGGATAAGTGGCAGTCCTAGGAGTATGTAGCGAAGAACAGTCGAGCAGGAAGCACGTAAGTGTGAAAAAGTTGGAAAGAGCTGAGGTACATTGCCAGAAACCGCACAGATGGTGAAATGTCCAAATGTTTTACTCTTTCCTTTCTAAAGTTCTTCACCGGCGTTACCGTCTTGAGAACTAGCGTTAGAAGTTCTAACCCAGTCCAGCCCAAAGGCCGTAGCAAACAGTGACTATTTTTGGGTGCATACACCTGTTTATCTGGAGCCGTTCATGTTTATGTAGAGTTTTTTTTAACCAAAAGCAAAATTATTATGTTATTGCCGTGAAAACCTAAAAAAGATTATTTTTCCTTAAGTCTTTCTCAATGAAATTCATTTAATTAGCATTCACCTTAAGTCGTTCTACGAATCAAATAAAGCCTAGTTGTAAATCCTAAGCCACTTAAGGAGTTCTTCTATTTAGATTTTGTCAAAAACTTAATAAGGTAAAACGCCTTAAGTCGACTTAAAAAAATAAGATTTTATGCTTCCACCACCCATAGTAACTCTTAAGTTGGCTTATGTTTAGGATTTAGGAAAATGCTGTAGACTTAGGAAGTTTTACTGGAGCACATTTAGATACATACATTTTCCAGGAAACGAAAGATTATACCGTTCTAAAGAACTTGATTTAAGGGGAGGTAAGCACTTGATTTCGAAAGAAATATCGATTTTTTTTTTGTTAAAATCTGTTATTAAAAAATACGTACAATATTTTCTCAGATTCTTATGCTAGCACAAGTTGAAGTGAATGAAAATACTAGTTTCGAGTGCCGCGAATAAAGACGGGGAGCTTCAAAAGACTCTAGTGTAAAATCATGTCTATGTTGGTTCTCGGCATTTGGCCTTTCAGCACTTTATTGCTGAGATAGAGAAGCACTCAAAACAGTAGACCAAAATTAGCAGACAAGACGTGATTCATCTAAAAAGGCCCATGCCTGATGTTTGAACCATTTTTCTAACGAACTACCACCTTCTATTCAAAAACCCACGACATGTAAATATAGTAGCTACGACAAAATGAGATCTACAAACTTATAGCTGTTGGCATCGAGCCAGGAAACTTTGTGATACACCATTGCAAGACCATAAGGTTAGAGCTGTAGGTGTGAAGAAGCTATTGAATCCCTTCGGGACCTCATAGATGATTGTGCAATATTTACTCTTAAGAGATGTATCCCTCAACTTTTGAATTAGAATTAACTTTTTGACATGGCATTCGAGATCCCATCAGGTATTCAAAATTCACAATAATTCTTCTACAAAGACAACTATATTGACTGCCTCATTCCTTTTTTTAATTCATCTTAAAACTATATTTCGAAATGTGACTATGTCTCAAAACTTGTGCAACAAAGTTTCACAACTAATCAAAGCTCGTACATGCCCCTAAGCCTACGACGTGCTACATTAGATGCATCTCACACAGCAAAATACCAAAGGGTCTAACTTTTCTTGTCTACCAACTAACCTAAAAACTTTTGCTGTACAAAAATTTACGTAACAACCAGCTGACTGAAATTTGCGTGCAATAATTCGCCACCAACTTCAACTCCAACTTAACCCCACAATTCGTTTCCT
This sequence comes from Chalcosyrphus nemorum, assembly GCA_949716465.1. NCBI lineage: Eukaryota > Metazoa > Arthropoda > Insecta > Diptera > Syrphidae > Chalcosyrphus > Chalcosyrphus nemorum. Next base: position 14,410,140 of record OX454333.1, on the reverse strand, counting down.
TTGTTTCACAGTGTTGTGATTGCATAACATCGCCGGTTCCATTGTTGCCATTAAATTGGACACAATCAGTATCTATTGCGAGATATTTTCTCAGATTTCTTCATTTTTATGTATTTTTCCCCCCCGTTTTCATATCTATGTAAACCCATGGAACAGCGCACAATTTCGCACAACATGACCATAAAACTACGATTGGTATCGAATCTAGAAACCACATCTCCCGGCGACAATAAAAAACCATCAACACGCGCTCCTCTACCCTACAATAGATACAAGATACCAGAAACCCAGAAACCCACATGGAAATCGCGCAATCGATACATTGATGTTGGATCCCATCAAAGCGTCATCACCTACCTACCCACCCACCGGCCCAACTTTAACAAATAAAAGAATAAAAATCAAATTATAACACCACCGATCATAATTTTAATTAAATAATTAGAGCGGAAAATATTCGTTCATTCGTTCAGTCTGCTGCGCGCTACATCGAGTGGTTTATTGTTACAGCGACGACCATTTAGATGGGGGCGCCCCGATATGTTGTAGAGAGACGCCCGAGGAGGGCGCACGCTGATTTGGCTGACATAATTAATAGCATCTGCTTTATAAAGTGGAAATGCGAAAAGTTTTACTGCATGTATAGATAGGTACAAAGGTACGGCGGCGGCAACACCCACCCCTGAAGAGAGCAACGCGCTCAGATGGATAGGGGTTTTTGTATTTTTTTTGTTGTTTGTGTAGTGTGATGGGGAATGCAGAGAGAGACATTACATGGAGCTAATGGAATCCGCTTAAAATTGATGTGGAACTAACTCGTTATTTTTCCCGAGAAGTTTCCCTGTTTTCGGGTAATTACTGGAAGGCTTAACCATGTAATAAAATTTTTAATTTTAATGGGAATTTCGCTGTTTTTTTGTTTTTATTCCTCAAAACCACATAAACTCGTGTACTGAAAATAAAGTTTTGAAAATTTATGGAATTTTACAGAAGATTTAATTTAAAAGAATTAGTGAATGCTGTCAGGAGAGGGGTTCGGATTGTGGACGCTCGTGGACTATATCCTGATAAACACTAAAATTTTATTTAGCTGAGTAATTTGCAAGCGAAATGTGGTCCACTTTATGTTGTGTTTCACTGAATATTTGGTGATTTAAGAGTCCCTGGGGCAAAGGGGAATTGAGATGCTCTCGATCGAGGAGATTGGGACTATTTTTAGCAGGAACAATGCTCCATAAGGTGGTAGAAAGAAGATGCTACTTACTTACTTACTTAAAGGGCTAGCTGAGACATCGTTGTCTTCCATCCTTTACAGTCCTGGGCACGCTGCTTCCAGTTGTGAAAACCAAGTTTTCTGTCATCCGCGAAAGCTTGGTCTTTATACCGGAGGTTCGGTCGTCTTCTAAGTCTCGAACCTGAGAACTGGGATTCGAAGATCCTCTTGGCTGGAGCATTGTTGTCCATTCGCTCGATGTGGCCGAGCCAATCAAGTCTGCGTATCTTGGCTTTTTGGACTACTTCCACATCCTGATACAGCTCCTAGAATTAGTGGTTTTATCCGACGGAGTATTTTTCTCTCGAAGGTGCCCAATATTTTCTCAGCTTTCTTACTTATCGTCCAGCATTCGGCTCCATACAGCAGGACTGGTAAGATGAGCGTTCTATAGAGCATTAATTTGGTCCGTCGAGTTAGGAGTTTTTAACCCAGTTGAAAGAGCTTGCTAGGGCGAGATTAAAGTCAGAAAAGATGTCTAAAAGGACTCAAATGGAAATATTGCAGTACAACCACAATCAGCCCAATACGATAACCAATACTCTATTTTCAAGCAAAATGAACAGTGATAGTCAGGACATCTGGCAGAACGACTAGAATGAAGTAAGACTAGCAGGATCTAAGCTAAAATCCAACTTCTGGAACTAATGTCGAAGTATAAGAAGATGAGTTGATGAGGCATATGCCCCAGCTAATTTGTTGGTCGAATGAATGAAATCAGCATCCTTTGGCCAATTTCAAAATCGATCCTGTCATTCTTAATATGTTATCAGCTCGTATACATCTTGGAAAAAAAATCCACGAATATGAAACCGTTATTCATCATCTCTTTCCTAAGATAACGTTTAAAGACAAGTGTTTTGCACAAGCCAAGTTCACGTGTCTATCCAAGATCGTATGGGAGAGCTGCTTCATTAAAATCCAATCACTTTTATGTCAGAAAGGATCTTAGACAAAGTGACGGGTATAGCATAATAATTGAAAAGAATTATACGAAATTCACAAGCCAATATCGAGGTACAATCTTCTACAACCGATTGCCTACCCAACCTTGAAATAGTCGGAATTACTCAGTTGGAAAATGCAGCCAACGTCCAGACAGATGTTATTTGGAGATAGTAGTAGTCTTTGTCTATTGTGCTCTACAAGGAGGTCCACAAATAGCATATGTTAGGATCAAACGAAGGATTGTATTTACTTGGACTTTATCAAAATCCGATGAGGATGCCAGCGGTTAAGTATTATGACGGAGACTAACCTTCGAGTAAGCTTTGGTTCCATATCCTCAGGCAAGAAATGGAGAAGAAGGTACAATACCAAACTATGTGGCCTATACTAAACTAGAAGAATTCTAATACCCTGTTTGGGTGCCTGCAGAGATAAGAAGGAAGTAGAAACGATCAATCACTTTCTACTGCACATGTTCCGCACCAGAAGAACTCCTTGGGCGATCGTCCTCACTCACTTCAGTTGAAAAATTAGGCTCCTTTGCTTTGTCCATGTGTCCAAATTTTGTTTCAGGAATCCAAATTAGAACTCTGTTTGTGCTGGCTAGCAGTTCTAGTAGTTGAACAAAGTTTGGACGTTACGCAAGTATTTCGGTGCGAGTGATGAAGGTTTTTGTACTAACACACAGTTTTGGATCCATCTGTGTTCCAAATGTGTGAATCACTGGCAAATATAGGTCGGTTCTGTTCCCAGTTATTCCGATCTGGGAATGTAAAATTTATATTGTGACTAAAGTTAAATTTGTATGTGATTGTGATTCCAAGAAGTTTCTAAGTTTATGTGCAATGTCTGGATGAACTCAATAAGACTTTGCTGGTCCATAATATCCTATCCTAGTTTTGTCTATGGCTTTTGTGGGTTGAGGATTCCAACTGAACCTTTTATGAAGAGCGAAATATTTAACTTCCTTTGAGAATACGATCGTTTCACCGAAGAGTATGGGAGGTTTTTTAAAGATGGTTCTCTTTTGTGGTTGACCTAAAAGCCACCCCTTTTGGCACCAGTCAGAGATTAGCTCTTCAAATATGCCACCAATTTTCCAAACATATGTACATATATCGTCTGGACACAGAAACCTTCATCGTTGAGTCTCGGCTAAGAAAGTCACATATGGTTCCTTCCACTCTAGATAATGGTATTTGTGGCAAGCTGATGTTGGAATTATGTCTGCCATAGACACATGCAGACAGTTCAATACAGTATACCATTTCGTCTGCAACACCTTTCAAGCAAATTTATTTCAAAAATCCACTTTAAGATCCTCCTGTTGCAAATAATGTATACAGTACGTCCTTTCTTTTTATAACAGTCTCACTCCAACAATGCGACATCTGCGACGAGTGATTTTGTGATGCTTATTCTATTGCAGCACCAATTTGCTGGTTTCTTGCGTCGGAATCTCATAATTTAGTGGAAAAAATGTGAATAAATCAGAAGAAGAAAAAAAAAACTCGACGTGTTAGTAAGCAACCAAGAAAAAACATGAACGTAGACACAAAATGAAATTGCCATTATCCTTAATAAAGCTTCCGTTGGTGATGCCTCTCTTGTGCTGTTTCTTTTCGCTTTTTGCTTTTTGTACCCTTCTTCGACTTAGTAGTAAACTCACCGCATATAAATCGGGCGAAAGAGTGGAAGCAAAATAACGCCAAATCATAACCAAGAAGGAAGACACACGCCGGAATCCAAAAGGAAAAAAAAAAACCAAATTACTTTCTTATCCTTGCATTATCCTTCGTGCACATAGATTCTTGTTACCCGATGCCAAGCAGCGGGGGAAAAAATTGTAGCACATTCTGTGTACAGTGTGGGTGTTATAATTTTGACACGAACAAGAAGACATAATGAGAAAATGCAAGACGAAGAAGAAGAAATACACAAAATGCATCAAGCACCACAAATTGTTGCGGATATCCTTGGAGAAAACAAAAAAACACATTTTTCCTCCTCTGAAATGGCTTCTGTTAATCTATTTCTTTCTCGGCGTATCCTCCTGCAGATGAACGAAGGCAGGGCGCGCCAAAAATGCTTCGTTATCGGAATTTTATTTCACCTTCTTGGTCTAGGACTAGTACTTTTTTTTTTACAGTTCTATTTAAGGATGCGAATTATGGATATTTATTTGTTGACTTTTGTCGGATCAAAAGAAGAAAATTCTGAAAATTGTTTATCTTTTTTTTTTTTTTTGACCAGACACTCGAATGAGACGCGCGGACATGGCTCAAAGGCAGATTCAAAATGATTTGCATAATATTTTGCATATTTTCGAAGCCCTGAGTGACAGACGGTTAAATAAATATTTATATTTTAGATAAAAGATGCATTTTGCATTTTGTATTTTGTATTTTGTATCTTTTCTTGTTTACAGTGAAGTGTGACGACAAACAAAAAACGTCGTTGTTTTGATGTTTATACTAGATGCTTGCCGTTGGAAATCTGAATTTGAAATCTGACTCATTATACAAATGAAAGTGAAAAATATTGATTGAGTTTTGACGCCCACTTCCATCGTGGGGTTTCGGGTGTGTAGAAATAGTATTCAACGGAATCTCTGTTTGAATCTGTTTATTGAAAGTTTTGTGTTGTGTAGGTATGGTGCGGGTCTAAAAGAGAAATCTATAATTACACTGATGGTGATTGATAAGAGTATCTGCGGGTAGATAGGCATCTTTTAATGACATAATAATGGCAGTGTTTAACCTTTTAATTCATTAACATAGAGCTGTCACTATCAGATAAGAAGAAAAGGTTTCGTTACCATTTGAAGTTGGATACAAAAAAAAAGGAAATGAAATCAGCGTGTTGGTGCAAAAATATTAACTCTGGATTCTTTAAGCGAAACTTGCTTCATTGAGAAGGGCACACTTGGAACGAGAATAAATTTCTGACAAAATTTAGTCCCGAATCGTCGTAGATTTCAGCCATATTCACGACGAAATTCGCATAATTCAAGTGACATAGGAATTCGGTTGTAATAGCTTTCTCAGAACCACAACCCCCGTATGGCTCTTCTTCTATAACACTACAGCATAACGAGGAGTACACGTCAAATTGATTCCCAAAGGAGGGAAGGCAAGCAATATACATATATATCCAAGGACCTCAGATTGATCAGTGTATCGTCATTTCAAGTGACGTCGCTTTTTGATCGGTAAAAGTTGTTGCGTTCACTGCTGTTACTCAACTCAACTGTTAAGAATGGCGACGACTCGATGTTTCCAGTGGTTTTTCAACGATGGCTTATACAGTCTCAAAGAGTCTACTCCTAAGGGCCCCCAGCGGAAGCTTCAGCAACTCCGCAATGAATCAGAATGTTTCTTTGGTCTGGACGCTTTGTGAAACATTTATTAATTTGTTTCTCAAGCTCAAGAAGAGGTATCCAATTTTGATAGTGATTGTGTATTTGTCTGTCCGAGTATAGGGTAATGACTCTTTACAGGAATGAATTCGCGATGGTCGTTATCATTGACATAGAGGGAGCTTTTGACAATGCAACAATTGACTGCATGTGCAACTCTGAAAGGCGGTATGGTGTGGATGAAACATTGGTACTGTTGATAAGGCCAATGCTAATGAATAGAACATTTGTATTGCTGGCAGAGTGTGGTCAATATGTGGTGTAAATAGGGGTCGCCATAGGACGTGGTGGATGATGTTAGACGGTCTTTTTTGTATTCAGGACAGGACTACCAGTGTCTGAGCCAGGAATGGAGTGTAGTTTTTTTTTTCCACGGATGGTTCCAAAACCAATCACTGATTAGGGGCTGTTTGCATTACAATTAAACTAATCACTTACTCTACGCAGGTACATATGTACGTCTATGTTGTTTCAATCCGCACAAAGTTGCTTACCTGCAAAGAAAAAAATAATAAAAATAAATAAATAAAACGACGTTCTTATTTAAGTAGCAACATATTTTCAAATATTTTTCAAGCAAAAAATAATCTCCAATCCAAAATCAATTTCATTCGAAAACAAGTTCCACAGATTGAATCAAAACACACAATTTCCTATTTATTCCAAACGAATTGACCCACATCTTTCAACCACAAACACATATGTATGTATATCGGATGCTCAGCTCGTCATGATTTCAATTTAAATTACACATCAGACTCTCAAATGTGTGCTACCGCACAATTATCTGCATTGTATCTGATCGTATCCAATCGGAAATCCAAAGACAGTTGAGATAAAAAAAAAATAAAATTTGGCCTCGGGCGCGAAATCAGTAACCTGCCTCCCCTTATGCGACTACTGGCCAGACACAGTTTCAATCAAAGTATTAGTTTTTTTTTTCCTTTAATGTATTTAAATACATGATTAGGTACATAACGGAAAGTACAATTAAACTTTCACTATCAGTTAATCCACAGACGAAAAATAAAAGCCGACTGCAGAGATACATTTATAACGAAACGGATTTAATTACATTGCCATCCAAAAGCGGTTAGCAACATGCAAGATGTCAGAGCAGCGTAGCAAATGGTCGATGAATGGCATAGAGGCATACACTAATATGGAAATAGTAATTAAAACCGAGAGAAGAAAGTATTTAAGAGGTAATGAGTTTTGAGGAATCTCAACCCTTGAGGTGTAGGTTACGCTCTTCAATATATTCCTTTCAGATACGAGTACTCGTAGTTCTTCAAGAGATTGAGAGGAGAAAATAATTTATTTGTAACGACAAAACTGGAGACGTAGGCAAAAATTTAATGTGAAGAATTTAATCAAGCTTTTTGTACTTAAATCAGTTCCCGAGGTGGTTGAAATTGTCGACTGAACTATGTACTTGGCAACTATTAAGTCGCCGAAAGTGGGTTTGTAGGCATTTGGGTCGAGCAATGCAATGCTGACCATATCACTTAAGCGATCCTACTGCCCGATTAGTAGGCATAGGGAAAAGACTAAGTTGGAACCTCGCTACAGAATAGATCTGACGGAGGATTCTCTCACCGCACTCAGGTCAGTACTGACCCATAAGGGCAGGTACGATATTGTGAGTCCTTTACTTACAAACCCCCCAGTGGATTTGATAATGAAGAGCTCTTCTCGATCTTTGAAGAAGTGTCTCATCAGAAACTTATACCTTGCGTGTTGGTGTCTAGGATAATGACATAGCCTCCTCAGAACCACAATCTCCTCACAAGCTCCTCTTCTATAAAACTATAGCATGACCATAAGTACGTCAAATTGATTCCTGAAAAAAGGAAGGCAAGCAATACAACCTGAAAGGACCTCAGATTAATCAGTGTATCGTCATTTCTGCCAGCAATGTTAAAACGTTAAATATTAGATGTATAAGTACATACGGAACCATACACTTTACGCTGGAGCCTGTAGTCATCCGGAAGACGATCAACATAAAAACCCCGCAAGGTGGAGGAGCGAGGTGTCTCAACTTCAGGCTGTACTTTTGGAATCAAAGCTAAATAGCTTCAACATGACAGTGAACACTGAAGAATTGAACCACTTCAATTTTACTTACTTATTTAGGTCCTGTATCCCCTTGTGAGTCCTAGGGCCTCTACAACGTGTACGCGGCATCGTGTGCGATTTCTGGAAATGTACCTCAGCTCTCGCCAACTCTTTCCCAGTTGCCGTGGTTCCTTCTCTACTGTTCTGCGCCACGTACTCATAGGACCGTCGCGTATTTTGACATCCTTTCGGAGAGTGTGACCAATCCACTGCCACTGTCCCGATTGGCACTATCAAACGCCTTCTCAAAGTCGATGAATAGCAGTTGAAGTGGTGATCGATACTCAACACACTGTTCGATGATGATCCGCAAGGTGTTGATGTGGTCGACACAGGAGGAGCCTGATCGGAAACCTGCTTGCTCGGCGTCGAGTGTGTCTTCAAAGTTTCCTTTGATTCACTCCAGGATTATGCTAGCTATTACCTTGGTCACAGCAGGCAGCACGCACATACCTTGACGATCATTCCTTTCTTCCACTCATCAGGAAAACTCTCGGCTTCCCATGTCCAATTATTGGTTACGGTGGAGGGCAACACCATCACCATCCATGAATCGACTTTCGACACTTCATGTTCTTTTGATTATTAACTAGATTTTCTTTTGTTGTTGCTTTGTGTGCAAAGCAGTTTACTGAGCTGGCTATAAACTCTTCAATAAATCACGGCTAACTAACTACTAACTGGTGGGAAAATTTAAGTGTCTGTAGCGACAGCTGGGCTCGATGACTATTTTCCAATGGGTTTCTTGAACTGCGTGGTAAGATAGAATCCACCGGCTTCAGTCTTAGTTCATACTGAGATGCTTTTGCATGACAACGCTTAATTCTCAGACTCCGAACTTTCCTTAGGTCCTTTAGCTCTCTTTACTAATGATTGAGTTTTATTGTGTGACTCTCTTAATACAGACTGGCCAAACGGATGCTCGTGGTCCTTAAGAAGGTGTCTACAGCATTATATATGTTTCTCAGAAGAAAATACTGAACCCTGTATGGAACACACGAAACTCCTATTTATCATCCTTGTGCATAGGGTTACTATAATGCGGAACACTTCACCTGTGAGGTGTCGGCATTTAGCTACTAATGTAAATCATGTATTTGTTGCAAGTTCATTGTAACTCAGATGCCCAAAGAAGTCGAAAAATATTAAATAAAATGTGGGTTGATAGCACAATGGACTGGTTATGTCCACCGAACCATTTCATATCTCAACAAAACAAAAAAAAAAAAAAAACCTGTATGACTCAACATACCTTGCGGGGTAGAATGTTAAAATTTGAAACCATTTTTAGGAAATGTATTCTCCGAAGAAGTGGAAAGGATCCAAAACCTCCATCATTCAAAAGTATCCCTTCCACCTAGTGGACACAATCTTGTGTAATTTTAATGGGTCCTGCCAGTGGATTTCTCAAATTATGTTAATAATTTAAGTACATGTAGGGAATTTTTTACAAAACAAAAAAATGAAAACCTTTCCCTTTATCCTTCTTCTTTTAAAAAAAAAACTAGAAAACATTGGTTTGTTTTCTGAAAAAGAAAAAAAAATCCCTACACATCCTTAGTCAGCAATAATGAAATGGGATTCCTTTGCACATAATTCCCAAAAGGAATAAAGAAAAATTCGGACATTTTACCATTTTCTCTGGCTTTTATTTCTCAACTCAAAAGGAGATTAACCAGAAAGGATTTGCTCTTTCTAGTCAGATTTTTATAAAAAAAAGTATAAAAAAAAAGGATAATACACGTACATTTGTGGTTATGTAAGGAATGGGTAACGTCAGTTTCAAACAACCATTCCGCTTTCAGAGTTAAAGTACTCCAAACTCATCACGTAAATTCTCTATTAATCCACAGCACATGTGGCTTCTAGCTCATTTTTCCACCCCGTGTAGGTAGTCCTTGCGCCACATAAGTGAATGGGGTTCCCCACTCCTAGTTAACCTATTTCACATTAAATAGAAAATATCCACCATCACGTTGGTTTTGCGAAAACATCACCTTGCCGCCCGCCGCACGGTGCCATATACATAAATTACATACATACATATGTACATACATTCAGTTCGGCATTGTGGCATCTGTTATGGCTTATGTGTGTGTTCATTACCATTTATCAAGAAGCTGACATGAATGCCAGGATAATGTACATGATAGATGCTTTTTAGTTAGAATCCTCTTTAGCACCTTCACTAATTTGTTTAATTAAAAGTATCCTCTTATTGAATGAGTGAAATACTGGCGAGTTGTCTGTTTGTATTTGTGTTCGGGGTTTTGCCGTTGTATAGCTATTTCATTATTTTCCACTTTGCTCGCTTTGGGTAGGCCTTAATTTATCTATTAACGTTAATCCAATGAAAATGGAACAAACGAACAAAAAAAATCACTTATTGTTGGAGAGTGTAACCTTGTGCAGACTTGTACGCATAATTAAAATGTTCCCAATAGAAAAGCAATTATCTTAGAAGGTGATTAAGAGCCTGAGGGTGGTATACGTGTAGGTATAAATTGACTTAGTGTATGTAGTTTGGGTAGGAAGTATCTGCATACATTGCTTTTGTCCTGAAAGTGTTTATAAATTCATTATGGCTATTTACATTGTGAAAACAACGGGCTTCGAAGGTAGGTGGTCTAAATATAAACTTATTTGTGTTGTAGGTGACTTTTTCTAATTGGAAGTGTGTAAACAGTGGTCTCTTGTAGTATAGGCAATCCTTTCGAGTGAAGAAAGGAGTCCTTCAAAATACACAGTGTAGAAAAAGTTGGTGAAAATTGATTCCTTTTGATTTGAAGACAGAGTAGCTGAGCTTTATTTGTTAAGCCATTTTGTCTATCTAAGTAAAGGGTTTTCCAATAGGGACTTGATAACTTTGAATTTAATTTGTGAACTTCTCTAATCATCAAACTGTCACTGTCAATTTATTCAGTAAACTCAACATTTTCATCGTGGTAAAGCACACGAACGAGCAACGTCTACAAATTATTAAAATTTTCTACCGAAATTCGGAGTCGGTGATCGCAACTTTAAGAGCGTTTACTCCAATTTTCGGCCGTAATCTTTGCCCTAGTAGACAGGCAATAACAAGTTTAGTGCAAAAATTTGAGTCTACATATTCGTTGTGTGATGTTGCTGTGTCAGTGAGACAACGGGTTTGTGGAAGTGTCGAAAATATCGCTGCCGTTCAGGCGTCCGTACAAAACGATCCAAATCAGTCAAGTCCACGGCGCGTTCTTAAGAATTGGGCATCGCTCAGACCACATTATGGCGTATTTTGCGTAAGTATCTTTATTTACACCCATACAAGATCAAGCTGACTCAAAAATTGAAGCCGATGGACCATTTGAAGCGACGTAAGTTCTCCGATTGGATTTTGGATCATCTTCAGTGACGAAGCTCATTTTTGACTCAATGGGTTCGTCAATAAGCAAAATATGCGTTATTGCTCGGGTTACATGTGCTTCATTAATGATCACTGCATCCACCACTTCATGCCGGCGGCGTTATTGGGCCATAATTTTTCATCGACGATAACGATCGTTACGTTAATGTAACGGAAGATATGGACTTGGAAGACATGTGGTTTTAACAAGATGATGCCACAAGCCACCCAGCACACGTTACAATCGATTTATTGAAGAGTAAATATGGTGAGCGTGTTATCTCAAGAAATGGGCCAGCCGATTGGCCGCCCCGTTCGTGCGATTTAACGCCGCTTGACTATTTTGTGTGGGGCTACGTTAACTAATGTTTGCAAAGAAGAGAACATGCCCAGAGGCGTTGGTCAAATTGGAAGAGAGAAGAAAGGAGAGGGAACAGTTGGTGCAGTGGTTGTATTAGATTTCAATACCCATTCATGGTGGTGTCCAAGTCAACCGCGGAGAATTGTTCGTTGTTCTGACATTCGTTTGTAATTCACAGTATTTTTCAACGGTTATTTCAAAGTACTCAGTTTCAGAGGGAATTTTTTAATTTTTTGCTGTGAAAATTGGAAGGATATTGATGCGACTTAATTACATTACAAGTAAACTAAAAGGTAAAGTTGGTTTCTAATTTGTTTGCAAATTGACCAACAATTTGTTGAAAAGAGCGCTTCAATAGTTGATGGCGTCTCAGGAAAGTAGGGAATACACTGTAAGAATCTTCCTTTATGCCTGCCTCATTCCTTGCTACCAATAATGTCCAAAATAAACGAGTGTTTATCCATTAAACGAGTTGTAAAACAAACACCAGCGTGAAATATAAATATACCTTTCGTCGGCCACATTAAGTTATCCAAGTTTTATTTCCCAATATTAAGAACATTCAACGCAAATGGCTTTCAATATACAAGTACAAGTATGTATGCATAAAGTCTGGGCGGCAAATTAAATACTGATTGATACCCGTACTTTGACAAAGTGTCATTAATAAATTCAAATCATGTGACACGTCACGCGTGTATATGTATGAGAGCCATTTTATATCCTCTGTTTTCGTCCTGCTACCATACCCGCAGCAAGTACCTCGGCCTTTTTTTGTTTTATTGACATCCTTTGCAATTTTCAATTCTGACATGAAATGGGATCAAACAAATTGAAGGTTACTCTCGAATCTATTTGGTTTCCGATCCGAATGTTTATATCTTCATTAATCATTCAGAGATTTCATCCATTTTATATCCTAGTTGCGATTTCATTGAACCGTAGAGAGAGAAAAAAAAACTACAAATTGATTTCAGGATGAAGGTAAAGAGAAATTGGAAATTTATAGCAAACTGCTGAAATAGTGAATGAAGGTTTTAATTTTTCAAAAATTGTTCTTTTAAACAAACACAGCAACAACAAAATGTTGATTGGACGTGGTTTGAGTTTATGTGTTGTGGTTTCGGTATTATAAAGAGTAAGTGCTTTTCCGGTAACCGCTTTGAACACTTATTATTGATTTACAGTCATGTCTGTCATTTGTTTATGGTTTTTTCTGCTGCACTATTGTATCCGGGGGTAAAATCGAATTGTTCCTTGTGGAAACATAAAAGTTGTGGTCTTTCAAATGGGATGACGATCATAAAATCAACAACAAAAAAACAAAAGGAACAACACATGCAATTGAATTGGTGGTGGGTGAGTCATACTTCTTCTAACCATTCACTGAACTCAATTCAATATCAGAACGAATTTCTTAGATGCCTGATGGTGACATGGTACATTGTATTGAAGATAGATCCGTGACTTTGTATGGAAAGACCACAGAAATATGTACTGTTGTCGTTTCTTATAAATGTATGGCAAGATCAATGCAACAATAGAGAGCTCACGCGCAATAGAGCCTCTTTGAGGTGGCAACACGAAAACTAGTTGACAATAAGTTGCAAGCATGCAATGGATACTCACAATGTGGGATGAGTTGACTAGAAACTGTAATGTCTTAAGTCTAAATGGAAACACTTATGCCGCATCCTGTTGATCCTCAATCTATCCATTTAAAACCAACAGGGGCTTATTATAAGGCGGTGGATACGATTAATGTCTGATGCAGTGAGTTCGCCTAAATTGTCGAAGAAGTATTCAACTAAATGCAACCTCCTTCGGATTGAGAGCGCTTGACAGCTGCACAGAAGAAGGGGAATAGTCTCCTCCTCCTCTTCGTCCATGCAACTCTTGCAGAAGTCGTTAGAAAGGAGGCCCACTCTTGCTGCGTGCTTTGGATCCAGCTTGGGTCAGATCTGCTTTGCAATGGAGCAAGCAGGACAGTTCGATCGTAGGGGGATCCAGGAGCGAGTTCTCGGTCTGCTAGGAATTTCTTCCCTGCTTACGACCTCAAGCTGCGTATCTTCCCAAACTTCGCCTACCGACGCAACTGCAATCTTGAATAGAATAGCAGATCTCTGGTCAGCGCAAGCGATCTGCTTCACATGGCCCTGATGCCATCCGCCATCGCGACAAAAGGATGGAGGAAGTTGACACCCAAAACAACTTCCACCTTCCTCTACTTATCAGGAGTAATCCTGCCATCGATGTCGCTCTTGACAATGACAGCAAGCACAGAGTGGGCTTTGAGCACATCGCTGAACTGCTTCGGTTTGGAAACGGATGAACTGCTGGAGTTAACCTTAGCCCTTTTTGGGTCCACAAGGGGTTCCTCGACAGATCTCTGTCTTTTGGACGTGGAGTCTCTGCTGGAAGATGGCATATCACGTGCAACTTCCGTTGGCCAGGATAGCGCATTCTTCATCCTGTCAGAAAGCTTTTTTGCAGGGACGAAAGCGGCACGTTACTCTCTGTAGTATCGTTTAGACAGACTGATATGCTGCGAGCTCGAGGCAGTACGGCGTATCGAGGTTGTCTTCCCCATAGAGGGCTTGATGAGAGAACTAGTTCCCATGAAAAGTTTGCTGGTTGCGCGATCTAAGCGGCTGTTGGCAGGGCTAAAACCAGGTTTGGAGGCCAGAGTCCTAGCTTGCACAAACAAACATACAACTGCACAAAAGTTATAAAAATGTTCATGGTTGTCGTAGGTATACAAGTAAGCGATTGATGTTCTTCATTACTAGTCCGGCCAGTTGTGTCAAATTTAGGTACAGTTCAGTCGAACTGAACGAAAAGTTTAGTTAACTTGACAGTTAGTCTTAACTTAACATTGACAGCTGTCATGCTTTATGTTTCAAAAGTACGTAATATCGTTTTATCTGAGAACATTTAAACATTTTGAAATATTTACGCACGAAAAGCATATAGGTGTTCATAGAGAACCTTGGCAGCCCTTAGTCTTGTAAGTAGGTGCTTACAAGTTCCTTTGACAGATACAAGTCTCACACTTGCGAGAATTTGCATCAATTTACATCAAAGCATGCACATTAGGGCCAAGGACGAAAGAAATTATCCCACCATGATGCACTGTGTAAGTCATAATGCAGTTTACTGTCTTCCATTGACTTTAACGCTTTAAACACTCTTTAAACGCCAGCCATGCATTCGGTGTGCTTGGGCCACTTGACAGTCGTAACATACATATGCATATGGATGGGGAAAAAAAAAAGCATGTAAGAAATTTTCCACTCATTTCCCTCTTCGTTGTCTCATTTTCAGCAGTGACGGGACGACAAGTATGCCATTATCATTACCCATCAAGAATCCGGCTCTCCGCTGGGAGAAAGAGTGCCACATTTGCATACATTCGCCAATTGACGGTCTTCTCATTTCTGTTTTGTACACTTTTTCTTTTCGTCGACTCTTGTATACCTGATTACATGTATCCCGAGTGTGGAACAATTGCAGTTGCAACCTTGCAACGTTGTTGGTAAGGATGAGCATATAGGTGGCAAACTTTTCCAAGTGTTTTGCTCAATTTAATTCTTCGCCGCATCTTAAACAATGGAAACACAGCCGCAACAAAAACAGAAACAATGGTTAGAGAGAAAGAAGAACACCTAAACAGATTTTGCCAACTCGGCGATATGTAGGATAAGAAGTCGGCTTGAGTGGCTACACGCTACACAACACACACACATACTCTAGAGCACCGATACGAAATAATGTCAACGAATATTAATGCGTCCTTTTGTTGTGCGTCCCCTTGTCAGTTTAACGCGCACCTGTCGTGGTAAATATAATAGCAACACCTTGATGTTGAGGCCTGGAATAGGGGCGGGTGGCTGGTGCGGTGCGGTGCGGTGACTTGGTGTGTGCCGGTGCATTGCTGGTGACACCATGACGATGATGAAGTTGCTGGATACCGCATAATCCGCAAGATGGATAAGTGCAGGCAAAAGTGCATTCACTTTTTTTTTTTCTTGCAATCGTTGTAGCTGTTGTTGACGGTGATGGAGGTGGTTTGGGGGTGGTAATGCAGGTTGTTGGTTGGTTTGCAGGCGGAGGCTTCTGCCAAAGTGGTACGTAACCTAGCTGACGTGGTTTGAGTTGGATTTTTTTTTTCGATTTTTCGCTCCTGCTGGCTCTACAAGTGTTGTGCCAGAAACCTAGAAAATTGTGTTTTTAGTTTTTTTTTTTTTTGTTAGTCGATGAGTTGGTTTGGGATTTTGTTAGTTTTTTTTTCGATTTTTGATGCTTTGTGGTGACTGTATGGCGGTGAAGTGAAGATTATATGAGGCTGGCTTTGAAGCATTAAAGGTCCAACAATGGCCTTTCATCATGGGCTTGTGTGGAGCCACATTGTGGCGGCAAGTGTGGGGAATTTTTCGGTGTGGAATGGTGCTTGTTGTGTTTTTTTTTCTCATTTTTTTGCAACACGAACAGTCGTGCGAATGAGGCGGGATTTTGGGGTTTGTTTGTATTTAATTAAAGCGCCTGCCGTGGACAAACGGAATTTCGCAATTTAAATTGCACGATGCGAATGAAGTAGTGGATTACCCTTGTTAAAGTTGAAAGAGGTTAACAATTTTAAGGTATTGTACACGAGAGGATTGTATTAAGTTACTGTATTTAATTGCGAAGAGCTGATTGTTAGTTTTGGTAGTTAAAATACGTGGCGCTGATACCAAAAGGTTTTGAAAATGCAAACATTTAACCAATGACAGATCAGTCCATGGCATGACATAGGTTGTGGGAAGACATCAGAGGCCCAGGCAGAAGACTGAGTGGCAGATAGAAACACCTACTTAGCGGAACAAATGAAAAGGGAGGCTCTCCTATAAATACAGCGGACGCTCGATGTAGTGAACATCGAATATAGTAAACACATAATATTTTATACGGGCTATTCTAAATAGTGTCCATCTGTCTGTCCGTCTGTCCGTCCGTTTATCTGTCCATTCGTTCATCTTCCCATTAGCCCATTAGTTTATTCGTTTATCTGCCTATTCGTCCTTTTCGCCAATCCGCCAATGCAATATGATCATCCGCCAATTCGACCAAATATATGGGCATAAGTTTTAGACAATTTTTGTCAGTGAATTTTCTTCAAGATGGTCAAGGGCCCAAAGTCTGAAAATTTGACGATGTGGCTTGAACCAAACTTTCAACTCTTGCAGCAGTTAAATTTTGTATCCTTACGTAATGTACTGTATTGACGACAAGCCAAGCTCTTGAGTAAGGGCCTGAATCAATTCATCACAGTCATTGGGTACACTTTTACCTATCGCTCCAAATTTATCTCCACTACGTACTGGATGAGGTCTTTTTGGTCGTGTGTTATCAATAATAAGAGTTGGAAAACTTTTTCGATTATTTAGAATACAAGTCCACATAACACATTCCACGTAGAACAAAATATGACGAGCCGAGTCTTTGAATGATGAAATGTCAAACAATGCTGAACAAAAATCCCATATCAAAATATAGACTATAGAATATATGTATAATAAATAAATATAGTAGAAAAAGTACCTCTGAATGAATCTCTTTCATTATCTCTAGAGCAGCAGTAGAACATGCTCTCATGCCTCCAGTTATAGCTCATTGCTTGCACTCATGACCATGTGTTGTTACATATGTATCATAAATTGCATTACTATGTTTCGATTGCTATAAATTGTGTTTAACTATCCATTTACGAAACAAGCGTGCTGTCAAAACTGTGACACCGACCTTTCAGTCAATTAGTTACACAAATTCCATAGATACCGCTGTATGCCTTTGCAAAAATATTTATTTTTAGATCATATTTGTACAAAAAGCCTGCTGAAGGCTTGTTGTAAGCAATAAAATAAAACTACGGTCAATTAATTTTTGCACACGACAGGCAAAAATTTGTTTGCAAAGTTTACATTTCCAATTTAATTTAAGCATTCGACAGCAACATCAATGTTCGCTTCTACTGAACCTCTGAGTATTAAAAACCATCGCCAGCCGACCCCCAAAATATGTACAAACAATACAGTAAAATTTCATTAGCGTTCCAAAAAAAAAAATGGGGGAAAAAAAATAAATGCACACCAATTAAGGAATCAAATTTATCATAACCAAGCTGGGGAGTAATAATAATTTTCGATTGTATCCCATAATTGCTGGCAACAAGAAAAGAATGAGAGAAGAATTACTGTGTGCTTCCTCTTCAATAAATCATTCTCTCTTCTGATTTCATTGATAAAAGCTTCAACAAATTTGCTACTACCCTGCCGAACCCCTTTTTGGGGGTGTATGTCAGGCTCGTCGAGCAACAAAACAATTTCACCCAAACAAATCACCCATAAAAATAATCATTCATCCAAATGTGCCCCTAATGGCCCCCGAAAACTCATTCTCTTGGCAGCAGGCAGCCCAAGCAGCCGAAAGCAGCCCCTTTGTCAGCATTCTGGAAGCAATTCGAACCCTTTTAGCACGTGTTCCACATGACCTGTGTGCAGAGCAGACCGAAGGGTGGTGGCAGATTATGGTAACAGAGGGTGCGCTTCATAAAAATCAGGTTCCGCTCGTAAACGTGGTAATTACTTTGTAAATCAAACTTTATTATGATTTCAAACAATGAATGACATCAGCGTCATTATCTTTGCTGCCACTATCGAGAGGCAGGCTCAGTCAGGATCTACCTCTCTCGACAATGGTGGCAGTTGGCAGAGCAGAGTAGCACGATGATGGCCATTGAAGCGTGTCCTATTTCCAGGTTTTTTTTCTTCACTTCTCTCGGGGCGACTTTTGTGTTCCTCTTCATCGTTGTCGTTTGTCTCGGAATATAAATTCCTTTGTTTCATTTTATTTTCTTTCTGTACTCTATTTGCTGCCATATTGCCTGCACTCCATTAATATCTTGACAAGGAATATATGCATGCTAATGTTGTAGAATGGTCCTGCGGACATAGTGATAGAGCGATAGTGTGGGAGTAGGAATTGTGTGCGAAAGCCTGTCTCTCCCTGTGCCAAGCCACTTTGTATGCAAACAGTGAACTTCTATGAAGGTGGAGGATAAAAAACAGATTTGTGCAAGGTAACAGGAAACGGAAGTTGTCTCGTGTAATGGAAAGTTCAACGTTTTGTTTTTTTTTTTTTTTTTCTCTGTGGCATACAGATATGGAACTATATACACAGTGTGTGGGACAGGGAAGAGTACTTTTTGAAGCTGAAGGTATTTAATTGAACTAATGTACAGATAGGTTTGTAGAGATCTGAACGTTTATAGACAAAAAAGGAGCGCTAACGCCTAGGTCAAGTCTCTGGATCATTCAGATGCCGGTTGCAGAGTGATCACCTCAGATCTTGGTTATAGCAATTCATAAAAATGAGTTGATTCCAGTACGCCACAATGGGGGTGTATCATCGCTACTCTGCTTTCTTTACTGCAAGCAAATGGACCATGAAAAAATGTTGATGGTAGTCGAACCTGCAACCGGATGAACGGTAGTCCAACGCATTAACCAGTGAGCCACACAATTGGCTGTCTATTTTATACTAATCAAAATATGACAGCATTGCAAAAGTTTGACATTTGGACGAACAAAGAAATTTCAAAATTATGTTACGAATATGGTGAAAATCTCACGCAGACACTATGTGACAGCTGTCATTGCCAAAGCGTATTATTTTAGGGACAAATTTTGTTATTTAACTGCCCATACTTATTACAAAAATGCCGAATTGATTTCTTATAAATCTCAGTAAATTATTGATAAAAAAAAAAACTTTCTTGTAGGTCACACTGTTTACCTACATTTGATCTTTTCCCCATTTTATGGCGTCGTAACGAGAAATGTACGACTGAATGAAAGTATTATGCGTCCTCGAGCAATTGCAACTGCGTTGCCTTAGACTTTTTTTGTTCGCTGTTTTTACCTTTCTGACAGTAGTGACGAATGCTACTGTCATAGTCCGGCTTAATATCGCACGTTGCATCGAACGTGTTGTGATTTTGTTAGACTTTCCTATCGTAGCTCGTTTTTTTTTAATTTTCATTTTGAATTCGTTGAGTTCTGTCTATGCTATTCAATCTTTTGTTGTCCTTAGTCGAGTTTTGCTTGTTATAACACTAGGTCTGACAAAAGCTGAAAAAAGAAGAAAAATGAAATTGGAGCAATGATAAAGTCACCCTAGTCCTACTTACGTTTACCAAAAAGGAAGAAAAACTAAATAACAAAAGCAATGGGCACAATCACGTGCCGTTGCTGCTGCTGCTGCTGCTGCTTCACTATACCGCTGTTGTTGATGATGACAAATGAAGTTGGCTGCACTTTTTGAATACCAAATGAGACAGGCGGGTGGCGACTGTAGAAGATTTTTTTTTTTTCTTCTTCAGGCAACAGGACAGCACAGGACACATTGGAGGGTGGTATTAATAAATGAACTGGACGGAAGATAATGAAATATTTATATGAGACGAATGAACAGAGTGTACACAACACGAGTTAATTGTTGTAAATGTTGTCCGTGTAGGTGGTCATACCCGTTGGTTGGGTATATGGTAATTACGATATTGTGATTCGTAAATATGCAGCGCACATCCTCGATGATGATGACGATGTTGTGATTGTGAACTGATGATGGAGATTACATTACACCGACAGGATGTCATGTTTTCAGAAAAATAAAAGAAATATTATGTTATGACACAAAACAAATAGTAAAAAAGGAAGAGGCTTTAGGGACCTAGAGAAATTGCAGTAACTTGCACAGTGTCCTTTCTATTGGAGACTGTCTGTAACTCAAAATTGACTCTTTTCAAGCTGTCAGATGCATTACTTGCAGACCGCCGATAGCCTGTATATTAAAGGGAACTTCATCTAAAGTTCGACCGCAAGGTGTATGCCCATTGGCTACACTGTTACCGTAACTTGTGGACGTTATAGAATAGTTGCTTTGTGAATGTTTTATAAGGCCCATTTCATCATTCTCAGTGAAGCATAGCAGTAGTCTGCAATAAAATCACACACTATCTGGATCATTTAAGGTTTCAACATCAAAAGAAGCAGTTCTGAAAAAAATAATTTTGCTAATTGTCAAATGACATAAAATTTTGACAGATAGTAGAGACAAATTCCAGCGAACAAATAGATGGCGCCTTTGGTTGGTGACACAGGGTTCGTATACAGGATATTATTTGCTACACTGTGTACAGCAAGAGCGACCACTTATTCATCCTTTCGAAGCAAAGCTTCTCACGTTTGCTTCGGGATTTTGCTAATACCATTACCGATAAAGCCTATTACACTTATGTTTTCAGCAACACTATCAACATGGTTATGTTAAGTGGGTTTAATTAGACGTTGAGCCGATGTGGTCAAATATGTGTACTCAAGGACGAAAGAAAAACTTCCATAAATAAATTTTCACAATTTTTATAGTAAATCATTACAGTCAGTATGCAATCATCATTCAAATCAATTTTTACCATAAATTTTACATTTCTTAATTGACAGCTGTCAAAGTATGACAGTTTGAAGGAGAATGTGGCGGGAAATTTAAGACATTTCATGAACTGACATGCACTGCCTTGTTAAAAATCCCATTTCTCAAAACACTAATTAAATCTTAGCTCAACAAAGAAGAGGACCAATTTCAACCTTGTGTATGACAACCTAATACATTTTTTTAAGTGCAACGTATCCAAAGTACCTGTGTATTCATACGCAAACAGCAAACCTCTTATTTCTCAATAAAATCGAAAGAACCAATTAACCGTCAACAATCAATAAACATACCTCTCCGCCTAACATGAAGGCAAACATACACCACTTCGCACGGTGTTCTGCATAACTTATTGATTTCATTCCTTCACACTGGCGAAGAGGGTACCCATCTTTCCGAATCGAAACACCATTCACTTCCTTCTTCCGTTTGCGGGCATAAAAAAAACTCAGAAATTCATAAGACGGAGAAGAAGAAGAAGAAAAAATATATATATAAATTGCGTGCTAGAAATATCATCTTCCCTTCGTCAACATCAAACCGACATCAAACCAATGAGGACATTAACCCTGAGAGCCCACTTTCAGTTACTTAAAATGCCTCTCCTATCGGAAAATGTGAACGACAGTGTTCAAGTGGGGTTAGACAGGAAGGGGGTGGCAAAAAAAAAAAAAAATTATATTTACAGCCA
The DNA here is from genome assembly GCA_949716465.1 of Chalcosyrphus nemorum. NCBI lineage: Eukaryota > Metazoa > Arthropoda > Insecta > Diptera > Syrphidae > Chalcosyrphus > Chalcosyrphus nemorum. The sequence continues at coordinate 14,388,424 of OX454333.1, read as the reverse complement.
CCACCGTGTCTGGCAATTCTTTTCTTCTTCCATTAACATTTTCTCCCAGACGATGAGACGTCGTCGTCGTCCTTCTCTCGCTAGCCCACCCATCCTTCGTATGAGTCATACCCGCAAAGAGCTACTACATTAATTGGTAAATTTTCTCTCCTTAGTGTGTACCACATACAACATACGAGTACGCGACTCGGTTGTGCTTCACTCTCTGAATGGTAATTTATTATCCTGCCATTCCCAGGGACATTAAACGAATAATAAAAAAAAAAAAGAATACAAAACACAATTCAGACGAACGGCGAAATGTTCTCCATTTCGGCAGTAATAAGCAATAACACCGCCGCACCTCGGCAGCGTTTTTTCTTCAACTCCACGAGGAGTTTGAAGTGCATCGAGCCACTGTCCTGTTGCATGTTTCGTTTTTTTTTTTGCTATTCGCCGGTGAATGTTGCAATTAGTTTCATTTATTCACGCCCGCCGCTACAACGACAATGCTGGACATGGCGACTTGTTCAACATTGGCACATCAGGACACTAAATGTCTCCCCAGTCCAATTATAGGTTTTTTTTTTGTTCTCACTTCGCTCTATAAGGGTCAAGTCGCTGCTTCAGAAAAATTAAAAATATGCGTTATCACCGAGGTAGAAAAATTGGGGTTAGTGTTCGCAGGATATAGCATCGCTGCATAGCCGTATTTCATAGACTTTATAACCAAAAGTCGATGATATTGTAAGGCCCTGAAATTCGATCAAAGTTACCCTGCAGGATTAGTCAGGCTGGATCAATGGATCAGGCTAAAGTACACATCTTGACCTATAGCAGCCTCGTCTGGTGGCCAGCACTAAACAAGACCACCTACCTAATGGCCCTCACCAAAAGTAAAAAGACTATCGTGCATTGAGAACTACTCCAACTGCAGGCCTTGAGGTTATTCTCAACCTGCCTCCGCTAGATATTTATTCGCGATAAACGGCAGCCATTAATGCCTTAAGAATAAGTCAGACCGCGAACTAGAAGTCAAATGCGACAGGCCATTCGTCCATCCTTGACATGTTTTTTGGCCATGTACCTACCACGGACTACATCACGGACTACATCGCCTTACATAGACTTTGAAATTCCATTAACCTGAGCTTACCCTAGGAGAGAAGCCGCGTACTGATTCCATAGCTATATACATAGACAGATGAATCAAAAACGGACACTGGTGTAGGGCCCGTAATCTTCTCCGAATCACTGAGAATATCCAGATCTATACGTCTTCCAGACCGCAGCAGTGTTTTCCAGTCCTGACAGTAACAATAGCTGCCGGTGAGCAATACCGCCAGAAGGTATTCCTTTCTTTATCGACAGGTTAAGATTCTTGGAACGCAGCACGAGGTTTCCTGAGCCCGAGAGTGCCCCAAGCACTGAAAAAGCTGATGAATTAGCAAAAAAAGGTTCATCAGCTTCACCAGAACTTCCAGATCCCTCTATAAACATCCAGCTTTGCGTTCTCAGGCTTGAAGCAGGAAATATATCCACAAGGAAAGGGTGGAACTTAAGGTGGAATTCTATAGAAACTTGCAACATTGCAAGACAACAATGTCATCCTTCTGATAAAGCAAGGAGCAAGAAACTCTCCATGCTTGTGGAAATCCTTACAGGACATAACACTCTGCGGAACCATATGAAGAAACTGCGTCGAACAGAAGAAGAACTCTGCAGAGGATGCGATGCAGATGAAGATGCCCTGGACTCATTCTAGAAATAAATTACTCGGTAGACACTTCTTCCAAAGCCTGGATGAACTCTCTAGTACAAGTAGCGAAAAGCTGCTGAACTTCACCAGAGCATCGGAATGGTTTGTACGCTCTGAAAACAAGTAAGTACTATGAAGTAGTTCTTAGACTTATGGACTACGAGTAAAAAGGCAAGCAAATACCCATCATCCGGAAGTTTTTCTTCTACCAACCAGCTTACCTAACCTAACCTAAGAAACATCAGAGTACACGAAGAGCTCAATATTGAGCAGCTACTTCTCCAAATGGAACCATCGGTGGTTTGTTCTTATATTCCCCAACCAGATACCAAAACATGTCATGTTTGTCGTGCTAAGTAATTTGGTCCTCTATCCAAAGGTTGGATTCACAGTTTCCTACGTAGAGAAAGCTTCTGCAGCATTGAGCTTAGTATCCGCCTTCACCCACTGAATATGAACTCTTGACGCCAGTATCAAAAGCAAAGAGTACGCATGAAAGGATGAACTTAAAATATCCGCATCTCAGAAGAGCACACCTATGAGCAATATAATGCGACCAAATTGTTTCCCTTTACCTATCTGATTCATTAACAAAGTAGGGAAAACCCTCCTAAGAGGCTTTAGTAAGCCCGCTTACCCCTTTGTGCTCTTATGTTGAGAGCGAATAAATATTTCATTTCATGTTATCTAACCAACAACAGAGAAAAACTATTGCCGTCGAAGGGAAGAACCAAGTGAATTAAGTGTGAGCAAGAGAAATCATCCCTTGGTTTCCATTAGTAACAGCTATCAACCTCCACTTACATCGAGCACCGCCCTTCGCCATTGGAGGGTGGAGTATGTCTTGCATTTCTTACTCACATTTCGGTGGGTTTCCCTTGAAATTCCAACAAAGTTCCTTACGACGATTTGCCACATCTATTCACATCCAAAAATCCCAGGACGATTTTATTGATTAAATTCCATGATTCATGGGACTGTTTGGGTATTTTTTTTTTTTTTTTCATCGTCGTTGTCCCTTTTTTTCCGTTCAACCCCCAAACCGTCACATGAGACTTTGTCGTGGTTATCATGGGTAGGGGTGGAAAAGCAATGACATTTCTTTGTCTTCTTCTTTTTTTTTTCCTATGACTATGTCCTTTTTCTACGACATGTGTGTGTGTGTGGATTTGTCCCGTCGTCGTCAGTCAGATATGTTTTTAGAAAAATCCCATTTATTAATATATAGTACACATAATCCGAGAGAAGAGTTTGCTTTTGGTTGCTCTTTTGTCTTTGGTTTGTTTCGTAGTTAGTAGAGGAGAAGACAATACAAAGTTAATGTCCTTTTCTCGAACTGGTCTATAGCTTTGTTGTGATGTTTACTTTTTAATTGAAATATATTAGAAATTCTTCTGGGATGAAAAGGACATGCTTTGAATTTTGCAACACATGCGCTTGTTCCTTCAAAGAAGGGAGAATAGAGGGTTTCTTTTTTTTTAAAGGACGAAGTGCAAAACAAAGCTACGGTGAAAGCTATGCGTTCAGAGTCCAAGGGGTCGTTATTGATTTTTGAATTTAAAATTCGTAGCATAAACATGTTGTGCAGGATCTTGACTGGAAAGGGACTATACTCTTCTGAGGAATGTGTTCTCAACGACGAAGTAGAATTCGTTTTATTGTTTTATTATTTATGAGGTGCGACAGGTTGTGATGAAATAGACCTAGGTCAGTGGGATTTTGTACACTTGAAATTGAAATTTTACTACCAATAACCGGAGGCTGTTGAATATGCAAAATTTCATAACAAGAGGAATGTGTAAAGTTGGAAATAATGTTCGAGCACATAAAGAGCAAAGGTTAAAGTTTTTGAGGATTAGTAATGCAAAATACAAATGTTTGCGTTCGTTTAACAACAGATTATACTATACTCAGAAGCATTTTGGGAAGAGGACCCAAAATGATACAAAATTTCAGGAACCAAAGTACAAACTATGGACCAATAATTGAAATTGGTTCTTTATTTTGAATATGGTAGTAGTTTCTGACCTTTAAACTTGAATCTGTCATTTTTTGACAGCTGTCAAATGGTTGTCCCATAGACTGCTGTTATGATGAACAAATCTTAATAATCGGACCCTTAATCAAAATCGATCTCAATGACTCAAGAGATAAAAACATTGCTTCTTTCTACCTTGTGATCAAAAAACTATAATCTCTGACATCTGTCAAGTAAAAGCTATAAAAGAATATGAAACCATTTGTACATACGAATAATGGTACGATACAGACAGACAATACACTAAATCGCGTGATATGGCAGACAACTATTTACATTCAGACAGCCACGATATTATCAGAAAATATTTTGCTATAAGGAACGAAAGAAACAGCACGGCACATGTTGTTTAAACTTTCATAGAGACGCGATTCAAATGAATTACTTAAAACAACGCCGACGACAGAAGAAATCCTGAGAAGCAAGGCGAATATGCCAAAACTAACCATCACTTTTGACAAACGGCGAAACGGAAGCATTGAAATTTACCTGGAACCCCGCAGCCAATTTAAAGGTTAGAGGTTGACAGAAGCCTATGACAAGTGCGGTGGTAAGAAGCTTTGACAGCTAGCCAAGTTAGAGAACACACCTAAGCTGCACGTAAGAAAATTTTACTAGATTTTTCGTAATCAATGTTGATTGTAATAAAAAAAAGTTGTACCCTCTCGGGAACCAAAAATTGAGTTTAAAACTCAATTCCTTTACTTATGAAACTTCAAATTAAGTTCTTCGTGCGAAAATGATGGAAAATTTTTTTAAAAAAATCGCGAAACAATTCTGGAAACGCTTCAATCATTCACCTCCTCCTAGAATCACAAGACCCCTGGCTTTGTTATCTTAGGACTAATGACTAGAAATCCTGAGAGAATATTTCTATCTCATTTCGAAATCGAAGACCAATTTCATTGATTTTTTTTGTTGTTGTAACCCTTTCCATAGCTTATAAAAGTCTCATCAACTTCAATATCCAATATCCACATGACCCACCACTTCACCTCTGATTGCTTGCAATTATCCCTTCGTTATCCTTCATTTTAGTTAACTCAATACAAATATTTGTATATCCTAGCAATTGACCATGGATACAAAATAAACACAACGGCTATGTACGCACATGAATCATGGAAAATACCCATTTTACAGAAAAACAAGAAAAAAAAAGTAAATCCTTTCCTCCCTCGAGTCGTCGGCAATCAAACGCATGACTTCACCTTTCAATCAATCGTTAATTAGCTACAAAAATTCAGATCCTCTTTTTACCCTCCGCGTTAATCCGATTCCAAGAGCGATAGCGCCTCTGTCAAAGCGAAACCATGTGCTCGCAGTTGGTTTGATTCTATGTTTTTCCTACGAGAACTTACTTCTAATTAATCGAATATCCCAGGGTTCCACCTTTTTGACTTTGCAATTATTCCACTTCAGCCGCATCACCCACTTTCGAGCAGACTGAGGGTGTTCTGGAAATTCCTTTGAGTCTCTACAAAGTTTTTCCCTTTTTTTTTCTTTTTTTTTTGTTGTCTTTCTTTCAATTCGATTTATTTATTTGCGTTTGAATTGGCGAAGGAAACTTTCAACGGACAAATGATTAATAGGAAATCCCTATGAGAATCCTACAAAGTCCTTCCACACCTATATATACACGTCCAACAGAGAAGTTGTGGCTGTAAAAGAAGTTGAAGCATGCATTCATCTGTGAAATTTAATTAAGATCCAATCGCAATCGCAATCGAGTAATTTTCAATTTTTCGATTTGCTTCCTGTGCCCAAGTCCTCGAGACTGCAAAATGGAGAAAGTAAACGTAGCGGAAAAAACAAATTTTAAATTAATCAACAAGCAATTGTTTTGAAAAGGAAAATCAATGGAAATCACTCTCAATGAGCACAATCATCCCAGAAGTCCTATCCAGCAGCCGCACCTCCTCCCTCCAGACTCGACTGTCGAGGGGACGGACAGTCCAAAAGGGAAAAGCAAGGCAAATGCCCATAATTAAAATTAAAGCAGGGGAAGTTTGCCTCAAACCCAAGGGAATGGACATAATGAAATGCCTTGTAATTTATAAATGTTGTTGATTAGTACCATCACAAATTACCAAGAAAAGGAGAGTGACAGGTTGCACGGGAATGGAGAGGCAAATCTTAGCAGTGGTCGTCCTGCCTCTGGGGAGATACATACTTCCGCGGGTGCCACAGCTCAGATGTCGACACAAATTAAATGCTAAAAATTTATTTCATCCTCGAAAAAAAAAAATAAAACGAACAGAGGAAAGGAAAAGAAGTGAAATCCTTTTGGTTCGTGGCTATGTTACTTACACCCGCACACACAGCACACAGCTGTCGTGAGTTATTATCCTGTCCAAATAATTAAGCAGATTTTTTTTTTCATTCCTGAGCGCGCTATATGAGCCTTTTTCGTTTTACAATCATATTTTTCATGTTCTCCGTTTGAAAAGAGGAAAGAAAATCTCTACCACGGTGGGTTCTTAATTAGCAAAAAAGGCGGCGGCGATCAAGATGAGCAGAACGAAAGGACGACAGTGAGAGAAAAATAAAATTAAGGAAATGTAATAAGGAATGAATTGAATTTATGCGGCCAATATGGTCGCTTCCTAGTTGAATAAATTGTATTATTGTTAGACGAAAGGCGAATTAGGGCTCTGGCTCTGACCCAAATTGCACAGCATGATAATTATACTAATAAGCGGGAGCTAACAAATGTCTTTCACTCAGTCTAGGCTGGAGAGAATTATTCCAAGGGATAATGAAATCTTAAAGCGAATCAGAACTCGACATCTGCAGTGTTTTGAACTTCTGAAATTGCTTGCTAAGATCTGTCTCCTGAACAGTAAACGGATTTAAGGGCTCAAATCATTTCATGGGGAGACACGAAGAGGCAGTAGATTGAGCTCATTTTTCGAAAAGTTTGCAGGTCTATAGCCAACATCACTACCATTACAACAAGATTATTAGATGGCACAGAAGAGTAAAAAAAAAAAGTGGCAACACTTTTCCCCAGCGCCAACCAGTTTGACAGCTGACAACTGATTTGAGCTCAGTTTGAGCTCAGTTCGGTGTAATTTATTTCGAGGTTCAGTTCGCGAAATTATCCGGTGTCTTCTTCGAGTCCCGAAATATAAATAGATCCTTCAGGCCGAAGGACAATTGTAGTGTCTTCCAGGCTGAGGTTGCTGCAGGAAAACAAGCTGCGAATGTGATTATTGAGGAAAATATATCAGGAAAAATAATCAGTATCTACGTCGACAGTCAAGCAGCTATCAAAGCGTTGCTGTCAGCATCGGTACGAAGCAAGCTCGTAAAAATGTACATCGGAAGACTGGATCTCAGAGACCAACAAGGTTATTCTCTGTTGACTGCCTGGCCACATGGAGATCCCAGGGATTGAGAAGGCGAATGAACTGGCCAGGGAAGGGTCACATCTAAACTCTTTGCAGGTCCTTCCTAAGGCCAGCACACCTCTTAGGACACTGCACAGATAAATAGACAGTGATTGCTACGAGGAGGCTAACAAACGATGGGGCGCTACAGCCAAATCGTTGTCTACGATAAAAAGAGATATTCTAATCTCATAAAACTAAGTCGCAGTGATATACGAACGATCATAAGTGTCGTGACAGGACACTGGTAATGTGATAGGTAAGAACGGCTAGGTATACGAAGAGGAAATAGAATCCATTCGTCACCTACTGTGTGATAGTCCAGCATTGGCCGTGAAAAGGAAAGATACTTTAGGGAGTTATTTCCTTCCGGAGCTGGATGATCTAGGAAATACAGAGCTCCTGAGATTCATACAGTTATCTGGATGGTTTAGCTGAGTGGTCAAATGGGTTTTAGGTTCCTATCAATCCTTGGGCACAATCACACTCATAGTGGTCTAAGTGAGCCGCTGACACCTGCTGTCAATAAGGGTACCCATATACCTAACCTAACCTATTACTCTAAGTGGAGATATATGAAGTCGGTGCTCTACACCGATATACTATATAGGGGATAGTGACTGATATACGAAAAGAGTCTTTTCCAGTCAAAGGCACTTCAGACAATTTGCTTTAAGAACCAAGCTTCGCCGCCCTCAAACAGTATGACTTTCTAAATCTGCTTTGAATGTCTTAAGAGTTGTAAATTTTCAGAACATGCGCATGTACATTTGCTTTTAAGTTTTTTTTTCTTACGTCAAATGTGTGAGTACATCGTGTAGGTATCTAAATTTGTATCTCAAGTGCTAGAAAAAATACCAAGCGATGAGTAGAAACAATACAAGTTAAGCTATGACATATTTTTACATCCGTCTTGACGTAGATTTTTTTTCTTTACTTATAATTCTTTCGTAATTTTCTTCAACACATTGTCCAACCGCATTTTCGTGCACTTAACAATTTTTATTTTTATAGTTTGTTGTATGCACAACCTCAACCGCCATGGGTCACGTTTACTGAATAGCAATTAATGGAGACTCACTAAAGATAAAGAAAAAAACCCCAAACACCTATTGGATAGTATTTTTTTTTTTGTAAGTAAAAACAAACAAATAAACGAAAAATAGCAATTTAATTTTGCAGTTTTGTTGCAGAAATACGAAACACCAAAAGGAGATTTTGTACGAAATAGTGAATTGCATAATCTATGGTTGCGGGGAATAAGTAAAAGAAAAAAAGTGATTTGAATCTTTAAGTCGATGATGTTCAACCGCGCGTAACCATATTAGAGATACATTTCTGCTGGTCAATTGTGGCATTAAGTCATTAGACCGGCATAACGGTTAGAGACCATAAAAATTAAATTAAGATAATCGATACAAATTTGACGGCGTTTTATGCAATGAACCCAATATTTAGATAGTTGTACGCTGGTAATGGCTAATAAGTATCTGTACAAATATCAGTTTTGTGTGAAAGCTTGGATGCGGTTCATTTATTATTAAAGATCGTATTAAGTGAAAGTGTTGAAGATTGAAAATACTCATCAAGTAGAGTGTAGATTGGATAAAAATGATAGAAATTGTAGATCTTGGGCAATGATGGATGTTCATCTTAAATTAATCTGGTCCGGCTACATACAGGATGCTTCAATTGGATGGCATGGGAATATCCTAGAGAAGTTAGTTTATAATTAACGAAAGAGATCCTCAATTGGGCCACAAAAAGCATAATGCGACCTACTGTTTAAGTATCACAAAAGATACTTTTCATAGTAATGCTGAGCATTAAAAATGTCTTTTACTCAGCTAATTCTCGTTCATTAGAAGATCACTCGCCAGGATGAATGCATCGTACTAACTGCCAATTGTAATAAATAAGTTCGAAAACATGAGCTGTGTTAGGTTACGGACAAAGGGGTAAAATACTAGAACGTTGTATACAGCTGGAGTGCCTTAGGGATCGGTCATAGGACCGCTATTGTGCAAGATCATATACGACTGTATTCTACCAGTAACGCAAACCGGTGAAAAATAAATAATTGGATTAATTTATAACATTACTGCGGTGACAGTAGCTAAACGAATGCATTCAGTAAAATCAGTTACAAATGAAGCATTAATCTGTTTAAAATGTTGGCTAATATATTGCACCAAACTAGAACTAGCCGACCATAAGATAGAAGCTCGGAAAAGTAACCAAGTAACCAAGGAATTATGTCTAAATAGGTAGTAATGCTGGATACCAAACGCCAGTTGAAAGTCCTCCCTGCTCTCCACGGGCTATTAGCTATTACTTTATTTTTTTTGTATGCCTTCTCTGACCTAAGACACTAAGGACGAAAGAACTAGATCACGCTGTGGACAATCAGCGCCGCGCCGGCGTTAAGGCTCTAAACTCTGTTGTAATTAGATTAAAACTTGTAAGGAAAAGTTTCATCAGTTGAAATCATGTCTTGAGATTCAAAGGCCAATGTGGTGATCCTCTGTTTGGGGTTGTACACCACTAGAGCTTACTAGAGTTCTAACGCTGGATATGCCTCTAAAGACCCAATGCTTACAACTTCATTACAAAATTAAGGTGGCTAAACAATCCTACGTCTTCTTGACGCAAATTATCGCAATTTAACGCAACTCCATCACTGGAGTTCAAATGACACTTATATAATGACTCTCGCCCCGTAGTTTTGCCATCTTATTCTACGATACCAGAACTTTAGCCTGACTCGTATTCAGTACTGACTTCAAGCGATATCTAATATTCGGCTCCTAAACTAGTCAAGGATCTGTCCAATGGACATTATGAGGAACTGGTGGAAAAGTCAAATTATCTATATTTCTAGCAATACTCAGGCTGGGCTAAGAGCCTTGTTTCAATCTTTATAGTTTGGGGATTTTCAGAACTCTCTGAACTTAATCGAAAGATAAGGTTCGGTGGATGTAAGTTGGGTCCAGGTCGCACTACGAGACTCAGAAGCGTGAAAGTCTACATTTTTAGTTAGTGCTATCAGGGATTGGGTTTCTTATGCTGAGACTTGCTTGCATTATGACTTTGTAGACCAGGAGGTAAGTAGCTAAAAAGTAGCAACAGGAAAGTTCTCCTAAGTAGCTTAATGTGCTAGGCCTAGATGATTTCACTCGTGTCAGTTGGCAGAGTGGTAAGTTTCACAGTACCGTTGTTTAACATAGCTGATTGGCCCCATTCTTACCCGATTCCACTATCTGGAATGAACATGGACAGCAAAATATAGTGATCTAAAACATATTTTAAGCTGCGCCATTTCCAAAACAATGTTCGAGGTATCAGCATAAACTTGACCCATTTGCTTAGGTGCACTCTGTACAAACCAACTTAATTTCATTAAGAATTTCACTCATTTTAGTGGCTCTCCAGTTTAAGGGCAGTTAAAAGTCTTTAGCCATTGAAATTAAATAAATCCTCTCTCAGATTTTGTTCCATCTTTTAAATATCTACCACGTCTTATGGCCAAATAGAATTCCACTTAAATACACTTTATACTTAAGGATATAGGTCTTAAGAGACAATTTCAAGTTAAGTACATCAATTCTCGGCTCTGCCTGCTTTTCATTGAATTCTATTGCGAAACCATTTATCTTTCACTGCCAAAAATACCAAAGTTATCCCCGAAAATATTTGGCAATAAACCCCTAAACCTTAATCTCGCCACCCCGCCCTCTCATTCGTAAGGAATTCTCATTGGAAAATCGGAATCTAAACTTATATAAACACACGCATCCACTTCTAAGCAACAAAACGTTCTTATCAGTGGCAATATTTTATGTGCGCCGCGATGGGGTATTCCTTCCTATTTCCATATCCACTGGCAATACTTCATTCTTCAAAAAAGAAATCCAGCACACACCACAGCGAAACTTAATCCCTCCTCGCAATTTGCATATCGAAATACCAACTGTATTTCCCGTGTTTAATGTCCTGCCAAAGGAGAAAACTTCATCCACACGATACGATACGACGACGATGACGATTTGGATCGTAATTAGACATAATATCGTAAAATCGAAGGGAGCCTCATAAAACCGCAGTACGAAGGAGAATTTTGATTGCGTGCAAAACTGAATTTCACCCCCTTGCCTTGCACTGACAAAGGAAATAAAGACGCAGTCTACTGAGTGGTTTCTTGATCCTGTCTACACGGAGCAAACATTGCAAGCGTGCCCCGCTCCGCTCCCCATTGGGCGCCATTTATTTTCAGTTCCTCTCTGGCAAGCAACCGCCATGTTTGTCTGTGGACTGAAAGTACTACGTTTTTTTATTTGAATTTTATTTTATGTTTGCAAATAAATTAAAGCATTTATCTGCGGTACACTGTTCGAGAGTACACGCCACGCTATCCCGCAAACACACATTTTATTGCGAGCCGCGGAGGAGTGTATCCTTTTTGGTCGTTGGTTCGGTTCGGTTCGGTTCGGTCTGACCTGAATATATGTGTGGAGGAGCTTCATGGCGCGTGGTCGTGGGTCTCTTTAGGTGCAGCAATGAGAGTGCCTATACATCTGGTGGATCAGAACAGAAATACAGTTTGTTATTTTTTCTGTTCTCCTTTTATTATTATTATTTCATTTGAGAGGTCGTAAAAGCAAATAAGCAGAACATGAATCGATTCCTGGTGTGTCCTGTGAATATCCTGTAGCCCGGGCGATAGGACTCCCATTCCCTATCTCCCTCTCTCTCTCTCTCACGGGACGGTAACCATTGCGTAATGGTAAGTTATTCCTTTTTACGTATTTTATTTTCTACTCCCAGTGGTCGTAAATAAAATCAAAAGAAGCAGGGAATAATAATATATTTGCGGTTTTACTTTACCATTCCAATGGAAGAAGAAAGAGGACGTGGAGGATTTTCTTCGCTGATATCTTATTCGCTGGAAATGATATTGAAATTAATTCATTGAAAGGAAGCGCAACCCCAACCGAGTATCGACAATGCACTCGTGACAGAATTGAATTGTAAAAAGGGTGCAGTCGCCAAAAGGCTGTAGATCCTCATGGGCGTGCAAAATATAATGAAGAATAATTTCGTGACTCCATCTCCTTTCAAGGCTTCAAATGGAGTTCCCGGGAAAAAAATTATATAATTTGTTGTTTTTCTGGTTTATTTAACATTTTCTTTGGAATAAATTAACACGTGTTTAGGACCGGAATCATTTGAGTAGGTACTAATATTCCTCCTTAGTCTAGACGTAATAAAAGAAGGTTTAATGGTGGGCCATAAACGCAATGCACGAATATAAAATGAGCGAAAAGCTCTAAAATAATTTGGTACACCTGCCAACATTTTATGAATATTATTCGGCGAAAAGAATTCAAGAGGAATTTCTTTCATTTTGATTTAATTTTTTGAATTTTAAGTTAAAGCAATCTAACATACCTCCTCGATTCTAAAAATGTAGACAGAGCTCAATTCGGTTGGTGTTGGGGTTGGGAGAGATCTTGTGGTGACAGGGTTTTAACAGGCAGATTCCGGACTAGAATCGAGAGAGTTAAGGATTTTGTCTACCTTTTTGAATGACACCACCAGATCTCCCCGATCAAGAGAAGAATCACTCTTTCCAATCGGTGTTTCTATGGCAATCGAGTAACAAAGCCCTATCTCGAACTACTAAGGCAACTCTTTATAATGACACTAATCATTCCAGTTCTGCTGTATGGTGACGAGGCATGGGCTTTGACAAAATCGTATGAGGATGCCCTTGGTTATTTTGAGAGAAAAATTCTTCGAGTGATCTTTGGTTCCGTCTGCATAGACTGTCAGTGATGAAGAAGTTAGGCCGAACTATACGATACAAGGACATCGACTTGGTCAGAAGTGTTAGCATGCAGCTACTAAGATGGCTGGGTCATGTAGAGTGCATCGAGTCTAACATTCAAGCTAAGAATGTCTTTGAAACCACCCCGGATGGACGGCGCAATACTGGACGACCTCGCGATAGGTAGCCCAAACAAGTGGCGGAGGACCTCAACCAACTTAACGTGCGAAATTGAAGGGAGATGGACAGTAACCGGGTTGGCTGGAGAAGTTTGTTGTTGTTGGTTTAGGTCCAGGTTCACCCCAGACTGTAGGGCCACCTAAGTACATACGTAAGTTCCAGACTAGAGTAAGATGGGTCAGTGTACTGTGTTACGCCCAACGAAAGGTTGGAAGAAGAAAATAAAACCTTTTACAACAATTTAGACACCATGTTTAATTCAAAGCCTAACATCAGTTTTCTTTTAGGGATGGCAAACTTCGCTCGGTAGAATTTGACCAAGATGTCGCTCCACTATTGCATTTACCCATTCCGACCTTTTCTTTGTGCCTATTTAGAAGAAAGACTGTTAATAAGCCAGCGACCATCCCTGAACTGAAAAGCACTAGGGGTGTTCCCGTACTTTCTGTACTAAAATTCGCAGTTTGCCAAATTTCTTAGAATGGGAGTGAAATTTTCTCAGAAGAAGACAAATCTCGAAAAAAATACGGGAACGGCTTAAACGTTAAAGCTGCTCACTTTTTAGACGTCACTTTTTTTATCTACTTCAAATTATTTTGCCACACAAACATTTGACAGAACTCATATTTTTGCCGAAAAAAAATTTCTTGGACAAAAGTTCGCTTCGCACCATGGGTAAATTTCTTATTCTCTCGTGAGCTGTCTCTTCTGTGAAAAACTACGAAACTTTAACATAAGGGACGAGGAATTCGCTATTTTTTGTAAAATTTCGTAGATTTTCTTAGTTTTAGTCAGTACGGGAACAGACCTACTATCTACAAGGAATCTCTGTCAAAACAACTGACATTTTTTACAAATTCATGTAAAATAAGAAGACAATATGCTATAGCTTGCATCCCACTTCTTTGTCTCCTTTAAGTCAATAAAAAAAGATTTAAAGCTGGAAAACTAAAACAACCAGCAGGAAAACCTCTACGAGACCCAAATAACAAAGTCTCAACACTTTGTTCAGCCGACCGGCCAACTAACCAATGTAAAGTTTGACATTAAATAAATTGCTTTCAGCTTCCGTTTGAAATCCATATTAACACGTCTTTTCAACTGGAAAAAACCGTCATTTAAATAACCCTCGCTTATTTGTAAATGCAAATTCCATATTCAATACAAAAAAACAACACAAAAACGAAGGGTCATTGTACGGCACGCTGAGCTATAACATTAAAACCATTCCAATATGCATAATAGACATACCCGTAATCTATTGTTTAAATGTTGTCCATTAAGTGTATCCAATTGTACCTGACCAGTAGGTAAAACCATATCAAACGACTTTAAATCAACATTTTTCGAATAATTTTCTGCATATTTGCTGCGCTGAATAGACAAGGAAAAATAATTGCCGCCGATAACATCTCTGGATTATATAATGAAAAAGAAGCACGGTTGAACTGTAAAAGGTAATTTCCACTAACACAGTCTAAAATCTGTGTCTATCCTCTCTCATCAATACAATAAACTATTGGGATCTTTGAAGATCGAAGAGCATCAGCTGATTTTCTCTTAACCTCCAACCGGCTATAGGATTCCCTTAAAGTTGTAACAATCAACTTATACCTACGCGTTCGCGAATACATACCTGTACAACAGGTTTTTTTATGTCATAGACATGCTGCAAAAAAAAAAAAACAAAAGAGTTCCAATCTAGAAAAATACCAAACTTGGGATTCGTACTTAAACCACTCCAACACCAACAGACCCGCTCAAGTGGGGATTGTAAAAAGAAACGAAAAAGAAGTATGTATCTCTAAATTACGCTGTTTAACGACGAAGAGTTTATATTTCAAATTTTGTCGTTTGGTCAGAGTTTTATGAGCTTCTTGCTTGTTTGACATTTTGATGAGTTGAAGAGATATTTAACAACTTTTCATGCGAACTTTTTACGTAAACACACCGCTGCTGAGTCCCGGCTCTACGATGCGACATTGACCTCAGGTGGGCATGGGCACTGGTATCGTTAGAAGACGTGATTCTCGATGACGCACACCACAGACGACCGGCCAAGAAAACCGGGAACGATTCGCATTGAATACATTTTTTCCTCCAACTTTTCCATCAGAGAGAGATACTTTTTCTTTCTTATTTTTGAATGTCATCCGTGTGTAGATGCCAGAGAACTAGAATTAGGTAGATTTGGATGCAAGGAAGGCACGTAGGAACTCCCCCTGATCTCATTTAGACGAGATAAAGAACAACAGATAGAGATGTTTTGTCGCTGGTTTTTAATGTTGCTTTTATGATTTTTATCTTTTAATTGTGTCCACTTCGTTTTAATGGAATTTAAAGATGTTAGATGCTTTTTTGTTCGCTGTTTTTATGGGGAGTTCCTATGAAGTTGTTACAACAGACACCTTTCCGGCTTGATGTCATCTGATGGATTATGTTGATTCAGTTAATTAAAATGACTGTTTGGGAATGTAATATGTATTCTTTTACCGCTATACACACGTGTTTGGATTTTTTTTTTTTGCTTTTTTACAAAATAACCCATGAGTAGACATTTTTAATTACATATTCATTAAGACGAATGAATAATTGAGATGCTGTTTGGTACTTGAAAACTTTGTCGGCCTACGACCGTGAAGAACATGTTTAGAAAAATGTTAAATGACGCAATCGATAACATTATTCGCAAAATGGAAGAATTTAGTATTTATTTTTTGATGATTTGATGATTTTTTTATTAGCAGACGAAGGTAAAGATTTTCATTGTTAGACAATGTGATGTTAATGAACAATTTAGAACTGCAAAAAGCTAATAAGGTTTTTGTAAACTCAAAGGTCAAACTGTTTTCAAATTCTGTGAAGAGAAAGAGGGATTGGAAACGCTTGACAAACAAGGCGTTTTGACAGACCATTTGACAGCTGTCAGAATGTGAGAATTCAATTTAAGTGTGGTATCCTGAAGGCGACCACTTGTATCGAGATAAAAGTCATATGTAACAAAAAAATGAAGAAAGAAAAATTTAAAGCTGTCCCAAAACTACGACATTTTACAGAAAATAGTGAATTTCTGTTCCCGTACGTCAAAGTTTTGTAGTTTTTTCACGGAAGAGAGAGCTCACGAGAGAGTAGGAAAATTCCCCTTGTTGCGGATTTACATCCAAGAAATTTCTTTAAATTTATGAGTTCTGTTAAATCCTTCTGTTGTTGTTGAGTGCACAGAGTAAACAGAGGCGGAAACACTGAAAAATTCTACTCCATTTTCTATAGTTACACGCTGGTATAAGAAGAACATCCTTAACTTGGCAGAACTTCTATGAAAGATGCAAATCTCGAGAGACATTTCCGAAATGAAGCCGAAGTCACATGGATCACATATCCAGGAGATTCCTAACAGCTGACTGTTCTGAAGTAACAAAAAAACCAAACTGTTCATGCCAATCCTGGCCCCAAAAAAGAACAAAACAACTCCTATAACTTGATAGGAATCAGATTTGAATTACGACGGAATTTCTTACAGAGGAATTTTTTATAGAGTCAAAAATCAATTTACGGGAATAGCTCAATTTGTCCCAAATGTGCAACGAAGACGAAGAAGTCAGCAAGGCATATCTTAGGCTTAAGCAGAACAAGTCATCGTTACTTGACTTTTCAAAGGCTAATCTGGCCATCAATACAATCCTCGCACTTTGTAACTATGGACGATAGCTTGATCCGAAAACTCGATCCTGGAAAAAAAAAACAGTAGATAATTTGGTAGCTGCCGTCCTCACCGATACCGAATAAAAGGAGAATGTCGAGAGGCAAAACCCACAAGCGGATCAGTAGGGATGTAGTACCTTAAGTGGCACCGTCATGATCCTTCTATTCCGGATCACTGCATTGTCTTACAATCAACAAGCAAAACTATTGAAAATGGCCTTAAGTAAGTAAACATGTGACCCATAAGGCCAATCAGATTTCGATGCGCAGAATCAGTAGACCAAGCTTTATTTTCAAAAGGAACAAGGGCAAGGGCTTACAGTCACCGGTGAGTTGATAGTAATTGAATTTTTGTGGCCCGACTTTGAAGATATGGGCTTGAACACCATGAAGTTGCCAAAGGGCAGTGCTATTAGCCACAAAGCAAACAATGGACAACAAAGTTTACTAGACATCAATTGGCTCGCCCATTGTTATAAATTGACCAAGGACCACAGACTTCCCGGCCGCAACTCCGTCAAGGTAGAGAAAGACACCACCGAGACCTTGAATACCAATAGAAGTTTTCATGCTGTTTCTTCAACCTGATACTAGAGATAATAGTGCAAAATTTCCAAGTTAACATAAAGGACGCTATATCCTAATATTCGATTTCTTAGTAAGTACGAAAAGAGGCTGATCTCATCTCCAATGGTGTGTGGCAAGTGGAGGGTGACTTAAACCAACTCGGCATATGCAACTTATGCATCTAGCTAACGATCGTGCTGGCTAGAGACGCTTGTTGATTGCGACCGTGGTTCATCCCGCACTGTAGCGCCATGAAAATAGACGCAAGAGGATATTCAGGGGAAATGTTACAAGGATTTGAATCCTTAGGGGAGAAACAAGCTTCTAAGCTAATGTAAGGTGGGTAAATACCTACCAAAAGCACTTTCCATTCCCCAAAACAGTTTATAACTATGTCCAGATGAGTAGCCAAAATGTAAATCTCTTTCTCATATAATTTTAATCTAATAACTTTAAAATGAGTTGAAAACAAATCTGTGAACTTCTGTATTACATTTGTCTAAGCCATCCAGCCAAGTTAACTGACATAAATATCCTCTGTCTGGCGAGGACAATGTCTGGAAAGAAAACGAATTTAATGGACCATTACACAGTCTGTGATAAAGCTAATGTGTCTTATAAATTCCATTCAAATCCATTGCGAACGAGATCCGTAATCACTTCTTTACTTTTCTACTTCTGAACACAAATTTTATTCATTTTAAACGACAGCTAAGGAAATAATTCTCATTTAATATGCCCTATTCCCAGTAAGTTCCAAGGTTAGTGGAACAAAACAAATATTTGCCTGACGCCATAACTACTAGTCAGTAACCCAGCGCAAAACTTTTATTCTAAAGATAAATAGCTTCAGTGCTCGACTCTTTATCTTTTCAATGCTTTTTTTGTTCTTTTTTATCGTCCTTATTGTTTGCTAGTCGCACATTTGCCTTGCAGAGGCAGAGTCTCTTTCCTCGACTCATAAAGTAGCCACAGTGAAGCGCGAATGAATAAACCAAACACAACTCACATTTGCCAACTGCACAGCAACTATTGCACTTTTTGTAAAGAGAAAAAAAAAAGTACTCAACTTCAAATAAAGAATCCCCTCTCTGAATAAAAAGAATCTTTGAAACATACAGCAAATAGTGGAGCATTCATGGCCTTGACCGAAGATTTATTGGCACAGTCCAGCGTCTGTAAAGTTCAAAATGAGAACGGTTTCTAATGCAAACGAAAAGAGAGAGAGAAAAAAAGAAACCTGAATACAGCCGAGTCATAGAGGCGACTGTATGAATAAACTAAGAAGTCAGCCACAGAGCCATGCACCCAGAGAGCCACTTCAGCAAATTTTAAAATTCAAACAACAAAATTACCTTAGTTCGATGCCAAGAGCCATGAGTTGCCCTCCTCCTCATCCAACCAACAGAGAGACTAAAGAAAATCCATTCCTAGCTAGATACGAAAACAAATAAAAAAAGGAACTCAACTCAACTAACAACAAACGTCTACAAACAAAGTCGCCACTTGGCAACATTTCAACAATTCATCCCCCATATCCACCACAAGGAGAGGAATTCCATGCACAAAATTGCATGCTCAGTACAGTGAAGTGGAACTTGAGGATACTCCTTGCATCAAGAAAACGGCAAACAACAAGGTACCACCTTTGATTATTATGGTAATGAAATGGTACAAAAAGAAAGGATAACGACGACACAATAGCCACTGGTATTGAAAATCCGAGGACATGCATTGGGACATCCTCCGGTAAGTAGTGCTTAATTCAGATTCTCTACATCTCCTCGGGATACGTATCCTGGAAACACACTAGATGCGCGCTACGAATCCGAACACATCACCCGGAATGTCCTGTGATGCAGATTGCTTGCGTGTTTTGATTTTTTTCCCTGAAATTGCCTTCAGCCAAGAACTGACACATTGTTTTGTTTCTCTCTCCATCTCTCTCTCTCTGTTTGCAAATAAATGCGGATGAGAGAGGATTATGCAGAAGTGTAAAATGGATACCCGACTGGAAATCCTTTTTTAATACCTGTAATTAATGAAAATGTATATTTGTCTGTGTATAGTGTTATTTGACTGTGGGGATGGGGGGGTAGCGAATGATGGTTATTTCGTCCGTGAGTGAAATGTTATAGAATGAGAGTACCGAGTGGTAACTGTTATTAGCACAATATCATACGGGATAGTTTTCAATGGATTCTGGCCAGCCATCGAATGCAATTTGAAATGGGTCAGGCGGGTGTATGAGTTGAATTTTTAGTGGCAATGCAAAATGTTGATCTGGATTATGGATCGGATTTAAGGGATAGTTTTCGACATTAAGCCCTGAAATTATGTACAATATCCAAAATTTTTATTGGAAACATTCACATTTAGATGGAAGGGGGGATTTTCAGAATTTAATCTTTTAATGGGTGTGGGTAATTTTATATTTGGTTGTCAGCTGGTGTGAGATAAAGCTAGATAACGCTGTCAAGTTGGATGATTGTCATTAGTGCAACGATTACTTTTTTTTATCATCAACACCCTGTAGCTGTTACTTATAAACAAGGTGTCGCAAAAGTCGGAACATGATATCATTTTTTAAAATAACTTCTAACGCAATTTTGACATTTATGTACATACAAACAGAATACTTGTAAGTGAACTGCGAATTGCTATACATTATCATTAAATATAATAATTTTAGAATGTAACCAATAAGGCCCAACGATAATTGGATAAGTGTTCGATGGCTTATGTCAAAAATTGAACGAAAATTCTGCTCGCGTGTTGTCATTGAAACGCACCCATATTTGGGAAGGTCATTTCGCTTTTGTTTAACTCTCACACGATGTATGAAATGTCCAAATAAAGCCGCTCTCTGAGTTTGAAGTCGAAATTGAACGAAAAACTCGACAAAACTGAAGCCAAAGTCATTATAGGTTCAGTTAACATAGAATGTGTACTCTCAAGGCTGTATCCAGAGCCTTAATTTAACTATGGTTGATCACTTATACACTTTAATGGGCACACCGCATTGACCACAGCAAATTGAACCTTTTTCTGTTGCTATGATTCAGCTATAAGACATTGAAGTTTTCAAAAATGATATTGTTTTTGCTGTCGGTACTAATGTGTTTTATATCATAGCACCTGTCCACCACCATGATGACCGACTTCCTGTTACCGCAAGTTGACGTACACAGCAAGAGCGACAGTAGACATTCTGCAGTATATATTATCCGACCACTTAGTTAGATTTGTTTCGGCCTTAAGATTTGACACTTTTTAGCTTTTTGTAGTCGTAAGTTTACACGATTAAGTGTTCACAGTCTTTGGAAGCGATATAGCAGTGAATAACTCAGAACTCGTCAGAAACTTTGAGACCAGCTCTGCGGAACGAGTCCAAATATGCATCAACTCAGACGTTAATCGATAGCATGATCGTGACTGGGCGAACAAAAATTTTAAACATCTAGATAAAGGCACTAGTAGAACCAAACCTTTTTGTCCCTATTGGAACAGAGTCAAAAGTGATATCTTCTTTGGACTGTATCTTCCGTTATTTAGAGCATATTTAAACGTTCTGCTCTCAATTGAAGTTCGTTAAATTCCATTAAAATAACTTTTCCTCTCATAAAATGCACTAAACAATTCCTGCCTGTGCAATTAATCGTCAAAATACGTGCCTTAAATTCCATTTAACCCCTTAATTTCATCACGTTTTCTAAATAAACTTACACTTAACAGAAAACAAAAAAAAAAACAAAAAAACTCAACCTCAAAATCTGAAAAAAAGCCTGATTATTCGCGAGTAGCTATAATAAAAGTAATTCCATACATCACCGACACTGGCAGAGCAACAAATAGCAACAAATATCAGAAAATAGCAAAAGAAAAATCATCAATCACCCCAGAGCCGATACAGCGCGCACACTCTCGTACACAAATCACCACACACATGTTACACATGCTTCAGGGCCTAAAAAGATTTCCACTGAATCCCAAAGGCATTACCAAACGAAGCAAAGACTTCACTCTCTATACTCAATGGGATCCGTCTGTTCGTTCTGTGTTAAATGCAAACTTTTGAAGAAGAATCAGAAGCAAACTTCTAAGCTAAAAAAACAACAAACAAACTTTGTTATTAACTTTTGCTTTCCTCGCTAAAGCCATATATGACAGTTCTGTTAATGAAATTTCAATTAAAAGTGACAATCAGCAAGTATTGTTGTTGCTTATTGCGCTAGAACTGTCATTGCGAATGCAAATTGACTTTTGTAACTTTCTTTGCTTCACTTTCGTTCGGGGCAATTAGCATAGAAAATTGTACTTCCGCCCTCGTTCTCAAGAGCACAGCACAATTGATTGTATATTTGTGCGCTGACACTTGTAGACACATTTGAAACAAATCACAGATGTCAATGGAGCCATAGCAGACAGTTTTGCTGGCACATCGCCAACTTATTGACAAAGTGGGATTTTCTCCTACGATTACTCTTCGTCCATGTCAATCAATAGAGTTGGAGTGGAACCAAAAAAAAAACTTGAACAATCGGCAGAAAGTCAAGGCGTCCGTCCCACTCTCGAAGATAAACTCTCCCATATCACCAGTCTGTCAGTCAAAAATGTAATTAGTGCAAAACATCTTTAAGTTCATTTGCTGCTGGACAAAAGGTGGCACAATGCTAAATGTCAAAAAGGGAAGTTTTTCTGTTTGGTTTATGGGGGAATTTTCTTTGCGGGGTTCCAGTTCCGGTTTATTTTTTTCCTCTCTCTTTCGATAGAGGATGATCATTAATTGCTGTCAACTGCGCTTGCGTGTGGACGGGAGCTTAAGGAAATTCTCCGACTTCACCGTTGTTGCTTTAAAATTACGGAAGGTGTGAAATCTCTTGTGGTCGACAGTTATAATATGGAAACTAGTTTATACATCCGCTGCAGGTCATATTAAATTAGATCTATTAAGGTTGTACACACACTCTTTGATTATTAACGTAATTACATTTAATTGTGAAAAAATACGACTGACTGTAAGCGATGTAATGCAACAGTTTGAAGAAGAAAAATGAGAGATTATTTCATTAGCTTACAATGCGTGCTAGAATAGATGCAATTAAAAAGAATTATTAGCACGAAAGGTTGCAAGGATAGTTATATAGATATATGTGAAAGTGGTTAGTAATTAAAAGTAACTGGTCGCCTAAATAGACTGGGACCGTGTATGAATATATCATCGTGTTTAAGCATTAGTTATAGACAAAAACATATGTTAATTTTTAGAATTAATTAAAGGTACCTGTGAGACAAACTCTACTGAGAATATGGACCTACTTTCAGGGTGTATTTTTAACGATTTGTCTGCTGTAACTTCCTTAAAGTAGCTAGCTCTGTGTTCACAAAAATGTATACCGATTTTAGTAGATCGCATAATGTGAATAGAGTCAATCTTTGAACGTGTAAGGTTTTTCCTATAGAGCAATTGTGTAATTAAGACGCTATGATCTTGCAAATGATGGGACTGCCCTCTATTGAGCATTTTTATTCAAGCAATATAAGTCTTTTGCGGAAGCACTTTGTCTCTGAGTCTGTATGTTGGTGCGAAGCTTTGATACATATGTACACATCTTGATTAGAAACACTGGACTGTTGTTGGGTTGACTTTAGATACTCTCAACTATATCGCGCAACAAAAACTGCCTTGTCTATAATTTCGAAGTATGGCTTTGCGACATGTATTTATTACAGTCGCTACAACAAACAACAAAATGTCAAGAACCGACCTCGACAATTCGACCACGGGAGATCGTAGTCAATTGGTTTGTTAAATATGGTTGCACATCGTTTTTTGTAATCCAAGAGTTGTATTTGACCGTTAAGGTGTTATAGCGATGCCTACTGTAGACGAATGCGATCTTCTTCCTCTTCATCTCTGCAGCTTGTGCAAAAATCATTGTCTTGGATGCCCTGCCCAGCGTAGCTTCCTATTGCACAATGTTTGCTGATTAACTTCGTTTAAATACAATTCTCAAAAGTTTCCTCACTTTAGTTTTAGCCTTTTAGATTTGTTCGGAAGCTCGAGCAATCGAGCATTCACTGTCGAAATTTGGGATGACAGCACAAGTTATACTCCATCATTTCATTCGAACACTTGTACTGTCGATTCGTTGAGCAAAGCAACAAAGACTTGAGTACACGACTAGGTACCTACTTACCTACTATTTACTCAATTGTTATCGTTTACGGTAATTCAGCCCCCGGCCTGAGGATTCTCACAAGGAATAAAAAATGTACAACTCATGTACCTACATAAAAATATGGATGTAGCCATTTGAATACTAAGAATTGTGAGAATCAAAAAGTAGGAATTTCATTGGTTCAATTCGGTGCAATCTAGGGATAGAGTTTTGAGTTTATAAAAATTGTAGAATCCTTCATTATATGATTCATTTAGTCCAAAAGGTCAACCATCTTTGCAATAAATATTCTCTCAAGGAGAAACAGCAGTAATATTCTTATAAACGACAATGAAATTAGCACCAAATCAAATGGAAAATACATTTGTATTTATTCCACAGTCGACATTAACACACTTATAAAAATATGTCACACTAAATTCTCCAAATATGGATCACCAAGTGCTCACGTATTCAAAAAAAAGTAAGTTGAAACAACCAAACAAAGGCATCAATTCTGATAAATTAGCGGTAAACCGGTCACAATGACCAGACACAATAAAAATCAAATAACAAAGAAATAAAAACAACGAAAATTGAATGACTCACCTGGCAAACGTAGTGGCGATGGACTTGCCATGCCAAAAAAAGTTCCATCATACTCCTTGTGCGCCAATAGGACAATAACACCAAGAAGTATCCAATTCATGATGTCGTTGCTCCGGCTCCCCTCCGGTTATTGGAGAACCACCAACAACAGCAATGACAGCAGTAGTGGTATTGGTAGTTATGGTTGTGGTGATAACAATGGCAGCTTTTCGGTCCTGGATCAAGGGTATCACCTTCCTACTACTACACAACGAATAGACAAACTGCAGTAGCTGGTCTACTACTGCCCCCGTAGCAGCAGCAGTACCGATATTCGGCTGCTTGACAGCGATGATGATGTCGATATAAGACTGGATTAGAATAATAACTGACACGAGGATTTATTAACAATGACATCCCCAGGAAAGTGGTTATGATTGAAACGAACTTTCGCTCCCGGCGCCAAAGTGGCCTTATCACAAGTGACAGGCGCACATTTTTTTTTTTAACTCCAGGATTCTATTCTACTGACACTAGGATTATTTTCACTTTGTATTTGTCTATTTTCTTTATATATTTTTTTATTTTCTACACTAACACTGAAAAGACAAGGAGAAAAAGACAATTTATGGATGCGCAATTATAATTCCGACGTTCACTCAGAGAACCCGTTTGTGATTAATTCGAAATCGAATTCCCATTCCGCAATTACACATTTCGACCGAAACAACAAAGATACCACATCCTTCACCTTCGTCCATGATAATTAACGATCATCGTTTAACGGTAAACTTGTATTGCAACAACAGCGATCTCAACAGCAATGGCGTCAGTTAAGCCACATATACACCCCGTCTACCATCAATATCCTGTTTTTTTTTTTTTTTTTTTTTGACTTTCAAACGGAACAAGACGCACGTTGAATGCTGCATTCGACGTGAGTAATTTTCTTGCACAGAAAGTCGCAAGTTCATGTTAGCGAACGGGACTCGGTTGAGGGAGAGTTGAAGCCACTGTGATTAGGTTGGTCATACAAATATGTACTCTTCATCCCAGATACCTGAAGTTCTTGTTCCAAATGCCAGAGGCAATCTCCGCCACATGCAGGACGTATTAGTGCTAGAGATTATGATAAGAAAACATATTTCTCGGCAAAACTTCGCAAAATTGACAGAGAGTAATTATTTAAGATGAATTTGTTACGAGCTAAATCTGGTTTAAAGATGCGGAAGTTCAGGGATGTCAGGTGGAATTTTATCGCCGAATGGATGATGAGGTTGTTCATCGAATTAGTGAGAGATAGTTCTGCATTTTGCTCACAGAACGAGTTGATTAACTTTGTGCCAGGTGTAGACGGTCGAATTCTGTCAATCTTATCCATTCTTGATTGGGACACATATTCGGTTTTTAATTAAAAAAGAAAAAGTGCTTACGCTTGACGTCTGGGTAACTATCAACTGTCGTTCTGAACGTGACATCTACAATTGCAACACTTTTTGGATTAAGTCCACTTCTATTTGTGATCGGAATTCGGACTTTTTCTTAACAAAATCGCAAGACATACAGCACTGTTTAAATTTGATAGTACGATAGACCAAAGAGGTCTTGGATTAACGTTATTATAAGTATGTCTTTAAATCAGAATTTTGAGTGTGATCAATGCTTTAAAAACTTTATCAGAGGCGAGTTTGGATCGATAATTATTTAAGGGCAAATTAATGTTTTAATATACATATGTACGTGTAACCACGAATACAAAAATATAGCAAAATAATGCGCTTCAATATATTTTTTTTCTACTGTATAATTAAGTCACAAATCACGATTTGTAATTTTAAAAAGTTTTTAAATTTCACGATGCGATAAAATGCTCGTTAAATAGGTAATCAGACTTAAGTGCTTGAACATCTAGAGCTCACATTTGACAGAATGACAAACTCACACATCAAATTTGCTGTCACTTAGGGGTCACTATAGTGAAAATAGGGCTATGAACGCTGTCGTACAATCATGAATGACTCTTCGTTCAGTTGCGTAGAATTTTCGTTCACTTTTGGCTCGATGCTTCATTCGTACATTTCGCTGAGAATGAGGACCTCGTGTGAGAGTTAAGATAAAAATTATCTAATGCATTTAATACGTCGCGTTTGCTTAATGCAATTAGGGCTACGTTTAGATTTTGTCATTAAGCGAGCAGAATTTTCGTCCAATTATGACATTAGCTATCGTACGCTTCCAACTCGAAGAAGCAGTCGATATTTTTTTCGATTTTGACAGTTCATTCAGGAAGTATGCTTGAAAGAAACTAAGGCGCTAAATATGACAAATCATATATCGTCTTGTCTGTAAAATCAAGGTTTGAATTTCAAAAAACACTAAAAAGTTTATTTCACTTCAATTCCTAATCTAAAGAGTTCAAAATCGAATGAATTCAAGTGCTACCAATTAGATTTCTAGCGAATTCCTAAAATATACAGAAAATCAAAGTATTTGTTGGTTTTTTGCATTCAAGAAACATTTATAGTTCACTGTAAAAAAAAAAAAACTTATCGACCTAAGACTCTTTTGCTTCTAGAGTGAGACTTGTACTGAAACATTTACCTACATATAATTTAATATCGATAGGTACCTAAATTGTTTGCAGAATTTTAGCTCTTAAATTGCTGCCACTGGAAGATTTCTCTACGTTTATAACAGGCAATTAGCCATACTAAGATTTCTATCTGGATCTTTGGAATCAACTCCAATGTAAACAAAGGAACAAATATAAGTACCTAACACAAAATGTTTTTAAATGTATGTATGCATACGGGCTAGTTCAAAATGCATCATATAACATTTATCGCCATTGTCAGTTCTTGATTAAACTCATTACAAAATAAGTGGTCTTTAAAAAATCGACTCTTTAAAAATCAATTCAAATTTATTCATTGGTCTATCGAAGACGCTTAAAATAAAAGGCAGAAAAATGCCATAAACCTTATTTTATTGTAGAAAAGTTGTTGTGAGTCCATTTGCAAGGATGATTGAACGATTTCGGTTACACGAAGAAGTCGAAATGATTTACGTTTACACATGGATTTATTTTTTAGTCAGATTACACCTTAGCTACTTTGAGCAATTTATAAATTGAAATCGGTTCCCATTTAATAATGGAATCAAATTTTAACTTGCAACGCAAAATTGAACAAGATTTCAAATTTAAAATTCATTCGACTCATAATCGTACAATGTAGATGTAACTATTTTTCCTTGAATGCAAAACTTTTCCCATTAAAACTATTGCCAAACCATAAAAGCAGTTTTTTCTTCTTTTTAGACCAAAGGCAACTATGAAATTGTATCCAGCAGAACTAAACCAATAGACTCCTGCCAGTGACAGTACACTTTGTCTGTCACTCAGTGACAGTCCTTTTTAACCCTGTGTTGGGTTCTTCTGAACTCAAGATAGAAAATTCCAATTTCCTTTAGGAAAAAGAAGAGAATACTATACCTACTTATAGTTTCTAAGAGTAAAACATAGAAGTACTACGTATCTCTCCCGCCGCAAGGCCTCTTCGTTTTTAACACAAATACTTGCGCAGTATTGTTACTGGTTTCCCCCATTTTTTTTTTGCTCTCCACACTTTGTTATATTTTGTTCTTTTCTTTGTTTTTTTTTTTTTTAAAGGAAACATGTTTTTTGTTATTGTATGTCTCTTCCTGTCACAAGGTTGACGTATGTATAATTTGTGAAACAAAATTCACGCCAAAAAAAATGAAAACATCCTCTTGAGTCTAATATTAATTTGAAATTTCAAATGTCAAAAAGTGACATTTGACAGCGGTCGTATTCAAGCATCACTGACAGTTTGCAATTGTTGCCAATGAGGCCATTAGGCCTTGGTCATGGAGATGTGTGCTGTTGCATGATGATACGATACAGTGTGCGCTAGTACGTAACAACTGCAGAAGGTACTGGCAGATATGATCTTGCAGTACTGGTTGGTTGGTACTCCCACCTTCATCTTATTTCATCAATATTCGCGTATGCGAGACAACAACAACAAAATATAATCTTCACACCAATACATATAGGCCAGATGAGTGTATTTCATCTTTTTTTTTCCATCTTATATTTCACCTGAGAATTTTTTATTTTTTTTTTTCTTGCTGCAAATTCCAAAGGGAGAAGGAAGTAAGTTAAAACCCTTTGAATCGAAGACTCTTGTGGATCGTTGTTTTGGGAAAATACAATTTATTATTGCCGTTGCTGTTGTTATTGTCGTTGTTATTATACGAAAGGGGGTAGGTCATAAAGATTTTGTTGATTTTTTCTAACAACCAAATGTAACCACGAAGGTAAACCACTCATACACTGGAGGAGCACACTGTAGTATACACTTTAGCTATACGCTATTCAACAGCACTACTATTAACACAAACACAACTATGACGGGTGGTCACACAATTACGGAATTTAATTCGATTTTTTTTTTTGTTATTTTGCTCGTTTTAATGGGATTTTCGATTTCGTCGCGCGGTTATTGAATTGGGAATTTCGGTTGTAACAGTATTCTCTAATTGGATTTGTCAGGGATTAGCACTATAAATTCAATTTCGAATCGACAGGGGAGATACAATTTTCTGTTTGGGATTCTCATGTTACCTCTTATTTCATTTCAAATATTTTATTGTTTTTTTTTTTTCACTTTAACTTAAAAATAAAAAATGATATTCAAACGAATGACGAATGCAACAAACCGCGGCACGAACCGAACCGTTTCGTATCTAACCGTCGACTAAATGTTAAATTTTTATTCAAGAAAGAGATACAACAGCAGGTATTTTTTTGTTGCTGTTGTTGTTGCTTGATTCACTCTTTAATTCCGATTGGAGTTCAACTTGACTCTTTTAGACAATGTCGCGGAAAATCTACAAGTTGTAAAGAGAGTGAGGTGTCTACCTGTATTTCGGTTGAATGTGTTTTGTTTCATAAATGCAGATGGGGTAAAACAGTTAAAGATTCTTGTATTTGTTAGAAAGATGGTAACACCAAAGATACTACTCCCACATAAGGGAATAAGAAAATATGAAAATGTTGCCATATTCAATTAAATTTTTAGTACGTAATTAGTACTAGCATTAAAAACTATGTTAGTAGGAATAAAATTGTGTTTGAAAAATAGTAAATCAAAATTTTGAAAATATTTCCCATTATTCAAAACCATGCATTGGCACCCTGCGCTTGAAAAAGCCTGCGGCAGGCAGTCTGTGCCAACGTTCCTTAGTTACTATACGGTAGGGTCAAAGTTCATGTAGGACTATCTCAAACTTGTAGCATTGCATAGCCGTACAGTGATATCTAATCCAAAATACCAAAAGGGCAGTCTAAAATTGTCCAATCGCAGTGATTTGTTCTCGTCTATTCTGAGCAGTTTGTGGTTTGACCAGAAGATCCTTAAGATCTTTCTCATAAAGGTATTCTGCCTCCGAATACCACATCCATAGAGCTCGGATTCAATATTAAAAAAGAGTATTTATTTGAAGTTATTTGAGTTACTTGAAGTGTAGTTTACCATTCGAACGGCTGTCAAACTGTCGTTAGAGGCATTACTCTCACGCTCTCTATTCACTTTGACAAGTGATGAAGTCTATTATAAAGCACGAAGAAAAAAAGGTAAACCTGTCAAAGAATGTAGCTTTTCCGAAACCCACTCGGAACTACAAAGTCTTTAGACAAAATGTCCAAATCTGGGCAAAATGAAAGATGTGAATCTAACATACTTAATCGCGAGAATTGACAGGTGAACAATATTATCAATTTTTCCCATCTAATCGAGGCAGTAGGTTTTAAATCGAATACCTGATTGTTCGATGTCTTGAAAGTGTTTTTGTTCCACTTCAGGATAATCTTACCCTAGCAAGTAACATACATATACCTCTTCAGCTTCGGCAATAAAATTGGTTACCTTTATCAGTTTCAATGACAAAAGAAGATTTTTATAGACTTCAGGGCATGTAATTAAAGCTGTAAATTTCGGTTCTCAAAACTATAAAACTCTTTTTGTGCCTATAAAACTTTGTAAATAGCAATCTTTTTAGACTTATAATGATTATTTTAGAAGTAATTACTTTATCCTCATCAACCCTTAAAACCTTTTTTTTTACTCTGCAAGCAATATTCAGAAGGAAATTGCAATGAGCAGTACTTTATTTCTTCAATCTTAACAATTCAGACGGCTTTTATAAAAGAGTTCCAATACCAATCCTATTCCTATTTATACACTATAGATATCTTGTAAACAAAAGTGGGAACACTCTTCACACTTACCACCCATTCCAAACATTCAGTTCAGACTAGACTTCCGTTTCTCTTATCAAGGTGCATATTTATATCTTTTTCCAAAGAGAAGTGCAATTTGCTTTCCATTTCTAGAGGAGCAACACAGGGTTTTGTTATTGATATCCTGCGCATGTCCTTTTTCGCTCTACATTGTAATTCTTCTTTAGGTTCATATAGTACTTTTTAGGTAAGAGAGAACTATCACACTCCATGAATGGGGAATCATATGGTTATGTTCGTTCATTTGTTGTTTTCTTTTCCACTCTCCATACAGTACGTACAGCGGCTAAAGTACAGATGGCGTTGAATTACTTGGCATGGCAGCCATATTGCTTGTCAATATTGTCGTTGAAATATGAAAGTCATTGATAAAATTTATAATTTTGTAACTGGCAAACGTTTTTCTGTACCCGAATTCGATGGAGAGATCCTTGAGACACGTATCTCGAGAATGCTTTTTGCTGGCTTTTCAAGTTCGGCTGCAATTTTCATTACTCACCCGCTGGATGTTCTAAAACTGAATTTACTAGTGAAACCTATGAGCATGCGGGAACTTGCAACTTATCATTATATGAAGGACAAATGTTTGTTGTTGATTGTTGTCATTGTAATTTTGTAATATTATTTTGTATATTTTCATTTAAGCTGTGACAAGGATTTACAAAGGTGTTATGGGATCAATGGCTCGCTCAATGCTCTATTGTAATCTTCGGTTTGAGCTGTACGAATTAGCAAGGCGAAACAATCTGGTTAATACATTTTACAGAAAGGTAATTGTAGCATCTGTCAGCGGAAGCATTGGAGGATTTTTTACGACTCCGTTGAACAAAGTGCATGTGAGGATGCAAAATGATGATTTGTTACCACCAAACGAACGAAGATAGTGAGGCAGTTAAACGCTTTTTGTTTTTATATAAAGATGCCCATGAGTATCCTTATTTAGTTATCGAGGTTTTTGTCATGGACTTTATAAGATCTATCGCGAGGAAGGTATACGGCAATTATTCACAGGTTCATTGGTTACATCACTTCGTGGCATGATGACTACAGTTGGTCAGATTGCTCTTTATGATGAGGTAATTGGATCTAAATATATTTGTTATTTTTTTTGACTTATGAAACTCGCTTTACAGATTAAATTATTTCTCCTAAAATATCCACAATATTTGGGAGAAGGTTTTACAATGTATGTAATATCATCGATCGCTGCAGGTTTTGTGGCGACTCTGTTGCAGCAGCCTTTTGAAGTCATCAGCATAAAAATATTGAATACTTCGCCTGATAAATTAAAGGCCACTGGGATAATAATAATGGAGACAGCGCAACGCAATGGAATCGCAGGATTTTATAGAGGACTATTAGCCAGTCTTGTACGTTTAATACCCCAAACAATTGTGACGTATGTGATTTTGGAAAGCCTACGACTTCGTTTCGGTATGATTATGAAATCGAGAAAAATTGGGGATGTCGTTGAAATTATCACAATCGATGATGAGTTAGTCTGTGATGAAAAAGATGAAAAATGTTCACTTGAATTACTGGAAAAGCAGGAAAAAGCCCAAAAATTACAATTAGAAAGAAAACAAAAAAAGGAAATGCAACAAATGAAAAATTAGGGAAAATTGCAAAGCTCAAAAGGCAAAGTAAGGATTTATTAATTTTTTAGATTTCTAATTCTAATATTTGTAATAAATTGACAATATTATTTATCTACAAACTGGTGGTAATGAATATAGTTATTGAATGATATGTCCCAACTACATGAATGCGAAAAAATACTGTGAATTACAAACGAATGCAAGAATTGCATACAATTCCCCTCAGTTGAATA
The DNA here is from genome assembly GCA_949716465.1 of Chalcosyrphus nemorum. Lineage (NCBI taxonomy): Eukaryota > Metazoa > Arthropoda > Insecta > Diptera > Syrphidae > Chalcosyrphus > Chalcosyrphus nemorum. Next base: position 14,356,075 of record OX454333.1, on the reverse strand, counting down.
TGAACATCGCCTGCAGAGAATAAATGGGCACGTTCCGAACTCTAGGCCTATTTTTTGAGGTAATGCCTTAAATATGGAACGGCAAACGAATTTTTGACAGTTTGCACATTGACTTAAAAAGTAGGGAGAATTTTCTTACCTTCAAATCCAGTCCACTACCTCAAAAAGAAATACATTACTTTGTAGTCAACACTGAATCTCTCGACCAATCAGAAACGTTTGACTACCTAGTGCCTAGAATGCGGAACGTGCCCAATATTGAAACTTTATAATACCCGGTCTTCGAAAACCACCACACCAACTTTATTCTATCCCTCCCTCTGGTCTGCTCTATTAATAAAGATATTCATATCACCTCATACGAAAACTTGATTTATAAACAATTAGTACCGACCTTGCCAGTGTAAATTCCGATCATTGGCGTCTGTATCTTTGAATTTGAACGAGCAAAACAATTTTGTAAAACTGATAAACGAAAAGAAGACGCAAAAAAAAAAAACAAATATAAAATAGATTGGCCCATGGGGGGATCGAACCCACGACCTTCGCGTTATTAGCACGACGCTCTAACCAACTGAGCTAATGGGCCACAGTGGCGGCCAAATGTCAGAGTCACATCTGGCTATGTATGTTTTTTAGAGTAGTACAGCGAATATTCTATTTTAGTCTTTTAACAAATTAAAGAAAAACTGTCCGCGAATTATTATTAAATTTATATTTGCTGTTTGAATTTGCGGATAAACTTATTATATATTTTTATTTATAACAAGCTGGAATCTACTTCTTTTCTGAAGGCTTGCTTATGATCCGTAGTGGAAGAATTACAACCCTCTCACTTTCCTACTGGTCCGCCTGTGGGGTCTGTCGGTTTGTTTAATCTCAGCACCGACAGGTTAAGGATCATTTAGGCACTGAATTCAATGAGCTGCTGGTGTTTTTGCACTTGTGTGGTCCAGTTGTTCGTCTGTCTTTTTACCAACTTAGCCGGTCGTGCTCTATCTTACTCGTGATGGCTTCTACATGAAGTCTTCCCCGAATCTTCGAACATCTTAAAGTCCAGCGAACTGCGAACACGAACGAGCGAATATTCGCCAGTTATGACGTTTCATTCACAGCAACTTTTTTTCTAGTCGCTACAATCGGCGAATTTCATTTGGCCAAAGAAACATAAATTTGTGAGGTTAAACTCTCGCGAATGTGGATTGCGTTCTACACAGTGATGCCAGATTTTTTTTGATGAAATTCCCCATTTTTGGGGACTTTTTTCTTAAATTTCCCCATTCAGTAACCGTTTTTTCCCCATTATTTTCCCCATTTTAATTCTTTTCTAACATACAATTAATGACTTCAAAAGGATAATTTAAAACAAAAACAATTTTATTTTATTTTATTGAAACAAAAATAGTAATTAAAACATATGAAAATGCTACAATCCCTCTGGAGCGGATCGTTTGATACCCTATCCCTTTCCTATACACTTAGCTTCTTATTCCACCGTATATTGGTGCTTAAGCAACTTTTTTCAAATATCTTATAAAATGACTCCAAAATACGAATTTTCTCAATAACTGGGCGTGGTAGTGGCCAGATTTCAAAAAATGTTCAACATATACTGTATTTTGTTCCTAAAAGGTGCTGTCGAAAATCAGTTTTTGGACAAAAACGCCCCTAAAACGTGGGAGTGGCCGTATACTTTGTATGGAGTATATGTCGGGTAGAAAAATATCTACCTATGTGCTTAAAGAAGTTTTTATAAAAATACTGAAAAAAGTAAGTTTTTTGAAAAGTACGCCCACTTTTTTACACTTGTATTGCTTACTTCTGCGAGGACCTTGTATACAAAAATTTCATCGATCTAGCTCAAAAACTGGTGACACACAGACATAGGTCAATCGACTCGGCTAGTGATGCTGATCATTTATATATACATATATTTTAATGGGTCTAACTGTAATATTTCTCTATGTTACAAACTATGTATCCAACTTAATATACCCTTGGGATAGGGTATAAACACAATAGCAACGGAGAAACTTTCTTTGTTTTGTGAATGACGGTGTTTTGTTTTGAATTTGAATGTGCAAATCTGCGCATTTGACAGTTGATTTCGATTCGGTTGAAGTCAGTGAGATATGATATTGTAGGTTGTGTTCAGCTCGAAATTTATTTAACATTCAACCGCTTGAGTTTCTTAGACAAGTTAATTTCTTTTTTCATTTTTAGTTGGAAACTAATTATTAGTGTAATGCTTTTTAATATTTATGTGAAATTAACATTTTGTGTGCCACCGGTTTTTTCCCCATTTGAAGACCATTTTTCCCCATTTTCCCCATTGACTCAAAAATTCCCCAAAATGGGGAAATTTCCCCACATCTGGCATCGCTGGTTCTACATCAATGGAATGTGTATAAAATTTAACAGTTCGCAAAAAGAATTCGTCCACTCGCGTCAGCGATTGATGATTTCTTCGCAGAAATTAATTACTATTCAACTTTTTTCCTATAAAACAATAGAAAAATTCAGCTTTCTTCGTTGGGAATAGTAAAATTGTGAATTGTTTGCCTTTAAATGTACTAGAAACGATTTGTTCGCGGTCCACTTGTTCGCTGGTCGCTGAGCTTTGAGTGTACCTTTACTCTTCAAATCTTTGTCTGTCATGCGATTGCGAATCAACTTGCCATTGACTTTGCCTCATAGTTTTTCTAAATACATTGTCTGGCAATATGAAATAATTGTATGTATGTCAGCGTCGCCGGTCGTACAACTATAGTGTAGAGCAGTGGTGTCAAACTCAAACTCTTTTAGTGCCACTTTTTTATTTGAAGTATGACAGCAGGCCACTTTAAAAATATAATGTGTTTTCCAACAGAGATTTTCGAACTTTGAGAGGTGATTGCGACCATACTGTTGAAACTACCTCTGTCAAATTAGCTGTGTTTTATTAAATCCGTTTTGCCAAATCAACTTCAAGAGTTATAGCGTTCAACAACAGCAATCGATTAAATTGTTTTATGAAAATGGGTCTAAAGTTCGAGCAACATTTCGCATTCATTTCTGGATGAATGAGTTCGTCAACAAGCAAAATCGTCGTATTGGGGACGAAAATAATCCACAAGATATCCACCGAATTGCAATATATCCAGAAAAAGTCACTGTTTGGTCTGGATTTTGGACTGACGGCATCATCGGCCCACACTTCTTTGAAAACTGAGAACGAATGTGGCCAGGCTATTAACGCCAACGGCCAGCGCTATTAGTCGATGATAGCCAATTTCTCTTGGCCTCAGTTGAAGAATATGGACAATGACAACATGCGGGCCGAAAAAGTAAACGAACGGGTTGAACAAGAAAAAGTTGAAAATACACTGGTTTGACAGCTTTGACAGTTTCCATAAACCAGCCCACAGAAATTTCTTGCACTAAAATTTGTAGCATGAGGAAATGTCTTACTCTCTCGTGAGCGTTCTCTTCTGCGAAAAACTACAAAAATTCTTCGTACGCGAACAGCTTTTCGTAGAAATTCGTAAATTTTTGTAAAAATTCGCGAATGGACTTAATATATTCCTTCAGACTGGCTAGCGGAAATTGTCAAATCATTGGTTCAACCCGTTTCAATAATTTTTCGTAATTTACAAAAAGTACGGTGACAAACCTCATGACTTCAACAAATAATTTCCCATAAAATATCAAAGACGAAATTTTGCCGTATTTAAGCAGTCGCATAAATATTGTTCATATATATTTTTTCATGTTTCCAGTTTTCTAAGCATATATTTCGACTTATTGCTAGTAAGCATAAAACATAAATTGGACACAGTGCATGCACTTTTATGGAAGTAGATCATGCTTTTTATAATAACAATGTATATAGTCTTAAATAGATTTGTTTCTATGAAAAAAAAAAAAAAGAATAGATTCTCAACAAATTAACAAAAAACAATTTAATAACGACGAAGCCGGGCTATATTATGTACTAACTTATTCGTCACATATATAATTTATATAAGAAACTAGAAATAAATTAGTTGTGGAAATATTGTGCTAACATAATACACTGCTCCATCATGTAATTCGATCGGAACGGAATATTCTGAAATTTCTCCGAAATCGGGGAAAATTTTCATTGCGTAATTCGTTCGAAGGCACTCATCGGAAAAAGTTCCGAAAAGAGAAAAGGTAGACCATCGCATTGTAGAAGTGTGCGATGAATTAAAATTTTTTGAAAGTTAACTTGAAGGTTTCCGATCGGAATTTTTTTCCGTTTTTCAAAATTTCCCGATCGATTTACATGATAGGGCAGATATATATGCGTTTTTTCTTCATTTATACGGTTAAATAGTTCTCTTTTCAGCAGGAATGTCTGTTTGTTACATTATTTTTTGTTTTATTCAAATTTGTAAATCTAATTTTAACATCGCAGTACAAAAATAAAAGCTCATTTTAAGTAAAATGAAAAAAATTAGAAAAAAAAACTAATTGATACTACTGTGCTTAGCAAGCCTCAAAAGCGAAGGCCTACAATGTGGAAAACCGGTTTCTAAAGTTGGCTTTAGAGTTACTATGTACATCTTGCTTTCTGCGGTTCATTTAGATTGTTGTTCCTGTTCCCGGCGTGCTTCCTCAAATATCGGTTGTTGATTAGAAGTACGTTCTTGCCGCAAATTGTTCAAATTTTCTCTCTTACGCTTTTTTCTGCCCTGGAATCACACCAAAGTTAAGTCGAAGTTGTTCCAAGAACACAAACGTAATGACAGTATGTGGTCCTAGGCGGATGAAGGCTGGAATGTATCCCTTAAAGAAGCCCATTGGACCCAAGCGAGCAGTGAACTTAATAATATCCCACAAGCCTTTGAATTCACCAGGTTTGGAATTCATTGTGCGGGTCTTAAGAACATCCAAAGGCTGTGTGAGCGTGGTAGCAATGGCTCCAGCGCCAAGAGAAGCTGTTAAGTGCGTACGTATATCATCCTTAAAGTCGGTTTTTTCCAGAAGCAGAGATTTAATCTAAAAAAAATTGATATGATAAGTTGATATCTGTAATATGTATTTCAAATAATTACAACTCACCTCATCATAGAAGGCAATCTGTCCGACAGTCATTAGAACACCTCGACTTACAGCCGTTGTAGCTCCAGCAAACAGCTGTGTAAATCCTTCCTTACGATACACAGAAATGAGACCATCAAATGCGTTTTTATAACTGAAATTAGATATGGATATGTAGATAGTTTTAGACACCTATATATTCACAAATAGGGTGTGTGATATTCAAGCATAAACTACGAATTTTAGTGCAAAAAGTACGCGAACGGACCTTATATAAAAATATTTTCACACTGACAATTCTTATAAACATGTCACTCGTGTTTTTTCCTCCGAAAATAATACATTTTAATAAAAAAAAAACTTACTTTCTTCTCGCTTCTGCAGGTAACTTGACATCATTCTGCATTCGCACGTTCACCATATCCGCTGGGGTTCCTACGAATCCACCAACTGCACCCGACAAACTGGCCAAAGTGATCTTACCCATCAGAGATTGAGTGTCAATGCTTTGCTTGCCAGCTTCATAAATGCCAAAACGTGTAAGAGAGTAAGTCATTTGCCGTAGGATTGAGGCTGACAAACCATTGTAAAGTGCGGTGATACCTTTTTATAAAAATAATAACGAGTAGATTGTTCAATATATGTTCATACATATGTATAAGGTATTTTCTATTACCTTGCTCTTTAATGATTTTGGCAGTTAGCGGTAAAACTGATAGCTTTCCTTGTTGCGTTTGTAAAGTGACCTTGATTAAATCTAAAGGATGTGTGCAACAAGCAGCACCAGCGCTTGCCAAACCACCAAAATACCAACGCGCTTGACGGGGAGCTGCGACTGCACCAGTAGTATTCGACATTTTGTACTTCAATTAAGACTATAAAAAAAAAACAAAAGATTATGATTACATCGGTAAAGGAAGGACATATTAGAACTAAGCTTAGGTATATAGAAAAAGAAATCAAGTTAAAAAATATTCTGGGGGATTAAGATACCGTGAATGTAACACAGGATGATTTCTGAAAAAAAAGTAAGGATAGAGGTAATGGGCTTACTTTTCGGGGCATAAAATTCTATTTTTTGTAAAATGCTTCTCGATAAAGTAGAAACACATATTGAAGCATTTCAAGCATTTCGCAAGCCGCGAACAAAATATGTGTTCCCAACCAAGCTCCTAGGTCTGTGACGGACGACAAACTACCACAAATACGTTCTTGCACTTTCCTATAGATGGCGATGCAACAACCTAGTACAGAAACCATGAAAATCATTTTCCCCGACCACTCAGAAGAGGTCAGTACAATCAATTAAGCGAAGTGTATCCCACTGACTAAACAAATCTGCATTAAACTCTTATCAAGGCCACACAATCAATTAATCACATCACACTCATGGAACAAATCAATACCACCCCTTCATAATCCAAATGCACTTGTCCTAAAATCAATTAAATGACATAACATACAGCGAAATTAGTCCTTATTCACTGTATTACACTGACCTTCGGAGGATTAACCCAACGTTCTCCGTGGACGGCAACAAATTCTTATTATTTTCTGGACATTCAACAGGACTTAACACCACCACCTGCACTACAAACACACGCGCGCAATTTCTGACCAGTTTTTGTTAATGGAATGTTGGAAGAGCTTACACGCATTTAAATGCCACCAAATCTAACTTAAAACTAACAAAATTCAAATGAAAAAACGAACGAGCGTGTGAGTTGATACTCATCCGAGCTGAATGATTTGGACGAGTGGGCGGGTGCTGCAGTCGATGCAAGCGGCAAGACACCACGGCGACTCACAACACGACACAACGACAATGTGAGTTGAGTCACTTCTCACTTGGATGGGGTAAAAAAAAATGCATATAAACTTCAAAAGCCATGACGTAATGGTTTGAATTAATAAATCAGCTGTTGTCTGTTGAGGTTTTCTTCCAATTGATGTCTGGCGCCATCTTCTCGAAATTATTGTCAAACGTGCTGATAACAAAGAAATGCGTGGGCTGTCAATTTGACAGTTTGCAAAACAAAAAAAGTGCTCGACGTGTGTTTTAGTGGAATTTTGTTTTTCCAGTTTTCTTTTTCGTTATTCTTCGCGGAATTTCGTTTTATTCGGTTAAATACACATTCTAAAGGTAAGTGCCTTGGTTATTTAATTGTTTTTGAGTTGCAAATGACAAGAAAACGCGGGAATATTTAACTCTTTGTGCGTCGCAATTGGGACGAATGCTTGTGGCTAATGCAGCGAAAATTAGATGATGTTTTTATATCGGGCATTTGCACTATCCTCTGAACTTGAACTTTTAATATAAACTAATCCTTTTGTTATTATTCTCCAAATAATAATAAATAAACCTTGATCTCTCTTCGTTGTTGTGGGCTACATGATAAACAATTGTGTTGCCGTGGTGGCTATTTGTAGATGGTGCTAATTGCTACACTACTTAGTACAGATGAGATTTTATTTCTAACATTTCCAACGGAATGACGATTACTTGTGAAATTCTCTGGGAATATAATATTAAATCGAATGCGAAAATATGCTAATTATGTTCTATATACGATTATTTGTTGTATGGAAATTTAATCTAATCGCTTGGCAGTATAATTCTTCCTTAGTGGGTGATAATTTGCCAGCCATTTAGCAAGTTTATTTGGTGATGCTAATTGGGGAACGCCATACCTATTGGCATTAAATCTAGAATTATTTCAAAAAGTGGTGAAATGCTTTATTAAGATCTAAAATTTGTGTCAATTAAAAGTAATTAGAAACGCGTTTTGCTTATGGCTTCGATAAGTTTGCCTAATATTTGTCCATACAATTAAAACCGCGGCAAAAAGAATCAACTGGGTACATTTAGAAAAAACTGACAGCAGTGAAAATGAATTCGGGAAGCGAAAAGCTTTTCCAGAAGATGCTTCTGGAAGTGTTTTTTCTTTCCGAAAGATAAAAGAAAGACTTTGAATGAAGGACGCTTTCTCTTTTGTTTTTAAACCTGGTTGAACATTATCCGTATTTGAATAATAAGATTTTGAATAGTCGTAGGGTTACATATGAAATTATTTGTACTCACTTTTGATGTGGAATAACTTCACACGAAAAAGTGGACTGAATTTCCATGTGCACTAACTTCTTATGAAGTTATTTTCCCGATGATTTCAAATAGACATCCGTTCAAATTAATATGAATATTATATTTCATATTATGACAAAGAAAAAGGAAATCTAGTCATCAAATCGAAATAAATCTTTTTTCGATAGTCTGAAGTACTTTTCAAGTCTTAAATAGAAAAGAACAGACTGAATATATTCAATTTATCACAACCAACACAAGTGGGGGCGTCGTATAGCATAGACAGATTGTGAACTTTCAGCCTGTTATGTGATTTATTCATAGTTCATTCCTATTCTATGGAAACTCATTCATGTTATCAGTTCAATTGTGATTATTCAGAGAAAGTACTTTGTTCGTCTGAGCATCTAAATCATCAGGCATTATCTTCCGAGTAAATAGACTTGTATCTCTAATAATAAATCATTAATGACACACGTTGCCAAAGATTAATATTGCAAATAGGAAAGCAAAGTAAAAGAACAAATAAATTCGTCTATTGTGGGAAGTAATACATGATTTAATTTAACATTTTAATTCTCAAGGACTTGAAAAAATAATTAATATTTCCCAGTAACTTCAAGAATTGTATCGGCTTTGCAGATTGTTAATTGATAGGAAATCTTTGAATGGGATTTCGTTTATGCGTGGTTTAAGCGGATTTATTTTCTTACATGGAATTTTAAACAGCTCATTGGAAGCAGGGAAATGGGAGGGTTGTGACCGTCCAAATTGGTTAAAAAATCAAAAGAAAAGCACGGATTTTAAACAAGAACATCAAATAAATTCGGTGGGCCAGAGCGATGATACTTGGAATTGTGCTCTGATCTCCATGGCCCACCTTGTATTTACATAACTTCTCTGAATGATGTGAGCACATTCTACACCTACTGTTTGCAATGTTTGCGATAAGTGCTGATATCTTATGTGCCTTCAATCAAGTCGTATTGATCACCAGAAAATAAAGGGAACATGCATTGGGTACATACATATGTATATGTATACTATCTGAGTGTTTAAGAAATTGTGCTTATTTTAAAAGCCCCATGGTAGTTAATTTTTCACGTCTTACTCAGGCAAGACAACTAGCACTCTCTGAGAGACCATGCTCCAGTTACTCCCTACTGAAATCGTCAGTACACAACTGGCAATAAGACTATGAAGCTCCAAATAAGGACCAACAGAATAGACATCTGCCAAAGGTCACCGACCACCCGTTCACTGAACAGAACTTCACTACATAACGAGATGTCATGTTCTACGAATCGCTGTCAATTTGTACGGGCGGCTGGTAAATCGATGTCGGTGCTGGAGTCTCTTCAAAAGAGACCATCTCCTCTTTAACTTTCTCAACTATTGCAGCGTTTTTCAAACCGAAGGCACTGCGATTCATTAAGCAACTGACAAATGGTTAATGCAGTATCAATCTCTGATCTCATCATAAACATTGATAGTCAGGCATCTAGCGAAAGACTGCCCCGTACCTCTTAACAGTATACCCTCAGAGAATAGCTGACGAGCTCGCTTAATAAGGCCCTTCAGGCATAAATAGTAGGTTTAAGCTTAATCGAAATCGAGGCGCCAACGACTAGCCAAATGACTTCTTCCTGCAGTAGTCCTACCTCCAAACCTGCCTTTAGAGCGACCTCTGACTATCTCTTTACCTTAGCACTAAATTCCACACGAAGGGGCTGAATAAATGGAGAGGAAATCCACTTAACGTTCATACCCATCTACATGCACACATCAAAGGAAGACTGGGACTTAAGCCCCGAGATCTAAACTATCATCAAGTAAAGAGGAGCTAAAATATTTGAGCTCAAAGCATAACATACCCTCTTTCTTGGATTTGATGCCGTCACGAGTGCTGCCATAAAGATGGCTGGGCAGACGAAGCGACTTTTTTGGCAGAATAATCTTAAGTGCAACGCAATTTTACCATGAAATGCTGAATGAAAGGCTGCCTATTGACTTTTTTCACGTCGAATTGAAAGGATAGGATGTAGTGGAACGACAAACGCCAAAGAGTTAATGCAACATTAATATTATTGGTGACAACATTTTCTGGAGAGTTCAGTTAAGTCTAGCAAAGCCTCGCCATCGATTGGCTCCGCATAGTATTGCGATTTGACTCCGTTGGAGCTCCTTTCGTAGAAGAATTGTGAAGTCAAAATGTTACGCCATTAACCTTTCCACTATTCCAGATTAGAAGAACACACTTCGTTGCGTGAAATAGGGTCTACATACACTATGGGAAAAAGTGTTTGAAAGTTGGACTACACGCATCTAAGCTAATTCCTGGCGCACATTTGTCAGATGTTGTATTACACGTACAATGACATCCTTTCAAAAGCCATAAGTCCCCTTCGCAGCTAAATTTTCAAAGAAAGATTCAAAAATCATTGTTTCTTAGAAACCAGATATACCTATTCATTGCTACTGAGACTAATTAAATCTTATTTTCTTTTAAAATTTAGTGCGCACTTAAATTCCAACAGAGATTACTTCCCGTATAGCTCTGACTATAGGTGACCTTCGTGATACTACATGTGCAGATTTTTAAATGAAATTTCCTCCACCAGCTGCCAAATTGACTTTTTACACGAGAGCTATTAAAACAAAGGCTTTTTTCTTCAGTTCTACAACAATCGATAAAGTCATAGTCATAGTGTCAACTGTGTGGGAATATTCCATATTCATATAATTTCGAAGAAGTCCTTAAAACAATTCATCTCATCATATGTCTATATTATATCTGATTATAGAACTCACTTAATATCTCAAACGTGGGCGACACGCCTGCTGTTCATATTCTGTTACGAATAATTGTACAGGAAAACTCCCCGCCCGTTTCCACTGTGACTATAGTCTGAAATATACTTTATTTCGAGTTAATAAATGGATCATAAGTTCAGGAAATTAAATTCCATATGAATATGAAATTCCATTGTGCGAAAATTAAACAGCAGGCAGAGATTTAACTTCCGGATTAAAGAACTTCAACTTTAACTTTTGATTTCATATTTTTTTTTCGTGTTCTCCATCAGCACATCATAAAGATGTGCACCTCTAACCCTGTTATCAGTCGCATAGCGCTTGGTGTCAAATTAATTGTTACCATCCCAAGAACGTACTAATTACAAAACCACACATTCATCGATTGGTATCATAAATAATAATAAAAAAAAACTATCAAACGATTATTACCTTCTGGTGTTCTGTGTTTGCAATCAGCCGAGCATAATAGGTGGGTGTGTCCTGTGGGTACAAACAAACTAATTGTTTATTGCCTGTCGTAAAATATACCTAGATACAAAATAATTGGCTCATACAATACTTTGGCTCAAACGTACTTGAACTTGACAGTGCGCACGCTACGCACATCTGGGTAATATTCTCAAAAGTTTACATCAAATTTCAAAGAAAAATTTAAACAAAAAAATTTTCTTTTCTCAACCCAAGGTGTATCTAAAAATAAATCCTTCCGATTTCATAGATTTAAATTCAGATTTCATGTTTGTCTTGTGACGTCTAAAGCATAGTATAAACACAAGACCAAGCAAACTAGAAAGCAGATACATTTAAAACAAATATTTAATTAATCCGGAAGCTTAAGTAAATATTTTTTGGTATCTAGAATCCGATATCGTATGCTAAGAATCCTTAGTCGTATGTCAAAAAAAAAGTCGCATGACTATCGGATGAATATAATATTTGTATTTTAGGCACGTTTATTTTTTCTGTGTTTCGTCAATGAATGGATTGACTCACACACAGTGGCTAACATTTTGATAACAGAATCTCTACTAATAGACGGGGGCAGAATGGGGACGAGAAGCATTTCCAGTCGCTCGTAAAAATGTTTTACGTAAGTCAAGCTGTGAGACTACAATCCATCTGGGTTGCACTTAATTTGAAATGCATCCCAATTGTTGTGCTTATAAATTAATGGGTCATGATAAGTACAGATATATTGCATTTATTTTGCATGCGGTAACCGGGGTTCTAAAGTGTGTATATGCCAATAAATACCAATAAATTAATTAACAATTTTATGTCCCACCAAAAGCGGCACCATTTATTGAATTTATTGGTATTCTTTGTCGGCACTGAAGGAACAATAAATTTGTAGCTCTGATTATGAAATTTTTGCACTACCTCCTCCAGTTCAAAGGCCAGAAAAACGTCAGATACTCGTCCAAAGGTTGGTAGGTATTAAAAATTTAAATTTTGAGACAACAAAAAAAAGGAACACTTTACCTTACTAATAGATTCACTTGATATTAGTTGAGATAGAATTTAAATGCACTTTCACTGGAGAGTTTTGTACTTAACACTAAACACCAAACATCCACACGACTAATAGAAATAAAGATACAGATACACCGCCGCTGTTCTCACATTCACCACACTCGGTCTAAACTTGACTGTCGGTTTTGTTGAATATTTTTACTTGCTTCCTACGAGCAAAACTACTAAGCATTCGTGACTCCAAAACACTATAAAGCTTAAGCTTTTTTTTGTTTCACGTACATACCGCTCTGATGATCACATAAAAGCTATGTAGATTGCTAAGTCTTTAGTTAATCACTTTCGTTCCAAAAGACCGAACAACTAGAGCCAATCAGCTGAGTGTATCTGAATCTCTGAGTAGCTAGTCGGAAAACTTGTTCCACTCAATAGGCTGTTGCCTTTGTTGACACTCAAAAAAAGAAGAAAGTGAGAAGCAACAAGTTATTTTGTTTTCCATTGACATTCGTATGATACGAGAACGAAAAGTGAGTGATTAAAAAGAAAAAAAAGAAAAAAACGTTTCGAATAAATACTAAAACCGGTATCAGTGGGTAAGGTAATGATTACACGTGTCGTCTGGGGTTGTTTCTGATATAAAAAAAGCATTATTTCACAATTTTTTTTTTTTTTTTTTCAAAAGATTGACGTAGGTTTTGATGGATGGATTTGGAATACATCCAAGAAGTAATATTTGGCATAGCATAGGTCGTGTAAGTGATGACAGTGTTTGCTGTTTGATAATGAGGCTATTTGTGGGTGAGCTTTGATTGTTGATTGCCTAAAATAGGGATTTTGAAACGCACAGCTTTTTTTATGGTAGTCACGGAAACTACTGAAATTTGTGAATTAATGGTCGGATTGTCATGAAATTTAGACTCATAAATATGTATGTACATATCGTTTGAAAGTTGGTTCTTTCTTAAAATGCATAATAGGTGAAATAATAACTGATAATTATCCGGTTACGTTTGCCATTGACTGTAAGGCGAACACCGGCCCCAAAAAATGCTCACAAAATTAACTTTATTACCATCTTGTGCGGGCTCGCAAGTAAAGTATACATACCGTTAGTTTGAGCTGTCAACGTCAAACAATTTCAAATATACAAGGCTCTGACAAACAGGCAGATTCTGGAAATTTTCAAATTTGTTCATAACTTAGATCCAGCGTTAGACCCAAGCATCAGCTCAACTTGGTTCACTGGATTATTTAAGTTAGTCTCTGAGTGAAGGATGTTACGAATCTGAAAACTTAGGGTTCAATTCATGACGTTCAGCTGCCATGAATATTGGAACTTTTTGGTTGAGTTGTATATTGGAGTCGTCCATCCTTTCTTGACCTGGGCAAGATTAGTGTATGGTGCTTATTTTTATGTAGAACCTGAGAGTTAGAATCGTGTCTATGGTTAATATATTATATAGTCCGCGTAGAGCAGAACTTCCGTTGGATACACCCGATTCGATACGAGTGTTTGCCTAGATAGGGTGACCACCGGCCAAATTACCGCTTTCGATAACGCGTGAGTATGACTCGTGCACTCATATCTTTGTTGTTTTGTTGGACGACTTGACAGCACAAGAGTGTTCGAATGAAATGACGTACTTTAACCTGTGCTGTCATCCCTAATTTTAATAGGGAATGGTCTATTACGAGAGCCATAATGGTATATCCTCACATTACAATGACGAGTTACTTGTTATCGATTGTCGTTGACCCCAGAGTTGACCAGTGTATTCAAGAATTGGTGTAACCAAAGTAAATTAGAGGGATAGCTTTACTACTATTGCGACTGAAAATTAAGTTTCCTATCGCAAACGAAACCTTAATAAGTCACGCGGTAAGGTGACTGTGAGAACAGGCTCGTCGCCAATTCAATATACTTGAGGGGTTACTGGAAGGAAGCAATGGTTTGGCATATTGCCAGCTTACCTAGTGAACCAGGGAGCCTACCTTGAGGTACCCTAGATGTGACTACAAAGGGGACTTTATATTGACGTTCTTCAGGAAATAAATCGAATACGTGATAAGAGTGCTTTATTGAATTCCTGGGTAATAACATTGATATCGTTGTCATCCTTAAACAGATACAGAGTGTTGGGTAAGACTTCTGTCAAGGTAGTCGTCGTTAACATTTTCATTAAGAATCCGTGTTGGTGGATGCAAAAGATAGACCAGTGAATAGTTTAGGTGATCAAAAGACCTTACCTATGTAAAAGCCGGTAGTTGTAAATCTAATTTCTATGAACCTATTTGTGTAAGGGGTTTGTAAAGCAGCTTTTACAAATCGTGCGAAAGAAGTTTGTAAATGGAAAGTCAAAAAGTATCGGGAGGGACTGAGCCAAAGAGTTATAAACCTTACTTCTTGAATTTACTATGCTTGTCTTTGTCCTGTAAAAGTATAAAACTTATAAAAAGGAAGACACATTTCGAAATATAGAGTAGCTCTAAAGCGGTTTTTAACACCCACTTTATGAGGTTCAGGTCACGTAAATAAACGTAGATCCAAATAGTTTTTTTGCTACTGCATTTATTTTTTAGGTTTTTTTGCCATCACTCGCCACATCTGGTGCACAGTTTGTGTGGTATTGATAACTTTCTCTTGTCATTTTAACCACAAAATTGCTATAGTCCCCTGGTCAGGTGACCCATGTCAAGTGTTATCGTTTTTATGAGATGACTTTGGTGTGTTTAATAATCGTTATTGACGTTTGTTATAAAATTGTACGTATCGCCATTCAAACCATCTGTTCGATTCGCACAATATCATGCTTTGCAACTGACCCTATTTGCATATTTATTGGCGAAATATCTTATGATAGACAGTATAGTTGAATTTATGAAGCTTAACTGTTTCAACAAATTGCTTTTAATTGCGTTTACATGTTGACGGATTGGAAAGGATTGATTTTAATGGCGGATTATCTTCACCGGGACACATCAAATATTTGTCGAATTAATCGCTACTAATTAGTGAAATTAATGAAGCTTTATTGGTTGAATATGAATGGATTGTTTGGTGGAGGAGATGTGAAGATTCGGTTTTCACTTCTTGAAAAGAAAGGATTCCTCATAAAATTGAACGAAAGAAGGAAATGTGATTTAAATTTCTGAGGATTCCAGATGAACAAAAAGTTTGGGTTGAAAATAAAGGCTGATTGTAGATTTTTCTGTTCCTGCATGAGTTACTATTAGCAAGTGCAATGTTGATTGGTTCAAAACGTTGGGCTGACAATTGTCAACAGATCTGCGATATGGTATGCTTTACTTGATATTTGACACTTACCTACAGTCCACGGTATGTTTTTTAGTCCAATTTTCACAAAAAGTCTAAAGATATCAAATCAAACTGTCGTCTAAGTATTTTTCAAGGTTGGTCACAAAACATCTGGCGATAGTGCTCACCGTTGCTGTAAACGCTTGCTCCAGGCTAATTTGAAAAAAAAACGAGTATTTTTCATTCAATTCATTTATTCAGTTATTGTGTGTATGTATAGGCTTCTTTTGGACCGCATTTGTATTTTCCGTAGACGGCCCCCCTGGCTTTTCAACACGCAATCGCCGAACTGACGCTGCGCCAAACGATCGATTAGCAACCATATTTGAGACAGTTGGACCTTGTAATTATGACTGTAGATCTTTCTTCCGAAATTCGTTGCCAAATCGCGGTACGTGGATTCTCAGTTCAACTTTGAGTCACTGCCACCACATTTTCACTGAAAAGAATAGTGCATATCAACGTAGTTTACGTTCCCGACCGAATCAGTCGATTCAAATTAAAATTGCGATCACTTTAAATTTTATTTTACGATTTCTAAATCCTTACTGGAGATACAGATTCGGATACCCAATTCTAAATCTCTAAAATGTGAAATGTGGTTTATTGGATAATTTAGAGGTGAGCAAACCACACAAGTAGCAGTTAGTCAATGTGAATGAGCAATCGCAATCTGCGAATGATCTAAAATGATGGTTGCCATGATGGTAGTCGCGAGACCTGCTTTTTCGCATAATAGTTTTTTTTTTTTGCATTAAATTGTAGCAACTTTTCAAAAATCACAATCACATATGCAGTTTAGCTCACCTCTAGTTCGGTGAATAACCCCGAAGAATGACTTTATTGGTCCTTTCGCGTACCTTCCCAAAACAGCGAAATTTTACGAAAATTTACGAATTTCCACGAAAAGCTGTTCGCAGAAGGGAGCGCTCACGAGAGAGTAAAAAATTTCCCATGCTACGAATTTTAGTGAAAACTGTCAAATCAGTGTATTTTCAGCATTTTCTTGTTGAATCCGTTCGTGTACTTTTTTGTAATTTTAGTTCTTTCTGAGAGAATTTTACCCCCACTCTTGGAAATTTGATAATCAACAAATTTTAATGCAGAAAGTACGCGAACGGACCTTATGTCTCTCTGATTCTTTTCTTTCTTTAATTTTACCTCAAACACTATTCGACAAGTAAACATATTGCCCGGCACCATTATTTATTGTGCATAAACGCAGTCGAAAATCGCGTGAAGCATGTTTATGTTACGCAAGATCGTGTCGAACGACGAGCTTTTTAGTTGTTGTTGGTGAGATTAGTTGTGAAGCGTCTGGCTCTCGGCATAGATACTCTTATAGAACGCGGAGCTTTCTTTTTCTGTTTGCTTTCTGGATCGACTCAAATCGCCTGTGTTTATATTGTTTGATAATAAAATTACTAGGGCATTAGCAATTCCCTGGTGTTTGTTGTTGCTGTTATTTTGGAATTATTTGCAAGTAAATTGATAAGCTTGTGGCATATCGGGCGGCAATTCGTATGTGAGTAAAATTATGATGGATTCGATGCTGGTTTCCAAGTGTGATGGAGTAGTGATAATACTTTGATAAAACATTTTAATACGCGATCAATATACAATTTTATCGAAGTGCAAATATGGACACGACAAGTGGGCTGATTAACACGATAACAAATTCAAAAATATTTACTTTCTATTTACCGCGTAATCGAAAAGTGCAAACGGAATATTTATTTCTACATATTAGTGTTTGGGTTTCCTTAGAGTTCGACCTCGATTTTATTTTAAATTGAAATTAATTCCATCTAGCCTTATGCGAAGGCATCTAAACTTCAAAGCGAATAAATTTCAATGAACTTCCAAATATGTTTTGCTTTGTAGTTATTTAAGCAGATAAAAACAAATAACTATGTGCTTTCGTGACCGCTTGGCAATGACACTGAAAAATCAGTCGTCGGAGTTTTTAACTCATTCGAATTCATGTGATATGGCACGAGACTTTAGATACGTGAATATTGTTCGTCTCGTGCTGTGTGCGTAATCTATTGCAGCCTTTAAGTGTGTCAAGTTCCAATTCAATCAAATCAGTTCAATTTATTTATTTTGCTGTTGTTCATTAATAAGGGTAATATTTGCTGCAGATTTGGTAGTTGATTTACTTGTAGTCGAATGGAATACATATGCATGACTGTGGTTTTTTGACTGTGTCTTTATTTGTTGAGTTATCAAATTGAGTGGAAAGTCTTGTTCTCCAGATAAACAAGTATCTGTCACTGATATGAACGTTTATTGTGTGTTAAACTTCATACAGTAACATTTTTTTTTTTTTTTTAAATTCGACTGCTAATAACGTCAAGGTCATGCTTTTATTCCGTAATATCACTTTCGTTCGATAGACTTTCTTCCACTCGTATTTGTAAAGGGTTTTCCACTAAGGACTTGACAACGTTTTTTTTTTTTTAAATAAAACGCAAAACATTTGAGATATTTCAAAAACTTTACTATCGGCTTGAAGTACAATCAAAACATTTATGAATGGAACTCGACTTCGTTCATATGGCCACCTGGGTTACGTTTGAAGGGGTCGATTCGTTGGACCTAACTTTCAACGACTCCATCACACATTTTGGCCGAAACGGCCGCTATCGACTGGCCCATTTCTTGAGATAACATGCTCACCATACTTACTCTTAATTAAATCGATTGTAACGTGTACTGTGTGGCTTGTTGCACCATCCTGTTGAAACCACATGGTGCCCAAGTCTATATCTTCCAATCCGGGCCAAAAATAATCGGTAATTATGGCGCGATAACGCGGACCATTCAAAGTAACGTGACGATCATTATCGTCGTCGAAAAAATATTTAACAGTTATTTTTAGTGGATGAAGTGGTGATTCATGAAGCACATGTGGATTTTCACCCGACCAATAACGCATATTTTGCTTATTGACGAACCCATTGAGCCAAAAATGAGCTTCGTCACTGAAGATGACTTTGCGATGAAATTCATCATCTTGGCCCATCTTCTTCAAAACCCAATCGGAGAACGTACGTCTTTTCAAATGGTTCATCGGCTTCAATCCTTGAGCTAGCTTGATCTTTTATGGGTGTAAGCTAAGTTCCTTGCGCAAAATACGCCATAATGTGGTCTGAGCGATGCCCAATTCTTGAGAACGCCGTCGAAGTGAATGATTTGGATCGTTTTGTACGGACGCCTGAACGGCAGTGATATTTTCAACACTTTGACTAACCCATTGTCTCACTGACACGGCAACATCACACAACGAATATGTAGTCTCAAATGTTTGCACTAAACTTTTTATTGTCTGTCTACTAGGGCGAGAACTACAACCGAAAATTGGAGGTAACGCTCTTAAAGTTGTGATCACCGACTCCGAATTTCGATAGAAAATTTTTATATTTGTAGACGTAGCTCGTTCGTGTACTTTACCATGATGAAAATGTTGAGACTACTTAATAAATTGACAGTGACAGTTTGATGATTAGTGAAAGACTACGTTCACAAATTAAATTCAAAGTTGTCAAGTTCCTATTGGAAAACACTTTAAAAGGGAGTATTTTTTTTACAGAGCTGTTATGGGAGTCTATGCATTATTCCCACATTTTTTTCTTGCACAACTTATCTAATTTCATATCTTGCTAAGAATAATTTAAAATATGGTATCTGCACGTATACGTACTCTGACAATGGCCGGCACTGTGGCCCATTAGCTCAGTTGGTTAGAGCGTCGTGCTAATAACGCGAAGGTCGTGGGTTCGATCCCCCCATGGGCCAGTTATTTTTTTTTTCACTATAAGAACATGAATTTCAAATTTGAATTATAAAAATAAAACCTTTCTCAACGAATTAGTAGCAAAACTCAAGGCTACGTCTGAAAAATTGGGGTTCGGAAAGGCTGCATTCTTTCACCAATACTGTTTTTATTGGCAATTACCGATGAGCTAAATGGGGTTATATTGATAGGAAATAGACTAATGAAATGGATTCTAACATCACAAGTTATACCCATCGACCATGTCACAGAACAATGAATCTTCACCAAAGGGTATCAAATGTACAAACAAATTAAGATGGGCTATGTGCTGAAAGATCCCAATACATATCATATTCAAAAGAACCAACTGGTATGGTAAGATATTGGACTTGAACTATCTGCTGCCGAAAAACGATAAGATAAGCTGATTTTCATTCAATATTTATTTTATAGGGAGTTATTTATAGTTCTTCTTTTATTCTTCTGTGAGACTAAAATTATGCTTCGATGCACATCCACATTTCGCTCTGACATTGGCCGTCACTGTGGCCCATTAGCTCAGTTGGTTAGAGCGTCGTGCTAATAACGCGAAGGTCGTGGGTTCGATCCCCCCATGGGCCAGTCATTTTTTTTTGTTGTTTTTTTTTCTAGTTCATATACTTATGGCCTTTTGGACAAAACTGATCCGATTTCTCAGATTTAGATGATTATAGCACAGCAGTATTATATTTATTTCCTTATTGAATTTAACGATACACTCTTTTAAAATTATGAACACGAAATATCGAAAAAAAAACTGTGAATCAAACTCAAATGAAAAATTCCAGTAAATCTCCTTAACTGTCTTACAGACATACACTCAATTCATCAATCGAAGAACTCGTTTATACACTTAAGTTCACATACGAACGTACGGAATCCGATCTACATATACATGTTCAAAATAAAGAGACAATTTGAAACATATGTTTTGATCTAAGAATATTTTAACCATTTTTATGTGTAGATGCGCTGACATTGGCCGCCACTGTGGCCCATTAGCTCAGTTGGTTAGAGCGTCGTGCTAATAACGCGAAGGTCGTGGGTTCGATCCCCCCATGGGCCAAGTCTTCTTTTTTTTTCTAATATTTTCACAGCTGTTGCCAGTGTTATTTTGTTATACCCATTAAACCTTGATTTGTAGAATAATTAAACTCCCAAATGCAAGTTGTTTACATTTCCCGTTAATGCCAGAGGCAAAAGCTTCTTCATTTTTTCCTGGAATCATTCATAACCTCAGAAAAACTGTGTTAATCAAGTTAATTTGCACTCATTAACCTTGCTTATGGAACGACTAGAACTGAGAGCAACCCCAAACCTTAGAACCTACACGGAATTTCACTCCCAAATCAACAAGTGGAAACTTTCTTCCATCGCCACGTGCTACTTGTTGAATAATTTAAAAAAAAAATCTAATAAATTTTTTTTTGCTCGTCTTTTTGCTCTACAACCCTCTTCATGTGGAAGCTTTCGCTTGTATACGAATGGATTCCCCGTGATTTTGTTTACATTTTTTCACTTCCCTGTACTAAAGATATTTATGTAGAACCGCAAAGCGCCAAAGATTAGCAGCGCAGCGAGTGGATTTCTTTTTCTCATTTCTTAGCGCCTAGTAGCGAAATTTCTCTTTAGAACGTTCTGCGAGGAATTCACTGTGAGAGTCAAGCATGTGTTATCTCTTTTAAGTCGCGTCATCCGTTCGCTTTATACTATTTTATTATTATTTTTTAATAAACAGATAAAAATTGGGTCATTAACATGAAGCAGATGTTGGAAGGCGAAACTTTCTCATCTTTGCGATTTATTTTTAGACTCATCACTAAGGAACCCCTATCTAGCGACAACAACAACGTAGCTTCCACCCCTAATTGGAGAGGGAAAACGAAGTCTCTTTAAATAAATTGACGTGGATTTCAGAAATCTAATTACAGGCAAAATCATTGCGCTCCCGGCGGCGGCAAGAGCAAAATAATTTAATGAGTTTCCTTTTATTTTCCTCCCTTCAACGAATGAGTTGCGGTGGTGCTTTTTCCCCCCGTTCGTTGGTAATGAAATTTAACTTTTTTTTTTCCTTGCGTAGGTATTTTCGCCAGCAAAAGTATCTGGAAACTTGTGTATTAGCGAAATACGAAATACGAAGCAGATGTTGCGCTTTTTTTTGCGGCATTCAATCAATCATAATCTTTGTAAATATACTGTAAACCGCAGACAAGCAAGAAGTGTCTTTACTTTCACAAAAGTGCCTATCCGTCTACAAGGGTACCACCTTTCTTAAAGTTTTTTTCTTTTCCACTGCAAAGGAGCACGCTTCAAAGTGGGACTATAAGGATCTAAAGTGTTCTTGTCAATGTCAGCTAAAAAAAAAAAAGAGCGAGCACTTGTCATTTGTTCAGATATAGCAAATATGCAGCTACTTTTTTTTGTTCAGAATGAGATACTTCATGAAAAATGGGATACCATTACCGTGTCGATGTGTATGGAAATCCTACTAGAGGAAAGCAATTTGTAGGTAAAAATGAGATTTTTTTCTTTTCTGACTTTTGGAAGTTTTTCCTCTTCAAAAGTGTGTATGGAAAATTTGCCTTAATGATTTGAATAGAATTGGCTATACTTTTCTTAAGGAAACTGAGGAGGAAACAAATTTGCCAACTGGTGCTGCGAAAGGGATGAGACTGCTTGAATCAATTTCGATGATTTTCACGACAGACGAAATTATCAAATCGATTTAGTGGCTCTTGAGTTGTCGACATGCTACAAGGAGACGACATGTGACAAGTCTTTAAGGAGCACATTTGTATATTGAAAGTGATGAATGCATTGAAAAAAAGGAGCTAGGTCAACTGTCAAGTTATCAGAGTACCCTGTCGCTTAGTAATGCATGAAGATACTCCTATTCTACTTTTGTTTGCAATGTTCCCAGACTTCCTACAATTGCACGTTGTAAAAGTAGGCAAGTACTAGTAGATGTCATAGTCATACTGAGCCACCAAAATCCTTTGTCATCCTAGCATTGTGTAGAACTTGAGTGGCTGCCATTTGGCGATAGTAGGGACATACATATATACTGAATAAAAGGTTCAGTGCTCAAGTCCAAACCACGTGCATTCACTTTTTGCAGCAATAAAATTAAAAAATTCTCTCTGAAAGCGTTTCGACATGAAAGGGAAATACTGTGAACTATAAACAAATGAAAAAAATAATTGGGATTCTCCTTAGTCAATTTGGACACCACCCATAGAGGATAAATATGAACGCTTGTGGCCTTTATATCAGCCAAATAGCAGTCTTTGGCATGTGTTGACCATGATGACGCCTTCGTATGAAACTATGAATTCTTTTCGGGTGTCGAAATAGTATCTCGACTGAAGCGTTTCGGCTTTAAGAGATCCGGTGCGAATCCGGGAACTTGTCTGTTTCGAGATCATGCGGTCATCATTCTCTCCAACTTATGAGCTCCTTCTCATCCTAAATCAAAAGGTCTAAACTCCCCACTGAATGCTGTTTGGAGGCCCAGTCATAAATAAACTCCTTACTGACGTTGCTGATAGTCCTAGTGTCTCAATCCTTCACTGGGCTTGTCGATGTGCTGACATTTGTCACGTCTCACACCACAATGCATGTCCTTCAAACAAATTTGACCTTTTAAATTGGTTCTCTGTACTGCTGTGGCCGCTCCAATGCAGTATAGCTTTGATTGCTATGCTCTCGTCGATTCGAGTCCTGGAGTCTGCCAGAAGTCAAGCGTGGAGGCTTTTCTCTATTCTACCGTCAAAGGCTCAGTTTATAAAACATTTATCAGAGCAATTTTCTAATTTCGTTAAGTCATAGCAGTTGATTGCTTTTGCTTGTGAGGCTGAAATTTTCGGTCAGGATCTCTGAACCTGTCGCTACTGTATTTTGTAAGTTTGAACGGATGCAGTGATAAGGCCTTGAAAGATCGCTATGACTGCAAGAATGCATTTCGGTTTAAAGAAAATCACTCACTTCTAAGAAAAAACTACCCGACATCCTTTCTCAGTTGGAGCACACAATCAGTAACTCGTTAGATCAGTCTAGAGATTCTACTTCTTTAGAAAAATGAAACATAACTTCGATCAAAACTTTATATTTGAAGACAGCAATGAATACCCTACTTTTGCATATCGTCAAATAGTAATTGATGGCAGTGTAGTAGACGAATTACATTAGTCTCCCGTACCAACAGTTACCGATACGTATCCCTTGTTGGGTACAAAAAGGCTTATTTTCTTTCTATTTTAATAAAATTGTCTCTCAGAGGCAAACAAAAAAAAACAGTCATCGATAAATTTGCGTTTGGCATTAGTTTTTCTTTGACAAATAAAAGTTGTCTTTACTTGAGACAGAGTCTACCAAAAATAACTAAAAGAATCCAAGGATAATGTGAACCTAAAAATATCCCTACAAATAGCAGATGTCTTGGTCGATAATAATGAGAATATTTATGAATATGAATATGAACAGTATCTTCTCGTTCTATCTGAACTGTAAGTAAGTCGATTCGGTCAATAGCATTTGCTCACGTATTGTAGCAATGAATGTCCTTTTTGCGACCTCAACCGTGAACTTGACTTGCAGAAGCAGAGAACGTAAAACGAAAGAAGGGAGTATGCTTAGTCTATTTCAATAAATTATCATCGATTATGAGAGTAATTTATCTACTTTTTGCTATATTGAGTGTTTTTAACTCTACTATGGCCCAGGCCCAAGTTTTTCGCATTGAAAGATGCCCTGATGTGCGGGTGCAAGGGTTAATTGATGTCGAAGGATACTCGTAAAAACTAGCAAATATCTTTGTTTGGGGTTTTTTTTGTCGGTAAATACATCATGTTTAGTGCAAGCTGGGTGTACGAAATCTATTTTTTTGATGAATTTTTGTTTGGATGTTTTCAAATGCATTTCTGACTGGCTAAATAAATCCAAGGAGCAACATAATTAGGGGAAATCCAGCAGTAAGTGAGCTTTGTTTGGTAAATGAGTGTAATGCATAAACTAGAGCAGCTTTTAATGATTTCAACATTTCAGTCAGTCTTTTTAGTCATTTAGTCATTCCCTGACTAGGACTGGGACTAGGTCACCATAGGAAGAACTCTTTAATTTATGAGAGTTTGCAGTGAAATGCGTCGCGAAAATTTATGTGTACATTGTGCATTGTTTAATTTTTGGATCATTGAAAGCATTAACCAGAACTTTAGCCTTGTGATGTAATGTTTCGGAATCCGGGGCAGTTTTAAATTGAATCTCATGTAGTTCTATGTTTTCGCGTAATGTTGGCATGTGCAAGCTCCAGCTCGGAAATTCATGCGTCCAATATTGTTTTGCAACGTGCTTCTTCTCGACTGTTCTGCGCCACCTTCACCTAGGGCAGGCATGTCAAAGATACGGCCCGCTG
Organism: Chalcosyrphus nemorum; assembly: GCA_949716465.1. Classification (NCBI taxonomy): domain Eukaryota; kingdom Metazoa; phylum Arthropoda; class Insecta; order Diptera; family Syrphidae; genus Chalcosyrphus; species Chalcosyrphus nemorum. The sequence goes on along the minus strand of OX454333.1, from coordinate 14,331,111 downwards.
GCCACGACTGGGCCGCAAGACAATAACATGTGACCCGTAGCCTCAACAATATGGTTGCAATCGCCTGCCAAAGTTCGGTAATCCCTAATGGAAAACCATTCACAAAAAATTGGCACTAGAGGAATTTGATTTTGACACACTTGGCCTAGAATATCCCGATGTGGTGTCTGCCTGATGATAGATTCCATTCCCTGGTGTATTTCGCACCGATTATATGTTAGAGCGGAGCAGTTGCAGCTTGGTTATTAAGCTGACAACATTGTTTCCCTAGATTTTGGATCACATGCCGAACGCATCTGCCTCCCTGCTGCTATTTGATTGACACCTTTCTCGATTGTCTGTCCTGCAATCTTGAGTTGAGCGACAGTTGAGCGGTTCAAGCAATCGTTCTGGGGCTCTTAAAGTTCTTTTGCTGTAGATTCTTAGCATCTCTGAGGATAAATTACTTCTTGTTTCTTTCGTCGCTAGTGCATTCGCTCAAACCTTCGCAGTATATAAGAAGACTGAGTTAACTACTCTGGATGTAATAAATTCTCCTATCGTAGACGTGGTCTCCCAATGGTTAGCAGTACTCGATAAATATAGCTTGCAGCTTGTTGTGTCTCCTTATTGCAGACCATATTCTAATGCTTTGCCTATTATCAAGTATAACTCCTAGGTATTATGTTCATTCCTTTGATGTGATACTTATCTCATGTATTCCCTTGTGGGACCTAGGGCCTCTACTACCCGCAATCGCGTACGGTTTCTGGCAATGTGCCTCAGTTCTCCCCAACTTTTTCCCAACTGCCGTGCGTTCATCGTGGCCGTTCTGCGCCATGTTCTCCTCGGACCGCCGGTTATTCTGCCACCCTGCGTTAACGGATTCTATTGCATAGCATGGTTAGCTATGGGACACTCACCTTTTCGAAACATGTGACCAATCCATTGCCACTTTCGTCATTGGATGATCGTGTATTGCTGTACAACCGGTAGAGAGAGTAGATGATTTTCTGTATCTTAGGAGTATTGTTGGAGAGTGACCATCAACATCACGAGAAGGATGCAAACGTTCGTTAACAGGTGTCTACGTAATTTCTTATGAATTTTCAGGCCCAACACCTCTACCAGAGAACGGGTCAGGAACCTTTGATGTGATAGCTTATATTTTCGATTCCTGTACATCCCTGTTTCACAGTTTTCCGTCTGTGCAAATGGTTACTAAGACAGTCTCTATTTCGTGGTCAACTTACTCGAGTCCCGTAAATACCAACCAATAGGCACTGCTTTCTTTGTAGCTGAATATTTAATATAGTAGCAATTCTAAATAGACACATTTTTTACTCCTCATGGCACAAAACTTCGTCGTGCATGATTGTTCAATAAGAGAGGTCCCAATACCGATCCGTGTGGGACTTCTGCAGGTAGTACGGTAGTCCTTTCTAGCGAATAATGTTCTTATATACCTATGACCAATTTCATCTTTTTCCTTTATCGCCTTGCTCTCTTGCTATGTCAAGTGTAACTCACCTTCAAATTACATCCAGTAATTTGTTTGTGCAGGCATGGATATGTATGTGCATCCCTTGTGATAGTTATAATTATATTTTACTGTTTTTTTTATCATCTCTCCAGAAAAAAAACATTTTTTTTCTTTTCAGCTCCAAACCCATCTTCAGCTCCCCACTCCAAGCTAACAACAATAAAATGGCTGCATCACTTCTAATTGCCTGTGGCCTCAACGAAAACAAACTCCCTCCCTACATTCACATAAGCGAAGAGTCCAACATGGATGGAGGCTTCCTAATCACCTCCATTCTTGGTCAACGTCTACGAGCACCGTACGTAACCACAGTTCTAGTCGGACTTCAACAAGGCTACCAGCACTACCTAAACGCCGGTATGCGTCTCGGCTATAACTTGACGTTATTCCTCGATAAAAAATTCTTCATAATCGATGCTCTAAAAGGCATCCACTATAACCAATGGAAATCAACATGGTTGACCGAAGGTGATGCCATTTCCAACAAAATGCTCGAGTGCATTCGTAAGAAGCTGGAAGCAGCCGACACGGGTACATCGCTCACATTCATCATCGATAATCTATCGATCCTTTTGAACTTGGGTGCAACCACTGAGGGTGTATTGCGGCTATGTCATGACCTACAAGCGATGGCGCTTGAGAATCCTGGCCTCACAATTGTCACCAAACTAAGCACCAGTGATGTACAGGAAGTGCTCGACAATAACATTACCAAACTGGCAGATGTCCATATCCGGGTGAAACAATTAAAAAGCGGTGTCTTCCGCGAGGTTGACGGCAAACTGTCAGTTGTGCGCGAAACCACAAACGGCTGCTACGAAGTGACCGAACAACAGAAGGAGATTTTGTACAAAGTGAACGAGAGAAGTATCAAGATATTTAGTCCTGGCGAAGTTGGTGTCAAAGTTTAAGCATTTTGTATAATAAATTTATATATATATTTTTTTCCATTAAAAGGTGTCCTTTTTTTTAATTTAAAACGAGAAAGTTTTTTGCGCCTGACATTTATATGACCAGAGGCGTTCTGGGTTGGTGTTCAATTCCAAGCACCCACTTCAGTAGATCGAAATCATAAATTCTGGTAGTCGTAGATTTTTGTTTTTATAGGGTGGAGATGGGGGGTTTTTTCCCGGTGTGTTGTCTATGAACAGTAGGAGTCTCGTGGTTTTCTTTTTTATTGAAAACGGAACAGCTATGGTGTGGCTGTGAACCCCACCCTAAAATTCGGCGTCCATTCATGCTGTGCATGCGATAAATGTCCGGGAGTGTATCAGGATTTATTGGTCCCGATGTGTGCAGTTGATTGGAGTTTAAGGACTTAAACGAGGCGTTTGTGCCAAATTCGAATGTAAATGATTGGGTTTTTAAGGCTTCTCAAGTGCGGAAAAACAAAACATTTTTTTTTTGATGGAATGATAGATCGAATGGTGAATGCGGTAGTTTTGAGGGTTTTATGTATTTTTGAGAGGATTTTTGTCGGGCTTAATATTTGTTTGTTTTTTATGAAGACAGTTCTGTATCGTTTAAGTTTTCTTCTTTTTTGTCCACTCAACTCTATAATTTTGACGAATTTACATATGTAATGCAACCTTCGGTAGGACCCAGAACCGTGCTTCCTTCAGGACTGCACTGTGCCAGATTATTCTCGGCAGCTACCCTAAGTCATAGACAAATCTAAATTAGACCGACAGCTTTGGTTCGTTTGACACATTCGCTGCCCAAAATCCGCTAGATTTTGTCATTGTATTCTGACAGTCAAGCAAAATCAATTGGGAGCTCACAAATTTCACACATGCAATTACAAAATCCGGCGATTTTTTTGACATCTATGGCCGCAGCAATTTTTTACGTACAATTTGTTGTTGGTAATGGAATAACAACTAGAAAAAAAAAAGTTTGCTCAAAAGGAATGAAAGAGATAACCCGACAAAATAATAGAAAGGTCTTGTTCACACGCTACTTCACATTCATTCACAAACATGGTAATTAGGCTATTTTCAGCACTAAGGGGGCAGGGGAAGTACGAGTTGACTGTCTTATTTAGGTTTGTCTATGCCCTAAGTTATAGGGTTATTATGGATTAGCTATGGAACTGTCACCATGTGTCGTTTTGGCCATAGACAAACTTATATAGACAGTTATCTTCTCATGCCTCTGCACGCACATTTCCTTAAATAGGTGGAGTCAAAACTTCACATCTGGGAATAAATACTGGCTGTCATTCAATTTATTGAATTGTCTATGTTAGTGTTTTATCGCTGAACTAAATTTTCGTCTTAGTGCAGAAAACACATTCCTTGTAGAATGCTGATTAGTATTACAGCTGAATGATTTGTAGACCCTGTGCCGGGCTACTTATAGATTAAGATGAACTGTCTATTAATATTGAACAAAAAAAAGTGTGATAAGTAAACACGACTCATATGTTATCTGTCAAGAATCTCATAGACAAGAGAGTACCTCCAAATGAATCACACCTCACACCATAGCACTTAAGGAACATACAGTGGTGGCCACAGAATTAGAAACAACACTTTCCAGCCCATATTATTGAATAGTTCTTTTATTGTAAGCTGTAGTGTGATTAGCGATAACTGTTTTTAATTAACTGTTCATGTGTTTATATCTGGTATATAAGTACATGAACTCTAGAAGTTTTCAAATTGCCACAATTGTATAAAATGTGGGCGAGGTAGCAATTCATTCTGGACATATAATTAGAAACGACAATTTAAAGTAAAAGAAAATTTTATGAAACATATTTTTTTGTGATGTGAGATATTTTTCTTTGTTTGTTTTTTATTACTTTATTGATTTTAATTATTACATATTACAAAAATAATAAAAAAAAAATCTTGCACTCCCGACCTTCATAAACTAATCGTTCAGAGCTACCAAAATGGGAACGAGTCAATGGCACTGATGGCGCAAAGGTTTGATTATTCTACGAAGCTTGTTTTCGGTACAATGCAAGTTTTTAAGAAGATCGGAAGGTTTAAGAACCCCAAAAGAAATGAAATCGTGCGACAAACAGCACAAAAAGAAGACAGACTGCTTTGTCGGATAAGTAGAGCGAACTCGTTTTTGGCGTCAGCAAAAATTAGGAAGATCATTGCACCCCAAATCCGTCAAAAACTCTGAGTCAGGACCATTAGGCGTTGTCTCTTAGAGTAAGATCATCGTAGATGCATAACTTGCTAAAAACCGAATGTTCCGACGAAGAACCTAAGGAAGAGACTGAGTTTCACAAAATTGCACTTAGGAAAACCATTGGAGTTCTTGAAAAATGTTTTTTGAATCAACGAATCCAAGTTCAAATTGTTCGGATCAGATGGAAAAGTGTACGTTAGGCGTTCTCCAAGCAAAGAGTTGGATCTAAAGTACACGTTTAAGACCATAAAGCATGGAGGAGGAAATATAAAAGTCTGCGGTGCATTATCTTGGTCCGCTGTTGATCTTTTAGTTTGTTTAAGAGGTCGAATGGATCAATACGCTTATAAAACATATTAGAGAACACAAAGAAACCATATTCCTTTGAATTCATACCAGTAAGGGGTGTTTCCCAACACGACAAAGATCCTAACCATACTTCACGAGCTGTGATGCGATGGCTTATGGATAAAAAGTCTAATGTTTTGGTATGGCCCACTCAAAGTCCCGACTTAGAACTTATTGAAAACTTGTGGACCGATGTCAGAAGGACATTAGAAACCAAAAAAATCGAGAATGCTGATGATCTTTTCCAAAACACTAAGAAGGTGTGTACGAATACACCACCATCAAGATGCCACTCTTTAGTGGAAAATCTTCAACAAAGATTGACTGCCATTTCAACAAATAAAGACTATCGCACAAAGTGTCAATATTTTTAAGAAGTTTTGTAACCAATTTTCAAAGAATTCTAACTTTTTTGCTATCGTTTCTAATTATGTGGCCAAGTCGAAAACAAGTAAATTTTTTGTTTTTTAATTATTTTTTCTTAATACCTAATTTACATATTTGTTAATATGTTGCAAAAATATCTTATCCTGTGACTTTTATAAACAACCACTTATTTTTCTCGAAATCGTTTTAAATAGATGTATAATTCGCTTGTTAGAGTTTAAGAGACATCGTTTCTAATTATATGACCACCACTGTACTTCCAAGAGCCCTTTCCTGCATTTGTCCAGAAATAAATATTTCAACTGATGAGTTTGATCCTTCTACCTCCTACCTAAAGTAAGCCCAGTAAATCCCTTGGACTTTTCGATACACAGAGATTGTTACTCGATTATGATTTTTCGACGTGGTCCAATATAATTCATACATCAATACTTTACCTATCGCCCTTTGAAAGCGTCTCCAAAGTAAGTATTAAATATCCTCAATTTGTGTTCTTCTCTGATAAATCCTTTAAATGGTTGGTAAGCTCTTAATTTTCTTCAAGAATTTTCTGGACAATGATAATGACAGAAGGTAAATAGGCGACGTAAAAGTATTATTGCTTAATGACTCAACTCTTTATATTGAAAGGACTTTTACAGGCAGATGAGGTAAAAAAAATATATAAATTCCTTGAAACGCCAGCAGACAATTATTCAGTAATTTAACTTGTAATCCTATATTTTTGTTGGGTCGGGGACTTTTCCTGGAATTCTCTTTATTCTGTTCACTTGGTCACGTTGTAGAGTACCCTTTTGTTGGTAATGATCTGAAAGTATGCATGTATGTATGTACATAGTAAGGTTCCTTTAATTTTGTACGTATGCTGTTAAATTAATCGCAACGAAAATAAGTTCGCTTATGTTATAGGGTTACCATGTGCATATGTTTTCTACTACCAAAAACATGTCTGGAAATCGGAAATTTGAGAACTCTAAAGCCGCAAGCTCTGATGGGTTCCCAACTGAACTTTTTCTTGTGCCAAGTCATCAGTCAGGGAATGGTATTATGTCACAAGACTGGTTAACTTCTTAGTTACTTCTGTCGCAGCTATATGGGTGAGGAGGAAGACTTCTTTGCAGTTATCTACGAGCCACTTCCTAAGATAAATTGATTGTCCTTTGTGCCTATATAGGCTGTGGCAACTGAAAGAACAACATATAAGATGGCTAGAACTTGAAGCAGATTCAGAAGTTTCAGGAAAATCTTTCGAAACTAAACTGGAAAATAAATTTGGAGCAAATTGATAGGACTCTCAATTATCTTGGTGTGCAAGCTGAGAGAAGGTGTTTCTTTGATTGATGCCCAGGTTCATTGCAGAATTCAGCGCCGCCTAGGTATAATAAGTAGATATGCAAGACCACATTAACTGGAGAGTAAACAAGGTCATGTCCGCCCATCAGTCTTTGCTCTCAACAAGGGACCAAAAAAGGTGATGCCAAATTGGCACGAATTAAGCCGTATGAAAAGTCAGTTATACTATTCGAACTATGTTCGGAGTAAATCTAGACTACAACCAACAGGTCTCTCGGTCTTTAGATGCTTACCTATAATAGCGCACTTTTAGCTGTGTGTACGTGTTCTCGGAACTACTACGTCGAGGAGGTTGAAACGGATTCAAACTCTGCCGTTTAGTACAGATCATTGTAATACTGTTTAATTCTTTTGTGTAAAAAATGGCATTCCATGTATTACCATGATCATCGTAGAGTTCGGCAAGGATCGAGATGTACTGCATCATATATGTATGTAAAAGCAACAGAAACAATGTAGGCTGTGTATATGACTTCTGTAGTTTCGCAGATCTAGTCAAAAATAGCCTAAGCTGTCAAGATGCTTCAGCCATATTCCTGGAGTCCAGTGAAGCTTTTGATACTCTTAAATACAATAAAATCATAAATGCTACCCAAAAAATCGGAATAAAAGGAAAGGAAGTTGATTGTCTAACTAGCTACTTGGGAGAAAAGACATTTCGTTTAAACTACAGCGGTGAATATAAAGTGCAGTATAAGGTCATGACAGGTTCCCAGCTTGGTCCTGTAATATACAAGTAAGGTGGTAAATGTGGAAAAAACAGTTTCTCACCGCCTACATGGATGACAGGGTGATTGTTATACATATACATTCCATTTGCCAGATGCAAATAAAATTGGCGAATAGTATCATGAAAATAGAAAAAGAAATGCATATCCAAATATCATATTATCAATCAACCCTTTTAAAGACTTTAAGATGTGCCAATATAGTGAAACAGCTCACAAGAAAAGGGACACCCTCAAATGCGCCAACTATAGAGGACTGATGTCTCATCAACATGGCGTACAAAATCTGCAATACTGTGTGAACGCCTGAAACCTTTTATCAACAGTCTGATTGGCCCCGATCAGTGCGGTTTCAGCCCAGGTAAGTCCACAATTGGCCAAATCTACACACTGCGACAGATCCCGGAGAATTTCAAGGTGGCGCGTACAACTTGAAATGCACCTCAACCAACTTAAAGTGCGCAACTGGAGGCAATTAACTACATATATGAAATTCCTTCTTGTTGACAACATATACCACGATATGACCTCGTTCATCTCTAAGCTCATTTTGACCGCAGATACTATAAGTATGTCTTCTTTAATTCTTGTTTACTAGGGCGTATGTGGAACATGTATTTATACTTCCAAGGACAACAAGTGTTGATGAAAAGTTCAGCTGTGCAGCTGTCCTGTGTCACGTAATACCTCTTGATTGATTGGCATCAAGATACAGAATACATATCAATGCTTTTTCTTACTTAGTGATGACATTGAAACTATACTATGTGCTAGAATAAGTTTGTAATGTCAGTCATATCCTTCATATACCCGCAACTCTTGCATCTTGCAATATTAAACAAAGCATTCAAAGTAAAAATTCATTCAAAGGTATCAGGGGTGCTTGCTTAAAGTGACTAATTAATTAAAAGGTCGTTCATTCATGGCATAATAGAACAGACGGGCAACAACTACACATTTCAAAACATTCCAATCAGCTTTTGCGGCGAAATGGAAGCTTCAAACTTCCAATAAAAGTTCTCGCAAAGCTTTTTCGACATTCCAGTCAGCAAATACATACAAACTTACTGAAACACACACTTAAAAAAATTGTACTCAGCCAAATGATATTCATGGAATGTTGTTTTGGAATTTTTAAATTTATGAGTATTTTTAAAGTTAAATGTTCACGAAATTTATTCGCATTCGTAAAGTTTCTCTTCAGTTTTTATAATTTAATAAGATTTTTTCTTTTTTGAAGAGGATTTTAATTTTTTTTAAAAACCCTTGAGACTCGAACAACTCACCACACCATCATAAATAGACTCGTGCAATTTAAATAAAAAAAAATCTCACAGAGAATGAAAATTACTTTTGAAATTTATCCTTCGGAGAGTTCTTCCAGTTTTTAGATACACGACGACACACACCAGAGGGAATTGGCCACAACAGCTTCCTGTTATTTTCTGTTTAAATGCGGCGAACATGGACATGGAAGCCATTACAGGATTATCGGAAGGAAGGGCAACCCGGTGAGTTAGGGATTTCTCAAAACAGGTGGTTCTCTGCTATTTATTTGTTTTAGGACGACGACGGAGACTACGATGTTAGTAAAACCCATAATATGGGATTAGGGAATTTTATTTCGTCCTTTGTTAAGTGGATAAGTGGAATTTTTTTTTCCAAGGGAATACAGGAACATTTGCACTGTTATAATAAAAGTAAATGTTAAGGATCCAATTTTTCGTACACAAAGCTAATTTGCTTTTACTACCGGATATGGGTACAATATAAATTGACACCCAATCTATTTTTTTTTTTTTTTTGTGTTTTTGAGAACCACCTTTTCGTACGGAGGTGAAAACTGATGCTATGCTGGAGCGAAATGGGATTAGAAAACAAGCAATGTGTGGAACCATATGACATCGAAAATAATTGGGATAATTTCTCTGTTCGAGGAAAGGTGTCGAAAGCAGAGTACGATGCCCAAGAGGAGTAATAGAATTTTAGATGATTTTCAGTCGATTTAAGAAGTATCAATTTATATTGTCATTTGAGAGCATTTAGTTGGGAGTTGACCTAGTTTTGATCCTAGCTGGTGTCGAATATAGGAAGAGGGAGAGTACAGTTCAATGGGAATTGATTATAGGTATGTATGCTAAGATTGAATTGGAGTACGGCTATTCGACAGCAAGACGCATGTAGGTTGAACGTGCCTTTTCATTGCAAGGAGAATTAGCAATGGCTTACCATTAACGCCTGCATTATACCAAGCTGAAGATACTCCACTCAATTTCCAAAAGAGATGTGTTCTACACTGTACCAGGTATTATAATCAGGCAACATTGCTTCGGTAGGGTACCTAGGTAGGTAGCACAATTGTTCATAAATGGGAATTTGCTCGGGGAATCAGGCAGTGTGAGTTATTTCCCAACAATGCAAGTGTGTTCAAAGCCGAGTTTTTAGAATAGTCAAATCCTCCCGAGAATTATACAAAAAACATGCAACCACGAAATCTGTCTTATCCATTACAACCAGTTCAGAGCTGCTGAGGAGCTGCCAAGAGTCTCAAGGGTCAAACCAATCAATGAGCAACTGCTAAGTCCAAGCGCTCATTAGTCTTCGTGCATACAAAATGTCGTAGAACTCCTAAAACTCGTAGTATCAACACAGCAGACTGACAGGCTTCAGTTGGGTTTTCAAAAAGTATAAAATAAACCACCTACATAGTTAAATTGTAAAAAGACAACATCGATGACAGAAACACCCCGCAGCTGTCAACAATCACGAAGATGCCAGGCATTTTTGACAAATAAATGGAGATGTGGAAGTTTTGAAATTCATCTGGAAACCAGCGGTCTATAAAAAAAAAGATTTTGACATAAGCCTGGGACGAGTTCAGTGAGAAAGTTTGACAGCTGTTGAGGTAGAGAAAAAAAATGTACTAGATTTCTCATAAAAAGGAGTAAGCGTTAAATTACATTTTTATTCCAATTAAAAAAAGTTTTACCCTCTCCGGAAATTGATTCCTGGTTTTCCTGGATTTGATTTTGATTCAGTAGATATATGTATATGGCTCTAAGATCTTCACATTTTATGTAATGGAAAGACTATCAATTCCTTTATCAAAAATGTTATTGATTTCTTAAGTCATTGCTTAAAAGTTCGACCAAAATAGTTTTGTTTTTTATAAAACTATTTAAAAAAACGATCAGTGCATAATGAAAGTAGTTCTCCCGGTTCATATAATTTTTTCTAAAGGTTCAATAACTACTAGATAGCTACATATATTGCTTCCTATTTATTTTTTTTGTTTTCATTTAATAACTTATAAACACATGAAATCAGTTGCCTTCAACTCGGAATGACACATGCATCTTGCACTCTGAACTATATGACAACCGAGAGTGCATTCAGCTCACTATGATTCAATTTGTGCATAATTTCTTATTAAGTTTGACAGACTGACTTCACGAGTCATACCAGTAATTTAAGGCTTGACTAACTACTTAAGTAGATTCACTATCTCGATTAGTTGATTTATTGACAGGTATTGTCAGTGCATCCGCAATGAATAGCCACCATATTCAAATCATGACTCTAATTAGTCTACATTGGAACATGAATTTGGTTGCACATCATATCTGACACCAACAACAGTGTTGTGTTCATTGGCATCTCCTGGTGAACATGCCAACTTAGTGTCTACTATCACATGTCATTGACGATCTAATTTGATAGACAGCCGTTTAACAACTGGCTTGTATATATGACAGACACAAACATCCGTTGATGGCAGTAAATTTCCATTAAATTTCCATATCAGTTAACTCTAAGGGGATATATGTGCGAATACCCAAATCGTGGGATAAGCGATTTATTTTTAACATGATTTCATGATGTTTCATTCCATCGTGTTTCACTTTGTCATTTACATCAGCTGTGTGGTTGTTTTGACATAAATACGATAGAACATATTGACAGAACGTAATGAAAACTTTACGTAATTGCATCCGTTAAGGTTTAAATATTAATTTTTGAAATGCAGCTGCTCAGTATTACGTTTCTGTGGTACTCTGGTGTTTCTTGCACAATATCTACCAACTTCTTTACAAAGAATAGAGTCCGGTACTGATGAAGCAGTTGTTAAAATCAAAAATTGGCATGATTCTGGGGTCCTTGTACTAACTATGATCCCTTAAGATACCTGTTGATATTTTCGAAAATATCGCAAAGGATTATTAGGTTAACAAGAGGCAGGTGGTCCCACAAACTGACTGCCAACTTTGAGGTCAAAAAGGTTGTTGGAATATGGTTTGTACATAACATATCTTCACATATTTGTAGAACTTGCCCTTCCACCAAGAATGATCAGAGGAAGAGGAAGTCGTAGTGTAAGTGATGTCTTAGGGGAGCCACTTATCAAAGAGAATAGTGAACCTATGCCTCCTTCTGACATCCTTCGGAATGTCTTTCATTGCTGCATCAATATGAAGAATTGAATCGAGGTTTTTATATTTTTTGGCCCATTTTTTATCATCTACTTCAAACAGGTGGTTTTACTCGGAGTAATAATCATCTTGAAGCCAAGGAACAAATGATTCTCTAGCTATTACATACTCAAATTTTGCTAAAAACTCAATACTGTTCCAATTTTACTTTAATTAATTGAACTGTCAAATTATATAACAGAACTTTTAATAAGTTCCTGGGCATTTCCTTCTAGGCTCACTGCCAGAAAATTCATTCACGTCTGTTCATTTGAACTCAAACACTAATTGCGAAAGAAGTCAAAGTTTTGGGTGTGTATGTATGGCAAGAAAAACAACTGTATTTCCCTCTTTGTTGGCATCATGTCCAGAATCACTGGGGCCAGGCAAACACCACGTCCGAGACCACTTTATTTGATGACCAATGTACAAAGAACTCCACTCTTACGTATGTCCACCTGCTTGTGATGTTTATCGTGACCCCCCTCGTCATAAAGAGGATGTGGAAAAGTTTTCTTGTGTATATGTTTGGGAAGAAGAAACTCCTTATATCAAAAGCACTTTGCACTCAAGTCATTCAGCTAGCCCCCAGCTACCAGAAGAAAACGAAAACCAGGCTAACTATGGGATTGCATTAGCATCACGTTTTTCTTTCGAAAAAAATGTGAGATTCGTGATTGTGTCGTATCGTATTTCACTGAATACGAGAGTGCGTCCGCCCGTTTTCTGTCATCGTCCAGTTATGTGACTTGGGTGAGGGTATGGGATTTTCTATCGATTTTGATATGCACAATGTAAGGAAGCTATTTCAATGGTAATAGATGACTGGTCGACGAGGTTTATTGTTATCCATTGGGCTAGGTTTTGTATCGCATGTGGCGAGCGCACAAGTTGAATTGAATGAACGATGCTATGATGAATGGATTGGACGGGTGAAAAGAATTATAGGAAATAGAAAAAAGATTCAAAGTTTATGGGAGTTATTAAGCCGTAAATCTCCGTTTGAAGGGCAAGGCTGTTAGCTTGGATGTGAGATGAATCTCTGAATATTTAATTAACAATATTGTGTAGCATCTTCAAGAGAGAGATTTCCAGTGATAGTGGTGAGGGGGTCATTAAGAATTGACACGACATGGAATTTGTTCCTTTGTATTTTTTGCCGGTTCAGGTAATAAATTTTTGCTGGTATATACTGTAATTTATACACCTATTAGAGGTGTTTTAATGTTTAATAGAGTTTCCTGTAGAATGAATGCTGCTGAAGAACGCACAGTTGCCCTATTGCCAATTGAGAATCAAAAGGATTACCTTTCTTTCAGGATAAGAGAACTCACTAGATTAGGCGTCATGAAGCTTAAGAGGCATCCTGAATAGATCTGTTGTGCTATGCCACTTTGATTGTTTTAAAAAGACTAAACGAAATCTAGTTCATCAATGAAGCTGAAAATAGTTAGAGCTTAAGAAGAGGTGACATCAGAGGATGAAGTAAGGCCTTTACAAAGTACTTAGACCTTAGCTGACCTATCATCGCCTTCAGTGTCTTGAATGCATTGACTGCACGCGCGTTGGACTGTTGCTCAAAGGGTTCCAAGTTCGAATCCATAAAAAAATCATCAAATGTTTGGCCCCCACTGGTGTCTTCCCTGCTGTGGTACATGGTTGCGCGTCTATTGAGCAGTCTGAGTCTATGCTTAGACGTACGGTGACGATGCTACAGTATACTTACTGCCAAATCAAGCACATAGTGTATGTATTTGTGCTGACGCACCAAGGACTCTGCACATGAATGGTGAATTGTGTACTAGGAATGGCCTTTATATTTAGGTCTGCTAGCTCCAATCTCGTCCTTCCCAGTCTGACGAAAAAAGAAGTCTAGCTTTTAAATTATTTGTTAAATATCAGCCAAAATTGCTCACTATTCTGTACTTAATCTGTAAATTCTTTTATAATTTCAACTTGACAGCTGTCCCAAAATGAAAGTTTCATGCGTGACATATGACCGACTTCCACCTCCTACTTGCGCATGTATAAATACATCAACCAAATATATTTCAGAATATTCGCCTACATTCCAACCTCTCTACATTGAATCCGCCTCTGAAAAATCAGCGTTCAATGATGCATCCACTGAAACACATGAATTTTCCCAGTGAAACCGAGACGACCACTGAATCCCTATGACTTTTCTCATTAGTAAAAAGCTGACTACATAAAATCCCGTCGAAATTGGAAGCCTCGTATCCTTTTACGGCATCGTAATGTAATTTAACATGCCCACCACCGAACCACATTTCACACACGCCCACATTCAGCCGCAAGTTTCCACTGCTGCTGCCATCCTGGTTACAATTAAACATTAAAGCCCCTCGTAAGCTAGTCAACTAACTGCTGCCAGTTGAAACACTTTCGGAAAAAAAACCCACAATATTCCTCGCTTCAGTACCATTCAATCCCAGAATTTAATACCGAAAGCACGACAAGCATGTTCCAATGGACATTGAGTGGGTGGTTATACCTATTCGCGAAATCGCCACCATGAATTAGCAAATTGAAGAGCGATCATTCCGTAAAATGGTTTCCAAGTCGAAATGAAAACATAGAAGTGGTCATTTTAATGATGCCACCACCAGCAACAGCATCAACAAAAACAACGCCCAAAGTGTAATAAAGAAGTAATTCCCTGGAAGAGGAGCAACCGATTTTGTCCAATGTCATGGTCCTAATGCTGAATAAATGAAGCAATCCGATTATGAATTTGGGTCACTTAAGCGTTAGAAACGTGAAACGAGATACCCATACTTCGAAGGGATGAGAGCGAAAAAATATGTCCTAGTGTAGTATGTGCTTATCTGTGAAGTCCTGCGGCAGTAATGATAATATGTAGATACTTTTCTAAGCGGAAATATGAAACGAGATTCGGGTAAACAAAGTAAGTATTATGGTTGAAGGGGCGGAAGATAGTTTTGAAATATAATGAGTTTTTTTTTCTCTGACGAAAATAGATGCAAAGTGGATGAGATAAAAATAAAATAGGGAGCTCTTTGAGCAAAAGAGCATTCAAAATGAAACGGAACTTTTACTCCATGGTATTTTTTTGTTTCCCTTGAAAACTCTGCATAAAACGAGAATTTAAATTCGGATGCTTTTAAATAGATACAATTGGCTACATACTCCATGTCCAGCGGCTAAGTTTAGATGGAATTTTAATTAGCTGTTTCTGTTTACAAAAATAAGATCAAATAAAAATTTGAGGCAGGCATTACCACCATAAAAAAAATTTCCAGGTGCAAGGCCATCTGAGAGTCATGTGATTTGTAGATAAATGTTTTTCGTTACGTCGAAAAGGAGAATATTACGAATGTTTATAATCCCACTTGTGGTACTCTTTGGCATTCTTGCTAAACAGATATTGCGTCATTAATTCATAAATCAATTCAAGAACACTAATCAACTAAAATACGCAAAATAGCTTTTTAGAGTGAAGTATAGTTTTAGAATTGCGCGTGGCAAAAAAAAACAAAATCTCACGCACATAATGTGGAGGAAAGCAAGATACAAATTCAGAGAGAAAATGCCTTTAAAATTACGTCAAAGTTCTGCGATTTTTGGAACGGCCAAAGCAAATTATTCAAGGTTAATATGAGGAAGTTTTCTTGTGTTTATATAGGTTTCCAATAGGAACTTGACAACTTTGAAATTTAATTTGTGAACGCACTCTTTCACTAATCATCAAACTGTCACTGTCAATTTATTTAGTAAACTCAACATTTCCATCATGGTAAAGTACACGAACGAGCAACGTCTACAAATTATAAAAATTTTCTATCGATTCTCGCACTAGTAGAAAGGCAATAACAAGTTTACTGCAAAGATTTGAGTCTACATATTCGTTGTGTGATGTGTCAGTGTCAGTGAGACAACAGGTTGGTGGAAGTGTCAAAAATATCGCTGCCGTTCAGGCGTCCGTAGAAAACAATCCTAATCAGTTAATTCCACGGCGTACTCAAGAATTGGGCCTCGCTCAGACCACATTATGGCGTATTTTGGGTAAGGATCTTGGTCTACATCCATACAAGATCAAACTGACTCAAGAATTGAAACCGATGGACCATTTGAAGCGACGTACGTTCTCCGCTTGGGTTCTGGAGAAGATGCGCCAAGATGATGAATATCATCGAAAAATCAAACTCATTTTTGGTTCAATGGGTTCCTCAGAAAGCAAAATATGCGTTATTGGTCGGGTGAAAATCCACATCACCACTACATCCACTAAAAAGAACTGTATGGTGCGGTCTTCATGCCGGCGGCGTTATTGGGCCATATTTTTTCGTCGACGAAAACGATCCTCACGTTACTGTGAATGGTCCGCTTTATCGCGCTATGATTACCTATTATTTTGGCCCGAATTGGAAGATATGAACTCGGACGACATGTGGTTTTAAGAGGATGGTGCCACAAGCCACAAAGTACAAGTTAAAATCGATTAATTGAAGAGTAAGTATGGTGAGCGTGTTTTCTCAAGAAATGGACCAGTCGATTGGGCTACGTGGGCTACGTTAAGTCACTGGTTTACGCCAACAAGCCGACGACATTGGAAGAGCTCAAGGCCAACATTGAACACGAAATAGCGGCCGAAATGTGTGGCCGAGTCGTTGAAAACTGGGTCCAACGAATCGCCCGCTTCAAACGTGCCCGCGGTGGCCATATGAACGAATTGGCTTTCAAAAATTAATTACATATCTATACCATCGTATCTCTGTCCACTTAAAATAACAAACTACACATGGAAAAGGATAGCCTATCCCCCTATCAGAAACTTGGTCTTCTTTCCATCCACATGGTCACTATGACATGGATGGATTTTTTTTTTTATCTTCACCTTGCCCTTCCAAAAAAAAGTTTTTATCATAACAACTCAAACACATACTCCGATACAAAATGCAATAAATTTATCCAACATGTGTCACAAAGGACATCATCATAAATAACCAATCAAGGCACATCTATCTGATAAACCATCCCCACCCTAATATCCTCCATTTACGAGATTATAAAAAGAAAAAGAAAATCACGATAGATTCTATCCATTTAACGAATTATTCGTAAGCAATTATTTCTTATGTTCGAATCAAACGCAATATCATGAAATGAAAGGAGCATTAAGATGGAGACATGTTTTTCTATCGCACGCCTACTCTCCGATCAGATTGAATAGAGAAAAAGGTATCCCCAACCCAAAAAAGACTTAGCACACTATTAGCAGATGGAAGTTAACTTTTTATCTTTTTTTTTTTACAAAGTCACCAGACAGAGAGTCAAACTACAAAAGAAATGTACAAAAGGACATCGCCATATCTATAGTCGTCACATTTGATATGGCAAAATGTCACGTAAATTGGATTGAATTTCAAAGTCGATACACGGTCTTTCAATCCCTGTAATTTTAAAAGTACTATATCGTATGAACAAAAATTATCTGCAAAAACGATAGAAATTATTGACAAAAAAATGGAACAGAAAAAAGGGTTCATTGAACGGCAAATGCTGTGCGGTGCACATGCAAATTGAATCAAAGAACGACGATGGAAGCAGTTCCTTTAAGCTTTTATCGGATCGGAAAAGATGTCTTTATTGGTTGGGTGTAGTACAAGTTGAAATGGATGCCTACCACGATTGAATTCACTGGAAGGATGATGAGAACTATTGTCGTGCACGTAGTCACTGTACAGAGGGACACCTTTCATTTTCAGTTAACAATGGCATGTTGTTCCTTGTAGCTTACTTGTCAATAAAGGCGTCTACGTATTCTAATGTAATGAAAAGTGTTTTGTATATCGTTGAATGAATTCGGCTAAAAAAGATAAGGTTTAAAACATTCTATAGCCAATTTCGTATTACATCCAGATAAATACATAAATAAAATACTAATCACAAAAAAAGGCAATCGATAGAATGCAATTGGATTGATTTCATGTCATTTTCACTGACAAAGTTATTCGCCAATCAAGAGAAGTACAGAATATTTGGCGACGGGCACTCAGAGCAGAGCACTTTGGGGAATAATGGGTACCCCGTTCAGTCACCCCGTGCCTTAAGAGTATAAGAAAACATTTTTTTTATAGATACTGGACATATTGTTAATACTGAAATATGCCCCATCATGACTCCGATTATGATAGAAAGGTTTCAGTCACAGCGATGCCAGATGTGGGGTTTTTCAATTTTGTCCTTCCATATAAAAACCTAGCAACACATTTTCTACAATAACAATGCTGACCAATTGAGGACATTCTATCAGAAAAGAATGAACGAGTTCTAACAAATATAAGACGTTTCAGCAGATACTGACATTTACTGACATAAATGGTGACAGATGTGTTTGTGGTGTAAACCCTGCATTACACCCAATTCAGAAGATTTCATATGTTGTACATGGAATTAAGAAAAACCAATTACAAAATGGGAAGTTTTTCAAAAATGTTCCCCAGAATGGGGAATTCGGCAAAGAAAAATTAGGCATCACTGTTCGGAAATGGATTTATCGAAAATAGCTTGCTTATGGTGAAACAAGTTTTTATGGAGATCTTATCTGGTATTTGCTTTTTTATATTTTTTTATATCTTCATACATACATATGTATGTATAACATTTGAGAACCCATTTGATCTCCAAAGCCAGTTTCAATCAAGGTTTCCGATATCCGGTTTTTCAGCATATAAGCCATCGAGTTTCTTAACAAAGTTGGAAAATTGTCTTAATGCTATTAAAAGACCAATGCTTTGTTTCATGCTCTGCTTAGGGGTCTAAAGTCAAAGGTACCTATCTATTTAAAAGACTAAAACGTGAAAATACCTCCGAAACTTCCAGACTTATACAGTATTTTCCAGACCAATACACTTGTCAAGAAACCTTCGCAACTTCCATTAGGGAACACTATCGGTGGCAATGTTCAAAATACTTACCGCAGATGGGCTAATCTGAAAGGATACAGTGTGTTCAAAGTCTCTCGGGATTTTCGGAACATTGTCTTTTGATGAAGCACGACAGCAGATTAGAATTATCATAAGCTGACATTGGTAAGTATTGCGAAGACTTCCAATATACCTGGGGAGCTACTCCTTTAAAAATCTACAGGAGGTTGGTTTACGAAACGAATTGAAGAATCTACTCAACTACTGTAGGGTACTTGGTGACATGGTTAAGGTTTATTATTGCCGTTTATGTTGCCTTAGAGATCACGATGGGCCATTACGTGGCCCAACCTAATTGCTAAGCTTGAATGAACTATGAACTCACAGAATTACTTTCATGATTTTATCTTACATTGCTCCCCTTCTGTAGAATGCCCTGTCCTGCCCCTGTCCCTTTCACAAGTTGCAACTAGTGGAATTATAAGCGCATTATAAAAACATTCTTTAAATAAAAAAAATACACAACTCTCTGCGCCATTCCAAAGAATTCACATGAAAAATGTAAAGAAAACTCAACCTGCAAGTATGTATCTAATTGTAAATCCTTTTGAATTATAATACACATTCTATACCAATATTATATTCAAGCTGCGTATTTTTGGTATTCCTTTGAAAGCATAACCTATTGATGAAAGATGTCTTTTCAAAGAACATTCCAGTTTGCTATTGCACAAGTCTTGTTTGCAAATAAAATTGTCATACAAAGCCATTCCCATCCATTTAGCTTCTTCTCTGCATTCCGGATTGATCCTTCTATAGATAAAAAAAAACAGGAAGCAGTGCAGTTTCACTCAGTTTCATGTTTTTCTCATAATTCCTTTATTTTTTTTAGCTATGTTTTTGTTCATGCATTTTTCAATGGAACATGACACATACAGAATACTAACAAAGCAAAAGAAATCTAGGAGTAATATCCTGCGAAGCGCAGAAAAAGGGAAATTGTTCATTTAAAATTCAAAAGCTATTATCCACAACTTCAGTGTTTACTGACGATGGGTATTGCTGGTGGATAGAACTTTCTGGGGAAAAGTAATGTCAACTCATGTTGCCATTCATATGCGTAAAGGCACAAACAACATACGAGTGTGTGTATGTTGAAATCTTTTGGAATTCCTCCTAAATATGAAATTTCATGTACCTACATGGCTTTGATTATGGGTGATGATTCGATTCGATTCAGTGGGGATTCCTCGACTATTCCTACCTATTCATTGGCTTCGTCTACTTAATCGGATACATTGTGAGGGTTTAATACTGTCGAATGCAAATGATTTGAAGCAAACATTCTTTCTGTTTTCTTTCTTCTTCTTTATTCAGGAACGTGCATATTTAAATTTGCCTTTTTTTCTTGAGCAAAATTACCCCTGGGTGGGTGGAGTGGCGAAGGTTGAAAAACTCATGTAGACCGTAAATATTTTTATGATTTTTATATTTATAGCAGGCCAATATTTTTTTATTGGAAATTGTTTTTTTTGACAAAAATTATTCTTTACGTAGAAAAAATATTTTCTCTTCGGCAAGAGTACATGTATGTTTGCATATGAGAGGTGGATAAACATTGCTGTGCTGCAGTTTATATAAGGTTTACTCAAATGAATTGGGTAAACATGGGATTTGACTTACATTGAATCTAAGATAACGTGGGATGATTCTAAGTGTTGGACTATTAAAAGTTTAAGAACCGACTGATAGGTAAGTTAGGCTCTTCTCCTAATCCTGTGGTCATCAGGTTGGCTAGTGATAGAATAGTTAGCAATGTCATGTCAATACTGACATGATACTGTGAGGCCCATGGGGATGAAATGCAACCAACTCCTTCCCCTGTTCACATACTAATTCACTGAGTTGTGTTATACAAAATACTCTGATGATTTGAAGAAGTACAATAGGTATCTTGTTGGTACAAGTATGCAGCTCTGGCGGATTCACTTCAATGTTTTATTGTCTTCTACGGTGGTGTGACCCATATTGATCATTGTTCGTAGAAGCTGTGACTGTATTGTAGGTAGGCTCTCCGAGTAGGCTGTCCGAGTTGTTTGCTACATTGAGACTTCATTTGGTCTGCATGGTTTGTTCAACATTTAGTCATTTGTTTGTATGCGAAAGAAATAGTACAAGAGCAAGAAGTAGGCTTTGACCAAGCAAGAAGAAGACCGATTATATCCAGAACATGATCTCCAGTATCACGGCAGTGTTGTCTTAACCGATGATAAAACCAAACTAAATATATGCAATAGAATCGAATAACTCCATTGTATGTAACCTAAAGATCACACTGCAACTGTGAGCCTGTGTTGTTAAATGGATGCTGCTCGTGAATAGCGACTATTGCGTCTACATTAAAGGCATAAATTTTCAATGACGCATACGCATGGAATATCCTAAGCATCTACTGAACCCACCATTATCTCCAACGAGCATCATTATCTAGGATGAGATCTGGAACTAATAGGCGCAATCATACTACAAACAAAGTGGCCATACGCATATGCATGATCTCGGTCTTCTGAATTAGTAAAGTAAGACTCCAAAATATTTACTGTATATTCTAATTATCATCGAGAAGCAAACACTTACATCCTTCTTCAAGCAATCAAATATGTGCGCAGATATCTAATTTATCAGTATAACATGATGTGCTTCTTATACTCGAACATGTATTCAAATATTTCACAACCAACATCATGACGGGTCCACACCGTGTTTTCCCAGCTAACACCTGTGGCACCCGACAAACGAGAACTCGTATGCGTAGGATAATTGAGAGTTGAAATTGAGAACCATGTTTTCAGGACCTAAAACACCTACCCAGTCTACGAAAAAACCCAATATCACACATGTAAATGAGAAAACTGAACTCAACTACAAATGCAAATGTTTACTCTGTTGAATTCAGATGCGCTCTTGGTAAGGAGGGGAAGCCTTATGCTTCCAATTACGTGTATAAAAACTGCAACGTGTTGTGTATTTGGTCGGAGAAGTAATAAGGAATAAAAAGACATAACCGCAAGTGACATTCTGCGGTTATGACTATGCCTTTTGTTGGAATTGTTACCATTAAAATACACAATGATAACTTCTTTCCATAGCCATACATGGACACATAGAGAGAGATAGTTGGCCGTAATGCAATTAAGTGGGTTTGAAATGCTTCTAGGATATGCGGATGCGAAGACGACGACAGTGACTCCATGTAAACATTTTGTTGTGCAGAAATTTTCTATTAAATGATTTTTTAATTTGGTTTCTTCTGTCGCTCTATTTAGTTTTTATTATGATAATTGTACATATGAATGGTTTCTTGAAGAAAGTTGAATTGAAAGGAAGTCATTTAATGTACACATGTGTAGGAGGGAACAATAAAAGGAATGAATTTTTAGTTTGCCCCCAGTTACAGGATGATTATTATATTATTGTTATTGTTTGAGGTGAAGGTCAGGATAAGATGTGTTAAAGTTGACCCCATAGCTTTAATTTTTGTAAGCCGAATCAAATTAAATTGACTATGTACTAAAATCTTTTAACCTTTTTTTTTTTAATAAATTCTTCTTTATTTATTCCTCCAATTCATGATCTTTGAATTGTTCCTTTAAAGTGTGTGCTAACTTTCTTGATTCAATAATAATTGATTGAATTATGCTCATTCTTAAGAACCAAATAGATTCTACAACTTCAAGCAGAATGTATGGAAGACCTCTTTTGGGAGTTGATGGAAATGTGGAAGATGTGAGGCCAACTTCACGCGAAATATATGGAATACCTCGATTGGGAGTTAGAGGAACTATATACGTGCAGCCAACTTCAAGCAGAATGTATTAAAGACCTCTATTGGGAGTTTAAGGAAATGTCGAAGTTGTGCAGCCAACTTCACGTAAAGTGTATGGAAGACCTCTATTTGTAGTTAGAGGAACTATAGACGTGCACCCAACTTCAAGTAGAATGTATGGAAGGAATGTTTAAAGAAATGTCGAAGATATGCAGCCAACTTCACGCAAAATGTATCTATATAGTACATTTTAATGCAAATATCCTACCAAAAAATTAGTTTTCCATGACGTCCGAGAGGAATGTCAGATAAAGCTTCCTGAAATACATCTGCTCTCGGATAAGATTCTTTTATAAGTGGGGGAAAGTGTAACACGTACAACACGTGTACAAAGCCATCACTTGTGGCTTGCGCGGAAAATAAAGAAGGGAACCATTTGGCTAGGTCTTGTGATGACATTCCCCATCTGAGTTAGGCCGAGAATCTTTTGAAGGCCTAAAGTGCAACTTATCACGACTTCAAGAGACTTCAAGCACTTCAACTAAGTGAATACTGTCACTGACTTCAACTGAATTCAATCAGTGAATGCTAGTGACTTCAAAAACTGCAGAGCATTCAAAAAGATTGCATTCTTTCTGACTTCATTATTCTGAATGCAAAAATTGACTGCTGCAGTCATGACTTGAAAATGAATGGTGATTTATTTCTTTGCAATCTGAAGCCTTTATTGAAGTCATTGAATTGAAACAAATCTACGTGAATTCTTAGTATGACTGTGACTGTGACTCATGTGAATGAATTCCGCAATGATTGCATTCTTTTACAGCTCTGATTGTGAAGACAGGCAGAGCGTTAATTCCCGAATATGCATTAAATGGCTGCACACCGTGCTGTCAATCGCTGAAATTCTAACTTGCGTGTTTAAGCTCCCATTTGATCGGGATTTTCAGCTTTTAGAAGGAAATATGTCAAACGATCTGAAGATCTATTTTAGTTTGTCTTTGGTTCTACTGGAAGCTGATGTAAACAAACCAAATCTCTTTCGTACAGTGTTGACAGAGAAAACTTGAATCTGCGGGAAGAATCGTTAATAGAACTGTATTCAATAAAATGGAAAGTGAATTGAATTTCTTAACTTTATCAATCCTTCAATTCTAAAGGCAAAGTTCATTTGATATATATAGTATTTATTAAGTGCAATCAACTTATTCAGTGTAATTGTTAGATGAATGAACTGTCAGAAATGACACCTTATAGTTTTCTGCATATGGAGATGCCATTTTCTACCGAGAGAATGGAACGGAATGAGATGAAGCCGAGGTCGAGGCGATATTGTGCTTTGGGGTAATGGTTGATCCAAACCTAAAGACATGGGCAACGGCAAAAAACAGCTGACAGCCAAGACTTAAATTCGACGAAAAGAGAAGCGGTAAGAGCTTCCC
Organism: Chalcosyrphus nemorum; assembly: GCA_949716465.1. Classification (NCBI taxonomy): domain Eukaryota; kingdom Metazoa; phylum Arthropoda; class Insecta; order Diptera; family Syrphidae; genus Chalcosyrphus; species Chalcosyrphus nemorum. Next base: position 14,306,975 of record OX454333.1, on the reverse strand, counting down.
CTTCTGATAAGATAACTTATCATCAACGGTACATACATACATATGTACCTACTTGTAATAGCAAACATTTTTATATTTTCTAATCTTAGAGTGTTTGATTTCAGTTAAACTAAATTAAAAAGATACCACATCTATCTGCACACCAATCGCAGATGAAAAACATTCTAAAAGGAAAGATTCCATAAGTTTATTGATTTCAAACAATCACCCTCCACAAGAAGTCTTGCCAAACATATGAATATCATGAGGTTAAATATTTGTTCTTGAAATATGAAAGTATCTCGTAACACGTGTGTTTGACTTTTGCTGAACTTTATTTTCTTTTATACGAAAGCACTGTCTTACTATACATTCAACTACTTGAGAATGGCGATAAATTTGGAAAGTTATGTGCGTTAGTTTGCCTTTACAGGACTTTTATTTGTTTTCATAGAGGCGCCACGGGAGGGACACTTATACGCCTGGGAGGAAAAGGTGGTTGTAGCAAATAAATTCGTTAGGTAATGAGGTCATTTGCCGTATCAACATGTGGCAGTTGAAGGCATAGAAAGAGGCTTAAGGAACTAATTAAATGTAAAATATGTACAGAAAAATGTGAGGGCCGGAGTTATAGAAAACAATTTGAAGCTATTTGTTGGCCTTTGAACTTTAAGCTAGTAGGAAATCTACACCATTCATTTCAGCTTTAATGGTGAGCTCCAGTTCAAGTGCAAAATCACACATGTCTCTTATATGTGAGAAAAAGTGTAGATTATATTACTCAAAACATTTCGCGGAAGGACGTGACAAGAAGTCGCTAATTTAAGTACATACAACAATCAACACGAAGGATTTTAAATTTTGAAAGAACCCCTTTTTGTACCAATTCTACATCGTGATGTACAACATTACTTTTCCTGGGTGGAATTTTCGTAAGAAAGACATTAATTTTCGTTATTAATTTCATTCTAAAGAAAGTGCTTCGCAGACTGCTTGAGAAAACATGGAGATAGCAAGGCAGAAAGATAACAATGCCTTCTAATTGCAGTCTGCAGGCTGACATAAATTAAATTGAAATAGCTTGGAGTTCTTTCTTTGTAAATAAGGAATAAGAACATATTTAATATTCTAAGTGCGTGCAAGGAAGTCATTTTTCTTATGTTAATTTTTGCCGTGGAAAAGGAAGCTTATGCAATCTGCTAGTCGAATGCAAAGTTTTGTCTGAAATTTTGTCTTTAGCGGTCTGAATAAGAATTCCCGCAGTTCGCCAAGAAATAAGGGACCATCCCTCACGTGGAGTGGAAACAATCAGCAGCTCATTGCCCGTCACCATCCAAGACCATTGGTGTGCTGTGAAAATTGTTTTTACATAATGTGCTGAAAGGTGCTGAAAGGCTTTCCGAGGATACCTGGAGAAGGATCAACGAACGAACATAACAACGAACGAACAGCGTGCCTTGCGCAGGAGAGGCATTCCGGCAATTATTAAGGCTACATATGATGGACCCATCATGTCACATCTTGCACAGATGAAGACTGTCTGAGGAATTCGAGTTTCAAAGTGGGGTTCGGCAAGGCTGCATACTTTCACCAATACTGTTTTTATTGGTAATTAGCGATGTGCTGAATGCGGCCTTATCAACAGGAAATGGAGGAATACGATGGACTCTTATATCTGAACTCAAGCCATCCCGAATAAGCGGGTTCCATTGCATCGCTTGGTTAGCTCTGGGCATGTCCACTGCCCCTTTCGTCGTCGTATTGGTTGTGCCTTGTCCTTTTCGCCTCTGGGACAAAGTCTTGGAAACCGATCTCCTCTTCTTATTGCTTAGATCTAACCACACCTACATATTAAGCAAAATAATTCTTCGTTAAGTTATTGATGTCACCTTTGCTTATGAAGGTAAACGAACTCACCGAATGCACTCGATCGAATACCCATTTTTTTGTAATATTCTGCAACTAAATACATATGTATGCATGTACTTCAAACTTATCGGTCATCGGCTTTCAATAATAATGAAAAATTCCCCGATGAGATCACACAATCTCTGCTAAAACAAGTCATTACACTCGTACGAGTACCTCTTCATTTATCTTAAACACGTTTCGGCACTTTCCAAGAACACACACCAATCTGTTCCGTCAAAGACAAGAATTTTGTGTGCAAAATAAGTTAAATATTTTCTAATGACTGTAAACAAATAAAAAATAAAAAAAAATATACAAAAAGTTCTACAAAGGGGACACCCGGGTTTGAACCGGGGACCTCTCGATCTGCAGTCGAATGCTCTACCACTGAGCTATATCCCCACAATAATTCTCGTAGAAGTACTCTAAACTTGATTCTGTGCTCAGAAGTAATGCTCACATTTTATTCTTAACTCCCTATTTGTGGGACTGTTATCAATTTTGAATATGATGAGTGACATTTGACGTGACACAACAGCTCATCGACTATGTTTCCATAGAACACTCATATTTCATCGATGTTACATGCATCTCTGGCGGAAAGTCCGGAAAGTTATAATTTAAATGTCAACTTAAGTTTATTTGACAATCTTGTTGTAATTTGAGACATACTCGTAGTCAAATAAATTTACAAACTTGTGTGTGTATGTGGGCGAATTGAAGCGTGTGATATATTAAACGAGATCATTGTCCCACCTGTGTGTGTTTTGAAACACAGATGGGGAAGATTGACTGGAATTTGCAAACTTATGGCAATTTAATTTGGTAAATTATTGCCAAATGTATATTTATATGATGGGTGTAGTGTACACTGACGGAAGAGAGAATATGTTTTGCGTGTGGGTGTGCATTCAACATGCAACATGAGGTAATAGATACTAGTATAATCGGAGATTTATGGTCATAATTCTAAACTCGGGAGTGTTATTCAGGTTGACATTTTAAGAAGAAAAATGTGTGCCAAGAAGGAAAATAAATATGCGATATTGTGCCTTATTGTTACTGTTGAAGGGGATGTTACACTTTTGACATTTCTTCTTTTAATATGGGTTTAAGAAAAAATATATATAAAAATATTGCGCAGTAGGCATTTACGGGCTCATGTCTCATCCTCTTTTAACTCTTCTTCGTTTGTGTTCGCCTCCACAATCGCTGTCATTTGGGCAAGGTGACACAGTTTGGATACATAAACAGTGTAGTCTGGTTGTTTAAGTTGGGATATAAGACCCACCGGATTCCTTCATTTACCGCTGACAAAGTAGGACTTAGCTCATCGCTAATAACTTATAAAAAATAACCTAGTGTTGAACTAATACAGCCATGCAAAATCCTATTTTGAACCTCGCATTCGTAAGACAGCCTTCTTCAATGCAAAACGCAGCTCGTGGATCCATATATGACACAGCTTTTAATTTATCTGGAATACTTACTTACTTATGTCTTGTTGTATCCACTTGTGGGTCCTAGGGCCTCGTGTGCGGTTTCTGGAACTGTGGCTCAGCGCTCCCCAACAATTTCCCAGTTGCCATGCTTTGTTCTCGACTGTTCTGTGCCACCTACTCCTAGAACCCCCGCGCATTCTGCCATGCTGAATAAACGGGTTCCATTGGTTACCTACGGACCTGTCACCTCTTTCGTTGTCGTATGGTTTTGCCTATAGGTTCATGGCCCATTCTCTGATAAAGCTGTTCGTTTGACATACAAATCCTTAAGATATAGCGTAGGCACCTATTGAAGACCGTTTGCAGTGATAGTAACGGTCACTCTTTAGGTACCACATCCATGTAGCAGTATGAGTTCAACGTTGGAACGGAACAGTCGTGGCTTGGTGTTTAACCATTTCCTGTTGATAAGGCCGCATTCAGCACATCGCCTATCGCCTATAGTAATCCCAGACTAAAGGGAAATGACTACCGAAGATGCTTGGGAAGCAGTAAAGAATATTTTGGCAACCATTATGAAGGGACACCGGAGAAAGGAGCACCAATGATATGCAGCGTAGCAGGCGTTTTGCGGTGGGTACTCCCGAGTAGGGCTATCGCTAGTCAGCCATCATCAAAGCTAGACCTCCTTACATCAAACTAAATTAAGGAGAAATCCAATGAAAGTGAGATTGAACGGCTGATTGTTTTATATCTCCTAAATGTCAGTTTTCGATAAAAAAATTCTCAATTCAAGCAAAATTAAGAGGAATAAAGGTCACATTCAAGATAAATTTAAGTACTCTCTGACGCATAGCTATTCAAGACATCGGCCAATATAATTACACCTGTCCACGTCAAGGCCTCAACCAGACCTATTTCTATGCCTTTTGTCTTATGTAACAAGTAATCTTCTTAAAAATACAATCCCATTTGCGTCATACTGAATCACGTCACAAAAAGCAAAAGCCCAATAAACAAAAGTGTCCCAAGAATGCACGTGCTCAGTCAAGGGACCTTCAATCAACTCTTTAATTAATTAACTCTCGATGAAAATAAACACATCGCTTTGTTAATTTTGCTAGTCGCTCCATTAACCTGGTATCCTTCTCTTTCGCCGAACTATACAATACGTTCACCTCTCAAAAAAAAAAAAGCAATCATTCCGCCAAATCCAATTCTATTCGTAAATGCGAAGAGAAATAATTGGAAGAAAGAAACTATTCTCTCAGATGGTTCACGGATAGGAGCATAATTCTTAGCTACACGCACCCAGCACTTACCAGCGCCTGGTAAACAAAAGGAAATTGACTGCCATTAGAACGAAATGGTAGGTCAGGTCATCTGATAGCACAGGGCACTTAATTACAATTTTATCGAACGTGATAGCAATTGCACGCTACTCATTTGGCGTTCGATTGGGTTAATCCTCTACAAAGAATATAAACAAACTCGCGCACATAAAGACACAACCACCACCACCCACTTGAAGTAAGGAAAATTTATGAATCATTAAGTATCTCCTTACTTCTGCATGTGATTGCAACCGATTGCCAATATAGCGTCAGTCCTGCCTGACCCACAAAAAAAAGATACCAAATAGACGAGTATAAAACGATCTTAAAGGAATCTCATTATGTAAATGATGTTATGGTTTGGCATTGACATTATGTTCCGTCTCTCAAAAAGCGACCAACGAACCCAACCGACTATATTGTCCTTTCGTCTCATAAACACACATCACCTACACCAAGGGTCGACCTGTTAGCAGACCACATAAATTGCTAGTCTTTTTCTTCTTCTCGAAAAAAGGAGGAGTCGTCCTCTAAATATATCCCAAGGAATTTTCACTGGAAAATTAAATATGTCGAAAATAGTTTTGGAAAATATTCACTTTCTTCTCAAAATTGGTTGGAGTGGTTATATATTTTTGGGGACTGATTCTGTAAGGACTTCTAATTCACCCTCGATTGCCTCTTTGAAATGTTATTCTTGGTTTTGTGTGTTCATCTGTGGCTGTCGTGGAAAAGTGTTTTCGTTAGCATTTTGTCGGTTATTTATGTTTTAAAATATCCCTACAAGGATGGATTAAGTGCGTCGTCGGAGGATACTACAACAGAACATATTAACGGGATAATTTTAAAGAAACTGCAGAATCTTTGTCTGATGTTAAAAGTCGTAAGTGACATGAAATATTAGAAATAAATGGAAATTCTATGGAGTTCTGGAACGAAGGATGCAGTTAATAAGTTCAATGAGTTCTTTGCTGGAGTACTTTGGTGCTTGGGTGCTGTTTTCTACTCTATCTTGTCATGAAACCCCAACCATTTAGTTAAGAGATACAATGAACGGCATGCCAGAAGACGAATGGATTGAGCAGTGTGCGCCCGTCATAATTTTGTCGAACTCTTATGATGAACTGAACAAATGATATGGTCGGGAAGAGAAGCAGTGCAATAAACCATGTGAAGGGTGGTAGCATGACCAACTCTATAGCACCTTGAAGACAAAATGAAACATTCATCCAATCAATTAGAAGAATCTTGTCATTGAAATGACATTTCCCCTCTCGTAATCAAGCTTTCACTATCGAAACTCGAGATGACAGAACATCTCCTGGCACTGCGATGCTATTGTATAATGCCTCTTAGTGTCTCGCGCACTCTGGCTTACGCATTCGATCCCTATCCTAGTTGTTTCTACTATACCGCGAAAGAACCTCATTTCAACAGCTCTATTCGCCCGCGCCTCTATTTTTTCTGTATCCAGACTTCATGACCATGGGTGTGAGTTGGAACATGTACATGCTAAAGACTGCCAACTTAGTTTGAATGGTAAATTCGGCCTTTCTTGTAACAAATTCATCAAGCTCTCAAAATACGTTTTTCTAAAGCGGGCCGTAGACACTCGAATGTGGTGCTAGTAAACTTGGTTCGAGTAAACCCCACAAACAGTGAGAACAATTATTTTGAACTTAATTTTTCCTCGTGACTTCATTTTATGCACTCGTCATCATAACTAACCAAAGTTGATGAAAAGAAGAAACTTTGGGCACAAGGTAAAAAGAAAAGAATTTGACAGAGGAATGGTTGAAACAAGGGGAAACATCTACGTCTAACGCACATCACACTACCAACTGCAAATCAAAATGATGTGGTCGGGTAAATTAACCAGTAAACTACTTCGCAAATACTCGAATTTGGTTCGTGGTACACGTAGCTCCGCCCTCGAACATTGAAAAATATTAAAGTACTTTTGACATTGGTGAGACAGAGTTTTTGGTTTACGCGAACCATGAAGTTGGTACTCGAACAAGCCCGCAGACATGGAAAATCAACTCGAACATGGTTCGCTTAGCAAGTTTACTCGCACCATGCTCGAGTGTCTACGGCTCGCTTAAGAGCCACTTCGTCAAAGCTGATGAATAGCACGCTCATACCTTGGCTGCGTGCTTTTTTAGCATAGTCGAACTAAACTAGACATTCAACTCGCACTTCCCCTGTCTGCTCATTTCCTATAATAGGCGGAGACTAAATACTCTTATCTGTGATTACATGTGAGCTTGGGTGTGACCAAGACCGAACTATAAAAGCGTCATGCTGCTTCCTTATTTGACAACAAATTGTACAGCATCAGCATCAAAATGGCCGCACCCTTGTGCTGTCAACCCAAAATTGAACTTGTACGTTCCCATTTAATTTTACTGAAACGTCAAATACGTTGTTGAATAGTTTTTAGCTTGGGGAGCGAAACTGTCAAACGACGTCAAGTTTTGTGTCTAATTTAGCTCGAGTGTCTACGGCTCGCTTAAGAGCCACTTCGTCAAAGCTGATGAATAGCACGCTCATACCTTGGCTGCGTGCTTTTTTAGCATAGTCGAACTAAACTAGACATTCAACTCGCACTTCCCCTGTCTGCTCATTTCCTATAATAGGCGGAGACTAAATACTCTTATCTGTGATTACATGTGAGCTTGGGTGTGACCAAGACCGAACTATAAAAGCGTCATGCTGCTTCCTTATTTGACAACAAATTGTACAGCATCAGCATCAAAATGGCCGCACCCTTGTGCTGTCAACCCAAAATTGAACTTGTACGTTCCCATTTAATTTTACTGAAACGTCAAATACGTTGTTGAATAGTTTTTAGCTTGGGGAGCGAAACTGTCAAACGACGTCAAGTTTTGTGTCTAATTTAGTTCGTCTATGCTGCAGAGGTTTCGTCTCATTAGTTTCTCATTTGCTTCATTTGTTCCACTTTTCTCATTTCGTGCACCGAAATACTCATAGCTTCCTCCAGTGCAGGTCATACCAATACGACCGTATTGAAAGATCGGTCTGGGTACGAATTGGGTTTCAGTCTGTGTTTTTGCTGTACGTGAATTGAGGTATCGAGTGACAAATGAATAGAAATCTGATGACATTTGCTTTCAACGACATCAGAACGTGTCACTCTTTTTTTTCTATCTGTCAAACTCGATCTCTAATTTTCACTTAACATGAAAAATATCAATCTGATCCCAGAAGATTTTCGTGATCGATTTGATTCACTCATCCAAAAAGGGAGTACAAGAGCCACATCGGTGAATAGTTGCCTCATACTATGGCGTGCGAAAGAGGTGCTAGAATTTCTATCAAAGTTTCGAGTGAGTTTCACTAATCGTCAGTATGGCGGATAACAAGAACGACTTCATCGAAGTTGGTGAAAAGCTCCTCAGACCAGGAGGTGATAGTAAGATTTATTATTAGGTTTCCTAGCCCCAAATCCTCCGTATGAGTTTTATTGGTCTCATTACTTTAACTGGTCTCATTCTTTCACCTCCTCCATTTGTTTCATTCATGTGTTACTCATCTCACTTGTTTCATAATTGTTTCATTTGTTCCACTTGTTTCAATCGTCTCAATTGTTTCACTATGTTCTCTCTAGTTTCACTTATTGTATGTACATATTTTGTTCATTCCATTGGTTTCACTCAGTTTGTCTCACTTAATTTGAAAGGCTTTGACGAAGGCCCCAATAATCTTTATAATGCGTTTATGTCTAGCGCGTTCGTTTTTCCAATTGTTTCCAATTAATTTTCATTCCTTTGAAGATATTAATCAACCAACTGACCCTTAATCTTAATCTTAACCTTCAACAGTGTTATCCTTGTTGCCGTTGTTTCGAGGAATATTTTCCATTCTTCTCTCTTAAATCATAATGATAAGGGAATACGAAAATCTGAAATTATTATTTTTTTTAAGGATATCAATTCCATCTGGCACCCACTTAGCAGCACTCCTCACTGCAATCTATCGCCGCCGCGCCGTTTTAATCACTTTCACCTCGAACTCCGCGAATAGGAACAAAAAAAAGAAAGAAAAGAATACCCAGCAAATGGTAAGCGCAGACATAAATTTACTATTCGACGTCTGCATCAGATACGATTATCCACTTATTCAACAGTCAAAAGTCCTTTAAAAGGCATGCCCCGCGCGCCATAAACCCTCTTGTGGTTGTCATTAAAAGCACGCAATGTTCGAAATTTATGTCAACCACTTGAAAATTATCATCCGACAAGCGGCCATAAAATATTTGATTCAATTAAAACTCATTGTCTATCATTGATTAAATTACCTTTAAACATAACCTTAGCCGCTGGCAATCCTGTGCAAGGACACACAGTTTCATTGACCCTCTTAAAGTCATATTACAGTACCTACTCGTATGATGGAGTTGTTGTTTGTCCCCTAGTTTTATTATGTTAATTTCAGGACAAACAGTTCTGAGTGTATGTGTGTGACTATGTGACTAACGGATTTTGATGTTTCATCTTGTAATATTATTCCGCTGGACGTCGCCAAAACGTAAATCCGAACCGAAAGGACACTTTTATGGCTTTCATTATTGCACCATCCGAAAGGATAAACTAGAAAAAAGTGACAGTGTCATACACCAAAAAGAAAAAAAAAAAACAAAAAATAGAAAAGAAAACATCATCACCCCAAATGTCAATGAATCGAACAAAATTTCTTGCTTATTGGCTTTTTGTCTGAGCACAAGGATATTTTACGGTCCATTGCCGTAAAGGACCCTCTACCCGGCCAATTGGCGGGACGAATAAAAGGATATCCTTTTTTTCACAAATTATGACCTTGCTGCTGATGCTGTTATTTGTCTGATGTCTATTAGGAGCAACGCGCTTAAAGTGAGTGCCACAAATCGAAATTTGTTGACAGTGACATTTAAATCAATATCATTTTGACAACTGGATCTTTATCGATTTTGACGTTTGTGTTTTTTTTTTTTTCTCGCTCTTGGTAAATAAACTCTGATGGTCATGTTTTCATTTTGACCAAATTGAAGATTTATCTATTCTGTCATTGCGAGGAAGGATGCGTACATTTGATTTAAAATCTTTCATGGAATAAAGGGTTTCAAGGGACATTAAACACATGGCATTTGGACAATTTAATATTTTGTACAAATAGGGCAAGGGAGTAGGTAATGTTGGATTGGAATTTTCCGATTTCAATGGCTTAAATATTGTTTATCAAGTGGGTTTTTTAGTGTGACAGAAAGGCAAAAAGGCTTGGAGGAATTGTAAAGGTTAAATTGTCTATTGAAGCGGTTTTGATAAAGGATCGTGTTCCAAGATAGAAAACGATATTAAATGATTTCGATTATGGACATAGACAGTATTTCGAGGCTGTGGCAGCGCCCTTGACTGGGGTATTCAATGAGGAGGGGGCTAACAAAATCTAAGGATTTGTACTTGTAGAGACAAACCTAAATGATTAAAATGTGGTTGCCTATTGCAACAAATTTCAGGATCGCGGAAAGAACTTTCGTGGGGAAGATAAAGACAGTGAGGGACAGTGTTTCACTAATATACTTTATGAAGTAGGTGCTTGGTTGGAAACTATATAGGCCTTATTCAAGGGGACAGGATTTTTTTTATAGTTCAAATAAAGAGAATGCGGCCTAGGTGGAACAATGGAACAATAGAAATGGGCAAGAAGTGTAAATGGGCAGGAAGAGTAAATGGATTTTCCTGAAGCCAGGAATCTAATTCGAAAAGGGGATGGCCTCGGTACAGTTGTAGTATCATCATTGACTGAAAGTTTCAGTGCTCAAGTCCATATCCATTTTCTCTGTAATCAAATTCAATAATGGAAAAATACTGTGAATTACATACGAATGAAAAAGTCTTGTATATCTTGTCTTGTATTGAAACCTAATACCGTCAGAGTTTCAAGTACCAGAAAAGCTTCCGCTCTATGGAATCTTGTAGATCACATGGGCGTTTCTACAGGACTCGTTTATTATCCTATTTCTTTTCAATGTTCCCATCATAAGGCCTATGTCAGTTGCTCGTCTTTCTATGCTCATGACAAGTTCATGACCCTGACATTGACCACAACCTACATTCAACTCTTCAGGTCGAATTAAACTCAGTTATAGACGCTATTTTTGGCCACCAATGGAAAAATCTAAGTGCGACATTTTATGCAGTGAAAATCTTTGAGAAAGTTACCATGAGACGTCTTTCCTTAAATAATGAAAACATCCCCGTTTCGTTGACTCAAAAAAAGTTATTTCATTTCATGTCATTTTAATTGCGATCCTTCTGAGGGTGACCAATTCATTTTATTGTCCAATAAAGTCGAAAATATAACTTGATAAAAAGAAGGACGAAATAAAAAAAAGAAAAATAACACGCTTAATACCTTTTCAGAAGGCTTACAAACATTTAGTTAATTTACTCTTAATTGAATAGAAAAGCCCTCCTCAGTTGCATCACTTGGCAGATTAAAAGATCAAATATGATTTGAGACAAACGTCGTCTCCATCTTGATTGTGGATGTTAAACGCCTGGCACCGCAACAGGAATCCCGATGAATCAAACTCGAAATGACCTTAATAAAAACGAGAATTTATTGCCATGCTCTGGGTACTTTCTGCTTCACTCATCACATCACCTTTTGCCGTGTAGATATGCAGTTTTTTGAAAAATAAAAGTTGGGTTTTACCAAAGGTACTAGCATTTTAAGTGGCAATAAACTTGAACATCACACAAAAACCCATTTTACGAGAAGATTCTCATTAAGTTTCTATGTTGAGCCTTCCAATTCGCCTTCAATTCACATGGCAATTATGTTGCCGACGGCTATAAGAGAATTCCACAGGTAGCACAGGGGAAATTAAGCGTGTGTCCTTGGAATTTGGCAAGAAAATTTCGGTTGAATCCTTTTACAAGTTCACTTGCTTTGATTGCTTTTATCTGGAAAAAATGTTTGTTCTTTCTTTTTCTTTTTTTTCGAACTTAACTTATGTATGCAAGGATGCCTACGTGCGTATCTTTTAGGAATTGTTTTGTATCCTTTATTATGGTTAATCATAATTTTATGTGGGTCTGTAGTTCGATGGAAACTCTTAAAGGATTTCCTTTTACTTAGCCTTTCATCAAAATATTTCGAATTAGTTTATAAGGACATGACATTTCAAGTGGCTTAAATAATAGAATGGAAAAAAGAGCCAAGGTCCTTGAAGATAAGAAACTGTTGACCTTTTATAAGCTAAGTAAGTAAGTGTAAACAAAATGTTGAGGTACAAAGAGATCTATCTTTATATTCTCCTTGTGTTTGCTTAGTGGTTAGTGCCTTGGACTACTGTGCATTGGGTTCCAAACTTGAATCCTTTCATCTCTCGATGGTCGTTCTTTCTTAGAGTTGTGCGAATACATACTTTGACTTGTTGATTCATACTCAACTATGACATTTTCGCCTTAGAGCCTCTCTCTGCCTATATATGAGAGCACACAGTACTGTGTACCTGTTACTATGAAGGACTATGGTAGCACCCGTTTGAATGTCCCTTCTCCGCGAAAGCAAAAATATAGATTAAAGCTTTTCAAAAGCAGCATGCATAGACCATATTTGGATCCTTAATAGCGCAGTCTTGTATTATCGCCTTTCACAAAAACACCAGCAGCAGACCGTACATCCCATTCGAAGTTCATGATTTCACCCAAGTTTTGTATTGAACATAAGTCAAGTAGGCCTTCAACTTATGCCGCACCCGGTACTCTGACATGGCATATCTATGGATAAGTGCATCCCGAAACTGAAAACTTGAGACTGTGATAGATACCAAAGGCTAAGATCTCTTTCATTGTGCATCCAATGATATCGAGATGAGGTGGATCATCTAGAGCTGGCTTCTTAAATTTAAATAAAATGGAAATGAACATGAGACGTCATTAAAAAAAAAAAAAGTAGAAGCCCACTCATAATAATAAACAAGTCTGGAAATACATCCTCTACCTCTCGCATAGGCATATGGGTGATATTTTTAGATGTTCATTAGGATTATGTTGACGTACAACACGCCTTAGTTAACAAGTCTGAGTGCCTTTAACGTCAGACTATATTATGTCTATTAGATAGGCCCGCCAAAACATTCTGTTATAAAATTTTAACCTGATAACAGCCCACTGGATGATCGTAAATTAATTGAATCTGTCACATGATGCCACACACGATGGTACTGTCAGCATAAATGAGGTTGAAACTCTTTAAGGACTAACACACAAAAACAAATTAATCAACATACACTCTTAGATTGTCCTTGAAAGGTTGAGTATTCCAAAATTGGCAAACACACATGACTGGATGCCGCCTCCCGCCCAAAAAAAAAAAAAAAAAAGGAAACTTTCTCACTGAATGATAATTTTCACGTGGTTACCTAATCGAAATATAATGACTAAATAATATGCTACATAAGGACTCTCTCAAGGCTATAAGAATCTACACCCACACGCAAAGGATTTTATCGTGTCTTTCAGTGTTTTTTTTTTTTTTTTTTTTTCAAATTAACAGGGTTATGATGTATCTTCGCCACTTAAGTGCTGCCATTTCAATTAGCGAACAGTCATAGAGTCTCCAAGGAGTCATAAAAATTTATTAGAGCCTGTGAAGGACTCTCGGTCTAGTGATATATCATCCATCTCGAGGTATATAAATTATAACTTTCTGCGTGCGATTTTGCCAAGAATAAGTCTTTTGAAATGTGCAGTCGTTTAAACAGCGGGCTACTGAACCCGTAAATTCAGCCAGGAGATTCGCATTCAAGTCAGTGCTTATGTATAAGGTTGAGTGCGTATCGGCGTGATTTGTAGGTTTTATAGGCACCGTCAACGAAAGTGTGATAGATGGTACTGAATAAAAAAGTTTGCGTATTTATTTATGGGCCGCGACAAGGGGCTGTTTTGTATCACCAAAAACAAATCAGGGGACGAATATGAGTCCAGTAACCCTTGCTTTTCACTATTGAAGGAACATTTGAAACAACACAATTTTAGGATCCCTTGAATGCTTTTTACAATATTGCAATGTGGCAACACGTATTTGTTCACATATGAATGCAGTATTGCCAACTTCTGGTCGGTAGACGCTTGAAAACTTATATGTGGTACAGAATATTCTGATGGAAGGATCAAAACTAAATGGCTTTATGTGCAGGAAGAAAACGCAGAAGAGATTGCGAAGATTGGGGAAGTAATAAGCCTTTCGTGTAGCCATAAGAGGCAGTCTGCTCTGGACATTGTAAGTGGGAACGCTGCTCCGCGCCCTAGTTATAAATCAACTCTTAGAAGTATAATCAATGGTGTGGACAAAGAAGAAGAAGCAAAGTGTCCTCAACTTACTGCCAGAGACATCGTTGACTTCCATCCTCTGCGGTACCGGACACGCTGCATCCAGTTGTAAACGGTTTGCCGGGATCTTCCGTGAATCCGGTGCACGTTTGGAAGAGCTCCGAAGAGTTGTTTCCAAATTGCACAGAGCATCGCGTGTTTTCCAGCGTTACGCGACACATCTTGATAAGTTTTGTCGGTATCCCGAATTGGGCCATCGCCTGGTAGAACTCAAAACGATGAATGCTGTCATAGGCGGCTTTAAAACCGATGAAAAGGTGGTGGGTTTCGACTTGAAATTCGTTATTCTTTTCCAGGATTTGTCTGAGTGTGAAAATTTGGTCGATCTGCTGGGCCAGAAGCCACACTGAGACGTGCAGATAAGTGTATTGCAGAAAGGTTTTAGACTTTCACACAATACGTTGGACAGGATCTTATATGCGACATTTAACAGGGATATGCCTCGGTAGTTCTCACAAGAAATAGGATCGCCTTTTTTGAAGATGGGTCATATAGAGCTGATACTCCAGCCGTCGGGCATGCGTTCCTCTACCCATACTTGGTTGATGACTTGATGCATGCACCCTACCAAAACATCACCCCCGTATTTAAAGAGTTCAGCTGGCAGCCCATCAGAGCCTGCGACTTTGTTGTTCTTCAAATTTCTGATGGCTTTATTTACTTGTTCAATACTGGGTGGGGGCATTGGTTCTTCAATTACGGGAGGTGGGTTCTCTTCTTGTCCTATCACTCTCTCTGTTTGCTGCCCGTTAAGCAACTGCTGGAAATATTGCTTAAGCACATCAACAATTCCCTATGCGTCGGTCGGTGACTAGGTTGCCTTCGCCATTTCGAAGAGCCTGCGTTTGTAGCCAGCTTCCAGCTGCTTGGCTTTTCGATAAAATTGTTGGATATTGTTGCGCTCGCGAGACTTCTCCATATGCTTGAGCTGGGAAACTGCGTGAACCCTTTTCTTTTTACGCAGGATTCTCTTTGCTTTCCTTCTTCTGGTCCGGTACTCCTTTCTCGCTGCTCTTGTTTTGCGCTGCAGCGCTTTCTTGTGTACATCTTCTGTCACCCTCTTCCGCTGTACGCACTCATTATGGTATTTGGATTCGGTGCACTGGCTGTTAGCGTTTGCGGTGGGTGAATGCACTGCAGAGAGTTTCTCGACCAGGTGCTCTTTGTAGGCTCTGGCTGGTTCTGACATGCCAAGGCGTCCAACGCAACGCTAAGCTTGTTTTTCTTGACGGCTCGCAGCTTCTTCTCGTTGTACAGTCGGGCTCTGAATTTAGCTGCAACAAGATAGTGGTCAGAGTCAATGTTTGCCCCTCGAAAGGTACGCACATCCAAGATGTTGGATCCATGACTTTCGTCGATTAGCACGTGGTCGTTCTGGTTGCGTGTTCGACTGTCAAAGGAAGGCCAGGTTGGTTTGTGGATTCTTAGCCTAGGAAACCTACTATGAGCTGCTGTTAAGTCGATTAGTCGGAAACCGTTGTCTGTTGTTTACCGACTATCCCGCCAAAGATGTCTACGTTACCGAGGTTATCAAGGTTGGTAAAAATTGGTTCAATGGTGTTTGGTTCTGCTTCTTTCAATTCTTTTCAGTTCAATATACTGTGCAACCAGGCATTCAATTAACACATTATACTTACATATATTCCATCTCCTTGCTTGATTTAAAGAAACAAATTACAAAAAGTTCTTGTTTTTCAAAATTTCAAAAACTTAATTGCCTTACACGTTTCCACCCCTGTGCTCCCCCTGTCCAATCACCATTCCCTTCAGGTGAAGACACACAGTTCCATTGAACTGCCATAAGTCTTTCAATTTCCAATGCTTGTTCAACAACTGAGATAAAACAGATAAAAATTATACCACAATGTTCAACAAAATAATAAACATTTGAACGCGTCGAAAGATTAACCATCGTGCAACGTAAACACACTCGTATACGCGTATAAAAATAATAAATAAACCTCCGAATGTCTATCTCAATTTTATGATACTGGTTATTCATTCTTGAAACACTTCACACAAGTTATTGAACTTTTTTTTTGAAACATCGTCGACGGGGGGGCTTTCCCACTTCTTTGACAAAACACTAAAATTGGAAAAATATCAATTTTCCCATTTTAATTTCACCAAAACTACTTCAAACAACTGACATCCACTCTAATGGTGAAGTTCGACAACATCGCTCGTCCCTTGATGGTTTTCCTTTCTGCAAATTTATGGATGTTTGCCCACCCAAGGATCTGCGAACTTGAATAAGGGCAATAACCACTGATAGGAGCACTCTTTTGGACTTGTAGTCATATTTTATAAATCCTTTCGCTTGGTCTCTAATAATTGTAGCTCCACCAAATGGCTGCAAGTCATGCTAAACTTGAATCATGTTTCGTTGAACCTTTGGTGGGAGAAAAAAAAATTGCATTCGCCACTAGCTAGTCTAATGTTTACTCCTTTTCATATTTTCCAATGAATTTTCCAATCGAGTGGTCGATGTGATTGATTGTGGTGGCAAGAGTAGGTACCAAAGTTGCTGTGGCAAAGTCAATTGTATGCAGGATAGATAGCGCGCCGCCGCTGGCTGCTGGAAGATTCTTTTGGCGCTTTGAACCAAGAATAAGTGGGTACCTGGCGTTGTTTACATTTCTTTCGAGTGGTAGATTGTTTGCACAGTATCTGTCGTCGTATCGATAAACCAACGAGTTGACTGGCTGAAATTGGTATTTACTTGGTTATTCCGAAAGGATGCTCAGCCAGTGGAAAGAAATTCGTGGTTTTTGGCTGATCATAGATTTCGACTGGAATGCAGTGGTTTTTTTTCTTGCGATGTCGAACATATACCTACTTGATGCAGATTAATGACTGAGATGATTTGAACATTAATCGTCTGCCAGTGGATATGAAGTGTATGACTTTCTATATCAAGTCAAGTGGAACATACTACACAATTGTGTGTTTAACTGAAGTGAGGTCAAATACCCTTTTTTGTTAAGGAATCTCTCAGCGTATGGCAACATTTAAAAGCTAATTGAATCCGTTCAGCCTTTAGAAAGGACTATATGAAGGAATGTGTAACCTTAAGTGGTTGCCATGCAGATGAGTGCTTTTCTCCGAAACATGTGGAAGGAAATTAGGATTCCTTTCAAACTGTTTGTTTTGGTTGTGGACAAAGGAGTCTGGAAATATTTTTCAAATCTTGGCGAAAACTGAGCAAACGATGAGTGCTTGCCATAAATGTATTACTTTATTAAGAGTACTCAACTTGTAAAATAATTATATACTTAGAAAATTCGAATTTGAACTTCCCCACTAGCTTAGGAAGTGTGTGTTAAGTAAGAGATCAAGAGAATAAAAAATGGGCTCCGTCCTAAGTCTAGCCACCTCGGTTTTGCCAGTCATTTTGTAGCAGAATGTTTGCCATGTTTGTCGCTTGAATGGCCTTGTATGGGAGGCGTGAGTTCAGCTTTTGGTCTAGACGTAGGACATGCTTTCTCGAAAGCCTCTTTATAGACAGGGACAATCTTCACGGCTTTGCGATGGATGTCCATTGGATTTCCCAGGTTCCCCTCTTGAAGGTAACTTCTACTTTTTTCCACCACGTTGGTGAAAACATTTCATCATGTTTTCCTAGGATTCCTACACGGCTGAGAAGGAGCACTACTACTAAAGAATCGCTTGTGGATCTTCGGCTTCGTAGGGCATGTACACGTTCATGCCTACCTGTTGTCTGGTTTGAATTGCTGTAAGTAGGTAGAAGACCCTGATCATTCCAGTCCTTCTTTACGGAGCTGAAACATGGACTTTGTTGAAACCGAGAGAAAGAAGCTTCGAGAGAAAAATTCTTCGTAAGATTTTCGGTCCCGTTTGCGTCGATGGGTTTTGGAAGAGAAGATTTAAACGACGAACTATACGAGCTGTACAGCGACATTGACCTAGTCAAAAACTCCGGCTCACAGAGTATTCGAATCAAATCTGGAGGGACGACGCAGTAGAGGGCCAGGTGGCGTATACAACTTGAAGAGGACCTCGGCCAAATAGGATTGCGGAGGTTTATCCCAAACTGTAGCGCCATACAAGAAGAAGAAGGTCGAAGGGTCGAACCCTGCACCTGGTAACATCCGTGCGAACTTTATGGTTGGACCTCTTTAACATGGGCATGGATTTGTGGTTGACCTACCTGTGCTTAGTTCCGAGTGTGCACCCACTTCAAGCACTTCCCAATTTTAGAGGTAAATGATGAATGGCACGGGGAAATGTGATCTTGATTTCAGGGTAAGGGTTTAATTAATTGAACCATTTACAAGGAGAGTGGAACGCATTTGGAAGCCCATCCTCCGTAGTGACCTTCTGAAGCCATCAAGAATAACCTTCTTACCTCTCGTAGAGAGGGATAAAACTTAAAAGAAAAGCATTGTTCCACTTTTTATTTCCTTCCAGCTCAATTTGCAGAGGACTTAGGAAGCAATAAGGTGACTCTTTTGTTATGGGTTTACCTATGTAAACTTATTTACTTATGTATAGGGAAGTTTAAGTTTCTTATTTGTTTCACTGCCCAAAAAAATAAGAGGCCAGATTTCTGGTGAAAAGAATTGTGGATTAGTAAACTATAAAAGTCTGGTTTCGAAGACGTTGAACAGTTCTACAAGGATTTTGGCTGGAAAGTTTTAATCCTTTCTAAAATCCCTTGCTTGCTTTTACGATTCATACTACTCCCTACTCTTGTACGAGTAGGCATGTCGACAATGGTCGGTCAAGTGTTACTTCGGAGCTCCTAGCCTTTAAATTGAAATAACAAGTTGCATACACTATAAGATTATGTGTCCATTAAACTCACTTGGTAATCCACCCCCAATTTAATACGAGACCTAAACGTTCTTAACTGTTTTATATCCATAGGTTAATTTACAAAAGTACAAAAGATAACTCCAGCTGCAGTACAAGGACCTCGTCGAGAAGCTGTCTGCTTAGGCATATCGTTCTATCCCCGAAAACTATTCGAATAAAATCAAACCGTCATTACAGCATTTTGCATGCTTATACGTACGTGATGCTGAAAATATTTCGAATTCCATGAAAACATATTGAATATCTTGTACCTAAACAGTATCCAGAGCCAGACACACATAATATCCGAAATGTCCATTAAAGACAATCTTAATAAATTTTTATTCACTCCGACATCGAAGACAGCAGTGCGCATCTTTCTATCTATTTCTCAGTCGAATATGGAGATTTAATTCCAAATGGGGGTAAACAGATTTTCTTAAAAAAAGAATAAAATACAAAAGATTCAGATGAAGCATTCTAGATACGGGGGAAAGCGATTACTATTATTGTTATTATTGAACCAATTTGATTTTATGGTAAAGACTAGGTTTTAAAATTCCATTTGAGGGTAAAACGCGCCCGACTACCACCCGAATCGGGAGTACTGGGTAAACAGTTAACAGTCTTTAGTTTGATGTGCCCCCTGAGTGATATGTGAAGGTTGAATCCACCATTTAGGGCGATAAAGATACAAATGCATTCACAGTGTGGAGCTGAACTATTCCTATAATTGAATGATTTAATTGTCATTCAATTAGTCAACTGATTTATGGAGGTGATTTTGATTAGAGTAACATTTTTTAATGACTAATCTACTTTACTTAGTTTATTTTCTACTGTTAATGTCCAGAGATTCCATAGAACTAATAAAAGTGTCATAGAGAGACTTATTCATTCGAACACTCGTACTTTCAGGGAGAGTCTTTAATGGCGTAATTAAAAAGTCATTAACTTACTTACCTTGGAGGTGGTAAGATTTATGCTCAACTAGAGATGGCTAGGTCACTTGGACATGGAGGTAGACGTCTTATTGTCCGGGAAAAAAAGTTGAGAACAAATGTGAACAGGAATAGGATAAGAATTTTATCGTCTCCTACGTGGTATGGAAATGAATGGTAAAACTTTGCCTTTGTACCTTCATCATCGTTATCTTGATAGTAAGAGTAGTTCTGGGGATCGGATGAGATGAAAGTTGTTGAATAGGATGCAAGCTAATACATGAAATAAGTATTTGGTGCGCCCAGTTCGATGTTGAGAGTACTTTTTGTAATTTCATCCAACCGAGAGGGTAAACTATTAAAATGGATAAAAGATGACAAAGCAATAAAAGAGTCTAATTGACTTTAAAGTGCGTGCAATTTTTGCAACACATAAGTAGACAGAAAATAGATTCGTCTTACCGTCCATTGAACAAAGTACATATGGAAGGCAAGTGCACTCATTTGACAAGGCAGATTCATTTAAAGGTACTTTTTCACAAGTCAGAAAAATCGATTCTACCAGATTATTTTCGTCAACAAACAAAAGAACTAATACTTTTTTTCAAATCTTTGGCATTACAGCGTTAACACGGTCTTTTTTGAGGTTACAATTTTCGTTTTCGCATTCGAGCATTTCAAGTGGTATTTGTGGAATAACTCGAGTAGTTTAAGCCTCCAATTAGTCAATGGTACCCAGATTATTCGTGTAGACCTTGGACGACAATTTCGTTTATGGACATAACCAACTGCTGTGTATCGGAAACTTCTCTATATTCGGTGTTATCGAAAGCTCCTTCAAACTTCGATGTGAGTCCCTGAAGAGCATGACCTATTGATTCTTACGTAGAGTGTTCGTAAATTATCGTCTCTCAAGTTTTTTTACTCTTGGGATTTGACTAGTATCTTCATTGTCGTTAATATTAAAAAGGATATTCTGTTCCGAATACCGTTGTATTATAGTTTGTTACATCTTTCTAAAATGTTTGAATTGAAAAGTATGGAAATCAAATAACAAAATGTAAAAACAAATTGACTACCTTCCCATGGTCATAGTAAGAATTTATAGCCAAATGTGAATTGTGTGATAATTTAATAATAAACCCAAATTAAATTTTCTAGTTTACTTATGCAAAATATCCACAATATTGTCGGTTAAGAACCAATGTGTTGGCACAAATTTATCAGACCGCCAACGAGCCGCCCATTTCGATTTGAATATTTTCGCTAATTTCGGCAACTTTGCCATCCGGATTGTGTTTACTTATTTTGAATTGGAAACGATGAAAAAAGCATCTACATTGCAGCGCCACATGCCACAGTTTCAATTTGCATTAATGGTTAGACCATTCAAAAAGATAAAAACATTAGTTGGGTTTATTGTGTGAGTATATACATATGTAGGTTTTAAACTCAAATTACTATAGGGATTTGATTATGCTTTAGTTTTGGAACAATCTGGTACACAAAATTATGGTGGAATTGTTTGCATTTAGGAGTGCATGCAGGTTGAAAAATGTTACATTTTGTATTCAGGAATATGTCATTAAAATTTCGTTATGTACGACAAACAATTCAACTCAAATAGGATTAGAAAATATGTTCGAAATGTTTGTTCAGGCTGACACAGCAAGTTAAACTACCGCGAAGGAATTTAGGCCAACAAGACTCCCAAAAACTAGCTGACTTCAGTCGAAAACGACGAACATTTTCACATTCTAAAACCTATTTAGCATTCAGCAACTGTTTGTTTCAAAATTGTACGGAATACTAATTTTTGACAAAATAAGGTCTTGGCAACTTTTAGTAAAGTATCCTTGTTACAGTTGGGCCTAGAATAAAAACTCCAATTTTAGCTCGCGGTATTAGCCTACAGAAGCAAATTTGCCCCGCCGCTTAGGCCCTAGTCCGAGGTACAGACCAGCATTGTTTAGGAAAAAAAATGAAAAATTCTATCTAAATTTTGATTCATTTGGAGGTACTTTTCTGTCAATCACGTTTTTGACAAATGAAGCCTGATTCCTGTTAATTTATCTTTACGTTATTATTTTATGTTGCTTGACATTTCATCATGAAAAGACTTATCCTGGTTAGGATACGAGGAATATATTTCGTGTTTGTTCAGAGATGAGCCACATATATATAAATACTACATGTAATTGGATAAAAATGCATGCTAGAAGACAGAAAAATAAACATTTTACTAGCAAGCAACAAACTTAAGGTCACGGGTGGAAAAGGTTGCCTGCAGGGTGGAGTCCTTTCCCCAATCATATGGTCCATCGTAGTCAATGAATTCCTTAAAATACTCAGTGATGAAGGTTTTTAAGGTCAGAGTATATTGCGATACTTATCAGAGTCAAAATCGACAAGACCATCTAGAATCTCCTCCAGAGGGCATTAAGCCTTGTGACTGACTGGTGCCATTACGTCAACCCCAACAATTTCACCCTAGTTGTCTTCACTAACAAGAGGAAAAAGGACAGATTAAACCCAACTACATTCTTTGGTAAAACATTAGACTTCCTCAAATCAGGTTAAATATCTCAGCCTAACTCTAAATGAAAAAAATTGTTAGAGTTCTCACTTAAAAAAAGCCATAGAGAAAGCCGGAATTGCATTATGGACCAACGATAGGAAGACCAATTTTCACGTACGGAGCACCAGTATGCGTGCAAAAGATGCAACAAAGGACAACACAGGATAGGCTCAGTAAACTGCAAAGAGTACCTTCTGTATGTACTACAGGTGCAATGAAAACTACGCCTACTTGGGGCTGGAGCATCTATACAGTGCTACCGCTAAAACTTGCCTATAGACAAGTGTAACTCCGTATTCCAAGACGAAATCTTCACTATAGAACTTTGCATCCTAGAGATTATATGATCGATAAACAATACGAACATTTATATTCTATCAGACAGTGAGGCAGATCTATTAAGCTTACGAAATAACGTCCAAAATAGTTTGGGATTGCCTTTAATCATCTACATCACATTTGGATACCTGGTCATAGGAGTTATAAAGAAACAATATAGCTTCCTTCATGATGCCTAGACCATTCTGCGGTTTGCCTATCAGCACAGCAAAAACTGTGCTGTGTTATTACTCTCCTAAAAAACGAAACAATTCCTTCAACTCAACAGAAGTCAGATTCGCATTGCCACATGTTTCCTCACAGGACACTGTCGAGTGAAGAAACATCTCATAGCTATGTGGACGTTACTTGATTTACCTTGTTGATTTTATCGCCAATTCTTGTGTACTAAATGAGCTCTAGAACAAGGAAGTCAAAAGGCCCATAGGGGAGTCAGTACGGCCACTATGGACCTATTGTGTATTGAGGAGACTAGTTCCCACCTAAATTTACAATCTACAATCTAGAAGGGTCACAACAAAAACAGCTCTCGTGGGAATCTGGGCATAAAAAATCCGTGGAATGGAGGAAAGAGCTAATCAATATAAAGAGATAATCAATACGAAAAACGACAGAAGTTTTGAATATGTGCAAAGTAATAATAAATGAACCGAGTGGCAAACAACCCAGCAAAACGAGGACTATCTAAAACAAATATCTGTCCTAACTGTGACGAGGAGAAGGAAGGTAACTTTCTCTTCCACAGTCCTGATAAAGCGGGGTGAAGAGAATAGATACTGTGGTCTTCAGCGATACCAGATCTAGCACATTTTCCAAGGGAACAAAATGCCTTTTCGATTAATTATAGACAAGGTGCAGATTATAGTTGTACCTCCCATATTCCTAATACCTACATCCCTTTCCACAACAATTCTTATATAAAGAGTGATTCATTTGTGTTAACCTCTCATAACACTTTTGTTTCATTGCTAGACTGCCCACGAAACCATAACTTAATTGCGAGAACAATTTGGTGGGCAGTTAATTTTGCATTTCAAACCAGTGAATTGTTCACGTCTAGAATTTTTTCCATGGGGTTTCATAAAGTTCAAAGTGATACGATTGAGCAATTGAAAGTCAATATTACTAGCGTTATTCGCCAAATACCACTCAAAATGCGAGGACATGTCATGGAAAATTGCAACTTCAGAATAGACAATGTTACCGCTATCACGGTGAATATTTGAATGAAATAATTTTTAAAAATAAATGTCAAAAATTATTCGTTTGTTTGATAATAAAGATAACTCGATCGAATTGACCTTTTTTCTATTTTTTTATTTATTGAAAAAAATACGTCCTAATGAATCACCCTTTACATGTATTGTTCCATAGGAAGGACCACTAAAGTACTTAGTTTGTATATTATAAACAGCTGCCAATGGACAGTCCTACTAACTCCCTAATTTATATTTAAAAATCTCTCTTATACTGTAGAACAGTCAGACAAAGTGATTTAAGTTTTAAGTATGACTGCAGGCAATTGTGTTGCACTTGCACTTAACAAATAATTCGTACGAGCATTATAATTAAACACATTTATTGACTCTGCAATTATGCATTAATTATGTAAATTACTATTACTATTCCTATCGCTATTGCACAACTCAATTAACATAAATGCAAACATTTAATTACCTCACTTGACCCATTGCCATAATTAGTCTCATCATACGAATAATGCGAGCACTCTCTCACCAAAGTACCCACAAGCCTTCGTCGATAATTAACCTCTTAACTTGGTTCATTACATTTCTCCATCAAAATGTTTGTCCTTCATCCTATCCTATTCCAGTAATTTGCAACTCGTCACTGCATTATCGATACGCATTTTTGTGTATGTAAACATTTTTCACGCAATTTCACTTTGGGAATTCCGAAACGGTAACATCTCCAAAAACAAATAGTACCTACACAAAAGGTTCGACGATCGAGTGTAGTAATTTCCCAAATGAATTCGCAGTAGCACCATCACCCGCACAGGACATTGTTATCCTTCGATGTGCTTCGATTCAATGGAAGGAAAATCAATTGCAATCAACTAAATGAAATTGAAAGATTGCTCTATTTGTCTGGGAATGTTTGTGCCTCATTTGTTGCGGTTGACAGTGTCAAAGCTAATAGAAGTCGATAATAGGAATAGGGGTTGCCATAAATTTTCATTTTACCTTTCGTCGATTTGTAAAGATGTCTCACCAGGGATCCAACTACTCAGAGAATGGGATGACTTTTTTTTTTTTTTGTAGAATCGATGAGAGGATAGTTGAATAATTTTTGTCGAGAAATGAGTTAAGAAAATGTAGATAATCATAAATCTAAAAGTGGAATGTCATCTATCTATCCTTATTGAGTTTTTAGCTGAATTTGAAATTTAGTTTATTTCTCAGCCGTTTCAATTGAACAGAAGAGCACACAATTCTTTTCTTTTGACACAGTCTGTGCCTTTGTTTGGTCTTTTGTTAAGGTATTTTACTTAGCGAAAAGAGAGAGTAACATGTTGTGCACAATGGAGTCTGGTACCGTGGATAAATTTTCCAAGGATAATGTTGACATGGAGTTGGTTGCAAGTTAAACATGAAATGATAACAGATAAATTCGGAAAGGCCTAAAGAAGTGATTTAGGAGTTCATTCTGGCATGGTTCCAAAAAATAGTGTAGAGTGAATATGTGTGGCCACGGTTTATTGAGTGGAATGGAATCTGGTTAGCCCCAATCATACAACTGGATAATGCCCATCGTCCACTACGTGCGCCATGCATCCAACCAACTCCATTCAATTCTTTATTCAACTCGAATAGATTTATTACCTAGTAAAATAGTGCACAAACTCACGTTGCCTGTCAATTCGACTAAAAATTGAACAAGTTCGTGTTGAACGCGTTCCGAGCCTCGTACACCTCGTTGATCAACTCATTCAACTGTTGAATAGCCTCGTACACCTAGTTGATTAACTCATTCAACAGTTGAATAGCCTCGTACACCTAGTTGATCAACTTATTCAACTGTTGAATAACCTCGTACACCTAGTTGATCAACTTATTCAACAGTTGAATAGCCTCGTACACCTAGTTGATCAACTCATTCAACAGTTGATCAACTGCGTTTTCGGTGTGGTAGCGCAACGAGTTGATTCACACGTTGATACCCTCGTACACTAGACCCAGGATTGAATGATCAACGCGTTGAACACACTTGACAAGTGACAGCTGTAGCGCATCTTGCTTTAAATTATTTTTTCGATTCAAGTGCATTCTGTAGTAATAGACTAAACTCTAAGAGGCAAGATCAGGTCAGGTTGCAATAGGTAGATAGTTTGCTCTACTATATTTCTAACTCTCGGAGGTTGGTATTCGGGGAAATTTAAGGATCTTAGTATTTATATTTAGGTTCAAATGATTTTTACGTCTGGCCTAGTAAATGGTTGTTGGTAAGTGAATCATTTTCGTTCCATTCTAAGTCGATATACAAGTTATTTACAATCGACTGACACTTCAAACGACAGACTACTTCAAAAGCTATCATATCCTTTTCTTCTAGGATAGATTTCTTTAAAATCCAAACAAATCGTTTCCAAAAACCCTGACATATCCAAACAAAAAGGCATTCCTGAGTAATGCGTTGGCATTCAAAAAATATTTTACCATACATATGTACCTATCAAGAACAACTACCACACCTATTATACACATAAGAATGACTGCATATCTTTTCTTTGAAAAGACAATCCATAAACACAGACATCTAGTATCTCATAAAAGAAAACTTCACAAAATTTCTATCTGAAAGCAATGACATTCTTTTCTGTTTCACATTGCTCATACAAACAATCTCATAAACTAAATTTTTACTCCAAAGGATGTCTTCATGCGAAACGACCCAACACACAGTGCTTGACCTCATAAAGAAGGATGTTTCGCCGCGTATAAAGATTACAACCTACGTTGTGTCTCCAAACAAAAGGAGAAAGTACGAGTATCTATCTAAAAATAGAGTTTTCTTGTAACAAAAGACGTTCTACAAAGTATATTCCACGCACAATCATTAAAGAAAAGAAAGAAGTCATGCAAATCAAAGGCCGAGAATCAAAAAGTCCTTCAACTAATTTTGAAGTGGGATATTCCTGCAAGAAACCCTTACTAACTCATGGCCATCGTACAGACGAAATTAAAAGATTTTGCCGCCTTGTATTTAATAAATTAAGAGAACCGCCCTCAACAAATAACATTACTGACCACTCATGTGGACAAGGATGCTCTTGCAACGAACAACAAAACCGATTCTTATTTTCTCTCCAAATTTATCCTCAGTTATTAAGTGAACAGATTAGATTGCTGTGATAGCTCCAAGTAAATTCAACACAAACAAACACCTTGTGAAGAAGCCATTGAACGTTCACTATCTGTTCTATCCTTACCGCTCATAAACTTGTCCTGGGAGGAGAACAACTACGTACGTCTCTAAATTACGGACTTTCTCGATGGGATGTACTTAATACGCCATAATTCAAAGCAAGCGCAAGGAGGTAAGGCAAAGAACAGAAAAAAACAGAAAATAACAAAACCACAACAGATGAAACCAGTTTTCGTGTGGAAATATCCTTGAAGTTGTAAACGCTTTTCTCTGGCCGTATGCTTACAACAAGGAAGGGCTTTTATTCCTTAGTCCAACTTTAAACAATATGGCTAAATTTATAATCATAAACTCGAAGAGCTGAGCCAACATTTCCGCTTCCGTTCCAATGCTCAGTGGTTATCGTATTTCAAAAAGGATAGTACAATAGAAAGGATTATAGCTTCTGTTGAAAGAGGATCTTCCTTTCGACATTAAAATTTGTTAACTATAAGCATAGAAAAGGAACCCCAAAACACAAGGACCTTCATGAAACTTATACGGTGTTGGTGTTCATTGATTTTAGTCCCACACAGGGAACTACTCATATACGGCGGGTGGGTGGGGGCCGAGCCATAGAGTTGAAATGTGTACTGTTTAATTAATACCTTGGGTACCTACATGAGAATTAAATATCTTGTAAGCGCACGCTACACCAATGTTTTAGAGGCTAATCATGTTAAATTTGCGTGGAACATGGCAGTACATTTGTTCCAGCGAAAAGGATTGGTTTATGGTGAAATTCACACATAAATTAGGAAATTATCGAGATTGTACTGAGAACAAAAGTCAACATTTAAGTTGGATTTCTTACGGTTTATTGCAGGTTAATCCTTGTAATTGTGGGTCTGTGTGAGAGTACAATAAGCGATATGTGGTTATCGAGTGAATTTATTAAGGTGGATGATGTGGATTCAAGCATTTATTGGCGGTTCAATGATTCCATACCTTTTAAACAGATGAGCATAGTAGTTGAAAGGGTATAGGCAGCATGAAATAATCCCTACGAGCTTGAAACATAGACATTCTACATTCTGAGGATAACTTTCGGCATGGAATATGCCAAATGCACTGCTTCTTGTCACTTTGTTGGATCAGGTCTTATCAGACGTACAACTACCACCCACTAAGCCTACTTTCTCTCCTGCCTCTGGTCATCGAGCCACTGCCGTCAAGCTTACCATTGCGATGGGACATTTAGCCTCAGCTCGTGTTGTCAGCAGCCTCATGTTCTCGCTTCTATTTTGGGTTTTTCTTCATAATGGCGTCGCTTACTGCTTCCCAAACGTCTTTGATGCCCATCATCTGCCTGGTTATACATATTGTCTGGAGTAGGTTCTTACTCAGTTTGTTCACCAGCGCTGATAGTTTGCATAATATCGTGGATACTGGCATTTGATCTGTTATTGCAGTATTGTCTACCGGTACTTCCTAAGGTCAAACCGGCAAACCCCACAGGCGGACCAGTAGGGATGCAGTTAAGTGGGAGGGCTGTGATCCTTCTACTCCGGATCATAACCTTGTCGTTAAAGAAGAAGAAGATTGCAGTATTGCTTCAACTAGATCTCCTAATGGTAGGTCATCTTATATTATGTTCCACAGTAGTGAACCTAGTATGGCCTTTGGGGAACTCCACCTATGAGATAGTAATTTGGAAGAAGCATATGGATGAGATAACCAGGAAATCTACCAAGGAGCTGATGATTTGGCGATGCTATTGTGGGACCCATGATCACTTATGGATCAATTACATGGGCTTATAGAACTGGTCTGCTCACGGCGATAGAAAATCTTAATAAAGTGCAAAGACTGACATGCCTCTATATCTTCATGACAATAGCCCAACACAAAACGATATAGAGCTAATTATAGCCTTAAAGGCTTTCTAGCCTCGCGAAGTAGTATTTAGCGGGAGAGTGTTCAGCTTATGTGACTCGCGAAAGTGTAATGTCAATCTCTTGGAAATAGTGGTTGAGGGGTTCACTAAATGAGGTAAGTATAATCTTCCCATCTGTGCTTCATGTTTGCGATCCATGCGTTTCAGTAATCCAGGCTACAATAGTTTACTGAAACTATACAAAATTAGCTAGCCATAAATTCTAGTACTCTCGAACTATCTATGGAGCGTAGAACTTCTCTTTAAACGTAAAATTCGAATGAATTTTTTGTGATAAACTCGAGGCTAAAGAATGATCTCTCTTCATTGCATAACGCATTGTTCGGCTTTAGAGTCCGGAAAAAAATACAAAAGTAGAATTGTCAGAAGTGGGATTCGAACCCACGCCTACAGAGTAGACTGCGACCTGAACGCAGCGCCTTAGACCACTCGGCCATCCTGACGTACAAGACAGTGATATTCATTTGCAAGTACGTACTTTGCTCTTTTACTTACACACTCCTCTATAGTTTACAATTGCTTGCCTTGGAGCTTGGCTTGGAAAACGGAAATAGGAATTAATTCCTTGCCGAATGGTAGCACTCGATTCCACGACAAGAATTCAAGTCGCTTATTGTCTTAGCATGCTAAGTGAATCCTGGAGCTAAGACATAATCTTCTATGCATTCGACGTTCCGGGCCGCTTCATGGAACTAAATGTATGATGGTATACTGATACTCCCCGATGGAGCTCATATCAGAAGTTTTGTCCATGACATAGCTATAGTGGTTATGGCAAAACATTAACAGGAGACAGAACTAAAGGAAGCCATTGATTCTGTCAAACAATAGCTGAAGTCAAAGAGCTTACGATTGGCGTAATACAAGACTTGTTAGTACCCATAATATAGGAGAGTCCATCAAAGTTCAGGAAGGTGGCTATACGGCACACCACAAAAGTCATATTAAGTACCTTCCTCAGGACTATGTTAGGTGACCAACTTACATATGTATATCCAGTTAGCATATGGAGTACAATTCCATATCAAAAAATGCGTCAAATGTTAGACGACACTTTCAGGAGTGCTGTGAAATATTGGAGCCCCATGAAGAACTACAAAATAACTCCTGTCTAGGATCACTGGCTTAACAATGCTACACGCAAAAAGTAAGGACACGAGTTATATCGGTCTATAGGAATACCTCAAATATTGATGGGCACTTCTTTATAAACCTGAGATATGGCACAAAAGATGTATGTATAAAGAATAATGGATGGTAGACTCAGAAAAATGGATCCTGAAAGAACAGTGTTGTCAAAATAGTTTTCTGGTTGGAACTTGGACAGAAAAGCAATCACTTCCACTCCCCTTGTCAATAGACAGAAGATATTTCCTCATAAGCCACCACCCTAGTCAAATCAGCCGCACTGACAACAATGACACATACGATATGAGGCAAACAGAGCTTGAAGTACCTGCCCATCACTTCACCGGGAAAAAAAGCTGAAAAATGTCAGTGTGAATGACAAACAAAGCTAATGTATCTCAAGGGAATGCATCGGAAACCACAGTTCGACTGGGTTCTGGACGACCGAATTCACGCTCAAGTGGTTTACGGAGGAAGTGCAAGTGGATATGTATGTCAAGGACGTCTCGAAAAGGAACCTAACTAGTTGCAGAGTTTGACATTCTTTGGTCCCACTT
The DNA here is from genome assembly GCA_949716465.1 of Chalcosyrphus nemorum. NCBI lineage: Eukaryota > Metazoa > Arthropoda > Insecta > Diptera > Syrphidae > Chalcosyrphus > Chalcosyrphus nemorum. The sequence continues at coordinate 14,276,222 of OX454333.1, read as the reverse complement.
ACTCTCCGGGACAAAGGACTTTCGTCATACTAGCGAAGAGGAAAAGTAGCCGCTGCTGGGCTGAAAAAAAATCAGTCTGCATCAACCTATAACTGTTCAATTCCTACGTGGTACCTACTCAGAGAGTAAATGCTACCACAAGAGTGCTGCAAGCGTTTGTTAATACATACATATGTACATGCGTACGTAATATCTTAAGGATTTTCTGACCAAACCGTATTTCAAGCGAATAACTTTATTAGAGAAGCTATAGGCCATGAACCAAGTGTAATTAGATGGCAGGTCTATAGGTAGATGGATATACAATGGCAGAGGAAATGAGCATACGATGGAGGAGAGGGGGAAAGACGAGAGCAAGAAGTACCCACATGTCGCATTACAATAAAAAAAATAAGGAGTCTTGTTGCGCCGCATACAATGGTGCGTGGGCATTGTAGAAACTCCATGGCCGACAAGGAGATAAAGGACATAACCAAACAACTGCTCAGGACTGCCGGAGGATACAACATCCACGTATGTACGTATCAATGTGGTAAGAGATTGACTGCTGTTGGAGAAGAAGGGCAAAGTCCACAAACAGTGCCACTTGTTTATAGTCGTACAAATCAATCTTCCTCATAGAATGTTCGCCAACGCCAACCACTATATCCACAGGTTTGATACTAGGCTTTCTCCATTGATCACAAAAGCTGTGAAAAGGAATATCAAAGCATTCACCCTAAGAATTTAATTTTAAACTTTATGTTGGTAGTCTCGTAAATTAAACTGTACATTAAAGAGAACATACAACAAAATTCAAGAGTATATTATACATAGATACATAAAGTGTAACCTCTACTGACAAAGCAATTTATCCTTGAAACCATGCATCACTTTATTATCTCTTACCAACAAGCACCCAATTCACATTCAATTGGGCCACAATTCATACCACCCCATCCACAATTTAACGAGTTCCTTAAAACTCCCAAAACATTTTGTTTATATATGATATTTGCCCTCGAAGGAAACCCTTCATCAAAACCACATAAAATCCTGTGTTAAACGACACATGAATCGAATTTCTTCCCCCTAAGAGAGTAACACAAATAAAACCTAATCCCTCACATGACTAAACCCATAAATTTGCTATAATCCTTGCGACGAACTTTTCACACTGTGTGTTGTATGTTGTTTTCTCTTCTTCAGAGGAACTCGAAGTAAAAAAGGACCACAAAAATCGCGTTCTAAAATTTCAATAAATCATTAATCCGCATGAATAAACTAGATCAAAGTGAGATGTTCATCCATCATTCAGTTTCTCACAAAAAAAAAAATAAAAAATAAAACTAACTACCTACCAGCATGGGGAGGTGGCATCCGCATCATCAGTTAAAGTAGAACCGTCGTCGTCCCGCCAAATTAGATACAAATAAAAACAAACTTTTGTTTACATTTTTCTATCAATGAAAAGCTCTCGGTGAATAGTAGATTCGAACGAAAAGCTACTATTCCACGGCGAATTCATCTTTTGCTCACACGTGCTCTTTTCGAATGAAAACAAACTGTTTTATTTATTTCATTGACAAGACAAGTGCATGTCTCACCCACAAACGAAAGCTTTCGCCCGCCGTACACCCATCAGATGCTGGAAGCAGCAGCTAAATCAGCTTTTTAAGCGGAGTGATTCTTTTAGCCAAAAGGGGCCATCACATCCTATAGATATATAAATACAACACACAAAGAGGGTGTCTTTGAAAAGTTTGCTGCTATAGGTGCCGCGCCGCCAACAGTTTTCCATTCGGCATGCTCGAGTGTGGTAGGTCAAACCAGTCACGCTAACCGACGGATTCGAATTCTATCCGAACGTTTTCAGTTGTTGTCTGTTGCCGGTAGATATCGGACGACCGAAGCAGGTGTTTCGTACGGAATTCTTCTCTTCAAGAACAGAACACAAAAAATTATCTGCGTTCAATAAAATACGAAATCCGGATTAAAAAAAAAAAATAAATCGAATTTATGATCATTTAACGATCAATTGTGAAAAAAAAATTGCTATTTTGAAAAAAATAAATTATTTTCTCCTAAAAAAATGTATTTAATTAAACATACAATTCACAGTGTAAACAACTTAATGGAGAATTAAATTCCCGAATGCAATCATTCTTGCGAATGAAATAAAGAGATCTACGATCAGTGTCAGTGATCTTGTGGTTCTGTTTGAATTACTCGGTATTTAAATAAATTATCCTTCTGATTAAAATTCAGAGCAAAAGTAAATAAAATACCGTCTCTTTTTTTTTAAGTAAATTTTGTTGATATTTTGAAAAAGAAAAACGTGGGCGTGGCAAATATATACTACACCATTGGGTGTATTCTTTTTATTTTTTTGTGAAAGTGAAAATAAATTTATATCTCACCGATAGGTGCTTTGCAACCAGTTGTGCATTTAAATTGTGTGTGCTTGTGTGTATGTAAATAAAGCAATAACCGTTATTTATTGTTGGATATTTTGCACGGACTGTGGATACAAAATAGTGGAAGGATTTCTCAGCCACAACGAGGAAACGGAAGTAAGTTTTGAATTGCTTTGGTTCTCATATTTTAATTTGTATTCTTTGCTCAAAGTGGGATAATTTATATATCCTAAAGGAAGAGTCTATCTAGAAATTGTTATTCAATGAAGAGGATTACAGTGTAGATAGGTAAAGGAGAAATTCAGTTGAGTTTGCCTCTAGTTGTGCAATTAATTAAACAAGGATTTCCTGAGAATACTTAAGTACGTGTGCTCTGTAGTTGTGGTTAGCTGTTTGATATATTGATAGAAATTCTGCAGGGTGAAGGGGGGTTTTACTGTTAGAGCGATAATAGAGATTAAATAGAGTCGAAGAGAGTAATGTTTTTAGGGCAATAACAGTTTGTTCGTCTAGACAAAGTACATTCGGGCTTCGTGAAAATGATTCTTCCCTTCATTTATTTCTATGTCACCTTTATGTACTTAAGTGTAGAGATTTACAAAAGTGATTGCAGGGAGCCAATTGCTCAGGAGGTTATTGCGAAATGACTTCATGATTCAGGATCATGGAATTTATGTACCTACAATATGTGAAGAATGCCCACGACTTCCTTGCAAATAAAGGAGTATCAAAATATAACTGGGAAATAATTTTCCTCGTCATTAACGTGCAGAGTATCCTTTAATTTTGGACCCTTCTTAGGCCTTTCTTTTTACGCAGTCATCTATGAAGAAGTTGTATCACAAGATCTCACTGACTGTTCAACCTCTTTTTTCGTGAGGGTTTTGAAAACCATCCTTAAAAGATCAATATTTTGCCAACCACTCAAAAGAGGTGCGGTTGTGAAAACCTTTCTTCGATATTTTTTTCAGACGCGAGCTCTGATCCCACAGACAGTAGCCAAGTACACTAGCCGCCAGTCGTAACCGTTTCATTGTGGGTGACTTTCTCGAATGACTTGTAGCCTTTAAGTACCCCAATGGCGATTTTGCTTTTCAACGAATCCGTTTATGTGGAGATGTGCTTAAAGATATTTTTTTTTTTAATTGCCATCAAATGTTTGTTATTCAAGCATTCAATTGGTAGAAAGAACTTCTGTCAGTTAAAGTGGGTGAGTAACAATCTGTGGCCAAAAGGAAAAACCACATAAGTCCTTTTTTCAGTTTTGAGAAAAAACGCGTTTGAAGTTTTGATTTTCTGCTAAAACGTATGAGATTTTGAGATTTCAGTTTTACTTTCGTGCCCATAGTTTGGAGATTTTTTAAAATATTAGAATGAAAATTTGGCAGTGCATGCTTCAGTGTCAATTCTTGTATAAGTCGACATATGCGGTTATTCCTTGTGGCGACAGATATTTATTTTGCTTGTATTAGTTGTGCGATTTTTGCGACGGTGAAAGATTCTGGCTAAGGTATAAACATAATACCTATAGAGTCTTCGATAGTGTAAATCATTATTTTTAACTTCTGTCATAGTTGCGAAATACCTACGGCTTTTCATCGATTGCTGTGCTACTAATAAGTTCCTATTTATGTATCTTGTAGGAAGCAAGGACTCGCGCTAAACTGTATGTGAAAGAGTGTTATCTGATGTGTTTGTATGCAGCTAAACCCAACCCGTGGAGTTTAAATAAAGAAAGAGGTATCCAATCTTTATTAAGGCTATCTCGCTAAAATCCTCGAAGAAGGGTTTGCCAAGCGTAGTCAGCCTGATTATTGACAGGGCCGGACACCTGGAGAGGAAGTGGTACAGAGATTGTCTCTCATTAGAATCCTTGCAGCTTCTACAAAAAGAGTTGTGCTGGATACCCAGCCCAGCCTAGCCTAGCCTTGATAATTATAGCTGGGTCATGTCTTCCTTGATATGGAGCGGTTTGTGAGACTATTCCACCTGCGATTTGAAGATTTGATATGGCAATATGCGGCCCTTAACAAAGCCTAGCGGAGTATCGACCGTTTCCACTAGAGAAGCATCAAGTACAAATCCCCTTCTGGCCAACTCGTCTGCTCGCTCGTTGCCCACATAATTACCGTGTCTTAGAATCAGATGAGGGTAATTCTTAGGTGCATACCTAATTGTTTGGAAACGGCATTGCTTTACCAGTTTCAAGGAAATGGAAACCGCATCAATGGTCTTGATAGCGGCTTGACTATCCATATAAATGGTGATGTTTTGGTTGGGTGTTGTGCGATCTCTTAGAACCCGGCTGGCTTCACGAATCGCGAGGAGTTCCGCTAGCAGAGTCTGGAACACAGAAAGACTTCGATATATTAAGTTGGTCCGAGAAGATGCCTGCGCCAACTTCGCAGTCCATCTTTGAACAAACTGTTTGTCGCTATTATTTCAACAAAAATTCTGTAGGCCTCTTTTTTGGACAACCCGTAAAACCTGTGAAAGATCTTCTTCTCCTTCGTCGTTATGAGGTTATAATTCTTCCTTATGCATGGAACGACAAACGCCAAATTATATTACTTCAGTTATACCTTGTGTGTGTGTATCTATGAATGTGAAGAAGAAGGCTACTACTATTTTATAGGTTATTTATTTTTCGTTTCTTTCATTTAAATTCATTTTATAAATTTCATGAAATATGAAATAAAAAATTAATTAAGGGATTATTATAACCTATTCAAATGTTTGTTCTACGAATCGATAAAATGTCACATACTACGCATGAAATACTATAATATATGGGTTAATGGGAATTAGTGCCAAGGAGTGTCGATTTATATTGATTTTCTTTCACAATTTGGTATTTGCTTTCCCATTTAATTATTGAAATCTTTTAATTTATTACACAATTTCTTATAAATTGAGTTCCTTTAGAGTAGAGTTAAGTCATTCAGGAATTAGTTAACCTCAGAGTTGGTAAGTAATTGGGTTGAAGTAAGCCCAATTAGCTAGCTGTGGCGGCGATACAACCATGTGCATTAAAAGGATATTGCTCCTCATATTTGAGGAAAATGATACAACAATGTCTTCTAAAATGCCTTTTGCATACCTCTCTGCTGCTAACGACTAATTCTAATTTTAATCTCAGCTCATTATGGTGCCTTTATCATAAGGACGAATGTTAAATTGTACATATCACATTGATAGGATAGGTATATATTAATTTTTCTTTCTGTAGCCTGGCTTCAGACAGCATGCCGAACGTAGCTTTGGCCTTCCCGATTCTACTGCACTGTACCACCACGGATTGCCGAGACCACACTTCCTAGGTTGTCAACTTTCTCGACTTTCTGTCCGGCAATGTTAGGTTGGGCGCTGGTACTAGAAGTGCTCAGGGCTTTTGTTTTGGCAGTGTTAATTTTGAGCCCCACTTTATTTGCCTCAGCTTCTAGATTCTGGACCATAAGATGGAAGCCCATAACTCGATGTGAAAGTAGACAAACATCGCGAGCGTAGTCTAGGTGTTTATGATAAGATAACATAGTCCAGGGAATTCCATGGTTTCCTTCCGTCAAGGGTGCATGGAGGTTATCATCATCATTGACGTACTCCGCTTTGGACTTAAAATTTTTCTGACACCTTGCCATTGTGCAAGACGTGACACTTACTGCCCTGCCTTAATAATAGCCATTAGTTTTTCTGGGATACCTCTCCTGCGCAACCAGATAGCATCTCTATTCAAACTGTCGAAAGCCTTCTCAAAGTCGATAAACAGGATACTCTATAGCTTCTGGTTATAAGAGGGGCCTTTCCTTCAAAAACTACCATCTACATAAGTTGACACCAAGTGGCCGTCGTAGGGATGCTTGCTCTTCATGGAATCTGATGCACTGTGCGGTCCGTCACTTTTCCTTACACAGATAATCCAGAGCTGCAATAAACTGCAAAGGACTGACAACGTTTCTCTGGTGTATACCGACTTTGATGACTCCTGCGGCGTTCTTTGAATTTGTTTTATTGGGTATTCTTCGGTTTCAAATTGCCATTCTAAAGCAAGGGAAGGTATGAGTCGTGAATTTTAGAAATCGTCTAGTTTATATACCAAAAACTCCACTTGCTTTTCAAAATGTTCAACAAACGCTTTTACATACCCACACGATGATATATGTAAGTGTTCTCAGACAGTTCCAAGACAAGTGCCCGTCAGTCCTTCTTCTTTACTGTTTTAGTTTTGCCATTGACAGGAAATTGGAGCTTCCTTCGCACACTCACATACTTTAGTTTGTAGACTACTCTCGTATGTCCTTGACCATTATCTGCTTGGTTAGCTACTTGGTTGCATACAACCAACTACTTTGCCAGTGCATTGCTTGAAAAGGCAAAAAAAGATGTTTGTCTTACTATCAGAAACCACACTGTGTTCGACTTCCCATGACGTATGTAAATATTTAAATTTTTCTTAAGCTAAAAAGGCAGCAACTTTTTGCAAGTCACCATAACTTTGATTTCCTTAAAATATGAATAATCCGCATAAGCAAAATAATACCAAAGTCACTACCATATTTACAACTTCATTGACGTCAAAGCAAAATATTTAAAAAAACATTTACGATTTAAAATCCCATAATTATCAGTGTTAAAGAAACGAACTCGTGCAGATGAAGAAATTGCGTAAGCAAATGGTAACATATCTTCTTAGATTTTTTGCGATTAAATTTGATTAAAAATTCAAAATGAAATCATGCGTTTCCCATAATCACTATTTTTCTATTACGTAAGGAGCAATTATTTTCGTTTTGCGGTGACAAAGTTTAAAATTTACATACTAATCATGATATCCTATACGAAATCTATACTTATGGAGGGTACTGATGGATATTAGTAACGCGTTCCGTTATGATTATATTCAAAGACTTTCCCTTGAAAAATTCTGCAGGGATATTAAGAAAATTCTGATAAATAACACAATTATGCAAATCTTTCGAAAACGACAGAGAAAATGAAAAAAATCTATCAATTTATTTCATTCCCATAAAATTGTGAGTACTACCTCTTCCCTAGGTTTTATAATTTTATCAGATGAGAATGGGAATCGTATATTTAGAATATGATTGTTTAGTCTGATGGCTTGTAGCATTAAAAGTCACCATGCATAGCATCGACAGGGGCCATAAGTACAACCTGCCCCTATTTACCATACGTAGGTCACACTGGTTTCAGTAGTCAAGGAATCAGCTGCGATTTGTGTACTGTGATTAGAATAATACAACCTCTGGAGAGAATGCAACATGGGGCATCGCAATACATCAAGACGTCCAATCAGGACATCCCACAGCACCCCGACCTAAGTTAACACAGTCATTCGATTCAAACAAGGAAATACTAGCAAACACAATGTCAATTGTCCCATCTCAATCTTCAAAGACGGGTATCTATTCATCACAACCCTAAATGGCGCTATCAAAAGGACTATCCAAGCGCCGCAATATTTTTTAATCCAAAGTCCAAGCGATAGTGTAATTGGTGAGTGAATGATTCCTGAAACTATTTAGTCAAGTTGTTATGAAAGCCATCTCGTCCACGTGAAGACTAGGTTAACGCTGCCACCATTACTCTCCACACGACATCACATTCCTGAGATATAAAGGTACCACAAGGAATGAAAAGGCAGACGAATTTCTCTAGAATAGAATCTGAACAAGTCCTGTCAATGGTCTGTACTTTCTTTCTCATAGTACGTGTCAAATCATAGATAGCACCTGAATTCATAATACCTACGGGCGGACGATAAAATGTAGAAAAATACGTCCTCGCACAAAACAAACGTAACTTAACGATCTCTATTCAAAATCCTCCTAATATGAGGACTGACGAACTCGCCAGGCATGGCACAACTTTTCCGATTCTACTCGAAAAGGAGAATCTCAACATGCCTCTTGCTACATGTGCATTTCTGATCAAACAAGCAGATCTGGCCCAAGCTAGATCTCAAACGATCCGCAGTTGGTGTCATCATAGAACACTGCATCATAAGAAGGTACACAACTAGATTGTCTCCGTTCAAACGATTTTTGCATGAGTTGGACGACGAGGAGGAGGAGACTATTTCTTATCTTCTGTGCACCTGCCTTACGCTCTCAATCCGAGGGAAGTTGCATTTAGGTGAATACTTCTTCGACAATTTAGGCGAACTCGCTTAATGGGACATCAATCGTTTCCACCGCTTCAGGGTAAACTCCTCCTGGTATTAATGGGTAGAATAACGATACTCGATCCGGTCTGCACCACAACAGCCTTTACGGGCCTAAGTGTGGCTGCCCCCACTGCCAATCTAACCTAACCTAGCGATCAATAGACGTCATTACCAGTCACAACTTTCTGGCAATACTGCAATATAATTTTGTATTGAGCTCTGTCCCGGGGATTTTGTGACATTGATCATCAGATTTTAAAAGATTTCGTTGTTGTTGTTACTTCAATTTTATTCCTTTTCTATTATTTGATATCCAAAAATATTTTTGCAAACATTTTTGTATTTCTATTAAAAAGAATTTTAAATGTTTGGCATCATATTTGTAAATTATATACTTACCAACGTTTTGTTCTACACCAAGTTCATTTTTCCATTATTGAGACAAAAATGCAGAAAAATTAAGAATTAATTAGCTTTTATTGCCTATTTTAATTCAGTTTTTTTTTTTATATGACATCGTATAAAAAATGGTATGTTAATGGGGGATATATAAATTTTTTATTGCACATTTAAAAATGAATAATATTATTAGTATACACTCATCACTAGATCATTTAATCATAAAAGAAAAGAGCATTGACATAAATAGAAATGTCAAGTTACTCACATATCATTTTGCTTCCATTTAAATTTAATCGTGTAAACAAATCAATACAATGTTTAGTAATTACTTAGAAATTCAATTGTTAAGATTAAAATTCTTTGAGTCAAGAAATATTCAAAAATCGAAAGGAAATTCTTGACTTATCGTTTGAGTGTTACTTATGTATTTCATCGCCTAGAGAATGGTTCAAGAAAACGGTACCAAAATGAACTTAAAAAAATGTTGACATATTCTAAATTGGAACAATAAACATTATTTAAAATTTTGTGCTTAGTCACGGAAATTTAGAAATACTATTAGCATTTTTCACGTCAATCCTTCTGATTTTTGCTAACAAAAGTGAAGTTATTCATCTGAGATCTTTCTAACAAGTGAAATGTTTTGGCATATTTCTGACAACTAAAATAAATACGGACAATCATTCTTTGAACTTACTTTTCAAAGAATTCAAAAATTAGGATCAACTATTTTTCAAAACGAAATTTTACTAAGTATTTCGAATATGGTTGGCGGAGTTAGAAAATTGTTGCGCTTTAAGGTTAGTAAAAGTGAATTTCGTTAGAAAAGCAAAAGAAGAAAATAAATAGCATTTCAATCACAGGAAAAAAACCATAGTTTTTGCTGAATATGAAAAACGGAAATTCCTTAAGCAAAACTGTATAATATTTAAGTGATCCATACACACGCACATGTGGTGTCACCGGTGTCACCACACCACTGTGGCCTTCATCATAGACATCACACCAAGCGATTTATCGATACCAAAAGTCGAAGTATTTTGATTTTATTCGCAGAGTGTCTGGGACAGAAATCTGTGCTTATAGCAGCCCATACACTTTTTAGTGCACCGATACCAGTGCACACACAAGAGTGGTGTGTATGGGCCATCTTAGAGGTAATGTGTGATCTAGTGGCTGTCGGCGATCCTTACGTCAAAACATTGTCCAGTGAAAAGCACTGGAATGATGTCAATGGAGTACAATCATTCAAATCCTCATGATCCTCGAAATTATAGACATAATTACGGACCACACTAATAAAAGTAAAGCCATCAAATGGGTGATTTATTAAGAGGTACTTTTTTTAAAGTCAAAAAAATATAAAATAAGTTCAACTAAACTATATTATAATGATTATCAGATAAAAGAATCATACTTGACATTTATTTAATAAAGATTATTTCTTTCAAATATTGACCGTAACTGCAATTAAGATGGTCCATTTTCAAATAACAATTTTTGATGACGCGTCCAATCATTTCGAGAGGTATTTGGCGAATAACGTACAATGCCTATTCCTCAATATAGAGGATACAGTCAAGCTTTGCTTAATACACTAAAATCATCTGTGACACAAATACAAAGCTTAAGGTATTATGCACGCAGAACTATGTCAGATTGTGTTGGGTGCCTGGGAACAGCGAATGCGCCAAAAGATTGACCAAAAGTGGGGAGGGGGGGTTAACTCCCACACATTAAAGTAAGAAAAGAGAGTCTTAGCAGATGAATAAACTGGAAGGACATCGGTTCTCCAATGACCAAAGTTAAATCGTTGGAAATTTGAGGTAATTATTCAACAAGATGGATCAAAAGTTAGGATAGATGAAAACAGTATTTTTCGGTCAATGTGTCCTAAGAAAGCTGCCAGTTGACAGTTCTGCGTCACGTAATCCTAGGACCGCCGCGTATTCTGCCATCCTGAGTAAGCTGGTTCCGATTAGACATGGATGCTTCAGGGATCATTTAGACATATTTTAGGACACTTCGAACATAGAAATAGAAATTGTTAGAAATAGACGGTCAGAAGTACTTGGGTACTTTTATAACGTTCATAAAACAGTTCACGGATCTTATTGAGTTCTGTTGGGCAGCTAATTGCTTGGTAGAGCGGACTATTTGGTTTCCTTCTTGGGACGATGGATCTCATAGCCCTACCCAACATCACCTATCCTAACACATTTAATTTTTAGAATTTTCAGAGGTCATACAGCATATAACTACTCTGATTCATTTTAATAGAATTTGGTTACACAAATATCTGGGCTCTAATGCAATTTATCTAGCCTGCATTGTTTTAGAAACCAATATCGTGTAAATCAAATTCAATCCCCTGTGTTACGTATTTCCACTTTATTGCTAAATTAAAATTAATTTATTTCCCATATGAAAAATTGCTATAGATACTTTAGAAGCTCTCTCTCTCTCCATTCATTTGATTTCCATTATTTCGCATGATTCACATCCTCCAGTCAGACTGGATGTGTGTACAAATTCACCAGACCGAAAAACAAATTCCAACTGGAATTGTTTCATTAGAGTAAACAATTAAAATTTAAAAACAATCGAATGGGCTTTAAAACACATTACTAATTCAAAAAGAAAAACTCACTCAAAATCCAATTGTTAGAACAATGAAATTTAATGCTCGATTTACTACTGGTATCTTTTGTCGGCCTTGACTCTGTCTGAATCGTCTGCAATATTTTTTCCCACAGATACAATACGTCCAGCTTTGGTATTTAGTATTTATTTAGATTGAAACAAATTATTACTCACTGATTAGCATCATTTTACTATGGTTACTATGATAAATGGCTTGCCTGGGGATTATCTATTGATATTTAAATAAAGTGGCACAAGAATAGGGATATAAATTGCATAACATTTTATTTGCATACAAAATATCTTAATTCAATTTATAGAAACTAAATTTAGAATAAACATACTTTGAACAAAGAAATGCTGAAAGTTTAGGTTGGATGATTTGTTGTATACCTATCTTATGAAGGAATTTCTTGTTCTCAAACAAAATCTGCTGTGTCATGATATTCATTAACATTTCGGTAAAGGAAATTAAATTCTTGAAAAAATGTGGTTTAACTTTTAACATTTTTTTTTTCTTCTCCCAGTTCCTTACACAGGAAAATTTCCTTCCTTTCTTTTGTGCTGTGAGAAGACATGAGTATGAGATATTTCCTGTGCGCAAAGGATATGTCGTTGCAAAAATTCAGTAACCACATTTTGTGGTACCTTTATTTTTATTGTCAGAGTGCAAGTTTTAATTATATTTATCAATGCAAGAACTTCTTAAGTGCATCAGATGGTAAAGTTTAGTTCACAAGGTGCCCTATCATTTGCTTTCGGAGAGGCGACTTAAAATGTAACTGCCATACACCAAGGATATGCATACATATTTGGGGATACTACAATAGGTACTGCTTGTCACCATTCAAAGTCATACTTCATCACGACGGACTGATGATTGATCACTTTTCAAATGCCGAACGTGTTTAGTTTTCATTCAATTTTTCATTTGACAGACCATCAAATGGATAGATTGATCTTAACCACATAAGTATGATCAATCTATGAATAGAAATAGATCTGGAAAATAGCCAAATTCGCCACTGATCAATAAGAATGATTTAGTTCCACTTATTTGAATGATTGAACTTAAAAATAATAACTGCAGCTATTTTTAATCTGTTGTGGATTGCAAGATATATTTTCGGGGAGCGTCTTCTTTCAGCACTTAAACTGTTTGAGGTACATTAGATTGGACTTTATTAAGTGACTATCGGAAATATGGGAATATCGAAATTGTGGTGCTACGGCACTGAATGGCCGATCTCGATCAATAAACCTTTTCAGCCTGGCAGTTGTCTTTATTTGGAGAAGCGATGTTAGTTAAGCTCCCCTTGCACTTGTTTGTGTCAATTGTCGTGAGGCCATCCTCGAATATGGCATCCACCTAAAGTTTATTTAAAGATTTTTCGAGTGGTCATGTTAAGCTCCATCATTTCGACCTTACTCACTGTATTTGTACGAACTCTTCGCTTGGTATCCCCGCTAGTGGCATTTGCAGAGCTTACTTGTCTAATTTTTGGACAGCAAGCACCCCATTAATAGCCCGCTGAATTCTTGTGACCAAGTCAATATCAAAGGCGTAGGCATTAGGCAACTAAGATTGTACATCTGGAGACCTAGGACCAGGATTCGGATAAGCCTTCTATGATGCCTCGTGGTGTGATGATGACTTCATATCGCTACTATAAACCAACCTAACCTAACCTAGCTCTAGCAGTCGAATGAAAGAAGCACAGAAATGCTATGAAGTTCAGAATTTCATTCGGTGGATTATTGGACAAGTCGCCCAGGTGGTCAAAAGGGGAAGTTTTGTACAGTCGCCTTTCTATAGAAACAGAGAATGGGGGATTCCCATAGGACAGATTCTGAATCGTATGTTTTTTTTTTGTCACAAGGATGGCTTAGGCTTTCTACTCATCGTGTTTTGTACAGAATTTTCTGGAGACATGGCAATATGTGACTGATTTCCATCAACTTTCTGCTAGTCCTTTCGAGTTCTATTTGTGGACTTCAAATACCAAAAACTTGGGCCCTTGACAGGTGTTACTACGATACTTTTTCTGCCAGATCGTCCGCTTTATACGATATACCACGATATACCTGGTGATTTACAGAGAGAGAGCCAAAGAGAGAGAGGTCTCAAACCTTTCTATCGTAGAGCGAATGTCTCTAAATACACGAAACACGTTCGCCATAGTATGCTGATTTTCGTAATACAGCTGAATTATTTGTAGACTGTGTAAGACCAAGTCTTTAAGTGGTAAAATTTCAAACAATACTGAACAAAAATATCATAACAAGTCAACACTTTTCAGGCACGATTTGTCGAAAATTCCATATACAAAAAAGAACCTCTAAATGAATCACATTATATATATGTACTTGTCATTTTCACTCTATAGACAGCTGCAACTTTTGGAATTTTGTATCCTTATAGTTCTCTATTTTTTATATTATTCCTTTATAGCCAAATTTTACAGACGAAAACACACCCACGTACTGCGAAACACCCTTCACCTTTTTTGACAGTCACATTGGTTGGAGGAATGTGCGACTGGACAATATTCAAATTTCCCTGCTAAACCGCAAATTGTAAAATTTAATTCTACCCAATTCTATCTCCGTTTCGAATTGCATAAGCGGTTCCATACTGCCTTCAGGATATCACATTTTCCATTCAGTTTTAACTGAATCTCGCTGCCTTTGTTCCCACAGAAAACCGACGCTTTTCAATCAATCTAAAGCCTTCGTTTGCCGTTCATGAGTGGATAGTTGCATTGTGAAAAGTCGATTTGAGATTACTTTGTTGGCTTTTGCTTTGCACGCACATGGAACATCCATTAACGATCAGGTTTTCAATTTGATAGAGACAGACGTACCTACTCAAAGTGCGTTCTCGTTCCTGCCACAATCAAATGAAATTTGTATGCACATAATTTAGCAGAAATATTCCTAATTTTTCATATTTTGCCGAACACATAAATATTATTTATTAATTTAGCCATATGAAAGTGTCATCGGTATAATTTGAAAATTCATTATTTCCCAAATTTACGACATGCTTTACACTTAAAAATTATGCAAAATAAATCGATAATAATAACATAAATATAGTTATTTAAAAATCCACTAGCTACCACCCAAAATTTTAAAACAAAAAGACGGGCGGAGACAAAAAATTTAAATTTGAAAAGAAAGTTTTGAATGTGTGCAGCAGATTATCATAAACTGGGTTACTTTCAAAGTTCATCGCTAAATATTTTCACACGAATTGTAGAAACTTTCAAAAAAAAAAAAAAAAAAACACCAACTCAAACCACTATTAAAACTGCAATTTCGCTACCATCGAAGGACAAAATAAAACTCAAATTCAATTCATAGTTTTTCGTACGGGATTTGAATGTTAAACTAAAAACATTATTCTATCGAACCGTGCCAATTACTCTATTAAAAGTTAAAACTTTCCTTAGTTCCATAGAAATGGATACTATACCAGTATACATGCTCGGTTTGAGTTTCCGCTCAAAAAAGCAACATGGTCGTGTAAAAAAAAAAGACGAAGAAATGGAATGTAAAATAGGGAGACCCGTTTGCAAATCCCTTGAACTTTATAATTTGATTTCCGATAAATTTGTACGCTCAAATACGTTCCGGTTTTTCGAGGAGGTATTTTTTTTTTTTTTTTTGGTTGCCACTTTATTTAATTAAATTTGTAACACAAACTCTCCACATAGCTAATAACCAATAAATACAAAAGAAGTAAAATTTTAATGATGTATAAATGTCACCTTTTTTGAATAGAGTATAATAGAAATATTTTTATATTAGACCACACTAAATTCTTCAGCTTCAGCACTACTATCAAACTTTGGCCGGCTGTGTTATTATTCTTTTATGATCGGATGACTTTAATATCACACAAAACATCGGCAAAAAATAATAATAATCAATGTCAAACACGAGCCATGT
This sequence comes from Chalcosyrphus nemorum, assembly GCA_949716465.1. Classification (NCBI taxonomy): domain Eukaryota; kingdom Metazoa; phylum Arthropoda; class Insecta; order Diptera; family Syrphidae; genus Chalcosyrphus; species Chalcosyrphus nemorum. The sequence continues at coordinate 14,260,643 of OX454333.1, read as the reverse complement.
TAGCACGCATATAATTTCCATATGAAATGAGACTGTCGAGAAGTATTTTTTCAAACACACACAGCCGGTTATGCAGAACATTTTTTACTCATTTTGTTTACGAATTTTTTTGTGTTTTTTTTTTTTTTGATTATAATAAAATATTAAGTTGCCAAATGAAGAAGAAAATGAAGAAAACAAGTTCAAGCGATTCCGCATGATAAACAAGAAGATTTCGCCCGCTAAATTAATAACAAACTCAGACTGAGAGTGGATTTCAGGTTTTTCGTCTCAAAAAAGCATACACACTCATATTTATACTCATACTCATGTGAACTTTAAAATGACTCATGAGTATACCTATTTGTTATGTTTTCATAGGCAAAAATGCAGTCTAGAGGAAAATGTAAACGCTGAGCATATTTTGACATTTAAATTTTAATTTTTAGGTTTTATATGGAAAATTTGCTGCAGGGAAATTACTTCAGGGCATTTGTTTCGCAAGGAGAATTTATTTCATCTCTGGTGGGAAATTCCCTTTCTTCTGTAACTGAAAATGCCTTCTAAGCTGAAAGGCAGACTCTAGACCGCAGTTCTACGTCCGTCATGTACAAAATGTATGAGGGCAAATTAAAGTCATCTGAGATCAAAATACTTCGCATGACATAAAGCAAAGCCATTTTCAAAGCAAAGATCCTTCGAACACCGTGAAAAGGGCAGTGCCAATAAAAATGCAGACGAAAAAAAAAACTGACAGCAACATTTGATCAGCCTCAGTGGCGAAGTGATCCGAGACCGGGAAGTCTGCTGGTTCCTGAGGTCAAACCGGCAATTGACGAGGTGATAGTTTTGTGCACAGAAGAGCATCTCTCAGAACATGCAGCGCATCCAGATAGCTGATGCAATAAACACAACAATAGTTCGAGTGACCCAGAGTTCACAGTAGTAGCATTCGTACACAATGGCGAAAACCAGGAGAGAAGCACCATCAGAGTGACTACCATTGGATAGACGATGGATCATCTCAAAATATAGCAAGTGGAATAAGCTTTTACCCGACCCAACAGAGAGATCGGGAATGCAGTAACCTCAAGATTGATAGAATTAATCATATCACCGACGCAAACTAAACACCAATAGCCAAAGGAGAAGTGTGCCCTACAACCTAACAGGAAGACAGGATATCAACACCTGCTCTTACAAAGGATTGCATTGATTGACTGTACAGTACAGAAAAGGATTGTAGGGTAATGGTGTTGCACGTAAGAATGCAAGAGCATCGATTGGAACATAGCTTCGTAACAAGAGTTCTTCGCCTACAGCGCATAAAAAAACACAAAAGCCCTGAGATCTTAGAAGTCCTTTTCAGGTGTCCTAGGGTGTGTCATAGCAGTACTGCATACCAGTGGCCTTCTTAGATGTGGCCTTTCAACAACATGAAAACCCCCTATTAGACCAACTCCAAAGCCTGTGCTCGTAAACTGAGTTATTATGCTCGAATCGAATAGCAGAGGCAACTCGAAACTAACCTTTAGTGAGGAATAGATTCCAACAGCGTTAACCAAGCTACTATATAAGAGTGAGTTAAATGCTACCGTGAAGGGTTTATAAAACTCTTCGAGTATCATCAATCCATACTCTGGTGGGGCTTGGGACATTAAGGAATCCCACAGAAGGAAGAATCTAATAAACTGGCAAGCATGGGATCTGAACAGGACGGATTATAGATACGTCCTTTTCTCTTAAGACTAGCCAAATTAAAGTAGCATTACACCTGGACTCGCTTCAGTTGGGCAGAGTTACTAGATGTCCTTCAACTTGCATACATATGACATAAATCTTAATGACGCAAATTTATTCCTCCTTTTTGAGAAATATTACCTTCAATGGCGTCTAACACTTGTACAGAATCGAGGTCATTCCTTCTTCTTGTGCGGTCGTTTTTTCGTTCCACGAGTTGTACAAGAGGAATCACCAAAGTCAAACACCCCTTCTTCAAGAAACTCATTTACTTCACTGTACACAGTCATGTGTATCTGTCCCAAGGGTAAAAAACTCTATATCCCACCCATTAGCTTTAAATTATAATTGATTAACAGCTGCTATTTGTAAAATGTGTATCGCCTATTAAAGAACAAAGTGTTAAACCGAGGAGGTGTCAAAACCAAAACTCAAAGAAAAGCCGACACAGGGTCACACTTCAATGAAAACTGACACAAGAGGGCGTTATCAGTTCATTCATTTCTCATCCATGAAGTCGTAAAATGTTTAATTATCAACTCAAGTCAAATTTATATCAAAATACGAATTAAAATCTCAACATTTCTCAAGAAAAACCAAAAAAAAAAAAGAGCTTGCCCGTCATCAACCTAATAAATACATTCTCTGCAACACAGAATTCCATGTCTCTTCGTACAATGGTTTTTCATTAAGAAAATCCTACACCACATCTGCTGGCTAAATCAAAGGCATCATACGTCTGACAGAAAATGACTCAATTATACTTCACACAGTATAATCCGACTGAGAGCTGCAAATACAAAAAAAAAAAAAAAATCGTATTCCATCTGTCAAATAGAGTGTAACATCCCCCAGAGAGAAAATTTGTCCATTGTGTCGTTGTGTCAGCAGTAAAGGAGGAAAGAGGTGAACCTGAACAGTGAACATGAATGCCTAATTAGCACGACAGTTCTCGTTCTCCTTCTAAAGGTTAAAGACCCCCTTGAAAAAGGTCCTTCTGCTGACCATTCCACATGGCGCAACGCATCTCATTGTCGATTCAAGTTCAATCAATCGAATTACCCGAAAATCACACACTTAAATTTTTTTTGATTGCTATTCGGACTAGCTGCTGTAGGCACGGCTCCAAAAGAAAGTCAACAGAAAACTCCATTAAATATTTATTACGATTTGTATGCTCCAATTGGAAGCAACAACAACAAAGTCGTATTCCGAACAACATTGACTGCAATCAAAATAATCGTCCTACACACCGAAAAAAGCCGAATGACAACAGGTACGAGGATATTAAAACCAGGCCTAGCCCCCGAGATCTATAAATAGATTGCCAAGCATTCACTCCAAGGACGACACACCATCAATCTGTTCCGCTGCCGGGGAGAGAGTGTGTGCCCGAAAATAAATGGCAAGCAATTGAACATGATCCTATTAGTAAACAAAAAAGAAAGGCAATATTAATTCGCAATGAGTCGTTGGGTGCGATGAATAGAATGCTCAAGTTGACTTTGACTTTCCATAACTAATTGCTTCGCGTTGGGATGGGTACGGAGGGTGAATTGACTGTTGCCTGGACTTTAGTCCTGAGACCCGGTGTTTAATGAATTCTTCTTGTGCCAGAATAAAGTGTTTACTACAGCAAAAGGTGAAAATAGGTTTGTGCTGTCTTCAGGCGATTGTTATCGCGTCGAGACTCGCTGACTAGCACAGTCCTTATTGTGTCCTTCTACTCGTATACCATTTGGTAAGAGAAAATTTAAATTTTCGACAATTTGCAAATTCTTTGAGAATTTTCCTAATGAAATTCGCTCGCTCAGAGCCGCCTGAGCTGTGGAGACGAGCAATTCGCATGTAAGTAATTTCGTTTTGTGTGCACACAATGACTGGGACTGACGAGGCGGGATTGGTTTGGTGGGAGCAATGGGATTACTTAAATGTGTCTAGGAGAGTGTTACTCTACGCATTCGTTTAACTGGAGTGTAATTGAAGTGTCTGTGATTGGGTTGAGGTCGAGGTTGAGGTACTCTTTGTCTGTAGATTGTGGTGGATAAGAGTCCCGAGTGGATTTAATAGTGGATAATGTGAGAGTAGTTCTCTAGGATTTTTCAAGGATTTTTTTTTCTCTCGAATTAGTTTTTTTTTTGCTTTTGTTGATGGTATTTTCAAATAAATTTTGGAAAATACATGCAGCAATTATTTAAGGGTGGGATGGGTCTTTCTTACAGGAAAGGATGGGGTGTATTGATCTTGTTTAATGTGAAATAGTCTTTGGTGACATCAGGGAGTCTACGTCCGAGTATTCTGCAGAGTTTGTACTTTGGATTGTTTATGCCCAGGAACAATTTCACAGTCAGACAGCCGAAGTTTGTGATGTACCTCCGGAAAGATGATTAGATGGTTTGACTGTCAAATATCCAATCATCAAGTTATTTACTAAGGAATCTAAGTAGAGCTACGTTTTGGTATCCTAAACTCGTAGAAACCTATCTGGTTTCTGGTATTGTTTATCTTGAAGAGTGATCTGGCAAAATTCAGTCTGTGGAATCTGTTCTTTAATATTGTTCTGAGCTATCTCGCTTGGATCTAGTACGATGGTTTACCTAAAGTATGTTGTCTAGGCCTCGTTAGAATTGGACATCTGATAAGAGCTAGCTATATTCTGGTAACTATGTTCTTGCTTATTGTTTGGAAGACAAAAAGTCTTCGATATATTGAGTTACCCATGAGAGTTTTCTGTGCGAACTCCGTAGCCATCTTGGAGATATCGGCATACTTAGTAAACTTTGTTTGTCATAGTCCTTGATAAGGTTTACACTTTTTCACTCTTCCCTGGTAGAAAATCTAACTGAGGATTAATTGGTGTCCTCTAATTCATCGTGTGCTTGCTGTTGGCTTTAGATCTTTAAAGTGACCATATGCAGGACAGCATCCAGACTAGCTGAGCTCATTTTAGCCGAACGATAGATCCATAACCAAAAGGTGGACGCACAACTGCTTTATTGAAACATATACATCCATAAAGTTATCTTTGGCTGGGTTCTGCACTTTTGGAAGCTGTGCATGCTGTCTTTACCCCTTGTGCTGAGCTGAGCCTATAATTAAGTTTCCGGTCTAAAATGGATGACTATTAAGATTTTTATTCTAAGAAGGAAAGCCAATATAGGGCACTTGTACCCTATATATTGAAGAGGTACAAATTGGTTTTGAAAACCGGCAAAAATATATGAAATTGTAATTACTATGAAACGGAAAAAAAATTGATTAGTTTCAGAGTCTCTTGTGGCAGAAGTGAGAAATGTTTCTTTTAAATTGAAACTATCATTTTACCTGTACCTATAGCACATACATATGTATGTAGGAAGAAGTATCGTGGATAGCACTCTTCAGCAGCTTTTCGTATGTGTACAGAGGTAATTGCACACAATCCTTAACCTAGTTTGTGTCCCATTTTGTCCTTTATGTTTCTATCTTTTCTTGCATTATTCTATAATCCTGATCCTGATCTTTGTACAGATGTACTATTAATAAAATTGTCGCTTGGAATTAACACACACTATTACCATGGTTTCAATTCCTGCTTTTCGTTCTAAGAATTCTCACTTAAGCTTTTGAAACGTTTCTTTAGAAAGCCTTCTTAGTTGGTGAAATCCTTCGTAGGTATTTAACTTCCTTTTTATAGAAAATAAGTTCTGGTGGGTAGAAGTTTTTTCTATAAAATAAAAACATGTTGATACATATGTTTAACCTTTTTTAATCTTTATTCTGGGAAATGGCTTAAAATTGTTTGTAAAAATTTACAGAATAGATCTCAATCATGTCTTAAAGTATTATATAAAAATTATTCCTTTATCAGAAAAATTGGTTCTTCAAAATAAATATTAGGCCACAAGCAGCTCAAAAATTACTAATACATACCGGAAAGAAGGAAGCTACAGTTTTGTACATCCGAAGGGAAATAGGTTTAGAAAAGGATAATACATTGGACATCTCTGAAGTTGTATTTTGTACTTCCTATTGTTCGAGTGTTGATCTCAGCCGTTTGCAAGAGCTTACCCGTTGAGACAGAATAAGACTGATATCGATGTCTATGTGGTTGAGGAACACTGGTTCCTGATGGTGACGCTTGTATCGTTTTTTACAGAGAAGCTTTATCTAACCAACCTTAACCTAGCCAACTTCATAATTCCCCGATGACACAGTGATCTTAATGAGAAGGGCAGTGAAAGGGGTAACTTACTTATTTATGTCCTATATCCCCTTGTGGGCCCTATGGCCTCTACAACACCTACGCGACATCGTGTGCGATTTCTGGAAATGTACCTCAGCTTTTCCCAACTCTTTCCCAGTTGCCGTGCTTCCTTCTCCACTGTTCTGCGCCACGTACTCCTAGGACCGTCGCGTATCCTGCTATCCTGGGTAAGCGGGTTCCATTGCATTGCTTGTTTAGCTATGGATCTGTCACCCTTTCAGAGAGTGTGACCAATCCACTGCCACTTTCGTCGTCGTATGGTTGTGTCTATAGATTTATGGCCCGTTCTCTGATTAAGCTGTTCGTTAGAGATACGGTTTGGCCAGAGTATCCTTAAGATGCAGCGTAGGCACCTATTGGCAAACGTTTGCAGCTTCTGCGTGATAGTGACGGTCACTCTTCGTAGCTTGGTGCTTAAGCTAATTGCATTACTTCGCCAAACTGTGGATAGCATCCCAGTTCGGTTCCGCCATCGGTTGAGACAATACCCCCGAGGTATTGGAAACTCTCTACTCTCTTAACCATTTGTCCAGCAATGCATACCTATATGAATTGATGAGTTCGGTCCTAGGCTGATCATTTTTGTTTTTGCCGAGTTCATTTTCACAACGACGTCTGCTTCCCTCTCCACATTTGCTGTCATTTGGTGAAGGTCCATTATTCTGTGAGACAGAAGGCATACATCATCAGCGTAGTCGAGGTGCTTGAGTTCAGATGTAAGAGTCCATCGAAGTCCTCCATTTCCTTGTTGATAAGGCTGCATTCAGCACATCGCTAATCGCCAATAAAACAGTATTGGTGAAAGTATGCAGCCTTGCCGAACCCCACTTTGGACTTCAAATTCCTCAGGCAGCTTTACTCTGTGCAAGACGTGAATGCCTCTCCGCCAAATAAATTCCCGATTGACACTATCAAACGCCTTTTCAACATCGATGAACAGCAGGTGAAGTGGTGATCGGTTAATGTGGTCTACATAGGAGGATCCTGATCGAAAACCTGCTTGTTCGGCGTCGAGTGTGTCTTCAAGGTGTTCTTTGATTCGCTCCAGGATTATTCTAGCTATTATCTTGGCCACAGCAGGCAGATACGCAGATACCTCTCCAGTTTTCGCACTGCCTTAAATTGCATTTTTGAGGAAGCTTGACGATCATTCCCTTCCTCCACTCATCCGGAAAACTCTCGGCTTCCCATGTTCTCCTGACAAGTGGGAACAGTAGCTCTGGCGATGCTGTTGCCGTCACGTCCTACCGTCTTGTTTGTTTTCAGTGCTTTGATCACGGTAATAATCTCATCCTAACTGCGAGTTGTGGTGCGAATTCGGGAAATTTAAAGGTCAAAAGTACCACTGATTAAGAATGTGTGCGTTAGCTTCCATTTGATTTTGCAGGAAACGTCAGAATAAATTAAATATTTGTGACTAGAGATGTCTGTCTAAAACAAGATAGTCCCACTGACACGCGCACTTTTCGAAAAATTCACTTTCTTCAGTATTTTTATATGAAACTTGAAAAAACTTACCTAAGTAAATATGTATATTTCTTTACTCTTTTTTCATACATTGTATACGAACACGCCGACTTTTTAGGGGAGGTTTTCTAAAAAAAAACGTTTTTCGGCGGTTTCACTAGAATACTATCACTTCTTAGGAACACAATTTAATAGATGTTGAACAATTTTCAAAATCCGCTCTCTACCACGCCTATTTTTTGAGAAAAAAGATTTAAAAGATTTGAAAAAGAAAACACTTAGAAAAGGGATAAGATACCACACGATCCGCTCCAGACGGATTGTAACCTTTTCATATGTTTAAATTCTTTTCTTGTATCCTGAGCCAAAAGCAGTTCAGTCATTTTCGATGACTCGTTTTTTTGTAAGAGCCACAAATACTTCAAACAGTTCGCCGAGCAATCCTATGCTTCCTTTTAAGCCCATACCTTACACTTTCAATGCCACTTTTAAGTTTTCCCTGGTGAGTACATTCACACATGTTTCAAATCACACAAAAAGCTTTGAACAGTTTGGTATCATTCGAAACCATCGAACAGCTAAGACAATGTTGCCAAAATGTTTGCATACTTGTTTCTATTTTTTTTAAGTCAGTCTTTCTGTCCAAGTCAGTGCCTTTGTCGTGTTCATCATTTATACCAATTACGCAACCATTAAACGTGTTTCGAATCACAAAAAACATCCAACTAAGTGGGTAAATCGTTCATTATTGCAATTCGATTTGACAAAGTCGAAAACAAATTAAAAAAAAAAGAATACATACATTTAAAACAATCGACAACGATTAATCCCCATCAAAATTAAAAAAAAAAACCTACATCCTATATCAATAAAAAAAAACATTAAATTAAATATTAATTGCTGGTCTCACATTGTGCGAAAGAAAATCATATTTAATGAGTTTCGACTGCAACAAATTTGCAGTCTCGTACAAATCACACAGGAATGTAAATTTTCCCCCAAAGCACACAGTTTATAGATGTATCCGTATACAATTTAACAGATTAAAAATAAATCGCATTTAAATTAAAAGATCGAGAAGAATATGGACACTGGACAGTTTGTTGCTCCCACTCTCTCCGGTTGCTATGCCGGCGACAATTTTTGTATTACAAGTGGATTTATTTTTAATTTAATTACTGGCGCTTTGCATTCCGACACAGTCGCAGTCATTTTTATAGAAAAAAAAAAAAAACCTATGTCATCATCGCATCGCGGATTTCGCTCCGCTGCTCTGCAAAAGCCTGCGATTAAATTGATCAACAATGTCACGTACTGCGTTCGAATCTAATCAACTGAAACTGTTGATTAGGTAGCCACCTTGAATTCGAGTGGATATGTTTGCCTAATACCCACTCACTCATAAATAAATAACCTCGCTCCTGTGCAGGACGATAAATGTACGAATTTATGTCCATTTTTTTTTTTTTGGCGGAAACTGGGAGAAGAGCGGAATAAAATTTAAATTTCTAAAATCCACACGCATATCAAAAACGAATACATTATAGGATTTCTATTGAATTGGAAAAGGACATACGCTGCATAGAGGGCGGATTTACGGCAATTTAATGTGAAACAGAAGGTCCTTTGGCCCTATACTGCGAACACGAATGGGTGTGCATGAATTATTATTCCAGCAACAACTGGCTAAATCTATTGAAAGTCACACAGACTACGAGTAACACCCAGCCAGAGTATCTTTACATAATTTTCAGTTATTTTTTTTTTCTTTCCTTCTATCTAAGACCGTAAATTGTCTTTGGTTAGGTTCGTAACTCACTGTAGCTTTATCGTGTCCCATCTTCAATAGAATAATAATTTCGGGACCATGAAGACATTAAAAATGAAAATGTTTGTGTCAGCATAATCATTGTTATATGGCAATGACGCTGGCTGGCTTGTGGAAATATTTACTCTCCATTATGTTTTGAGTTTATGAAATTCAAATAATTTCATGTAATTGCGCGTAACAGAGGGACAAAATCTAGACAACACAGAAGAAGAAGAGTGCGAGATACTTTTAAACTAAAATTACAAATTTCAGTGGCCTTGGCTGGGCAGAGTACAGTAATTAGATAATTGGTGCTAAAAGCACGTACCCAAAATTTCAACACATTTAGTTTTATGACAAAAATGCTTGGGGACTTTTTTTTTGGAATGCAGCTGGCACTTGCAGTATTTTATTAGTTTGAGCATTAAAAGGACTAAGGGTCTACGGTCAACGTGGCAATTTGAACAAAGTGTTGGGGAAAAAAGTTAAATTATCATGACTTCTTGGAATATTCCTAATTAATGCAGGACATTATAATGGTGGCACACATGCTGGGAAATATAAAACAGGATATTCCACTTTACGATCGTAGGTACTCCACGATTATCCCTTAAGGTATCAAATCTCAGTCGCTAAAAGAACCTCTTTGTAAGGACAATTGTGAAAGTTGTCAAAAATTCGAGTACCCTTTAGTCATTACAGAGTATTTAAAGAGTCACTTACTCGGAGAAAGAGCTGCATGCCATTCTCTGTGATCCCGGGCAAGGTGCTTTAAATTATGTTTGGTCAGCATGGTCTTTATACTACAGGATCGGACTCGTGCGAACCGGTTCGTGCGATTCGAAGACTTTCTTGACTGGATTCACTTGATGTGTCCAAGTCATTTTAGTAAAGGGTTTTCCAATAGGAAAATACTGTGAATGGTCAGCGTTATCGCGTCATGATTACCGATTATTTCTGGCCCAAATTGGAAGATATGGACTTGGGCAACACGTGGTTTCAACAGGATGGTGCCACAAGCCGCACAGCACACGCTACAATCGATTTATTGAAGAGTAAGTATGGTGAGCGTGTTATCTCAAGAAATGGGTCAGTCGATTGTGCGATTTAACGCCGCTTGACTATTTTCTGTGGGGCTACGTTAAGTCATTGGTTTATGCCAAGAAACCGACGTCGTTGAAATAGCTCAGAGACAACATTGAACGCAAAATAGCGGTCGTTTCGGCCGAAATTTGTGGCCGGTGGTCGTTGAAAATTGGGTCCAACGAATCGACCGCTGCAAATGTGCCCGCAGTGGCCCTTTTTTATCAATGAATAGTGCTTAGGTTAGGTTAGATTACCTGACTGCAGTGGGTGCATGCACACTTGGTCAGAAAGCCCGTTGTGATAACGACCGGATCGAGTATCCTCAGTCTATCTATTAAAACCAGCTGGATCTTACTATGAAGCGGTGGAAATGATTGACATCCAAGTCAGCGAGTTCGCCTTAATTGTCGAAGAAGTAACTTCCTTCGGATTAAGAGTGCATGCCAGGTGCAAAAGGACTATTCATATGCCCTGTGGTGCCGCAAATAATAAATCAAGAAAAGTGCATGAACCATGCTTTAAAATTGTGTAGATACATATGTATTGAAAGTACATGCGTTATAAGAACGCACTTTGTGCGCAGTAAAAGCAGATCAATGCCTTAAGAACCACACATTCTTGCCATTCGCACAAAAAGTAAATAAAATTTACTTAATCGTAAAAACCAATTTCACATAAAATACACTTTCTTGGAAGCAAGCAAGTGAAAATAATTTATGCTAGCGAAATTTCACAATTTGCCATCAATTTGGTGCCATCATCCACCAAGGAGCACACAAACATTCTAGCCAAACCGTCTCATCGAATCTGTCTCCACAATCTCTGCCATTCACTCTCGAGGAATAATGCCACTTTACAATTTTGCCAAAAAAAAAAAAAAGAAGAAATATGCACAAGCATAATCCCGACGAAGGAAGGAATCCTCTTAAAAAACAGAAAAAAATGATTTTCCTTTTACCGCCACAACAAAGGAAAATACAAATAATCGAAATAAACATTTGCCTCTCTATGTGTACCATTCATTACCAAACAAACAAAAAATGAGCACACTCATATATCAGGTCCTTGTATGTCTCATTTGAGGATAAACAATACAAAGCTGGTATAAATCCCTCATGGATTTGCATCAGGACTCACATCGTTCACAGGCCAACCAGAAAAGAAACAAATTGCCCAATCTCAATGGTCTGTGTGGGTTTCCTTTTTTCGGGTAGTTTTTTTTTGTCCTTCATTTTAATATAAATTCGCTGAATTCCTTGGAAATAAGGTGTCAATTTCGAATCTCTATGCAGGCGATATAGCTCGAAGGAGACAAGCAGAACAAAAAAAAAAGTTTCAATTTAATAAAATATTGTCAATGAGGCGTTGAATGCTTTATTCCCTTTTTTGTTATTTCTATCAGAAGGTCAAAGTTTGGCGATAAAATTCTTCGAAAACACACACACACAAAACTTGAGTCAGACTTTTGTCTGCAGACACGAGAGAAGATGCATGTACTGGCGGCAATCGCACACATGTTTTACGATGATTAAAATTCAAGTAGGTTCCTTTGAAATTCCTCTTAATTTAGCGACGCGATGTCCTTTCTCCCACCACAACCTGTCTGCGTGTATTTTTTTCTTTTTTTTTTTTTGTCGAAGATTTATGGCTTATAAAGCATTCGAGAAACAATAAGGTGCTGCTACAAGTGTTCAGGTTTCACTAAGGGTAACAACTTCAAATCGAAATAAATTAATAAAATTTCTGTCATTCGCAAAGTTTTTTTTTTTTGGAGGGCGAAAGCAGGTATCGCTAATTGAGGTCAATGATTGAGACTGAAATTTGGAGCAAGTCTCTTTTGTTTATATTCATTTGAAATTGTTTATTTAAGAAAGAAAAATGTTTTAACTTGAATTGCCCCAGACTAAACCAGTTCCCGACACAGAACTCGTTCAACAGAGTAATTAACTAAAGAGGTATGGAATTTTTGCTTAGTCTTAGTCTTAGAATTATTCATCTTTTGTTGAGGAAAGTATACCCACGCTTTTTTTTTTTTTTTTTTTTTTGGTTTTTATGTATCCAATATCGAGTGAGAAAGACCGGATGCAGACATTGGGACGATTTGGTCTAGAAAATCGCCTCAAGTGTATAGTTCGATTGATGGACTACGGTTGTGTGAAGGTGGGGAGGTTTCCTGACCTAACCCAACTCGTGACTTCTAATTAAGTTTTTTTTCTTTTTTAATTTTAATTTCCAATCCAAGAGCAATAAAGAGTAGCGACAAAATGTTACGTATACGCCTCAGGCGATCATGGGAAAATAATGATTATTTGATTAAAATACAGTGGCACCTTGCTAATGAGAAATAATGGTTGATGTTAATAAAACATCATTTTAGCTTGCTAATGTGAAAAAAATTTAACAAAAACGTGCCCGGTTTTTATCTCGCCAATTTTGAATTAGTGGAATGCAAAACGAGTTCTTCACAAAATGTCAAATTATAGCTCCGATTTTACTGCAAAAATCTTTGATTAGAGGGAAGTTGTTGATAAAGCGATTAAGATACTATAATTACACGAGCACAAAAAGCAATCCTTAACTTGGCGTAAATTTAATCAAAGTTTGAATGTGTATTTGTATAAGAGTGTCATTGGGTAGGCGAAATATTGCTGCAATGGTCTGCCACAAGGATCAGAATTTTGCAACCGCCAATAGAAAGTTTACTTTTAGGAACGACCTTTCTTGAGCTTCACCTGATGGAGTGGTTCTCAGAGCTTCACTAATACACCTCAATTGAGTTGACTATAGTAGGTGTCTTTATCCACACGGTCACACTGTTCATAAGTCTTGCTAAAGATTAATGAAGCCAATGTCTAATATGAGGCTGCACTCCGATAGGGACTACCAGGAGCTTTTTACAGTATAATAGAACCTTTTTTAAGCATCGGCTATGAAATCGATCCACTCGCTGGGAGCAAATATTCAGGGTGAGACTCAAGACAAAAGAGAGCCTTTGAGAAGTTCACAGTTTGTTGCTTCTCCTTTTTGTTTTGACTAGTATCTAGCATGTTGTCTGAAGGAAGGTGTCTTGCGTATGGGCTCCTGAATTTATACTCTTTACTATAAGAACTAAAACCTTTCTGCAACACACTAATCGGCAAGTACCAGTGTGGCTTCCGGTCCGGCGGATCGACATTAGACCAAATTTTCACACTCAGACAAATCCTGGAAAAGACCAACCAATTTCAAGTCGAAACCCACTACCTTTTCATCGACTTTAAAGCCGCCTATGACAGCATTTATCGTCTTGAACTCTACCAGGCGATGGCCGAATACCGACAAAACTTATCAAGATTTGTCGCGTAACGCTGGAAAACACGCGATGCTCTGTGCAATTTGGAAATAACTCTTCGGAGCTCTCCAAACGTGGACCAGATTCAGGCAAGGAGATGCGCTGCCAAAACACATGACAATATCTCGTTGGAGCAGATAGTGTGCAGGGCAGGTATCAACACGGAAGGCACTATCTTTCAAAAATCGGTCCAACTGCTGGGTTAAGCAGATGATATTGACATCATCGGAAGACCCCGGCAAGTCGTCGTAGAGGCGTTTACGGCTATTGACTAGCAGGCTAAACGAGTTGGTCTTGAAGTTTATGAGGACAAAACAAAGTATATGTTATCAACAAACAAACATTTATCTGTCCAAAATAAAGCATCTTTGAATTTATTCATCGGTAAGTGACCGACTTACACAAGACAGATCACGTGAGTCTTGGTTTCAAAACAATCATCAAGTGCTAAATAAGTTTCGCCCAGTTTTTAGTTCCAACCATCTTCTTACACTACTTTTACTAGTCTCAGCAGCAAGCTTTAAATCTCCTTTTAAGTCGTGAAACCTTTGAAACGTTTGTGAGAATCGTCAACTGTTTTGGTGGACACCTATCCCGCCTCGGAACTACATAATGATTTACGAGAAAAACTATATAGCTTGAGAGCAGAAAAAAGCCAAACCAACAGATTATCAGACTTGTCTCCTTGTCATCGTTAAGCTTCTTAGTCATGCCTGACCTGAATTGATGGGCTACCCTATCCTACACTAAAAGGAGGTCGGTGAACGCAAACTACCATAATAATTATTAATTTGTTAAACTTTAGCAATTTCCAAAACAATAGCCTTGCAGTATATAAACTCCCAAATTAAGTGCCTAAACTATAGAGATTACGAATCATAAATCTGAAACACATCAAATTACTGAATCATCAGCGGTCTCATAACTATTGATTACTGTCCATCAAAACCGGTCTTTTTTTTAATAGTTCATGAATACCCAAAACTAAATATCTGCGACAATCAAATTTACTACTCATCGCTGCAACATAAAAATGGTAACAAAGTCTAGAGCGGTTTTTATGGCCTTAAACTTTTTATTTCATCTTATACACACAGACAGATACATACTATTAATCGAGAACCTGATTGTTTCCAATAATAGATATTTTATTACCTTGAGAACAATAACAATCAAATGGCAAAGGGGTTGTTAAAAACCGAAAATGTTTCAATTATTTGGCTGGGAACACAATGACTTGTATTCAAATTACACTTGAAGGCAAGACTTTCAAAAACTCGATTAAAGAAATTTCGCGATGTGAAATAGATATACAACAAACACATATGAACCCTTCTATGTGGAGGAAAACAATCGACCCATTTTCACCTCGAAATTTCCGCTTGATTGATCAAAACCAACACACAACACACAATGTAACCACAAAAACGTGATTAATGAAGAAAATTCTCTCAGATCAGCGGACATGGCTGCTATTTTCATCGTTGATTATGTTTAACTAGGAGCCCACCACAAGACCGAGTGTGTTAATGTTTCAATTAGTGCCAAGCAGCATTGACAGGACTTGAATGCTAATTAATCGAAAGAATTACAAACAAACACACCCACCCAACTCCTCCTTGCAGTGTGACAAGTAATTTTTCATGATTAAACGCAGTATTGTGACTGTTCATTTACAGTAACTAGCTCAAGGATACACCACACATTATACCGACTCTAATCCATGTGGGATGTACTCTCCAGATACCGCGGGGAGATTGGAAGCTAGCCAAAGCCAAGACATAGAATGCCTAAGGGACAAAAATTTGAATGAAATATCGATTGAGCCTTATCTCTTTTTTTGTGTTACCAAATGGACACCAAGAACACACAAGGACAAACAGGATAATGTTTCTTCTTCTTCCTTGCATAAGTTGTTATCGTTATATTTGAGGTTTATGGTAATTCTTTTTCCCCGTGATGCGCAATATTTAGAGGCTTAAGGCGATTTGATGATATTTTTCTGTTGTTCCCTTAGAAATTCCCGCAAAAACTTTCATCAACCCCTTGTTGTGGGCAGACGATTGTAACCCTTGACTTGGCATAGAACGAAATGTTAGCTTCCTTGTAATTTACGATTTTTTTACGCCTGACGGAAGGAATTTCGTTAGAATTATCGACGTCTATTCCCCGGGGTTGTTTAACTCAGTTTTACTCCGTGGGAGAATTGCAAAGTTCAAGGAACGTGTACTAATGAATTTCGCGAAGGTGTGCTCCTTTTTTTCTTAATTAATTTCTTAAGCCGTTTGGAAGGGGGTGAGTTCTTTTTGGAACATTTTTGGCGAAAGTAAAAATAAGGGACAACCAACTGAGAAGAATGTCTACGACCCTCGTAATTATGATAAATGAGAGATGCTGTACATTTCTGTGGCTGGAATTTGCATGAAATTCGACTGAAATTCGTCTGCGTGCACTCATAGATCATACTGGATGTACATACTTGGTGATATTTAATTCAACTGAGCCCACACTGTCTGGAAGAAAGTGAATGTTCATGCATTCATGATGTATCTATGCAATCTGTTACCACAGTAAGTGGTTGGGTTTTTGTAAAAAAAAAAAATCATATTTATCTTCCACAAATCGGTAGCTTAAAAGTGCACCATTGTTCCTGTTGCTTAATTCCTTAGAGCTCTCAGTTGCATACGGCGTCAAATCTTATTGTTACGTGGTGGGTGTTGGAATTAAAAGTTTCCAGCTTGTAAACTGAACTCGACTCCAAAAGTGAGGAGTTTTGTAGAAAGAAGCCTTGAGAAGTATGAAACGATGGATATGAAGAGGTGACTTTTTTTTTTACCACAGTATCGTCTAGACACTCGTTTCCAATAGAGCAAGACCAGTAAGCACATACTAACCATAATGCCACCAAACAAGAAAAGTCTTTGGCTTATAAATTTGCCATTGCAGACAATAACGCTGAGCGACTTAGCAGGATCCATGGACGCTTGATGTAGGTCGCAGTGACAATATCCAGCCTCTCTGGTATCTCGTCTAGAGGGACTCCTTTCAAATCAGCTCCCTCACAGGGCTTAAAAGTTGATATAACCTTCTTGGCGAAATCAAAAGATAGCTGGTCTTTGCAGTCCAGTCTGCTAATTCCACGCTTCAAGTTCAAGAGCAGTTGTACCAATATTCTTCCGAATATGGTCGAAGATCTCCTTGGCCATGGCCCTCTCGATCAACTTCCCCTGTTCGAAGGAGTACTGTCCGCTGGGCTTGCTGACATCCAATACAGCAAGCTGTAAAGCATTTCGTAAAGCCCCGCTGAACTGAATCGTCGTGTTGGACCTTACCCTTTTCGCTGGTTTGCTAGAATAGGTTTGACTATATTTTGGTTTTCGGCCTTCACTGGAAAATGTTCGACTGAAAGACAGATTCCTAGCATAACCTACTTAAGCCCTGGCACCTTTGTATGATGGGTTCAATTGAATTAGTCACCCTACCTAATCAGCACCAACTACCTGGTAATAATAAGAGTTCGATTGAATGAGTCACTCCAACTTCCTTCTACTTCCGCTTCAACACACAGGTTACAGCGATTCCGTAGTAATTCAAATGCCAGCGCATTCTGCGGAATAGCTTCCAGATCTCGTCGACGCGGCTTTAAAACATCATCAAAAAAGCATCCTTTCAACTTCAATTTCAATTTCGGGCCCAAATTCTCTGGAATAGTGGTTCAAATAGTCTCTCTCTTGATGTTTAGGGCCTCTTCCATTATTTTCAGTGAAGCATTGCGCTATTCCGCAACAAAATATCGACCTATTTGGACCATTTAAAGTTCCCAAACCATAGAATCCGTCGATATCAACCAGTAACACTCGTGTCACCATATAAATTGAATCTACCAACATTATTGTCTTATTATTTGCGTATACAGTCCACAAAATTGGCCGTTCAGAGTTCTTAACATTTTAAATAAATTTTTCCCTTGTGAAGTACCTCTCCTTTCCATTCAACCTTGTTTGTTCTATTGCTCCTTAACACAATACGTACGATTTATTTTTTTGTTTGTTAAGTATCTGTTTTTGTCATCATGGACGTGTCCTTGAGCCATTTTAATCTAAATCAAAAATTGTTTGACTTATTATTCAGAGAAAAGCCGCAGGTAAGATAAACACTTTGAAGGTCTTCAAGAGTCTTCTGTTTGGTTTGGCTGAAGCCAATTAAGGAACGTTATACTTTAAAATGAATGTTGACATCAAGGTCGTATAAAAGTCGGTTGTCATCCAGCATACAGTTGAATACATTCTTCGAGTTCATTGCAACATTTTAACTTAATTTTCAGTGTGTCCTCATGTAAAAACAACAATACGTTGACTGAATTCGAAATAAAAATTCAATTAAATGACATCGAAAGGGAACAAGTGGTACCTAATTTTTCTGAAATGCATATCCTATTCGTCACGTCACAAAAAATCCAACAAGAACAACGTGTTGCCAATTATATCTGACAGATGCAAGACACAACATCATTAAATCAGTCTGCGCAAAAACAACAATATGATAAATGTTAACCCTCCACACACACATATCTATGACAATAAGTCTATATAGGTAGGAAATGAAAAAAATGAAATATTTTTTTCTTAAAAAAGTATCTTTGGAAAATATGATTATTTTTGGTGGAAATAACAAAAGAAAAAGAGGAAAACAAACAGAGGGGATTGATTCGTTGTGTAGGCGTAACGAAACAATGTGATATCCATTCATTCAGTCAAAAAAAAAAAAAAAAAAGCTCATCTGGCGTATTATATACATACGAGTACATGAGGAGTTATTAGCCTTGCTCCGCGTATCCTGTGGAGCGGGATGACAAAATGTTTCCTAGGAACACACACACTTCGATACACACCGTAGGCTACGTGTTCTTCCTTGAGTCCTTGAAATATTAAGCTCTATCTGTGTTGTAAGGGAAAATGTTTATCGTTGTAAATTACTAGATAAGATATTATCATGAGATATAGATGTCGGTTGGTTTGCCCCTTTCCTTTCAGCGTCGAAGCTGGAAAGTGTCAAGGAAGTGAGAGTAAAAGCAAAGGCGTAATGTGAAAACGAGCCTTGAAATTACTTTATGTGATGGGACGATATAAAACTCTTTATGATGTATGTACTTGTCGTGCCATACTAATAGCATGGTAGGTATACTTTGCAAATTCTGCAAAGTGACTCATGTCATCAATTTGGTGTAATCCTTTGGGGAAAGTGTGAATCAGCTCATGTGGTGTATGAAAGATGCCCCCCTGGGGCTATAATTAGCTTGTTTGGTGGTTCATTGGCTTTTTGGCAACTATATTATGACAGTTTAAACTCGGGGGCGTTGCTCAAGGTGAATTTTTAATTTGCTTCCTTTTTCTTTGAAGCACTAAACCCCGTTTGGGAACTGTTAGGCTTTTATAAACGCCTACAGTTGTGTAGGGTTTCCTTTGATTTGTTTGCTCATCAAAATAAAAATTGAAAGTTGTTACTCTACTCGGTTTCTTTTGAGAGGAATCACACTGAGTATTGACTGACATTAACGTCTAGGTATAATCTGATTGATGCCATGGTTATATCCAATTACCAACGATACATGATCTGTTTTTCTAAGTTCAAAGGAAGCTTTAGTAGCGTGATTCAACACCATTTGTATACAAATATTTTCATTTTTGCTTTGTTTTTTCTATTAAAGTAGAAGAGATAATTTTTGAACTTATTCGTTTTCACAAGACTCGTTGGCCACTCGTCCGTTTTTACACAGACTCTCGTTGGGCATTCGTCCGTTTTCACACAGACTCGTTGGCCACTCGTCCGTTTTCACACAGACTCGTTGGGCATTCGTCCGTTTTCACACAGACTCGTTGGGCACTCGTCCGTTTTCACACAGACTCGTTGGGCACTCGTCCGTTTTCACACAGACTCGTTGGGCACTCGTCCGTTTTCACACAGACTCGTTGGGCACTCGTCCGTTTTCACACAGACTCGTTGGGCACTCGTCCGTTTTCACACAGACTCGTTGGGCACTCGTCCGTTTTCGCACAGACTCGTTGGCCACTCGTCCGTTTTCGCACAGACTCGTTGGCCACTCGTCCGTTTTCGCACAGACTCGTTGGCCACTCGTCCGTTTTCGCACAGACTCGTTGGCCACTCGTCCGTTTTCACACAGACTCGTTGGGCATTCGTCCGTTTTCACACAGACTCGTTGGCCACTCGTCCGTTTTCACACAGACTCGTTGGGCATTCGTCCGTTTTCACACAGACTCGTTGGGCATTCGTCCGTTTTCGCACAGACTCGTTGGCCACTCGTCCGTTTTCGCACAGACTCGTTGGCCACTCGTCCGTTTTCACACAGACTCGTTGGGCACTCGTCCGTTTTCACACAGACTCGTTGGGCACTCGTCCTTTCACACACAGGCTCGTTGGCCACTCGTCCGTTTTCACATAGACTCGTTGGCCACTCGTCCGTTTTCGCACAGACTCGTTGGCCACTCGTCCGTTTTCGCACAGACCCGTTGGCCACTCGTCCGTTTACACACAAGCTCGTTGACCACTCGTCCGTTTTCACACAGATTCGTAGATATTCATTTTTTTTTAATTCGCCTTATTTGTATCTTTAGACACGTACTGTGCATGTTTTATTGATCTCTCATATAATTAAGATAATCTCACTTTAAGTATCCACTTTTGATCAGAAAAAGTTGATTAAAGCGGGTTTATTTAATTTATGACTTTATTTGTCTGTCTGGCTGGTTTAAAGCATACTGTTTATGTTTTAAGAGATGGTTAGAACTTTAATTTACATAATCGATTAAATTGATCTATTGTTTGTGTCTGGGAAATGTCTTACCTTGCCATTTACGGAAATTATCTTAAGCCACTCATTCAAACTACTGATCATGGTCACGTGAGTTAATCACCACTCCTAGTTCATTAAGATTTTGGGGCAATAAATTTCGCCGCAATAAAAATGTAATAGCTTAGTCTAATATCAACTCATAAAAATGTTTGATTTGAATATCTTTTTAGCAAAATGGCAAGCCTGATGTTTCAAAAACTATTTCGTGCAGAAGTCATAAACTTAATCTGACAGAAAATAGTCAAAATACCATAAGACCAATAGATATTCACACCGAAACTCAACTGCATATGAATAGTTTCATTTTAATGTATTATTCAAATATTTCTTTCGTCCTCAATAGTTTTACACAAAAAAATATTAAAGTGGGACGAGGCTGTGAAATATTATATTGTTTCCATCAAGAGTTGAGGCATGCCGAAGCGGTCGCAGCCTTAAATATGCTTAATTTCTCGGGGAAGTACCTAGATATGCAAAAGTGCCAAAACTGTGCAAGACGTTTGAGTTGCATTTTTAGAAACCTTAGAGCGTCTCGCTGTCTCACTTGTAAGAAAAGTGTATAAAAGTTTCTTTCTTCTACACACTCTAAAAAAAAATACCGCGAATTAAAAATCAAATCAAAAGAAAACCCATACAACCCTATCCAAAAGCCTGGACACCAACCAACTTACCTGAATTGACAACTCATTACAATAAATAAACTCTTGGTATGTAAGTTAATTAAAAAGTAAAAAAAAAAAACAAAAGACAAATTGCATGGTTGACCTTTTTATGTATTTATACACGACAAATTAAGTCCAAAGATGGGAGGGTATAACTTCTGACTATACCTGTGGATCCTATTGTTGCGTGATGTTAAAATACTTTGTATAAATAAAACCATATCGTGTAACACTTTAAATAATAAATCAGTATCGTGGAATGCCCGTCCAAAAATAAGTACACCAATAAAAATGGTGTAAAAATGTCAGAAAGTGTTACGAGATAAATTACTCCAGAAGGGTTGAGTAATAATTAAGTACTGTGTTTTAGGAAGGACGCCAAGGCGATATTTTAATATATTCTCATCACGAAGAGTATAAAATTTTAAGCAGAAATCGATATTCTGATTGGACAGTGAATTGGACATAATCAGGTAGGAAGTTGAACCAGAACTTGAAAATTTTATCGATTTTTTGAATATACGTTGGGTTATTTACGTGTATTAGCTGTAGTGTAGTAGTGCTGCCGAATGAAAATAGGCTTACACCTTGTCCATTGTCACCCTGTTCTCTACTAGACTTAAGATACTTATTGGTGGAACATTTGAAGCGACGTACGTTCTCCGATTGGGTTCTGGAGAAGATGCGCCAAGATGATGAGTTTCATCGCAAAATCGAAGCTCATTTTTGGCTCAGTGGGTTCGTCAATAAGCAAAATCCACATGTGCTTCATGAAACACCACTTCATCTACTAAAAATAACTGTTTGGTGCGGTTTGCATGCCGGCGGCATTATTGGGCCATCTTTTTTCGTCGACGATAACGATCGTCACGTTACTGTGAATGGTCAGCGTTATCGCGCCATGATTACCGATTATTTCTGGCCCGAATTGGAAGATATGGACTTGAACGACATGTGGTTTCAACAGGATGGTGCCACAAGCCACACAGCACCCGTCACAATCGAAGAGTAAGTATGGTGATCATGTTATCTCAAGAAATGGGCCAGTGTATCTCCTAATTCAAGTAATTCCATTTAAGTACCTACATACATATATGTTTAAAAGTAATTTTGATTTTAAAGAAAAAAAGGTCACCTTAAACCTCAGGAGAAACCCAATTCTAACTCCTGAAATTTTTAGTATCTCATTTGATGTCTTAAAGCCAAGCTCACTGTTGAATGTACACATAACCCTCAGTCTGCAAAAATTTATCGTAAATTGGCTTGACAAAATAAAAACTCATTAAAGTCTGGTTCAACAACACACACTCGTCTTTTATTGGCACCCCATACTCCTAGATTCGAAAAAAAAAAAATTCCACATTATTCCATAAAAATCACGATATCCCACCACCTCATAAAAGTTAACTGCAATGGCAAAAAAAAATCCCCCCATCATCAGGCTGTATTCAGTAAAATCGAGCAATTTAATAGCAATCGACGTATACTCCGAGTATTAAACATACATTAGGAGCACCATTAACCCCATCCTTTGGAGTCATTTTGAAAAGAATTGAGTTGTAAACAGTTTTTTGTACTTTTTTATTTTTTCTTCTTCTTGATTGTCAACAGAATCTCTTATATCCTTGTGTGAACCACCCAGTGCCCACTTAACCCACATATGTGTGGTACCTTTCAGGTAGGTATTCTCCTCTCGACAAAACACCATTCTCGATGCATGCAGAGTGTTGGAGAGCATCACTTGGCAGAACCTTTATAGGCTTTATTCGATATTCAACAGACGTATATGTCTAATCGTTTGCACAGTGTCCTTAAATTCAGTCTCCAAAGAGACGTATCCAATCCGCAAATGGAATATTGATTATATATAAATAAATGATAAAATGTGTCGCACTAGAGAAAGAGAAAGGACTCAGCAATATCTGTTAAATTGGCCATTTAAACTGAAGCCTGCCTTAATTTACTGCACTGAAAGTCCTGCAGATTGCAGGGTAAATAAATGAAGCATTTCACTGGGATGCACATTGTGCTTTACGCTGTAAAAATTGCCATTCATCGAGGTACTTATTGACAGGACTTGTCCTTCATAAATCTTCCCGGTTGGTAGCCGTAATTTGTCTTTTTTATTCGTCCGTGTGGGGGGGATTTTCTCTTTTGCGCAATTTATTGCATGCAAACAAATATGATTTTAATTTTTTGTTTTTTCGATGCAAATTGGATATTTATATTCGAGGGTCTAAGTTCCACTAAAAGCTGTCTATAATCGGTTATAAAGTTATTGGTTCATTGTTCGGGTTCCAATTATGAATAAATTGAAATTATGTTGATGATGTGAGAGCGTGTGGCGCTTCCTCTTAAAAGAAAAAAAAAATACAAAAAGAATTTAAGATGCGTGTGGAGTTGTTTCAGAGTGTGTCAGTGAAAACAGATTGTTGGCTTTGTTAAACAGATCGAGTTCCGTGGGGCATTAATAAATCATGACTTGGTTCATCTATAGGAGCTATTGATGGGTTTTTGGCTCATTATAATAAACGTATAGGGAAGGATAATAAAAATAAAGAATTTATTTAATTAATTGGAGACAATTTATATTAAGTCTTATTAGCGAATGGCAATTTAATTTATTACTCGCAGACTGGTCTGTCTTCAGCTTTGTTAAAGATGTACACGCGCTTCTTGTATTTTGGATTGTAAGTAAAATTTTTTGATGAATCTGAGCGTATTGGCTGGCTTTCACGAAGAAGGATTATTCTCCAAACAGAAACAGTTTTCCCTTACTACAGAATCATGCCAAGAAATTCAGTTGACTGGACAATGCTTCTTCGGTCTATGTGGTATAAGCGTCACATGCATAAATCAAAGAGCCAACGTCTTAAGCTAAATACCTAATCATTACCCATGCGGCGAGCGAAAGCAACCATCGATGGAAGCGCAAGAGAGATATCATCTGCAAAATAGTTTATACATGCTCAAAGATTGGGTAAAGCGTACAATAACTTCTGCAAAAGCTGTAGGGATAAGGAAAAAAGAGGAAAGCTTCAGGCGCCTCCAATCCATCAAACTATTTGAATACTTCTTCCAGAAACCTTAAAGATCTCAGCAACGTCTACACAGGTGAGATTGACTCCTTAATACAAAGAAACCATACTCATCGCACAAATGGACCTTCTTCTAGTCCAAGTGCATCCGGAGGCAATAACTTGTGGCCTGTGACATCATGTGCAATATTAAGATCATAAATTTTTTTGGTCGTGGAAAATGTTTATTGTTTCATGGGATGTGTGGAACTTTGCGCTGTCCTGTTGAAACCGCGTGTCGTAGTTGTCCATATCCTCCAATTGGGGCCAAAAGAAATTGTTAATCATCAACCGATAGCGCTGGCCGTTGACGTGATGGCGTGGCCAAATCCATTCTCAAAGAAGTATAGCCCGCTGATGCCGCCAGTCCAACATCCAGACCAAACCAGATTTTCTGTCAATGTATTGGGTCATTCCACGATAAATCGCCGAGGCTATATGGAGAGCTCTGAACGACCCCTCTCCGATTTGGCTCAATTGACTAGTGTTTGTAACTACACATTTCCCATTTTCAGTATTTAATTTTATCGAATTCTGATAAGCAGAACCACAGTTATGATATTTTGAAATATAGAAGAACGCTTAGAATTCGATTTTTTGCCAATTTTTGAAGTTCCGTTACACGCAAACTATATCGAATTCTGCAAAACTTTTTTGCCTTATGACTTATACCACTTCAATGAGTATTTGTACTAATTTTCAGCCAAATCGGAGGGGGGTCGTTCAGAACGTCGGTCGATCCTCCGTGGAATGACCCTATTGTAATTTGATGGATCTCGTGTTGATTATTATCGTCCCCAATCCGACAATTTTGTTGATTGACATACCCATTCATCCAGAAAGGAATACGAAATGTTGCTCGAACAATAGTCCCACTTACTTAAGACAATTTAATCATTTGCTGTTTTTTTAATGCTATAACTCTTCATATTCCTTTGGCAAAATATATTAAATTAAAAACAGCCTATTTGACAGATGAAGCCTTAACAATATGGTCGCCGTCACCTGTCAAAGTTCTAAAATCACAAATGGAAAACACATAATGTTCCTTAGTGTGGCTCGCTGTCATACTTCAAACAAAAAAGTGGCACTAAAGGAGTTTGAGTTTGACACTCCTGATTTGTATAATGGTATGGATATGACCGGAATCAACCATGCTGCTTACGGGACTACTGCATGAAGTAGAAGTTAACTTCATCATGTCTTCCTCTTAAGTCGGGATAAGGCGGTAAGTCCTATGGCCCAGGGTTGCTCCCACTCTTTCAGACTTGACCTTCTTACTGTAGTATGCACTTCTCCCTAAGTTAGCCGTCTCTTGTGTCTCTCTATTCTTCCGGAGTTCTTTCCAGTATATCACTTCGGATCTTCCTCAGCTAAAGTAGAACTGTAGGATTTTTATGATTTCTTGCTTACGTACTCTACTCTCTACTGGTAACTAGTACCACCTTAGTTTTGTATTCCGCATAAGGGTGACTGATGTTAGCCACCGTCGAGCAACTGAGAATGTTTCGTATGTCTTGCAACAAGTAGGTATGCTACTATAGTTCATGAAAAAAATCACCTTTTTCCAACAAGCGCTGTAGAAACTCTGCTACCCTTTCTGCAATGGAAAGCCTGCTTCTAGGGCTTATGCCTTGCAAGACGTGCTCTTCCCTCGAAACGGACGAGGTGAAACATTTCAATTATACCCTCGAACTTAATATCTATCGTTTCACCATGAGTTCCTAAAATTGCCTTTTGTTTCGCAAGTACGACAGATAGCTGCTCTCTGTTGCCCTAAATTATGCCTCTTTGCTGCCATAAATCAACAAAATGTAAATATGCTGCTTTACATGTCCATAAATATTAACAAAAACCACATTTAGTAGGTTTCGGTCTGAATTTATTGCTCATTACCCAGAACATACTTTATTGATCAAATTTCATTGAATGTATCCAAATTTCGATATTAATTTCATCATTCATCACGAAAATATAAATTTGTCAATGTCACACACAGTCCCAGTAAAATTTCCTCCTCGCCCATAACTCTTATAGCTTTTCTGTCTTTTTCCCCGACATATTCACCTAATTACCTGTACGTTTGTATCAATTAATTGATAAATACGAATTTTTCCGACTTGTTGTCATAGCATAGCACCGCAACAAAACAAATCAATCAATACTATAGAAAATGTTCCGACAAAAATCACAGAACACAAGTCAACAAGTTCCCTCTAACAATGGTGGCTAGGTCTTTTGCCTGCTGCAACCCATCCACATAAGTCCGGCAAGAATAACATAACAATCTCCTCGTCTTGGCAATTAAATCGAATTTATTATCTTGTAGCCGTCGTACTACTGACGATGTGTGTGCCCCATTCGATGCCGACAGCAAAATATGCCAATTACAAGTGGCTTACATAATGGTCATAGCAATATGCGCTATAAGTGTGGCATACAGACATACATATGTGTGGCTGTTTATTGATTGTCCCATGGACATAATTTAGGAGCACCTTTTATCGATGTGTAATCGATGCCAATTCGCATCTGTGCTTACTGTGGGAATTGCAAATAACTTTTGTTATTTTATTTTAACCTTTTAAATTAGAGGCGTTTTTGTGTTTAATTGATCTTTTAATTTTTTCTGGGTGCATATAGCGAATAAAGGTGGACATTCTGTTTATACCCTATCCCAAGGGTATATTAAGTTTGACACATAGTTTGTAACATAGAGAAATATTGACGATAGACCCAATAAAGTTTATTTGGAAATGATCAACATCACTAGCCGTCCGTCTGCTTGTCACCAGTTCTTGGGGCTTAAATTCTGAGCTAGATTGATGAAACACTATATACTATACGAGATCCTTGGAAAAGGAAGCAGTACAAGTGTAAAAATTTTCAAATTCAAATTTCACGCCCACATTTCGAAAAATTCACTTTTTTTAGTAATTTTACATGAAACTCGATAAAACTTACTTTTGGTAATATGTAGATATTCTATTATCTATTCTATTATTATTGGCCACGCCCACTTTTTAGGGGCGCTTTCCTCCAAAAACGGCTTTTCGAGAGTTTTATCAAAACATTAGCACTTCTTAGAAACAAAATACAGTATTTTTTGAAAAAAAATTCAAAATTCGCACACTACCATGGCCACTTATTAAGAAGATTCGTATTTTGGAGTAGTTTTTATAAGTTATTTGAAAAAAGTTGCTTTAGAAAGTACATTGGTGGAAGAAGGAGCTATGAGTATAGGAAAGGGATAGGGTATCATACGATCCGCTCCACGCGGATTGTAGTATTTTTTTAAAAATGTATTCCTACATTTTATAAACCATTATTTTGGTAAACAAATTTTTTCGTCAGAATGGCTTAAAGGGAACAATTTTCGCTCACTTTAAATGAAACAATTGTTCTCCAAAGTATCTATGGTGATTAATTGAACGGAAAAACGTTAAAATATGGCAATTGCTTGGATATAATAAACTTTATAAATGCAAATTGATTCGAGAGAAAAAAGATAAAAAATGTCAATAAAATAAAATACTGAATGCGCAAATGGGTAACTAAAAAGAGTGAATGGATTCAAATGGTTTTATCTTCTTTTTTTTAATTGACAATTTTATTTGTAAATTATTTAATGTTATTCGAGAATTTTCAAAGCTTAATTCTTTTTTTTTTTTTTTTTCATTTTTAACAATTTGTTTTTATATGTACTTATTTAATAAAGGGTCTACTAACATTTTAAAGCAATAAAATTTTAGGGACTTTTTTTTGAAGTGGTTATATTTTTAGTTCTATGTAAGAACAATTTTTGAAATTAGTAATAGAATACAATGTCTGCCAAATATTTGCCTACAAATATTTTGATATCTACAATTTTTCAACACGATTTGCATACTGCGGCTGAATTTAATACCGAACATCAGGGCTGTACAAGAATTCAATCTTTGTGGAATGCATTCACATGAAGTCATACTAAGAATTCACGTAGATTTGTTTCAATTCAATGACTTCAATAAAAACTTCAGATTTAAAAAAAAAGAAAATCACCATAAGTCATGACTGCAGTAATCAATTTTGGCATTCGGAATGGTGAAGTCGAGAGAATGCATTCTTTTAAATCACTTGAAGTCGCTAGCATTCACTGAATGCATTTCGTTCCTTGAAGTCAGTTGAAGTTAGTGACTGCATTCACTTAGTTCACATAAAGTCTTTTAAGTGAGTAATTGCATTGTCTACCTTGACTTAAAAGACTCAGTGAATTAAATCATTTTCCGGAGCCTTCCAAAGATCAAAAATTATTGCATTCTTTTACAGCTCTGCCGAGCATTGTCGTACATTATTTTTTTTTTTGTAGTGACTATTTATTTAATGAAAACTATATTGCTACAATCTTCTTAGTTACGTTGTCTACATGGCTTGGCTAAAGGACATCTACCAGATTGACTTACTAAATTTGTATTGATCTTCTCTTCTTCTTAGGTGCTTTAACCCCTCGGGGACATAGGCCGTCAACAACGCCTGCAGGCCATCTTGTTCGTACTTCTGCAATGCGTTTGAGCTCTCTTCAACTCATTCCTAAAGAGCTTCATTCCTCCACGACTGTTCTACTCCACGGTTGCCTAGGGCATCCCGCTGTTCTGCCTGCTTGTTCACTTTGTTCGCCTCAGCTTCTAGATTCGGGACCATAAGATAGAGGTCCATTATCCGATGTGAAAGTAGACAAACATCCAAACATCGTGAGCGTAGTCTAGATGTTTAAGGTAAGATGTCATAAACCAGCGAATTCCATGGTTTCCTTCCGTCAATGCTGCACGGAGAACATCACTGATAACAACTAAAAATAACAGCGGCGACAGTATACATCCTTGACGTACTCCACCTCTATTACACCTACACTCCATAGTGTACGGTTTCTGACAGTGTGCTTCAGTTATCCCCAAGATTTTTTTTATAGTTCTCTTGAAGTAACCCATCTGATGCCTGATGCGTTAAACACTGTTCGTTTTAGTCCTCTTATCCTGCTCTAAATTCATGAAATATTCGTTAGAGGAAGTGTTATTTTACTCGGCAAAATGCTTCAGAGCCTATGAAGATTTCTTTCTACAAAGTGAGATGCAACTACACTCTTTTTTGGTTGATAAAGCCAGCTGTTTTGTTATGCTCTATAACGCACAGAGTCCCTTTATTTCTTCTCCCGAGTTGGTTAAGTTTCTACATTTCGTCTCCCATGAGCTTGGACTTCCGAACCTTGCCTTGATGACAGCTTGACTGTTTGACATTATTGCTACAATACCATTATGTGGTTAATTGCTATGAGCAAAAGAGGGACATTGGCACATTACATTTATCTGTAGCCATGGTATACGGCTTAAAGGTCTAAGGAAATGATCTCCTCAACTATGTAGGTACTAAGCTCCTCATTTAACATTGCCTCTTAACTTTTAAAATATAATTCCGGGCGCAGTTTTCCCCTACTTCGCCAAACATAGAAAGTTGATTTGAGTTCAGGTGCTGGGGAGGTTCAAAGTTGTTCAAAGTTAATGTTGATCTGAGCTCTACTTGACTCGCCTTCTGCATTGTAAGTCATCAGATGAAAGTCCTTTGTCCAATGTTGGCAAATTTCGTTATCGTAGCCGAGGTGTTTAGAGTAAGTTGTCACCGTCCATCAAACAGAGTAAATAACGAATGTCCACGGTGACAGTATGCACTCTTGCGTTACTCCATTTTGAACAAAATCATCTGACAGCCTACCTCATTCTACCCTCGTAATAGCTGTGAGTTGTTCTCTGACACTTCTTATGCTTGAAGTCAACCAGATACCATCTCGATTCGAAAGCCTTCTCCAATGCAACAGATACCTCCACTTAACGCATTGCTCTATAATAATATGTGTGGATCCACCAAGAATTCACAATCAAGAGTAAACTATGTTTGCTACATTCAATATATAAACACAATATTTCCCTTCAATTTCCTGGCAGAATTAAACTTTATAATGCATTCAATTATGCCACCTGTACTATAAGAAGAAGAAACTTTTATCTCCTTCATGGTAAGACGGGAGGTATCTTCCTCTAACCCTACATCATGGCTAAGCTTTAAGTATACATTGCACTTCAAAAGATGTGGCAAACAAATATAACAAACTCCAAAGTTATTGCTCCAGGTTAGCATAATAAATGTGATCTTCAGCCATAAGGAGACTTCCTGAAAATTGAGTTAGTAGTTACCCCAAGTGCACTTTCAAGTTTACACCTTTTTTTTTGTCGACAACACCCAACTTCCCAGCTCATTCCGGCGGACCTACTTTTATTTATTGCCCTCTTTCGCCAAACCATTTGACGGAGCTCTCATTCCGGCCTCCTTCCTTGGTACGCATAATTTATTCCTTCGAACGAGACACGGATAGAAAAACAAAGGACACGACCTCAAGCTGAACGCCAGATATCGAATTTCTTCCCAAGTTTTCCAAGTTTTGTCCTGCTGCTTGTGCGGTGGTGGCCTTTATTTTATTTTACGACCTCGTTTCGAAAGATTCATGGAGATAGTGCACTGCAACTTATTACATTCCAAACGGACACGTTATGTGGTAGCGAGTCGTGATGGTGGTCCTGGAGGCGACTTCAAATATGTTATATGCAACGTCGGCTTTTCCACCGAAGGACACTTGTTTTTTTTTTATGGTCAAAGTGTTTGGATGTATTCCCCCTCTCTACTGCCCCACTCATTAAAGCTGCCACGATAAATTTACATGAAAATTAATCATTTCAGATGCTGCTGCGCATTAAATTGTTATTAACGCTCTCTCTCCCTTTCTGTGTATAAAAATGCGGTCATCAGACTCTGTTTGGTTTTTTTTCTTTTAAATATAATTAAGTTTTCATCGAACGTTTTACTCAAAAAGATACCGCGCAACAGAAGCTTAATTAAAGAGCATTTTTTGGTTGATCGGGAATATTTTTTAGAATCAAAAGTACCATCTCCCAGGAAGCCCATCGCACATTGATAAATTAATTTTATTACTCTTCAATTGGAATATAAATTCGTATCAAGATGATGTCTGGTGTTTGGATTATTCTAATGCCTGACAATGGCGGAGCATTCTTTGGGGATTGAGTCAGTCTGTTGGATCAAGAGTCGATAATTTTTCGGGGCAATTTGATTTATAGGCGACCTTTGAAAGTGCCACAGTAAGAACGTATCTTTTTGCATTTGCATAACTGGTTTAGTTTGTTTGGATTGCATGTTTGAGTATAAGCACCCCGAGTCGAGAGTTCATTCGATATAAATCGATTTGCAAATGTTATTTTCTGTTTGTTTTTCAAGTGACTAACTAAAGAGTGGAGCCAAAATTTGATTATACTAGTCTGCATTCTTCTTTTAATGAACCTTTTAATGCTAATGAAGATTCTTTTCAGTTTTACTTGGTAGCTGAAGTAAATTTATACTTTCAATCTATTGATTCTGTAAGCTGCATCAATCTTTGTTCTCTATGACTTCATCTTAATGGCATCAGTCCATATTTGGAAGACGTAGAGCATCGTTGATGTCGCAACTCTTGGCAAGAGCAGTGGCTTCTTTTGATCCTCTGATATTTGGCATCATCCTTGCCAAATGTCACTTAAGAGATGGCTTCACGTGTAAGATGCTGCATCAGATGATCTTTGAGGCGAGTTTAAACCTGGGGACGCTCTCCAAAAACAATTCTCTGGATGTACACCGGTATCATAAGACCCATCCTGACATATGGAAGCCTTGTATGGTGGCCAGCGTTAAACAAATCCACCTACCTGAAAGAGATCACTTAAGTACAAAGACTAGTGTGCATTGGTGCCACCAGTGAGATGAGACACACTCCAACTGGGGGTCTTAAGGCTATTCTCAACCTGTCTCCGCTAGACATTTACACGAGATCAACGGCAGCCATCAGTGCCTTAAGAATAAGTCAGACTGTGTGCTGGAAGTCAAATGCGATAGGATACGCGACCATCCTTGGCAGATTTTTCGGCCATGCACCCACAACAGGCCTTGCCTTACTTCGACATCAAAATACCATTCGCCTCAGCTCACCCTAGCAGAGAGGAGTGGCCGTATACCAAATGCCGAATCCATAGCTATTTACACAGATGGATCAGGAATGGACACCGGTGTAGGATCCGGAATCTTTTCTCCGAATCACTGGGAATATCCAGATCTATACGACTCCCAGACCACATCAGTGTTTTTTAAGCGGAGGTCCTGGCAGTGGCAATAGCCGCTCGTGAAAACAATACCGCCAGAAGGTATCACTTTCTTTTTCCACAGCCAGGCAGCTATCAAAGTGCTTGTGAAGTGCTGTCGCGAAGAGCTTAAGGTTCTTGGAACACAGCACAAGGTTCTGCTCTGCTGGGTCCCTGGGCATGAGGGCTTGAACTGACTGACCTCTCCATAAGCACCCCGCCTTGCGTTCTCAGGCTTGAAACAGGGAAGCTGCCTACGAGAGAGACGAAATTGAGGTGGAAGTCCCTAGATAAACAATTATAACCAACTTTTGACAAAACAATGACCGAGAGAATTATTCGTTCACTGTTCATGCTCACAACACTCTGCGGTACCACCTTCCGTCGGACGGAAGAAGAACTCTGCTGAGGATGTGGCGATGCGGATGTTATAGTGGACATCTGCCAATGTCAGTGCCCTAGACGCCAACATTCCAGGTACACACTCCTCAACAAACTCTTCTTTCAAGATCTAGGAGAACTCTCCAATGCCAACACCGACATGTTATTGAACTTCATCAGAATATCAGGATGCTTTGTATACACGGGTAGCGAGTAAGTAAACCAATGGGTAGTTGTTACAGATATTTATGGGCTAAATGGGCAAAGGGTACTTTTCTAAGCCCCACTATTGGTGATACAATGGGTCAGTGCTGACCTGAGTGCAGCGGAGGGACTTCGTTTCCTCTGCCAACCCACAAACCTAACCTACCTTAAGTCTATCCATGGGTCATGGTGAAACGGCAAACTAAATTGAGTACAAATCAGCTGTCAGCTGTTAAAATGGTTGTCGCTGAAAAGAGTGTTGCCAATGTGAAAACTTCGATTCAATAAACCATCATAAATAGCTAAAATGCTAATTTAAATATAAATCTGTTAATTGTTTTAAAAATGACTTGTTGTCGATAACTAATTTATAAATTTTTTCTTTTTTTTTCAGCTCATAAGGATCTAACCCAGAAACATGGCAAATGCTACTAAATTCTTTGATTTCTAACGTGAGTGGCTTTTATCTGTGATTTTATAAATTTCATTCCTTACAAGGCATTTTCAGTGTATAAAGTCCCCATTAGTTGATTCATCTTAATCATTAATTTAGTCTTCCTTGACTTGGTGTTCCAATAAACTTTGAGTAATTGAATTGATGATACTGCTAAATTTTCTTTACATACTACTACACCAGGAACAAATTTTAATTAATTTCACAAGGTCTACCTCTAGTTCCCCAAACATTTTCACCTAAACATCAAGCACTCTTTATGCCCTATTAGACCGTGAACGTAGCAAAAACCTCAAACCCACTTTTTACCCTTACTTTTTAAATTTCTATTTTTTCAGGCCTGTTTCCTCAACAAAAGAAAACAAAAATCAATATCCCTTCAGGCTGTGTGGCGAAAAAAAGAAATCCATTTCCGATTTTTTTTAAAGCCATGAGACCAACGCTGAACAAACACACACAAAAAAAGGACGAACCAACTTCAACCTGAAATTCCCGATTTGACTTTTTCACTTAACTTTCACTTATAGCCTTTGGCTGTTTTTTCAGGATTCTAAGTAGAAAAAAAAAAAGTATTTTAATTTAATTTTTTGACTAACCTGTCACAGGAGTTAGCTGCCAACTAGTTGACAGATTTTATAAGCAAACTGCACTATCTGTCAGTTGCTTGTCAATGTAGCTATTTGAAGAAAACTTGAAATAAAGTGGTTTATTTTTGTTAAAATTGAAAAAGTTTAAGCATACATGCAAGGTTGTTAATTATGAACTTTTATCTAATTTCCGTGTGCATGTTCAAGAATTCGCATTTAAGGTTAGGTACATACATATCCACGCCCCCAACATGCTGGGAATAATATGAAATTGTTGCTTCGCAAAATACCGTAATTTCGCCGCGCACAAGGGAATTTTTTTCTCTTCCCAAAAAAAGAAATCTAATGGTGTATCCTTTGGCATGTGCCACGACGGGTTTGAGAGGAGACCTTTCTTCGTGTTTGGTTTCAGTTAATTGAACGCCTACTTTATTTGTTTACGTACATTTTTTGCATTAGTACGCAAATATTCATACTTTTCTTCTTGATATTAGACAGAAGGAGGCAACAAAAAAGATAATTCACACAAATTTTCTGGCTGAATTGTTACCGTGTATTTGCTGAGATTGATTTTCGGCTGCTCGAAGGACATACGCACGTATGTACGTATCAGTTTCCCAAGTACTTGTTTTCCGTTTTTATGATTTCAGCTGGGTGAACTCTTTTGGTTTTATGATGTACTTATTGGGATTCAGGCCTTAACCTTGGATCGTAGGGAATTCGTAAGCAGTTCCAATAAAAATCCTATCTGCCATGAAAATTGCTGACATTAGATTGGTGTGGGTCTATTTATACAGTGTGGGTGAAAAGTAAGCAGGTGCAGTTTGGCGTGGAAGCTAATGTTGGAACTTTTTGTGTATTAGATACTTGTGCGTTTGCATTACAAGATGGTCATTAGTAGGCATCCTTATAGCTAATAGGAAAATATGGCCCACGCTTTGAGAACAATTTCAGTCGTCATAATGTGTACTTTTGGATATAACCTTTTCCCCAATTCATGGCTTTTGTCTGTCTTGCTGCGCGTTGGCGTTTGCAAGGGAATTTGGTTGTCTTGTTTGTTTGCAACCACCCTATCCTAAGGTCAGGATAATTGGTCGCCCTAAGGTAAATGTGTTTTGTTGGTTATGCAAGGAAGATAGTCCTACAATATTGGTTTCGCGAAATAACGTTGGGTAGGAATTTAAGAAGTTTTGTGGTAGCTAACTACGCGTTTTAACTTTTAAGGATTCGCACGAAAGCATATTCAAATTTCTTACATGAACACAATCCGTAATCTTGTATATGATTCGCTTGTATAAGATATGATCCTTTCTGAAACACTCTCTTCTCATCTTTTACCCTCGAAGCAAGCTGCTATAATCCTCTTATGCAACGCCACTTTGTATAGCCCTTTTCAATAAATACGTTCACTTCTCAGCGTTCAAAATCTTCACAAGCAGGCACTTATATTTGTCAGTAACTTTACGATGTGTAAAATTGCCCAACGAAATGAGTTTTCATAACGCACAAACGAAGTAAACAAAGTAAACAGCAAGAAAGCAGTTCGCTACTTGCAAATTAAATTTTTTTGCAGCATGCTTTATATACGTTTATTTCGTTTCTTTATGAACAAATTAATTAAATCCACTGCCCACTGTAAAATCATAAATAAAATAGAACTGCAGTTTTTGTTTGTATGAGGCCATCCATGACGCTCTCAAATGGAAAGAGTTTTAAGGAATTTTTTAAAAGTCCTACTAGCCGCCGGAAAATCCTTTTAACTCAATCCTTGGGCGAAATTAAAATTCTACATTGAAGTAATTGTTGAAAGAAGAATCAAATAAAACTTAAACAGTTGCTTATTTACCATAAAATACTGATCCTTTAAGACGATAGAGAACAAAGTAGTTGAAGGATATTTGCTTAATAATTTTGTTTGTTATTTCAGTGATTCAGTATCTTCAGCGTCTGAGTAAAGAGTTTTCCAATAAGGACTTGACAACTTCTTTTTTTTTTTAAATAAAACACAAACCATTTGAGATATTTCAAAAACTTCATATTCGGCTTGAAGTACAATCAAAACATTTATGAATGGAACTCGACTTCGTTCATATGGCCAACGCGGGCACGTTTGCACCGGTCGATTCGTTGGACCCAATTTTTTACGACTCGGCCACACATTTTTGCCGAAACGGCCGCTATTTCGCGTTCAATGTTGGCTCTGAGCCCTTCCAACATCGTCGGCTTGTTGGCATAAACCAATGACTTAACGTAGCCCCACAGAAAATAGTCAAGCGGCGTTAGATCGCACGAACGAGGCGTCTTCAATAAATCGATTGTGACGTATGCTGTGTGGCTTGTGGCACTATCCTGTTGAAACCACGTGTCATCCAAGTCTATGTCTTCCAATTCGGGCCACAAATAATCGGTAACGCCGACCATTCACTGTAACGTAACGATCATTATCGTCGTCGAAAAAATATGGTCCAAAAACGCCGCCGGCATGCAAACCTCACCAAACAGTGATTTAGTGGATGAAATGATCATTCATGAAGCACATGTGGATGTTCACCGGACCAATAACGCATATTTTGCTTATTGACGAACCCATTGAGCCAAAAATGAGCTTCGTCATTGAAGATGATTTTGCGATGAAATTCATCATCTTGGCGCATCTTCTCCAAAACCCAATCGGAGAGCGTACGTCGCTTCAAATGGTCCATCGCCTTCAATTCTTGAGTCAGCTTGATCTTGTATGGGTGTAGACCAAGATCCCTATGCAAAAAACGCCATAATGTGGTCTGAACGATGCCCAATTCTTGAGAACGCTGTGCAATTGACTGATTTTACAGACTCTTAAAATTGCGATCACCGACTCCGAACTTCGGTAGAACATTTTTATAATTTGTAGACGTTGCTTGTTCGTGTACTTTACCATGATGGAAATGTTGAGTTTACTGAATAAATTGACAGTGACAGTTTGATGATTAGTGAAAGAGTGCGTTCACAAATTAAATTCAAAGTTGTGAAGTCGCTATTGGAAAACCCTTTAGAAAAAAAAACGACTCACAAATATAAGAATAGAAAGGACTTGCAGTTTCATGCCGTACCACCTTCTTGATTTGACCACACACCTTCTTGTATACGCAGCTTCGAACGGAGTATCGAGAAAAACCAAGATATCATCCAATTTCTCCTGAGTCTCGGGGAAAGTATTCCTAAGAACGCACTTCTTCCCGCCTGTAGGGTTATGTTTAAAAGTCAAGCAGCAGAAGGTCAACGTTTCTAATGCGATAGTGGCCGCGTTCATATTCATGCTTGGGTTTTCTTCAAGGTTAGCCTTCAGTGAGTATCTGATACTGAACTTAGCCTTCAGAAACTACTTGTGATGTGGACCTACCAAGTTATTGATGATTGGTCTTAGATGTTCACTTGATACGCCAGATTAGACCTTCTACGCGATGTTGATCTCTATGGTTGGTGCAGTTCAAGGGGTCTCCTTTCTTCAATACCTCTTCACTAACTTTTTGACCTCACTTTCTTTAGCTACAACTATGCTATATTTGCATAATTCCCCTAAAATAAGTTTCAAAGCTTTATTCCGAATAAAAATTTCATCTGCTCACGTGATTGTCGTTCCAGAAAATAACTGACATCCCACGTGAATGCTTACGAATACTTATCCACCTTGTATATGATATGGTTACAAAAAAGAATATCTACTCACAAATGTACATAAGCACTTCTCTAACTCAAAAGAGGTAGTACACCAAATAATGCATTCTTATTGTACCTTGCCTGGTGCTTCACAGTTGACCTTCTTGGAATTCTGCACATACTCAGCTCACGTCCACGAAATTGAATGCTCGTGCTCGCTGTTCAAACATGTGTGTGCATCTTTCTTTATTTTTTCAAAGAAACCATAAAATACGTTAAAGTCTTTCCTAATTCTGTTTTCTTTTCAGATAGACTGTATACTTCGGTCGCAAAATTTAAGATTCTCATTTCTCACTTCGAAACAAATTTCGCCTCCCATTTGATTGATGATCCATCAGTTGGATTTTCTTCAAATCCCAGAGCCTGATACATAGATACTTTGCCTTCACCTCCACTGCTCCTAGTTCTTTGATTTGGTTTTTATTCGAAAATTTCCATCCCCAGCATCTACCCAATAATACATGGTGTAGTTTGTGAAGAGTATAAACACCATAATAAAATATAATCATAATAAAAGAACAATTTGTGGGGGATTTCTGTGGATCCCATTTGGATGCAAAGCTTCCTGCTCCCCTTTACCTCTAAATGTGTTGTATTATTTTTTTTTTAGACAAAATCTCGGCAAATTTATTGTGTATTAAGTCACACAATATTGATTATTGAAAGGAAGGAGACGAGGGATGTTTTATCCTTTTATGACTGTTTCACAGTGACACCCATTCCGTGCGCGCCTCAAAGTTTGAATTTTCATTAAAACTTTTCAAGGAGTCTGTCCTGCCCTCGAGTCACGAGACTAGATATCAATGCAAATCTGTTTCTGTGTATTTACGACAAATATTTTTTATTTTATTTTTTTTAGAAAATCTTTCCATTTTTTTGTTATTGCCTTAACTTTGAAGGAAAGTTGGATGGCTTGTATTGTGGCGGTTGTTGCTTAAGTACCAAAATGGGTGTTTTAAAACTTTATGCATTAGGGAGATTTTTCAAAAGGGTAATCAAAAATCCAGCAAAAAATTTGACGTGTATAGAAACGGCTGTTTCCTACATGTTTACCAAATGGATTATGGTTTTTGTGTGTTTAGATTGAGATTCTATAATGTAGGTCAACAAAAAATTGGTTTGAAATTTAGAAATTAGAAACTTTAATAGTGCTGATAGCGATCCGGTTAACCCAGATTTTGTGAAATTAGGGTTCGAAATTTGCTTGTCTGTCATCGGTTGTAAAAGTCACCAGAGCATTAAATTGAAATTGTCATCAAAAATGTATAAAAGTTTGTTTCATTTCCTGGCCTGTGAAGCCAATAGGAAGGCATTTATTGCCTGTTATTGTTTGTTGGCTATAATATAGGTCACTCAATTAAGAGTAGTAAAGTTCTGATAAGGTTATGGCAACTAAAATTTAAATTGAGTTGGTTATTGACTTGAAATTTTCAAGGATGGCTTGGGGAAATATTGAGAAAGCAGTTTTGGTTGAATTTAATATTTTAGAACGACTAGATGTCGCAAAATTTTCGGAATCCCGAAGGTTTGTCATTTGTGAACACTTCCATCGCCCAAATCGGTCGTACAAATCAGTTTTCAATGGAATACAGGGAATGTTTTCAATAGGGAGTGTAGGTACGTACATATGTATATCAATACGTGTGTTGGGGCCCAGAATTTAACGTAAAGAAATATGCATGCGGTATTATGGTTATAAAAATGTCTTTACTCTAACGAACTTGCGCGCCTTCTGAACAAACCCAATAAGAGAGAGCCAGATTACAATGGCAATATACCATTAGGCTCGTTCACAATAATTTGTATTAGTAAGCGTTTGGAAAAATGAGGTAAAGTTTATGAACATGTTTAGAAAATTGTTTAAGTTAAGGGTGTGTGGTTATTTCACAATGTCCATGCCACGTCGTGCAAGTCGAAATTTGGCTACAGTGACAGTAATTAAACATTTCCAAATCCTACAGGCAAATAAATTATGACAGAAGATCTCACAAAAAATGACAAGCTGAACATCGAGTGTACTATGCGTTCACCGATTGAATGCAAGAAAACCTGGTAGCCGATGGTGAATTATCAACGAAATTCATTTTCAGCTTACCGAAGCTGAATTTAGCTGAAGAATTATTACATAATTCTGGCAATAATTCAATTTTTACTCTCTGCGGCTGGTGCCCAAATTACTAGGAAGAATTGTATGTGAATTTTTCATTCGTTTGCAATTCACAGTAATTTATAATTAGAGTGAACTAAATAGTAAGGATTTAAAAAAGTCTTATAACAGGGCGCAGACTGTGAGTACATCGGAAGAGAAAAAAAGGAACATGAAAAACTCGGAATTGAATGTATTTGCTTGAGCAAGGAACCAATTGTGACTAAAATTACTACACGATAAATATAACTGCCTCTTTGTTGCCAGAAGCGCCAGGTATGAACTTGAAAGACATCGGAACGATGATAGACTTTTTATCTGGCTCGTGGTCGGTAATTTTTTCTTTGTGAGTTTCTGAAATCAGTGGTCAATAACTCGCAAACTATTCCTTCACGTCATTGCATCATGCAATGGAAACAAGGCTTTTCTGGGAATAACTTGGAGGTGCCTTGGATATATTGCAGTCCCTCTTCTGTCTCTCCATCAAGCACAAAGATGCATTCTAAAGCTAAGCCAAGGGAATTCTTGACGTATTATTTGATCGATCTTATAATTCTGAAATAGAGAATATGTGAACATTCAGTGAAACAATTTGGCCCACAAATTCATTTATAAAGCACTGCCAGTTAGCTGGTAGAGTGCTCTTTAGACTTTGCCTACATAAGTGGGACACAGAAGTTAGTTTACATTTTCTAACTTTTATTCGAATCGTAAAATTGTTCGCCTTGTGGCTCTGTTCAGTAGGCTTTCTACGTCGAAAGAATAATCCTCTTTTCAAAGGATTGCTACAGAAAATATAGAGTTAAGAAATAGGAAACAACTAAAGATCTGTTTGTAGCATATACACCTACTGCATTTGTTTTGAAAGGATTTTAGGTAATTGAATCATCATACTCAGATAAAGCTTACGGTACTTACTTATTTATCCTAAAATTCCTTTATAGCTGAGGACGCGCCATCTTTTCGGAAGGTGTTACATATGTACGTTTACTTGTATTAGTTTCTAAAAAGCCAGAAAATAGGTTGTTCCCGTTGGCGCATTCAAAAATGTGACTAATTGCCAGATTTCTTACTTCTGGGGCGAGCATTGATGTCACTCTAGTGACATTTAGTGACATTTAGTTCCAAATGTTGCAGCTAAAATCCTATGGCTATGCGACTGTTGGGAAATTAGGACTCTGTGTTAACAGTAATCCAGCTCTATGTCGACAGGAGCTTATGAATGGCTTTCTGTAGTAGAGCGATATAGTGCTACGTTTTAAAGATTGGTACACATTCGCCTTTAGACACCAATATGATCACCTTATACCGAATACATTTATATTCCAATGAACTGAATCTAACGTTCTGAGGTTCTTCACTCTGGACTCAAATAGCGTCTTCACATTTTGGAAACCAATAAGTGTCGAGGAAAAATAACCAAAACGTGCTCATAAATCCTTATCCGAAGCATTCAGTTAGGCCTGTTAGATTTCTGTAATGCGTATTGCTGGTCCAGGTTACCTAGCCTAGAATTAAAACTCTAGACGACCTAGTACTCGCAGTGTTAGCATACATATTTAAGGCTTCAAAACAGACACTACACTCCAAACTTGATTGCTGCGCAACAGGCCCAATCCAAATTTTCGGGCAATCAGTAATTTCCCGATCAATCACCAACAGGTTGAGAGTGTACTGACCATGATTGTCAAAATGAGTAATGACTGTCATTTTATAAATAAAATAAAGGTTATTCAACCCTAACAACTCGGTGTAACGACCTTCAAGATTTGTTGTAGTGAACGTTGATTCCGCTTACAGATCAATTTGTTATTGGACAACGCCCTTCAAAAATGTTTTCTCAGATTTTTTTTCTGAAATTTAAAACAAATTAAAATAGGCATCTATGGTACCGTTTGCAAATTTATAAAATGCAAATTTTATTGGCTACTTCTTTGGATTCGAACATGTTGTTCAATTTACGGGGTTCGCTTAAAATTTGCGAATTTAAATGAATATTTCCGTCCAATTTAGGCCGCAAAAATTTGAATGAACATGTTTTTTTCTCATCAACACGATACATATGTTATACATCTTTCAATAGTTTTTTTCTAAAGTTTTTTTTATTAAAAGAAACAAGATAAGATACTGGATTATCTTGTTTAGACCCAGTGCCAGCAATTAACAAAAATGAAAGCTTCTAATTAAATTAAAATAATAATAAAAAAAAGAAAAAACAATACGTGCGCCATGTCACCGTAGACATTATTCTTTAGGAATTTATAGAATATTCAAGTTTTCCAGATATGGATTAGACTTGCTAATTAACATTAGACATTCATGTGAGTTTCTATTTTTTTTTTTGTATCTTGTGTTTCTAAATGAGGTAATAGCACTTGTTTGTTTTTATGTCATATTAATAGCGTATGAGTGGTTTAGATTTTTTTTATTATTTGAATTTATTAAATTTTTTTAAGACAAGAATTTGCTGATATAATTTATATAACGATCCAGTTAAGTAAGTGAGCAAATTTGGAAGCAAACTCAGTTAGATGAGCGATGCTGCAAAGAAAAAAGAAAAATATTAAATCGAATTCCAAACATTCAATTTTGAACAAACAATTATTATTTTTCTTCCAACATCGAAGGTCGATATTTGTTCGTTAACATCGATTATAAGAAGATTATTTGAAGACGTGGTATATTGGTCAATTGTGCACCTTACTAACGCCTCGGAGTTGTACGTTCCTATTCAGACTTCCTCTTATGTCTGAATAGGATTTCTTTCACTGAAAGTTCTCCTATTCATCCTTGCCGAAAGACAATCATCATAGAGCTCTTCTTTCTAATCCTGATTCTTTAAAAAAAAAAAAATTATATTGGCTCCAGCGATAGTATTTGAATCACTAAAAGGTCAGTGCCCCACTAGATTTCAGCACTTGTTCTGGAGTTTCTCGTTACACAACCTGCACAGTATTGCTTCAACTATGCCTTGTTTCCTAAGATAATCCCACAGTAATATGTATATGCTTCGAACCTTCCTGGTCATAGCTTTCGCAGCATTGTCTCGACTTGCTTCACACTTACTTACTTAAAGGGCTCCCGAACCTTATAGAGTCTCTGCCTGAGACATCATTGCCTTCCATCCTCTGCGGTCTGTTTCTGCTGTTTCCAGTTGTGAAGACCAAGTTTTCTGTCATCCGCGACAACTTGGTCTTTGTACCGGAGGTTTAATCTTCTTCTCCGTCTCGAACCTGGGGGCTGGTATTCGGAGATCCTCTTGGCTGGAGCATTGTTGTCCCTTCGCTTGATGTGGCCGAGCCAATGTAGTCTGCGTATCTTGGCTTTTTGGACGAAATCCACATCCTGGTACAGCACATAGAGTTCGCGGATGAATCTTCTCCTTCATTTGCCCTACTCGCATAAGGCACCTAATATCCGACAGAGTATTTTTTGCTCGAAGGTGCCCAATATTTGCTCAGCTTTCTTACTCATCGTCCAGCACTCGGCTCCATACACCAGGGCTGGTAAGATGAGCATTCTCAAGCATGGACATTATTCCAGTTGCCAGCCCTTACTCTAGTTTACTGGATTCCTCTTTAATTATGTGATCTCTAGTTCCATAATATAAACCACTCCTTTCCGTGCCTCATTACAGCTGCACTATCGTACTCCTGCGGCTGTTATATCTGTTAAACTTCATAACGATGGGCTCACTTGTTTTTACTTATTTGTATTCATTCAATTTAAATACAAATGATTGCTTTTTTATCTTTAAATGGTAAACACAAAAATATATTTTATGCACAATTTAAATCCAATGATTATTTTGCAGTCATAAAAAATAAATTAATAAATAAACACTCTAAAACAGGTGTGTTTAAATATCATACCAAAGCACAATATCAATAACAAGTTTTTTTTATTTATTTAACATTTCTCTTTATTTCTTTACATTTTTATTATAGTTCATCTATTTTCGTATTATTTCGCATTCGTAAATGTATTTCCAATTTAGGAAATTGAAAACAGTTCATATCTTCAAATTTTGCAATTTTTAATTAACAATTTCAATAGATTTTATAAAATAGATTTAATATACACTGTTCATGTTTATGTTTGACTATTTTTATCTGGCGTGTCGGCCCACATGTGTAATAAAATTAAATTCTATATTTTATGATGAATTTTAAACGTTGTGACAGTGACACCGAATTGGTGTTAATTCAT
Source organism: Chalcosyrphus nemorum (assembly GCA_949716465.1). Taxonomy (NCBI): domain Eukaryota; kingdom Metazoa; phylum Arthropoda; class Insecta; order Diptera; family Syrphidae; genus Chalcosyrphus; species Chalcosyrphus nemorum. The sequence goes on along the minus strand of OX454333.1, from coordinate 14,216,484 downwards.
GAATGTTAGCACGACATGTGGTGTTCAAATACTATACTCATCTGTAAACATAATTGTAGAACCGAATGTCTGAATGTCGTTAATTAATTATTGAAACTATTTTTGAATATTTCGACGTCCACTTTATTCTTTAGAGGAGCGTAGAGATTCATGACAGGCAAGGGGAAGTTCATTGGTGATTTGCCTAATGCTGATTTTATTTTTATCATTATACATAAATACTGTTTGATGGACAAATAAAAAAGAATGCTTAAAGTATTTATTTCAAATAATAAAACACTTAGTGATAAGTCAAAATTAGATATTTAAATTAAATTATTCTTATAGCAGAAATGAAGGAATGACAGCTTCTGACGGGATGGTAGACATCCCAGACCAGCGTGATCAATTAGGCATAACTTAGATCTTTAGAAATATTTCTATATCCCTTGCGATAGAAGACATTTTCAAAACTTGATCCTCACTATTGCAACGTTAATGTAGAATCCTTCTGTCAGCTAAAGAGGTTTTTTTGCGTCGGAGAAGATTGCGGAGATTTCCCTCCACTTCCGTGATTCACTTCCGAGCATCACAAGGTGCTTCGATCCCAGATATTTGAATTTTTGGGGGTTTAAGGGAGCTTTCCAGTGTGAAATTTTCAAAAAATCGATTTTTTTTTTTTTTGCTTTATCGAATAGTATACACTCTTCCGAATATTCCCTGAAATTTTCATGCCGAAATTCAAATTATTTCGGTTACTGTACAGCATTTCTTGGAAGAAGGAAACGGAGCGCTACACCTAAAATTTCCTCACTTGAAACTTTGAACGCGTTTTTCTCGAAACAGCATTTTTCAAAACGGTGTCCAACCTGGAGGGCAGAGTTTTAAAGCTATCGAGTTGAATTTTTTACACAATATTCTTAACGTCATTGTTTATCGGGCTATGGAAGCTTTTTTTTGTTTTTTGATATCTTCCTATTTTTTGGTACAAAAAACTGCCAAAAAAAAATGCCAAAATCGATACTTTTTGTTCAAACCGGCGCCATTTTTGCAAAAAAAAAAAAAAAAAAAAAAGCCTCCATAGCCCGAAAGCCAATTATATACCGATCAATAATCTTTTTGTGTTTTTTGTTGCCGATCAAAATTGTGACCCCCAACGTGGACACCACATCCAAGTGCATTTTCTGCAACAATTGTTACATCATTTTTATAGATATTAATTAATAAATAAATCGATCTTTAAAAAATTGTTTTGTATTCTTCAATACCCAATTAATATACAAAAAAAAAACCAGACCGATTAGATTATTTTTTCTTTAAAAAAAAAAATCGCCAAAAACAGCGATTTTTCGGGCTGTCACACTGGAAAGCTCCCTTAAGAGCACTTTTTTTTTCACGAGCAGAAAGAGCGAGAAAACCTAAAACCACGATCAGGAAAGAGCGCCATATCGAAAGGGAAGCGTCAAATAATCGTCGGCAGACACATTCTGACTAAGCTGCTAGACTGAGAAGTTACCATGGAGTCGGTATTCTCTCTAAAACCGATAGCAGCTGCCTAAAAGTAAGAAATGTCAGGCATAAAACCTTGCTTGCGAAAAAGCATATAAATAGGACCGCTTCACACAGCGATAAGTATGGTCTGATTAGCCTAATACCGAAGTACTTAAGTTCAGTGCACAATAGTACTCACAATCTTTGTTGGAGAACATAAGAAATTTGTACTCTCAAACTTTTCGACTTGTTCGTTAGAGAAACTGGAAATTCCGAATGTTTGGTACCCTATCCTGTACCTTGCGGTCTGTCATATTCCCTCTTAAAGTTAACGCAGTTTTTGCCTGCTTCTTTTCGACTTTTTCGTTACAGAAGCTAGAAACTCCGAATGTTTGGGACCCTACCCTGTACCTTGAGGTCTGTCATAAGGCAGTTTTGTCTGCTTCTTTTCAGCTTTCTGACTTTTTCGTTAGGGAAACTGGAAATTCCGAATGTTTGGTACCCTACCCTGTACCTTGAGGTCTTATTGCGTTTAAGCAGCTTATCTAGGAATGCAAGAAACAGTAAAGTACATATGTAGAAGGCTGCCATGATGTACACCAACTTTGATTGGGAATTCTTCATTAGCTTCTGCGGCGCATAATACCCTTGCGTTTGCTCCCTCATACATGTCCAAGTTCATGAGCGAGTAGATGTCGGATACTTCATAATGGTAAGAAGCGTCTCTTGGAAACTATACCCGAAAAAAACTGTCCTTCACACAGTATGTGTGCATCTGTGGAGAATCTTATCGCTTTCCAAAAAAAGGAATCTCCTGAGCATCTGATAGTTGTTTCCTTATCACAGTTTCTTGCTATTAGACGCGGATGGCAATATTTCTTCCAACTTCCAATGGAGACCTTGCATACTTTTCTCTTAAAATTGGGCGGACTTGTTCTTTGCGAAACGCACTGCAGGCGTAATTATCTTATAGAATACAAATTGCAAATTGCAATAGAAAGGGTCCAACTTTTTCTATTAAAATCACAAATTTACTTGCGAATCTTTCAAAGTAACTTGCAACTGCGCCAAAGTTTAAGATGTTTCCAAGCCAACAGATGATTTTTTTTAAATAAATTTGCTCAATCCAAAATCTAAAATGTTTCCCGGGAAATATTTCTGCCAGCAGGATTAAGAATTGGACAGCTAGGGAGTAAAAGTAAAATGTCATGAAAACTTTTATACGGATGAAGTTACATCAAGTTTTACTTCCTACGAACCTCAAAGCAAATTCACTCATTCCAATGAAAACCAAAATAAAACAAAACTTAAACAACAAACAAACAGATCAAGGGAATGTAATTTCATTTTGAGTAGAATAAGAGTTAGAATAGAATATTCTCATATAATGGGCTGGACTTCCTGGTATTTAAATCAAAAGATTTTGTTTTCTATTTTTGGAAGGTCCTGCCAACAGAATATGATTGGCTTCATTTGACCCATGACTTATATTTCAATTTGTGAATGTCCACATACCAGAGAAACGAATCTCCATAGAAGCCTTACCCCAGTGCGCATTATAATTATTTTTGTTTTTCCACGACGACGCGACGTGGGAACGATGACAAGTTTATTCCCAAGGATATCATAAGGGATGGCAGAACATCCGACGTCCTAATCTATACTCTCTTCTGGATGGGAAAAGTTTTCTCTTTCAAGGCCAATGGGGGATATCTTAACTTTATGAAGAACATTGGGGTAGGCACTAAGTGCTTGTTATATTCACGGAGTCAGGATGTTTTATAAAACATGTCCTCCCAATTCACACGCTGAATGGTGCATCTGTTTATGCATCGCGATAGCAGCTCGTTTAATTATTTTCTCTTTTATTATGGAAAATATGTATAAACACAGTGACGGCACCAAATTATGTGAGCCTCGGCTAAAAATAATTACAATCAGTTAAGGACTCTTAAACTTTTTGTTTATTAAAAAGTTTTCGCCCATAAAACTGCTGGCACTTCTTATCCGATGGGCTGTTCAGTTGGTGGAAATAAAATTTATTTATCTTAGATAACGATGTTCATTTTCACCTTCCGAGGGTTTGATGGTTTTCATTAAAAATCGTCCTCTCTAAAGGAAAGCTACAGAGTCATACTGGTATCGGGCAAGGATAAAAAGGCTTTTAAATAATAAAACCATTCAGTGTGGGACTGGAAATTCAAGAGATTACTGTGCGTTTACAAATTTGCATGCATTAGGAGTGTAAATTTGTCAAAATCAAAAGTGTAAGCCGCCAAGGTTTAGTGAACCCATTGTCTTGAGCGGAGCACTTTATTCCCATGCACTCACATGTGACTGGAATATTAATACATTATTTCGTGCAACCACCACCCACATAATGAATAATTTTCGACGACATATGAGGGTATTTTAGATACAATCATGAGTTATAAAAAAAAAAACGAAAAAAAATAATAAAAGATATTTCCACACGAGAGTATCTACACAGCCATTCGTACGTAATTTGTCCTGTCTGCAGGAGTTGGTTGCAATGAATGTATGAGAAATGGAATATGATTGTACGAAAGATACATAAAGTAAACATTCATGAGACTAGACACAAGACAGTAATGACACACGTGCAAAGTTCACGTCGTATTCATACTGAACATTATGTACACGATTCATTTGATTTGGTAAATGTCATTTTAATGCCACTTCGAATGTGACGAGTTATGTTGCTAGATAGATGAAAGTATTTTTGAGCGAGCAATGTACGAAATGTCAATGAGCCTCAAGGAGTTCTGACTGTGGCCTGTCGTAAGGATCAAAGTTGGTAAGTGCTATCGATTTGGCATATCCGGATTGAAGTGATTGATTCATTCTCTTATTGATTGCATAAATATGTACGGTACTTTCAATAGTATGAAGAATGGGTCTTTTTGATGCACCGCCATCTTCCAAAGGTCACCGACCACTTGCCCACTGAACACAACTTCAACGTGGGCTACAAATGCTTAGTACCCGACAGAACAGAATGGACACAACGGGATGTCTTTCACCATGAATCGCTGCCAATCTTCACGGATGGCTCCAAAACCGAAGAAGAAGTCGGAGCTGGTATCTTTTCAAAGGATCTGGACATCCACCTTCCCTTCATCCTTCCTAGCTACTGTAGCATTTTCCAAGCCGAAGTCACTGCCATTCGTTAAGCAGCTGACTGGCTGGCGGTTAATGCAGTATCAGTATCGGATATTGTCATATATAACGACAGCCAAACGGCCATCAAATCCCTCGGATCCAGCACAACGAGATCCAAGCCTATCTCTGAACAAGATAGTTAGACAGTACAACCTCACCCTCTGCTGGGTACCGAGTCACTGTAATATACCAGGGAATTCCGAAGCTGACGAACTGCCTCGACGAGGCTCATCAGGTCTAAACAGCATAAACGTCACCGACATCGAGGCGCCAACGTCCTATGCCAAATACCTTATCCATGCCGATGGGGTGGCAACAGCTCGGCCACTGTAACACTGCAAGGCTGCTTTGGCCCACGCTAAATGAAACCAGGTCCATCGGACTTCTGAAGCATAAGAGAGGAACCCTCTCCAAAATCGTAAACACCCTCACCAGGCACTGTGCTATAGGAAGGCAAAGACTGGGCATCCCCTACAATGACTTCTGTAGACGTTGTAGAGATGAAGGAGAAGAGGAGACTATCAGTCACCTCCTATGCACGTGCCCCGTACTTGCCGACATTAAAAAGGTCACACTAGGCGAATACCTGTTCAACGATATAAGTGATCTCAACAATGCTTGTATGGCTAAGATTCGCTCCTTCATACTAAGGAGTAAATGGTTCCCTAAATAAGAGGGAGACCCACCCACCTTTACACATCGGCAGCACAATGGATCAACTCCTGGTCTAAGTGCATCCTCACCGAGGGCCGGTTTCAACCAACCAACCATCCATGGTCCTTTTTGATACAACAGAAACAGTTAGTAGATATTTGCCATGTCGTTGGTCTCAAAATAGGTGGCTTCTGGCAAGTACAATACATAGACGGTCACTCAACAAGAGAGTGTTATTTGAAAGCTTTAAGGTTAGTAACCAAATTGTATGCTTGCCAAGTTCTCTTCGGCTATAATTGATGATCTTGGTCATTCGTTTCTGGCACCCAATCAGCGAAGGTATGACCCAGTTCCCGATCCTTTGTCTTATATTCTGGAATCAGCTGGGCCACTGTGTCTCCTGTCCCAATCTCATACAAAGCACGGTAGCAGGCGGATAAGTATTGTTCTTTGGCTTGAAAAACTGCAACACAAAACATATCAACGAATGAAAATTAAATGCATTTGTATATAGGAACCTGGAATAAATTTAAATAAAAAATATTGCAGCTTCATAAAAAGTACAAGACTAGCCCATATGGGGATCGAACCCACGACATTCGCGTTATTAGCACGACGCTCTAACCAACTGAGCTAATGGACTGCGGTGTCTGTCGCTTACAATGATCTCGGCACATGGATTGCAAAAAGTAAAAGAAAAGCTATAAGTGCAACAAGAGTACATGCAACTATTGGTCAGCTGCCTCATTCCACATGCTACGCTATTCACGTTGCAGCTTTGTGGGGTTGGACAAAAATTGACCAGCAAAGTAAGCCAAAAAGCGACAAGCAATGGTGATACCAACATACTGGGCACCACAGGTTGTTGCACTTTGTGGGGTAGGTTACAGGGCAATCAAATAATCAAAAGAGCAATTAAAATGGAAGTGATTGTAGTCAACTTGCTAGACTGGGAAAAACCAAACGAAATCACGCAGCCGCTTGTGCGGTAGTGCTGGATGAGAATAAAAAGGAACGCAAAATGTAAGAGAGCACAAAGAAGAAATCGAAAAACGCTGATATTGATATGATAATAAGTGCATACCAAGGTGGTATGTCCACTTCAAAAATGTTGATGCCGTACTAAGTGTGCACATCCACAGCGGTTAGGGAATGAAGAATCCAACTTTTTTTTTGTTGGGATAGGAAAGCTTCGCTGGAGCACGCAGACACCAACTTGTCAACTTGTCCATTGTACTACCAGAAAGCATCCCATTACGCCCCTTTTTACTGTATAAATTTTCTCGTTTTCTTAATGAATTCGAGCAGGCGCTTACATTGACACTATATCCGCACCTAGAATCTGCCGCCTGATACGAACAAAGGCAGGACAATCACATAGGAAGTATTCCGCAGTGTCGTCACCCTCTCCACAAGAGTCGCAAACAGATGTTTCACTTAAGCCAATCATATTTAGATGCTTAGCCCCCTTAGAATGCCAATAAGTTTCCTGCAGTCTTTTCTGTTGAGACACAACAAGAATGCCGCGGAGCCAATCATATTGAAATGCCGCGGATTTCTCACTGACGTCTGGGAGCATCCGTTTAGTGAGCTTACATCCAGGAGTGTATCATGCCACACACAATTGTGTTTATAAGAAACAGGATGCAGGAAGACCTAACGCAGGTTTGGGTCTTTTGAAGCTCTACTCTGAGCCTTGTATAGCAATCTCATCGGATATCTTATTTCTCGTGATACCAGTGTGACATGGCACCCAGATGAGAGTCAATAAATTGAATCTTGCGACGCATTTCAAAGCTCTCTTACATTTACCAACTAGTTTGAATGAGGTTAAATGGTTAAGCAAGGCCTTAAGCGCAGCTTGACTGTCACTACAGACACAGATACTACAACCCTTCCACCTATTCCCAACGACGTGAATTGTAGCCATTAGGATGGCATAAATCTCCGCCTGGAAAACAGAGGCATGCTAACCCAATGAGTATTGCAGTCTTCCCCTTGATCGGTTTTCGAACCATCCGTGAAAATACGACTACAACCCATTCCTGGCTCAGAAGCTGCATTAGCCAGTCCTGAATGCCTGGTAAGTCGACCTCATACTTGCGCCACAACTGAAGCCTCGGAGCCTCAGACGGCATATCCAGAAGACTAGGGTCATAGGATAAGTGTCGAGCAAGATCAACAAATCTCCAGTGCGTTTCATATCGAAAGCCACCACGTCTGAGTTTGTGGATAGCTTTTAGCGAACACCCCATGAAATAAGTATCAAGAGGAGGAAGATTCAGCAGTGCATCTAGATCAGAGCCCGGCGTACTCGGAAAGGCTTCCGCGCACCCTAGACAAACTGTTGCAAGAGGCAACCACGTATCTATGAGAAAGACCCTTCCATCAAACCACCGACACATAAGCCAGAAATGGTCTTATCATAGCCGTAAAGATCCAGAGGACCTTTTTCGGTAACATGTCTTTCCAAAAGCATCCTTATACTGCCAGAAAACTGAGAGCGACTTGAATGTTTTTGATTTTATATGTTTTGACCAGAGAAGCTTTTTATCCAGAATTACTTCTAGATATTTGACTTCATCTGAGAGCGAGATGGTGTCGCATTTTAGTACTGGCTGAGTCAGAACGGTCATGATACTCCTTCTCGTGAAGAGAACGAATTTCGTCTTGAGAGAGTTGACCGAAAGCCCATTCCTAGTACACCACTCATCGATCATTTCCAAGGATATCTGCATATTAGCACAGACAGTTCTTAGGCATGAACCAACAGAGAGCACGGCGACGTCATCTGCATATGCCTGTGTGTAGATGCCAGAACTATTGAGAGTTGTCAGCAGAGAGTCCACCACCATGCACCATAACAGGGGAGACAAGACACCACCCTGAGGACAGCCCTTATCTACCCCACACAGTACATATTAGCCACACTCCGTGTCCACCAACAATGTCCTATTCCTCAGCATTGCTTTTATCCACAATACCAATGTTTCATCCACACCATGGCGCCTGGCCGCTCCCTCTATTTCAATGAAAACCCTCACAACAAATTCTTTCCTCTAAAGAGCGCCGTCAACTCTAGAGACCAGATTTTGCAGCGCAGTTTCACAAGATTTTCCTCGCTGGTAGGCGTGGTGCATTTCAGTTTTAGATATTCAATCAACTTAAAAGACTTCAGGAAAAAACTCAATTTTATTTCGAAAAATGCTTAATCTTTGTGGCTTCGCCTGACACATTCACACATCAAAGTGTTGATGAAAATTGTTCAACTTTAACATCTTGGAAATTCAAAACCAAACCAAATACCAAACTTTCTATGACTTCTTGTCACGTACTTAAAGGTATATGAACGGCATCTTCACACGCATTAAGATGTTGATCTACCCCACCATCTACGTCTGTAGGTATACCAAACCCAAATAGCAGGCGAAAAAATAAACCACAAATTCAATTGCGACTCAGAAAAAATATAAAATAAGAAATTTTTGAAACGTTTTAATCCTTCACCTGCAAGAGTTACGAGTATGTGTCAAAATTTTTAAAGCATGATATAAAAGTCAAGTATTCCTCCTCAAGTGGTGTCTATTCATAAACTAGTTTGGAATTTCTTTGTTTGTTCGGATTGACATAAATTCTCAAATACAAATAAAACTAAATTCCATAAAGATGACAATTTGACAGGTTCCTCCTCCAATTTGAGTTAATAAATAGACACAATCTGTTTGCTGAAATTCAATCGGATAGAGCATATCCTAGAACTGTGTAACTCTTCTAATCTAGATGTGTTGAGCAAATAAACCTTTCCATGTTCTCTTGAGTGCGTTTATGTGAATTCTCAAAAGGATTTCAATTTCTTAAGCCTTGCAGACGAAGTACTTATAGATATAGGCAATTAACAATAACGAACCAAATGATACACTCCTCACTTTGTGCATTGAGAGAAAATCTTTTGAAACTTCCTTGAAGTGTATTTGAATTTAATTTCATTTCCATGAAATATTACTGCAATACAAGTAAATTTCATGTTTCCTTGTTTGTCTCCTACCAAGTGTAGGATGTGCAAATGACATGTTTTTGATTGTTGGATGAGCAGTTGTTTGTTATCCGAGATAGAAAAGTTTCTCCTGCATCTGTTTGCTCTGAATGGGGGACAGAATGAAATTTAATTTCGTTTGTCAGGACTTCATTTGGGAGAGTCCTAGTCGGCTAATTTATTGTAGTCATTAGTGTTGCATAGTTATGCCAGACTTGTTTGTAAACAGGAAACAAACCCGCACGTTGAAATACCTTCTTGCTTGTGTGGGGAAAAATTTTAAGGATTTTCAGATGGAATTAGTGATAGCTCCCATGCCGTTTGACGCACAAAAAAAAATATGTTGTCTCTGATGTGGTTTTTATGATTTTTATGTGCCCTAATTGGATCGACAAACTAGGAAGGTACCTAGTTATATAAAAGCCTTAATGAACTGGTTTTAGTGGTAAAACTTTCGTCCTTTGAATTTTATGTTGCAGTTAGCTAACTTAATTTTGATAGAAGAAAGCGAGTTTTGTTGATAATTTTGTGCTTTGCTCAAGGACACAAGTAGAATTGCGATGAGTGGATGGCAACATTGTACACTCAGTGCGTTTTTATGGCTCAACAAATTATGGACTTAAATGCAACCCAGTATTTAGAAAATCACCAATATTAAAGGAGTCTGCACTTTAAGACAGTCAAAGCAAAACACGGTTGCATAAAAGCTCGTGTGTGCCTTCAAAGACGAGTTAGAGGGTCCAGTCTCTGTGTCTACAAAAATGGTTACAACAAGGATGAAATGCTTTACTACGAGTATATGCAAATTTTGTGACTAAAGGTCTTCAAAGAACTTGGAAATCAAATCGTTATTGATGCTTATATAGATACCTCGAAACCTTTAGCATCAAACATGGTCATCTTCGTTCGGCAGAATAAGTTCTTTGTAACTTAGGCTCTATGAAATAGCGAAGGCATTCTAGTCACCGACGCACAGGGAATTGTTGATGTGTTTAAGCAACACTTTCAGCAGTTGCTCAACGGGCAGCAAATAGAGAAAGTGATAGGGCAAGAGAACCCACCTCCTGTCAATGAAGAACCAACGCCCCCATCCAGTATTGAAAAAGTTAATGTAGCCATCAGAAAATTGAAGAACAAAAAAGCCGCTAGCTTTGATGGGTTTTCAGCTCAACTCTTTTAAAATGAAGGTGATGTCTTGGTAGGGTGCATGCATCAAGCCATCAACCAAGTATGGGTGGGGGAATACATGCCCTACGACTGGAGTACAAGCTCTATATGCCCCATCTTCAAAAAAGGAGATCCTATATTCATGTAAGCACTACCGAGGTATATCCCTGTTAATTATCGAATCCTATCCAACGTATTGTGTGAAAATCTAAAACCTTTCTGCAACACACTAATCGGCACGTACCAGTGTGGCTTCCGGCCCAGCAGAGCGACCAAATTTTCACACTCAGACAAATCCTGGAAAAGACCAACGAATTTCAAGTCGAAACCCACCACCTTTTCATCGACTTTAAAGCCGCTTATGAGAGCATTCATCATTCATCGTCTTGAGCTCTACCATGGCCCAATTCGGGTTACCGACAAACACTTATCCAGATGTGTCGCGTAACGCTGGAAAACACGCGATGCTCTGTGCAATTTGGAAACAACTCTTCGGAGCTCTTCCAAACGTGCACCGGATTCAGGCAAGGAGATGCGCTGTCATGTGATTTCTTCAATACCGTGTTGCAGAAAGTGCGCAGGCCAGGTGTCAACACGGAAGGCACTGAACAATGCTCGAGCCAAGAGGATCTTCGAATCCCAGCCCTCAGATTCGAGACGGAGAAGAAGACCAGAGGATGGAAGGCAACGACGTCTCAGGCAGGGACTCTACAAGGGTCATAAGCCCTTTAAGTATAAGTGAGATGATTTGCTTTAAAGATGTGTAGAGTCCCATGTCTACGCCGATAAACCAGAAACAAATGAGCACTTCGAAGCCAATATTCGACCAAGCAAGGCACATTATTGCAGAAATACAGCCTGATTTATCGCCAAGAGCGTATGAAATTTGGAACCTCAGATTACGCCATGTACGTGCCAGCCGCGGCGAGCACATGCCCGAAGTCATATTCAAACATTAATGTCATAAGGTTATGTGTCAAATAAAGGTCAATTTCATGACCTGTGTTTTATTTGAATTCAAAATTCTTCGCATCTAAAGAAAACCACACTTTATTTTGTAGTCTTGATGAGTGATTGTACTAAAACGTTTCACGCATTTTTGAAGCATGAAGTACTGTGCATCCAAGTTAGTCCTTAATTGCTGTGCTTAAATCTAATTACTTTTATCACACCACGCACACATAAAACCAGGAACTTTCAAGAACACTATGAGCGTCAACGAGTGTCGCACTTAAGTTCAAAATTATAAGGCCTACCATTAGATTTACGCAAGCTCCTTAAATTCCATATTATTGCGTCCTTATGCATAACACTCTTTCCATCAAAGTTTTATGAACTAAAACGTTGGCATTTTCTTAAATTTAATAATCCATACATGATGAAATACGCACTAGTTTACTACGTGAAGGTATTTGGGTCAATGGGTATTAGGGCGTGCTAATAAAACAGGACCTTCCATTAAATCTATTCAAGCGTACCTACCAAAAAAAAGGTCACGTCCTAATAATCTAACAAATGACTATACTATCAAGCAAATTGAATAAAGTCACCCAACTCGTTTGTATCCAAACGTATCCTACTTTCTCTTATTGTAGTAATTTACCTCATGCACACGATTAAGGATATATACACTCGCTCGAAGGGGGTATAGATGAATAAAATATCAGCACAAATGTGTGTTGATGAATTTGTCACGAGTGTTTCTGGTACTTGTAGAAAAAAGCGTATCCTTTTGCAAATACTATCAACAGTAACTCTATACTAAAGCCCAAAAGGCTTGTAACAATAAACCCATTATTGCGTTGCAAGAACACCCCATATCCTGATTAAACAAAAAAAAGGACATTCGATGAAACAAAGTGAAAACACAATAAAAAATCAAAAGGAAAACACAACTTTTTCGTGAATTTTATCAAGTGTGAAGCGGAATTTTATGACCTTAATAAAATAAATGGCAAATGTTTCTTTATTTCTTGCCAACACCCTCTGCTGCGCCGAAGAAATTGCGTAATAAATATTCTTTTTTTTTTGTTTCAACCCCTTCTCTGAGTATAGTGTTGTATTTTTAAAAGTGAAAAAGTACAAAATTCCGAGACAATAAATTTCGGTGCAGGAAATATCGCCAGCAACACAGAAATAACTTGTAAAATGCCAAGTTTGCAGAAAGTGGTTAACCACCCCGAAGGACAACAAACTTTCGATGCACTTTCCCCAGGAATCTGGTAGGTATATCGTTGGAGTCGCATCGCCCACATATTGTTCAGTCTGTAGAACGAAATCGTTGGCCCTTACTACAATAGAGACATCCGGTATAAATCACCTGATAAGTCACATAAATTATTCACTCTGCCAGGAAGATTAATAGACATCTAATAGTTTACCGCCACAGAAAAGAAAATAAAGAACACCAGGAGCAGAAGGTGGACAAATTTGTTACCAGAGAAAGAGAGTTTAATAAAGTTCACCATTGAAGGTGTATACGCATTAATTAGAGGGAATATTTTCTTCCCTTTCTTCAAGGATCAGACGAGATATTTAAAAAAAGACAGAGTGTCCTTTAGTGCTACATAGTTCTGAAAATGTTTGGGGTAACAGACGGATTGAATGTGAAAGGTAGCACGTTTCTGTGATGTGTCTGATGTCTCTTTTGTGATGTGCCTTGTGCTCGGAAGGACACTTTATGTGGGTTGTAAGTGTTGTAAGTGGACCTCTACGCTAAATGTCAACCAGTAAGGGTATAATTTGTAGAATGTATTTCTTCTGCCATGCAGGACGATGGTAATGTAATTTTAATTACTTAGTTCTACTTGAAAGGAGAACAGAATCTCTTGCGTTATAAATGAGTTGCTGTATGTATTATCATAAAATATTCATTAAGCTCATGTAAAGGTATTTCGTAAGTAAAGAGCGATGATTTGGTTAACGTAAAAATATTTGTCTCTAACTGCTTGTTGGATTCATGTATTCAATGACAGTTCGTATGTTGGATTGGGGTTTTCCAATAGGGACTTGACAACTTTGAATTTAATTTTTGAACACACTCTTTCACTAATCATCAAACTGTCACTGTCAATTTATTCAGTAAACTCAACATTTTCATTGTGGTAAAGTACACGAACGAGCAACGTCTACAAATTATAGAAATTTTCTACCGAAATTCGGAGTCGGTGATCGCTACTTTAAGAGCGTTTACTCCAATTTTCGGTCGTAATTCTCGCCCTAGTAGACAGGCAATAACAAGTTTAGTGCAAAAATTTTAGTCTACATATTCGTTGTGTGATGTGTCAGTGTCAGTGAGACAACAGGTTGGTGGAAGTGTCGAAAATTGCGCTGCCGTTCAGGCGTCCGTAGAAGACGATCCAAATCAGTCAATTCCACAATTCCACGGGACGTTCTCAAGAATTGGGCATCGCTCAGACCACATTATGGCGTATTTTGCGTAAGGATCTTGGTCAACACCCATACAAGATCAAGCTGACTCAAGAATTGAAGCCGATGGACCATTTGAAGCGACGCACTGATTCAAATAATATGTTCATAGAGAAATCACTCGCGATCAGTTCTGCATTAAAAAATTTTAAGCACGCCAATGAGTCAGAAACAGGAACTTCCGCAGCAGGGTAGCACAGTGGATCCTGGTGAGATGTACATAAGTCCAGGCTAATAATTTGCGGCTGCATCTACCCACTTATCTTCCTCCCTATCTCTCAACATGAGTTCCTGAAATTGCAATAACTCTTCGATCTAACCTTTAAAAAAATGAATAAGACTATCTTACTTATCCTAAATGACGACGTTTTGTTACAGCTACCAAACATCGTAAAATTTTCGACGCACAAACTTCCTTAAAGGGGAAGAGTAAGCTCTCGTAAGTAGAACATAATGAGCATCATTAGCAGACACCCTAAACGCAACCTGTCTCACCCTCATCATTCTACAAACACTTTCCGCGTTATTTGCAAAACATGACACCTGAAGTGTTAAATTTCACCTCCTAAATGTCCTATTATCCTGTACCTGGGATATCATGCTTGAGCACGTAATTGTCCCTGTTTTTTTCTGTTTTTCTCCCAATCGTTTGGATAAGAAAAACAAATGCCTTATCCACCGCCCACTTTTCTATGACTACCTTCCGTTGTGCTTATCCAAGGGTGAACCAACCTTTCCCTCTACAGGATCACTCGTCGTGCAAAACTATAAATAAAAATGGAAAAAATAAAGACTCCTTGATAATGCTCTTCAATATCCTAAGAACGTGTTCATAAGTATTCCACAGGAGTTTTCCACTCATTTTCCAATCAAAATAGGATTTCCAAGTTTATTTCTCTCAGCGATGTCCCAAACAGATAAAACTTTGCTGCATATTGCATTGCATTCATTCAAGCGTGGACTTTCAATAATATGACAAGTAAACAGCCAGCAAATCGATTTGTTACACTTGTTTGAGTTGGTATTTGCATGGATTTTTTCCACCACCTACAGCTTTTCATCTTGACAATTTGTTTGCCCGACAATAAGACGGAGGAGGATTTTTCAATTGCATTCCAATGCAACACAAGTTACTTTGACAACAACTGTTGCAACCTGGTGTGTGTCCTTTTTTTTTCTTTGAGTTCAATTGAGGGAAAATAACTGCTGAGTGTCCCTCTAAGTATCCTATTGTGGGCGAGAATTGTGAGAAAAAGATAAATAAATAAAAATATGGAAATGACATAGAAAGGACTCTTGTAGCCTTTATTTTCCTCTTACTCTTGGCCTAGGACTTAAAAGAAAAAAAAAATAGCAAATTAAAGGATACGAAAAATATTTTTGAACTCATACCCTTTGAGTGAATTCATTATGATTCGAGTATTGTTGTACTCTGTGGCAAGGGTGTTTGTCAACAAACAGTTAGTGCCACTAAAGCTGGGTTGAAAAATAAACAACACGAGGATATATATTTTTTTTTTAAAAAAAAGGGACACACTAATGTTTGTTTGAAGTGCTTTGGTAGACAAAGTTGGGCAACTGCGTAGTAATCTTCAATTTAAGTGGTAATTTTTGGGCCCATTTTTGAGACGAAACAGATAGTCCTTTTTTCCTTTTGTTCACACTCAAAGAGTAGGAAGTTTTGGTTGTTTCGAAATGAAAAAGTGAATTCTATTTTAAACTTTAAATGAAAATGGCTTGAATTGAGAAGCGAAATTGCGTCAGAATGGAAAATGGGTTAGTTCAGTTCTTCAAAGGTCTGCATAACCGAAACAATTGAGCACCTAGGAGAGGAGTATCGAAAGGTGCCTTGCAAATGGAAAAAGTGACAGTGATAGCGTTCTCTGTGGTAGGAAAATTTTTCCACGGAAGGAAGGAGAGTGGAAAGTAAGCTCGGCCCTAATTTATATCTTCTGATGTTAAGCGGTTCCTTAAAAAACAGAAAGCAGGACAAAAGGCTCATAGCAACATTGCATTGTGCACAACGTAGAGCTCTATATGGGCAACAATATATAAATATAAATGAGCGCGCTCTCTTTTTCCTCTTTTGACAGTAGCAATACCACAATATGATCTCGTCGCCGCCATCTTCATCCGCCATCATCCGCCATCATCCACCTCCATCCACCGCCCAAATTGTTTGAAATTGGAGTATCGTTTGAAATGGAATATAAAAAAGAAAGCAATAGGAATCTCTTATCACTCGTAAGTATAGGTAAGTACTAGGTACTGGTATTCATACTTAAGTATCCTGGTATTTGAAAAAGTGCACGTACAAGTATTTTTCAAGTATTTAGGTGCAAGCACCTGAGCAGCACTTACAAGTACTTGAGCAGTAGTTCCAAGTACTTGAGTAGTACTTTCAAATACTTAGAAAGTACTTAAGTGTTTTCACCCCATGTTTCAAGGGAATCGAAGTCAAGTATTAATCAAGTATGCTCAAGTACTTGGAAGTACGTACTTGAAAATCCTGTTTAAGTTCTTGAAAGTATGCTCAAGTACTTGGAAGTATGTACTTGAAAATACTGTTTAAGTAGTACAGCCTTTAAGTACTTGAAAGTATGCTCAAGTACTTGGAAGTACGTACTTGAAAATCCTGTTTAAGTTCTTGAAAGTATGCTCAAGTACTTGGAAATATGTACTTGAAAATACTGTTTAAGTAGCACAGCCCTTAAGTACTTGAAAGTATGCTCAAGTACTTGAAAGTACGTACTTGAAAATCCTGTTTAAGTTCTTGAAAGTATGCTCAAGTACTTGGAAGTATGCACTTGAAAATACTGTTTAAGTACTTTAAGCATGAGACTCAAGCTTCCGGAAGTAAAGACGAACGCTTGACTAGTAGGCGTCAAAAAGGTAATTGAAATTGCCACCGGTGACCAATTCGTGGTTTTCAAACCAGAATTGAAGTACCTTGGGGATGTGCGGTTTTTTTTTCAGTCGATTAATACATTTAAATGACAGCTTGCAATCCACACCACTTTTATTCGTTTTTCTGTCATCAAAATATGTATTGAAGCCCCAAATCAAGTTTCAAAGTAAATTTTATGATTCACTGAAATTTTAAAACATAATTTCAATCAGCTGGTCTAATGGTTAATTCCATATAATTTGCCAAAACAACAAACAAAGCCTGCAGTTTTTTTTTTCCAATACTTTCAATTTTATGTCCCACAGACGGAGGCCTAATCATACTTTTCTTGCCTCGATATCTATTGAATAATTTAGCATCAGTAAAAAAAAAAATATGCGCTGTGTATTTTCTTAATTTATTGAAATTTTCGGCATTACACGACCATCTGCTTCGCTCTCGTAAATTCAATCACTGTCTACAGATACTGTTTTTTTATTATTTCCTTCAGGAAGATAAATTCTTGATTTCCTGAATATTATAGGAAGATATTAGCTTCCCTTTCCTTGGAAAATAGTTTGTCTTAAGGAAGATTCATTGAATTATTTTACGCCATTCGTAGTTTATGAGAACGCAGTTGACATAGGATTCAGGATAACTGATTTTGCGACAAGTTGCATCAGAATCTACAAGGGAACATGGTGCTCTAATGAATGATGCGAGTTCTACGAGCAGAGGAGAAGAGAAGAGACCCGACTTCTCAGGAAAAAATAAAGATGAAGATCGATCGAGGAAATACAATAGAGTTAAGCTAAAAACATGCCAAGGCTTTGAATCTTTGTTCACCTCAAAATTGGCACTCTCTTAAAGTTTCATTTCTTATTCAATAGGTCCTTGAGTGGACAATGTCCTATTAAGTAACCAAATCTTCCATGTTTTGTTGAAGTAATCTGCTTGTTTAATTTTTATTTGGATTGAGGAACTATCTCTCGTAATTGGGCCATGATTCGTCAAATCCTTTGTGTTTTTTACGCGACCGATAAAGTCCTAACATTTGTACAAATAATATAAATACGAGAATGGCGTCCTTGACTTTGCCTTGTCTAAGGCAAATCAATGTCTCATTTATTTTCGGCCCAGTAGTTAGAATTTTAAAGTACCATTTCTGAAATTTTATTGTGAAACTAAACCCACTACCAAACAGAAATGCTTGGTTTGAAATTGGCGAACATAATGATGATGACTGTTGAAACTACAACTGATAGTGAACTGACACAGATGCCAATGATGACAGTTAAAATTAAGGACATCATATCATTTGGTTAGTCAATAAGATACACTTGGACCAAAGGATAATATCTGGTGGTCATCGTAACAAGACAAATGTAGTTCCTTGCAGCATCATTTGAGATGAAATTCTTAACAAGCTGGCATTAAACCCACACAAAACATAAAAACCAAATACGAATATCTATGTACTTGCCATGGGCGTCTAAGAAGGATAAGGAAGGTAAAATTTATTGCATACGTGCATATGATGATATTAAATCCTTATTTAACCCCCCATCCCCGCTGTTTGAGGAGCCCAAATGATTGTACTTCAATTTACAGTCATAAATTCCTCACTTTTATGCGAAAGGATTTCAAATTGAAACGCAATCATAAAAGCATAGAATGTTACTACCAATACAATCTAATACAACGCCATTTTGTGACTGAGTTTACATCCTTTTTTTTCTGCAAAATTTAATTATCCCTATATCATTTCAATTGGGATAAAAGAAAAACGGTCGTAAATCCTTTCTGAAGGCTTTAGCAGTTTAAAAACAAAATATTTCGTCTTATCTTTAGCGACCAGTTCAATTAAGAATTGCTCGTTAATTTGCAACCGTACTGTGATTTATATCAAGGCGAAGGCTTTCAACAGAAGGTCTAATTGTATTGTCTGTCGTATCCTTAATCAGGGCCGCTTTAATTGTTCCTCCATTTCAATGGGAATTTAAGCAAATTAACTTCCCTTGAAGCTGTAAAAAATTCCTTATTTTCATTTGAATGGATACACAAGGGAAATTTTCCCTTTAAATTGTCGTGCCCTTGCATCACTGCATTACTCCTGAAATCGTGCCAAGGATTGGTCGTCCACTGTGCTGAAAGCTTTTAATTAAATCACATTATTTGCTTTTAATAATATATTTTGCTGCAAGGGAAAAAAAGGACCAAAAAGCGTATGGTCTTGTGGTTCCCTAAAAACAAAGAAAATTTTGTTTACTTTGATCCTTGTTTACTTCTACGCGGAACTACCAAATAGAAATTGAGGGAACGCCAATGGATTATATTGCTCCTTCCAAGAATAGATACAGTTTCATTAGGTCGCACATGAGTTGACGTTTAATAATTTAAAGGACACATTTTCGCATTCCTCTTTAAATTTACAGCACGAGTTCTAAAATAACTGGTAAACCGTTAGCGTGTTGGTGCGAACCCACTCCATTAACTCTTCGGATGGCAGCACTTCTGCTAAATCAAGCGTAAGTTCACAGTAATCCTGTTTAGTGCTTTAGGTGGATACCCTTCGTGATTTTCTTCTTCTTCTTCTTCTTACGACTTTAATTTGTCGGCAGCTCCCTCGGCAGCACACCGTGCGGGGTGATGCTTGTCTATGTGCGGTGGCATAAAGTTGCAACCAACAAGAATTAGGTATCGAAGGATAATGCCTGGGATCCTTTTGTGGTTGGTGGTGGATAATAATACTAAATTATAAGACAATAACAATCAGTTTTTATTGAAAGAATTAATGAACAAAAAGTAATTGATTCGATAAAATTATGGATTTTTAAGGTCATTGGTTTGGTTGGGACCACGATAACGGGTAGACCATCCTTGTAGTTCTCTTTGTGTGCAGTGGTTTATTTTATTTGAAATTAACGATGGTAGAATGGCTTCGGTTTGGGCTACTTTCATTACGTGGTTATGGAAGGTGCTCAGGCAGGAAGAAGAGAAGTTTATTGTAAATTGGTAGAAGCCATTCGAAAACACCGTTTCCAACATTGGTGTCAAGTGTTTACTATGTTCTCCTTCAAACATTTAGCAGCTTAGGAACTCTTAAAATATGAAAACCATGTTCAACAATAAATATCAGAAATTTCATATCCGTAGAAGGACGATTTTCCTTTAAATAAACATCTGCAGCCGCACTCGTAAACTAAATCGATAGAATTTTCCACTTTTTTTTTTTTGCCTGAAAACTTCTGACAATAAATTGTAACTTTACTGAAAATTCAAACCGAATTCTCTCCACTAGAGTGTGGGAACGATGTACGACGTCAAATCGTTCTCAGACATGGTTTCAAAAAAGCCATCCAACTACGTAAGGGGTGGGTGGTTTTGGATGGCTGTAAGGGAGGAAATATTTTTAGTTGTCCAATGAGTTATGAGTTTTTGATATTGCTTACATTATGAACCTACAATAGGTAATGTTTGAAATTCATGGTGAGGAATACGGCAGTACGATGGAAATGGAGCACAGTTCTAGGGATACTTTGTGCCTGAAGTGCATTATCTTGGAGCTATAAGTGGCATCCTTCAGTTGAAGAGAGGGAGAGGAATTATTATTTTCTACTTTTTTTACGGCACTTGAACTTGTTTGAATACAATGACGGTTATAATTGCAGGGATATTTTATAATTGAAATGCATTCTTTAGAAGCAGTGTATGTACTTACATAGGTAGTATATCGTAACGTTTCGAGGTGGGGAATGCAAAGAAAACTAATTGAATAAACATCAGAAACACACAGGTGGAATTGATTATCGCCGGGTGACGCAAAAAAACTCTCCCACTTGTTTTCTAAACGAAAGGTTAACAGTTTTCTTTGTAAGAAAGGAAACCATTACGTTGTGTGTCATGAGCAATTGTACATAAAGAAGCCTCATGTTCATGACATAAAAATCATGGAAAAATAGTTCCTTTATGTCATAAGAGACAAAAAGAAATCGTGTGCGATCTCTGGAAATGTGTCACAGCTCACCCCAACTCTTTCCCAGTCGCCGTGTTTCCTTCTCCATTGTTCCGCGCCACGTACTCCTAGGTACTCCCAGGACCGCCGCAAAACCTGCCATCCTGGGTAAGCGGGTTCCATTGCATCGATTGGTTAGCTATGGATCTGTCACCCCTTCCACTGCCACTTTCGTCGTCGTTCGGTTGTGCTTACAGGTTCATGTCCCGTTCTCTGATAAATCTCATCGTCAGAGATATGGTTTGACCAGAATATCCTTAAGATGTAGCGCAGGCACCTGTTGACAAAAGTTTGCAGCTTTCTCGTAATAGTGACGGTCACTCTCCAGGTACCACATCCATATAGCAGCACGGACTCAACGTTGCAATAGAACAGTCGTAGCTTGGTATTGAAGCTAATTACATTACGTCTCCAAATTGTGGATAGCATTTCAAACACAGATTTTGCTTTACCTATTCGGCTGGCTATATCCAGTTTGGTACCGCCATCGGTTGAGACAATACTCCCAAGGTATTGGAAACTCTCTACTCTCTCAACCGTTGCTCCAGCAATGCATACATGAGTTGATGAGTTCGGTTCTAGGCTGATCATTTTTGTTTTTGCCGAGTTAATTTTCAGCCCAACGATGTCTGCTTCCCTCTCCACATTTGTTGTCATTTGGTGAAGTTCCATTATTCTGTCAGCCAGAAGGCATACATCATCGGGGTAGTCGAGGTGCTGGAGTTCAGATGTAACCAATCAAAACATTTTGGACTTTGAATTCCTCAGGCAGCCTTCTCTGGCTAGATCAAGAACTCTAATTAGGACAGGAATTGTGACAGCTCAGATATGAAATTTAGAGCAAATCGGTCTAGCCGCATAGTCTACAGTCTTTCCTTTTTTTATTATTACTAGGTCTGTTCCCGTACTGACCAAAACTACGAAAATCTACTAAATACAGAGAATTCCTGTTCCCGTACGTCAAATTTTCGTAATTTTTTACAGAAGAGAGCGCTCGCGAGAGAGTAAAAAAATTTTTCCATGCTGCAAATTTTAGTCCAAGAAATTTCTTTGGTCTTGGCCTGGCAAGATAATTTGAAGTAAATCAATACAAAAAAAAAAAGTGACGTCTAAAAAGTAGGCACCTTTTTTGTTCAACCCGTGCCCGTAATTTTTTGGAGATTTGTCTTTCTCTGAGAGAATTTTACCCCCACCCTTAGAAATTTGACAAGCTGCGAAGTTGAGTGCAGAAAGTACGGGAACAGACCTATTATATTTCACATTTTCACGAAATTATTTCTAAAATCTCAAACCACTATTTCAGTTTCAATCCATTAATTCATATTGATCCCAAATTCATCTAAAACATTGCTCATATCACTTTGAAAGACATTCTGCTTTATAACCTCATTCGTTCCAAACAAAACAATTATTAAAATATCTGTTCTGTTTTATTTTATTTTCAGAATTC
Organism: Chalcosyrphus nemorum; assembly: GCA_949716465.1. Classification (NCBI taxonomy): domain Eukaryota; kingdom Metazoa; phylum Arthropoda; class Insecta; order Diptera; family Syrphidae; genus Chalcosyrphus; species Chalcosyrphus nemorum. The sequence goes on along the minus strand of OX454333.1, from coordinate 14,194,196 downwards.
CTCACAGAAACCGCAGAAAAACCATCGAACAAAATTCCAAATGAAACAACTTTCTAATATGGCATTCATTATCTTAATCCCACACACCGATGGTGTGAATATAATTATCCAAAAAGCATTCCTCAAAATCAAATAAAATACCGCATTTTGAGTACAAAAAACAAAAACTACTAAAAATAGAAAATCAATATACAAACAATAAAAAAAATAAAAAATCAATTGAAAGCAACAACTATCATGGTGGGTGGCAATCAGACCGCTATATTCCTGGAGATGTTCGCCAGCGAAGATACACCCAGAGAGGAGATACTAAACAGCGATTGGTTTCACAATAATGTCAGTCAATTGCTTAATATATCGGTGAAAAATTTGACAGGACTGTTGAATTACCTCCCAGAGCCCGAATGGGACGATGAGGCCGAACGTGATTCCATTGCATTGCTGTCGGTTATAACCGTGTGCTATGTGCTGATATTCGTTGCTGGTATTCTGGGAAATCTAATTACCTGCATTGTGATTAATAGGAATAAGTTTATGCATACAGCGACGAATTTTTATTTATTCAATTTAGCCGTATCGGATTTGATACTACTATTGTCGGGTAAGTTGTTCTTTTTTTCTACTAACTAGACTGTTCTTGAATGCAAGACCTTTATCCTTAAAAGTTGTACACCAATTTAATTGTAGGTTAGGAGCAAGCAGTCTTTGTCTTGTGTCACTCAATACAATAAACATCTCCACTGCAGTTCCCTCGGTTGTGAGAAAACTAGTTCAAGTAGCGAGTCACTATTCCCTTATTCCTTTTTTTACTGAGTAGACTGTTTAGTTGAAGTTTACACTATTTAAGGACTATATCTCAAGTGATCTTGGCTAAGTCGACGTCGCTATACAACCCACACAGCTCGTATCTCTTTGGCTCGGAATCGACCTGTGACTGCAGCGCCAAAAGCCACACAAAGAACTATGATATTTTCTCAAAGTAGACGAAGGCAGCCATATCAGCAATTAGGCTCGCCAACATGAGCAGAAAAGTATTAAGGTTTTCTAACGAGTTGCCTTTGTAGTCAGAGAGTTACAGAAGTCGCACCCATGTAACTATTTAACTACTGAGTTCATCTCTATGGGCGTGTTTTATTGGAAAGTGTATAGCCAGTTCATAATTAATGAGATAAAACTCACTTCTAGACTTGAGTTAGAACAAAACAATTTTACATAGCATCCATTGTCTCTGTTATCTATAACAATCCTCTTATCTTTAGAATAAAACATTTACTATAAAATAATCCTTCATTCAAACGGCATTGTACATAAGCTTTAAAAGAATCATCTCTCCTGAGAGGGTAGCGAAATTATGTTTCCGTCTAAAATCGATGACATATATTGGAAATTATTTGCTTAGCGGTTTTCATGAATTGATTAATCATATCCTCTTAGTTTTTATAACAACCAACCTTGGTTTTTAATGAACATATTAAAACTCACTAATTTTAAGAATATATAAATATATAAAATAATCTAAATCTAAATATTGTGCCATTCCGCGGAGTTAAATGTGCCAAATAGTTAGTCAAGCGACTCATCAAACTATTAACAGCTCAGCCAATTTATTCATCACTATCGTAACTGTAACATAATACACCTATGAATACTTAATGAAGCTTTTTACAATGTATTTAGTTTTAAATAAAATATTTATTTAGTTTTTTATCATATATTTTAAGGCCGTAAACTGTGGACCGCATAATTATTTTAAAAATAACTTTTCTATAGCTAATTAAACTCTTGTAACTTTCTGCATATAAATTAGAAAATTATCTGTCCATTCTAAGTTAACAAACTCTGTGTCCATTTAAGATCAAAAGATAAATTGGTATAAAAATCGAACAGTCGCATCTCGCATGAACCTTTGTTTGGTTTGTTTTGATTGAAACTGTGTGACAGCTGATAATTTGTCAAGATGCTTAAGGTCCATTCACAGCTTAGTGACTGGCGAATGGGCGAACTGTGAACAAAACATTTAAATATACACAATTCACAATTTCACTGCTCTAAAATAAGCCAAATTTATCTATCGATTAATGAAAAAAAGTTAAATTTGAGTTTGCCAATAAACGTAGGAGTTGTGTGAATTTGGTGCTTTTCCTAGACTTCCCTTCTATGTCAAGGGGGCAACTATCGTCTAAAAGAATTATGTGATGAAGTATATTAGTGCTATCTGTCGGACAAATGCATATAACACATAAGGACATGTCTAGCATGAACCATGGGGCTTAAGTATAGAACATTGCATAATATTCAAAAAATGGTAGAACACCACATAGCAACTCAGTTTTTGAATGCAATCAACTATATTACTACATTATTAAAGTGAGTGGGAGTATTTGCTATCAATTGCTTGATACACCAAAATGTTTATTAGATGCAATAAAATGGGTCAGATTCGTGCCTTATCAGGGGGACCTATATACGAGTATGTAATTACCCCAAAATTTAAGTACCAAATACACGTTATTGAGACGTGTTGCCTTATTGCATGTACAAATAGATATGAATCACACTCTTCTAATCGATAGAAGTGTGGACAATTCTGAAATTATCTAGCTGACATAATCAAATGATTTAAATAGTATTCTGGAGATAGGAAACTTTTTTTTCGTTGAAAGGTCAGCCCATATGTCTGACATATCGTGCTGAACGATACCCTTTATCAAAATTATGTAATTAATCTAAGAGTCGTACGGTCTCCACTATTTATGTAGGTACATATGTCTTTAGTAGAAGAGTTTTCCAACTGCACTAACAAATAGGTATCCTAGTTGCAGATGTCACTCTTGGTTCAATATTGCGCCTGATTTTACTTTACTTACGTCTTTTTTTGTGTTGGACGTTGAGAATCGAAGAAAGTCAAAGAGAAAACACGACAGTTTTCAACCACTGAGCCTACCTTTCCTGCTACACTAACCCCTGATCCTCGCGCCACTACTGTCAAGCATTTCATCGCGTCATGCTCGCTATAAGGATTGCTATGTGATGGGTGAGGCCAATTGTTTTTCGAAGACCTTGCGATTCTTAGTCCAAAAATGTTATCATACATTAGGTTACACAGTAGCGGGCCTAGTACGAAACCTTGTTGAACATCGCCTGTGATGTCATAATGCCTCTTTCCATCGTCGATAACGTAGATCAGTATTATACTTCTGAAATAATCTGTCATTAATCTGCAGGTAGCCTAGTACTCTTGGCACGAATTCCTAATAAGAGATACTACATAGTAAATAGAACATATCTTATGAAAATCATAATGTGGATCCATAAGTTCTCCAGCGTTCTCCAGTCTGTCACTTATGATGTGTCCCAATATTCTTCCCAAAGCGTACAATATATGGGACATCCTGCAGTCCTTATCCTTATATCATGCTTATTACCACTTTTGCTTGGAGCAACAATTTTTGTTTCGTCAACTACACTCCTTCCTTAAGACAGCTTTTCATCCCTATCGTGGAATTTAGTTTCACCTATTCGCTTCCCTTTGCTTGCTTACCGCCGAGATATTTGGATAAGGTAGCTCCTCTAATGGCGTGTGCCTTGACTGAATGGGTTGTGTCTTGGATTTATTTTATTAATTTTTTTGAAGCTAGTGTTAGAGTTCAGGAAAACACAACGTTTCCGAAGAACGCTATTGGCATGGGCAACTTAATGGTGACCACTTGTTAGACATTTCTTTACACAATTCAATGAAACACAACTGAAGGGTTTACAATGCATCAACACTTACAATCACAGAAAAGTCATCACGCGTGGCATAATTTTCAGCTTTTGTAAAGGAATATTTTTAAACCTAGTGGGAGCATGAAACACTGGAAGATGACCACCTTTCTCAGTAGTCATACATTTTTCAATGTACAGATGCATGTAGTAAACCCAATCGCCTCGCGAATGAATTTATGTGACAGCCAACGGAGATCAAGGATATTCAATGGGTTGTTAATAAATTTCCGAAATGTAACTACTAAATATTGTATTTTCCGGACCCCAATTCACTGAAGTAGCTTTCAATGTTGTAGGCAAATTACCTATCTACAGTACCCACCTCAAAATGGCAGTAAGCAACACGAACATTGGCCAAACAGACAATTTCAAGTTAATTTTACCCATTCTGCGACTAATATCAGAAGGTAGCAGGCAAGTAACAACGTCCTTATTGTGTGTACCTAAATCAAGAGAGCCTGTAGTTGGACAGGTGTGGTTTCGAGTGCACGAAACGAGGACGACTTACATGCAGACCGATGATGGTACATTTTTGGCATTTGAACAGCAAAAACAGTATTTCTTTTCAGGTGAATAGCAGAACCTGATCTCTGTAGATAGTAGCTCATTTCATTCAGACAGGTAGGTAGGTACGAGTGGATGTAATGCACTATTCTCTAGCACTGTGTTGTTGCTTCTACTGCCCTACAACTAGAGATTAAATTGAGTGAAAGATTGCGCTTTAAATTGAGGGTCGATTAAACTGAACATAAAAAACCAAAAAACTATCAAATGCCAGGAAAACATTGATACTATTTATGTTGCATTGAAAACATTGATAGTATAACACTTGCCTCAAATGTTATTAATTAATTTCACAGATATAAAAAGGTCTAACAATTTTGTTTGATCTATAATGGCAAAGGTCAAATTTTACGAACACCACTGTTTATTTCGATTAGTCTCACCCAATATATATGCCAATTTCAAACAGAATACGTGTGCAATGTGCTTAAAAAATTATCCCTTACTAAATTCAACTGACTACAGTCCCAGATAGGTGTCATAATTTCACACGGAATTCAATGAAATAATTGAAGTGGATTTTCCAACTTGCACATTCAATTAACTCTATTCAACACCTGTCAGCAGAAGACCGCCTGATTAAATTGGACAAAAGGACTGCCGCCACTTACAGTCTCTATTTTTCGCTTTCAATGGATTCAATTTCCATCGTGCTTATGTGGAAAGAAAAATTCAATTTGGCCGAAATGCATTCATATATTCCAAACACATGCATGAAATTCCAGCACCGCATTTGAAAAAAAAACACACCGAAACTATAAAATATAATAGCACACCTTATTCGCCAAATAATGTGCCATCACATACACAAAGGACGTCCAGTCCACGTCCATGGCATGTTATCCAAACCTTACACTAATGACATATGTGCCTAATGTCAACTCCCCCCGAAGAGGACCTCATCATCGGCTACCGTCTGATGACCACTGAAAAGCATAAAGACGAAATAGAGAATCGTAATCATAATAATAATACTGGAAACGATATACCAATAGAAACACTGTACAGTGAGTGTATACAACTAGCGTACTGAGAAAAATCATAACAAAGGCATGGTTCTTGTTGAATTAATATTTAATAAAAAAAAATATACACATGTGTATATGTATGAAGTGAAGCCAAAAAGAGATTCCGATTGTGGATCCACTCTGATTAATGGAGGGAATTTACTCGGAATTTATAGTTGAATGGAGGTTTCATTAATTCTGGGGTCAGATAGAGCAGACGTACCAAAAAAAAAAACAAAAAAAAAAGAACAGAAATGTGAATGAAATGTGGCATTCAGCCAAAATGTAGGCGCCGCATATATTTCAACGTACAGGTAGCTGCATTAGGATACGTTGAGCATTTTTTTTTTTTTTTTGGCAGTAAATGTACATATACAAGCGTACAAGCGTAACAAGAAAATGATGAATGTGGGAACTTTTTGTCCAAAATTTATATGTATTTTGAAATTTACCCAAGGAATTTTATACGTCAATTTTTAAACTTTAGCAATTCTTGTCAAAAACCCGACAGAACTGGCCTTGTACGATAGTCAAAGAGGTTTGTGATTCTTAAACGGAGAATACTATTTGGCGCCCAAAGTGGGGCTTCGATTCAGACCCAGAAATGCCGAGTAAACAAGAAAGAAATCTGAAACTGGACAAGGTCCTTGAATCCATACGACTATGGAACCTTTCTGGATTAGGAGAAAGTTATTTGGTATAAACCGCACAGGGATTTGACGATCTTTTGTGACACTTGTTAGATAACTTTGATCGATTTGAAGATATTTGTCTCAAGGAAGCACTAATCTCCAAACAATGGAAGAAACCAAGACTTGTTCTCTAACTAAAATGTAATAAGCCACCACAGGAGATCCCTCATTGTATAGGCCTCTTTGCGTGCAGGGTACAATAGGCAAAATTCCGGGGCACATAAACATGAAACAGCAAGTCGACGCCATAGAAAGAAGATGATGGAAGGGTAGGAGGAAACAATACTGTGCAATCGTCTAGCTGGCTTTTAAGAATGCTTTTAACGTCACAGGCGGTGCCCCAGAGCTTCGGGCGACAATGTCCCCGGACTTCAAACTCCGTAGTAGGCCAAAATAATTGGCTTCTCTAGTAATATGGAGTTCCTACTACGTAACCAAAGTTATGTTATAACAATTCATAAATAAATAAAATTAAATGACATAGTGAAGCAATTATTTGCAAGAGAACTACCTTACCTACCTACTTAAGTCTTGTCATACTTCGGAGGTAAGGGTGTATTCTATTTCGAAGCTCGTAGTTGTGGACTTCTGGTAACTAGCCAATGGAACATGGTACTCGCCATTTCTCCCGTTTCTGGAAAAACATTCCGCTGACACCAAGAGGTCATACAAGAAGTCAAACACGAATTTTGAAAAGGCAATTACGATCATTGCTTCGAGTTCATATTTCCACATATGAACTTCATAGCTGACAGCATACATATGTGATAGGCTCACAATCCGAAACCCATAGCAAATTGCACTTAAATAGATCACGACTGACCTTTAAAAATGTTTCCTTTTAACTTTAAAAGCATTTAAATTTTTCATTAGAAAAGGATACCCATATGTCTCAATTTAGACAGAAAAAAAACCAACATCCTACACAGTTATCTACTTGGAAGACATGCCTTAACTTTCACATTACAAAATAATAACATGATTCGGTAAATATTTCTCTACAATGCAAATTTGTCTCGACCTTTCCTATCATAAAAGCCCACTCACAAGTCATAGGATAAAATTCCTAGCATGAGTTGGTATCCTTTTCAAAGTTCTTATTTTTCCAATTCAAATTTTAAGCGATAATCAGGTCAAACCCTTTTAAATCATCACACCCTTAACATGTGTGCTGTTTCTGTTCGTAACCAGCCCACACAACTTTAATTCAATGTAACAGACGATATCCTACACATCAGATCAACTGCACGAACAACAGGATAGGGGCTTTCATCCTCATACAAGGGCAAGCGATTTGAATACACGCGACGCATGCCAGCCATGTTCGACAAGGAAAAAAAAAAGGATATAAATCCTCTCTCCTTGATCACTATTAAACTGCGATAAATTATTCAGATTCGAATATAAATACCTGGAACATGTGGTAATATCCTTCAAAATTTGAACGAAATTGATTCGGATTACAGCAGGATATACCCGGGAGGACACTTTCTTCTTCGGAAATTCCAAAAGTTGGCCAAAAACTCGTTTACTTTAAAGCAATCATCGGAAGAAGGATAAGAAATTGAATCAACTTTCTTTTTTTTTTTGCCAGCGAGACTGAATTTTTAATGACCCATGACATTGAAGCCTATAGAACAATTTTGATCCTTCATCTACCATGCGAGTCATTTTCTCAGCTTCCTTTCCTTTTTTTTAACTTTTTGCTTATTTTTTTAATTTAAAATGCTTATAGCTCCGCTAACTTCCGTCACTGCTACATGGGTTTTCTTGTTTTAATGGAAGGGAAGGACAAATTGAAAAGACATCCTTCCTCCAATTACCTTCATTGCACACACACACGCGATTCAAAAGACAAGGATTCCAACGATGATGGCAATGTGAAACCTCCACCCAACGACATGTGATTGAACATTTCTATGGAGTGAGATATAAGGAAATTCCTGGAATTTTTTAATCATAAAAGTGCGCCATCTGGCATTCAAGGAAGGAGCATGTATTGTAGTTTCACTTGAAATACGAATTTCAACTATTACGCTAGGTTGAGGAGGAGCACTTATTGAATAAAGTTGAAGAGAAGAAGTTTTGTTACGAGCGAATATATAGACAGGTGTTTCTTGGCCAAAAAGCGTATCTCGCCGAGGATGCCTCTGCAAAGTGTGGGAATGATTTATTGATTATTTAGAACTCGTAGTTGGTAGAACTTACTGATGAACAAGAGTGGTAGAGGACATTAGCGGAAATTCCAAAACACTTCACTTGCCACTGTTGGGAGGGGTGTTGGAAAAAGTTTGCCTTGGCTTTTGGGGAGAAACCATATCCATTAAAGGGAATTACTTATGTCTATATGCGCCTCTTTGTAGGATTTTAGTCTCTCGTTTCCTGAGATTAATTTAGACATGAAAAGGATCCCCCTTAACATGTTGAGTGTTGTTTCGGTAATTTACCGTATCGTGGTTCAGTTCTGTCCAGTACTTTTTAGCGGGCTTCATCTGTAATTCTTTTTCATTAATTCAATCTTCTAGGGATGGGGAAGCACAAGTATAAAAGGCTCTAACAAAGATAGATTGCGATACTTTCATGAAGAAGGTTTAGATCTTTTTTATCAATCGGCCAAAGGGAACAGAAGTTCTAAAAGAAATAAAGTTTTAAGAATAAAGTAAAGCTTTAAACATGCATTGTTACCATGGAATGACACTACTTGGTGTTAATAATTTTCTGATCAAAACTTTAGAATTCCACAAATCGACTGTCCAGTATCTCTTCTGTTGGGTGAACGGACGACTGCACATTTTGAAATGAAATTGAGACTAATTTAGCATCACTAGATCACAGTGAGGCCCAAGTCATTAGCATACACTCAGTGATTAGTGCGTTGGACTACTGCACAAGGGGTTCCAAATTCGAGTCCAGAAAAATACAATCAAAGTTTTTTTCGGCTCCACCCCTTCTGAGTGTCCGACAAACATTCAAGAGTATTCACTGTCATGGGAAAGCTTCTCAAAACCTCTCTGCCCTTCGGATACGGCATACAACTGTAGGTCCCTTCTGTAGGTACAGAAATGTATACCACTCTTGACAATTAAAACTCCTTGATCGTGATTCTGTGTCGCTCAGCAATCACAGGTCAACATTAATGACTCATCCGCGACATCTACAGCCACAGCAGCGATATATATCAGTTTCTTTGAGGCGATCAGCTAAATGACTAAGTATTTGACCAGTTAGCGCAGGAAGGCCGGGAAATCGTCAAAATCGCTGACGAATCCTTCGGTAACAAAGTAGCTAGTCACAAGTATTCCGCGACCATAGCGTTCATTCTTCATATGTTTTCTTGACAAATACCAAAACAAAAACTGACAGTTGCAGACATTTAAAAAATGTTTAGAATCTTTCAATGGGATTATATATTTTGGACCAACTGTTAGTATTTTCAAATTGGTTTTCACATTCAGTGACCTTATCCCTATACATAGAAGTTTGGAACGTTATGATTTATACTCTTCATCCAGTGAGTCCCAATCAATAATAGCTTTCTTGCCTGTACAGCTCTTGAGACAAGTTATTCGATACGCTTACTTTTGTAACGTCCTGGACTTCTGCGGGTGGTAAGTAAGATTCATCGAACAGTTTTTCCTTTTTTTTTTTTGGTGCGCTGCAGGCGATGGACTCTTCGTGAATACTTGTAACCCGATCCCTATCCTGTTGTCCCCCTACGGTAGCGCGATCCAGGAATTCCTTCGCAGAGGCTGGTTTTGATATTTTGTCTCCTTCATTATGTCGTAGGGCTCTCTTCTTCTTCGACTCTCGGTGTTTGATTTTCCCGCCGTAGCAATGATTCTGTCGGCGGTTTCTTATGCTTCTCTTCTTGATAGGATGAAACCTATTAGGCATTTTGGGGCTACCGCATTCCCAATCTCTCTTTCCAGAGTGTTTCTCGCAGTTTCATACCTTTTACACTCTACAAGGACGTGTTCGTTGTTTTGGGCTTACGCTTCATAGACAGAACAACAGCAACAGCAACAGCAGAAAGGATCATTTGCGACTTTGTATTTGTGAAGGTATTCCCGAAAGCTTCCATGTCCTGTTAAGAATTAGAAGTTTATCTCATTGTGTGTTCTTGAGCATTGACTTACTAAATAACGCAAGTACACTTCTAGTTCCTCCAACATTGCTTGGATCTTGCAGCAGTAGCCCAATTTGCTTTCACCGATAAACTCCTCAAATAGTTAAGTACTTTAGCTTAAAGCAATATAAATTATTGATTTGGCTCCAAACTGTTAAGTATGTGGCATCTAAATATTTCTCACAAACTGTTATTAGTAATAAAACTCTTTCGAACTCGTTAACAAGTGCCACAATTCGAATACCATACAGAAACGATACCTCCTAGCATTCATTATAAAATAATCTAAACAACCTAAGAGAAATCTCGACAACTGTGTTTCAAATATTTGCTTTTGGTCATACACGAGCGCCTATACACTATTCATATCCCATTTGTGCCCTTTCAAATTGAATTCAAATCCGTGTCCTTCATACACAATTAATTGGATAAATCCTTGTTGCTGTGCCCAATACTCCAATTGAATACATAATTGAACAACATCCCCAATTGCCAGTCCACTTGAAATTGTCTTCAAATCAAAACAACATCATGCACACCCGTTTAACTTGAGCGTAGTCCTCATGTTGTCTTAACCTTTACTCTGTTTCATTCGAATTGCAAATATACGTCTGAGAATTCCCTGAAATCCTCTTGAAATATTATTCAGGTAACATGAATAAGTCAACGATGTCTCCTTTTGAATGAAATTTAAAAAGATTTTGAAAGGCTAAACGTATATACGACCAAATCTCTCTGTAAAGCATCAATTTCAAATTAACAAAGTTTCTTCATTATCCTGGCTAAAAAAAAAATCAAGTACTTATTGAAATCAGACGCTGGTAAGCCTGAGTCCTTTGAAAAAGTTTTGAAAATATCTTACAGGATGTGTAGGTACATTTGGTTGGTTGGTTAGTTAGCACGTTTGGTAACACTCACGCTCTCTCTCGATGAGCAGGAAGTTTAATTAAAGCAATCAACGGAAAGATCCTTGCAAATAAACCCCTCTAACAAATTTTTCAACAACACAGCTTCTTTTAAACTTTTATTTTCTACTCCCACAGGTATGCCAAATGAATTATACAGCATGTGGTATCCGACGTCATATCCATTCACTGATGTTGTCTGCATTATTGGCGGCATCCTGTCGGAGACTGCAGCCAATGCTACTGTACTGACAATCACGGCCTTCACTGTGGAGCGGTACATTGCGATCTGTCATCCCTTTAGGTGAGTGTTAATGTGAATCGATTTATAGATTGGCTGCCAAGTCAGATGTGGATTGAGCGAGCTCGTCTAGAGCAAGGACCTCAAGCTGATAGCCTTCGTTCATTCGAATGCAATCAATCTAAGGCCCGCGTTCTATCATCAAATCACTGTCAACATTTTGTTTTTTGTGTTTATTTGTGAGCGCCTGCTGGTGGCTCGCTCTTTATGGTTATTATACTAACGTCCTTTTTCTTTTTTTGGTTTTTGGTTGGTTCTTTTCTCGATTTTGTTATCCGTTCACAGACAACACACGATGTCGAAATTATCCCGGGCGATAAAGTTCATCCTGGCAATTTGGTTGACTGCTTTTCTGCTGGCATTACCACAAGCAATGCAATTTTCTGTTATGAAGCAAGACGGCATCAAAATGTGCTCGGTGAGTAAGACCAAAGTTTGCATGTTCTGTTGTTGGTAGGTGAGTCCTTGTTTTTTTTTTTTTTTGTATATGTGGGTTGAACTTCAAATTGAAACTATGAAGTTCAAGTGCAGAGGATTGTTGTAATTAATTGGATTTTAATTGCCCTTTGTTCACTATGTCCTTTTGTTTGCTTTTCTTCTTTTTTTGGTTCGTCCTTTTTTCTAGGTGAAGAATGATTTAACGCAGACTGTATTCGTCGTGTCAGGATTTATATTCTTCGGCGGACCAATGACTGCCATTTGCGTGCTCTACGTACTGATTGGAGTAAAACTGAAGCGAAGTAGAATGTTGCAGGCAGTACCGAGGCGCTGCTTTGATCTGAATCGTGGCATCAGTGCACAGACGCGGGTCATACGAATGCTGAGTAAGTATCCTCGATATATTAATTGCATACTCGTATGGGTGGATGCAAACTGAACAAATTAAACGTATCAATCATTCAAAAGTATGAACATTTTTCATTGTAGCGATAAAGCCTAGAGTTTTTCTCTTTACATTCACACAAAAAGCCGATTACAAATCCTTGTTCAAGGATGGTATGGGTACATAAACGAAAGAGACTTCTATCAGTCATTATATTTTCAAGGAGATTTTCAATTTAAAAATAATTGGAGATAAAATTGCTGTGCTTAACAGATTTTCTTTGAATTTCCCAACAAGGCGGTCCTTCAATTGAGTCCTTTTGTTTGATACTACACAGTCATACCTACACAACCTACTGTGTTATTATTTTTTTTTAAATAAAAATTAATCCTTGGATGTGCTGCAAGTTTTTACGTGAACAAGTTAAGTGGTGCTGAGTTGACCACAACGTTGATTGATTTATGCTTGGTTGCATTTTTGAGGTTCCAGGAAATTTATGCTACACCCGTTTCCCTTTGGTAGACATTGTCCTCGTTGCCTGTTGACAACAACCGCAATTTCCTTTTCCTGTCACTTTGTAGATACAAGAGTTTTTTTTTTTTTATGACTAATAAAATCCTCGTAACGATGGTCTATCGGAATGTTGTTCGCTCACGTTGTCCTTTACACTTTGCAGTTGACGTTTTCTTTTAAATGGTGCTCTAGTGAATAAGTTATATCTAGTCCTTGTTTTAATGGAAAGGATGCGATGTCATGGAGACAGGCAGAATTTATGTAAAGGTTTCAATTAGCTTCGTTACAATACAAGTTTTTCTTTTTTAAGTCTTGAATGTTGTTATGAAACTGAATAGGATATTAAAGTCATGGACTGCTTAACTTAAAGTCGATTCAAAGCACACACTTATTGTTAGAACTTGTAGCACTCTTCTGCTTGAAGACGAGACAAACATATTCTTATATTATTAAGACATATGACTAAGCAACTTTAACTAAGTTTTTGAGTTTTGCCGTCCAATTCCGGCACAGCCAACAATGTATGTCCTCAACTAGAAATTGTTGGCCACAATTTAGAGGACCAAAATACTGTTGTAACAATAAATAAAGATCACCCTGTTGCAGACTCTAGGGACAAAGAAGACCTACAAGAGAAATACAGCCCTCAAAATTGTAGAAAATGTTTTACAATTAAATTTTAACCGTCTCCATTTCATTTGTTAGCTTTTACACATTAAGGCGAGACCTGTTGTAACTGATGTGAGAATTCTGATAAAGGTTAGGTTAGGTTTGTGAGTTCGTAGAGGAAACGAAATACCTTCGCCGCACTCAAGTCAGAACAGACCTATTGTGTAACCCATAGGGGGGTTTAGAAAAGTACCCCATGCCCATTTATCCCATAAACCATCCCGATATTCTGATGTTTGCCGAAGAGTTTGTATCTGGAATGTTGGAGTCCAGGGCACTGGCATATGTCCTCTATAACATCCTCTTCGCCGCAATCCTGTATAGAGTTCTTCTTCCGTCCGACGCAGTTTCTTTAGTTGCTACCCCCGCAGAGTGTTGTGACCCGTAAGTATCCCCACAAGCATGGACAGTAAACGTCTGTCCTTGCGAATAATTCTCTCGGTCCTTGCTTTGTCAAAAGTCGGCTATAATTACTTTGCAGTTTTGCAAGTATCTAGGGACTTCATCTCAAGTTCGCCTTATGGAGAGGTCAGTCAGTAGCTTTCCTTGCCAATTCATTTTCCGGGACGCCCTCATGCCCAGGGACCCAGCAGAGCAGAATCTTGTGCTGTGTTCCATGAACCTTAAGCTCTTCGCGACAGCATTTCACAAGCTTGGATTTTATTTCTATGGCGGTAATTGCTTTGATAGCTGCCTGGCTGTCGATAAAGAAAGTGATACCTTCTTGTGGTATTGTTCTTACGGCAGACTCACGGGCGGCTGTTGTCACTGCCAGGACCTCCGCTTGGAAAATACTGCTGTGGTCTGGGAGTCGCATAGATATGGATATTCCCTGTGAATCGGAGAAGATTCCGGTGTCCATTTTTGATCCATCAGTGTAAACAGCTATGGATTCTGCATTTGGTATGCGGCTGTCTTTCCATTCATCCCTGCTAGGGTAAGCTGAGGTAAATGGTCAAGGTAAGGCGTAGTGTAGTCTGTTTTGGGTGTATGGCCGAAAAATCTGCCAAGGAGGGTCGCGTGCCCTATCGCTTTTGACTTCCAGCAGTTTGACGCAGTTTGACTTGTTCTTAAGGCGCGGATGGCTGCCTTTGATCTCGTGTAAATGTCTAGCGGAGGCAGGTTAAGAATAGCCACAAGACCCGCAGTTGGAGTTGTTCTCATCGCACTGGTGGCGCCAATGCACGCTAGGCTTTGTACTTTAGTGAGCTCTTTCAGGAAGATCCACTTGTTTAACGCTGGCCACCATACAAGGCTGCCATATGTCAGGATGGGTCTTATGTTAGCCGTGTATAGCCGAGAATTGTTTTTGGAGAGGGTCCCCAGGTCTTCTCAAAAATTCTGCTTTACGTGTAGAAGGCTATGTTGGCCTTTTAAACTCTTTCATTTATGTTTGGCTTTCAGGAGGAATTTGCCAGTACTACATCATCTGCATAGGCGACGACTTTAACTCTAGATATTTCAAGTAGCCTCAAAGCTTCGCTTAACACAATGACCCATAGAGAACTGTGGTGAATATAACCCCTTACTTTTGGCACTTTGCGCTAGACAACTCCCCATAGTTGCAATGTTCTTCGATTAATTAGAGTCAGTGGCCCAGCATTACAGCCAAAAAGACACGTTTTTGTGACTGTAGTACCAGTACTGTAGAAAGTAGTAGAAAGTTCTTAGAGTAAAAAAAATCAAGGTACAGAACCTTCTAAAAGATACTCAAACGATCTGACAAAAATGTCACTCTTTCACCGCATACACTCTAAAGTCAACAACAGAAGTATCTTAATACTTTATCTAATTAATCAAGTAATCAACCATTGTCCGCTTAATATTTTTATTACTTCGCCTTTATGCGATTATACGTGACCTCTTACTTCATACTTTACTGCTGGCAATCAATATAAACTTGCCGAACTTCATAAATTTTACTAATCTAATAAAAGCCTTACAACCTCACAGCCAAACAATCTCAAGAAGAAGACACGTTTCATTAGCTCAATGTTCTGACTACGATCACACTCCACCAACGCGTCATTTATTCAGGCATAGAGAGAGAGAAAAAAATTTAATTACCAACAACAAAGTTATATATGCTACGGGCTAATTGCATAAACCTCAATTACCCCTATCTAATAACATAATTTACGACCCATTGACATCGACAATGTCTCGGTACTTTGCAAATCCACTCAAATCACGACTTGAAAATCGTGATCCGTCTACTACCCGTGTACTATTGCACAACATTGGATTTATTTCATTTGCTTGTTTGTTTTTGCCGCCGACACATGTTCGAGGCTTAAGGCTTCAAATCGTTGATACCTATTCAGTCGGGTAAGTTCCGCAAATATCAACAAATCCCCCCCACCTAAAGTGTGACATTTAGACCCTAAACACTGCCTGATATACTCGAAGCACATATGTTCCTCCCGAGTGATATGAATGGAATCTATTGTATTTTCCTACATCAGGACACATATGGAGGTATAACCACAAAAACAAAAGCAAAAACACCTTGTTTCCCAAATTCAAAATGTATCCGCAATGTAGGACTACATATCTACATTATAGCCAAAGGATATGGTGAAACTTTTGTCGCAACTAACAACAAGGATTCGACTTCTTTTTGCTGTTGTTTGCTTTCACATTGTTCTGCCCTCTCTCTCTCAATGTGAGGGGTATATTGTCGGAAGTAACCCCTGCAGGGAGTCCTAAATGCCACCGGAAGGCATAGGTATAAATAAATCAATCACAAATGTACTCCGATAGTTGAAAGGGTTGGGCTGACGACGACGACGTCTATGTAGTGTAGAACTCTATACGTTTGTTTTGACCAGAATGGCAATGAAATTTTAGTTGTTCCATTTCCAAAATGAAGCGGTTTATGTGGTCAATTAAAGAAGATGACGGTAATTCTAATTATGCAAAGTGCCCAACCGAGAACATTCGCAGGGCACACTTTAATTTATGAGTATCCATTCATGTTTTTGGTTCGTTAAACTTTACGAGCTGGGTGACAGATATTATTTTTTTAACTACAACTTCCTTCCAACTGCCAAGGATAACATTCGATTTGTGAAATTTTCTACTTTTGGTGCTCGGAAAAAATTAAACCTTTCCTTTAGAAGGCATCAAAGATGAAAAATTCTTGGTACTCATGTGATTTGATAGCCAGGCAATGGTATTTGCTTCTAAGGAAGTAGAATCGAATATGGCCTTTGATGGAAGATCCAAACTGACAATCGTTTATCATTTCTAAGCAGACGTCTTTCATTACATTCAGATAAATGGAATTACATATGTATATGGAATCCAGGAAATGTAATAATGTCGTCAAAAGGATATCGATATGAGAACTTTCACATTTAAATTTGAGACAATTGATATTGGAAATATTGTTTCAACTCAATTGCTTGTGTCATGGTGGTGCAACATCGGAGAGTTAAAAATCTACCATTGCTCCATGAGAAAGAGTCGATTATCTTCTGCTTTGGATTGTATGCTCAATTACTTGATAGATTCGAGTTGACAATTATCAATCAGAAGCGGAATGCTGCTCAGACTTATTGCCTTCGAGAAGGATAAAGTTTTCTATGGATAGAATATCTCTGGCACACCGGCAATGAACGACCTATTTTGTCTAACAAATGTACATACAGACATGTACAATAAGGATCCATAGTTTGTTATTCCTTTTAGCTACGAAATTAAGCTTAGAATTGTCTTTAAAAAAAAGCGTTAAAGTACAATCTTTCAATCAATCTTTCTTATCAACTATTTTGTGGCATGTACTCCTCAGACCGCCGTATATTCTAATATCTTGGGTTAGCGTTGACCCACCATGACCCATCGCCACTTCTTTCATTCAAGGGCCCCAATCTAATAAGGTTTTTCGAGTAACAGAATGTAGGGTAGCTCTTCAAGTATCACATCCACATAGGAGTAAAGACTCAATGCTGAAACGAATCAGCTAAACCCTAATGCAGACTTTACTTTGGCCAAACGGCTTGCTATATCCTCTGCGATTCCGCCAGCCCTTCCTAATCCAAGGTCTCTGCTCTCCAGCAATACATATTTGAAATGATAGGATCATAGGATCCCGAACTGCTCGTATTTCTAGGTGTCCATTAAGGCAATGCTTTTGGGGATTCATATCAAATGGATAGAATTCACCTATTGCAGATTGATTCGTTTTGCATTGCGTAGGTTCTCGAAGATAACCTTAAAAGTGTCCTTCAGCTAAGAACGGTTCGCTTGAATGGACCCTCCTTTAGCCACTGTCTTCTTTTTCTCTCCTCGACGAAGAGGTTTTTATTGATTCGTAGTTGAATATGGCCTTAAACTCTCTGGCCGATGGAACTATCCTTAGTGCATATTAATTGTTTTGACTGCTCTTGGGGTTCTTTCATTTATGCTGCAGAGTAATGAGCCTAGGTTTCACCAGCAGCTTGGAAACGATGAAGTACCTCGTTCGGATTGCTTTTTTTTAATGTTATATAGCGAGTCGGCTCACTCGGATCCTTCTTAGTATTATAATAGACAGACATTACCCAAGCAACAGCAACTTAGACAAGCTTGTAGAGCCAATGCACATTGACCGCAGAAACAGCAACTTCAACGGTGGACCTAAGTCCTAAATCTACTGTTGAAGTTGAAGTTGTTGTTGGTGTTATCGTGCTTAGTCTGTTGTGTTGCATTGAATAACACATTGTGGGCTGTTGTCGTTGCTGTATATGTATTGTGTTTCACACCACACCATCGATCTATTTCCTCTGCTATTAAAATCTGCTGTTCGTTGTTGCTGTGTCAATCTGTTTCTACTATTTATCTACGCTCCACATCAGCTACTGCTTCTTCCCCGCGCACTGCACGACCTACCGCGACGTAGCTGCATACCTGTGGTTCAAAAACAATTCATGGTTGTTCGAATTACTTACTCGGATGAACGTAAACTAACGTACCACGTTCTAAGTTTCGGGAATAAAATCACGACTCTCAAAATCAAATATAGCAAATCACAAATCAGATGCCACTTGTCAAATCGGTTGTCGCTGCAATAAGTGTTTCCAATTTTAAAAAGAAAAGCATAAACAACTTTAAGTTGCCTTTTACAAAGGTACTAGGTCCGTTCGCGTACCCTCTTATAAAACGGCGAATTTTTATGAAAATTTACCAATTTTTACGAAAAGCTCTTCGCGTACGGAGATTTTTCGCAGTTTTTCGCAGAGGAGGGCCCTCACGAGAGAGTAAGCCCCATGCTACAAATTTTAGTGCAAGAAATTTCTGTGGGCTGGCTTATAAAAACTGTCAAAGCTGTCAAGCCTGTGTATTTTCAACTTTTTCTTGTTCAACCCGTTCGCTTACTTTTTCGTAATTTTATCTCTCTCTGAGAGAATTTTACCCTCACTCTTCGAAATTTGATGAGTTACGAATTTCAGTGCAAAAAGTACGCGAACATATAGCTCAAAATAGCTATAAGAACGTGAACCATCTTGCATGACTTTCAATAGTTCATCAATCACAAAATTCCAAAGAAAGGGTATCTCTTTTGAGCCTTTTCACAGAGTCTAGTCTTTCGCAAACTTCCGTCAAACAAGTGAACATGTCAAATCACACTTAGGCACAACACGTACATACTCGTATGTGGGTAGATGTATTCGTGGAAATAAGGCGTAGGGCAAAAGTGAACAGTTGACACTGTCACATAGCCTTCAGGACAAACGTTGTTCCAGCTATTGTGTCTGCCTGCCTGTGCCCTTAATTTTAAAATATACACCGCTACAACACCTGAAACATAGACGGTCGTCTTGGGTCGGACAGACACAATAGCAGGAACAACTTTGGCTGATGAACTGAGATATATAAAAAGTACAACGCTTCGTCCTTTGTCTCCTTGCGCCAACTATCTCCTACACATTAATCATACCAATCGCCGCCGTAAGCTGTAAGCCGTGAAAGGTTAAAATTAATTGTGACCGCATTATTATCTCTGCAATCGGTGTTAAAGTCTGTCCGAAGGTGTTTAATCTTATTTTATTCAACTGAATGACCGTTCCAAGTCAAAACTTTCTCGCCTCCGACTAATTAATTGTCCGCTGTGATTTTTTTTTCTGTTTGTTTTGGATCTCAGCAGCAGGCGACAGAAAGCTAAGCTGAATACAATATTAGATTCGCCCACTGCTAGTGGTATTTTTAGAAGAAAAAATATTTCATGAAAGTGACAACTACTCGCTGGGTGGGTGGCTGCTGAATCCTGTGAAAAATATTCTTTCTGTCTTGGTGATTTTTTTTCGCTCGCCTTGGCTTCCGATGGATACGTCCTTTCATCGCCTTATCTGTGGAAGTCTTTTTTCCCGTTTTTTGAAAAGTTAGTAGCACGTTTTTCGTTTAGGTGCGTTCTGTCTCTCTATCATACGGGCGGAGAGTGGGGCGCCGACCGGTATAATGTTCACTTGACTTGTTCGCTGCTCCTGCTGTTGCTGCCTTTTTGCCATTTGTTATCCTTCACTGAGGATCTTTGTCAGCTTTACGTTGTGTGCATAGCCATGTCTGCCGAGGAGGGGGAACGGCAAAAAATGAATTGTTTTTCAAGTGGAATGTTTTTCAATTAGAACTTTTCTTTCGAGGGGTAAAACGAATTAAATAAAAAGTGGTTAAGGAAATAATGTTCTACTCACTTATGGATGATTAATTTCTATTTTTCTCCATAAAATTGCTGCAATTGATATGCTTATTTTGAGTTATGCTCTGGAGAAGTACATTTATAGCACTTTATCTCAATTTAGTCATAAATTTTGGTCATTGAGTGGTTGAATGCTGGTTAACTGGCAACGAAAATCCTTGCATCCAAATTCATGCTGAAAGTTATTCCTTGTTTCTTTAGGATAATCAAACCCAAAGACCAGGCATGCTGCTGAACACTCTGACCTTTAAATCTGCAGATACCAAACTCACCCACTAAAAGGTACATTTAACCACGGGTTTTGGCTGAATTAATTTGCACAATCATCGCATCGATTTGTGCCTCAGACTATCTGTTGCTGAAAGGCCTCTTGTAACCCAAATCAATTTCGCAGAAATTTTCCCGAAAGGCAGGACCTTTTATTATTCATATCGATATTCGATAACTTTTATTGAATAATGATTACAAAAGAGTTTACCACAATTTTGTCTACATTTCGTACTTATCCCAAAGTCATCCTCATTAAAGTACTTTTCATTGGCCGCAAACCAGACGCCTACGCAGAAGTCCCATTCAAATACACATCCAAACTTCTGTGCGACAAACACAAAGCGAAACAACCATTGTTTTATCCCCCAGAGTGGTATTAAATTGACCGAAATCCAACGCCGAATTTTTGGTAGCCACAGAGAGAAACCATCATCATTGTAAAGCGAATGCGAACCCTAATTAACGGCGGCAAATAAAGACATCTCCCAAATCGATTATTTTGCCCAAAAAGGATGGCCATTTTTCAAACCTCAAATCCCTTCATTGTCATCATTTTCTGTTGGTCAATTAAATTTCATTCATAGTCTTACGCTTGGCTGCTCTAAGTGAGAAGAGTAGTCCTACACATTGGGTGGGCGGCGTGGTGGAAGATTATATTCACCCCCGAGCTACGAGTATACAATAGTTTGATGGCAATTGAATGGAATGATTTCTCTTTTTGCAGTTGCAGTTGCTGTTGCGTTCTTCCTGTGCTGGGCTCCACATCACGCCCAGAGACTAATGGCAGTCTATGGCTCCAGCATTGGAGATACCTCACCGCTATACAACGAGATTTACTCCATCCTCACATACATTTCTGGCGTCATCTACTTCCTGTCGACGTGCATCAATCCTCTGCTGTACAACATTATGAGCCACAAGTTTCGGGATGCTTTCAAGGTAAATATCCCAACAAAACGTATTTCATAATATTCCAGCTAATAGTATCCTGTTTCGTAGGTAACCCTAGCCCGACACTTTGGCCTTGCAGGACGTTACCAGACAACAAATCACAATTACAGTGCTCTGCTGCGCCAGAACGGATCGATGCGCCTGCATACTACGGTGAATAACAATGCAATCGATCATTATAATTCCTATAGAGTTGTGCAATTGCAATGTCGTGATCCACATCATCTTTCTCTGCAGGATAGTGTAAGGACGAATGGAAATAGTTGCAGGGCACACCGTATGCGGTGTGTCTCTGTCAGTAGTCAATCGACGCTGATGACATCACTCAGTAAGAACGACGTTTTCGCAACGAATAGTTATGTTCTACAATCGGCGGCTGCAGTAGCCGCCGCTGCTGTTAATAATACTCCACCGCCAGCCGGAGGCGGTGCCGCACACCGGGGCGAATTACACACACAAATCTCACAAGTTTCCTCACTTGATGACGCCAATTCTCTACTCGAGTCCGAGATCGCACACAGTGCCCATCACAATCATCACCCGCATCCGATGCATCATCACTCCTCGTACCGACTGAAAGAGCTGCGCCGGCCCCAAGGATATCTGCCCACAAAACTTGCACCCGACGATGACATGTCCCTGGACTCGGGCGAATGGCCAGATAATAGCATGGATATGAGCAGTAGGTGCTCAGACAATGAGACTGATGTGTTCCCCAAGTCCAGCCTAGATCGCGCGGGAACACCCCTGAGAGTGACAGAACTGAGATGCCACCCCGGTGGCGGAGTAGCATACAGCGGTACAGTAAGTACTGTCCGCAGGCCAAAACTCTCAAGTATTATCCGGCGAGATCCACACTCGACGAGCAGTCGAGTTGAGCTAAGAAAAGCCTCCCGCAAGCCGGCTGGCAAGACTCTAGAAAGTTTATCGGATAAAATCCGATGGAGGACGAGGCGAAAAATGAATTTCCTTCGTGGAAATGGAAGTAAGAATCCATCAATTAAGGAATCTAATTCATCCCTATCTCTGCCTGTGTCGCCAGTTAAACCGACAGCTAATACAACGATGAAAGTTCACCCCGAACTGCAAGAGATTACAACGAATGGCAACGGAGAGTGTCACTCTGTTTCATAAGTAAAGCATTGATCCTTTCTCCACTCTAAACTGTTCCTTAAAACAAAACAAAACAAACAAAATAGATCCTTTTTCTCTGGGGAAACATTTTACGCTTTTCCATTTTTAAAAATATAAAACAAAATTATTCTGCAAAGCGACTTAATTTACAAAACAAGTAAAAATAAAGTCAGTAACTTCAGATTGCTGTGACATCTCTTGTTAGACATTTCTTTAGTTGGTTTAGCTACTTATATCCAAGTGATCTCTTGTTTTACTCCTCCTTCATAGTGAGATTGTATAAATTAAATTTAAAAACAACAGCAAAAAATACTGTAAATACATATGTGTATGTTTTTTTTTTTTATTTAAAATAAATCTTCTTGTAAAGAAATTGTTAGCACGTAAGAAAGTTGACTTGAGAGAAAGAAAAAGTATATATATATTAAATATTATTAAAAATTAAAACAAATGCTTTTATTCATTTATTTCGTATCTATAACCATACAAAACTTTGCTCCTCTAGTCTATTCATCATTCTCCTTTCTTGCCGCTTTTACTCATTCATAACCTAAACATTCTTTCTAACTTGCTTCTTACTAACTGTGGACAGGGTAGGTATCGGAGATTAAGGTAAATGGCTGTAACTATACAAAGACATATTTATTAAAAGCAAAACAAATAAAATTAGTATCTAATAATTGCATTAAATTTATTTTACAGGGGTTACTGTGCTCGGCTCTAAAATTTATTTTATTTTTCATAATCTCACAAGCGTCTGTCAAATAGCCAAGACCATAAATGTCAGTTCTAAACAGTTGTTTCTCTACAGAGACTGAGTGTGGCTCAGAAATGAAGTGACTGTCAAAAGAGATACCTGGTTTTCTTACTTAGATGGCGCTACAGTCCAGGTAGTCTCATGACAAGCTTTTAGTTTGACACACAGAGTTTATTGAGGTCGTATCGAATGTTAATAGAAAGACGATTTGACTTTTGGCTCTCAAGATCAAATCTTGGTCGCACGTTTGTTCAGATTTATTCACATAAAAGACAAATAAGGATTCGCTTGTTTTGCTCGTTCAGAATTTAGAGATATCTGTCCGTCTATTGTTGGGGTTCCGTTTTCCTCATTTTCATAATCTGTTGCAAGATTAGGTTCGTTCGCATACTTTTTGCTAATCAAATTTCGAAGAGTGGGGGTAAAGTCTCTCAGAGCTAAAATTATGAAAAGTTAAACGAAACGGTTGAACAAAAAAAAGTTGAAAATACAGTGCTTTGACAGTTTTCATAAAACAGCCCACAGAAATTTCTTGCACTAAAATTTGTAGCATGGGGCTTACTCTCTCGTGAGGGCTCTCTTCTGTGAAAAACTACGAAAATTCTCCGTACGCGAACAGCTTTTCGTAAAAATTCGAAAAATTTCGTAAAAATTCGCTGTTTTAGGAGGGCACGCGAACGGATTCGATGATTTTCCATATTGCAGCGATGGGCTTCGGGCTCTCCAAATTTTAAGGTATAGTCCAAAAAGTTGGCACAATAACTCTCCCTTCCAATCCTCGTCTGTACAGATGAAACCAAATATAACTCAAAGAACTTATTATGCCTCTTTGCCATACAGAAGAACTAAAATTTTTCAGGGTTGCTTTAATAGTTCGACTTTATACCCGAATTGCCAACTTATCCTATAGAAACAATGAACAAGAATAAGTCTTCCTTTGGTGTTCTTAACGAATTTTATGGAACAGCTTTCGAGCATTGAATATTGGTTTGATTATGGACTTGAAATGATCTAACAATTTATAGGTATAAGGCGAAATGGGGTCCTACTTTTGTAGCATAGTCTTGTGCGGCAACATTTTACGGATGTTGCTTCCTTCTTATCCAATTACTCGTCTTGCTATAAGTAGTTTAGACTCGAGCAGCTTTGTTGATTTTGAGCTAAGATACCGCTATTCTGACTTAATTTTGATCGAGTATACGGGTGTATTGACCATCACTGTCACTTTTGAAGGACTCGTTCTGTCTGACAGCAAAATATTGGAATTTGTGGTCGCTTAATAGCTTTACTGCCATAGCGTTCTCTCCATTTGCAACGACTGTACATATGACTGATAAAGTTATTCATTATTTCGTTTATGTACAGAACAAAGAACAGAGGATACAATTTAGACCTCGGAGGAACTCCATGCATTTGGTTGCCATATTTATGCAAAAGGTCAGGTAATCTTCACTCAGCGCGCCAGTTTACCTCTTATTCCATCCTTTTTGTACAGAATCGGTGAGCGTACTCTGTTCCAGTGTATCAAAGACCTTTTCTTAAATTAAGATCTGTAAATAATGAAGTAGACTTTTAGTCCTTTGTCCTAGAATACGTATTCATATGTTCACAGAGCTACAAATGACTCAAATACAACAATTCCACTCAAACTGGGTTGCCTAAATCAGAAAGATTCCATTTCATTTAAAGTTCTCTGGTATTTCTTAAAACATTTTTGAAGTCCGTAGTCGACACTAAACCTACACTCTTCCTGTACATAATGTACGAATGTCTATAGTTTCAGTAATCCTTTTTCCAATGAAGACCTTATGGGGTATTTAAGATTAGATTCACAATTTGGCTGAGAATGTAATTTGTCACTAATGGGTGTTCAGTATTTTGAATGTTTGATGCAATGTCTGTTCTACTGGGCGAACCATACGATTGGATTTAAAAACACTTAAAAACCGATCGTCGAGACATTGGTAAGTTTGGGCAAGGACTAGAAATAATCCATTCCATAGTCAGGTCAATACTAAACCATTGTAATGCATATTTTGCTAAAAAGGATACCCTTTCTCTACTAATTTACTCAGGCACTTACTCTGTTGTTGCATCCAAACCATCCTACAGTTTCGATGCCTGTCTGTTGAAAAGTTCCACTAGGCCCCGGAAAGAGTAGTTCCCAAAGAATTTGTTCCTGACAGTAGTAGATACTTCTAGTTCCAAAAAAAAAAATCAAATTGAAGACAATTCACAAAAAAGTTGAATGAATTAATTTAAAATGAAATGTGTAGGTTAGATCTGTTCATTTGCATCAAAAGCCATTAAATTAAAATATTGACTTGAGGTTATAGGATAATACAAACAATTCAAACAATTTATGCACAACTCATTAAGTCACCTCTCCAAGTACTTAACCATGAATAGATAGGTTTACATCAAAACATGGCTTTTAAATAAAAACTTATTGTAGATGGGTGGTACACGTGTAGATAATGATTTATTACCGCAGACCTATTATAGCAACAAATTGAAATGAAATTACATTTATTTGAGGAAATGCGATCAATTACCAACATTGATTGATTCAATTGAATAAATCAGACTTAAATCAAATTGTAAGCAATTCTTCGTTCAAGCAGTTCTTTTTACCCTCACACCTACATATGTATAAAAACATAGATACATGTGCGTACTTATATATGTATAGAACTCTCATGTGAGACAATGAAGATGGGGGAAATTCAATAGATGTATAAAAGTATCGGATTCAACATAACCGCAGATGCAGTCTGTTGTATAAGGGGATTATAATTTTTTTTTTTTTTTTAAATCTAGAATTTGTGGTAAAGGATATTAAGCGCACGATTGTGTTAAATAAAAGTTATTTTTCAAAAACTTTACCCCACCTCAAAACAACATACAAATATTATAAGAGCGAAAAGAACTCTATCAAACTCGGTCACATGGTTGGAGATAGTTTGAGCGGGCGAAACTAATTAATCTTGGTTCTTAAAACATTATTGCGTTTATTTTTGAACGAGTTTCAATTTATAATTTTGTTATTGATAATTTTTGTACAATATATAGTGTGTGACGTTAAGAATTCGGAAATAAAATTAATGAAGTTTGGATCCACCTTCTGGTTACACTCATATTTTAATTTTCTAAACTGTGAGTTTATTCTTAAGAAATGGGATTTTTGGCAGCGAATTTTTGACATAGAGTATTTAGAAATAATGAATATTGTCGCCTTAATAATTATACCCAAATTTCTATTATTTATATTTAGCCAATTTAGTATAAATAAATTTAAAAATTACTTTGCAGCTTTGCACAGAGACGTCAAATAATTGCGCATCATACTCCAAACTCTCTTATGATGTAAAGTCAGTGTTGCTTTTCCAAATGACATTTGGATCATGAAAGCATTGCCGATGCTCTCTCTATTCACAATGCATTTTGGAATAGTTTATATTGGTATTAGCTTTTTAGCTGGCGCTTTAGAGTTTCCGACTAATTATACAAAATTTGAGGTCTTTGGATATCGGGACAGAACAAGTGTAAACTTTTTCAAAATCCGCCCACTGACAAGCCCACTTTTCGAAAAATTCACCTTTTTTCAGTAATTTTACATAAAACTTAACAAAATTAACAAAAGCAAATATGTGGATATTCATTTAGTCTACATATCTTCCATATATTGTGTACAGCCACGCCTACATTTCATAGAATATTGGTGGGAAAAGGAGCTATATACATTTGTATAGAAAAAGAATAGGGTATAACACGATCCGATCCAGACGGATTGCTGTTCGGCTCTCATTCAAGCCCCAAACAATTCTGGCCAGTTAAGGGCTTGGCGTCTTTCTTGAATAAGTTTTAATAACCTCTTTTCTTAACTGTCTTTAATAAAAATATCAGAATTTACTGTATCGTAAGATATGAATGCTTGGGTCTTTCTATCACACGAACAGAAAGCCCGCCAATGAGGTATTTTGGGAGAATTTCAAAACGCGCCGAGTTCTAAATTGAAAACCATCCATAAATGGAGCGAGGTAATACTCATTGCCTGGTAGTTTTTAACACCAACGTACCTTAACTTAACCTTACCTTAGCTTAACTTCGTCACGATCTAATATTTATGTGTCAAATTTCTAAGTGTGGGTAAAATGTTCTCAGAGAAAGACAAATCTCAAAAAAAGTACGGGAATGGGTTGAACAAAAAAGCGGCCCACTTTTTAGACGTCACTTTTTTTTGTATTGATTTACTTCAAATTAGCTTGCCAGGCAACAACAACACAATTATTTGACACAACTCATATTTCTGCCAAAAGAAATTTCTTGGAAATTCGCAGCATCTTACTCTCTGGTGAGCGCTCTCTTCTGTACGAAACTTTGACGTACGGGAACAAGAATTCTATGTATTTCGTTAAATTTCGTAGATTTTCGTAGTTTTAGTCAGGACGGTAACAGACCTTTTGGTAGTTTGCTTGAAAATCCTTGATCCTTTCAATTTTCTTTTGAAGGATGAAGTCTAAAGGTTCAGTTCCAGACTTCTTACCCGAACGTTTCTTTCTCTAAGCAGCAGTGAGAGTAATTTCGTACCGTTGCACTCGCGATTTTTTTTTCAGTATGATACGGGGGAAGTTCTAGATTTCCCAAGTATTTCTGAAAAATTGTAATTCTCCTTTATTTTTAATTACTGCCGCAAGAAGGTTCAACATGCTGGAGACCTGATTTTTTAGCATGTCGCTTGGATTTTCTCCCATTCATTCGAAAGACTTTTCTAAAAACAGGGTAACTTGCGCTGCTTATCCAATGGAATCCTCTCTAAAATTGACCAAAGGTGCTGAACTCGGGTAAGGTCTGGGAATTGATATGGCCAGCCCCTTACATCAAAATATTTGATAAACTAAGACTAACACAAGAAGCCAAGAAGGTCCATTTGAACTGGGTTGTTTTTTTTCAAAATTGTATTCAAATTTAAATTTGAGTCCAGGTGTCCTGGAAAGGAAAACTAACAAATTTCTAAAGCGTATGTTTCTACGGGCTAAATGCTATCTGGTTAGCATCGTGAGCTCCTTCTAAATTGGTACTTCTGAGGATGGGTTTCATTTTGAAGCTATAGTCATAGACAGATCATACAATTCTTTAAAAAAAAAGGTTCCCATCCTTTCAGACTGTTTCCAAGAACAGACTGATGATCCATAAAGTACACACGTCCTTTAAGGAACGACAAGTATCCAAGAGTGAATCCAAACTCAAGGCAATAAATTATGGATTTATCACTCTCGGCAGATAATTATCTTCATATCACTAGAGCTGTCAGCACTTTCTTCAAAATAACTGATTTCACTGTTCGTGTGAACACGAACCAAATATAAATTGGAGTTTTTTTTTTTGTTTTCTTTTTTGAATTGGCAAAACTCTTGGAACATCTTCATAACGATTTTTTTTTTTCCAACATCTCTCTTTAATTGTTAATTATACAGACAAAAACTTAACTAACTGTGGCAGCAATGGTAAGGCAGTGATGGTGGTTAAGGACGACATCATTCGTACTGGTCTCCCTGCCTAGACATTCCTTATAATCTCTTTGGCCTGAACTTTGGTGATTACTTTGACGACCACCACGCCAGTGTCATGTACGCCCCCAGAGAATAAACCATAGTTGAACAGTTGCCAGCAGAGCAAGCTCATGTCTGTGGCTTTCCATTTATTGTTGTCTGTCTCTTAATTCATTATCAACAGAAGATTTTATCTAATTTATAGTATATCTTAAAAAATAAAAGCCGACGACACCACTCATTTAAAATGCAATATCATTTTTGTACCAAGAAATACACAATCTCCTGAGAATCCTAAATACAAATTAATCCTTAAGTATTTTCTAGAAAAAAATTAACTGCAAAGTACAATGACTTTGAGGTGCGGAATGTGGAAAACCAGTAAAGAAGTTTTATTGAATTTAAAACATTTTTTGTAGTACTTGGTGAGGTCATCTATAGGGTTTGTGAAACATTAGACTACTAGGTCGGTAAACTTTCTCTGCAGCAGGACAGGTACTTAAGCTTGGAGCTTGCAAAATTTTCTTTAATTAAGAAGGATTTTTAAATAAGTTATCCAAAGAGTATCGAAAGTCCATTGCTACTAAAGGTTGTTGTATCATTATTAAAAAATAAAGTTGCTTAAAATAATGACTACAAGATTATCGATTTCATCGAGTGTACTTTCGAGTTTAGTAATTAAATGAAGTCAATGTGTTCTTCTGTGAAATATGAGGATCGTTATCCTTGATTCTAGATTATAAAAACTCAAGACAAATTGTTAGCCAATGTGTGCGTGTTTCGAGCGCCAGTTAGGAAGCACAAAAGGGCTTTAAAAATAATGCTTCTCTTTGCATTAACGTACTTTATATAGTTTATGTAACCATATACCAGTAATGCATTGTCGCAAACTTGATGTCAACAATTGTGCCAGCTACAGTTGCATAGCTAGAACTCCAAGCAATCTGCATATCGAGAGCTTATGGTGACAAATCGCAATATGCAAGTTTACGGATTGGAAACTATACAATCCATTCTGCTATCCAGAGCAGTAAGTTCCATTTTTATGTACTCTGCCTCATTTTGGGCGTCGGCACTCTCAACGAAAGGAGGCACCTTTCGAACAATTTCGGGCGAAGCAGCCTGTGATTATAGCTGGGATGGACCCTAACAACACCCTCCCCAAAACAATGGAATGCAAATGGCTTACAATAGGCCCACAGAGGCCGCAATGTCAAGGTGACTAGTTCCCACCTCAACCTTTAATCTAGGCGATCATATCGCGAACTGGCAAGGTAACTGATTTACCAGGAGGGTAAAAGAGGAAGAAAGAGCAACATCTACAGCAATCTAGCAAGCCAGGTGGAACAAGACCACCAGAGGTAGAAGAGCCCACAAGCTTATTCCCAACAGTGAAACGAAAAAAACACACAGCGCACAATACTACACAGCTCGCTGTCCAGAATGCCCAGAAGAGGATACACCTTATGCCCCAGTGCAGATGCTTTACAAGTCACATAGCGAATCTACAAAGTCTGGTTGCGTCATAATGGCTGTGCAGATTGAGCTGCGTCGATTGGAAGCATTAAGAAAGGCTAAAGAGGCAAATAGAGACCGTCCAAGTAGTGGTACAATACAAAAATAACAATCAGTCAAATGAATCCTTTGTTCACGTTATATCATTCACCCTTATTCTTGAGCTGGAATACGATAGTCGAGTCCGAATAAGCCAGAGATTTTATTGTCATTTTTAAATCATTTCTTCAAGAACGAGGCCGGTCAGAACTTAACTGTCAATGACAATTTGCTGTCTCATAATGAAGCCCCTGATCTCCGTGACATTTAGTACCAACAAGACTTGCCACACAGCTTATGAAACTATGGCTTTATTGCGAGAACAACCTTTGGAGCCATGTAAAGTTCAAAGTCTACATGGATAAGATAGGTACAATGGAGGAATTGGACGCCAACATTGCGTATGCACTTTGGAACCTCATTGTCTTTAAAAAATAAATGTCAAAATCTGTTTTTATTTGATTACAAAGATGAACCGATAAAATTGTGTTTTTTTTAGTTTTTTACTTTTGAAAAAAGTACCTCTAAGTGAATCACCCCAGTCATTTTTAAGAACTTGATCTCTGGCAAATGTATCCAAATACCTCTGCAATCACATCTTAAGATATTTGTTATTGGAATTTCATATTAATCCTTTTACTTAGAATCAGACATTAAGACGATACATAATACATATGTTCATTGTTTTGCAAAATTGTATGCGCCTGGATCCATGCAATGATAAAAGCTGGATAAACCCTTCTCGCAAATAGCAATTATCCTGTGTGTAATAGTCCTATCACCAGCAGCCCACCTGGTTGTGTTTTGAGTCTTTTGTAACATTTTCTCCTTGCTACTCATGTCCTAGAACCTATGTCTATCACAATTCTCAGAAAGTAAGGATGAGTACAAAGCAGCTTAAGTTCAATGCCATAAAGCTTTACGACCAGGCCAAATGGAGAGTAGTGCATCTGCCACCGATTCGACCGATTTAATAATATATGCACATTCATGTATCATATATTTTAAACGCCAATTTCTCGATGAACCAGAACCTCAACTATAAAAACAAAAACATAAGTTTCTCTTGCCATTCATTCCTAGTCCTTGCTCCAACTGAACATGGTTTCATTTAATTTTCTCTGAATTAAATAAATCCTCCACTATGTAATTAATTTTAACATAACCCATCTTAACTTCAAGCAGCCACTCTGAATATATTATCCTTCATTTCATCACAACCACTATCGTCTTTCTCTCATTGAATATATGTATGAATCGGGCGCGCATAGCAATTTCCAAGCTCGGGGTATACCTCAAAAGCCACATGTCTGTTCGCTTGTGTTGCTTCGCTGCCAAAATTTCACATCACACTCCCATGGAGTAAATCTTCCCAAGCAATCAGGATGTTGCCTCAAACGATTCATCACTGTTGAACAGTGGCAAGGTAATTATTTCCGCATTTGCCTTCAACAGCTTGAGTGAAACTCTCACTAGTTATTCGTAAATTTCTTGGAAATTGATTTCATCACATTTACATTTTCTGCTCTATCTATACACGAAGGATACGGAGGCGGTGACGGTGACGAATGAATTAAAGGTCCAAGAGGGAAATTTATTTCAATGGCTGCTTGACGTTGGGCGCCATTCAAGAAAAGCCCAACTGAAGAGAGGTCCATGTGGCTGAAAGTTCTCTCAAGGTAACCTTATAATTGAAAATGTTCTATCTGATCAAAGATTTCCAGATTTTTTCGTCTGGAAAATTCTATTATTTACCATGAAGTACACATGACATGTTACCAGCTAACTGTAGTTCTCTAAGCAGAGACTTACATTTCAGATGATACGACTACAACAGATTCTATCCACATCATATCTAGACAAAGTACTTGAGCGTTGCTTACAATCGGATTAAGCAAAAAGGACCTTCATTCTCGTCCAGTATAAACATTATGAGGTTAATCTATTTCTCAAGGAGCCAATTGAAGTGATTCATAACAAAACCGGACACAGACAGCAGGATAGCCACAACAAAAGTCGGTGAAATGATAACAGACGTTTCAAGTGCGGGTAATGGTTGAGATTGAGATGAAAAAGAGAAGAAATATATTCTTGAAAGGATAATCACAGACAGGAAATCTATTTTCCGTTCCCAATGGCCCATGGGAAATAGGATATTAAAGGTGTCAGATGTCGAGCTGGGAGTTTAAAAAATCAATTCGACTTTGGGCTTATCAGTGCGGTGTCAGGAGTTTTTCTTTTAATGTGAGGACTTTTTTTTAAGGAGTTGCTAGGTGCTCAGGGCATATGTCAGTGTTGGATTTTTAGAGAATTTTTTTTTCTTTTTTTTTATTGATTTAAATGGAGTGTTTTTTAAAGGTCAGTTCATTTGATGCTTTGGCCTTTCCTCGATATTGAATTGTGGGGGAGGAAGTACTAGAAAAATGCCACTTGATAATAGTAAATAAGAGATGTATTGAAGGATGCGCTAGGGCCACTAATAGGTCCCACTCTACATTATCTTTTATAATCATTTGGCTAACCATTACTTCATGGGGAGTTTCTCAGCCACAAAGACATGAATGATAGCTGATAGGCTGCACAAAATGTACAAAATTGCCGAATCCATGTCTGTTGGACACACAGATTAAAGATAAAGGGACATTAAGCACTGATAGGACAATAGGGACAACGACGGAAGTGGCAGTGGTCACAGTTTTTGAAAAGGTGGCAACGCGATGCAATCGAACCCGCATGTTTTTAGAAGGACATGGGATATAAGATTGTAAGTATGACCTAGGTAGATCTTTTATTTTATTTCCAGCTGAAGTCTAGTTCATTTACATCAGAAGGTGGTGTAAAGTACTTAAGTCTCAGCCGAGATATGGCTGGCAATACATATGTGATGGGCTGTGTCCGTGTCTTCAAGAAATAAGCTGCACGTGTCCTGATAGATGACAGTCGAGTTATCTCATAAAGAGGAGGTCTTTTGATCTCTTTTTTTGAGAAGTTGTTCTAAACCAGTTAGAGAGTTCCAGTACGAGGGCATGTTTTGCCGTTCCCATCTATTGAACTGTATCTTTATCTAGTTAACTTGTAAAACACAGCATGGTTTGGGACAAAGATTGGTCTCTTATTCTCGCAAGTTCGTCAGCAGCTTCAGTGTCAATAATACCCATGTGTCCAGGGACCTACATCAGTTTTATTGTGTGCAGCGAGCTGCTGGAGAGTTCCAGACCAGCTTTAACCCAAAGTTGAAGGTCATGAGAGATTTGAGAGCTGCTTGGCTATCTGATAGTATTAATGCATTCTCTAACACGGAGCTCAATTGAAAGGACCTCTGCCTATAAAATAGTGGTTGATTGTCCTAGAGGAATACAGAGTTTTGTAGTTTGGACCAGATATTCCAAATCCAGTCTCTATCGACATCTTCGAGCCGTCGGTGTACCAATCTACTGAAGTAGAAGCTTGAGGGGTTTGATGGTTGTAGTTTCGTTCCAGAATTACGACCTCGAAAGGGTGATTGAGGTGAATTCTTTTGAGCATTAACTTGGAGAATCATACTATTGGAGAATGTAGCATGTGTCCACCTACGTTAAAGGCAGATGGCATAGAACTCGTTTGTTTACTTATCGATAGGATTAGCGAGGATCCTAGTAGTTGGAAAGGGGACAGAGTTG
This sequence comes from Chalcosyrphus nemorum, assembly GCA_949716465.1. Taxonomy (NCBI): domain Eukaryota; kingdom Metazoa; phylum Arthropoda; class Insecta; order Diptera; family Syrphidae; genus Chalcosyrphus; species Chalcosyrphus nemorum. Next base: position 14,160,275 of record OX454333.1, on the reverse strand, counting down.
GGGAAAGCTAAGACATATGACCAGAAACCTCGCACGATGTCGCGTAGCCCAAATATGTGAATTTATTTGTTGTTATTGCATGGATCGTATCTTTTGTAGTTTCTCCAATTATGTTGAACGCAGGGTGGAACCTTTGAGGGAACAAGTGCTAGTACCCGGTGGCGGAAGCCCAAAAAGGATGGCGAGTTTGCCTAAGCATTCCACTCCTGGACTCTACGAAGGTTGACTAACCTACTTACTCATGTCCTGTATCCCCCTGTGAGTCCCAGGGCCTCTACAACGCCTACGCGCCATCGTGTGCGATTTTTGGAAATGTGTCTCAGCTCTTCCCAACTCTTTCCCAGTTGCCGTGCTTCCTTCTCCACTGTTCTGTGCCACGTACTTCTAGAACCGCCACGTATTCTGCCATTCTGGATAAGCGGGTTCCATTGCATCACTTGGTTAGCTTCTGATCTGTCACTCTTTCGGAGAGTGTGACCAATCCACTGCCACTTTCGTCGTCGTATGTTTGTGCCTATAGATTCATGGTCCGTTCTTGATAAAGCTCATCGTTAGAGATATGGTTTGGCCAGAATATTCTTAAGATGTAGCGCAGGCACCTACTGACAAACGTTTGCAGCTTTGCTTTACTTATTCGGCTGGCTATATCCAGTTCGGTTTCGCCATCGGTTGAGACAATACTCCCAAGGTATTGGAAACTCTTTACTCTTTCAACTGTTTGTCCAGCAATGCATATATGAGTTGACGAGTTCGGTCCTAGGCTGATGATTTTTGTTTTTGCCGAGTTAATTTGCAGCTCAACAACGTCTGCTCCCCTCTCCACATTTGTTGTCATTTGGTGTAGGTTATTCCGTGAGACAGAAGGCATACATCATCGGCGAGGTGCTTGAGTTCAGATGTAAGAGTCCGTCGAATACCTCCATTTTGAGGAGCTTATTGAAAGTGATACTTAACTTAGCAAACGTAATACCAAAAAAAAAAAAATAGCGCCATCTATTTGTGTCAAAGGAAAGTACAATTGCGATTGGACCTTTAGACATTCATGCTTGCTACTCTCCGATTTATACAAGTTGACTGAAGTTAAACAAATAAAATGATGCGGTACAGGACCTTAACTTCCTTTTCCACTAATTTATCAACAAATCTCCTGTCTAAGCTTGAATGAGCATGCCTACATACTTCATGTATACTAGTGTCCCATAAACTCTTTGTTTAAACAAAATATTCATTTCACTTATCACACCCAACAATCGTAAAAAGAATAGGTACCTCACTTTATGTCAAAAAGTAGCCAATTTAAAATTATCTCTGCAAAACGCCACTAAACTTAAATAAAAACACCACTCTCGTTCCACCGATGTCATGGCATAAGCACACGCACTACATCGACGGAAATCAAAATGGATTGTTCTTATTACCAGCATCGACATGTGTGTGAATCTTCTCTGTACCACGTAAAAGGATCCTTTAAACTTTCACACGAATGGAATAAAAAAAAAAAAGAGGAAAATTCCTTCGCACTCAAATGTCACGCATCTCAGCCCCCAAAGGACCTTTATATACCTTTATCAACACTTTGTTCGGTCGTACAACATAAAAATTCGCAAGATAAACTTTTGTATAGAAGGGCTATAAAGCTGTCATACTCTTCCCGTTGTTAAACAATGTGAGGTGGAGCAATGCTTTTCAAAAAAAAAAAAGTAAAAAAATAGGTCTCCTCGTAAACTTCCGAATCATAAATCAAATTCTCACACACAACCGCCCGGTGGCTAGGACATGCTGCCACATTTGTTGATTACCTTACTCATGGGAGGCCTGACTGTAGATCGTAAATTACACCCAAGACTCACATGGCGTATATATGAGTCTTGTATACGTAACGTAGCTACACGTCAAGTGCCTACTGCGTTAACGTTTCCGCAATTTAAGTACAAATTACAATTCAATTACATTTACCCTGACGCCGGCCGTCCGTGTCGCTGTCGTCGCCGCCGTGAGGAATTGGAGACCCATTAATCCGCCGCCATATCCTTTCGCTTCCAGAGGAGCCCAAAAGTCGGTTAAGATTATTGCCTCCCTGTCGCGGGTCGGTTTTGTGGTTTAGGCCACAATTCTTTTTTTTTTTTTTTGTCCTTTTTTTATTATTATTATTATTATCGACTTGGGTGAGGCGATACTCTCAAACTCATCAATTAGCTCCAAATATCCTGGTTTTATGTTCCATCGGTTGGCTGAGTGTGTGAAGAAGGGACGTGTACTCAACCCGTGGTCGGGTTAGACTCCTCGTGCTCTATCGTCACCCCCATCAGAAATCACTCCCTGTGTTCGTGTATAGAAAATTGATGGTCACGTCCTTCCTCGCCTCTGCGCATAGTAGGATACCAATGACACAGCTGGAGGCCATGGGGACATTTTGCTCTTAACATGTGTGCGGTTATTTCCTTCAAAATTACCAGCGCAAAAAGGGATAATTTTCCTATTTCACTCTCTTCAGCGCTATTTTGTTCAACATATGTACTCGTACCTTCGTCCATGTGCAGACCGGTGGCCGTTAATGAAGGATATTTCGCTTTCGTTTATGATAATGGGTGTCTATGTCCTTTTTGTAGAAAAATAGAAAAAAAAGAGGGAGTGTTTCTCCCAACTTTATGGTAGTATGAGTACTATCCTTGCAATTAAGATCTAAGATAAGTTGGATAGAGTTATGGAAACACTCAAAGGGACCTCTACTGATTGGAACGTATTGGTTTTTCCTTTCTAATTCGGCAAATGGTAACAAATATCTCGCGAAGTGGACTCCTTTATTTAACGGTAATGACTGGGCTTGTGTGCTTTTTTTTCTGCCGAACAATTGCAGAGCTTATTTCAATCGTAAATGCCTGCTTTACAGCAAGAGAGTTCAAAGGACTTTGCATAAAAATGCGACTTGTCTACGAGTGTGTTGTGTCTGGCATGGTATTGTAGTAAAAATAAGCTCCATCATAACCCATTGAAGAGATAATGACGTGTCGGAGATAAAAATCGATTCTTTCGTGATCCACCAAACCGAAAGAGTTTCTTTCTTTTTATGCCTGCTACCCAATGCGTGTGTATGTGTTTGAAACCATTAAAATGCCAAAAACAAAAAAAACTTCATTGCTTATGAATTTAAAGTGACCCAACTCGTCAGCGAACAGCTCCTAAAAGCAATATACAGATTGCTATAGAAACAATGAGACGAAACGTGCCGAAATCTGAAAAATCAAATTACACCATTGACGTAAGCAATGTAAGTGTTTGGAATTTGTTCAAAGTATTAATGACAGGATTAACGCGAGGACGGCAATTTGTGTAAATTTCCATGGAACCGGGATACGAAAATGATGGGTTTGTCACACTCTCAACAGATGTTTCTCGCCGGAGGACCTTTTATTATTTTATTTAGGATAAATGTGTGTGACTGTTAAGGGTCTCGCGGAAACGTGGTTTTGGATACATTAAATAGCAATACATAAACTGTTTTGCTTTATGTCTTCAAATATAAGAATTTTTTTTGCAAATAGCTAGGTCCTCATGACAGATGCTAAAGAATAGAATAGAAATAAATTGGCGTAACTTTGCGAACTTGAAAGATATTTACTTAACAGTGCATGTAGTTTTAAGTTGGATTAAAGTTTTGGTGGTTACGTAGGCTATGTGTAGCCCTGTTGGTCCAGTTGTTACAGTCTACTTACCACTATGAAGTCCTTTTATATACATATGTCAGACTTTTCTTTAAATTCCATGTTATATTCATATTCAATCAATCAAGAAGTTATCCTATGGACCACTTGTATATAAGGGTTGTCCAATAGGGACTTGACAACTTTGAATTTAATTTTCGAACGCACTCTTTCACTAATCATCAAACTGTCACTGTCAATTTATTTAGTAAACTCAACTTTTTCATCATGGGAAAGTACACGAACGAGCAACGTCTACAAATTGTAAAAACTTTCTACAGAAATTCAGAGTCGGTGATCGCAACTTTAAGAGCGTTAACGCCAATTTTCGGTCGTAATTCTCGCCCTACGTTAAGTCTTTGGTTTATGCCAACAAGCCGACGACGTTGGAAGAACTCAAAGCCAATATTGAACGCGAAATACTGCTGCAAACATACCCGGGGTGGACATATGAACGAAGTCGAGTTCCAATTATAAATTTTTTGATTGTGCTTCAAGTCGACAGTAAAATTTTTGAAATATCTCAAATGGTTTGCCTATTATTTAAAAAAAAACGTTGTCAAGTCCTTATTGGAAAAACCTTTAGAAGGAAAATGTGCAGAGGAATCAACGTCATCAAGACCAAGCACATGAGCACAAAATCGTATTCATTTGTACCATCGTAATGAACCTTTTTATTCCCAACCATCTGTCAAAGCACACTGCCACTCCTACATTAAGTGTGTGGGAGGACTTCATATAATTCGCATTGCCAAGAACGGTTATAGTTTCTTCTTTAGCTTTTAAAATATTCCACCTACTTGTCCTGACATATTATCGACTGTTTCTGACGTCATAAGTGTACATTGAATGTGATATATCGCATATTTCACTACCTATCTCGACCAAATTTTCATTTCCATTTCTCCTGGAAAAAAACATGTGCACGACTGACCCTACGGCCATTAGGGCTGTTCTCACACTACTTGCCGGCTGTGATTTCGTTCGCTCTAAGTGTCAAAGATAATAAAGGTAACTATCACACGTTCCGCTCCAAGGACCAAAAACTGATGTCCCGTTTTAAGCAATTGCGCCTTATCTATGTGAACCTTTTCAATTATCGTTTCGCAAAACGACACATTTCCCAAGAACCGCTGTGGGTTGATACCCTAAGGACGTAAAACTGATGAGAGACCTTTTCAAAAATCACATCAACCACGCTCCAACAAGAGAAACCTGTTTCTTTTGAAAAACTAAATATTTCCCACTTATTACCATAATTTGCCAACACTTATGCATATAAGCCATCTTTCAAAAAGAAAAAAAGATTCTTTACCTTTCCCATTAAATAAATATTATACTTTTGAAGGACATCACTACAACGTACAGAGTCAAATGACAGCCCATTCATTTAATGTAAGAAAAAGATAATTCCCCTCCCGGCACGAGAAGCCTCATTTGTCCCTAATGTAGCGTATTTCCTTTCTCAGGGATGTCCTTGAAAAGAAAAAAATTCTTAATAAGAAAACACGTGGTATTGGATGTCATCTACTCGTACATTTGACATACGTATAATTTCCAAATTTAATAAATGAAACTCATTCTCCATTCAGGGCTGGTTGGTCCTTTTTTTCTCTCTCCAGAGGAAAATTTGCATTTTCATCAAACAAACATTCATCCTTTGGCATCAGTTTGGTTTTCAGTTCTTGTTCGTGTGAAGGCAATTGTAATCACGTTGTCAATTTTGTCCACATGTAGGCCAGATACATCTGAGTGGAATGGATTTAACTAACGAAGCTAAATACCGAGGATTTCAGTATCACTCATCAATGGTCAACATTGCCGAGATTATGGTCTGTCCAAAATTGTTGTGGGCAATCAATATGTGTGTGCAGGTGGCACATCGAGCACAGAATGTCTATCACTGCTCTGTCAATTGATAGTAAGGAGAAGGCGTGAAATTGTTATGGGGAATATTCATAATCCTTTGGTTATTTAACGATGGCATGCAAATCGAGGCATTACGAAAACACACGAGATATTCATGTGAAGGGAATTTTTTTCTCTGATACATATGTCCTTCGAGATTGATTCTGTCGGATGGATATTAATTGAAATGGATGCACAAATAGTCGGATCATTGCTCTCTTGGGAAATATATATTCAATAATCAATTCAACACCTGGCAGGATGTGGAGTGTGTAAGTGTATCATGTTGTTGTGCACACATATTCTTGTATGGATAATTGATTTAAGGGATGATACCTTAGGATAGGACTTTGTCACCTATTCTGGTTATTGGCCGTAATCTCGGGTGAGACGAAATCAATATCCGATTCAGATTTCAGAGCTGTGCTGATGATTTAATCAATGTTGAACATTGAACTTGTTGAGAATGTGGAATAAGCAACATATATCTTTATCACCAGGCTAAAGAGACTAAAGGATTGGTCCTTTTTGACTACAATATGAATTTGTTGATTGTCAGTAAGTATTGCTTTGGGTATAATGGCTTCATTAGCAAGAAGAAAGGCGATGGCAATGGATGTCTTGTGACAAGAAAGTCACTTTTTACCCTGGAAACGCTGTAAGAAAAAGTCTGCTATTAGAACCACCACACATTAGGACCAACCACAAGTCTCAGGAGGTTCTCCGAGAGCAAATGTCTACCAATGGTTGTCATTCTTCTGACGGTTGGGGCAGTAAATTCTTTCAGAAACTCTTGAAGTGAAGTTTCCTTCGAATGTTAGAATCGGACTCATGTGATCAGTAACCGTCGATTGGAGCGGCCACAATCGGTGTTCCTTCAATCTTATAGTATTTTTGGTTGCCAGACTACTGCAATAAGTGTCAACCGAAATGAAACTAACCATTGTGCACGGAAGCCTTCGGGCTCTATTTCAGGCACACTTCTGAATCTCTCTCCTCTTGATACTTATAGCATGAGGTGTTTGTTAAAATCCATTCACAGGCTCAGACGAGCTGGCTTTTGGTATGAGCCGCACTGGAGCTTCGATGATGTTGCACGATACTGATCAAGAATCAGGGACTGGAGTAGGTATTTGTGGACACAAGACTGCATTAATCATTGGGTAAGCATGGCTGTCTTAGAGATGAAGATTTGCAATCCTAATGGCTGCGGGTCACAGCTTTAGTAATAGATAGAAGGCTCGTAGTATCTGTGTCTGTAGTGCCAGTCAGGCTGGGCTTAAGACCTTGCTAAATCCTTTAACTTCAACCAAATGCAAGAGAGCTTTGAGCTGTGTCGAAAAATTCAGTTTATTGACTCTCATCTGGGTGTCAAGTCACACTGGCATCATGAGGAATGAAATACCCCAAAAGGTTGCTAGACAAGGCTAAGAGGAGAGTTTCTCAGGACTCGAACCTGGTCTCAACGATCTCAGTTCAAAGTGGGCACACAATTAATCAGTATTGACCTGAGTGTGGCGTGGAGTATTCACCCTCGCGAATCTACCTACCTAAGCTAACCTAAATCTGCTTGTATCCATGGGCTGATGAAACTTGCTTTCACTTTCATGTCAATTCTATTAGATATGAATTATTTAAGAGCCATTAGCAGACAAAAATATGTCGCGTGCAATTAACTATCTTCATAGCTCTTAACCCAAATCCATTCCATTTTGACAGGACTATAGTTGAGTTAAATTAAAAAGCTTTGCTTTATTAAACACAAAGTATATTGCATAAAATTACGACCGGACATTATTACTGCAAGACGTGATTTTATTCGCGCAACCAAAGATGTATAAAATGTCGCATCATTTCTGACTGAAATTTCTCCAAATGCCCGCAATCATAAAACACAGAATAAAAATGTTAATCCGTGCGCCAAATTTCTCCTGCTATTAAGGATTATTCATCGGCATAGTTGTCAAGGAAGTATCCCTCTAACTCCGCCAACAAAAAGTATTTTAACAGTTTCCATTACAATGGCAAATTACGCTAACGATTATCGCCTAGCAAAAGGTTTCCAAGTTTGTCATCACCGTCGACGTCGTCGTCGTCGTCCTCGGTGCCGGCAAAAAAAAAAAAAGGAAAAATCCTCCGACATAAATAAGTTCAACACTGTGTACGAGACGGCAAGGCAAGAACCATGAAGGCGACAATTAATTTACATTTGGCCCACTCGGTAACGGTTTTCTTTCTTTTTTTTTTTTTGGAAAAAAACCATAGGAAAATCCCTCCGTATTTCACTACCTCTAATCCATTTAGCTCAACAGATGTATCCAGGATGTGGGGGGCTATTCTAGTCTACCCTTCGGAGTGGGTTATTTCCATTCTCAACACTGATGCTCAATTAAAATGCAAATCACATTTCAATTGTGGCCTCTTTTGTATTTCCGTCTCTTTATCCTGGTGGTAGTTGTGTGTGATGGGGATGCCTTTCGAATGGAAAAATTTTCATCTCGCCTTTTTAGCCCTAGATGACTATAGTCCTTCAAGTGCGCATTCAAAAAAATTAAAAAAAAAAAAAAAAACTTTCCCTTCGATAAGGATGGAACGTGATTCTGAAGGAAAAATAATTTTTTTTTTCTATTATTTCCTTACGTCAATGTCCTTCAGTCGTCGATACCATAAAGGAACTAATTTGAATGACATTGAAATATGTCAGTCAACCTGATTGATCTGTTCTGGCGACCTTCACTAAATCCTTCCGAGTCTATTAGGAGATTTGTTATGGATTTCAAAAGTGTTGGTCGGAATGTTGATTTTTATTGTCAAAGTTTTAAGGAATTTGTTATTACTGTGGTACCTGTCATGCGTTCGTCGCGTCGGTTAGAATTAATCTAATTTCTGGATTTTGGGTAAAGGTACCTATAAGGTGTCAGCAGAAAACGATGAATCTTTGTGGATAGGATTAATTAAAGTTAATTAAAGACACTTTGGAGTTGTGGAAGTGACATGATGAAAATGTGTTTCAAGTTTGATGGTATGTCTGCCGATGGAAAATGTATAAAACATGAGTAAGGTACGTAAGTAAATATTTATTTAAGTGTTTCCTTTATGAATAGAAAGCTCACTGAAAATTGAGTGATAGTCCTTATGAACGTTTGCAAATATGGGATGCATTGGTCATGATAGTTTTCTAGGAAAAAACATTTGGAAATGCTACACTCCGCCTAGAGCGAATCGTGTGATACCCTATCCATTTCCTATATACAGACATATGTATGTAGCCTTTTTCACAAAAAATTACTCCAAAAGAATTTTATTTCAAAAGTGGGCATTTAACATATACTTAAGTATGCTTCAAAGCAATGATATTATTTGATTGAAATCTACTAAAAACAGTTGTTTTAGAAATTCGCCCCTAAAAAGTAGGCGGGGCTATGTACAATATATGGAAGATTTGTAGAATCAGTGAATATCTACATATTTGATTATGTAAGTTTTTTCAAGTTTCATATAAAAGTACTGAAAAAAGTAAAGTGGGCGTGTCAGCAGGTGGATTTAAAAAAATATTTACACTTGTATTGCTATCTTTTCCAACGACCTCGTATACAAAATTTCATCAAATTAGCTCCAAATTTAAGGCCCAAAAACTGGTGACATACGGAGGGACAGACGGACGGTGGGACGTGGCTCAATTGTATGATGTGCCAGTCTCTGAGCCTGTCTTCCTTTTGCATAATTGAGATTACTGATAAAGTAATAACAGTCTTGCACTATGGATAAAGTTTCCTAGAATATTCATATAATAACATCAACAGCTGCGATGTTATTCGAGTTTTTTTTCTTTGAAAATTTGTGATGCACAAGATCTGTGCCAACAATCTTTAACCCAGTTTAGAGATGAATAACATATTCGGGGATTAGGGCTCAGAATATGTGAAAATTGAATTTATAATTACATCGAAAGAATAGACGCCTATAGCATAAGAGTGTCATGTCATGACATCTATTGGACGTTATTATGCAACTAGCTGACTCGTACTCGTGTTGTTTCGCAAAGATCTAAGAAATAAACATTTTTTAAGAAAAAAAAAGTAGCCTATGTCACTCTCATGGACATAACAAATATTATAAAATTTGTTCTACGTTAATCGGTTTATCAGTTTTTGAAATTACCAAGGGACAACGTTTTTAATGCTTCGTCTTTATGTAATAGTAATGATAAAGCATCCGAAGTTTTCTTCTAAATTTCTTTTACTTTTTTATCTTCACTGTGGCGTATACGTAACATTTCCTGTTATGAAATGGATCTATGCATCCAGGTACATCCCAAGAGAGAGACACGATGACATCCCAAGTTATCAGCGCCCGAAGGCCTGTACAAAGAGTAGCATGGTTGTATTCGTCTACAGAGCCCGCAACAAGATAGATCCGATTGGCAAAAAATTTCCTTGTCTCTTAAAGCCTCAGTAATAAAGCTCTATGTTGATACTTTCTTCAAGGATGTCCCTCGAACACAGAATGAACATCCATACAGGCTTAAAAGGCAGGTAGCTGGCGGCATGTGCAAATATAAATTGAACCCAGGAGTACGTAAATTTAATAACCGAGAAATGCGGATTCCTTTAAAACCAGCTGACCGCAAAGACATCCTGGATCTTACAAAAGTGAATTGCCCGACGCAAGACTGTAAGATTGCAAAGATGAAAAAGCTAAAAAAAAAGTCAGCAAAGTCAGCATTCAAAGTTAAAGGAAAAAATGGAAAATGTGATCCTTTCAAAAGCAAAACACTACTCATTGAAGCATTCTACTCAAACATCACCTCATTGATCTCCATTCTGGTGAACAAATTAATGTCATCAGATCAGATAAAACACATTTTAATAATTTATCTCCTGACGAGGGTCAAACATCGTTAACAAGCTAGTGTACACGATTTGCAACCCTTTGACGCCAAATGTAATTAATTTAATGAAAGAACATTTTTCCTTCGGGCTACCAAAAATAGAATCATCCGTGCATCCTGTTCCACATCACATAAATTACCATTAGCCTTACCCAGAAAAAAGGATGTCTGCGTAAAAGGCTTTACTTAAAGGGGTAAACTACGTTACCGTTACTAAGCCCATTTGTGTGCGTTTCCTTTCCTTTCAATTTTCTTCCAGTTTATGCCGTATTTATTGATTTGGAAAATTGAATTGAGGAAATAAGTCAATGAGTGCTTTAAAAAAATATATACCTAAATTAAAGCCAACAAAAAAAAATACATCCCATCAAGTTAACCCTCGTCTTGGTAGGGATGTTCCCAGAAACATGTGAAACGTTTATCGAATATAACATTGAAGATGCCACAAGATATTGGAAGTAAAAAAAAGAAATATGTTTTGTGGTTAAGCCAACACGTGTTCTTTGATAATGTTTAATGGATGAATTGATAGATTTCGACTTTTAAGATACATATAAGTATGTATTTATTCAAAAGCTTTAAATCGACGAGGTAACAGAGTTTTGGAATCTTATTCGTGTGTGGTAATGGTTGGTGATAACAGAAGTTAAGTCTTTAAAAAAGGATCTGCTTATAGTAAATTTTATTTCCTTTTATGCACATAAACATGTAAATTATTTTCCGATAGGGAAATGAAAACTTTGAATTGAATTTGTGAACGCATCCTTTGACTAATCATCAAACTGTCACTGTCAATTTGTTCAGTAAACTCAACTTTTTCATCATGGTAAAGTACACGAACGAGCAACGTCTACAAATTATACAAATTTTCTACCGAAATTCGGAGTCGGTGATCGCAACTTAAAGGGCGTTCACTCCAATTTTCGGTCGTAATTCTCGCCTTAGTAGTCAGGCAATAACGAGTTTAGTGCAAAAATTTGAGTCTACATATTCGTTGTGTTACGCTATCGTGTCAGTGAGACAACGGGTTAGTCGAAGTGTCGAAAATAACGCAACCATTCAGGCGTCCGTAGAAAACGATCCAAATTAGTCAATTCCACGGCGTTCTCAAGAATTGCGCATCGCTCAGACCACATTATGGCGTTTTTAGCATAGGGATCTTGGTCTACACCCATACAAGATCAAGCTGACTCAAGAATTGAAGGCGATGGACCATTTGAAGCGACGTACGCTCTCCGATTGGGTTTTGGAGAAGATGCGCCAAGATGATGAATTTCATCGCAAAATCATCTTCAATGACGAAGCTCTTTTTTGGCTCAATGGGTTCGTCAAAAAGCAAAATATGCGTTATTGGTCGGGTGAAAATCCACATGTGCTTCCATCACCACTTCGTCCACTAAAAATAACTGTTTGGTGAGGTTTGCATGACGGTGGCGTTGTTGGGCCATATTTTGTCGTCGAATGTGAATGATCAGCGTTATCGCGTCATGATTACCGATGATTTTTGGCCGAAATTGGAAAATATGGACTTGGATGACATGTGGTTTCACAGGATGCCACAGAGCACACGTTACAATCGATTTATTGAAGAGTAAGTATGATGAGGGTGTACGCGTGCGATTTAACGCCGCTTGACTATTTTCTATGGGGCTACGTTAAGTTATTGACTTATGCCAACAAACCGACGACATTGGAAGAACTCAGAGACAACATTGAACGCAAAATAGCGGCCGTTTCGGTCGAAAGGTGTGGCCGAATCGTTGAAAATTGGGGCCAACGAATCGACCGCTGCAAATGTGCCCGCGGTGGCCATATGAACGAAGTCAAGTTCCCTTGATAAATGTTTTGAATGTACTCCAAGACGATAATAAAGTTTTTGAAATATCTCAAATGGTTTGCGTTTTATTAAAAAAAAAAAAAGCGTTCTTAAGTCCTTATTGGAGAACCTTATAGTTACCTGTACATCAACACTCAGTCAAAAATCTTTTAAGAGATTATCCTCCTTTTTGTGGCTCACATGAGAGTGACATTTCCCAGGTTCTGTCTGGATTTACCAACAAAAAAACAATACTTTCGAGTGAAATGCATTTATTGCATAAAGGGGCTTATGCCTCACTAATCCCGTGAATAAATGTACATAAATGGTTTTACATTAAGAAGTACAAATAGTATTCCTTCGTATTTATTTATTTTTCTACTTTACTGCTACTGAGAAGAAAATTAAATTATATTAAAATTTTACTTTTGGCTGGCAACTTTAAACAAGTGATGGTCAATACCCACCTCACCCAAAGCAATAACCTCACCATGGCGAATGAGTACTTTTATTAGGTCTGGTGTGGGGTGATGTTCAATAGTTTTCTTTAAATAAATCTCACCGCTTAATCTTTCGACAGAGTTCTCTTAAGAATTTCTTAAATTTTGAGTTTTTATCTACGAATAGCACCACAAGTTTCCGGTAACTATCTTGGACAAAACTTTTCTCCATTCTTTAACCTTAATGGTAGATTATGTCAAAACTTGTTGAGAGGAATTAAGTTCCACCTTTAAAGTTGGCCCTTCTGTAAAGCTCATTCAATAAACATATCTGTCTCGAAATAAATATTAATGAACGCCCTACAGAGAGATGTAATCTAATTAATAAACTCAACGAATGTTCAAAATAAATAAGTGCTATCTTGGAGATAAGCAGCCAAGTCAACTACTCATTACTGTGCTGACCTATTTCCCATAATCATAACACAACAACAAAAAAGAGGAGATTTTCCAAACGTAAACTCACCATGACTCAAGTTGTACTTAATTATCTGCAACTGAATTAAGAAAATAAACGAGAGTTTCTTCATCATGCTCCCTTTGACCAAGGGATGCTGGGTTCAATATTTTCTTTTTCTTTCCAGTGGCAATGAATTTATGTCCTTGGCAGTGATTATAGCACCCCAGCATAGTGCTGCAGCCAATATCAGCGGACAGCGTTGGATCGCAAATAACATTGATTTGGTGTTGCTGTCTTGGCAAGGCTTGCCATGTCATTAACAAAAAGAAAAATAGAAGGGCATGTGATCCTCCCTCTCAACCAGAAAGTAGTGGAATGCGAAGCAGGTTCACTTTTCAATTGGTACGACGTGACTCAGCGATTCTCGTTGGGTGTAGGAAAATATTGTAAAATACATTGTTCCATTACCGAACTCAAGCATACACCTTAGTGACATTCAGCAGTGAATGCATCCTTTGCATCGCAATACATAGAGAGTAGAACCATTTGTTGTGTGGGGCGTTGCTCAAGTTAAGGAATGAATGTGGTAAATTAAGTTGCACACGCAAGTACTTCCACTGATGGTAGTATACATATGTAGAGCGAACTTTGCATACGAATATCTTTGAAGAGACTTTCGAAGATAACGAAATTTGCAACGCAAGAGTGAAATGGAAATCCTTTCTTGAGAGAGAATGTAACTCCCTTTAAGAGTTATTTAAATTAGTACTTCAAAGGACAAGGGCGCCAACCGAGATACAGGTCGAATGCAAACACATTTATGAATATAAGGAACTCTGTCACGCGAAAGGGAGCAGCACAAACAAAGAGACACTCAATTTGCCACAAATGGGTTCCAACTTGCACGCTTTTGAAGGATACTTCAAGTCTGAGTACTGAATTATTAAAAGCTCTTATTTGCGTGTGAGGAACTACGAGTAAGAACGAACGGCATTATCATAAGTTTTCTTTTTCTGCAGAAAGACAACTTCAAGTTAATGTTGCTTGTAGCGATATTCACATGTATGTTTAGTAAGAACAGAATAAAATCTGCTTAAGAAAGTCGGTGTATGAGCATTCTAAAAGCATGGAGCTATATCATCTGGAATGTTAAACCTTGCGCGTCATTCTTGTGTGTCATCGTGTTGCCATGGATTTAGTCTGATCATTCAAGGAATTAAGGACTAAGTCCTTGCCTAGTCCATATTATTCAAATCCTCTTATCACTTGAGGGGCATAAGGTATAAATGACACCTATGCACCCTGGAGCCCTACAAACTGTGGCTCATTAGACGAAGGGCAATTATCCAATGTAATAATAGACGAGCATATCAGCTCAATCCAAGTGTGTACGGTACGATGTCCTAGTCCTTGGTTAACTTACATCAATACAATGCAAAGTACAGCGCTGATGACAACTACAAACAACAGTGGTTACAGTATGCAACCCTGACTTACCACACTTTTGAATTCAAAATTCTCTAGCATCTCATCATCTAGCATTGCGTGAGATCAGACATTCTACCCTCTTATATCACAGTTTAAACAATCAAAATCTTTCCCACGGATTAGAAGGCAAACGATCCGGTGTTTATGTGGTTACAGCAGAAGAACTGAACTCGAAAGCCTCCCTACTCGGTGTCAAGACTGGGTACGTGTATGTACCTCTCGAGTTTCCATAATTTTGCAATCGCTCTTCCACACTCTCGGTAATGATGTATAACATTTTGGTTCATGTATTTAGTAGCGCCGCATAAAAATGGAGTTTAACAGAGATGCCATCGCCTCATGTTCGGATTGTTTAACCGATTCGTTCCCCTACCGTAAATACCACCTAATATCGGATTTCCATTTTGACGTTTCAGCAAAATTAAATGGCACCTTACACAAGCAACAAGCGCAGTGATCTCTTGGGTGACTGACAGTTTGATGTTCTTAATGGAACTATAGCTCTTTGTTAAAAAACAAAAACATAACTACACGTTTATAGTTAGATCTTTGTCACTCTCAAGTTCACACGTATTCACAATATTCGCTCTTTTTTTAGAAAAAGACTGTCATTATACTCGTACTTAGGTTAGGATTGCAATCCGAGTGTAGATTAACTTAACGTTTGGCTCCCAAAAGCTGTAATATGTCTGTTCACGTACACTTACGAAAACCTGTTCGCCTATGGAGAATTTTAGTAGTTTTTCTCAGACGAGAGACCTCACGATAGTGCAAGAAATTTATCTCTTCAAATCTGTTAAATCAGTGTATTTTCAGCTTTTTCTTGTTTGACCCGTTGGAGTACATTTTTGCAATTTTAGCTCTTTTTCTGAGAAAATTGTGCCCCTAAACTTTGACACTACAAATTTTAGTGCAAAAAGTACGCGAATTGATCTGATGTAACACGGATTTTTAATGTATTCTGATGTTTCTGCAAAACGAAATGGGAGCTGAATGACAGCTTGCAGGAAATTTGGAGTTTAAAAGGACAGAAAAACAGCGAATTTTTACGAAAATGTACGAATATCTACGAAAAGCTGTTTACGTACTGAGAACTTTCGTAGTTTTTCGCAGAAGAGTGCGCTCACGAGAGAGTAAGAAATTTCCCCATGCTACGAATTTTAGTGCAAGAAATTTCTGTGGGCTGGTTTATGAAAACTCTCTGAGAGAATTTTACCCTCACTCTTCGAAATTTGAGAATTCGCTAACGGACATATAATGTTCAAATGTTTGTTGGCATTTATACCTACAGATTTAGGACAACTTAGTCTCCGCTTGCTTTGAAAGATTTGCGTACAGGGGAATATAGAGATTTCTAACCTTTTATCGTTCGCCTACAAATCCGAGCTTAGATTGATGTACGCTCATCGTCATCTCCCATTCTGGGGTTGAAATTTTTCTCGGTATTTTTGAGATGTTCTTTCTGATCTACAAGCTTTACTAATGCACAAGCAATTAGTTATCGGCCTGTTTGTTATTACTCGACACCGAACTGTGTATCAATAAAGTGATTTTAAATTCTCCAAATATAGCCAAGGTCACTTCTTAAGTCCACCCGTAAGGAAGTAATATTTACCCTTGAAATAAATTCATAAAATTAGTACGCTTCAATTGATGGGCTATAATTCCTTGTAAAATGAGCCTATCCCTTGTGTGCCTATCTGTATTATTGCCACCAGATTCCATCAAACACACAAATTGTTCAAACTTTTTCTCGATGTAAATTGTCCCTCAATTTAAGGAGATCTTACATCTGATGGAGGTCATCAGACATTCATACAAAGCAAAAAAAATATTTCTTCAAGGACGAAAGCCCTAAAAGACGAATGATGAATGTTTTACTTTTAACAAAGTCAACATGTTTCCTGCCTTCGTTATTTTCACAAAGATCATCACTCCTTGGGGAAGGATGTCTTCGTTTCGAGAGGGAAGCTTTAATATTTATGGCTCATTAGTTGCAGCTGGTAGATGGTTACGGTGTTCTCTAGGAAGTGAAGAATATCATCTGTCGTTGATTATCAGACTTTTTATTATAATTTGTTTTAACAGCAACAGCAAACCGATTTTATTTCTTCCAACAAATTGACCATCTAAATAAGGCCCACCGAACCGAAAAGTTTACTGACCTCCTCGGTGCTCTTACTGCTTCAAGGATTACAAACGACGACGTACGTTATAATAAGAGCCTCCACTTTATCTAATAAAATTAGATGCAATCAATTTTACCCAACCTAGCAGTAGAGTTTCCTCTTCAATGGTTCGGCATATTTTGCAACAACACTAATGACATCGCAAGGATAGCAGAATTCAAATGAATGTGTTCCAAGGACGACAAGGTTCGAAGAAGTTAGTATTGATGAAAGGACGCCGTCGTTGCTTGGAACAAGGAAAGAAATAGTAAAAAGAAAAGCAAACGTAACATCCAATTACTGTGACTAGTAATCCGAGAATTTCCGCACAAAATTGACAAATGCCTTCGAATTGACACTCGTTTCTGAAGGACGAAACGATTTCTGCAACTGCAACTTGGTAGTATCATATTTTTTTTTTTTTTACTTGTTTTTGCTGCAATCCTAGCATTGAACTGAAATCGATTTTTATTAAAACCTAAGTACGACATATGTACTCATACATAAATGCTAGAAGTTGGTATAAGAAGAACCTGACGTGGGCAACGAAGTAGCTTATGTGTCCTTTTTATTAATTGAAGTGAAAGGACACCAACGAATGACATTTAACCAATTATGCTTTTAAAACTTTATGCCTCCTGATGCGGGGGAATGAGATGTTATGGTTCCGTTACGATTGTGACAAATGAATGGTTGGTTACTGGTTAGCAAAAGCAAAATAAATCCAATGGCCTGATTCTGTCATATACTTAATGGATGAGGTAACAGTAAGCTTAATTAATTTATCAATTTTCGAAACATTAATTAGCGAGAAAATTTTTGTAGAAATGGTCAGGCAAATTAGTTTCATTTAAACTTGTTTAATTGGACTCTGAGTTGTCCTAAGCAGAGGCATTAATTCTTATTATAAACTTGGGAGTTTATAATTTTCCATTTGGTTATATACATATGTATATGTATATGTTGGTACGAGGCGCATTGTATAAATAGGGCAGCTATTTAAAAAGTGGCCGATGTTGTTTCCCTCAGAGACCACAGGGAATCCACTGGTTCGATAAAGAATTTAAGTAAGCACAAGCATCAGGACAAGAGGCGTTCGCGATGCTGCAGAAAAGAATGCTTGCAAGTAGAGGAGAGAAGGGTAGAGAAAGGACCACGAGAGGCGATTAATTGGAGGAATGATGTTCGAAAATTTTACCAAAACTTAAAAGAACATGCCAGAGCTATTGTTAAAGTAGAGTCGGATACAGTGGTAGCGATAGGAAGGAACATTTCTTCAGACTGATAAACGGCGACGATGACCAACAATCCGCTGTCAAACCGAACGAAATACATATTAGTAAAGGTTAAGGCACCCATCAAGTAGACCAGAATAAAGTGAAGACAGCGATATCTAAATTGAAATCCAACAGAGCTCCTGGAGTCGACAAGCTTGCCGCTGAATCTTTTAAAGCAGAATGGGATAAAGTAAAGAGCATGCTCCACCTCATTTGTAAAACTTAATCGAGTGAAAGTATTCATGACGAATGGAACATCAGCATCATTTTCTCGATCCTGCGGCAAGCAGATCCTTTAAACGCTAATTACAGAAGCATAAGTCTTCTTAACATTGCAAGAACCTGGTTGCCGATTACGTAAACGCCAACCTTTTTTCGCGTTACGTATGATAATGTGTTTAATCCATTGATTACACTAGGTCCGTTCGCGTACTTTTTGCATTAAAATTCGTAGGTTATCAAATTTCAAAGAGCGGGGGTTAAATTCTCTCAGAGAGAGCTTAAACTATAAAAAAGTAAACGAACGGGTTGAACAAGAAAAGGTTGAAAATACACTGGTTTGACAGCTCTGATAGTTTTCATAAGAAATTTCTTGCACTAAAATTCGTAGGTAGCAAGGAAAAGTTGCAAATCTCTTGTGAGCGCTCTTTTCTACGAAAATTTGCTGCGTGTAAACAGCTTTTCGTTAAAATTCGCTGTCGGACTTTCAAACATAAAGTTTAAGTGTTTGTGAAAGGTTTTGCTGTGCTAATTTATTTCTGTTCAAAATTTACATGCTCAATATATCTCAGCGGGCTGTCAATGGAACATTGCAAGAAACAATTGGCACGTAACTGGGCTGGCTGAAGAGATTTTTGGTTGAGACCCAGGTTCATATCGGGCCCATGTTCACACCGAGTTTACCGTAAAGACGCTCTCAACTGCTAAAATGAACTGACTGAATTAACGGATGATCTGACGGCTGATGTATGTGCCTATAGGTCCGTTCGCGTACCCTCCTAAAACAGCGAATTTTTACTAAAATTTACGAATTTTTACGAAAAGCTGTTCGCGTACTGAGAATTTTCGTAGTTTTTCGCAGAAGAGAGCGCTCACGAGAGAGTAAAAAATTTCCCCATGTTACGAATTTTAGTGCAAGAAATTTATTTGGACTGGTCAATGTCAAATCAGTGTATTTTCGACATTTTCTTGTTCAACCCGTTCGTTTACTTTTTCGTAATTTTAGTTCTCTCTGAGAGAATTTCACCTCCACTCTTTGAAATTTGAAAGCAAACAATAAATGATCTGCTCAAAACGTTTAACACAACGGTAATACTACAACATGTCAATTAAAGAATTAACCTAACTTGTAGCAAACACAAACTCGACAAGCAAAATCTTTTTACATTTCCAACGGAGAATAGCAAACCACTTCCACTTTCCGAGGGTATATGTATGTCGTAGTAAAGAGTGCCTTTGGATATCAGCCATTTGGTTCGAAACGGTACAAGAGAGCAACCGGAAGCAACATGCCTGGACTGCAGAAGATGGTAGACAATGGTAACTGCATTCGTTAATTTTACTCGTTATAGTAGCTGCGAGAGAACCACTCGCTTCAGAACATCCGCATTGGTGTTTGCGCCTGTTACCAACTATGATCGCTGTTTACGCAAACCAAGGTCTCCCAGAATCGTCTCCATGTCAATATTCGAATTTTCCCCTCAAATAACGCGTTTGAAAGTCAAGTAATGAATATCGATGATTGGATTGTGAGCATTAAAACTTTTCCAATTATCCACACTAGTCTTCACAGCAGTAAAGATCCATAGCTAGCAACTTCGTATTTTAAATGCAAATCAGTATGGACGGCACTAAAAATTGATTGCAGATTTTCTCCATCGTTTAAAAGGCCTCCCCGGAATTGCCTTTTGGTGGGTCCACTTTTTGACACACACATACAACATCTATACACTAAATAAGACGCATCAAAGATTTAAAATTTATTTTAAAATTTTAAATTTAGCTAGATTAATTGAAAACCCACTCAAAAGAACAAACAACTACTAAATCATTTCAATGTACAAATTCATCGCATCCTTTAATTCAAGAAAACAAAAATACTACGCAATCAGAACGGAAATTCTTAGAACTTCCAATCAAATTGCCATACATACACGGGGTAAACTTAAATTTCAATTAAAACCTACGCAACAAAATGCCAACAATTTGCCTAAAGCTAATAAATTCACATCCATTAATCAGAGCCTAGCAAATTAGTTATTCTCAAGCCAATCTGCAATTATGTTCTTATTCGTCTTCACCCAATTTATGTTGAATTTAACATTTTCTAAAGCTTGCTTGCGTGCTGCTGTACCGGCTCCTGCTTCTGGATACTTCTCGAAGAACACCTGCATCTCTTCGAGCTTTTGATTGGTGATGAAACGTTCAGTTATCGATGGAATCAATCGACCCAAGTAACGCTCGTTAATACCAAAACGTTCAACTAATTTTTCCCAATTCTCACGAACGTAATCCCAAACAAGTCCCTGACCGACTGGATTGCCAGCAATGTACTGCAGGCATGTGAAGTAATCCTGGCTACGAACGTTTGTCTCATCCCAAGCCAAGTCGATAAATCTGTGCGAAAAGCGCTTCTGTTAGAGAGGAAAATTTAATAATTATTCAATTGACAAACCTCTGTAGAATCCATGGTTCCTTGATTGCGGCCAGTGCTTGCATCAGTTTGTTTTTCTCATTAGCGTCTGTTTCGGCTTTGAATAGATCCCAAACCTGCTGCCAGGTTTCCTCATTACCCGCAGATGACATTCCAAAGTAGTAGATGGTGCTTCGAAGATCTGGTTTTGGTCTTTCGCTGGGATTGCTTAACCAAGCGTTGAATCTGGTACCGACTTCTTGCAGGCAATTTGCATGACCAAGTCCACACGCAGCATTCAAAATTGTTACACGAAGCAAGCTAGTGGATTTCAATTATCAAAATCATAAAAACATATGCTTTTACTCCGACTTACTTCTTCAAATGATTATTCGGATCAACTTCCCAGCCGACTTCCGTGTAAGCCTTATTCAGCAACGCACTGCCGTAGCTCCTGAAGCTCTTAAAGGCATCGGTATAGTACAAAAGATTTCTAATAGATAACAACTTCGATGCAGCTACACTCCATGGGACGTACTCTACTTCGTTTTGGAGGAACTTTGTAAGATCTAAGGCCACGTTATACGACAGTTGTGTAGCATCGGCCAGGGTAAAGGCATCATTCAGCAAATGAGCACGATCCGAAATAGAGAAAGCGGTTGGGGTATCAACCAATGCAGTAGTGATCTTCTGCCAAATATCTTCTGGATAATTTACTCTATAGTAGCCAATTTGATCTTTGTTAATCTTGATCCAATCGACGGCTGACGGCAGGGTAAGGGTTACTATTCAAAGAGATTAAATGAGGCAATTGAAATAAGAATAAGGAAATCCTTACGCTCTGAATCGTCGTACTTGAACCAAGTACGCTGGGTCACTGGATTAGCGCTGGTAACATATGTTATTGGTATTGTCCAGCGATAGCTACATAAACATAAACATTTTATGAAACTCTGTCCACCCACAAACATGCAGCACCTTTTTACTCACTTGAACTCTGAATCAGTATAGGTTCCTTCATAATCAATTGGATTCGAGAAGAATCTCTTTTGTGTAAGCTTGAATTCACTTTCAGAAACCCTAGTAACTTCAACAACTGGAACACCCATCTGTACAGTCCATGTCTTCATGATTTGTCTAAAAAAAAAACCAAAGTCAGCACACACTCAATGCAAAAAGGTATGAAATAAACGCACTTGACATCAATGTCCAAATTGGAAGCCTCAAATTCATTCCAGAAATCTTCACTCTCAGCGTTGGTGAATTGATAACGATTCAAATAGCTATGAACAACTTCTGCGAAGGTAGTTTCTCCAACGAATCCCTCCAACATACGAATGACAGAGGCACCCTTGGAGTATGTAATACTATCAAAGAGTTCCGTGATTTGATCAGGACTCTCCACCGTCTGTACAATGGGATGAGAAGCCAAGGTAGCGTCTAACTTAAGCACACCATGCATATCAGCAATTGCAAATTGATCCAACTACATAAATAAAACGATTTAAGACGATGTTTCCAGTTGTAAAATCCAAATAGTTACCATTTTCCATTCAGGATGAACGCTATGCACACCCTTGTATTCAATATAGCTGGCAAAACCTTCATTTAACCAGAGATCATTCCACCATTTCATTGTTACTGAAAAATAAATATAAATTAAACAAGCAGAAGGTGGATATAGAAACTCAGCTTACCCAAATTACCGAACCACATGTGAGCTAATTCATGAGCAATAACCGTTGCCACGCGTTGTTTGTTCTCACTGGAACTTGTATTCTCATCGTACAATAGAGCAGTTTCGCGGAATGTCACTAAGCCCCAGTGTTCCATAGCACCCGACACAAAGTCCGGAATGGCAGCCATATCTACACAAGCAGATCGTCTTCAACTCTTATTCACAAACCAGTTTAAAGTACTTACCCAATTTTGGAAGAGGATACGCTAGATTGAAATAAGATATGTAATGCTCAATGATTGACGCTCCAACCTCCAAGGCATAGGTGGCCTTCTCGATCTGTGCAGCTGTAGCAAACACTCTCATATCAAAATTGTTTCCAATTGGAGCGGTAATCCTCTTTAGCCTATAGTCAAAGTCTGAGACAATGAAACAGGCGAGGTATGTGCTCATGACTACACTGTCAGCAAAGGTGACTTCGGTGACATCTCCATTCACAACTTGACTCTGAAAGAGAAAAAAAAGGATTAAAGTCTCGTAGGGCTGTTTTGTCGCATTGATGGTGGAGAAAAGAAAGAGGGGATGAGCAACTACAGAGGCTGGTAGATCTACCCACAATCGTGAGGTGCGGCTCATTAATGAACTGTGCGTCCAAAGTTATACTTAAGGGTAAGCTGGTATGCATACAGAGCATAACGTGTATTGCGGGTAAGAAAAATTCAATAGAATAGGCGAAGGCACGACACAATTCAACGATGTTGATGCGGAACTATAGAGTTCGCAGTATCACTTAGTTTTAACGAACGTTTGCAAGGTACAGACCGATTTTCAGTACACTAAACTTTGTATTCCACATTTAGGAAGATGAATGTATTCAAAATCAGGGCCAAATCTGATGGGGTAAGATCAAACAGACCACTAGTTAGTAAACGAATATAAAAAAAACTCAGAGCACTGTCATTGGAGAAGGAATGAATGTAATTCATTTATAATAATAAAACTGCTTCAACAAACATGCACTCATTGGGCTACGAACAAGCACAGAAGACAGAACCCACTTCGCCATTGCTACTTACTTGCCTACTGTGAAGACAAAAATATGCAATTTACACAAAAATACTACATTCACTTGCTGGCAGAACTTACCACTTGATTCATGTTGGAAAGAGCATGATATCCACCGTCCGTTGGTCGGACCAGCGTCACCTGGAAGTACGCCTTCATAGCGGGTTCATCGAAACAGGGGAAAGCCTGTCGGGCGTATGTCGGCTCGAATTTCGACGTCGCAATCCATCTGCAAAAGAGAATCAATAATCAAATTAAGTGAATTCACAGACAGATGCCAAGAAAATGCAAAGAAAAGATAAAATCTGCACCTAGTCTCGTTCGTCCGTGTGTCGTTGTAGGAACTCTGGTATAGGCCCACAATTCGATCGGTTAAACTACCATTGAAGGCCAACTTTATTGAGTAGTTGCCCACCGCGAGGGGTTCATCAAAGGCCGTCACCCAGTACTCGAACTTTGGATGTTCAAAGGTCAGCGATGGGGTAATCTTCTTTGGTTCACCTTCTTGTTGCGGCAACATAAATACTTCCTTTGTCTCGACTGTTAGCTTCTTGGAGTGAACGGGAATAAATTGAATTGGCTTCAGAATCTCTAACTTAATGGTGATGTTCCCCGAGAATGTTTTTTCCTTTAGATTCGGATTCAGAAACAGATTATAATGCTTCGGACGGATCTCCTTCGGCAGTCGGAAGCCGATTTGATTGACAATTTTCGATGCCGCCATGACTTCTGGAATAAACGAAGTTTTGACAATCGTTTTCTTACCACCCGGAGATTTTCCTTCACTCGTTTGATTTGGACGGAAGAGAACAATGGGCTTTGTTTTCGAATCTATCACAGAATACGTCTCGTTCTCGTCTTGGAAAATTTGTTTTAGCCGTCTTTCAACTTCAGCTGTCACATCTGTTAGACTTGTTGCATTTGACATTCTACCACTACCGCTGCCGCCGCCGGCTGCCATCGTTCTTCCTACGTATACTAGCGCCCCTAAGAGGAAAGCACAAAGAACTAGCAAAAACACACAGAAGCCAATCAGTGTGAATACTGTATTCGAACGTTTCTTTCCACGAATGTGAGGATCTTTATATCGATGATGATGTTCATCTGTGGAGAGGCTCGATCGTGGTCGTACAGGAGGTATTTTTGGTTGCGCTGGTGGGTACATTATATCTGCTGCTATATCCGAACCGGATGTAAGCGAATGGCGATTGTTGTTGGTTCCGTTCGTGGAACGGGTTTTATTGAATTTAAAGTTTCTCATTTTAATGTTTTAATTTAAAATCACATTGAGCTTAGAATTTTTATAAAAATGTTTGTTTTAGTACATCATCAGCAGCATGATATCTTTCGAGAATAAAATTAAAGGGGTTATCATAAAGTGGGAGGAAAGATGATTAAGTTTACGCCCCGAGTTGGTTTTTATTGCAACTTTTACAATAATTGAGAGAAAAAATAGAAATAAGAGAAGAGGGATTTTAATTTCACGTTGTGGGTATGGTTTTTAAGCCTAAGCTAGAGTATGATCTAAAATGTGTGATTGCAGAACTTTAAAGAAAAGCGGCTATAGCCTAAATTTTTTTGGTAGGCCTACCCCTTGATACATACAGATGTATATTTATCATGGAGAGCAATATAAAGCCCTAGATGAGGTTTCTTTTAGTACCAGCAATATTGAAGTTTCGATGATTTGTCATTATACTCATTCCTATTCAACCTCGCTGGATAGGCACCTTAATCGACTTGCAATAGGTCAGTAATACCATCTTTTAGTGTCCTAAAAAGAGCTCCTAGTAGGGCTGGCGCAGTGGGAAGGCTGAGGAAAATACCACTTATCTGAGGTGTCAAGTGACACATGCCAATTAGATGATTTGCAGTCTAAAGGTGTACTAGCAACCCCACTATTCTGAGACGAGAGAATTAAGCAGACGAAATAAGTTAACCTTTTGCTGAATATCTGGTCATGTGGATATAGGGGAGAAACTCCTAGGATCTGACCCATTCACCCTCAGAGAAGAATTCAGGAAACTTGAGACCGAAAACTGGGACCAAAACTGGAATAGTGTTCAAGGAATGAAATAAATTAAGAAGCTTTTAGAGATCTGCATTCGAAAAAGATTGGAGGTCTCTAAATGGAGAGCCTACACACCTTTGTCTTCTTTTATGCTCTGACTGACTTTGGGCGGAGGATGGAGAATAACTAAGTACTTAGAATATATTTGTGAAAAATTGCAAGATCTCTTTAAACTCGATCGCGAGATTGAATCCTTTGACTCTTGACTGAAATCTTGGGATATGACATCTGCTATAAGATTACACGGTGACGAATTCTCTCAACATGTGCTCTCATGTAGGGCCTCCATTGATAATTGGATATCTCATGTGAACAATTGTATGAAAGAAGACAGCCGACAAGTTATGGGACGGTTCCTAGACTTCAATCACATCAAGGTCATCTGTATGCACGAACATGATAAAAGAAAGACTAAAATTTCTGGAATAAAGTATCTGTAACCTTATTGCTCCACAATGCACTATAAATCCAGTATCATTCTTCTACAAACAGAAACCCAATCTGACCAGATTGAATTACTTCAATTAAGATAGAGGCAGTTTTAATAGAATTCCATCTCTGCGCTAATTACGACTTCCGTAGGCCGTGTTTCGCATTTATTTTGTCGTCTTGGCTCTTAAAATAATTTCCAGGCGATTAAAACTACAAAATGCGACTGTCACAATGGAATTTCTATTTTCTTTTATTTCTTTTTAGATGGGGCTTAAGAGTTAATCAACTTTCACGGCACATAAAATGCGGAAACCTCACTGGCCCTCGGAACATAATTTACCCCTCTAAATGCCCACATTTGGCAAAAGACTGACAGTTTTTCATAATTTTTTACGATCATATTCGCATTGTCACTGCAGTAATACGTAATTACAACAACTCGCTGATGCAGTACAACAGAAAACACTGAGCAATAAATTGATGGGCTATTGATCCCGTCCAGTTGACGACGCCAGAGATACAAGATACAACGTGGACCATGTATAAGTCCGCATACACATTCGTATGCCGCGAATTAGATTTTAATGATAAGTGGAATTAAACATAGAATGTCATTAAATCAAAGAGTGGTCTAGTTGGTCGCTATTCACTAGGAATAAACTTGAACTAGTTACAGTGAGCATTTGAAAACTGGTCGTGATAATTATTATTAGCTGAGGTAGAAGCAACAAAAAGAAAAAAAAAAAGATAGAAACATACTTAAGAAACTAGTATCTTAAAGTGTTTTTCTGGTTCAGTACTTTCTAAAAGTGAATTTCTTGACTGGAAGAGTTTGTCCGACAACGAGGCGCACAACTGAAGAGAGTTCAATTGAAATGCACCCGAGGATCACGTCACGGCGACGACCGGGATCGTCTGTGTCGTTGGCTAGAAAGTAATCAAATCGATGGATTATAATTTATTCAGAAAATGCTGTTAGAGAGATAGAAGTACCTTGATTGTAGAAGATATAAATTGATTGTGATGTTTTGCCGATAATATTATAGCAGGAAGCTTGATTAAGTCTTAGCGGTGTTTGGCAGTAGTTGGGAGTAATGACTTTAAGATAATTAGATGAGCATAGTCAGGGGTATCTTCTGAAATGCCATAGCTTTCGAATTTGCATTATTCCATAGGAAACTGCGCATTGTTTGAGAACTATAAGGAAGATGCAGATTATGCCTTTGTTATTAAAGTAAATGTAAACTGCACCTCTTGCCCTCATCTTGCATTGAATCAGTCATAGAGTAAATTCTGTGCATTATTCAACAAAGCCAATTAAGAAAATATGACTAAAAGGCTATTAAATTGGAAGACATGCTCGTAAAAGTTTAATAATCCACCAAACATCATAAAAGACCGCAAAGCTATGAAACTGAAAAAGTTATCTAAATAAATTAGTTGAACGAAAGTGCATTTAAGAGAAAGGTTCATTTCAACTGAATGAATATTTGCGGTCTTAGGATCTTATTGTGGGGTATTTTCAAATTTGGTAAGCAAGAGACTTTGCGAAAGTAATCTAGGAACACCTCTGGCAGTTGCTTAGCAACTAGCAAATAGAGAGATGAGATTCATGAAGGAAAGCATGACCCACGGCTGGACTATCAGCTCATTCCCATCTCAAAAAGGTAATCCGATGGAAGCGATGTACTCAATGTGATATATATATAAGATCCTTTCCAACGTATTGTGTGAACGTCTAAAATCTTTCTGCAACAGAAAGACCTCTGCCAGGCGATGATGGCCGAACTCAGAAATCTTTCAAACTCAGAGACAGCTCTTTCAAACAAGTTCTTGATTTCAGACTGGAGTTTCGCTGTCATGTGACTTCTTCAATATCAAGCTGGGGCCTAACGAACATGGTGCAGAACAGTTGAAAAGGAAGCACGGCAACTGGGAAAGAATTGGGGAGAGCTGAGGCACATTTTCAGAAACCGCACACGATGGCGCGTAAGCTTTGTAGAGGCTCTAGGAGGCACAGTGGAGCCTATAGTAGAAAGAGTAGATAAGTGTAAGCGTGGAAGCAACTAAATGTCGCCGAGTTTATTGATTCTTATCTGGGACCAAGGACAAGTACTCTGGCTTCAAACCTGCATTGTGTTTTACTCTTATAACTTTCATATGGTTTCTTACGAACATTATTATTTGTTTCATGACATTTTTGGATGCAGGGTGACAGAGACTGTCAAGAGAATACTGTTTTCAATTACTCTCTACAATTAAGCAACGTAGATCCGATGGACATTCTTATTAAAGAAGCTAAAAGGAAATAACGTGCCGAAATCATGCCAGTAGAATAACGCGGAACTTACAGGGATGAGTGGAAGTGAATCTAATGTACCACCAAGCAAAAGTTTCTGGGATGACAGGAGACATTTACATCAACATTGGCAGCTAAATTTCTATCTGATTCAGATAGATTCAGGTTCTTATTGGCAAGCTCATCGACATGGCCCAATATGCTCGTAAGCAGTTCTCGATATGGATAATATTAGGTCCGCGCGCATACCCTCCTAAAACAGTGAATTTTTACAAAAAGCTGTTCGCGTACGGAGAATTTTCATAGTTTTTCGCAGAAGAGAGCGCTCACGAGAGAGTAAGAAATTTCTCCATGCTACGAATTTTAGTACATAAAAATTTCTGTGAGCTCGCTTATGAAAACTGTCAAAGCTGTCAAACTACTGTATTTTCAACTTTTTCTTGTTCAACCCGTCAGTTTACTTTTTAGTAATTTTATCTCTCGCTGAGAGAATTTTACCCCCACTCTTCGAAATTTGATAATCTACGAATTGTAGTGCAAAAAGTACGCGAACGGATCTATTATGTTCCATTATCGACGATATTGCAAAGAACCCAACCAGCTGGTGAACATACTGACACAGGATCACCCACTGTAGTCGTGTCAGTAGCTGAGGAAGAGCCAATCCCAGACTTTGAAAGTATAGCAGAGACCCTAAGACGCATAAGGGAATCATACTAAACATACGCATGTAGTCCAAACCCACCAAACAGAAGACTATAAAATTATATATTTCAAGGTTAATAATTTCGCTTTGATTTGCCAACTCTTAATGGTCAACTAAACAATAAAATTCATCCCAAACAATCGGCACGATCCTTCTATTCAAAAGGTTAATCATTCCGCGATTATTAGCCAATTTTTCAAGTTCAAATATTCAAAAAAAAAAACATGATTCAAAGCAAATCAAGCAAAGCAAATGAATTTAAATTAAAACTCATTTGAAACTGGTGAATTATTCATTCTTTTTTAATTATTTCCATTGTCCGTCAGTTGACCATAACAAAGCCGGTTGTTTGGCCAGCTGATGATGATGAAAACACCAAATTGCTTTGTATCTGTCACACATTCTTTGATCCAGTTTGCAAATTTTATTCAAAAGAAAGTGAATTTTTTATGTAAATTTCTATTTTTTTGATAGATTTCGTAACAAACTTTGTTTAGGTTTCTGTGTTAATCGTTCTCTGATCTTTCGGCGACTATTTGGACAACGAAATCTACATGCGAACACCGCAAAGACACACCGAGCATACATACGTCAAATTATTCCAATTTATATTTGCATTTAGTAGGTACAAGCAGTGCTTTGTGCATGCAACAGCCGATCAGATGCAACAGTTTGCCAATTGAGAATGGGTGGTGACTGGCGAGCACTTCAAAGCGTGTGTATGGGTTATGCGACAGCTTAATCGGACTAAATTTTTCATTCAAGTGAGTTTCGCAGAATATTATAATTAGAAGACAACGACATGGTGTTGATGACGATCACACTCTATGATTGCATCTCTGCTGATCGGATCGGAACAGAGCTAAGCTGGTGGAAGTGGTTGGCCTACTAAGAACTGCTGTTCATACACACAGCTGAGGGGAATTATCATAGATACTAGAGATTTTTTTTTTCTCTGAATATGTATTGAGAATTCGTGTCGAGCTTACAATTAAGGAATATCTTAACATGAGAAGGAATTCTCACATTTGTGGCGGGCATATTTGGGGGAATTTCGTAATTTGAATTTAATTGAAGAGACTCTTAGAAATACTGATGTCATATCCGACACAAAGTGTGACAAGAGATACTGAATTCAGCAAACAGTTTTTTTTACATTTTGATTATCTGTTAGCAGTTAGGTGCAAAATGTCCATTACTTGCTACTAACATGATGCAGTATTGCTTTAATCGTTAAATGAATGGGAACACGCAAAGTGTTCAGTAAATGGTTTTGCATTTACGCTGTCAATCTACGTAATCGATTTTTTCAGCTTAATCTGTGGTTGCAATATTGTGGTATACAAGTCTGTAGGCACAATAATGCACCTTCAAATTTCGTTAGTAGTGTAGCAGTAGCGTACAACAACTAAGTAAGCCTCTACTACACTACAAGGAGTTCTGCTACTACATTCAAAACTCCTCAAGAATGACTGTACCAATTTAAAATGCGAGCCATGAGTCCGTATGTCCTACTCATGTCATTATCAGTAAGGCAAACTGTGTTGCTGTTGAATACTTTCAGCAATGTCGTGGCTAAAACTAACTAACTTTGTGCAGAAAAGGAACTGGTTCAAGGAGTAAGAGAGTGACTCACCTCACTTTATACATCAACACCTCCCACAAATGGCCAGCTGCACCCTTTCTAGAGCAGCTTTCTCCTCTAATCTGACCTGACTTCTGCAACTTGGGACGAAATCCGAACATCTTCAAAAATCAAACTTATACTGAATTTATATTTAAGATATGTGCGTCTGCCTCTTTCCGTAGTAAAAGATTGGTCGAGACTAGGGTAAAGTCTACACTAGCTTATAGCTTGGGCCAGCGATTTAGCTTTACCTAAATCACTTTTGGGAATTGTATGAATGTAATGTATCACCACGAGCTATGTATATGGTCTTCCACCTGTGAATTTCCATAGAAAGAAATAGAATAGGCTTTTCATAAACTACTAGTTCAATCGTGCGAATATAGCAAAGCAAAGCATTTCAATATGTTCTCGCATTACAGACATTAAAGGAATTGCAAAAAGAATACACAAGCTGGAAGTCCATAGCTAGTTTTCATACAGTTTTCCTAGAATTACATAATAAAATATATTCTAAGAAATATTGCGGTATGCATTAATGCGACTGTAATAAAGGGTTTTCCAATAGGGACTTGACAGCTTTTTCACTAATCATCAAACTGTCACTTTCAATTTATTCAGTAAGCTCAACTTTTTTATCATGGTTAAGTACACGACCGAGCAACGTCTACAAATTATAAAAATTTTCTAACGACATTCGGAGTCGGTGATCGCAACTTTAGGAGCGTTTACTCCAATTTTCGGTCGAAATTCTCGCAGGCAATAACAAGTTTAGTGCAAAAATTTGAGTCTACATATTCGTTGTGTGATGTTGCCGTGTCAGTGAGGTCAAAGTGTCGAAAATATCGCCGCCGTTCATGCGTCCGTAGAAAAAGATCCAAATCAGTCAATTCCACGAATTGGGCATCGCTCAGACCACATTCAGGCGTATTCTGCGTAAAGATCTTAGTTTACACACATACAAGATCAAGCTGACTCAAGAATTGAAGCCAATTGAAGGCCAAGATGATGAATTTTATCGCAAAATCATCTTCAGTGACGAAGCTCATTTTTGGCTCAATGGGTCCAACGAACAGCTTTATATGAGAACGGGCACAATACGAAGGAGAAAGTGGCAGTGGATTGGACACACCCTGCGACGCGAAGACAATTCCATTGCGAAATACGCCATGCAGTAGAATCCGCTCACCCAAGCAGGCAGAACAGCGGGACGCCCTAAGCAAACGTGGCGCAGAACAGTCGAGGAGGAATCGAGCTCTTTAGGAATGAGTTGGAGAGAGCTCAAACGCGTTGCAGAAGTACGAACAAGATGCCGCGCAGGCGTTGTTTACGCCCTATGCCCCCCAAGGGGTTAAAGGACCTAAGTATGTAAGTAAGTTGCTATCCTAAGTAAATGCTTCTGTTTGTACGAATCACGAAAAGCTTCAAAGGAATAATATATTTTTATTACGATTTTTATGATTTTTATGGTAGATATGGTAGAACATTAGAAAGAGCCAATGGCAAAGATATATTTCGTTTCTGATAAACAAAATGATTCATGATTCTTTGCAATGATATCATCAAACTATTAAAATCCCCAAATAGAATGAATTTCGTGCGTTGAATAGTTAAGTCGCTAATGATCCATTACTTCTTATAAAATTGATCAAAAAGTTAGTTTAATTGTTTATTGGCTAAAATAAAAATATTCGCAAGTAAGTACCGAAGCTAGATATGTATGTATAAGCAAATGCGCAGGGTTCCTCAGGGGTACGCGATTTAAAGGCTTTAAAGTTTCTCCAATCCTTTGAGATCTCTTTGTGTGTATCAAAGAAAGGGTGAACATCCCATGTAAATCTGTAGTACACGGCATGCAGCTGCGAAAAACTAGCTTAAGTAGTTTGGTTTAGGTTTTCTGCAACTGGGGTACGTCTTTCTTGATTGTATATAGCGAGTGGAGCAGAGTTTTGTAAATAGAGCTAAGAAAAGAGGCTCCAGACAGCTCTTACACCGGTTACATATCTTTGAGGCTACCCTGAATGTCTTACAGGAATTTGCATCAAGTTCTCGTAGGAAACATAGAATATCTTGAGCAAAGAAACCATTATGATACGTTCATGGCGGTAGTTTAATCCACTGCAAGGAAATGACATTCATAAGCTAGAGCAGCGTTCAGCTAGAATTTTATACAACCACAGCTAGTCAACTTTGACACATAGCCAGATGGTGCTAAACTCCCGAGTGCCTTGGGTACCCTACTAGATGCGATTTTAGCTAAATAGCAGTTCACTATGTAGGTTTTACACTTCAACCACAAGGATTCAAAGATGATGATGACAAACAGATGTTACTACTACACTGATACCACAAAACCTATCTTTCCTACGAAAAGAAACCAAGCTCAAGTTCACTTCAAACTTCAAACTTTACACAGTCCTTGCGGCACATTGACCCTTCATCATTCACACATCTTCAAGTCGTTAGATAATCCAATCGAGTTATTCAATCTTGTAAAGTTTCACTTGAAAATTTGGCAATCTTCCACCTTTCACTTGCGATGTTTAGCCAAAATAAAATTTTGTCAATTGCCAAATCCTTAAGTTACCCGTTTTGTTTGTTTACATAAACCCTCACTCGGGTTGCGTTCACACACTCAAAACAAAAGCTTACGTCGACTCCTCGACTTAATTAATGACAGTTGATAGGTAACTATACATTTTTTTTGATTTCTCAGTTCTCTCTTTACAAAATCGGAATGCAACGTGACCGGACTAACAAATCGATTTCATACGAAAAACTCCAAACAGAATTCATTGCACGGATGGCCCAAAAAAAGACAGAGCGCTCAACGACCGCGTACTTGAGCGCAGTATGTCATCCAACGTGCCTTGACTAAAAAGAATTGCTAAACCAAAGAACGTGCAGTTGATATGACCAAAATTGAACCGTTGGTTTGTTGTTTTTTTTTTCTTTTTCTTTTCATCTATACTTCTTCTAAGTACATACATGCACCTGAGCCGCAAAAGTCTAGGTAAAAGTCCTCCTCTCGCTGGCGAAAGAGAAAACTGTCCCAGTTAAATGGCTCAATAGACGAGGCCCAGTTTAGACCAGAAAAACATCGTCTTCTTGTCCAAAAAAAAAGTGGTAGGAGTAAAAGATATCGATGCTGAAGATGATGCTAAGAGAGTACAACTAGTAAAGAGCTCAAAGACAACGTTTTTGTGTGTGGCACTCGTAAATCACAATAAAAACAAACGAAAGAATTTCACTTTTATCACCAGATACACACGCACAAGATTGAAGATACTTTTTTCAGACAAATGATCGCGCGCTTAATAGCGCATTCTAATACTTTGAGTAAGGTTTTGTAATTTTTCTTTTTTGCGCTCACAATAGTGGATAAATGCAGAGCTCTATAATCACTCTTGGTTTTTTCCCGGTTAACCTCAATCAAACTGTAGGTCCATACACCGACGCGTTGCGCGATAAACTGGCAATAGCAAGTGATTCCATGCAATCGCTGCCGCCGTTCCATAGGTACAATCAACTACAACCGCAAAGAAGAAAAAAAAAAAAAAAAAAACATTCAAGCGATCTTTAATCTTTAGCTCTCTCTCTGTGTTGAGTGAATAGCAGAGGCCTGTGAGACCGGCTTTTCAGTACAGACAGTGTTTTGAGTTGGACTTTCTACGCAATATGCCATGCGAGACACTCAACTCACAATGAAAGTCACTCGAATGTGGTGAGAGACCATGTGGCTTCCCAACCGATAGTAAGTATGCTAATGCTAGCGGGTATAGTGCACTTTATTTAAATCATCAAGAGCGCTTTGATAACAAGAGAATACAGTGTGATTAATGGTTGGCCATGATTAAGTTATTAGGTGGGCGGCTGTGTAGGTTCTCTATCGGCTGGCGGGCATAGTATTCTGGCTAATGATTGATTCAACTTTCTGTCTGGCTGCACGGGTGGAAAAGATTAATATTTTAGGAAAACGTGGAACAAAGCCCTAAACGTAGGTTAAGGCATTTTCTCTAAAGCCCTGGGAACATCGGGATCAGTCCGACTTCCAAACAATACCAGTGTCTTCCAAGTGGAGGACGCGACAACAACGAGTTTGACGTAAGTACAATAGCACATAATACAAAGTTAGAATACGAAGTAACGCTCTTCTTAGAGAAGACTTATAAACCAGCAAGATGATGCTCGATATCAAAGTCAGATCAAAGCAACTCCTTTTTAAATATCGCACTTAGTGTACTCGTGCTTGAAACTGGGAGACAAACGAGGAAAAGAATCAAACACCAGGTAGAATTTCATAGAGACACGTGTCGCCATAAGGAAAAAATCCCCTCCCACCATCGTGGGAATAATCACGGGATACGAAACTATGCGGTGCCAAATGAAGAATCTATGCCTCTCTATGTCCTATTCCCCAATAATCGAGAAACAAGCATCTGCGAAGACACTTCTAGAACGACCTAGTGGAGATTTCCAGTATGCCAATGGAAATGACAATAAAATTCAGGTTACAGGTGGCGGACAATCGGTCTGCAGATATGCAGGTTAGCTGGGAATAACTAATAAGCAGCCCCCGATCAAGAGCGGCAGAGAAGAAGGGTGCGGCTGAAAAGGGCACAAGAACCCCTGCGAACTTTTTGCGACAAACCATCTTCAACTGTGTGCTAACCTGCCTCCTGGCCCTCGGGCAAGGAAATAGCACCGTGGGAGTCCATAGATCCACAGATATCAGCCATTGGAACCTACTTGACATTACGACTGAGCCCTATAAAGTTCGTAATTATGGCATACTGGAAAAACGTTTCAAAATGATTGACATGTGGCCTAACGTTTGCAGTATTGTGTTACCTGAGTAATCAGGAGTGAAGTTCTGTCGAAATGGCTTTCAGGCTAATGCTGCAAGCGCCCCCGTCCAGTTAAAACCTTGGCAGGCCTCAAAGTACGTTCAATGCTTCGTCGCCATTAAGTTGATGGTGTAGGTTCAGATGTACCATTCCTGGTTAGCCAGGAACCCCATAAGGGTTTGTGTCAACCCTCGCATGGCCTCACTGCATGCATAGACAGCCATGAGATCGCTAGGTGACTTCACACCCGAGCATTGATAGCGGCTCTGAGTGGGGACCCAATAGAAATGACAACAGCAAACGATCAAAATCAAAATCAAAACCCAAAAGGGGAACACGCTATTAGCGGTGAGAACCCCTTCCGGAGGAGCTCAATTATGCAAAGGTCGTCAGTCAGAGAGCTACCAACTCCCCAAAGGAGCCCTGAAAAAGATGAGACTGTGTTGGATTCAAACACACAGCTCTCAGTCTTCCATAGGCTAGGGGAGCAAATAAAAACGCTGGTGGAAATGCTGGATGGAAAAAGGCGCTCCATCCACCAGTCAATTCGAGATGCATAAAGGCGCTCTATGAGCTTTCAGCGACAAGGTCAAAGAAGTCATTCGCCTCGCAAACATCCCCATGGCTGAAGACGGCCACGGGGCCCAAACGAAAGCCCGAAGCCAGCAGTGAGTTCTTATGTTCTCAGCGCTCCCAGTCGTAACGAGCAAAGCACTCCGTGTGGAAGTGGAGTCCAAGAAGGACAAAAAAAAGCCGGGAAAGAGGCAAAGGCCAAGCCCAAAAGAAGCGATAAAGCGACGAATGATGAGAAGGCTATGAAGAGCCTAAAATCTGGCAGTGTGATGAACAACGAAGAGGCAATAGGCGACGGCAGTGCCTGGTCGAAAGTTCATAAAAACCAAAAGGACCAAACGAAACAAGGCAAGACAGCCAAAGTAAAACAGCGACCTAAAAAGTCCATATAGGCCCTTATTTCACTTGGTCCTTTAATTTACAAAGCAAGCAGAGGTGGACACCTATCACATTTTTCTCTAGCTTAAACAGTGTCTCCAACACTGAACTTTATGTTTGTAACTACTTTAAAAAAATACTTAACCTCTAAATTTCCAAAACACTATCATTTGATTTGCATATTTGCTTAACGATTATAAAATAATTAAATTACAAGAGCGTTAATCAAATTTGCGGCTTCCAACTGTGCCCTCATTTCAACTGTATATATGTCTACCCCACACTGTGATTAAGCTAAACAAACAAATCATCTACACTTTTTGTTTAATCATTTCAACCGCAAACCAAAGTCAACCAACAAATAAATTTCATTCCCCCCCACAGTTTTTGTTGCAAAAATATAAAAGTTAATAACCTTAAACAATTCCGTTTGTTGACAATGTCAATTTCCCACCAAGCTTTGTATCTATTCGTACTGAGCTACCAGTTTAGATACATGCCCGATGTCTCTATTAGCACTTCGTGTCGCGAACAAGTTCATCGTCTTCGGTCCATTGGAGCCATCGCGCCATTCCGATGAGCATCATTGATTATGATTCAATAGATTTCTCTCGTTTCTATACACACAGTGGGTTATTGTTGTTGTCACCAATTGTGAATGAATGTTCTTTTTGTGGCTTCCGAAAAGAGATATGTATCTTGCATTTTCTTGTCTAGGAGAGTTCTACTTAACCCTTGTGTCTCCACCTAATTAAAATTCGTCTTGTCCACACCCGGCACACCCGGGTGTACACATACAAAATGCATGGTCGTATGGAGATGACTGAAATAGGGCGAAAGTTAACAACGAATATACATGCAAAAAAAGAGTATGACACATTTGGCTTTTGTTATTGTTCAATTTCTTTTATTTATTGTAAGTATATTATGAAAAATACTAATGAAGGGGAAAAATAAACAGCAAACAAAATTTTCTAACACTTAGCGCAGGTAGTATATATATAGTAGTAGTAACTGCTGCGTAAAAAGTGCGTACACCCGGGTGTGCCAAGTGTATATTATAATGAAATTAGGCTTGAACACCTTCTAACTCAAATTGTATTGGCCCGAAACACACGCATACATGCGCAATATTTTCGAAATATAGTAGCCGAGAGGTACTGAGCTCTACAGCGGGCAAAAATGTGAAGAAGTATATGTTATGATGCACTCTTACACAGCAAGCACACCCGGGTGTACTGGTGTAGACACAAAGGTTAACCTAAATATGGGTCAACTTACTTTTGTTCGCCATCTTGATCGGTGTATGAGCTTGAGTAGAATCCAGACAATCCATTGAGGGAGCCACGGAAACTGATTGACACGGTGTATGGTGTGTAGAGTTGAAGGACTTCACCAAATTCGATGATCAGCAGTTGACGCACTGGATCTGTGTAGTAATCCTTAATTCTGATACGCATCCGAGCCATGACTTGTAGTACGCTGACGCCGGAAATTTCCAAGTCCTTTGAATGCAAAGCCAGGACATTAGATTCCCTATCCATATCAACGCCAATTGTAACAGTTCCCTCGTAGGTACCAGCCTTAAGGTCGGGATTGAGGTAGAGTTGATATTTCCATGGACGTGCATGATTTGGCAGACGATAAATGATCTATATGAGAAGAAGGGAAATGGTGAAATTAATTTAATTAACGCTTCCTAGTACCTAAAAAGTAGTAAAAAAAAAATTAAGTAAAATCCTTAGTACCAAGCGGCCATTCGCGATTAAGGAATTCTTCTGTGCACCAGCAGTTTGCAAAGGAATACTGACCACATCATCATCAAGCTGCTGTTCAACAAAAACTTCGAGATCCACATTTCCTTCAGGACAATCTGAACCTTATTATTTGATCCGGAAACTTCTACACAGACGGATCTAAGCTAGATCGCAGCAGAAAGTCAAGCTCCGATAAAATTCCTGGATTCAGAGCCCTTCTACTCTAGAACTGGCATTATTTGCTCGACAAAAGATGGCGGGACAATTAAAAATTCATCAGATTTGGGTGCCTGGGAAGAGGTAATTGTATGATCGACCAAATTCTCAGCCGTGACACAGTTATTCACCAAAAAAAGGCATATCAATATGAGTCATCTCGAGACACTTTGAAATGTTCATTGAGTTTGGAAACAATTAACTCATTTTTGTCGAAGCTACATGGATCCCAAGCTTTTTCAATCCAAAGGAAACTAAACCTAGGAGAATTTCTTCAGCAAATTCCTAGTCAGGAACCACATAGATTGGGTGTAAATTGAAGATTGCAATCCAAAGATTCTAACCTAATCTGATCTTAACTATTTCAAAACGTTTCCCGTGAAAAGTCACCTTCAAAAATTATTATGGTCAGAAAGTTACATGCTTACCATCGTCCGAACGCCATCTTGCAATAATTGATTCGGATTACCGAGACACTACTGTACATACAATCACTGATTTTTTTTATAGGCTTTTCTTCTTGTTATTGGTAAATAAAATTGAATTTTTACCAACTCTTGTAAAGCACAAAGTACAAATAAATAATAAAAATATGTCAAAATAGTTAATCACTTTAATGGAGCTATTAAAATGCTTTGTTTTACGTAAACCGTAAACCACTCGTTGTAATTGAAGTTTAAGAAGATAAAACAATTAAGATAACGGTATCACATTTATTGGATATCAGCTTATATCACGATAAAACAATAAATCGAAGTCTCAATTTGTTTTTCAAATAATTTACAACACAAGTTATAAAAAACTTTGTTTGTTTTTTAACATCCATTTCCTTGTTCAACTGTTGTTAGTTCCGTGGTAGTTGTTGGAATTGTAAAAGTCGGCAAGGTTCCAATTCCCATGGTAGTTCTAGTAGTTTCAGGAGTGGAAGTCTCTGAAGTCGTTTCAGGGCCAGCAGTAGTTGGTGTTTGTTCAGAAGTAGACGGATCTGAAATTCCTGAGCTCGTTTCAGGGCCAGCAGTAGTTGGTGTTTGTTCAGAAGTAGACGGGTCTGAAATTTCTGAACTCGTTTCAGGGCCAGCAGTAGTTGGTGTTTGTTCAGAAGTAGACGGGTCTGAAATGCCTGAACTCGTTTCAGGGTCAGCAGTTGTCGTAGTAGGTGTATAATTTGGTGCTGCTGTTGAGGCTAAAATGTTTTCCAGCAATTCCAATTTATTTTCGACATCATTCAAATTATCTTGTAGATCGGCATTTTGAACTGCTAAAACAATAGTTGAAATCACAAATGCCGTCGCAGTTAATCCCATGACAACACTTATTGTGACCGAAGTGAGTCCTTCAAAAAAAAATGTTATGGTCAATTGGAAAACCGACTTTTTGCAATTCGAAGTACGTATAAATATTTACCAAGAATTGCCATAGTTTTATAGAACTAGAAGTTGACTGCGCTGAAAGTGGATACTAACTAAGGCCGTATCAGGAGGTGTTGGGCCCATTAAAAAACAAAAATTCCTAATCGGATAAATAAAATTTATCGAAATAGTCAATTTTATTGCACAAGATACACACTTTTTACAATCCGATATGAAATCATAGCTCAAGTATGATTCAAGTACTTTTGGATTTTGGTTGAACTTCAATCTTAAATTATGTTGTTCAATAAATTATTGATTTAGCGTAGTCATTGTTTTTGTTGTTTTATATACCTAGAAACATATTGAGACTGCCAAAAGGTGTCAGAATTTGCCAAATTCTTATCAAATTGAATGCCGGCAGCCACTTGGAAAATCTTTTGGAAAACAGCAAATGATACAAAAACAGATTGACAGCAGCAGAGGATGAACTCGTTGAAAAGCTTTTTGATCTTAGGAAAAATTTGGTTTCTTGTTTTTTAAATTGGTTCTTTGTATCAATTTTTCTTTCTGCGAGCTCAGGTAATTTACGAGTGACAAAAGACAGCCAAGATCCAAAATTACTAAGCACGGATCTACTGTCGTAGAACGAAAAGCCTCTGTTATGGTCCCCATCGACATTCTCGGCAAAGATATGCAAATGATTTAACTTAAAGATTTGTCAAGCAGAAAGAGACTTGTACATGACAAGTGGTTTGCAACGCTTAAAGTGATCCTAACAAGCCCGCAGCTTATAATAAGTGGCTACTACAGATCGTACAGCATAAGTTGCTGACCAGATCTGTCAAATGATACCTATCGTCAGCCTTTTCGAAAAAATGAAAGAAGAGTCCAGGATGTGGATAAGGCTTACATATTCTCAACTGAAAGTTGGCCTGCAAAAACAATAGGCCAGACAGCAACCATCCATCTACATTTGAGCTTGTTTCAACTATGTTGGGCTTATGTCTCCACTAATCTGGAAAACCTTCGCTTTAATATGACAGAATATTGTCGATGAATTTTCAAGAAATGGTTCAGATCTATTTCGATCAATGATCGTCACTCAGCACTCAATCATACTCTGTGCTATTGGGCACCTATAGGCACATATGTACAACAACGACAAGTCTCTTACGAAATACGTATAACGTATGCCTTAAAGTATACATAGATCTTTTAGTCTCAAAAAATAAGCCATACATTGAGTATTTTTGTAAATTGTGGCACACTACTGGAATTATGTTGATTTCCATTGGCGATTCGACTTCTTCGGAGAATAATTGTCTATGGCATGGCTCTTCTGGGGTGCAACTGTTGCCGGACGTATGTATGTAAATAAGAAATCCGTGGCATTCTAACCGCACACGTCCGTCCCCCAGAAGAAAGACTATAGACAACTTACAACCGTGTGACAGTTCTGATGTAAAAAGTTTGCTCTCTGCAATTACAATAGACTAGTTCTGTCTGAGTCCTCCAGTGAAGTTTTTCATATCCCGATGAAAGTCGAAAAGGGTCACATCGCTTCGGAACTATTGCCAATATATGAATAGAGTCTTAAATATTCCACCTAGTAGCTGAACACTCTATATCTACTCCATGACCATTCATCACCAACGATCGATAAAATATAATTTGACAACTTTCCGATAAGGTTTGGTCGCAAGTCACTAAGCACTTATGTCAGAACAATTAGTAACTAATTGACGAAATTGATTACTTACACACGATACATGCCAAATTATTGCAATAAAGATTAAAAAGATAAAATAATAAAGATTTAATCGCTGTAGTCAGTCGCAAACTAGTCATATCTTCTGGATGCTAACTGCTAAAGAAGCGGCAAATATCAATCGGACACTATTAATCGGTTAGTTGCTATAAAATATTTATTTAATTCCTTAACATTTGTAATAGTCTACTTTGCCCCTTAGCAAGTGTCAACACTTCAGGATCAATAACTTGGGGTAGTTCATTTTCCTGGCCCATGGTTGTCCTTTCAGTTGAACTGGTCGATGGTGTTGTTGGATAATTTGGTGGCAGAGTAGAGACTAG
Source organism: Chalcosyrphus nemorum (assembly GCA_949716465.1). Classification (NCBI taxonomy): domain Eukaryota; kingdom Metazoa; phylum Arthropoda; class Insecta; order Diptera; family Syrphidae; genus Chalcosyrphus; species Chalcosyrphus nemorum. Next base: position 14,118,402 of record OX454333.1, on the reverse strand, counting down.
CAGCCCCTCCATTAAATCCAATTTATTTTGTGCATCTGTTAGACTATTTTGTAGATCATTCTTTTGAACTGCCAGAACTACAGTTGAAATGATAAATGCTAACGCGATCAGTCCCAAAATGATGCTCAAGTGCCGTGAGGTAAACGCTTAAATAAAGACGACAATCTATTTGTTTTATTACACTCTTGTAAGTATTTTTTTTTTATTTACCAAAGCTCTTTTCGAATGCAGCCATTTGTGCAAGAATTTCAAACTACCTTCACAGAAAGTCGATGTCAACTAAGTCGGGACCTTAGATTGCATAGACCATGAGACCCATTTGGCAAATGTTATCGGATAATTAAAATTTATCGATATCGCGCCGATTTTATTACTCAGAACGTACCGAAGTATCCATTCTTTATCAAATCGTATCAGTACAAGTACCTACTTTTCATCTATTTCAAGTTCAATACTTAACTACTGGCGATGATGTTGAAGGAGGAATTAATTTGACATTACGTTGACCAATATACCAACTTAAAGTCGAATAAGTCGTGCGATATGATTAGGATGTTTAACATTGTTGATTGAACTATGTGAATCTGTCTATGTATCATAACAAGTTATAAGTCATCTTATGCTGCAAATTAATGCTATAAAACGTGCATTCATACATATTTGGCTCAAAATGAAACAAAACATAAGTATTATGGAACTTCAAGATCCTCTTGTGTTACCGACAAACCAAAAATTTATCTATCCAAAATATTGGGCAGAACGTCACTGTTGATAACTATAATTTCGAGGTACTTAAGGAGTTCACCTACCTCGGAGCAAATATTAATCCTACAAATGATACCTTTGTAGAGATCCGACGAAGAATAGCCCTAACAAACCGTTGCTACTTCGGTTTGGCAAAACAACTGGGTCCTAACTTGACGGAGCAAATTAATGCTCTATAGAACGCTCATCTTACCAGTCCTGCTGTATGAAGGCGAGTGCTGGACGACAAGTAAGAAAGCTGAGCAAATATTGGGCACCTTCGAGCTAAAAATAGTCCTTCGAATATTAAGTCCCCTATGCTAGGAAGGTGAATGGAGGAGAAGATACAACCGTGAACTCTATGAACTGTAAAATGAACCAAAAAGCCAAGATACGCAGACTACATTGGCTCGGCTACATCGAGCGAATGGACAACAATGCTCCAGCCAAGAGGATCTTTGAATCCCAGCCCCAGGTTCGAGACGGAGAAGAAAACCTAACCTCCGGTACGGATCAAGCTGTCGCGGATGCCAGAAAACTTGGCCTTCACAACTGGAAGCAGCGTGCCCGTGACTGCAGAGGATGGAAGACTACAATATCTCAGGCATGGACTCTACAAGGGTCGGGAGCCCTTTAAGTAAGTAAGTATAGTATTTGGGGCTCGAAAAAACTATACCCACTTATAATTACTTAGACAGAGAAAGACACTGCAACCACAACGAGCGACAGTTTGCAGGATTTCACTTTGACATTTTGCTCCTCCAAGCTGGGTACATAATCACTTTTCCAATAAAATCGAATGTAAGTTTCAATCACACAACTGTAATCAACGGCCGCAGCCATTGTGTAGATTTATTCTCAATTTTTTCGTTGTTAATTGTATGACAGGCTCCACAAAATTTGTACTCCGAAGGAGTGATCGATACAGCAACTATTACCAACTCTTGGCCTTTTGTTCATTCACACGTATTCACAAATGAGACAATTAAGACTCCTCCTATCTTATTCCATGGGTGGCAAGGAAATGGAGAGACATAGACGAACCCAATTAGACAGTAATCTTCGGGACGTTTGACATATTAACTCCTCCATGCAAAAAACCACCCAAAAATGTATTTGCATTTTGACGTTTTAGCAACGGCATAACACAATTATAGGGCTTGCACACACAGAAGTTCATAGTGGTTGTATAATTTAAGCTCCGCCTATTTCAGGAAATGAGCGACAGGGAAAGTGCGAGCTGACTGTTAACTTCGTTTAAGGCACTAATTTTCTAAAAAAAATATTGTACACATTCAAAAAAGAGAAGGAAACACACATGTACTTATGATGGTTAAAACCTGACAAAATTAACTTGGATTATATGTACATAATGCCAGCAAGACAGATTTACGTGCCATACAAGCCGTCCAAAAATCGATGTTTTAAGGACTAAGTTTTTTTTATCATGTAATCAGACTTTAGGTTCGGTCGCGTACTTTTTGCTCTAAAATTCGTAGATTATCAAATTTCGAAGACTGAGGGTAAAATTCTCTCAGAGAGAGCTAAAACTACAAAAAATTAAACGAACGGGTTGAACAAGAAAAGGTTGAAAATACACAGAAATTTTTTACACTTAAATTCATAGCATGGGGAAATTTCTTACTCTCTCGTGAACGCTCTCTTCTGTGAAAAACTACGACAATTCTCCGTACCCGAACAGCTTTTCGTAAAAATTCGCTGTTTTAGGAGGGTACGCGAACGGAGCTTTTATGGTAATGTTACGTGGTCTGAGGGGAGTTACGATTTAACACCGTTTGACTTTCATTTTTGTGGAGTCGATGTCATATTGAAAATATGGCAATTAGCCATAACATTTGTTTTTCGCGGTAGCCATTTTAGTGAGATGATTTCCGATAGATAATCAGAAATTTTATCCTCTTATATGAAGCAAAAATCTTAAAGGAATATTAAAGGATTCATTTATAGCCATTTTAAAAATAAAAGTAATAAGTTTTTGGATTCAAAAAACAATTGTTTGAACTCTTCCATTTTACAAAAACCAAAACAATTATATCGCGTTTAAGATACTGGGATTTAGTCATTCTATTAATATGTCTTAAGGAACAAAGACTGAATTTTCCTTAAGAACAAATTTGTAAAACGCTATCTCATAAAAGTCAACAGGACAAAACGTTCATTTAAAGAATATATTACTTCCCAATTTCCAGAAAAGAATTTGAAAAATTCATGTAATTCACTTACCTCGCTTGGAATTGGAAAATCAGGGTTTTGAGTAGTTGTTGGCTCGGTTATAGTAGGCCAAGGAAATTCTGTGGTGGTAGTAATCGGTGGGTCAATTGTGGGCGGAGTAGGCACTGACGGAGTAGGCGATGACGGTGTAGGAGCCGACGGAGTCGGAGTAGGCACTGACGGTGTAGGAGCTGACGGAGTCGGAGTTCCTTCACCAGGATTGGTGGGAGTAGTATCACCAGGATTTGTCGGACCTGTAGGAGTTGTAGGAGTTGTTGGACTTGTTCCTTGTGTTGTGGCTACAGTAGTAGTATCAGCGCCATTCAATTTATCTAGTGCATCATCGAGCTCATCTTGCAGTTCAGATTTCTGAACTGCCAGCACAATTGTAGACACAGTAAATGCAATTGTGGCTAAGCCGAAAAATATCGCCAAACTTTTGGCGGTGAATACTAATTTGAAAAGAAACATAACAATCATATAACACTTCACAAAAAATAGCAAAAAAAAAAGTATTAGTTTATTTACATTGCATCTTGCTGAATGGAGAATTTCTTTCTTTGAAAAATAAAAAATCACTAAATTAGATACTTGAACTTAGGAACTTTCAGTCATGTTTTGACACAACAAAGCCAGCTTTCAACCCTTTTGCAAGAGAAACCAAAGCGAAACTGATTCTTAAACTATAATTTTGAGCAACGATTTCGATTTTGGAATTGGATCAATAAAAAGATATCGCATTTGATCATAGCCTTATCGATATGACACGAGCATATGAACAAAAAATATTGAATTTCCCCAGTTTATATTCCCATTATTTCAATTTATGATAAATTATATTGGACTTATAAAAAACTGGTGCATAGAGATTGGAGAGAACTCGTCAGAATGTCCAATAAGTTATTGCTTTATACATTTACAGGATAATGAGTGTTGTTCTTTTTATATATTCCACTTTTCTGTGATATAATTCTGATTAAATGACTTTTAAGAATCGTATGATTGATGATCGTTGTAAATTCGTGGTATAGTATTAGAATTCAGCATATAAATTCCGGGTTTTTTTTTTCTAAAATTGTCGGCTTGTAAAATGGAAAATATTTATTTTTTTAAAGGCCTTTGCGGCTATCAGGAAATATTTAAGATGGTCATTGCTCATTGATATTATATAACTTTTGTTTAGGTTTTTTTTGTTCAGTTATGGACCTACAGGGTGCACGTTATAGTTTGTGACACGCCTTGTCCAAATCTTAGTATAATCTAGTAACGCACTGGCATTGCAGAGAATCCTCTCATTGGCCGGTGAATTCTTTTTTATTAATTCTTATCCAGGATCACATCCTAGCGGAGATTGCACTTTAAGCACTGTCATGTTTTCCATTGTCATAAGAAGTATTGATCAAAGCCTTATTCCTATTTAGCATTCATAGATCATATTAAAGCCATCTGGACGTTAGACAAGACAATCTTCAAAGATGTAAACCGAGAGAAAGCTTTGCGACATCATATGCCAATGTATTGACTTTTATTGAGCCTATTGAGTGTTGTAAAGTAAAAAGTCGACCACTATGCACCAGGACATCGTTTTGTACATACATAGCTCCTATTTATCCATACTCTGCATTCGCTACCATTGCTCCTATTCAACAGCATTGCCCTTATTGACAACAGCGCGGCGACAATATGGTTCGAGTTGCACTGTCAAAAGGTCGATAAAAGTGTCCACAAAGGATTCCTTCCCATCAAACACATATTTCTAGCAACCAGTTTTTGTAGCGCAGCCTTACATGGTATCTATCTATCATACGTTTTAGTAGGTAGTATGCCAGATAAGGGGCTCTAAAATTCTCCAAATCTTAGAGTTTCTAATTATCTAAGTTCCATCGGGGAACTGCGAATCTGCAGAGTATTCTTGAGACGAAGACAAGTAGTGTATTCGTGCCTGATGAGATGTTGGTGGATTATCCGTAGCCCAAATACTGCAGTTTTGATTACCTAAAATGTTATTAAAATGTGAGTCCAAATTTTCATCGGCTTCAATCATTGAACAAATATGGGCAATGTGTCCGGCAATAGCTCAAGTTGTGCCAAACGTATCCTTGTTATCGGCTTTGGGTACGAGTTAAGTCGCTTACCACATTTTGTTGTTGAAAACGTTGAAAACAATCAGACGACTAATAGTTAGTATCAAGCTCTTCAAAATATTGATGATACAGTGAAGTCTCACTTATATGAACTCTCAGTTATATGAATTATTCCAATATATGAACCACAGAATTTTTGTACTGGAATTCAGTTATATGAACTGATACTCTTATAAATGTACTGCAGTGTCATATAAGTGAATTTGTGTTGAAATTTTTCTAAAGTAAAAACAGTTATTTTGTCTAGACAGATTTTTTTACGTTTTATTTTACTTATTTGTATTTGGAGGCAATGAAAGCTCTTAACACACTGATGGATTGGGCTTCAGAAAATGAGCGTCCTTACGAAGAACTACTGATGCTGAGAAAAATGCGTGAAGGAGCTATTGAACTTGGATTTAAAAAAACTGTTCAAACAAAAATATCCAACTTCTTCAAACGAGTTTAACTCAACAAAATTAAAATGAATTATTTTCTGTATTGTAATATGTAATTTATTTTCATTACATTAACCGTTTCAATAAAATATATTTTTTGCTACATAGTTCCAATATATGAACTTTTCAGTTATATGAACTAGCCCAACAATCATTAGTTCATATAAGTGAGACTTCACTATATATGTAGATCCTACATCATAACCGTTAACCGTTCCTTTCGTTCTTGTATATCTTTATTTGCCATTTCTTTTGAAAACAAAATAATAATTAAGCAGACTAACCATAACGGGCATTTCACGCCACCCTGTACATTATGTCATACTTAGGAGTATCACCAATATAAAAAGACTGAAAGTGCTATGAATTAACGAGAATTAATCAGTTCGTTTCCTGCCTTTAGGCTAAGTAGATTGAAGTACTAAACCAGCTTGATTCGATATTTTGATCCGTGTTCCGCGAAAAGTTCAGAAATCAAGTAGCTACGAGTAGACGACGAATTTTCGACTCATGCGTTTCTTTTCTTCTTTTTCATCGACTCATGCAAATATCAATTTTCTTCAGATTGGACTGAAGTGATCGACATTATATCAAAATTTGCATTGTGCTGAAAAAACGGAGTATATACATGGGTACTGTGAGCGTGATAGTTCTGCCACCTGATCTGTAGGGAAACTCCAAGGCTCCAGGCTAATTGTTAGCTCATCGATATATGCTTTGTTGTCCACACTCACTGACATTTGGCGAAGATCCATTAAATGTACGTATTCTGTCGACATGGTGGACAAGGTCCATAGAATACCTCCATTTACTGCCAACAAAGCAGAAATTAACACATCACCAATAAGAACGACATGAGTGGAGGATGCACACTGCACTTAGAACTTCTTAAGGCAGTATTTCTTTAAGGATAACATGGAATATTTAGCCTTGATTATTGCTATTATCATATTTTAAGTTGAACACTTCTCCTGATGTATAGATCATACCAAAATAAATCTCGATTAAGACTACTGAACGCTTTTTCAAAACCAATAAAACCTGGGTAAAGTGCGTCTTCTAGGAGTTCTTGGATTCGTTGCATGATAATTCTACTTCTTTCCTCAAATTTCGTACTGCATTAGGTTGCCCTTTTAGGAATCTTGACAGTAATTTTCTTTTTTCACTCAACCGCTGCCAGTGTCATAGTAGAAACACATTGACACAGCACCAGTAACAGCAACTTTGACAACCGTGGGGAAATTTTTAGAACCAATGCTCTTCAATCTAACTGAACAAATTGACCAAAGCAACAGCAACTTCAACTGTAGACCCAAGTCCTAACTCTGCTGCTGAAGTTGAAGTTGTTGTTGGTGTTAGCGTGCTCAGTCTGTTGTGTTGCATTAAAAAATACGTTGTGTGCTATTGTCGTTGCTGTGTTTAATGTGTTTCACACCACAACATCGGTCTTTTTGTGTATGCTGTTGAAGTTGCTGTGTCAATGTGTTTCTACTATCAGGCTCACACGCTGTTCTTACTGGCTCTTATAGTACGAACTTGGGTTTTTTTTTCGTCAAACATCTCAGCCTGACTTTGGTGCATACTGTTGTGAATACTTGGTACCGATACTGGTGCCGAATACATCTTCCATATCTTGAGCTGATAAATCAACGTTCGTTTTAGCCCAATTCTTGTTGTTAGTGCTCCAGCTGACAGATATGTACACAAAGTTAACGTTTATAGCATCTCAATTAATAAATACGACTTCTTATTATCGAACAATGAACTCCACACTTTGAGGAGCTAAATTTAATAAAAACCAACAGAAATTACGTGCAGCCTTTCCTAAAATAGGCTTTGATCTTTAAGACTTAAGTTCAGAATGTTCTTAACTTACAAAGCCCATCACATTTAAAGCAGTAGATCAATAATCAATCGCCTAACATAACCATCAACTTGTTATTGATGTGTTCTCTATCTAGGATTATATCAAAGGATAATTGACTAACATCAGATTGAGTGAAAGTATCTTTTGAAAAGTGAGTTCTATCCCTTTTTCTCCACAAGAGCTTTGTCTAGCTTCAAAATCAAGGAGTATTTTGTTCTATATTAATAAATATTAAAACTTAATCTCCTTGTCTAGTACGCTGGACTACAGGGTCAGTGTTCGAATCCCAGAAAATGTCAAAATAATTCCATATTTTGCAAGCATCAGACAAACTTCCAAGAATATAACTCTCATGGGTACGCTTCTCAAAACCCTTCAGACACAGCAAAAAGATACTGTCACGGCCAAAGTCACAGGTATGCGTAGGTAGACCTTGGCCTTTTATGAGTTGCTGGAGCCCTAGCACAAGTATTTATTCGTTTTTTAAATATCAAACCGTTTTTATATCCAAGGGTATAAAATGTGAACTTTTCCAATGATTACGCAAGGTATTAAAGTTTACAGCATTGCCGCGAGGCAATGTCTGGACTATACGACAGACAATAAACTCAATATACAATTTGATAATATTTATATAGACAATATGAAGGAAAGGAATCAATAAATGTTTATGCGCGTACAATATCCATTTAGTGAGTCTATTTCAAAGAAAAACGAGTTGGTTCCCCTTCTCTATTGCAATTGGGTATCTATAAACAGGAGGGGTGTTATAAGTTAACTTTGCTTCTTTAAAGGAATACCGCAAAGTTAGTTAGATACATATGTATTCATTAGTTTATCACTTTATCATAGCTATTATTATTGCTTTTCTGAGCAGTTCAAAATAACTTAGTACTTATTCAGCAGTTGATGAGGTTTAACTGCAGTTTAAAGGCTTCCGGTGACTCAAGTCATATATTTTTTTGTATAACGTTTTCATCGTGAAATTTCTTACTTTCTATTTTGAATATGCATATTTATTTTTGAGTTTGAGTACTTTGGAGAAACGTGAGTATCTACTTGTGTTTTAAATAGTCGAAACTAAATGGTTTTGTAGACGAGGAAAAGGCCAACCATAATCAACATTGGGGAGCATAAGCTAATGTCATAACTGACCGAAATGCTTCCTTATGTTCTGTCAACCCCCAACTACTGACCATAATACTTTTGCCCGCATAGCCACCAGTCAACACAATATAACAATTTTTTCTCTCTCGTTGTTGGTTTTTATTAATTTTTTCTCTTCGCACAAAAAATGGATAGTAGCAGAAATTTAATAAAACGAGAATGAAAGCAGTAATCATTCGAACATTTCCAAATATAAAATAAAAACAAATGAAATGAGAGAAAATATTAATGAAAACACAGAGGGGTGGGTAATTTCTACCAATTGTCAAATTCGCATATGGAATGAGCGGCTGAGAGCGCTCTCTCTAATGTTCGGTAATGTTTCCGAAAGTGATCGAAAACTAAACGAATCGACGTTGGGTTTATTATGTGTTGGCTCATAAGATTGTATGTATTCGTGATTTTACATATGCGTGCATATGCAGCCAAATGTTGATTATGTTTCTCACTTAAATCTTGTCCTAGAAAATTTGTGAACAATTTCATCATCAAAAAGATAACTACTACTAATTGTAACTTAGACTTTACATAACCTCAAAAGAAAGAGTCTACAGGTGTGATATCAGACGATCTATCCAGCCAATTCACCCGCGCCGACCCAAAGCGTGAAATAAACCCTTCAACGACTTGTTTTCACAATAAAGCCATTGTTTCACTGGCTGTGTGCCAAATACTTGCATATTTTCGGTACCAAATGTCATGGAGATCACGGGCTGCAATTTTACGCAGCAAATAGTCCATTATCATAGCACTATAATGGGCGCCATTGACAGTAGTTTTGGCCTGCTCCGTCCTGCCAAGTCGTGGTAAATTTACCTTTTCGTAGTAATTTTTAATATCAATTTTCAGGATCAGGTAAAAAGGTAATATTCTCCAAAAAAGGGGAAATTTATGAAAAATTAATTTTCTCACTCGTTCTCATTGCAATCAACAAAAATATTCATCATGTTGTATTTTCCCTGAAAAAGTCTGGCAGCACTGGGCCAGCCTCGTGCGCTATCATTACGTAGACTTTTAGCTACCGCTCTAATATTTTCCTCACTATATACCGGATTTGGTCTATCGGGACGTGTTTTAATGAAAATTGAGTTTCACATTCGGTAGGCCTCTTATGTAGACCATAACTTGCTTCAAGTGCCCGAAACACATTCCTCGTAGAACGCTGATTTTCGTAATACAGCTGAATAATTTGTAGAAATTATACTGTGCTATGTCTTTCCGTGATAAAGTTGCAGACAATACTGAACACAAATAGCATGAAAAGTAAAGCAGAGTACGAAAGAGTACCTCTAAATAAATCACCCTTTCGATTTAAAAAAAAAAAAACATAAATACATACGTACACAATAGTTGCTTGCCCTGATGATAATTGTTTGTTAATGCAATGTGACTGTTCGTAAATATTATTTCTGTTTCATGTTCTGTTCCTTCGCCTCACTTCACGGTTCCAATGTCGTCTCTTTCTTCTGTCACAACAATTGCATTATTGAATTGTCCTTGTCTAAGAATCCTAAGGAAAAGGTCCTAGTACCGACACCTGTAGAACACCATCAGATATATATTTGTGAACAGTTATCAAACAGTTCCACAAGTAGTTTTTTGAAATAAGCAAGTATTGAGATCGATAGTTAAAGGGAATTGTATAAGACTGTTGTCACTCAGTGTATTCCTTCAATAATTCATTAGCTGAGCTTCATTCTTAAAAGCTACGAGTACCTTATGAAAATTACATGAAACTTTTTTTTAAATTTTTAATCCATTCTAATCATATCTTCCTTTTCAATAAATGATTGGCCAACCATTGAGTGACGCTATCCTTATTCTCTTCCAGCCATTTAATATTGTTCTTTACAGTTTCCAAAGCTTGTTTTCGTGACGCAGTTCCAGCTCCACCTTCTGGATACTTCAAAAAGAAATTCTCCAATTCACTCAATTTGGTTTCAGTACTGAATCTTTCAGTAATTGATGGAATCATTCGTCCCAAGAATCGTTCATTCAAGCCAAATCTATCGACTAATCGTTCCCAATTGTCGCGTACATAGTCCCAGACCACTGATTCCCCCACAGGATTTGCAGCAATATTTTGCAAACAATTAAAGTAGTCCTGACGACGAACATTTGATTCATACCAAGCTAATTCAACGAACCTGAAAGTAAATACTATCATGCAATTTCATACGATCTATTGAAGATACAATTTTAAACTAACTTATGAAGTATCCATGGACTTTGAATCCCTGCCAATCCATACATCAGTTTGGTCTTTTCACTTGCATCCAGCTCATTTTTGAATAGGTTCCACATTTGATTCCAGAGCTTCTCAGTTCCAATATTTTGCATCCCGTAGTAATAGACAATTTCACGTAAATCAGGTGCTGGTCTTGCAGAAGGATTATTAAGCCAAGAGGTTAATCTAGTAGAGGCTTCTTCAAGGCAATCAGGCAGACCAAATGAACATGCTGCTGTCAATATTGTGACACGAAGACGACTGAAAATTACAATCCATTAAATCGAATTTATTTTAAAGTCTAAAGTATACTTCGTAACATGGTCACTTCCAATAGTCCATGTAACTTCATCATAAGCTTGTTGCAGCAAATCTCTACTAAAAGCTAAAAGATCCTTATATGCGTCCGTGTATCTGAGAATATTTTGCAGTGCCAACAGTTTTATGGAGGCAACACTCCAAGGAACATAATCATGCTCTTGCTGCAGATACGTTGTCATATCTAGAGCTGTATCGTATGACAGTTGACTAGCGTCAGCTAAAGCGAAAGCGTCGTTTAGAAGGTGGGCTCTATCAGCTGTGGAAAATACCTTTAAAGAGACTTTAAAACAAAACTTTAAAAGAACAAATTTAGGCTATGTACCTCTGGACTCTCGTTGAGTTGCAGGATCAGACTTTGCCATACTTCGTTTGGATAGTTTACTCTGTAGTAACCAATTTGCTTGCTATTTAGTTTAATCCATCTAACGATTGAGGGCACTTGTATCGAAACTGCATTTAAAATTCAAAAACTGGTTAAAACTCTGTCACCTAAAAATTTGTCTGTTTTAACTTACTTTCCGGAGTGTCATAGTCCAACCACAACCTCTGCAATTCAGAACTTTCACTTGTAATGTATGTAATGGGAATCGTCCACTTGTAACTGTAGGATGTAATGGCTTGAAAACATAAGAAGAACTAAAAATGCATACGTACTTGAATGAGGAGTCATTATACAACTTGTCATAATCTTCTGGATTCGAGAAGAATCTTTTCTGAGTGAATTTGTATTCTGTATCAGAAAGCTTATGAACTTCCACAACCGGCAGACCCATTTGCTCCGTCCAAGTACGCATTACTTCTCTGGAAATATGTATACATATGTAACAAATTAGGTAACAGCAAAGTTTAAGATATGAATCCTGCTAGTCTACAAATTCCTAAGTAGCCTTGAACTAGCTTTTCAGTTGGTCCCAGACCACAAGGAGCAAGAAGCACTTGCTCCTTGCAACTCAAATATTTTCTTCAGGTTGACTAATTGAACTTTATTTTGAAAACGTCAAATTCACTTACTTGACATCGAAATCCAGTCCCAGCGCTTCTATCTCTGTTAAGAAGTCATCTGTCACAGCATTCTTATACTTGAACTTATTCAGGTAATTTTTCACAGATTTTTGGAAGTCTTCCCCTCCAACAAAGTCCTCTAACATTCGAATAACTGAAGCTCCTTTCTCATAAGAAATTGTATCGAAAATCTCAGTTATCTGATCTGGATTAGATACAGTTTGAACAATTGGATGCGATGCTACCGACGAGTCATATTTCATGACACTGTGTAGCGCGTGAATTAGAAATTGATCTGACTGAAAGGACATTCGAATTTGTAATTATTGATCTAGTAGTCGAAAAAAAAAAAATGCTCACCATATCCCAGTCGGGGTAAATGTTATCAATTCCTTTGTACTCCATATACCTGGCGAATCCTTCATTTAGCCACAAGTCATTCCACCACATCATTGTCACTGAAGGGAAGAGATTTAAAAAAAATTTTAATAATACCGATCATCCTTACCCAAGTTTCCAAACCACATGTGTGCCAATTCATGAGCAACAACTGTTGCGATCTTCTGAATGTTTGTAGCCGAACTCATGTCAGGATCATAGAGTAAGACCGATTCTCGATAAGTCACCAGACCCCAGTGCTCCATTGCATTCGAAACAAAGTCTGGTATTGCAGCCATATCTATCGAATGAATTAGATTAGTATTTCATCTCGAAGAAAAACAAAGCTCTACCTAATTTAGGTAAAGGATACTCAATTCCAAAGTATTTTATGTAAAACTCAGTCACGGCAACTGCAGTGTCCAGGGCGAAGTTAACCTTGCTAAGCTGATGAGACGTGGCAAATGCTCGAATATTAAAGTCCGAACCAATTCCATTCGCTTCGACTTTCTTTGTTTCATGTGCCAAGTCGGATACAATGAAACATGCAAGATATGTACTCATTGGCACACTCTCTTTAAAAGAAGTCTCGGCATACGTCTCATACTGAATAGGTTCCTATAACCAAAATAAGTTCTGTCAAATGAACCAACTCAAAACCTTAACACCCACCTCAGCATTCATGTTAGAAAGAGCATGATAGCCTCCATCTAAAGGGTGAACTAGTGTCACAGTAAAAGTTGCCTTCATTGCGGGCTCATCAAAACACGGGAAAGCTTGACGAGCATAAGTTGGTTCAAATTTTGAAGTAGCAATTGCTCTGAAATGATTTTGAAAGGTTTTTGTTTACCAACAGTTTGATGTGCCATGTTGTACTTTTAGCAATTTAGCATTGCATACTCTTAGGCTTACTTCAACGATCCATCCGGTTTCGTATACGTGCTGCTGTATAAACCAACAATTTTGTCCTGCATTTTCCCATCGAAATCGATGGAAATTGTTATTATTCGTCCTGCAACTAGGTCCGTATCGATATCTATGATGAGAAACTCTCGCACCGTATCGAATTCAAAGTGCAAAACGTTTATTATTCGAGAAGCGGCTTCGGTGACTTGAACCTTATTGATATTCAGTTTGTTTGAATGCAGGATAATTTTACGAGTAGTTCGTACGATATTTGTTCTAATGTCCACATGACCGTTGAAGTTGCCGGATACTATATCTGGATGTAAGTATAAATTGTAATGTCCGGGCACGAGATTTCCCGGAAGGCGGTAGTCGATGACCTGAAATTGCATTTGTGATCAATAAAATATATTCTTCTATTAGTGTTTCGATGAACGCAGACCAGGACAACCACAAATTAACTATTTAGCTCACTTTGGCATTCTAGTACCAATTTTAAGGATATAATAACTGAGGTGATGACTTTGATAATGATCTCCAATGTAGACCCTTCTACTTATAGGAGCCATGGAGACATTCTAGTGGATGCTTCAGAGTATACAGATTTGGACAACTACTCTTGACCAAAGTATACCGAAACAGTCAAGAATATGGAACACATCAGGCGCCATTTGCGAGAACCTGAGAACATCACCAGACAAATGCTGAGAACCCAAATAGATTAGCAAGAAATTAACAATCATAACCCATGCCGTGGCACAGTGGTGGCTGCGTTGGACAAAGACGCAAGGGGTTCCAAGTTCAAATCCAGAAAAATATCATCAAAAGTATTGTCACTGCCCCACCTATTCCGAGTGTCTGACAAACACTCAAGAGTATTCACTGTCATGAGAAAGCTTCTCAAAACCCCTCTGCCCTTCGGATACGGCATAAAACTGTAGGTCCCTTCTGTATGTGCAGAAATGTATACCACGCACAAAGAAGCTAGGCCTTGGCCCTCTGCGGAAAGCATAAAAGCAATCCAATGACTTAAGCGTGCGATAGCTAATGTCACAATTGAACGAAAAAGCGGTTCGCACCCATAATAGCATTAAAGAAACGTGGCCAAACACCAAGCTACGGCTGTTTCGTTCCAACGTTGAATCCGTGCTGCTATATGGATGTGGTACCTGGAGAATGACTATCACTATCACGAGGAAGCTGCAAACGTTTGTCAATAGGTGCCTGCGCTACATCTTAAGGATATTCTGGCCAAACCGTATCTCTAACGAACTGCTTTATCAGAGAACGGGCCATGAACCTCTAGGCACAACAATACGATGATGAAAGTGGCAGTGGATTGGTCACACTCTCCGAAGGGGTGACAGATCAATAGCTAACCAAGAGATGCAATGGAACCCACTAACCCAGGATGGCAGAATATGCAGCGATCCTAGGAAGCAAGGCAACTGGAAAAGAGCTGGGGTTAGCTTAGACACATTTTCAGAAATCGCACACGATGGCGCGTAGACGTAGAGGCCCTAAGACCCACAAGGGGATACAGGATATAAGTAGTAAGTATATTTCATATTTTATTTTGCTCTCACATCATGTAGTCACCCTTAGCCCTCTGTATGGAATGGGCGAATGAAATCGCACTCACGTATGGAGCCAAAAGTTAACGAAACAGAGCGAAAAGTCATTTTGGGTGCAGTGTAAAAGAATTGTTTCAGTATGTACTAAGCCAAAGTGTCTTAAAATCTTATTTCGCCAAAAATTGTTTCCATAAACACAAAAAAATTAATCAAATCTCTGCCCAGAACCCAATATCTTTTCCCCCCCTTTTTGATAAGAAGCCCATCACTGTATCAAACTGCAAACAAACAACCTGTATCACCTTTTTGCTACTGCTATTATAGCACAACATTTGATTACTTTCTTATCAAATTGCACATTGGGATTAAGCTTATCGCTCAAGAGGGGGTTCAGTTTATAGCTCACTCACATTGTAACGATTAATCTCTGATCAAAGTTTGTTACTATCGACGGAATGTCAATGTTTGATCAATCGTTGACACTTGTTTTCTTGCGTTTTAACACAGTTTTACTCACATTTGAAGGATCATCTGGAGGTGCACTTGTTGTTGTTGTAGACGATGGTGGCCGATTGGCATTTTCCAATTCGGCTTCAAGGATATCCAATTGTTCCCTTGCGTGTCGCAAGTCCCTCTTCACTTGAGCCTTTTGGATAGCCAAAAGCGCCGTAGCTACACCGAATGCAGCAATTGCCCACGGTATACCGATAGTAAGATATTTCGATTTTATCAGCATTTTGATTCTTTACATTTAAACTGTTTTAAAAATAGTCCAGGAAATAGCAAATCAATATAGGTACCTAGTTCTAGTACGAATAAATAAAACAAGACTATCGATCAATTAACGAACGATTTACGACTGAATGGTATAATCGTAGGCTAAAACTCCACCCAAATGGAATCGATTTAATAGAAGCAATATATTCGGATTGTTAGCTCGTGTTGTGCTATACCGCATATTTGTGATAAGATTTGATTAAGGCCGTGAAAATGTAACAGCGATAGGAGCTATTAATAACTATTGGTATGAAAGGCTGTAACCTTTTAAGGTTATGATTACCTGGGTGGAAGCGTTCCGCATAACAAGAAGGATAAGGAAAATTTGTAGATTTTTGAAGCCAGCACGTCCTTGATGACTGTTCCAAGATGAGAGTCATATGCTAATCGCCTTTCTTCATTGTACAGCCGTAGTATCTGAGCCTCTTCTTTTTTGTGGCCTTTGCGGGTCTGTCTACATAGATCTTCTTTTCGGATTTGATTCATTTAAAGCTGCTTACTTGTAGCTATAACAACGTTCCATGATGCAAACTAATTAGTAATTTTTATCCCACAACTCACGTGACGTATCGGGTGTTGACCGAGTGATAAAATTCCATTTATCATGCATTAAGAAAGCCGATTTATAGATCATGTGTTCTATGCCAGCTACAGTTGGGCCACATCTGCCTCAGTAGGATGCAATTATGCAATCTATGCCACCGCTCATTGGCATGTCGTGAGGTGAGGATACTGCGATTGAAAGCTCCTAGTGGCACCGGCACTAGGTCTCTGACAATTCATTAATCCGGTAGCCTGTATATGAGTGTCCCTTACTTACTTACTTATATCCTGTATCCCCTAGGGCCTCTACAACAAATGGGCCTCAGCTCCCCCAACTCTTTCCCAGTTGCCGTGCTTCCTTCTCCACTCCTCTGTGCCACCTACTCCACCGCGTATCCTGCCATGCTAGGTAAGCGGGTTTCATTGCATCGCTTGGTTAGCTTTGGATCTGTCCCCCTTTCAGAGAGTGTCCCTTGCTATGTTGAGATTGTCCCTTGAAAAATCTCATACTCCTTGAGTATTGTGGATAGGGTGTACAGAACCACACAGTTTGGTGCAGCAGTAACCCCTTTTTTTAATCTGAGCGAACGAGATCCTGGCAAATGACAATATATATGGAGGACATTTGGTGGTAGCATTACATTTTGAGCGCGGGCCACCAGACTTATGTTCTATAATAAAATACGGGAGACCAATTCCGATTGAAGTCCCAATAAGTCTTTACTTATGTACATAATACAATATTGTACATAATACAATATGGACAGAAACATTTTGAAAAATGCAATCAAATATCCTTCTTTTAAACTATTGGCACAACTTTATTTCTCATGGCTTATTTACAAAATTACATATTAAAATAACAATTCACACTACAAAAACACACAATAATCAAATTTACAGTGCAACTTCTGAACCACCTTGTCTATCCAACCAAGCGCCAACCTTATCTTTGTTTTCTTCCAACCATTTGATATTATTCTTGACTGTCTCCAAAGCCCTTACTCTAGCAGCTGTACCTGCTCCAGCTTCTGGATATTTCGCAAAGAACTCTTGCATCTCTTCCAATTTCGTTTGAGTTGCAAAGCGTGATGTTATCGATGGAATCATTGAACCCAAATACCTTTCGTTCAAACCGAAGCGTTCAACAAGTTTTGGCCAATTCTCTCGAACATAATCCCAGACGATACTCTGACCAACTGGATTCGCAGAAATATACTGCAGACATGTGAAATAATCCTGTCCACGTACGTAGTTCTCATTCCAAGCCAATTGAACGTATCTAAAGTTTTGTTGAGTTGAATAAAGAAATTGTTTTTCTTTAATGAGGACTCACCTGCTTAGAATCCATGGAACTTGAATACCAGACAAGCCATACATTAGCTTGGACTTCTCACTGGCATCGCGTTCATTGATAAATAGATTCCACACTTGCTGCCAAGTCTTTTCATTACCACTGTTAACCATGCCATAGTAGTAGATAGATTCTCGAAGATCTGGATGTGGCTTGGTATTGGGGTTTTGTAACCATGTATTGAAACGAGTTGCCACTTGAGTATTGCATGCTTCCAGACCCAAAGAGCAGGCAGCACCAATTGCAGTTATACGAAGGCGACTATTCACAAAAAAAAAACATAGTATAATGCTGCATTCGGATCTAGAGATCGACTTACTTTTTCAAATGGTCAGTTCCCACATCCCAGCCGGCTTCTTCATAAGCTCTAGTTATGAGCTCTCGAGCATAAGTTATGTATTTTTCGAAAATGTCAGTGAACATCAAGGTATTCTTTAGCGAAGTCAATTTAGACGAGGCCACACTCCAGGGCACGTAATCCACCTCCTTGGCCAAGTAAGTGGTAATGTCAAGAGCTCTGTCATATGGAAGCTGAGTAGAATCAGCTAGTGAGAAGGCATCATTGAGAAGACTGGCTCGGTCACCAATCGAGAAGACCTACAATTTAAACAAAACCTCTATTACCTTTGGTCTTTAATGTCTTTCGGCAACTTACACTTGGATTTTCGACTAACTGAGTCACCAAAGCATCCCACACCGCATCTGGGTAGTTGACACGATAGTAACCAACTTGGTTCCTGTTCAATTTAATCCATTTGACTGTAGACGGTACGGTAATAGTCACTGGAAAGAAAAGGGAGTTAATTGAAGGGCTTTCTCTTATTCGCAGATTGTTCTAAGTGTTAGCCATGTACTTGTTATAGACTACAGGGGGACATATCTAGACATTTATAAGCCAGCAGAAAGGATTGAAGAAATGGCCAGTCATACATCTAGAATGCTCTCTATAGCAATATACACAGACGACTCCGATATGGACACAGGAGCAGGGTCGAAATCAATGCCCCTTCCCGACTACTGGCATGTCTTCGTTCAGAAGGTTTTGCCATACACTCTAAAGCCCAGATCTCCGATAAAGGCAATGATAAAATAACTTCTTTGTCGGCAGCTATAAAAGAAATAAGTCCGGAATTTGTGAACTGCTGTTGAGAAGAGCTCAGGGTTCTTGGAACATGGCTCATGGTATCGCATTGAAGAGCAGCGAAACAACTTGTGGACATTCCTCCACGGGACACATCCCTATTGAAAACTAAATTTGACGAAAGAAAAACTCTGGAAAGGTTGTGGTCATAAGAAGGTCTCCAAGTTCTCTGGTTATGTCACTAGAGGGAGCCCTCAAGTATGTATGTCTAGTCTATGTGCTTTGAAAGTAGATGTCATAGATTGGACAGCTTTGAGTTAAGTGGATTTCTTCCTGATAGTCTAAAACTAAGGAATAGCACTAAAGAAGGCTTTTATATCCTTTGAACTTTCAGTTTAAGCTTCGCACTTATGTTTTCTATCTTACCTAATGCAACCACCTAAGATCTATGGTAACTTTTCAAACTTAACAAACCAAAAAGCCCACCATACTTACGTTCATTTTGATCATAGTAGAACCATGCTCTCTCTATTGTTGCGCTTTCACTAGTGTAGTATGTGATTGGAATGGACCAACGGTAACTGCAAAACAAATGTATTATTTTCCATACGAAAAACTTTTATGTCGTCTTACTTAAAATTTGGTGAATCGTTGTATACACCATCATAATCAGCTGGATTTGAGAAGAAACGTCTCTGTGTTAGCCTGTATTGAGTATTGGAAAGCTTTTCTATTTCAACAACTGGCAAGCCCATCTGTTCAGTCCATGTTCGCATTACGTCACTGAAAAAGAGAAACAAGTACAACACACATATATATGTCATTCAAATGTCAAACACTTGACATTGCATGCACATTACACGCAAATGTCAAATACTCGCTCATGTGTGTGTCTTCTGTCAACTGCATCGTTAAATTCTGACACAACGAATGCATTCTCATTTGACAGTTAGTCCAGCAGAAACTTACTTGACATTAATGGGTAAATTGAGTTTATCAATTTCCGCAAAGAAATCCTGTGTAACAGCATTTGAATACTTGTACTCATTCAAATAGTTCGTGACAGCCTGCTCAAATACAGGTGCTGTTAAAAAGTCCTCCAACATCCGAATAATCGACGAGCCCTTAGAGTAAGTGATGGTATCAAAGATTTCTGTAATCTGATCAGGATTTTCAACAGTCTGTACAATGGGATGGGAGCCTAGTGTTGCATCCAAGCTCAGTACTCCATGTACTGTACCGATGATGAATTGATCGTCCTATAATAAAAATAACTGATCAGTTGTTACAACCAAATGCTGGGATCATCTGCGTTACCATTGTCCATTCAGGGAAAATACTGTGTACACCCTTATTCTCAATATAGCTGGCGAAGCCTTCATTTAGCCACAAGTCGTTCCACCACATCATTGTCACTAGTTGGGGAAATATTTTGTTTGTAATCAAATATCAATTTTGTGTATTTTTCCAGACTTACCCAAGTTTCCGAACCACATATGAGCCAACTCATGAGCGATCACACTGGCAATCCTTTGCCTGTTAACTGTCGAACTAGTAGCCGCATCATACAGCAGTGAAGTTTCTCGGAACGTTACCAAGCCCCAGTGTTCCATAGCACCCGATACAAAGTCCGGAATAGCAGCCATATCTAAACAAACATATGCATAACCTCAATCTCCACTATTTTCAATCAGGTTTAACCTACCCAATTTGGGAAGAGGATATTCAATTTTGAAGTACTGAATGTAATATTCCGTGATTTTAACACCACAGTCCAGAGCAAAATCAACTTTGTTTAATTGTTCCGGTGTGGCAAACACTCGCATTGTGAACTCCTCACCGATGCCAAGAGTCTTGATTGTTTCATGCTTTTCAGCAAAATCTGAAACAATGAAGCATGACAGATAGGTGCTCATTGGGACACTAGTGGCGAATTGAACCTCGACAAAATCTCCTAGGTTTTGAGTGGACTAAAAAATGAAATTTTTAAATTCTGGATCATACAGAGAACAAAACTCACTTGTATATTCATATTCGAAAGAGCATGATAGTCCCGATCTGATGGATGTACCAAACTGACTGCAAATGTGGCCTTCAATTGCGGCTCATCAAAGCAAGGGTAAGCTTGTCTTGCATAAGTTGGTTCAAACTTCGATGTGGCTATAGTTCTGTAAACTCGAATTAAAACACAAAGAGCTAAGATATCAACAAAGTAATTCTCACTTCAAGTTTCCATCTCCTTTAGTATACGAACTGCTATACAAGCCAACAATTTTTCCCTCCATTTGGCCCTCAAAGAGTATACCAATTCGGAAATTATTTGCTCCTTGGGCAATTGTTTCAGCCATTGAAATAATTAAGAACTCACGAACAGGATCTACGACAAAGTTTGACACATAATTTGTAGAACCACCGTTTAAGAGGTACACATTGGTTATATCCAAATTGTTAGAGTGAAGGATAATCTCTTGTGTTGTCCTTACAACTCTAAGTGAGATTATAACTTGTCCATTAAATAGTCCAGTGTCCACTTTGGGATTAAGATATAAGTCATAGTGAGTGGGAACGACATCTCCGGGAAGGCGATAGTTGATCTGTAAAAATGGCTGAATTAATAAATCATATTCTGGTCCTGACGAAATTCTGAAATGAGATTGGGTTATATGGGGTTTAAGAGGCCATCAGCAACACACTTTTAGTTTCTCTACCAAGCATCGAGCGTTGGCACGGCCTTTTCCACGAGCAGTAGTTCATAGAAAGCCATCTGTCATTTTGATAGAATGAGAGCTAGACACATAGTATTCTATGGAACGTATGGGATTGGAAGACCACTTCATTGTGATAATTGCTGCACTCTTCGAATTCATCCATTCGCCACAAGCCATCGCGAAAAGCACAAATGACAGCAAATAGAATACTATCGATAGCATTACTATCAACCGAGCAATACAAAAACTTATAGAATACTTTTTGGTCCCCACGAGCAATTATAATAGAATGTCATCTCGCATACCACACCAGTAAATTGCCATCGCCGAAAGATTCGAAAAGTTGACTACAGCGTTGAGTAGGCAATAGCCGTGTTTTTTTGAAACCTGTGCATGCAGTAGAGGCAAACAATAACCGTCTACCTACAACTCTTGATCTCATCCGCAGTTAGAGACCTACTGCCTAGATTCTTTTTACAAACGTTGGTGTCACTGTGACATTTATTCCGTTCAGTAGCGAGTGTTTGTAGTGATGACTCAATTCCATTGACAGCTAATGTCATAACACCCAAATCACATGTACTAACTTGGGGCTATAAAAATGTAACTGCCGATTGAGCTTTCAAAAACACACAGTTTATGCCCAGCACATTATTTCGAAATTGTTGCACAAAGATATTTAATGAGCAACTCTTTCACTACACGTATGTACATCTGTCAAGCAACTGCTTGTGCAAAAATCTCAACCCATCTTCAACACAATGGTAAGACAGATTTCAGACCCTCCTAGAGTCGAATTGGAAATTGATGGCCCTGGACGTTGTGTATGAGAGGGCTCTGGCTCAGTGGTTACTGCGTTGGGGTTCCAGGTTCAAATCCCAATCCCATGGAGATTTTTTCACGCCCCCACCTTTTGCGAGCGTCTTGAAAATATCTAAGTGTTTACTGCCATGCTTCTTAAAAATCCTCTGCCCTTGAGAAGCCTATCCTTGACCCTCTGCAGGCCTAATATTAATTTAATTAATTTTTGTAAGGTTAGCATATTAATTTGGAAGTGGGTAATGATTCTCAAGATACGGGTCTATAAATTCCAGATGTGTTGATAATTTTTTTATAATTTGTCCTAAATTTTTGAAAGTCGATAAGTGATTTGCACTAACAATCCAAAATTGTATTTTACTAAAAAATTGTCAAGGACAAACTTTGATTTTTATTCCCTCCGTTTAGTTCCTCTAATTTTTTTAAAATCTATTATCATCTGATAAAGTAGGCCGTTTAGTACCCTTCGACTTTGACTTAAAGGTTAAGTATTTCACTTTCATAAAGTTAACATTTCTAACGATAAGTTAGCGGCTACGCTGTGTTATAAAATTATTTGAAACTTTTTCCTTAAATTTTATTATGCCGAAGCAAATAGTACTTGAGGTAGCACTAAAAATAAAATAAGCCATCAGAACTAAATTGTAGCTAATCTTTTGAGATATGATACGAGTAACTCAAAAATAGTTCTTAAGTTACAAATTTGTGTAAGGAATAGAAAATATTTACAGGTGGTGGTGGTACTGCCGTGCTCGTGGTATCACTTGGAACAGTAGACGGCGTTGATGTAATAGGAGCAACAGTGGTAGTTGTTGTTGTTGTTGTCTGCTTCATAGCCTCCTCGAGTAATTCCAATTTTTGTTGTGTCTCATGTAATTCATCTTTTAAGTCAGATTTTTGAACAGCCAACACAATTGTGGACACAGTAAACGCGGTTAATGCCAAACCGAGACATATCGTTACAAGTTTCGATGTTAAAATCATTTTTTAAATAAACCTTTATAATCCAAGTGTTATATAACTTTTATAAAAAATTAAATAAGAAAATACTACGCGGACATTTTTAAGAAGAGAATAACTACCACCTCAGGGTATGGTTCCGCACAAACTGAAAGATCATCTACCCTAAAGCGAATACCTGCAAATGGGTAATCTCGAAACTATAAAAAAAAAAGAATAAATACCTTTATCTCTATTACCCGTGCTGTAAAAGCAGTATCAAGCTAAAAGAAAACCCGACATTTGCGATTAAGAGAGCCAATCGAAATGTCCAGCTTTTAGATTGAAAAGAGTTAATCGAAATGATATTAACTGGCGAATGCACAAGTTCACACGAATAAAGCAATATGTAGGTATCTATGTAAACACGATTATGACCGGTAATAATATTTGAAATACTTGGAATGACAGGTCTCAGGAGTGATAAGCGATAGTGATTTTTGGTGGGTACTAAGGCTATCTGGTGTGCAATATGTTTAATATCTCTCAGAGAATATATTGTTCTTTAATAGTAGCATTTTTGATATAGTTACAAGTTGATCTGATCTGGATCAGATCACGATAATAAAACAAACTAGATCTTTGTGATTTGTACTTGCACCTATAATATAGGGCAAGTATTGGATTCGTGCAAAAATTCGAACTCGAGATAACAATGAATTTTGACATTACGATGATAGAGAAGCTCGAAAAAGTGGGTCTGCCGATTCTGTCTGTCTGTCTGTCTGTCTGTCTGTCTGTCTGTCTGTCTGTCTGTCTGTCTGTCTGTCTGTCTGTGTGTATGTACGCTGGACTGAAGCCTAAACGGCTGGACCGATTTGCTTCAAACTTCATATCTGAGCTCTGTAGGGTCGCAAATCGAGGCGAAATCGAAATTTTTGTTCTAGCCCTGTTATTAACGGTACTTTACTTAAGGCCAATTTCACAAAAAGACGATTTTCTCGAAAACGGCTCTAACGATTTTGATTAAATTTCATATTCGAGTTAGTCTGGGCAAATGCTATAAGATGGCGTACCACGTTTTTGGCTAAAAATACGTATAACGGTACTTTTCTTATTAACTGGTTTTAGAAATTTGGCTATTTCTCGGCTAAAACTCATTGGATTTCCATAAAAATCGAAATGTGGGCAAGATTAAATGTTTAATAATATATGCCATTTAAACTTATACAAAATTAAAAAAAAAAATTAAAAAATCTATTGTACATTTTTTTTTTAAATTAATTTCCAACTACCAGCATACATATATGTAGGTGCAAGTACGTACGACCCAGTCGTGCACATTTTTTTGTTTCGAAGTATGGTAGCCCTTCTTTTGCCTTACTGTCAAAGAGAAAAAAAAATCCAAAATGGAAAACAGTTGTAATTGAGGTAAATACAATATTGTGTGTATTTTTTTTTTATTAAATAATAGCATTTGATAGCGACGATGATAGCGAAGAAGCTATCTTAGTTCATCATTCTTCTTCCATTTTAATTGAACAGCTGTTTTCCTTTTTTTGACATACGAGTATAATGCAGATTGGTCATGCAACCGAAATTTTTTTAGTGTTCTGGACCTTAAAAGGAAAGACTGAGCCCTGGGCCCTTTTTGGGCACCTTGTATGAAGGGCAAAAAAATTATTTTGTTCCCTTGTTATGTGACATATCAAATTAAAGAGAATTTCGCAAGAGCTCCATATGTATATGTAAGAAAAATTTTTTTCTAACAAAATTTGCTGAACGAAAAAGCTTGCCAAACATTTGAATAACAATTTTTACATTAAGTCATTTTGATACTATGATTGGCTTAAATTTGAAGTTTCAGCCAAATCCGCCAAGTAGTTCCCGAGTTACAGATTTTAGAAGACCGCATGGCCTTCCCTAATTCTCATCTCTTCTCTTGCTGCTACTTCATTCGATTTTTCAAAAACTAAATCATTTGCACGAATGGATCGGTTATGTTAGCTCTTGCTGCTACTGAAAACTAAATAAGTTTAAAAAACTATAATTTTTTTTTTAATTTTGGCTTTTTTTCTTTAAACATTTCTTTTTAAATTTTTAAAAGGGGCCATGCAATAGCTCCCTAACATGAAATTTGAAGTAAATTGATTAACTCCTTTAGTCATACAGACATACAAACAGGATCGGCACATCACATTGTTGATATCGAAACCAGTATTATGTGTGCCCAATTAATTTATTCGAACATAAAATCTATTTATTGTAGACGAGGTAGTAGAGGTAATAGCCGAATAAGAATAAAAGCTAATTTGGACAAATAAACCATTTTGGTCCATAAAATGTTCCAGGATTGGATACCATTCAGTAGGTAAAGCTACGCGAGTCAGAGGTTACTGGCGTTCCTTCGCTCAAGCAAATGTTCGCAGCCTGCCTTGAGCGTCGAAACCATGGGGAAAGGTGTCATTTTAACCCCAAGACAAAGAAGGCGATCAGTCCTTCCTGCTAAAAAAAAAAACATATCTTTACTTTAAGGAGTTTAAACTCGGTGCATTCGTAGATATTAACGAAGCGTTTTATAATGTGAGCGCCCGATGAGATACGTCTAGCGGGAGGTAAGAGCATATTTAGATGAACGTCTCAAGGTGGAGTCCATTCGCCGTGCATATGGTTTCTAAGAAACATTGAAGGATATTGCATACAGTATTTAACGCTGATGATGTGGTCCTGGTAACAGGAACTTTGTGTGGTAATTCGATTGAAGCTGCACATCGCTTCTAAATGATATATGATACCCTAATATGCGCTTTAAAGAACAAATTAGAGAATGAATCCATTGACTGAGTCAATCGACGCTGGACCCATAATATCATACATATGTACATATGTATGTAGAATATCTAGGTACTTACTTAGTAAACAAAATGATGTACCACCACCTAAGAATGCAGAGATTACGAAAGTAAATCTGGAATTGCACATAGTCCATTCAAGTACCTACATATGTACATACATAAGTCTGAAGTATCGCAACTGGTAACCACTTGATTTATCATTAATCTGATGTTTATCAAGTCTGGATTATTTATTATCAATAGATAACCAGACAATAATATCATATGTTGATATGGTTAATAAATTGTGGGAAAACGCCAACCAACACAGTCATGATTTAGAGAACAAAAATGCTTATGAATATGTGACCTCGACTGCTGTTTTAACTTTTACATCAAGTAATGAACCTTTAGATAAAGGCTCGAGTCAAAACTTGTGAGCGTTTCAAAACACCATTAAAGTTAAGGGAGCAATATTTAGAAGTTTGATGATTTCCATGATGAAAACAAACGGAATGCGTACACGACCTCTTTCTGGGTCCTAAAGTCTCTGTGCTTTCTCGCAATGCATCTGAGCTCTTCCTCAACCATCGTACATCCTTCTCGACTATTCTGCGCGATATGCTTCTTAGGTCAGTCAGTGTCACTGTCATTTCAGTCATAGTATAGTTTTACCTATTGCTACATGGTGGAGAGAAATACTACACACAATTATGCTTGTCAATGGAAGCCCTGACTGTAGATGCAGGAAGACAAACCTTAATTTGGGGCCTGAAAATTATTTATCCGAGCCTTATCTAGCAACTCAGTAGATTGTATCCAAGCGATGATCGATCTCAGAGAACTCTTGAATTCATAAGCTATTTTGGGAGTGGAACTAAGCAGGCCTTAAGCGCACCCTGACTGTTATATCTGCCTAAAGCACAGACATGTTTGCCTAAAAGACACAAGCCCCTAATCCTTAATCGATAAGGATTCAGACTTGCGACAGCTCTGTTTGCTATCAAAGCAAAATCTTTAAAAATTATATCGTTCTAGACGATTATCAGGACTACAAACCAGAGGCCACGTTCGAAGTACTATTTATGATCCGAATCACCCCGCTGATTATTGTCGAACGATTTGTCTGATACCAAAAGCTAAGCGCCTAAATTTCTAATCAAACGCCACAAATCACTTGCAAATTTAATTGTCATTTTATGACACACCCAATTTTTGATTACAAAATTCCAAATTTAAATCTTA
This sequence comes from Chalcosyrphus nemorum, assembly GCA_949716465.1. Classification (NCBI taxonomy): domain Eukaryota; kingdom Metazoa; phylum Arthropoda; class Insecta; order Diptera; family Syrphidae; genus Chalcosyrphus; species Chalcosyrphus nemorum. The sequence goes on along the minus strand of OX454333.1, from coordinate 14,091,103 downwards.
GCCGCAGGGGTATAGCACCGGTATTCTTTGACGCCGTAGCTCTGCAGTGATTGCGCTGGACTACTGAATGGCTAACCCCCCGATGTATGTACCTTAAATCTCATATCTGATGTTATTATTTACCGATCTAAAGAATAGCACCACAATCTTATATTTTCAAAACTTTATTTTGCGAATATAAAAAAAAAATTGAATCAATCACAATAGTACTGCTTTTCCATACTGAAGCACACGTCACACTTGACCTCGCAACACCATGAAAATCTACAATTACAACGTTTCTGTCCAACTACGGTCTGACCGCGGGTCCTCAATCCACATGCTCTGCAAAGGGTCCTACACGATTGCCTCTCCTGCTGGCTGATGTATTTCCCCTTCTCCCGAGAGCACTGGCGTCCACGCATTCCACTCCATCCCGGAACAGCATCCACATTGCAATAATTTGGCGAATCCTGTACATAGACTAGAACATCCTCCGGAATATGCTTCCAGTTGACCACTCCAGAGTTGTCCGCTCTCACAACAAGTGCATTGTCGTACATTTGCCTTATCTCCTTGGCGATATCAACAAAAGGTTTCAATGAGTGCCAGCACTTTGATTCACTGCAAGGTTCTTGATCATCCTCACAGCGACAGTAACGTCCTAAGGACTTGCGAATTACGAGTTTTGCTGCCCGGTTATTGTGTAGCGTAGCATACGCCTGGACATCAAGACCATCATCTGAACGAGGGTTTAAAATGGCTCCAATGACTTGCTCGGCATAATCCGGGTCGTCAGAGCATCCGGTGAATTGATTGCTCTTATCTTCTGTACACCCACATCCAGAGATTCCACCGGAGGAACAGTTCTTCGTTATGGTGTAAACGAGGGCAGCAGTAGTTAGAGTTACAACGTAGGCACTTTCACGATCTAAGTACTTTGAGGTTCTCTTCGCAAGGAAGTCTGTACTGGGACAATTCCAGCGATCCCATTTAAAGCTCTCTTGGCAGTTAGTTAAAGCCAGCTCCAGACTGGGCCCAACAACATTTTTGAGTGGAAATACTGATTGAATTTGCTGGAAATAAATTTATAAAATTAGCAAGAGGTCCTTAATGACATATTTTTTATGCTTACCACTTTATTTATTAAACCACTTTTCGATGCAATGACGTCGATGGAATCAAGATAACCAGCTGCAAGGTGCAGGACTGACAGAACGACGAGTAACACAAAGTTTGATCGAATCATTTCGCTTTTTAGAGATCTCACAAGTTGAACAAGTCGCTAAACAAGAAATGATTCTACTCTCAGATAGTACTTCCTTTTATACTAACTCCCATTCAAAAAAAAAATATAGGTCCCCTAGTTTTTTAGCCTATCATTCATGCCGATGAGCAGGTAGAAAAATGGTTCTAATTTTTTTTTATGAATGAAATTTTCATTAATAACTCGATGCTGTGTTACTACCCAGAACGATAGTTACAAATATTTACGAAGCCATAAAATTGACACTATATACTCGTATGTGTGTTCTAATCCACTTGAGTAATCCGGTGTAATAAAAAACTATCAAGGCGTAGCAAGGACTCTTATGAATGAAATGTCCATTCAGGTACACAATATATATTCTGGTTTTCCCAAGGATCATACTGAATGGTAAAAATTTGCATACATTTTTGTCAATGAAAGCAAAAAGTGGGTTTTTCTAAATCGTGTCAAAAAAAATAGGCCTTAAAGAGGTAATCGCTATTGCAGCATTTCCGGTCAATAAAACTCGAAGAATATGTTTATAAGCGAATGAGATAAGCTGTTTGGTAGAGTGCAAGGAGTGTAGGTATAGGGCGACTAAAGTCTAACAATTTGGCTGTAGCGCGAGTGCCTAAGGGCACGATCCCTGTATTTTGCCCGATGTATTTTGCATGTTTGTGAGGGTTTCTATGTAACTCGGAGTTCAAAATTCAATTTAAGTCACAATTGATGTATTGCTCAGTCTTTTTTTTGCACATTTTTGCTAACCTGAATCGTGACTGCCGACATGTATACACAAATATAACTGAAATACATCCCGCAATAATCATGTAATTTTTTTTATTGCAGAAACTTCAAAATTCCGTCCTTAAGTCGCAGCAGCATCAATGCCTAGGTACATACATACATATGTACATACGCAGTATAGATGCCCAGTATATTTTCGGCACAGGCTACACATATATTTTGCAGATAACGTCATCGTGCTCTTTGTTGGTACATGCCTAGGGACTGTTTTGTGCCAATGTGCAGATCGGTGAGGATCATGGGCTTTCGGTCAACTCTTTCAAGACGAAAGTCGTTATCTTCACGAGAAGGAGGATCATGACCGATTTGACTCAGCCAGTACTCAGATGAATTCAAATATCTAGGAGTAATTCTGGATAAGAAGCTTCTCTGGTCAAAACTATAGAATCAAAAATATCCAAGTCGCTCTCAGTTTTCTGGCTTGTCACCGACAAGGGTCCTCTGGATCTATACGGCTGTGATAAGACCATTTCTGGCTTATGCGTCGGTTGTTTGGGGGAAGGGTCTTTCTTGTAGATACGTGGGATACTCTGGTGCACGGGAGCCTTTCCGAGTACTCCGGACTCTACTCTAGATGCTATGCTAAACTCTCCCTCCTCTTGATACTTATATCATGTGGTGTATTCTACAACCTATCAACAGACTCAGACGTGGTGGTTTTTGGTATGAAACGCACTTGACCTTTGATGATCTTGCTCGACATCCATCCTATTACCCTGGTCTTATGGATATACCGTCTGATGCTATGACCCCAAGGCTTCAGTTGCGGCACAAGTATGAGGTCGACTTTTCAGGTATTCAAGACTGGCTACTGTCAGCTTCTGAGCCAGGAATGGGTGTAGTCATATTTTCATAGATCGTTCCAAAACCGATCAAGGATCAGGGACTGGAGTATTTGTGGAGGATGAAAACACAAGACTGCAATACTCATTGGGTAAGCACGCCTCTGTCTTCCAGGCGGAGATTTTTGCAAACCTAATAGCTACAATGCACATCGTTGGGAATAGGTGGAAGGGTCGTACTATATGTGCCTGTAGTGACAGTCAAGCTGCGCTTAAGGCCTTACTTAACCCTTTAACCTCATCCAAACTAGTTGGTAAATGCAAGAGAGCTTTGAACTGCGTCGTAAGATTCAAATTAATGACTCTCATCTGGATGCCAGGTCACACTGGTATCGTGGAAAACGATATATCCGATGAGATTGCTAGACAAGGCTCAGAGGAGAGCTTCTCAGGACCCGGAGCTGCGTTAGGGCTTCCATAGATGATTGGGTTTCTTATGCACACAATTGTGTGTGGCATGACTCTCCTGGATGTAGACTGACTAAACGGATGCTGTCTTACTGTCTCTCAGCATAAAAGACTGCAGACAACTTATTGGCGTTCTTACGGTGCACTTCGCTTTTGTTAAGCATCTTAGTATGATTGGCTTAAGTGAAACATTTATCTGCGACTCCTAACTTATTGGCCTGCCTTTGCTCGTATCAGGCGGCAGATTCTAGGTGCGGATATGGTGAGTGCTGTCAATGTAAGCTCTTCGTCACTGAAGCACCTACTCGAATTCATTAAGAAGCGAGAAAATTCACACGGTAAAAAGGGGCGTAATGGGATGTTTTCTAAAAGTACAATAGACAATTTAATGTCTGAGTGCTCCAGTGAAGCTTTTCCTATCCCAACAAAAAAAATAAACAATTGTATTGGAGGATCTCCGATCGCAGTCTGAAACTGGTATGACATGGTCTATTTCCGCCCAGAGTCTGGATGTATTCCATCAGAATTAAGACATGACCTTGAGGGTTATACTACTATCTCTAATTCGACTGCACACAGTATTAAATGTTGACAGACTAGAGCGCAAAGTCAATGCAAATCCTAGCTCACAAATATCGCCAAAAGTCAGACCAGGTAGGCACTAATCCGCAAACGATCAGCATCATCCATTACTTGATTTGTGTTGCATACCTTCTTACCTTCTTTACTTCGTAGGTCAAATCCATGGAGTCTTCTTAATAATCCAATCTCTCAAAAGAAGAAATTCAAAACACCTCATCAATCTGTAAACTATATTTATTGGTAGTATCTCTGCTTTCACACATTACACCATATTGCACTGTTCTTACAACCCAACCTCAGTTAATCCATGTTGTAGGTCTCCCTTCAACTCTATAACCATTATACGCTGCCGCCGCCTCGGAGCGTCTACTGGGCTCCCCAGCCCAATAAGAAGGCGCTACTTCATACGTAGGCACGCTCTTAGAATTGTTCTTCAGCGCCGAAACCACCAAAAGGAATATCGCCAACTTTCCAATTAAAATCGACTTGACCAACAGTAACTTCAACTTGGTCACCAAAAACGGAATAATCGCCGATTGTATAAGAAACGGCAGAATAAAAAGTGGAAGTATCTTTGATACCATTTCGTACTTCTTTCCTCGTCCTACAATAGAGATACATCAAAATGAGGTCACTGCGAATAGAGGGTAACAAAATTTATTCTCACCTTCAACTTCTGGGTCATTCCACCGACCAAGGAAGATATCTCTGAGACAATCTTCATCCAAGTTAACGCTCACGATGTCGTTTCTCATATCCAAACTCATGTTCACACCCGGGCCGACTTTATAGCGATACTCTTCCTCACGACTATAGATAAGAGGATCCTCCACTGCAATTGCCTCCTGACGTTTCTTCTTATTCCTTCGCCTTTTCTTTTTCTTCTTTCGCAACTTTTGACTGCCCTCAGAGGTGGGTGTCTCCTCAGTTGTTGTCGTGGTTGCAACTGAATGACGGTCTTTTAGTATCTTTCGGTACTGCGCTGAGGTACGATTCCCCAGATACGTACTTTTGTAGTTGTTGTAGATTCCAAGGAATATATTCCTCAGTGGTTTGGCTTTTTTCTCAAAAATCTCATGTTTATCCTGATGATGATGTTCAAAGATCGCCTCATCGATACTGCGTCCAATTTCATCGCCATCCTCCTCGTTATCAGACGAAGCAGATGACTCATCCAACGTCTCGGATACACTTAAATCCACTTCTCCATTATTTGTACTTTGGTCGATGACAAGGTCCTCGGACTCTTGACTGTGTTCCTCTAATTCTATGGAACGAACCGAACTTAAAGCTAAACACACACTCAACAAAATCAACTTCATTCTAAGTCATTTCATTTACTAAAGGCACGTTGCAAAACAGAGCGATAAATTGCACACGACGCGTTCGGATTAGAGAATGCGATGCGATGGTACGTGACTTGCTACTTGAATGGACATCAACAAAATGCTGAAAATCCTCAGTCATTTGGGATTTTATTAACTTTCTTGGAGTCGCTGCGGATAGAATCTTACAATTCCAGAAATTCCAGCCAAAGAAGGAGAAGGGGATTTCTGTGGTTGCCTTTACAAATTTCATTCAATAAAAAAGAAGTTGCAGTTGGCTAACATTCGAGATACTGGCCTAACTGTTATGGTCTTTGGCGAAATCGTATCCCACATTCGAGCGCGGATCTTTGTTTTCTCGGGAATAATTGGAAGGAGAGCGAAACCTGCTCTGCTGTCCCACATGATCAACCTCACCGTACACAATATGATCCCACAAATGTGTGTTGTTTCTGTTTCACACCAAAGAAGGAACTTCAACCTGGAAAGATCTGGATCTGGATTAGTGATGGAAAATCTCTGCATCGAGATGCAATCGAGTGCAAACGTTTGTTTTCTTGTTCTACATCGAATCTTGGGATCTAGATCAGTCTGTAATTGGTTATTTCTTTTTCATTGCTTGCCATTTGGAGGGAGCATGGAAGGAGAGTGAACATTAATGGACCAAATTAGATGTGTTGATTGGAGTTTGCAGACCAGGGAAAAGATTGATATCAGGTTGTAAGGTTGATGGAGTGCAAAACGCACTTAGAATTTGTAATTAATGAGCGCGTAACTAATGGCTTTCATGGAAGATAGATACAAGTTAGCTTTGCACATGATTTTGGATGAGTCTCGAATGAGAAGAGGCGACGAGTTTTGTGATCTATTTGTAGAAAAAAAGCCAGAGTTCTAACTGTCGGCTTAAGGATTTTGCTGTCAGATTTATGTTACTTTTCAGCGGCTTCAATTCAAAAGAAAGAGTCATGCATTGCCGTAGGGTTTTGCTATAACTTCAACCGTATCCAAAGAAAAATATTAGCGAAGCACGGAGAATATAAGTTCCTACGTGCAGAGACATAGATTGTTTTGTTACCGACATGAGCTGTGTAATTATAACTCTGCTTGTACAACTCCGGTTCAAGGATAAACAAACGAATGGGGAAAAGATTATTGGTTTTGCGATTCCATCTCAATGGGTCAAAGGAGTAAGTTTGTTTGTTTGTATACCTTGATCGTGGTTTGGTATTATGACTAACAGGGAACTTTTTATGCAATCATACAAAGGATCTATATTACACAATTTTTGTTTTATGCTTTCTGATTAATTTCTCAAATTGTGAGTAGAACTGGAAAGAACGACGAATGACGTAGCTATTTCTGCCTCTGAGAAATTTTCTTGTACTTTTAGGGAATCGCAAACACAATAAGCATCTGTTCATCTTGGAAAGGCGCGTTTTAATAGTATTTCCATTCTCATTAATAAAATAAATAAATTTACTCCCAAAGCAATTATCTAATTCCGACAAATACTGTGAATTACAAACGAATGCAAAAATCACATACAATTTTCCCCAGTATGTATGTAAGTTGGACACCATTCGCGGAGAGTGAATATTGAAACCTGCATCAACTCCTTCTTTCTTCCAATTTACCCACCAACTGTGTCCTATATGTATGTATGTATATCAGTAAAATGGTTTTCATGTCACCTTTGACACAATTTCCTGTTTCTTTTGTTAACTTTTAGTACCAACTTGTTGCGCTTAATCTTCAATGCTAAATGAGAAAATATCCATTACGGTTGGATGCTATATTTTCACGTGGGAACTTGTTTACAGCTACTGGGACTCGAACCCTGATCTCAGGCACAGTGATCGCACGCAGTACTCACTAACGTACAGTGCCCATCACTAGTGGAGTATAGATACTACTTCACTGAGAATAATTCGTAGCAGAAAAATATGTAAGACATAAATTGTCAAAACTACAAAGTAAAGTGGTGAACTGGTCTCTTCAGCAAAGCTGAACTGATGATCATAATTAAATTTCGCGAAGGCTCAGCCATAAAGGCGTCAAAATAAGTGATCCAATCACGTTTATGGCTACAAAATTTTATTTTGGTAAGGTATGAATATGTGCCAGACAAGCGTAGACATTTATACAAGTAAGGAACAATAACGTCATAATACCAAGACATATTCTCTTGTTAACTGTATGGTTGTTTGATTTTGTTTAATAAGTTTATTTGTGCAATAATTTTGGAAATATAGGGCAAGCATTTGTTCAGTAAAAATATAAGATCTTGAGATTTTAATGACTATCCATTTGTAGTACAATTGACTTTTAGTTTTTTCCCTTTAAAAGGCAAAAGCGGCTCCCTGCTGAAGACAATTATCACCGTTTCTCTGGGTTCTATTTTCACAGTCAGTGATTATAATCTATGTGTCTTTTTAAACACATAAGTGACAGTGAAGGCATCAGCTCTTAAGACCTTACCTTTTAAATATGAGTACTGAAACCAGCAAGGATGCGTTGAATATATATTTTGATTGTCAGAGGCTCTTGTATGGTGGACGGCAACGATTAAACGCAAGAGAACTTGGTCATGATACAAGGACATCTCAGTTTTCATCTTCACTTGTTTATATATGTCACTAATGTAAATGTTAAAGAGCAAGGGAGCGAGAATGGAGCTCTGAGACAAGCGTTGTCGAGCTTTTTTATTTTATTCTTGTCGTCATTGATGAATACTTGGATTAGGCGACTTGAAAGTAGGTTATTAATAATGCGCGGAAATTAGTTCATCACAGGCCTGTCTGTTGGAAGAGGAATCGATCATGACGACCACAGGTGCTCAAAATGCTAAAACAACAGACAAAAGAGAGAAAACGCGCGAAGAAAAAAACAAAAACGGCTACAGAAGGTCTTTAAACTTTCTGCGCAAGATGGAAGCCAAAGACCCATTGATTCTTACGGCGAGGGATAATATCTTAATGAAAAAATATTACAAAACAGTAGCTCGCTTTAAGACAAAAAAGAACTTTGGCATTGAAGTTCAGCAACAGCCTATAAATAAGGCCACATGCTCGACCACACGCCAGTGAAAAGCAAAGAACCATAGAGTCGTGGAACAACAGCCTAAGGCCACCTGCTCCTCGACTTCTCAACCGAAGCCTAGGTGAACGCTAGCCGCAGTAGCCATACCTGTTCAACCCAAACCGACAATTTCAGTTTCTATCGCACGAGTTTTTTTTTTTATAATTAGCGCACCAAAGGGGGTATACCCTTATCCTGACGATTCAGGGCGCGGGCGTTCGGGAAAAGGGGGAAGAGGAACAGAGGAGGTACCTATGCACGTTGGCTTTAAATGTTTGAAGGCTGTACAGATGAGGGAACACAGAGGCTGGGATTTCATTCCACTTGCGTGTCGTTCGGCTAATAAATGAATCTCTGTACTTGACAGTTCGTCCGATGTTGGGCTTAAGGGTAAACTGATGTGCATTCAAAACGTGACGTGTATTGCGGACGAAATTTTGAAGAGGTGGAATGCAACTGGCCGCTGGGGCATTTTTTATAGAAAAAGCGATAAAATAAGGAAAGACATGAGACGTTTCGTTTATGTTCTAGAGAGGCTATGGAGCTTACAATGTCCTTTGGTTTCTGTCTAGTAGATGCGAAACGGTCTTATGTGCACCTGACCAGATGTGGGCGTTGTATTCCAGCTTTGGGCGGATAAATGCCTTGTAAATTGTGGTAGAGATTTTGTTGCATTTTTGGCCACGTCGAATATGTGATCATTCCACCGGATATGGTACACATACCGAGAACAGCAAACCTTTCGGTTTCCGCAATGCAAGTACCATTCATGGATAGTGGTTGGGTTGGGTTTTGGTTTCGCTCGAGTGACAGGAGACGGCATTGCGTTTTGGATGCACTAAATTCCACTCTGTTGATTGAACCCCATTTGAATTTGCTGTCAAGATAGGAATTTAATGAGTTAACGCATGTTGCCGTTCCTCTTCTACGGCCCAGGGCCAGGGACGTGAGTTGGGGAACAAATATGGAAAAGAAGGAATGGATTGGATTAGATGTTGCAGACAAGAGATCATTTATAAAAATGAGAAAGTGAGTCGGAGACAGAACTGAGCCCTGGGGGACACCAGCACTTATGTGGTGAATAGCAGACTTGAATGCAACTTGTATTGGTAAAGTTGTTTGACTTACTTACTGTCTTTTAATTTTTATTACGGTCAGGAGATTTTATCTGGATTATCTGTGCACAAGATAGGCGTTGTAGAGGCCTTAGGACCCACAAGCGGATACAGGGCATAAGTAAAGTACGTATACTGTGCACTAAGAATTTGACGCAGAAGTCTGTCCTGTTATGGTCTACAAAATATTTCAAATACTGGCATGTGCATGTCCATTATAGGAAAGCCCATAATGAAGAAAAAAGGTTATCACATCTGACGCAAGCCAACACATATATACATACATATGTATATTTATTTTCTATTCAATTGATTTAGAAGTATTTACTACCTACCTACATAGTTTCCACGTGTATTTCTCCTATTAATTACCCCTCTTCCGCTACTCGGCGTATTTTACTCTTACCTTTGTTCCAAATAGTTTTGTTCGCGTTAGTCTATTAGCCATATCCGTCCTCAGTATTAGTAAAACGAAAGTGAAGTGGCCGCATTTCTATCACAAAAAGGTCCCGATCATAAAAAAAAAAAGAATACCTCTGCGTGCACCATGATCACCTTAACTCCGATCACGTTCCATCGAAAACGTCAAAAATCATAAAAGAAGAAAGAAAAAATAATAATTATTCGGATTTTTTTTTTAATATCATTTTTTTCTTCTGAATGAATTAAAATTTCTGTGCAAAACTTTTACCACTCTATTGTCTGTTTGGACTCATTGATTCCGCTATATCGGCGAACATACAAATGTGTCTATAAAGCAAATCCTTTTATAGCGTTCAGTGAACTTCATGCGTTATTACGTTTTTAGCATTTCCTCTTCTAAAAACTGCAATCCAACGACTTGGTCTCCCACTTAGCGATTCAACAGAGGTACTCTGCAATTTCTTTTACCAAAAAGCATTCGGAAAACCTTCAACTTCGGCTTGTCAACCAAAAGTGTTCAAACGAAATTTGTGACAAAGCCCGCGTTGTCGTTGTCGTCGTCGGCATTACAGTCGAGTCGTGATGTCGTTTTCATTTGGTGGTCAATACTTTCGGGTGTGGATGATTAAAAACCACCAACGCTTGGAATTTTTCATTCAATTGTTGTTCATCGGTCATCGATTAATCACCAGCAGAGTGCTCTTGGCGGATCTCATCATTCGACTCCTTATCGACAGTCAGTTTGGATTATAATACATTCGAAGGACTACTAAAAGGATTAAATAACCAAAAAAATATAAAAATGGCTATCAAACAGAAATTCCTCGTTGCATTGTTTGTGGTGTGCTTTGTGATTAATGACGTTCTTTGCCAGCAGGCTGCGGAAGGCGCAGTGAACACTAGTGATTCCGATGTGGCTGGTTAGAAAAGGATAGCCCCACCAGTTAAAATAGAGTCGACTAACTTGTGTTTTGATATTTTAGAAGGACGCACATTTGGACATCATTTCTTGAAAAGGATTAGCTTTGCAATTGTTCCCGGTGCATTTGTAGTTGGTGTCATTACCACACTGTTGGCTGCCTTGACTGTGGTCTCCATGAAGGGATTGGGCGTTGGGGTAAGTTCAAAATTTCCAAGTGCAATGCAATTTTTAACACTCCATTTCTTAGCTCATCTTACTGGTCCTCGCTATTGGACAAATTATGTCCCGTGCGTTGCCGCAGGTGCGAGCTGCTCCACTCGCCGCTGGCCCAGTTCCAATCATCTACTCGCATGCGCACTCACAACAGCCCGTTTGGCTCGAGAAGGAATGGTAATCATCCGAATCCAATGGACTGAATTAGAACTAAAGAGCAAGAGATGAATCCTTTGTGCTGCGAAACCAAAAATCTAGACTTACTCATAGTTAAGGATAATTAAATTATTTATTTATTTATTTGTTAAAACGAAATTCAAATTTAATCGCTGAGATTTTCTATTGGCCAAAAGCAGTTCTTTGTATAAATAAAGTAGGCGATATTGTCAAGAAATTTTAAATAATTTAGCTTTTATTTTTACCGTTTTGATGAAAACCTTTATTTGGTTAGAGTGTATTGAAAGGCTCACGTAGACCTTGGTTGAGCTTGAAGCTTTCCTTTTTACTAAGCCATGGGATGTTGCTGTCCTATGTTGTCATCCCATCTTCCCCACTCATCACCAGTGATTCCCAAGAGAGATGTTTATTTTGAAGAATTCAAAAAATATTTTTACTTTTATGACAAACAGAAGGAAAAGTGAAATTTATGGGTCAGCATATCTTGAAGTTTTCACCGCACAATTAATTATTCAGAATACGTGTAGGCCAGGTACCAACGTTTATTGTCATCGATATGGTAATCAAAAGAATTGTTTTTCGGCGATTGTAATGGGTCACGATGTAGGCCAAGTTGTCTGAACACAAGCGCACGGAAAAAGGAAGTTGTAAAACGTGCAATTTATGAGAATGAGGCCCTACATGACCATGTCAAGATAATGACGACGTTCTGAGCACCCAAAGCCGATGGTAAATACAAATTGTTGTTATCTTGAGTTGTAAGCAAATTAAGTAGCGTAGGCTTTCCTTTTTCGGAAAAGATCTGCAAAAACCTTTTGAACCTTTGAACAAAATAGCTAATTTTTCAGGTTGTTATTCCACTAACAACAGCATATACAGCATCTACAAAACGGCTTCACTGTCAAAGCTGTCAAATACTATTCCCAAAATTGCACTTGTATGCGTGAGGTCTCATTTAATTATGCTGAAATGTCACAACAGAGATGCGTTTTTTGGTAGATTTCAGCTTGAGGAGTAAATGTGTCAAACCACTCGTTCGTCTATGATGCCAAGACTACCAACACACATCCTATTCACTTCAACAACTCTCTGACATTTCACAGAATGGTGAGTACAATTCAAAATCCCTCGATCAAAACATTCGCGTGAGTTTAACCTCACAATTCTTTTTTTCTTTGATAAATGACAAATCAAATTCGCTAGATAAAAAAGTTGCTGTGAATAAAACGTCAAAATTTGCGAATATTCGCTCGGTCGCTGAACTGTGAATGGACTTTATGGTATTACTTCGAGAGGTTATATAGTAAATCAGGATACTTGTGTTGTTACATACAAACGCTGCTTCTTAGGTTTATACTGCTTGAGGCTTGAGGCTTCTACTCTTCATTTTCTTAAGCTTTCCATTCTCCGTAGCTCATTTTGTAGAATTGCTATAAAAACTCATGCTTCTGACCAATTCTTCTCAGACAGCAACCTGGATTGAGGATTATTGTCGGTCTGGGCAGAGTAGTTCTCCCTACCATGAAGCTTATTACTGTGAGATTCCGGAACAAATGAACTGTGAGTCTTCGTGTCCAAATGAGTGGAGATAATTTGATACGTTTGACCAATCTTCATGTTCAAAACTTATGTAGTTTTTGTGTCTATCCGTCTTTTGTGTGTTTTTACTAAAAATCACCTTTTGAGCCTGGTAGTTCTGGGATTTGGACCTCATTTTTTTTCACGAAAAGCTGCAATTTACCATGTATCAGCAGTTACGAAATGGACATGGGTACCTATTCACTGTTAACCCATGACATTGGGAACAACAAATTGACAGATCCCATTTGCAGAAACATTTCGGCTCATTTGTAATTAGAGAGGGAAAACAATAAACTATAAAGTAAATTCCCACTCAAAATTAAGGGCTACGTACTTATACATGAGAAAGCTCAGTGGTGTAGAGGTAGAGGATAAAAAGTTTGGTGCCCCTGTCCCGACCACATCCATTAAATTTATTATAGTAATATGAACGCGAAAAAGAAACTGTGAATTACGAACGAATGCAAAAATAACACCCAACTCTCTCCCTAGTAAAATTGGATTACACCCATGGAGAATAAATTTCTTCTCTCTCTCAAATGCTACTTCGGTTTGGCGAAACAACTGGGTTTATAACTCCTAGCTCGACGGACCAAATTAATGCTCTAAAGAGCCGAGTGCTGAAAGAAAGCTGAGCAAATATTGAGCAAAAAATACTCCGTCGGATATTAGGTCCCTTATGCGAGGACGGCAAATGGAGGAGAAGATACAACTGCGAACTCTATGAGCTGTACCAGGATGGAGATGTAGTCCAAAAAGCCAAGATACGCAGACTACATTGGCTCGGCCACATCGAGCGAATGGACAACAAAGTTCCAACCAAGAGGATCTTCGAATCCCCCAAGGTTCGAGGCGGCGAAGAAGACCGAATCTCCGGTACAAAAACCAAGCTGTCGCGGATGCCAGAAAACTTGGTCTTCACAACTGGAAGCAGTGTGCTCGGGACCGCAGAGGATGTAAGGCAACGATGTCTCAGGCAGGGACTCTACAAGGCTGGGGAGCCCTTTAAGTAAGTCTCTTTCAATTCAACTAACGCCCGTGTCTTCTTTATCACTTCAAGGATATTCATATCCCCATTGGCAGGTGCAAATTAAAAAAAAAAATCAGTTGGTCTAGTGTTGTTACCCTTATGAAGAAAAACCGTCTTAATGGAGTCGCTCAATGGAAAGAAAGTATTAAAATCGTATTAAGAAGTAACGTGCTATGAGGAAGAGCGCAATAGACAAACAGACAAAGTGCCTATCCCAAATGAAAACAGGAATAGAAAAGGAATGATGAGCGAGAGAAAATTATTACTATTTACCCCACCTACTTTCAAAAGTCGAATGTTTCCTTAAACACTCTGATACCAAATATATATCTTACATTCCACTTCAGGATATAATCATCTCTAGAAACTAACGTCTCATTAATTATAGAGAATCTCAATTGACTGATCTCAGCACATCTACTTTCAAGCCCGTTGGCCACAAATAACTCCATAAACGATAAGTGAAGACTGAAACCTCTATCTGATTAATAATTGTTCTCGTTATGGTTGCATTATACTAGTAAATTTTCAAATAGTTAATTCTAGTACAACTTGTGCTTGACTATTCAAATATTTAATCAGTGGCGGATCTATTATTTACATATGTTTACTGGTCATCCAGAATGTACTTTCAATTAAAAGTATTTCTCGCCACAGTTAGACTGAGATTTTGTTCCACTTTTAACCAGGGGAAACAGACAGCATATACCCCGCAATTGATGTTAATGTCACGGCCACGATCCACATAACACAATTCAACTTACTCCATCAGGTTTCTAATAGTGTCACGCGTTCTAGTTATCACCAGGAATACTTACACTCAGCAAACGTTAACAAGGGATTATAAAGATTATGCTTTGATTAGTTTCGATTAGGCACTATATAATAGAGTAATTAAGCTCTTATCGATTCCCTGAAATACATTGTTTCTTCGTCTGGAGTCTAGAGGTTCTTGACGCATGTAAATCCACTTCTTATATAAGCCGTTACGACAGACAAAGTTATCATAAAGCCACGACGACGGCGAGCTCATAAAAGCTGACCCCCCATACGGAATCAAAACCCAACAATCGACACCAAGTACATCTGGAAGATATAAAATGTGCAATCGAATCCGTTTCCATTTACCCATTTTCAATGGCTCAGTGGGTCAGATACATCTAACATTATCTAATGGCAATCTTTGCGTTGCAACTTTCCATAAATGCAACCTAAATTTTCCCCCGAGTTAAAACTAGAAAATCCACTACAAACCACAAACCTACGATTGCAATCCGCATCGCAGCCAGAGTGATCTTGAAAAGTCTCATCCTTGAATGCGCTCCGCAGTCGGTTTCTTGACATTAGACGAACAAGTTCATTGATACTCCTCACTCTGTATACGCGGACGAAAATTATTTCAATTTCTTCAAATAAAATGCAATCACTTACGATATTGATTGGATTTTACGTGATTTACTTTATCGCACCCACAAACCAACGGATAATCGAAGATCATTATAGTGGTTCGACAAATTTGGCAATAGATGGCGATACAACCAATACAAAGGATGGCATGACAAAAACCGTGACATATGTTCGGGCGTCGACACCCGAACGAATTTTAGAGTGTGTTCGTAAATTTAGCATTTTGCGTTGCACGAAACTTTTTCTGCTGCAAAAAATGGAAGGACGAGAAATCTATCCGCGCAGTGGAAACCTGAGAAAGGACTTTTTGAAACAATTTTTCGGTGACGATGATAAGAATATGGGAAGTTTGGTCGAGGGGAATCTAGCGGAAATACCAGATGAAGAGTTGACACAACGGGTGATTTGGAATTTTAAGCGATTCTTTGAAAATCGAAATATTCAGTTGCACTTTCTGCCGGGAATCATGGTGAAAATCGTTCCAAGTAAAGAGAATAGAATCAAGTTGTCCTTGAAGAAGAGTACGAGAAGTAAGTAAGCGAAATTTATTATTTATTCGTTTTTTGAGAACCAGTGTCATAGGGAGAATCATTTCAGGATACCTCAAGGAAATTATCACTGGACGAAGTAAGGGTGGTGGTGGTGGTGGTGGTGGTGGTGGAGGTCATAGAAAGAAAAACAAAAACAAGAAAAAGGAGCAATCGTATAAGGACATGATGATTCAGATGGCAGTTCCGGTGATGGTAATGCCGGCGGTTTTATTGGGAACTTTTCTACCGTTTGTGTTGCCAGCTATAAAAATGGCAACGATCATGTCTGTTATCATGAATAATAGTGCGTTTATGGCAGCCCTTCTCTACGCAGCTAGGACGCATGTAATGAGCAATGACAATGAAGCACAGCAGGTAACATATTCGCATGGAGTATACCACTGAAGAGAATGTAATCTATTTTTTTGGATCCTGTACCAGCTAACTAATTTATGTAAGAATTTTTTTTTTAAATAAAATTGGAAATTAAGAAAGTTTTGTGGTCTGTTCTTTTATCACTCAGTGGTCTCTTTTATGTTTGAAATAAAATGTAACCTAATACATTGAATTGGACTCCGAGACTTGTCATCATCTGATGTACATGTCTGGCCATTCAATAACCGCAAATAATTTCCACCTTCTCGGACAAGTCCAATAAGAACGTAAGTATGGAGTCAACGACAAAGAAGCGTAATGAATCCTTTTGATATGAAGAAACCAAACTCTCCTCAGTATGGCCCTCCAAAACCAAACTAACTAGACCATAAGCTGAACTGGAAGCCGCACATAGTCAGTACCACTTAGAAGGCGCCTGCTCTAGGCTTTTCGGCAAAACATGGGGACTAAAACCAAAAATAATCCACTGGACTTACCTCACAATAATCTCTCCAATAATCACCTACGCATCGCTAGTATGTATGGCCTCCTAAGAATACAACGCTTAGCTTGTGCAGGTATTACGGGTGCAATGCGCTCCTGCCCGACAGTTGCGTTGGAGGTTCTCTTAGACCTTCCACCCTTCCGTATAACTATTATGAAGACTCCAGCTGCTCCTCCCCTAACTTGGATGGACACATGAAAATCCTTGAAAGAGTTCCTCTGCCATCCAATAAAGCCGTTTTCATCTGCATCTGGTCCAAACTACAAATTATCTGTTCCTCTAGGACAAATAACCACTATTTTTCAGGCAGAGGTCCATGCTATCGAGCTCTGTGTCAGAGAATGCATTAGAAGAAACCTCCGAAGATCTCTCTCATATCAACATACTCTCATATAACTTTGAGTCAAAGCTAGTTTGAAACTGTCTCCAATTCATCCAATAATAATGTCACACTAACTTGGTTCGCTGGACACAGGGACATCCCTGGCAACGAAGCCGCCGATGAGCTTGCCAGACATGGTGCTCAGGCTCCTTTCATTGGTCCTGAACATTTTTGTGCCCTACAAACTAATCAAATCAGATCCTCCTGGGTCGTAGTGCTTCATAGGCTTATCGCCTTCTCTTATCACTCATCATCCATTAAAAAAAAAAATGGCCTTCTTGGCGAATTCACTCTAGCTTTAGCTAGCCGCTTCCACTTTGGCATGTGCATGAACTTTATCCAACTAGAGTACAGTCTACTTGTACCTCATACTTAGTCCTTGTAGCGGATTATATAACTCTTGAGTCTAGTGCCAAAGTCTCCATTTGCTGAAGCAATTTTTGCCAAAAACAAACGAGGACGCTTGTGAAAGAGTAGCCAATACCTTAATTGAAATAAAAACACGAAATACATTCCACTTATTTTAGTTTTTATTTATTTATTCTAATTAAACGATTCAACTTAGAATCGAAAAGCATAAACCCAGTCACCCACAATAGGGGGCGACTTAAATTCTCCACGTATGATCCCACTATTCAATTTCATGTAAAGTGACAGGCACCATTACTACTACTCGTATTTATATACAACAAAAAGAAAAATACTTAAATTCGAATAACAAAAAAAAATACTATAATTTAACACAAAAAAGAAAACGTCCTCAATCGTCCTTCTTAATGATACACGCTGCTTGACGATCATCATCTCGCATATCCCGATCATCCCAACCCCAGACGAGGTTCTCCTCATTTTCATGGTTCAATTGCAGAAGCATATCTTCTGTCGTTGAGTTGTTGTTTATGTCACTTGAAGCGTACACATGAGACCCGTCACCAGTACGAATCACCCTCTTGCGAATCATCTCGTCCGAGACGGTCTTGAGGTCATAAGCAAGGCCTTTGTGGTGGGCGAAAAAAGAAAACACGTTATACGAATGCATATGTATACAATCTAATTTGAAACTCACCAAACTTGGCAAAGAAATTAATCAATGCAGTCGACCAATTATAAGTGTATGTTCCCAATTCAGCTGCTTTGTAATCCCAGGGGAAGACATGATGATAGTTATGCCATCCTTCACCGTACGCTAAGATTGAAACTATCTTATTGTTGGTGGATGTGATGAACTTATCGTAGGGCTTCATGCCATAGAAATGAGCAGCACTATTCACCAGCCAGGTGTAATGAAGTGATAGAACATATCTTAACATGGAGCAAGTAAAGAAGCAGACTTTAATCGAATAGCCCATGTAAAAGTATGGAATCAATGCTGGCAGAATGAAGCAGCACAGTGGCATTATGTAGAAATAGTATCTAGAAAGAGAATTTGTTAAAAAATCTATTGTGTCAGAGATTTTCTATTGACTTACTTCTTTTGGAACATAACAATTGGATCGGCTTCAAGATCACTCATGTCAATTTGTTTTCCTTTTTCCCTGACATCGGGATGTTTCTTGCACATCAGCCAGCCCATGTGCGAGAAAAAGAAACCACGGCGAGAGTTATGTGGATCAGCATTGGAGTCGGTGAATTTGTGATGAACTCTGTGATCGCGTACCCATTCGTGAATGCTGTTCTGGAATGCAATTGACTGACAGATCATCAGGAAGACGCGCATTGGCCATTTGGCTTTGTAAGCTCGATGTGACCACAGTCTGTGGGCACCAGCTGTAATACCGAAACCACCAAAAGTACCGATAAGATAACCTGAAAGGAAAGGAATGCGTTTAAAATGTGACAGCTAAATAAATCTTGAGGAAACAGAAGCTTTTTGTGTCCCAGACCAGATGGTAACTAAACTCCCCTATATCCGGCTGAACTTTAACTACAGCTATCGTATAGTTCTAAGGTCTGGTCTTGTATTTAAAATCTCTTCTTCACTTTAAGCACCCAATTTGAATGAGCCCTACTCCGCTTCTATCGTATCCGTGGATTGGTCATACGACGACGAAAGTGGGAGTGGATTGGTCATATTCACCGAAAGGGTGACAGATCCATAGCTAACCAAGCAATGCAATGGAACCCGCTTACCCAGGATGGCAGGATACGCGGGGGTCATAGGAGTACGTGGCGCAGAACAGTGTAGACGAAATCACAGCAACTGGGAAAAAGTTAGGGAGAGCTGAGGCACATTTCCAGAAATCGTACACGATGGCGCGTAGGCGTTGTAGTGGCCCTTAGACCCACAAGGGGATACAGGACATAAGTAAGTACCTTCTCCGCTTCTATGAGGATAAAAGAGAACATTCCCCGTCAAAGGTTATTTTTGCTGCCCTTATGCTCGTTAATTATTTGACGATGTAGAAGATATATCGACGGTTCCCATGAACCAACAGTGGCAATGGATTGGCCACACTTTCCAAAAAGGTGGCAGATTCACAAGACAGAATATAGCTCGTTTACTCAGGATAGAAGACTGCGCGGCGGTCCTAGAAGTACATGGCGCAGAACAGCCGACAAGAAGGTACGACAACTGGGAAAAAATTGGGGAAGGAAACAGCACACGATGCCACATAGGCGTTGTAGAGGAGTCCCAGGACCCACAAAGAGACATACGACAGATGTAGGTGAAGTAAGTAAGTAAGCAATATTACAATCCCAAAGTACTACTAATAAACACTAAAAAAAAAATGAAACAACATTCTTCTCACATTACTGTTGTTGTCAACCATATTCGACAATTGGGTCAAGCACCTTAATAATTAGAACCATTAAAACTTCTACTGTCTGTCTGCAAATATTCTACTTCCCACAATTACGTGCGTATAATCAGTGTCATGCGTTTGGAAGACTCCTCAAACCGTAACCAATACTCATAGTAAAAGACGTATCAATTCAGTTGAACACACATCGTATGGAAAGTCGTTGACTTTTTATACATTCAAGACTCATAATCTATGGCGGGCGGGTTTTAATGTGAAGTCAAACGACGTCAAGCATTTGTATTCGCTCAGCAACTTGCCAGATACGAGGTGAAAAGAACGAAAGGAAAAAAAATGCCATCTCTGAGAATAACTTAAAATTTTGAGTATCTTTTTTTAAGGCAAAGTGTGATTCGAATACGCTTTTATGGGATGTTAATCTTTTGAGGTTAGTTAATCAGACAGGTCTTGAAATCCTTATGCTACTGATATGTATCTCTACCAACATCAATTCTCTAAAAGTCCTTGCTAATTAGAGCAAGTTTTCTAAGTTAATTTCTTCTTACTTCCAAATAAACAGAACCTCAATTATCGATGCTTATCATCTAAGCGCCATTATAATCATTTAAGCAACTTAAAGTAGTACAAACTCTGCAAGTGTCTTGCATTTAAATTGCTGATTTTCAACTCCATTGGCAGGGTCAGTAACCCATTTGAATACTAAATTGATTAATAAATCGAGACACAAAACTGTTGTCCAAATTTTATGAATGAAAAGATACATTACATTAGGTAGCGTGTCGCTATGTCATCAAATTTCAATGTGGCGTTATTGAACGAAGATGAAGTTCAAGTTTAATCAACTCAAATATACATTTCTCTGTGACCGTACCGAATTTACATAGAAATTTAGGTAACATCTGAATTGATGGACCAAAAGATCACACCTTACAATGATATTCGATCGAAACTGGATTTTGAAGAAGAGATTTGAATATAAACCAGTGCAGAGTAGTCGAGATCGCTTTCGTTTTCATTTGATTAACATTATTTTAACAAAAAAGTATCTGTATATCTGTGCTTCCTGGATAGCCCAGATTTTTTTTGTTCAGGAAGTCTGAACAGGTTTTAATATTCTTCCAGGTTCTAGAGTACAAAAAACCCGGATGGAAAGTATTTTTAACTTTTTTTTCCTAGACAAAACGTATAGATGTCATTAGGTATTCAGATAAGTTGACATTTATTTTTAGGCACATTATTCGAGTTCAAGCTATCCGTGTTTCTACAGACGTTATGTTAGTTTGTCTCTTGTATAATTATGTTAATAAATTATGCATGTTTTTTTTTGGACTTTGTTAAGGAAATGATTCTGTTGAACGGAGTTGGTAGAACCAGACTTTTAGGCCTCGTGCAAGTCAAATTTATTTTACATTTGCATACTTGGTGGGTTCTGTCTTTCTTGGATTTATAAAAAAGTGTCTTTTGCTGACTTATATATATGTATACTAAATATGTTCCAGTACTTTCCAGTACAAAGAACAAGGAGGTCATTTAATTTTGTGGTATGGAACTAGTTTGTAGAAGTATGCCTCGGAGTGGACCCTGGATATTTAACAACCCTGGACTTAGGTGACTTGCAGCCATCTTAGAGGTACTTTCCGATTGAAGCAAAAGACTGTTCATTCGCCTGTTGAAAAGTGCTTCCAATAGCGACCTCAGAGTCTAATTAAAACACACGGTGAAACTGTGTTACGCATCAGGTATGGCTGTCATTGAATTAGTTCGCTCATGAGGCTGTCAGATTGGTATTCTGTGACATCTTTTGATGAAAACACATGGAACCGAAGGAATATACCCATTAATGCTGCTTCCGACTTCAGAAAAAAGGTCTTCTTGTCACACAAAGGTAGATATTTTGACTGTTCTTCCGATCACATGAATCCGATGTTAACATTCAAAAGGAGATTCAATGCAAGGATTCCTGACAAAAGTTACTGGAAGAACTGAAGGACTAAAAAGAAAAAGGAGTTGGCATTCTAAACCGACGGTTCTAAGATGGACAATGGACAGGAGCCGGAGTTTATTGTGAAGCCCTAAGAGTAAACTGCTCCCTTAGAATAAACGACGACTGCAGCGTCTTTCAAACCGAAATCACTGCCATTACGCAGGCTGCTGAAATTATACATTAGAGTAATATCGTCGGACAAACGATAACTGTCTATATAGACAGCCAGGCAGCCATTAAGGCTCTGGACTCTGCTATAACTCGGTCGAGGCTGGTGAGAACCTGCAAATCACTTTTAAACGAGATATCCAGAGCCAATACGGTGACCCTCAGTTGGGTACCAGGGCATATGGATATCGAAGGAAACGAAAAGGCGGATGAGCTTGCTAGGAAAGGGTCGACGGTGCACATATCGCGGGTCCTTCCCTTTGTAGCAGCCCCAGTCAGGTCTTTAAAGAAAAAGTAGAAGATGAAGCCATCGATCGTGCAAACAGACGCTGGATTCATCTGGGTACATGCGTAACGGCTAGAGCTCTATGGCCGGCCTTTAGCAAGAAGAGATCATCAACTCTGGTTAAACTCAGTCGTCATAACGCACGGGTCGTTTCTGGCGTAATTACCGGCCATTGTGTCATTGACCTTCACGCAGAGAGACTCGGTGTGCTGAATAATGACTATTGTAGAAGCTGCAGAGACGAAGAAGAAATCGAATCTATTCGTCACCTGCTGTGTGACTGTTCTGCCCTATCTGTTAGAAGAAAGAGAACTCGGCAGTCATTTCTTCTCAGAGCTGAAGGACTTAGGCGAACCTTGGTAGTAGATGTAGTGTGTTGCCAATATGTATTGACAGGATGATCCCTTTGTCCCTTTGGCTCTCTTAGTTACGTTAGTTACGGCCATTTATGAGGATGCAGATCAAAGAAGATCTATTGTACTGCCGATGTCTCAGATACGTTGATCACCTCTTCTAATCATCACGTCAGCTTCACAATTCCCTGGTATTTCACAATGACCTGCTACTCAACAAAACGTGAATTGAATTGACTGCATAGCTAGTCTTTTACTACTGAGATTTCTTGCTTCTTGATGCAGACCATGTAAATGTTGATAATGCTTTAACTGGAAGGCAGGCAGCTGCTTATCAACTCAGACCTGAAAAACGCTATAGTAGTTTGGAAGCTTAAAGGTTTCCTTGTTTTCAATCCATCTGCAGATATGTAATAAAATTTGGTTGAAATTTTACTCCAATATGGACTACCATAAAATTGTTTCATATTATAAAAATCTGCTTCATTGAATGAACGGTTCATTGCCCCAAGCGCAGCCATATGCATTCAGTTCCCACAGAAACAAAATGAAATCTTTCGCTCAGAAAGCGCCAAATGAACGCGGAAAAATACTGTGAATTGCAAACGAATGCGAAAATTCCACTACACCAACTCTATCCTATTTTTTCTTCTCTCTTCTAATTTGACTAACGCACCTGCCCTGTACATCTCAAATTTACAAAAAACACCTATCGGGAGGAAGGGTTTCCTGGAAAAGGCGTGCAGGATTTTCCAAAGCCCCCAAAATCAATCTGTTTATGTAAGTCTTTTTGTTTAAAAAAATATATAAAAAATTAAAACTTACCCCACAAGTACGCAGTATATGCATTCTCCGCAAATATTAAATACAGTCCATACAGTCCAAACATATGAAGGACAACAAATATGTACACATTCCTCCAGACAATCTCAAGACGATACTCTTTCTTTGGTTTCTCAACGGTGCTGGCGGTGGTGGCGGCGGCGGTTCCGCAATCTTTTGTTACAATCAAATCGCCCACCCCAGGGACACGATCATTTGTGGACGTATTGCTGGTGGCGCATACTGAGGAGGTGCGCTTTCTGTTGCCATTCGCCGTGTCATCAGAATTCAGTGCGGTCTCCGCCAAGATGAACGAGCTCCCTATTATGTTAGGAGCCATCTGAAAAAAAAGACCAGGACAGAGAATAGCAAATGATTAGTAGGCGATCGTTTTGTTAAAAAAACGAAAAAAAACACCCACTTTATGGTGAAGTGTCTGTTTCTTATGTTAATTACGGGATTTAACTAAAATTAGTAATGCACATGTGTGCAAAACACATTTTGAAAAGAACGCCGCCATAGCGTAACGCAAAACGTGCCCGGAATACGCCCCCAAGTAAGCCTTATGGATGAACGAACAAACGATAGATTAAGATGACAGCGTACCAGTATTGTTCACACTTTTCAAATGATGAATTGTTTTTCTAGGTGCAATGAATGTCTAAAGTGACTTATTTGAGGAAATTCAACGTAAATTATGAATACGAAAAAAATATTTATGTATGCTCTATTGTGGGGGTTACGCTTTGAAATGCAAAATGTATTTCAAGGCTTTAAAGCCTTAGAAAATTTTCCAGTCATATTAGAACACATGATTGTCAATCAGGTTTCCTGTTGACCATGAATTGTTTTAAATTTTGTCAGTAAGATTTAGAAAAGAATAGGAATTGAAAATTCCAAGGCCGTCTCCTCCTATGGTAATTAGGTTGCGCGACCATTGGTCCATCAACATAAAATTAATTCGTCATTATTGAATAGTTTTGCCTAATTGAGTAGTGTGTGGCCGGCATAAAGCAGGGTCATAACTTGTTCTAATAGTATTTCAATTTTTAAAGATGTATTAAAATTTTTTTAAGACCAAGAATCAGTTGCTGGAAATTAATCTCAGCGACCTTGGTGGCATCAGCAAGGGCCAAAGGGTGAATGAAGGTTAATTAGAATTGAGTCATTGAGAGAAAAAGAATTTTTAATCCAAATTTTAATTTGCATGTGTGGTACACTCTCGAAGTTGAAAGCCGGTTCTTAGAAGGTGAAAGTCGCTAGTATATACAGACTTCCGGGGAGAACGTAGACAGAGTATTTGGTATTCTAAAATTTTAAATAGATACATTGAAAACGCACTTTTAATTAAACAAAACGCGATCAACGCTGGTCGAACGCAAAGCAGATCTGGCCCTAGCTGAATCCAAAGCTAAATAGTTCTCATATTAGTACTATGGTAGGTGTCATTACGGGACACTGCATTATTGGGAGGCACGCAGCAGGACTGGGCTTCCCTTCTAACGACTTCTGCAGGAGCTGCATGTACGAAGTGGAGGAAGAGACTATTCCCCATATTCTGTGCAGCTGCCAAGCGCTCTTAATCCGAAGGAGGTTGCATTTAGATGAATACTTCTTCGACAATTTAGGCGAACTCGCTGAATCAGACATCAATCGTATCCACCGCCTTATAATAAGCTCCTGTTGGTTTTTAAGTGGATAGACTGAGGATACTCGATCCCATCGGTATCACAATGGGCCTTCCTGGCCTAAGTACGGCTGCACCCACTACAACCAGCTGTTCTAACCTAATCTACCTTGACAAGACACAATGTTGTGATTAGGATGCAGTCACACTTAAATGAAGTCGGGATGGAAAGTGCTTCACTAATGCCCTTAGACACAATTGAGCATTGCTTTTGCACTCATTTCCTCAAATTTAGTTTCACAGAAACCTGAAGATGAGAAGCTTATAGTATTCACCACGTTAAATTTAAATATTGAGCGAAATTGACAAAGCAATCACAGAGTAAGTGTTTCGCATAGTATCGTCGTGCCTCGCAGATAGTTAAATGTTTTCCAAGATCAAAATGTCTCGTACCAATAAGTCTACAGTCTTTGCTTCTAAGAAACAGGAAGAATGTGGCAGACGTCTGGGAACAGCCAACTAGTCAGCCTGTATCCAGAAGAGTCATGCCAAGCAGAATGGTGCTCATAAGAAATGCATTCGTCAATAAAAGCCCTGACTGAATACCTAAGGCAAATTGATACCTAAATGAATTTCTTTTCAGTATTTTCTAACAGAGTC
Organism: Chalcosyrphus nemorum; assembly: GCA_949716465.1. NCBI lineage: Eukaryota > Metazoa > Arthropoda > Insecta > Diptera > Syrphidae > Chalcosyrphus > Chalcosyrphus nemorum. The sequence continues at coordinate 14,065,511 of OX454333.1, read as the reverse complement.
AGGCGAAATCTAATCTCCCACAATCAAAGTGGGAATTGAAAACCAAAAGAGAGTCAGTGAATTGAATCTCGCTGTGTAGTTCAGAGAGCTACTATTTTGGAGGTAGAAGGTTACGCAAAGACCTTAAGCCCAACTTAAATGACACTATAGACAGACAAAGGACATCCCATCTACCTGTTCCTAACAATAGAGCCTTTAGGATTGCAAAACTCTCCGCCCAGGGCAAAGAAACATGCACACCCAATGAGTGCTGTAGTTCCCACTTCTAGTCAGTGTTTTGTGCAGTACACACGTATTTTTTTAATCACGGTGTGAAAATTTAATTTTTCTTATTATAAAGTGTGTCAGTACTTTTTGTTTACTTCGCAAGGCAAAAGCGTGGGTTTGTGGGAGACCACTTATACCAGAACGCGCGAAGTCACGGTTCGGTTCCTGGCCCAAAAGGACAAAAAAAAAAAAAAAGAAAAAAAAAAAAAAAAAAAAACAAAATATAAAATAATACTTTTTTAGTGACATAAAAATCAACGTAAAAAAAAAAAAAAAAAACGAAAGTGAATAAACAAAAACTAGTTGAAAATAAAGTGATGAGTGGGGAAAGGCCCCTACTCCCAGCTGTGGGAGTGGCGGCCGAATCAAGTGTCGAGGTGGAGGTACAGTTGTCACCTGTACCAATACCACCTAGCAATGATGGAAAGAGGAGGAGGAAAACGAAGCCGACTCCAAACTTAAAGCGAGCCACTCGTTCGGCGTCCGCAAGAAGGCTGCCGACCATGGCTTCCCCACAAGCCATGGAAACGGCAGATAATAACCAAAAAGAACGAGAAGAAAGATATATGGGGGCAAGCAATTCCTTCGCCCCATTAGCCAAAAATGACTCCGATGATGAGGACGACGAGCTGGAGAGCCTTACAAGCAGTATTGAGCAGCTCCAGCAGCAGGTACTGGCCATTAAGGCCAAACAAATGGCAAGGCGAGAGGTGGAGCGCCAAAGGGCTCTGGAGTCCTCTCAAGGACAGCAAAAACAAGCACAGCAACAACAAAAACATCCGAATTCACAATTGCAGCAGATTGTGATGATACAGCAAGATGAAATCAAACATCAGCAGCAAAATCAGAAACAACAACAAACTAAGCAGCAGCAACAGCAGCCAAAGCAGCAGTCGAAGAAACAGCAAGAGCAACAGTCGAATCAACAACAACAACAACCGAAGCAACAACCGCAGCAGACACAACAACAACAGCAGCAAAACGAAACAAAAAAAGTGCGAATACCACCCATTAATGTGTACAAGATGGAGCTTGTGGACACAATTAAATTATGTGAGTCGGCCATAGGTAATAACTTTACCATTAAAAGACATAATCAAACTAAACACACCATACAATGCAACACTATTCAAAATTATCACTATATTAAAAATTTATTGAGAGGATCGACAACGGAGTTCTTCTCCTTCACCCCGAAGGGGGAAAAGCGGCAAACAATGCTGCTGAAGGGTTTGGATCCGTCCACCAAACCAGAGGAGCTCCTTAAGATGCTCCAAGAATTTCAGTACGACAATCTCACGTTCGTGGGAGTAAAGCCTTTCACCACAGTGAGGGCCAAAAGGGAGAATAAGAAACTACCGTTCTTCCTCGTTCAACTGTCTCCCAACAGCAATCTGGAGGGTCTAAGACGTATCCATGTTCTAGACCACCAGGTTGTATCATGGGACAAAATAAGGCGCAGCGAGGGCATTATTCAATGCGTTCGCTGCCAAAGGTTCGGGCACACCGCGTCGAACTGCGATATGCAGCCTCGATGCGTGAAGTGCGCAATGTTCCACAGAACTGAGGACTGCACTCTGGGTAAGGAAGGAGTGGCTGAAAAGAGCCAACTCTTGTGTGTACTATGCAGGAATTCAGGACACACCGCAAATTATCGGGGTTGTCCTGAATACCAAAGCATGAAATTAGCAAATCTGGCTCGTAAGCAAAAGCTCGTGGTTAAAGTCCCACACGGTTCCGCTCAAACACCAGCCGTGACTCCCCAATTTACCTACGCCCAAATGGCGTCAGGTAGGATGAGCACTGTACAGAAGGTAGCTGCACAGGCCCAAGTGCCTAAGGCACCTGAAGCTCAGGGCGACTTGTTGACCATCCTGCTCCAAATTCAGGGGCAGGTTGGTCAGTTCCAGCGCCAATTACTAGAGCAGGCGAACCGGGTGGACCAGATCTACGCGCTTCTGCCGAACCTAGCGCAACGTCATTCGTAATGGGTACGGCCGCGAATGGGGAATCCCTGAAGATCCTTGCGGTGAATGTGAATTCATTGATTAGGATCGAGCGAAAGGAATCGCTCTTTAAGTTGCTCGACGACCAAAGCCCTGATGTGTGTCTGGTTAGCGAAACTAAGCTATCCCAGAAACGCAAGTTACAGCACAATAAATATAATATCGAACGAAGAGACCGACCCAACTCCACTCAAGGAGGTGGTGTTGCGATCTTCATTCGAAAAGAACTAAGGTATAAGGCCGTGTACAGTGGTGAAGTGCGTAGGTTCCGGGAGCTAGAAGCGTGTATTGTGTGCATCCCTCTCCGTAGTGGAAAGAAGATGTTCGTGGTCGCACTTTATGCTCCTGATATTCCTCAGTCTACATTATTCATGTCCGAGCTCGAGACATTGTTTCGATGCCTAAGGCTGGAATTGGGGGAGAATTATTTCCTCATGGCCGGAGATTTGAACGCCAAACATAAAGATTGGGGAAATCAAACACCAAATACTAGGGGGAACTCACTACTTAATTGGTGGGGTCAACACAATGTCGAGTTTCGGCTCGATTTGAAAGCTACAGATAGTCCATCGTTTCCTAGAAGCGGCTCCTATCTGGATCTACTCCTGTTCGACGAACGGTTACAACTGACCGACGTGAACCGACAAACGATAAACTGTTTACGCACGTTCGTGTATGACAGTGACCATTGCGGACTTATTGCCGAAATAACTATTTCCAACGAAATCGCGGAATTGGAAGAGTTTGTCCAAACGTATTCCTACAACTATAGTAAGACTCGTTGGCCTCGCTTTTCCCGAGACTTAACAAGAGCACTCTCCTCGAATTCGCTCGACCCACCGTCCAATAGGAATCTGTCAAATGAGGAGATTGACAGCTACCTCAAACAAATGGACGAGACAATTAAACAAACGATGGACAGTACTATACCTCGGTATCGACCAACTGACAACGTTTACCGCAACGCAACAATCGACGCACTGCACGTACAAAAAAGTAGACTACTGACAAGATTAAAAAACTTGCATAGGCAGTTTACTGACAGACAGAACTCGGAGGTTAGGACTCTGAAGTCGTTGATAAAGAATCTCCAAGTATTAATTAGGGCAAATTACAGGCTGTCGGCTAATTTGCACTGGGGTAATAAGATTCGGGCTATCAAGTCTGATAACCCGAGTATGTTCCCCCAGATTAATAAAATATTTCGGAGGAACGATGTCAACGAACTTCCGTGTCTGAAGATTCCTCGAACTACTCACAATGAACAGTTACTTACAGCAGCAGGAATAGATCCAAGGGACGCCATCGATGATGACGACTTTTTCATGATTGAAGATCCGCAGCAGAAGGTAGAGGCTATAGGAACTATTTTCGAGGACGTGTATAAGGTAAATGCTTGCATTCGCCCTAACCACGACCTGGAAAATAGAGTCCTTGCGCACAACTTCCGCCTTCGATATGATTTGCAGCATTGGCAAGCAGAGAATTCTGGCTTCACCAGGTTCAATGATGACAATGTTGCAAACAATGTCATTGCCATTGAAGGGATTCATCCCCCTTACATATCGAAGGTAGAACTTCAAGCGATCTTCGAATCACTGAGAAAGAAGAAATCAGTGGGAATCGATGGAATATCGAACATTGTGCTTCGACATCTTCCTCTAGTAGCGGTAGACATTTACGCCACCCTGTTCAACAATGCACTGAATAATGCCCATTATCCAGAGCATTGGAAAACAGCGGTGGTTCAGCCGATTCCAAAAAGGGGAAAAGACAGTTCCAATCCGGCAAATCTCCGGTCCATAAGTCTCCTTCCGAACATCAGCAAGGTATTCGAGAAAGTGCTACATAGAGCAATGATAATGTGGGTTGAGGAAAATAAAATTGTTCCGGATAACCAATTCGGTTTTAAGGCGGGGCATGATACAATTCATGCCGCGTCTAAACTCGTGTCGGATATCCAATGGAACAAAAGTAAGAAACAATGCACGGGTGCCTGCCTTATTGACTTGGAAAAGGCCTTCGATACCGTATGGTTGGAGGGGCTCTTTTACAAGTTGAGTAGGTTGGGTATAAGTAAACCACTACTGTACATGTGGCTTAATATGCTCACTGGTAGAAAGTTCGTTGTGAAAAATGGCAGCGTAACTTCCACTGGGACGTTCGAAATTAAAAATGGTCTGCAACAGGGGGCGGTTAATTCGCCGATCCTTTTCAATATTTACACAGCTGATCTGATAGGATCTCTTCCAGACGTGATAGCGTACGCGGACGATTTGATAGCGTACAGATCAGGACCTAAGATTGACGTCATTGCAACACTCTTGCAGCGTGACTTCGATAAGATTCAGCGATATTGCGATGACTGGAAGTTGAAGATCAACTTCCAGAAGTCTGAAACCATTCTTTTCAGAACGCCGTTGTCCGGGGCCTCTTGGGATACCAGGAAGAATTGGCGAAAGTTCTCTATCGTTGGAGAGCACGGACGTCCACTTGCATGTCAAAATGTAGTCAGATACCTGGGGATTTGGCTAGACCAATATCTATATTTTAATAAACATGTAGATATTGCTCTAACCAGAGCCCGAGGCGCTTTCGCTCTTACAAAGAGACTGTTTTATAGCAGCCAACTCGATGCAAGGGTGAAGGTAATCTGCTACATGGCCCTTATTCGGCCCATGATCGCATATGGATGTCCTGTGTGGTTCAACATAGGAGCAAGCAGGATGGAAAGGATTCGGGTGTTTGAGAGGGCCTGTCTTCGGGCTTGCCTTCACTTGTACAGAACACCAGAGTCTCAGTACATAAAATTCTATTCCAACGAGATCCTTTACAACAAAGCGAGTCTGATAAGAGTGGACAATTTCCTAATCAAGATGACTCGAAGGCACATTGCAAGAGCAATGACCTCGATGAATAACCTGATCTCCGGGGCTTATTACCCCAATATTATGTACCATGAGAGCGTTCGATTTAGCGGCTTTGTCCCCCCGGAGGCATTCCTCTATTATGATCAGGCAGGTATGATCCAGGATAGAGCGGCAGTTCCATTAATCTTCCACGTAGGCCGAAAAACTGTGGATAGGCGGCTCAACTACGAGCGTGACGTCGTACGGAGCGCTGAGGAGCGTCTCCGATTTAGTAGGTCGGTGTCAATCCGTGATATTAAAGACGTCGAGCGACAGCACCAACAATTTTGGTGGCTCTTAGAACGAGCTCCGTCGTCGATTCCTATAGATCCCGGATAGGGATAATACAGCTAGTTGGTCACCAAGCGTCTTTCACATGCTCTTGGCCGGCTTGCATAGTTTTTAAGTATTCTTCAGTTCTAGGTTAGGGTAAAATTAAAAAAAAAAAAAAAAAAAAAAAAAAAAAAAAAACGCCCGTTGGCAACAAAAAAAACATAAATAAAAAAAAAACACAAGCCACTTGGCTACCAAAAAAAAATATAGTTATCTTTATTTTAAGGTATTACGTAAGTTTATTTTATTTTTAAGTAGCATATAAGTTTTTAAATAAAATTGTTCCTCTACTAAGTTTTTATACTCAAAGCTTTTTCTTAGTTTTTCAATCGTTAATTTATAGTTACATTATTATATTAGTATTCGTTTTGTTGGTCGAAAGACATAGGATAAGCATTAAGTTTAGCTTAGAGCGCTCGCAGAGAGCCAGTAAGTTATATTAAGTTAGTTAAGTTACTTAAGCTAGTTTTAAGCGTTTTTGTCTAGCATTTAAGTATTTCTTGTTTCGCATTAATAAAAACCGTTTAAATTCAAATTCAAATTCAGTGCTGTAGTTCTAACCAGCTACGGTAGTCCATACTTGGTTCAAAGGTTGCCTGAAGCCAGTCTTGAATACCTCGAAAACCTACCTTGTAATTGCTCCACAGTTCCAGCAATTGTGTCAGATCTAAGGGTTTCCTCAAGACTACTCACTGCATCAACCCAAAATTTGTATTTACGTTTGACAGTCCGCCAATGTTCTTCTTTGAGCGGGTGTATAAAAGTTGAACCTTCTTGCCTAGCTTCAGAAGAAGTGGTATACGAGAAAGCCTTTCGATGATGCAGTATGATATCCTTAACTCAAGTTCGGTGGGAGAATACTCCGTGGTAAGCTTGTATAAATCATTGAAGAAGTGTCTTCCTAGGAACCTGTTCCTTCTATGTAAGAGACGCGGATATTGACTGCGAGTTATCTGTAACAAATAGAATCTGAATGTGCATGAGGTATGTGATCCTACCCTCAACAGACCACAGTCGCTGTACGAAGGGTGTAGGATTTTCAGTGTCCTGCGAAGGGTAGAAGGAAATTTGGCCGAAATGGAAGGAAGGAATCAACGGTTGACCATCTAAATTCGACCTTAGCCACAACAGGACCTCCTTAATCGCCATGAGTTTGCAGGCAAACAGTCTTCCGCTGAGGAACTACCCCTTAATTCTTTTACCAATTTTAACAAAGACTCAGAGACACTAGGTAATAAAGCTATACATTACAGCCGTACTTTATTTTAATTACTGTGCAACATTGTAACGCATTCAGTGCCTTATCAATACCTTATTACATAAAACATGAAACGCTTACCTTTAACTTCACAGAAACAATTTTAATTTGCATTGTTTCCGCTCAAGTCCATTCGTAACATGAATTATGAATATTCATAAGAAACAAAATGCAAACTTTAACGCACAGCAGAACGCATCTTTCATCGATTATTCACCCCCCGCCCAATCACGGATACACAAATTATACGACCTGAATACCAATGACCAGATGCCACTGGAAAATATGTTTGGGATCCTAATTACTTTTTCATCTCAATAACAACACTCATTTACTAACAAAGTTGTCATCAATTTAATATGCAATTGACTGATTCACAACAATTATGATTTATAATAATCTACCTAAACGTTCACGTTCACGTTCACAGTGAAATCCAAACACACCTGATATTCGTGCAATTATTTAGCTTTCACTCTCACAATGCAAAGCAGTAGCGCTTATTCTTACCAGAACAAGATGTATCTATCTGTCCACAACAGATAACTAATTACAAAATAACTTCAAATAGGCGGCTCGTGCAAATGTATTTAATCACTAATCACGATAACAATAAATCGCAACATCATCCACGTGAATAGTACATTTTACATTTTTGTTCTGGCAACAACGACGACAGCATTAGTAATTTTATCTCAAAGAATTGGGACGTGGCCTTAGTTTAAAACGATGGTTGTAGCGAGGCATCGCACTTGTACCTCTCTGAGCGAAATGAAAACTTGTTGGCCTCAAATTTAAGGAGGTAGCCAAGCCAATTTTACGCGCCGCATATTCTTAGCAGCAGATGTATCTATGGTTAGCCTAGAATTGGTTTTAGAATTGCAGTCAACCCCAATAGGCTGCATGGTGTTGAGGCTAAAGAACAGGTTTACCTATGCACTTTAGATACATATTGCTGCTTGAGCTTAATGCAGAGATACTTTGGTTATTGTGTGTGCATAGATTTTAGGTTCACACAGCATCGCGGGTAATTGATTCTTAAACAAGTTAATGCTCATAGTAGGAGTGTTATGTAAAGTATTTATCCAGCTAGTACGAGTATATGTTTTTTGAGGAATTTGACATTCAACTTAGAAGAAGTCGGTTTTGGACAGAGATTTTGGGTTATAGATGCAGACTGTATAGTGCACGTAAATCACCAATTTTGAACTGTCGATTTGAAGACATTAGTCCACAAACTGATTGAAACAATTGCTTTTATAGCATTCTATGGGTGCAATAGAATCTTTGGTAAAATATGGAAGCACAATTCTGACACCATTCACAGTTATGTACTGCCATTTTAAGACGCATCCACACGGATTTAACACCTGCCCTTTGTAATAAAGGAATGCTTTCAGAACTACACAAACTGTTATCTTCGAAGTCATGAGTCCAGGATAATTGCAATTGTAATTTTTACTACAGAAAAAAAGTAGCTGGCTTCTTCAATATTTAACCTCTGAAGAAATCATCCACCCGTCAACAGCTGGACACATATGGACGCGACCTCAAGCCACCTAAGATGGCTTTTCTCTTAAGTTTAAAATTTGATAAGGTCACGTGAGTAATAGCATTAAAACAGCGATAAAGCACTAACTACATTTGATCATAAAAGTCTATTGCAACCACTTCTACCTACCTACCAAGACTTCAATGTTTTCCACCTTTTCTTGCGCTTTAACCACAAGTTTGTAAACTACACATTATCTATTTGTGAAGTAAAAACGAGATTACGAATTTGGATTTGTCATTAACAAGTCCAAATTTGTGATTGTAATTTATTGAAATAGTCTTAAGGCCCGCTTTAGGCCACTGCTGTTTTTAACTATTCCCCAATGTTCTAACCAGTATATTACAAGCCTTTTTCCATAAAACTAGAGATTTGTAGAGATGTTACAAATTTATGTGTTATATCTACAAATTTAAACTTGTAACAAATTGTTGGTGCAATAAGCCCCTGGTGGATGCACAATTTTTACTTTTAGGTAATTTTTTACCTCAAACAAAGTATCTTGTTTTCTGCATGAAGTCATTGACTTATGTTACAGAAACTTTAATATACATAAGGTTGTTACTTATGAAACCGTTGACACAATTGAAGACACAGTATGTAATTTCGCCCTCTATTTATTGGTGTGTGAATAAACTTGACTACCAGGGCTTACATGACCACAAGAAAGATTGCCAGACGTGAAGATTATGTCAAAAGTTAGATTATATGTACCTAGGTGTGATAACAGCAAGTAAGCGGAACCGTTCTTTCAAGGTCTCCTCGAAACTAATCTTATTTCATAATATATACAAAACGGTGAATGTAGTGATCTAGATTTTGTTTGTTTGTTTGTTTATGACTACAATCAATTAAGTTTTCACAATAAATGTTCTGTTTTCAGCAAGCAAGTTCGCCCGTCGCAATGATAGGTGTCATATTTCGTTCACCAAACTATTGACAGTTGAAGCTTGGATTGCATTCACTCTGTTGAAGTCGATATCTTACATTTTTATTATGAATTAAAAGACTTCTGAATGCATTCACCTGCTTCAAAGAAAATTTCGAAGGTATTAACAGAACGTTGAACATGCAGGCCCCTAAAACTCCCAGCAGAAACTTGCTTGAGACAAAAATGAACCCATGATTGTAGAATTATAGTTGGTACTTGGGATATCGGTTAAACTGATGATGATGACGTACCAGATACTGGAAAAAATAAGATACTCGAAGACACTCAAGCTCAAGTCTCCAAACTGCAAAAACAGATGTCAGATCAACCGAACTCTTGCTGCTTTCCAGGGAAGGGAATATCGCGCAGATGAAGCACTCGCTTCATGAAAATGACCTTAAGGTTGCAGAATTAGGCTAGTAGAGGAAATCATTTTGCCGATCGAATGGGTAGAAATTGACAAATCTGCTTAAATGATTTTCTGGTCTCTATAGAGAACCCTGAGAGGGCTGTAAAGCACCAGATGATCGGTAACAGTTTTTCAAGAAAATGGCAATGGATTGGTCACACGCTTCATAGCTAACCATGCTATGCAATGAAATCCGTTAACGCAGGATGGCAGAATACCCGGTGGTCCGAGAAGAACTTGGCGCAGAACGGTCGACATGGAGGCACGGGAGTTGGCAAAAAGTTGGGTAGAACTGAGGCACATTGCCAGAAACCGAACACGATGGCGCGTAGGAGTAGTAGAGGCCCTAGGTCCCACAGGTGAATACAGGAGATAAGCAGATCGATATAGATATCGAGTTCACCGGAGCATCCAATCCCCGGTGATAACGTTGACATTGATTGAAACCAAAGATTAAACCGCCAAATGAATACAAAAAAGTGACGTTTTATTCTTATTCTTCAACGCAGAACCAACTTAATACACATTTCATTTATGTTGGCATCATTCTGCACGTAACCCTCGCAAAACTAGTTCCCAAAAAGTCTAATCACCCTGCAGAGTATGCTGTATGTATACCAACCAAATTAGCTTTGTTAATAAAACTTCCTCGATAGTGTGAACACTAATTAAACTATAGGCTGATCACATCACATTACTGGAGCTTAGAAAATAAATTCTCAAATTCCATGCTATTATTGTGCATTATTCTGTAAATTGATTACTTGAGACGAATAAATTAATAGTTCAAACATAAGAACATAATAAACGTCTCACATTTAAATGCGAAAAAAATAACAAAAAATACTGCTGTGTCTATTTGCACCAATTTCGGAGCAAATAAAGTCCAAATTATTCAGATGACTTGTATTAAATTATTTTTCTTTTAGATTTTGTTCAATAAACTGACATCATTCTGTATACCAAGAGATCGACATGCATTTTTGTTATAAGTATTCAAATTTATGCACCGATATTTTAATCCGGATATATTCATATGTACATCAATCAAAATTAAGTACTTTCAATTCCGCAAAAAAAAAAAAAACTCAATTAATAAGGTAAGATTGGGAAGGCTTATGAGTTCATTTGTTTGAGACCATGGCGAACTCTATAAAGTTAATGTGTATGTTCTAAAAACAACTCAATAACACGTACGTTAATGATGAGCAAACTGTCACCAAGTGTCAAAAACTTCAAAGCTGTTAACTCATTACCTGTATAGTGTTGCCATATACATGTCATATACTTTCGTGCTACGCATTTGTAATACCCCAACTAGTAATAGTATCTTCCACAGCTGTAATGATGAGACATGCAACCAAAAGCACCTCAAGTCAAAAACATTTTAACAATCAAAATGAAATCGTGCATAACCGGCGTTTTTTTCCTCTGAATTATGAACCCAAACATAAATGAAGGTCAAGCTTAACCGATGGAAAGTTGATTACAATCGCTTAAGTCTCATATGCATACACCGGTAGGTATACATACTTCCGAAGCAATAAATTCAAATTGACTGTCAGTCCTATTTTAGGATGAGAATCTAGGAAGACAGCTGTGTGGTGTACGTGATTTCTGACAGAAACAAAACTTAATTGGGGGAACAAAAAAGCAAGGACAACAACCATCTTGCAAACTAAAAAATTATATAAATATTCAAATTAGAAACTATTCCATTTAAATATTTATAAAACAAAAAAAAAAAACAGTGTTTTCATCTTTATTTTTTTCATTGCTTTCATCTCGAATAAAGTTTTCGTTTATTTTTTTTTTTGAATGGATGCAATTGGAAACCACAGAAATTTTGAAGGCCGCATTCACTTTGAATAGGTTAATCGATTCAACTAATAGAATCTATAGTCTATATCCTGCTGATATTTGACGCTAGAACTAGATAAATTGGATTTGATGAAACGAGTTTTTATACCTCGGGGACTGCAGAACAAAATATATACATATATGTATTGCATAAGAGAAATTAGAGATTTTGTTGACAACGTTTTATTCTAAATCAGTCTGAAGGAATTATATAACCAAAAAACAGAAGAATAGAAGTTCTAGAAAGAAAGTTGTCGTTTCATAAAAATGTGTCATAAGTGACAAGCAAAAAAACTCTATAGTGCGTTAAAAAGAGGTTAATTTACTTAAACAATTATTTAATGACTTAATTGTGTTAAGAGTATCTGTAAACAAGTCATAAGACAGCTTATGGGATTATTATGAGCGACAATTTAATATGAATTGGTTTTTGGACAGAAAATTTATATCTAACGAGAATATAAGTATTCATTTTACTAATTTAATCGTTTCGTTGATCTTAAGAGGTGATCTGTAAGACATTCAGACTAACATACGCTGCTATCAACACATAGCTTATATTAAGCGCTGGACAATGTCAACTGAGGGACAATATCAGGCATTTGGTGATCAGACAGGAATTTAAGTCAAACTCAAACTCCTTTAGTTTCATTTTTTTGTCTAAAGTATGGCAGCGGGCCACATTAAAGAACATAAAGGGTTTCCAACAATTCCGAACCTTGATAGATGATTGCGACCATATTGTTAAAGCTACATCTGTCAAATTGCCTAATCTTTATTTAATCTGTTTTGCCAAATTATCATAAGGAGTAATAGCGATCAAAAACTCATGCAAATGATGAAATGGTTTTATGAAAGTGGGGCTTCTGTTCCAGCAACATTTCACGTCTTTCATCGAAAAACCATATTCAACGACGAGAGCCATTTCTGGACGAATGGCCCCGTCAACGTGCAAAATTGTCGGCTTTGGGACGATAATAATTAACACGAAATCCACCGAAGTACAATACATTCAAGTCCCTGTTTGTTGTGAATTTTGGACTGGCGACATCATCGGTCCATACCTTAATTTTTGAAAACGAATTCGGCCAGGCCATCACCGTCGCCGGCGAGCGCTATCGGTCGATGATAACTAAATTCTTTCGGCCCCAATTGGATGATATGGACAACGACGGATGATATGGTTTCAACAGAACGGTGCTACGTGCCATAGCCCTCGCCACAATGGACACTTTGAACGAGCGATTTCCGAACATGGTTTTCTCACGCGGAGGCGATTTAAATTGGCCACCGAGATCGTGTTGTTTGACTCCGGAAGACTTCTTCTTGTGGAGTTTTCTTTAGTCACAGTTCTGTGCCAATAAACCACAAAACTCCACTATTCTCAAAGCTAACATAAGCCGCGAAGGACATTTGAATGATGTTACATAAGGAGCCTGAACTCCGCCGCTTTTTTACAGGAAACGAACAAAATAAATGAAATTATGGACTTCTCATTTATCCACAAAAGTGACATGACTTAAGGCGGCAAAAAACTAAATGATTAGTCTGTGAATGAAGCAATCGAACCCCGGGTTTACCCGACTCCTTAGTGCTACTTGAGTAAATATATTACAATGAACTCATATGCTCCATGATAAAATAAAGCTGCTGATAATCGGTATATGTACATTTTTGCATAGATATAAGGACCTACAATTTTATGCAAAATGCAGAGATTTCTCCGAACCTAGGCGAAATAGTAACCATTAGCACAGGTCCCCTTTACAACTCTATTGTAAGCTGAGGCTAGTTCAACGGTTTGTCATAATACACATAGGTCTACACTGGTTTAAATGCGACTTTTTCATGAACAACCGAACACTGCAACCTAACCTAAGCTGGATCAGGCTTGATTTACATATGCAGTGGATAAGTCGAAGCCGAAAACAAAGTTAGGAACGTGTGCTAGCAATAACATTACTTTTAAAGCATTAACATTAACTTATTAGAACGTAGAAGCTATAATATACATTACACCCCAATTTACATTCCAGTTCTTAAGCTTAGATCTTATCAAACCGATGGGTCAATGTCAATGGGACAATATCACGCTTACACAATAACGAGAGAAACGAGAATTTTTAGAAAAGTTTTACATATCTTACAAACTTTGCCCGCACGAGCCTTCAAGTCTTAGACACCAATCTAATTTATACTCGACTATATCATCCGGTTTTACTTAAATTTTTGAAGAAAACAAAGAAAGAATAGACATGTTTATCTGTTTACCTGTTTTCTTCTCTTAGAGATAGTTCAGTTCTTTTCGCTCCTATTATGATAAACAAACATATTCAAATATATCTTTCTTTTTTTGTTTTGCGGTAAATTTAATTAAATAATATATTTATGATATGATCCCAAATGCTTTGCGATTTTTAAAAAAACATGCAGATATTTATATATATTATTTTCTTTCGCTACAAAATAAAAGGCTACAAATATTTAACCCGAAATATGATAATATATTTTTATAACTAAATTATAATTAAAGTAATTCTACTGATTTTTTATTATGACTTATATCTCTTTTTTAAAAACAAAAATTGTCTAAAAAACCTCCCTGTATTGTATAAATTCTTTTACACCCTACTGTATGATTAAGCTATCTAAAAGCAGACTTTTTAAAGGTCAAATTCGTCCGTTAAGTAGAGAATTATATTTTGCTTATGTACATACAAATGTGCATACATATATTTATAAATGATTTATAACGTCTTGTTTATATAAAAAACTAAAATTCTTTATTGAATTTTAATTTAAAAAAGACACCAAATAATCGAAATTATTTGAAAATGTAAATTTTATGATTTCAAATTCAAATAACTTACGAGTATGTCAAAAATTAATATAAAAATAGTAAGCCTTACTTTTAATTTTATCAAGTTGCACAAACAATATTTAAGTTCTTTCTACTTTTTAAATTTTAAATATTAAACTCATTAAGTGTATGCATTTTATTTAAACTCACCATGAATTTTTATTTCAGTTCGATCTTATTCCAAAGAAAGATTTCTCCAGCGGAAACGGCTCTATCCAAATTAAACTTTTATTTTCTCAGTCCAATTTAAATTCTTATATTTTATTTATTTTATTTTTTTATTCACAAATAATATAATTCTCACTTGCACTTTTCATTCATATATAAAAATAAACAAAAATTGTCCTTAATTTATCCTTTCGATTGCACACACCGTAACACTGTACACTGATCGAGAGTGAAATTCGTTCTGCAATTCACAACGAACTGTGACAAAAACTTAAACTATAGTTCACCTGTAGGTGCGTTAACCAACGACGGCGATAATGTTGTTGCTACTTAATTGCTGACTGCCCGAAGTCAGTTCGCAAACAGTTCTACCAAAAGTGTCTACACCGAAATTTATAACTTTATAGCACAAGCAGACAGGTCGACAATATACCATACCACCAATCGAGTGCCATGGTAAGGGTAGCACGTACAGTCTTACCCTATGTTAGTGTATCTTTATGTCTATTGTTTGTCTCTTCGTTCAGATGACGCTTAGTATTTCGATAGATTTACGCTTACGGAGAAGGAAAAATTAATGTCGCGGGTGTAATGGGCACGGGTTTATGGTGATGCACCTGTAAATGACTTAATGAATGCAAAACCGTGCACAATCGGATTTCAATTTGGTTAAGTGGGAATTTCATAGCGGAGATAGATACATTTTTTTTTTTTGCCAAATTTTATGTGTCATGTAAATTCTCATTATAAAGTGCGAAGTGAGCCGTGGTTTGTTCAAAATATGAAGCGTATTGAATGAATTTGAGCATTTTCTTGAAGCCTGATGGACCCATATGAACAAAACCGTTGCACCTTGTTGCATGAGTGCTCAGTCTTCCTTTTCAAGGTCCGAATTACTGAAAACCGGACCCAGACTACCATTTTGTATAAGTGATCGCCACAAGTATTACAAGTATTATGTTTATGACTTAAGCATATCTATGAGAGACATTTCAAGCCGCTACGCCTGTGCGAACGTAAGGAATTAGGCAAGGGTGTCAGTAGTGTTAATGCAAAACGAAACGATAACAAACATTTTGAGGGATTCGCGCGTTCAAAGCACAAAGTGACGTGTGAGTAATTGATTCACAAGTACGTGCTAGTTGTTTATATTTGCTGATTCTTTTAATACTACTTAGACATTTATCAGTCAGACTTCTTTTGTAGATTAAAATAAGTTTAAAAAAAAAAGGTTGCTAGGTTCATCTTGTAGTTCATCTCACATATGAATGCAACTGACCATATAAATAAATAAATAAATAAATATTAGCCCGTAAGCAGCCCATAGAGGGCCAAGGGCTAGCTTCTCACAACTGTACATGTTGTGGTTGGTATACATTTCGGCACATACAGAAGGGACCTACAGTTTTACGCCGTATCTGAAGGGCAGAGGGGCTTTGAGAAGCTTTCTCATGACAGTGAATACTCTTGAATGTTTGTCAGACACTCGAAAGAGGTGGGGCCGTGAAAAAACTTTTGATGGTATTTTTCTGGATTCGAACTTAGAACCCCTTGCGCAGTAGTCCAACGCACTAACCACTGAGCCACGGCACCCACTGACCATATAGTCTATTCCTAATAGATAGTATTTGTGACAAAGCCCTAATGTTAAAAACTGTTCAATCAGTGGAAATGCCCTATTGATCTAACTATGTACAATATTGACTATTTCTAGGTTTTTTCTGAGCGAATTATATAATGCGAATTCACATTATTTTTAACCTAAAGACAAGGTGATGGGCTCATTCCAAATTCAGGCAATAAGCCAAATGCCTTAATCTTAAAGACGTAGAAGGAAAATATATGGAAAGATTTCTACCTTTCAAAGGCGAGGGACTAAATTCTGACACCTTCTGATACCTATTCAAAGGGACAGTGGTTATCTGTTTCATTATTACAGTTACCATGCAAATTTTCATTAGACTACTAAATGTCCCACAAAACTGCAGTTGCAAAGCAGACAATTTTGTGGAGCACCTAACAAGCTATATGCAGTCCACTTTCCGCGACATTGTGATCAACGAATACTGTTTCGGAAGGTTATTTGAGGTAGTAATGTTAGACTATGAGGACTGGTCTAAAGGTAATCCTATAAAACCTGGTCTGGATCCCTGACGGACTGTGTTTTAGACTAATATCGATGCTATTGAGATCGGGGCTAAGCGACATTCCCGCCATCTATTATTCGCCTTTCATAAATATGTGTGAAGATGTACATTTAGAGCCTCCGACAGAGAACTAAAGGGTGCGATGAAATTCATCATCTTGGCGCATCTTCTCTGAAACCCAATCGGAGGACGTACGTCGCTTCAAATGGTCCATCGGCTTCAATTCTTGAGTCAGCTTGATCTTGTATGGCTGTAAACTAAGATTCTTACGTAAAATACGCCATAATGTGGTCTGAGCGATGCCCAATTCTTGAGAACGCCGTGGAATTGACTGATTTGGAACGTTTTCTACGGACGCCTGAACGGCAGCAATATTTTCGACACTTCGACCAACCCGTTGCCTCACTGACACACAACGAATATGTAAACTCAAATTTTTGCACTAAACTTGTTATTGTCTGTCTACTAGGGCGAGAATTACTACCGAAAATTGGAGTTAACGCTTTTAAAGTTGCGATCACCAATTCCGAATTTCGGTAGAAAATTTTTATAATTTGTAGACGTTGCTCGTTCGTGTACTCTACCATGATGAAAATCTTGAGTTTACTGAATAAATTGACAGTGACAGTTTGGATGATTAGTGAAAGAGTCCGTTCACAAATCGAATTCAAAGTTGTCAAGTCCCTATTGGAAAACCCTTTACCAAAAAGTCCTTAGTAAGGACAGATCCCTGTCTCGCAAGTTCATCAGCTAGGGGAGACACAATGAACGGGACCAATTAGTACTTTTCAAAATTTTATTTATACAAAATGTTAACGGCTGTCGTTATGTCTTAACGGCGTTACAGCTATATTAAAAAAAAATAGTAAATACAAAATTTCCGCGCCTACTTGAAGCGAAGTTTTTTTCTTTAATTTAATTCATACGTATGTCTATACATATGTATGTATGTATGTGCTTTTTCCAAAATATTGATTGTTTATGTCTATTCCTCCACGCACGAAAGGTCCGTTTTCGTAGAGACAATGAATATTTGTTTATACTTTTTTCTCTGTTCTAAACACGCCTCGAAAGATGTAACTTAATTACCAATCCTATTAGTGCGTACATACATTTTATTTTAAGTTCAAACACATAATTAAAAAAAAAAATTAAATTGAGTTAGGCATGAGAAGGAACAAGTTATAGCTCATCACGAATCGTTTTTAAAATTTTGTTTTATAGCATTTTCGTGACTTTTTAGTAATTTGGGAAATTGACGTCCTAAGCTTTTGTCTTTCAATTCTCGCAAAGGTCTAGGTTATTGGTGATTTGACTTAACATGAGCTATCACTTAAAAATGTCTTACCCGCATTTTTGATTATTATAACTTCAGTCGAAATTCGGGTTGAATGTCAACACTTAATTTGTTGACTACCACCGCCAGAAGGTAGATATTATTTGTAACTCCTTTCTTATAAGGAATAGATTCAGTGGCATTGTATTCTTTACTACGAAATTAAGTAGGTACTTTTCAATTGCCCACAAAACGGGGAAATACATACCCCTAAAACGCGACAAAAATTGTCAATTTTCCGCAAACAAGTAATTAAAATGATATAACATGTGAATCACAGATTGATTGACATCAACCAACATACCCCACGCGAATAGAATACTTACTTCCACTTAACACGTAGTCCAACGCCCATTAAAAGTTATGACAAAAACTTTGACTTTAACCAGTTCAAATCCAATTTGACATCACGTATAAACTCTACCAGATGTCAAATGTCAATTTGCTTTCTTTTCCTCTTCTGTTGTCGATGGAAACAAATCTCAACCTAAGATCTCACAACTACGTTTATCGTTTTGATGAAATCCCCAAAACTATTATAATGTGTATTTTGGCAAAATTGTCACATCTCCAGATACCTACGTAAGGAAACATAAGACGACTTAGGTAAATTAATTCGGCAACTTCTGTCTGTCTATGGCCTCTCCATTAACTTGGTTAATTACCCGCGGCAGCATATGCTGTAATAGGTTAATGATTTCACATTGTTTGTATATGGGTCTTCTTTCGTTAGTAAATGAATTACAAACAAAAACAAACAAACAAACAAATAAAATGTGTGTGTCCCACCACAATGACGGTAATTTTCCGCAAAAGTGCGACTAGATGTAACCGAGACACAGAATTTGAAATAGAAACACTCTTTCAGCTCTGATCATGGGTCAATGGCAAAATCTGGTGTAACTGGTTGGGTGGTTTTTGATAGCAAAGTCTAAGTCACATAATTGACAAGGTTTTCACTTCTGCTGTGTGGCTTTGAAAGTGAACAAAATGCATAATTACATTTTGACGAGCTAAAGAATTTTATAATAGTCGTTTGGAGAGAATAGACTGTGTGTAGGAACCTCTTGAAGATAGATTAACTTGTATCACTTCTTAGAATTCAATGACACAGATTTAATTTAATTAATTCACTTTAAAACGGAACCAAGTTTGGACTGGTTTATGATGATTACATTGGAATGAGTGACGATCTAAAAAAAAACTATAACTGTAATTGTTGAAGTATATTATAATCACATTACACGCTCACTTAAATATTAAACGATAGCAATGAGTGCTTAATCTGCGCTAGGTTTTCAACTTTAACTCCTTTTCTTCATGCCCTATAATGAGTGATTCATTA
Source organism: Chalcosyrphus nemorum (assembly GCA_949716465.1). NCBI lineage: Eukaryota > Metazoa > Arthropoda > Insecta > Diptera > Syrphidae > Chalcosyrphus > Chalcosyrphus nemorum. The sequence continues at coordinate 14,046,130 of OX454333.1, read as the reverse complement.
AGTAGTACGTTTTTGTCTACGAATTTTTTGACAGATGACGTTTGTAGTTGTGTAAAATTTTGGTAATATTTTTGTTTATTATTGTTTGACATTTGATTATAAAAAAAGACTTAGCCGGACATAGTGACCGAAGATATTAAAGAGCTACAAATGCTATAGGATCGAAGACAATTGTACTAGAAGATCGATTCCACACCTTCCGTGCGATTGTCCTGGACTGGCCATCCTGAAATGGATGAACTATGCATCATTGAGCTGAACAAACTCCTGCGAATCAGGATGGTCTTGTTAGTTTAGCAACTAGAATTATTCGAACTGCATAGAACTGGAGCAATACCAACTATGGAACCCAAGAGAACATATCCAACCAAGGCCTTCTAATGTTATAACTAGGTGGTATCTTACTTACTTACTTAAAGGGCTCCCAACCCTTGTAGAGTCCCTGCCTGAGCATCGTTGCCTTCCATCCTCTGCGGTCCCGGGCACGCTGCTTCCAGTTATTAAGACCAAGTTTTCTGGCATCCGCGACAGATTGGTCTTTGTACCGAAGGTTCGGCCTTCTTCTCCGTCTCGAACCTGGGGGCTGGGATTCGAAGATCCTCTTGGCTGGAGCATTGTTGTCCATTCGCTCAATGTGGCCGAGCCAATGTAGTTTGCTTTTTGGACTACATCCACATCATGCTACAGCTCATAGAGTTCGCAGTTGTATCTTCTCCTCCATTTGCCCTTCTCGCATAAGCGACCTAATATCCGACGGAGTATTTTTCGCTCGAATGAGCCCAATATTTGCTCAGCTTTCTTAATTATCGTTCAGTACTCGACTCCATACAGCAGGACTGGTAAGATGAGCGTTCTGTAGAGCATTGATTTGGTCCGTCAAGTTAGGAGTTTTGAACCTAAGTAGCAGCGGCTTGCTAGGGTTATTCTTCGTGGGATCTCTACAAAGGTGTTAATTTTAGGATTAATATTTGTTCCGAGGTAGGTGAACTCCTTATACCTAGTTATGAACAGTGACGTTCTGCCCAATGTTTTGGACAGATAAATTTTTGTTTGTTGATAACATATACATACTTCGTCTTATCCTCGTACACTTTAAGACCAACTCGTTTCACCTGCTCATCAATAGCCTTAAACGACTATAATGATGTCAATTTCGTCTGCGTATCCCAGCAGTTGGACGGATTTGTGAAAGATAGTGCCTTCTATGTTGACAGCTGCCCTGCGCACTATCTGCTCTAACACGATATTGAAGAAATCACATGACAGCGCATCTCCTTACCTGAATCCGGTGAACGTTTGGAAGAACTCCGAAGAGTTGTTTCAAAGTGGAAACAACGATGGAAAGGTGATGGTTGTGAAAACTTGGTCTATTGTCGATCTGCCGGGCCGGAAGTCACACTGCTACGTGCCGATTAGTGTGTTGCAGAAAGGTCAGAACAATTTTGTAGACTTTTTCAGACAAAAATAAATTTGTTGTTTTTTATTCAAATTCCCTTTACAACTTTTATTTATTTTTTTAAATAAACTCAAGTACAAGTTAATTATTTACCAGCATATTGCTGACGAAGTACTGCGATGTATGTGTACGACTTGCTGAGGATCTAAAATGAAATAAAAACTAGTAGACTTTCATTTCTAACTCCAACTGAAGCTCATACCCTGCTAAAGGTCAATAAATTAAGTTCCACATATCCCCCAGCCGTAAAATAGAATGGCTTTTGCGCATTCAATAGGAAAATCAGCAACGTTTTACGAAATTTGGTATTGAAGTTGTACCAAGTAGTCTCGTATCCCCGAAAGGCTAGCGTTTGGTTCTGAAATGTAAATTAGTACGTATATCTTCTCTGAAGGTCTACCCTACTGCTACCTGTTCAAAAACTTCATTCCCAAACCAGCAATAGAGAAAAAGTTCCGCCAGGACACACGCCACATAAACGTAGGTCATAACGAGTCCTGATGTATCTGATCGTACCAAAACCTGGAATCCAGTCATGGCGAAGATCAATAGTGATGCAAAAAATTGCACAAGCATTGGATACTTGAAAACACTTTCAATTTGTCTGCGAATGCTAAAAAGAAAATTATTTGCTTTAAAATAAATTCCAAAAGCATTGCCTACTCCAAAATAAAAGTATGATGCTCCACAAGACCATTTAGACACTTGAGGGAATCCACAGTGACCCGACCAACCACTGATTCATTAAGTTGATCAAATGCCAGATTAAGCACCTGCAATTGGCATCGGATTAAGTTTATATACGTCACATTCAGATAATCAATCCCAGCAACTTGAACGGCAATAAAAAATACCGCTGTTGGTATGTACACCAATTTAAAGCTTAAAGGTGCAATCTCTGGTAGTCTAGCTCGATACGGGAACGACTTGCCAATACCTGATGCATCTAAAGAATGCACAAAATACATAAAATTAATTAATTAGAATAATAACAACAGTCTCACTTACTATTCACAAGAAGAAACATGTAGAGAACAGCTGTCATTGCAATCATGCTAGTGTATACGATGAAGTATAACTTGTTGTTTAATTCATTCGAATAGAAGGTATCTATCTGGGGATTGATATCATTCCTGTGAGAGTAGTAGAATGAATGGGCTTTTAAGATACTTTACCTGTTTTTGAGATTTAACATATCGCTTTGTCATGTATTCAAATTTCCTATTAATTTGACTAATGTCCTTGATGCGTCCAAGTACAAGGAATAGCTGCAGAGAAATTCTATTGAATTTGATGAAAGAATGAAGTATAGAACAGTACCTTCAAGGCCCCTCCTAATTGCATAATTGAAACGCACATATTCTGCGTTAGACTGTTCAAGTCGCTGTAGCAGGTTGCAAGATCGTACATTTCGAAGCCAAAGTAAGGAAAACGGAACACACTCATTGTCAAGATACAGTAAATTAGAATTGATATTTTATAGGATTTGTTGTTCTCTTTCACCCCAAAAAGTGGTATCCCAGTCCACTGCAGGTAGCTTAGGTTCAATTCGATGGAACCAAGACTTCCAGTGGTTGGATTAGACGGAAAAATCGTAGATATCAAGTGGAAAAGTTTGTCCATACCTTTCTTTATGATTTTTTTAGGATCTTTTCTGCAATGCAACCTTTCACGACTAAAACTATATATATGCGCACTTCAAATCTGAAAATAGAGAAGGACTAAATTTAGAGTGTAGCAGACAAATGAAGATGGAATGAATGACAAATAGGAACCGCACTAGACACAAGCTTCTGAGATAGATGTGTCCTTCGCTTTAAATTTGAAATGTCATTGAAAGCAGAATGCATGGATTATAAAATCATATTAAAGTGTTGATATTTTTTCTATTAAATAGTGACTTTGGAAATGAAGTTAAACTCGCAGGAGAGACTGTGTAGCGAATAGACATTGTAGCCCGGCGTTTCAGCTAAGAGACGGCTGTAGATTAGGTCCTCTGGTGTGAAAGTTCCAGTCTGAAAGACGCCACAAAGAAAGAACAAAATAGAGCTATTTTAGCGGCATTTCCTTGCGTTTCGGCTCCCTCAAGAGAGAGGTACGAGTATTCGTATAGCAATACACTTCGTGATGGTGGGTCTCGTGGCTATCTCTAAAACTTCTACTTGATACGCACTTCTACGTCATCTGATTTGGGCCCGGAGATGAAGATTTTACACGGGTTCCGGGCCGACCTTTTACTCTTTTAAAAGACTATGTAAGACTCTCATCGCAGTTGATTTCTTTGCGTGCAGGACAGAGCTAAGTATAGTTTCATGGTTCGGTTGTCACCAGTGGGAAATACGCTTGAAAGTCTCTAGACCATTGTCAGTTCTCTGAGATTGGTAATTTCATCTCTTTTTTTATACATACATGTGTAACCGGAAGAGGAAGAACCTAGTGCAGTAGTTTCAGATTCTTAGTTATCAAATCTAACCCCCGCTAGCTCAGACCTAGCCCCGTACGACCACTGTGAAGTATTACTTTGCAGGGTTAGCACTTTACATTATACGGACGTCAGTATTTGTCCTTGCTGTTCTCTTTCTGGTTTTCCGTCTGACTGATCTCGATATGTATTTAGGTTACCAAAACTGTCAAACTTCTTCGCATCTCCACTTTTGTATGTTTTAGATCAAGTGTAGTACTTTATTTACTTTTCACTCTCCATTTAGTTAAACATGTCGGGTCTTCGTTGCACCATTCTGGCGAATCCTCGAGTCTAAGGGATGAAGATGAGAGAAATAGCATCAGTTGGTAGTTAACCTCCTTGTGGCTTCTATTTATCCATGGAAGTGGTGGCCTTATCTGATACTGACCACCAAGAGAGATCTTAAGATGGATTCAAAATTGGTTGTGTATGTACCTACATGTTCAGTGAATGATGGCGGGTTCGAGTTTCCATTTTTGTACCAATGATCTTGTAGCAAGTATAGAAACCTACCCTAGGTTATGTGCTCTTTAGAATATAATACCCTCGGTTCGCAAGAACTTAAACGGTGGTTTTTTTCTCGTTATGAAGTACTGCACACAGAACTATTTATTAAATGAGCGGTGTATTCCAGTTTATGGTTAAAGAAGAACCAGATACACCGTATTAAAACCTTGTAGTTGCACTTTAAAATTACGACACATTTTTTAAAATGTAATATGCAACTTGTTCGTAGATCCTGTTTTGATTTTGAAAATGACAGTGTAAATGCCAGTATTACACATGAAGCTGGGCACTATAAATTTTAAATAAGTAAGTAAAACTTACTGATGCAAGAATTTCCGCAAAATTGAATAATGATCTTTATTTTTGATGCACTTTCTTCGACAAAATATCCTTTCTTATGCCCGAGTATGTTCAAGCTGTCACTTGAGCGTTTGTCGAGCGTATGAAGGGCATAGTGTCAGAAACCTTTTATATGACACTTTTGGCAGCATCAATAATTAAAAATTAGAAAACATCTAGTAGGTGTGTCTTAAAAGTAAAACAAAAGTTTCTTAAGCCCCTCCTTAGGTGGTCGTAGGTGTTGAAAATACCTATGTAAATTCTTCTCGTGGCATTGGACTTCTATTTGACTTTGAGCGAATTCAAGGTACAAATTTAAGTACTGGGTATATGTTTCTATACAGAGGTATAAAGTAGGCGTTATCTTAGTGTATTCCTTAAATTGTTCCTACTTTGAGTTAGTTTCATCCTCTAATGACACCTTTGTATTTGATTGCTGGTTTCAGTTTATAAAGCCGGAGAATTATAATTTCCTTCACCCCTTTAACTTTTATTTGTAGGCATACAGAGATCCTACTACTCTAATAACCCAGTTGTACGATACCGTATCCTTAAAATTTGCTTTTAAAGTTAGTAATTAACCCTTTTTTTAGTGGGCCTAATGGAACAGTGTTACTGGTGCATATGGAGCTTGATTCCCGAAAAACACCAAACTATGCCCCCTATTCATGGAAAAAATAAAAGGCAGTTAATTGGGAGAATCTACCTATACCTTGGAGGATAACATGTACCATGCTGATCTTTACAAATATGTTGAATGACCTTCTTTAAAAGAATTTGACCACACGATGCACAATAATTTTCCTTTTTTACAATAAGGAACATCATCGCTCTTCACTTAATCAAACAAAACTACTCTTTGTTACAAGCTATACATCTATGTTAGCATACCCTATACACGGGATTAACGAAGAAAAAATGTCACCACTGCAGCTGTTGGCTTACGAATATTTATACACACAAACATTTTGACATATTTTAGAAGTAGGTACCCTTCCCGTTGTTTTATTTGGGTCTCCTAGCAAAAAAGAAAGAAATTTTCAATAACCTTAAAGCAGTACAAAATAGAGAGGGAATTTTGTCAATATTTTTAAAAAATAAAAACTTCTTTATGTAATATTGTGCAAATACTAACCTAAAAGACATTGAGGCTAGATATATATTGACACCTCCTTTTTGCACTTGAGTAACCTAAACTCAGTGAAAGCAGCACGCATTTCTTCAACTAAAAACCTTTTAACCAAATCAATTATCACGAATGCAAAAGAATGGAAAGAACGCAAAAGAATGCAAAAAAAGCAAAAGAATCCAAAGAAAGCAAGAAAGCAAGAAAGCAAAAGAATGCAAAGAACGCAAGACTGTAAAGCAAAGAATGAAAGAGAGTGCATTGAATGAATGTGAATGTAAACAACTTCATGAATTCACAAATTGAATGGTAGAAAATTAATGCAATCATTTGAATGCTAAGGAAGGGTGACTCCACTCTTTTCTTCTAAATCTGAGTAAGAAGTCAATGAATGCAATCATAAATTTAAATTCATTTAATGAATTCTTTTACAACCTTGATATCAAGCATACTTCAAGCAATCGACATTCATGATATGCTTTTGTAGCAAAGTCACTTACAAAGGGCTCTTAATCTTTAAACAGTCTTCTATTTAGACAAGGTTGTCTTCTATTCACTGGAGTCCCAGGCATGTTCTTTGCATTTTTGTAGAACATAGACTAACTATACTGGACAAACATCTTTCCTTGGTTGCACAAGCTGCAATCCTAGTAAGGTGTCTATGAATAGATATAGATACAGATTTCGTCCAGAGAAGCACCCAAGATCAAGTCCAGCTTGGGTGCTCATATTAAGTTGGGTGAGCTGGCGCAGTTCGAAGTTATCAAGAAGAATTGTCATTCTGGCAATACCATTTCCAACGCTATCCAAGTTTTTAGGGTTTTGAGACAATAATCATTCATTCTTAAAGTGTGTCTGTATACATACATTGAATAGTGGTCAACAATACATGATACTGTACTCCGCTTTCTGTTGTACTCTGCAAGACCCACTAGACCGAGTCCTTATAGGAGGAATAATTGTGATAAGAGTGTGATAAGAGTCGAATTGATGATCCTTCAATATTTAGTACAAAGCCTAAATGCAACATTGACATAGTATTTCCAGGCATTTTGTTATTTTGAACCGAGTGTTTACTACCAGCAATGAAAGAAACACCCAAATTCGCATCATACATAACGTCCAGTGCGGATGAGATCATTACCATTTCACCTGCTCTTCATTAAATTCAACAACATCAAACCCCTAGAATGGATCCACATGTCACATTTGAAATAGAGTGATATCATCTAAGTTTCAAGTTCAAATGTTGACATGAATGTCTTTTGCTCTCTTACAATAAACCTTCACAAATGACAACGAATGTAGAGAAGAAAGCAAATGTCATCGGACTGTAAATAAATTCAGCAGATACAAGCTAGGATCGAATTCATCAGGTCAAATATGCATTGTCCAGGCAGACTGCATTTGTAATGCACAATAAGGTGTGGTCACATTTTTTTGCTCGTCACTCTAGTTCCAAAAAGCAAGACTTTCCATCGTTAACTTTCTGCATTTCAATGCAAACCATCACCATCCCTAAGGGAATTGGGGCACACGAATGAATCAGCCCTAAAGCAGAAATTTCAATGAAATGCAACATTAAGTCAAGCTAGTTTCAAGTTAGTTGGAAATATTTATTAAACACAGTTTGGTGGAAAATGTCTTCTTAGAACAATCAAACACCAAGTTGGGGAAAATTAAATTAGTAACATTGCCAGAAGGCATTCCAACAAACATGTGACATGTTGAGGTGAGCTATCTAATGCTATTCAAGGAAAATGAGCCAAACCATCGATAAGAAAAAGAATTTACCCACATTCATTATCTAGGATGATTCGAAGAATTAATAACTCGGGGCCAAGAAAATAAATTATAAACAACCAATTGTCCTATAATTGAAATAAAGAGAAGTAATTTAAGTGAGTTTACAAATACATTTTTTATACTCACAAAGTTTATTCAGTCTTTGGCTGTGGTAACACTCAATGTCGGCTATACAGATTGAAGGCTGTTTTATCGACTTATCTTACTCAGCTAAGCATTAATTGACAGTTGTGGTCAATATAGGTTAGGTTAGGTTAGAGTGGCTGCTAGTGCCCAGATACAGATGAGCACTCTTTTGAACGCTTCAGGTTAAGGTTAGGCCAGAGCTCTCTAGAAATTCTGAAGGGACAATGTTCCCAAAGAGCGTTGGCCTTCCTTGTAGCATCTAATTTGAGCAGGTGCTTATAGTTAGCGATTGACATACCAATTCCCGTCCTTTCGGATTAAATCGGGAGGGTTGTGCCAAGTTGTTGTGCAAATTTTTTTGTTCATTAAGAACAGAGGAGTGGCCATAGTTGAGAGTTAGCCACTGAGAAGAGCCAGACAGACGAATAGCCGTTGAGGCAGCTATTTGATTGTTGATATGCCATTAGGACCAGGCGTTTTGTAGGGCTTAAAGCTAAATAAGTAATAATTGACATTATGATTAATCTACTCACTTTCTGCCAAAAACCATGAATGCACTAAGCAATGAGGAACGTACGTCATATCATTTTTGTCTGGCTCTCACACAACGTCCTCATCGTGTTATACTTTATGTTTAACCTACCAGTTTCAATTTTTAATGTACGACGTATACATATGTATATGTATCACTGTAACTTCAAATTATATTTTAGTAAATACTTATAAAACTAAAATTCACTCATTGTTAGCAATTTTAATATGTATTCGTAACTCATACTTTCAAAAAATTAAAGAAAGATAATCTTAGAACTTTTTTTATGATTCATTAAATTCTAACTATTCCATAAAAGTAATGTGTCCTTTTACTTTTGAATTCACTCTTGAAGTTGTTCTATAATTTTGTAATTTTGCAATCTTTTGATTTTCCCCCTGTTTCTTACGAACATGAAGGGAAGTAGAGATATGCTTCAATCAAGGTTTTAATGCAAGGTGAAATGGTTATTAGAAGCATTCCTGATAAATGAATAAGCAATTATCAAGGCTACATATGATGGGTCTACATGTCACATTTTACACAGAGGAAAATCTGAAATCTGCATTTGGGATGCTATCCACAGGAGCCTACGCTGTATACTAAAGATTTTCTGGTCAAACTGTATCTAAAGGGTTTTCCAATATGGGCTTGACAACTTTGGATTTAATTTGTGAACGCACTCTTTCACTAATCATCCAAACTGTCACTGTCAATTTATTCAGTAAACTCAACATTTTCATCATGGTAAAGTACACGAACGAGCTACTTCTACAAATTATAAAAATTGTCTACCCAAATTCGAAGTCGGTGATCGCAACTTTGGGAGCGTAAACTCCAATTTTCGGTCGAAATTTTCGCTCTAGTAGACAGGCAATAACAAGTTTAGTACAAAAATTTGAGTCTACATATTTGTTGTGTGATGTTGCCGTGCGGCAACCAACCGAAATTCGGCGTCGGTGATCGCAACTTTGGGAGCGTTAACTCCATTTTTTTCCTAGTGGCAGTGAATTGATCACACTCTCTGAAAGGGTTACAGTTCTATAACTAACCAAGCGATGCAATGGATCCCGCTTACTTAGGATACGTCTTAGGAGTACGTGGCGCACAACAGTCGAGAATGAAGCACGGATACTGGCTAAGAGTTGGGGAGAGCTGAGACGCATTTCCTGAAACCGCACACGATAGCGCGTAGGCGTTGTAGAGGGCCTAGGACCCACAAGGGGATACAGGACATAAATAAATAAGCAAAGGGTTATGAGGTTCTAGATCCACACTATAATCCCTTTGGAAAATAATTAATAGATGAAGCAGGTTTTTAAAAGGAATATTGATATTCTTAGAACAGTCGTTGACGAAAGTTTGTGTGCCCAACCACATCTAACACTTAAGTGATAAAATTACTGCGAACCGAATGCAAAAACATCCCCAACAATTCTTCTTGCGGCATTAAGTGAATTAGACTCGAAACATTAACTTTAATCGTCTTCAAGCTGTTTGTGCATCTAAAATGCCGAGGTTAGTGAATTCTCATTGCTAAGCTACGTTCTTTAATGCGCGTTAACTTTTCTCACATTAGGCAATAAAGCTTCAATGAATGTTGCATAAAGACTCCACGGGTCACATTCAAACACAAACACCATAAAACACTCACCAGCCTAACAGATGCGAAATATTTATACAAATCCACAAGATACATAGATGTTGCTGCTGGACCTACTATGGCAAGTTTACCAAATTGCCAAGGTTTCAGGTCACTCGTCCATTCCCTCCGCGCATTGTAAGCCACTCGAGCTGGTGTACATTAACCCAGCATCATGTTGATCATACAACCGCATGTGACTTGTACTCTTATGTATTCTCAGGCGCGAAAACATTAAACATGCAAATATTAAATGCATTAGAATGCTTTGACCGGGAAATTGGTATTTCACTGGCTTTGCCTTTAGATTTGTGTGCTTGGCAAATAATTTTTTGACGCCTGAATGTGCTCGTTCGTCCGCATGATTTGAATTTCATATGAGACCGTTAAAATTTGTCGGTGCTTTTCGGGGCGATACTGCAATCGGCGGACGTCATTGACTTTGACACAGAAAGTACAAAAAAAAAACACAAAAAGGTTTTCAGCTGATTGCCGGTGTGGGTGATTAATGCACGATCGTTGTGATCGTGAGGGTGAGATACAAAACTCGAAGTTCAGACAAATTCCAAGTACCTATTGAGTTTTATTTCAAACAGACATTTAGTATGCAAGGCGGGGTACCATTTGCTGAAGCCCGCGATGAATGAGTCGAACAACTGACATATGTGACGGTAGACATTGTTCTTGTTACATTTGGGATTCTTAAAAACACATGTCTATGGAAATTAATTTTATAGCATTTTGACAATTTCTTTTTTTTTAAATAAAGATAAAAGAAATAATACAAAATTCTTTGGCAGACGTGATTGGAGTGCGATTAAGAAAAAGTTTAAGGTTGCTAAGCCACGATTTTTTGCAGTGAAATTGTCGCATATCGTTCAACTGTTTGACGTCAGTGGAAGTTGATGGTGGAATCAGGTCGCGTAGTGTTAAGGTTTGACGTTATTTCAAACGAAAATCTGTTCTATTTGATAGACACTCGCTTTATTTAATTTGTTTAAGTGCTCGTACACGTGAATTTACCCAAGTGATGATTCCTCTGTTCCTTAATGAGTCAATTTGTTTATTTACTTTGTGGTTTTACTGATTGATTATTACATTTTGTATTCATTTCAGCGTTTCATGACTATATGTCATGCACTTGGCCCACTTAACACAAAAAAAAACAGATCTTTTGTCTGTGATATAAACCAATGAACTTTTATTGTTAATGCATTGGAAAGCAACGATGCTCGGATGAAGATATCAAGAAAATATTTAAACAAAAGCTCATTAAAGTTTATATTGTCGTTGACTACTTAATTACTTAAGGCCTTTCAGACGCCGAGAGGCATAGAGCGTTCGGAGACTGCATTCGTCCACTCAACAACTCATTCTTACAGAGTTTGATACCTGCTTAACCAAAAGCAGCCAAATGTGTAGAATGTAACACTTACACTGCACTTACATATATAGTTTAATAATAGCTATGAATTTGTCTGGAATGACTCTTACGCACAAGGAGAACCAAACCGTATCTCTAACGAACAGCTTTATCAGAGAACGGGCCATGAACCTATAGGCACAACCATACGACGACGAAAGTTGCAGTATATTGGTCACACTCTCCGAAAGCGTGACAAATCCATAGCTGGATGGCAGGATACGCGGGGGTCCTAAGAGTACGTGGGGCAGAACAGTGGAGAAGTAAGCACAGCAACTTCGAAAGAGTTGTGGAGAGATGAGGCACATTTCCAGAAATCGCACACGATGGCACGTAGGCGTTGTAGAGGCCTTAAGACCCAGAAGAAGATACAGGATATGAGTAAAGTACAAGAAGAGCCAAATAGCATCACAATTTAAGCTGTCGGAAGCTTTCAGAAGGTCTATATGCGTTTGCGGTGGTATAGATCACCTGATCTAGCTTCTTAACTATAGCCACCTGATCCAGCTACTAAAGCTTGTGTAGGGAAGTGATCAAAACAAAAGAAAAGCAGCCGGGAGGTTCACAATTATTAGATCAGGTTCTGAAGATCGAAAAAAAGGGTGGCAATAGATCAGTTCGCCAGTACAATGCTGTCGGTTACACCCATCATTTTAGGAGGTGCCATGATAACCAAATCATCCTTTCTCTCCAAATAACTAACTCATAAGCCACTCACTGTGAAATGTGACAAAATATGCCTCAACTTTCGCGCACCCTCCCAAAACAGCGAATTTTTACAAATTTTTACGAAAAACTGTTCGCGTACTGTGAATTGTCGTAGTTTTTCGCAGAAGAGAGCGCTCACGAGAGAGTAACAAATTTCCCCATGCTACGAATTGCAGTGCAAGAAATTTCTGTGGACTGGTTTATGAAAACTGTCAAATCTGCCAAATTAGTGTATTCTCAACTTTTTCTTGTTGTTGTTCAAATTTTACTTTCAAATTCCCAACGACTAATTCATTATTCACCGTCCACCTACCGGTGAGTAGAAAAACCATAAAAAAACTGTCATGTATTTCCTCTAGATGTCTCACTGTTCGCTCTGTACTTGTTTACATTTTTTTCTAATCAGCTGCTTGTCAAACTCATGCAAGGTTTTTTATCACAAAAATTTCACGTCCCTCACAAGCCTTTGTTGTAAAAGTGCCAACGTAAAATTTTATTATTTAATTACAAAATTTCAAAGCATTTTTCGTTTCTTTTGTAAAATGTCAACTCTCTACAAGTTATTTTAATCGTCAAGCTATACAAAGTCTCGGTTAAACTTTCAAAATTAAAAGAATTTTGAAATTAAGTTATGGCCGTTCAAGGAATCGAAGCCATTAAAGTTTTCTCGGGTCAAGAAAAGGACACTGCAATGAATTCCATAGATAGATATAGGTTTAGCTAACTCTTCCCAAATAAATCTCTCCAAAAATTAATTGAGTTTTCTTTTCCAGAAATGAATGGTCACAAATCCTAGCATCGCTAGAAAACTTCGATAATATCCGTACCCTGGCTTTCAATGGAGATCTTAAGGTTTCAAAATTTCGTAGCATTTATTGGGCGCTACTGTTACGAGTCCTAAATGCAGATCATAAGACATGGATTGAGCAAAGAAAGCAACAGAGACAAAGGTGAGTGTAATTTTGTAACTGATAATGGTTTTTATTAGTTTGTGATTTTCCAGATACGAGAAACTAAAACACGAGTTTGTCAAGAATCCACACAATGAGCGAACTCCTAATGATGACCCACTTTCGCAGTCAAAGCAGGTGAGCTATCATTGGATGATTCTTTCTTTCCATTGTCTAAGGATTTTCTTTTAGAGCATTTGGAATCAGTACTTTAGCGACCAAGAGCTATTTGCTGTGATCAAACAAGATGTGATACGAACGTTTCCTGGTGTGGATTTCTTCAGGAAGCCACTTATTCAAACTGCAATGGTGAGGTGCGTTAACTTTTCTTGGAAAGAAATTTACCAAAATGTTTGTTTGTAGACAAATATCCTCTTCTACTATGCAAGAGAACATCCCTACATGTGCTATCGCCAAGGAATGCATGAGATCTTGGCACCAATTCTATTTGTGATGTACGGAGACCATCAGGCATTGTTGCATTTCATGGAACTAACTGAGGATATTGAGTAAGAGACCAAAAATATTCATTTTACGAATGATGAATGAATGTTCAATTTTCAGTGAACTGCTGTTGGACGTGTTGAATCCAGAGTACCTCGAAGCTGATTCATAGTAAGTGTTTGCCTAAAATAAGTTTCGTATCCATCCACTTTCGTACACAATTCCTATACAAAGGCTTCAAACAATTTATTATAAGGCATCTGCTGTACAGGTTCCAGAAAGAGTTGGTGTCAACCAAAGCTGTACCCAATGGCATCACCTAATCTCTGTCTAAAGCTGCACGCATACTGGCGCGAGAAGCCTTTGTTTACTAAAAAAACATTTGGTTCGCACGTACATAAAACCAAATGGCTTATTGTAATCTTCTATTGCTTCATCAAGAGGTATTCCAAGCCAACCAACAAAGAAATCTAACCTGGCCTTACCCAGATGTCAATTATAAAGATTACTGTTAATAGGCTACAAATTATGAACCTCTCTATATTAAAAATATTCGTTCAAATGACTCTTATCTTCATACAATTTCTTTTGTTTTCAGCTCAATATTCTCACGCCTCATGGCGTCAATTGAATCTTACTATCGCATAAAGAATCTAGTTCAAACCGAAAATGGATACTTCTCCGTTCAGGACGAGCAAGTAAGCATATCTTTTGTCTCTCTTTATACTTCACTATACTTTGATATTTTTTAGACTCAAACTGACCCAGTGACAACAGAAGTAGAAGTAATTGGACAATTAAATTCGATTCGAGACAAAATTCTTGCCAAAGAGGACCTTCATTTGCACAATTATCTGTTGAAGTTGGATATTCCTCTTCACATCTTTGGAATGTAAGAAATAATTTCTTTGTAATAATCAGCAATAAGTATGCGAGAATAACTATTTTTTAGACGATGGCTTCGGCTCCTTTTCGGAAGAGAGTTTCCCCTTTTGGATCTGCTCATGTTGTGGGATGCGATATTTGCCGATAGTGATCGATTTGATCTTCCAAATTATATCCTTGTTGCCATGTTGATACGAATACGTGATAAACGTAAGCTTTACACAATAAATATAACTCCTTTCATTGTACATCATAAAACTGTCTTTCTCCATAGTGCTTCTAAACGACTACACTACTTGCCTAACATATTTGATGCGATATCCTTCAAATGTTGACATCAACTTGATTCTCCGGCATGCATTACACATGCAGAAGCCTAAGGTTTGTTAATAATAAGGTCTCAACAGTCTAAATTAAATGTCATCTCTCCACAGATATTTGATCGTCCGGCAAATGCCTTTATTTATTTCACAATGAATGGTGGCGACTCAATACAAACCGTGCAAGCAACAACGTTACAAAAGCCTAGTTTTACCTCTGTAACTCCAAAAGTGAGTAAAGTCTTGCCAAATCCAACAACAACTCATCTCAAGCTCGATGAACCTGTTGAGAGACGTGCTCGCTCCACATCGTTAGATAATGACCTTAAGTTACACAAACAAATAGCTGATATACAGTATAGAAATGCCTTGGACTCGGCAGCTATAGCCAGATTAAAGGTCAATACAGAGTCAGATAGAGTAATACTCGATGGATACTCAGAAAATGTAAGTTTGTTTCTAAGCCATTTGCCTGTAGACAAAATTAAAACTACACACTTAATTTAGAGCCCAGAACTTTTGCGTTTGGAGTTGAAAAACGCACAAACAATCATCAACATATCTAAATGCAAACTACAAAAATACCTGGACACAATCAAGAAACATGTCACAAAGAATCCCTCTGAAGAATTCGGTCAAGCGCTCGATGGCATCGAAGAACTCTGCAGCTTTTTAGATGTCAAGTTTATATTTCCTTACAACTCAAGATCTCATCCTATTGATCAAGCATTGGAAGCCGATGAGAGTCGTCAGTTCAAAGCAACATCACCAGACATTAAAAGGCTCAACGAAGGTGTCTCAAATAGAAATGGACATACTCAGAGCGCCGCAACTGAAGAACTAGAAGAAGCAGAAGGAGAAGACGAGGAGGAAGATATGCAAATATCAATTATTGTTAATGGTGCTACTGCCTACGAAAAGCCTGATACTGGATACATGGTAAATTCATCACGACTCCTTGGCAATCGTAGAGAAGTTGAACTTATACCGATTACATCGGATGAACGGATTGCTGTAGAAGTGCGAACAGTAAGTGGTGTGCCCGCAATTGATCCTCTAGGCTATAGAGTCGACTGACTCATCTCAGAAGGGCTTTGACTGATTTTTTTGTTTTTCTCATAATTTTCGTTACAAATTGTATGTTAATCGACGTTTTTCCCATTCTCTTTGAATTATATTGTAACATTTTTGCAATTGTCTAGAATAAAACAAACGATTTTCAAAATATAATTGCATTATTCTAGACTTGTGTTTGTTTCTTAACGAGGATGTGTGTTATCAGTGAATTTATAGATTCCTATAGATAGGAATTTTTCTACGAAGTACGAAAGTACTAACACAGAATCCGTCGTAAAAGTAATTTTGCTACGAATTTTTTAATTCAGTAAGGCACACAGGACTCTGTGATTCTGTGATTATATTTTCTTTGATTCGTAACGTAGAAGAATTTTCGTACATTTGTTACGACGAATTCTGTAATAGGGGTGAAAAGAATTTTATCAAAAAACAGAAGCAAAAAAAATTGATTGTCAGAAGTGGGATTCGAACCCACGCCTACAGAGTAGACTGCGACCTGAACGCAGCGCCTTAGACCACTCGGCCATCCTGACTTGTGGTATAACGGTGTCTAATTAGCTTGATATTGCTTGAGTACTAGTATCGTTATAATTGTCATATGTACAAGTTAAATATTTATCATAATCTATGTCAGAAAATGTCAGTAATAAAAAGGAAATATATTTCTTTAATCATATTCTTGAACTCCGAAACTCTGACATTATTTAAAATTCGAATCCAACAAGTTTTTTAGCATGCTGCGTTTTGTACAGTAAAACATAGCAACCATGTAGCATTACTTTACAAAGGTGGTCTTCATTTATGAAGGCAAGACAATCTTCACTCATCGGCGTACGTATAGATTTTATAGTTTTCTACTAAGTTAGGGAGGTCGTTATTAGATAGGGAAAGTAATAATGATCCCATTACAGAACCTTGCGGAGCACGTACATTAGTTAAATCCCAATTCTGTAACCTGTTGTATGCGATTGTTGTGATCATAACTACTTCCAATATTGCTACATTTATGTTATTAGGCACGACGGTTATTGAAGTTTTTGTTAAAGTCAAATGATTTGCTCACTTGACTCGTTGTTTCTCTTATTCATCTAAGAATCGTTTTTTTTTTTTCAAAAGATCCCAGCTGTACCCGACTTAAGCCATCGCGTCCTTTTTACAATATGCTTTGACAATAATAAGCAACTTAAAGATAACGATTCCAAGGGTTTTTCCAGGTTCACAGCATAATAGTCATATAAACATACGCAAAAAAGAAAAAAGTCATTTATACTTGACCCCGACGTGATTTGAACACGCAACCTTCTGATCTGGAGTCAGACGCGCTACCGTTGCGCCACGGAGTCTTGTGAAATTACATTGATAAATTACTTATATAGATACAAGCAAATTTAAATCAAAATCTATAAGTCCGATCGTGTACTCACCCCACAACAGCGAATTTTTACGAATTTATACGAAAAGCTGTTCGCGTACGGAGAATTTTCATAGTTTTTCGCAAGAGAGAGCGCTCATGAGAGAATAAAAAATTTCCCCATGCTACGAATTGTAGTGCAAGAAATTTCTTTGGGCTGGTTTGTGAAAACTGTCAAATCTGTCAAATCAGTGTATTTTCAGCATGTTCTTGTTCAACGCGTTCGCTTACTTTTTCGTAATTTTAGTTTAGAGAAGTTTATCCTTAAGAATTCTAGTGACTTGAGATTGAAAAAAATAAATCATCATTCATTTTTAGCAGAATGGTAAAGTCAGAAAGAATGCAATCTAGTATTCACTGATTGCATTCAGTTGCTTGAAGTCAGTTGAAGTCAGTGACTGCATTCACTTAATTGAAATCTTTTGGGCCTTCATTTTTGAGTTACTTTGATCAATGAGGATTTCTATGCGAGTGTCTTGGAAAAGTAAGCAATATGTTTTTATTTTTTCTAAGTCCGCTGACTGACACACTCACCTTTAACAACAAAAAATAATTGTAGGTACGCCCACCTCTAAGGTGCGTTTTTCTTTTTAAAAAATCAAATTTCCGCGAATAATTTGAACTCTTAAGAACAAAGAACATAATACAGTGGACTCCCTCAAAATCGAGTTTTGACGGGAGTTCGAGTTAGAGGGATTTTTTTTGAAGAAGAATTTGAGTTATAAGAGGTTTGACTTAGAGGGATTCGACTGTATGTAGTGTAGGATATTGCATTGCTAGACGGTTGAGAGAGTAGAGACTTTCTAATACCTTGGGAGTATTGTCTCAACCGATGGAGGAACCGAACTGGATATAGCCAGCCGAATAGATAAATAAAAATCTGCGTTTGGGATGCTATCCACAGATTGGCGAAGTAATTGAATTAGCAAGCTACGACTGTTCCGTTCCATCGTTGAATCCATGCTGCTATATGGATGTGGTACCTGGAGAATGACCGTCACTATCACGAGGAAGCAACAAACGTTTGTCAATAGGTACCTACGCTACATCTTAAGGTTATTATCAGAGAACGGTCCATGAACCTATAGGCACAACCATACGACGACGAGTGGATTGGTCAAACTCTCCGAAAGGGTGACAGATCCATAGCTTACAAAGCGATGCAATGGAAACCGCTTACCCAGGATGGCAGGATACGCGGTGGTCCTAGGAGTACGTGGCGCAGAACAGTGGAGAAGGAAGAACGGTAACTGGGAAAGAGTTGGGGAGAGCTGAGGCGCATTTCATCATCGCACACGATGGCGCGTAGGCGTTGAAGAGGCCCTAGGACCCACAAGGGGATGCAGGACATAAGTAAGTAAGTATATGTTAAAAAGTTATCAAATACTCGCACATACACACCCCCCTTTTTTGAGATAATTCTTATTTTTGATTTTAGGATATGTATTTAAAAAATCTTTGCTAAGCAAGTACATATGCATATATATATATATATTGCCGACTGTATTTACATAAATGCAAAGGATGGGGTATGACACAATCCGCTGGGAACATTTAAGATTATCTACGTTTGTCATAAAAAATAGCAAAAAGCTAATTGCATCGGCCGGGAATCGAACCCGGGCCGCCCGCGTGGCAGGCGAGCATTCTACCACTGAACCACCGATGCTTACGAAAAGTCTGTGTCTATTTATGTTTTAGTATCCTACTAAAAAAAAACAATAAAACATTTCTTGTTCTAACATCCTAGATACTTGCTTAGTAGAATTGTAAGTCTGATTCGCAATCAGAATATTCGTACATATGTTTGTATCTTCCTTTTGAGTTCTTTAATAAAGTGCTTAAGTCCGAATCCAGTCTGCAGCTACACCTATTAACATAGATTACATGCCTGATGCATCCGAGATAAATCTAGGACGTAGCTAGACGTACCGTACAACGGAGATACATATATCCGCCATAAATATTTACCAAAGAACAACGTGATTACAAGGCTCAGTGAAATTTATCCCCGCATCGAGTAAAGATATTTTGATTTGTAATAATTAAGATGAATAAGATTTTTGAACTTTCATTAATTTATTCCTGAACTCTTACATTCTAGACAAAAACTACATTAACTAAAATACATATCTATCTTAGCCTAACTTACCAACACTATGCGAGCTCCCTCAACTAAATTTTAGATCATAAAAGAGTATGCCATGATGTATGGAAGGAGATTCTTCATTTTTAATACTAACCCACAAAATTGAATTGATCAAATCAATTTGAATAAAATAATTTCTTTTTTTATGAGGATTTCAACAGCTTAGGATGAGAGCTATTTTAAGCCGCTTTTGCCTAGGGGTACAGTTGCTCTACTTGCCTGATCTAACGTACTCCACTGCGTGCTATATTTCGCGATTTTATTGTCTTAACATTTTTAAATATGCCACTACGAATTCCTTCGTTTCTGATATTAGATTCACTGATGCAGTCCTTTTTAAGTTCTTAAACGTGTAGTGTACATTGTTTCTCTAAACTTAGATAGCATTTCAACCACAACTCTTAAGTTTTCAACTACACCAGATACTCAGTTGGGTCGACAAAGTACGATTACTTCCTCGACTTGCTGTACCTACGGCAATGTTAAGTTGAACGCGTGAATTTGAATTGCTGCCTTAACTTCTAGATTGTCGACAGTCAGATAAAAGACTTGCAAACATGATATACGTAGTCAAGGCATCAGAGCACGGACGAAGTACATCGCTGATGACTATCAACTTGTTAATTTATTAAGCTACTCTGGCGCTATCAAATATTCTTTGAAAAATTGTCATCGATCTAAAATGTGACATAGGCTTATTTTGTTGTTGAAGTCGAACATGAATCTTACCTTTCTCTGGAGTTCTCCACACTTATTCTTACATCTTTATTTGTGAGAACCTAGTTTGCAGAAGATCATGCATTTATAGGCCCCATGTGTTAGTGGGACTACTTTGCAAGTGATTAGGATTTGCATATCAAAATTTCCAAAAAGGTTAGAAATTTGCTAAAAACATTTGCTCTACATGAACACCAATATTCAAATCAATTGAAAAATACAAAGAATTACTGTTGAGTTGTTAACATTATTTACTTCGACTAACTTAAGGTTACTGTTTATCTATGCTATGAACTTTAGTTCATAAGATGTGTATGTTGCTTGCAGAAAAAAAAATTATAAGTAAATCCGATTCTCGTCCTGGCATTGTTGTGTCAGTTATCAGCTCCATCCCCGTGCATTTGAGTAACAAAATTTCAA
The DNA here is from genome assembly GCA_949716465.1 of Chalcosyrphus nemorum. NCBI lineage: Eukaryota > Metazoa > Arthropoda > Insecta > Diptera > Syrphidae > Chalcosyrphus > Chalcosyrphus nemorum. The sequence goes on along the minus strand of OX454333.1, from coordinate 14,025,628 downwards.
ATTTCATACAAACAAATAGAGAAAAATAAGGACAAAACACATGATGTTTCTACCGAAATGCTTAGGTCTTGAACTGAAAGACGAATGAAAGCTAGTCCTCCGCCACCTCGTAGGATGTGTCGTTTTGGCTGGATCCCACCTGATTGCTACCGTTGTGCGGCGTCTGGGGATCGATTATGTATGTACCGCCAATCGGAGCCGCCACCAAAACTGTAGATGTAGCCGACGTACCAGCAACATTCGACTCATTTTCGGTGATGGCTCGCAACTCTAACTCGCCGATCAATTGGGCGACTCGCATTTTAGTCTCGGCGATCAGTTTGGGTGACAACGCTTTTACAGTTGAGCACACTGATTCAAAGAAAAGATCGACGTGGTTTTTTTCCTTCTGCTCGACAGCCGAAGAGAAGAGCTCATTAAAGGAAGACATCAGTTCATTTTTGTCCTTTTGGATCTGCAGCAACAGCTTTTTGCGATCTTTTTTTCCACCACGACGAGCTGGTGAGGGCTTTTCAGGTCTCCTAATCGCCTGCGAAACACTGGTGTCCTCATAGAGATGAGGAATGGCCTCCCGAGCATGTTGGTCATCCACATCGTTCTCGGCCTGAACAAAGTGAAAGTCATGAAGCGTTTCCTGCGTCGCAGAATCGTCTAAACGTTCTTTCCTAAAAGAGATGAGCAAAATGTAAAGCACGCCGAAGATAATAGTTAGTGTTTCACTTACTTTCCGTCAATATAATCAACATCCATAAAAACACTCTCGAACTTGGACTCATCTGCATCCGAATCTCGGGGGGGCTTTGGCGCCGTCTTTTTCCTTTCCTTACGTTGGCCGACATTCTGCTGTGAGACTACGAAACCGTTCGCTACCAGGTATGACTGCAAATTGGAATAGTGCTTGGTGGTGCGCTCGTGCCGCTGCAAGTGACACTTATTGCAGTTGAGACGACACCTGCACGCCTTGCAGAACGGCTTCTCTGGGTCGACAGCGTCTCGAGCTAACCATGGTTTGAAGCGGTCCAGCCAGCGTTCTACGAACCTCTGTTGGTAGTATTTCTTATCGCCTTTTATAATTTTCTCGGTTTTAATTTTGGTCGCTTTCCTGGAATCCGGTAATGGGTCGAAGGGGGGACTTGTTTTTATTAGTTTTTGGTGTGTTAAAACTTCGTATGGGGCATATTTACCATTCGGAATCAGAGGAGTCACCTGAAAAGCTCATTTTGTTGTGATTTTGCAGGCGAATATTGGTCCAACTTGAGGAAGAGATGAGTTTTTTTCGAAAAACACTTCACACTGCGCGTCTTTTTGATGTTGATGTCAAAAAAAATAAAATAAAATAAAAACTGTTGACGTTTTGTTTGAGGTTAGCATTAGTGGAAGTTTTCTTACAGACGAAGTGATAGAGACAATAGTTTTTCGAGTGTATTCAGGCACGCATTCGTAAATAAAGGATTTTTAAAAATCACGTTTTGTAAAATTGTTTGCAAATGAAATAATTTTTAAACTGAACTGCACATGAACTACTTAATTGCTCCTTCTATATTTATTGCTTGTTCAGACAGACTCAACGATCCTCAACAGTGCCAAATGTTCAGGGAACAACTAAGGCTCGGAGGAATCGAGCTTTTTAGTAAAGATTTAGAGGCTAACGTGTTGCTCCGAATAAAATGGTGAGCCGGCTTTATTGAACCCCTATGCCTTAGGCTATTGCCCCTTAGAGAGTTTAAGGATTTTAGATAGTAGAAAGTGGAAGGAAATAGTGAAACTCTTCAGAATTCCTGAAATAAAAACCATCGTAGGAGCAACATTCGATAAATAACCAAGAATTTTGCAAAGTAAAATCGTCTCCATTCGTTAACATAAATATAAATTTATTAACTGTATCAGTTAAACAACTCTGAGCAAAAACACAAATATTCGTTAATCAATAACATTTTAATGTTTTTTTTTTTTTATTTATTCCATTACATGAATATGTATTCTTATCAACAGTTACTTAAGAGAACACTAAAAATATTCTTAAATTTCCTTTTTTTTGTTTTTGTTAAGATTAATTTTTTTGTTCATAAATTAAATTTGTTTAAATAAAATGTAAGCCAATGAAAGTAGTGTCTATGAGATCCCTATCAAAAGGATCCCCATGTATGTGAGGGACATCAATATGAAGGTACACACTTTTTGAATTTATCCTTAATACGTGCCAATAGATTAGATTTTGTTTTCTTTAAATAATAAATGTTTGTATCCATACAGATAGGAGTGTACGCTGGCTAGGGGGCTTTTGTGCGCGCACTTTTAAGAGGTAGTCCTGGCTTATTTATTCGACAGTTCTGAAAAGATATGAAAAAATATTTTTAACAAAAGCGTACGCATTTTTTTATTCATTCATTCACATGATCAATCATTCACTCATTCACCCATCATACATTCACTTAGTTCATTTGCTTTCTCAAGGTGCATTCAATCAAATCAATAGTATCGTATTCTTCAAAAAATGCATACACAATGCGCATGGTGTTTGTGAAACCAGATCCTTGTTTCCAGCCGGTAACAACAACAATAGCGTCTCCAGTTTTGATGAAACCATTCTTCTTGCCAACTTGAACACCAAATTGTACACGGTTATCGACATCCTTAAGCCAGTCACCGATGGCGGGTTCTACAAATAAAATAAAATACAAACTCGTTAGAAAGCGTATAGGTGTTGAAATACTTATAGAAAATACAGACCTGTATAGACCAATGGAATAATGCCACGGTACAAGTGTGCTTGCCTGGCGATCTGTGAATACCTAGTCACAGCAATGATTGGGCATCTTGGCTTGTATTTGCTAATGTAATGAGCAGATCGGCCGCTTGTGGTGATGACAATGATAGCAGCGGCAGTACTCTTTGAGGCAGCCTCTACAGAAGCAATGGCTACGGCATGAGCAGCGTCGGTGGTGGTTGGATTCCTTGATACCAAATCGGCGAACAGGTTCTTATGCCACAAGGCAGCTTCAGCTTCCTTGCAGGTCTTGGCCATGGTCAATACGCACTCCAGTGGGTATTCACCCTTAGCGGTCTCTCCGGACAACATAACACAGTCAGCACCGTCCAAAATAGCGTTGGCAACATCAGAGATTTCGGCACGAGTTGGGCGTGGCTTCTTAATCATAGACTCCAACATCTGGGTGGCACAGATTACTGGTTTGCCAGCCTTGTTGCATCGGGCAATCATTGCCTTCTGGGCGATGAACACCTTCTCTGGTGGAATTTCGATACCCAAATCACCACGAGCAACCATAATACCATCGGATGCGGAGATAATCGAATCCAAATTGTGCATACCCTGTTGGTTCTCAATCTTTGAGATAATCTTGATGTTCTTGCCCTTCTCGCCCAAAACACCACGGATTTCGGCCAAAGCCTCGGCGTTACGAATGAACGAAGCAAAAATCATGTCGACCTCTTGCTCCACACCGAATTTCAAATCAGACTTGTCCTTCTCAGACACAGCTGGCAAATCAACAGGTACACCGGGCAAATTGACACCCTTGCGAGATCCCAAAGCACCACCGTTCTCAATCTTGCAAACCAAAGCTTCAGGTTGGACTTCAGTCACAATCAGTGAAATCAAACCGTCATCAACAAACACACGGTTACCGGGTACAACGACATTAACAATGTTGGCATAGTCCACAAATACGGTATCCTTATTGCCCTTCTCCAAAAAGTCCTTGTTGGTTGACAATTTGATGATTTCATTCTTCTTCAATTCGATTTCACCGGTGCCACTGCCCTCAATCAAACCGGTACGGATTTCAGGTCCCTTAGTATCCAATGCAATGGCAATTGGATAAGTGTAGCCCAATTTGGCTGAATAATTCTTGCCGGCCTGACGGACATTGGCAATAGTCTCGGCATGGTATTCGTGAGATCCATGGGAGAAGTTCATGCGAGCAACATTCATGCCGGTGGCCATCATCTTCTCGAGCATTTCAACACTGCGAGAAGCAGGTCCAATTGTACAGATGATACCGGATAGACGAACATGTGGAGCTGGCGAGTCAAAGTCAAGCTTGCACATATGCTCAAGTTGGGTTTCTGCTTCAGCGGCCATCATTTGTGGGACTTGGCTCATCTGTTAAACAAAAAAATATAAAAAACTTCTTAGATGTGTTTTTTAAATAAATCGAAGAATGAAAAATTTCTCATGAGAAGGATATAAATGTGTATAAAAAGATCCCAAATGAACATGCAGAGATAGTATATAGATTCTTAGCAAGCACTCTAACCATTTTAAATCTAAAAATAAATATGTAACAGAAGAATACTAGAATTGTGGCCAAAAGATAAAATAGATAGATTAAAACTAGTGCTTCAAACATTAACCGATCTTCAAACCATTCGGATTTGTCCTCGGATCCAGGATCAGTATCAGATCTTCGGATAGTGCCATCCACACATGAGTGAAGGAATGTAGTGACATTATTTAGAACTCTAATGCTTCATTTTGATTAATTTCAGTTTCCGGAGAATATCATTCTGCTATCGATCGAGAAGATCGTTTGTAGAGCGAACATGCTACAGACTGTAAACAATAATTAAAACTTCCTCAGCAAAATGCTCACTGTAGCAATGAGTCTTAACTCGTTTTAAATTGCTCTTACGGCAAACTCTGGGCAGTATACATATATACACACTGTGTGAAGCCACAGAAACTCTGGATAGATAGCGTGTAAGTCCTAAGTAAAAGACACTTATGGAACACCGCCGTATCTACGCTAACATCCCTTCATTTTGAAACATGAAATGATGAGGGTTTTTGCATTAAAGTCTCCTAATAATTATATTCGTTTTTAAATAACCTTGAACAATTTAGCAAATATTTTGTCAGACTACGTTCTGGTCCCCCTAAAAGATTAAAGGAGTGTTGAAGCGTTAAAATTATCATCATTTTCTGACCCTGACCTTTTCAAAGATATGGACAGACTTTTTAATTAATTAATCAGTCAATTGTTAAAACATGACCTATAACAAGAAATATTTCTCAATTTATAGCACAGAATAGCAAAGAGATACACCGCCATATAAATAACATGCAAACAACAAATGCTTGTTATTGCTCAATTGTGTAAATTTATTGCACAGAGGTGAAAATGATAATTATCTTTATAGAAGTGCTTCTTTTTATGTTTGATAGATAACAAGCCCTGGTACAAAACCATCCTGAACTGCGACTAATCAAATGTGCCGTCTGGTAGAAGGAACCTTCGACATTTCTCGCTATTTCAATTGCAGTTTCTGTCCCAATTTTCGGATGTGGTTTTTAGGAAAATTACTTAAACAATATATGTAGGTATTGATAACTGTGCCTTCGAAAATCAATTGCATTCATTTACATTTACTTAAAATTCACTTGAAGTCCTTTGCATTTGTCCCTGACTTCTTTTAAGGCATTCCCCTTTATTTGGGTACATGTTTTGAAGTTTTTTACATTCATTAGCACTCCTTTGAGTCTTTTGCTTTCATTACAATTTATATGAATCCTCTGACGTTCTCAACATTAAATATAAGTCGCTTAATACGTACCAGGCCCTGCTCGACTAATATTAGGTCCGTTGAAGTTAGCCTCCCAATAGCCTCCCAAAACAGCGAATTTTTACGAAAAGCTGTTCACGTACGGACTAAGGAGAAATTTCGTAGTTTTTTCACAGAAGAGAGCGCTCATGAGAGAGTAAAAGATTTTCCCATGCTACGAATTTCAGTGCAAGAAATTTCTGTGGGCTGGTTTATGAAAACTGTCAAACCAGTGTATTTTTAACTTGTTCTTGTTCAACACGTTCGTTTACTTTTTCCTAAATTTCGTTTTTTTGAAATTTGGCAAGCTGTGAAATGCAAAAAGTACGCGAACGGACCTATTGTCATAACTCAAAACAAGTGATCTTGGTTTCACTCAAAAATCCACTTATTCAATGCTAATCACCTAATTGATGTGACGTATTAAGTCTGTTCCCGAACTGACTAAAACTACGAAAGTTTCTTACAGAAGAGAGTGCTCACGAGAAAGTAAGAATTTTTTCCATGCTCCGAATTTTAGTCCAAGAAATTTCTTTGGGCAAAAATATTAATTCTGTCAAATCGTTGTGTTGATGTTGCCTGGCAAGATAAATTTGAAGTAAATCAATACAAAAAAAGTGACGTTTAGGAGTGGGCAGCTTTTTTGTTCAACCCGTTCCTGTACTTTTTTGAGGATTTGTTTGTTTTATTTCCCTTACCCTTAGAAATTTGGCAAGCTGCGAATTTTAGTGCAGAAAGAAGCGAAATTGCATTTTTTTTTCACACCTAGAATCGTGGAAGTTGCATGTGTTACTTCAATATCTTGTTTTGGTCGCGGTTGAAGGTGTTCTATCTTTTTTACAGGAATCTTTAGACCCTTCACTCAAAAAACATTTTTTTTTGTTGGACCAATGTAGTCCCAAAGGAATGAATTCTTTTACAACTCTGGTGAAAGTCATATTCAGGGTTTTAACAGTTGCGATAGATAATAATGCCTAGCCCACAAATAAATCGTTTTAAAAATGTCAAGTTTTCCCTTGTACTTTATGATCATAATCTTAAATGTGATTGCCGCATATCCCTAGAGCTATATAACTCATCCGAAAAAAATCAAATCTGATTACATATGCCTGTATTCTGTCCACGATCGCGTGACGCAAAAACCTCCATCCGTACGTGCATATGTATACATATATCATTGTATGCAAGTTGAACTGCAGTGTAGTGCAGTTCAGTGCCAAGATCACACAAAGCTACAATGGAGAAAAGAAGCTTGTGTTCGTGAGGATAAGGAGTGCACTGCACACTCTCATGATCTAAAATCGAATGAGCTGCGCGAAATAGATTATTTACATCATTATGCTAGGCGGTATGTACTGTATGTATGTTTACTATAAAATAACCTTGAAGTGCAATTTTTAGAACTTTCCCACGATAAGAGCGCTGAAGAGGGCGATTCCGTACAACGCAACGTTGCGAGTGCACATTCGTTGCAAAAACGATGTGCTTATGTGTTCAATATTTTATCAAAGACACTAACTAAAGACGTGCCAAACAGATGCAATAATCAGTTTTACTGTTTACGGAAGCATTTGAAATATTTCATTTTTGTTACAACAAGCATTTTAGAAACTTAACTGAGCGCAGATTTAGAAATATTGTTAAGAGGTGAACGTGATTTTTTCAGGCGCCATGAATGAAGCCTTACAACTTGTGAAGAAAGTATTGAATGTCGAATGACCCACTAAAATTCACACATACATAATCGTAAGGAGGGTACATCAAGTTGTCGTTCCCGTCTGATAAATTTCTGAGCTGATACCATAACATTACGGTTGACTTGGTTTTAGTCTAGTAAATAGTTTAAGCAACCGATCGTCTTTTGAACTTCTATCTTCATGAGGTATATGTAGGTATATTTTTCTGAATAGATTCGAATGGCAGAGGGTTCTCATAAAGCCGTTTTATGACAGTTTCCTACAACTAAATACGTGAATTTGAGTGATCTAGTATATTTCGACTAGATCGTAGCTCTACACCGCACGATCACTTTTTGGGGATGGAAATGGAGTCTCTTAAGGCACATGTGGGTTTGCTACTGTCCAATAACCTATATTTCGCTTATTGCCAAACCTATAAAGATAAAACCGAGCTTCATGGCTGAAGATGATTTTTCGTAGGGTCCAAATGGAGGACGTTTCGGTGTTTCTAAAGATCAAGAGACAGTTCTTGAATTAATTTAATTTTACAAGTCTGTCCCAGGCTAAGACTTTTACACAAAATTAACCACAATGTGGACTGAGAGATTCCCAATTCCTGTGAACGATGTGGAATTAACTGATTTGGTTTATTTTGAACTGCGTTATCTTACTGCCAGAGGGACATTCAATAGTGAGTATGTTAACTCGAATTTACCTAGTGTCAGTACTCACAGTCTGTCTGCTGTGACGACAAAAAATTGCTACCACCGACGAAGATTTTCGATGTTACTCGTTCGTAAACTTAAACATTTTAAGATTACACCTACTAAATTTAAAAAAGAAACACGAGGTCTGTTCCCGTACTTTCCGCACTAAAATTTGCAGTTGGTCAAATTTCTAAGGGTGAAGGGAAAATTCTCTCAGAGAAAGACAAATCTCAAAAAAAGTACGGGAACGGGTTGAACAAAAAAGCTGACCACTTTTTAGACGTCACTTTTTTTGTATTGATTTACTTCAAATTAGGTCCGTTCGCGTACGCTCCTAAAACAGCGAATTTTTACGAATTTTTACGAAACGCTGTTCGCGTACGGAGATTTTTCGTAGTTTTTCGCAGAAGATAGCCCTCCCCATGCTACGAGTTTTAGTGCAAGACATTTCTGTGGGCTGGTTTATGAAAACTGTCAAAGCTGTCAAACCATTGTATTTTGAACTTTTTTTTGTTCAACCCGTTCGTTTACTTTTTCTTAATTTTAACTCTCCCTGAGAGAATTTTACCCCCACTCTTTGGAATTTGATAATCTACGAGTTTTAGTGCAAAAAGTACGCGTATAGACCTATTATCTTGCCAGGCAACAACAACACAACGATTTGACAGAACTCATATTTCTGTCCAAAGAAATTTCTTGAACTAAAATTCATAGCATCGGAAAATTTCTTACTCTCTCGTGAGGGCTCTCTTCTGTGAAAAACTACGAAACTTTGAAGTACGGGAATAGGAATTCGCTATTTTTCGTAAGATTTCGTAGTTTTCGTCAGTACGGGAACATACCTACGATTTGAGCCCAATTTGAATGCGTTTAAGTGTCAATCAAATAACTTTCAACCATAACTGTCACATTGTAAAAGTTCAGTTATCAAAAGAGCTATAGAGCCTAAGAAGTTGATACATAAGTAGCTATTTAATCATGTAAATAAATGCCTGTTTACTTGTCATGTTTACAATACACAGTGATGATAAAAAAAAGTGACGTAGTGCACAAGATCGAACAATAAAATACCAGACTTCTGGGGCGTGATACTACCCAAACAGTCATATCACTGCTAATTTATTTATTTAATTATCAATCTCACACTATTTAAACTCGCGTAAGCATTTTAAGCACCACGTATATCTATTATAGCTATCAGTTGGAAAATGCTTGCTAGGAAAGTTTTCGGGCTGCCATCCATCATCTGTCTCGTGACGTCGAAGAATAGTTTTTTTTTTTTTTTGTACTTTTTGCTTTTGTTAAACAAACTTTAAGCTTCACATATTTATATTTGTACACTGAATATATGAACCAAGGTCCTTCATCCCCCACTCACTATGCGATGCATTTGGGTGCACTGCCAAGTTTTTCTTTCTTTCATTTTCGCAGTCGAAAATATTGCATAATTGCAGTTTTTTTTTCCTCCTCTAAACGAGCGAAGTATGATAAATTTATGAAAATACCCAGTCAGCAGTTATACACACGGAACAGAAAAAAAAAACCTTCTATGACACGTCGCCCTTGACGAAGGACACAGTTCTATGCATTTACAACAAACGTTGTGTAATCGATGACCCCAAACCCCAAACCAAAAACTCGAAACAATTTTCAATTTGTTGTAAATGTTACCTGAAGCTTTGGCTGCTCATCGTATGGTGTAGTGAATACCATTCTGATGTTGTATTTCCAAAATACTCTCCGGTAAAACTGTTTAAAATATTTGAATTTAGAGAAAAGGTCCCGTGTAGCACTGAGTTGATATGCGACGCGGAACAAAATTTTAGACTGATTTTAAAAAAAAATTTACGAAATAACTGAAATTCGGAGAAAAGTCACCCGCCGACGACGCCGACTGACTGAGATAAATTGAATCGACTGATTATAAGAATTATACTATATTTAATTAGTTTTCCTTTGCTGAATGAGAGCCCGATGTGGATATGGATTTGCTATTGCTACCCTTGTTGGTGAGCAAGTGAGACGTTCTCGTGCTTAATGAGTCTTTCGTTGGGTTGTACTCTAGGCAATGAGTTGCTCAAGTAAAAAAAAAGAAAAAAGTTTTCTTCTAATATTCCTCCTACTATTTATCTTTTTCGTTTTCGCTGAGAATAACAACTGTTGTGTTTCACTCATTTGCAGCCGGTTCTTCATCGCTCCTCTTGACCAAGGTAAGGGTTGCGTGTGGGAGCAGCACACGAAGAGCTTTTGCGATGTGGTGATGGTGATATCTGCGCAATTGCGTTTTCGCTAAGTTTAATGACATTTTCGCTTTAAAATGACAGCTGATGCATGCGATGGGAAGGGCTTTTATTTGAATTCTGTTTACAAAGTTAGCCGTTATGTTTGAACAATGGAAATAAATATTTTATTTCCTTTTGCGTTCTTTCTCTTCACAACAGGATTAGATGACGTTCTCTATACACATTTGCGTCATTATCTTGTTTATGGTTGCTTAAAAAAAGTACATTGCATGTTTTTAATTGAGCGTGTTAGGTGGAAACAATGCATTAACATTTATTGGGCTATAAATTTTGAGCAACAAATCAATAACTAAATTACTTTGACTAGCTACATATCATAAAAGTTTATCTGTACGTAGCCTTAATTTGAAAATTAATATTTTGACTCATAGGCGGTACTATAAAATTAGTCACCGTTCGCGTACTTTTTGCAATAAAATTCGTAGATTATCAAATTTTAAAGAGAGAGCTAAAATGACGAAAAAGTAAACGAACGGGTTAAACAAGAAAATACACTGATTTGACAGCTTTGACAGTTTTCACAATCCAGCCCAAAGATCGAATTTCACTAAAATTCGTAGCATGGGGAAATTTCTTACTCTCTCGTGAGCGCTCTCTTCTGTCAAAAACTACGAAAATTCTCAGTACGCGAACAGCTTTTCGTAAAAATTCGTAAAATTTCGTAAAAACTCGCTGTTTTGGGAGTGTACCCGAACGTACCTATTATGTGTACCCAATATAAAATAAAATACACGATTGGTCTTATGTATAAACTTCCACCTATGTATGTATGTATGTATGTACATAAATATATCTATACTAAAATGCATGTTCCATCTTACATCTTATAGGACTGAATAAAACTAGTAGACCAAAAGCAAAAATTGGTACTTTCTAAAATTGGCTAAAAATAAGTACCGATATCACCAATTTTTGCTAAAAACGTTGTATTTTATCTTATTATAGGAACTTTCCAAATGTGAAATTCTGTGTTTTCGTGAAAATCATAAAATCGTCGAAAACAGTTTTTTGATAAGATGTAGGCGTGGCCAAATGTAATGTATGGAAGATTTGTAGAGTAAAAGTCAGTAGGCGGATTTTAAATTTGTACACTCGTATTGCTTACTCTTGCAATGACTTCAAAATTTGATCGACCTAGCTCAAAATTTAAGCAAATTTTAAAAACTAGCGACACACAGAACGAACGGACATAGCTCATTTGACTCGGCTAGTGATGCTGATGATATATACTTTATTGGGTCTATCTGTAAATTTCTCCATGTTACAAACTATGTATTAAACCAGTATTTGGAGCCCTTCTGATAAGCTTTTTTTAACAATTCGGTCCAAAAAATCAAAACCTTTGACTCCTTCAAAAATCAGGCCAGCTACCTACATGAAGTACAACTTATGAGACACTAAATATGGGAAAAGTTAAAAAGAATAATAGCACTCTTACTAATCTAAAAATAATAAAATTTTACCAATTTAACACTAAAAACTTAAGCTACCATGCGTATTATTATTTTTTTATATATTTAATTATTTCTAAAGCCACGAGATTGTTCATATATACAAAAGAGATCAGATTACGACACATTACACCAATATTTTCAATATTTAATAACGTTTTTGACATAAACGTTTTTATCCAAGTTAAATTATGACTCGTACTTTAGCTAATATGTGCTGACGTAATATTGCCATTGTATTATCCAAATAATAAGATTTTTTAAAGAAAAACTATTTTCCGACAAACATTGACACCGCACTACTAAACGATACTAACCACAAAGCTAAAAGCTGACATGGATTAGAGGTCATTGCAAATTAATTCTAAGCAAGAATTAAGTTCTTTGTCGCGTTTTACTTTTAAGGGTTGTTCTTGATAGACAGGGCATCATAAAATCAATAGCAACTACATGCATGCATTATAAAAATAGGTATTGTAATATTATTTATCTAAAAGCAAGCACCAAATAACAATAGACAAGTTTTTTTGTTGTTTATTAATATAATTTTGTTTTAAAGAAAATTTGTAAAACTCTTGCCTATTTTTAACAAAAACGGTTGAAATTTTGGTTATTCCTTCTAATGGAATGTTGGCTGTATGCGGGGAGGGTAGGTGTTATCCAAAAATAGCTGAAATATTTTTCCAAAATAAATTATTTTACAAAACAAATAAAATATATAAAATGTGTATAAAAATAAAAATAAAAACATATATATTATTTAATTTGTATTTTTTTTTTAATTTTAAAAACAAAATAAATCACATATAAATAAGAAAGCATTAATTTTTTATACGGTATATGGAATAAAACGTATATTTATATAAGAAGTCAACAAAACAAGGAGTTAGGACGACAAGTTACAATTAGAATATAATAAATAAACACGAATGTTTGGAATAACGAAAAGCAAGTAATTTCATCTATTAATATAGTTTTTAATAGCAAACATTATATTAAACTACATGGATTGCTGTAAACTTAAGACATTTACAAGTTAATAATTTGAGGTTATACCTACAAAAACATCTGTTGGGCGCACAAATTGGGTAAATTTAATATAAAATAATACTGGTCCAGGTACACATTGCATCTGGAAACTGACGCGACATTGTATTTTATCATAACACCATTTACTTGTTATGGGATTTTATTTTTAATCTAAATATAGAATTCCGCTTTAATAGTCAACAACATGAGCTAAATCAAAGTTTTTTTTTTTTTAAGAAGCTTGGAACATCTTTCAAGTTAGACCATGAGAATGAGCATTCCGTTGCCCTTGAAAAGAGGAAAGAGGTCACTACTGGCAAAAGCTACTCTGAAGTAATTATAGTTCCTCATTTCCCGCAAATAAAGATGTTCCTACTTTGATAAGAGGACGGATTATTAAGAAACTACGAAACATTCTTAAGCGGTGTGTAAACTTTAGAACATGGTTCGAGTGAAAATGCAGAATAAGCTAAATTTCGGTTGGCGCGCATATCAATATTTTTATCTGGTTTTTATGGACGTTTAAAATTGTTGATTGTCTGTCAACACTTAACACTAACTCACGGCTTATCTTATAGATTTGCACAATCAGAGAGATGCATAAGGTTGTTTCTTTTTATTGTACGTTTTTGGACGAAAGCTCAATGTTAATGATACCATGTTGATTGTCACATAGACATTAAAGAGCAACTGACAGCTTATATTGACAGATTTGTACAATTGGAGAGATACGTTCCTATAAGTTCAAGTGAATTCATTGCTTTACGTCTATTGCTTAGTAAACCATGTTTCACCATTTAAGTCTCTATCAACAAAACTTATACGAATTTATCGGTCACAATTCGCCGAACAAATTTCCATCTTATATTCGCAAAATTATACCCGAAAGAATCTAATATTATTTCTGGGTGTGGTGATGCATCAATTCACAAGTGTGTTAAAAATTACGTAATTTGTTTATTTCATCCCGGTATGTAAGAGTTCTTGTGTTTATTTTGCTCCAGATGCGAACCACTAAGGCTAGTCAGACTGCGCAGTGCAAGAACTTGTGATCGAAAATCGTGTTTTATTATATTTTTATTTTTATTCTCAGTATTGGGATGACCATATGAATGCGTGTATCCCAGAAAAGTGGTGGAAAATTGTTGAGTCCATTAAAATGGGCAAATGAAATCATGAAAGTCGCTGAATTTTGGACTCCTCTCCCATGAGCTGTGCCCTCATTTGTGCAGCAAATTATGCTTGTGAAGATACGAAACAGATATTTCGTTACGTATTCAATACAGCACTACCCGCCCCCTTTGACTAAAAAATAACGAAGTCCAGAATGTCACTTTTTAAAACGCAGGTCAGTGCAGTCAATATTGAAAAAGCAAAATGTAAACCTGGCAACTGTCCCCGTGCCATTGAAAATCTCGTCAATTACAACCTGTCCATCACTAATTAAATTCATTTTCAAAACGCTTGGTGGTGTGACAAATTGAAAGTGCTCGTCAACAGGTCCAATATTATTTCACAATAAATCGTTTAAATGATTTTATTGGTACAATTTTCATCATGTTGCTATTAATCTGTTTGAACTACAAATAAATTTTATTGGTCTGCGTGTTGCTGTGTCACATTTTTTGCATACATTTATTCAATTACACTTGATTCAAGTCAATTTGACAACCAGTGTCAAATCTATTTGTTGGACAAGTTCATATATATTTTGGAGGAGGTGCGTAGGTACATACTACTTGTGATTTAAATTGTTTACTCGTGACGAAATAGATAGTAATTTTCTAAAAGAAATTCATTCGTCATGACATTAGTAAATTGGGATTTTCGCGGTTACTTAAAGAGAAAAGGAAATGTCATACGCGTCAAAGTTTTGGAATTTCAAATAAAACACCAACTAATAAAGTCTAAAGTTGACAGAACCACGCATCTTAACTGATAAATAGTTCAATAACCGCATGACCACCTATCAATTGTGGCAATACATTTTTATTGATATGTCTCCAATAAAACAAACATGAGTTGGAATTTGGGTTACCCACTGACAACGCTGTCAAAAGCTTTTTTAATTTTTTTCCGATTAAATACCAAACTTTCCAAGTTTAAGGCTGAAAAGTGAAAGTGAAACGTCACACATTGCATCTACAAGAAAACCTCCCCGAAAGAGACACATACACAGACAGTAGCGTCCTTGAACTTGACACTCCAAGGGCATTTACCCTTACCACTTGAACTTTTATGCGGAAGAGCTACCACTGCTAATGTGTCCATAAACAATTTCATAAAGGAGCAAAAAACAAACTGCGATACATTTTGATTAAATTCAATTAAATCACAAGCGCAAAGTCTCCAAACGTGACTAAGTGTCAGCTAGTTGACCTTTTATGGAAGAAACTCGCGCGAAATTCCATTATTAAATAGTCGTCTGATACTTCATGCGAGCGTGCCACCACAGATACAGATGCTCCTCTATTTAATTCACTGATAAAGCAAGTGTTATTTGCAAAATTGCAAATAAAAAAAATATTGTTAGGTATTTTTATCAACATTAACACTAACATGATGAACTGTTCTGATTAGATCTGATTTAGTATGATAACTAATGAATACGTGGAATGTAATTTATCCGAAATTAAAAACGTATTTTTCCTTAAACATATGTCATCGCATAAACAACAAAATATTTCTACAAAACAACAATAATTATTGCCAAAGAATACCGTCATTTCATATCGTGTATATGAGTGTGACACTCCTCCGTGACTTTTATTTCACCTCTATACCGGAATATCTTTCTCTAGATATAGAGAGATACATATAAGCGCTTAGTCGAGTGTTGTACATAGAATATAATTCGAATAACTAGATGAAAAAAACTACCTAGTACGACAATTCCATACGAAATACGTAGAATAATACACTAAATAGTCAAAATGAATGCAATTTACCTTGGTGCTTTATTAATTTGCACAATTAAATCACTAAAATTCAATAAAAAAATATAATTTGAACTGCTCCGGGAAGAACACTGTAACAACTGGAAATGACCGCGTATACGAACCGTTTGCCGTTTCGAATGCGCGCTATTTTAAAACTGATAAATTTGGAACGAAGAACGGGGATATGGGATGAGAATGAGAATCAGAACTTTTTTCTTTCCTTTCAGTGATGTGGTGACCAGCTGGTTGAAAGCTTTTTTACTTCTATTTACTTGGAGTAATTTCTTTAGGTAGAGAGAACTTTTTTTTCTTATTATTTCATGGAATGGTACCTATTTGAGAGATGCCGTGGTACTTTATTCGTGCTAGAAATACTAGTATTAATAGTATATTCTTCAATATTTTTTTACGCTACAATGCCATTTAAAGTTTTAATCATAATGCTTCTTACTGTGGAAGATTCGTTGTTGGTTACATTTTTTTCAAAGTACTTGCCCATTAAGACATTTCAGATGCTATCTTAATAACATCATCGAGCGACATCATCGAGTAAGCTAATGCCTGCAAGACAATCAGAATATCGTAATGAGGCTTCTAAAACGCCCAACAGGACTTTACTTATGTCCTGTATCGCCTTACGGTTTATATGGCTTCTAAAACACCCAGGTCACAGCTTGTTCCAATGAGCCTCAGCTCTCCTATATCCGTTCTCTTCCATTTTAACTGTTGTATGTATTTATTGTAGTTTTTGTATGTTCCGATAGGCGGCGTTGGTCAACTGTTGCGGACAAAACATAGTTATGCCGTGTCCAGCTAGTGTTCTATATAATCTATACTTTAATCAATGAAGGCAGCATCGAACTTTTAACAATTTAAGAGTAGTTCAGAATAACCAAATATTTGACCTTGTTTTCGTTAAAATCTGCTCCTTCTCCGTTTTTTTAGATAAGTAGTATAATCCAGTCTTTAGGGCTTAACGTTAGGCACTATTTCTTATGGGCTGTGGTCTAAGTTATGAACATTTTCTCAAAGTTACTACTTTTTTATAGAATTTCGTTCGATACTGCAATTTATACCTTGTGCATTTGTACATAAGTTTCAGTCTCAATTAACGTCATTGATTGTTTCCTCTTGATAAGCAGTTGGTTGCTTATTCGAACTACTCTTGTAAAAATTCATCTACATAATCCAGTTGAAGCTTGAAGGTATCCAAGAATAAAATATGTTGGAACAATATAAAGATGAGGTACATAGCGAGGTGAAGTACTCGGCCATCATCTAACCTATTTATTGTATTAGTATTAAACTTATTCATACATTTTTTTGTTTTTTAGACTCATCAGCAATACTGCTGAGTTTGATTCGTAAGCAATGTACTTGCAAGTTAATCTATACCCCCTGCATAATATTTAGTGTCATTATCTACACTGCGTACGCACGTATGTAGATTGTATGTATATACCTACAGATAATCAAACACAAAAACAAAAGATACAAATGCTTCTAGAAGAGTTTGTTGTTTCAAAAGCTCAAATTTTTGAAATCTTTCTCTCTTCAATAGATAGCACTGCCGTCTAGCAACCGGCATTTTTCGGTATCAATATAATTCTGTCTGGCACATTTTCAATTGCAATGGATTGATTGCAAATTGGTCGATAGTAAAAGGGCTTAGTCAGCAATAGATATAGGATTTCAGCCTAAAACATAATTCAACACTAATTAGAACGCATTATTTAAGAACAGAGAGTAAAGAGGAAAGCACTAACAAACAAAAAAATCGCAAGACTTATGTAAATTCAGTCGGCAACCGGTTGTACATGTGTATATAGGTACATACATAAATGAATCATCTGACCGGATCACTATGAATATGGAGGGAGGGGTGAGAGGGCTAAATTCTGATCAAGAGTAAGCGTAGAGGTCATCGTTGTCAGTGTTGCTGGTGTAGATTTTCAAAGCAAGCAAAAAGACACTCAGTTTTTTTTCGCAACCGAAGAGCAACTAACATCCAAAAGGTATTCCCTATTTAGTTTTAGTTCCTCAAATTCAGCTCAACAGTGTTTCCATTGATTCCATTGGTTTGGATCAATCTGTCTCACACTCTGAGGAAGAAGCTTCCCATGTCAATTGCTTACATACTTTGCTATGACATAAAGTGTATTTTTTTTAGAAGCGGAGAATTTGAAATAAAATACAGAAAAATATTTTTATTATCCATAAAATGGAGAAGCCAGCACGTTATTCGATATAATCGAATTTTATCGATACAATCGACCGTTCCCAGCACATATTCTGGTTCAATCGGCTATCCTCGATTTTATCGTCAGATATGACAGCACACAATTTTAAACATCACGTTTGACAGTCGGTCGACAGAAAATAGTTATCGTCTGCGTTAATTGTATTCGAGAAAAAAGAAAATAGGCAAAATACGTCCACTACTTGCTTTCTTGGAATTTGGAGGAATCAAAGTTTATTCCTGTAGAGCAAAATTCATTTTCTTAAAGGCTTAATGTATGCCAGAAGAACTTTGATATCGTTATCTGTACCATACTCATCCATATGTAAGTATCGGCATTATTTCGTAACTGTAACAACATTTGAACATCAGTTCCTCTTAGTTCCTTGGAAAGATTAATGTTGCACAAAGCTAGAGAAAAAAAAGTGTCCTTGTTTGCTTTCCTTACACTTACTCATTTTAACATTATTCTAATAGGTTTCCTTTTATCTTTAATATAAGTTAACTTCTTTTAATTCTCAAAGAACATCATTTTTTAGACTTGCAAAATGTATTTTAGGCTTAAAAATACCCATTTGACACTCCAAATTATAGTTTACAATGACATTTCGAAGTATAAATAACAATTAAACTAGTCTTAAGTTATATTTTGAGCACTTTTCCTGCACTAGACAGGAGCGAATATTCTTTCAACGAGAAAAATGCACTGTCAAACCAAAACCAAAAGATTGATCGATCCGTTTTAAACATCTGTATCGTCATAGCCCTACTTATGGCCTAAAAGCAACCTCACCGAGGCATCATCTAAATGTTTGCGCCTTTAGCCAAACATTACATTTTCTTAAGTTACTACAAGATCTTTAAAAAACCAAAGAGAATAAATTCTTTTGCAATTCGTACTGTTGTGTCCACTTTGCCGAAAAGCTAGTTGGAATTTTAGGAATTTCATTAACAAAATATTCCTCATAAGCTTCCATTGAAAACAAGAATGGCAACTCTGTTTTACGACTGCGGGAGTGCAAGATATGTAAAAGGTCTCTGTGATAGCCGGCAGAAGCAGCGTGTAGCTCGTGGAAAACATAGAAAACCCTTCGTATTAACTGTGAACTAACGTAAGAATTTTTAATTTTTATTTTCCATCTATATTTGTGCTTCCTAATATCACTGTCATCTTGCAGAACTAATTTTATTTATTTTTACTTTATGTAAACAGTTTCACTGACATTTCATTCCCACTGAAAGCTTTTGCGACGCCCTCTTGTGTTTAGTAGTTACAAAATAAATTTCCCAACGCTTTCAATTTAGACATGACCCCACTTGGAGATTTATTGAAATGCGTTCAATTTGCCGCACACAAACACAAGGACCAACGGCGAAAGGACCCAAATGCGACACCATACATTAATCATCCCATAAATGTGGCCACGATATTGGCCACTGAAGGTCGTGTGGACGACAAAGAAGTGCTGCAAGCCGCTCTTTTACATGACACTGTCGAGGACACGAATACCACTTTCGAAGAAATTGAAGCAGAATTTGGAAAAAATGTAACAGACATTGTTCGTGAAGTAACAGATGATAAGAATCTGGGCAAGGAAGAGCGTAAACGATTGCAAATAGTCCATGCCAAGACTTCGAGTAAAAATGCCAAGCTAGTTAAGCTGGCTGATAAGTTGGATAATCTGAGGGATTTGCAGACGAATCTTCCCGTTGGATGGACCGAAGTGCGTACTGAGCAAACTAAACTGTTAAAATCAATAAATAGTAATTGATGTTCTCTATTTGCAGGAACGTCGTGAAGAGTACTTTGTGTGGGCTAAAAAAGTCGTCGACAATCTCCGAGGCACCAATGACCACCTAGAATCCTTACTCGATGAAATTTTTAAACGACATGGTCTACTATAAAATTAAATTATAAATGCTATTAAACAAATACGTTTCATTTTATTTCTCATTCTTCTTTTCATAGAAACTAGTCATTAAATCGGCAAGAACTTGTGTTTCCTCAACACTCATAGCGTTGTACAGTGACGCCCTTATGCCACCAACTAATCGATGTCCTTTCAGTTGAATTAGACCTTCACCTTCGCACAATTTAAGGAATTCCTTTTCCAAATCATCATCACCCTTAGCACTACCTATTCTGAAAGGCACATTCATGCGAGATCTAAACTCCTTGTCGACGGGACACACATAGAAACCTTCTGAGCTGTCGATGATATTGTAAATGAGTTGCGATTTTGCTAACGAACTTTTGTACATTCCTTCAAGGCCACCTTTACGCTTTATCCATTTGAATACGAGACTCATAACGTGAACTCTGAAATTGAAAACACAAAAGAAGGTTGTTATTTGTTTTAATCTGATAAAAAAAATAAAATAAAAATAAGGCGCCATAATTTACAGTCATAATAATGGCTTAATTGGAGCCACCACGCCACTGCAGATGTTTCTATTTAAATTTTTATTTGCCTAACGCTTGTTTTTCAGAGATTAATTGAACTGCTTTTCGAAAAGTTATATTGCATGGGAAGCTCAAAAACGCAGTGAATTTCCACAAAGTAACCCAGTGAATAAAGCCACATACAGGGTGATCAAAACGTTTTTTTTTTCAAGTGAAAAAATATCAGACCTGTCAGTTTGCAGTTCACGATACTGTAGCAGCTTTCACTGTTCATATCAGAGTAGCCAAAGTTAAGCAATCTGAGAACTGTGAATATGTCTACGAACGGAGTAGATTTTGTTTCAAACGATCGGGATGAATTATATTAGACCATTCGTAAGCATATAATCCTGAAGGATACATCTACATCCAACTGCTGGGCATGGCAAAATTAATATGCCTCCCGGACTAAAGTACCATTTTCCAAGCGAAGGTTCTTTACCGACAGCCTGTCAGCTAGAAAGCAATTACTGCTAAGAAATAAAATCGTTTTGAAGTATTGTCGAGTTTTAGGTTCTTGGAAGGAACACAGAACAAGGTATCGCTTTGCTGGTGAGGGTAGTTCAGTTTATGGGAGTACTGATAGGCTAGCTAGAAAGAGTTCAGAAGATTTAAAAGACCCAGTTGACACCTCTGTGATTTTCACGCTTAGTAGACTCAGACTTAAAGCAAAAAAATGCATGAGAGAGGCGAAACTTCTAACACCCAAAAATAGCTAAATCCGCCCTTTGAAAAACAAGAACTGAGGGACGTACAAAGAAAGATAATAAAATAATCTTATGATAGCCGTGTTTTTTTTTCGAAAGTGTATAGCCACTTTTCCACAAAAATCAAAAACAAAACGAAAAGTGAAGATAAATTAGTCAGTAACCAAAAGTGAACATGAAGTATGGAGAAAGTCGAATCACAGATGGCGTGGACTAAAATTGTAGACAACAACCCTTAATTGTTTTACGCTGACAGTACGATTTATTCGTTAATGGTTGTTGCATACAATTATAGCGTACGCCATCTATGATTCGAATTTTGAATTTTGAAGTTAAAAATGAGAAGTGAGTATAAAAGTGAGTATGGACGTTTTATTAAGAGGCGGCTAATAAAACTCTGCGTTAGCATATAAGGAAAGTAAGTCTATCGGAAGAGGAACTTTGGAGAGGTTACGATTACTAGGGAGTTATAAAGGATACTATACACTTTCTATGCCGCTATCAGGGTGTAGAGAATTACAGGAAAAACTTCCCGGTAAATACTTCTAGTTGTTCGGCTAACTAACATATAAGATTGGAGATTGTGGTGGGAACTATTCTCCTTGTCACTGCGGGCATTATGGGCCTATTGTGACTTCCTCGTTTTAGAACTCATTCAGGATAACAGTATTGATGAAATCAACAATGCTTTTGAGTGAGCTAGCAGATATTTCTTGTGCTTCCAAGTAGAATTTACCTAAGTAACGACGGCGTGTTCTGCTCAAGCAGTCACAGTGACGTAGTATACATACGAGTACATATGTTCTGCTTATTCTACAGACAAGATACTTAACGGCTTCAAACAATCAGAGTGATTCCTATACAGATATAATGTAAGTAGTTGAGACCTTATAGCTCGCATAATCATTTGGCATGGAGTGTTCGTCCTTCTCAATCCGTTTACCTAAGTTAACCTAAGACCGACAATGAGTGCTGTTGCGTGAAAATGCCTTGCTTTATTGACTTGGACATGGAGAATGAGCGACGTCGATTTCTAGAGTCAAATGATATTCCAATAATCCTCAAGCAGTTTGAGAAACAGACTCAAACTAAGGCAAGCAATTGAAGAGCTATTATCAATATATTGTAAAGTTAAAGGCTGAGAGGTACAAACTCTGTAATTTCATATTTTAGACTACCGATCCATAGCAGCAATTAAAAATGCACATAGGCGTTCAATTTGAAAGCTAAGTTACATGTCAAACGATAATTTAAATTCGCTATTTTACTCACAACTATAAAATACACTTATGCATTCTCTCTAAAGTGTAAATTACAGTTACAGCCATTAATTTTCCCATTGGCGAAATGGACTAAAGTATACATTCAAAAGCCATGTGGATATTATACCCACTTTAAATTAATGTTATGAACAAGTAGTGCACGAGTTGTACACAAATTCTTCCCAACAACAGTCAAGCGTACATATGTATGTATATACAACTATAACTCAAATCAGTTGACCCCGCAATGTCCAGATTGTCTTATAATAATTTTCTTGCAAAAACAAAATATAATTAGAACAATTGCTAGTTGCTTCTTTTTTTTTTGTTTTTTTTTTAACCGGATCCGTCAGTGAACCATTCCACTTGACACACATGCAACCGGATTAATCTAGTTCTTATTTTGGGAATACACCTAGAGTGCCAAGTCTCTATCAAAGTCTAGTGCCAACCGCCTGATAATTGTCTTTCACACCAGAAAACAACGCAAGGGTAGCGCCTCAGAAAAGAAAACAAAAAAAAAACGTGCCTGTCTTATCGCAATTCAGCGGGCCCATAGAGACTAACTTAATCTTGAATGAATGTTTTGTCGTCACTTAAGACCCTAAAGATGATGCACGTAAATGCATCTGATAACAGACAAAAATATTTTGTAACAAACAACTGCTCTATTGTCTGTAATCTCTACGTTAAATAAAATTTTAGTACTTACATAAAAGTGGGTGGAGTGTTGTAGATTGAATTGTTTTTCTCAGCGATGGAGAAATCGAAAATCGATGGTGTCACCATCATCTGATGGCCGAGTAGATCCTCTCGTATAATGACCACGGTAATCCCAGCAGTGCCAATATTCTTCTGTGCTCCGGCAAAAATCACTCCAAACTTACTCACATCGATGGGACGCGATAGGAAGTTCGATGACATATCACAAACTAGTGGAATATCATTTGTTTCTGGTACGAAATTGAACTCCACTCCATCGACAGTTTCATTGTCGCAATAATAGACATAAGATGCGTTGGGATCCAGATGCCAGGTTTCCTGTGGCGGCACTGTTGTGTATTTCTGCACTTTGGGTATAACCAGGTTCACTAGACCATACTGAGTGGCTTCCTTAGCTGCCTTTGCTGACCATGAACCAGTGACAACGTAATCAGCCGTTCCTGTCCGGCCCAACAAGTTGAGACAAACAGCGGCGAACATACCAGTACCACCGCCTTGCATAAAGAGGATTTTATAATTAGGTGGCACCTCAACAAGTTCTCTAAGAGTCTGCAGAGCATCTTCGTTGATTTTAAAATAACCCGCCGAACGGTGGGACATTTCCATGACACTCAAACCAGAGCCTTCATGATCGATGAGGTTCTTTTGTACCTCCTTAAGAACCTGCAAAAAGAAAAAAATCTCTGAGTAAAAGTTGTTTCCAAAATACGATCCCATAAAAGCGTTCTAATTCAAGGTTAATGAACGCCAAAAACGTGCACAAATTACCTCTTCAGGTAGTTTAGCCGGACCGGCTCCGAAATTTATGATTTTCTTTTCCATTTTTACTTTTATTGTACTGATTACGCGCAGAAACGTTCTGAGACCTATCGCCACGATGACTTTGTCCAAACTGATTCAGAAAAGCCCTAGTGATCGTTGATTAAATTCAATCCGTAGGCTCTTGGTGCACATACAAAGTCAATTATCTGGTTAGACGGGATTGTGTGGGTTGTCTCCAGTGTGACCATAGAGTTATTTTAAATCTTCTTTTTGGAAAAAAATATTGACGGTTTTACATGATCTTGTTTTTGTATATGAAATGAATCTGGCAGCAAGTTTTCTTCTTTTTATTAAAAACAATAATCTTAGCAAGCCTTTAACTGAATGCCATCCGGCAGTATTGAATATTCAGACTCGAATTTGTAAGGTTTGACAAAATTGTTTTTCAAACGATCTTCTTGCCCTTAAAGTAGATTTAAGTGAATGAGAAGCTCACAATTTAAAAAAGTTACAACTTCGAGCTATCCTGGATTTATTTTTCAAATTATTTCAAAAATTAAGTTCAATTCAGAATTCCTCAATGATTTCTGTTCAAAATACTGAAATAATTGTTTTCTAGGAAAGTCAACGTGTCTGTGATCAATCATTAGAATGTTCTAGGGACGCTATCGATTTGGCAAGTTTTTCAAACATAACTTTGAATTTAACGTTCAAAAAAATCTGATAAAGACGATCTTGCTTACTGTTTGTCTTATGTAAATATTAGGTCACATGGAGCCTATAAAATGCATTTTTAATGTGTACAAGAGCCTCATAGTTTTATAGCCTATGTATCTGGAGACCAGAGTATTTATGAAAGGTTTGTGGTGATCAAAAATCTTTTATTTAGTGTTTTCTCTGACTTGAACATTGAACCTTGGCATAGAAGTCCAACGCACTAATCACTGAGCCTACATACTTTTTGTTTATGTTAAAAAAATTTCAGTTAAAACAAGACTGATAACATGGTCACACTGGTTTATTAGTCAGTGTCTGTATAGAATTGATTGTTGATAAGGCCTACGCGGCAGAGTGAGAGCAGATTAGAACTAATATAAAATGCACTTGTTTTTTTGAAGGGGAACATACTTATACATTTACAAATGAGAATTCAGCAAGACAGTATAACGGCAATCAGGTGATACCAAGCTGTATATTCCAATACAGAAAGCATTCTCTGTGAGCGAAGCTAATGTGGTCAGCCTACTAAGAAAGAAGGAGAGAGTGTACTAACTAATTCTACATAGTGTCAACTAAATGAAAGAGCGAATAAATAATGTATCAAGTAAATTGGCTTATTCTATTGCTATTGTAGGTATTTTTTTTTTTGTAAGAGATCGCCAAACAGAATAAACCTTTTTTTAAAGTTACATCTTAACTTGACATTTTTCACTTCCTTTAGTTAAGTAGATGCAAGGTGGAGTTGAAATTGAATTTTTCTTGCGAATATTCCCATAAAGCTTTATTTGGAGCAAGGTTTTAATTTTGGTTTTACTGGGAATGAATTGCAAGATAGAGAAGAAATTGAACGAATGATATTTGAATGACTATTGAAAAGGTAAACGAGAGCATTACGCTGGTTTCATCGGTAGCATGGTACGTAGCGCCATCATATATGATCCAGATTAATGTTGTCCATAACGTTGGCTTTATCGCGTGCTCCGGACCGATGAAAACTATACAAACAATGCACTTTTGCAAGTGTAATTGGGTCTCATCAGTCATTCATATCGTTTGCATTAAACACGGTTTTTCGATGGAAACGTTGACTTCAAGTCGCTCAAAGTCCCAACAAGAGCCAGGGTCTCATCGCTTTAGTTCTTGCACGTTGCATCAAATGAGTGTTTACCAAGTATAGGCTGAGATTTCCTCACAAAGTTTCCATATAGTAGGAGAACAAAGGCCAAACTGTAGCCATCGAGTGATGCCGAAATGACAATTCGAAATTGTTCACCATACTTCCGCTCAAAATGGCTACAATGTCTTCTATACGCACATAACATTGGCTTTGTGACATGTATGGTATAAATAGTCCGAAGTTTGATCCACAACACGGCAACAAGTGGCAACATACTCTTTTAATTTTTCACTTTTAAAATGACAGTCGAAACTATAATGGAGCTGAAAAGGGGAGTACATAAATAAGAACAATAAACGACCAAATCCTATAATCACTACAAAAAATTTAATGGTTGTTGTTTACACTCGGAGTTAACCTCATCAATGAATCGACTTTATCCTCCCTTAAGGTTCACTTTTGATTCTGCCTTTTAGTTTAGTTGTTGCCTTTTATGCAAGAATTTATTGAGCTGGCTATACACTTTCCAATAAAACACATCCAACAACGCATTACAAATATTACACTGGCATTTAATCTAATATATGTGAGTAAGGCAATAAATCTGTTTACAAGTTATAACGGCAGGAATATCAGTTTTAGTTAGAATGCTTTACGTCAGGGGTATCAAACTCAAACTCCTTTAGTGCACGGCAGTGTATTAAAAACGTTCCGAACTGTGACAAGTGATTGCAACCATATTGTTGAAGATATATCTGTCAAATTAACTGTCAATTATTCAATATGTCCAAATAAGGATAAAATCATAACGTTCAACAACATATGCAAATGATAAATTTGTCTTATGAAATTAGGTCTTCCGTTCCAGCAACATTAATTCCTGCGCTTCACCCATTTTTTAACCATCGATTTTCCGAGAGGACTATCCGTACGTCAACGAAAGCAAGATCTGCCGAAAATATCGCCGCTGTCCGTGAAAGTGTGCAGGAGAATCCGAGGCAATCAATTCCGCGCCGCGTACAAGAACTAGACCTTTCGCAGACTTGGTGAATTTGGCGTCATGATCATGACTTTGGCCTATTTTGATATATATTTCATATTGCACATGAAATTAGAGCATTATTGAATCAATGTCACGGCCACAATTTACAGTCTTGCCGGCCAGTCACGGCCCACGGGCCGTATCTTTGACATGCCTGCTTTAAGTGATCGCAAAAACTTACTTCGATCGTGCAAAACATCCAGTATGTGTGAGAAGTGTAAGAAGTTAAATTTCTTATTCAACTTCTTTCGCCATACATAGGATATGCTAAGTCTTGTACGTGGTCTGCAACCTAAGCAAGTCATTATCATAAGTTTGCGCTATATAGGAATAAATTGATAAACAGGTTATACTTATATATGTACTTACTTTGTTTAGAACTAAAAAATAATTGATATTTGTCAGATTATTTGACCCAATCTCTTCACCTACTCAGATTTGTTGTAATGGTTCTTTCGAAGCCGTATTTGATCGTATTATCTCTGGGCGAATTCAAAAATGATGTCGTTTAGAGTGGTTCACATTATACGATTTGTCTAAACGATTTGTTTGAAAAGCGTGCTTGGTGAATCAATTCGTATGTGAATGCTCGTTACGGCAAGCCGACAGAGTTGTCTTATGGATATTCAAATTTTTACATTTTTTTCTTGCTTAATCGACTTATCGTAAAGTGTGAACACAAGTCGTACAACATCAGAGCAATGCATTCTTTAGTTACTCCGACAGAATGTGCAAACCTACTTTTTTGAGCTTCTCTCTATCATCGTAAAGGCAGAATCGATTGTTATCTGCTGTTTAATCCAATTATAGATTATTGCAAGGGTTTACATTTATGGATTAGTACATAAAATGGGTAACTGCACACCAAATTGTCCCCGATGGCTTCTACACTTATCCGTTTCCGTCTCTATCATAGAACATAAATGCGCTAATAAATTTGTTGTCTTCTCTACTCAACATATGGCATCTTTTCGAATTTATTTTTAATAAGACTTTGGAACACGCCTAGCATAAACTTGAATCGATGTCCATGGCATTTTTGACTAAATTTCTTAACACCAACCAGCGTTATCTCTCGGCCCCTTTAGGGGCAAATCGACCCTTTTTTGATGACACAGACCTTTGGACCACCCTTTTCAAAAATCATCGATTTTTGACCCTTTTTGAAATATATGACCCTTTTTGGACCCTTTTTACTAATTTTTACAGAATTTACACATTAATGTCTATTTTAACCATGCATTTGTTTCAATAATGTACATTTACTCACCCCATGAACATTTACAGTGTTGG
This sequence comes from Chalcosyrphus nemorum, assembly GCA_949716465.1. Taxonomy (NCBI): domain Eukaryota; kingdom Metazoa; phylum Arthropoda; class Insecta; order Diptera; family Syrphidae; genus Chalcosyrphus; species Chalcosyrphus nemorum. The sequence continues at coordinate 13,997,650 of OX454333.1, read as the reverse complement.
CCAAAACTAAAGCAACTTAAACACAGACAACAAACACATGAGTAAAATTGCTTAAATGAAAATATATTTCTTAAAATTTTTATGTAAGAATGTAGTGGTAACATTTCAAAATTAGATTATAAAAAAAAAATCCATTTATTTATAACAAAAACAAAGAAAAAACAAATAATACTAAAATATGCCGATTTTCAGCTGGACAAAACTAAAGCAACTCCAAAGCAAAATTGTATTTATATTCAAATTCGTTGTGTTAAACTCAATATTTTAATGGCAAAACATTATTTCAGATCACCGCTGCATACCTCCTTGGCATACTCTCCAAAATATTTAAAATTATGGAACTGGGGATATTATTCCATGCCTCCTTGACCTGAGTAAAAAGGCCCCCCTATTTTGATATGTATCCCGAAATATTCTCCGATCTACGATTTCCAAGAGGTTTTCTATAGCATAAAGTTCCGGAGAACATTCCATAATCCCAAATTTTCTATCCTGAAACCAATTTTTTAAAAGTTTTGGGGTATGTTTAGGTGCGGTATACTGTTGAAGTACCCATTTCAAAGGCAACTCCTCTTCGACATGTGGCAGCATAACGCCTTACAGGATAGTTTTGTACACAAATCGGTTCATAATTCCCTCTATTTTATGGATTGGGCCAATTCCATATCCATGGAAGCATCTCCGGACCATGACAAAGCCTTCTCCATGTTTGACCATACCCATCGAATATCGAGAAGTAGGCGCTTCATTGCTAAGCCGTCAAAGACGTCGAAATCCATCCGATCTCTTAATATTGAATTTGTATTCATCAGAGAATAGAGCTGTCTTCCTTTTAGACTCTATCCAGTTGATGTGGCCAGTTGTAAATTTGAATTAAGCCGTTCTGTTTTTGACCCAAATAAAGGGTTTCTTCACGACACTGAAAAATGAAAGACCACCATTCACTGCCCTTCGACGAATCGTTTTGGTGCGGATATTCATGTTCAATTCGTATCTCAACTCTCAGATGACATGAATAGATTGCTCCTAATCTTTCTTATCACATATTTATCTTCCCGGTGCGTCCTAACTCCTGGCCTGCCCACTCGATGAATCATTTTGACGGATTTGCTGGCCTTATAATATTTAATTAAATGACGTTTCACTGATTTATGAGTAGAATTTAGCATAGATTTCCTGGGGTAGTTCCATATTCAAAATCAGAATTTTTTTTTGTCCGTTCAGAATACTTTTCTTTGCCATTTTTACAAAATAAGTTAGAGCAGCTTTTTATGTCTTCTGCAGCAAAATTATACCCGAAAATCGTCCAATTTTTTCTTGTTTGTTCATTGGCAGCATTTCTATAGCAGTAAATACTCAAAATAACGGTTACTTTTTGTTTTCCATAACAGAAAATCGTTTTTTGAAGAAAGAAACGAAAAGTTGCTTTAGTTTTGGCCAGCCGAAAATGGACCTTAATTCAGTTTTGTATTTATTGTTTTTTTAATTTACTCATAAGAGTGTTTATTGATTCTATATACTAATCTATAATATTCAGAGATATCGGGAAAAATAAATATAAAAATATTCTGGCTCATAAGCACTTGTAAAATCTTAAAACAATTGTGTGGTGTATTAGTTGCTTTAGTTTTGGCCAACACTGTATGTAGTGATGTTTATCGTTTCGTACACCTACCTACTTCATTGATATTCATATTTCTCATATTTGGGACGATATCCCTTTTTTCCTATTCTTTGATGTTCTGTGCATTACATTGTGCATTGTTCAATCGGCATTACTTGTTTTAGAAGCTAAGGAATTAGAAGAGTGTCTTCCTACCCAAGTTTAATACAGAAGGTAAGGTCTCGATTACAAAGAATTAAATGTAAATACAGTCCAAATTGCTTATAAAGACATCGGTTATAACAACCAAATATTTCGGTCCTCCCTTGAAGGTCGTTATAACCGATTTTGATTGAATTGGAATCACAACTTTATTTTTCTTGTTTTTTTTTATAATTACTTTTTACCAAAAGGAACTGATTTAGTTATTTTTTATTAATATATAAGCTTAACTTTGTTTTAACAAATGAATTACATGAAAATAAGGAAAACATTACTTGATTCACCAAATTTGGTTCTTCGATTTTATATCGGACCCTTTTCCTTCGGCAGCGACCCTTTTTAGGACCCTTCCCGATATTTTCCAGAGGTAACACTGACACCAACAAATAACTCCTCAATTTAAGGGACCAAAGAGAAGTAAATGTACATGTACTCTCTTACGAACCCGAATAATTTAAAGTGAAAAAACTCTTACATTCTATTGTATTCTCTCATAAAACAACTAACTCTCAGATACCTTTAGGTCAGTTAGAAGAGAAACTAAGAGTTATTTACTCTCATTTTGGATTTTGTTTGGTGCATTTCTCTTAGAACCAAAATCAAAGCAACTAAACTCTTTAAATAAGTCTAAGAAGAGAAAACTATATTTAATAAGAGAATATAAAACAAACAACAACACAAGAGTAGTTATTTACTCTTATTTTGGTGGTAAATTTCTCTTACAACCGAACGAGTAGAGCACAAGCTCTTAAGACATCCAAAATATTCCACAACTTTCTAGATACATTTTCTAGAAATTTCGCTCTTTCACTGAAATCATATAAATAGCCAGTTGCGCTCTCTTCGCTTCAGTCTAATTCAAACTTACAAAGTGATAACAAAAAATAATAAGAAGTCCAAGTGAGGACAAAAATTGCAAAGTGATTTTCATACAAATAACCGTTGTGAATTATTCAAAGTATTTGAAGAATTAAATAAAAAGAAAACAGAAGAATAAATAGAACACAAAGTTGAGTGAAATAGAAGCTCATTTGCGAAGGAACAAGTAGTGATTGATAGAATTCACGTGGAATAAAGAAAAAAACAAAACTAAAGCGAATATGCCAGCCATCGGTATTGATTTGGGAACCACCTATTCCTGTGTCGGAGTCTTTCAGCACGGAAAGGTGGAGATCATCGCCAACGACCAGGGCAACCGCACAACACCCAGCTATGTGGCGTTCACAGATTCAGAACGACTCATCGGTGACGCCGCAAAGAACCAAGTTGCCATGAACCCAAAGAACACAGTCTTCGATGCCAAGAGATTGATTGGACGCAAGTACGATGACCCAAAGATCCGCGAAGATATGAAGCACTGGCCTTTCAAAGTTGTCAGTGATGGCGGCAAACCAAAGATCGGTGTTGAGTTCAAGGGAGAACAGAAGAGGTTTGCCCCAGAGGAGATCAGTTCGATGGTGTTGACCAAGATGAAGGAAACAGCCGAAGCATACCTCGGAGAGACAGTCAAAGATGCAGTCATCACAGTTCCAGCGTATTTCAACGACTCACAGCGCCAGGCAACCAAAGACGCAGGAGCGATTGCTGGACTGAATGTACTCAGAATCATCAACGAACCAACTGCAGCCGCCTTGGCCTACGGACTGGACAAGAATCTTTCTGGTGAAAGAAATGTTCTCATCTTCGATTTGGGAGGTGGAACCTTCGACGTCTCCATTCTAACTATCGATGAGGGTTCACTCTTCGAAGTGAGAGCAACGGCCGGCGATACACACTTGGGAGGTGAAGACTTTGATAACCGCTTAGTCAATCATCTGGCAGAGGAGTTCAAGCGCAAGTACAAAAAGGATCTGCGATCAAATCCTAGAGCTCTTCGTCGTCTGAGGACAGCCGCTGAAAGGGCGAAACGCACTCTCTCGTCCAGCACTGAAGCTACAATCGAAATCGATGCTTTGTTCGAGGGAGTTGACTTCTACACAAGAGTCACTCGTGCCCGCTTTGAGGAGCTTTGTGTCGATCTCTTCCGTGCGACATTGGAACCAGTGGAGAAAGCATTGAACGACGCTAAGATGGACAAAAACCAGATCCATGACATCGTATTGGTTGGAGGTTCTACGAGAATCCCGAAAGTGCAGAATCTCCTTCAGTCGTTCTTCTGTGGAAAGTCATTGAATCTGTCCATCAATCCCGATGAAGCAGTTGCCTATGGAGCCGCAGTCCAAGCCGCCATCCTCAGTGGTGACAAGAGCAGCAAGATTCAGGATGTTCTTCTAGTTGATGTCGCACCACTGTCCCTGGGCATTGAAACAGCCGGAGGAGTTATGGCCAAGATCATCGAGCGTAACTGCAGAATACCCTGCAAACAGACTCAGACTTTTTCAACGTATGCCGACAACCAGCCGGGAGTAACCATCAAAGTCTTCGAGGGTGAGCGTGTCATGACGAAGGACAACAATCTACTGGGCACATTCGACCTCTCAGACATTCCACCAGCACCAAGAGGAACGCCTCAAATTGAAGTCACCTTCGATATGGACGCAAATGGTATTCTGAACGTCTCGGCCAAGGAGACGGGCACTGGAAACACCAAGAACATTACGATCAAGAATGACAAGGGTCGCCTGTCACAAGCCGAAATCGACAGAATGGTCAACGAGGCAGAACGCTTCCAGGAAGAGGACGAGAAGCAACGGCAGAAAATCGCAGCTCGAAACAGTCTGGAGAGCTATGTGTTCGGAGTGAAGCAAGCTCTAGATCAAGCTGGCGAAAAGATTACTCAACAAGACAAGGAGACTGCGCACAACGCCTGTGAAGAGACCATCAAGTGGCTGGATGCAATTTCACTGGCTGATAAAGAAGAGTACGAGGACAAGATGAAGAGTATATCGAGTATCTGCAGTCCCATCATGACAAAGATACACAGTGGAGGAGCAAGTGGGCCACAAGGTTGTGGTCAACAGGCTGGTGGCTTTGGCGCAGGTCGAACAGGACCCACAGTGGAGGAGGTAGACTAAAAAGTGTTCCTAGTTTGAAAAAGAGACTATTATTATTAGACTATCGCTATTGACATTGTAAATAAAAGCATTTCCTCATCTCTAGATATTAATTAGTGTAAGAATTTTAGAAAATAAGTTGAAATAAATTTTTTAAAATTGAAAACAAAACATGAACTCATTTGTTTTTATTCTAACGACTCAAAGCAAGGGAAGTAAGATTTCTTTTCCAGTCTCTTCAAGGTAATCTTTCTGCTGCAATGAAGTCCAAGAACTGATGACAGGATAAAAGGGATAAACGTCTCCGTATACCATTAATAAAAGACTTTAAAATTTTAAAAGTACAACAAATATTTTATTCTAAACAAAATTTTACATACATATGTACCTAGCGATATTTGTAGAAGTTTATAATTTCAAAATAATATTGCACGCTAAATATACTTTAAACATTTAAATCAAATAAATTCATTAGTATAAATTATAACATTTTCCAATTCAAACTTTTTGTGACCATGTTTTACAGAATTTGTGTTGAACTATGCATACACAAAAGACTTCAAACTTAAATCTATTTTATTTTATTAGGAAGTACGCTTGTCATTCAAAAACAGATAGTATTGTGAATGACACTTAAGTGGGTGTAAATACTTAGGATCGAATTTCACGACATCAGTTAACGAGTGAGTGAAATCCATACAATATCGAATGATCGACTAACTACATTGGGATGATCGAATAAGAATAGGCACGTATCAAGTTCTCATTGAAAATTGTACTAGTAAAATTCTACTACATTCAGTTGAGATGCCTGGCAAGTGTCAAAAGTATAAATTTTTGTGAGTGTTTCTATCGAGTCTTAAATTAAAAATGGCAAATATGTTTTTTTTTTTTCATCTTCGGAGTCAGAGGATGATCGTTGTGAAGATAAAATTCTGTGTACGTATTCCGAACAATATTTTCCTAAAAATATACTTCACAACTGATGCTTTATGATGTTCTTTTATTAAAAGTTACGCGTTACTCGATAGCTGATGCGGTAATTCGATCCCTACATAGATCTAAAAATTGTTTTATTTTATTCATTTCGTAGAATGTTTCATAACTATGCCCAATGACAACATTGTCGATTATTAATCGATAAACGATTTTTATCTATAGACGATCGATAATTGTGAACCTTGGAGTTGCAAAGTCGATTGTAAACGACAATTTTCACAGACGGTGTTGATGTTGTTTGATATTGAATCTATTCAATTTATATCCAAATTTATTTACTTTTTATTCAAAGTAATACGATTGAATTTTTTATCGAATCGTTCGTTTATCGACATTCACAATAGAAAGTATGTGTCCGCTTACCCTTTTAAAGAAGAGAATTTGTGTTTGGGATTCATTCTTTATAAGATATCCAGTACTTTTTTGAAAAAAGATCGTTTGGAAATGCTGGCTGTCACAGTTCTGAATCGTGCCTGTGCCCCTCTCTGGATCCGCTCTTGTGACTATGTATAGCATTTTGGTTTGAAACTTAACTGACTTAAGTCTATACACTTTTGATGACAATGTCAAGTATAAATTAATTTTGGTTTCGGGTTAATTTACAAAACAACTAGATATGACTCATATAATGCATAGATAAAAAAAAATAACAAAATTCTTAATTCTATTTTAAATAACATTCTATATTAAATAAATTGTTTTCTTAGTAAATATATTATTTTTATGAAATCGATACACATATTTATAGTTGCAAAAGGAAAACATTTCTTACAGATTAAAATAGACTTCTATCTCTGCTTGCAGTATATCACAATTTACACACTTAAATCTTTTACACAAATCTTTATAAATTATTGTACCGTAGTCTTTTAGTGAAGAAGGTCACATTTAACAAGAATATTGTTTTAATGAATTTTTTTAAATGCCACAATTTCATGCTTCAGCTTGTAAACGAAATGGCTCATCAGATTCTCGTGAGCGTCTTTGATTTGAGTTCCTTTGATTGATAATATCTCCAGGGATAGCTTCGTAGGGTTGTAAGTTTCTAAAAAAAAAAAAAAAATACGTATATGTTATCCTTTCTCTTTTAGGAAAAAGTCAGAGAGTATTTTATATGAGCCTTCCATTTGAAAGTACGGCTAAATGTGAAATGAATTGTAAGGTGCTTTTTAATAGTTTTACAATACATAGCATAGTTCCTAATTTAGATTTAAAACTTAAATTTAATTCATATTAACTAAATATAACTTGAGATCAGATGATTTTATTATTTACTTATAAGGATAATAGATTTTTAAGCCAAACTTAAAGTTGCTCCTAACGGTATTGTAGTCAAGCCTTAGTATTAAATTCAGTCAGTACAGTACGAAATAAAATTTTTTGATAGAAACATACTACAAACAAAACTAAATGATATTGGAGGGTTACGAAACTTAAGTTCTAATTTTTCCTGTTTAGCTTCTCCAAAACTTAACCAGCTTATGTTATTACTTGCATCTATCTTATATAGGACAAATATTAGTTTCGTTTTTATAATAATTGCTCTGGCGTTGGTCAAATGAAAAGGGGAAAGAAAGGTCAAGAAAGAGTTGGTATCAAGTTTGAATAATTGTTCTCTATGGTTGGTGTCCAAATTGATTAAGGAGAATTGCATGTAATTGTTTGAATTTGTTTATAATTCACAGTATTTTTTTGCGTTCATGTTGAAAACATTAAATAATTTGCGGGTGAATTATGTAATTTGTTACTGTGACAATTGAATTCTAAATATCTATATAAATAGCTTTTCAATCCTCTTGAGATTAGCGTCGTTATAACTAGGAAGGTAGAGAAGAAATATCACATTTTAGCTAATAGAAGAGTGTATATCGCACACAATCTTTTTTATTATAATATTTATTCTTTATTATGAAATAAGGTCCCTAGTAGCAAAAAAGACTCAACAAAATGAAAACAAAAAAATACCCCAACATGTATTTTTTTGCTTTTGTTGGAGTCAGTTTCTTGTGACACAATCTCCAACAGGTCTTATGGCAATAAAGTATAGCATTTCAGATGCTGGTCTGACAGCTATTCCCATACCGTTAGCGAAGAGACTAGACCTTTGCTTACAGGTTTTTGGCTGACATTATTGGTAAAACTTTAGCGGAACGACGAAGGATAGACATCTAAGCCTGAAGAAAGTTGAGAAATATAGTGTTAGTAAGTAAAGTTAGCCTTCACTCAATTGCATAAAAATATTTGGAGCTCTTTTTTTTATTTCACGCGGGGTTAGTTCGCATAGTCGATCGCTATTTCAGGGACGTGTAATGAAAAGTAGTTTATCATTGCGATTAAGCTTCATTCTGAATTTGAAGGCTAGAAGGCATTGTATGGTATTTAAGCTTGCGCCAAAAAAGTACATTCATTTTTATGCCGTATGTGTAAAGAAGAAGGTTTTTAACTCACCCTTCTGAGAGTATCTAACACTCATAGTTTTTTGTTAAACCGCTTCGACTGGGATTGAAATTTTGAATCCTCGCATTCTCTTTAATAATCCTATGGGACGGCCCAAAACTTTACAGCCGTAGTAGTTGTTCCATTTTTAAAGAACTACTGCTGAGTTCATAATCGCAGCGCAATACTGCAATGTCAAGCGTTCTTAATTGCAGAAATGTGGTGATGATTCGACACTTCGTGTTCTAAAATGGAACATGAAAGACACCGCTGAGCAAACAAATTCAACCAAACGCATCATAGAATATCGTGATGCGATGAAATTTTACATTTTATTTAAAATCGCGCAAAAAAAAAGTGGGGAAAAAGCATCGTGATGTATCGAAAAATTTAAGAATAACTGCTTTGCACCACAAACGTATCACTGCCTGTACACGATGCGCATTTTTTAACGTTTACGAGCACAGCTTACATACTTATGCAACCAAATTAATACTTGAAAGGACCAGCCCATAGAGGGCCAAGCCCTAGCTTCTTCCAACTATATGTGTTGTGCGCCGTACACATTTGTGCATGTACAGAATGAACATACGGTTTTATGTAGTAACCGAAATGCAGAGGAACTTTTTAAGCAGGTTTCTCATGACAGTAATACTCTTGGATGTTTGTCAGATGCTCGCATATCATGCTGGTATGTTTGGGCTTCGAACTTGGAACCCCACGTGCAATTCCCAAGCCACTAATCACTGAGCCACGGTACCTAGCAAATACGCAAACTTTTTTACGGTCCTATCAATTGCGAGCGCCTGAATTAACCTCCAAGAGTATTGCTGCCATGCTTTCGGAGGCGGCAAAAAATATTGTGTCACATGTTTTACAGATCACACCTGTAAGGCTTGGCCCTAAATATTTTATTAATAGAACGCCAAACTAAGCTCTGTTTGTCAATTTTTAGATCACAGTTTGTGACACATTCAGAATTTTGGCGATTTCGATGGGTTTGTTTACCACGGGGTTATACATCTTAATTATTTTTGCTTATTTCACAATATTATTGCAATATCTGTACAAAATCAATAAAAGTGGGAACGCAACATTGTGATTTGTACACAAAATGGTGAGTGTCGGATTGCAAATTGAGAGAGTACAGTCTATGGAAGTACTAGGTCCGTTCGCGTACCGTCCTAAAACAGTGAATTTTTACGAAAATTTACTAATTTTAACGAAAAGCTGTTCGCGTACGGAGAATTTTCGTAGTTTTTCGCAGAAGAGAGCGCTCATGAGAGAGTAAGAAGTAGTGCAAGAAATTTCTGTGGGCTGGTTTATGAAAACTGTCAAAGTTGTCAAACCAGTGCATTTTCAACTTTTTTTGGTCAACCCGTTGATCTCGCGATGGCGAGATATTGCAGCTAAAAAGCGAATAAGCAATTTGAGGCAGAGGTCAATTACAGATTTTCTTAAACCTCATCAGTGACCTGCACTTTATATTCAGCCATGTTTTGTATACCAAATATTAGACTATGTCAATACATTTCCTATTTTGTATACCTCTACGACTAAATTTGATTTCACCTTTCAAAATACGTAGAAAATAATTGAATTTTTTTAAATCCTTTATGTCTTCCGTGTTATCCGAATTTTCGATTATCCGAGGCACCCCTTCCCCACATTACCTCGGATAAACGGGGTTCTACTGTAACCAAAAGTGAACATAAAGTGTAGAGAAGGTCGAATCACAGATGGCTTAGACTCAGATTGTAGACAAAAACCATTAATTGTTTTGCGCTGATAGTAGGACTTGTTTGTTAATGATTGTTGTCTACAATCCGACAAGATTCGAATGTCATTTTGCAAGTATAAATGAAAAGTGAGTATGGACGTTTTATTGAGAACTGGCTATACACTTTCCAATAAAACACGGCTAAAGCTACACATAGTTTATATTAATTTTTATTTGCCAATGTTAGGCAAATGGAAACTCTTTGTATATTGGTTCACAGTTCGACAACTGACAAAGAAAGTGTATGCTTTTAAGTCTGTTCAGTCAAATTCACAAGTTAAAATCCATATCTGTGTGAGTTCTATCAGGTGTGCGAAAAAAATATATGTAATTAATAAACGGAACATACAAATTTGCTTTGCAACCAAATTTACATGGAAGCAATAGTTATACGGTCTAACGAAGCGTGTCGATGTGGAATTATCGGTTGTAGTTCCCCCTCAATGTAAATATTTCTAAATTAGCGACGCATTTTTAATTTTCCTACCCCACTCACCTTTGAGGAATTTATTTAATAATTCGTTTTTTTTTAATAAAGCTGTTTGCGATGATATGTACAGTGCAATCAAACTCCTTGACCAACATTAAAATCGCAGTGCAGTGCTCTTAAGAATATGACGGTCACAAGAAAGGTGCAAAATATAAGCGAAAAAAAAGAAATAAATCAATTTTTTTACCCAAAAAATACAAACTACAACGCAACAAATAAAAAACGAATTTATTAAAATTTTTTCTACTTCTATGTAAATTCTTTTCATTTTTTTCAACTTAGAACTATCATACAACTAAAAATAACCTATAAAAAGTAATACATAAATTAAAGACTATCTTTTTTTTTGTTTAAATTAAATACAAATAAAAAATAATAATAAAAGAGAAAACTATCTTAAAATCGTTTCTCAGAATTATTATCCTCTTTACTCTGAGTGAGATCTTCGACAGTGGTCACTTGGGAAATAGTTATTTCCTTTGAATGTCTGTAAAAGATTTGCAAATTTCCATTGTACACACAAAAAATAATAAAAAAATATAAATAAAAAAAAAAGCAGTGCTACATGAAATGATAATAAGTTCAAATAAAAAAAAATGCATTGATGATACGAAAAAACATGGTTCTAGTTGTGCTTGACTCTTGAGAGGACTTCATCTTGGGAGCTATTCTTTTTTTTTTTAGCATTTGTTCATTTTCAGTTGTTGACTTTTGAACTTCGCTGCGATCGACACTTGAATGCTGTTATTTTTTGTGTGTTTTGTTTTTTTGCGAATGAAATGAATGGGGGTTATGAAAAAAAAATGTAATAAAAGTTGAATTAAAAATTAAAAAAAAAAAATCCACGAGCAACATATACGCTTATGAAAGGCTCAGGTTTGTTAGGGACTAGATTCGTTGTTCATACCTGTAGAATACATAGTGCTGTAGCATGAAGAATATATCGAACAGCACAGAGAAGAGACCTAGACCGAATTTGGTTGGATCTCCGAATAGTGATACCCAGTCATCTGAAAGAAGAAATAATAACAAAACAAGTTAGTTGGTCGAAAGGTTTGTTATATAAATGTCTGCAAACCATAATTATAAGCATTCAGCATCATTTGCAACATGCTCAGTGTGCCACCGATGAAATCCAGCAAAATGTTACCAATACTCCAGCCCACTGTGCTTTTACGTCTGTAGTTCATAACAGCCTAGAAAAGGATAAAATCAAACAAAATTATTGTTAAATTACGACTTAGAGTTTGGCAAATAAATGGTTATATTCTGTTCAAGAAATTACGGTACTGCCACAATAACGTCTTTAAGAAGAGTTAAAAATCGACATAAGGCCCACCGGAGCTAGTGATCCTTAGGGAACCTTAATGGCTCAAGAATGGCTATCAAATTTGAGTAAATCCATAAATTGTATCAAGTTGTTGAAAGTTACTATCTATCTTACATTAACCTCTAACTGACAAAGCACTCATGACTATGTTTCATTTAAATTTTGGGCCTTTTGACTATCCTGCGACAATTAAAGATTCCAAGGGACCAAAAAAGTGATACCTGATGGAAATACAAACAATTCAATAAAGTTCCAAAGCAATTAGTATATTGCAAAAAAATACTGTGAATTACAAACGAGTGAAAAATGTACCTAAAGTCCTCTCAGTAATTTGGACATCAAACATGGTGGATACATACCGAAATCTAGCGCCATCTGAATATCAGATGACACTTCAACTCTTTTCGATCTCTTTTTCTCTCTTTCAATTGACCCATTGCCTCAATTTGTCAAAAACGTCAAACATCAGTTAAATTAAAACGGCAGACTATACAACTAAATTATTCCAAAGATGTCAGGACGTAGATATCAGGAAATAATTAATAGTATGTGCAAACAGACGAACTATTAGGTGATATGTCAGGCATAAGAATACTTCATAAGATAAAGAAGTGACATGTAAGACGATGAAGAGACTTATATTCATCAACTCTCAACACAGAGGCTTTCTGTTCCAATTAAAAAAGAGACAGGATAAAATTAGCTGTCTGATGAACTAAATAGCGATTGAATTCTGGTTCAATACAGCAATTGATAATATAAATTCTCCCAGCGCCCTTCATAAAATTACTCCTGATGAATACTAATTGCACAGCAACTTGTAAGGATGTCAAAGCCAAGAGACAAATCACCACTATTAAGCGACACTTAACATGTTTCTTCCTCAACGTCGCGTCGAGCCTTTTTCAAAAATGTCACACGTTATCCTCGAAGAATACCAACGAAAAAACTCATCATTTATTGAACTCACCTGTGGAATGTATTTAATCAACGTAATTGTCAATTTAATATAACTGCAGTAGTACAGGAAATCCAGCCAATGTATCACACCGCCTCCAGCCAAACCGGCCGATATTACAACGACAACGAAAAATATTCCCATAATACCGCGAGCCGTCAGCGACACCCTCTGCTCCGCTCTCTGAAACAAGAAACCAGTAGGAAAGCCCCGAAGGTCAGTAACTGACAACTTTTGATTTCACTGTCCCAATACTAACCTCATAAATAAAACACTGAATAATGGTAATGATCGTGGCAAGCATTGCATGCAAAGTGAAAACAACGTCATTGATCAGAACCGGGTTTAGACCACGTGGATGTCGACTGAAGTATTCGTCTTGCATTTCAGGAATCCAAAAGAGTCCGATATTGAAAATGCTGTATAGGAAAAAACCGACCAAATTCAATGCCAGAAAGTCAAAGTTCAGACCGACAACACTCTTGCGTTTGAAATTGTAATAGATCTGCGGATAGAACGAGATCGACCATGCAGCAAAGTAGATCCATCCGAATACGATCGATACGTATACGATGGCCATTGAGTTGGCCACCTTTATTCGAACGAATATATCTTGAACGCTGGAAAAACGAAAAAGTTAAATAAATAAAATTTGTTATAATTTTTTGATCAATATTACATCCACGTTTCGTTGGGTGTAGCTTCAGCGGTCACATCAAGAGAACCTGGCCTCCGGCCAAGTACATTGATTGTCGCGTTGAGTGGATTATTGACTGCAAAGTTCACAACGGCCGGTTCGAGGTCAATGAGCTCATCGTGCTGTTTGATGAACTTGATACTGATATCTCGGTCAAGTACACCGCTGCAAGAACGAGATACAAAATGTATTTCAATGGTAGAAAATAGGTCAAGGTGTTTCTTACTCAAGCAGCAAATCGAATTCCTCTTTTTCGTTTACGAGGACTGTGATGTCTCTGTTAGATACTGACAAGGAGTATGGATGCTCTTGACTACTGACACTAGAAACTGAAATTAGATTAACGAGTTATTGAATGTTTCGACTTTGAAGCGTTTTTAGACTCACCTAAGCATATCGTTGCCGCCGCCAGCAGGGCTATGGTAATTTGTATTCTTCTTCCCATTTTTCGTTAATTAATTGACCACTTTTTTTTTTTGTTCAACTTTGATGCTTTTTATTTCTAAAAAGTAAATGGATTGTTATTTAGAAATTACAAGAGTTTGGAGAGCATTTTTCTTTTATTGGAATCGAGTGTGCAAATATTATCGACTTGTGTGAAGGGGTTGAAATGGTTCTGAAATCGAATCGGGTCACCGACTTGTAATCCCATTAGAACAGAATAAGAGAAAGTGAATAATTTCTTGGATTTGCTTGGCCGTTTCCTGTTTGGAATTGTCTAGCCATAATGCTATGTTAATCACTGCACACAACCCTGACCTAAGCTTAGCACGGCTTAAAATTGTTCCCTAGTATAGTATTTCTTGCTTACGAATATCCAAAATAACAAAAACGTTAACTTAAATGGGTCCAAGGGTTAGGTGTGAGTATGATAACAGAATCACCCAATCAAGAGTTTCAAATAAACTGGTTTATGACTTCTTTAACAAAAATTTACAGACATTTCGAGAAAGAAATACACACATAACTAATCTGCTTAAGGTGTGCTATCTTAGTTGAAATCTATTCCAACACGCTCTAGCGATAACTAATTGATTGTTTTAATAGAACTGCAATAAAGTCGTTAGTTAAACTAGGAATCGAAAACAGTCTATGACAAAAGTGAGGCCGTGATTTTAATAAAACCATCAACTGAAATAAATACGCAGCTTACAAAACACCTGGCACTTGGATATTCAACCCCATTGAATGGACAATCGTATATTTTATTTTTTTAATGAATCTTGTAAAACACCAAAATATGATTGGATCTTTTCATTTTTATAAATCTCACAGAGACTCCTCTGCACTCATGGCACAGATTGATGACGAAGTACACTTTTCATTGCCATACACACGATGACTGTAGAGACTAATCTAGTGAACTATTTTAATAGTACAATAGAATTGAATGTACTCCAAGTAATTGGGTTGTTTGCTTTTCTTAATTCACAACAAGCAACTTAGGTAATCATATAAAATCAGCTTAGATAGTTGTCGTATTTTCCGTTGATACGAATATTTGCCATCAACTTAAATATGCGAGTGCTACATTAGTTGGAACATACAAAACAACTATTAAGCACAGATTTAGTTCATTAGTTCATGTATGCATGTCGTCCAAGTCCATATCTTACAGTTCGGGCCTAAAATAATCGGTAATAATGGCGCGATAATGCTGATCATTCACAGTAACGTGACGATCGTTATTGTCGACGAAAAAAATGGCCCAAAAACGCCGCCGGCATGCAAACCGCACCAAACTGTTATTTTTAGTGGATGAAGTGGTGATTCATGAAGCACATGTGAATTTTCACCCGACCAATATTGCATATTTTGCTTATTGACGAACCTATTGAGCCAAAAATGAGCTTCGTCACTGAAGATGATTTTGCGATGAAATTCATCATCTTGGCGCATCTTCTTTAGAACCCAATCGGAGAACGTACGCCGCTTCAAATGGTCCATCGGCTTCAATTCTTGAGTCAGCTTGATCTTGCATGGGTGTAAACCAAGATCCTTACGCAAAATACGCCATAATGTGCTCTGCGCGATGCCCAATTCTTGAGAACGCCGTGGAATTAACTGATTTGGATCGTTTTCTACCAACCGATATCTCACTGACACGGCAACATCACACAACGAATATGTTGACTCAAATTTTTGCACAAAACTTGTTATTGTCTACTAGGGCGAGAATGACGACCGAAAATTGGAATTAACGCTCTTAAAGTTGCAACCACCGACTACGAGTTTCGGTAGAAAATTTTTATAATTTGTAAACGTTGTTCGTTCGTGTACTTTACCATGATGAAAATGTTGATTTTACTGAATAAATTGACAGTGACAGTTTGATGATTAGTGAAAGAGTGCGTTCACAAATTAAATTCAAAGCTGTCAAGTCCCTATTGGAAAACTCTTTATATGACTCATTTTAAGCGACTATCCCTTCAGTCATTGTCAACGTAAACGGATACAACGGATTTAGCACTCTACACTTAAAGCAAATTAAAGGTAATGTCATTATTCTGGGTTATATTTTCTTCAGTTCTGGCAATTGCTCAACTAGCTCATAGAAGGTGTATGTGAAAGCGACTGCCAGTGTGAAAATATTTGTGTGTCCTTTCCGAAATTTAAATTTTTATAATTCACCTAACTCAAATCAAAAAAACAAGACGGCAAATTTCAGGTTTGCGTAGATTTGACACTATTAGCAACAAGTGAGCACAAATGAACGAAAACTTGACGAAACTGAGCAAAAAAGCCATTATAGTAGTACACTTGAAAAAAACACCTTAAGCGCAAAATGACTGTTGACTGGGGCTCTCTCTTGTGAAACTTGATTCGTTAACTTAGTTTTCATTAAAACATCTACAAATTTGGATAATTTTCCATGTAGACGTGTGAGAATCACTATGAAAACTTAAATCATCGTTAAGCTTTACCACGGAACAATTAACAAAAAAGGGTATTTGTTTTCTAACACCCTAACCGCAGATATATTTCAAAGTATAAATCATAACAATTGAAAAACCTGTTTAATTAAAAATATGGCTACTAAAGGCTTGAACCCATTTAGCTAAACACCCATTAAGTCACCAGTAAATATTGTATAATCCCAGAGTATAGTGCAAATTTTCAGGCAAATAAAACGATGAAAACCATATTTGAACAGCCGTCTTGTTAACACCAAAAAGCAACAAAATAAAACTAAATTTAGAGCAAATTACCGAAAGAAAAATCACTCATACGCACCGTATGCCGGCTGGAACTCAACTACAATTCGGTTAATCCCGCCAGAGACCCTATCCCGTGAAACACAATCGATAAACTAATAACTACCGTCCTTATCGCATTTAGTGAAATCAAATTCAATACTAATCACACAATTAGACGACAACGACGACGACGGACGGGCCAACAATGTGAACTGATGCCGTGTCTCGCACTAAAACAAATCGATCTGATTAATGCCTGATATCGATAAAATCGATTGGGTGCCGGTCTAAAAACCAATTCACCAGTTGCACACGCGTTATGACGTCTTTTTTGTAAATTAATCTCAATTGGGCTGCGATAAATAAATAAATAAACAGAAAATATAAACAAAAATTAACCGGCGGCAATGGTGCGCAACGTAACACCACAAGAAGTCGCAAGATGCCGCTTTGTTATGTTAGACGTTGGCTGGCTGGCGTTCCCGCGGATGCACAAGACGAAGAGCGTCTTTCTCCGTTGGCCTGCGACTTGGATGAGTCTTTCGCTAAGTCAATTTAATTCAATTAGTAGACTGTGAAAATATGTCAACAAATATTTAGTTGCAGATACACATTTGGTAGAATGTGCGTTCGCTGCCAACAGGCGCGACATACCAGAGGCAAAGACCACGAAGAAGAAAGCAAACTCACCCCGATTCAGGGTAACAGATGAAAGTTTCATCGAACATGGTATTTCCTTAACGTGGAGTGAACGCAGCTGATGCAATCCAACTTATGTTGATGGCGTTTTTTTTTTCTTTAGCAAAATTTTCAATTAAATGAATCTAATGGACAATCTATTGTTAGAATTCATTTAAATTTAGATTGTCTAGAGATTAAATTAAATTCATTTGGAGTTTCAAAGAGGAATAACAATTTTGCTCGTTTACAGAATGACATTGCAAACAAGAGAATTCACTCAAAAAATAACAATAATTTTTGATGAAATCAATTCTCCGAATTGCAATCATAAAAAAAAAAGAAATCATAGACTGGAGGTGATTTCTAGTAAAAAATAAAAACGGGAAATGCATTATGTGAAACATTTTTGATTATTTGTTTTGAAAAAAAGATAAGGGGGAATCACGTTGACTGTTAGCTTAATTCAAAACCCAGAAATGAATGCAACACATGCTTCTAATCTAAACGAGTCACTGAGACCTTCGAAATATGTTGTTAAGGCAGGGGAAATACATACATTAAAACGCCAATCCGAGCCTTATGCAAAGTAGTTTTAGACAGTACATATTTCCAGACAAACAAGAGATAGTATGTAATTAAAAGAGCCGAATATATCAACTTGCAATGTTAATTTGTCTGATGCTCGCAAGTGTTGGGACCGTGAAAAAACTTTGACGGTATTTTCTGGGATTTGAAATTGGAACCGCATGCACAGAAGTCCAACGCACTAATAACTGTGGCAGCTCTCAATAGTCTAATGAGTAACCAAAAAACAACATAACTAGAAGTAATCACATCTATTCAGTGCTTAGGGAGATAAAGCCTGGCGGACATGCAACTTCAATTCAAAATCACTATCAAAAAATCTTGCGATTCTCGAGGCCTTTAGTGACGAACTAAATTAGATAGTTAAAATCGGGTCGTTTGACACATTCGCTCCCCCAAGCTTAAATCCTTCCAAAAACGCATCTGTATTTTGACGTTTTAAATGGGACCTCCCCATGAACTCAAACATACAAGTGCAATTTTGAGGATAAAATTTGACAGCTTTGGGCGCAGCCATTTTGTAGATGAAGTATGTACACTTTGTTGTTGTAATTGTAATAACAACCTGCAAAAAATATAGAGTGGAAGAGATAACTCGACAAATTTATAGTTAGGGCTTGGTCACACGCTATTTCATGTTTATTCACGAACAGGGGAATTTAGGCTCCGCCTGTTTTCGGTAACGTTGGGGCAGGAGAAGTTCGAGTAGGCTGTCTGATTTAGGTAGTAGCAAGAGTGACATAGCTAGATATAAATATTTAAAAAGCCTTAACTATTTTCCATTCGACTCAAAATACAGCTTCTGTTCGTTTACAGGTATCCCACACAGGAGAACCCAAGGGATACAGCGAAATCTAAGTTAGGAGCCCGATGAAAAAAAAAGGAACATCTAGTAGATGTTAAGGTCCATTCATAGTTCTGCGAACTGCGAACGAGCAAATATTCGCCAGTTTTGACGTTCCATTCACAGTAACTTTTTTACGTAGTGGATACAATCGGCGAATTTCATTTGGCATTTTCCATAGAAAAATCAATTTGTGAGCTTAAATTCTCGCGAATGTTTTGGTCGCGCGAATGCGGATTGCTTTCTACATCAGGGGAATGTGAATAAAATTTGGCAGTTCGCAAAAAGTATTCGTCTATACGCGGAAATATCAGCGAATTAATGATTTCTTCGCAGAAATTAATTACTATTCAACTTGTTTTCTATTAAAAGATAGAATATTACTATTCCCAAAGAAGTAATATTGTCAGTTGTTTACCTTTAAATGTGCTAAAAATGATTTGTTCGCGGTTCGCCCATCCGCTGGTCGCTGAGCTGTGAATGTACCTTTAGTCACTTTCTTTACAAGAAAAATAAAAGCAAAATATTTAGATCCTCTGTTAAGAAGTATTGTGCTTCCAAAGATTCCAAATCTGTAGGTTGACACAAAACCATTCAGTCACTAAGACCATTAGTTCTTAAACTTTTTTGTCCGCGTTCCACTCATGTGGTGGATTGGCGCTTAGCCACGTACCACTGAATTGTGTGTAGTTCACATAATAAACCGTATTTTAGTCTAATTTCATGAAATTTGCTTAGTTTTCTCACAGCTCATAGACTCAATTTTTTATTCACTTAAAAAAAATAAAGTTTGTTAAAATGATTCCAAGAATTTTTTATGCACTTTAGTTTGCAATCCAATCAATGAGTTGACATACCTTTATAGTTTTCTTCACCACAAATTCCTTAACTTCACTTCGCAAGCGATACTGCAACCAAAAACGGTACTGCTCAAATTTAAAACACCCGCGTACTGATCTATATCCTCAGCAAATGAAAGAATATTTTAATTTAAAACTCGATTGTAGTTCGTTGATTAAGAAAACGACGAAAAAAAAAACCCATCGCCCATTCAAAACTCTAATGCTGTTAAAACACATTAACACAAATAATCGTACCGCACAATTTCGTTAATCGTCTAAAGTGCCTGTGACTTATCTCATTAGTGAAATACATTTATCGCACGCTCCGATAAATCAACCACAATATGAAATAAACGAATGAAAAAATTCACACGTCACACGTACTAGTTGTGACAAATTTCTGTGAACCAGACGCGACAAAATGACCTTTAACAAGGTATTAATAAACAAATAAACGATTTTTGTGTGTTAAATTGTATAAAAATAAATTATACATAAATGTATGTGAAGTAGTGTGTACCATAAAAAAAAAGCGTGCTTTCGTACCTTTGATAAGAAATTTCGTACTCTTTTGATAGTAGGTACATGTTGCATAAGGAGAAATGGTATTTTTATTTGCAGGCAAGTAGTATATGTATAATTATCAAATCGATATCGACATTTGATTATATGAACGCCGTGTAGTAATTAGGTGTAGACTTAATAAATCGTAAGAGCGGATGCAAAGCATAAGATAATCAAATGTGTACTCACAACTTATTTGATTGTTTTGACCGTGAAAAGTATGCTATCAAATCAACTGACATATTTGGGACTTTTTTGACAAATTTATCAGTCTCGAGTTAATAAGTTGATTATACTTGGGCTCTAAAGGGTGAAAAGATATGGATTGAAAGAGTTATCTGTCTATTTTTCATATGCATCAAATATAGGCAAGTATTTAAGCCAGTTAAGCTGGAATAAAACGCTTTTGAGCGAGGTTCAGGAATCAATCGGACACTTCACATAAATTACATAGTACATACTTGTACATCTTGGAAGTCAGTATTCAGCGAGCAATTGGTGAGACAAAGGCTCAAAGGTCGAAAGAGAGATCCAAATTGGACTGACAGGATCTCTCTAGACTCGATATGAAGGATCGATATTTTCCGCAGACTGGTAATGATTCAATGAAATAAATATAAACGAAGAAGAGAAGAGAAGTTTGTCCATCCTGCCTGCTTTATTGCCTAGCTTATTTCCTTTAAAAAGTTAAAAATTCTTAAACAAAACAAATTTTAAGTTCCTAGTTTTCTTAGCGACCTTGGCAGCTGCAAATTCTCCTGTTGCTGTAGTTGTTTCTAAATAGAAATAGCTATCTTTTTATTAGATACTCATTCTGTATGATTTTTTTTTTTCAACTGACAGTAAATAAACTTCAATCTTTCATTACCTAGCTGGTTGAGGTGAGAGCTTGAAGAGGAGCTAACAGATGTAGGCCCAGTTGGACCCATAAAAGCAGGTAGTGGGTCGAAATTCAATGACTTCCAAGGCATTAGCTATCAACGAAAAATGTTGATTTAATTTACTGTCTAGAATATTTACACAATTAGCACTTTATTTTTGCAACAGCTCGATCCACTTTACTTTTTATTTGTTTCTCTAAAACAACAGACATTTCAAATTTTATGCTTTAAATTTAAATGTAAATGCATTTAATTTTAATTACATAAAATAAATTAAACATTCCCACGTTATTAATAAACGTACATATATGTAGATGCATTTTAAAACCACAAAACATTAGGCCTGATAAATTGGTCTCGTAGTAAACGAGGACAAAACCAAGTACCTGTTGTCAGTTGAGGGAAATGAGCGAGCTGATGAACTAGCATGGCGGGGATTTTTTGATTTCCCTTGCGGTGGCGGTGCAATTTCGGCACACTATCTGTTGAATGGTGTAGTACATTAAAGACTCTCTGTCATATTCAGGCAGGTGTGGCTCAAAATCCAACATTGTCGTTGGTGCAATATTGCCAGCGAGTCTGGCGTGTCTCTAAGTCACACTTCTTTTGCAAATATTAGCCTCTAGGCAGGACCGAGAATAGCCTAGAGGCTAATTAAGGGTATAAGAGCTTTTTCTTGAGATTTTTACTATTCTTGTGGATTATTTACTTGAAAATACAAAAAATCAGTGACTTATATTTGAAACTTGCCAATCTTTGAATGAAAGAAGAAACTCCCAAGTCCCAATAACATTCAATTCAATTAAATGATTTGAATTAACCGTACCGTATGTCGAACACTAGTCAATTTGAAGCCGGACTTCACAGTAAATCTGCACAACGATCTCTAAGAAATATTAAGCAAGTGGAGCTCTGTGAACATTCCTTGTGCGTTTTTAGTTTTCACTGATTGGTTTTTACTTCCTTGATTTACTACGTTTCACGTAAAAAATGGATAGAAGCAGAACTTTAATAAATCGAAAATGAAATCAGTAATTATTCGCACATTTCCAAATATAAAATATAAGCAAATCTGAAAGAAAACATTAATGTAAACGTATAGGGGTGGGTTATTTCTACCAACTGTCAAGCGGGTGAGAGCGCTTCCTCTAATGTTCGGTAATGTTTCCGAAAGTGACCGAAAACTGAACGAATCGCCCCTGGGCTTACTATGTGTTAGCTGATAAGATCGTGGGTATTCGTGGGTTTACATGTGCGTGCATATGCAGCCAAATGTTGATTTGTTTCTCATTTAACAATTAGTTCTATTACATTATAGCGAAGGTCTTCCTCGTTACAAATCGCTAAAATTTAGTCGATTTTATATTACAGCGACAAATCTGTCATCTAGCAGCTAGATCAGCGAAGTGTTTGGAACGCACCAATTGCAAAAAATTGTACTAGAACTTTGCTAATTTCTCTTTGAATTCGAGTACGCTAAAATGAAAGTAATAAGAACTTTCACACAAACAGTCACTCAACCACTCCGTGTTAAATTTCTCTTATGCGAGAAGAGGATACATTTGACCTGGTCATCTGAAAATCTCAGGCGGTATCCGATAACTTGATTCTTATGCCAGACTTGATTTTTTTAATTTTTCGTATAATTTCTGACAGAATTACGTTTTACCAAAGAAGATTTGTCCGTATTGTACGGAACTAGTAAAAAATTTAAGGTAAACCAGCAGTTGGTCCTGATTTGTTTAAGATTATATACACTTTCTAACGCATTCATTTTTCAATTACATGGTGTACAAGATGTTGTTTATTATTGTCGATTGTCATTACTAGAAATGTAACCACACTATTTAACAGATTTACATACCTTGATAGCAATTCGCCTAATTAGCATAGTGTAGTTAAATCACACGAAATCATTAACTAATTTTACAACCATATGTATGTCATTAAAATGTTTTCGACTAATTATACCAAATTAATTTACATCTAACTACTAACTAAAACATCCAATTGTTTTGTCTATATATAAGAGAGTCAGATTGGATTGGACATGGAGTCCTATAAAAATTGCCAGCCAATAAATATTATCAAACCCGATATGTCTGAGTGGGGTTTGACTGTGCTACTGATTATCGTCCTGTACACTTTTTCAAATCCTTTAGTGGTACAATTTTAATTAATTTCTTAGTCAGACGTACACATCTTTAAAAGTATATTAAATTTTTAGTTCACTACGGAATATACCGTTGAAACTTACTCCTGGAACAGTACAGACGAGAATATATTGTCAACAGAGCTCCGGCCTATACGCATAGGTCCTGGTGTTTATGGCATGAATGGAACTTTTCATCTCGGAACTGATTTTGATGGTCATAAATATGAGGTAAAAATGCATTAAATATTCTTTTTACTACATCTTTTTGTATGTATAGTCTTATAGTGTTTAAATTCATTTGTAGATGGAAATCCTATTTGGGCGCAGTAATTTTGGAACCAGTCAATACGTGAATTTGCCATTTCATGTGCGAAAAACATCCTTGTACACTATAATGAATACGGTTTACAAGAAGTATGCGATGAAAGATCTTAGCCAGTGTGCAGGTCTTCCTTCATTCGAAGGCGAATGGACTGGACCATTGAAAGCGAACGACTTTTTTGTGAACATGTGCATTTTAGATAGCAAAACTATGCCTCAAAATTTGCCCTCTGGGTTTTATAGGGTAATGTTTATTGCAAATGGACCTACGGTTAAGTTTGTTGCTACTGTTATAGCAAAAGTAAATTAATAATCCAAATGTGTATTCAAATGTAGAATAAATTACCAGTAGATAAAATGTAGATATTAATATGTCGTGAAATTATTTTGACTGGAAATGGTTTTGGCTAATATATTCATTGTTTGATCCGTTTCCGTCCGTTTGGTACGCTCTTTTCACAGCAATTAACAAAATGTAGATCTTATTACGGAGCTAAGGATAGCAATACAAATAAAACCATCTACAAATTTTCAGGACCTGATAACATTATATCCTTCACGAGAAAAGTCTTCACTACAAAGAATTCAATCTGGAAGGAAGGAGGAAGGCTGTCTGAGGAAGTCGAAGGCCAAAGTGGGGTTCAGCAATACTGTTTTTATTGATGATTAGCAATGTGCTGAATGTGGCCTTATCAACAGGAAATGAAGGAATTCGATGGACTCTTACATTTGAACTCAAGCACCTCGACTAGGCCGATGATGTATGCCTTCTGTCTCACAGATTAATGGCCAAAACAAACAATTCCTATCCGTGCTGCTATATGGATTCGGTACCTGGAGAGTGACCGTCACTATCACGAGGAAACGTTTGTCAATGGGTGCTTACGCAACATCTTAAGGATATTCTGGCCAAACCGTATCTCTAACGAACAGCTTTATCAGAGAATGGACCATGAATCTATAGGCTTAACCATACGACGACAAGTGGCAGTGGATTGGTTACACTCTCCGAAAGGATGACAGATCCATAGCTAACCAAGCGATGCAATGGAACCCGCTTACCCAGGATAGCAGGATACTAGGAATACGTGGCGCAGAAGAGTAGAGAAGGAAGTACGGCAACTGGGAAAGAGTTGGGGGGAGCTGAGGCACATTTTCAGAAATCGCACACGATGGCGCGTAGGCGTTGTAGATATAAGTAAGTTTTAGACATAGAATGAAGATACAAAGATAAGCACGCGTTAGCATAACAGAAGCACAAAGATCAACGCCTCATCTCAAGTAGAGTTGATGTAGGCAAACTTCTGAAAAATTTGATGTAAAGAACGGCTTCTGAAAGCGTTATTCGTCTTGAACAATCAAGCACATGGGGGCAAAATTCACTAATGGACTCTCTGCTGTATCCTAGCACGAAAAGGCTCAGAAAATAAATTAAGGATTCACTCAAACTTCCGCAGCCACACCTATGGGAGTACTGAATGTGAACATTTACTACCTGGGCAGTGCTGCCTTTTCTACTGTCCTGATAGGAGACTACTGTTTTTTAAATCGAAAAAAGTACAATCTACTGTGTTCTGTTGCCAGATTCTACTGTGTTTGCTCTATTCGTTTCGCTTTTCAATTTTTACACTTTAAAAAATTACAAATTTGCATATTTTGCAGAAATTAATTGTGAGGATTTCGTACCCTACAATAATGCAGATTCATCCACATATTATTGTTGGGGCACTAACCGTCATATATGTATAACCGTCGTATATACCAGAAGAGTGATTATGCATGAAATCAAAAATATTTGTCTAAGATTTTTTTAAGGTCATAGATTTCATGTGGTTATTTGTTTGTTTTAATTTGAGTATGAGTTAATTGACCACTTGAAAGAAACAGTACCCATCACAAGGAAGATAGAGCACTACCGGCTAAGTTGGTATTGTCATGACCAAAAACGACCTTTCAAACTCCGTAAAAATAGTAATGTCAATCGCCGTTCTTACGCAATCGCCCTTACTTAGCAGAAATCAATATATAACTAGTACCGTTGTGATCCTCCTCCTCCAAGAAGCAAAAATAGAGTTTCCATGCGAAACTATTCAAAGTTCCAAACTTTCCTCGTACATTTATTGGCATAGTATGCAGCTAAACTTGACAGCACAATGCTGTAATTTAATCTGCTCATCCTTTCATTGAACAAGCGTAAGATGACTTTATATTCATAGTAGATACCACTCCACATAACAGCACAAACCATCATATAATACAAACAATCGAAAATACATTGCAAAAATCAGTCGCATCGATCGTCCAATTATTTAAATCGACAAAAAAAAAACCGTTCAATCACCTTCACAAAAGGGAATACACCAAATAGACATTTAAATAAAAAAAAAACTGCACAAAGAAAGTTGTTGTTGGCAATCAAATAAATGTTTATGTCTTTTCAATCAATTATTCTGCGAAACTTTTGAATCTGCAAATATCACATTTTATACTTTATAACCGGTAATTTAAAAAAAAAAAAAGTCGCTTCGACTGGTTCTGAATAATTATCTCTGCCAAAAAAAAAAAAATAAAAAAATATTGTTTACCCACATTCCGCAGCACTTAGGGAGTGAATAACTTTAACCATCCAATGCGTCCAATAGATGCATGAAAGATAAATGGATGTAAGCAAAATAAAAATGCCAAACTTCTGCTTTCACTACTTTCACTGAATATACAAATTTTTTTAAAGTTTATTTTTAGTTTAGAAACTCCTCCCAAAAATTAGATAATACAAGAGGAGTCTTGTATAATTTAGCATAATGGTGATGAATTTATTAATTTTGCTAATTTCTTAAGAACACATGACTGATAAATTTGATTTGTAAAATTGACACGTAAAAGTGAATTTGGTTAGGGGGAAACCCCAAGTGGGAAGTGTTTGAACAAACGACTTTGTTTTTGTTTGTTTGTGAGTAACCTTAAATCTTCTGAAAACTGGTCTTTGGGTCATTGTCTTTTGTAAATTTATGCAAGCTGGACAGATAAATTAGTTCGAGGGCTTTCCGACGAATGGCATGCAGAGATATACTCGTAAAAGTGCAATCCTTGTCACCTACTCATACGGAGCCTTTCAAAAACTTAAGTGAATTTTTGAATACTGAAGGCGGAAGTAAAAAAAATTTATACCGATAAGATGCATTGAAAATTAGAACTTAAAAAGAGATGCAGTTAGCAGAAGATATTGTTCACAATTTTCAGGAGAGGACTAAGGCTTAGCCTTGCTTAAGTTAGAAAAGGAGCATCATCCAAATTGACGGTAACAGACAGGTTGCCGATTGATTAATGACGTGATCATAGCAGAGATAAAAGGGTAGTCTAATGTTAAGTAATGATCACAAATCTTTAAGTATAGAGCTACATGTCTTGAGCTCATAAGTGGAGATTTGAGAATTCGGTTGTTCTTGGAAGCCATAAACTGTTTTATACACGAGCTTGAAAACATCGTATAGAAGATAGCTTATACCGCTTGGATGTCAAACACACTGTCAAACGTTCATTGTTTTTAAGGTGCCTTATGAACAAGATACAAACATATGTATATGCATGTAGTTAGGCGTACGAACATAAGTAGAAGAATGGGGGCTAGATAAGAATGTGAACTGAAGCCGTATAGATTCGGAAGACAAAAACTCTTCAGGACTTCAGATGTTGTGGATATATGTGGGTAGTATTTGTGCAGCAGTTATTAGAACAGAATATAAATTTTCTTGCGCCGATCTAAACGACCTATATTGACAGAAGGTACTACTAAGGTAGCATTCGTACTCCCTTCTCATCGACCATACACCCGTACTCCGCTAGTCTTGATTTTATTCCCTTTTAAACATTTTTGTACATTGCCACCCTTATTTCGTTGAATGAGCCATCATACACTGGAGCAATTACCGCCGGGGTAAAACTCATTTTATAGAAGAGAGTGAAATAAGAAAGAAAGGGTGTAAAATCTTCATCCAGTGTTGAAGCAGTTGAACAGTCGGGTAAAACTAATCCATACACAAGGTGTCAACTTTAAAGTGAAAAAAATACTGCTACAGTGAAAGTCGGTCAATTTTACCCCGCATTATTCATCCAGTGTGTAATGAGAGTAAGAGTAAGTAAGAGTAAGTGTGGCCCAACGAGTCCACATTGCAAGTTCTCAGGCAGATTATCACAAAAAATAATTCCTGTAAAAATTAGAATACTTCTTTCTTTTTCTCACATATATACATACATATGTATAAAAGGAAATGCAACGAACATATTTGCATTAAATAAAGAACAAGGCGGCGTCGATTTGTCCTTGAAAGTGATGGGATTATTTCAAAGCGTTTTGTAAACTCCAAAGTGGAAAAGTAAGCAGAAAAAAGTTTAAAACAAAAACTATACTCCTGTACACAAAATACTCGCATGTAAACTTCTTAAATACTCCCTTTCGTAATCGGAAAATGGCATCCCTGATACTGACACTCATAGAACGTACTCCGAAACCAGTACTTTCTTTATACCCAGTTTCATCGTAAGAACTATGGGCATAATCTATTTATTTCTGGAAGCAAACACATGTTTAGATTTTACTGGATTTCTTGAAAGTAAAAGGGGGCAGCCATTCTATAGATTGTGTTGCTGTTAAGTAAATGGAAAAGAAACAGAACGATACACTTACATATGTATATTTAGCTCTTCTTTACTCATTCTTTAATTCACAGATAGAATTTAGGCGCCCCCGAAATGTATATCGTTTAGTTGTGAAAAGTTAGGCTTTAGCATACATATGTATGGCCTAGTATTTATTAATTTTATTTTATGAAGTCCAATTTGTAAAGGTTGCAGTCAAGCGGACAAGAAGCTGTGGGCTTCTGCTTTTTAAGTGTAGAAAGATTTGGTGCTTAAGTCTTTTACATAATTAAATAATTTATTAGAGAAGCCATCTACGTGTTCTAGCATGAAAGCGAAAAAAATACTGTGAATTGCAAACGAATGTTAAACTGGAACCTAAACTTATCATTTTACTACACAAAATCATTTTGATCTCCTTCTCTAACTTATGATTTACCCACCGCACGTGCCCTGATGATATAAAAAAAGCTTAAAAGACTCTCTTTAACTCTGAGGAAATCAATTTTAAAAAGAAGCAGAGAGTTCTGCCAAAATCAATATGAAAATCATCTCAAGGGCTATATTTTAAACTTAAGTTTAAAAACACACGAAGCGATAATTTTTCTCAAGATCTTTAATTTTTAATACCGAAGAATTGATTATTAAACAAATTTCATAAAAATACTTTTAAAATTTAGTGCGTATTTTGACATTTAAAATATATTTCCAGAGAATTTCCCTGACAGCTATAGAGAAAAAAAATAATTTCTCTTTCTGAGAATTTACAAAACTAAAAGCCTAAAGCTGGATTTAGATTTAAAAAAAAACAGTCACTCAGCAAAATGTTCAGTCACAAAAAGACGTGAATTGTTCTTTACCAACATGTGCGCTGTTATTTTCAAAACCAAATAGAGATATTTCTTTTTTTTATTTGTTATTACTTCTTACCAGAAATACTTTATATGCTAATTGTTCTTTCGTTGAATTTATTGTTGATTCAATTTTTAAGTATTTACTTTAAATTAAATAATATCACAGTCAGGTATATAGCACTGAGTCAACAAGTAGATCTACAACAATTGACTTCTATTTGCACAACCGGTCTAGCGCACAGGCTACACGTTTCAACACTTGTCACACAAAGAGTACAATTTCAAGTTGAAGCTGTCTATTATAGGTTGAATCTGACGGAATGTTTAGCAATATTTTTTGCAACAAATTTTGGTCTTATCAAAAAACTGCAAGAATAGGTACCACAACGATTCCCAATGACTGTTTAAAACTCAATGAATATTGCGTCAGATTCTTCTTGTTACCCAGCTGAAGATAATTATTTCTTCTACCCAATATTCCGTTCTCGACTTGTGTACGATATGAACATGACATATGTATCGGGGATTTCCAACAACAAGCAATTAAAAATGCTCATCAAGCCGTGAATTACTCATTTAGTTTGAGACGCGGCGCCGCCGCCGCCGATCCGTCTTTAATTTTTTGCATCACCTTCAGTGTCAAGTTGGTTTAAATTCTCGCAAAGTCATTCTTAGGCGAATCATTCATCAAAACAAATGTCTGAGTTTTTCATGCGAAATTCAATTGAAAACTTATTAAGACGCTCTATTAGTTTTGACATTAAACTGAAGCGAGGATCATTGCATGGAGGCTGATCATAATGTCAAAGTTGTCATTTGTGGTGAAATCGATGTTTTGATTAAGTAAAGTACTTAAGTCTAATTCTTTACACAAAGAAAGAATACCTAGTTAAGTTTTTTTTAATCCTAACTCAGCACGTAAGCTCGTTTTTGAAGGTCACCCAGTTCGATAAAATTAAAACTACAAAATTCATCATATATGACATTTTTATCTAACGAAAGGGTATCCAATGTTGTTGAGTGCAATGTTGTTTGTTGTTCGAAAGAGCGTAGCAGACAATCCATTTTAAATATGTCACGTTTTCGTTGATAAACAGTAAACAATTCAAATTAAATTAAGCACGCTTTTTTGTTTTATTTGCAAAGAATTTCTAATTTAAATTTTGAATATCTAATAAAAAAATTAGACGTAGTGTCGTGGAATGTTATCGATTGTTGCAAATGTATATACATATGTACGTAAAAGAAAGGCTTTATCAATTGTTAAAGCCGCCGATTGACGTTACCGATTGCTGCCCTAATAATTTCATTTGTTATCTTTTGTAAAACAAAAAAATGGCCAATAAACGACATTTGAGAGGAAATAGTGAATTTTTTATCACACAATAATAATCAGTCTGCAATTTGCTTTTAGGTTATTTTTAGGATTTGTAAGGCTGTCACGTATTGACTGTGTTCTTATCACAAAATTTAATAGGAATCAGTTGACTAGGCACTTAATGGCTTTGTTTCGACTTGAGACCATCGACGGTTCTTAACTCATAAAATGTGTATCTTTTCTAACACAACGGCGGTCAAAGAAGGTCTTTGACATGAACTTCCTTCTATTGAAATACAAATCAAAGTCTTTTATTATACCTCAATCTTCTGTTGAGTTATTTGTGCTAATTTGTATACAAAAAATTGCCAATTAGATGTCGCGAGAAAGATGTTTGAAAAATAGACAGCCAGGTAGACGTTTATGGCAGCCTATGTTGGGTACTAGAAAGAGGCTGATGATATGACAAGAAAGGGTTCTGCGGCTCCATAGATGGACTGTCAAACCAATATAAGCTAGATCTAACTAGAGTTTTGAGCAATAGCAACAGCTCTACACTCAGGGAGGTCTCTATCTGTAATACACCATCTGCATACAAACAAAACTACTTTTGCAGTTGAAGTTAGGAGGATGAGAAGTAGTATTCTGTATCAATGTTCCACGTTCTTTTACAAGCATGAGGAACCTTGGTAGTTGACTAGATGCTTCTTCATAATGTTAGTAGACTATTAGATATAACGTCGTAACATACCAAACGGCGCCGAAGTGCACTAACTTATACATGGGGGTCTTAAGGTTTTTTTCTACTCTCCCATCTCTTGCGATGTTCTAACCAACATCCAAGATCATCACATGAGAACTAGTCATGAGAAAGCTTCTCACACTATTCAGGCAAAAATGAATACCGCGTATATCACGTCCAGTTTTAAGGAGATAGCGTCTTGAGCCTTAAGGGTGCTTACGTTTACCAATTCTTTATTCACCTAATCTATCCTTTTCATATACGGAATTCAAGATACAAATTAAAGGCAACCAAAAACCCCGATCCTCGCATTAACATGTGTGAAATATTTTCAGATACATCACAGAATATTAATAAAACATTTAATTAAAATTAACGCCAAAAGTTATAGGTTAATCGCCGTGAAAAATCCATTAGTACTCAAATTGCTATAATTACTGCCGCGAAGAATGAATTAAAATAGTCGGCTTAACAAATTGTGATTTCTTATCAACATACTTATGTGGAAAAAGAAGTACAAACAAATCCAACGTAGATAGTGCCCACACATACATAACATATTGGCAGGCTTTCTAGCTTTTAACCTATTTAAAATCCACAACCCACGCGTTATTTTAGTTTCCTGTAAGATATAAATTTTTGGCACATTCAACAGTAAAATTACTTCATATTCAAAAAAGAAGGAGTAGGGCAACGATTATATTTTTTGTTTTGTAATTTATTAATTTTTTTGTAATTTTTTTAAAAAGTAGGTTAATTGGATTCGTTATTCGATTCTGTTAAAGTACATCCCGAGTACTGTTTTCTATATTTTTATCTAATAGAAATATCAGAATAAATTTTGGTCCTAACATCAACCATTTTCGATTTGAAAGATTTACTTTCATTCTAAGAGCGAAGCCAAGTAGAAGATCTTCAACCTAACAACTTTTCTTTGGAAATTATTGAATATCAACGTATTTGAAGATGTCGAGGATAGCATTGTTGTCATTTGGTCCAGAAGTTATAAATAGCATTGAGAACATTTTCTAACCAAAGGATAGGTACAATCTGGAACTAATCTAAAATAGTATAGATTTTGTTTTGTATTTTAAAAGAGAAAACCATTCTGTTATGATGTTTACCATTATTTGGACAAAATCAACTGATTACGATGCTTTTGTGGAAGAATTGAACCACTTTGATCTTGTATCTATTATCTTGTCTTGTATCTATTGTTTACCCAAAATACAAATAATGATTTGGTTAAGGTCACAATCTATACTATTAAGCGTAAGTATTTCTGATAAGCATACAAACATTACCTAGGTCATTAAAGTGACACAACATACTGTGGCAAAATACTAATAGAACTGTCAACTTACAAACCGGGCTGTCAGACCTTTGACATTTATGTTCAATATAGTTTAAGAAATTACCATGAATTCACTTACACTTGAAGAACGTTTCGGTATTATTTCAACTTTTGTTTTTGTTTAACCAACAACTGATGAATATATTATAAACATTTTTTTAGAAATAAGCCGTAAAAAGGTTCGACATAAATTCTATGTACATTAAATTGTCGATTTCAATGCCAAATCAACCTTTTGAGAAGGAACACATTCTGATATACTGTTTCTAATCAAATAGCCCAAAGCTTGCAGCATATTCAATATGTGAAAAAGACCTTAGACTTACTGAAGTCTCGCAACCAGTTACGACACCACTCGATTACAACAATATTTATCTATCTTATTCTGAAAAGACCAGCCCAAAATTTCATCGAGAGGATTCGCTTTGTCAAAATAGCCGAGTAAGGCACAAACCTGAAGAAGTCTTTAAAACATTGTGTCATCATTACTCTTCACAATGAACAAAAAATGTTGATCCAAAGTCATTTCCTTTCTATGACTCCTGTTCCGGTAGAAAAGAATGAAATAGATTTCCGCACTATCCAACAACAGATGTCACTTTTCAAAAAAGTCCTTCAGCCATCTTTTGTGCACGGCCATATTTTTTTGAACGGCCATCTTTTTTTATTATAATTTGTTGACAAACAATAAAACCGCGACTTGCACGCTTTTGTTTCTCTCTTTTTATAAAACACGGCGGTGTCCCACTCTTGTGGGAGCCAACGGTCAAATCGACAGAAGATGACCGTCTATATTAGTTTGTCTATGGTCACCATTCCCTAAAATAAACTAATATTATAAGCCAACAATTTGTGTCTTATTTCTCGTCTTTATTTTCCTGCGTGAGCTGGAGCTCAACCCAATCGGCCGGTGCATGTGCGCAACCCCAATCGCTCGCCACATTCTAACAACTCCTTTTGTTGTGAAAAGGGATCATGGTCTGCTCGATTTAATTCTTTTTTAGGTTATCTGTTTTGTTATCATAAAAAATGTTAAATATGCTTATGACTTCCGGCCTTAAACCTCAAGGCTATAATGATAACCTGACCTGACTTCACTAGAAGCGACTTAGAAGCGTCTTAATACTGGTGCCAAACATAATTATTAATCTATTAACCTTATCACCTGACTAACAAATAACTTCCGCTTTCGAAAATAGATCAACACGCCAAAATTTCAATGGACGGCTGCATTTTTAAAATGAAAGAACAAGTCATCATTGGGTTTATAATAAACTGGAAAACAATAAATCAAATTATCCAAATCAAACAAAAATCCGCCGCACTACGCTCCGCTAAGATGGTTCTGGCTAGAACATTCGAGACATATACATAACTGTGACCACATGTCGTAAGTATTTTCTTGGTTTTCCAACAACTTTCATTTTTCAGGCGTTTGTTTTCTCAACTTAGGACAATAATTTCAACTTAAGCCTTTTTTTTTATTTTAGAACACAAACCAAAACTGAAAGCCTAGTCATCATCAATATCAAATATTCACGCTTACTTTCTCACTTTACATTCGACTTTTCTCCATCGAAATTCGTTTCAATGGAACATGTCACCTACGACTTAACGGTTATGCCAAGACCTTTTTAAAGACTAAGCACAACGTGCTAAAATCGTTATCATTTACGGCCACAAATGCTCAATTCCACATAAAATTAGATTTGCTCGTACACCAGACCTACTAGCATAAAATTTGAATAATTAGCTACATACTAAGCTACTACTAACGTTTTGTGAAAAACTCAACATCTTTTCTGATTTACATATTGCTTTCGATTGCCGCACAATTTTCCGGAAATATAAATACTAAGCTTAAAATTCTTTTATGAACTTGTTTAGTAGGTCAATGCTTCTTTTAATTTTATCCGCTTTGGCTCGCCCATTTTTCGATGTATATTACCTGTGCCATGAATAAAATAAAATAATATAACCCCCAAACAATAAACAAATTAAATCATTTAACCAACAAACTCAATGGTCTAGCTGCTCTAGCATATTCAAGTAGATACCTAATCTTATGTCATTCAAGTTATTCGCCGCGGTAATGTATGCAATATGAACAAATTTTCAAGATTAGCACAACACCGAGAAAAAAGAGTAAATTTACTTACAAAATCAACAAGTGCCATGTCAAACAACCTGTCTAACTTCACCTTGACTTCAACATAAAGAAAAAATAGAAAAAATTATAGTTTAGGCCTATATACTTTATCTATCTGTTCAGACCTTACTCACAGTCGATAACACTTTTTTTTACAATTGCACACTCTAGATTCACTTGGAGAGATTTATTTTGAAAAACAAAAACAAAAAAATACTTACCAAACTGTGCCGCACAATGAACATTTAATCCATACGCAGATACATTTGTATCTATATCTTTTAATTCAACACAAATTCAACAGAAAACAATAAAAATCTTTATCTTATCTACACTTATCGTGATTATCGCGCGCCCGGACTTATAAATTAATAAAACAAATTGCAATAAATAAAATTTAAAATTTTAAATTTAAAATAAAAAAAATCAGTTGAGCTTACGGATGAATTAGCAACTCCAAACTGATTGGTGGCTAACCGCTTACTAAACTCAGAGTTAGCCGATGGTAGTGTATGGCTAGCCCAACTGGAGCAGCTCTCGACTCTAGAGGGGGGGTATTTTTGTTTTGTGCTCAACCGATCCACATGCTGTTGTGCGCTTATCAACGGCGATCTTACCAATTTTTGCAGGTGATGTGGACTGAATTAAAGACAGGTTAAAGTTAAAGTTATGCAGCGAAGCCGGTGAATTATATTTTATTGTTTCTTTTTCGTGTTTTCATTCTTTGTGAGGTTTGTTTTGATTGGGAATTTTGTGCTGATGTTCAGGGAAGTGGCTTCGTTTTTTTGGGGTTTTTAGAACTTTCCGGTGGCAAACGATCGACAAGGGCTTGAATCGCAACCAGGTAACCTAAACTGAAGCGACGTCTGATGCAATTTTGATGGCGCATTTTTTCGCCAAAAAAGGGGTCGGACATCGAGATCGGTAATTGCTAGGGCGCTGCATACTTATGGGATTTTTGTTGTACCTTTTGTACAAACGAAATCACGTTCGTCAACTCACGAGATAATTTGGCACTCCAACACCACCACCACCACCACGTCGGAAGAGGGCTTTGACATTGTTTGGCGCGAATGATGCTTCCATTGGTAATCTTTGAATAGTGTTGCATCAGTTTTTTCCGATTTCTTCAGTCGGTTCTAGTTATGTTGAACATATGTAGCTTGTTAAAAAAGCCGACTGATAGGAGTATGATAACCTAGTTCTTGTCTTCTTTTTTTTCTAAATTTGCAGACACTATTAGAGTGTACTTGTGGCTTATTGTCTCGTCATGGTAGTTGGTGATTGATAAGAAGTTTGTTTCATCAGTCTATTCCAAGCCAGGGGTGAAGGTTAGATGAGTACGCTTGTTTCTGGTATTTTGACGTAGAAATCTATTTATAGATATCGAGAAAAAATTTCTTGTTTCTTTGTAGGATCATGGACAAGGTTGTTTTCCGGTTAAGGGATATAGTAAACTTATGATGAGTGTGGTAACTTAGGGGGCTTGATGGTTAAAATTGGCAGATTTTCTGAGCTAGTGAAACAGATCTGTTGTGATGGACTAAAGATCTGCAGAATGGCATTTCTCCTAATTCACCTATGAGAATATTAAGATGATCTGTGTGATTTGCATTCAAGAAGATATAGGTACTCTCTGAGAATGCATTAATGACATTAAAGCAAAAGAGCCAAGGATTCCGGAGTGGGGTATTCCTTACTTACAGAAGAGTAAAAATAGTTGGTAGTCTGAAAAAATTCAGGAGCAGGGTTGCCCATACCCTAATGCTGCCTCCAAGTTGCAGGTTTCAAGAACCCA
Source organism: Chalcosyrphus nemorum (assembly GCA_949716465.1). Lineage (NCBI taxonomy): Eukaryota > Metazoa > Arthropoda > Insecta > Diptera > Syrphidae > Chalcosyrphus > Chalcosyrphus nemorum. The sequence goes on along the minus strand of OX454333.1, from coordinate 13,961,222 downwards.
ACACTTGTTTTCAAATCATCCGCCGTTTTTCTGTTTCAAACGAAAGTGCCTGTTCACATTGGTTGAGGCTCGCTAAATTGTTCGAAAGAAAGGGAACGATTTTGAATAAGTGGGAAAAGGTTTTCTTGCACCGAAAATTTATCTTCATACTTGATTATCGGGTGAAGCAAACCGTTTTGTTCCCATTTCATACCATTTTTGACATTTTTTCTCATTTTTAAATAAACTTTGAAGCGTAAGCATGGTACACTTCATTATCAGACGTAAATGTTGCTTGAAATAATATAACCCGATTCAAGTGTTCCATTTGTCAAAAATCTTGTATGCGATGTACCTGCTTACCCTTGTCCTTTCCCCGCCAATGTGAACAGGCACAAAAGTTTGAGGTTATTTTTACCCTTTGACAGCGTCGATTATCCGAACTGATTCGCCAACGAAGATCTTTCATCGTAGGTATATCAGAAGTTAAATAAATCAGAAATTTTTTGGGGCCTATCAAAAAATGATATACTTACATATGTATGTGCATGCTTTTTATGCGCAGCCATTACAAATGTAATTGTTCCAAAGGGTACCATCAAAGCATTGACCCATTCGTTATCTTTTTTGAAAAGTTAGTTTGTATAATTGACTTTTCAGCGATTGGCGTTCGAAGAACTGACGTCCACTTGTTGCTTCCAATGACGCGTTTGACTGAGATTTGTATTTATTGATTTTCAGATAATCGGCGCTCTACTGTAAAGATAGTTACTAATATTTGGTGCCAACAGCACATAGTATTCTGGCCGCCTTAAGTTGTGCACATTCCTTCCTTCCTTAAGTTGAGCACATTCCTAAAAAGCATTTTTAGTGTTCCGGACCTTAAAAGGAAAGACGAAACACTTATGGGTTTGATTCGGTGTCTGTCTGTCCGTCAGTCTGTCACAGCCATTTTTTTTACGTTATCACATTTGTATGGTTAGTGCGTACGCACTCGGAAACTATATGTAGTGTCATACATTTTGCTAATGCTGCATAGGTATAGATCCGTTCGCGTACCCTCCTAAAACAGCGAATTTTTACGAAAAGCTGTTCGCGTACCTACGGAGAATTTTCGTAGTTTTTCGCAGAAGAGAGCACTCACGAGAGAGTAAGAAATTTCCCCACGCTACAAATTTTAGTGCAAGAAATTTCTGTGGGCTGGTTTAAGAAAACTGTCAAATCAGTGTATTTTCAACTTGTTCTTGTTCAACCCGTTCATTTACTTTTTCGTAGTTTTAGCTCTCTCTGAGAGAATTTTTCCCCCACTCTTCGAAATTTGACAGTCTAAGAATAGTGCAAAAAGTATGAGAACGGACTTTATATTAATAACGAAAATTTCAACATATATATGTACATACTTTATCGCTCACAAACTAGATTGTCCACAAAAAATAAATAAAACATATTTCAATACATAAAAATATTAAACATACGATTTATTCAGCCAAAAAGCAATTTGGCATCACTCTTTACCAACTGGAACGTAAACAAACCAAATAAATCGGTTCAAATCGGTACAACACCCACTTTCACTTTCTTTATGACAAAATAAAAAAATAACAACATAAAACCATTCTTTACTGATAACCACAACAAAACGATGATTTTTTTTCATAAAAAATAAATTGGCCACGTAATTAATCTTTGCGCTGAATTCAACAAAAAAAAGCAACACTTACAGAAGATTAATTTAAATACTTTTATTCAACTTTTTCAAGGCGTATACCACTTTAATGAAACCACTTAAAACTATGCCGCACTTGTCGCCATTTCTTTATGATATTTTTAGGTTAAACAAACTTAAAATCACTCAATGACAGCGATTTTATTTCATGGATTTAATCAAAAATATATTTCACAAAAATTCCGATTAGAATAGACAAAGCATCCGCCCGCTTCAAAACAACTTTCGCGCAAATGTCAGTCTGATTGGAGGGTGTGTGGGAAGGAGATATAAAATTAAATAGATAGTGGAAGGGGACAGTTAGAGTGGAGAGTTTATATAAATGAAAAAAAGTCTTGTAGCTGTTATACGAAATTATTCAAATGAATTTATTTAGAAACTGTCTCACATGTTATATGCAACAGTAAGCAATTACTTTACTTGGTGAAGGTTAGAGCTACTGAGTGGTTATACACCAAGCCATGAAACTGAGCGGGATAACTGTCTTCGAAGTACACACTTCCATTCCATGCAACAGAAATTAAGAAATCAATGCTCCTTTCTCCACAATAATTACACAAATTTAAATTTTGTCTAGGTATAGTAAGACCCAGCGAGCCGTTCCAAATTGGTACTTCGAAAAATTCGAATGATTTCAATAATACAATATCCGACAAGGTGTCGAATTTATCCATCTTACTTGGCTTGGACTTTTTACGGACTACTGGCACAACCCTTCGGCTCTATACAACTCCAAACGAAAAGAAAGGGCCAACCATAATTAAATTAAGGTTCTGGACGCGCCCGCAGGTAGTCATGCGAATACACACATCGCGTACTTTTTGCACTAAAATTCGTAGATTATCAAATTTCGAAGAGTGGGGGTAAAATTCTCTCAGAGAGAGCTAAAATTACGAAGATTTAACGAATGGGTTGAACAAGAAAAAGTTAAAAATACACTGGTTTGACAGCTTTGACAGATTTCATCAGCCAGTCCACAAAAATTTCTTGCACTAAAATTCGTAGCATAGAGAAATTTCTTACTCTTTCGTGAACGGTCTTGCTCCGAAAAACTACGAAAATTCTCCATACGCGAACAGCTTTTCGTAAAAATTCGTAAATTTTTGTAAAAATCGCTAAATTAGGAGCATACGCGAATGGAGCTAATTTGTATACTGCACAGTTTTCCCTGCTATTTTGGATGCGCTCGGATTTTGACAGCGCGCGAGCAAACTTTTCGTTCGATTATGACACTATGCGCTTCATGCAATTAATTTGAAAGCGCATGCGAACAATTTGGCAGCGCTTTACAAAAATTAGAATATCAGATTGCCGGCCATAGATAAACTAACATAGATGGTCGTCTTCTCCCTACTCTGCCGAAAATTTTGCAAAGCACGCCGATTTGAATTTTCCTATCTGTGAATACATGTGACCGAACGTGCGAACAAGACGTAACTATAAAAACAATCGTGGTGTCTCTTTTTTCCTTTTGCACACCACATTTTCAGCAGACTGTCATTCAATTAACAACAACAAAATGTACAGGAAAATGGCTGCGCCCATGAAATGTCCCGCGGTTTAAGAATGTGTGCGTGAGCTCCGATTTGATTTTGACGGAAACGTCAGAATACATTCAAAATCCGTGGTACTTTTGCTCTTGGGAGAACCAACGGTCAAATCGGCCGAAGACGACCATCTATGTTAGTTTATCTATGTTGCCGGCCGTCCTTCAACAACGACCGGGGAAGATAGCATTTGAAATGTGGCTATTCCGAAGAATACTGAGAATTTCATAGACAGACAGAATATCCAACGCGGAAGTCCTGACAAGAATGAGAGCAAAAAGAGAGCTCCTGAACACAATAAGAATCCGGAAATTACAATATCTAGGCCATATTATCAGGAATGAAAAATATTAAATACTGCAGGTCATTATACAGGGACAAATAGAAGGAAGAAGAGCAGTTGGCTTGGCAGACAACGCACAACGTGGATGCGGAACCTGTGTGACTGGTGCAATATGTCCCCCCATGAAATTTTCCGGACTGTTATGTCTCGAACAAACACAAAAAGAATGATAACCAACCTCCTAACAGAAGAGACACAAGAAGTTTCACCCTCGTTTCGAGATGCTATTTGGATACCCCTGTTCTAGAGAGTTAATCACTTATTTTTAGCTGTTATTGTGTCGATTATTTTCACCATATCCCATCCCTATTCAATCTCTACACTTGTTTACGAATCTACCACGCTTGTTGCTTGAACCACGTATAACAGTAACAGTTCTTTTTTTCAAAAGCACTAGTTTACTCACTCACTCCTATGTAAGTAAGAACTTCATACTGTTCTATTTTTATTTATGTCTCCCTCATATTTATCTGACGTTTAAGCATGCATTTTTTTCATTAAAAATGAATTATTAAGAATAATTTTGCTGTAAGATCAAGATCATTAAAAATATTAAAAAGTGTTACTAAAATAAATTCCGAACAAGCAAAAATGCCAAAAATATGTTGGGCAGATGAGTATGTCTGTTATCTGATTGACAGTGTCCAAAAAGTAAACCATGTCTGGGACTGCAGAAATCCGCGCTATAAAAACAAAGCCTTTAAACGGCAATTTTGGTGTCGATTAGTCACAGAGATGAATAGGAAGTTCAGACCAAGTGTACCTTTTACAAACGGTAAGCTTTACTTTAAAGTTTTTTTCAGTTTTATTTGCCCATTACACCGACGTTTCTCTAGACGAAGTCGTTCGAAAGTGGAACAACATAAAATCATACTATGCAATCGAAGCCCAAAAAGATGAAACAACACAAAAGTGCAATCCTAGTGATGAAAGTACAGACAACATTAGAAGCTGTTGGAAATATAAGACTCGATTAGACTTCCTGTTACCAGTACAAAAGCCAGTACGCTTACAGCAGTTGCACACAAATTTGGAGAAGGTAAAATCCGAAGTAACTTTTTTTTAAAAAAAAAAAAACAAATTATTTTTTAATGTATTGACAGAAGCAACGGAGGTCTTACTCCTTGGAAGATTCCTCTGAAAAGAGCGGTGCACCGCCCATTTACGGTAGTGTAGCTCAAAATGAAATCATAAAAACTGAAGCCTTGTCGGAGATATCCCTTCCGATGTCAACTGGGTCTTGTGAGTATGTAGATTTCGATGAAGATAACACCGAAGAAACAAAAGGAATTGCAGAAAAGTATAAAGTCGATACAAGCATTGCTTCAGCAAATTCTGCGTTTGCATCATGCATTCTTGCTGAAATGGATAAATTGGACCCTGATTTACAGCTGACGGCGAAGACGAAATTATTTTCTATCATAATGGATCTACAGGCCCAGCAGTTGAAACGAAATCAGGAATAATTTGGCGGGTTATTAAAGTATAAGTAGAATAGATGGCATAAAGTGACTTTAAGAGTTGTTATTCTCAATTCTGTTTTGATCAACTTTCTTGGGAAATATATTTTTCTGAGATTGTATTCTAGTTGTTTAAAAGGTTCTTAATAATAAGAAATTGTCTAGTAAATATCTACAAGCCTTTTAATTTTACGTTGGGCCCGATGGGAAAAATTAATCCCAGAAATCTATGAACCTCTTGATCAACTAACTGACTATTTATGACTTCGTTCACCTATTTGCATTGCAATAAACAAACTCGAATGACTTTAGTACTTTTTCGTTTATTATTTGGATTCTTATCTTCCATTACATCGTAATATTCAGGGAAAATCCATTATTTTTTTTTTTTAATATTTACTGCTTCATCCGCATGGCACGCCATCAATGCATTTAATGGGATGGTGGTGGGGCATTCTTGTCGACATGACCAGGTTGGTCCTCTGGGGTATGGGGCCAGAATGTTGGACGATTGATTGGATCCAAAGCCTCTTCAGGGAATGCATCACGATAGTCCTCCATGGTCATTTGGTCGTATGGCAGGAGTGACTTCAAGTGTTTAATATTCTTCTCGTACTCAGCGATACGGGCAGCCGAATCCTTTTTAAAAGCTTCAATCTCGGCCTTGGTCTCCTTGGCCTGAGCTTCAACTTGAGCGGTGACAGTGTCTGGTGGATAGGGGATCTTAGTACCTTCGTATTGCTTCTGGAAGCTATCAACTAGACCAGGAACTGGGATGAGTTTCTTGTAGTAGGCCCAATCGATTTTTGGTGGATTTTCTGGGTTGGCCAGCACCGTACGGATGTAAGTGTCCGATTTGGTCTTGAAGGCAAGGAAGTTAGCCCTCTGGTTGGCGGGAACACGCTCACTAAGAGCGGCCCAGTTGATTGACGATTGAACAATGCGTTTTGTTGCCATTGCGGGGATTGCTTCTCTCACGAATCTGAAAAAGGAATAGACGGTGGTCAGTTGAGGTTATGTAAGGGCAAAAGAAGTTTATCCCAGTCTGTAGATTGGGTTGCGTAAGAGTTGGTATTTGGTATGTTGTGTACTCTGTTTTAAAAACTTTTTGAAGGTGTTTAATGATAAAACTTGCAACGTTCTACAGTGCCCTGGATAAAGTATGAGATGTTATGTAAGGGTTCCATGCACTACTATAGGCGGTGGTGGTAATTCACTTTTCAGTGGGTTTTGGGGAATTTTAGAAAATTTGATTGGCAATTTAAATTAAAGGAAAGATATGCTGTGAGTTTTTCTCGCATTTTTACATCAAAATTAAGCAGATTAGTGGAGGAAATATTTAATTTAACAAAATTTTCCAACTTACCAACCAAGATGACGGAAAGAACTTGACAACTTCTGACAACTGGATGAAAAGTCAAGATGGTGTTACACTGACAGCGGCCGTCCGAATTTCCAGTGAGAAATTATGGCAAATCTGCTTATGGCATAGTGACATTTTAAGAAATCATTTTTCTTCTCGAAATACATTAAAAAAATAATTATATCGTTAGATTAAAAAATATTATCGAGAATCGTTTGCGTGAACTACGATACTTTTGTAAGAATTGCTTTTTAAATAAATAAATAGTTATTACCCGTGGATCTTCCTTCCTCCATAATTTTTGAAAAGTCACCCAAAATACAATGGTGTTTTGAATTCCGCTTTGTGTGATACTTCATATATATTAAGCCATAAGCAGCAGAAAGCTGTTGCCATGCTTCTCACAACTCTTTGTGTTGTGTTTGGTATATATGTACATATTTCTGCACCGACAGAAGAGTTATACTCTTCGATATTTCCCTTTTCTTGTATGATACTTAGTAACTCGTGAAGAAAAGTGACGCAAATTCTGAAGCTGAAGCTTGTACGTAAAAGCACACATTTTTTCTATAGATATTTTACAGTTTGAGACGTTGTGCGTAAAAAATGGAAACATTTTAAAACATTTCTTTCCGTCAATATGCACTCCAGGAAATGTAACTTCGGCTTTAATTTGTTTCATTGCCTTTGCCATAAACTATAAATGAGGCAATGCCATGTATCAGCTGGTCCCGAGACATTTGACGTTTCCCATCCTTCTTGATGTTATAAAACCTTAATTTAGCACAAGTTTTAAAATCGTATTAGAAATGATAATTAAACAAATAACAAGATTGATTTCGACTCCAATCAATCAGCAAAGATGTATTTCATCTGCTACAGCGGCCATTACAAAAATTCATCGCTCAGTTTACTGTAGAATGTACCCAACAGTTGTGGTTCTGCCTGATGGTTCCTCAATCAACATTCGCTACCACGAGCCTAGGAAAATCATAAAGGTTGTGTTAAAATTTATACAATATTAAAATAGAAACTTATAATTAGTTTGCTTGTAGCTTCCACTGGACCTGAGTACACTCACTGAGGCCGAACGAAAAGCTCGCATGGACGCCCGTAAGCCAAGAAAGAAGATCAAGATCGAAGAAGAAGTTGAAGATAATTTCAGCTCGAAGAAGTACCTCAAGTACATCAAGAAGAAGTAAAGTTTTAGTTGTCCTTTTTTGTAGAATAAAGATTCATAGAACGAAATTTTGTGTTAAATAAGAAGTGTTGCTTTAGTAGCTACAAATGGAACTGTGTGCGTTTACACTTAAAAAATTAGGTTTGGCAAAAGCCTTGTCTAACGGCTGAAGACTTGGATTTCCATTCAGATATAGGCATCATAGACATAGACATAGACATCATAGTCGAGCACGGGTTCATTGTTTAAAGCACTACTGTTATAATATAGTGCAATTCTTTGGATATCAACCTAAATAAGAGAAATATCACAAAAGGTATCACCTTTATCGACAGTTATCGACTTTATCTATGAAGTCAATATTTGCTACAGAAGTGGAGTCCTGTTGGAGAAAAGTGCAAGACCAGAGGAACATAGAACAAAGTATCGGTAGCTTAATGGAAACCTGAATTTTCACTAAGAAGGCCAAGAGACTCAAACTCATTGCTGTTACTCGTCGGTACTACAAGGAAAAACTGCTCATGACGGAAAAATAGCTCTGCAAAGGCTGTGGTTCTTAAGGACACAACCCAATTCCTTCATGGGAGAACTTCCCTGGGGTATACAGCAATACAGTAAGTAGCTGAGTAGATTAAAAATGAACAATCGGGACCTGTGTAAAGCATTTTTTAAATGAATGCCTGGTTTTTCAACATTGTTGGGGAATTCGTTTTTTAGGTAAATAGTTTTCTGTCGCGATCTTCTATTATTTTTCTACTATATAAGAAAAGAAAGGTCCAAAAAGCCAAGAGACGCAGCAGTTCGAGACGGAGAAGAAGACCGAACCTTCGGTGCAAAGACCAAGCTGTCGCGGATGCCAGAAAACTTGGTCTTCACAACTCGAAGCAGCGAACCCCATAAAATGGATGGCAACGATGTTTCAGGCAGGGACTCTACAAGGGTCGGGAGCCCTTTAAGTAAGTAAGTAAATAGTTTTTATGAAAGGAAATGAATACAATGTTTTACGTAGTCTTTTTCTTAAAATGTGTTAACCTGATAAGTTGTTGCTTAGTTTAGTGGTACATATAGTTGACAAATCCAATCTGTTTTCCTAAAATCTGCAGTAAGAAAACTGTGCCCCTTTAATGTACAATTATACTTGAAAAATCGCAGCTATTATATGAACATTTCCAATTCGATAAATCCCTTCTTTCTACGACTCAATATCACAAAATTTGCCATTGAATCAAATCATTCCCGAATTTTAGAGCAGTAATCGATCCATACATGGAATTAAAAATGCACAATTTAGATTATTGGGAGTCTACCCACTATTCTGCTACAATTTAGAACCGCACACCGTGAACTTGGCAGCACTACCAAGTCTAGTCCATCCGAATAACAATCACAAAGAGAAATACCAGAAAAAAGAAAATCTTCCTCTTTTTTTCGTAAACACACATCCCGTCCATGTTGCCGTGTAGTATATTTTGTCTTTTTCCAATTTCTCTCTGTGCATTCGATTTCAGTCGCTTTTCTGTTGTCGTTCCGTTGTGTTTCTCTCGTGGTTAACCGTTACACCGCCGCTCGTTTTTAGTTACATTTATTTTTTTCTACACCTTTTTCTCTTGAGCTGTGCTGTTGTTCCGCCGTGTGTGTAAGCAGCCCATAAAACAAAAATGAAATCGCGTATTCAATCAAAATGTGAACAAATTGTACCCCAGAATTGACCAATTGGAAACTTTTGCACAACAAAACCCTGCCATCAAAGTGCTAAAAGTCGTTCCCAAATCCCTACAACTAGAAAAGGGCTCCCAAAAAAAGAAATACCAGAAAAAATGCACTTTTTTTTATTGTACATATCTTGTTTATTATGAGAGCCCTCCGTTCGTGTGCGTGCGAGAAAGACAACTCTCCAATAAGCGTCGTTAAAGTGCAAACGAGACCATAGTCGTTTCGTCAACTTTAAAGGAATTTTTCCTCGTTTTCACCGCCGCGCCAAAGGGATATTTTCAATTTCGTTGGTACGTCGTACGTGTGTGTGTTCTAAAGAGAGCCGACCGATAGATAAATAGAATCTGGTCCGTACTCTCAGAAGCAGCATCTTTTTATTTTTTTTCGTTGATTCTACTACGGGGCTGTCAAATTCTTTTTTTTGTTGTTTTCTTGCTGAGTAGTGGAGAGATTCTCAGATTCCTGTGTGTGCAGCAGGAAAGAATAAAAGAAATTAATAAAAATTGATGACAAAAAAATAAGAATGCACTCGTCGTGTGCTAAATAAATAAATTATCGAGGAATCCAATCAAAAATCAAAGAGAATTGTGCAAAAGCCTAGGAAATACCGATTTTTTTTCGTTCTGTCCGCGGAGATACACAACGAAAGAAGTGCAAGAAGAAGAAAGTGCCAAAGAATCCAATAAGAAGAAAAAAACGAGTGATAATAGAAGAAAAGAGTGAATAAATTGTGATGTTTATATGAATGGTGGATGGATACACTATACAGTTAGAAAGAAAATAGAAACCCTATCAAAATGGATACGTTAAATTGCAGCAACCCTGTTGAGGGGGCACCCTATCCAGCAGCAGTGGCGCCTCTAAAAATGTAAGAATCAAGGTTTAGTAGAAATGCCTTTCCTTATTCAGATTTCGCTCTCATTCTATTTGGTAGTATTGTCGGATGGTTTCCCGTCTTCTTTCTAGATTGAAAGACAAAATCTACAAATGGAATAATTAAGAACTGGGACAGAGGCGCGAGAGAGAGAATGTTTTCAGTTTCGGTCGTAAATTTTGCTCCAAATTTGCACAAAACCTTTCTCGGTAGACTTAGGTTCAGACTAACAAGGTATGCAATCTTTCTTCAGACAGACTGAATTGAGTGTACCTAAAATAACCTTAGTTTTGTCTACATTTTATATTCATTGCCTGTTTTCCTGCGAATACATATGTACATATGTATGTACCTATCTTTATGGAGGAATATTTTAATGAAAATATTCGCCATAAAAGAAACATCAACAGTCCCGTGTTTATTTATTTTGCAAAAAATAAGAGAAATAAATAAATGGGGATTCATGATTTTAAAAGGAGACGAACCACATATTAGATTGTGTAAACATCTGAGAATGTAAACAAATGAATAATTTGCGAAAACGTTTTGAATTTCAAAAGGCGCATATTGATGGAAATGCATATTTATTCTAAGGTCTTAAACTTGGAGAATTTCATTTGAATTTGTCCTATGGGACATAGCAGTTGTGATACCTCCTATGAACATATGTACATACATACGTATGTAAGGGCGAAGGTATAACAAAGTTGGTATGTGTAGCTGTGGTATAAAGCGAATACCAACTAGAACATTGTTTAAAAAATAAAAAAAATATTTAACAAGACAAGATGCTATTGATGCATACAGAGGAAAGATAGCAGAGTTGATCTTTCTTTTTGCAGCACTGAAGCTGAAGTGTTTTCCTTCAGTTCTTCGCCCTTGCATAGGCCTATACCACAGCATAAACCGATAAATCAGAAGTCGAATTTGTGTGACTGCCCGTCTTTTATCGGGTGAATAGGCAAAATGTACAGAATACAAAAAACCGTGGTTCATTTGATCATCGCCTTTAAAGTTCACAGTTACAGTCATGCGGCCGGATCATGCTGCTACAGGTCCTATGGTCAGTATGCGTCAGATCTTATTGGAATGTCCAATTGCTATTTGGATTATATCCTGGCACAGCTTATAGAGATCGTGGTTGTATCTTCTCTTCTATTCGCCATCCTCGCAAAAGGGCCCAATTACTTCCGAAGTATTGTTCTCTCGAAAGCGCGATATTAGACGGTGATCATGAGACGTCGAAGCAAACCAGAACTACGAGTACATGTCACTGTTGTTGACGTATGTGTTGGACAGATACTACGCACTTTAAGGAAGCGATGTTATATCCTGTCACTGAAATGAATAATCAGTGAAGTTTCTTTTCATTCTTCTACTTACTAGCGTTACAGCTTATAAAGTAGAATTACACCAGCTATTAACAAGCAAGACAAAAATGGAAAGCTATTCAAGGTTAACTATAGTACTTTCTAATCAAACCTGCGGAGTAAAAGTGATCAACTAAATTATTGTAAACTAAACTACGAGTATAGTGTACTTTTGATTACATAGAATAACGAGTAGTGAAAATCTGACTTAAATCCGTTTATTAGCTTCTTATTGATGCTTTAAAAGAAATGGCGATAGTTAAAAATTGCTGTCTTATACCTATGTACTTCTCTATTTAAGAAAGCACTATTTATGTTAGGTTGTAAGTTAGTTTATTATAAATATGAATATATATGTATGATAAGTTGTTGGCTTATGATTTCGAAGATAGATTTCCCTTGGGCGAAGAGTTCTCGAGAAGCTTTCTCGTGACAGCAGTATTCTTGGACGTTTGTCAGACACTTGCAAAATGTGTGGCTTTTTGGTCTCTTCTGAAATTTGAAATTGTTATTGTGAACATGATTATTAAATCTGAGACAACCGATCAAAACGATACAACTCCCGTCCGCAAAGTTAAGTCAGTTGAAGGTCTTACTGCTGTGACTGAAATTATCATGAACATCATTTCTTTAAAATGCAAGAGCATCTTTTAAGAACTTACGCCTGTCTGCCTGTACTTACTGCAAAAAAATAGAGTTTATGCTATCCATAGCTTAGAGGGCAACTTAAAATTTGGTGTAATGCGATCTGACAAAGGATAAGATCTTAACATCCAAATTCCACCAGCGACCTGTGAATACAAACGAGCGAATATTCGCAAATTTTGATGTTTAATTCACAGTTACTTCTATGTCTAGTCAATGCAATCTGTCAATTTCATTTTCACCAAAGAAAAGAGAATTGTGAGGTTAAACTCTCGCGAATATCTTGGTCGTGCAACTGTGGATTGCGTTCCACATCTGTGACATGTGAATAGAACAGAGACAGTTCACACGAAGCATTCACATATTCGGGGAAAAATCAGCGAATTGTGGATTTCTTCGAAGAAAACAATTAAAATTATTGTATAAATCGATAGAAAAATTAAGTTCTCTTCTTTGGAAATAGTAAAATTGTAAATTGTTTAAATGTGCTAAAAATGGTTTGTTCGCGATTCGCCAATTTGCTGGCCACTGAGTTTTGACTGTACCTTAAGCTGATCTGCAAAGCGAGCTCAACGTATATATTTGCTAGCTACACTATTACACCCTATCAATCTTTACTATTCACACTTATCAGCTTTGTGACACAAAACAATACTTTATGAGGGTCTAATCGGAAAAAAGGACTCAAAAAGTTTTAATCATATCTACGACTAAAACTGGCTCGCCGATATCCGCCATAAATCGATCATTGTAACAATTGTGCTCTAATTTCTCCTAATCTAGGTACCTAATTCTTTTTCAGTAATTTTATTATCGTTTTTTCTGAAAAATTTCTAAAAACAATTGAAATGATTTTCCATACTTTATCGCAGCGATTAAAAAGTAAATCTCCCACGATAAATATCACGCAATTTTGCTCAACTGTCACGCAACCTTTCGTTATTCGCCGCTCTAGCTTGCGTTAATAATAAATTTCTAATCTCAGATAATTTTGAAGAAAAAAAAAATTGCATAACAATTCACTTTTCGTTTATTTATTTTTTATTATCATCACGCGCTCTCACATCAATTTCAAGGTTCAAAATATACCCCTAGTCACTGTCTGTCTCAAATTAAATTATGTATAAGATGAACTTTTAAGTTCTGTTAAATGGTTTCACTTTTAAGACATAAAAGTGCAAACTACTGTCGTCCATCTATGAACAATGCCATGAAGATCAAACCTACAAAAACTTATTGTCATAAGGAAGTTAAAGATCTTAATTTTTATTGCTAGCTAACCCGCCTGACAAGTGATCTTTTAACGGGTAGTAACGATCGTTTAGGAATCGAAACGATCCGACTAACTAGATCGAAATTAAATTTACGATCTCAATTAACCGGAATTGCCAGAGAAACATATTTCTTTCCTTTATGCAATCAACAAAAAAAAAATCTCTTTAATTATATTTTATTATGCAATTAACAAAAAAAAAAAAAAATAAAAAGATGAAGAAGCGAAAATTATAAGTGAACCACCGAGGGAAGCCGATTCAGGTGATCTTCATTAAATTGAAACGAGCCAAACACAATGAAACTTACCGAAAAATGTATCTAGTTGTAGGTAGTACATCAGAGTTTGATTTTGGCCGAGTTTTTCTCGAGTTTGGGTTGTCTCCTCCGTAACAGTAGGTGCAAATTGCAAAGCACGCAGATAAATTGGATTTGGGAAGATTTATCTTCGCCGGAAGGCTGTTTCTTTGGGCATATTTCTGTTTTACGTAAGCCAGTTGAAGTACGATTAAATATGAATTGGTTTTTTTTTGCATAATATCTACTCGTATTTGTTAGATTAAGTTTTATGATAACGATTGGCAGCGATCGGTTTGCCTTGAAATTATCTGGTTGATAGGATTAGATTAGAGATACATATAACTTTTGGAAGAGAAATTGACTTTTTGATTTATTGATTTCATAGTTTCCATTTAATTGCAGTTGTTAAGGAAGTTTTATTATGTTTTTCTTTAAATTAGACACATGCCTAGTGGATTTTATAAACAAATAAAGGTTTTTATTGGAAGAGAAAACAGGTTGCATTTTACTTGTTTACTTGAAGCAAAGTTAATTGCTTAATGGATGGCAACTGCATTTATTGGCAATCAGTTGTTTTGCTGGCAAAAAAGGCTGTATAATTGGAAATAGCTCATTGGATTTGCTTGAGAGGTTTAAATAGGTCTGATTTGTTAGTCATAAACACCGATACTAATTGAAATTATTTACGAACTATAGCCAATAAATGCGGTCAACAGTAATAGCGCGGTATCGTTCCATGTAGCAATAAGCCTTCGGGATTTAAAGAGAAACTCTCAAGTGCCGTGAGCAAATTGTAAACAAAAGGAAGGGAAAGGACACAGGTGATTATGTTATTTGTAAAGTGGCTGTATAATGGTCGATTGAAGAGAAATTTTCAGCAACGATTGTTTTGGATTTCCCAGTTCATTTGACGAGCTCTCGCATTCGACCAGGTGATGGTGTGTGCATAATTTCTCAAAGGAGAGAGTTTCACTAAATGGTAACGAATGTGGAGAACCTTGATATATGGAATTAGTACTCGGAGAGAGACTGCTAAAAAGTGCCTTCGTAAAACACTGAATCGACCAAAGCGTATCTCAAACGAACAACTTTATCAAAGATTCATCCATGACAACATAAAATTTTTCAAAATAAAACGCAAACCATTTGAGATATTTCAAAAACTTTATTATCGGCTTGAAGTACAATCAATCCATTTATTAATGGAACTAGACTTCGTTCATATGGCCACCGCGGGCACGTTTGCAGCAGTCGATTCGTTGGACCCCTATTTTCAACGACTCGGCCAAACATTTAGGCCGCAACGGCCGCTATTTCGCGTTTAATGTTGGCTCTGAGCTCTTCCAACGTCGTCGGCTTGTTGGCATAAACCAATGACTAAACTAGCTCCACAGAAAATAGTCAAGCGGCGTTAAATCGCACGAACGAGGCGGCCAATCGACTGGCCCATTTCTTGAGATGACACGCTCACCCTACTTGCTCTTCAATAAATCGATTATAAAGTGTGCTGTGTGTGGTATGGGTGTAAACCATGATCCTTACGGAAAATACGCCATAACGTGGTCTGAGCGATGCCCAATTCTTGAGAACGCCGCCCGTAGAATTGACTGATTTGGATCGTTTTCTACGGACGCCTGAACGGCAGCGATATTTTCGACACTTCGACCAACCCGTCGTCTCACTGACACGGCAACATCACACAACGAATATGTAGACTCAAATTTTTGCCCAAAACTTGTTATTACCTGTCTACTAGGGCGAGAATTTCGACCGGAAATTGGAGTTAACGCTCTTAAAGTAGCGATCACCGACTCCGAATTTCGGTAGAAATTTTTTATAATTTGAAGACGTTGCTCGTTCGTGTACTTTACCATGATGAAAATGTTGAGTTTACTGAGTAAAATGACAGTGACAGTTTGATGATTAGTGAAAGAGTGCGTTCACAAATTAAATTCAAAGTTGTCAAGTCCCTATTGGAAAACCTTTTAGATATCAATTTCAATTTGTATAAACACTACTCTCTATGTGTAGTTTATTCAAACAAGTTTCGTCATTGAATTATTTATCACCCAAACAGTCATATTTGCCTACGAAAGCCTCGCAAAATATTTTCATATTTTCGTCGACCATTGTAAGCAACATCTGCATTTTAAATTAATAAACCAAATATTTATTTGCACTTGACTTTCAACGATTTGAAATCGAGAAGAAAATAAAGACTTCTTTGTTTCCGTTTCCTCTTTTTTTTGGAATAATAACGTCTTTAACGTCACCCTAAAATGTAAATATTGCGTAGGTTTAATGATCATTGGTAAATATCAACAAAAAACGAAAAAAAGAAAAAAAACATTTATTTGAATGGGTAGTTAGTAACGTTGGACGTTACTGTTAAAGCAAATAACAATAAATCATTGGAAAAAAAAGTCAACTTTGCGTATGAAAGCAGTTCATATTGCGATTGATATTTGCAAGTTGTTGATAGCAGGGCTATTTAAAAATAAGTCTTTTAGTAAACATTTATCTAATGACGAAGTTTAGCTAACACAAAGTCTTGAGTACACAAGTCACACAAGTTTATGTCATTTTTATCGGGGACGTTAGTATCTATTTCAAAGTCAAAGAAGATATATATTTTAACTGAGGTAATAGACGCATTATCTAAGCCCTCAAATAAGATGAGACATATTTGTATCTAAAAAGAAATGCATGCACTATGTACTTGCATAAGGTTTTGCGTCATTGGATCAGTAGGAATCTCCCCAAACTGTTTTGAGTAGGTATCGGTTAGCTGGAAAAATACTTTACAGCTTAAGAGTATTATGCACTTGAGTTGGCAATGGTAAAAACAAAAATCAAAGAAGCAATAGTATTAACAATCTTCTATGCAACTTGTTTGACTTAATAAGTGCCTATCACGAGGCTCTTCACAAAATTGCCGACTCTCTAGATCGTTTGGGCGCCGTATTACAAACCTCATTCATAAAAGAGGCACTTCTCGGCCATGTTACAACCACTTGTGTAGGTATGTATAAACAAAAATTTCCATTAAGAAATTTTTGAAATTCAAAAACTCCTGTCTGTCAGATGAATGAATCTTTGAATCGACCTGTCTTAAATCAGATCAATTTTCTTACATAATTAGAGCAAAATTTCAAATCCTGAAGTAGGCTGTCAAGTGAATTACATCAGATGTTACAAGTATATAAGTGAGTGCTTAAAAAAAAAACATGTAAATTTGCACTTAGCTTTGACAGAAAATAAACATGATAAACTGTCAATGTCGATAAGAACAATGGGTACTGCACGAGACACAACGCACATTGGCGTCATTCAGTGATAAGATTAGATTATAGCAGAATTTTGTTGAAAGATAACTTTTAATGAGACTGGTTCCTAGTTCGTGGATTTAATAATAGAATATTGTCGCCTTTGTTTTTTTCTATTTCGATGAGATTTCTGTGTTCAGATTATGATAGAACGACATTTCTATCCTCCATATTTCAAAATTTTCAAAGGGATATTTCCCTTCAAACTATCAGGCGTTTTACAGATACAGTTCCACTGTGTTCGAACGCAATGATGAAAAACTAAACAAGCAGCTGTCAAATGCGTAACGTAACATAATGTATCTTTGCTTGGACGCATTAATGCTCAGATTACCTAATGAGATGCTTCTTCTCAGTATGTCAAAGCTCGACAGCAAGGCGAGAACGCGGCATTGGGATTTCGACACTGAAACTTAAACTTGGATTGTGTTTATTCTCATCAGAATCAAGGTACTTCCCAAATTTTCTTGCTTTCTTCTCGTCTATAGCTTGTTCTCTTCGGACTAACTCTTCCTGAATTACTATGTTCCATTGCATTGCGTAGTTTGCTATGGATCTTTCGAAAAGGGTGACCAACCTGATTGTATTAACAATACTTTGGCTCTGATTGGAAGGTTAAGCGAGGCCTTATGCAGCTTGAATGTCACTACATGCACATACTACAATCCTTCCACTTGTTACTAAGAATATTTGGTTGACAGAGATATGCTTACACAACGAGTACTGAAGTTGTTTGTTGTTGCAGTCCATAAAGACACCAGCTACTGGTCGCTGCTTATACGAGAGGTAAAAGGTTTCTACCTGTTTCATGACTGCCTTACTATCTGAACTAAGGGTGACGTGAAGTGTGTACCTAGCAGACGATCTAGCTGTGCTAAAAGCAGTGGAACTACTTCAGTTTATTTCGATATTTGACAAGAACATGGCTACAATATCGTATCGTCTGGCCGCTCTTAAGCTGTCAATTGGGTGACAGATCCAACCTAGTAAAATGCTGTTGCACACTGCTTAAGCTATGTATGTTCAGAATTGGGCTGGACCAACATGGCTACCTGTCTATTGTACCTCTAAACGAAATTACAGTCAAACTATCATGCGTAGTATAAGACTCGTGACTGCTCAGAGGTGTTGGAACTCGTAAGACTATGCGGTGTCCGAAGACAATTGCATTGCGAAATACGCCATGCAGTGGAATCTACTCACCCAAGCAGGAAGACCAGCGGGACACCCTAGGCAAACGTGGTGCAGAACAGTCGAGGAGGAATCGAGCTCCTTAGGAATGAATTGGGGAGAGCTCAATCGCATTGCAGAAGTACGAACAAGCGCGCAGGCGTTGTTGACGCCTTATGCCCCCCGAGGGGTTAAATGACCTAAGTAAGTTAGGAAGTATGTGGTGTCCAATACCCTTTGTTCCACTGGATATTATCATCATTGAGAGTAATTGTAGGAATCTGTCTTAGAAAGCTTGCTATGATACTTAATGATGGTTAAAAAGAACGAACAATTCTTGGAGAAAATCAAATCGGATACCTAGTCACTCAAAACTGATTATCTTGGCCATCATCTAGTACTTGAACCTGATAACAGCAAAGGTTCGAACCATTACAAATAAAAACATGTTTTCTAACTTATTACATGGTGAAGTTTTGAAAATCAAAACATTATTTCTAATTGATAAAGCTTTCATGTCATCACAAGTATTACTTTTTAACAAGATTGTCCTAAACTCTTTGTAAAAAAAGTAAACAGAAGTACACAACCTTCCTCAAAAGACAAGTTCAAATTAATGAAGATACGCCATTTCCTCCCCGTCCATCAGTGTTAGCTATTTTATTTCTAATTCTGCACTGCAAGCAAAACGAAAACAAAAAACAAAAAGCAACAAAAATACTTGTCTACGAATAAAAATAGAGCAAAGAAATATTTTGCAAATTCCGTCTCGAAACACTTCAAAACTGGCACACGTTTTACTGCAGGGCAACCCAACAAAAAATAAATAAATCGATTCTCGAAAATAGTCCCAAATGCACATGTCTCTCTCTCTTTCTTTCTTTCTCTCTTGGTGGACATTTAGAATGCCACATAGTGCAAACTTCATTGATTTTCTTCCTCATCTTCTGGCAACAAACATTCTCAAATCGGCCATAAAAAAAAAATAAAAAAACAAACGAAACAAATCTTGTAGATACAATTTCAAGTGCGCGACAGAGAAGGCCATTACCAAGGCGCAAAGGCTCTATCTCCACACTATGTTGACATTGTTAGTGAAATTTCCAGTTCCAAACGGAATGGAAACTACATTCGTACAGTGGGTGGTCTAACAAGAGAAAAGATATCATCATGCTTTTATAGAAAAAAAAAAAAAAAAAAAAACAAAAAGACAAAAAGATTCCCCTTTCTGATAGAATTTCGAAAAAAAAAACGTTCCGCCCGCAATTTATTTAGAGTATACATGCAGGTCTGACATATGAGCTATAAAAACTAAAAGAAAAGGTCAACACGCATCACGATATCTTCTCAATTTCCCTAACCACTCGAGATACAAGCCCTCGGAATCATATTTTAGTGCGTGTGAAGCAATTTATACAACTCACAGATTCGAAGAGATTCGATAAAAGGAGCATTTAACTTTGAAGTGGAGCAGCACCCACCACACAATAGAATACACAAATCTCTGTATCTGTGTATCTGAATAAGAAATCATTGCTGCTGCTGGACCCATTCGTACGGCGGAACCGGAATTTCGTAACGAAGAATTATGATAGCCATGCAATAGAGCGTCAGCTTTCGGTGTCTTACGAGGGAAATATTTCGCCTTCCGCATTTTTTTTCGGTTTTTCGGGGCGCGAGCATGTAGTACGAGAACGCGTAGGAATCGGATTCAAGTGGGCAAAATGAAATTAATATCGGCATACATTTTTCAGATTTTTGTTTATTTTTTTTATATTTTTAAGATTATTGTTCCCGATTGGCCGACAAATTGGAGTACTAAGCTTAACAGGTCCCGTATATTTTGATTTTGTGGATTATTGTTGTTTATAGCCGCAGGGGAAGAGCACACGTATTAAGATATCTCACTTACAAGTGGAGAGCAACTCGTAGTTGAGCAGAGAAATTGGGGCTTTCTTTTGTTGTCATCGCATATATCAAGATGAGCTAAAAAATAACGGATAAAAAAATGTATATTCAGCCTAAAGGCGTTTGAAATTATCGCATAGAAGCAGGGATGGGTTGAGGCATATTTCTCTTATTCTAAATGGTGACGAAAGGTAGCTAGGGTGAACAAAGGAAATAATCTATAAATAATAATATGGTTCTAAAAAAAAAATATAAAACATAAAAGAAATAAAATGACATTTCACCTTGAAGTCAGTCGGCTTTGATTATATTGACAGACTCCTACTGATCACTAAAGAACAAAAATAATCTCATTTCTAATATATCTTTGGCAGGAAATGACTTAAAAAAAAGAACACGGTACGTCATAAGTATTATCATTTAGTTGTTCATGCCAAAGGAAACAGATTTGACACTTCCAAAGTGTCATGTAGGTACATCAAAGTTGACAGACACTTGTGCTGGAAAATAACCGGCCTTGTGTTTGTTATGGGATTTCTTTTGATCACGGTACTCTGTATAATAAATGAGGATTTTATTTTCTATTTTTGGTGAATTTTTATTTTATATTTTGATATGTGTAGACTTAAAATAAATTGGTCTATATAAATGAAATGGAATATTAGGATTCAGTTTACTCGAGTTTGACAACTTATGAAGCCTTTTTGGTCGAGACTTAAGATCTTAACTGACTGATCAGCTACCACCACAATTACGGCTGAAACATACACTGAATACACATTATAGCCGTATTTTTATGGAACCTTACTAGCCTTACGAACACTCCCTGCGAAATCAAGTACCCTCTAGGTGATACCAACTAAAAAATAAAAGATGATTAACTAGAAAGCACTTAGTGTATTTCAACATGAACGCAAAAAAAAACTGTGAATTACGAACGAATGCAAAAATTACACACAACTCTCTCCCTATTCAAATTGGATACCACCCATGGAGAATAAAAATTGAAACCTAATATCACCTGAGTTTCAAATACAACTACACCAGCTCTTTCCTATCCCTCCTTCTCTCTTCCAAATTAACTGATGCCCGAGCCCTGTTAATCAGTAAAAGGGTATTCATATCCCCTTTGGCAGGTGCAGATTATAAAAAAAAAGCGCCACCTGTTAGTAAAAAGGCATAAAATTCTTTACCAGCAGCTCTCCTGCTGGGGAGAAAATCAACAGTTGAAGCAAGCAGGTTGCTGTATTTGTTTTAACGTGTGTTTCTTTCTACTGACTAGCAAACTTCCAAAAAAACTCATTCAGGAGCTTTCATTTCATTTCTCTTCCAAAATGTTGTAAATATGGTACACAGGTGTAAACAGGGGTCCATTTTATTTATGTTTTACTTAATTTAACGGTTTGAGGTCTACTTTTATTGACGTCTCTTTTTGGTCTTCATAGAAACTAACCAAAAATGACTGAGTTGGGTCTACACGTCTAAATAAAATCTTTATTTTGACTTGTATTTTAAATTAATGTTCCCAATCTACAGTATCTTTTTTAACACAAAACTTTTCCCTTTATTTCATTTCAGATAAAATTTCCAAAACTCCCCAAACCAATTCATTTGCTTCCAAAGCAAGAACTTGCCAAAAAAAAAAAATACTCTATAATACTTGCAACATCAGAATCAAGTATATACATATATATATAATTTCTTTTTTTAATTAATTTATTAATCAAAGTGAAGTGTGCCAAATTTATTTTTATTAAAAGTCATTTGTTATAAATAAATAAATAAAACGGTGCGCAAATAAATCCGCGCGAATCAATTAAAAGTTATGTGTAATTATTTGTCGCGATCAATTCAGAGCTGATAATAATGAATCTTAATCAACACAGTGGACCTGGACCGCCATCGGTTGGCGGTACCATAATAAATTGTAATGGTGTACCACCAACACCAGTTGCACGGGCTATATCCTCAGATCGTTTAGTTACCGGACCATCATGTCGTGCATTAAAGACCGCAGTTTCAGCATTATATTCAGTAGATGACTTCGTTAAGGAAAAAATCGGTTCGGGTTTCTTTTCCGAGGTTTATAAGGTAAGTTTCATAAAAAAAAAACCAAAAAAAAAAAAGATTTGAGCAATATCTTTAAATAAAACAAAAGAATTTCAGATCTTTTGTATGATTTGTTGCGAATTTTTGATAAATTTTTTGAACCAATTTTTGTATAATATAGCGATTTGCTAAATCTTCATATTCATATTTAAATTGATTTCTTCTTCGTTATTAATCGCTTGATGAGACATATGTGGATGACAAAGCAAAGGAGAACGTTCACTTTTCACCAGCGCCTCATATTCTACGACCAACTAGCCACCTGACCCATTTGGATGTAGTTTTTTGATAGAAATAAATATATAAATTAATAGTTTTACCAAGCATTGTTCTCAGAAGACTTTGTAGAATGTCTTTTATAAATAGAGAGTGACGAGGTGGAATTTTTAGTCCAAAATTAATAGGTATTTTAGAATTTGGGTCTGCCTCTAAATAAGTGATAGTGTATAGGCGCTAGTTGCGGGCACACATCATCAAAAGAAGTGAACTACTTATAAGTTGTTAGCGTATCGAAAACTTTGATCTAAAAAGGGCGAGACAACTAAACAATGGATTACTGCAAGGGTCGGTTCTTGCAGGGCTTTTGTTTAACGTCATAAGAATTCGCTTTTATCAAAGGGTTAGTTTGGTTTTTTGAAGATTCCTGGACTCAATAGGACAAAAGTCATCAAGAGTCACTCGTGTAACCACTCAGTTAATCTCTCAAAGGAAGTAGCTGACATGCCTCTAGATAAGCATAAATAGGACCTCGTGCCAAGCTATAACCAAGTTGCTCCATAACTTGTGTCACTTCTGTGATGCATCTGCTGGTACTATGTGTGCTAAATTAAAGACTCATACACCACTTTGGTTATATTATTATCTTTTGTCCCAACAAAGTGGGACATAAGTAGACTGAATCTAGGAAATAACTGCCGCTTCAAATGGTATGCCCTTAGCGGAGCGACGAGGTTGCGTGAGTGGTCAAACTCAGTGGAAAAAAGGGGGATCTTGTCAGAGAGCGACTCTCTTCTAACTGAAAACTCTCCCTGTTGGCATATCCTTCGCAGAAGAATAAAGTCCCTTGAGCAGTTATGACATTAATGAGTGCCAGCAGTCGTTGATGTTGTAAACTGGCACTCATTAATGTCATAATGACATGGACACAACACTGCCGCTACTAACCATCAAAACACCTTCTTCATGATATATTTAAACTTACGATCTTTCAACACGAAAGATTTAAGGCGATCTCTTAAATCCTCACTCATTGTTTGTAAACAATATTCTCCTCACCAAAAAAACACAAAGAAAAGTACCAGTGTCTCTATCCCTCGCCCACAACACAAAGTCCTTTGTTTCGCAAGACTATAACCCCTACGTGTATCTAACATGTAAACAACCGGCCAGAAGAATTTTCATTTACAAATCACGTATTGATTGGCAGTAAACAAATCTGGAACTCCTTATCAACCGCTCAGAGAGGATGTGTCAGTTCTGCTCGGTGACGAATTAACCCCCAGCAACCCCTTGTGATATTGAATTACGAATTTTCACACGCTCCCTCTACTACAACAAAAAATATAAAAAAAAACTCACCATCCAATGTGTGTACATTTGTACTTATAGAAACTTTGTATGTAAATCTTCTTTATTCTCGTTGAGATTCATTCATAAATTTTTCATCTTTTTTTGTTGTTGAAAACACAAGAGAAACTATTTTTAGAACCAAGACCAGTAGGAGAAAAGGGGTGCGATCTTTTTACGAGTGAGAAAGTTCTGAAGTTCTATTTGAGTCTCGGCTGATTTTAAATTGATGATTGTTTAAACAATGCGGCAGAGTTGGTTGTAATTGTAGAACAATAACAATTGTTCATGTGAATTTTGCGGACGACAGAAGTAGAGAATGATTAATGAAGTCCGAACAAAGAATGACGGAATAGAGATATTGGAATTTTATGGGGTTTTATGTTTTTTTTTTGCGAATAGGGGAAAGTACAGAGTAGAGAACATGAGAACGTGCCATTAAAATTGCATCTGATAATAAGAATGCAGAATAGAGGTCATCAAGGTTAAGGTTGAGTGTTAGTGCTGCCGGCAAATATAACCTAAAATATTTAGCACTATTTTGCAACGCAAATCGCTTCGTTATAGATGGTACACGACTGTAATATGAAGATCTCGCGAAAATAGAACCAATCCAAAGTTCAACATCGAAATGACTTAATGTATCATTATGTATAGTGGGCTTTAGTGATCCTTAAGACTGACAACAAAGAAGATATCTACTACCATGAGTTGTGGTAATACCCAGCTGCTGTGGGTCTGGAGCTGGAATATAAACTACAAATTATCTGTTCCTCTATGCCAAACTTTATGTCCTGTATGGTTACGTGCTTACCTCTCCACTTGTCCTTCTGACTAGTTGCTCTTCATAGGGGCATGTTTCGACGTCATGTCGTCTTATGTTCTTGGGTAACTCCTGCATAATGCTTGTTCTAGTACTGTCAGCAGTGTTCCCATACCTCGCTATAATGTTCTGTCCTTTGAGGTTCTATACTATTTTCCGTAGTCTAACAATCTTGCATTCTAGCAGCACCTCCTCGTCGTTCTGGACTTCTCCTTCACAGAAACGGAAGAATGGGTGATCTGCGATGTTGTGTTTTCAACAGATCCCATATCGTGTTAAGAATTGAGTGAGGTAAAAGGTCGACAGGCATTCGCGGCACTATAACTGACCCGTGTTCACCTTGCTTCGAAATGAAACAAAACTAAAAAATAAAGTAAAAGAAAATCTATTTTATGAAAAAAAAAGTAGCCTATGTCACTCTCATGAAAATAATGAACATTGTAAAATTTGTTTCACGTCAATCGGTTCAGTAGTTTTTGAAATTACCTGGGGACAAATGGTTTTAATGTTTCGTCTTTATACATATAGTAGCAATGATTTTGAGGGATTGTCTTCTGAACAGCGAGTTTCGCTCTCTCTCTAAAGGGCCTGTATATTCACTTGCTTATTGTTGCAAGCAGAGTAACTCGTTCCTCCAATATTTGGCATTAGCCTGGATTTTGGAGCAAAAACGCGATTTATCTTCACTGTCTTCATACTAGTCAAGCACTATAGTCAAGCAGTACTATTATATACTTTATAGAAGGCTTTGACTTGGTGGTGCGTTCGCTTTCTTGTAGAGCCAAGCGCTTGATTTTATTTCTTCTGTTTATAAGGACGAAAATCGAAGTAGGTTAAGCTATTTTGTGGGCACATAAAGGTGAAATTCCTGACGTCATTTTCTGGAAGAACTGATGACTTAGAATACCCATATGCTTCCAATTATGAAACGAAGCGATACGTATACCTTTCAATTGGATTTCGACGAATGATAGGTATATTTGTATATTTATTTATTTAATCGATTCCACAACAATTCAGCTAAGCCCGAGTGAACCTATTCCCGTCCATATATCTTGTCCATTCCAAGAAAAGCATCTGATTAAGACATGACCAAATGCTACCCTCTTCACAACCCTAATATATCTCACAAAAGAGGAATATATTAATGTCACAAACCGAATTTATGCCTTTCGGATTCCATTGTGAAATCTTCTTTTCTCTTTCACTACATAGATCTAAAAGATTCTTAATAATTCAATAAAATTTAATAAAATAAAAAGAAGATGAAGATATGCTTCCAAAGGTCCATAGAAGATGGAAACCATTTGGGATCGATCCATCATAATTAGTTTTTATTTCGTCGGCAGTGTGAACGAACACTTTAAATTCCATCACTCATTAGATAGATGCATCGGTGTCTTATGTAAATGCAATAGAACCACAACGAAATCCATTAGATACAGCACTATTTTAATTCAATTAAATTATAATTCAAATTTTATATACTTCACACTGAGAGTGTTATGGTGATGCAGCAGCAGCAGAAGAAGAATACACTCGTATCATTTGATATTTTGACCTCAAATCTCATCCGAAGCATATTGCAAGATCAGTTTTTTTCTTTTTAAACAAAAGATACATAAAGAAATAGAGAGAAACAAAAAAAAAAGAAAAGAATCTTTTCTCTTCAATGTCCGGTCAATGGATTTTTTGTCGACGTCTTTCGCTGCCGGGAAATTCACTTTAAACAAAAGAATCCGCCTGCAGAAAAAGGAGGTTAAAAGATTTCTGCATCGCCGATGCCGCTAGGCATGCCGCTCTCAAGTGTTGTGTCTAACACGAACAACTTAAAACGAAAAATCTCCCCCCATTCACCACACATGTAGCACATGTATCTAGTTGGGAAAATGGGTAGCAAAATGCCACAGATTAGCGCGCACCACTAAGCGTCAGTGTCGGCACTGTGGATGGTGCTACTAGAGACTTGGACTCCTCTGTACACACATTTTCTTACTTGTACTTCGTCTTCATCTTCAGATAGTCATAGACCCCGACAATGGAATTAGGTCTTTGAAATGCAAATCTCGTCTATCACATTTGGCTAATGTGATATACGCCATGGCGCGAGGCAGCAGCCACCAGCCCCAGTCTCTGCATGCAGCAGCAGTAAAAACAAAGCAGAAAAAAAAAAAAGAAAACAGGGAAAAAGTGCTGAAAGATTTTCCGCAAAGAAGGAAAGCCATGAAGAGCGCTCGATTAGATGGAATCCTATTCCAAAAGAGATGTATCTTATGGAATAATGAGTTCGAACAAATGCCTCAGTTGCGCTATTGTGTGCTGTGCTGTTGAAAGTTTAATTGTAATCAGATTTGCTGTTTGTTGTTTGTTGGATTAGGCAGCAATAGCATCAGGCCTTTGGGCCTCTTCTTAAACACACTTGGGGTGCTTTGCATCGCATCTATGTAAAACAAAAGGAATTTCTGTTCAATTTTTATAAGATGATCACGAATGAAATTAGTGTCTGTTGCTGCATTCATTGAAATATGCACGAGTAGGTATGCCCAGCGAAGAGAAATTAGTGTAAAATGCTAGAGAGATGGGTTTTTGTCTTTGTGGCATATGAGGAGCCAAGTGACCTGTAGACCTATTGTTGTTGCAAGAATTTATGGATTTCTATTAAAAAAGAAAAAAATTGCACAATTAATGCATGTACTTCCGTGTTTGTCTAGGGTAAATTAGTTTCATGTAACCATTGGTATGCATATGTCTGAGTACAGCACCGTGATTTAATTTTTCCATTAACATGGTTGTTTGAACGTAGCTTTGAGTCATCGAAGGCTTTGGAAAGAAGAAAATTGGAATAAAATTGAAGGAAGGAAGATTGTCTTTCGAAGTGTAAATTGTTATTTCTGACAGCTGTCAAGTAAAAACAATAGGTTCCGTGGAAAATGGTGACAACAATGGAGGCAACTTCGCGCGTATGTATCGTTAAAGTTATCCTGGTTTTAGTTTTCATAAAGGACCTTTGTGATATGAGCGAGAACATTGCTGTTGTGAAAAACTAATTTTCACATTTTAAACATACAACTGTCATTCTTTGACAACTGTCAAGTTCGAAGTATGCAGTGCAAGAAATTTGTGAGTTATGAGCTATAACTAGGCATACAAATTGTGAATGCTAAAAAGTTCACATTTTGCTTGGACGTTAAAGTCAGTTTAAAGACGAGGTTAGTAGTGTTTGGTCTTTAGAAGTTAAAGTGGAAAAATTTATAAAGCAGAGGACACATAAAACCCATGGACAATGCTATACGTTCGCTGATTTCGTACTAGAAATACTGGCAAGGGACGCTAATTCATTTTAAGAAAGTCATATTGTCGTGTCTGGGAAGCCGAAAGTAATTCTTGGGCAATCCTTCTCTTCAGTTCAGTATAGTTGTCTTTGGCCCTTACCATCACGATAAATCGGTTGACCTACTGAACATAACTGGCCGATTTTTTTACTTAAAAGCGAGAAACCTTACTTGGATGTTGCCTGCGTTCAGTAGGATGGTGCTAGAAGCCATACAAGTCATGAAACTAAGCGCTACATATTGCATTCCGAGGACTTCAATTGTGCCTTCAAATTTTACAAGTTTTTACTTTAACAGCTCAAATTTAATATCAATCAAATCCTTATTGTCAAAGCAGCGTTTTCTAACAATCAACGATAAGAATATAGGCCAAAGCAAACAACCCTATGGGACACTTGGATATGAATCGATTGTAACGTGTGCTGTGTGGCTTGTGGCACCATCCTGTTGAAACCAAGTCCATATCTTCCAATTCGGGTTTCCCTCAGCGTCTGCGTTAGTAGATATCGTTCTACAGGCGTTTAGTTTAGTTAAGTTGAGTTAGTTAGATATCTCTTTCTATTGTAAATAGGAATCTGCACAAGAAGGCTTGCTAAACTTGTCCAGGCGAAGGTTCCATGGATTACCTTGTAGTTCTTGATCTTTCCAATGCAGACACAGATTGAAATAATATAATTGTTTTCCCGGAAGCCAGTCACCAATGAATGCTCCTCATAATGGGATATCTATTCAAAAGGGCACATAACAAGCACACATTCATTAACATTTAACTCCACTACATCATTCCCTAACTACCCTCCACCCACAAGTCCATTAATTCGAATAAAAACCTAAACACGTACCCACATTTCCTGGAGAAAAATTGCAGGGCATTCGCCCTTAGGACACAACCCACAATATATATTTATTAAAATAAATCACTAGACAAAGTTAATGACATCAAATGACAGTCATTACGAAGCAATAATAAATTGCAAGAGCCCATTCCAGGCAGTCATCTACACATCAACACATCATCTCCCTGATAATTTCTGTGTTCTCCTTTAGTTTAATGAAATACTTCCGCGCTCATTTTTCTCATCATCGAAAGGAGTAGGGCTTGAGTTGGGCTAGGATGCCCACTTGCCATCATTAACAACGTTAGTTCAATATCCATTTATGTACTTTCCGCACCCTCCCAGCAACATGATGCAGCAACATTGACTAATGACGAGATGTTATCTCAACATTCGTCCAGAGTGGATATTTAACGCCGCCTGTGACTCCCCATGGCGAATGGATGATGATAAATGGCTTAGACTAGGTGCAAAACTGTATCTACGTTTATATCTAATAGAAAGCTACTTGTCTATCTGATTGGTGGTTTCGTTTTCCTTTCGTTCTAAAAGGAAAATATTTGTCACACAATTCGAATCGAATAACTTTCATTGCATTGATGTTGGCGGTTCGTTTGTATCGCATGGATGACAGCGATCGGCACGCTACAATTATTTAATCATAATCATCACACAGCATACGGTCCCTACCGTAGTGTCATCGTCATAGTATCTATCTATCTCACTGGTGATCAATGTGAAACTGCTGAAGAAGAAGAAGAAGCGTAATACCGACGAAAGTGAAACAGTGAAACCATGTGTGAAAAATGCGCCTACAGATTTTTACAATGGCCTTTCTTTTAAAATCAAATTAATTGGCCTTGGGTCTAGATTGATCGTTGGATGGTTGAAGTTTCCCGCAATGTGTCGCTGTCGTCGTCGTCATCTGTCGGTTGGTTGCACGATAATTAATTCCCAACACTAATTAGTTCTCAGTTAACGAAAGTAACAAATCATTTCATTATGAGCTTGTGGTTTTTTTTTTTCTTAATTTTTTTGTCAATATTTTTACGTTTTTTTTATTTCTGTCTGTCTGACGTTGGTTTTACTTTCTATTGAACTTTCTCATGCATTAGACACTGCAGCAGCACTTGATGTATTTGAAGTTGAGGTGCTGAAGAAATTTGTTACAATTAGGATTTTATTTTTGTTTGCTCGAAAGAGTTGGCCCAGATTTGTTAGATACGCGCGTTTTTGGGGCAACCATTATTCTTCACTTGAATTTGTGTATTGTATGGCTGTGGCTGGGTACGAACAGTTTAACTGCGATCAATGAAGATGATCATTCATCGTGTAGTGGCAGAAGTAAAATTGAGTGTTTTGATAGCTGTTTTGATGGAAACTCTGTGTAAACAGAAAGGTGTTGTGCTTTTCACTTTTTTTTTCTTACTTTTTTTGCGGCACCAGCTATTCAAATATGACGACTGACATAGTTTTGTTTTTAATGTTGGTATGTTGTACTCATTAACTTCTAAGGGAGTCTATATTAACTTTAACAGCAACTGACTGTTGGGCTATAAAATTTAGTTCGATGGAGAAATAGGTCAAAGAGATGGAGGAATAATTTCTGAAATGGGAAAGCGGAAAGTAGTAAAAATTCTGGAATATTGCCAAAAAGTTCATGAAGCATTGAAGGTTCTAAGAATTTTTTTTTTCTTTAAGATAATGTTATTTGGCCCACTAAATTTAAGAGGAGAGGAATACTTACTCAGACAGTTGGAGCATGTGAAAGTACAGGAAGGCGACTCTATTTAACGAACAGAACGTTTTTGACATACACTCCACTTATTGCTGTCATTATTTAGTTGACAAAATTTTTGGTTTATTGATTTCCCAATTCACTAAATGTATGCAGCGCTGCGTTCAGAATATTTGTGTACTCTCGATATGCAAACATTCTGTGTTTTTCTGCATGCTTTTAACGAATTTGGATTGAAAAAAAGCTCAAAAAGATTTAAAGGAGCGCCATGGGTTTGAGATCCGCACACAATTTGTCTGTTACTTACTTTTACTTATGTCTTGTATCCCCTTGTGGGTCCTAGGGCCTCTACAAAGCCTACGCGCGATTGTGCGATTTCTGGAAATGTGCCTCAGCTCTCCTCAACTCTTTCCCAGTTGCCGTGCTTCCTTCTCGACGGTTCTTTTCCAATACTTTTCGGACCGCTGCGTATCCTGCCATCTTGAGTAAGTGGGTTCCATCCTTATAGCAGCACGGATTCAACGTTGGAACGGAACAGTCGTAGCTTGGTGTTTAAGTTAATTTCATTACTTCGCCAAATTTTGCTTTACCTATTCTGCTGGCTACATCCAGTTCGGTTACGCCATCTCTCAACCGTTTCTCCAGCAATGCATACATGAGTTGATGAGTTCGGTCGTAGGCTGATAATTTTTTATTTTGCCGAGTTACTTTTCAGCCCAACGACGACTGCTTCCCTCTCCATATTTGCTGTCATTTGGTGACGGTCAATTATTCTGTGAGATAGAAGGCATACATCATCGGCGTAGTCGAGGTGCCTGAGTTCAGATGTAAGAGTCTATCGAATTCCTCCATTTCCTGTTGATAAGACCGCATTCAGCACATCGCTAATCAGAAAAAAAAAAACAGTATTGGTGAAAGGATGCATCCTTGTCGAACCCCACTTTGGATCTTGTATTCCTTTAGACAGCCTTCCTCTGTGCAAGACGTGAGATGTGGAACCATCATATGTAGCCTTGATAATTGCTATTAATTTATCAGCACGCCAAATAAATTTCCGATTGACACTATCAAACGCCTTTTCAAAATCGATGAACAGCAGGTGAAGTGGTGATCGACATTCAACACACTGCTCGATGATGATCCTCAAGGTATTGATCTCGTCGACACAGGAGGATCCAGATCGGAAACCTGCTTGTGTTCTTTGATTCACTCCAGGATCATTCTAGCTATTATCTGGCCACAGCAGGTAGAACGCAGATACCTCTCCAGTTTTCGCAATGCATTAGATTGTCTTTTTTAGGGAGCTTGACGATCATTCCCTTCTTTCACTCATCCGGAAAACTCTCGGTTTCCCATGTTCTCCCGACAAGTGGGAACAGTAGCTCTGCCGATGCTATTGGCGCAGCTTGATAAAGTTCTGCGGGTATGTCATCAAGTCCTACCGCCTTGTCTGTTACTGCAAAATGAATTCTGCACCTTAATTTTGACAGGGCTCTCTGCTGCTCTGAAAGTAAGAATAACGAAGAGGATGACCAATTTAGGTTAGATAAAATTGAGGTGGTGTCTGCTTGCAGTCTCGATTAGAATCCCACGGTTTCATTGTGCTCACAGGTGTGGTAGAGAGACTTCTCCAATGGATGGGTGCCCGGCTCTGCTGAGGTTTAAACATTTACAAATAAACGTGGGACTGCTTCTTATTCTACTTGGATAGACTGTCAGTCTATCTATAAAGATAAGTTTAAGTGGTCTGTTAACTAGCTAACTAATCGGCAACTCTATTGTCGTGGAAGTTCATTTATGAATATATCCTGGGCTTCAGTAGAGCGTGATATTATACTTCAAGCTTAGGCTTTTGAGTTCATCTTGGCTTTGATTGTAATGGATGTGATGGCTGGCGGACTGTCCTTATACATAGAACCTCCCTCTTCTACTACAATTCTTGTTTTTGCGACTAACTATTCTACTAACTGGAAAGCTCCTTACATCTAGTGTCGCCACTGTATAATTTTCAGTGTTACCACTCTCGGATTTTTTTCTCATTCTCTTTTTCTCTCTTTCGACTTGATACACAAGTAAGTTTTCTGCCATCCGGGACAGTTTGGTCTTTGTTGGATGTTCGTTTTTTTTAGTCGCTTCGAATATGTAGGCTGCGATTCCGAGATCCTCTTGGCTGCGTACCTTGGCTTTTTGACCTGCATGGTCATTCAGCTTGTAGAGTTCGTGATTGTATGTATCTTCTCCTGAATTTTTAAAGTCAACAAATAGATTTAGAGTTTCGACTTGATATTCGTTGGCCTTTTCCAGAATCTGTCTTAGTGTGGGCAATATGTTTCATAGGATCTTTTCATTCGTAGGTCACATTAAGCAGCGATATGCTTTGGTCGTTCGTACAAGACATAGAACAACGTTTTTCAATATGTGGCGTAAAAAAAACATGCAAGACACTGTTGCACGGTGCTCGCTTTACAATTAAGACGTGTTTTTCTTAGGCACTTGTGTCACGCCTCATAAATTCAATCAAATTGTTCATTTAGCCTTTCACGTTCAAATAAATAATTAAGTACAACCAAAGAATGCTAACTTTGTGTTTACAGCCACCTCCTTATGATCTCAATACATTGACAGTGCCACCCAAAGAGACAAAAAAGTGTTTAAACTGTCACTAATTCTTCATGCCAATCGAAGCATTTTGTTTTCTAATTCTTCGAAACAAAAGACCGTCAAATTTACGCCCACAAAACTAAACAGAAAACACGTGTTAAGTACTTTATTCACCTGAAAGTACCACAAGTACTTGGCATTGAAAATATTTCTGTTCTCAGCAGATTCATTCATCCCGACAAGTTATATTCAAAAAGCAGAAAATGTTCGTCATTTGCCGTGAAAAGCTGTACAGAGTGACCCCTAAACACCATTCAATATCATCAGCACTCACACTCAGGGTTTTCAAAACAAAATACTAGATGAATTTACTAGACTAATATTTGTTTATAATTAAGTTATACAAAAGATAGCAAATTGCAAATCCATTGCTTTGTGTCTGTTGGTCACCCTGTGTCGGTTTTTTATTTCCAACAAATTTCATTAAGTAACCACCTACCGACAAGATGATCAGGTGCCAACATGTTGATTCACCTCATTAGTACGAGATAAATTTCTCTTCAAATAGCATACTCGCCGGGTATAATTCAATGGAAATTTTGGCGAAATTTCGTAATGTTTTTGTTTATATTTATTTTGCGTACGTAAATGCTTCTAACCGGTGGAAAATGTTAAATCAATCAAACAGCCAACTCACCTAAAATTAAAAATAGAAAAAATATTTTTAAAATAACTGAAAAATAACTTAGGTGCTAAAATATATTTTTAAGTAACTGGAACATCTGTTTAGTTTTACAGAAAAAAAAATAAACATCTGCTTCCGTGCAGCGTATGGAGTTTTATGGGTTTACAGTGTCGGTTCTGGACAAAAGGACTATAAGAAGCTGTAAAACATTAATTAAAGAAAATTCAACACTGTTGATGGGTTTGAGAAGTCAAAATTTGATAAATTCATCTTTGGAAATATCATACACACAAATGGTATGTGCAATGTGTTGCATTCTATTGAAGGCCTGTCACATTTAAGTGGGTCAAAGAGAGCAATTCCAAGACTTATTGATTGTTCAAAAATTGAGTGCTAGAAGTTATTTTATTGAATGCACCGAGATACAGGCATCATAAATATTTCTTCACTTGGTAGGGGGATTGATATGAATTTTTCTTTTTTATGGAAGTCAGTAAATGAAAAAAAGGAAATGGCTGAGTGAATGTACATAGTTCAAGAAAATGCATTAAATTAATTTTCAGCGCTGAAAAGGATGTATTAATATTCATGTGCCTGACGTTTTGGGTGTGGCGAAGGATTGAAGGGCTCAACATTGGGAATGTTTGGTTTTGGTCTAATTGGCGAAGAGATTGCCAAGAGATTGATTCGCTTTAAACCGGCGCAATTACTTTACACTACTCGATCCTCGAGGAAAGAAGCCGAAGATCTTGGCTTCAAAAAGGTATAATTTGACGACTTACTGAAGAACTCTGATTTTATAGTGGTCTGTTGTGCGTTGACACCCCCCAAACCACTGGCATCTTCAACAAGGAAGCTTTTGGTAAAATTAAATCAAACACAATTTTCATAAGTTCAGCCCGTGGAGGGGTTGTAGATCAACTGGTTTTAGTCGAGCGGTACAAAATAAACGTATTTTAGCCGTTGGACTAGATGTAACTACTCCAGAACCTTTGCCATTGGATGATCCACTCCTTAAGCTCGACAACGCTGTGATATTGCCTCACATTGGCAGCGCTGATACGGATACCAGGATTGAGATGTCGCATATATAACTTAGCCGGCTTAAAAGGAGGAGACATGATTTCATAGGCTTAGATGATGTTTTGGAACATCCAGATAATCAGAGAAAACTGAAATCTTGAATGTCATTTAATGAAAGGTTTGGCATTCAAGTCACAACCATATTCGTTCAATCTTTACAGCAACAAATTTCAATGATTCACTCAGAAAGTATTCAGTGTACTTTAATACGACGGCAAAAAAAAAAAAAAAAATAGTGTGAATTATAAACGAATGCAAAAACTACATACAATTTTTTCCAGTCAATTTGGACTTTCTCTGAATGCCTTAGTATATGTATTTTTAGGTTATACCAGTTACTGGAATCAGGAAGTATTTGCTGGGCGCAAAGTCTGCAGTCTATTCTTATTGATAGCTACGTTTCTATCAAGGCTATTACATTTCAAACATCTTTCATCAAAGCATCTTTCAAACTTGTGCAAGAGGAAAGGAACTCACTCCTCTGCATCATTGGCATCTGGCAGCAATATAGAGAAGAACGAGTGAACTGATGAACTAGCGAGACGGTGTTTTGTTTGGAGGCGGCAAAACGTTGCTCTAAAAGAATGACAGGTTGTGCGGATGTTTTCAAGTAATATGTCATAGAAACCATAACTTACGAAATCCTGTAGATTTAGCTAGACGTGTGGCGATTAGTAGTGCCTTATTGCTATCAAGTCAGAAATGGCTTAGCAGTTCCTATCCATGTGTTCAACTTATGGCAGGACTAGGCAGATGGTACAGATCAAATAAACCTTTCTTTGACAACCCTAGGGCAGTAGTTAGAGAAATGTGTTGGGGAAAATTATCAGCTTGCTGAGTAGATTTAAAGAATTTGTTGATTTAATAACAGCTTATGTCTTTTTTTTCTCATCTCGACTTTGCAACCCATAATCATTATTGCTGCTACTACTGCAGAAATCAAAGCATACATACACCTTTGGACTTCCATGCGCAACATCATACCGGTGAATGCTAACTGTGAACTGTGATTATTTCATCGACAAAACATCTAACGCTTAGACCCAATTACTGCTACTACCTGTCGCAAAGTACTCCTACCTGCTCGTTCATCAGACTTTCTCCTGCTGTTCTGCGTATTGCAATTGTGAAATATTTAAATATGGTGCATGATCACTTCAATATGTGAAGTATTCGCAAAAAGTGATTGCGATCACAGTGAATAAATCACCGTTTTTCATAAATAAATAGAAGTCCATGCTTTATCGCAGAACCAATCTCAGTGATACATTGAAGTATGTGACTGCTGACATCATTCCTCCAAAAGTTTTACACTCGCATCAGCTACACTTTTTTATTGCACTCTTTAACTGCCATCCATCTCAATTCGCTGAAATAACAACTCGGACAATGATACTTTTGCCACAAGCCATAAATTAGTTCAATGCATCACTTTGCATTAAAATTGTCACACCTATTCATTTGGACTAATCATCTCGGATGTACTCATTTCCAATGAAGTCATCAAACATTAACTGTTCTTACTAAGTAAAATGGCATTCTTCAATATTTATGTATACCCTATCTAGCGTCACCATCTCCAGAGCTCCGTTTATTGATCTTTAAGCCATAAACACGAACTTGAAGTTGTCAATGCATTCATCCATCTTCTCCCCCAAAAACAAGTTCCCATCAGATTATGTTTTAAACTTGTTAAAAAAAAGTATCTTTAGATGCCAAAACCCGAATGCGAATCACATGCTTCTGACGCCAGCACAAAAACCAAAAAAACAATAAAACTACCATAAACAAATTGACAAACAAGCGGTTTTTTTTTTTTGTTTACTCATATCAATTGCTACTTTGCACGCGACTGCTAATAATCTCTGTTTTCGCTCTGAAGACTATTCAAACGCTCGCGCCAGCTCCATGTTTGGCGGCTGAACAACCCGCCAAAAGAAGAAAAAACCCGAAATATGCAAATAGATATGATTCGCACGTAGGCGTCAAAATTAACTGCTTACTACGGAGCCTGAAGATTAGCTATTTACGGGATTCTGTTTAAGTGAGATACTTGAGTGGAAAATTGCAGATACATTTACACATTTTGCTTGCAAAAAAAAAAAACTCAGTTAAGACTAAAGAGCAGACATTTGCAATATTCTTCCCTCCATTCATCAGACAAGTGTATGATTGCGGTTTTATAAAGAAGGAAAGAGTATCATAAACAATTTATAAACGTACGAGAACAGAAATACAAAAAAAAGAAGGAAAAATACTTCAATAAACGCATCGCGTTGTGCGGTAGAACGAAGAAGGGAATCGAGCACGTTTCTCAAGGACGAAAAGAAAATGCAGCAAGCACTTTGTTATGTGAATGAGTTTGCGAATGAGAATGGAAAATGTTATCGTTAACGCCATACTAGGGGTTGAAAGAATACATAAGTTAAAAAATAAATGAAAGAAATATGTCTGAAATGGGTTCTTCCTTTCTCCTTCTTCTTCTTGTTTCCACACCTTCTCTTTTGTCTAGCTGTCAAAATTAAGTCTCTGAATTTATTAGCTAATGGATGAACTTTTCTCTTCGATATTGCATTTTGAACTATGTGCTTCTAAAATTAGTGGACACTCTTTATCATAAAACAACACCCACCTAAGGCTAGAACCTATGTCAAAAAGTAGTATCAAATGGCGCCATCTGTCCCTGATAATTCGAAATATTCTTGCGATCGCATCTTTAGGTGTGTTCATCGAATGACATTCGTAAAATCAAATGTTAAATGCTTTCATTCCTTTGACAGGTGTCAAGTAAGAGAGTATTAAGAAAACCATGGAATCTACTACTAAATGTTATAGTAGTTTTTTTCAAAGGAAATCTGCTTCAGCGCCGATACACTAGTGATCGAATTTTTGGAAGCGAAATGCGACAAAAAATTATGCATAATTTCACAGTCGAACCTCTTCTAGGTCCTTCACTATCTGGGAGCATTCTTTCTTTAATCTACTCAGCAGATCCCATCTTACACACACATAATTTGAAGAAATTTCTTTCAAACGCAACTCCTTATCTGAACAGAACTTCCCTCCGGATGAAGGAATGAGTTCTTCACCCTATTTCAGTTTAATCGCATCAAACAAACGATTATGCGTTTTATAGCGAATCAACTATAAAAAAGACTGCTGCGCAGAAGAGTGGCAAACGGAAGAGGGATTTTTATTTTTTTTATCAAAACTTCATATGCATACAAAGAAGAGAAAAAAAGGAATCACTCCACTCGTTGGATGGAACCCCCTTTGCACATAAATTTGCTGTACACACATTAAATTGTATCTAACCCATAGATGTCATAAAATTGGACAGATCTCTGTGAGTGATTTAACTCGTGACACCCCTCTTATTTTGGTTCTGGACAGCACCCATAGATGCTTGATTTACAATATTTCGATGGGCATAACCGAAAGGAAAAACCACAGCAATAACATGGACAATCCATCTCCTCTTCCTCGGGGATAATCGTTAATTTGAATAGATTGCCAGAAGGGCAAAAATGAATGAATAACTGAGTGCGTGTCTTTAACACAGACCATAGAATGGGAGCATACTTAAACGAGAAGAATCTCATCCTCTTGGGTATAAAGGAGAAAGATTCTCATCTACACTCTTGTAGTAGACACTGTCTGTCTGTCTGTGCGCCAGATAATTTGCAATTTTCTATATAATTTTTTTTTTTTTTTTTTTCCCAGCCGCCGGTCATCATGACTTGAGAATTGCATCTCGTGTTTCCAACGACTAGATAGATACATAGTTGGGCTGGCGGAATGGATATTTTTATGAGCATGTTCAATATAATTTCCGTCCATTTAGACATGAAATGTATTCGATTGAATAGCATGGCATAATTATGTAGGTACGATAGAATCATTGGGGCGTCTAGTGATTTGTTGTGCATCGCGCATTAGGGCAGTGATTTGCACGTTAATTTTGACTTAAATGAGAAGAAAGTAGACGGGCAGTTTTAGGTCATCATAGGAGATAAAGAATCCTTAGGTATAATCTATTATAAGTATCTTTGTGTAGTAAATCGCGTGGTTTCTCTCTGACTTGCGTGCTTCAACCAATCCATAAGGATTTTTAAGTCAAATTTCAACGACTTTCGAACTCTATTGGGACTTCGTAAAACTTACCATTAACACCTCTAAAAACCCAAGTAGTGTATATTATATGTGTATAAATTATTAGTTTCGTTAGGTATTGAAAGATACATATGTATATCCGAAAGCCCACGCTATTTTTTTTGTGGAAGTTTACGATCAGTTGACACTAGCTCTACGGTGGCATTTTATTTGCCAACAGGGCGAGTTGTATCTTATTTATGAACAGCGGCAGTCGGTAACTTAAGAGTTAATTTATACATTTCCACTTGGTTGAATATTTTTGCAGTGGAGTGCTTTATGCCACAATATTTATAACGATTCGGTTCTTGTCAATCAATCAAAAAGTAACCTGTGAAACACTGAGTCTCATGACGTTTTAAAGTGACTTATCTTATGTAACGATCTGTCGTATATTATATAGCTTTTCAAGCCCTTCCAATCGTGCGAATTCGTAACACGGACAACACATATGTTTGCGAGAAGCTAGTACTCTCTTTTGTGGCTTAATTCGTTTTAATAAGATTCGCTGGTTAAGACGAGTGACATATTTGACAGAATTTACGTCAATAAATGTCAGTAAATGACAATTTCGTGTAAAAGGTCTTCTATTTGTCTTTCACAGCTCATTAGGACTTGGACGATATCGAGTAAACAGCTTTTTATTTGTTTGCTCCAACTTTTAAGGATTTAACCGAGTGACATATTTGCCAGAATTTACGTCAATAAATGTCACTAAATGACAATTTCGTGTAAAAGGTCTTCTATTTGTCTTTCACAGCTCGTTAGGACTTAGACGATATCGAGTGAACAGCCTTTTATTCGTTTGCTCCAGCTTATAAGGATTTAGACGAGTGACATATTTGCCAGAATTAACGTCAGTAAATGTCAGTAAAAGGTGTTCTCTATCGTCAATAAGATACCACACTATCCTCAGGGCCTCAACAACGAATTCACAATTCAAAATGACAGTTTATGCACAGTGCATCATCACTTGTCTCCAGAGAGAACCAAGAAGCAAGAAGCATGAAGATCTGAGAATAGCCTTGTTGCCGGGAAATTTAGGTCCCACGAGGCTTTTGTTTGGAACTTAGCCCCGGGTTCTTATTTATTAGGTAGCAACGTCACACGTAGTACGTTCCAGATTTAATTGTTCTCTCAAAGAACATAACGGACTTTTCCCAATAACTAAGGTAACATGAGTATCTCAGGTCATTTGGGGATGGATTTTTTTAGGGTCCATTGAAGCGAAAAGGTAAAATTGCCGCACGTGTACTTCGTTAAGTTGGTACTTTATACATAATTGATGATTACAACACGAAACGCACGTTCTCCAACCCTTTCCATGGTGTTTTCTATTTCATATATAAGAATCTGATGCAAATCGATAATAATGCTAAAAATACCATGTCTGCCACCCACTTGAGAAATGTCTTTTCTTTTTCATTTTCTTTTTCTTTTTCTACTGAAAGAAAACTTCACTTCAGTCTGTACCTGACTGAAGAATCCAGACGACATAATCTTATAAGAACGAAGGGGGGATACAAATGTCGTCTCCCACTCAAGCGGAAACTGCAAGGGAGCATAAATATTGCTGCCATACATATTATATAGTTTGATCCTTTTTAGTGGATTATCCCCTTCTCGAGTATAAGTGCCGATGGCTTCTAGTAATTCTCACTCGTTTGAAATTCGAGAGCATATCCGCCGGATGACATTATCAACCTCCATCATTATCATCTATCTCTCAAGTGATTTTTCGAGTAAAAAAATAAAACTTAGTCGAAGAAAGCCAAACCCCCAAAATAGAAACCATTTCTCCTCCTGTGCTTGTGCTTTGTCACTCAATATTCTTTGAAAGAAGACGATTGAAATGACGAACCTGTCACTGTACAGGGAGGAGACTGGGGGGCGGCAGGGATTTTTATTTCTGTCTTTTACATGATTTTACCATTTCCGTGCGACACCGCCTGATGAATTAAAATTGCCTTGCGAAAAGACAATTCCGCACCACCATCACCATTCCTTGTAGGAAAGATACTTTGTGCAGCGGTACTATGTATGTCTTCGGCGACGACAACTGGCCTTGATATAGTTTCTGAACCCATAAAACTGGGGGATGAAACAAAAAGATAAATAGAAAGAAAAAAGAAAGAATAAAAACCAAAGCAGCCGACTTGTGCGCTTGTGGGGAACAACAAACAAGTTTAAGTTTTTTTTTTTTTTAAAAAGAATTTTGTGTGTGCATTAATAATTCTGCGGGAGTTTTGTGCGGAGGCGCGGTTCTGTTTACATTTAGAGATTCTTTTTTTAGAAAATTAAAATATTTAAGCCATTCCCCGTAGACAAGAAAAAAAAAAACCAAAAATCTGGTTTACTTTAATCAAGTTAATTACAAATGAATTATGTGTTCCTAATTGGCAGAGTTTGTTGAGCGTTTAATGGGGTTGTTTGTTTGTTATTTGTTTTGTATTGATTTTTAGGGCATAAAATACATCATTCGGTCAGGAAATTCATTTGAGCTACGTGGATGATGATCTGAAACGGAAATTGGAAAAATTCAATTTCTGGTTGAAGAGAACATCTTACAATCTGCTAAGGCATCCAACATTGAACGTTGTAGGGGTGGGCAAAATCGTTCTCCTAACTAAATGAATCGGATCTGCGTAAATCATAAAAAAGCTTGTTTCAGTTCTACTTTCTCTTGGATGGAAGTTTAAATTATTAGATGTGTTTCGCTATTTATTCAACCCTCTTTCTTCACATTTATTCTGATGGAGACAATAGAACCTTTAACTGATAAAATACAAAATGTGTCTGCTTCTTTAGTCCTGTTCATGAAGCATTTGTCCATCTCCAGTTCGTAATACCGAGTTACCTTTAGACCTCCCACCTAATGCTGATTGAAAAAAAAAACCCAAGGAGTTGCTTGTCTTAGTACTACTGGTGCACTGAGAACCTCTCCCACCGCAGCGCTCCAAACGATGCTCCACCTACTTTCAACTGGCTGGCTGTTCAGCAATAGACTAAGAAGTTCCAAACAATGGAAGAAACAGCATACTGGACATGCCAGAATACTATTAGTGCATCGCCATCTACTTGCCCACGGAACACAACTTCAACATGGGCTACAAATGCTTAATACCCAACAGAACAGAATGGACACAAGGGGATGTCCTTCACCATGAATCGCATCTTTTCAAAAGGTCTGGACATCCACCTCTCCTTCAGCCTTCCTAGCTACTGCAGCGTTTTCCAAGCGGAAGTCACCGCCATTCGTCAACCAGCTGACTGGCTGGCAGCTTATGTAGTATCAGTATCGGATATCCCTCGGATCCAGCATAATGATATCCAAGGCAGTGAGGACTGCCGCGTATCTCTGAACGAGATAGTTGGACAGTACAACCTCACCCTATGCTGGGTGCCGGGTTACTGTAACATACCAGGGATTTGTGAAGCCCGACGAGGCTCCTCAGGTATAAACAGTATAAACGGCGTCAACGTCCTATGCTAAATACCTTGTCCATGCCGATGCGGTGAGATAAGCCAACCGTCGTAGATCATTTCATAAACGTTTCTGAAACATTTCATAAACATTTAATACATGTTTCAGAAATTTTTCGCTCGGTCTGGACGCACCTTTAGAGTCGAAAAAATGTCTAATTGGCGCATCCTTTTTCTTCAAAGGATTACTGGTATTGCTGGTCCTCTTTAACGTATCGCCCCTAGAATGGGCTTCGAATGTGCATCTGCCTGTGAATATTAATAATTCTTCCGACGATAGGGGTGTATTCTTTTAATTTCCTCAATACGTATATTTCTACTTGACAGCTGTCAGTAAATGACAGTTCCATGTTCGAAAGGTACAAATCAGCTTAAAATTCAATTTGAAAAGCCATACTAGTTCAATACTGTGTCTACATTGATTCTAAAAAGTAGTAGATTGTGTAGTAGCCTTATTCGCTGAATAAATAGAAATAAACGATTTGAAACCTCAAAATACGAATTTAAATATCCAAATTCATCATCCAATGCATCTATCTGATAATTTTGAACCCAAAATTTTGGTTCCTCCTAT
Source organism: Chalcosyrphus nemorum (assembly GCA_949716465.1). Lineage (NCBI taxonomy): Eukaryota > Metazoa > Arthropoda > Insecta > Diptera > Syrphidae > Chalcosyrphus > Chalcosyrphus nemorum. Next base: position 13,918,064 of record OX454333.1, on the reverse strand, counting down.
TTCGGAACAGTAAAAAATTACTTTTTAGTACTATTGGTCTGAAGTTGTGTTGGTTTTCACCTAAAACAAACAGTGCTTCATGAACCGAATGCCATGCTTAAAAATATAAGAAACAAGACAACATTCAGCCGGCAAAGATAAAAACGAGATAAAACACGACACACATCGGCAAAATAAGATTACAAAAGAACTAAAGAAAATACCACGAGTTGCCTTAGAGAGCCAAAATCAAAAATTTTTGTGTTTTTGCTGTCCCAAAAGAATGTCGCCGCGAAAATGTCACTTATTTTTTTAGTCTCCTTCGGTTTTTGTTTATCGGTTTTTGGCAAGGTTGCCGGTGAGTGATAATTTTAATTTATTTTATTTTAATTTAATTTTTTTTGTCTTTCTACTGTGGTTTGTCTCTGTTTTTTTTTTGTGTTATATACCAGAAGCCAAGGTCAATGAAAAAAAAAAAAAAAAAGATACTAATGTACATAAGTATTACTATAGATTGTCGTGTAAATAAACAAATTAATTTAGTTTATCAAATTTAAAACCCAAAATAAACAGAGTTTTTTTTTGTTATTGTTGTTTTTAAGTGATGTGTACTACTCAGGCTACTCATGTGCTGCTCGGTGATGTATGCGATGCCTCTTCATGTCAAGTACTCGTACTTCCATGTTGTTGATTGCATTTTAAGTTTTAATTTTCTTTCGTACATGTGTTTTTTTTTGTTTTGTTTTTTTCGTAATGAAAATAGGGAAGTGGGTTAAAACAAGTGATACGGTTCAGTTTTTTTTTTTCGCTGCTTTATTGTTTACTGACATTTATGACAAAATATTTTATAGGCGTATAACAATATTTACATAACTTAGTTGAGTTGTGTCAGTTCAATGCAGTCAACGTCAAAGATGTGCAAACAAAATTTTTTAAAAAAAAGCTGTTTCAAAGGAATGGGATTATATTTTTTTAATTTTGAGCGATTTCATCATTGTTTTATAAATAAAGCCGTAAATAACCGAGTAGGGTAAACAAAAAGCAGGCCATAAATGTCGTGCACAGAATGTAAATCATGTTTCCTGGTGTTGGTCACAGGTGCAGCTGAAAGGACTACACTATTTTTGCGGCCCGAATTTAATCAAAACTGAGTAGGGACTCGAAAGGAGTAGGTTTATTTTCTTGAAGGAACTGAGTGACGGGTGCCTTAAATCCTCTGATGTCAGATCGGGCAATCTGTTTCCAATTCTGAAGATCATGTTTTCTAGCATCCGTGACAGATTGGTCTTTGTATAGGAGGAAGTTCGGTTTCGAACCTGCGACTTGAAGATCAGCACTATAATCTAACCCCTGCTTATGTTTTCGAAGTGTGTTGGTTCTTTAGACTACAACCAAATCATCGTAGTACCTATGGGAGTCTTTGGTTGTACCTTCTACTCCATAAGCTCTGCTTCCATATGGAACATAGTATTTGACGAAGTATGTTTGGTTCTACTGGATTGGACCAGTATCGCAACAATCAAGTTTGTAATGTAGTGCTTGCTTTATCTCGTCGTGGTGGTCCCCGGGCAACTACATATAAATCCTTAGACATGTACACCAAAATTGTAATTGCGAGTTTGTCTAGGGTCTTATGTCTAGACTAGGTAACCTGGGCCAGCAATCCGCGTTACTTAAAAAACCTTAAAGCTACGGAAACCGACACAATGCCTGATAACACGTTGACGATCGTTAACTATCGTACCCAGATAAAGATTGGTTTCTGGAATGTGAAGACGCCCCTTGACTCTCAGAGTGAAGGACGCCAGAACGCCAGATTCCTTCAACTAGAGCATGAGTTCATGCGATATAAGGTGGACATATTCGGAGTAAGCAAGATAAGATGGTTAGATGCAACGCGTAACACTGTACTACTCTACTCCGGAAGACCAACCGGAAGCCGCCGAGGATATGGAGTTAGACTGCTGTTAACACCAACAGCACGCAGAGGCCTAATTTCCTGGCAGTCGCACGGTGACTGGATTTTAACGGCTAGATTCCGGACGAGAGTACTTCGCGTCACCATTATACAGTGTTACGAAAGAAAAGGAGACCTTCTACAACCAGTTGGGAGCTGTTTATAAGTAAGTTTGTCTTGACTGTGCCCTATATTTGCTGTTCTCTTACTTATCGTCGAGCACTCGGTTCTATAAGGCAAAACTGGCAAGATCAACTTTGTGAGAACATTAATTTGTCTGTCGAGTTTGGAGTTTTGAACCCAGTTGTTTTGCCATTTGCGATTTTCACCTTTGGATATCAAAAGGATATCATTTGTGTTGTTGAGTGCCTATTAGCTGCTTCAACGGGACATTAAAGAAGTGACAGCGCATCTCCTTGTTAACATAAATTTATCTAATTATTCTACTCCTGTCGGGCAATATTGAGGCTTTTAGATTTGTTACTGCAATTTTATGGGGCTGCAGTCACGGTAGTTCCGGCTAAGTCAAATTATTCGCTGCATACTCTCCTGTTTCTAACTTCGCCTTTACGTGTTCTCCCAGCAACATCACGATCTTATCCTTTTGATAACCGAGCGAATTTCATTTTTGAAACAAATACCGGTCTAAGGACTGTAGACTTGCTAAAATATCCTACCAGTTTATTTAATTACATATCAATACCCTGCACTTACTTCACCCTCTTCACTTACTTACCGCACGCCATTTGGACTACGTGTATAAACCAATGACTATTTCCGTGGCGAGATCGCAGCTGTCATTTGTACTGAGCGCGGCGAATTGGGTACGAGAAGTGTGTTTACACACAGTGTGCGATTGCTCCGTTTACATGTGGGGTACGATTCGGTGGTTTTAATTTTGCTGTTCGCTATAAAAGAAAAATATTGAAGTGTTGCTTTAAAGACATCGATGTCGATGTGAATTCTTCTGGAATCTACTCTATTGAATGATTCCGATACGCTCTCAGATCGCCCCTCCCTTTTCCTTCCAAAAATAGGGTACAAACCAAAACAAATCACATTTCTCCGTGTGTTTTTGTTTTCATTTAGTTTCCATGGAAATATGTTTTCATTCACGATTACGTGACCCGGGATTTAACTTTCCATTTCTATCGCCTCTATTTTTTTGCACTCCGTCCTTGTCCAGAGCTCCATATGTCAATAAGCCTGCAAAACACAAAAAAAAAAAAAAAAAATGCAGACACCCTTTGCTTGTAGGCAAAGATACATAAATATTTCGCGTTGGCAAATAAACGATTTCGACTATATATACCGCATCCGCCGACATCCAGGCTGTGGCAGGACTATGTGCACAGTACTCCTGTTAGAATGGCCCTATAGCAACAACATTGACCGCGACGCGACGAGGATTCAACATTTGGCTGGCAATTAAAATGCTTTTGATGTTTTTTTTTTTCGTTTTTCGTTGCAGTTTCTGATAGCCGGACATGCTAGAGGCGTAGACGGCAATGAAATTCCAATCGTGGTAATAATAAAAAGAAGGAGAAAAGTTTTTTTAGTTGCCTTTGCCTAAGAGCACTAAGTTGTGCCGGCTTAGACGGCTGTATCGCATGGATCGAGGAGGGCAATTATTTGGTACTTTATTTTTAATCGGCATCACTGTTCAGTGCAGTGTTAGTGCAGCACGTGCATACTGTAGCTTGGGGATTTCATACGACAGCGATGTCTGTCTGGATTGAAGTGATTTTTCATGCTACATATACTCCTATCGATAAATGGGAGTAGTAGGTCGATAGATTCTTTTTATCCGTCTGACAGTAACCACCAAAATTGTCACCGAAAATTTGAACCCAAACCCAATGGTCAACACCTTGCAAATTGACCACAGTTTTCCCTCTTCTTTGGTTACCCCCAATCTGATTGTTATGCAAAATGAACATCAACAACAAGGGGGAGACACTTTGTCCATTAATTAGTCCTGACCACAAAAATGCATACCCTTTTGGGAGCGTATTTCGCAAGCTGATGCCTTTACTCTGGCCATATTTTGAAAGTATAATTTAATTGTTAAGCACATAAGTGGGGTCCAGGACATGCATTCAGCGTATTGTAAGGGAATTCGAGGGGTTGTTTAACTTTGTTTCGTTTGAACGAGCTAATAATTTCGTTTTGGCATCCGCGGAGACCGTGTTATGCTGGTCATTAGATTTTGAAGCTCTTTATTGTGACGTTTTACTTGTTTAAAATTGTTGCTGAAGAGGGGATGTTGAGTGAAATTAGGCTGGACGTTGGTGGACGGAAATTGTGCGGAATGGAATTAATAGTGAAGGTTTGTGGACAGGGGTTAGCCACGGTAAAGGAGTGCGAAACACAGATTAATTTGCCTTCAGCCTGAAGGGCTATCAGGTATCAGCGCTTCAGGTGTACATACATATGTATTTATGTCAAACCCCCGACTCATGTGGAGTTGAACACCTGGATATGCGAGAGTACTGTGTAACCTTCATCAAACAAGTGATGATCTGTAAGGCAAGTAAGACAATTAAAATGTCTAAGTCGCCCTCAGAAGGAAGAATGGTGGAAGGGTTCTCCCTTTGGAACTCACAGCCTAATCCATTGACGGTTTGGCAGGTACTTTACATAAGCTACTTGCACATATTTTGAAGCTCAGGGCCTCAAGGACACGTCGACGAATGGCTTTGTGTCGAAGGCCTCTGTAAAAATGTCCAAAACTACATCAAGACTACGGAATGGAGATTTTTTTATTTGTTGTAGCTTCAGATGAGGTTAGATGGAAAGCATCTACTACTGATACCAGCTAAGGAATGAAAATCATAGATACAGTGTTCAGGAGCTATCAGGAGCTACATTTGGACTTGACGAAGAATAGTCGCAGCAGACCATTCCATCTTTCGTTTCTTGGCTCGAAACGTCAAGTATTGTACAAGAAATAAAAAGCAGAGCCAATATTGACCACCTTTGACCGAAGAATACTTCGTCAGTTCAGCCACGTCGAGTTAATGCACAACAACGCCCTAGCATGTGTTTGAATCTCAGTCTGTAGTTTAAAGACAGCAAAGGAGATTGATTGAATGATTGGTTTAAATACTAAACTCTCTCGGACGTGAGTATTTCACCTTCACAACTGAACCATGGAGGGGATAGAAGGTGGCCGTGTCTCTCGTTCAGTTCAGTAGCACATCTAGGCAAAGTCGCTGGCCACTTTCTCACTGAGTATAGCCTCTACGCTGAATCGCTGTCAATCTTAATTGATTAATCGATCCCGGCTTCCCAGAATATTTAAGGCTTTTTCAAGTCGAATTGACTGCCGACTGATTGGCTACTGTCTAATACAGTATCGGCTATTGTCGGATACATCAAAATACAGCCCATCAAATCTCTCACATCATGCGCTATCAGATTCAGAGCAGTTAAATGAAGTGATTCAGTGATGAAGCAGGATTCGGATTCTTAAGTTTCATGGGAACCAAGTTCAGTAACAGATCGTGACTTACAGAAACTCCCTGTGATTGTTCTATAATAAGATATCTGATGCATGTCCCTCCTTAGACCAAAAATACTTCCTCAAGATCATCATCTTCGTTATCTATCCCAATAAACTGCAGCCCTACCCTAATTTCAACTAAAAATACCATAACAAAACCACTCAAGGCTTTTCTTGTTAACCTAAATTGCGTGCTAAACTTAGTCCTTGACACAAACTCCTAATCACTGAGTTAAGTCACCATATATTTAGAGCCCTTATCACCGTTATTTCTTCGACATGTTCGTGTATCGGCGATAAGAAATTTATTTCCATTACTCTCTCCTCAACTGTGTCACCCGACGATAATAAATAAATTCAATTCAATTACTTTTCACTTTTTCCCTTATCGTTTTTGCAACGTCATTTCAATTCTAAACCATGAAGCTATAAACAAATTTATAGCTGAAACGTATTTATGTACAAAATAAAGGGAAAAATTGATTACATTTTTGTATGCCATACGCTCCCTGGGTTCCAGAAAAATAGTGATTTAACTCCTGCCCACAAGGCGTGATTCCTCCCATAAAATAACTTTTTTTTTTTATGCGAAAAATTTCACCCTCTTTCTGGCGAATGTACGGGCCCACCCTTTTGGCAAATGTGCAACCAGCCAAGCGGAAGGCTCCTTAAATATACATATTCATAATTTAAAAAGAAAAAAAAAATATGGCTTATGGCTCCCTTCCCCCAGGTTTGGAAGTCTTAAAGTGCACGCACTAATAAATTTAATTACGCCAAAGTGTTTACGGGCACGGTCTCTCCCACAGTCGTCTTCTTAGCCAATTTCTTTTGTTCCATCAAAAGGATTGTGGCAACAGTAAAAGAAACAAAAAACCAAAAGGAGAAGGTAATAAAACTAGAGTCCCTCTAAACACTCCTTTTTTTTTTTGTTGCCTTTAAATGCCGACTTATATGACCATATACTGGTTCGATCTTAGTTCAAGTCCGGGGGAGCCTCCGCATCCGCACTCTGCCAATGAGTTGTAGAATAATGACCGCAGTGCGCTATAAAAATGAATGTGGAACGTTCCCAACAACGCTCCGAGTTGTAAGGATATTTATCGCGAAATTTTTCCTTCCAATAAATTCCTTTTTGAAAAGACATTGTGCGCCTGGTGGTAGTCTAAAGCGCTCTGCTCTTTTCCTCTCTTGGACGCAATAAATCTTGAAAAAAATGATTGTAGAATCGATACCAAACGGAGAGTTGTAGAGTGCAGTGGACTTCTTAGTGCTGGAAGGAATAAAATTTGCATACCCCATGCCGTGGAAGATATGCGTGATAATTTTTGTTGCCAATTCCCTCTCTTGCAGATGGTATTCGCGGATGCGGTGGTATTTTGACAGTTGGCTTGACAGTAACAAGCATTAGCAAAGCAGTTGAAAGGCTCTTAATGTCGATTACAATGTTAAGGGAATGGTAATTTTGTTGTTGCATATATTGCTAAAGATAGAATCGTTCTAGGAGAGGGGCTTTTATCGATTGCCGATAAGCAGAGCCAGAACATATGTACTTTTCTAGGATCGGAAAAAGGTGTAAGTGCTGAACAAATCTTCCGAAAAGTAAAGGCAGGATTCGAATAATTTAATGCCTACAATCAAAAAAGATCCGCAAAAGGCCAAATTAGATGGACAAGTTCCTGAATAATCACTGTAGGGATTTCTTTGCTTATTCACGAAGTCTTGCGGATGGAAATGGAGCTTGTCTATGTGCCACGAAGAAATTTGTTTCTTCGTGATACTCTTGTTCATTACTGGTCAGTAGCGCAATCCATTAACTATGATGAAGAAATTTGGCCCCAAAAACTTGTTGTGGATCAAGAGGTTCCTAAGCCTCACACAGCCACGACCTTACGCCAAAAACAATCCAACATTTGAAGAGAGGACAACAGTGACGACTGCAGTATTGCGAGATGGGCTAACATAGGAATCATAACAGACCATCGCCTTCGATACTCCGACCTCAGCCTTAAAGTTAGAACATTCATTCTAGCAAGGTTCGAGAGAAGGGTCGTCAATGAATAAAGACGGGTTTAAAGCGGACGAAGCCGTGTGCTGATATGTCTTAACTTGCTTATTTGATTTACTTTTATAGGGAAAGTCTTCCTCGATAGAATCTGTTAAAATTTATTTAATTTTTTGTCCTAGAGGCCGCTAGACTCGTTAGCGACAAATCTGTCATCCCAGTGAAAAGGTATTCTAGCAGCTAGATTAGCAATGAGTTGGAAACGTACTCAATGGAAGCTTCTCACCAAATGAGGTTCCTAGCATATACAAATCTAAATTAGACAGACAACTTCGGTTCGTTTGACACATTCGCTCCCCCAAGCTAAAATCTGCTAGATTTTGCCGTTGTTGGTAATTGAATAACAAGCGGAAAAAAAATTGTTGCTCAATAGGAATGAAAAAGATAACATGATAAAATAATAGTTAGGTCTTGGTCACATGCTACTTCACATTTATTCACAAACATGGTAATTAGGCTCCTCCTATTTGCAGCGCTAAGGGGTCAGGAGAAGTTCGAGTTGACTGTCTAGTTTAGTTTGTCTATGGTTCCTAGGTCCTGTCAACCTCATTCTATGTAGGCCACTGGTTTCCAATTGAATTCGAATATTTTCATTTAGCTGTTTGAAAATTGATTTGCCAAAAGTGCTGTGAATGTCAGCCATCTTCGCAATTACTGACAGTTTAGCGATTTTTCCTTTTTTTTCAGGGTATGTTTGTTTTGTTGATTTTTATACTGCTGCTGGATTTAGTTCACCTGTGTAAAAGAATAGTTTTCACTTGACAGCTGTCAAAGAATGACGGCTTTCTATCCGAGAATGACAGCTTTTTGTTTGTAGGGTGAAACACTGCGCAAAAATTAACAGAAAATGCTTGACAGTATTCCCTGTCGTGGTGTCCATTATGTGGGCTGCTTTCACGCAGTTTAAAGGTCCATGTTGTGCCCAGTTAATAATGTGAAATTGGGTTATATTTTTTTAAAAATTGAGGCTCATTACAGTCGAATCCTTCTCCCTATTTTTCAACGTCAAACTTTGTCATTTATTTAATTTACCCAGTAGTATTCAGATTGCTGAACATATACCGAAGCTAATTGAGAACCAAATATCCTCTTAGTTTAATCAGATTAATTTTCTTCAAACAACAGACGTGCCGCCAATTTGCGACAAAAGAAAATAAAAACCCAAATGACAAATGACTTCAATGGTCGGCTATGAAACTTTTTGCACAAAAGTCTTCTCCTTATGGAACTGCTGAACATGTTAACCCCGATTCCAATTAAAACTGAACAAAAAGCCGACTCTCTTTGAATTTAACTAGCGAATTTGAAATTGAACTTCAACTCCAGCGTTTGCCACCCTCTCTTGCTTGCTGTCTCTATTGCTGTTAGTGCCCCAGAAACCCATTGCTCTTGTTGTAGTTGGAGATTTTTATCTCTATGGTCTATTGAAGAAGGAGAAACATTTTCACTAGATATGTATCTACTAGCCCGCACTGTCTGCACGTTCCTTGCTCTAGAGGCAATAATAACGTTTAACTGCATCTAGTAGAAGTCGAAAGCATATTCGAAAAAAAAGGAAAAACAATTACATGAAATCACGAACGGACCATTGAGTGTTCTTCATCTTTCCATCAGTCTTTGGGTGTATAAGCGCATAAAGATAGTTTATAGTTGAAATAAATTAAAAAAATAAAAATAAATAAAATTCAAAACAACAGCAACGACAATGAAAATTAATTTTGAAGTGCAAAAAACCGTAACAACGTGACGGACCCAGTCGTAGTCGGCTTGCAACAAACAGATACTCGTATCGTAGATGGACCATTTAAGCTGATTGTTTATATCGGGTAATTGAATTAAATGGCTACAAATTGTGGTCAACCGACGAGGTGGGGGAATGGGGCAAAAAACCCCTTGCATTGTATTGTAATGTCTTTCGTTTTGGATTTATAATTTGTATTTATGTGCCTTGATCTGGGTGATCACAAGGAAAGATTTGAAGATTTTTTTTTCTTAAGAAACACTAGTGGACGTGACAACAATGGTCACTAGAATTCTGAGTAATTTTGGTTTAATTTTGGGGTCTATGTGGTGTTTTTCAAGCTTGATGCAGTATTAAACGGTTTGTACGAAACGTTTGTTGTCACTAAACTTCGAATGCGAATGCTCTCCAAGTCGAAGGACTGAAGCATCGAAGTTCAATCGGTCTAAATCTCAAAAACATCTAGGCTAGGAGTGCCGGAGTACTCAGATTCAACTAGTCCATAGTACTAAAGGGTTTTCCAATAAGGACTTGACAATTTTGTTTTCAAATAATACGCAAACCATTTGAGATATTTCAAAAACATAATTATCGGCTTGAAGTACAATCAAAACATTAATGAATGGAACTCGACTTCGTTCTTATGGCCACCGCGGACACGTTTGCAGCGGTCGATTAGTTGGACCAAATTTTCAACGACTCTGCTATACATTTCGGCCGAAACGGCCGCTTTTTCGCGTTCAATGTTGGCTCTGAGCTCTTTCAACGTCGTTGGCTTGTTGGCATAAACCAATGACTTAACGTAGCCCCACAGAAAATAGTCCAGCGGAGTTAAATCGCACGAACAAGGCAGCCAATCGACTGGCCCATTTCTTGAGATAACAGGCTCACCATACTTACTCTTCAATAAATCGATTGTAACGTGTGCTGTGTGGCTTGTGGCACCATCCTGTTGAAACCACATGTCGTCCAAGTCCATATCTTCCAATTCGGGCCAAAAATAATCGGTAATCATGGCGCGATAACGCTGACCATTCACAGTAACGTGACGATCGTTATTGTCGACGAAAAAATGTTGCCCAATAACGCCGCTGGCATGCAAACGATCTGCACTGCAAAGTTAACTCTGGAAGTCGGTCATCACTGTCCCATAGTGGAATCCATTCAGTTAATGTTAGCTTATGACTTCAGTAAATGTCAGAAATTGTCAGTAAATATCCATTTCCTGTAAAAGGTCTTCTAAAGGTGGATTTTAATGAACCAATTGAGCATCATCATCCTGTGCGCATCTGCTCCAGAACCCAATCGGAGAACTTACGTTGCTTGGTCCATCGGCTTCAATTCTTGAGTCAGTTTGATCTTGTATGGTTGTAAACCAAGATCCTTACGCAAAATACGCCATAATGTGGTCTGAGGGATGCTCAATTCTTGAGAATGCCGCCGTGGAATTGACTGATTTGGATCGTTTTCTACGGACGCCTGAACGGCAGCGATATTTTCGACACTTTGACCAACCCGTTGTCTCACTGACACGGCAACATCACTCATCGAATATGTAGAGTCAGATTTTTGCACTAAACTTGTTATTGCCTGTCTAGTAGGGCGAGAATTACGACCTTAAAGTTGCGATCACCGACTCCGAATTTCGGTAGAAAATTTTTACAATTTTTAGACGTTGCTCTTTCGTGTACTTTACCATGATGAAAATGTTGAGTTTACTGAATAAATTGACAGTGACAGTTTGATGATTAGTGAAAGAGTGCGTTGACAAATTACATTCAAAGTTGTCAAGTCCCTCTTTTTACTTGTCAGTTGTACATTTTTCTTGTCATGCCTACTGTTGTTCAAAACTCGAAACTAGATTAGCAGGAAATCGTTTTTAATTATGAAAACAAATATTTGTTCCCACTTAAGGACCATTCTCAAATTGATTTGGAAATGTTTATGAATAAAATTTAAATTGATTTCCTTCTCTCTCTTCACAAACTACTACAAGTATTGTGCGTCTTTTTTGTATCGCTCAACCTGAAGTTTGTTAGAACCAAAAGGGGAGCCACATTCTATTCATTGTTACCTCACGCCCCGCCCTTCAACAGTAATTAAGGTTCAATTAATTGGAAATTTCCCGACTAAAGTTGGACTTCATTTACTGCCAGTCACCAGTCTGTACTCTGACAAATATCTATGGAATTTGCTCTGCTCTAGTCATGTCTTTTTTTCCTGTACTGTATCTGAGTATCTGAGTAAATTATTACGCAAAAAAACATGTTTCTTTAAATTGAGCTCGCCGCTGCTGCTGCTGCTGCCCTCGTGATAAGAGCACAAGCTGAGTTCAAAGTCAATATTTGAACATTTCACACCGACCGGCGACGGGGCGGCCCGGCAGTCAAAGTGACTTTATTAAAATTTTTCTTTCTGCTTTTTGTGACCAGGTTTCGTTTACTGTTAAGTTTTTTTATTTGCTTTTTCTGATGATATGACGTTTTTCTTTTTGCGTCCATCTAGTGTGCAAAAAAAAACAGAGCAAAAAAGAAAGGTACCTAGTTGTCGCAGCGCAAGTAGAGTGGAGAGCAGTGCAGACAGACAAGACACCCGCGTTATATTTCCATCATGGCGCTCTTGTTTAGGTGAAGGGGCGCTAAATAGGCGTAAATAAATATGTCTACTTATTTTTTTTTTTATTTTTTTGCATTCCATTCAAAGTATACACTATCGATTGCAGTATATTGTTTCCCCTTCAGGTGACATATGTGCTAAAAAAAAAAATGTGAGGACAATAAATTTTGTATGTTAAAACACGTTGATGTTGATTGTTATATCCCCCATCCATCAGCGGCAAGAGTTGCACATACATGGGGATTGTTTGTTACGAAAAAATGTCTTTAAAAAAAAAAAAAAAAACTTTTTACATTCGAATTGAAAGAAGTATAACAATCGATTGGAATGCTTTTACTACAGTCGATATTATTTATTGTTATGCAAATATTTATTGTCTGTAAGTTGTTGGTTATGCAAAACTTTGGAATGGGAATTTAAATTGGTGAGGGTGGCATATGGTGACGACCTGGAGGTTTCTTTATTTGCTTGGTTGATTAGGTTCTTATATTTAACAAAAAATCCTTAAATTTGAGTAAATGTTTGCAGAAAATATGCAAGTTTCACCCCGCCTCCACAAGCGATATGACATTGCCTTTGCTCTACGGATTCTGTTTGTAGAGAAGACCCTAAACTCCTAAACTAGCTCTCTTTATCAAAATTGAATGATGAACATGAAATTGACCACTGAGACTCTGAAATATCATTCAATTATTGCACGCTTCCGCGGTAGTGAGTTGTAACCTAAAGTCCTAGCTGCAAGAACCATGGTTATGGGATGGCTCCCAGAACACGATCATATCCAAGGGAACAAAATGGCATATACAAAACTAGAAAGACACGCCTCATTGATTAGTCTTTGAATGACCTGCGCGATCTGTCTGAGAGATCACCGATATCGGTTCTAAAATTCATAACCAGCTCCCTGTGGTCTCAGGGATGGGGTGTCAATACTACTAAGTAAGTAGACTACTATACTTTCGCTGCATGATCGGTTCTACGATCCACAAACCCTGCGATCTTGCTCTAGCTTTAAAGGGTTTATAGTTCGCTGACCACAGCAAGATCCACATTGCAATAAACAGGCATTGTGATATTGCTAGTTCAGTTTGCTATGTAGGCCTTCAAAGCCTTTTGCTTTGCGACATTGCTGAAGCTTTGGAGGGTTTATGCTTCATCTAATCGCATAGCAGGAGCGGTTTTGTGCCACTTTTGTGATCCTTATGGTAGTTTTAAAGGATTAATATTTATCGCTGCAAGATCAATTTTGTATTTTGCGAGCCTAACGATCTTGCAGTAGTAGTATCGAAGATCTCACATACAAACCATCTACCGGTACAAGATTTCCTTTTGGCCAAGCTTTCACGCCGATGTTCTTTTTAAATACCCCTCCATCATTTTTAATTATACAATATACATAGTTGCCTTAGAAGAATTCGAATTCACGAATTCCATTCCACGTGGTGCATATGTAGAGTATTAGATTACTGATTCAAAAACTGAACAATAGAGGACTTAGTACACAACCTTCTGTGACTCCTGTACACTAACTCATGCTGTGGTATACCTATCGCTGTATTATATAACAAGAAGTCCGTTTCGTCTTCAGATCGAGTGCTTTTCGGCTCGGAGACAATCATATGGCATACTGTTTGGTCAAGAAAATTACTTTAAATTTGTATCTAGCTGAATTTTCGCCCAAAATTGTCTTACAACAAAAGGGTAGCCTCAACAAGTGTTTCAAATATACTGCAATTTGGCTGCTGTTTTTTGCATTTTAAACTACAAAATTATGATTTCAGACTGCGTTTAAATTTGGCAAATAATTCAAGTCAAATTTGTTTTCCCATATTTCCAGTCTCATCTTTAAATAAACCTCTGTCGCCATACTTGCCAGAACAGACTGTACTATTTGCATAATTAAAATTGCATGATCGCACGATTATTCCTTATTCTTATTTGTCGAGTGTTAATTCTTTGATAAGAGATCACTTAAAGTTCAAACAAAAGACGAAATTCAATTTGAAAATTGAAAATATTTATAGAATTTCGCGCGTAAACAAAGATTTTCAATCTAAATTGGATGACAATTACCATGTCATTGTTGTTATTGTTTTCGTGTTGATATTTCATGGTCAAAATTTAATTTCTATTTAATGGACAAATATTTAGGGAGTCTGAAATATATTTCCGTCGTTTCGTCAAACAAGAGACAATTTTTAGATGTTTAATTGAAAAGGGAGATACAAATAGGGGTCAAACGATGTCATAAAACCCTGATCTTTCACAAATTAAGCGATTGAGTAAATTTATTTTGATCACCAGATGATGGTTGGAATTTTCAAATCATTTCGAGTTGATCGAATTATTTTTTTTCTTTGGAATTTATTTATTACAATTATTATTAATAAAATTTACTTTGAGCAATGTTTAATTAATTGTTTTGTTTCTTTTAATTTCAGGTAAGGTGCTGATCAACTAAAACAGGGAATTTTGTACGAAATTCAGGTGACTGACATAATTAGCATTCTTTTGGGTATTTTCTGCACTTAAAAACTTTATAAAAATATTAGTTTATCAATTATCACTTCGATCTTTGGTTCATTGGACTTTTTCATTGTCAATCGTGTTGCTGATGGGTAAATAGTTGAGCAACCCGATTAAAGTGGCGCTAAAGAAGTGTCACGCAAGTGTGTCGATACAAAAACTGAAAGGAACAGCATTTTGTGTTCGAGATAGTCCTTTAAATTTGAAATTTGAGGTCCGTAATGTCCTCCAATTCCATAATTAACAATTTGCAGTGCTTCGGCTGTTTTAAGGCTAAGCACTGTGATGTCCTTAAGAACATTGGCTACAGCATCCAGGAAGGCATGATTCTCATGGTAAAGCTAACTAGTCTTACTGGTTCGAACTTCGGATGCACTTGATGTGACATCACCCACTGTCGAACGTACAAGCTTCCTTGATGGCCTTGCTTATGATGTTGTCAGAGATAACATCATGGTAGTATACGATAAGTGTGTCCAAATTTAGCTGCTCCACTTTGAAGGGGGCAATTAGGCGGTAGGGTTTACCATTTGTCGAGAACATACAGCGAAGAGGACGTTGTTCTGTCGAAATTTGATGCCTTTCTCCACGGCATGTCTGTTCATATAACTCTGTCACAGACGGTTCCTAAAATGTACCCGGCTTATGACACAAATTGAATAGAAAATATCTTTGATAACTTACTTCAGCTTTCACAAAAGGTTGCCTATAGAGCTTCTTAAAGTTTCTCCCAAGGGCTGTTTTCGAAAGCAGGAATTAGCTTTGAATTGTTTTATGATACGCTAACACTAACTCACCCATATTTGGTACCAAGGATTATTCCCTCAGCCAAATTGTCGGCCTTCAACGAACCAATCCTAGAGCAGCACCCTTTAGATGTCTGATCTCTGTGAGCTATTGAAAGCTTCCGTTCATGACCCTTGTGAGATTATCGACCAAATCTGAAATAAAAACTTATAAAGTAGTCACTTAAATCGTACGGAAAGTGCTCTCATCGTCAGCCTTTGATTCATCCCTCATATGATCCTCAACTATGGACCAATCGACTACGAACCTCTTTATCAATTTGAAGGCACTGATTGGGTTTCTCAAGTAGGCGAACGAATCGTTCTTTGCTCTTACGTGTTCCTTTTGCATGTTACCGAGGGTTCTAAAAGGGATCGATAGATAATTGGGACAATCATGACGTAGTTCCTATTTCTAGAACGTAAGCGTACAGGGCTGATTTTGAAGGTCATAAACGTGCTTCAGTCGTATTACGTTTATGCCGACGACAGTTTGAGTTGGGCAAGACCAACAGTGGGTAACCGCAAGAGTCAGTTGTTGGGTCATTTCTCTTCAATCTGTGTACATTCACGTTATAAGAGAAATAGAAGTGCGTCCTGTAAAAGTTTCTAAGTTGATTTGGCTGCCACCTTAAACGTTACCAGAGTCCCTTTGGAACATGATGTCGTGTTGTTATCAACGTGTTTCAGGGTGAAATGAGGTTTTGCTTCTTCATAATTCTCTAATTTTCTGAATAAGAAATAGTATGAGCCTATGTTTTGCTCTTGACTTGGTTGGATACAAGTTGCTGGAGTATTTCATTCAAAATAAGGCCTCTTGGGAAGTTTTCTTCCTAGATTTCTTTAGGCAAGTAAAATTCCTGCTTAGGTCATCTTTTCTGACATTGCTTAAGGCTTCTTTACTGTCAAAGAGTACGTACGTACATTACCCTAGTCTAACACTAAATAAATTACCATTTAATGAATCATTCTCTCATTCTCAAACAAAATCCGTGAGACCCGTTTAGAATCAGGAAACAGTTTGGTGACAACCAAAAGAAAAAACTCCACGCGACTTAAGTGCAGCTTATTCAACAGAGAGATCGAATATCTTTTTCTAGAGTCTGAATAAATTAATAATATTTCCGTTCACCTTATATAACACCAAGACGGACGATTACTTTCAAGAAACATACACTCTGCAATCTGTTAAAGTTAATCCCAAAATTTTTGCGGTATTCAAATGTTTGTGTATCGCGAACTAATGTATGTTAATTACTTTGAATCTTCTTAATCAAACCAGCAATAAATAAATCGGTTAGGTATCGTGCGCGCTCGCGCCAAGCTTCTTCCTCTTCTTAATGAAGTCGCCAGCATAAAAAAAAACTTCATTTACATTCATTAATTGAATAGATTTTCGCACGAATACCCGATACATCTGCGAACATTTGGAATATCCCAACGTTTCTTTTGAATTTTTCCCCCGCTACCATGCCGATGCGTTGAAATTCAAATTTGTTCTTCTGTACGAGAGCATTTCCTGTTCGATACGTTTCGTCGCTCTCACATGTTCTTTTTTTAAACAAATTCAGCCTTGATCTTTCCCCATCCTACCAGTGCATATCTCGTCTCGTTTGCATTAAATTGAAATCATAAAGAGCCGACGACCGACGACGAGGAGGCAGCCGCATAAAGATAGATAGATCTATCTGTGCCCTACTAATAATGCAGCCCCACCTACACGCGGTGTTTTTTAACACGGTTCTCTATCCATCCGATAAGGGTACATGTTCTAGTTTTATACAATTCAACAATATTATTATGGAAATTATGTATTTTTTTTTTTTTGTTTTATAAAAATGGGAACAGATCATCTCTCTTTTGCTGGTCCTCGCGTGGCAGTGTAAACAAAGCTGCACCCTTGTTTAAAAATAAATCTATCTCTTGAACTATGCTACAGGAAACCAGCATCGGTGATCGCATTTAAAAGAGAGAGAAAAAAAAATTGATCTTGTAACGCACTAACTAGATAGTGCGAGGCGCGATAGATGTAGAGATACGTGTCGTGTAAAGGCAGATGCTGTTGCATTTTGTTGACATAATTTTCGTGTGTTGCGTTGGGTTCATGTGCGTACATGTGTGAGGTTGAATAATGGCTGCGCAACGGAGAGCAACATATCACTGATGAGTGTGCGTTGATAGCGATTGAGGTAGCGATGGGTGCCATAGTTCATTTGATCTGTAAAGTAAGTTTGGGGAGAAAAATATAAGAAAAATTTAGAATTTAGATTGGATTTCATGTACGACAGCAGATGTTCTTTACGGACAACGCATATGTAGTTTCAATGAAGAGCATTAGTTTTGTTCATTTTCTTATACCGCGATTATCGGCAATTTTTTGCCTTTCAAACTGAGTAGCTGTCACTTGTTGACATCTGTCAAGTGTTCAAATGCAATATTAGAGCAAATTTTACAATCATGTTACGATGAGATCTGCATATGCAAAATAGTTTTGCAATTATCTTATATTGGCAACATTAAAGTTGTTAATTAATATTTGCAAATTATGCCTTGGACTGTTTTTTTCTCATATCTTTTGACCTACAGAAGATTTTTAGTTTTTCTTAAACGTAACTACGAAACTAGACTATCCAACTGAATAATTGCTATTAGCTGCCTACAGATACACTGTTCTTGATTTTCTTGTCAAGTTGACAGCTGGGGTCAATTGGTGAGAGGATTTTGCATTTTTAAACCGTTAAAGCGTAAGTTTACTGTCATGGTGATCATAAATGTCAAATACTGATAATAGCACATGACAGCTCGCATCGCGGTTAACCCTTATGTAAGCTTGAAGATGAAAAGCCCATTGAATTATTCATCATCGTTGTCTAAATAGGCGAAGTAGAACATTGGGCTGAATTTTACTGTCAACAGGAAGTCTTCAAAATTTTTGATATTTGGTCAAAAAATGGAAAACAATCACTCTTTAGTGGCTTGTTGGCTCTAAATGAGGAACTCGTACATATAGTAAAATCATCAATAAGTTCACAGTGATTGCTCAGAATAGTGAAGTCAAAATGATTGCAATCCTTTTCGTTGCTCTGCATTTTTTCAAGTCACTTGAAGTCCTTAGAATTCACTGATTATTGCATTCATTTGCTGAAGTCAGATAAAGTCAGTGATTGCATTCACTTAATTGAAGTCACTTGAAGTCTTTGATGTCAGTGATTGCATTCACTTAGTTGAAGTCTTTGAAATCAGTGATTGCATTCACTTGAAGTCTTTTAAGTTAGTGGCTGCATTCACTTAGTTGAAGTCTTTGAAGTCAGTGACTGCATTCACTTAGTTGAAGTCTTTGAAGTCAGTGATTGCATTCACTTATTTGAAGTCTTTGAAGTCAGTGACTGCATTCACTTAGTTGAAGTCTTTGAAGTCATTACTGCATTCACTTAATTGCAATATTTGAAGTCAGTGATGGAATTCACTTACTTGAAGTCACTTGAAGTCTTTTAAATTAGTGACTGCATTCACTTAGTTGAAGTCTTTTAAGTCAGAGATTGCATTCACTTAGTTGAAGTCACTTGAAGTCTTTGAAGTCATTACTGCATTCACTTAATTGCAATATTTGAAGTCAGTGATGGAATTCACTTACTTGAAGTCACTTGAAATCTTTTAAATTAGTGACTGCATTCACTTAGTTGAAGTCTTTGAAGTCAGTGACTGCATTCACTTAGTTGAAGTCTTTGAAGTCAGTGATTGCAATCACTTAGTTGAAGCCTTTTAAGTCAGTGATTGCATTCACTTAGTTGAAGCCACTTGAATTCTTTTAAATTAGTGACTGCATTCAGTTAGTTGAAGTCTTTAAAATCAGTGATTGCATTCACTTAGTTGAAGTCTTTGAAGTCAGTGACTGCATTCACTTAGTTGAAGTCTTTGAAGTCAGTGATTGCATTCACTTATTTGAAGTCTTTGAAGTCAGTGACTGCATTCACTTAGTTGAAGTCTTTGAAGTCATTACTGCATTCACTTAATTGCAATATTTGAAGTCAGTGATGGAATTCACTTACTTGAAGTCACTTGAAGTCTTTTAAATTAGTGACTGCATTCACTTAGTTGAAGTCTTTTAAGTCAGAGATTGCATTCACTTAGTTGAAGTCACTTGAAGTCTTTGAAGTCATTACTGCATTCACTTAATTGCAATATTTGAAGTCAGTGATGGAATTCACTTACTTGAAGTCACTTGAAGTCTTTTAAATTAGTGACTGCATTCACTTAGTTGAAGTCTTTGAAGTCAGTGACTGCATTCACTTAGTTGAAGTCTTTGAAGTCAGTGATTGCAATCACTTAGTTGAAGTCTTTGAAGTCATTGATTGCATTCACTTAGTTGAAGTCACTTGAAGTCTTTTAAGTCAGTGATTGCATTCACTTGTAGTTGAAGTCTTTAAAATCAGTGATTGCATTCACTTAGTTGAAGTCTTTGAAGTCAATGATTGCATTCACTTAATGAAAGTTAAGATAGTTGATTTTATGCCTCACTATCGACGTGTGCTGTTAAGTTAATCGAAGGCAAATTAGTTAATCAATTTAAATTAGTTTCAAGGGTAAACTTGTCTCATTTCTTAGAAATCAATTTAACTTGCAAACATTGAATGCAATGAAGACATTAAAAGTGTCATTCCCGCATTGGAACTTCGGCACTCTGACATTTGATTCCTTGTATTGTCATTTTTGCTTATTGAAGTTGAATTTTCATTTTATTGCGACATCGTTATCATTTTAATGAAAAAACAAAATAAAATACATATATTGTGAGCACGTTGGATGTTTTGAAGCCTTCTTAAAACTATTACTGCAGTCATTTCAGTTTTATTGTCCATAGTTTGAGCATTATGACAGAACTGGAAGAAACAATTAGATTTTAATGATTTGAAAATAACTTTACTGGCTTTAAAGAGTCCTAAATGTTTTACTGCCTTCAATTGCCTCGAAGTGAAAGGTGACTTCAATTTATGACTTCAAGCCTTCAAGTTGTCTGTTTCAGACATTTCTGTCTCAAATTATATTTATCCTTGAAGAAGCACACATTTCAAGTTCCTATTCCCCAATTTTGTTTACTACTAATTTCAGTTTACTGATGCGTGACACCCCTCCCGCATTAGAGTATCTCCCGAGTTGAACCAATGCTTAATGATGCCTAACCAAGCTTCCCCATTTAGAGTGCACTCTCTCCTCTTCTTGTCACCTTAACACGATTCACCATCAGCACCATTGCCACCACCACCATCATTACCACGGCGTTTGGGTGCAGTTCCCTAATCAAAGAGTTTTTTTTTTCCTTTTCACAATAGAATTCCCGCGGGTAATTTCATCACCATAATTCTTCGGGATCTCCTTGCAACATAGAATCCCACTTGGTAACATACTCTACTACACATCACTGCGGGACATCTGCCGATGGTGGTGCTCTGGGTTCTATTGCTGCTGGTGGTGGTCTTCCAATCAAACGATCCGATAATGATAGTTGAAACGTGACTAGCAACAGACAAACCACTATCAATGAACCAAAAGTGAATGATTCCACCCAATGGTCGACAAGGTTCTCCTTTTTTGGCGCGCAAACTTCGAGTCAACAAACGAGCAATTCTCTTTCATCTGCACACCTATGCATATCTGTGGCAAAGCAAAACGGATATGTGAACCACCACGTTAGAGAGAGAGATTCCAGAAACTAGTCCTAAAAAGGAGTTCAGTGTTGAGTGCGTTCATGTTTGCTTTTTCTACTGCTCTTTAGTCGAGCTGCGATAACACGCTGTTTGACGTGAGAAACGTACGTGAAGGAGTGCAGAGTGTAGTATCCCCACAAGACACTGTGCCCCATTCTTAGTGGGGATTTTTTTTTGTTTTCTTTTCTTTTGCTCTATCTTGTCTTTGGTTGCAAGGGGCAGCCAGTCTAATTAGAGAAGGAAGTGTCGTCGTTGTGTGGCTTCATGGCAAAAAGAAGGGCTAGACTTCTTGGAATAAAAAGAAAAAAAAATAGTAACAGCGAGTTACGAAATGCATCTTGGGATCACATATCTGCATATAGGTATGGATGTGGATAGGTCAGCACGAGAATCAAATTACTGGCTTCCAGATCCAGATTTGTGTTGCAAGCGAAATGCATTTTTTAGAATTGCTTTTGTGCTGATAGCAATGACCTAGGCCTGGGAGGGACTTCTGTTTTTCTTTCTGCTTTTGTTATTTTTGGGAAGTGTGGGAATTCGATTAGGGAAAATATTTCTCGGAAAGAAAGAGAGAAGTTCTGGGAACTTAATGGGATATGAAATTCTTTATTCGTCGCGGGGGACTATCTTGATGGAAATATCGGTATGAGAGTGTCTGATTGACAAGCATTTTTCCATGCAGATTTGTACAACTCATTTTTAGTCTTTAGAAGCAGTTTTTTAAAGATATCTAAAGACTCTTTAGTATCCTGATATCCGATAAAGAACCGTGATTTACGGCTTCCCCTTCCCAAGGGTTTTCCTATAAGGACTTGACAACTTTTTTTTTTTTTTAAATAAAACGCAAACCATTTGAGATATTTCAAAAACTTTCTTATCGGCTTGAAGTACAATCAACACATTTATGAATGGAGCTCGACTTCGTTCATATGGCCACCGCGGTCACGTTTGCAGCGGTCGATTCGTTGGACCCAATTTTCAACGACTCGGCCACACATTTTGGCCGCTATTTCGCGTTCAATGTTGGTTCTGTGCTCTTCCAACGTCACGTCGTCGGTTTGTTGGCATAAACCAATGACTTAACGTAGCCGCACAGAAAATAGTCAAGCGGAGTTAAATCGCACGAACAAGGCAACCAATCTACTGGCCCATTTCTTGAGATAACACGCTCACCATACTTACTCTTCAATAAATCGATTGTAACGTGTGCTGTGTGGCTTGTGGCACCATCCTGTTGAAACCGCATGTCGTCCAAGTTCATATCTTCCAATTCGGGCCAAAAATAATCGGTAATCATGGCGCGATAACGCTGACCATTCACAGTAACGTGACGATCGTTATCGTTGACGAAAAAATGTTGCCCAATAACGCCGCCGGCATGCAAACGATCTTCACTGCAAAGTGAACTCTGGAAGTCGGTCATCACTGTCCCATAGTGGAATCCATTCAGTTAATGTTAGCTTATGACTTCAGTAAATGTCAGAAATTGTCAGTAAATATCCATTCCCTGTAAAAGGTCTTCTAAAGGTGGACGAACCCATTGAGCAAAAAAATGAGCTTCTTCTTCACTGAAGATGATTTTGCGATGAAATTCATCATCGTGGCGCATCTGCTCTAAAACCCAATCGGAGAACCTTCGTCGCTTCAAATGGTCCATCGGCTTCAATTCTTGAGTCAGCTTGATCTTGTATGGGTGTAAACCAAGATCCCTACGCCATAATGAGGTCTGAGCGATGCCCAATTCTTGAGAACGCCGCTGTGGAATTGACTGATTTGGATCGTTTTTTACGGACGCCTGAACGGCAGCGATATTTCCGACACTTCGACTAACCCGTAGTCTCATTGACACGGCAACATCACACAACGAATACGTAGACTAAAATTTTTGTACAAAACTATCTACTAGGTCGAGTTGACGCTCTAGAAGTTGTGAACACCGACTCCGAATTTCGGTAGAAAATTTTTATGATTTGTAGACGTTGCTCGTTCGTGTACTTTACTATGATGAAAATGTTGAGTTTACTGAATAAATTGACAGTGACAGTTTGGATGATTAGTGAAAGAGTGTGTTCACAAATTAAATTCAAAGTTGTCAAGTCCCTAGATGTCATTAGCCTGTGGAGGATGTTGATGTCCTGGAAGCTGTATTTAGTGGGTAGATGGAGCTTAGACATGCATACTGAGTTGTTCTTACCCTTCTTTTGGGGATAAGCCTTATTGGTAGCCAATTTTTTGCTGACGATGTTAGTGGGAATCATGCTGAACCGCTGTGGGAGAGGTTCTTCTTGTATCGATAATACTGAGACGTAAAATTTACGTCAGAATTGTTCCGCAGGACAGTATTGTATTTTATACATAAGAATCGAGCTTGTAAGTGTATGTAGCATTGAATATGGTGGTAGCCTGTGCATATTTCTGCTTACAACATACATTTCAATGCATTCCACAGGTAGTCTTTAGGAAATACCCAGATTTATATTACATCACAATGTACACACACTTGGCTAAGAGTAGCCATACTTCATGTAGCTTCCTACCCAATGTACCTCTAAGCGTATTTCCATGCTAATCAACCAACATGTCTGGTTATCCGGACTTGTTGTTACTTATCGAACGTCCGAATCGGTTTAATGGAGAGAAGTAGTGTGATAGTTTGTCTTACTCTGGAGCAATTTCACTCGCAAGTTCAATTTCTAAGGAGGAATTTTCAAAAGCCCAATAGAAACATCAACTCTTTTGGATCACTAAAAATTTGATGACGTCTTTGCACAACGTCATCGGCAACAAAAAAATACGATTTCAATCTTTTTTCTTTCTCTTTTTGCATTTCATGTGTTTTTTTCTTTCTTTTTCGGAACCACGCACTTTCACTTACAGAAGAAACGACTTAAGAAACTTGAGCAAAAAAAATAATAAAAAAAGCAAAGAGCGGTAAAGAGGAAACTGAGAAAACTATCGGATAATAACGATGTAACTGTTTTGATGCATAATCAATGTGAGTCTGGGATTCGTATCGAATACAATGATACCCTCCTCACCTCGACGTAGCATATGCTCGAAATTTTCTGCACGAAAGTCAAGGCTGTTTGGTTAGTTGGCTGATGGCTGATGGCATTGCTGTTGGTTCACCACAGCTCCAGTGACAGAGAGTATATGAAGCTCTAAAACTGGAGGAGCGTTGAACTTGCAAAATGTTTTTTACTCGTGGCATGTACGAGTACTCTTTCTTTATTTATTTTTTCGTGTGTAAAACTTGTTGATTTGCGCGAATCGAATGTTGAACGAATGGATTTGCTGAATGGGTGTTGTGTAGGGAAAAATTGTCGGGGTGGCACATTCCATGGAAAGATCAGAAGACTTCTGGATATGCGCTATGCAGTGCTGATCACTTTGGGAGGAAGCGACGATTTAAATGTAAATATTTGGAAGTGCTTATGTTTATTTTCGAATCCGCATTTATTTGGATAAGAACCAAACGAAGGGGAGGGCAGAGAGACGAAGAAAAAGTTCGATGACTCTTTGGTTATTTAATTATTCCAAATCTGGAAGAAGAAGTTGAATGAATGCGGTTTCCCAGCGGGTATTCGTAACTTGTTATTAAGTTATTCATTTTTTTTTTTTTGATTTTTTAGTTGGACAAGAAGTTTATTTCATTCTGAGTGCATGATCATTGGGTGTGGGGTTTTTGGTTACGAAACAACTTGGAGAACGATCATGACTTGACAGACTTGACGTGTCATGCAACTTTTTCAAATGTGAAGATTTATTATATTCTACAATTCGGTCACTTGAAACTTAGATTGATCTAACATAACAGACTCAAGTCAGTTGTTTGAATACTACGTCTTCTTCTTCTTCAATATATGATCCGAAGAACGATCATATTGGACATATTTCTAATTACTTACTTTACTGGCCTGTATCCCCTTGTGAAACCTGTAACGCCTCACTCCATCGTGTGTGGTTTCTGGAAAGGTGCTTCAATTCTCTGCAATTCTTTTCCAGTTCCGTGCTTCCTTCTCGACTGTTCTGTGCTATGTACTTTTTGGACCGCCGCCATCTTGAGTAAGTGGGTTCAATTGCATCGCGTGGTTAGGTCTGGAACTTTCACCCTTTTGGAGAGTGTGACCCATCTACTGCCAATTTCGTCGTTGTATGGTTGATGCGATGCTCAATGATGATCCGCAGTATGTGGTCGACACAGGAGGATCCAAAGCGGAAACCTGCTTGTTCGGCGTCGATTCTAGCTTTGGTCTTGGCCACTGTAGTGCAATAGATAGGCAATAGATTGCCCTTTGCCACTTCCCTTCATCAGGAACACTTTCGGCTGCCCATGTCACACAGCCGATGTAGTTGATGCAGGTCGCTAAAGTTTCGCTGGTATACCCTCAAGTCAAGTTGATTCTCATCCCACTGGGAGTTGGGTAGAGCTTCGGCCTCTCTCTAGTGATTCTATGAACCTCGCTGCTGTTTCTAGACCTACTTTAACGAAAATGTTCTATTGGTACCATTCTTTCCATTAAGCATGCCGTGTATATTTTCGTATTAATTGCACCAGACTTTATTGGGAATCTGGGAAGCGTCTCTAGCTTCCTCCAATATTTGGCGATGTTGTAAAGTAACTCTAAAGTACTTCAACTCTGGCCTCGGAAGTACAATGTGATCGCTCACGGTTAGCCTTATAGTCTCTACGACTCGTCTGCTGTTGATAAGTACTACCTCCGCCTTTTCCTCCTCTGCTAGTCGTAGTTTCACTAAAACGATCGCTATATCGTCGGCGACACCAATTATTTTCGAGGACCTCGAACTGAGGACATCATCGTACCTACATCAGATCCTACAGAAGTGGACCTAGTACAGAGCCCTGGGAGACACCACCTAACTCAATTAAATTAAGCCTAAACGTCAACACAATGTAAACTGTCAAAGAGTTAGCAAGATCGGTCGATAAAACAGTTTTTAATCTGCATAACAGACGAAGAGTGTAACCATTGCTAAATATTCTACCCAATTAGACTTGGTTTCTATTGGACATTCCATGAGGACAATTTACAACTTTTTAAATAAACAAAGTCCACGGAATCTCCAAAATTTCTAAAAATATTTTCAAAAAATAAACATATTTCGAGATATACCTGTCGCCATTTTTCCACTCTGCCAAATTCAGTGCAAAGAGGTGGGCGACAGCATCCTGTTTGAAAATATTTCACTAAAATAATGTTCTTCAATCAAATGTCTAAAAATATTTCGGCTAAAATGTTGCAAAATATTATCTCATTTCTTTTTAAGTTACACTTAACAGTATCTACATACAATTTATTTTTAGAGAAATGCTATGTAATTAACTTAATTAAAACTTAAAGCTCATTTTTCATCATCACTTAATGTGTAGTATATTTTTTCTTAATGGCAATAAAATTCAACCAATCGCCAGAGATCATTGATCCAATTTCACTTTCTTTTCTTAGGCCAAACCACTTATCTTTGGAGATATATGCTTAAATCGAAATCTATAAATAATGCAGATTAATTAGTTAAAAAATCCAAACCAAGAAAGACAGCAACGGGCCATATTTATTCATTCCAACAAACACGATGAACTTCTTTTGAGTTATTTTTCCATGGAAATTGCATTAAATGCGCTATCTCGTGTGCATCCATAACCATTGCAGTGCGAAACGATAAAGATACCCACCAAATGTTTGAAATACAAACTTTTTTTGTTTGTATGGTTTTTCTCTTAATGAATGGATTTTCTTTTAATTAAAATAAAATAGGCTTTCTTCTTTCATTCTTTGAATGGTTTACGGGAAAATTTGAAGCTGAAAATTCCATCGCAACAAAACAATAGTTTAACCACAGCTCAACAAACACACGCACTTGTTGTTTTGGTCATAAATTTTGTCGAAATGTTACACATTCTCTGGCGTCTAATTAAAATAGATGCACGCAGATACTAAAGAGATGTTGTATCTCAAAGCTGTTGCTGCAACTGTCCAACACATAAGCACCATAACAATAAAAAGAAAAATACGAGTATCTTTTCTTTTTAACAGTTTTTCCCTCAATGTCTTCATATTTACACATGGTTAGGTTAGGTATTAGTTTATTCAGAATTTTTAATCAAAAGAAAGTGAATCTTATTGCTTTTGCATGCCAACAGATTAAAAAAAAAAGCCTACAATTATGGCATCTGCTCGCCCTGTGAGATACCAACAGATAGCTACGTCTTAAGATTGCTGTAACTGTTAACTGCTTGCATATTTTAGATACTTTTTCTTTTTTTATTTTGTGCATTCTTAGACGAAAATTGAAAGTTGTTTGGGGGACAAAACGTGTTTGGAAAAAAAAAATAAAAAAAATTTACGTAAAATCTACGGAAGATGAATACCAAACGTGTGTCGGAGGAAATGTCATCGGATGTGAAGTGGTGTGAGATTGAAGTGTTATGCGAGAGTTTTATGCTGGTAACATTTTGTTTTTGACAGATTTTCATTTGGTTGTGTGCGTGTGAGTGCGGATTAATTGTTGGATGGACAAGAGGTGGAAATGTCAAATAAAATTGATATACAGGTGGTATGGTGACACAGTGATTTGGACAAAAAGGAGTACATACTATAAAAGACTTACGTAACCATGGAAGTGGGTTAGGTTTTAGTCGGGAAATGATTTATATTTCTTGAATTGTGTTGAAAGAAGTGGTATAATGGCATGGGAATGCGTAATTTGAGGCGGGCAAACGTTTGAGTGGTAAGTGGAAATAGATGAATGGACTCATTCCAAATCCAGTCGAACTGGCTAACTTGGTAACGAGACCTCGTTCTTTTATGAGACCTCGTTCTTCTATGTCTTTTGACAGAAGACATACTATAGAACTCCTGCTCTTCCTCTGTTAAGCTTGTTACTTCATCTATTCCTCGAACTATAGTTCTTGTTTGCATTACAAAGTGCCCTAGCCTCTCATAACCTTGGCAGGAACAGTATATTTTAGAGCATCTCACCTAGACTAGACAACCTGTGAACTCTGTGGTTGAGAAGTTCTTTACTGGCAACTTCTTTTATGGCTAATCCTCCACATTACTCCAAAATTTGTTCCAAAGTTCCATTGTCATGATCAGAGATCACAGCTGTTATTCAACTAAACCAAGATTCCATCGGCTTTCTGTCAGGATACTCTGGTCGTTTCCTGCGGACCTCTAAGGTTCTGTACTTGTTTGCCTTTCCTAATTTTCTAAATTCTTTAAGTTGTGGTAATTTATGCCGTAGAATTACTCCACTGAAGGCATCTGTGAGCCCTTCTTTCGAGACAGCTTCTGTCGATTCTTAGTTGTCAACTTCGATGTCAGTCAGAGCCTTTGATAAGTACTTAGTTTGCATACATTTTTACATACATTTAGGTTTGTAGACTTCTATTTTCGCTAAATCTAAATCGAAGGTTCAGTAAGTCAGGTTAAATCCTCACAATGAGCCTGTGATAGTCCAGGGATGTGTACTAGGTTAGGCTAGGTAGATGGATGCCTTGTGACCAGAAGGTCACTGCTCACTTGTGCCCAAACGTTTAACCCTGGGAACGCTGTAAAGAACGTTCTTAGAACCATTCAGATAGTAATATGAATCTTAGGAGGTCCACCAGCTCAACATTGCCTAAGTCCTTCAGCCCCGAGAAGAAATGACTAGCAAAAGTTATCTTTCTTCTAACGGATAGAGCAGGATAGTCATTATGCAGTACACCGAGTCGCTCTGCGTGAAGGTCAATGGCACAATGGCCGGTAATTCCGCCAGAAACGACCCGTGCGTTATGTTGACTGAGTTGAACCAGAGTTGATGATCCCTTTTTGCTAAAGGCCGGCGAAAGCGCTCTAGCCGTTACGCATGTATCCTTCATCTTCTACTATTTTCTCTAAAGAACTGATTGGGGCTGCTACAATAGGAAGGGCCTGCGATATGTGCAGCGTCGAACTTTTCCTAGCAAACTCATCCGCCTTCTCATTTCCTTCGATATCCATATGCCCTGGTACCCAACTGAGGGTCACCGTATTGGGTCTGGATATCTCGATTTGCAGGTTCTTACTAGCCTTGACCGATCTATAGAAGAGTCCAGAGCCTTAATGGCTGCCTGGCTGTCTATATCGTTATTCCAACGATATTACTCTCGCGTATAATTTCAGCAGCCTGCGTAATGGCAGTGACTTCGGCTTTATTCCTAGGGCTCCTGTACCAATGTCCATCTTAGAACCGTCGGTATAGAATGCTAACTCCTTTTTCTTCTTGGTTCTCCAGTTCTTCCACTAACTTCTGTCAGGAATCCTTGCATTGAATCTCCTTTTGAAGGTTAGCATCGGGTTCCTGTGATCTGTTTCCGTCAATCCATTGGTAGCCTCTCATCGGGATAGATGGATTTTCTATTCATTCTTAACTTGGTTATAATCATTCACCCCAACTTTCAGGTGATGACCGAATCGGTCAGTGAACGAAAAAAGTAACTCATATGTCTGTCTCCTTAAAAGACACATCAGCATATCTGAAATAAATAGCAAGTGATGCAAATATAGATTTCATTCTTTTTTGTATGGACAATGATTTCTTTCAATTGAACGATTCGTTCTTGGATGATTCAAGCTGATACCCAAACTGATGATACCAAATATACTTTGTTCTCCAACGTATAGTTAAAAATCATTTCTCTTTCTTTTCCAATCTAAAAGAATTTGTTTTTCTGTTTTTTTTAGGTAAGCCGAGCTGTTGCCAAATGCCAAATAGTGGTAAGGATGTCTTAAAAGTTCTCAAGTTTAACTAAGGAGTTTAACCAGAAACACAATTTCTATGAAAACAGCTTGACAGCTGTCGAATATAGTTGTGGTCCACTAAACCATTCTAAATCGAATGCAATTGGGAAATTAATACAAGTGGTCTTTAATGCCAACCTAGTGGCATGTCATTCAAAATTATTACGAGTTTCCTTGCACTCGTTAAGTCTGAAGTCATTTTAAGCTCCTCTTCATTTCATAGTATCAACCTGGAAGTTTAACTAGAGCTACTCCATTAGTACAGTAAATAACCGTATACATACCTATCATACTCATGGTGTTCCGCATTCTTCCACAAAATTAACCTACTTATTTGGCCCTAATCTACGCCAAAGTAAAGAAGAACTCGTAGGAATGCCTTCCTCCTGTCCTCCCTAATGTTGGCGGAAATGTTCCTATTTTTAACGTATGAAAAGAAAGTGCAAAGGTAGAGATATAAAAATCGATGTTCTACCTGCTGCTACATACACAGCAAGTCCATGTACACGTACAACACCCTGTCAACCTATTTCAAAATGAGGGACGTAGATACTATGTACATGTCTCTGGTAGAAGGGTTAAATTGACGAAGTTACGCCATAAAGATAATTCGCGCGCGATACTTCCGAAATTGTTTATTTTTTTTTTTTGCATGCTCAAAGGACGCTTACGAGAGGGTGGTTCAGAGTAGGAGTGAGAATTAGATTGTATTCCCTTCCACAATTGGGGGTCTTTCGTGGTATTTGCGCAGAAAAAGGGAAATCGATTTTTCGTGCAAAAAAAAGGGGTTTTTGGGGCTCGCGAAGAAGTATGGTGGAAGGAGAATATAATTTGTGTTGACGTTCAAAACCACTTTTGGTAAGTCCTTGAGAATATTTTTTAGGGGTTAAATGGAATTAGGCGCATGAAACAGAAACAAATGACAGTGTTTACAGAATGGCTTCGATGGGATTTTTTTTTATAAACCAAGAAGGAACATAACCGGGAATGGGTTGTGCCAATGAGATCTAGATCTCTATGGGGATAAGAACTATTCAAGGTTTTGTTATGTAGTTCAATGTGAAGCGAGAACTTGAAAGTTTCAAACTTTTTGCAGAAATGTGGTGATGAGCATTTGAACATTTGGAAATGTGGATTTGGGAAGAAGAAATCCCTCTAACCGCAATGTACGAATGGTATTATCCTTGAAACGTGATTGTGTTGTCACTGGTTTTAAGAGGATAATATAGATTTAGGGCGTATAATAAACAGACATGCGGAATAAGACGGGACCAAGAACTAAACATTAGGATACATTACCATCAACATTAAATAGTAGTATCTTTCTTGTAATCTAAAAGAAATTTTAATTAAATAAAGTCTCTTAGCCCAGAGCCTGTTAGGGTTTACAAATATTGGCTGGTGATCGTATGTCCCGTATGGTACCGTATATCTCTTAAGTTGGTTCATTATTGATTGAGTGTATAACCATCCCTTTCTGCTACTTTAAAGAGAACACTACTGAATGGAGTTCAAATAGGGCCCAGTGGGTGAAGAGTGGATGCCAACTTTATCCTTACATAATCAGGCTCTTGGAAGATTTTGTATCATGGAAACTAGGGTATGTGGGCAATGCTCTTAATGATATCGAGACAGAAGATATGTAGCTCTTCTGTATAAGAGTTGGACGTGGTTTAACTGTTTGAAAAGATACAAATGCACCTTCGCTTGAACCTCTGCTTAGAAGACTATGGATCACTATCAAAGCTCTGTCATATGTATAAGATTATAACCACCGACATCAGCTTCAGAAGTTCCCAGATGGAGCTTCAAACTACACTCGTTGCTGACAAAATTTGCTGGATATCGTGAGCGATATAAAGGGTTATCCAATAGGGACTTGACACCTTTGAATTTAATTTATGAACGCAATCAACGCACATCAAACTGTCACTGTCAATTTATTCAGTAAACTTAACATTTTCGTTATGGTAAAGTACACGAACGAGCAACGTCTATAAATCATAAAAATTTTCTACCGAAATTCGGAGTCGGTGATCGCAACTTTAAGAGCAGTAACTCCAATTTTCGGTCGTAATTCTCGCCCTAGTAGACAGGCAATACAAAATTTGAGTCTACATATTCGTTGTGTGATGTTGCCGTGTCAGTGAGACAACGGGTTGGTCAAAGTGTGGAAAATATCGCTGCCGTTAAGGCGTCCGTAGAAAACGATCCAAATCAGTCAATTCCATGGCGGCTTTCTCAAGAATTGGGCATCGCTCAGACCACATTATGGCGTATTTTCCATAAGGATCTTGGTTTACACCCGTACAAGATCAAGCTGACTCAAGAATTGAAGCCAATGGACCATTTGAAGCGACGTACGTTCTCCGATTGGGGTCTGGAGAAGATGCGCCAAGATCTTCAGTGACGAAGCTCATTTTTGGCTCAATTGGTTCGTCAAAATCCACTATTATAAGACCTTTTACAGGAAATGGATATTTACCGACATTTTCTGACATTTACTGACGTCATAAACTAACTAACTAACATGGATTCCACTATGGGACAGTGATGACCGACTTTCAGAGTACACTTTGCAGTGAAGATCGAACGATTTAATACCGCTTGCATGCAATTGCCTCGGAATGGTTACATATGTACTCTCCAAATTAAAATGAGAGAATCAGACGCCATTGTCTAAATATAGAAGACTCTCTTTTGTACGTTGATCATTAAAGTCTGTTTGACTAAGTTTATGATCTTCTCTTAAAAATTGGACATCATTTCCACGCTAAAATTTTGAGACAGAAAACGTGCATTTCTTCAATTATGCGCCATCCATTGCGGATCATTCAACTCATACTTTCTCGTCGTCGAAACTACGCATTAATTCTGTTGAATTTTAAAACAATTCAAAATTTATTGCAATTAATTTTTTTACAACTCTGTAATCTTATCAAACAGAGGTCTGTTTTCTGTTCACGATTTGTCATGACTTAATTTAAAAATCAAAAAAAAAAAAAAAAGGAGAAAACCAAAATGAAAACACTTAAACTCATTTGTCATTACAATTTTTAATCTTGGCGTCGAAATGAATTTTAAATACTTTGCGGTTTGATAAACAGCAAAGTATAGGTGGTATAGGGTAACAAAAACTGTCACCGCCAAGGTGAAGAGATATGGGCACTGTTTCACCAAACAGAGCACGTATTTATTTCCGCCGGTAGATTTATATGTCGCGATACATTGCAGAATCCTTCATCAGATTGAGTTTTTGAGATTGGATGCCAACTTTAGACTTGTTTACATGACGTAATTATGCTATTTGATTCCCATCCTACAAAACGAAGTAGGTAACATTTTAAGTATCTATATAACCCAAATTTAGAACCCATTTTGTGTAGGTTTACCTATAAATTTTCTAAGAAGTAAACAAATTTCATAATCTGCTTAATAAGCCATACGCAACCACTTACAGAGATCAACATCGCTGACATACACACCGAGGAACTTAATCCCCTTTAGTGTAATGGTAGAATGATAATATCGCTCCTCATGATGAGTGTGTTGACGTTTACGACGTTTTCTTGTAAATTGTTGGTTTGGCGAGTTTTTTTTTGTTTAATTTTTCGTATTTTTGACTGACTGACTCAGTTAATTTATACATTCCAAGTGAATGTAATTACGAGTACGAGTATGTATGCTTGATTATGTTTTGGTAGCTGCCCTAAAAATCTTGACCTTTTTTGTGTGTGTTTTAAGCTAAAAAAGGGGCGTCGTTCGTTCATCCGTTAATGACATTGAAAACACGACGTAAAACTTGAACAAAATTTCTTAAGATACATTGACTTTTTGGAGTGCATTTGAGCATGACATACGTACAACATCTATCCACATCCACGCAGAAAATGATTTTTGAAGTCAATTTTCGTATAAATTTTTGAATAAGTAATTAGACCAGGCATGTCAAAAATACGGCCCATGACTGGCCCGCAAGACAATAGCTTGTGGCCCGTGACATCGATTCAAATATACTTTAATTTCATGTGCAATTTCAATTTCCTAAATTTGTTTGCTTGTACAAAATGTCCATTGTAGCACGGGCTGTGTGGAACGTACATAGTATCATTCTGTTGAAAACACATGTCGTTTTTGTCCATTCCAATTGGAACTAAGAGAAATTGGTTATCATCGACCGATAGCGTCACCGTTGACGGCCTTGTCAAATTCGTTCTCAAAGAAGTATGGACCGATGATGACGATAGTCCAAAATCCAGACCCAACAGTGACTGTCTCTTGATGTATTTTAATTCGGTGGATCTTGTGTGTATTATTATAGCCCCATTCTGTTGCTCGAACAGAAGTCCCACTTTCATTAAACAATTTAATCATTTGCTGTTGTTTAACGCTATAACTCTACATGTTCATTTGGCAAAACAGATTAAATAATGAACAGAAAAATTGACAGATGTAGACTCGAGAATATTATTGCAATCACCGGTCAAAGTTTAGAAATCCCTATTGGAAAACGCATTATGTTTTTTTAGTGTTGCCCGCTTTCATACATCAAACAAAAAAGTTACATTGTGTGGAGTTTGAGTTTGACACCCCTGAATTAGAGGTTTCTTTATGAGCAAATGAGAATGAATTCAGCACATTCAAAGGAATCATTTTCAAAGCTGCCATTATTTGTCAGAAACAATCTTTTATATTTTCTGATAAATCATTTTCTGTTCGCGCTATTTGCCAATTGCGAAATTCTGACATTATTTGACATTCAGAAGTTCTGATATGTCACTCGTGTAAACCCAGCAGAGATCCTGGACAGCTAGTACAACACAGGTGGCCCAAGAAATGTTTATTCATTTAATGAAGGCAAAATGCTACTTGTTGCAGATGATCACTCTTCGGTTTTTCCTGTGCCAGGTGTGGGTTTGTTATGCTTACATATGTATCTAGTAAATATGCGGCGATCGAACGGTGTTGTTGACAGCGGGTTATGTTTAATAGGCGCAACATTTTTAAATGGGACTAGCCAACCAGGAATTCTAGCTTCCCCCCAAATCTAGCAAAGTTAGGCTCAAAGACATCATGGCTCAAATAGTTGGAAGAAGAGAGTTTAAAAAAATATGAAATAGGAAACTCATCACACGAAAGTTTTTCAATTGAGAGTTCACATCTCTCGACTCACAATTCACGTTTATCAATTGACAATTCACTATATCGATTGACAGTTAAAATATATCGATTAACAATTAACATCTCTTGATTGATGTTTATGTACAGAGGGTCATGGTAGGCACAGGATGCATTACAGTACTTAAATAAACTTGTAAGAGATTTTGTTTCTTAAGACACATCATCTTACAAAACACCATCTTTCATCTTTGGGACAATATCTGATCAGTCAAGAAGTGTCAACCAACGTTACACAATGTGCAACATTCCTACTTTCAACCGGACAGAATTGATCGACGACCAAACCAAACCAAAACAAACTAGATACGTCAATCACCTGACATTTTGAAACCACGAAGAGAATTCCAATTCAAGCAGAAGAAGAATCCTGTTTGCAACATCACCTCATATTTGCTCTAGAATTTCCTACAACAACCGCTTTGTAACAATGCCATAAAATGCCCCCAGTTGCACCAATTCTCCCCCGGTTAAATAATACTAATTAAATTTAAATGAGACATAGAAACATTTTTGCAACATTAACCTATATTCAGCAGCAACAAAAAAGGCAATCGAATCAATCAACACGTTCGCATCGGACAACCGCAAAACATTGCTCTCGCGCACGTCCAGTTTGGTCGCGCTCCAGCATCCAACGCATCTCTCTAATCACAAAGCCGGCTGAGGTCAATAGTGACGTGCTGCCACCACCAAGTCCGTTCCGTTCCTGGTATGTGTTTGTGTGTTTGGCAAGACGTCGCTACTGTATCTAGTTAAGCGGTTTGATAAGTTGCTAAACAAGAATGATGCAGCAACATCAGCTGCACGATAAAGATCTCATTCTGAGGTGTTGTGCTGGACTTAAGTAGCTCATTCATTACTCTTTCTTGATTGTTGTACGTACATATTGTAATACACGGTATTTTTATTTATTTTTTATTTTTTATGAAACCGTAGGCAGTGTGGCGCACACGTCACATTTAGATTTAAATAAGTTATAAGCTGATTTGCATTTTATGCATGAATGGAATGGTCTTGAATCAATCATTCTTAGTGCGAGAACAAGTTCGCCTACTCCTCTTCGGCGACGCTGGGAAATCAAAGAAATTCTTCGGGTTTCTGTTGATATTAATCTATGCTAACAGTCAACATTCATTCTTTACACAAAATGAGATAAATGGAAGCTATTAAGTGCAATTTAGAATGTTTCTAATGTTCTGAGAATGATTTGTTTCTATGAGTGCTACAGCACAGCCTGTAATTGATGACCGGCGTGTGTTATTTTCTCTGGAAATAATAGTTGGTCGGAATGGCAAAACATTAAAAATACACTAGAGGAGGGTTTCCTGAAATAAAGTGGAAGGTGTGTCTTGACTTTCGTCAAATTATACATTACATAGCTGATGACGATGAGATGTTGCGTCAAGAAGGAGTGACTTTTATCAGTTCTATCTCTATTTACGCAATTTCAAAATGAGAAGTAGTATTGTCAGCTATTGGACATGTTAAATAGGAAACGCATGATAGTAATTATAGACCTGATTGAGGAAATCTTTAGTTCAGATGTAGAATTGGTTGGGGCAGATAATTGCTTTGCGCATGATGAGCGATACATAGCAATACGATGCTTCAATGGAAGCTTTAACATGAAGCAGCAAAGGAATGGAGCAGCTAGAATATCCTACACAAGCAGAAACCTTCGTAGACATGTACACTTCTAGGGTGAAATACTCGAAAATCACTGGGCACATTCCTCACTATATTCCAAGGCGGGGTCTTCCTAGTTTCTTTTAGAATTCTTAGAATGAGAAGCCGCTCCATGGTTAGCATATCCTCATCATCTTTTGAAGGTCATTGCCGCACATGATTCCCCTCACTTAACTCATTGTCGATCCTGCAAAGATCTTCATTCGTTATACCTAGTCTCCGTAAGTGCTTTCTGTACTTGCAGTGCCCTGTGAGAAGGGTTCGGCAGCTCATTGCCTTGTCGAAGCATCTTCTGGTTCATTACCTTTTATTCCGACATGACCGGGCATTCAGTGTAAGCATCCCACACAAGCCTTGACCGACGGACGATGCTACGGTTCTGAATGCTTCACCCTTGTCCCAAACATTCAGGCATGTCTGTGTACCACTTTATTGTATGGATACTTAGTATCGTAGATTCCTTTTACTTACTTATGTCCTGTACCCTCTTGTGGGTCCTGGTACCTCTACAATGCCCTAGTGTAAAGTACAATAGCCGAAGGCCGTCAACGTGTTATCAGTCCTTATCCGAGATTTCGATAATGCAGATCGCTGGCCCAAGTTACCTAGTCTAGGCCCCGATAATCTTGCACTTCAAATTTTGGCATTCATGTAGAAGTGCCATGAGCCATTCTCAAACATTAAGAGCGCCTTCGATAACACTGACTACAAATCGTTAGATGTCATCCAAGATTCGACCAATCAATGGATAAGTGTCGTTCTAGAAAATCCTCTAACGGAAGACAGCGCTAAAATTTTGCTACAAGGTTAACAACTCTGTCAGCTACAGCCTCCTACTCGATTGCTTGAGGTTATGGCCTTATTCCCATTTATTTCCACTGTAAACAGAGAATTAGGGCCTTTATTGGAAAGATCTGCTTCTTTTAGCATCTCAAATGATGACAAAAGCTGCAAAGAACTGTCTGTCTTATCCACTCGCAAGTGCCCTGCAATACGACGGTATTAGAGGCAACCATCTCTGCAAACGCTGTTAGATGTGTCATTAAACTGTGCTCAGGTGATCTTGTGGAACATAAACGTGATCTTATTAACATGACACGTATTATGAGTCATAAGACATTATGTCAGACACAAACACATTAAGACGTCAACATTATGTCACTCATTTTTAAGTTAACCACAACTTGTCTTTATCTTATCTGCTTTAAGTGTCTCTTTTAGCGAAACGTGTGCAGTTTACTAATTAGCGCATGTTAAAGGTTATAGCATCTGACGAGCAGCGTTGACTAGTTCCTGCCAACATTCGTGCTTGTTAAACATATGTAACTTGTATGTATCATAATATGTCATAATCAAATGTCAGTAATAACAATCGGTACAAGAAATCTCTTTAGCAACATTGTATGCACCATTTTAATTCATCTTTCACTTGACAGTGACACCTGTCATTTTATTTTCACCCACGGCTTAAGCCTCCTAACTGTCTGCACGGTGTAATTTCTCTAAATCGAGAGAAACTATTAAAAAGACTGTGCAAATCTATGAGGATCCGGCGCCATGCAACATTAGATGCTCATTCTTAAAATAGAGGAAAAAAAACCTCCCACACCGTTAACTATAAATCAATTACACCTTAAACAGCAAACAACATGCCACACTGCAATCAAAGCTAACGAGCGCAGCATCTTTAACGCCACCACAATTGTGCATCCAAAGAGGAGAGGTCTCTTCTGCCACCACACACCGTGTCGTCATTACAACGGACACAGTTTGTTGCACTTCGATTTAAAACGGAATATACGAAATAATTACACATCTATCTGTTGGACGAATAACTGTCATTGATCCGCCACGCAGTGAGAGTGCAAAAAGAATCCGCCAGAGATACAAAGTTAAACAACTGAAACTTCAAACCACCAAGCGACAAATATTCGTGTGTGTTGTGTATCTATAAGATAGACGCGCTCCATATTGAGCGCCAAGAGATGAATGGAACTGTTGGCGATGTAATTACGCCAAGTACTTCTGCGGAATGTTGCGACGCGACATATTCAACAGTTGCTATTGACGGCGGCGCGCGCGTTGGTGGTGCTTCCGATGGAGACCAACCGAGATGCTAAAGATAACACGAGGAATGGGGGGGGCGAATAACGTTTGTTTTGTTTCGCAAGTTTTTTTTGTTGTTGTCGGCACAACAGCGATAATGACGATGATGGCAACAACACATAGAGTTGGGGCCAAGTCAAGAGAAATAAATAAATTGTCAACTGTTGGGGCTGCCTGCGGTAGTTGTAGGTATCTGGTCGATGTATCTCTGGCGTATCTACTGTGTTAACTTCTCGTTTGACGCTTGCAAAGTTCTTCCACTTAACCGTTTTATTGTTTGTTTTCTTCAGCGGTCGGTTCCATCTATCTGGCACTGGAGGAATGTAAAGTGCTTTGGGGAGAGCTGCTGCTGTGCGCAAAATAAATGTCTTTTGAGATACATTTCGTATACGCTGCGCGGTAGGTTAGGAAGAAACAGACAAACGATGGCGACTTGAATGGGTTGAACTTGAAATGGTAGTGTGACGGGTTTTTCTTTTGGCGACCACTCTTTCGATGACAATTAAAAGTGACTTAGATAGCTGCTGGCTGCAGGCACAGTTAAGTTTAATTAGATAATTGTTAGAATATTTCAGTAGCAGCAGCAACGTGCGAGCGAGTTGTATTTGAAGACATTTTCTCTGTGGCGTTTTATACCGAACGTTGACCTTGGCTTGCGAAAAAGTAGAACAGGAGTTTTCAAGCTGCAATTAACAACAATGTTTAGTTGGAGAAACTGGATTTTTGATTTTATTAGGAGGAGTATATTTTGTTGACAGAAGCACTCATAATAGTCAGTCTATTCTATTCAATCTACTTTAGTGCGTTTAGAGCCTTCATTAGCTCATGAAATGTCTTGGTTGAAGAACATCCCTCAGTGAACGTCAATATGATTATCTTCCTGAAAAGTGGAATAATTCATTCATCACCATAAAAATGTTGGTGTCCCGCAGGGCTGCCTTTTGTCTCTTCTTCATTTTTATAAATTATACCTTCCCTCCGGTTTTTAATTCTATTCAGCCTTTCGCTAACTCATATTTCTGCTCTTTGGCGGTAGAAATCGAACGAAAATGTAAGGTAAACTTTTTGAGCTCCGATCCTGATAGCATGATCAAATGAGATTTCACCAACAGAGTGGCGGAACTCAATCAAAAACACAGTGCTAATGCTCTGTGTTACAAGTGAAACCGAAATTCTGAATCATTCTTGCATCACTGGAAGCGAAAAAAATACTGTGAATTACAAACGAGTGACAAAATCACACACTGCTCTCTCCAGTCAATTTCGAGACCACCCATGGAGTATAAATATTGAAACCTAATACCATCTGAGTTTCAAATACCACTCAACCACCTCTTTCCTATTCCTTCTTCCCAGAACATCAGTAAAGGGTGTACATATTTCCTTTGGCATGTGCTCATCATAAAATATAAAGTGCACGTCTGGGTCGTACGTACTTCCACCTTAATGCTGTTGGTTGGAAATGAGTGAACTTTAAAAAAAATCACAATAGAAAATATATTTTTTACATTCTTCATAAGTAAATTCCATATTTTTTCGTATTATAAATTTTGCAAATTACCGTTATACGCAATTTTTGGCCAAAAACATGGTATGCCATCTTCTAGATTTATTCAAATATGAAATTGAATCAAAATTATTAAAACCGTTTTCGATAAAACAGATTTTTTGTTAAGTTGATAAGTAAATGACCGTCAGTAAGGCTTTTGGGCAAATTTATGGTACGCCATCTTAAAGCGCTTTGTCACACTAGCCGAAATATGAAATTTAAACAAAATCGTAAAACCATTTTCCAGCAAATCGTCTTCTTGTGAAATTGGCCTTAAGTAAAGGGCTAGAATAAAAATTCCAGTTTCGCCTCGAATTGTGACCCTATAGAGCTCAGATATGAATTTTGTGCAAAATCCGGCCGTCTGTTTCGGCTATAGCCTTGCTGACAGATAGACAGAATTGCCAGACTCATTTTATTCGCCGTCTCTATCATCGTAATATTC
Source organism: Chalcosyrphus nemorum (assembly GCA_949716465.1). Lineage (NCBI taxonomy): Eukaryota > Metazoa > Arthropoda > Insecta > Diptera > Syrphidae > Chalcosyrphus > Chalcosyrphus nemorum. Next base: position 13,877,432 of record OX454333.1, on the reverse strand, counting down.
GAATTTATCAAAATCTGGAGTTCGAAAATTTTCACGAATCCAAAACTTGCCCTATTATTATGTACTAGAATTAGGGGTCTTACATATATCCTCGCAAATATATCTGAACTTCTCTAATTATTATTGCTTTCTTTCTATTCCAGGTGAGGAATTTAAAACATAAAATGGATATTCCAAGTAAAATGCAAGTACCTATATATAGTGAGTTTTGTAAGTTTTTAACGTTTTTAACTACTGAATGGACTCAAGTGAGCCTTCAATGATGAGTACTAATATCTGTTTGCTTGGCCTTAATACAATCAAATCTGTTTGATTTAAATTAGAGTGATTAGGGAGAGAATTTATGCTGAACTCAATCTATGATTCCAAATGACCTAACTATAATGTATACATATGACGTCAATGAATGGAAATGAATAGCCTTAACTGACTTTACTTTGAATGAAGTTGGGAATGAAAACAATTGAATTGAAATTGAGGGCAATGACACTTAATTTATATGCAGGACTATAGAGCAAATATTGTTGTCATCTAATATGTCGATCTCGAAAAGATATTAAAAATTTTAGCTATTCGTTTTGCCCGGGAATTTTTCTTTTCAAAATTTTGTTTTTAAAGTAATCTCCACAACTACGTTGTAATATTTTCTTGTTTTATTAAATTATAGAAAACAAAAGTCACTATAAATAATTTAATTGCACAATCGTGACTAAGAAAAATTACCTAATGCAAGATACAAACTAACAATAGAAATTCACTGAACTGGTGAATATATTGGTTAAGTTTAACACCTGATTATTAAATGCTCATTCTTTTAGTTGATAACGTGTAAATTGCTTACTAAGAAAAAAATATCGTGAAATCATTCTATGAATTTCGTGAATAACTGAAATGTTGAAATGTTGAAATGTGCATGCGAAATTGTATTTGTACTCAGAGAAGGTTTTTAACAACAGGAATAGTTTTGAATGTTTGTTAGACTTTCGTGCCCACTCGTTTTCTATTTCGGTAATTCGGTCCCAGATATCATTGTCATTCCATCATGTAAAATATAACATCTGGGATTATTTGAATGACCAGGTCTGCACTACTTAACCTATAACATTGGAACAATTGAAAGGTAAAATGAATGACATGTTAAAGAATGTGATCGAAAGGTGACCGAATGGCATATTCTTTTTAGTGTTTCGGACATAAAAAGGATACACGGAACTTTGATATATTTGATACGGGGTGAGCACATCCGTCTGCTAGGTTTCTCCTACGAAATGCTATGGGCTCACTTTGGTGCCTAGTGTTCTTATGATAACCTCATAATGATTCTCTACCTAGTCTAGTCATAAATACTGATGCAAAGAAAAACTTATGCCAAACGAAAACGCGTTGATATTTTTTAATAAAATTTACACATTTTATTTGTCAAATCCTTAGCTACAAGTTATGGAAGACTTTATTTGAAATGGCCGCCATTTGTCTCAAAGAATGACCTGAGACGCATTCATCAGAATATTGGTGATACCGCGGAAAACAGTAGAGCAGGTTACTCCCTCTAAAATGAACCACAACTTTAAATCCAAAGAGTTGAGGTCCGGACTACCAGCTGGCCAAACATTCGGGGGTATTAAGTCGAGTGCATTGGCTTTTAGCCACTTTTGAGTGTTTTTCTCCTTTTAACTGGAGCAAAATCATCTTTGAATGTCGATTATCGACGGCTTCCAAAACAGTGGTTTGGTAAACTTTCGACGAAGTCTTAATTGCTTTTTCACAAAAATGGAGAGTGGTTATCCCTTCGTAGCTCACTCCCCACCATACCATTACAATTGCGGGATGGTGGCGTCTTTCAACGCTAGGAATAAGTACTGAAGCTTTCTTTGATGTCGTAGCATGCACTCGATCATTTTGCTTATCAAAAGATCTTCTGCTTTCTAACCGATTTCCGTTTTGTTCGACCCTGCATGGCTTTGAATGAACAGCTTCATCTTTGACGGCAAGGTACTCTACCAGTATCCTTGAATAATTTAATAGTGTTACCCCAAAAACTTTCATGCGTCTATGAATAAATGAAACTCCATAGAAGGTAACAGAAAAGCCAAACCAAACCTGACCCTACAATTCAATAGGAGTCAGATTCAAATTGTGACTAGATTACAGGGCCACTGTAGAATCAAAATAACATCTCTTCTGCACCAGTTTCACATATGTACTTCCAAATGCTTGCCAGTCAAATTCTCGTATAACCCGTACATATAAATCTTTCCTAGACTTTTGACACTCTAATAGATTTCTGTCTAATGTTCAAAATATCATCCGCAAAGCGACATCTTTTCAGACTTCTTCCCCCCTCACTTCAATAAAAATAATACTCCTCATCCATAGACAGGCGCAATTAATTCTCATGATCCAGTTGAAAAAACCGAAATATCCGCGTATAATTAAAAAAAAAACTGCCCGAATGCTGTCAGTGGAGCACCTAAATCAAGATTTCAACAATTTTTAACAGCTCATATTTTTTTTTTTAATTTCAACAAATCAAGGTGTCAAAACGAGTTGATTTATACTGGTGTGGTGCATCGGGAGTACAAATCTAACTAACCAGCAACCAACTGCGGTGGTTAATTAGGTTTTTTTATTTTTTGGTCTGACGGACGGACGAAACTCCAAACCAATTCCAAGCGAACAATGTGTGAACCGTGTGAATGGCGTTTACGGTGCAACATTAAAAATTTAGTGGTAATTGTTGATTGCCCATGAGTAATTTTGGTAAACGAAATGAAAAACTGGAAACCAGACAACAATGAATGTTTGGAAAATCGCTGGGTTAGTGCTGTTAGTGCTCCGTTGGGGGCACTTCTGTTAACGACAAGTTTCACTCATGTTGCTCGGTGTGAGTTCAGTGTTAAATGCGGGAACAAGGTGAAATGCAATGTAGAATACATGGGGAATCACCTTGCGACATTTTTCAGTTCGTTGCATACGGGAATGCAATTAAAAAATGGGTTAACATAAAGTGGATTGGGTCAGGTGAAACCAACTTTCGTATTTATGTCGTTAGTGCTATTTAACTGCGCGGTGTGTAATTTAAATGAATGCTTTGGGACCGCTTCTTGATGTTTTCTAACAATTTTTGTGCCACCTTTAGAGGACCCACAAAAAATGGTCTATGAGTTGTGCGTCGTTGGCCACCTCCCCAAACTAGACTGTCAATCATTCTCTTTAATGCAAAATACCTAGGCATGATTCTGGACTCGAAACTTAGCTGGAAACTCAATATAGAACAAAGGGTAAATAAAGTAAGCATAGCTTTCTACGCCTGTAATGAAACCTTCGGTAAGAATTTGCGACTGCACCCAAAGATGACCTATGGTCATGGCTATGGTGTCATCTTCTGATGGCCTGCCTTCAACAAGAAATAGAACATTGAGCGCTTAAAAAAAGTACAAAGATCCGCGTGTGTTGGCATCACTGGAGCGATGAGATCATTTGATCATGATCCCTTCTGAACTTCTAATAGAAAACACCGCTCTCTCTTCGACTTAGAGGATCTGGGTTCTAGACGGCTAGGCCATATGGCCATAGTAAAGTTCTGGAGACGGTTCCATATGAACTAATTGCATCTTTGACCGACTTTAGAACACCCAATTCAAACTTTATCTCAGTCAGATTCCCCACAAGCGAAGAATGGAGAAACGAAAGCGTTATCAACGACTATGATATAGGGATATATACAAAGATGGACTGATGGAGTTGGCGTAGACATCTTCTCGGACCAACTTAATATATCGAAGCCTTTCCATCTTCCATACTTTGTTAGCGTGTTTCAGGTGGAACTCCTCGCGATTCGTTAAGCCTGCTGGGTTCTGAGCACAACACCCAACCAAAACATATGGATAGTCAAGCCGCTATCAAGGCCATTAAAGCGGTTTCCATTTCCTCGAAACTCGTAGAGCAACGCCGTTTCCAAATCAACCATCGGAGAATTACCCTCATCTGGGTCCCAGGACACAGCAATTATGAGGGTAATGCGCGAGCTGACGAGTTGGCCAGAAGGGGATTTGCTCTTGATGGTTCTCTCTCTGTCTCTCGGAAACAGTCGATTGTCCGCTAGGCTTTGTTAAGAGCTGTATGTATCTTCATATGGTCCAGCTTGCAATTCGCAGGTGGAATAGTTTTACAAACTGCGCCATATCAAGGAAGACATGGCCCGGCTATAATAAACACAGGTCAACTGAGCTACAATCAAGACCTGACATCGCTAGAATTGTAGCTATAATCGGTGAACATGCGGCTAGGCTGGGTATCCCGCACAACTCCTTTTGTACAGGCTGCAAGGATACTAATGAGAGAGAATCTCTATACCACTGCCTCTCCACACACACCCTTCTTCGAGGATCTCAGCGATGTTTCACAGCTCTTCAAAACAGTCGCCATGACAGTAACAATTCACCAATGCATATGGAAACTATCCGAACATTTTACCTTACTCACCTACTTGAATCTCCAACTCCAACTAGAGCATGAAAATTGCTCCGAAAAGCACCCAAAGCCCAACCCAAAAAAATACTTGCAAAAATTATAAAACTTTCAACCCACTTAATGGCGAACCCATTTACATATTAACGTTTCATTAAGAGCTTTCCTGTTAAGCCCTATTAAGAAGCATTTTATATAATGACTGAAGTAAACCACCATAATTCTAACTGCAAATAGATCTTAAAGAAATTTCCGTCTTCCAAACTATATGCGGGCATTAAATTAATTGAATTGCGTGCCAAGTGGTGTGAATTATTTAGGTTAAACGGCCCCAAATGAGTTCCATTTCCATCAATATGTATCTATATCTCACTTAGAAGATTGATTGCGATCGTTTTTTGGCCCTGAAGAACGTTCAAAGTACAATGTCCACATACAGGTTCCTACACATCACAAGGAAATTAAAACAAACCAAAACCTAAGGCCGGGGGGTTAATTTGCAAACTATATTTTGTTTGAACTGATAAACGGTAATTAGCCACACAAAAGTCTGTCTGATAAGCATATGAGCGTATAAATGACATTAGATTAGATAAAAGCAATGGAACTTTAAAAAAATCTAAATGAAGTCGCCTGATAAATCGACTGCTGTCACGCAACAATGTTGCTTCAACAGAGCAGATGCCATACGTCGTGTTGCTGTGAGCTAAAAGAGATGAATTGCTTTGAAAGGGAAAACCAATGTTGATGCGTGATGCCCTGGGCAAAGTAATTAACAGATATACGGCCTTGAAGTTATGTAGCAGACATCTAACTCTCTGATGTCACTGCTGTGTGTGTGATCAGGCGTAATGTGTGCCTTAAAAGTGGAGCGGCAACATATTGTGACTTTATGTTATCGTGACATGAGAGGACGGTACTGTGTATGGAATTTACGATATTTTATTTGTGAACACAACAAGTAATTAGAAATTTTATAGTTTATAGTCGCTGTTCTCGATTAGAATATAATAAAGAGACGGGCGCAGACTTAATTGCTTTCGGGGAACATGTGGACCAAGTTTTTGGAAACTCAAAGCCAATTGGGGTGGCTTGTGCAAATTATCTGGTTCTATTTAAAAATGTATCTTTTATTCAATTTGTTGCCTAATTTGACTAATTTAAAACATGACAGAGAGAATTCTTGGAAAACCTTGCGCGGTTGTCTGGGATTTCAGTTGAGATTGGGCGCCAGATGCTTCTCCTGGAATGTGGGTGACATAAGGCACGTGTATGCTTTTTCCAAAAATAGATTTAATTGGTTCGTAAGATGTGTACCCATCGCAAAACAAATAGAACTCTTTTGAAGAATGTCTCAGTGAGCTGGAGACTGATGTGACCTTAAACTGAGCAGAAACCAAACGCCTTTTTTCTTTGTATTTGAACAGAGTCTTAGCTTTGAGTTCAGGAGCTACGCATGAGAGTTTAGTTTGGTTAAGCGGGAGCAGTCTCTTTACAATAAAGACAAAAAACCAGTCCTCTCACTCCGTCGGAATTGCCGATAACCCTGATTGTCTTCGACTCGTTGAGTCTTATAATCTGAAGACTTACTTATGTCCTGTATCCTCTTGTGGTAGAGTAGGGCCTCTACAACGCCTACACGCTATCGTGCGTGATTTCTGGAAATGTGCCTCAGCTCTCAACAACTCTTTCCCAGTTGCCGTGCTTCCTTCTCCACTGTGCTGCGCCACGAACTCCTAGGACCGCCGCTTATCCTGCCATTCTGGGTAAGCAGGTTTATGTGCATCGCTTGGTTAGCTATGGATCTGTCACCTTTTCGGGTGCCGCTTTCATTGTTGTGCCTATAAGTTCATGGCTCCCTACCTTGAGTCCTTTAACCCCTCGGGGGGCATAGGGCATCAAGAACGCCTGGGGGCCATCTTGTTCGTAGTTCTGCAACGCGTTTGAGCTCTCTCCAACTCATTCCCAAAGAGCTCGATTCCTCCTCGACTGTTCTGCGCCACGTTTGCCTAGGGCGTCCCGCTGTTCTGCCTGCTTGGGTGAGCGGATTCCACTGCATAGCGTATTTCGCAATGGAATTGTCTTCGCGCCGTAGGGTGTGTCCAATCCACTGCCACTTTCGTCGTACGTACGTACGTACGTACGGTTGTGCCTATAGGTTCATGGCCCGTTCTCTGATAAAGCTGTTCGTTAGAGATACGGTTTGGCCAGAATATCCTTAAGATGTTGCGCAGGCACCTATTGACAAACGATCAATAAAATAGTCCTCATTGCATACGTAACGATTCTGGCGGATTATTTCTCAGTTAGTAGCATTCTCGGAGTCATTCTCCTCGATGAAGACAGATCCAACCAAGGCCTTTTCAATCATGTATTGGTCTAATGTATTATCTGCGGTACGTGACTCCTAATTAAAGTCTGCGTCACCTTCTGTAGTGCGTTGGTCTTCGACTTATTAGTGAGCGTCATGTCACTCATCGTGGATTTCTACTTTTTGAACGTTAAGTAGTTCCTAAAAGTCACGCGCTAACTTGCCATTCCTCCACTGGAAGCACGTCACTGGTAGCCATTTACTGTTCCAGAATCTACAGAAGAAATAGGCCCTAAATGTGAAACAAACCCGCTTCGCCCGCTTAATGCATTTCAACTTTCCTCTACAAGTTTTTTTTGCTTTTGCAACTTCAATACTCTGTTATGGGTTAAGGAGAGCTATGACAACTGTTAAGCAGACTCCTTTAAGAGAACCTGGTGTATATATGGTTTGGATAGAGTAGTAGCACGCTTCGCTCGCTAACTCCGCAGGGAAACTTCACTCTTTACTTCATCGCTCCGCAAAGGGCATGATATGGCAACAACTTACGAGTATGGTTTGTTTCATGTTTAGATAAGGTGGCTCGTTTCGCTCGCTCGCAGGATTTCGCGTCCTCCTGACTTTGTCGTTAAGTGTACTAGCGTGTGAGCGAGTATTTTTCACCAAAATAGGAGACCTGTAGTATCATACAACTACAAGTTATGGTTCAAAGCTTCACAGGATTTTTGTTTGTACCTTTGGACCCTTTCTTCTCCTATTCCTTCAATCTCTTTCGACTCTGACAGTCCAAACTACTGTTTCTTTCTTCTTTTGTCATTTTACGAGTGAAATGACGGTATTCTCAGACAGTGGCGCCATATTGGAGTAAGCCACTTACTACTGACCTCGCTTGAATATGCTTGGTAGCTCACTTTTGGACGGTTTTCGACTGGCTCATACCAGTGGTAGAGTTAAAGCGACAAAGATACACTCAGCACTGTTTTAGTCCCTGTAAAGTACAAGTCCTTTATGAAAAACATCCCAAATATCTAGATAGGAATGTCTAACCCACATAAAGCCTGCTAAGTTCCTGACCATACTTTCAGCAAAAGTCTTGTTTTTTTTTACAGTACAATTGCATGAATAATTCTCATTTATTCACTCATTTAGGGCTTTTCATGCTACTCTTACGAAACCCCTTCAACTTGCACTCTGTTCTGCATTCGTTGCTTTAATTAAGAACGCATGCAGCATATCTTTACATCTGGCTCATTAACAGTCCGTAAAAACATCAGCTTTCACATTCGCTTTACTGTACACTGCACTAATTTCCATACTAATAATTACGATGGATTCAAAACAATAAGAAAACATTAAAAATATATTTATGTATATAAAACCAAACTCAACGCATCAGACAATAACTTTAGACTTTCCTTCCAAAACGCACCTAAAGCCCGCCCCAAAAAAAGAAACTTATCTCACTGGCAGAGGGGTCACCTTAAGCGGCAAATTAAAAATTTCCACATTAACTTCCGTTTTATGGCCAACGAACAGGCATTCGTTGATGTTTTTACCTCAAAACAACAAAGTGTCTAACTAGCAACCATTAAACCACCATCACCACTACTTGCATCGGTTGTGTTGCTAGTGCTGGTGCTGGTGCTGTTGCTGGTGCTGGTACTGGTGCTGGTTTACCTTCGTTCAAGTCCAAGTGCAGCAGCCAACACAAGTGTTGTATAATTTTTCATTCAATAGAACACACACACACAAGAGACAATGCACACATTTTCCCTAATTTCAGCGAATAATTTTTCCGGATTGCAAGAGCCAGCAACTTGTTGCTGAAGAGCCAAATACCAGCATGTGCTTGTTTTTATACAATACTACCACCACGACTCGTACTGGTTTATTAATTCGATTGCATTCAATGGCCAAGTTAATTGTGCACTGCATTCACTGTTAACTGTGCATAAATAAACGGAATGGCGAAATTGTTTTTCTTCTAACAAAATGCATTGTTTCAGAGAAAAGTGAGCAACAACTCCGTACGGAGCGGGGGTGCACGCAGGAAAAAGTCGTGTCTGGAAAAAGTATCTGTTGTTTTTCTCTTCTTAATGGTCATTAAAAATACCGCCACCATTGGATGTTGCTATTGGGATTTCAAAGTTCCACCACCGGTATTGGAGGTTGTGCTCGCAAAAAGAAAGTTGTAAAACGTCGTTTTTTTTTTGTTTCTTGTTGAAGTCTCCCTGAAGAGCCAGCAATTTGATTAAGACATCAACGAACAGTCAGACGGAGCATCAGAGTTTTGGTGGACGAGCAGCTTGCATCATTCAAAGTGGCATACCGGTAATCGTTAGGGAATACAACATTGGAGATGCTAGTTGGCTGCGAAAGATACTTTTGCTTTCTACTAATTAGTTATGTAAACAAGTAAGCTACGCAGGAGAGAATGCAAAAAAGGAAAATGTTTAATTGATGACTTAAATACGACGGTAAATGTGAAGTAATAGGAGTAGTACGAGTACATGTATGTATACCTTATCTTGCAGGTTGAAGTTTGAAGGCAGGAGATCCATCAGCGGGGGATGAAGTTGAGGAAGTTGAGTTCTTCTTTTAGGAAGAACCTACGGAGCGAAATTGTTGTAAATTCTTTAATAGTTGAGATGGTGCTTTAAGTCATAATATAAAATGATTATTCACTCTTATCTCCCTCTCTTACTTTTCCTTTCCTTGTAAAGTTTGTATCCTTCTATTCCTATTCTATCATACTTATGTACATCTGGCTACAGTTGGACACCTAAAAGTTGTTACGAGCATTTGAAAAGGTTCAGTAGTCCTTAATATTAAAATGTGAAGTGGGAAGAGGTTCCTCTAATCCACAAGAAAGGATTACGCTAATTACAGAGACATCAGTCTTCCCAGCAAAAGAAGGGTAAATTTTGTCTTTAACTAGTGAATGCAAAAAGGCGTTCAGCAATTCCTGAAGCCTTAAACTGACTGGGGAATGCTGTCCTCAACTATTCAACTATTTAACTATTCCTTGAGGCTTTCAGACCCCACCCAAATCTGTTTGTGTTTAGTGACTAAATCGCTGTTAATCTAAGTGAAGAACACACCTATGTTCACCTTTGCCTCCATACTACTGTTACCATGTCGACGAAAATAATCTTATGTTTCCAATGATAGAAGAATCATTAATAGGATCCGGCATTCCTGAGAACTCGTAGCTAATAAAGGATATTGAGTTACATACATAGGTATGCCCTAGCAAAGACTCTATGACCAATCTAACCTAGAAATTAGAAAAGCCAAACGAGAAGCACAAAAAAACTTATGCCAGAGTCTCCCAGACATTCGCAGCAGCTCACGTGTCCACAGAATTCTCTCAAAAGAGTACACTAATCAAATAGGTTTAATGAAAAAACCAGATGGAACATTTGCGGAAAATGGACTACAGACGCTTCAGCTCTTAGCTGATACACATTTCCCAAACTCCACATCTACTTCAATCTCACCAGAACACTCTCCCCAGAGCAGGGTCAGAAGACCAACCAGGGACGACGGGCAGAGATCCAGAGCGATTTTTTAAAATAAAATCATATGGGCTATATACTCCTTCTTTCCATGATCAGAGATGGAGTGCTTGCGTATGAACCCTCTACATAAAAATCAATATGCCTATCAACCAGGTAAATCCACTACCCATGCTCTTCAGGAACTCACAACTTCCTTGACATCGAAGGGGCCTTCGATAACTGGATAAAATACATGCTAGAAGACAGAAAAATAAACATCTCACTAGGCAGTAATAAACTCAGAGTCACGGCTGCGAAAGGTTGCCCACAGGGTGAAGTCCTTTCCCCACTTTTGTGGTCCATCGTAGTAGTCAATGAGCTTCAAAAATACTCAGTGATGAAGGTTCCTATGTCCAAGGTTACGTATAGACGATCTGGTATCTTCTCCAGAGGCCATTAAGCCTTGTGGCTGATTGGTCTTAATGACCGCATGAACTGGGAACAGGAAAAACCATTATCTGCCAGTGATTCACATGTTTGGTACACAGGCGGATCCAAGCCAAATGAAGGGGTTGGGGCTGGAGTATACGGAGTTACCACTAAAACTTTCATTTACGCGCCTATGGGCAAGTGCAACGCCGTATTTCCAGCCGAAATTTTCGCTATAGGACCTTGCATCAGAGAGATTATAAACAGATCGATTACCAAAGGGAATATCTATATTCTTTCAAACAGTAAGGCAGCTCTATTAGCAATTAAGGCTTACGAAAAAGTTTGGGATTGCCTTCAACTGATTAAACCATTAACCAACACAAACAGAGTACATCTCATTTGGATACCTGGTCATAACGGCTATGAAGGAAACGAAATAGGTGACCAACTAGCCAGAACAGGTTCGCCATCTCCTGTCATGATGCCTAGACCATTCTGCGGTGAATGATATAACGAACACTTTCGTTTTAGCGAACGATTCGAAACATCATATCATTCGTTACATTGGACGTCCACTGTAATACAAAATGATGAAACTACAGTTTTGCAGTTCACACTTGTGAGAGTCGTTCGAAAATAACATGAGCCTAATGGTAGATGTATTAACTAGACATTGCCCTGTGCAATAAGGCAACCATAACGGGCTCATCTCTCTCAAGGAGTTATCGTGTTGCAGAGGAAATAAAAGCTCTCAAATGCTAGCTGTACGACTGACCCGAACTCGTCGAATCATCGCTCCCACTAATAGAAAACCGAAAGGTGGAAAAGTTCCAATTCTAAATGACATGCTTCCTGTGATACCACAATTATAGTGAATCTCAGTGCACCAAAGGGCTCCCCTGTAAGTGTGCTTTTCATTTGAGTCCCTGGTCTCCCGGTAGTTTTAAAATGTCAGCCACAAAATCCAATATGCGTCGACAACAAAGTTAAGTAAAGTCGTAGCAACAAATGATTATGATAATATTGACCAACTTCAAGCCCTTGGTTCTGCAGAGTCTTAAAACACATTCAGCACCTTACACCCTTCGATTGGCATAGCGATTATTATTCACAAGCACAGTTATCTTGATCTCAGTCAAGCAACCATAAATGTTGCTAGCGAATGTTGCTAAAAAGTACCTCCTCATTTGGATAAAGCGCTGACGCCTATTTTGACGCAGTTCGACCAAATTTTGTTGACCCCAACTTCAAATTAATATTCAAATCTCATTAATTGTTCTTGAGGCTTTTTTGTTTTGCTTCAAAACAAAATAAAATGTGTATTTAGTAAATTTCATGAATGAATCAGTACCAATTAGCAAAACTGGTCACGTACCAACAAAAGTATCTAAAGCCTTCTCAGTGCCTCTTGCTGTTGTGTAAAATCAAAATTCGTATAAATTGTGCGGTTTCAATGCGAAAAAAAAAACAAAATCACAATCATATCGAAGCTATTGATTAAATTTATTATCGCCGAGCGAATTAATTCCACACGTAACGCCGGAATCGATACGTTTATGTTTCGAACAAACATTCTGAGTTCATTATCAGCGCAGAGTTTGTCCGCAATTAATTAATGAGTTGAGGGTTAGGAGAAATAAATAAATTTAAAAATAAACTTCTATCTCAATCTTGATAGCGCACAGGTAATGTGAATAATTGATAGCACGTGCTCTCGAGACTGATGAAATACAATTAATTGGACAAAAAAAAAAAAGACAGAAGGGAGGCCCTTTTGTAAAATGTTGCTGCACGCGCACCACGATTTCCTCTCGACGAAACGATCCGGCCCGCTCAGGGAATAACAATGCAACAATAAAACTTGCCTCTACTTGTTGTTTGCCGTCGCTGCCATTCGACTGACAAGATGAATATTTCACTTAATTGTAAGATTACAATGATTTTTCCCCAACAGGATGGACAAGGATCGTTCGGGCGCACATCTAGTTCGTGATAGTCATTCGAAATTACTCGTACCTCCATGCGTTTTGGAGTAGTAGTAGCAGCCGGCCGGCGCGCGAAGCCTCTTTGTAAACTGTCACGAATCACGATTTCAAGATTCGGTTGTTTCTCTAGTTTTCCGATTTGCTTCGCCCCTCTTTTTTGTTCCTTTTTCGGAATGATTACAATGGTCTTTTGTGGAAAAGAACGATTTGACCATTTGGGTGTCTCCTAGAGAGATCACTTATGCTGAAGTGTAGATAAGTGTAGTGTGTTGAAATGGACTGAAAAAGGGCTTGGTTCGGTGTGCTTTTGTCGTCGCACAAGGATTGAAGTAGTCACTCTCGGTTGGTTGGTTGTAATAAAACGACCCTTGGTTTTGTTTGTCTCCTTGTAATGTTTTGTGAATGAACATCGATCGCTGGGCTGTGGGTTATTCGATTTAATTGACTTTAATGTCTCTTGGCACACGTTTTTCATGTCGCCGATGTCGATTCACGCTGCAGATCATTGATCACATTAGGTTTGTGTTTTGTTGTCGGTCTCACAATAGGGCGCTCACAATAGGTGTACCATGGAAAATTGTTTTGTAATTATTTAGCCAAGAAAAAGGGTCGACAGTTTTGTCAAGATTATGAATCCATTCAATGGAAATTTGACACGTTCGATGTTTTTTGGAACAAAAGCCAAGAAGGGTGTGCAAATCAATACGCAAGGCAGTCCTTTCCGCTTCGGTTGGGCATATTAGAGGATGATTCATGCAGACGTGAGATTAGAAGTGATTTGTTTGCATGGAGTTTAGATAACTGGCTGAAGGTGGGCCATAACTATATTTAAAAGTCAGCCTCAAGATCCTTATTCTTCCAAGGTTCTTGCTAAAACCGCCTATGAGTGGTACGTTTTTTTCTGCAATTATACGTTTTTCTTTCTTGTATCTTGTATCTCCTTAGTATCTCCTTATGGGTCTTATTTTATCTTATCTTTCCAATTCTTTGTTAGTTGCCGTGCTTCCTTTCCTATTGTTCTGTGCTTCTAGGACCATGTGCTTATACAACTTGTTTCTGAAAAAAGATAACAAAAAAATGAGTATACTTTTTGGCGTAGTGGTTTGTAACTCAGCTGGATCAGGTTCTGGTTCACACTCTATGGATGGTGTCTGAACTAAGCGAAGGAAAATTGCTTCAATTTTGGCAGAATGATTCCTATATCTTTTGTGTTAACTCTGAATGACTGTCACCACGTAGATTTACCAAACAGAGTGCTGATGTATTAGTAACACTTATGGCGACTGGCGAGCGCAAAAAGACAAGGAACTCATAATCTGTGTTGCGTTCAAAATATCGAAGAAGAAACGCAATTCTATTTGTACCATCACCATCCGATCTCTTATTTCAACCTCACCTTAGGATACTGTTATAATGGAATGTATCTTAAAATACATCTTTTTTTTTATAACTTCGACTGCCAACAACACAGCACCACCACCATTTAACCGATTGTTAAACGTAAAGCTATTGCAAATCTTCTCTCCAAACATCAATCTTCTGCATCGTGAGATGAAAGTACTACACGTACACAACGCATTATGCTGTTGGATTGGTTTCAAGTTTTTGATCTTTCCTTACCACCACGAGGCGACATGGCGGCAATCATCAAAAGGAGGAGGTATTTCTTTTCCATTTACTTTGACATCATGTTGCTAGAGGAGATGATGCTGAAACTAAAACTCTCATAAAGCAGAGAGGAAATGAAAATTTTCGCTTCAATTTGTGAATTTAATTAGATATTTTGTGCTCGGTACTAATATTAGTGATTGTTCTAATGAAATTGCAATTCAGTAAATGAGAGAGGGAATTTTGTTTCCTTGAATGTTGCGTAATGGTTGCAGCAAATTGCTAAATGGATTGGGGATGGAGTTTAAGAGATGCGATAAGGCTTTTACTTGCTTCATGAAGCAAGGAGTTATTTGATTAATGAGATGCTATTTGGAAAAATAAAATACCTGTCTTCATTGGTTGATTAGGAATCCATTAGGCGGTGGGGAAAGACAGGGGTCAGGGATCAGAGAAAAGCATTATGCGAATGGAAAATGCCGCAACAGTTGCATCTGGAAACGGTATGAGTTAACATTTTTGTGCCTGACTTTGATGACGTTTGTTGTTGAGAAGGTACTTTTGAACAATTGCGTGTTACTAACTTGCGCGTGGTACAAACTTGCTTGGCTCGTATACTAGAGGTCTGAACTATTTTTAGCTTAAGCATGAAGATCACGTCAGTTGTCAAAAGAATTCTGGTAACACAATGGAATATGTTTTGAAAGATGACTACTAAAATGTCAGCGATTTTGGACGCTCAATTGTTGGATCCAGTTGTAACAATGTAACAAAAAACATCGAATACCATACCGAGATTTAACTCTTGCGTTTGAATGGCATTACGCCTGCGCACATTGAAACTGAGTTGGACACTGTTTACTGGAACTGTTCCCAGCTGAATTTAAACATGGTCATACCAGTTTGACTAATGATGATGAGCGTTTGGTATGGCGAAAACTGACCACCGCCGATGACATAAAAAATGTTCACTAAATTACACTGTACCCCGAATTAAGGTGAAAGAGATAGCGGAGGCTTTGGGCATGTTGAAAGAACGCATTTGTCATAATTATCGGCTGAAGAACTGGACAAGCGTAGGCTATCCCCGAATTGGGTGTCGCACTTGCTCACCTTGGTGGTCCAAGCACATTCGAATGAATATATCCAAGGTCTTGTTGAAGGCCATCGATTCATAGTTTTGGAAGAAGCTTGAATCCACTATTTATAAGCCATTGGCCGAGAGGAGCAAATCGGTTCCTGTTTCCTAAGCTTTATCGACTTGAAAGGAGCGTATGTTGACAAATTAAAACCACATTTGACGGCTCCAAATAGTTTTTTTCTGTGTTAGAAAAAACTTACTTGACAGCTGTCAATAAATGGCAACTTCAAGTTTTAAAGGTGAATAGGTGTGCAAAGTTTATAGTTAAAGCATTTGTTTCCATCGCCCTCGAGTATAAAGTTGTAAATCGGCATCTGTCAATAGTTTGCAACTTCATGTTCGAATTGTGAGCAAGAACACGAACAAGACCTGATAAATGAAAATGCACTAAAATTTATCGTGCCAGCGTCCAAGCTTTATTTTGAACATTCATTGGGAGCACTATTCAGAAGTCAGTATGCCGCTTACGAGACATTTGTATGCATGGCTCAGTCAGGACTGATGATCCACATGGTAGCCATCTAGGTCCTCTTCTATTCGTTCTTACTATAAACGTTCTTAACACCAATTTTTTCAGAGATTACCACCGGACTATTGTCTTCTTCAATAAGACAAAGAGTTTTTCAAACTGATGCCTCGAAAATTGTTCTCCAAATGTTCCCTACCCGCTCTTACTTTACCAGCGATCAACGTTCAATCTCTTTGCTTAGTAACGGCTTTGTCAGGCTGTGGTCTTCAGAATTCTGGGCCTCTATACTGCCTTAATTGGCCCCTTCCTTACGTGCGCCAGTCAAGTGTGCTTTTTAGTCAAGTTCTCGAGTCCAGAATATGGAGCATTCAATTTTTGTTTCCTTATTTGCTCTTCATTGTCTCTCATGGAGCCTCTCTTTAATCTCGCCTACCTATCAAGACTGAGGCGGTCTTTGACTTGAATACCGTTAAGGGACGCAGAGACATTGTCAACCTTGGCCTCACCAATCCGACTAAGTGGTGATATCTGACTGATGTTTGACCGCTCTCTGATGCTGAACTCTATTAAGGAAGCATTTACTTAAAAATATTTCTGGACATTAGAAGATGCCCAAAGCAGCTGTATTTGCTTTCCCTTTGCTTTGGCTGCCTTCTTTTACTATTCAACTGTTGGGTGGGTTACAGAATTTTTCAAAGCCACTCTTTTCACCTACATAACCTCTAGATTCAAAGTCACGACGCAGTCGCATTCAATGCAACGACGCTCTATCGATTCTCTTATGCAACTGCCTTCCAAACGTCCACAACTTGCCTCCCCCAAACATCTTCCATGCTTTTTTTCTTCTTCTCTTTATTATTACAAAAAAAACTCCCGACCAAGCTATTAAAGAAAAGAAAACCCTTTTCCTTCGTTACGCAAGAGACCACTCAATCACAGCGCCTCTGTGCTCTAATCGATTGCTCAAATAGAAGAAATTTCATCTAAGCATCATCATCATTCCATGCACACATTCGTTACATATCTCTGAGCCCTATGGCGGTGTGCCTTTTTTGCTCCCCTCCCACCCCCACAGAGGGGAGGGCAGGGGAGGAACTCCTTTAATCTCCCGCGCAATCAAATAAAAATGAAAAGACCATGTTTTCTCTTCATGACTTGTTGCTGCTGCCGCTCAATCAACTTCAATTAACACTTAAACATCATCAAATGGGGAAAAACCTCTTGAACTTGGACTTACTTTGGGGTCCACGATCGCCTGGGATCATCAATCTTCTCTCAACATTGTTTCCCCGACGACTTTGCCAGAGCACGCCACACGGTTGATGACCTTTTCGGGATCCACCACCAAGTTAAAAGAAAAACTCTTAGATACCTAGTATGTGCGAGAGGAAGAAGAAAAATTTTGCTAAAGTATTTTTCCGCGGAATTTCTTCCTTCGTTCTGTTGGTACCGATGATGGTGGAGGTACTCCTCGCGACGATGATTCCGATGCCGATTTCTCGTTTCGTGAGATGATTTCAATTGAATTGCAGATGTGTGCCCCCACTACAGTCCTATTGTTTCCATGCCATTGAGATGGAAAATTAATTTGTTCCTATGATAGATGTACACCACGACAATTGGTAATGAATATCTACAAAAAGCAAAAGATTTCCCAGCTTAATAGAGACATAAATAAAGTCTGGAGAAAATAGATATTCTGATCTTCTGCTTGTACCTGTTTCCCCGAAGAGGTAAACGGACTTACTCCCCATGTACCTACACATGTCTCAGACTCAGTCAGGTTTTCAGCCGTCAACATGGTTTTCACTTTCAATGACGCCTTTCCACGGCTCTGAACCACCAAACGACGAACGTGTGGTTGCTTTTTATGGCCTAACTGGAGTGAGTTTTTCGCACAACCGCTATATGTAAAAAAACAAACTGGTCTGTATGTTGAGATGTCCCCTTCGTGAAACGTGCAATACCGCTTTATAGCTTCCAATTAGTGAGCTGTTTCGGCTAGTTCAGAGCTCTTGGCTATGTGGTTCTCCTTGCGGTACTAGAGTCTTAACCTAGTTCATCGGGGGCAACTTGATTCTGCAATTATTTTCTAAAAAAAAAAAAAAAAAAATATTACGACTTGTTTGGCAAACGAGAGATAGGCACCCCATAGAGAGGCGGTCACCAGATTTTGGGTGTGAGTAGAGGCCTAGAGGAATCCTGTATGTAAATTGGAACGCACAATCCGATTAATGTGTTTCTGTTGAAAGAAATCATGTCACAGAGTGTCCTTATCTATAAGAGAGTTGGTATTTCTCCAAATGGTTATGTCTTAATTTAATTTTATATTTTCTTTTTATTTCAGGTAAGACGATGCACTTTTGATCTGTTAAATGATTAGGCGGTATATTGGTGAGGAGAGATGTTATAAGTGCTAACTGTAAGTAGATATTTAAGATTCGACAAGTCATTCCAATGACCACATTGCCATTGTTATTGATTTTATGTCATTTATGCAAATGTTTTCTGTACCAACTCGTGAAATGGGCGTCTTTGTCGATGGAACAATACCGCCACCATAGTCGTTTCCATTCACCCACTTTGATTTGATGACCGACTTGGATTACAGAGCGAAGAAAGAGAGAGAGAGTATCTACCCATGCTAAGAACTACTTCTTAGCAGAAAGAGAAACTCTCTCAAAGTTGAAAGAGTACTAAAATATGGATAAAACAATATTACATAGACTATGGCGTTCCACAGGGTTCCATTCTCGAAGCTGTTCTCTGGAACGTAATATACGACAGCACTCTGAGACTAAGAGTCCCCAATGAAGTTTAAATCAAAGGTTTTGCCGGTGATAATAAGAAATAGCCAAGCGGCGTTAAATCGACGAGGCGTCCAATCGACTGGCCCATTGCTTGAGATAACACGCTCACGATTCTTACTCTTCAATAAATCGATTGCAACGTATGCTGTGAGGCTTATGGCACCATCCTGTTAAAACCACATGTCGTCCAAGTCCATATCTTCCAATTCGGACCAAAAATAATCGGTAATCATGGCGCGTTAACGCTGACCACTCACAGTAACGTGACGATCGTTATCGTCGACGAAATAATATGGCCTAATAACGCCGCCGGCCAGAACCTAATCGGAGAACGTACGTCGCTTCAGCGTCCGGTCAGCTTGATCTTGTATGGGTGTAAACCAAGATCCTTACGCAAATTACGCCATAATGTGCTCTGAGGGATGCCCAATTCTTGAGAATGCCGTGGAATTGACTGATTTGGATCGTTTTCTACGGACGCCTGAACGGCAGCGATATTTTCGACACTTCGACCAACCCGTTATCTCACTGACACGGTAACATCACACAACGAATATGTAGACACAAATTTGTGATCTAAACTTGTTATTGGCTGTCTACTAGGGCGAGAATTACGACCGAAATTTGGAGTTAACGCTCTTAAAGTTGCGATCACCGACTCCGAATTTCGGTAGAAATTTTTTATAATTTGTAGACGTTGCTCGTTCGTGTACTTTACCATGATAAAAATGTTGAGTTAAGTGAATAAATTGACAGTGACAGTTTGATGATTAGTGAAAGAGTGCGTTCACGAATTAAATTCAAAGTTGTCAAGTCTCTATTGGAAAGCCCTTTATATGCGGTACATATCTGTGACTTGGAATACAAACAAAGAGGAGACAATTTACTGGATCCCCAGGAACTAATGTTTCGTTTCCGTATGTTCTACTCCAAAGGATGTCCAAACCCTATTCAAATTTCTTTCGGAGTACAGCCAATCAACGCTTTAAGCCAATTTTTTCTTCCTAGATAAGAGTCATTCCCGTGAGTAATTATTTCTTCACCTTTTGCTCCAGAAAAAAACGAAATTATGCCCTCAAAATCTCGCATGAAGCACGATAATTTCCCCAACTACCCCCAAATAAAGAGAAGAAGAAAAAATATGCCAAGCAAGGTTCATTGATTCAAAACGAGGAGTCTTCCGCATATTCAACCCCCAATGACACATTTTCACAACAATTGCCAGCATTAATTGCTGGCTTCCAACAATGGATTCCCGAAGAACGAGGCCATTTTCTTGCAGACATATTCGTCTATGTACTACACAGAACCAACTGGAGGAGAACCCAACCAACAGTTAAATCCCACTCTCTGCTGGGTGTTAGCTTTCCTGGGGCTTCTTGAATCGAGCCACTTTTTCGTTTTTTTGTTTTGTATTCTGATTACACTAAGCGTGGGTGTAGTAAGTTGCATATTCCAGTGTTGCACCCATTCGTTGTATCTATGCAATTCATCGTAGAGAAGCGAAAGATAGATAGAAGAACCGCAAAAATAAAAGGAACTACAACTCACAAACGACGACGACGACAGCAGCATATCATTTGTGGCTTTTTAATTGCAACAAAGTGGGTGGATGCAAGCGACTATGGCGGCCGGCGGTATTGTTCCATCGACAATTTATCGATGTCAACACGATGTACGATTGCTTGTTAATTGAATGTTACAACATCTCGTGTATGTTTATTTTCTCAATAACTTTTTGCAATGCTCTTCGGGGGAATATTTTAGGAGATTTTGAACCTTGTTCATGTTGCTAGCGTTCGCAGGTATCTGTGTATCTGTCCGATGTTGCCACCCACTCGTATTGCGAAAACCATTGTCGGTTCGTGATTCAGTGCTACACTCGTAATAAATATATTTTTACTATCTACGAATTGTCCCGTCGCGGATTGAATTGTGTGCGACACGGCGAGATGCGGTTTTTTTTTATTATTAGCCAAATGAATAAGGATGTGTTGCAGTGATTGTAAAAATTATGCAATCAAAAGTCACTTAATGATTTGTGAGTGATTCATGATGTGGAACATATGTATGCATGGATTCAATGCGTGATTTTTTGCAGGAGAACTCTGTCAATTGAAATGCGTTATTCAATTAAGTCGTTTAATTCGTGCGAATGTGCAATGAATCATAGTCTGAGAGTAGTTCCCAGATGGGTGTTTTAAAACAACTGTCGAGTGAGCAATTGTGGATTGATATCACAGAAGAGAGATGAACTATGTTTCAATGGAAATGGCAGTTAGTTGGAATTATTTTGTTTTCGAAAAAGGGCAGAAAAGCTGGCTTTCTTCCAGGTTCCTTCAAACTCCATTATCTGCAGTGCCTTTGCTCGCAATTTTTCTGAAATCAGCGACAGATTGTGGCTACAGTTGCCTATGGAAAATGTATTAAACTAGCGAAGTTATTTGCTATTAAGCTAGCTTCAGTGAGAATAGAAATATCATGTTAACGAGTAGCAAAGCGTCTCTATTAGCAAGTGAAGGGGCAAGACCTATTACCCAAGCTTTGAGATAGTCGAAGTTTTTAGGCCTCCTATCACTGATGACTAACGGAAAGCCTTATGCACCTCTGTGCACCCTCTATTGCTCTAGGAGTCACCCGATATTTAAGAGTATTGATCCATAGCATCAAATAAACTAGACGGGGCTGCTACCTCTCAAACTCATAGAGCTGGTAATGCCAGCACAGACCAAGTTAATCTCATTTGAATTCCTAGTCACAGCGTCTATGTAGGGAAGTAGTTGAAGAATTAGCCAGTTGCCATCTGGTTTTATGATGCTTAGACCATACTGTGGACTACCAGTCAATAAAGCAAAACGCTGTACTTGGTTGGTAACAGAAGAAATCCAAGCCATAAACTCTTGGATTACACAAATGTATAGAAACAGCAGCATATGACTGTCCTCATTGTCGAAGTGCCTGCAGATACCTCTTGAGGGCTAATCGTTGAACTCATCTATGGAGGCGAGCAGCGATACAAATAAACCTCGCTAAACAATGAAAAGACTGAACGTAGTCTGAAGCTAATAGACAAACCAAACATTTTACGCCATAATCCTCCTTCAAAAATGAACGAAACAATCCCTACAATTCACGAAGAGTTAGATTTGTATAGCCACAGCATAACTCAAAGGTCACTGCCAAGTCAAAAAGCTCCTTATGGCTGTGCCAATAGTACAAGACAGCAAAAGCAGAATGTACAACGTTGTAAAGGAATCAGAAGAATACATAATAACATACTACTTTGGCACCTTGACTGCTGTGACATGCCGTCATTGTTTCTGCGATTCTGCTTTAAAGTAGAAGAAATTCTTGCTAGGTCACTCAAGGATCTCACAACAAAGACTGGTATCTTGAGTGAATTCAAACACAAGAAGAAGTCATATGAAGAAGCGGCTAGATTCTACCTTATCCTACAATCTACCAGGGGCTGTGATTGAAAGATAGTCTTGGCGAGGGCGTGCGTTACTGTGTCCAATCGGAAACGTGTCGCCTATGAGTTGAAGACACTGAAACTGAAACAGCTGAGACTTAAGTACTTTAGGCTTCACATCTCCCTCTGATGTCTCCTCAGCTTCAGTTATAAATGTCTTTAGATTCAAAAATGAACTAGACTTTAGCTAAACCTCAGACCAACTAATTATGGATATTCAATCCTGTTAGGGAATAGGACAAAAGATCCGATTTTTCCGGCATGCATAAGCCACACTAGTACGACGTTATCGTCTTCACATAGCTATGTAGCCTAGGATCTAATATGCGACATTTAACCGAGATAGGCATCGACAGATCTTAAATAATTCTACTCACTCTTGACGGACGATGTGGTGTATCAAAATAATTCAATTATTGTTAAGAAAACATAGCGCCTGTGGATATACCACGAAATATGATCCACTCAAAAACTATTGCATACATTCTGTGCTAAGCTTTTTGCCTTTGGTTATAGACGTCATCAGAGGCTTTTATGAAAGGAAATGATTATTTCAAATATTTTTGAACCTGCGGTTTCACTGAGCTACCACTCAACTTCACTTTAGTCAATATTTTATAGCATGCCACGCCTGTTTGACTACTTTCTAAGTTATTTACTAAAACCAAACCTTTTTTTGTTGGCAAATCATAGATTCCTTCCAACTTTATGAATGCGAAAGAACAATGCAAATTGCGTGCAAGTTCCGACATTCTATATATGCCTAGCAGTGAATTAATCCCCTTCATATTTTATGGCATTTCTTTTTAGTAGCACGCATTCCAAACATATCTGCACACGCCACACTAACCCAACTTCATTGAGGATTACTATCAACATTCCTGCGGTGCGCTCAAAGCCTGTCTGCACAACTTATTACTACCGCTCTATTTTCCAAACTACGCACACACGTCTGTGTATCCATGAATTACTCTTAATCAGACGAATATATAGGATTTTAGTGTCACCGGTGTGTCACGTTCGGATAAGCCCAACATTAAAAGGCTAAACTTAAACAGAATTAAAGGCAGACACACACGGTGGCATGCAAAATGTTGCATGTCTTATGTGAACCCTGCAACACTAATTAAAGGTGATTATTTAATAGTCGCATGGTCAGATATTTGGTATTCGATTAATTCAGCCTTATTGGTTACAGTTACAACTCAGCAGATACAAGATAGTCAATGTTATCTAATCGACTGTCTGGAATGGCGGCGTGTGCGCTTAAGATGAAGTTTTTTTTTGTCCACTGCGACATGCACAGTAGTGGCTTAAGATGGAAATATTTTCATGCGTAGGTTTTTTTTTCGTATGATTAATGGTAAATTAGTTAGTGGCTGGTTCGATAAATCGTTAACAGAGAAATCTTGAAGATTTCCTCATAAATCTTCTTGTTGCAATCACGGAAGCTTAGCAACATGTTTTTTGTTTCTTATTTTTTTCGAGACTCACAAGTGTGTTCGAATTCGTGTTATGCATGCGTCTGGTTTAGATTTTTTTTCTTTCTTAGTTTTGGATCCACAAACTGCGAATGTTGCACAATATCACACAGAATTCCTCATGTAGAACTTCCATAGCAACTGCACTCATCAAGCGCACGCCTTCCCGACGTGTCGTGCTAATGAAATTAATTCACGACAATTTATAGCCATTAATTGTCATGTCGTCTACAAGATACTCTTATGCTAGAGCTGGGGGATACATGGAAAAATTATCCCGTAGACAATTTTCCGCTCAAGTGATATTTTCATTCAGTAAACAGCAACATTGCATGTTGGCGGCGGCGGCGGCGTCTGCACGTCGTCGTTGTCGCGCAATTCTTTTGAATTCCTCTGCTGAGCAATTTATCCCCGCGTCTTTCTTCACCATCAACATTGTATCCGAAATTAGCCAACAGCCCATATATCTTACAGGCGCCCATTGAACCGTTTTATGGCCATAGAGTTGCGAATATAAACATTTTCGTTAATTAAATGAAATTCGCTAATAATTATTATTGTGATGCTTGAAATCAATGGCTTCATTGAAGCGGCACGATTTTTTGTTTATTTTTTTTTATTTTTTGTGCAACATGTTGCAATAGAAGTCAGTCTAGGCGTGTAGATGTAGTCACGTGAGAGTCTTATGAGCTGAAATTAATGCGAAAAATGTGACGTCTAGCTACCAGAATAGAGGGTGTGGTGTGTACTAGAAGGCGGAACAACATTCAACTTATGTTTACAAGAGGAAGGGTGCAGCGCCAAGAACTTGTGGAAATGTCTTTCGATTTCATTTCTGAGGATTCTATAGAAAAGATTCCTTTAATGTTCTCAAACTTCGTGCATGACATTTGTGTCGAGAATTTTTCTCATGATATTTTCCCCTGCTGCGTCCAACCATGATAAATTAATTTGTTTCAAGCCTAAGGCGTGAGACATACTCAAGACGTAAGTTCCTATTGCGTCGGTACCATGATTAGCATATTAATTCAGATCGTGGGATTGGTATTTGATTGAATAGAATAACAGACAAGCCGACAAATAGAACGTTATGCAGGAAGCTTGGAATGCGTCTAGCAAGTTCCCACTTGCACTTGATTATAATCATGTCATCAAGGTCGAATACATTGTCTAAGCAGAAATTTGAAACATCCCAGTAATGAGAAACAAAGCATTAGGCTAAGCTCAAGGCTTTGAGGGAAATAAACAGGAAGACCGTTTGGCGGAAAGAAGCTTTTCCGCACATTTTTCGATCAGAACCTCTGTTTTGAAATACTACCCAGGAGGAGGCCTAGGACAACGGTGAATGCTGGGACACTCAAATGAACATATGACAAGCGAAACTGCTAGTCAGCCCAGAGAAGAAGAGATCAAGCAAATTACTTGAATTTGGAAAGGATGTCCTGTGAACCCTCCCCCCTCAGGTATCATCTAAAGTGAATTTAGGGTTTTCCAATAAGGACTTGACAAGTTTTTGATTCATGAAGCACAACGCATATTTTGCTTATTGACGAACACATTGAGCCAAAAATGAGCTTCGTTACTGAAGATGATTTTAAGATGAAATTCATCATCTTGAACTACTCCAGAACCCAATCGGAGAACGCACGTCGCTTCAAATGGTCCATCGGCTTCAGTTCTTGAGTCAGCTTGATCTTGTAAGGGTGTAAACCAAGATCCTTACGCAAAATACGCCAAAATGTGGTCTGAGCGATGCCCAATTCTTGAAAACGCCGTGGAATTCACTAATTTGGATCGTTTTCTACGGACGCCTCAACGGTAGTGATATTTTCGACACTTCGACCAACCCGTTGTCTCACTGAAACGGCAACATCACACAACGAATATGTAGACTATGTAGGGTGAGAATTACGACCGAAAATTAGAGTTAACGCTCTTAAAGTTGCGATCACCGACTCCGAATTTCGGTAGAAAATTTTTATAATTTGTAGACGTTGCTCGTTCGTGTACTTTACCATGATGAAAATGTTGAGTTTACTAAATAAATTGACAGTGACAGTTTGATGATTAGTGAAAGAGTGCGTTCACAAATTAAATTCAAAGTTGTCAAGTCCTCTTTGTAAAATGTTTCTCCTCTCTACATAGAACTGACTTTCCTTTTCAGGGTCCTTATCTATGTTAGGGACTTCCTTGTAGGAATAAGGCTTGACCAGCAGCTTGGGTCGTCTGAGGGCTGGGACAGTTACGACATTAGCTAGACGTTGTGGCTTAGGAGCCAAGAACAAATCCATTGGTCAATTCTTCTTTCAGATACGTCAACAGACAACGACGACACAATCAGAAGCATTAGTAGGGAACGAGGTCATTATTATTAAGGACAGCCAATAATTTTCCTCGCACTTACTTTACCTAACCCATAAACATGTCTATGTCGGGGAATATTTCATAAGAAGCATAATCGTTTCCAAAAGACAGCCACATCGTGTCTTAAGAAAATTCAAAACTATCCCCCTTTTCAAGCAAAATTAAAATTTAAAAGACCTATGAGCCGCAAGCCTGACAATTACACATGGAACACCCGTTCCCTTTTAAAATTTCAAATAAATTCCTACAATCGCTCAACAGAAAGCTAAACTACCCCAAACATAAGTGACTCACTTGCGGTTCTAAGCTATAGTGCGTCCAAAGTGTGCTCACTTTTAAAAGGGGCTATTCGAAACCATTTTCCGTAAGCACTTTGCATCGCATAAGATTTCGTTTAATCTACAGTAGTCGACAACTTAACTAGAATACCGCCAACGAGTTGTGGTTTTCCAACAAACGAACGAGCAACAACACCCCCTCCCCTTTGGGAATTGAATACAAATCCCATGCACGTTTTACAACCCCCATTTGGTTAATTGACTTGGGTTTTTGCTGAAATAGGACTCCAATTAACCTCTCTCTGTACTTATAATTCCGCACAGCCCGTCGATAACAATGCGCCTTGCCCTCATAAAACTAATCACTTGCACCGGCCTAAGCACTTAAGCCTCAGCAATTTAAGAAATCACATTTATTTGGATTTTTTTTTTTTTTTTTAAAGCCACAACACTGTAATCTGTGACACATGCCGGCAGGCGTCCTTCACTTTTTTCTCATATCCGATTGAGGGATTACTCATATCCGATCTTTAGATACTGAATTCATAACCACCCTCGGTATCAATGCATGCATGCATGCAGCACCCTCAACATCAGTTGTCCTCAATTTTTTGTTCGCGTAAATTGATTTAAAAATAAATCTCACGGAAGTGACCACAGCTGATGGCGGACAGCGCTTCCACTGAAATAACTCACATTTGCCATTGCCATTTGGTTAACGTCCTCATCGTTGGGGGTGATTCGTGCTGCCGATGTAGGTATGTGCATGCAACAATGACTGAACAGAGCATATGCTTCCGGAGTGACTGGACAATAGGAGTTCTAAATCCTTTCAATTTTAGTGAAAGAGAGTGAGAGCGGGACTCACAGTAATCAAATTGAACAAAAGAAACGAAAGTTCAACTCACAGGATACCCGTAAATCAGATGTGTAGATACTTTGCGAGCAACATATATCGTCAATTCATTCGTTTGTTGTTAAATAAATTGAAATTGATTCTGCGAAGTGGTTGAGGTAGTTGACATGGCGTGCTGATGGGTAGAAGCAAATGTTGCTAGGGTTTATGGTCACCCTTTTCGTTATGACTTTATGAATGGATCTGTTGTTCCCTTTGTACGTGAAAGATTGCATTTTTATGAATGGCAATGGGAGTGGATTCTACGAAGGAGATAACATTGCTGTCAGTTGAAACATAACCCCGGTGTAAAGCACGTTTCCGACAGTAATAAAGGTGCAAGGTGCGGCTACTAAGGAGAATGCTCCTTCGCGTAAAGCAAAATCTAACTTACTCGTCAAACAAACACAAAAACGACTGACTTATATGGAATACTGGTTAGACAAATTGGCTGTTGTGTTATAGCACACCTTAAATACATAAAATCGAGAAGAAAAGCCTAGCGTAGCGTAGGACGTGTAGAACGACGTGTCTGAAGTAAAGAAACATTGTCGCTTATAGGAGGAGAAAATTTCAACAGTAGCAGTAGAAAGTACATTGAACGCCAAGACAAACGCGACAGATTTCCAACACTAGCAGCAAATTCATTTCATTCGTTCCACCAGAGTGTAATCAAGGCACGAGCTTATCCGCAGAATGGTTTTATTGAGACAAACACTCGTTAGACTGTAAGGTTTGCAGGATCTGTCAAATCAACATTCAATCTCTTGAGGAACTCCAAATTGTAATTATGTCTTCTCTTTGCTTATGCTTTTGGTTTTGGATAGACAGACGTCTGGCAGGTTTTTCTTATGATTTCAAATGATTGGTTCAGACATTTCGGGATATTTCAAAAATCGATTTTAAAGGGTTTTCCAATAGGGACAACTTTGAATTTAATTTGTGAACGCACTCTTTCACTAATTATCATACTGTCACTGTCAATTTATTCAGTAAACTCAACATTTTCATCATGGTAAAGTACACGAACGAGCAACGTCTACAAATTATAAAAATTTTCTACCGAAATTCGGAGTCGGTGATCGCAACTTTAAGAGCGTTAACTCCAATTTTCGGTCGTAATTCTCGCTCTAGTAGACAGGCAATAACAAGTTTAGATAAAAAATTTGAGTCTAAATATTCGCTGTGTGATGTTGCCGTGTCAGTGAGACAATGAGTTGGTCGAAGTGTCGAAAATGAAGCTGCCATTCAGGCGTCCGTAGAAAACGATCCAAATCAGTCAATTCCAAGGCGCGGCGTTCTCAAGAATTAGGCATCGCTCAGACCACATTATGGCGTAATTTGCGTAAGGATCTTGGTTTACACCCATACAAGATCAAGCTGACTCAAGAATTGAAGCCGATGGACCATTTGAAGCGACGTACGTTCTCCGATTGGGTTCTGGCCGGTGGCGTTATTGGGCCATATTTTTTCGTCGACGATAACGATCGTCACGTTACTGTGAATTGTTTTTGGCCCGAATTGGAAGATATGGACTTGGACGACATGTGGTTTCAACAGGATGGTGCCACAAGCCACACAGCACACGTAACGTGGGGCTACGTAAGTCATTGGTTTATGCCAACAAGCCGACGAAGTTGGAAGAGCTCAGAGCCAACATTGAGCGCGAAATAGCGGCCGTTTTGGCCGAAATGTTTGGCCGCGTCGTTGAAAATTGGGTCCAACGAATCGACCGCTCCAAACGTGCTCGCGGTGACCATATGAACGAAGTCGAGTTTCATTCATAAATGTTTTGATTGTCCTTCAAGCCGATAATAGAGTTTTTGAAATATCTCAAATGGTTTGGGTTTTATTTGAGAAAAAAAAGTTGTCAAGTTCTTTTGGAAAACCCTTTACTTACCTTCGACTGTGGAGTTAGAAAACTCTACTTCTACGAACATTCACACATATATATGTATGTACCTACCTTTGTATGAGAGATTGTACATCCTTCGGGATAAATTCTTAGATAGCAATGTCAGCAGAGCGGCTCAGGGTCTTACAAGAAATACACAAGGAGCATTGGCTTCAGGTTCACAATAGCGGCCCTATAGGTACTGACCGAAAAACTGCGAACTGTTTTCTTTCCTATTTTGTGGACTAAAAGTACTGCGAAGTTTAATATAAACCCTAAAACGCTATCAAAAAACAAGTTCAAGGCCATTGATTTGCAGCTTAAAAAAAAAAACTAGTTTCCGCCGAAATTCGATACATCTCTCCCTTAATTAGACCCTCAGTAATCTTGATTTGCATACTCGTAGTTGTTTTTCTCATTATCACTCAACTAATTAGTTAATTTAATTAAATCCAAGCTACGACCGAATTCAGTGGCAAAATGTTCGCACAAATAATCGCATTACAAGCCTCCATGGTGCCCAACTTCTACACATTCTAACCACTAAATCAAGTTTGGTGTCAAATTTTAATCTCGACCAAAAAAACTTTTTATTTTGCAAGAAGCCATATTTTTTCTCTCAAGGATGTACACTAAATCATCGGAAGAGTGTTGGGGGCTTGAAGACAACTCTCCTCTAGCTCTAGTGTGCTAATCACATAGATATCAGTTAATTTAATTATCGCACGACATACTCGTAGTCAACATGTTGCCAGTGTTACGTTGATAGTTAGTAACAACAACCAAATGAAAAGAATCTCTGCATAGAGATCTATACTTTGGCCATAAATCCTCTTGGCGACGACGACGTCTCAGTTTGAGATACTGTTCGGGGTTCGGCATCTTTCGCAGCTGGAATAGAAGATTATTTGGCCGCAAGACAAACACGCTCTTGGTCGCATAAATTTCGCTTCTGTCTTCAATACACGATACGCTTTACTTATGTTGTTTAGCCAACTGTTTGTTGTTGTTGTTAGTGGTGAAGACAGCTGGTGGTATATAATACATTTATCTATAATGTGTGAACTTTCCGTTAAAATCCGCAAGTCCAGTGTGGACACTAGAGAGGCAGTAGCAAGGAAAACAGTTTTGTGAAATCCAATTAGATTCGTGTTTTTATTTTCCCTCCTTTGGTTGTTGTTGTGTGCTTTAGTCGAACAATTGACTTTTTTATGCAAAACTCGATGACAATACTTCATGTTGCTGCCAATATAATTGGATAGGTGACTCGATGCCTCACCTTGTGAATGGCTATTGAGCACAATGTTTGTTTTAAGCATTGTTTTCAATGTTAAATGGTTTGGCCCGTTGTAGAGGGGAAATGCATTGAGCTAAATGCAAACTTAAAAAGCAATTTAGCTTCTTTCGATTGATTGTAGACCGAAGAATTGAGTGTGTGATTGTTTTCTGTTTTAAGGACCTTACAAAGCAAAGACGCAACTTTTATTTATTGAAATTTTATCGGAAGTATAGTCTGAGGAAGGATACAAAAAAGATTCTTGGTTAAGAGCTCTTATATTATCTGTAAGAGTGTGCTAAATGTCCTAGACGGACTTAGTTTTCATATGTTGTGTCCGAATGTTTAGTTGTAGCTTTGGGAGTGAGTTTTAAAGTAACTTCGTCGCAATGCCAATACTAGATACCCGCGTTACGTTCCATGAGGAAATATTATCCATTCTTATCTTTTGTATACGGAAACCGTCCGAGAAAGTGGATAGAGCTACTTGGATCAGCGGTTCACTAAGAATTAGCCACATCTGCATCATATGGTAAAACGCTGTATCTTATTTCGCTGGCCTTTGTTAACAATGCATGTAGCTGCTGCTGGCGTCACATATCTTAAAACCTCCTAACAGTGTTCTTACTATCGGATACTTCTTCTTCTTCTTATATCCTGTATCCCCTTGTAAGTCCTAGGGCCTCTACAACGCCTACGCTCCATCGTGTGCGATTTCTGGAAATGTGCCTCAGCTCCCTCCAACTCTTTCCCAGTTGCCGTGGTTCCTTCTCCACTGTTCTGCGCCACGTACCCCTAGGACCACTGCGTATCCTGGCATCCTGGTTAAGCGGGTTCCATTGCATCGCTTGGTTAGCTATGGATGTATTAACTTATCCTATTGACACTATCAAAATCGATAAACAGCAGGCGAAGTGTAGATCGATACTCAACACACTGCTCGATGATTATCGACACAGGGGGATCTAGATCGGAGACCTGCTTGCTCGTCGTCGAGTGTGTCTTCAAGGTGTTCTTTGATTCGCTCTTGGCCACAGCAGGCAGCACGCAGATACCTCTCCAGCTTTTGCACTGCATTAGACTATTTTTTTTAGGGAGCTTGACGATCATTCCCTTCTTCCACTCATCCTCCTTCCATCTGTTTAGTTGATCCTCATCAGATATAGACAACGAATCGTCTAAGTCTTTCACTGGGTGTTAAGTAGAGCTTCACCACCTGTAAGCTCTTTGTTGATTCTGTAAACAATTCTGCTGTCACACCTCGCTGCTGCTTCTTCTGCTTGCGTGGCGAGCGCATTGATGTACTTGCGTTTGTCACGTCACGATATAGGGACTCTAGCTCGATCCTCCCTGCTGCTGAAGCTGTTGCAATTTGAGCTCTTAGCTGTTTTCTTTCGTTGATCCTCCTCCAGGTATCCTCGGAAAGCCACGCCCTATGGTTTCCATGCGATCAACCGACAATCCTTTAAGCACCTGATGTGAAAACAGTTTTCACACCACACCAATAGTCTTGGATGGTGGCGGGCAATGAGCTGCTGATTTTTTCCACTCCACATGAGAGATGGTCATTTAGTTCTTGGCGCACTGTTGGAACTCTCAGTCGGTCTACGTTGAACAAGGGTATTCTTGTGTCGTTAGTTCTTCGAACGGAAGCAGTGCGTAAGTGGACAGTAGCTATCATGAAATGGTGATCTCGTACCTACCCCATGTCCGCTCCTCAAACTTACTATCGGATAGGTCGACCTTAATTTTGCCCATAAAATAACGTCCTGTTCCCCGCCTAAGTTCATAATTGGCTATAACTTTCCTTGGGTTAAGTTAACCTTCTTCTGCGTCCCTGATTTGTGTGCCGTATTTCGGGTGAAAATTATCACAATCAAGCGGCAATAATGTCCACATACATCAAATGTTTCTATTGATTGCCATTCGTCTCTTATGGAGAAGGGACAATATTAACATGTGTTGGGATCTGAGTAAAGCAACAAAAATGGACGTTAAAGATCCAACAATATGATTGTCACGAAGATGATTCCTAAAGAGCCTCCACTCTTCGGTCACGTCATAAGTTTGTAGGTTCTTTTTTTGTAGAACTTTAATGTTGCAAAAACCCATGGTTGCTATAAGCTATGTTAAACATATGCTAAACACCAAGCAAATGTAAACTAAACTGGTTCCTGATCAGTTTTGCTGATGCGACCACCTTTTTCAGTGACCTGTTGTTTCTAAATCTTTTCCCTGTAGATACTGAAGGAGATACTTATCCGTTTAAGGTGCCTCTACGCAAAGTAGCAATCTTGGGATGACTAGGGTCTTATATAGCGAACATAACTTGGTTGCCGTATTTTCGTAAAATCCATTTGAGCTAATGAACCAGAAGCTGCTCATCATTAAATTGGCATACTGACGGATCAAAGATGTCAAGTGGGTCTGGAGCTGAAATCACTGGTCTAAACTATAGATTATCTGTTCCTCTAGGACAAACAACCACCATCTTTCAGGCAGAGGTCCATGCTATCGAGCTCTGTGCCATATAATGCATTAGAATAAACCTCTGAAGATCTCATATCAACATACTCTCAGATAGCCAAGCAGCTCTCAAGGCTCTCAGCTCCTAAAACTTTGAGTCAAAGCTATTTTGGAACTGTTTCAAATACATCTTGCAGCTTGCTGCGCATAATAATGTCACACTAACTTGGCTTCTTTCATTGGTCCTGAACATTTTTGTGGCCTACAAACTAATCAAATCAGATTAGAGCTCAGCAGATGGGAACGAAAAGAGTCGAACTCTCAAAATGGCTTAGAACATGCCAACAAATTCATCAACTTCTCCAAAAAGAGAACAAAGCATATAATGTCTATGAGCAGATACAAAGTAAAGAAAATCAATTATCATCTCAAGAAAATGGGCTGTGTCCAATCGGATACGTATCGCATATGTCTTGAAGACACTGAAACAGCCCACCTATATTGTGCGAATGTCCTGCCATAGCTCCGCTGAGACTTAAGTACTTTAACAAAGGCTTCACATCTCCCTCTGATGTCTCCTCAGCTTCAGTTATAAATGTCTTTACATTCGTAAATAACCTAGACTTCAGCTAATCCCCAGAACAATTAATTATATTCAATAACGTTAGGGAATAGAACAAAAGATCCTCCTGGGTCGAAATGCTTCATAGGCTTCATAGGCTATACATTGACTCAACTATACCCCCACGAGAATAGGCAAATCGGAAGAGAGAAGAAGGGATAGAAAAGAATTATCGCAGTGGAATTTAAAACCCATGTGGTACATATTAATCCTTAAAATTTAATCTCCATGGATTGTGTCTAAATTTTTTTGGAAGAATTGTATGTGATTTTTGTATTCATTTGCAATTCACAGTTTTTTTTTTTTGGCTTTCAAGTACGTAATGGAGTACACTAAATGTTTTCTGAGCAAACTATTTAGATTTACTACTGTCAATGGCTAGGACTTTAGTACTGAGCCTTTCATTTATCCTTTCATTCAAATACCACCCACAATGAATGTAATAAGGATCGACTGTTGTATGGTTGGTCTTCGAATATTGGCTTTTGGTTTGAAGTCACATGAAAAAGTGACAGGGACTTTACCCTAATCAGTCAGATTTTACTGGAGCAGGTACACTTTTGCAAAGCCATTGGGCATAGGCGGATAAATAGTCTTTTCTAGGGAACTAGTAATCGATCTTATTGCAAAGCACGTCAAAGCGAAGCAGTGTCTTACCACTTGGTGATGATGCACTGACCAGTTGAGTCTCCAAAGGTGTGTGTGGAAGGCGTGTGTTGCTACTTCTTTGGTAAAGGTCTAAAGCATGCATGTCAAAGATACGGCCTGCGAGCCATGACTGGCACCCAAGACAATAACTTCTGGCGCGTGATATCGATTCAATAATACTGTAATTTCATGTGCAATTCCAATTTCACACATTTTGTTTTGCTCGTGAAAATGGTCCATTGTGGCATGGGCTGTGTGGTACGTAACGCCATCCTGTTGAAACCTCGTATCGTCGTTGTCCATATTCTACAGGGCTAAGAAGAATTGGTTATCGTCGATCGTGGCAATGATAGCTTGTCCAAATTCGTTCTCAGTTCTCAAAGAAGTGTGGGCCGATGGTGCCGCCAGTTCAAAATCCACACCAAACAGTGACTTTCTCTGGATGTATTGCAATTCGGTGGATCTTTTTTGGATTATTATCTTCCCTAATACGACAATTTTCATTGTTGACGAACCCATTCATCCAGAAATGAAACGAAATGTGGCTCGAACAGAAGTTTGCTGTTGTTGAACGCTATAACTCTTCATGTTGATTTGGCAAAACAGATTTAACAAAACACAGCTTATTTGACAGATGTAGCTTCAACAATATGGTCGCAATCACCTCTCAAAGTTCAGAAATCTCTATTGGAAAACATCGTACTTCAAACACAAATGTGGCACTAAAGGAGTTTGAGTTTGACACCCCTGGTCTAAAGTGAACTTAGTGCGATTATGGCTTTGAGAGCACCAGTCGAAGTTTTTCTAATAGCGCTGATTGTACCTACAGTGGCTCTCAGCTTATTTGAACCGACCCACATTTAGAACTTGGAACGAATATACATGGCTGCATGGTTGCTTTGCTGAGTTGCCGATCGGTTAATTGAAGGCCTGGAAAGAGGCATGTTGATAGCACGTTTCCGCAGCACTTTGTCCAGATCATGCATACGTACATTGAGGTTTTCTTTGTCTGTTTTAATACCTAAACTAGTATGCCCCCAAGGTATCTGCCATGCCAAGACATAGTTCTGTAGTTTCCTATAGATGCGGGCCTTAAAACAGATGAATAAGTGCCAGGGTAAAGTTAGGTTCAGTTGAAGTGATAGCTGTCATCTTTCATGATGAGAATATCTACCTGCCTGGCAGTGCGATTATCGACGTTTATAAGTCTGCTAAACAGTATTCATACTATTTAGTGCCCCAAGGTTTCTGTTGGGGCTCAAGACCTTGGCACTTACTAATGGCGTACCTGTTTAGTCCTTCAATAATCTCCATCTACTCTGTTCCCTGCCCTGATGAGATGCCCTTGTCCTTCTATGTAACACCGTCTCACTTTCTATCTGAATCAATTGCTCCACATTGAAACATCCCAAAGTAAATTAAATCATTACACACTTCTTCTTTCTTTGGCTAAATTATTATCAAATGCACTCGGTAACAAGGCGTGCATCCTATTACAACAACTCAGCTAAATTCCATGCCAAACACAACACACTTAGTGTCCCTGACCATCCACAACACACTGCACTGCGTCTCGGAATGCCATAACAACAGCACAATAAAGATGAAATGCCATAACTCATACTCCCCGGCGACACTATGGCGACATTGCATTTATCTCTTTACAAAAAAGAACACATTAGAGCCAGAAAGAAAAGGACACCGCTCTAAAGAACTTCTCTTAATCTTGATGAAAGCCAACGACAAACGAAACGTGTAGCATGTCAAAACAAAAGTTTCCGCTTCATAACTTCCAACAATCGACCGTTTGTTAGACTTATCCTCCCCCCCTTTTGTCAAACCCTGAATCTAAACCCATGTTGAAGGTCTAAACGGATATGTTTTGACTACTCGAACGAAAAATAAGAAAAAAAATTTAACATCGACATCCATTGGCGCAGATAAAATACAGCAAAAACAACAAAATCGATATCTTGTATGAAAGTTATTTTTAGATAAACAACCTCAGAGAGAGAGATACTTTTGATGATGATGATGTATAGCCCGGTGACTGTATGCATGAACGTCAAAAGGCCATAACACTCGGTCAACCTCTGTGAGCTGCATTTAACTTTGCTCTGCCTGTGTGTGTGTTTGCGTTGAAAGCTCAAACTTGATGTCAAATCAATTCGTCCTTGTGGCAGTATCTTCTCATATCTTTTGGAATTAATTTGTGTTTTTTTTTTGCATCTCATTTTAGGTCACACATCGATCAACTGGACAAGTAATGGTACTAAAAATGAATCAATTACGTGCAAACCGACCAAATATGCTGAGAGAAGTTCAACTTCTCAATAAACTATCGCATCCGAACATTTTAAGGTTAGTATTCTTCAAAAGTGATTTATCGCATTTATTTTTATACAAACTGTACATACGTTTGGGGTATAGATACTCTTGGGTGGAATATTAATTGTGATTTTGAAGTGTCATAGGATTTATGCTGGGAGTGGCGCTCCGCCTGGGTGTTAGTAATGTGTTTAGATTTACAATCGCATTAAAAAAGATTTTAGATATATTTTTTTTTTCATTACTTTTTGATTTGGTGATTTAAGGTGATTAATGTTAGCCATTTCGATGGGATTGGATGGATACTTCTTGGAATTGTAGTCGGGTTTTTGATTTATACAGCTAAAGTGGACACAAATGGATTTATAACCAATTTGTAGTTTAATTATGGCTTTATGTCCGACTTAAGGAGATTTAAATGAAATTTTGGCAGATTATGTTCTGAAATTGCAAAGCGAGTCAGGTGTAACTCGGGTTTTTAAGTCGAATTTATTGATTAGACTATAAGTCATCGGAAATCAGCATCTGTTCTAACTACGGGGAAAGTTTTGACAGTCGGCCTACATAGGTTGATTAGATAAACTTGAAAATATCTGAGCTATACATGCGTTAATAATGCCCTCACATAATCTTCGGATCTTTGACTTCATTCATCCTATAGGCTTTGACCTTGACATCAAAAGGAATCCGATGAGACCAGACAAAAGTCAGTCAAAATACTGGAATGGACAAGTGAATTGATGAGAATCAGAGAAGAGAGGATTAGTTCAGAGTTCTTTGTAAGTAATGATCTCACTGCGCACTGGGACCACTCTCAAACAGATATAGATAGGTTTAGCCGCTAAAACGCTTTAAACTCTGCAAACTGAACCTGCATTGGCAGATCACTGGCCAGAATGAATGCCCCCAGAGTATCTATTAAGGTTGGTCGCAGACTACTTTACTGACAGAAAGCTTAGATACCAGACAGACGATGGCGTAAAGAACTGCAATATCACTGCGGGAGTTCCGCAGGGGTCCGTACTAAGACCACTTCTATGGAATATCCTGTACGACGATGTTTTGCGCCTAACGCTACCGCAAGGAGTTAAAGTGATCGGTTTCGCTGACGATATCGCTGTGGTGGCTGTGGCCAAGCATATCCAGAATGAAGCAGTCCTCGACCTTGAACTAGCTGAGCACAAAACAGAAGCTATCCTAATAACCAACAGAAAGGCTGCGGAATATGCAAGTTTTTGGGTCGGAAACTGCACAATCCGGTCGAAAGAGACACTAGGAGGAGTCATGCTGGACAACAGGTTAAAATTTAAAGTACATGTCGAGTTATCTAGCAATAAAGGGTCACAGATGCAGGCAAGGTCTGGATACGCAAGGAGAATCCTCCTATACAAAGTGGTGAGCTCCATCCTTCTGTATCCTGCCCCAGTCTAGGCGGCTGCACTCTAAACAAAGGAAATAAAGAGGAAATTTTCGTCTGCTTACATGCTCTGCGCAATCAGAACAATTAGCGGTTTCCGAACAATTTCGGACGAAGCAGCCTTTGTCAGAGCTGGGATGCTACCTATTGACATCCTCGGCAAGGGGCTTACACTAGGTTTATCGCGACAAGGCAAGATACCAGGCTTATGAGGAGCGTAAAGGAAAGGAACGGGCAACATCTGCAGCGCTCTGGCAAGCCAAAGGTAGATGGACCCACAAGCTGATTCCCAACATTGAAACTTGCACAAAACGAACGCAAGGAGACTGTAACTATCACCTTACGCAGTCCATGTCTTGGCACGGTGGTTATAGAAAATACCTCCACAGATTTGGGCACGATAGTTCGCCATTTTGCTCAGAATGCCCAGAAGCAGAGGAAGATGCTGAGCACGTTATGTTCCAATGCAGACGCTTTACAACTAACATAGCATAGACCTCATGATGAGGTCAGCGGACGGCTGGTTTGAGATTTGTTCCGCCATGCAGATTGAACTGCGTAGAATTGAAGCCTTGAAAAGGGCCGAGGAGGCAAATAGAGACAGTAGAGCATAAAATGCTAACCAGTCCCGCGCAGTAATACCTTCTAGCTTCGGACACGCCTGCCTTCTGTCTGCACTTGCCCTGCGCAGTATCCGTCTAACACGATGTTGAAGAAGTCACATGACATAGCATCTCCTTGCCGGAATGTGGATTTGTTTAAGTGCTGAAAGTGGATCTTATGTCGATCTGTCGGGCTTGAAGCCACACTGGTACGTGGCGGCTAGTGTGTTGCAGAAGGCTCTTAGACGTTCGCAGAATACGTTGGATAGGATCATATGCGACATTAAACAGGGATATGCCTCGGTAGCTTTTACAAGACATAGGATCTGCTTTTTTTGAAGATGGGGCATAATATAGAGCTGATACTCTTCTCTGTTAAGAAACTGCACCAATTCCCTGTGCTTCGGTAACTAGGTTGCCTTTAACATCTTGAAGAGCCTGCATTCCGAGTTTGAAGCCAGCTTCCGACTGCTTGGCTTTCCGAAAAAAATTCCGGATGTTGTTGTGCTCGTGAGATCAAGTGCCTTTTGGGTTGGGGAACTGAGTGATCCGGTTTCTTTTTCTTCTTCTGCTCTGGTACCCCTCTCTCCCTGCGTTTGTTTAGCGACTCCTTTTTGGTCGTGAATGGTAGTTTCGGCTTCCTCATTGATGGTGTTCAGTCCACTGGTTGTTACCGTTCGTTGTGGGTGAATGTACTGCAGAAAGTTTCTCGATCAGGTGCTCTTTGTAGGCTCTGGATTCATCTGACTTCCATCTGACATCTGAGCCCAGAGTCTTAATGGCCGCATCTAACTAGATAGTAATCGTCGTGCACTGCATTCGTCTTATCCCCCTAAGTCTTCATCTACTTACACAAATGTAATACAGACTTTTGGGTGACTGACACCAAGCTACAATTAAGAGCCACTACCAAGGCGCCGACGTCAGGGGCGAAACCATTCTCATCCGCTATTGCATAAATTTTTTACAAAATTCAAATTTGTTGCATGTAATCGGTAAATTGCTGGTGAAAACCAGGAAGGAACTAAATTTGTCTCTCCTCGTCTCGTCAGCGTTACGCAATATAATTTTTGCAAACTCTAATTAATTCCACTTGTGCCTTACACTATATTCACAGAAAAAAGAAAGAAGCCATACCCCCTTGGCCAAAGTCATCAGCGAATCATTGTTCAAATTGCGAAAATCTCCACCATACTCGGCTACAATTTGCCATTTCTTCCGACTCTAATGTCTTCCGCAAACCGCACGACCGACGCGACGCAACGACCGAACGTAAATTTCAATTCAACCACTTTCTTCGAGAAAATTAACCCCAAGATTGATGCTGCCAAAATGGTTTTTCATTAGCAACAAATGTTGCCAATTAAAAACCCATCAACATATGCAACACTGTGGCGTCTTTCAGGCGCAGTCAGTCGATCGCTGTCACTTTGCGCTTGATATCAATAAATAATGTGTTTACCATAATTTACAATAAATTGCTAAACTATAGCGCATGAGGAGAGAAATCTACAGGAGATACAGTTCTTTGGTGAA
The DNA here is from genome assembly GCA_949716465.1 of Chalcosyrphus nemorum. Lineage (NCBI taxonomy): Eukaryota > Metazoa > Arthropoda > Insecta > Diptera > Syrphidae > Chalcosyrphus > Chalcosyrphus nemorum. The sequence goes on along the minus strand of OX454333.1, from coordinate 13,837,427 downwards.
CTCTTTTTTTTTCGGGGCTTGGAAACAAGAGTGAAAAATTGACTTTCTTAATCGCGCACGCCAACCGCGCGAAGAAGTATCAATTATGTGATAAATCTTCGGGTCTTTTGTGCGCATTTCTCCTCGTAAATAATAATGAGCTTCACCCTATGCTTGTTCTGATGAAGCCCCCTAAGCAGGGGGACGATTCTGCTGTTGTTGTTTAACAAGACCCCATCGATCGTCATCACTGGCTGTGTACAGTGCAATTTGCAATTGACTTGACCCAAATTTTTGTGCACAACATCCATCCCAGAGAAAGAGTATCTTATATCGAGAATGTACGCGCAAAAAATTCGTCCAAGTGGAAAATTGTACGAAATATTACACAAAAGGCGCGCAACACAATATCAGCGGGGCGGCAACAATCGGAGCAATAAATACGAATGAAGGGTAGAAGATTGTTGTTGTTAGTGCCTTTTTCATGAAACGACTATTGATTGTTAAAGATTGCCAAAGAGCAGAGGGTATATTTTCTCGGATTTAGTTATTAAATTTATATTCAAATTCTTCAAGCGTATGGAACGAATGAAGGTTGTTACGGAGGGTAAGCAGCTTTTTTGAGGTTCAATGGGATTATGGATTGATTGTAATTTGATGGTAATTGAGGGCCAAACACGCAGGTAGAGGTAGGTTTTAGTTGTGCAATAGATGGGCGTTAATTTGAATAAATTTCGCATTTTTATTTTAGTTAATTTCATTGCAACAGAGAGGAGAATTTCGCTCTCTTGGTGATGGAGGATGAAGTGAAGCAAAAACTGCGAAATGTTGTGGCAATTATGTTGCAATCCATATATATGTAGTTTTTCTGTAAATGAGCTGTATTTGTACATTGAAAATATTTAAGAGAAGAGTGCACTAGTTTAGAGAATGGAAAACGATGTTTTATTGCTGACGCATCAGGGAAAAACTACTGCACGAAATGGAACTGGGCTTCCACAGTTGCATTGCTCACAGTCTAACTTAAAACTTGAAATGTGTTTTACAGTGATCTGCTAACTAGAAGCTTACTTACTTATGTCCTATATGCCCTTGTGGGTCCTAGGGCCTCTACAACGCCTACGCGCCATCGTGTGCGATTTCTGGAAATGTGCCTCAGCTCTCCCCAAGTCTTTCCCAGTTGCCGTGCTTCCTTCTCCACTGTTCTGCGCCCGTACTCCTAGGACCGTCGCGTATTCTGCCATCCTGAGTAAGCGGGTTCCATTGTATCGCTTGGTTAGCTATAGATATGACACCCTTTTGGAGAGTGTAACCAATCTACTGCCACTTTCATCGTCGTATGGTTGTGCCTATATGTTCATGACTCGTTCTCTGATAAAACTGTTCGATATGGTTTGGCCAGAATATCTTTAAGATGTAGCGTAGGCACCTATTGACAGACGTTTGCAGCTTCCTCGTGATAGTGAGGGTCACTCTCCAGGTACCACATCCATATAGCAGCACGGATTCAACGTTGGAACAGAACAGTCTTAGCTTGGTGTTTAAGCTAATTGCATTACTTCGCCAAACTGTGGATATTATCCCACACGCAGATTTTGCTTTACCTATTCTGCTGGCTATATCCAGTTCGGTTCCGCCATTGATTGAGACAATACTCCCAAGGTATTGGAAACTCCCTACTCTCTCAACCGTTTGTCCAGCAATGCATAATGGAGTTTGGTCCTAGGCTGATCATTTTTGTTTTTGCCCAGTTAATTTTCATCAAGGATAGGAGGCTTTTGGTTCTTTTCGTCCAACTTTGACCATAAGCTGCGAGATATGAAGCAATCGCCTCTGTACACCAAAGGGGATGGCTACTTGTGTCTGGGTGAGTTCTTCATTTAATGTTGTCGTGGAAGTTCGTCCGCTGTTTCATTCCCTTTTATATTATTATGTCCGGGAACCCAGCCGAGAGTGGCTTCATGGGTGTTACATATTCTATTTATCGTTAGTCGGCATGAGTAGACTACTTTTTTTGCTTTGATAGCAGCTTGACTGTCTACGAAGACTCTGGATGGGTTGAGTTCTTTTGTATGTATAGTCTGTGCTGCTTTTTCAATGGCGAAGATTTCGACTTGGAAGATGCTGCAGTCATTTGGGAGTTTGTATGAATCACGGATATTAAAAGGTTCACAGAAAACATCAGCGTCGGTTCCTATATTCATTTTTGTCTGTCTAAAATTTGAAACCCTGTGCCCTGATTGGTGCGTTGGATTCCCACTCATATCTATCGGGAAAAATGACGGAATGTCTAAGACGAATCCCGCATTTAGCAGCTGTGCTTCGTACGAAATCGTCAAAGGGAGGAAAATTGAGAATCATTTCCATTCCTGCCTAAGGTGTTGATCCAATCCAATCGTTGCCAATCGTTGTTAGTGCTCTTTTTGTTCTTTCTTCCGTGTTCCTTTTCCAGGTGAACTTTGAATCAAGGATAATTCCTAGATACTTGGCTTCTGGAGAAAGATTCAGCGAAATCCTGTTCAATTTTGGGAGGTCAAATTTTTTTAATTTCCTGTTTTTCGTGAACAGAACTAGTTCGGTTTTTAGTGGGGATAATACCTAGACGGTTCAGTTTCGCAGATCAGATTCCATGGTATGACTGATTGTAGGAAGGTGTTTTCCACTGATCATGATTACTACCTATGTCCTCTGCGTATGCCACTGTTTTGATTCCTTTGGATTTAAGAGTCATTAAAATTTTGTTGACAACTAAAAGCCACAGCAGAGGAGAAATGACTCCTCCGTGTGGGGTTCCTCTTGTAACCGTTTTTCTTGTTACGCTTTTCCCGAGTTCTGCGTTAATTACTATCTACCTTTGCTTCTACTCCCACTTCGGTAAGAGCCACCCTGATTGACTCAGTTCTTAAATTATTGAATGCTCCTTCTATGGCTAAAAAGGCGGCCAAATTGAATTCTCAGTTTCTGATCCAACTGCATGTAGGGCTGTCTCTACTGACTTCCCCTTAAGGTAGGCGTGTTGAGTGCTACATAGGTTATATCCTTTGAAAAGATTTCTCACATGTAGATCAATTCTTCTTTCCTGTGTTTTCAAAAGAATGCAGGAAAGGCTAATTGGTCTAAAATCCTTTTTGGTAGAGTGTGTGAGTCTTCCAACTTTGGGAATGAAAACCACTCTCACCTCTCTGCAGCTTTTTGGTACGTATCTTAAAACAAACTCCGGAAGATTACCCTGTGTCCATCTAAGTTTTTAATTGCCCAAAGTCACCGCAATGACAGATGAATGCTGACAGTCCACTCAAAGTGACACCTCTTGTTAAATGTCACTTTAAAAGGAAGTTATTTTAAGAACAGGGATGTCTCTTGACTTTTGTTTGGGTTTCATAAAACCACTTAAGCACCTGGTTATATTGAACTGATACTAGGAAATCAACATTTTGAAAGCTTCTACTATAAAAACGTCTGATAAAGTCTGACAATCCACTTGCTGTCTATTTTTATCGTAAGTACTTCTATCTATTCTCGCTAATTGCTTCACCAACCAACCATACTTCCAGCAAAAACAAAAATTCATATCGCTTTCCCTTAAATTATCAGAAATTACCTATTGATAATGAAAACGTTTTCTATCTTCCCACCATTTCCACAAGACGAAACCGAAAAGTGGCTCTGTAAACACACCTACTGTCGTCGTATCTATCAGACTCGGATGGCAATTAAATTGTAATTGCTCTCCCATAATCGAGTTACAATTTAATTTCCCATAACAGACACACACAAAACAGCAGCTTATCGATTTCAATTTCATTTTCTAATTTCCCACGTTAGATGCTTCATCGCCGATTAATAAGCGCGCACCGTAAAACATACACAGATACACGTACATCAATTGAATTTTAATTATTTAATTCAATTGCCGCTCATAGGAGAGCTCACAATTTAAAGGTCATATCGGTATGATTTTTCAAACACAAGCACACAAGTTGAATTGAAATTGAATTACAGCTTGGCAAACGAATTAAAACCTCATAATCCACCATACTTAGGGTTACCTTGACAGCCACAAGTATCGCGAGTATCGAATTCTCACAATCCCCAACGCAGCATCGAATTTGTGAGATTAAGTTTTTTTGTTTGTAGCTGTTGTTTGTTTTCAGTGGTTTACAAGCCTTGTTTTGATGCTGACGCCATGTTTCGCATGAAAACAAACATAAAATGTGCTAAATATTTTTTTTTATGTATGTATCTAGTAGATACAACATGTGTATAAAGCGCTATAATTAGATTTGTAGAATAAACCTTTTGACAGTGAATACAAACTGTCATAGCTGTCACATGACTAATTCTTTGAGTGAAATAAAAATTTATTAACTCGAGCAAGGAGATAAATATTTTGGAAAAAAAAAATTAAATTGCTAAAAATAAATTCTAAATTTTAAAATAAGACAAGGATTTTTTCGTTTATAACAAGGACCTTGGTGTGAATTTATAGTATCAACTTGAAAACATGATTAATCAAACTGATTCGTCGGTGTTCTTCGACATGTTTTCCATTGACAATGAAAAGTTGCGTATACGCCAGAGAGCCTCGCCATAAACAACACTTGTGTGTATTCAGTTGGTTTTGGGATTGAATTAGTCGTGGATTTGTGTGAAGTACTTTTTTATGGATACTAAAAGTGTTTATGCACGGAGATTATTCTGGAAATAGAAACCATTCAAAGCGCAACCATTTGGGGTAGTAAATCCCCAAGATTTACTGTGCAATGTTGTTGTTTTCTCGCCCCCGTCTTATGTAGGTAATAAGAAGACGGAGAATTAGCCTGAGAGGAAAAATTGGAGACATTATCAAAACTTTGCACAAGGTGTTGCTAGGAATAATTTATTAAATAAAAATTAATGCACACCTTAAAGATATTTCATTTGTTCAACAGCCGTGGAGTTTTAGCTGCGATTTTTCTATTTAATTTTAAAAAATGAGAAAAATAAAATAAATTGCTTTAAGGATGTGCCTTAAAAAGCCATTAGCAGATGTGATTTGTTACGATAGTCGAGCAGTAAGTAGAAGAATTAAATTTGAAGAAACTTTGCACTTTAATTAGTTGGCGGTAACTTATAATGGTTCTGCGTGTATCCTTTGTTGTTTTTGCGAGGAGATACTGTTCTCATGGAAACTCTTGCGAGCACAATCTTTGTTTCTTCTTGCATGTTTTTCAGTCTGATGTTTTTATTGAATTTGGGAAACTTTTCAGTAGCGTTGTGCTAAAATTAAACGTCTTTCCACTTTCATGGAGAGAAGGTAAAGTGGTCATCCCTTGTCGAGGGATGGCAAATGTTCGCATGGTAGTCTTAACGATCACAAATTACGACATTCTGTTGATTTTTTATGATACTACCATGACTCGCAAAGAAACAATTTACAGAACCACTCAGTCTCAGGCATAGTTATTTCATTGTTCAGCATGCCTTTTTTAAGTTCAATTTTACTGAAATTTCTGCGATTTAAAGACTACATTGACACCACCAGAGCACCAGCTTCATGCGGTCACAAACAGCATGGTCAAAGTGGAAGATTCCGCAGTATCGTCGCCCTTTTCAAAAGTATATAAGTACATATATCACGTTCAAATGCTTTGTAAAAATAAAACGCATCATAAGAACTCCAATAAATTGTTTACAGTGTTTTCTTTCGAGAACTAGTAAAGATAAGATAAATTTAGTATATATGTACAGGAGCGTCCTACAAACGTAAGTCCCAAATAGAACTAACTCTCTTTAGCCAGAATTAACTAGGTCCCACAAAATTTGGATTTCGTATGAAATAACTCCCAAGATTTTCTGGAACTAAGACCCAACTCAGAATGAACTATATAAGTCTTAATGTGAAAATGAAACAAATCCCAAGAGTGAGACTTATGTATATTGGTGGGACTTAGTTAATAGTGGGTGTCATGGCTCAGTGGTTAGTGCATTGGACTACTGCGCAAGGGGTTCCACCTCTTGCGAGCGTCTGACAAACATCCAAGAGTATTTACTGTCATGAGAAAGCTTCTCAAAAACCCTCGTGCCCTTCGGATACTGCATAAAACTGTAGGTCCCTTCTGTACGTACAGAAATGTATACCACGCACAATACGTACAGCTGTGAGAAGCTAGGTCTTGGCCCTCTATGGGCTGCTTACGGCCTTATATTTATTTATTTTTTAGTTAACTTTATCTGGTGGAAGATAGTCCCAATTGAGACTTAGTTCGTAGGAATGTCCAGGAGTGAACTGTTTAGTCAGCTAGCAACTAAAGAGTAATGTCCTATAAAATTGTATTTAAAAGAATCCCAATCGTTAAACGTTGCCCTGACCGAAGATTCAAGAAGATCTGGGAGTTGGAACTTTTATTTACCGCAATCCCAGTGCGACCTATGAATAGAGTCAGTGAAAACTGAAACTTGAAACAAACAGCTCTGAGAACTCTTGCATTCACTAACTACTTTGGAAGTGGTTTAAACAAGGCCTGTAACTCATAATCCAGCTCATGTCTTTTAGGACTGCAAGTCAGAGACCCAATGTGTTCTTCAGTCGTATGTTGTCAGACGCAACCCATTTTCTAAAGAATCATTTCCTCGGTCGACACTTAACCTAAGACTTAGAGAGACTGTTTGATAGATCAGTAAACAACGTTATTAAGCGTTAGTCAAGTAGTAGCCAAGGACGTCATTACCCATGGACCTCCGACTTCAGTTCTTGACGATTTGTGTATTCTCTCAACCGAACTGGATGTAGCCAGACGAAGTGGCAAAGCAAAGGCTATGTTAAATCAGCGCACAATCCGATAAGACTGGATTAAGTTCTCTATTGAATACCAGTGCATTTATGAAAAAGGGACCTGCCAGTGGACTGGTAACACTTTCTTCAAAGCTGACAGGAATATATATCTAGCAATGCAGCTCAATGGATACCCTGCGACCCGAGAAGCACATGACTCGAGAGCTGAGCGAGCAACCTAAGGAACACTGTCAGGAACCGCACTCGATGGTGCTTGGGCGTTGTCAGAAGACAAAAGAAAGGACACACGACACGAGTTAGTAAATATTTAAGATCTTTATACCAAATGCGATGTAGACTACTTTTGGTAGGCACTCAGGCAACTCTTTTTTTTTTGTGAATATATGGTTCATATTTGGTGAGGAGTCGGGTTGGTGTCTCATCGTGGTCTCTGCTAAATCTACAGTGCACATTACGCCTTAGTCGCTTGTCAATATACCTGTCATGATACGAAGTTCTAGAGTATACTCTTCTTAGCTCTTCCCATATATTTTGAGGTCCCATTCAGGTCCTACAAACAATGCGTCAGTAACTTCATTGCCTTCAACCTCTACGTGTCCCGGTGCACTCAGTAGAAAAGACTTTATTGTCCTCGACTGGTTTGTTCCCAAAACGCATCGATTTTTCTCCTACGAGGTCAGTGCTTAATAGCAGTTTGACTGTGCGACAAAATGACTATATCTTTCCCCTGAGACTGTCTATCAAGGCTTAGGTGGGCACATCTTTCAATTGCACGGACTTCGGCTTGGAAGATGCTGAGGAATTTAGCCAGTGATTCTGAGTAATTGACTCTTGGATCGTGCATGCTTTCCTGTTAGCATTTTGGATCTACCGTATGCCACTTGAGAGTATATTGTCTTAATTAGTAATTGTCGGATGCTTCACTCTTTTTTGCTGCTCACTCAACTTTGTCTTGACGCCTAGAAATGGTGTCGTTTGGAAAGGGTTTCCCATTAATGCACGATAAATTTACCATTAGCAAATCCTTTTTTGCTGAAAGGTTAGGCTAGGTAGATGGGTGCCTTGTGACCAACAGTTCGGGTCCAATCGTTAAACCCTGGGAACGCTCTAAAGAAGGTCCGCTGTTAGAACAACCTAGATAGTAAAATGAATCTCAGGAGGTTCACCAACTCAACATTGCCTAAGTCCTCCAGCTCCGAGAAGAAATGACTGCCAAGAGTTCTCTTTCTTCTAACGTATAGGGCAGGACAGCTTCTTTGCTGATGCTCAGTACTATTTCTTTTGCAATTCTTTTTAGCACTATGTGTATAGAGGTGAGTCCTACTATTAGCTGCTGTGGATCATGCCCTCAAATTATGCATCAACAAGGTAGTTTTTGTTATCTGCCCAGGAACATTTCGGATGAAACTCATTTGGTTAAAGTGTGAAGAATTTACTTGACAGCTGCCAAAGAATGACAGGTTATGGCTGTCAATTGAAACTGGCGCAATATTGAAAGCTTTTAATCATATGGTCCTGCGACATCAATTTAAGAACTTTTGTCAGATGAACTACAGTCGGACTATGACAAGCTTGTCTCAGCTCCAACAGCCTTCTTCCCTCAATATTTGAACGAAAAAGATCTCAAAAACTGTCTGATGTTAGAATTCTATACCCTTCGACGTATTGTTTCACTTGAACTCCTAAATTGATTTTCATTTTCATTTTGACTTTGAGGCCATCGCTTTATTGTTCGCTGAAAACCAGAAAACACTTAGCATGCATTGTTTGGCAACTAATTGCTGAGCAAAATCGCAATTAAACCAAAAGTAGTAGGTACCTCGAACCCCGTCAATGACCTTTGTAATGCTGTCATACGTGTGAACTCAAATGAATCCATTTAAATTGCAATTTTAATAATAAATCATTGCGTAGCAAGCCACATTCATTACATGATGATCTAAACAATTTTTCGAAAAAATTTCTGCCAACGAAGCATTTTTTCTCTTACGCAATCTAGATGATGATTTGGCGCAAACAATTCGCCAAACCAAGACAGCTCAATGTCTGACCAAAAAAAAGATACATCTTAATCGCAGTACTTTATCTCTGTTTGGAATTACAGACGTCTATCTTTTTGCGGTCTTCACACTTTTACCTTCGTTTGCTTAGCCGCAAAAGAAAACCAGCGACCGACGAAAGAAGGCGTATAAGTAAAGTGGAGGAGAAAAAAAAATTTATAAATCCGGTAATACTGTACAACTAAAATCCATCACATCAGCAGAGTATGGCCATGCATATGTACGACGTAGGTACGTGTGCTCTATGCGCTCCAATAAAGTTGGCACATTCCTCGAGTTCAGTTTGCAACAGAGTTGAATACACCCTAGCGTCGTCGCACCAACGCGCGATGCCCATGTTGATGATGATGATGACGACGACAGATACTCTACCACAGGCGCACCCTAACTTTTCCACTTTTTTTTTTGCATAATATCCCAAGGTGAATGCATTTGATGATGGAGTAGATACATGTGTATCTATGGGATGGAATTTCCCGTGCATGTGCATGCCACTTGGACTAATTCGACTTCCAGTGTAAAAGTAATCTGAAGAAATTTTTCATGCGTCCGTCGTCCTGGTGGTCGTCATCATCGAAAACGTTTCTTTTACGCGATCGTCTTACAGCGGGACTGTGTATCTCTCATATCTGCAATTATTAACAATGACTGCTTGCTGTGGATACCATGTGCGCGCAGAATGTAAAAAAAAAAACCTTTGGTATGCAGATATGGAGCAGCAGCCACGTTGCTTTAGATGACCAGCTTGACCGCATGCTTAATGGTCTGACGATTGATGTGACATAATCCGAGTGAACAGAGTGAAAGACGCAAATCACATCGAGCTGGTGGGACTCCCTTGAGCCGTTTTTTTTTTCTTACAATTTTTTGCATGGAATGTAAAGTAGTTGTGTACTATAGTCTTGGGATTAATGGAATTAGGCGGTGAATAGATTTGGTGCGGCACTGTAATCTGAGCAGGGCTTGGCCTTCGAAGCCAAGTTTCTCTCTCCCTCTCTGTGTTGGATAGTGAGTCGTGGTTATATAATCGACGAAATAGACTGTATGAATTGGTGGCGTATCATATTACAATTATTGACAATCGTACGACGGTGTGTTTAGACGGAATTATAGTCGTGCTACTGATGATTTTATAAAGTGTTTAAAGTTTACCTTGATTGTGGATGGAATGGGTGAATAAGAGCTTGGATTAGTTGCGATTCCAAGAAATCAGGTTAATTGCGAATTATGGTTGCATTCTTGGCAATATTTAGTTGAGTTTTCAATTGCATTGAGCAAAGCTGTGAATTTCATCAATTCCTGGTAGCATTCACTTGATAGGCTCACATGGCCGATGACAGAATTTTTTACATTTTGAAGTTTCGTAAGCCGTAGGTAAGGAGTGATCCGCTTTAACGTTCTGTCTGCGTTTAGGGCACTAGAGTGGTACAGAAAATGCTCGAAATATGCTGTGATGCTGTGATATAAAGGGCAACCAGTGCATTGGCATATTGACCAAAGTTCTTTACTTTTAAGTTACCTACAATGGTCTTACTTACTTTTACTTATGTCCTGTAACCCCTTGTGGGTCCTAGGGCCTCTACAATGCCCACGCGCCATCTTGTGCGATTTCTGGCAATGTGCCTCAGTTCTCCCCAACTCTTTCCCAGTTGCCGTACTTCCTTCTCCACTGTTCTGCGCTACGTACTCCTCGGACCGCCACGTATCGTGCAATCCTTGGAAAGCGGGTTCCATTGCATCGCTTGGTTAGCTATGGATCTGTCACCCTTTCGGAGAGTGTGACCAATCCATTGCCACTTTCGTCGTCGCATGGTTGTGCCTATGGGTTCATGGCCCGTTCTCTGATAAAGCTATTAGAGATACGGTTTGATAGAAGATGGTCAGGTTTCTGTTTAAGAATAAATGTTTTATCGCAGGCAGATGTCGCCTATAGCATCACTGTGCGCGTAGTCTTAGTTGCTGAACCACTTGTGCTAAATTCATAAAGGCTTCTAATTTTCGGCTTATACCTATGATCACGGTAGAAGGATAGATAGCTACCATTGCAAAGCATACAGTCCTCTTACCATCTCACCAAAAGGATTATCAATCGAAGTTTGTCATGCACTCATCAAAGGCCGTGCTAAACTTACGGCGCTCTTGCTTTAGATCCGTAAATGTCTTAATACTAAAATCTTACTTGAAAACTTTCCTTCAGTCATTATCATAGATACAACTTTAACTAGCTTTACATAAGACCTTCACAAATTGAAACTTACGATGTGTACTTACTACAGAATAATAGACAATTTCTATTTTATGACAGTTTACGATAAAAAATAACCTTAAAAATTGCGCACGCTTTAAGCGGGAAAGGAGCATCTATAAATCTTTCTATGGCATCATAGTTAATTACTTAAATGCTGACGATAAAATTTAATGGCTTTGCATCTGCAGTTCATGAATTTGAACGTGTACAGTCAAAGCGACAAAATAAGTGCGCTCTCCGATAAAACTGCAGTATCACTGAACATGAGCCATGAAAATTAGTGTGACCTGCAACGCTTTTATTTATTAATTACTTCGTAATAGTAGTTAATGATTATTTCAATTGTGATTGTCACTTGATAAGGCAACAAGAGCGACATTAAATAAAAAGTTCAGTTGAACAAAACGACAAACTTATCATCACCCCCGCAGTACAAATGCAACAGAAAATAATTTTGTCGCTTTGGTGCCCAAAAATATCTCATGAATTGGGTCAGTAGGAACACCAGGACGCAACAAATCACGTATGTATATTGCGCTTTGGTGTGAAACTATTTTTAATATAAGCAACAAAATTCTGTGACAGTGGCGCCGCATCGAGTGTGTCCATTTCCATAAGAAATGTGAAAAATTAATTTTTAGCGTTTTTTTAGCAAATTTTTTGGTCTCTCATTAAATGTATCTATTGGATGTTGGTTGCGAATTCGCTTGCTTTTGTTAAGATTTATGCGCGTCGTCGTTTAATTAGGGTAGGTACTGTGTGCAGCTCTCATTGATGCAACGGTCATTAAGTGGTGAATGGCAAATTAATGCGATATGAATATTTATTATGAACAAAGGGCATATGACTGAGAATAAGATAATAAAGTAAATTTGCAATTGTTTTATTAAAAACACAAACAGATTCCTTTAACAGTGACAATGTCATCTTATTGGCGGCGGCGGTGTTTGTCATAGATCACAGACAAGGGGATGAGTCTTTGTATTTTATTTATATTTCTGGTAATAATCGTAAATTAGATGATGATTGAAGGGAATGCAATGAATATTAATTTGTGGACCTACCTAGTTTATTTGCATGACAAATTTACTGCTAAGCAACCTTTTGTAAGATACTGACAGATAGTGATAAGTAGACGAGACGCTGTCCTTGACAACTAACTGCTGTGTACATACCTGTTGTGGAGACATTCCTTAAAAATAAATTAATACTCAGATAATCATCATCTATTGTCTGATAAAAAGTAAACTGTCTGATAGAAGTTAAAATGACAACAAGACTGCAAAACTCGTCATTGTACCTTCCTCGCCACATGTTTTAAATTTGGTTTTGGAAGCTGGAAATGTGTTTTAAGGACGAAACTGAACCCACGTCTCCTCCTACGCCTGGTTCTTGTACCAATGCGTTCATTTCAACGGTGGAGTTCAGCCTCAGGTACTCGTTTGAATCGATTTGCATTTTGTTGTCTTCGTTCCTTAATGGCTGTAACAATGTCGCCAACTGCTTTTGAAGCATCTTTCATGCTCACTATCTGGTGTTGCTGTCCTTGGTTAAGATTCAACTAAGTTTGTCCAGCAATATGTTGATGTGCTTCGCGTTCTTTACTTTACACTTTATTGCACGTTAGGCAAAAGGGGTTGTCGTCGTGCCCAAATCTGTGCAAGTAACCTCGAATGCAACTATGACCAGTAAGCTCATATGACAGGTAGAAGTTCATCTTTCCATGCTTCCTATTATTACAGCGTCAATATTGGGGATCAGCCATGGGACTATAGCTATACGATGTTGTTCAGTTGATTGTGTAAACTGCCTGCATCTTCCTAATGAATGACCTTGACTTCAATGCACCAGTCCATATTCAGGAACCGTTTAGTCAAAAGCAGTCTCTCCTTGTGTTTTGATCCTCTAATAAGCATTTAGCATAATCGGCAATTGCTTGAATGCTTGAATGCGGCAATTGCTTGAATGTCAAATTTTTCTTCGTGGCCCACTCTTATAGTCTCCATGACTCGCCTACTTCTGATTATACTATTTCTGGTTGTAGACCAATGCTTCCTCCTACTTACCATACCGATAGCTTCGTTGCTTTTATGCTGCAAGTCTTTAAGAAATTTGGTCCCTGAAAGGATTGCTGTGTCGTCGTCGCACTCGAGCGTTGATGATCTTGCTCCTGGTCTTCTGGATTTGTCGTGTGATGCTATGAGTCCGATGTTCCAGTTGCGGCGCAAGTATGAGGTCGATTTTTCAGGTATTCAGGACCGCCAGCTTCTGAGTCAGGAATGGGGTGTAGTCGTATTTTCACGGATGATCCCAAAACCGATCAAGGTTCAGGGTCCGGTGTATTTGTGGAAGACGATAACACGAGACTGCAATACCCATTGGGTAAGCATGCCTCTGTCTTCCAGGCGGAGGTTTATGCAACCCTAACGGAAGGGTCGTAGTATCTGTGTCTGTAGTGACAGTCAAGCTACGCTTAAGGCCTTGCTTAACCCTTTAACCTCATCCAAACTAGTTGGTGAATGCAAGTGAGCTTTAAACTGTGTCGCAATATTCAATTTATTGACTCTCATCTGTGTGGCAGGTCACACTGGTATCGTGGGAAATGAGATACCCGATGAGATTGCTAAACAAGGCTCAGAGTCTCCTCTCAGGACCCGAACCTGCGTTAGGTCTTCCTGCATCTGCAGTCAGAGCTTCCAAAGATGATTGGGTTTATTATGAACACAATTGTGTGTGGCATGACTCTCCTGGATGTAGGCTGACTGAAGGGGTGCTCCCAGACTGCTGTCTCTCAGCAGAAAAGAATGCAGAACTTATTGGCGTTTTTACGGAGCACTTCACTTTTGCTAAGCATCTCTGTATAATTGGCTAAAGTGAAACATCTGTCTACGACGATTGTGGAGAGGGTGAATACACTGCGGAACACTTCCTATTGTCCTGCCTTTGCTCGTATCTGGCGGCAGATTCTAGATGCGGATGTAGTGAGTGCTATCAATGTAAGATCTTCGTCACTGAAGTGCCTACTCGAATTCATTAAGAAGACGAGAAAATTTATGCAGCAAAAGAGGGCGTAATGGGATGCTTTCTGGTAGTACAATGGACAAGTTGATGTCTGAGTGCTCCAATGAAGCTTAGTGGAAGCAGAATGTCTAACCTACCTTGATAAAGACACACGTCCTTAGTCTCCTTAAATATCCCTGGCTCTAGATGGATTGTAACATCCCTGTTTACACTTAACAAGGTGCCACCAATGTCAGCGCCCGATCTTGTTTGAAGTTCTGTTAGAATTACGATTCCTTCTCAACCGATCTGCACCATACTTACCAAGGTCATTCTGCTCTTCTGCCGTACAAGCTACCCCATTTCACTGCACGGAAACATCCCTGTTTGCATTTTTAAAACAATGAGACGTATAATCATAAGGATATGATACAACAGCGCTTCCTAAGGGTATAATTTCATATGTAAACACTTAATTGAGTCATTAATTCCACACCACCAATCTTGGCTAACCCGTTCCTCAAAACACTAAAGAAATAATCAAATCCAAGCAACATCATGATTTCGATCGTGTGTATACCTTTGGGTTGTGCTGCGCTTATTAAAATCATAACAATTACCATCAACTTCTTAATGATCCACACTATGGCACGTATTAATTGGCCATTTCATCGGAGGCATCCATGCAGCACCAATAGTGGTCACAATCAATCATCTTCTTCTAAATAAAAAAAGGCTACATGGACCATCCATGTTATTGGATTCCCTGCGATTATCCAGCAAAGTGTTCATCGAACACCTTCGTCATCCTTTGAGTCATTACGTACAAAACAACTTCTTTTTGAGAGCACCGTGTAGAGCCAGAGTAGAACACGGTCAATAACTGTAATGCGCGATGTATAACTTGTTACTCGCTGCACACACACGAGACAGAGATTCCTCATCATCATCATGGAGTTGGTAAAAAGAACTAACTGGATACCTTGTATAAAAATACTGGTAGTCTCTGAGATTGATAGATACACATAAGTGGAGATGCGACTGCCTCTGTCGTCGTCTCGCACTAATTTCCTTCTTTTTTGTTGGATCACAAGCCAAGCTCTCTTTGGAAGCCTTTTTGGATTAACTCCTTTTTTTTTGTTGGTTATTAATTTAATGACGATGATGAATGGCCATTTAAGCATCGCTCAGTGATTATCTGGAGATTGCATGTGCGGCATCCGTTAAGTCTATTTGCTACCATTGTTTGGGGAGATGCGCAACGGAATTGGGATTTCTCTGCGCAGCCATAATTGCAAGTTGTTTTACCTGTTTTGCGTCTGTTTTGAGCGTGGTGTTTGAATGACAATTGTACATTCACGTTTACTTAATTGGGAATTGACATTTTAATTTGAGATGTTTCTCAATCGAAAACGTAAAAAATTTGCGGCGCCTTATTAGAGAGTTTCATGTCGCTGATGGGAAGAGTTATTTGCAAAAGAAAAAAAATTGTATATCTTTACCAGGAGGAGACTTTCGAAAGATTGAGGTATCTATTGTCGTTTAAGGCTATACTCTAGAAGGAACTTATGGTGTAAATTGAGTGCTGGGAGGAATGGGCCATTAAGCTTTGGATTCTGTGGAATTGAAGTACAGAGAACAGCCTGACAGAGCGTCAACACTTTTTACTAACTGCTTCCACAAGATGTAACGTCGGGATCAAAGCAACTGAGTTCGCAGTCGAATCCACTCACAAGGAAGGATTCCACTACATAGCTTAAGCTATTGTCTACTTCCTACTCTGCATTGGGCTTTGGCCCGTTCTCTGATAAAGTAATTAGTTTGAGATACGATAAGGCAAAAGATCCTATATACATACACAAATCCTTCGACCTTCGGGGACCTAGAACGTCACCAACGCCTGGGCGCCGTTTTGTTACTTATAGGTTCCTGGCCCGTTGTCCTATAAAGCTGTTCGTTGGAGATACCGGTTTGGCCAAAAACTGCTCTTACTTGCAGTCTAAGAGAGTTAATGGTATCCACCTTCCAAGTGCTGTACCCATAAAGCTGTACCGATTCTAGCATAGCGCACGCAGCTTTGGCCACCACGGTTAGCCAAGATCCCCATCACAATTCCGATGTTTCCGTTTGCTGTCTGGTTGAAGAAGTGGCCTAAATGGTTATGAAAAGTGTCCTTTCCATCCTCAATCATGTTATCTCCTACTGACCTTCCTTACTCTACTCTGCAACCTGCAAACCTGAGGCAACATCTGGTGACTAAAAGGTTGGCAAGATATGAGGTTTTTACGAGCTTCTGGATTTAGCAGCATTCCTACTGCAGACCTCTAGCTGGATTTAAGTAAAGCAGATAGTGTTCTACGAACGTGTGCTCCATTTGGAGGAGGCCCTTTTTAGACTTAGTCCGATCGTTGTCCGTTTTCATTAGCTAAAGCTCGCCAATAAGCTATCCGTCCGTATCCGAGGTGTTGAGTTGCGGATCGAACCAATTACAAGTTTAACTATTGAAGCTCGCTTGACTCCAAATCAACTGATCCTATGTTGTGGCGCTGGAAGTTCGCCACTCGTCCTTTCCGAGGAAATTTGAAGATGACACCATGGGAGGGTGAAAGTGGGGCTTACAGAGCTGATAGGTATACGGGTCTTTTTATATATAGTATATTGCTAAAGCAACATTGGTAATAGTATGCAACCCTAATGTGGTCCAGTTCAGACATCTAAACCATCTGATAGCTTACCATTGTGCAAACCGTGACTCATACTATCCTTGTATGTAGTGTGTAACCATGAGTTCTTTTTATGAATGCATAACAAGAAAGATGTAGATGGAGCGGATGGGCCTTTAGTACAGTATGACAATTCGACAAGACTAAGTTCACTTATCAAACTATGTATACCTACTTGTCCAATACATCTTCCATCGGAACAAAAGTACTCATCTAGTTCTGCTCTAGTCCTAGTATTCAGTGCCCATTGCTCTAGAATGACCAGAAAGCTCTATATGTAGTCTTGCAACCTCTGTCTTTAAAATGTATATAAAGCGGGCTGTAGACACTTGAACATGGTGCGAGTAAACTTGGTAAGCAAACCATGTTCGTGTTGATTTTCCATGCCTGCGGGCTTGTTCGAGTACCAACTTTATGGTTCGAGTAAACCAAAATTAATTTTCAATGTTTCGAAGGCGGAGATACGTGTACATCGAACCAAGTTCGAGTACCTGCGGAGTAGTTTACTTGTTAACCACATAATTTTAGCTTGCATTTGGACCCTCTGGTAGATGTGCGGTCTGCGGTAAATGTAGATGTTTCCCATTGCTTCAACCATTCCTTTGTCAAAATTATTTTCTTCTTACCTTGTGCCCAAAGTTCCTTCTCTTCATCAATTCTAGTGAGTTAGGATGACGAGTGCGTAACATGTGAAGACACAAGGAAAAATGAAGTTCGAGCAAATTGATCTCACTGTCTGCGGAGTTTACTCGAACCAAGTTTACTAGCACTACGTTCGAGTGTCTACCAGACCCATTACAATGACAAAAGATCATCCGCAGTTTGAACCACTCCCGTCTCGAAGAAAATTTCAAAACCTGGCACACTTACGGCGCCACGCGGGCCTTGTACCCTCACTCTGACTAATTTCTCTCGAATATAACCAATTAAAACGAAAATTCATACCAATTGCTGCAATCGAATGCAATTAGTCAACCACCATCTCATCGATCTCTTAATGAACTCGACGTTAAGACGACGTTGGCCAAGGCATTTCGCAAAGCCCATATCCAATGAACTAGGCATTCCATCACGGCACACATACTGCTGGTCTCATCCTCTCTGACATCTTCACATCATTCATCTACACCTCTTGAGATTTGCATAAACAAAAGTCAGGCATCAACAGGGCATCATCTAGTATCTAGTAGTTGAACGTGCCGCTGCTGGAATCCGTCTGCCGTCGCTGCTTTCGTTGATTGACTTTTCCTTGCGGATTTGTCTGGCGCTAGCCTTTGCCTTAGGCGACACCACCGCACGATGGATTCTCATTTTATTTCTATTTTTCGTGGATGCCACTTAAAAATTTGTTTATCAATTTTTAGGCTCTTGTTCGTAAAGTTTTTTTTGTTGGTTTTATGGTTTCTCACGGGGTAGATATGTAGTGCCAAATGTGCGCTCTCTCCCCCATCAAATCATCAACATCCGGAGCGCGTCTTTTTCTTGTCAGTTGGTTGTATAGTGATGATGGTGATGGTTTGGTGGATTTGATGCACGACAACACGAATGGCGAATGCCATTTAGATGAGTAATTGGCCATTTGGCGTCGAAGAATAAAATAACAAAACCATCATCACGGGATTCCATCCCACACACACAAGTAGCGAAGAAGAGATCTCCTCCGCCGAGTCTTTTCGAGTCTCTGGCTCTTTGTGCGCGAGTCTAATTGAGTTTTTTCTTTTGGATTTCATTTGACAAGTGGAAAATTTGCATAATGTTGCAGCAATCTCTTGGTTTCGGGTGATTTATGAGACCGCGCAGATCATGCTGAGGATGATGATGATGAGTTCACCCCCAAGAGATGATGGTTTCCGAACGAAAATCATTTTAATTGTTAGTGCGGGTGGTGACAATGGTTTCACAAATTAATCAGCCAGCGAGGAGGAGACGAAAAGAATTTCGAAATAAATGCGGCGTGATGTGGTTGATGAAGCTATTGTGTAACCTGGGCTAGGGAATTGCTGTAAAATTTGGCAGAGAAATTGGGCTTTTTGTGTGCAATAGAGGCTGAAGGACGACATTTGTGTGGGAGGTGTTTTGTTAACCGTTTAAAAATGATGTCTTGGCAACAAATTGTTAAATGTATTTTAATTTGTAGGGCGATTAAGATGCCAGTTTGTAGAGAGAAGAGTGTATGAGATCATTGTGATTTCTGTTTGGGTTAACCAATGTAAACACGCCAATAAGTTTATATTTTGAACTCATAAAGGAATATAAATGCTTGAATCGCCATGATGTATACACTGAAGAAGCGAAGAAGTACCTAATCTTCAACTCCAACCACTGAATTACTCTACTCAGACAGCTCTTAACACTAACATCATATGATCTGAGGCCTAAGTTCCTTTCAGATGCATGGTGCTGTGATTTTAACGACCAGATTCTGGACTAGCTTCACCTTTTTTATGCCACAAAAAATGACTCGTCTGAGGAAGAATAGAGACTTTCTGCAGCCAGTTGGTCGCTAGTTTTAATGCTACGCCATTGTCTTAGTTATATAGCGACAACAAGGACCTCATACATGTTATGTAAAGACGCAATGACACCTTAAAGATTCCTTGATTTCAAGTCAAATCCTAAGCACAAAGCCTGTGGTAAAGCCATAAAGGTGCGTGTCAACTGAAAGGCAAACACATCCAACCGAATTGGCCTTTAGGCTATCAGGCGCTGTCTTAGGAGTGGTCCTTTAAACGCCCGAAACAGGCAAGCGGCAAACTTGGGGTTGGCACAAGATTACCTTCCAGCAACTGCCGAACTTCTCACGTCTGGTTCAACATCAAGAGAAGACAGAATTTTGCTTCGCTAGCAATCACAGTTCTAATTGTGATTTTTATATTTAAATCACTGCCTTAATAAACTGTTATTCCCCAACGTACATACCACCAAGCCAAGGTGACAAAGTGCATTGCAATGCTAAGTATATTTTATGTGTTGCTCACTGACAGTGATTGTGATTTCGCGATCACAGTGACTTAATCACCGCTCGTGTTTTTGGTTTTTCTCTTAGATATGGCATCAAGTCAAGATGAAGTTTCCGAGGGATAAAAAGATACTTACTTACATACTTAAGTCCTTTAATCCCTCGGGGGGCATAGGACATCAACAACGCCTGCGCGCCATCTTGTTCGTAGTTCTGCAAGGCGTTTGAGCTCTCTCTGGCTCATCCCCAAAGAAGTCGATTCCTCCTCGACTGTTCTGCGCCACGTTTGCTTAGGGCGTCCCGCTGTTCTGCCTGCTTGGGTGAGCGGATTCCACTGCATAGCGTATTTCGCAATGGAATTGTCTTCGCGCCGTAGGGTGTGTCCAATCCACTGCCACTTTCTCCTTCGTATTGTAATGTTGATAGGTTCCTGGCCCGTTCTCGTATAAAGCTGTTCATTGGAGATACGGTTCGGCAAAAAGATCCTCAAGATGATTCTTAAACATTTGTTTACAAAGGCTTGCAGCCGGCGCGTGTTAATGGTGTTCACTTTCCAAGTACTGTACCCATAAAGCACCGATTCTACGTTTGAGCGAAACAGTCGCAGCTTGGTTCTTAGGCTGATAAAATTGCTTTTCCAGATGGTGGACAGCATGCCGAACGCAGCTTTCCCGATTCTGCTGCACACATCTAGTTTGGTGCCACCACGGTTTGCCGAGACCACACTTCCTAGGTATAGAAAGTTGTCAACTTTCTCGACTTCCTGTCCTGTTAAGTGTTGGTATTAGAAGTGGTAAGGGCTTTTGTTTTGGCTGTGTTAATTTTGAGCCCTACTTTGTTTGCCTCAGCTTCTAGATTCTGGACCATAAGATGGAGGTCCATTATCCGATGTGAAAGTAGACAAACATCGTCAGCGTAGTCTAGATGTTTAAGGTAAGATGTCCAGCGAATTCCATGGTTTCTTTCCGTCAATGCTGCACGGAGAACATCACTGTTAACCACTAAAAATAACAGCGGTGACAGTATGCATCCTTGACGTACTTCGCTTTGGACTTCAAATTCTTTTGACAGCATCTACTGTTTAATTGCTCCCTCTATACTGCTTTTCAGAGAACTAAAGAGTAGGTGGAAACCAATCCCCATCAAGAAACATCCTGGTTTTCTTTTCGTTTATATAAGAGTAAGAAGTCGGCACTGAATAGCCGACATACAGTAAAGTAGACTGAATCTCATAACAATAAACCCTTACAAAACTTATTAACCATTCAGCAGAGCAAATACTTTCAATAGTTGCATAACTCTATTCTTACCTCATTCGAGATATCACATCTTATCAATGTCGAATGACTTATTTCATGAATTTTCCCGGCAAACCCATTTATCTTTCATCTCAAAAGTACTCACCTACCCGCGTCAAATCAAAACAATAATAATTTTCCCTCACGTGACACATGACAGTTCCACATTGAATGACTTGACTCGTGACTTGACCCTTCAATGCCGACAAAAAAAAAGTGACGTAGCTCACTCACAAGACGCACCTTTTCGAACAATTTATCATTGTCAAACTATCTATAAGATTGTTCGAATCAATTATGACTTCACTGTGCATTCGATAACAACAATGACAACCGAAGGAAGGGGCTTAGTGGGTGCTGCTCCACCTGCCAGGCATCGTAACAAAACATAATTTCATTTTCAGTGAAAACAACTCCCCACCGAATCTAAACTTTTCATGACTTGAATTTTTAATCGCCAAATGGTAGGATGTGCCGCCAAGAGTATTATTTGCGTGACCAGTTACAGAGTTACTCACTCGTACACGCAGAACAAGGTAAAATTGTATCTGGCTTCTAACTCCACCTGCAACACTCATTATCTGCAATTTTTATGCGAAATGTATAAAGCGAAAAAAAACGTTGTGCCTCTGTGTGTTTTGTGTTTGTGTGTTCTCCAGCTGCGGCGTCGTCGTCGTGCTCTGTGTGAATGCCAACGTGTAAACTTGAACTTGACCTTTGTTGATGATGGTGAAGCAAGAGCAAGAGCAAGGTGTATGCCAACACCATTTACCCTTCGGGTGACCTTAACTCCACACACCGGAAGGTATAAATTCTGACTCACACTGCAGAGCGTTGACAGGCTGATGTTGGGTCACACCTTAGACGCGGTACTATGTCTCGAGTCTAGACATCTTCTGTCGTCTCTCAGCTAAGTTGTAAGAGACAACGACTCAATTAATTATTTTATTTTAATTGAATTCAAATCAATGGTAGACTAATTGATTAAACACGTAATGGTCGATGGTGCCGCCAGTGGGTGATGCCTGCGAGTACAGAGAGATAGACTCGTGTCGATAAGTTTCTCAGTCTTACAGGCCGAGCAGAATAATAACAATTATTGCGAGCCGATAGGCAGACAGACACGGCAGTGGTAGCTGCAAGTAAACGGGGTTTTAATTGAAATAAATAAATTGGAAAATTAATCAATTATCTCGATTTTTATTTGCCGATGGGGTGAAAACGTTTTAGCGACAAGTTCAGCTAGACTCTTGATAGTGAGTGCAAATAGTTGTTAATAGTAAAAGCGGAACCGTTTTGGTGTTTACTTTTAGATTACACTCAAAAGGATGCTCCTTTTACTGAGACCTTATCTTTGTGATTTTATGTATATCTTTCCTCTAAGGACAGTGATAACAACTGGCATTGGCTTGGTTCGATTGAAGGTTCGATCTTTATCACTCAAAACTTTCCCTCCATTGTTGGAACAACTTCCAGTACCCTCTTTTGGAATTGTGTTCAGCTGAATCGGAATCTTTTCTTGATTCAAATCGAATCCCGAAGCAAAAAACCTCACTGTGTCCGCTCCATGAAGTCTAAATCAGATGCTTCAGCTAGGACACGTATCAATACACTGTTCATGCTTAAATCCTCGGTCTAAATTGAATGTAGCTATCCAATCTTACTTCTTGTTCGCAACTCTGGTGGACTGTGGTACGAAGAACTAAAATCCATCCTTGGTCAGCGACTATGGCTTTGACTTATTCAGGGACTACCGTGACTCGAATCGCTGTCTACAGATGTTTGGCTATAAATTGAGCCACAAATGGCTTATGACAGTCGTAACTTCACAAAGCTGTCATAACTTGTCAGTATTTTGACAGACAGAATTCTAGAAGTGAAATATTTGGAATTTGCTTGAAAAAGAGGGGCGGGAAGCTATTACAGCTAGTCTTAGGGAAAAGACTAATGCTATTTGTCAAAATTAACATCAATGAACGGTAATGACTATCAGTAAGTGTCAATATCGTGAAGAATAGGAAATATTTGATTTAGTGGTGTCTGTAAGTAGGTTTCAATATTTATTCTTCATGGGTGCTATCCAAATTGCCTTGAGAGACTTGTATGTGATTTTTATATTCGTTCGTAATTCACAGTATTTTTTATAACTGAAAACTGAATGTAAATGATTTTAACTTGAGCACCGAATCCAGATCTTGACATTTATTCTTTAAAGATAAATTCTTTCAAATTATTCTCTGTAACTTTTGAATTTTCGATAATGTGTCCGAACATTTCGAGTGGTATTTTGAGAATAACGTGATCATAAGTTGCTCCAAGTACACGGAACTCATTTTCGATAGACAGCTGATTTTCGTAATGCAGCTGAATATTTTGTGTACACTGTGCCAGGCTAAATCTTTCGCAGATAAAATGTCAAACAATACTGAACAAATATACAATGACAGGTTAACACGATTAACAAGTCATCTGTCAAAAAATCCATGAACAAAAAAGTACCTCTTAATGAATCATCTTTTTAAAAGCATTCTGCCACCCGCTCTGAAAGTGAAGGGTCAACATTCAGCTAAATTTTAAACATTACAAATTTGCATAACCTGAATTTTTATTAGAAAATATGTATCTGTCTATCGTTAGGAGCTAACCAAGCTCTCCTTTTGCATGAACACCAAGGCCACTATAATTTCAAAACTAAAGCTTTTTCAACTCAATTTTGTTCTAAATATGTAACAAGATCTATTGCTTAACCGAAAAATTCTCTAGACCTTCATAATTCCATTCGAGAATTTATTGCCTGCTATTACCCTTTTGTCATCAACCCAAATGACTCACGAAACATGTCTTGTTCCCCTCATAACACGTTAATCTAAACAAATTTCTTCTAGAAACATTCGCCATAACACAAAAGAAGAAACACAAAAATATTCTTATTTTTTTATTTCAAAATAAGAAATCAAATCACCCTCATTCATCAGCGGTCAAAACAAGAACGCAAGCTGCTATGCTTATTTCTTTTTCGAAAGAAATGTCCCACCGCACACCCACTCGACGTTGTCGTCGACCACCTGAAATTATTATTATTATTATGCGCTAAACTCAAACAAAAACAAGAAAAAAAAAAATTGTGACAACAAAATAGAAATAAACGAGAACGCGCGCGACAGTCGGACGTTTGAATATTTTAAGATTCACTTTTAGCATTCCCCACTGTCTGAGTCAGCGCACACGAATTGGTTTGGATGTTGCTCGCGGCACCTCACAAATTGTATCCCTCTGTTGTGTGTGCTCAGAAAATAAAAGATCCAAGAGCGACAACCGTCAGCTGCAAAAAAAAAAAATAAACAAGTGTTTTATATATTTTCTCGAAATAAAGTCAAATTTCGACAGGAAATTTACAAAATCATTTCACACAGGTGATGCAACATGCAAGCACCAGCAACATGCATCGCATCTATAAAAAAAACTTGGCCAAAAAAATGATCGTAATTTTTTATTTCGATTACATGGTCATTTCCTGGATAATTTACGCGTTTAAGAGTTGTTTTTGAAAGGCTAATCCTCATTGTCCATGCCTTGCCATGCTTGCATGGTTTTATGTTGCCATCATTACTACCAGCAACATGCCAGACATCATGTGACCAATGACCACTATCACTTTCGTTTGAGCGCAAATCACTTTTACTCGACACGGGGGAAACAGACAAATCTTTTCTATATCCGCTAGTTGATTTGCATTTTTTTCGTTTCGATTTTTTGTATCTTTTTTTTTTTTAGTGCTGTTGCGCAAGAGCCCAATTCTTGGATACATGTTGCTGGCATTCTATATAGCAAGAATTATGTTTTCTTTTATTTGAACAAATTTGTCATCTGTAATGTTTATTGCTTTTTTAGAAAGAAAAAAAAAAGAACTATTAATTCAGTTTAGGGTCTTTTCTGAAAGAGAATAACAAATAAAATAAGAAGAGGCAATAAATTAGTAGGTTTTTCTGGGTTTATTTGTTGCTGCTGTGAAAGTGATTGGTTTAATTTTGAGCAAGTAATTTGGAGACGATTAACGATGGTGTTACATGAGTTTTATTACAGATACTTGGTAAAAGTGAAGTTTTATGAAGTAATTATCAGAGAGAAATTGGGGCGAAAGTGTTGGGTTGATGTGATGAAGATAGAGTACCAGCATCACTATGAAGAGACGTCTGTTTTATTATCTAATGTAGAATTGCTATAGTTTAACAGAAAAAGGCAATCCGGTATCTTTATTTTCGTGGATGTCTATTGTTTTTGACGAGCACGTTGAATGTTGACCGAAAAACGAGTAGTGTTGGCAGGGCTGAATGTTTCAACAGTAAGATGGTTCCCTGATCTGACGGAGTGAAGCACATTTTGGGCAGAGAATGAAGCATATAAGCTTGGTGAACTGAGTAAACTTTGTCAGCTGGTCATCTTACCGTGAATATCGTTTATCTCCAAAAACTGTCCAACACATCATTTCAATGGCAATTTCCCAGTTACATTCATGATTATTTTAGTGGCAATTTTAATGACGCGTCTCGCCATCGAAAATGTAATCAATCAAATTTGAGTGGACAATTTCTTGTGAGAACATAGGTCAGGGTGTCAGAACCATCGGTTATCGTGGCTTTTATCTAAGAATTTGTACTTTTATGCTCATAAAATTCAACTAAATTATGACTTAAAGCCGACATACATAGCTCAGAAGTTGCACCAGCTGGTATGGAAATCATATTCAGTAATGAGCCAAACCTTAACCTCAGCGGCTATGTACCTAACAAATCAAATTTCTCTGATCTGGAGAGCTGAATATCCACATATTATGGAAAAACTACTGAAGCATCCTTAAAAAGTGATAGTTTCTCAAAAGGGTAAGCAGGACTTTGTTTTATCGAGATCGAAAAGCCTTCTCTGGACAAGGGACCCCAACCCTCTTTCATTTCTTTTTATTTCTATGAAAACCAAATAGGCACTAAATTTTCATTATGAGCAACAATTATCACATTAAGATGATAAGGCCCCTATGTCTTACCTTTGACCCTTAAGATAAGGCGTAGGCACGTTTTAACGAAGGATCT
Source organism: Chalcosyrphus nemorum (assembly GCA_949716465.1). Lineage (NCBI taxonomy): Eukaryota > Metazoa > Arthropoda > Insecta > Diptera > Syrphidae > Chalcosyrphus > Chalcosyrphus nemorum. The sequence continues at coordinate 13,811,298 of OX454333.1, read as the reverse complement.
AAGCTTTATCGTGGTAATAGCGATCACTCTTCAGATCTATATCGTTTCAACAGACTTTGTATAGGTATAGTTCGGGTCCGCCTCTAGTTAAGACATTACTTCGTAAGTATTGGAAACTCCTTCAACAGTTTGGCCAGCCTAAGAGTTCGATCCTAGGTCGATAATTTTTGTTTTTGTTGGAATTTCAGACCAACGACATCTGCTTCCTTCTCCACATTCGCTATCAGTTAATAAAGGTCCAATATCTTGTGAAAAAGTAGGCATACATCATATCAACTCAGCCGATCGTGCTCTATCTTGCTTGTAATGGATTCTTTCACATGAAGCTCCTCTGGAAGCGTCATGCGAAGCATCTTCAACTTAACTGCCGATAATTCGCCTCATTGTCTTGCATTGTAAACCCTTCCTTTCAGCTTAGGGACATCTTTCGGTCACAGAATCGGTCGTCATCATCACAAGTTCCTTTGCTTTTGATCATATGTAGATCCTCGACATTTAAATTCTGTGCACTTGAGAAGCACCTTTTCAGTGAATCAAAGAACGGGCAGTCTTTTTAAAACCAAGACTGTACACATTTTCGTCGAAAATACCCATCCGTACATACATACATCAAGTGCTTCTTGGAGGGACGTTACACCTTCACTTATGATAACTCCAACGACAGTAAAGAATAACTGATGCGACTTCGGTGTCCGTAACTTTTTCTTCAATCAAATAATCTAGGTCCAGGATAAATAGCAAAGGACTAAAGACTTTGATTAGTTACTCTTCTTTGAGTCTTTCGAGGTATCTAACCTTGTCTTTGCTCCCTCATACATGGCCATAGTTAACGCAAAAAATTTGTTGGGACTGTTCGTTGTTTTGGTGCCGCCCATATTAGACTCTAGGTTGTCTATCACAGGCTTTTTAAAAATCAACCAACACCATATGCAAAGGGTGTGAAGCCACGATCGATATTCAACGGACTGGTCAGTGATGATCCATAGGGCTTAGATGTGATCGATATCGAATGTGTCTTTGAGGCGACCTCAGCCACAGCAAAGAGTTCGCAGCTTCTCTGCCAGTTTTCGAAACCATTTAATCATCCTACAGCTCTCGGCAACCCAGGCTTTCTCAAGTTTATCCTTCCACTGGGTGTCGAGGTTTTGTTTTCGTATCTGCCTGCTGCTTCTTCTTACTTACTTATGTCCTGTATCCCCTTGTGGGTCCTCAAGGTGTTCTTTGATTCGCTCCAGGATTATTCTAGCTATTATCATGGCCACAGCAGGCAGCACGCAGATACCTCTCCAGTTTTCACACTGTTGCTTCTTCTGCTTCCGTAGGTATTTGGGCTTGTCACGCTACACTAAACACTGCTCTTCTTTCGTCTTGTACTTGTGAGTTGTAAAGCAATGTAGACAGTACCTTAGCTCATCATGAACCTTTCGTCGCCCTCAGAAGCTTCTTTAAAGTATAAAAATATTCAGAAAGGCATCTAAAGCTTATGTAAATCCATCAGAAACTGGTTAGAAACACAGGGTTACCTAAGCATCTGTTTACTGATTAACTATCTAACCCTTCGTGGAATATTTTAAAACCCAGTTAGTAAATTTGATGACATAAAGACCAGTTCTTCTTCCCAGCTAATTTGCTTAAATCTGCTTCTGCTTCCGCTTTTCTTGTTTTGTTTATTTTTTTTTTTTTTTGTTTTTCCCATTTGCCCACCCTACTCTGTAACTAATTGCAGATGAAAAATATTTCAATAAACTTTGATGATTTATTGCTGGTAAAGTGTTACAACCTGCCATCAATTGGTTTGCTCTCCGATAAAGTCTCTATCTTATGTAAATTCATCGCTTGACATATTTGTGTGGGCCCCCCATAAACAGGTCTTTATAATAATTCCCTCTGGGGTTTTTGGTTGGCGCACACTTCTGGGGCTGCAACTCTGTGTCTTGCGCCAAAAGTAATCAGCGTGTAATTAAGTACCGCTGAGGTGTAACCGCGCGCACACAATTCAAAGGAAAAAAATCTAAATAAATAGTTCTTCCATCTATTGGCAGCTGGTGTTGTGGTGAAGATAAGATTTCTTTAAATTTTTCCCGGTTTTTTTCTTCAATTTTGTATCTAGATAGAGAAGAAGGTGTGCCATCGAATGATTAACGGGCGTTTTTAAAATAAAACGTCCCGCAAGGACTAGTTTACGTGACGCCATGCAACATGTTGCGGTGTCACAGTGCATACAACAAAACTTGAAGTGGGATTACACGATAAGTATCTAGAAATGATCCGGCAGAGATAGACTAATGGTTTATTGTTAGGACTTTCTATTGTTTAAGATGGTGATGACAGGAATTACTAGTTGGTGATCAGTTTTTTCTTTAAACGTTTTGGGAGGGGAAATTGCAATTGCAGAAGCGTGACAACACGAAGCCAGAAACATGTTTAACAAATTCTTCAAGGCTTCCAGATGAAAGTTACCAAACGGCAATTTATGTCAGGGGTTGGGTGGTCAATTGTTATTCGAATAGTTTGTTTTAATTAAAAAAAAAGCTAAATATTTGTAATCAGAAAGTTGTTTTTATTTTTGACTAACTATTTCTATTTCTTTTTCATTTCAGGTAATACAATTGATTGAGCGTGATAACTAGTGAGTCTAGATATAAGTTCGGGGTTGGGACTTTGCTTTAAAAAGAGTTGTATCGTGAATGGGGGTCAAACAGCTACTGTCTGTTTGAATTTCGCAAGTACTGTGAACAGAGAAGTGGTCAAAAATATTGTACAGCCACTGCAATGAGGCAGTTAAAATAATGGCGGTTGAGCCTTCCCGCCACTGATGCACAGACATGCAACTCATCCTACTTTCCGTAGGAGAGAGCCTTAATACACGCTGTCCACCATACGGACGTGTGCATAGTCCTGACAAGGAGCACTGACACCCATATCAAGCCCGGACGAATATGAAACGCTGGCCTTTATAACACGCTCATTAATGTTGAGATTCCAACTGTTTTGACTATATCACAACGCTGATGTCGGTTACTATAGGAAGGTCTATTTTACGTAGCTTCACTCTTAGTCCGCACTAAGTAACCCTCTTAGAAACCATGTGCGTTTTGAATGAGATCGGGATTACAATGGCCACACCATCCGTATATGGAGCTACATTCCTGCCAGTATCTGCCTTACTATGCCTATGGTCTGTAGAAATCGATCTAAAATTGTACCGACACTGAATCATAGAACTTTACTTTGATGAAGTTGCAGCTAATGTCTTTGAACACAACAATACAGTCTTGATCCAGTGTGTTTCAGATGCTGGCTCTAAGTAGTGGCTGTCAAAAATGACAGCTTTGTGTTTCAAAAGTGAAAGCTGCAGGGATGTTTCATGCATCATTTGGTTGAATAGACTAACCCCAAGCCTTTCATAGAATAGATTTTTTATGTCGCAGTTTCTGCTATGTACTACAGGAAAAACAAGTGATTATGACATAACCCTACCTACTCCAATCTAACCTACAGAGCACATCGACAGTGGAGTGGCTACTCTATATGGGAACGTACTCGGTTCTTGTTTAGTTAAGATCCAACCATATTCTTTCTTTTTTTCCAAGAATAGATGCACAGAAATTATGCACACCCAGAGTGTCTTTTGTTTTACAACACGAATGTAAAAAAAATACTGTGAATTGTAATACAACCAAAAAAAAACATGAAAATGCTACAACCCGTCTAGAGCGGATCGTGTGATACCCTATCTCTTTTCTTTTCAAAATTATTTCAAAACCTGAGTTTTCTCAAAAGTGGGCGTGGTAGTGGCCGGATTTAGAAAACTGTTCAACATTTATTAAGTTTTGTTTCTAAAAAGTGATATTATTCTAATGAAAACTTCGAAAAACATTTTTTCTATAAAACCGCCCTTAAAAAGTGGGCATTGTCACATACATTGTAAGGGAGATTTGTAGAGTAAAGAAATGTCTACATATTTGCTTAAGTAAATTTTTTCTGAGTTTTATATAAAAAATTTTACTGGAAAAAATTAATTTTTCAGTGGATGGATTTTAAAATTGTTTACCCTTGTTCTGTCTCGATTTCCAAGGACTTAGTATTCAAAATTTCATTATCCTAGCTCCAAATTTAAGGCCCAAAAATTGGTGACAGACGGACGGACAGACATGGTTAAATCAATTTGGGTAGTGATGTTGATTATTTAGACATATACTATAAAGGGTCTATCTTCAATATTTCTCTATGTTACAAACTATGTGTCAAAGTTAATATAAGGTATGAAAATACTGTGAATCATAATACAACCGGAACAAAATTACTTTGTGTATGCCCACGCCCACTTTAGGGACGTTTTCCTTAATTTCCTTCAAAATATGACAATTCTTTGTAACAAAGTTGCGTATATATTCGAAATTAAAATTCGTCCACTGCCACGCCCACTTTTTGTCACATTTCGTGTTTTGGAATCATTCAAAATTGAGGAGCAAAAATTACACAGGGGTTGTGCCTATATAGGAAAGGGATAAAGTATTACCCGCATTTTGGCATATAAAATTTTTTTTTTTTTTACAAAATTTTGGTAAAATTCTGAGTAATATGTTAGCCGTTCAAGTAGAACATTTCAAAAATGATTTAAATTTATTTTCTTTTAATCGCAAAGCACCAAAAGTAACCTCAAAAGAATTTAATTTTTATTTGAGAAATTAAAATTAATGTAATCGCATAATTTGCGAATATATATGGACAATTAATTTCGTAAAATATTTCTTGTACAATAAATTGCCTATACTTATGTGTGGTTTGCAAATTTTTTTTTGAACTTCAGCCAATTTTACTGGCCACCGCGCATACTGTAATAAAATAAAATGTAAATCTTCTTTTATTTGCTGATGATTTTTCTTCTTGGTTTGACTTTTGAATCGATTAAACAATTTTGTTGTCACCTTCAAGTTGGTCGATAACTGCGGTAGGAGTGTATGACACTCACAAATGGCATTTTATTGCGGCAATAGACGAAGAAAATTAGTCACAAATGCTTGAGGTATTTCTTTGATGAGAGAGTAATTGTATGGGAGGTGTCATGCTTCGTTAAGATAGTAAATTTGAAGTTTAAGTTTTTAGACTAAAGTCGATAATTTACCAGGAACATAGACTATGACAGGAAAGCTTTAAGTACAACAAATTATCAAAGGGGGTGAAAGAACTTGCGTGACTTCTTTTGTTGCAGTGATAGTCATAAAATGTTGGAATAGATAAATGAAGATATCAAAAGTGCCGTCATTGGGTTGACAATTGATTGTCTGCTATCGCGTTTAATTATCAAGTGATAAGTAATTGAAATATGTCTCACATTTTTTCAGTTAAAATGGCAAATATCTGGAACTGATTCATATTTGAAAGAAATACAGAAGTAAAAGCCAATTCTGATTGATTTAGGACATATTACACTGTGATTGGTAAATCGCAATCACTGTCAGTGAGTGATTTTATGTTGTAACCTTCCAAAAATAGTTTGTCTATCATGGCTTCGCACTCACAAGGTATACGAGAATACAAGATCATGATTGTATGATGGATATGAGGGGAAGAAGTCCGGGTCTTTAAAGTGTTCCGCAGAACACTTCCTCCTTACGATCGCAGTATAGACAAAGTGTCGAGCTATTGATCCCAGCTATCGGTCCAAACTCCATGCAGATACTTTCTGTGTCGGCACTTGGGCACATTATATTGTGGGGCCTCTCTCCTCACCTACTTTTCATCCAAATTTTGTTACTGAAAGTGAGCAACCATCTATCTCTTCATATTGCCCTTTCTTCGATATCGATTTTCCCGTTTTCTTACAGCCCATTTTGTCATCTTCAACTGTCTAGCTATTACTTGACAGCTGTCAAAAATGACAGCTTTCTGTTTGAAAGGGGAAAGATGCAGGTATGTTTCATGTACCATTTGATTGAAATAAACAAAAAACAGTAACTCAACGTTTTCCATTTACTCTAAGGACATTCTTTTAGTGTTTTTGGTCTAAATGTATGTACTTGTGGCAGGGAGCAAGTAACGTTCAAGAGCTTTCTACTTTGCAGATTTGCAACTCCTCTGCTTTTGCACTATCGCCTGGAACTTCCGTATCCTGTAAAAAAACCGAACTTAGTAGTTCACTGTACCCTTTTAAAAGGATTTTTATAGTGTTTTCGTCGCAGGATTCCTCTCGAAATACTCTTTCGATTCAAAGGATCTCAGTTGAATGCGGAAATGTAGCTGTTAAGAGCTCCTAGCTCCTCACTGTGACAATTGTTAACAGCGAAATGTTTTCTACATTTTCTTTTGTTCTCTTTAAATTTTTTTTTTTGTAACGCGAAAATGACGAAACACATTAAGATGTAACAACAATGTCAAGCAAAAAAAAAAAAAAGCATTCTCTCAGATTTTGTTTGTAACCCTGCAACCCCGTCTTAGTGGATGGATAATGAAACCTATAAATTGGCACGTTTGCACGTTTTTTTTTTCCTTACACCATGTCTCCACCCCAAAGTGTCTCACTATTATCTGCATCCGACGTGAATTAAAGTAGAAAAGTGCATACACAAAACAACAACAAGAGCACACCTGAAGTAGAGCAATATAGCCGCCCGCCGCCGTCTGACATCACAACAGAGAGTTCACAACTCCCAACACACTAGAGATCTGTACCTAAACACAAAGAGACGAAGGCAAAGGCTAACGAGACGAAGGCAACAATACATGCAAACAGCAAACCATGAAGAGGTTAAAAGGTGATGACAAAGCAAATATATGCACTTACCGCTGTTTCAGAAGAGGACAACAAAACCTGGTGCACTCCACCTAGAGGAATATGTCTGCCGTGTTGTGACTGCGCTAGACTGCACGACAAAAAAGGACACTGGCAAGGCTCGGCTGTTTAGCTTAGATAAAATTGATTTTGTTCACTGGAAAGGAAAAGATTATGCAATTATACCCAATTGAGTAAAATCGTGATTTGAAAACTGTGAGAATGAATAAAAACTTCCGCTTGACTCAAAACCAATCCTTTTTGGCCGAAATATTAGTTCCTAAGTATCTTATCATCAGAACGAAGCTTACAGCTTACAGCCAGCACCTGCGATAAATAGAATTTGGAAAAAAAAAGGATTTTACACTTGTGGTTGCATTGCGAAACTTCCTGCATGAACCGAGTGGTGTCGTTGACTTTATTACGACAAGGACTATGTGAAGGAGCATGACTTGACTTGATGGAGTGTTTGTATCTATGCAGTAGGAAAAGTAGAAGGTAATCGGATTTACGTCCTAAGTAGTTGCGGAGGAGTTATTGCAGTCGTCTGTGTGAAGGAAATTGGAGAAACCACAAGTGAGTGAAAGGAAATCGCATGGAAATGCAAACCTTAAGGGATTATGGCGGAAATGAAGATGCTTGTTTATTTTTGCGAATTATGAAATGTGTTTTTTACTTGTCTAAGAAGGTATTACGAAAGTTCGAAGCGATAGTGGCTTAGACGTTGTTTAAGAGAGAGAAAGAGTAGGAAGGTTTTGGTTAAGCTCCAATTGGAGGATCAAAAGATGCAGTACAAATCTGGGTGACCTAATCATTTGACGGTGCACACTACAACACATAGAGTTCCAAAAGCCATCAGAAGGAAGAAGAGAGCCTTCAAAGTTTGGATTCTCTGATTCTCGAAAGCAGTGCACTGCCGAGCGAAGAACATGGAAGTTAGCTCTGAAATCAGCTATAAAACTTTCTTTCTTTGGAAACTATCACATTCTTGTACCTCTGTCCCGCTATCAAAAAACCAATCATCCAAGTTTGGCATCTGTTGTTGATTTACCCGCTACAAATACCCACTGGTCATTAGATAGCCAATCCTTTAACGATCCTCATGATAGTGACTTAATAGAAAGATAATCATCTTTTGTGCAGAGGAAGAGGATAAGTTTCTTTCATCATCAGAGCTTTATGTTTCCTGTCTTTAGAGTATTCGACAGCTATTCCATCTTATGCAACTTACTTGTCGGGTACCTCGCCAAAATAGAGCCTGAAAACAGCTCTTTTAAAAGTGCCTCACAATATTGCCACAAAGAAATGTCCTTTAGCATTGAGCGAATCGTATGAGCATTTTTCCCTGTGAGTACGGCTATCTAGAAGACGGTTGAACCCTTCTTCAAGTCTTTTTGTCAGAACTCTTGCATAGCCTGGTTGGTATCAGCAGAGAATTGGGTCTCTTTGCGAGATCTGCAATATTTGTATTCCAATTCGAGTGGAGCTTTATCGACTTACCCTGTTGGTAGAGTCCTTTTGAATCTTCAAGCAGTGATTAAGCTCTTCCTAAGGAAGACCGTTGTAGCGAATCCTATGCCATGGTTCTAAAACTACTATTCAAATTCTTGCCCAGTGTTTTCACGTCCTACTGAGAAGCACTGTAAGACGATCCTCGTACTGAAGGTCCTTGTCTGTTTTCTGAGCCAATTGCGTGACACGTTGTCTAGTCAACATTGGGGGCTCATCAACGACATCTTCATTCACAGCGGCGATATTCTCGTCAGAATGAGCACTGCGAAACCACCGAAATTAGTTCAACCACTTAGGCAGAGAGAGAGAGAGACAAAATCGGCAAACCAGACCTGTAAAGTACTTAAGTATTGCAGGACTTCAGTACCCTGCTACTTCCAAGTACTTGAGCTGTACACCAAGTACTTGAGCAGTACTCCAAGTACTTGAGCAGTACACCAAGTACTTGAGCAGTACTCCAAGTACTTTCTAACCCACTGAGTAATTTTTGTGTGAACGTCAATAAAGTAAGTAAGGGAATCAAAGAATTTATACCCGAAAGTACTGCTCAAGTACTTGGAAGAACTTCTAAGCTACTTTGATATTTAAGTAGAGGATACTTTGTACTTTCGATGAACTACTTAAAAATACTTGTACTTAAAAATACTTGTACTTGCTTCGCCAAGTGCTTCCTCTTTCTATTTTCTTCCTTCCCGTAATAATCACTAAAATCCGTCTAACGGGCTTGGGTGTAGCATGCAACCAGTCATCATTGAACACACCTATCCATCATATTCTTAAATGGCAACAACTTACAACTCAAACTGCAACTCACCACCTCTACAAAGCTCTAATCCTATTCCACAAAGGATCCTGTCTAGACATTGCCTTCAATACTTAATAATCAAATCGCATGACTTTTTTACAAATTGACTTTGAAGTTTCCCTTATGCCAGCCGTCGTCAGTCTGTTCATCAAATTATCTTCTTTCATTTATCTACTGTCTTGTCAAGTTGTAAACCCACAACAAGGACAAACACTACACAAATTGAATTAGACAAATAAACCTCAAGTTTTTATCCCCAAAGGATAGTAATAAATGAGCAAAACTATTTAAATGCACAAAAGAAAATTAAATTTTCGCAACAAAACTCAAGGGAAACCATGTGACCACCTCCTCCTACTAGACCAAATGAATAATTCCCCTCCATTTGGAAACTACAACGAATAGCAAGAATGCCATCATATATTCTTATCTTGAATCTCTTTCAAGAATCCCGCTCGGCGCTCCTCTCGGCAATATACTCCTTGTAAATCAATTAAGTGATGCATTTATTATACAGCAAATACACCGCCTACCATGGAATACAACGACCGTCTCTGGCACGTGCAATACCTCTGAGGAATGTGAATTTTATGAGCACAAAAAGGACCTTCAAGTATTCCATTGACCATTACGCGCGCCAGTGTTATCCATCAAAGTGGAAACAAGAGACAAGAAACAATACAAAAAGCATCTTTAAAATAGTAATAAAAAAATAAAATGAAATTGTTTTTTATTGGTTCCATTGTATGCCCTACCCAGTGATGGACGGACGGACAGACGGTCCCCTTGAATACCAAGAATTTATACGAGGAAAAAAAATATGCGGAAAATCATCCAAAAGATTTATTGAACTCATTGAAAGTTTAACGTGTCTTACGTGCCACACAGGGCAGCGCGGCGGCTGCCGACTCGATTTGCATTGTGATGCTTATGCAAATTCAAGGTTAGCTCCTTCGCAATGTGCCTACACTTTACAATCCTGCCGTGTCGTCGTCGTCGTCGTGTACATTATTATTTTTCTTCAGCATCCAGGTGGCAGACATATAAAAGCCCACCCAGACAGTATGGAGGAGTCTCATTTCCGGATTTTGTCATTCTCATTTCCTGCATTCGGTATTATTTATTCACCATGATGAGATACTCCTTTAATACATGCATATGTCATGTTGGAGTTTCTTCCTCATTGTCCTTGACAAGAAAAAGGACTAGAAAAAAAAAAACAAAACAAACAGACGGACGGACGTTGTCAGCGTCTCGTTGGTCTTGTAGGACTTGAAGTGCCAAGTGTCACGCTGGGTGTCATTTGTAAATTGTAATTCAAATGGCGGAGGGCATCCTTTTTTTTTTGTTCCGTTTTTTTTACTTCATCTCTCTAGTTCCCCTTTTGCCATTTCCGCTTGCCTGTGCGACAACTTCTGCTTTTGATTGCCTATTGTGTGAACTCACGCTGAGGTGGATGGAGAAAAACAATGGCAACACTTTTAATGTGAACTTTTGCCACTTTACCCTTTAGTCCTTTGTTTGAAATTAATTTCTTTGAGTAGGTGGGCAGGGAAATGAAAAACATGAGCCGCCGCCATTGAAGTTTAATTGCAAAATTAGTCGTCAGGAACGAGTGATGGTTTGCTTGACGCGTCTTTGGCAAAGGAAGAAGGTTTTTAATTGGAATTTTATTGTTAAAGTTGGAACTTACTTTGATATGTTGAAAGAAACAAAGTCCTATCTCAATGTACTTGGAAGTACGTAGTTACAAGAAAGTTCTCTTGATATGTCTGGTGTCCTAGGTTAAGTTGGGTAAGTAGGATGTGCTCCATGATATACCCTTTGTCATACTCATTTGAAGAAAGGTAGTCCCTAGCTCATTGTTACCCTTTACTACTTAGCTACTTACTGTCTTGTTGTATACTAGCCATCCAATCGTCTGACGACATAGTTTTATCGATAGTTTTGCTTCACGTAACATTGAATATCGATATCGTTTAGGCGATATCGTTTTGACGACATTCATCTTAAAAACTACGTGATGAAAGCCCTAAAGATTTGATTAAACTCATAATCTAATCCGTTGGAAAATTCTTCTACATCCTGGTAGGACTAACTCCCAAGGCATTTGTCCCCAATGTTTTGGAGACTTTAGAACTGGCATAACCAAATGAAACGCTCTCGTCAGCAGATCAGCATGGACCTATGTTGACATACTTTGAGCCGGATGACGACAGTTTGTTGCTTATGGTTAAACTTAGTCACATAGATCCAGGACCATGTGGTTAGCTGATACTTTTGACCCTAAATACAGTCCACTAACTTATTGAAAGACTGCATTTAACTATTTGAACAGTTCTGTAGGAAGGGCATTAAGCCCAGTAGTTTTCTTGCTTGTAGATTTTCCAATTGCTACGCCAATATTGTTTTCGTGGTTTATTACTCTATTTAGTTGGTGCAGTTCAACTGATAACGCTGCTGTAAATGCTGTTTAGACGCATCTTCAAGTCTGCGCCTCGATGAAAGCCTTAAGTTTGAAAGAAGCTAATTTCTCGAATTTTTGGCCAACTACCAATTGCTTGCTCTTCCTTTCAAAGATTTGGAAGTTCTGCAGTTCACGATACTCTCTGTTGGCTCTCTGGTTGACTATGGGCCATAATTTCTTTACTCCTTGGCGACTAGCACTTCATCAGTCTTCGCATTCCCTGGTTTGGCTTAAAGTGCTAGCACGTAGTTAAGTAGCAGAAAACCTCAAGCTTTTCCTTACTTCAAAAACTTCTAGCGCCAATTGTAGCTTCATGGGGGTCTATTATCACTGATAGGATCGCAGGTTGAAAAATATCCACTAAAGTTCCGCTGCTCCACTTAAATGATACATACTCCTTTATCTATTATAAAGCCAGAAAAGCAGTTGTTAACTGCATGTATGTACAATATTTATTATTCCGTTCCACTCCACTGGATATGGTGTTATGTAGTCAGTAGACCCTAATTGGTCCTCAGTATGTATTCTAAGGTCAAGGCGCTAATCCTCGTAGAAGTAGTTTTACCAGAACTGAAGAGGCAATAATCCTTGTAGAAGCAGTCTTAGCAGAACTGAAGGAGCCTCAACTTGTCTTGCACTCGTCTTGCTTCACTTGTCCAGCTAAAACACAAACATGCATTGATTTTTATATTTGAAGATTCCTGAATCTTCCATTATACATTGCATCAATAGTCCTGAACTTTTTGAGCAACACAATGTCAGCATATTCGTCAGTCTGTCACAGGCGTATATTTATTGCATAGCTCGAAGTTAGGATGGACAATTAGTATTCTTGGAGCCTTAAGCTATTGTCCCCTTTCTGTTTTCTGTTCCAAATTGTTACCAATTGTACAAAATTTATTAAAGGCATCATAAATTGAACTCGATTGTGTGTCTGCATGGTTCCTTACCATAAATTAAACCTTTTTCTATCCATTTATAAGTGCATTCATTCCACTTACTAACTGCATAATGTGGTGCTATATAATCCTCCACGTTCATCGCTGTATCCCCTTTTGGAAAATCAATTAACCCATTCCACTCTATTATATGGAATTTCAATTCAAAACGCTTCCATATATCCAACCTCTACCACTTGACACTCAATAGACACCTAGATAGCAATCAATTATTGGAAATCCCTTTCCCAACCAACGAAATCTATAATTGAATTCACAGAGCAGCAGGAAAGATTCATCAGGCAACAAGTGAATGGCGGTAACAGTCTCTCCCCTTGTCAGCCATTCGACGTTTCGAACATCCAAAAAAGCGCACGTGTTACGAAGACACAAGAAGGAACTCCACTTTCAACCCACGCTGTCCTAATCTTTATTCTCACAACGCAACCGAGTGATAAGTCCTCGCCTTTTTGGAATTTTGAGTACCTTTACGTCGTCGTGTCTGCCGTTCGAAGTGGTTCTTCTGGTGCAGTCATCGAAGTAGACGCGACATGCATTTGAGGAATTTTCCCAAAATGAAATTCCAATTCCATGACGAAGATGATTTGAACGTGGAGTCTTGTCTCTTGGTGGATGGTTATGTTTAAGTGAACTCCCTCTTTCTCAGTGCCATAAAGAATCAACACGATTGCTTATCAATTTATAAATCGAGGGTAAAAGCACCTGTACCATACTCGAAATTAATTCTTAAGTTCAATAAGCCTTAATTGGCGCCAAAAGCACTAAAGGTAGTAAGCCTTTGAAGGCGGTTTGGTGCGGGAGAACGCATGTATCTTATCTAAATATATGTACCTGTCGGCCAAGAACTTATCTATAAGCACAATAGGGAAAAGAACAATAATAACAATAAATATTGACACAATGTTGGTAATATACATAAAATACGTAAGCATAGTGCTTGAGATAAATGTTCGATTGTATAATTGTTACAATATTGGTACGAGTATCTATCAGCTCAATAAAACAGGTTGGTGTGCGTGTATTGGAAATTTATTGAGGGAAATATTTACTGTTATTTGATAAGAGTCTCAAGATAATACACAGGTCATGTGGGTTTACCAATAAACCTGAAATGTACGTGGCTCCACGTAAAACTTCGAATCTCGCCTTATTCAACGTTGAGGTGATGGACCTGCTGAGATTCATATCACAATCTGGGTGGTCTTAATAGCGGGCTCTCTTTACAGCGTTTCCAGGATTAAATGATTGGGGATAATGGACCCGAATAGTTGGTCTAAGTGAGTAGTAACTTTCTTGTCACAAGGTACCCTACTGAAACTTACTTAAAAGGTTACGATTTCTATAAGAATCAATGGCTTTACAATGGAGCTAGTCATTGGTCTGAATGATTTTCTAGATGTCCACGCTGTGTACCTAAGTCTCCTTTGAAGACGATATAATGCCCCAGCTAATCACCATAGTTGAAGCTACAAAGCATATATTCAGAATTCTGAACCAGAGCTTGGTTGTAAAGACACAAGTGGCGAAACACTTAATCTCCAAATTCTTTGGAAAGTTTTGAGTTTTAGCTCCATTCCGATGAAAATCATTTTGAGCCAGATGTTGGTTGTTACTTACTCCACTTCTAACAATAGTCTCTTAGGATTGCTAAGTAATTCGTGAAGACTGCCTCGGTTAAAGAGAGAATCATGCTCTGCCTTAAAAGACAGAGTGGATCAGCATTCAACATTTGCTTGATGTGGTATCAAACCAAGCATATAAACGTTGAAAAGTAATAATTACTAGCACTGAACCTTGTGGTGAGTCGTTTTTATGCAACAAAGTCATCACTGCATCAAACTACCAAACGTGAGTATCTATTGTAACCAGATTCGAATCTCAGAAACGGCAACGCGTGATTCCGTATTTCTGGCGAGGGTCTTCACCAAAATCACCTTTGCAAGCTTTCAACTTGCCGTAAGCGTCACCAAAAGCAAAAGTTCTTGGGTTTCTCTGAGCCAGATTCCTTCGCCTTCCACTTAACACTGTTAATCCCACCAAGATCTGAAAATTAGCAAAAGAATTTCCAATTCTTGTTCTACACAAATTAACTAAATTTAAAGAGACCATTCGATGTGCATAGCCTTTGAGAGCAATGTGCCTCGTTGCAACAAACCACACTATTGGTCAGTTCAAATTGACCCTAAATCCAACAAGTATCCATTGCACATTCTGCACCTCTAGCTGGAATTTGCAAATCCATCTAATCGACGTATTAATGTTAATTCATTCGGCACGACCCAGCCACTTAATTCGATTTACCTACTATGCTTACCCTTCTAATCATGGTCTCCACCGTTTGTACTTGCACACACGTCTTAACCAAGCTAATCTAGTGTAATCCAGGGACTGATGGGAAATCCCCTATTTTGCATGTTAACTCCTGCACTCCAACGCATGCATGCATGTTATTAAATAAACCACTCCACCCTTCGACAAGGCACCGTCACTCCAATATTCAATTTAACTTCTCTATCACCTGTTGAATGCGCTGTTAACCAAAGACAATTGCATGCAACAAAGCCATTAAGTCATCCTCCATCCTCCTGTGTACACTGCACACTGGTTGCTCTTTTCATCCTTTGACTGTTTTTCATTATTATTCCACCACCCAGCACCCTCTTTCCCAGTCCTTGTATACAAAGTAATATAAACGTAACCTAATGACTTCTCATGTGTCGGCAATCTTTTGTAAAGTTTCTTCTCTCTAGAGAGGGTATAGTAGTTGGTCGTTTGGTAGGCATAGGCATATGACATTGACAGATAGATTGAATGAGGCTATAGCTACTGGTCTTTTCTTTTTTCCACTGCTGCACAAACTTACTCTTTGTCCTGATGACAGTTTTCAATTAATAACTAACAAACGTTCTTCTATTTTTTTGTTGCAGCTTTATGGGCGTTTGCGTTCAGGAGGGACAACTCCATGCACTGACCGAGTACATTAATGGTGGTTCCTTGGAGCAATTATTAGCAAATAAGAATGAAGTATTAAGTCCTTCCCTTAAAATAAGACTGGCGCTTGGAATTGCCAGAGGCATGCAGTACGTGCATGAGGCTGGTATTTTTCACAGGGATTTAACTAGTAAGGTAAGTTAATGATGTGTTTCTTACGTTTTCCTTTTTTTTCAAAAAAAAAATGTGTAGACAAATAGTAGTGTTGTACATAATTGAAGAGGATGGCTTTAACAACGTGGTTGGTTAATTATCTAAGAAAAAGGAGATACGTACTGTATTATTTTGTAAAGTTTATGGCATAATTTTGATAAATTACTGGTAATTTTTGAAAATGTATGTTCTGTCAGCGCAAATAAATCTGCAATTTAATTGTTTTTGTGGAGCGCAATGTATGCTTTTGGCTTTTGATCAGGACCCGGTTATTACAACCGTATATCGGTCTTAAATGTTAACACATTTTTTTTTTACAATTACTTGTAAGTTAGGTTAGTTTTTTTTCCAATTGGCAACACTTTTTCCAGTAACAGCCGATTTGACAGCTGAGTTGAGGTTTGTTTTTCGAATTGAAAACAATTTTTCAGTGACACTTTTTTTGTCTATACGACAAAACTACAAGAACTTGTTGAACATAGACCCCTGATTTATGTCCAATTTGGCTGGCTGTCTGTTTCACCAAAATAGTCTAAAGCCGGACAACGCCTGCAAACTGTGCAATTTGTTTCGAAAATCATTGTTCAGTTCACAAAATCCCAGCATATAATTCGAATACTCATGGATCATTTCCACATCTCGCGTACCATATTGATAATGAGGCATCTGAGGCACAAACATGACTTTGGCAAGAGATTAGGTTGATTCTCACGACGGCGGACCTGAGTTTACTGTGCTATCAGTGCATCCAATCCTACTTCTAAAACTAAAGGGCTTTCCAATAGGGACTTGACAGCTTTGAATTTAATTTGTGAACGCACTCTTTCACTAATCATCAAACTGTCACTGTCAATTTATTTAGTAAACTCAGCATTTTTATCGTGGTAAAGTACACGAACGAGCAACATCATCGCTCAGACCACTTTGTGGCGTATTTTGCGGAAGGATCTCGGTTTACACCCATACAAGATCAAGCTGACTCAAGAATTGAAGCCGATGGACCATTTGAAGCGACGTACGTTCTCCGATTGGGTTCTGGAGAAGATGCGCCAAGATGGTGGATTTCATCGCCAAATCATCTTCAACAAGCCGACGACGTTGGAAGAGATCAGAGCCAACATTGAAGCCGATAATAAAGTTTTCAAGTCCTTATTGGAAAACCCTTTACTTGTCGGAATTCTGTCTGCTGTAAATAGCGATGATGCCCCTCTACAATAAAAGCCTTTCGTCTAGCTCTCCCTAGGGTTGTGTTGACGGGCCACTCCAGGTAACTTCTCATTCTCATGTAACTCCTTTTCTTTTTAATTTCAGAACGTTTTAATACGAAAACTACCTGATGGTCTTCTCGATGCAGTTGTTGGTGATTTTGGTCTAGCGGCAAAAATTCCTGACAAGTGGTATGTACATTACTTCAAATCAGAAGCTCGTTTCCATCTGACTTTTGAATTTTAATTTTAGTGGTAAAACCCGCCTTGACACCGTCGGTTCTCCATATTGGGTAAGTCCAGAGTGCCTAAAAGGTCAATGGTACGACCAGACCAGTGATGTTTTCTCCTTCGGCATCATTCTATGCGAAATAATTGCACGCATTGAAGCCGATCCGGATGTAATGCCGCGCACTGACTCCTTTGGTTTGGACTATTTGGCTTTTGTTGAACTGTGTCCGATGGACACGCCACCTGTGTTTTTAAGACTGGCATTTTATTGCTGTATCGTAAGTTGACTTCACATACACACAAGTCTATCTATCTAATGAGAATCCTTTTTTTTTTTAGTATGACCCAAAAAGTCGTCCGACTTTCAACGATATTGTGAAGAAGCTAAATATCCTATCGGAGAACTTTTGTGAGGATTCAAGTCCGCTGAGTTCACTAGAAATGAACTGCAGTCCGAATGGCAGTGATTCCGAAAGTCAAATCACAATCACCAGTAATGGCAGCGGTGGCAGTTGCAGCACCCTTATGAATGGCTGTGCGAATGGTTTCGATATAAGTAGCAGTAATCGGTATTCTATTGATTCGAATGGAGACGGTGGTGGTGGTGCGAATGGTATGAGTCCACAACCGACAAGTTCGAATGAGAACAGCATTCATGGTTATGATGAGTTTGAGAATAGAATTCTAAAGACAAGAGTCCGAAGGGCTACGAAAAAGCTTGAAGCGGAACTGCAGCATAGACGATCGCTTAGCGAGAATATCATTCATTTTCCATTGCATACGACGCCGAGTGACAAGGCGCGATGCCATCAAATGCAGAGGCAAAAGTCTAATTATACACCAACGCCGGAATCACCTATTTCCATGAATTTGACTCTGCGCAAGGTGGCCGAGACGATGTGTCTAAAA
Source organism: Chalcosyrphus nemorum (assembly GCA_949716465.1). Lineage (NCBI taxonomy): Eukaryota > Metazoa > Arthropoda > Insecta > Diptera > Syrphidae > Chalcosyrphus > Chalcosyrphus nemorum. The sequence goes on along the minus strand of OX454333.1, from coordinate 13,793,291 downwards.
GATCCGCAATATAAGCCAATCAGATTGGATCATAATGGTGTCAAATCGAATCCATTCACTGCGTTGGCTCAGTTGAGGGGCGTTAAGAAGATTCTGGGCGCCAATCCAAAGACATATGCAGCCGGTGTGGGAGATTTGTTTAGTTCTTGCTTCGAAATGACAGCTCCGTTCTTTAAAGAACTGGCAGCTCTGCAAAAGAGCACGAAGTCTGCAACAGAGCCAAAGAGTTTGCCCACATCACCGAACCTGACGCGCAAATTCAGTGCTGTTGAACTGAAGCTCTCGCCATCGGCTAAGAGTAAACTCGAAGCGTTCTGCGTAGCTAACGATGATCAGGTGAACGGAGCAAGTGGCAATTGTGCCGATGGAGAGTCTAGCAGCGATGGGGAGTCTACAATGCCAAATAAGATGGAGAATCACCCATTGCCAAGGAAATACCGAGCTAATTCGCTATTCAATCATCCGCTTTTCAGAAACATAAAAAGCGATGATGTTGGTGCTAATTCGGATTCACACTCCTCTGAGGAGTATGAGAGCAGTGAACCCATCAAGGTAAAGTCCAATGGTTCCGATGAGAAGCCACCAATTCCCCCGTCGTCGACATCGTCATCGACAAACCAACAGTCAGAGTTCGGCGAAGCGATGAAGGGCCAAGACTTTGTCACTCCAAAGGCGCTAACACGCCGTGATTCCATCGAGAGTGGATTTTTTTCGTGCTTCAACGAGGATGCTGATGCTATAACATTCAAAAATCCCCAGTCCTGCACGTGTATCGCCAACTTGTGCCGCTGTTGTTACTACGCCAATAGTCCGCTATCCAATCAGACGCTGAATGACTCCTCGTCAGTGCTGTTGATCGACGATGTGGCTGCCTCGTCGACAAACGTAAGTTCCCTACGAAGCGTTGACGATCTGGAATTAGCCGATGTGAGAAAGCGTTACCCTTGTCACCATCATCTACTGAGCAACATGGATGCGACCTCAATCGATATGGGACTCATTAATCGCCTAGCTTTGGACTCTGAAATAAATTCGCTGATTCAAAAGTCTCCATTTGCCAATCAATTGCTGTACAGTAAAAACCGCACTTCATCCATCTATACCGACAGTTCGGATGACATCAGCAGTTTGGCTGGTTCGGATTCTCTACTCTGGGATGAGCGTTCATTCTCGGCGCTTCCCAATACCAGATCAGCTCAGATCGCCAAAATAGTTGAGTATTTCGAAAGGAAGGGACAAACTCTGAGCAATTTTCAAGTACCTGATTCGTTTAAGACCTCATCTGCGACATCGTCAGCTGCAGCTGCGGCTGCTGCCGCTAGCAGTTGCAGCAGTAGCAGTGGAGTCTCTTCCACCACTTCCTCTTCGTCCATGGCAGCAGCGGCGGTCGCAGCTGCGGCTGCGGCAAATATGAACCTACGGTCTGAGTATCTTAGTGGATACGATGGAAGGCATCACTTCCGCAGTAGATACGGTCAGGGAGACTACGAAGCGTTTTGCTTCGACTTAGATAAGAAACCAACCCAACAGCGGCTGATGGTGTGTGAGGGTGCTGTCAAATCGAAACTGCAAATCTTCGACAAATTGAAACACCAACAACACGGCCACCATAAGGAATGAGACGAGTGGTTCGTACTGGAGGAGTAGTAGGCAAATAAAACAAGTAAATTGTTGTATTATTCATGTAACCATCATTGTTCTCTTTCTTTATTTTGCTCTCACCTCCTCCCAGAAGTGCATAACATAATTGATTGTTTCTTTCTATATATACATTTTTTTATATGCAAATAATTATAGTTTTCTTTTTTTTTTCCTTAATTTATAATTTATAAGCCAAAACTAATTCAATAAAACGAAACATTGTTCTTAAAGTTTATTTAATAGTTTTTCTTTTTTTGTTTCTTATAGTTTTTAGCTGAAAAAGAATGAAACGAATTACAATTAAATGAGAGAATGTAGCTCTATCCTATTGCATATATATATTTTTTTTAGTTTAAGCGTTAAAAATATAATTTTATAAATTCTTATTTTAAAACAGTTCAAATGTATGAGACAAAGTGAAAGTAGATCTATTCTATTGCCATGTATTTGAATGTTGTGGTTCTTTTGAAGCCAAACAAACTCTAAATTGTTTTGTTTTGTCTGGGTGAATATTTTAGCAGAAGTTTCCGGGAGAAACGAACAAAAATAAATGAGTTAAAACTGCATAGCATTCAAATACTTCATGGCATCTTGAAACCGAAAAAAGAAACTAAAAAACCAATTCTTTTGTTTTCATATACTTTTTTTTATTTATATGCTTCCTAGTCCTGTAATAATTTATAAAAAATAAAAAAACAAGTTCAATTATTCGTAAATTAATTATTATTTCAAATAAAATTTATACTTTTGCCTGTTTTTTTCTTTCAATTTTCTTCTTCTTGTACAGATACATATATATACGTTCAACTATTTAATTTAATATTATTTATTTTCTATTATTTTAAGTTTATTTAAATTGCTTATTATAATATAATTATTTTTCCTATTTCAATTAAGTTCATACATATAGTTTTTTTTATTCACAAATATTTGTTTCTTTTGATTGTACATTAAATAATATTTTTTCTTTTTTTAAATAAAAATAAAAAGAATTTGAAATGTTTATGTATATTTTTTTATATCGGAAAATTAACTTAGAACAGAATACAGATTATGTTTAAAAAGAAAATTAATGAAAAACATCATTATGAGAGTATAATATAGAATAAGGCATAAAATAAATAATAAAATAAAAAAGAAATATATAAACGAGGTTGTAAGACTAAAAATGTAATTATGCAAGTACATACATACATATTATATAAATATTTGAATAAAAATTCGTATTTTTTGTTGGGAATTTTTGTATTTCTTTTCGTTTTTCTTTAGTTGGTTATTTTTATTTTCAGATTTTTTTTCATTTCCAAAATATTGCGTTTGTCAAAATATTATTTCTGGGGGAAAACGCAAAACGAAACCTCGGAAATATATAGTTGAAAAGAGGAACTACGCCCGATTGTTTCACATGAGCAATGAGCCAACGAAATGTTATAGTAGAAACACTTTAAACACAGCAACGACAACAGCACACAACAGGTTTTTCAATGCAGCAAAATAGACTGAGCACGAAAACACCAACAACAACTTCAACTTTTAGGACTTAGGTCTACATTGAAGTTGCTGCTGCTGCTGTTGTGGTCAATGTGTTCTGTTCCATTATCCATCTATTTCTTCACAGTGCCAGTACTGGTCTAAATTTGTTTTTGACGCTATTCTGGCATTTAAAATGTCAAATTATGAAGTAGTATTTCAATACTTGAAATATTATTAGCTTTGTTCAGTGACTCTGTAGTCTGTACTGTACAAATATCGTCCAAAAGTGTTCTTCTTTTCGTTCAATGAGTCTGTAGTACATAATCCAGCACATGATTCTCTGTACTTGCTTTTGGGGTAGAAATATTCGTGAGAACTGTCATAAACAAAATTTGTTTGACAACTTAGTACTTTCGAAGGCTAATAAGAACAATGCTTGGGAAACATTCTGACTTGTGGAACGGAAGGTTGTAATTTTTTGTTCTAATCTGTTCTGACAGTTTTCACAAACTATTGTTGTTCTGTCCTGTGCTGTGCTAATTTTCCAGTTACTGAAGAAATGAATTGCAGTGAAGAGAAAATATGGAATTTTTCGTTGAATATTGCACTTACCAATTGGTTAAGGTACGCGATAGGTTGGACCTGTGGAAATTTAGGAAATGGATAAAAGGCATCAGCGGGCACTACTCGCTGTGCTAATGTGTTCCATCCACATGGTGTATCATTGCCACACATATTATTCGGACGCTAGCGGCGTTGATTAGACAATTTGTAACGAGCACTGAACAAACCTTATATCACATCCATAAAGACATCAACTCCTGATGGGTATTGGGTATTGAGGCTGTTCAAAGTTCAGATTCTGGTCAACGCCAGTCATGTCAACCGTGTTTATATGCAGCACCTCAACCAAAAATCAGGTGCTTTAATTCGATGAATATAGGTATAAAGAGATCATTGATTCAACAACCTGTCTAGAGCAAAGCCCAGTGTGCCCCCCAGACAAATAGTTTTTGAAAGATTTTCCACGAAGCCACTGACACCTTGGATAGAAATTGTTTTAGCGTAGCTTAATACATACATACATATATCCAAAGGGATATTCGGTGAGCCAACAAGCTGCCACAAGAGTCTTGGAAATGATGTTGAACTGGGCCTCACGTTGCTAACTGTCTGCTTCAAGTTAAGTTGAGAATATTTTCAAAGTTTGAAACCATATAAACAGAACTCACATTGAAATTGTTTCACAACCCCGATTTAAGCCCAAGTATTTATATGACAGTAAGAAATAGGACAGCAATAGCCATGTTTTCTGTGAATCCTTGCTAGCCAGTAGTTCATTTGGACAATTCCCAGCAAACTGGAACCAGCAGTGAGAATTAAGGCAAATTTTTGTGGGAATCTAAACCGTTCTTGGGTTAAAACAGTTTACGTTTATTGCTTAAATATACACTACAATGGATGATTCTTCTTTCAATCGAATATTTATGTACACTTAGGAGTTTAAAACATTTTCGATGAAATCAAAAACGTCAGAGAAGTCCGTATAGCAGCTCTTACACTCCGGATGCTCTGTTGCCGAAGCTTTTGTGAACCCTTGTGTTGCAAAACAAAAAGATAGAAAACTTTACTTAGACAGTAGTAAACACATTGATTTATGGCTGAATGTACAGAAGAAATTAAATAAAACTTTCTTAGCAAAATTATCCAACTAAATGACTCAAAATGTTAAACTTATTCCATTTATTTTTGGGCCTTTTAGGAGCATTACAAGATAACTTATGTATATGTAATTGGGTTAGCTTTACCAACACTGTCTACGGAATCGAACATTTCTCGCTCACCAGTGTAAAAGCTTGTAGGTCTTCTCCCTAACCTCTCGAAGTGGACTATCTAATATAGGTTATTTGTGGCTCCAGCTCTCCCGCTGGAGAGAGAATCAATAGTAGGCCAGCAGATTGCTGTATGTATTTATTCTAGTTTCAAATATGCCTTCCTTGGCTTCTACTGGCTAGCAAGGTTCCAAAAAAACCCGGATAATATTTTCAGTTCTCGCAATGCTTTAGTTACATTTTCTTACATTTCTTCTCACTTTTTCCACAAATCCATATATTTTTATAGTTGGTGCATTTCTCACACACCGGGCTTCAGAAAATACTGTACGCAATCCTTTTTTAAAATTTAGTATACATTATCTTTAACATTTATTTTCCTTCAAAGTTCCTTGAAAAGAAAAATTATGAAATTCAAATTTCTCTGGAGAGTACATAAACAAATGAAAAAACTTCCAATTATTGCATAATTATTTATCTAAAAAAAAATAGAACAAACATCTAACAATTAATGTGTAATACAATTTAATGGCCTTATATACATTTCATTAGTATACCTAACTACATCAAATTCACGTAAATCAACGGAGACATTCCAAAACAAAACCACATTAACTGTTTTAAGAAAAAAATTAAATTAAAATAAATTAATTACATTTTATTAAATTATATATGTCAAGAGAAAATAAAATTATTTGCAACTGCAAAAAGGAAATTAAATTATTGTAAATTTAAAAGTCTGTGTATTTTAAAATCGTAGAACAATATAGAAAATAATTAAATTAATATATATTAAATATTAATGAATAAGGAAATTATTATTATTATAGTTGTCTGCAATAGCAGAAATGTTTTAAACAAAATGTCGTCCATTACATGTAAATTTTAAAAGAAAACAAAAAATAAATGATTTGCAACTTAAAAGTTATATATGTAAGTAGATGGAAACGAGATATATCAGAATGTGAATATCAAAAAGTTTTGGCGTAAGAATTTAAAAATATTTTTTTGAAAAGAACATTTTGATTGTCATGCTTAAAAAATATAAAATTAAATATGACGGTTAATTCGTTGAAATTCAATTAAAATTTAGTAGCATATTCATATCACTTGTTAATTAATCAAAATTAATAAATCATTTCAATTGGACCGTTTGTATCTAAGTCACACAATCTTCCAGTGTTTGTTTTTCTTTAATCAATCTTCCTAAAAAGCTATTAAAAAGAGATCCCTAAGCATAAACGACTGTCGGGACAAATTTATGTTTTCATTTATTTCATTCTAAAACTGTATTTTTTAAATCATGACTGTACCAACCAGTAGAACATACAATCATTCAAAACAGACCATAATCATCGCCAAAATATAATATATTTTCAATGCAATCATTGTCAACCTTTTATCACTCATAGATGCCAAATTTTCCATACATCACTTGTTTTTGCGTTGAGTATCGTTTGTTCTAAATAAAACAAAGTTCTAAATTTAATTTCCTTGAAGTGATTTTCTTTTTAAATTCTGTTTTAAAATGTTCATTTGTTAAGAGAGGAAAGAAATTTGAAATTTTTGAACGAAAAGTAAAAAAAGAAACGTTTTTTTTTGGAAATTACATTGTAAACTATAGTCTCTAAGTGTATTAATATTACATATATGAAAACTAAGTTGTAAGAAGAATTAAAAATATATTTGTATAAAAGATAAATGAGAGCATTTTAAGTAATGGTGAATAGCAAAGGTGCCAGTAAGTATGCAATAAAAGTACGAACAGTGGTGAATTGGGTAAATCGAAAATAGTGTGACATACTTTCAGGAGTAAGTCAACCAAGGTGAGTATTAAATAAATGCTATTCACTATGCAGGGTGATTAAGGAGTTAATAAATAAATTTCAACGAGTTAACGCATCGTCAAAACGCCGCATAACCAAGGCATCATAACATCGCAGAACAAGTTAATGCGCATAATTTTGACGTTTTGGAATCCAGCCACCATAGGATCGCATGAGAATTGACGTATGGAACAAACCAATTATCAGGCGACAGTAATGCCCATTTTTGAATTGAAACAACGCATTTTTTCTTTTCAATTTTAAATAATTTATTTAAACTTATTTTCTTAAGTCTTGGTACAGATTAACAACTAGAGATGAGGGAATGCTTTTGCATACAGCGACAATAGCAACAGTCTAATAAGTCTCTCTTCTAACTAGGAACACCTTTTAGTCTACCTCCTCCACTGTGGGTCCAGCGTGTCCAGCGCCAAATCCACCAGCCTGTCGACCACAACCTTGTGGCCCACTTGCTCCTCCACTGTGTATCTTTGTCATGATGGGACTGCAGATACTCGATATACTCTTCATCTTGTCCTCGTACTCTTCCTTATCGGCCAGTGAATTCGCATCCAGCCACTTGATGGTCTCCTCACAGGCGTTGCGCGCAGTCTCCTTGTCTTGTTGAGTAATCTTTTCCCCAGCTTGGTCTAGAGCTTGCTTCACTCCAAACACATAGCTCTCGAGACTGTTTCGAGCTGCAATCTTCTGCCGTTGCTTCTCGTCCTCTTCCTGGAAGCGTTCTGCCTCGTTGACCATTCTGTCGATTTCGGCTTGTGACAGGCGACCCTTGTCATTCTTGATCGTAATGTTCTTGGTGTTTCCAGTGCCCGTCTCTTTGGCCGAGACGTTGAGAATACCATTTGCATCCATGTCGAAGGTGACTTCAATTTGAGGCGTTCCTCTTGGTGCTGGTGGAATGCCTGAGAGGTCGAATGTGCCCAGTAGGTTGTTGTCCTTTGTCATGACACGTTCACCCTCGAAGACTTTGATGGTTACTCCCGGCTGGTTGTCGGCATACGTTGAGAACGTCTGAGTCTGTTTGCAGGGTATTCTGCAGTTACGCTCGATGATCTTTGCCATAACTCCTCCGGCTGTTTCAATGCCCAGGGACAGTGGTGCGACATCAACTAGAAGCACATCCTGAATCTTGCTGCTCTTGTCACCACTGAGGATGGCGGCTTGGACTGCGGCTCCATAGGCAACTGCTTCATCGGGATTGATCGACAGATTCAATGACTTTCCACAGAAGAACGACTGAAGGAGATTCTGCACTTTCGGGATTCTCGTCGAACCTCCAACCAATACGATGTCATGGATCTGGTTTTTGTCCATCTTGGCGTCGTTCAATGCTTTCTCCACTGGTTCCAATGTTGCACGGAAGAGATCGGCACAAAGCTCCTCAAAGCGGGCACGAGTGACTCTTGTGTAGAAGTCAACTCCCTCGAACAAAGCATCAATTTCGATTGTAGCTTCAGTGCTGGACGAGAGAGTGCGTTTCGCCCTTTCAGCTGCTGTCCTCAGACGACGAAGAGCTCGTGGGTTAGATCGCAGATCCTTTTTGTATTTGCGCTTGAACTCCTCTGCCAGATGATTGACTAAGCGGTTATCAAAGTCTTCACCTCCCAAGTGGGTATCGCCGGCCGTTGCTCTCACTTCGAAGAGTGAACCCTCGTCGATGGTTAAAATGGACACGTCGAAGGTTCCACCTCCCAAATCAAAGATCAGAACGTTTCTCTCACCAGAGAGATTCTTGTCCAGTCCGTAGGCCAGGGCGGCTGCAGTTGGTTCGTTGATGATTCTGAGTACGTTCAGTCCAGCAATCGCTCCTGCATCCTTGGTTGCTTGACGCTGTGAGTCGTTGAAATACGCTGGAACTGTAATGACTGCGTCTTTGACTGTCTCTCCGAGGTATGCTTCGGCTGTTTCCTTCATCTTGGTCAACACCATCGAGCTGATCTCCTCCGGGGCAAACCTCTTCTGTTCTCCCTTGAACTCAACACCGATCTTTGGTTTGCCGCCATCACTGACGACTTTGAAAGGCCAGTGCTTCATATCATCGCGGATCTTTGGGTCGTCATACTTGCGTCCAATCAACCTCTTGGCATCGAAGACAGTGTTCTTTGGGTTCATGGCAACCTGGTTCTTGGCGGCGTCACCGATGAGTCGCTCTGAATCTGTGAACGCCACATAGCTGGGTGTTGTGCGGTTTCCCTGGTCGTTGGCGATGATCTCCACCTTGCCATGCTGGAAGACTCCGACACAGGAGTAGGTGGTTCCCAAATCAATACCGATGGCTGGCATGTTTGCTTTCGTATTTCTTCGTTTCACTTTCTTTCACTTGAATTTTATCAAAAACTCTTTTTCTTTTGGTTACTCAACTTGTGTATTCTTTTTATTATTCGCTTTTCCTTTTTTTAAATTTCAAACACTGTATGTACTATGTATTTTAAATATTTCAGAACGGTTATTCAGTAAGAAAGCCGCTTGGCAATTTTTGCTCTTGCTTCTATTTTGTTGGTAATCACTTTGTAAGTTTGAATAAGACTGAAGCGAAGAGAACGCGGCCGGGTATTTATATGATTTTCAACGAAGAGCGAAATTTCTAGAAAATGTATCTGGAAGATTATGGAAAATTGTAGTTTTTATAAGAGAATGGGGGAACTTTTATGAGAGCGTTATTCAATCGTGATTGGAAAGAGAAAGTGGGAAGGAGTATTATTTCTCTCTGATTTTGTTTTTTCCTCTTAAGGTTTGATTTTGGTTCCATTTTAGTGTTAAGAGAAGAACACTCTTAAATATTGAAGATTGTTTCTTTTTGTATTCATTTAAGTGAAGAGATTTGTTAAGAGAAAATATGTACAAAATTTTGTTTTGGTTTTGGTTAATGACCTACAACTACAATTGAGGGGGTGTGCGAAAAGTTAATTCTAAATATTTCGCAAGGCACCAATATCCTTGGTATTTTAAGAACTTTTTTCTCGTTTTAGATTAGGGAAACTATAATAAACACAAGAATTTGGCAGAGGTAGCAAAAAAAAATGATCGGATATACATATGTATGGGTACATGGAGTTGACCAGGTTTTTACAGCTTTGCACAGTTGCACAGCACTGTTGAACCACAGCCCAAAGGTTATTATTGGTAGCAACAGCCTTCTTGACATCGCTCAAAGTTTCTCCATCGGGTCGCATTCTCAATCCTTTATATTTAACCTGTTATGTATGCTTTGGGCGATTGTCTTATTGAAAGATAAATAAATAGTTCCACCTCAGCATATGGCAGTATGATTTCGTTTAAAATTTAGACGATATCAGAGATCAATATCTATATTCTATATTAATCCATTATTTTGTCGATTCGGTAGATGGGACCAACACCATAGAAATGGAGAACATGTTGGATCCTCCATGTTTTATTGTTTTTGTTGTAAACTGAGGCTTAATTTTTTGTTACACATAGACAAGATCTATTTCCACGGCGAAAAACAATTTTGAATTCGTCTGGACCAGTCAACACAGAAAAAATAGCTCTTATGTCAAAAATACGTATATGTATATGTTTGTGGACTGTAAGTGAAATGCCATTTTCATTAAAATGTCTTCAGAAAAATATATTCCAACCTCACTAGCACTTTTGTTTCAAAGCGGTAATAGACAGAAATAAATTATATTACTACAGTCGAACTTCGATAACTCGAACAATCACTTGCCACAAAAAAGATTCGACATGGAGTTATTATAAGTAAAATACAAAATCTTTCTTTTTCAACCCACTTTCCACCTCTTTTATAAGCTTAAGTTTTCAGCAAGAGATAATGTTTTAAATGTACTGTTTTATGATATAACAACGTGTGTTCTTACCCCTACTAACAAGAGATATGACAATTTTTACTCGCTCATAATAAATCACGATTTTCTACACGTACCTACATTCCTATGTATACCAGGTCATAGGAATATACTAACAAATTGCCCCCGAAAGCAATGTATATAAAACGAACACACAGAATTTGGGAACTCCCCTTCAGAATTCATAATAGAAGTTCGAGTTATCAAATCAAGATTACATGTAAATTTCATCTTGGTGCTATTACCAATCAATTTCATCCGAGTTATCGAAGCTCCACTTATCGCAGTTCAACTTATCGAAGTTCGACTGTATATGTATTATGCCACTGTGACTGCTTAAGCTTGAAGCAGAAGAAATATCTGCCAGCTCAATCATGGACATTGTTGACTTCATAATTAATGATGTCTGACTTATATATGGGAAACTCAGGCCCCCTGTGATGAAATCCACTTCTCACATCGCTGTAACAACGCCCTAAGCTACCTACAGATATAAAAAGTTGTTGCTTTTTGAGTTTCTACAGCGACGAAATTATCAGCGGCCCTTGGTATAGAAGCTACAGTGATCTATTCAATCTGAAAATAGCAATGTTATAATAACATACACATGTACATATCATAAATTGTCCCGACCTAAAATTCAAAATACGCTTTATGTAATTAGTTTCATACTCCTTCAAACAACAGACAAAATAGGAGAAGGCTTGAGTGCAGAGAAATCTGATGCTAATTGTCAACGATCGGAGAAATGACCAGAATCTTGCCGATACGCATAGCTAAGTACAAACATATTGCGATTTGTTTAAAAATTAAAAGAAAAATCTGTATTTTATTATGAATAAACATCCATGTGAACATTTGGCACGTTGATTCACCGAAGTCATTTCTTCCTCTCCCCTATTGAGTCTATTTTTAATGAATGACGAAACATCTAGAAGAAAATGTACCAAAACGCCACCCCATTTTCATTTAATGACAGTAGTGTAGGTCAAAAGCAAAACAAATCTATTCACTTAAATTAATACATAAATAAAGAGTGTAGAATTTTTAAGAGTGTTCCTCTCTTAACCCTAAAATGGAATTAAATTAAATGAGGGGAAAACAAAATCAAAGAGAAATAAATCTCCTTCCCACTATCTTACCAACGTCACGATTGAATAACGCCACAATCCCACAATTTTCCACAATCTTCGAGATACATTTTCTAGCAATTTCTCTCTTCGTTGAAAATCATATAAATACCTGAACGCGTTCTCTTCGCTTCAGTCTTATTCAAACTAACAAAGCGATTACAAGAAAACAGTGCAAGTGAAAGCAGTATTGCTTAGCGATTTAATAACCGTTGTGAAATATTTCATAGTAAAGTGTTTGAAATTTAAAAAAAGAAAAGTCAACAATAAATAGAACATAAGTTTAGTAAAAAAGAAACTTATCTCACAAACGAGAAGCAGTATTTGTGTAAATTTAATTGAAAGAAAGTCGAAGGAAAACACAGTAAACATGCCAGCCGTCGGTATTGATTTGGGAACCACCTACTCCTGTGTTGGAGTCTTCCAGCATGGCAAGGTGGAGATCATCGCCAACGACCAGGGCAACCGCACAACACCCAGCTATGTGGCGTTCACCGATTCGGAACGACTCATCGGTGACGCCGCCAAGAACCAGGTTGCCATGAATCCAAAGAACACAGTCTTCGATGCTAAGAGGTTGATTGGACGCAGATTTGATGACCAGAAAATCCAGGATGACATGAAACACTGGCCATTCCAAGTTATCAGCGACGGTGGAAAGCCTAAAATCAGTGTTGAGTTCAAGGGAGAACAGAAGAAATTCGCCCCAGAGGAGATCAGCTCAATGGTACTCATCAAGATGAAGGAAACAGCTGAGGCATACTTAGGTGAAACCATCAAGGACGCTGTCATCACAGTTCCAGCCTATTTCAATGACTCACAGCGTCAGGCAACTAAAGACGCTGGAGCGATTGCTGGACTGAACGTACTCAGAATCATCAACGAACCAACTGCAGCCGCCTTAGCCTACGGACTGGACAAGAATCTCTCTGGTGAGAGAAACGTTCTGATCTTTGATTTGGGAGGTGGAACCTTCGACGTGTCCATTCTAACCATCGACGAGGGTTCACTCTTCGAAGTGAGAGCAACGGCCGGCGACACCCACTTGGGAGGTGAAGACTTTGACAATCGTTTGGTGAATCACTTCTCAGAGGAGTTCAAACGCAAGTACAAGAAAGATTTGCGCTCGAATCCACGAGCACTCCGTCGCTTGAGAACAGCAGCTGAAAGGGCCAAACGAACACTATCATCAAGCACAGAGGCCAGCATTGAAATTGATGCTTTGTACGAGGGCATCGACTTTTACACCAAGATCAGCCGAGCTCGCTTTGAGGAGCTGTGCAGCGACCTATTCCGCTCAACTCTGGATCCGGTGGAGAAGGCTCTGAAGGACGCCAAAATGGATAAGAACCAAATTCATGACATCGTACTGGTTGGAGGCTCTACAAGAATCCCCAAAGTGCAGAATCTCCTCCAGTCGTTCTTCTGTGGAAAAGCACTCAATCTGTCCATTAATCCAGACGAAGCCGTCGCTTATGGAGCTGCCATTCAAGCCGCCATACTGAGTGGTGATACAAGCAGCAAAATCCAAGATGTCCTACTGGTTGACGTGGCTCCATTGTCTCTCGGAATTGAGACAGCTGGCGGAGTTATGACGAAACTGATCGAACGCAATTCGAGAATTCCATGCAAACAGACGAAGACCTTCACAACATATGCCGACAACCAGCCAGCAGTGACTATCCAGGTGTTCGAAGGAGAGAGGGCCTTAACCAAAGACAACAATCTACTGGGCACCTTCAATCTAACCGGCATTCCACCAGCTCCTCGCGGTGTTCCTAAGATCGATGTCACCTTCGACTTGGATGCAAATGGAATCCTGAATGTCGCCGCCAAAGAGATGGGCTCCGGTGCTGCGAAGAACATCACGATCAAGAACGACAAAGGACGCCTGTCACAAGCCGAAATCGACAGAATGGTCAACGAGGCTGACAAATACAAGGAGGAAGATGAAAGACACCGCGAGCGCATCGCTGCTCGTAACAATCTCGAGGGCTACGTCTTCAATGTAAAACAGGCAGTAGAACAAGCTGGCAGTAAGCTCCCACAGGCAGACAAGGACAATGTGCTGCAGACCTGTAACGACGCCATCAAGTGGTTAGACAGCAACACAACCGCTGAGAAGGAAGAGTTCGAGCATAAGATGGAAGAACTGACAAAGATTTGCAGTCCCATTATGACTAAGATACACACTGGAGCGGGTGCTGGTGCTTGTGCTGGATCGCAGTCAGCGAATTGCGGCCAACAGGCTGGAGGCTTCGGTGGAGGCAGTTACACTGGTCCCACCGTAGAAGAAGTAGACTAATTTGTGATAACTGAGACTGCCTATAGTTGTTAAATGTAATTTATTTTAGCCTTAGCTTCTATAGTTCTAAGAACAGTGATATTGTAAAAAAAGAAGTTACCATTTAAATAAAATAATTTAAAACAATTTCGTTAAAATATAATCTTGTCTTTCTTTTCGCTTTTGGCTTTAAATTCCACTCTGTTTCCTGATTCTAATTTGGGGGCTGGTCAGGCGAATATGTATTGAATGACAAGGGGCATAGATGAGTTCTTCTTACTGACTTACTTACTTGGGTCTGCAACTTGATACTGTGCGGATACTGCAACAATATACATGTCTCAGAGGACAGAACAAATGTATTATGTGAATGTAAGCTATTACTTCAAAAACTTGGAGGAAGTTTGTTCTTCGAAACAAGCCAGCAGCTCTTACAGGCTCAAGGTTTTTAGCCGCACAAATAGCTATCGCATTCATTTGCCTTCGTGAATCATTCGCTAAAGGACAAGCATTGAAAACAACTTAAACTATATGTATCTCTCTCCCGCTTTTATCTACTATCAAAAATTTATTAGTTCTACGTATAAAAATCTCGAAATAACTACTCTAAATGTTCATAATGCATTGACACAGCACCTTCATGTTCCAAGCTACAAGGCTTTAGGAACTCCTGTCCCCTTTCATGGTACCACTCATTCAAAACTGAAAACAAATGTAAAATGAGTTTAACTCTATAAAAATCTAGATCCTTTACTCCATTTGGATCCTTTTAGAACAGGACATCCAGCATGTTTCGTTCTGAAATCTGGTTCCAGTGACCCATGTAAGTTAGACCATAGAACTAGACTTCCCTTTACAGGTGGTACGGCAACTTTGAGGAATGGAAACGCTGTCGCACCTCCCAATTCAACGTCATTTATCTGAAACATTCAAATCAACAAATTTTCATTAAAAATGTCGGCAATTATCTTACGTAAAACAGTGCCGTTGCAATACGATTGCCTCTCCATTCTCCAAAAGCATTCACAGGGTCCTTAAAGGAAAATAATTAAGGCTCAAACTGAAGACTGTCTGTGACTGTCTGTCTTACCAATGAAAAGTCCCAATGAGGTCCGTAATGTCCTCCAATTCCATAATTAACAATTTGCAGGGCTTCTGCTGTTTCAAGGCTAAGCCCTGTGATGTCCTTAAGAACATTGGCTACAGTATCGAGGAAGGCATGATTCTCATAGTAAAGCCAACCAGTCTTACTGGTTCGAACTTCGGATACACTTGATGTGATATCACCGACTGTCGAGCGCACAATAATGGGCTCAGCTTCCTTGATGGCCTGGCTTATGATTTTGTCAGAGATCACATCATGGTAGTATACGATAAGTGGGTCCAAACTTAGCTGCTCCACTTTGAAGGGCGCAATTAGGCGGTAGGGCTTACCATTCGTCGAGAACACGCAGCGAAGAGGACGTTGTTCTGTCGGAGTCTGATGCCTTTCTCCACGGCATGTCTGTTCATATAACTCTGTCACAGAAGGTTCCTAAATAGTACCCGACTTATGATACAAATTGAACAGAAAAGATCTTCGACGACTTACTTCAGCTTTCACAAAAGGTTGCATGTAAAGCTTCTTGAAGTTCCTCTCCTCAAAGACTTTCTGCTCGTAGAGTTTTTTGTTTTCTATGACGTCCTCGTTATTTGGGTCGGTGGCGAGAATTTCATTACTTAAAAGGACGGCCATTTTGGGATTGTCTAAGGAAACAAACATCAAATGTCGAACGTCAAAAGTACGCGATTGAAAAGCTCACCCAAATGAAAATAGACCGCTGAGAGGGATCGCAAAAGCTCGGCTATAAGATCCTTAGGAGCGGATGCATTTTGCTCGAATTTACTTTTGGCTTCTAGGAGCCAATTGAGCGCACTTTTGTACTGCTCAGATTGGTACAGACTTAAGCCTAACTCCAAGCAATCACTGGCTGTCATCTCAGGGCTGTTTTCAGGAATTAGCTTTAAATTGTTTTATGATACGCTAACACTAACTCACCCATATTTGGTACCAAGGATTATTCCTTGAGCCAAATCATCAGCCTTCAAGCCATATGTTTCCTGCAAACGAACCAATCCCAGAGCTGCACCCTTTAGATCGTTCTCTGTGGGCGATTGAAAGCTTCCGTTCATGACTCTTTTGAGATTGTGAACCAAATCTGAAATAGAAATTTACTAAGTAGTCATTTGAATCATAAGGAAAGTGCTTTCACCGTCAGCTTTTAATTCATCTTTTATATGATCCTCAACTATGGACCAATCGACTACGAACCTCTTTATCAATTTGAACGCACTGATTGGGTTTGTCAAGTAGGCGAACGAATCGTTCTTTGCCCTTACGTGTTCCTTTTGTATGTTACCGAGGGTTCTACAAAGGAATCGTTAGAGATAATTGAAAGCTAAAGATCTCCAAGTGAATGTCTTACTTTAGAACATCATCCGCAGAGATGAAGTCCTTCAGCGAATTCAATAAATGTCCCTCAGCTTCTAAGAGTACTTCCAAACCAGACACTGACGTATAATAATCACACGTAGCACTGCCAATCAGCACAAGAACAATAAGATACTTTGAATTGAACATTCTTAACTCAACTGAATTTCGAATAGAACTGACAAAGTATCGAACGCATGCTAAAATTTACTTAGACTTTTGACTTAAGCTTCTGTTTGAACAAGTGAAGAGGTTTCGAACTTGACCTTTCTAAACTTTCTAAAGGTAAGCTTGGTACCATGAAAATACATACGAGATCATAAAGCGACATTGTATATTTTTCCTATTTTTTTCTCATAAATTTTCTACATGCCTTTGTACTAATGTATGTATTCATGTTGTGCAATTTCTTCAGTAACAATACCAGCCAATATCTGCCTTACCTGCAAAGAAAATGTGGGACAATCGATGACTTAGTAAGTACCTATTTCTAGGACGTAAGCGTACAGGGCTGATTTTGAAACTCATAAACATGCTGCATGCTGAAAACCAGGTCCTTTTACGTTTATGCCAACGACAGTTTAAGTTGGACCAGGCGAACAGTGGGTACCACAAGGGTCAGTTGTTGCGTCACTTCTCTTCAATCTGTACATTCAGAAATAGACTCTAGGAACTCTAGGATTTGATTGATTTCTAGTAAATGTGTGTGGAACTGGAAGATGTGCTAAATTGTAGAATGTAGACAAATAAAACTGGGTCAAACTGAAAAGAGAATTCTCTTTTTCAGTTGATTGAAAGAGAATAATAAAATAAATAAAGATGGAATGGAATAACAGCTACGTAAGAGGAATTTTGTTGTCAGTTCAATTGGTTTGATTTCTCTTTAATGTTCTCTTTAGTATTGTCTCCCTGAGAAAAAAGTGAGCAAATATGAAAACTACTAAGAGAGATATTCTTATATTAGCAATAGGAACTCTCTTTTGCATATTCCCTCAGCCCTGACCAGTGTCCCCACTTAATTTTTTCCAAATTGTAGTGAATAGCTCCAAAAATCGTAGTGTTTCACAGTAAATTGAAGTGATAATCAATTCTGACATTTTTTTTAACGAATTTGCCATCAATAAATCGGTATTGGTTTACAAAAAATCTTAATTTTGATGGTGGGTCAAACGTACTTTTATTTTCCAAAAGTAAACCTTTAGGCGAAGAAGACCGAACCTCCGGTACAAAGACCAAGCTGTCGCGGATGCCAGAAAACTTGGTCTTCACAACTGGAAGCAGCGTGCTCGGGACCACAGAGGATGGAAGGCAACGATGTCTCAGGCAGGGACTCTACAAGGGTCGGGAGCCCTTTAAGTAAGTAAGTAAGTAAACCTTTAGAGAAAAGTAGGTTATTTACTGTTTTTATATTTAATTTGTTTCTTAATTTAGTCTTTATGTTGTTAGTAGTCGAAAAACATCTCTCGTTAAAACATTGTACTAGAATTATTTAATGTTTTTAATACCATATTTTTTTCTCAAATCGTAGTGTTTTGGAATTTTTCGTAGTGGCGTAGTGAAAATGTTCAAAAGTTGAAAAAGTGAAGTGAAACAATTCAATTGTAGTGTAAGTGGGGACGCTGGCCCTGACCCAGCCAACTTTTCTATCGATTTCTAGAAATTTCGGTGATTGACATTGTCTTTTGGGGATGTTGTGTTTTTTCATTGCATAATAGCGTTTATATACAATGATAATAGAGTAGAGTACACAATTATGTGTACTAAAATTAGGTGTAATAAAATGTCTTCTATTTCTATTAGGTACTTCAAAAAAATAAATAAAAATAAATTAAAAAATAGTTTTTTTTAGATAGGTATTTCTTAAGAAGATATGACACATACATATGCATCCATAATATTGCGTTCTCACCGAAGCGAAATCTCGAGATTTGGATAAACTTTTGCCGAAATTTCGTAAGCCGTTCGCACCAAGTTGCGATAATTTCAAATGTCCATTTTGAAGTGGCGGGAAACAAACAAATCAACAGCTGTTTGTTGACTGCTGCTGTCAGTGTTGGGACTTGAGAGTGGGCAAATTGGGAAACCAAAAAATGTTCGATTTTTGAAACATACCATAAGTGCAATACTTATATAAGTTAAACAATGAATACTATTAATATGTATATAAGTAATGCGTAACCTAAATAAAAAATATGAAAAATATAAAATATAATTGATAGAAGTCCCAACATTAGCTGCAGCTGTTTCCACATCTTATATTTTGACGTCTAAGATGAACACCCAAATAAACTAAAGTTCACGTTAAGGTTGGTTCAGGTTGACAACCTCTCATAGATAGATAAACTCAACGAGATTTCGAGGAGATTTGGAAATGAAAAATCTGCAAAACAAACCTTGTGCAAAGCAAGAGCAACAAAGCAGATGAAACGTCAAAAGCATGCGACTGCAATGAATTTGCACTTAGTTTGCTATTTTTTTAACGAACTGTTAAATAAGAAGTTTTATCTCCTGAGGCGTCTGTTTGCTCTACTGTATTTTAGAACAGTTTGCTTTGTTGTACATACATATGTACATTAAAGAATTATATAATAATAAAGTTTGCATTTTCGAATGGGCTTTTTGTAAAAATTGCCACATATCATACGAATCCACATAATTTAAAAAATCGTGCTCTAAATCCAATTTCCATTTTTTTTTAAATTAACCTCTTCAATCCCGACGCTAAGGCGGTGATCGCAATTGTAATAATTTGTAGTAAATTACTCAAATTTTAATGTTAATAATCAATTTCAACAAAATCATTTAGATTTCGAATTTTCCAAATATAAGTTTTAGGAGGTACATATTATGTGTATTCTGGGATCTAACTTACACATTTAAAAAAAAAAATCGTCTATAGGGAAATATTTGCTTTATTTATAACCTAATCCAATAAAGAAATAAGAAATTATGCATGCTACATATATAAAAATGCAAAGCAATAAAAAAGGTGAATTCATTTCAAAATGACTAAAAAATTATTGCCTTATTTTTGAGGTTTGAGGTTATTTTGGCACGAAATAACAAGAAGAGTTTAATTTGAGTGCTATCCGTAAATATTGTCTCTTTATCATACATAAATAAAAGCTAGGAGTTTTTTATCCGAAGTCCACATACGAGTATGTGTACTTCTAGCGCGAAGAGGTTTTAAAATAACAAAAATTACCTTATTCGCATCTAAACTGCGAACGTCTTTTCGTCGAAATTAAGTTTTTGTCGTTTTTATTACCCCAATACTGATATGTCACTATGTACCTTTTTTTAATTCGGGCAGTTGCGTTAATTGGGCTTGTTGCAATAACCGAGTCAAAAAATATTGGGGGCTAAAAGTCGATCAAAAAGTTGAATACATACATTATTCCAAAAAACAGCGGATAGTTACTTCATCCAGATAAAGATAAAGCAAAAGTAAACAAGAGTAAAGAGATGCAAACAGTGAACTAAATAACTACAAAAATCATACAAAAGTTGCGTTTATCAAGTAACTTTTTTTTAAAGATGCAATTACCAATCAATAATATGATTTTAGATTGATTTTAGTTGTTGCTTTCATCAAGGAGTTGCACGTAACGAGGGTTGCTTTTATTGAGGTCACACTGTACTTACAATGGTGTCATTTTATTTCATTGCTTTATATTAATTTCCATTCCATACCCAACTCAACATATCCATATGTATTTATATATGTACATATATCAATGTATTTAATATCATATATTACATAGTAGATACTCAAACTTAATTTCTATTAATTCTCCATTATTTATGTAAATTGTATACCTATGCATGACTTTAAATTAAGACAAAATTGTACAATATCAAAGATACGTATGTAAGTATGCCATTATTCCATATGTTCATATGTACATACATTAAAAAACACAACATCCCCAAAAGACAACGTCAATCACCGAAATTTCCAGAAATCGATAGAAAAGTTGACTAGGTCAGGGAAATTGTATAAAAGAGTTGTCTCTTAGTAGTTTTCATATTTGCTCACTTCTTTCTCATGGAGACAATACCAAAGAGAACATTAAAGAGAAATCAAACCAATTGAACTGGCAACAAAATTCCTCTTACGTAGCTGTTATTCCATTCCATCTTTATTTATTTTATTATTCTCTTTCACTCAACTAAAAAAGAGAATTCTCTTTCAACTTCGACCCAGTTTTATTTGTCTACATTCTATAATTTACCACAATCTTCCAGATACATTTTCTAGAAATTTCGCTCTTCGTTGAAAATCATATAAATACCCGGCCGCGTTCTCTTCGCTTCAGTCTTATTCAAACTTACAAAGTGATTACCAACAAAATAGAAGCAAGAGCAAAAATTGCCAAGCGGCTTTCTTACTGAATAACCGTTCTGAAATATTTAAAATACATAGTACATACAGTGTTTGAAATTTAAAAAAAGGAAAAGCGAATAATAAAAAGAATACACAAGTTGAGTAACCAAAAGAAAAAGAGTTTTTGTTAAAATTCAAGTGAAAGAAAGTGAAACGAGGAAATACGAAAGCAAACATGCCAGCTATCGGTATTGATTTGGGAACCACCTATTCCTGTGTCGGAGTCTTCCAGCATGGCAAGGTGGAGATCATAGCCAACGACCAAGGCAACCGCACAACTCCCAGCTATGTGGCGTTCACAGATTCAGAGCGACTCATCGGTGACGCCGCCAAGAACCAGGTTGCCATGAACCCAAAGAACACTGTCTTCGATGCCAAGAGGTTGATTGGACGCAAGTATGACGACCCAAAGATCCGCGATGATATGAAGCACTGGCCTTTCAAAGTCGTCAGTGATGGCGGCAAACCAAAGATCGGTGTTGAGTTCAAGGGAGAACAGAAGAGATTTGCCCCGGAGGAGATCAGCTCGATGGTGTTGACCAAGATGAAGGAAACAGCCGAAGCATACCTTGGAGAGACAGTCAAAGACGCAGTCATCACAGTTCCAGCGTATTTCAACGACTCACAGCGTCAAGCAACCAAGGATGCAGGTGCGATTGCTGGACTGAACGTACTCAGAATCATCAACGAACCAACTGCAGCCGCCCTGGCCTACGGACTGGACAAGAATCTCTCTGGTGAAAGAAATGTTCTCATCTTCGATTTGGGAGGTGGAACCTTCGACGTGTCCATTCTAACCATCGATGAGGGCTCACTCTTCGAAGTGAGAGCAACGGCCGGCGATACACACTTGGGAGGTGAAGACTTTGATAACCGCTTAGTCAATCATCTGGCAGAGGAGTTCAAGCGCAAGTACAAGAAGGATCTGCGATCCAACCCACGAGCTCTTCGTCGTCTGAGGACAGCAGCTGAAAGGGCGAAACGCACTCTGTCGTCCAGCACAGAAGCTACAATCGAAATCGATGCTTTGTTCGAGGGAGTTGACTTCTACACCAGAGTCACTCGTGCTCGCTTTGAGGAGCTTTGTGCCGATCTCTTCCGTGCAACATTAGAACCAGTGGAGAAAGCATTGAACGACGCTAAGATGGACAAAAACCAGATCCATGACATCGTATTGGTTGGAGGTTCGACGAGAATCCCGAAAGTGCAGAATCTCCTTCAGTCGTTCTTCTGTGGAAAGTCATTGAATCTGTCCATCAATCCCGATGAAGCAGTTGCCTATGGAGCCGCAGTCCAAGCCGCCATCCTCAGTGGTGACAAGAGCAGCAAGATTCAGGATGTTCTTCTAGTTGATGTCGCACCACTGTCCCTGGGCATTGAAACAGCCGGAGGAGTTATGGCAAAAATCATCGAGCGCAACTGCAGAATACCCTGCAAACAGACTCAGACTTTCTCAACGTATGCCGACAACCAGCCGGGAGTAACCATCAAAGTCTTCGAGGGTGAACGTGTCATGACGAAGGACAACAACCTACTGGGCACATTCGACCTCTCAGGCATTCCACCAGCACCAAGAGGAACGCCTCAAATTGAAGTCACCTTCGACATGGATGCAAATGGTATTCTCAACGTCTCAGCCAAGGAGACGGGCACTGGAAACACCAAGAACATTACGATCAAGAATGACAAGGGTCGCCTGTCACAAGCCGAAATCGACAGAATGGTCAACGAGGCAGAACGGTTCCAAGAAGAGGACGAGAAGCAACGGCAGAAGATCGCAGCTCGAAACAGTCTGGAGAGCTATGTGTTTGGAGTGAAGCAGGCTCTAGACCAAGCTGGGGAAAAGATACCTCAACAAGACAAGGAGACTGCGCGCAACGCTTGTGAGGAGACCATCAAGTGGCTGGATGCGAATTCCCTGGCCGATAAAGAAGAGTACGAGGACAAGATGAAGAGTATATCGAGCATCTGCAGTCCCATCATGACAAAGATACACAGTGGAGGAGCAAGTGGGCCACAAGGTTGTGGTCAACAGGCTGGTGGATTTGGCGCTGGACACGCTGGACCCACAGTGGAGGAGGTAGACTAAAAGGTGTTCCTACTCAGAAGAGAGATTTATTAGACTGTTGCTATTGTCGCTGTATGCAAAAGCATTCCCTCATCTCTAGTTGTTAATCTTTACAAAGACTTAAGAAAATAAGTTTAAATAAATTATTTAAAATTGAAAAGAAAAAATACGTTGTTTTATTCATAAATGGGTTGAAGTTTGTCAGGTTGGTTACTCTTTCTTTGTTACATGCAAAAAGTAACAGGCTTGATTTGGTTTGGTAGAAATGATGAGGCATTTACAGAATTGGAAATGGTTGGTAGGTGGACTTTAAGTTTCGATATCGATCGAGATTCATTGGTCGAATTTATGTGACAGTCCGAATAGAATAGATAACACAATGAGGGAGAAATACTCTGACAATTGAAATAAATTTGAGATGAAAAAAGTTTGGTATAAATGAACTAAAGTGAATGAAATTTAGGAAAACTATGAGTACCAGAGCAGCAAACTCTGTCAAAACAACAAGCGTATGTATATGTGCGCAAATTTAAGTGAGTCGGCTATTTTAGCTCAGCCAAATTGGCTTGTTCATCAATTCGCTGAATTCAAATAAAATGGAGAGGAGGCAGTATGGCAGGAGTCATATCCTAAAGCCATTTGGGTTATTTGTGTCCTAAAGTGTTTGCCTTCTAGGAATTAATGCATTCTAAGCCATAGAATCTTCTTTCATCGCGAAACAAATGCAGCTAGAGTACATCTCTTACTAGTCATCGATACATATGTTTAAGCCAGCTCATCCAAAGGTTCATTCGAGCAAAATTTGTTACTCGATTAAAGCTTTCTCGAGGAAAATTCGGAATAAACGCTGAACTACTTACATTTAATAGAAGAATGGTTTCATACGACCACTTCTGAAACTTTTAATGAATAAATCGTACTGTAAGCGTAAAAAAATTAAGGGTTGTATATCTGTGGGTGCCGTGGCTCAGTGGTTAGTGCGTTGGACTACTGCGCAAGCGGTTCCGAGTTCGAATCCAGGAAATTACCACCAAAGTTTTTTTCACGGCCCCACCTCTTGCGAGCGTCTGACAAACATCCAAGAGTATTTACTGTCATGAGAAAGCTTCTCAAAAACACCCCTGCTCTTCGGATACGGCATAAAACTGTAGGTCCCTTCTGTACGTACAGAAATGTATACAACGCACAATACGTACAGCTGTGAGAAGCTAGGCCTTGGCCCTCTATGGGCTGCTTACGGCCTAATATTTATTTAATTATTTATTTATATCTGTGTTTTACTATTAAAATGGGAAAACAATCTAATTTAAAGCTTAATTTAATTGAAGCGATGAATGTATCGATGGCTGTGGACGCTCGTTATTGTATCGTTACTATTTTGAATCGTCCTATCTAAGGTGTGTTTTCCTTCGTGTAGAAAACGGTGGTAAGTTCGCGAGTCACGTAGTCGTGGTGAAAAAGTGTTTGCCACACACTTTTGTGTTTTGGGTGTGCTTTTGTTCAGACAACGATGTCGCTAGTGAAGTTTAGTCGGCACAGCTTTTTAGTCTACGCCATCTATGATTCGACTCTCTCCACACTTTATGTTCACTTTTGGTTACTGACTAATTAATGTTCACTTTTCGTTTTGTTTTTGCTTTGTTTGGAAAAAAACGAAGAGGGAAAAGTATCTCGAAGATTGTGGAAAATTGTGGGATTATGAAGAGAAAGAGCTAGTGGGAAGGAGATTTATTTCTCTCTGATTTTGTTTTCTCCTCTTATAATCAGGAATCAGGATTGCCGTTGTGGAACCTTTGGTAGGTTTTTCTTTGTTCTGCAGCCCTATAAAACAAACATTTTTTTAAAAAATTGACTTTAATATCTTACTAAAATAATTTCCAATCAAATCAAATACGTTTGTGTATGATAAAAGTTACATCTGTAAACCAACATTAGTTGAACCAACTTGCCCAAACGCTAATGTTTATTGGGTTGAGTCTTATATTATTATGCTTTTGCATATTTAAGGGCCAACCATATTTGAATTAAGGTTCTGGACGCTGTCGTACGTAGTCAATATAATGACTTTTTGCTCAGTTTCGTCCAGCAAAAAAAAAATTGATGCCCTCGGATTTTGATAGTACGCGAGCAAAATTTTTCTTTCGTTTATGACATAAGCTATCGCATTGTCAAGCGAGTCAGAAAATTAAGATTTCCAAAGAAATTATTTTATTTGAATTAACGAAACAGAATAAAATTAGCAAATATCCATAAAGTCTTCAACCACCTATGAACGAATCCAAGCATTTTAGCCCTACTCTTAGAGTTACTTCACGTAGAGCCAATTTCATAAACACGGTGTTTTCTCCAAAATGGGTTCAACGATTTTGATAAGACTTCATATTTCAGTTAGTTAAGGCGTACTAAACTTTTGGATAACAATGCATGTAACGGTACTTTGCTTGTTAAATGGCTTAAACAAAGCAAAACACTGGCAATACTTGACATGCGAAGAAATACAGCATTTATCTAGAGTCTTAAAAATTTAAGAAAAAAATATTTTTGAAAAAAAAAAATATTTAAAAAAATATAGTTTTTTTAACTTATTTAGTTTTCAATAGCAGCATAGAGCTAACATATACGATCCATTCATGCAAATTACTTTGTTTTTGAAAAATCGAAATCGAATGAGGTAGCAGCAAGAGAAGAGCATATAGGGAAGTCCCGCGCTCTTCTAAGATCTGTAACTTGGGAACTACTTGGCGGATTTCGATGAAATTTGAAATTTGCGCATATCGTAGTATCAAAATGATGTACTGTTATTTGGATAACATGAAAACTGAGGGAGATACAATGAGGTAACTAGATACCACATTTTTTTAGTTTTTCTCAGAAAATATATAGTATACAGGAATTTTCGTATTGTTTCCTCAATCCACACAAAATTCTACGTACCACTAATTTTTTTCATATTTTTACCCGCTAGGGGAGGGGGACAACATTTTTCAAATGTTTGGCAAGCTTTTTTGTTCAACAAATTTTGCCAGAAAAAAATATTTTTTACATATATGGAGCCCTTGCTAAATTCTCTTCGATATGCCACATGATGGGGAACAAAATATTTTTTTTTGCCCTTCATACAAGGTGCCCAAAAAAGGGCTCCCAAAATGAAATTCATTGCCGCTATCTTATGCAGGCTTTCACATAATGTACAAATAGCGAAAGTATCAGCTCTCTATGTCTAACGATTCAAAAGTTACAGGGCTGTGACAGACTGACGGACAGACAGATACCGTATCAAACCCATAAGTGTTCCGTCTTTCCTTTTAAGGTCCGGAACACTAAAAACTAGCAACAAACATAAATATTTGAGTGTATCACGCATGTGTAGCGCTAATACTCTCTATCATCAACCTATTTGGACAAAAGTTTTGCCAGCAATAATTATTAGCATCGGAGCTACCAACTTCGTTCCAGAAATATGTCCCATTGCATGCCCTAAATCTGTCATCATCAATCAGTCAAACTTTACATGTCTCGGGCAAACAATACCGTCAATTTTGAAACCTCTCCACTTGTTCAAACAGAAGTCAAAAGTCTGAGTAAATTTAAGCCATATTTCGTGGAATATGCGTTCGATACTTTGTCAGTTCTAATTGAAATTCAGTTGAGTTAAGAATGTTCAATCCAAAGTATCTTATTGTTCTTGTGCTGATTGCCGTATATATTGGCAGTGCTACGTGTGATTATTATACGTCAGTGTCTGGTTTGGAAGTACTCTTAGAAGCTGAGGGACATTTATTGAATTCGCTGAATGACTTCATGACAAAAAAGGAAAGCTCTGCGGATGATGTCCTAAAGTAAGACTCTCACTTGGAGATCATTAGTTTTCAATTATCTATCGATCCATTGTAGAACCCTCGGTAACATAAAAAATGAACACGTAAGAGCAAAGATCGATTCGTTCGCCTACTTGACAAACCCAATCAGTGCGTTCAAATTGATAAAGAGGTTCGTAGTCGATTGGTCCATAGTTGAGGATCATATGAGGGATGAATCAAAGGCTGACGGTGAGAGCACTTTCCTTACGATTTAAGTGACTACTTAGTAAGTTTTTATTTCAGATTTGGTTGATAATCTCACAAGGGTCATGAACGGAAGCTTTCAATCGCCCACAGAGGACGATCTAAAGGGTGCAGCTCTGGGATTGGTTCGTTTGCAGGAAACATATGGCTTGAAGGCTGATGATTTGGCTCAGGGAATAATCCTTGGTACCAAATATGGGTGAGTTAGTGTTAGCGTATCATAAAACAATTTAAAGCTAATTCCTGAAAACAGCCCTGAGATGACAGCCAGTGATTGCTTGGAGTTGGGCTTAAGTCTGTACCAATCTGAGCAGTACAAAAGTGCGCTCAATTGGCTCCTAGAAGCCATAAGTAAATTCAAGCAAAATGCATCCGCTCCTAAGGACCTTATGGCCGAGCTTTTGCGTTACCTATCAGCGATTTATTTTCATTTGGGTGAGCTTTTCAATTGCGTACTTTTGACATCTGACATTTGATGTTTGTTTCCTTAGACAATCCCAAAATGGCCGTCCTTTTAAGTAATGAAATCCTCGCAACCGACCCAAATAACGAGGACGTCATAGAAAACAAAAAACTTTACGAGCAGAAAGTCTTTGAGGAGAGGAACTTCAAGAAGCTTTACAGGCAACCTTTTGTGAAAGCTGAAGTAAGTCGTCAAAGATCTTTTCTATTCAGTTTGTATCATAAGTCGGGTACTATTTAGGAACCTTCTGTGACAGAGTTATATGAACAGACATGCCGTGGAGAAAGGCATCAGACTCCGACAGAACAACGTCCTCTTCGCTGCGTGTTCTCGACGAATGGTAAGCCCTACCGCCTAATTGCCCCCTTCAAAGTGGAGCAGCTAAGTTTGGACCCACTTATCGTATATTACCATGATGTGATCTCTGACAAAATCATAAGCAAGGCCATCAAGGAAGCTGAGCCCATTATTGTACGCTCGACAGTCGGTGATATCACATCAAGTGTATCCGAAGTTCGAACCAGTAAGACTGGTTGGCTTTACTATGAGAATCATGCCTTCCTCGATACTGTAGCCAATGTTCTTAAGGACATCACAGGGCTTAGCCTAGAAACAGCAGAAGCCCTGCAAATTGTTAATTATGGAATTGGAGGACATTACGGACCTCATTGGGACTTTTCATTGGTAAGACAGACAGTCACAGACAGTCTTCAGTTTGAGCTCAAATTATTTTCCTTTAAGGATCCTCTGAATGCCTATGGAGAATGGAGAGGCAATCGTATTGCAACGGCACTGTTTTACGTAAGATAATTGCCGACATTTTTAATGAAAATTTGTTGATTTGTATACCTATTGAATGTTTCAGATAAATGACGTTGAATTGGGAGGTGCGACAGCGTTTCCATTCCTCAAAGTTGCCGTACCACCTGTAAAGGGAAGTCTAGTTCTATGGTCTAACTTACATGGGTCATTGGAACCAGATTTCAGAACCAAACATGCTGGATGTCCTGTTCTAAAAGGATCCAAATGGAGTAAGCGGGATCTAGATTTTTATAGAGTTACACTCATTTTACTTTTGTTTTTAGTTTTGAATGAGTGGTATCATGAAAGGGGACAGGAGTTCCTAAAGCCTTGTAGTTTGGAACAAGAAGGTGCTGTGTCAATGCATTATGAACATTTAGAGTAGTTATTTGGAGATTTTTATACATAGAACTAATAAATTTTTGATAGTAGAAAAAATCGGGCTTAAATAATTAAATTAAATTTGTCTTTTTTTGAACCATCAAAAAAATGTTCATGAACTCATTTCTAAGATTTAGTCAGATCAAGTGCCCGTGATCATTCCTAAAATAGCGGAAAGTGATCTTGCCAGACAATGACATCAATTGAATCTTTTTATTACAATGAACTTATCTTAGTTCAGATTGAGTTCATTCTTATAGCAATATTCGTTGAGTAAATTTGTTTTTTCTGTCGGTCCAGCCGTTTAAACTGCAGTCGAAGAAATGGTCACAAACGATCACAGAGGCATACCGACTTCTCTGATTGCAGCAAGTAGCTCGAAATATTCACTGATCCTCACGTATTCACACACATTCGTATTCCTTCGGAAAAAGTATTCATTGGGCTCACATTTTATTGCCTCTCATAGTCTCATAAAACTAATCTGAAGAGAGTTCCCATTCACATTCATTCCAAGAAATTATTTATCTACCCTTACTCTTTGCTGCTCTTTGTCGTATGCACTTACACTGCTCTGGGTTTTCTACCTTCTTTTTAAATCATTCAGAGGCTCGTGAATCTGTTGTACATTTTACTGCCTTTGTGAATACTTTGAATGTGAGCCCACTACGCACTCAAAGATTCATGAATACTAACACCATGATTATTCGTTTTCCTTTTCCTGCATGATTCATTCTCGCTTCTTTTCTGTGTGCGTAAGACTGTACTGATACCGCACAGTATCAAGTTGCAGACCCAAGTAAGTAAGTCAGTAAGAAGAACTCGTCCAGCCCCTTGTCATTCAATATTCATATTCGCCTGACCAGCCCCCAAAGTAGAAACAGAGTGGAATTTAAAGCCAAAAGAAAGACAAGATTGTATTTTAACGAAATTGTTTTAAATTATTTTATTTAAATGGTAACTTCTTATTTACAATATCACTGTTCTTAGAACTATTGAAGCTAAGGCTAAAATAAATTACATTTAACAACTATAGGCAGTCTCAGTTATCACAAATTAGTCTACTTCTTCTACGGTGGGACCAGTGTAACTGCCTCCACCGAAGCCTCCAGCCTGTTGGCCGCAATTCGCTGACTGCGATCCAGCACCAGCACCAGCACCCGCTCCAGTGTGTATCTTAGTCATAATGGGACTGCAAATCTTTGTCAGTTCTTCCATCTTATGCTCGAACTCTTCCTTCTCAGCGGTTGTGTTGCTGTCTAACCACTTGATGGCGTCGTTACAGGTCTGCAGCACATTGTCCTTGTCTGCCTGTGGGAGCTTACTGCCAGCTTGTTCTACTGCCTGTTTTACATTGAAGACGTAGCCCTCGAGATTGTTACGAGCAGCGATGCGCTCGCGGTGTCTTTCATCTTCCTCCTTGTATTTGTCAGCCTCGTTGACCATTCTGTCGATTTCGGCTTGTGACAGGCGTCCTTTGTCGTTCTTGATCGTGATGTTCTTCGCAGCACCGGAGCCCATCTCTTTGGCGGCGACATTTAGGATTCCATTTGCATCCAAGTCGAAGGTGACATCGATCTTAGGAACACCGCGAGGAGCTGGTGGAATGCCGGTTAGATTGAAGGTGCCCAGTAGATTGTTGTCTTTGGTTAAGGCCCTCTCTCCTTCGAACACCTGGATAGTCACTGCTGGCTGGTTGTCGGCATATGTTGTGAAGGTCTTCGTCTGTTTGCATGGAATTCTCGAATTGCGTTCGATCAGTTTCGTCATAACTCCGCCAGCTGTCTCAATTCCGAGAGACAATGGAGCCACGTCAACCAGTAGGACATCTTGGATTTTGCTGCTTGTATCACCACTCAGTATGGCGGCTTGAATGGCAGCTCCATAAGCGACGGCTTCGTCTGGATTAATGGACAGATTGAGTGCTTTTCCACAGAAGAACGACTGGAGGAGATTCTGCACTTTGGGGATTCTTGTAGAGCCTCCAACCAGTACGATGTCATGAATTTGGTTCTTATCCATTTTGGCGTCCTTCAGAGCCTTCTCCACCGGATCCAGAGTTGAGCGGAATAGGTCGCTGCACAGCTCCTCAAAGCGAGCTCGGCTGATCTTGGTGTAAAAGTCGATGCCCTCGTACAAAGCATCAATTTCAATGCTGGCCTCTGTGCTTGATGATAGTGTTCGTTTGGCCCTTTCAGCTGCTGTTCTCAAGCGACGGAGTGCTCGTGGATTCGAGCGCAAATCTTTCTTGTACTTGCGTTTGAACTCCTCTGAGAAGTGATTCACCAAACGATTGTCAAAGTCTTCACCTCCCAAATGGGTGTCGCCGGCCGTTGCTCTCACTTCGAAGAGTGAACCCTCGTCGATGGTTAGAATGGACACGTCAAAGGTTCCACCTCCCAAATCAAAGATGAGAACGTTTCTTTCTCCAGAGAGATTCTTGTCCAGTCCGTAGGCCAGGGCGGCTGCTGTTGGTTCGTTGATGATTCTGAGTACGTTCAGTCCAGCAATCGCTCCAGCGTCTTTAGTTGCCTGACGCTGTGAGTCATTGAAATAGGCTGGAACTGTAATGACAGCGTCCTTGATGGTTTCACCTAAGTATGCCTCAGCTGTTTCCTTCATCTTGATGAGTACCATTGAGCTGATCTCCTCTGGGGCGAATTTCTTCTGTTCTCCCTTGAACTCAACACTGATTTTAGGCTTTCCACCGTCGCTGACAACTTGGAAGGGCCAGTGTTTCATGTCATCCTGGATTTTCTGGTCATCAAATCTGCGTCCAATCAACCTCTTGGCATCGAAGACTGTGTTCTTTGGGTTCATGGCAACCTGGTTCTTGGCGGCGTCACCGATGAGTCGTTCTGAGTCAGTGAACGCCACATAGCTGGGTGTTGTACGGTTTCCCTGGTCGTTGGCGATGATCTCCACCTTGCCATGCTGGAAGACTCCGACACAGGAGTAGGTGGTTCCCAAATCAATACCGATGGCTGGCATGTTTACTTTGTGTTCGTTTTACTTTCTTTCAATTAAATTTACACAAATACTGCTTCTC
This sequence comes from Chalcosyrphus nemorum, assembly GCA_949716465.1. Taxonomy (NCBI): domain Eukaryota; kingdom Metazoa; phylum Arthropoda; class Insecta; order Diptera; family Syrphidae; genus Chalcosyrphus; species Chalcosyrphus nemorum. Next base: position 13,761,571 of record OX454333.1, on the reverse strand, counting down.
GTTTGTGAGATGATAAGTTTCTTTTTTACTCAACTTTATTATTGACTTTTTTTTTTTTCTTTTAAATTTCAAACAATTTACTATGAAATATTTCACAACGGTTATTAAATCGCTAAGCAATACTGCTTTCACTTGCACTGTTTTCTTGTAATCGCTTTGTTAGTTTGAATAAGACTGAAGCGAAGAGAACGCGTTCGGGTATTTATATGATTTTCAACGAAGAGAGAAATTGCTAGAAAATGTATCTCGAAGATTGTGGAAAATTGTGGGATTTTCACAAGAATGCTGGAACATTTAAGAGAGCATTATTTAATCATGACGTTGGTAAGAGAGTGGGAAGGAGTTTTATTTCCCTCTGATTTTGTTTTTTTCCTGTTATAATTTGATTCCATTTATGTGCTAAGAGAGGAACACTCTTAAAAATTCTACACTCTTTATTTTTGTATTAATTTGAGTGAATAGATTTGTTTTCCTTTTGGTTATTGACCTACACTACTGTCATTAAATGAAAATGGGGTGGCGTTTTGGTACATTTTCTTCTAGACGTTTCGTCATTCATTAAAATAGACTCAATAGGGGAGAGGACGAAATGATTTCGGTGAATCAACGTGCCAAATGTTCACATGGATGTTTATTCATAATAAAATACAGATTTTTCTTTTTATTTTTTTAACAAATCGCAATATGTTTGTACTTAGCTATGCGTATCGGCAAGATTCTGGTCATTTCTCCGGTCGTTGACAATTGTCATCAGATTTCTCTGCACTCAAGCCTTCTCCTATTTTGTCTGTTGTTTGAAGGAGTATGAAACTAATTACATAAAGCGTATTTTGAATTTTAGCTCGGGGCATAATTTATGATATGTACATACGTATGAATGTGCGTACCTTTCGAGGGGCAAACGTTGACTCTGACCACTATCTTGTTGCAGCTAAATTCAGAGCTCGACTGTCCAACGCGAAGAAGCTGCGAGCCGTCAAGAAAAACAAGCTTAACGTTGGACGCCTTAGCACGCCAGAAGGAGCCAGAGACTACAGAGAGCACCTGGCCGAGAAACTCTCTGCGGTGCATACACCCCCCACAAACGCTAACAATCAGTGGACCGAATACCGCAGCATCATCAAAGAGGTAGCCGTGACCACCCTTGGCTACCAACCACCTCCAAGGAGGAGCCCTTGGTATGATGATGAGTGCGTACAGCGGAAGAGGGTGACAGAAGATGCACACAAGAAAGCGCTGCAGCGCAAAACAAGAGCAGCGAGAGAGGAGTATCGGACCAGAAGAAGGGAAGAAAAGAGAATCCTGCGTAAAAAGAAAAGGGACCACGCAGTTTCCCAGCTCAAGGATATCGAGGAGTCTCGCGAGCGCAACAACATCCGGCAGTTTTATCGAAAAGCCAAGCAGCTGGCAGCTGGCTAGAAGTCCGGAACGCAGGCTCTTCGAAATGGCGAAGGCAACCTAGTCACCGATGCACAGGGAATTGTTGATGTGTTTAAGCAACACTTCCAGCAGTTGCTTAACGGGCAGCAAATAGAGAGAGTGATAGGGCAAGACGAGAACCCACCTCCAGTCAATGAAGAACCAATGCCTCCACCCAGTATTGAAGAAGTTAATGTAGCCATCAGGAAATTGAAGAACAACAAAGCCGCTGGCTCTGATGGGCTTCCAGCTGAACTCTTTAAATATGGAGGTGATGTCTTGGTAGGGTGCATGCATCAAGTCATCAACCAAGTATGGATGGAGGAACGCATGCCCGACGACTGGAGTATCAGCTCTATATGGCCCATCTTCAAAAAAGGCGATCCTATGTCTTGTAAGAACTACCGAGGCATATCCCTGTTAAATGTCGCATATAAGATCCTATCCAACGTATTGTGTGAACGTCTAAAACCTTTCTGCAGCATACTAATCGGCACGTACCAGTGTGGCTTCCGGCCCGGCAGATCGACAATAGACCAAATTTTCACACTCAGACAAATCCTGGAAAAGACCAACGAATTTCAAGTCGAAACCCACCACCTTTTCATCGACTTTAAAGCCGCCTATGACAGCATTCATCGCCTTGAGCTCTACCAGGCGATGGCCCAATTCGGGATACCGACAAAACTTATCCAGATGTGTCGCGTAACGCTGGAAAACACGCGATGCTCTGTGCAATTTGGAAACAACTCTTCGGAACTCTTCCAAACGTGCACCGGATTCAGGCAAGGAGATGCGCTGTCATATGATTTCTTCAATATCGTGTTGGAGCAGATAGTGCGCAGGGCAGGTGTCAACACGGAAGGCACTATCTTTCACAAATCCGTCCAACTGCTGGGATACGCAGACGATATTGATATCATCGGAAGATCCCGGCAAGCCGTCGTAGAGGCATTTACGGCCATTGATGAGCAGGCGAAACGAGTTGGTCTTGAAGTAAATGAGGACAAGACAAAGTATATGTTATCAACAAACAAAAATTTATCTGTCCAAAACATTGGGCAGAACGTCACTGTTGATAGCTATAATTTCGAGGTAGTTAAGGAGTTCACCTACCTCGGAACAAATATAAATCGTACAAATGACACCTTTGTAGAGATCCGACGAAGAATAACCCTAGCAAACCGCTGCTACTTCGGTTTGGCGAAACAACTGGGTTCAAAACTCCTAACTCGACCGACCAAATTAATGCTCTACAGAACGCTCATCTTACCAGTCCTGCTTTATGGAGCCGAGTGCTGGACGATAAGTAAGAAAGCTGAGCAAATATTGGGCACCTTCGAGCGTAAAATACTCCGTCGGATATTAGGTCCCTTATGAGAGGAGGGCGAATGGAGGAGAAGATACAACCGCGAACTCTATGAGCTGTACCAGGATGTGGATGTAGTCCAAAAAGCCAAGATACGCAGACTACATTGGCTCGGCCACATCGAGCGAATGGACAACAATGCTCCAGCCAAGAGGATCTTCGAATCCCAGCCCCCAGGTTCGAGACGGCGAAGAAGACCGAACCTCCGGTACAAAGACCAAGCTGTCGCGGATGCCAGAAAACTTGGTCTTCACAACTGGAAGCAGCGTGCTCGGGACCACAGAGGATGGAAGGCAACGATGTCTCAGGCAGGGACTCTACAAGGGTCGGGAGCCCTTTAAGTAAGTAAGTAACATACGTATGTATGTTATTATAACATTGCTATTTTCAGATTGAATAGATCTCTGTAGCTTCTATACCAAGCGCCGCTGATAATTTCGTCGCCGTAGAAGCTCAAAAAGCAACAACTTTTTATATCTGTAGGTAGCTTGGGGTGTTGTAACCGCGATGTGAGAAGTGGATTTCATCACAGGGTGCCTGAGTTTCCCATATGTTAGAGCTAAGTCAGGCATCATTAATTATGAAGTCAACAATGTCCATGATTGAGCTGGCAGATATTTCTTCTGCTTCAAGCTTTAGCAGTCACAGTGACATAATACACATAAGTACATACATATGTTCTGCTGATTTTTATCCCTTGTTGCACAGTGAACTGTCCCAAAGACAGTTGGCTTGCTAAAAGGCAAAGATTAGGAAGAATATCATCAAAATACTTAAAAACCTGGTCTCTCTGTCGCTGAGCCTGACCTGAGAAAGCATAAGGGAAAGGAAATGAAGCACAATGAGCACAATGGCACTCACAGAACGAAGTAAGTATCTACTTTATTGTTTTCACTAATGGGATCGTACTGGTGTAATAGGCAAACATTTAAGCTCTCTCGGTTAGTTGTTTTGGAAACTACAAATACAAATCTACTTTCAACAAAAATGTCCAATTCTTAGTTTTATCTCCATAAGCCAAAAAATGTATATATTCAATGCACCATTGATATGAGACAAATATGTATGTACCTACATATAATTTCTATCCTAAGTGGCCGCTCTGCACACAGAGCTATACATAGGTAAGGTACATATACCTACAAAAAGGATTCTCGAAACATCCACAGAAATTGCCAAACATGCATTCAATGGTAAGAGGATCAAAGGTTCGAAAAACTCATTTGAAATCGAAAAACACTGAACAAAGATACAGTGGGTCTCTCTTTATGGTGGAGAAATCTTTGAACCTTTGAAGATCAGCTTTAGTTGAACGAAATAGATATTGAGTCAATCCCAATCCTGCTTTTATCATTCGAAAATAATGATTTCCAAAATACGGTGGTATTGTAATTTGTAACGGCGGTAATTCGAAAATGAAAGAGAATCGTTCTTCGTCTTTTGTACTCTTACGGTTTCTGTTCCTCGATTCCGTAGGACCTTTTTTTTTTCGTATGTTGGATGGTCTTAGATTTTTCCAGAATCCTTTTTCGTAGGATACGTGTGGATGTTAATGTACATTAAATTCCGGCGTTAGAATAATACGTCGCGTTAGTGGGATGAAAAAATGGCACGAGTACAGCCTTTTGAGAAGAAGCTAATGTTTTAACAGTGAGACAAATTAACTTTGTTTACATTAACGCATTAGTACATACATATGTATGTATGTACCTATGTATATTGATTGCTAGTGCCCGTCTTCACGGGCGTTCCGTGTTCCAACATGGTTAGCTCCTTCGAATGGAGGCTATGTATTTGCACTGACGTCTACCTATGCGAACAAATATTTCAATTATTTGAATTTTGACATGTTTTTTAACGAACGAAGATGGCCCCGTATCAGTTTCAGGCTAACACGGTGAAAGAAATGGAATGGCCTGCACAGAAACCCGATTGAGAATCTTTGGTGCGATATCAAGAAGGCTATTGCTGGTGTTAAGCCATCTAACAATAATGAACCTTGGGTTGTGGTTCAACAGTGCTGTGCAAAGCTGTCCACTCCATGCAGCCATCCATATCTACATATATCCAATTTCATGAGTTGCACTACCATTATTATGTAATAAATAGAAATACTAAGAAGTGGCCAATTGTCACGTACATATTACATATTTTAATAATATTAGGGGGACGTACCTATTTTATTATAAAAAAAAAACATTGAAGCCAATATTTAACACGTTGAGTCACCAAATTTATTGCTTCCTCTACCAAATGCTGGTGTTTATTATAGTTTCCCTAAGCTAAAACGAGAAAAAGTTCTTAAAATACCAAGGATATGTCTTGCGAAATATCTAGAAAAACATCTTCGCACACCCCCTCAATTGTTACGTAAATAAAACAGCCTAGGTCATTAACCAAAACCAAAACAGAGAATCAAAGATATGTATTTTCTCTTAATATGTAATAACAACCAATCACCAAAAGATTAAAAAAGAAATATTCTCTTCCATAAATAAAAAAACTCTTCTCAATAAACCAAACAAAGAGCTAGAAAGAGAAATAAAAAAGCCACAAAAGAGAATTATTATTTTCATAACACCAAAACTAAAGAGAAGTAAAGCCAACTGAACTGACAACTAAATTTCTCTTACGAAACTATAATTTCTTCTTACTTAATTTCATTCTTCTCTTTTTATCAACTGAAAAAGAGAATTCTCTTTCAACTTCGACCCAGTTTTATTTGTCTACATTCTATAATTTACCACAATCTTCCAGATACATTTTCTAGAAATTTCGCTCTTCGTTGAAAATCATATAAATACCCGGCCGCGTTCTCTTCGCTTCAGTCTTATTCAAACTTACAAAGTGATTACCAAGAAAATAGAAGCAAGAGCAAAAATTGCCAAGTGGCTTTCTTACTGAATAACCGTTCTGAAATATTTAAAATACCTATACATAGTTCATAAAGTGTTAGAAATTTGAAAAAGGAAAACTGAATAATAAAAAGAATACACAAGTAACCAAAAGAAAAAGAGTTTTTTGATAAAATTCAAGTGAAAGAAAGTGAAACGAGGAAATACGAAAGCAAACATGCCAGCCATCGGTATTGATTTGGGAACCACCTATTCCTGTGTCGGAGTCTTCCAGCATGGCAAGGTGGAGATCATCGCCAACGACCAGGGCAACCGCACAACACCCAGCTATGTGGCGTTCACCGATTCGGAACGACTCATCGGTGACGCCGCCAAGAACCAGGTTGCCATGAACCCAAAGAACACAATCTTCGATGCCAAGAGGTTGATTGGACGCAAGTATGACGACCCAAAGATCCGCGATGATATGAAGCACTGGCCTTTCAAAGTCGTCAGTGATGGCGGCAAACCAAAGATCGGTGTTGAGTTCAAGGGAGAACAGAAGAGGTTTGCCCCGGAGGAGATCAGCTCGATGGTGTTGACCAAGATGAAGGAAACAGCCGAAGCATACCTCGGAGAGACAGTCAAAGACGCAGTCATCACAGTTCCAGCATATTTCAACGACTCACAGCGTCAAGCAACCAAGGATGCAGGTGCGATTGCTGGACTGAACGTACTCAGAATCATCAACGAACCAACGGCAGCCGCCTTGGCCTACGGACTGGACAAGAATCTCTCTGGTGAAAGAAACGTTTTGATCTTTGATTTGGGAGGTGGAACCTTCGACGTCTCCATTCTAACCATCGACGAGGGTTCACTCTTCGAAGTGAGAGCAACGGCTGGCGATACACACTTGGGAGGTGAAGACTTTGATAACCGCTTAGTCAATCATCTGGCAGAGGAGTTCAAGCGCAAGTACAAGAAGGATCTGCGATCCAACCCACGAGCTCTTCGTCGTCTGAGGACAGCAGCTGAAAGGGCGAAACGCACTCTCTCGTCCAGCACTGAAGCTACAATCGAAATCGATGCTTTGTTCGAGGGAGTTGACTTCTACACCAGAGTCACTCGTGCCCGCTTTGAAGAGCTTTGTGCCGATCTCTTCCGTGCAACATTGGAACCAGTGGAGAAAGCATTGAACGACGCTAAGATGGACAAAAACCAGATCCATGACATCGTATTGGTTGGAGGTTCGACGAGAATCCCGAAAGTGCAGAATCTCCTTCAGTCGTTCTTCTGTGGAAAGTCATTGAATCTGTCGATCAATCCCGATGAAGCAGTTGCCTATGGAGCCGCAGTCCAAGCCGCCATCCTCAGTGGTGACAAGAGCAGCAAGATTCAGGATGTTCTTCTAGTTGATGTCGCACCACTGTCCCTGGGCATTGAAACAGCCGGAGGAGTTATGGCAAAAATCATCGAGCGCAACTGCAGAATACCCTGCAAACAGACTCAGACTTTCTCAACGTATGCCGACAACCAGCCGGGAGTAACCATCAAAGTCTTCGAGGGTGAACGTGTCATGACGAAGGACAACAACCTACTGGGCACATTCGACCTCTCAGGCATTCCACCAGCACCAAGAGGAACGCCTCAAATTGAAGTCACCTTCGACATGGACGCAAATGGTATTCTCAACGTCTCGGCCAAGGAGACGGGCACTGGAAACACCAAGAACATTACGATCAAGAATGACAAGGGTCGCCTGTCACAAGCCGAAATCGACAGAATGGTCAACGAGGCAGAACGCTTCCAAGAAGAGGACGAGAAGCAACGGCACAAGATCGCAGCTCGAAACAGTCTCGAGAGCTATGTGTTTGGAGTGAAGCAGGCTCTAGACCAAGCTGGGGGAAAGATTACTCAACAAGACAAGGAGACTGCGCGCAACGCCTGTGAGGAGACCATCAAGTGGCTGGATGCGAATTCACTGGCCGATAAGGAAGAGTACGAGGACAAGATGAAGAGTATATCGAGCATCTGCAGTCCCATCATGACAAAGATACACAGTGGAGGAGCAAGTGGGCCACAAGGTTGTGGTCAACAGGCTGGTGGATTTGGCGCTGGGCACGCTGTACCCACAGTGGAGGAGGTAGACTAAAAGATGTTCCTAGTCAGAAGAGAGATTTATTAGACTGTTGCTATTGTCGTTGTATGCAAAAGCATTCCCTCATCTCTAGTTGTTAATCTTTACAAAGACTTAAGAAAATAAGTTTAAATAAATTATTTAAATTGAAAAGAAGAAATGCGTTGTTTTAATTCAAAAATGGGTTGAATTGTTCTTAGGTTGGACTCGGGCATCACTGCTTCTCTTTCTTTGTTACATACAAGAGGTTTCATGCTTGCGTTGATATGGGAGAAGGGAATTTCATTTTGGCAAAAATAAATTATTTTGCTTCCCATCATGTGGCATTTCAAGTTAAAGAGAATTTAGCAAGGGCTCCATATACATATGTAGGAAATATTTTTTTCAGACAAAATATTTTTAACAAAAAAGCTCGACTAGCATTTGAAAAATGTTGTCTCCGTTGTCTGAAATATAAAATACATATGTATGTATGCATAATCAAAATCGTTTAAACCATTGTCGAGAAAATTCCCTTTTCGTAAAATAACCCTAACTGATAATATGGCTAGAATATAGTAATAGGTCCGTTCGCGTACCCTCCTAAAACAGCGATTTTTAGTGCAAGAAATGGGCTGGTTTATGAAAACTGTCAAAGCTGTCAAACCAGTGTTTTTTCAACTTTTTCCTGTTCAACCCGTTCGTCTACTTTTTCGTAATTTTAGCTCTCTCTGAGAGAATTTTACCCCCACTCTTCGAAATTTTAAAATCTACGAATTTTAGTGCAAAAAGTACGCGAACGGACCTAATATAAGGTTCGCAAATTGCAGACGGAGTAGGCTGAAGTTTAGTCGAAACGTCTAGAAAAAAGTTCACGTACCAAAACAACTCCCATTGTCATCATTAGTGAAAATCTCAAGTCAAGTGAAATAATAAAAAAAACTAAGAGCAAGATGAAGAGAATATAAGGAAATAAAAAAGCTTCCACTCTCTTAAAATTATGTCGTTTGATAGATTGCTCTTCGAATACAAATCAGTGAATGTCAGTGCCAGTGTTGCCGGAAGAGTTTGAAAAATAAGAAGAGGGGGAAAATTGTACCATACCTTAGTATGATATTTTTTTATTATTTTATGAGCATTTACCCGGTAATTGCCCATTACTACTCTGGTCTCTGATGTAATTGGATTAATCTTCTGAGGGCCTATAAATCTCTTCCGAACAAGATACATGTGTATTCTGATCCAATACGATAATTCTATTACTAACTTTCTGTCAACTAGTTAGCCATTAAATCACTGCTCTTAAGTTTGGAGATGACAACTTTGAAACCGATTTTTTTTTTTCAGAACTTAGGATATCTCGTCTGGCCCAATCGCAACCAAATGGCAGGCGGCAATAAGTCCGGCCACGCTGAGGCCAATGAAGACACAGCGTGATATCACAAGATTGTATAAACCGTTCAACCAACAGGAGCTTCCTATGAAGCAATAAAGACAAGTTGTTGTAATAAATTGGATCATATTTTATTCTCTTACTACAGGTTGGGACATTTAATCGCTCGGAACAGCACAATTTCCTAGTTTTTCGGCATTTCCCAATAATTTTCGAAGTGCTTTGGGTTCAATATTTTAAGGTTTCTAGGGTCCGTCACTTATTGACATAAATATTGGCCTTCAGATACTGCCACAGAAGGAGATCTGCATGCCATAAATCGGGTGATCATTGATGTCAGTGTTCCTACCTTTCCCTCCGCACAAGTTTGGTTGCACTGACGATCCGAACGCGGGCTGTCATAAGTCGATTTGAAAACAGATGTCATAATTATAGGCTTGCCATATGCCTAATGTTGAAATGCCCCACCCTATACAAAATTGTTGATTTAGACCTCACTACACCAATTCACACTTATAGATTGATCATGATGCATGTTTCAACTATCTGTGTAGAGTTTATACAGCTTCCAAGGTGACGGGAAATATTGAAACCTGTTACCTATTTGTATTGCTGCTATAAGTACTGTGACTTAAGCACAAATATACTAGAAGTGTTGACAGTAGAATGCATATAAGAAATATAAAATTAGAATATTCGAACTTGGAGCTATACCTATTCTAAGCTTTGCAAGACCGTCCACAATCGCTCCTTCTCCATTGTGTACTAAGTACCACGCGAAGGGTACATAAATACATACATAAGTTATACGTCCACCGAACACAAACAAATTCGACAAGTAATTCGTTGCATTCTCTCTATTTCAAAAGGCATTAATATCTTGAAATAAAAAAAGGGTTGCCAACTAATCAGTAATCCTTTAGATCTACGTCCCAATTAAATACGATTTTCTTTTTTTTTATTTCAATCAATCCTTCAATCGAGGGGAAATCATTGAATTTTGTATTACATTGCAGCACTATATTTCAATGTACATATATACTCTACTCATTCATCTACACGAGCATGTACTAGTTTTTATTTCGCTCAATGCACCAGAATCGAGGTCGACAATCTTTTTACAATCCCTCCCTTACGTGACATGAATCTTTAATGAAGTGAGGTGCAATATGCACCAGCTATAGAGTGCAAAATGGACATCAAATACAAGAGGATATACATACACATATAGATACATACTGCAACTCTTTGTGCCATGGTTGGATGTCGCCATCGGCTGAGCTGCTCCTGGTGAATCATTTTAGAATGAATAGTTCTAGAAGATTTTGTGAATTCGTAATGATTGTGTGAGATGGGTCGCTTTCTACTTAAATTCGTGTACGTTTGGGTATCCTTTTCTTTCTGTAGTAAATACATTGACGATTCATTTAATTGGAGAAGATTTTACATTGATAATCAACCCAAGTGAAATCGTGTCATTAAGAACAATATAGCATTTCACAGCTTGAGAGTACTGTCTTTACGATGATTCATCTCAAAGGATGTTCTAGCGGGGAAGTCCAGAAGCGGTTGTACAAATGAGGGATATTAGCTTGGGGGAATGCGTAAAAAATTCACAAAGGTATGTATATCTTGAAGAAATACAGTTTTTTATGATAATGAACGCTACTAAAACAGGTACACCATAATCAGCTCCGACACTATCAAGTTTAAGAACATAAATTGCATAAGCTTCACAGTATCTGTTTCGAGAGAATCAAGTAGATGAGCAATTTGACTCACGGGGAAACTAAATTTATTGGGACATTTTTAAGAAATAATAATGGTTTCAATTCAAGGACGAAAATGGGCGAAACTGAACGAATGCAGACGGATTCGGGAACACATAGAGATAGAAATCGATGGATCCTGACAGTAACGTATGGATGTAGGCGCATGCGGACAGAAGCGGACAGGATTAAGCACGACGGACTAGAATACGTGAAGAAGACAACCAACGAATTCGGACGGAAGCGGACGGATGCAGACGAATACAAATGGACTATCGTCATGCTTCGAAGAGTACGCCACTATTTAGGCGATTAAACATACTGCTGGACAAAATAATAAATGTGTGATTCGGTTGTTTAATATCTTTAGAGGAAGATACATACACTTTAACAGCTCCTGACCCCTGGAGAGCCTCTGCCTGAGACATGACTGCTTTCCATCATCTGCGGTCCCTTGCACAGGATTGTATTATAAAGACCAAGTTTTCTGGATTCGATTCTCCTCACCGTATTGAACCTAGGGGTCCGGATTTGAAGATCCTCTTGGCTGGAGCATTACTGTCAATTCGCTCAATTTGAAGAAGCTTATATACGCTGACTACAGCTTCTTGGACTACATCCAGATCATGGTAGGGCTCATAGTGTTCGCGGTTGAATCTTCTCCTCCATCTTCTTGTTCTTCCTCGCATATACGACCTTTTATCCAACGGAGGATTGTTTGCTCAAGGATTGTTTGAGCCCAATATTTGCTCAGCTTTCTAACTATTGTTGTTGTAAAGAGTGATTCATTTAGAAGCATTTTTTTCAGAAGAAAAAAAAAAATATAAAAAAAATCAAGTTAATGGGAATATTTTTACTATAAAACAGAAGCACCATTCTTGTCATTTATATTTTAGAGATTTTTTCTTTTAAATACTGGTCATAGCTTCGATTAGCAGGCTCCATTTTGAAGTTACAATTTACGATGAGGCAAATAAAGCGAGTAATGTTTGCTTCCAATTTTTTGATTCTATCCAACTTATCCATGAAGACATTGCGCTTTACATAGAAAAAGTCTGGAGGTCATGGTTTCACAGGCTGTACGGCCGTCTTTTTGGTAGCAAGTGTCCTGGTGGCTGCTTATATGAGGCAGCAAATAGTGACGTTCTTGAAGAAATATGGACCAATAAAATTACCAGCCCATAAACTACTCCAAACCATTATCTTGTCTGGAAGTAATGGCAAGTCTTCAATCTCTTCAAATTGCTCTTCAGCTCAAATAAGGCAGATTTTCTTAGGATTCATTAAGTCAGAAAGGTGCCCAAAGTCTGAAATAGCGACGATTAGGTTCATCGGACCCACTTGAACTGACTGACCTCTACATAAGCACTTAGCCCTGCGTTCTCAGGCTTGAAGCAGGGAAACTGCCTACGAGAGAGGCGAACTTGAGATGGAACTCCCTAGATACTTACAAAACTGCAAAACAATTATGCCCAACTTTTGACAAAGCAAGGACCGAGAGAATTATTCGCAAGGTGGGAATACTCACGGGTCAGAACACTCTGCGGTATCACCTAAAGAAACTGCGTCGAACGGAAGTAGAACTCTGCAGAGGATGCGGCGATGAGGATGTTATAGAGGAGACTACCCACTTCTTCTGCCAGTGTCTTGGACTCCTACATTCCAGGTACAAACTCCTCGGCCTTCGTTAGACCAGTTATGTAGCCCATAAGTTGCTGTAAGTGCATGAAACACATTCCTTGTAGAACCCCGATATTCTTAATACAGCAGAATCATTTTTAGACGCTTCCCTAGACTAAGTTTTTCTACGATAAAATGTCAAGAAATACTAAACAAAAATACCGTAACAGACTTAAACGACTCATGCATCAGCTGTCAGAAAATCCATAGAATACAAAAATATCTCTAAACGAATCACACTTTAGTTAACGTCTTTTATTGAACATTGCACAACTAAGCCTGTTAAAACGAATATTTATTGTTTTGTAAGCTACACTCTGCTTATCTTTAGTCCAAGAATGCCTACTTGTGTATCCTCAATCCTCATACAATTTCATTAATAAACTTAGTACATGACCAAACAAATCAGCACATTTCGTCATGTGAAATGTCGACATTCGCCTCAGTAACCTATATTCTCACGCCTCCCATCCTTTCCCTTCAGTATCCAGTTATAGAAAGATTAAGCTTAGAAAGAAAAACCCGCCTAATGCGTGAATTTCCACAAAATAGAATAATAATCAAAAGAAAACCGGCTGCACTCTCTCAGCCGCAGCAATGCGTCATACCGCTCAGTCAATGAACCCCACTTGAACAAGCAACAGAAAAACAAAAACAAACAAAAAAACCATTTAAACTTTTAAGGGGTGATTATAGCATACACCACTTATAACAGCACACCATCAGTGTAAACAAAAACGCACCGCACAACACTACCGGTGTAGCAACTTGTGGAAATTAGGTGAACCTCTATCGGGCAGCCCCATCTAACATCCCCACTTTGGTGCAGTACCACTTAACTGGTCAAATCCCACTCCAGCGCGCAGCGCGCAATTACCAGCAAAAGGCTTTAAAAACCCAAAACCTAACGGCGACTTAAAGAGATCTTTAGTCTGTTCCACCGGACAGTGATAGTAGTTGACTGCACGGCGTCGTGTGCCATTCAACAGAAAAAAAAACAAATTTAGATACAGAAAATTATTTCTACTTTCAATCGATCGCAATGAATTCGCCTCGTGCCATTGGATTACTATTGATCGGGTTGTTTGTGATCGACAGTGTAAGTGGTTTCCCCGATGGAGCACCAGCGGATACATGTGTCAAGAAACGTGCCAACCAGCCAAATCACGGCCAGGCTAGGTCTCAATCGCTGAACACGAATCCCTTCGAGGTGGTGGCCAGTTCAGAGACCTACAATCCGGGACAACAAATCACAGGTATGTTGTACAGCTGCGTTTCGCTGACACTCGCCGCTAAGGACATGATGAATCTTTGCAGTTGTAATCTACCCTTACGACAATCGTAATGTATTCCGAGGATTCTTCATCCAGGCTCGTGATGTTGTGACCAACGAATGGATCGGTCAGTGGGAACAAAGTGAGAACACCAAAACCATTCCAGAGTGCTCGGCCATAACTCACTCGGACAATAGGGATAAATTGGGAGCCAAGCTGATTTGGAGAGCGCCACAGCACAAAAAAGGACGCGTATACTTCACGTAAGTGCAAAACAGTGTTCAATTGGTCAAGTGCGTTCGCATTCCTCTCGCAATTTCCTTTCGCTTCACATCCTCCAAGCAAAGGGGGGCAATCAATTAAAATAATTATTTTCAACTCTTACGTGGGGTGCGGCTCCAGACGTTCAGGCAGGAGTTTCGTCATCGTTACGCATGTGTTGAAATTCAGGGCGTGTGAATAGTTTTTTTTTTCTCGGTTTTTTGTTTCGAATTGGTCTCTTGAGGATCAAAGGTTGTTTGGAAAATTTTATGGCGTGCATATGGGGAAGACGTTAGCTCTCATGCCACGTGCCTTAAATGGGTCACACGAGCCTGCAACAGGGCTTGAATATTTAAACTTTCAATTTTTGTGTTCTTATAGTACTTTTTCTTGAGGCAGTGCTTGAGGTAGTGTTTTTCATTTTGCTTTTAAAGCCGCACTATATGCGACAATATAAAATATTCAATTTGTATGATAAGGATACGTGTGCGAGAAAGTTTTTCGGTTTTCTTCTGTTTGAATGGGATATTTAAGGATTTTTTTTTCACCAAAACAAGAATAATGAGAGAAGTTTTGAAACTCACGCGTTGGAGGAGGATATTTGGATTTGTTTGTGTAAATTTAATTAGGTCGTTTTACTGATGGTTAGCCTAAGTGAGAAGGTTGGTCGACATGAATCTATGCATCGGTTCGTCAAATGATTTGAAAACTCTACTCAATGGAAAAGAAGTGTTAATATATAGCATCCTTACGAAATTCGTGTTTCTCAAAAGTTTATGACGAAAGGACTATACCAAGAAGTATGTGAATGTTGAAGGATGTTGGACTGAAATCGTTGCCGAGGTACTCTTGAGGCTTGCACAGAATGCATACAGTTGGCTGTGACATAAAGTCCTGAAGCTCCCGATTCCTGAAGAGTTTCTCTCATCATTTGGTTATGTTTGCTTGTATAGCGTAGCAGTAGGTTTCATATTGCACCCGAACCTTAAAGAGTTCTTGCCTACGATGTGGTTACCTTCTACTCTCTGCAGTATTCTCGGGGTACGTTACTTTCATTTGGAAATATCAAAATTTTTGTCAGCTGGTTTCTGTAGAAAAGGTTCTAATTTTGTCGTCTGAAGGCTGTCATTCGGAGCTCGTCTTGGTTTCAACGATGTTATCCATTCGTTCTATGTGGTCGAGTTAAAGTAGTCAGAGTATTGTGTCTTTTTTGACCATATCCACATCTTGGTACCTCATCCATTCGCTCTACGCGCATATGTGTCCTTATATCCAACAAAGTATATTCATATGTCTCCATCTCTTTTGCTTATCGTCCTGCACTTGCCGTCATTGAGCAGACTTAGGAAGAAGAAGCATTTATTTGGCTCATTCATTTAGCCATTTTGAATTCAGTTATTTTGCCAAGCCAAATTACTACCGGTTTGCTAAGTTTAGTCTTTAAAGGATCTTCATAAAGCGATCATTTGTTGAAGTAGGCAAGCTCCTATACCATCTCAAAGTTGTAGTTATGAACAGTAAAGTTCTGCCCAAGGTTTTGGTTAGATAATTTTTTCTTTGTTTGTCACAACTGGGATTAGGAAAGCTTTAATAAATTAGCTCAAGTGGTATCAACAGAGACAACAGACTCGAAAGTAGTCCTAAACTATCCCAAAATGTGACTGCCTATTATGACATTTTTCCAAATTATATGGGGCTGCCTTAACAGATTCATTCAGTCAACGGACTTTCAACAATGTACCACAGAGGGGCAGTTGGAGAGAATCTGTAAATTGTCTCCAAATAATTGACATCTGTTTGCTTCAGTATCCTTACCCATTAATGTCCAGTTCATTCTTCATCAAACTAGAGATTTCATTGTTGTGGTCTGGAGAAACCCAGTCATCGGGGGAAGCATTTGCCACTATGGCGGTTTGGGGCATCTATGGAGGTATAAGCTTCGCCAGTTGCTTTCGATTGCAATAGCTGGACGTCAAACTGTCTTATAGTACTTCGCAGATTCGACACAACTGCATATTAGAATTTGTAACTTGACTTTAATCAAGTTGTGCTCCGGGTCAATGTAATATCCTGGCTGACTGCCTCCGGTCGATCCCACCACTTCGGATCAAAGCGTCGCCGGGCCCACCTGATACATTGTTTGTACTAGTTATCAGTTATCAGTTGGAAGTAGTAAAAGTAACAAGACAGATGGTGAACAATTTACATATGTTTGCCATTTGACAAGCAGTCAATGACTGAAGAAATATTTGAAGTCAACCCGAAATACTGTTTCTGTAACGAAATAATCTGTAAATATGTTTCCACAAAAGGTCTGTTCCCTAACTTTCTGCACTAAAATTCGCAGGTTGTCTAATTTCTATGAGTGGGGGTAAAATACTCTCAGAGAAAGACAAATCTGCAAAAAAGTAAGGGAACGGGTTAAACAAAAAAGCTGTCCACTCTCCCGTGAGCTCTCTCTCTTCTGTGAAACACTACGAAAATTTGACGTACGGGAACAGAAATTTGCTACTTTTCGTAGTTTTAGTCAGTATGGGAACAGACCTAAAGCTTCAATTGAATTCTCTATGAATTGCTTGGTTTCCTATTTTGCAAGTTGACTATCGACAGCTACCTGTAAACTATGTTTTTGGAACTAATCTCCGATAGTGATCAAGGCAATTGCGAATGACTTTCAAAAAGCGAGAGTCGGATGTAAAAGTACAAAGCTCAGTCTCTGTGAGCTACTCCCAAAACTATGTCTTCTCGCGAGTTTGCTCTCGAGAGCTAGTTAAGATCTCTTAACAATATCATTCTCATTCATGAGCACGCGCCCTAATACTTGTTGCAAAAGGCGGTTAAAGGGAGTGATACATAGTACAGCCTTAAGTCTGGGCATGGACTGCCCTGTCCATGCTTTTGCAGCAACTGTCATAGCACAAGGTGGCGCAAAATTAATCATCCAATTTCACTTTTGAGTTACTCTTTTACCGATTATTGGTCAAAAAACGACAAAATTATTCTACGCTCTTGCTTACCGAGTTTATCACTCCAACTGCAGCTAATTCGCAAATGTCAAATATGATTGACGTACGACGCCATTAGCAAAAATTATAACATCTTCCGTTAGGGTGATTGATTTTGCGCCACCTTGTAGACAAAACTTGTTTTTTGTTTCACTTTCTTATGCTCTCTACTCTCTTACTTAACAGCGTGGGTTTCATTAGAAGAGTGGTGAAAAGTGTTGAAAGTCCGGTGATATTAGCTTTGGATTTTCATTCTGCATGGGTAGGGTCCAAATTGATGTAAGAATATTGTAGGTAATTTTTGCACTCGTTTGTGATTCACAGTATTTTTTCACCTTTATGCCGAAACATACTTTGCTAAAACATAAGAGCTTTTTAGAGCAAATTATTATTTTTTTTTGAATGAAAACTGAATGCATGTGGTCCCTTCAAGTGCACTTTTTGGATGAGACTTCAAAGTCAGGGTTTAGAAAAAACCTCACAAGTGACTGTGACTTCCTGGCTTAAACTTTTCTGTATCTAAAAAGGGCCAAAAATCGACGAAGATTTCGCTATTGGACATAATGTGACATAGTGTTAAATTTCGGCTTACAGAATAGTTAGACATTTGCACTTGGAACAGAAGTATCTAAATAAATAACCATGCTTTAGCTGAAACAAATATAACTAGCCTCAAGGCAATCGCATAAAACTTTCTCGAAAGCAAACAATTCCATGATTTTTCTGCGAAGTCGAAAAACATCAACTATTCGTACCTTTGCCTCATAATAATAGTTTTTAATGGAATAAAAGCAGTAAAATAACGTCCACCAACTGTTTACCAACACAAACAAATTCAAATTAAAAAGTTGTTCAGATACATATTTCAAGAGTTGAAAACTTTTTTGTCCAGAGCGTGACCTTGCTCCAATCTGTGTCTCTTTTGTTTACTCCACAGACTGTAGGTATCTGTAACGTAACATCTAACTGAAGGTCACGGTGTAGCATGCATTTAAAAATAATTTTCAGGTGTGTACCTACGAGTATATGTAGATTGTTCTACCGTCTAATTAAATTTAAATGCACATTCCTTGGACAACAACGAGTAAGAGGAAACTTCGAGAACATTTTATGTTTTTTTTGAAAGTCTCGTCAACACAGCCATTACATAATCTGGTCTGCAATAATCCACACTTGGTATGAACGAAATTTCCTTTTTCTATTAACCCACACAACACTTTTAAGTGAGTTTCAGATTTCAGGCAAAAATAAAATCTGCTTTTTGTGCAAAACCAAAGCGACACGACCAGAATTTGTGTCATTCGCTTCTCCGAACATGTCCACATAGCGAGAGACACTGCTGTCTCTAGCAGCACCCACTGCCACTTTTGGTACTCGATTTCATTCATGAGAGTATGCCACACATTCATCTGAGTACGTGTCCAAATCCGAAACAAGTCCAAGTAATACACAAGAAGAAAAAGTATCTTTAAGATCGCGTCGAAGCTATTGCGCAACCCATAGAGCGAGAGCATTTTTTTTTATTTCTTGATTTTTATGTCAAATAAATCTCATTCCATTCAGCTAGGGATTTGAGAAATTGTGCGCCGGCGCAATTGCAATCGAAACCAAATCCATTTGTGCGTTAACTGATTTAGCCATTATGGTCAAACACACAGATACTATATACATAGTGGTAATTGCAAAATGAATTCATATGGAATTTGTGTATCTTTTTGTATTTCAAGCTGGACGATGAGATTGGTAACATGAATAAGTTGGCTCTTGGGTAAATTGATTAATTGGTTTCGTTTCGGCTGATGGTGCAGGTTACTATTGCGCGGGGTCTTAAGAGGACTTTAGTATTTTTTTCGTGTTATTGCATAGGAAATTAGATACTCTTTAGTAAAGGTTCCATCATTAGTTCCTCTTTAATGAGTCAAGCGTGCTGTGAGGTTTATGGAAGTCAGCGCATGGCGGCAGCGCAAATGAGGGTGTTTCGCAATCTAACGAGGCATTAAATTCAAGTTTTGTATCAATTAAAAGAAATAATTATGAGTGTGCGGTAAATTACTGTAAAATGGAAGAAATTATTGTACAATTGTCATAATAGAGTTGGTATTATGGACGAGTGTTGGATGGAAAAAAAGAAACAATTTTGTGGCTTAACAATGCTGAACTGTGGCCGGAATGGTATTATGTTACTAATGAGCAAAAAGTGTTATGACCGCAGAAATGACCGCTGTAATTAATAGCCGTACATAAATATGTATTATTAAAGGGTTTTCCAATAAGAACTTGACAACTTTTTTGTTAAATAAAACGAAAACCATTTGAGATATTTCAAAAACTTTAATATCGGCTTGAAGTACAATCAAAACATTTATGAATGGAACTCGACATCGTTCATATGGCCATCGCGGGCACGTTTGCAGCGGTCGATTCGTTGGACCCGTTCTTCCAATTCGGGCCAAAAATATTTGGTAATCATGGCGCGATAACGCTGACCATTCACAGTAACGTGACGATCGTTATCATCAACGAAAGATATGGCCCAATAACGCCGCTGCCATTAATGCTGGCGTGTGATTCATGAAGCACATGTGGATTTTCACCAGGCCAATAACGCATATTTAGCTTATTGACGAACCCATTGAGCCAAAAATGGAAAACCCTTTACAAACGAATGCGAAAATATAATGCAACTCTCCGTAGTCGATTTGGAGACTACTACTACGGTTTGGAACTACACCATCTCATTTCTATCTGTTCTACTGTCTTCCAAGTCATAACCCCTTCTCCTCATGGTATTCAATCAACAGTATCAGGGCACCTCTGTGTGATGCCAGGAGAAGTATTACCAAATGTATACACAAATTGTCTAACCTCAGATGGGCTAATGTGGATGGACTTAGGATATCCAGAGCCTTATAAAGATTAGGCAAAATCATCAAGTTAGGGAGAACACAAATTAGGACTATGATCGGGATCCTTTCCGGACATTGTCTTCTGAGGAGCCACGCTCGTATATTAGGACTACCAGAATCAGATATTTGTAACTATTGCCATGATCTACACGCCTCTAATCACTAAAAGGGATCGCGGTGGGCCCATTATGGTCCCATTCTTAACCTAACCTAACCCAATCTATGGCACTACATTAAGTCAGATAACGAGCACTAGGCAAACGCCTTTTTATTTCCCTTGAGGAGAACTCAAGTGAGAATATTCAAGGACTAATGACATTCCAGAGGTCGGATTTAGAGACCAACCAACACACACCATCATCCAGATCGCATAAGGACTGATATTATAGCAGCACAATCCTGCTAAGGACCAACGTTCCCTAGTTAGCTGATGACCTTAATTCTGGACAAGATGCAATCTACAGCAGAATTCATTCCGTTTTAGAGGTACCAGAATGTCCGTCCGTCTGTCCACTGTATTTGAACCTTAAACTATCGATTAAATTTTGTAAAGATCAAGTGTAAAGATTTTTAGGTGTCCTTCCACTGACACGCCCACTTTTCGAAAAAAAAACTTCCTATTTTTCAGTATTTTAACACGAAACTCGAAAAAATTCTGATTCTGTGAATCTAAGTAGGTATATTTATGCACTTTAAAAATTTTCTATACAATATGTATATGTGTATGTCACGCCCACATTTTAAGGCGGTCTTTATTGAAAAACTGTTATTCTTCGATTTCGCTCTAATCATATCAATTGTTGAGAACAATGTTCAGTAAATATTTAAAAATTTTACAATCCACTCAACACCACGCCCATTTTTTGAGAAAAATAATCGCGTTCTGGAAAAAAACCTTTTACACTGGTATTTTTGTGGAAGAAAGAGATTATATGAATGATTGATCATTTTTTCTAAAAACTATTTTAAGTTCTTTATTTAAATATTTTGTTTATTTTGCCTATTTACAGTGGCACCGTGCTTCAGGAATATGGAAAATTCTGGAGTGAAATCGTTGGAAAAGTTCAATCCGAAGCAAGGCACTAAAAACGCTGAGAGTAAAATAAAATTCATTGTTTCATTTTAAGTTTTATTTTTTTTTCATTTGTATTATTGTTAATAAAAAAGAGGAGAAACATTTATTTCAGTGTATGAGTACGTATATCCTTCAAAGCTTAAAGCTATTATTCAATTTTCTTGCAAAATTGAAATACGACACCTTAATTATGTGTTAGCCTGTGGTGAGTGCGAATGTGTCTATAGATGTATTATGACACCCACTGTACACGTATTCGCTTAATTAACATTCCGTAGATTTGCCTATCTATCAACGCCATTAATTATCCAACAAATCAAATTACTGCATGTCTTTAGCAAATATTTATCCACAATCGTCATACATACAAACTTATAATCCATCATAGGACGTAGATATTTTGCATAACGAATTCGGATACAATTGAGGTGGTATCCCCGCCTCTCGATACACAACCAAACAACCAGACAACCTGACACTGATAATTTAATTTGTTTGTGTGTAAAATGAATCTTTGTCAAAAGCATTTCGCTGTAATCAACAAATCACCAACGAAGCGATTAAACAATTGCAAACTATACAATGAGGACGATAAGGATATCAGGGAAAACAACTTGTGGGCGGAAGCAGAAGAACTTGATTTATCCTTTTGATGAAATTCAGTTCAAAATGTGCCTGCAATTGACACGCTGTGGCGGGGATGATTTTTTTTGAATAGTAATTATGTCAACGTGCCTGAATCTGTAACCCATTGATGGTAAGGACAATTGGATACCTGTTGGGAAGCCGCTCATTCTGCAAATCTCATATGAATCCACCATTAAATATATCCTTTGGCATTGAACGTCAAGGCAAATAAGACGTAATATTCGAAACGTAATCCCAAAAGAAAATCCTCATGCTACAGCGCACATCCTTCACCAACAGATTGTTTTTTTTTTTTCTTCTTTTTTGTATTAAATATTTGGTATTTCCTTTTATGTTTTGTTGCTCTGCCGTTCCCAGGTAATTTTAGTAAGTAAAACCAATCCGCTGTAGTTGTGTATACCCAAAGGACTCTCTCGTACTATGGTTCTTGGTGAATATATAGTACATATTTACATATAACACACGTTTCATGTATCAAAGGGAACAAAGAAAGAAACAACAACAAAGTTCTGACTTTTATATGTAAACAGAATCTCATCCTTAGAGGATTCCGCAAGGCCGAATTGTGGTGGGCAATGGAAATTTTGTAATTGAATCGATTCGATACGATACGATGCGATGCGAGAACAGTTCCCGGGAGATGGAGTGTTGCTTTGATTAAACTGCGGATAGTTTTGGTTACGATTATTGCAAACGATGAAGTTTGATTTGATTGCTTTTCATCAAAAGTAATTAATTTGTGAAAAGATATCGAGTCATAACTTTGAAGAAATATTTGTAAAAATTAAGTAGTAGGCCAGGACCAGCAGGACATCATCTTGTTATATCGGTATTGGACCAATCATTGTACATAGCAGACACACGATAAAATCTACGTAAAATTCCCAAAAAAAAACAAGCATTTTTCTTCTGTTGTTGTCAACAGCTGTCAAACCATAACCGCTAGCATCACAAGAGAAGTTGAATGTGAGGGTTGTATGGGCACCCTCCAATTTTTCCACGGTCCGGTTGGAACTATATAAGACAGTTGTCTCTCACGTGTTTATGGAGTTGAACTGCTGTTACCGCCCACATCACACGGAGGCCCAGGAGATGAAGGGTAGTAGAATTTTAACAGCCTGATTCCGGACTAAATTTTGTCGCATCATTATTGTTATACTATCACAGACTATTCATCTGGGGAAGAAGAGAAAACCTTCTACAACCAGTTGAGAGCTTGGGAGCTAATGTAACTCCCAACGGCTATATTGCCATAATGAAGGGAGACCTGACTGTCAAGATAGGCAGTGACAACCAAGAGATTACACATGTAATGGAGAGACACTGCTTAGGCCACTGCAAAGACAAGGCGCCATGTTTGTGCATGATGTCTGCTATATAGACAGCTGAAACACAGCTGATAAGCGAGCAACCACCAACCATATGAACCATTTCATCATTAGTCGTGGTTTGAAAAGTATATAGTCTCCAAGCTGACTGAAAAGGACGAGGAACAAGGCAAAGGACCCTGGCCCACTCTCTTTTGGCTTTAGCTTCGGTTGAATAGATTTGGAATAAGACTCTGTATATTTTCCATGTACCTCATCAAAAATCATAATGACATCCATCAGAGAATCCATGTCAATCTATATGAAGGAAAGAAAGCTACTAAAAGCCACATGATGTTTTATAAATCCATTGACATTTTTTTTTAGCTCGCATTGGGTACAAGATCATCATCCTAAGATAGCCACTGTTAATTTATGCGGTGCTATAGTTTCAATGTCCAACGATTCATGTATGGCCTAACAAAGACCGACGAAGTGATCTCAAAAACTCTCACATGATAGGGAAACCAGTAGCAACTCACTGATCATCACCATACATGACCGTTTTATAGAGAGCTTGTCTTTCCGAGGATATCTGGAGAGGGAGGATCAGGCTAGAGTCCCTATGAAGATGAGAGAAGCTGTGTGACAGTATAATCGTTTATAGAGTCACCAGAGGGCTTGCACATAAGTAGCCACAGGTCCACCCAACAACCAATAGAAGGCTTGAACGGTTCTGGGTAAGCAGATGAGCTATGGCTTTGAAAGGAGTAGGTATTCGCAAGCAATATGTCGCACTGAGGTGGCCGTGAAATAATGTGCCTGAATTCCCCAATTAAAAATGAGATTATTACCATGATCAAAGCACAACAAGGCGGTATGACTTGAGAACATATTCGCAGAGCTGCCGAGTTAAGAAAGCCTTAGAAACCGAATTTAGGTGCAGTGCTGCTGTGACTAAAAGGGCAGCTGGAATTATTCTAGAGCTATTCGAAGTAGACCTCAAAAATACTAGTGCCTTCCTATACTTATGTGTATGTCGTAAAACATCAACATCCTGGGCTGCGTCATTGAGTGGCAATGCATTGGTCTAGTCGAACCCTCTCACTTAGTAGCAGGATGCGTTGTTGTCCAAGAAGCTAGTTGAGATGAAACAACAGCAACAGGAGAAGAGTTTGACAAAGACAAAAACCGCAGACTATGACCTGTAGGTCCTAGGACACACAAGAGGATACAGGTTCTTCGGTCAGACTCACATATGTAAGTGTTAAGATAGATCAGCAGTTGAAAACAGGGAAACTTCTTGTGTACGTTACCCAAGCACACATGGATTTCGCTGATCTATCTGGTAACTACTTCTTGATTTTTCTTTTTAATCTGGATATACCAAAGGGAATATGAATACCCTTAACAGGGCACAGACGTTAGTTAATTTGAAAGAATGGAGAAGGGGTTGGAGACAGTTGGTGAAAACTCCGGTGATCAATATTTATTTGCCAAAGGTGGTATCCAATCTGACTGAGGAGAGAGTTGTGTGTGATTTTTGCATTCGTCCATAATTCACAGTTTCTTTTTCGGGTTCATGTTCAAATACACTAAGTGCTTCACTGCGAAAATTGAACAGATACGGTCTATGACGGAATATACTGCCACTACATCCTGACCACCCTCCTGTTGGGTATCTTGTGAGCTCTTGAAGAGTCTAATATTTTCCAAGTCAGTGTACGGCTACACAATTATTGTTTTAGCATTACTCCTGATAGTCGCAGTGCAGAACTGTTGCCAATCCAGCAAGTACATTAAAATCACTGTATACAGTAGAGTTTCATTGTCTATATGCCAGCACAGTATGTGGGATAGAAGTGTACATTTATCGAATGACAATCAATACGACACATTATCCTCAAGTAGTCCACACACTACCACTCTTCACACGCAAACACAGTTAAGAACCCACAAACACCAATGAGCACTTAAGCTTTGAAAATAAAATCTATGTTTTGGACTGGCCATAACAATACTTAAAGCGAAAATGCGTCCTTATCCAGGATAATTAAAAGGTTGAATGTCAATGGCTGTAAATGATAGCCTTTGACCGTCTACCCCAATGGCTAATGCTAGTGATTACATCCTCCTGAAATGGTGAGAAAATATTTTTCCATTTTTGTGGTTATCCTTTCATATCGCTGTTTGTCCGACAAAAGGATTATAAGAGGCTAATGTGAAGGGAATATAAGTGGGTAATTTGACTAGAAATCAAAATTGGATTCATGGCGTGTAATCGGGCACGCTGCTTCCTGTTGTGAAGACCAAGTTTTCTGGCATCCGCGTCAGCTCAATCTTTGTACCGGAGGTTCGGTCTTCTTCTCCGTCTCAAACCTGGAGGCTGGGATTTGAAGATGCATTGTTGTCCATTCGCTCGATGTGGCACTCTTTTAAGTTGTCTGTAATATAATTTACAAGACGCATCTGTCTACAAGCCTTTGGAGACCATATTCACCAATAAAAACATTTAATGAAACTCCCCCCATTTCAGCCATCGATTGCATCATCAATGATGATTAAAATGTCTGCCAAAAATGAACGGCCCCCCATCAGGGGGCCAATTGATAGATGTATTTACTCTTCGTTTAAAGTAAGAGCGGACAAATCGAATCAATTTGAAGCTTTAAACGTGATCTCACGAGAAAAATGTCAAGGACCATACAATCAAATATCGAATTGCCGTCGAAGGACATTTTATTTGGTTGCCGGCAAAACGCCACTCCATGGGTGGTAATGGGAGACAGGACATACCTACTCTTTGCTCCCCCTCTGAGAACATCTATTACGCCATCCTCTCTAATATCAGCTCAAGACAAATTGGTTTCCTCTGTCTGATTCGATTTCTGTGGCAAATCCTCTTGAACATCTCTCTCTAATGTAATGTTGCAAGCCGATGTATCTTACAGATTATCTCGGTCGAGATAGGACATTCTATTCGTGCCACCCACCGCTGCTGTGCCTACTATTCACTTAATCTCTAGGGATTGTGATGTGTTTTTTTTTTCTATAATTTATTTGGGTGTGGTGAGCTGTGTTAATCGTGTTCATATGTGCGGATGTAGTCAGTTTTGGGGATATCTACACCCAGGTACCTACTGACGACGCGCCTGTATATTTTCTGACAACATCCTTTAGAGATGCCTACTTCAGCTGAAGATAAAAGTCACTTCATGGCCATAGGCAGGTTAGGTTAGATACATGTATCCAGGTTATTCTATACTTCCTGCATCACTAGGGTGAGTGGTGATGGTGATATGTTATAGGTATCGAATCTAATGAGATGTGGCCATAATGAGAATACATCATGCGAAGAAGCAGTGATTACAATCTAAGAGTACTCCATTTCTTGCTTTCCTTCTCATCCTATCTGGGTGCATGTGGTGAAGGACTTTCGTTAGGAAGGAAAGCATTTCCAACGGAACAGCAAGATGGATCAATTTACGCCACAGCGTGTGCCTGCACACGCCAACACTCTTCCTTAGAATGTAGCTTTCATATAAATAGCGCTTCCTCTGATGTTGTTGTTGCTGTACTGCTTGATTGAGACAAATGATTATGGTTACGGATAAAGGTGAAGGGGCTCAAAGATGGCTTTGTACTTTATTTTTTTTTTGGTTCCTTTGCATCCTTTTCGTGTCTTAATTATCAAGGCGAAGGAAAAAAAATGGTGGAAACGCAAATTAAGATTTATTAAAGGGATTTTGTGTAATCAAAGTTCGAAAAAATACTGCGCAGTGCTAGATTTATTGGGGTCGGTCCAGATTTTGTAGCATGGCAAAACCCTGACCCAGTCTCTTCTGGCTTTGGCTTCGGTGGAATAGAGTTGGAATCATAAAAATCAAAATTTATAATGACATCCATCAGAGAATCCTTGTCAATTTGTATGAAGGAGAGAAAGCTACTAAAAGACACATGATCTTTCATAGATCCTTTAACATTTTTACATCTCGCATCCATCTTTCTTCCTACCTTTGGAATAGCATAGAAAGGTTGGGCATTCGCTGTTGGAGATTCAACATGCCTATCAGAGCGGAAAACCCTTTGAGACAGCCCTGCAAAATCAAGGCCCAGCTAGTGAAAGGCTTATTTCGGGGGAGGAGCAGCATGAAGGAAATATTTTGCTATAGCCTTGAGCCGTATTATCCCTAGTGATATGTACATAGAAGAGTCATTACCATTACTTACCATTTTTTTGAGGAAGGACAACGATAAAGGCACTCAAAACATCAAGTTGGTAAGGCTTGATGGCTTACCAGCGGAGCTCTGAAGATCATCGCCAATTAGCAGCAAGGTGCCGTTTTGAAACCACAACTCAAGTGACTTATTTGTCAGAAGTTTCTTATTTCAGCCTGTGGAATTTAAGAATACTAGAATCTGATTAATATTCTTGTCTGAGACATCCTCAAGGGAATAAAAAGTGGTTCTCCTAGAGTGCGAAGTCTTGTCCCGCCTTAAGCCGCGCAGTCGCAAATGAAGTGCATTATTGCAGGTGCGACAGTGTGCATTGTACGGGATGCCCAGTCTGGCCGCATGTAGTCCAATGGGCCAGTGTCTGGTCACGATTGCTGTTATGATTGCTTTACGCGTTCTGTTTAATAAGTCGTTAGTCTTGGATGTGGAGCAGTTCAATAACCTAATCCATCTAAGATTAGCTTTTTTTAAGAGGATTGAGGAAATGTTTACCTTGATTACCTCAAGAGGGATAGAGATTTGCTCCGCAAGTGAGCAATGGAGAGCTGAACCTTGCCTGGCCAGTTCATCGGCTTGCTCGTTCCCATGAACGTTGCGATGCCCTGTAACCCATATAAGAGTTATCATGGAATAGTGTCCAAGCGAGGCTAGCTCTTCTCGTCATTCTAGAACTAGTTTGGATGTGATGGTAACCGAATCAACGGCTTTAATAGCAGCTTGGCTGTAAATGAAAATGCCGATATTTTGTCTCAGTAGGATATTGTTGTGTTGTTTAATTTCACGGCATTCTTCACGGATAGCTAGTACTTCCGCCTGAAAAGTTTTGGAAGTATCCGTAAGTCTATAGGACTTTGAGGTGTTTAAGGATTCCGAAAACACACCGAGGATTTCACAGTCTATTTTGGTACCGTTGGTGAATACAGTGAGGTCAAAATCCTTAATTACCTGTCCGTCTAGCCATTCCATTCTTGTGGGAAGTTGTACTTTAAACCTCTTTATGAAGTTTGTTTTGGGGATGATATAGTCCGTAGGGGCCTTGCGAGTTCTCTTGGTAGAGAATCTAAGATGCTGCTGTGTCCATAAGGTTTTGCTGTCCAGCACTTAGACTCTCTGAGTCTGACCACGCTATATAGAGTAATGTTAGTAATAAGTAGATCGGTGAGCAGGAGATGTAGGATGACTGCAAGATCATCTGTCGGAGTCATACTCAGAGCTCCTGTAGCACCTATACATGCTGTCCTTTGAACCCTGCTTAATTTGTTGATGTTGTACGTTTTCTTAAGGGCTGGCCAACATAATATCGGACGATCTACGGCCGTGTACATCCAGAGGGTCAATTTTGGTCACAGAACCCAAAGGTTCTATTGCAGGCCTAGAAGGCAATATATGCCTTCTTTATTCGCTGGTCTATGTTGAGTTTCCAGCCAAGTATTCTTCTTACTTGTGGTGAGAGATTGGAAAGTTAAGAGCATGAGCGTAAGGGAAAGGTATCCGCCTGCTATAGCTAAAACACATTAATCCTGTAATAAGTCCAGACCTGAAGGGTTTCCGCTTCCGGTCCTCCTATGAATACAACATAAACACCCAGCGGATTATCATTGAGCTGTGCATTAAGTGCAGATCACCACTTCATCTGTTAATCACCAATTGTGAAAAGGCCTTTGAGTGAGTAAGTTATTCTTTTAAGCTTTAAAGATACCCTTCTCATTCTGAGGACTCAAAACAAGTATTTAAACGTACTGTGACGAAAGTTTGTACAGCTAAAACTACCCCCCTTTTTACTACTTTTGTATTATTTTTGTTCACAATTTCGCACCAGTTTCTGTTAAGCTTCTGCTCTGCTATTTTATTTTTCAATTCCAATTAAATTTGAGAACTTTAACACTAAAAACAATTGCACACTCGCTTTCAGTCAGAGCCCAACTTTAAAATAAAAAAAAAGTTTTCCGGCTCTTCACCTTCCTTAAGGCGAAAACTTAATTATTGATATTAAAGAGAATGCCAAATGAATCCTTTTTTTCATTTCCTTTTTCTTCAATCAAATGACCCAACCCCTGAGAAGAAAAAAAAAATTATTTAAAACTTATTGCTCTGAACTTCGAAATCAAACACTTAAATTGGAATCCTTCTCGGAAGAGCATCGCCTTCTAAATAAGTTCCTTTTGGGTGAAAGTTCTACCCTCTCCACCCAACTCCAAATCAAATAACACAATTATTGTGAAGGAAAATTCCAAGCAATCATTGGCAGAGAGTAAGTTAACCTCTTGCTTAACCTGACTTTGGCGATAGCAATCGTCCCCCCCGCGTGCCGTTCAAATGAACACCACCCAACAATCAACCCTTCGGCACACACATTCCTGTGTATACAATCTGCTGTCGTGTCACAGAAGAATTATCCATGATAATAATTTTCTTACCTGAAATGTAAACGCCAAGTATGGCAGGACATACTTGTAGGGTTTGATCCCATTCCAATTCGCGAATGGCCATTCTCACGTGACCCCAGTCGGTCGGTCTGTCGTGGTTTGTGTTTGGCTTTAGTTGCAGTGCATTTCAAGCTAACAACACCTTTATGGGATCTGCCGAGGATTGTACAGAGGAATACGTGCACAGGACTTGGTTATCTCCCGGCAGATGGGGTGACCACAAATAAAGTATAGCTGCTGAGTTCTCCTGCTCGCCTGGTATATGAGAAGCTTTGTGAAAGCCATGAATGATGGCAGGAGTGAAGGGTTAAGCTTTTCATCCATACTGATGTGGTGGTGTCCTTTTCTAAACATTTGTCGTCTCGTCTAGTAGTGCATTCGCATTGAATGCAGTCACACACTGGAAGAAAATTTACCAGTTCAACCTCACAAAATCAAGGACGATTGATCGATTTACATATTTTATGACGGCAATCATATTAAAATTCGATGAGAGTTTCTGTTCTGTTCGGTGGGTGGGTGTCATTCGGTGAATCCAAATAAACGAGGCCAGATTGGATTTATTTTATAATTTAGTTATTGAATTTTTGCATAATCCCATGGTGTCCTTCTCTGTGTAGGCAAGTCGTGGGATCCACTGAATTAACACCTAATTTGCATCTGTTTTGCTGTTGGTATTTCGTCCTTTTCCGTTGATTAGTTTTTGTTATTTCTTTTCGAATTTTTCGGGATTTAATTGAGTTTGAACAGAGTTTAGGCTGTTCGTCAAGGACGATTATTTAGTGCTGTGTTAATTTATTTATTTTATTCTTAAAGTTTTTGTCCTATTTTGTAGAGTAATTGAGTTTATGGTTTAAGGAAAATGGCAGGACGAATATTTGCTTTTCTTTCAGACGCATGGTGTGCTGATGAAGAATTTATTTAGCCTTGGCATACAATGTTCAAAAGAAAACACTTAACTCGTTGTATCTGTAGGAGGTAGACACCACTTACCAACTTATCGGCTTAAAGATCAAATAACAATTTTCGTCAGAGATGGAGCTGCCTTACAATGAATATACCCTGAAACCAAGCACGTTGTAGAGAGGTTAAATCTGCCCACATAGCTAACTGACTAAGTCTAGTGCTTCTTTAAGATAAAACGACAACAAGGATTGAATTGCAGGGGCGAGTTCTTAAATTACGGCGTGACAAGCGCAAGCAGCAAACAAGTACATCGTCAAGGACCGTGTATGCAATCGTCAAGGACGCAGCTCCATCCAACACTTAGAGGTTTTCAAACAATGGTAGGTACTCAGGAAGGGGGTATTTACTATCTACTCACAATTCTGTGGTACGTGACTTCCTTTACAGGAACAAAATAAAGCGCGCGACTAGGTGCTAAGTTTCTCACTTTACTTAAAGAGCTCCTGAGCCTTGTAGAGTCTCTGCTTGAGACACGGTTGCCTTCCATCCTCTGCGGTCCCGGGCACACTGCTTGCAGTTGTGAATTCCAAGTTTTCTGGCATCTGCGACAACTTGGTCTTTGTACCGGAGGTTCGGTCTTCTTCTCCGTCTCGAACCTTTGGGCTAAGATTCGAAGATCCTCTTGGCTGGAGCATTGTAGTCTATTCGCTCGATGTGGCCGAGCCAATGTAGTCTGCGTATCTTGGCTTTTTCAACTACATCCACATCCTGGTACAGCTCATAGAGTTCGCGGTTGTATCTTCTCCTCCATTCGCCCTCCTCGCATTAGATCCTAATATCCGACGGAGTATTTTTCACTTTCTTACTTATCGTCCAGCACTCGGCTTCATACAGCAGGACTGGTAAGATGAGCGTTCTATAGAGTATTAATTTGGTCCGTCCAATCAGGAGTTTTAAACCGAAGTAGCAGCGTTTTGCTGGGGTTATTCTTCGTCGGATTAATATTTGTTCCGAGGTAAGTGAACTCCTTAACTACCTCGAAATTATAGTTATCAACAGTGACGTTGTGCCCAATGTTTTGCACAGATGCATTTTTGTTTGTTGATAACATATACTTCGTCTTGTCCTCATTCACTCCAAGACCAACACGTTTCGCCTGCTCATCAATAGCCGTAAACGCCTCTACAACGGCTTGCCGGGATCTTCCGATGATGTCAATACATATCATCTGCGTATCCCAGCAGTTGGACGGATTTGTGGAAGATAGTGCCACCTGCTCTGCGCATTATCTGCTCTAACACAATATTGAAGAAATCACATGACAGCGCATCTTCTTGTCTGAATCCGGTGCACATTTGGAAGAGTTGTTTCCAAGTTACACAGAGCAGAGCGTGTTTTCCAGCGTTACGCGATACATCTGGATAAGTTTTGACAGTATCCTGAATTAGGTCATCGCCTGGTAGAGCTCAAGGCGCTGTCTCAGGCCACTTTAAAGTCGATGAAAAGGTGGTGGGTTTCGACTTGAAATTCACTGGTCTTTTCCAGCATTTGTCTAAGTGTGAAGACTATGGCCAATCTGCCGGGGCCGGTAGACACACAGGTATGTGCCGATTAGTGTTTTGCAAAAAGGATTTAGACGCTCACACAATGCATTGGATGGGATCTTAGTTCAAGATATCCGCTTTGAGTGTCAGTATAAGGCTCATGCATTTGCAGTTACCCTTAAAATTTAGTCCCTCGTCCCCTTCATGGTTGAAAAATGCAAAATAGGAATAATTCAGGATTCACTCCTCATCTCCTTTGTATTTTATATTAGTTTTTGGATGACCTTAGCCATCTGGCCAAATTTATACAATCCATAATGGTGGTATGTGTCACAATGGAATAAGTGTGTCCGTATCCATCTGTAGCTTAGGTTACTCCTTCTCCCTTTGGAAACTCATGGCAACAAGTTTATATATTATTTCCTCGCTCTTTAGCTTGTATTATGATTTTTCAAGAGCAAACTCAATGCAAAACGAGTAAACACAAACAAAATCGGAATTGAGTTATCAAAACTTTTATTTGTATAAAGCTTAAATGCCAAAGGATAATTTGTGTATCACTCAACAAGAGAGATTAATTAAAACTTAGCCTTTTGCTCAGCATCGGCTTACATTGATTATAACTTGTAGCCAAATCCATCACGAGGAACGATACAAAAAAATAGGAATAAAAAAAACTCTGTCGATTGTCAAATGGCAATAAAAGTCCGAAAGTTTTTCATATGGACGATGATTAAGTTCTTCACATTTATGACGTGCACGTGGCAAAAATCAAAACTGTTGATTGATTGCCTTAGGGCGGAGAAAAGTTTTTTTTTTTTTCGGTAGGCACGCACAAAGTTTTTATTGTGTTTTGACCGCCGAAGATTAACAAATTCTGTCCAAACTTGTGGTTAATCGAATGAAAAGTTTTTTGTAAAGCTATTGGAACTTAGTTATCCTGATGTAAGATTCAAGGCATGACGTAAAGAATCCTTAGAGAACAGCACGAAATATTTTGTCGGAAAGCTCAAAAAATCTGTGTCACAGTGTCCTGTATAAGCTTCAAGACAAAAATGGTTTCAATGAAAGATACACAGACCTGACTGCTGTAATTTCAACGAACTAAGTCCCGAGTTCTATGAGTTTCTAGATCACTCTAAGTCTCACTCGTCTTGCACAGAGGAAGGCTGTCTGAGGAGTTCGAAGTCCAAAGTGGGGTTCAGTAAGGCTGCATACTTTCACCAATACTGTTTTTTTATTGGTGATTAGCGATGTGCTGAATGCGGCCATATCAACAGGAAATGGAGGAACTCGACGGGCTCTTGCCTTCTGTCTCACAGAATAATGAACCTTCACCAAATGACAGCAAATGTGGAGAGGGAAGCTGACGTCGTTGGGCTGAAAATTAACTCGCCAAAAACAAAAAGGATCAGTCTAGGACCGAACTCATCCACTCATATATGCATTGCTGGACACACGGTTGAGAGAGTAGAGAGTTTCCAATACCTTGGGGGTATTGTCTCAACCGATGGCGGAACCGAACTGGATATAGCCAGCCGAATAGGTAAAGCGTTTAGGATGCTATCCACAGTTTGGCAAAGTAATCCAATTAGCTTAAAAACCAAGCTACGACTGTTCCGTTCCAACGTTGAATCCGTGCTGCTATATGGATGTGGTACCTCGTTAGTGACCGTCACTATCACGAGGAAGCTGCAATAGGTGCCTGCTCTACATCTTAAGGATTTTCTGGCTAAGCCGTATCTCTAACGAACAGTTTTATCAGAGAATGGGCCATGAACCTATAGGCACAACCATATGACGACGAAAGTGGCAGTGGATTGGTCACACTCTCCGAAAGGGTGACAGATCTAAACGATGCAATGGAACCCGCTTACCCAGGATGGCAGAATACGCGGCGGTCCTAGGAGTACGTGGCGCAGAACAGTAGAGAAGAAAGCATGGCAACTGGGAAAGAGTTGGGGAAAGCTGAGGCGCATTTCCAGAAATCGCACACGATGGCGCGTAGGCGCCCACAAGGGGACACGGGACATAAGTAAGAAAGTAAAGTTTACCAGCTGAACGAGTCGACTATATTTGGTTGGAGACCTCGTTTAGGACCTAGAGGCTTTCACTGGTGTAGATGGGGAGATCGGCTTTCCTGTTCCGGTCTTGAATTTGTTGACCCCTAGAAATTAAAAGTTAAATTTCACTCCTAAGGTACATAGATAAATGCCGATAGATATGTAAATGTACTCAAACATGATTAATAAATAGTACTGAGAGATTCAGTGTACACATGTTTAGCCTTATGTTATAAAGTGGTAGAAGATATACCAATCGATCACTATTCCTCTTTTTTATGACATATTGCTTATCTACCCTAATTCCACTCCATATCTTATCAAAATATTTCTTTCAGTGCATGTATACGTCCCTTTCGTCCTTCTTCTGCTGCAATTGGTTCGCATACAACCCTCTCATGGAGCCGAAACATTAAAGCAATAGCACTCATTAGGATCGCACATTGCGCATGTCCTTTTGCCCCACACAACATCTCCCCTATAGAGTAACCCACATTCAACCATAATATCTCCGCATTGCTCCCCCAGCACTAGGCTCTCTCTCACTTGAATTTCTTTTTGTTGAGCAGACTAAACCTAGGCCAGTGCTAAACGCATATCTCTCAGACCGTCAGAACTCGTTCGACCACCAACTTCACGTCGTTTGTTCGCAATAACAAACCGTCGCATTTTTTTTCTCCACACATAGATACAAAATCCATATTTCGATTCAAAAAAAAAAAAAAACAAATCCACATCCTATCCGTATATTTACAGTGTAGTCGCTATTCGTACACAGTACCCAGTGCTGCTGAGTCATATTCTCGACCGTTTTCTTTTTTTTTTTGTATTTTTGGAAATTCGATACGGCGACAACGGTGCGTGTAACACAGATTTTCTTCTTTTTTTTCTATTTTATTTTTTAAAACTAAAATAAATAAAAAAAAAAATATTAATAATCAATATTTTGTGTGAAAAATTCTAACGATCGTTTGATGAAGGATTACGCATAGTGTGTGTGATTTAAAACATCCTTAATGCTAATGAAACACACACAAAATTTTAAAAAAAGTGCACTATATCCATAGCATAAAGTGTGCAAGAGTATGAGTGATAGTTTTTTTTTTTTTAAATAATTCATTCGGTGAACAAAGGAGGAAGGAAAGTCAGCAGTAAAGCAAGCTAAATCGATTCGTTTTTCTCTTCTTTTTTTTTTTGTATTTTTTGTTGTTTGTGGAACCCCCCTTAAGTTTTTGAATTTATTTTTTTTTTATTTCATAGTTTTTTCTTATAAGAAAGAGACAAGCGCATATATGAAGTTGTTTACTCGAAAAAAAGAAAAGAAAATTAAAACAAACAAAGAAAACGTGTACAAAGTGCGATCTATTTTTTTTTTTTTTTCGTTTAAATTTTTAATTTAAATTTTATTTTTAAATGTTAAATCGATATTTATTTTTAAAAATTTAACCACCAGGTGAGAAATTATGTGAAATAACGGTGAAAAATCGAAGCGAAGAATCAAGAGAGGACACCGTTACACTTTGCTGATTCAGCGTGAATTTTTTTTCTTCTTCAAAAAAGGATTAGCATTACGAGGGTAAGTTGTCTTGTTCGCACTGCACTTGACCTTTCCTTCCACAACCCGCTGCTGTCCAAAGAACCCAGTATCCTTTTGGTCGTCGCCGCTGCTTCTCACACAATGGAAACTAGCTTTACCATGAAAATGTATTCCATGATTTATGGGCCCGATGCGAGAAGGTTGCCAAAAAGTCTCTGCAAGCGATTTCATATTTTATTTCTTGTTGTAAATAATAAATATTTTATTTTATTTTTATATTTATTGTAAGCCTTATTGGTCCTAAGATTGAGTTTTTTTTTTTTTTTACTGCAGCGAATATACAAATAAATTGCATGTCTCGTGATGAGGACTTAAATCGTGACCACATGCATGGACGGAAGGAAGAGAGGGTTGGTCTGGTGTTAGCCTTCGCAAATGGTTCTAGGCGCCAATATGTCGTTTTTAGGGTATGCGGGTATTTTTGCGAACTTTTAATGATGTACATTTAGTTTTCTCTTACTTGATTGCAATGCCTATGCCTGTGCCTAGCCGAGAGACAGAGGAGGAATATAATTTATGAGGTTTTATGGAATGGTGTCGGCCTCTGGGTGTGGGTGGTTAAATCTTCTGGGGCGAATGTGGGCTTGGATGGTTATTGCGTGTGTTTCTGTTACAACATTTTTGGGATAACATTTTGTTCGTGGCTTAGGGAGGGGGATGTTGTAAGAGTAAACAAACAATTGTTGATTCATGATCTGAGGTAGAACTAATTTGAGGATATGTTTATAGGCAGCACGGGGGTGTATAGCCACAGACATTTTTTGTGTCTCACAGAAGATTTTATGGTTTAAAAGGTTATTTTTTTTTAAAGTTTCATGTTGGATAATGCACCACACATTTGGGAATTTTATGTGCAGACTCTGTTCTACACGAAATTGGTTGAATGAGGTTGCTTCTTTTCTCGGTGTAGTATTTCGTTTTTGTGAAAGGTTAAAGCACATCTCCCAAGTGCTTACTTGCACATCAATTGGAGTATTTTATGGATATCCGTAAAGTTTTACACAAGTGTGATGCGCTGCATACGAAGTTTTGCTGTTCACGTAGCTATAACACAAAGAAAAGTTAGAGGAAGAGAAGGTTCCCCACAGACAGCTCATAAAGAACCAGGAGCTAGCGTCTCACAACTATACACTTTGTGGCGTTGTAAATTTGTGCACCTAGAATTTTAACACGATTCCTTATCCGAAGTGTAAAGGATTTCTCATGACAGTAATACTCATGGATTGAGACTCTTTAGGAGTTGAAATTGCTCGGAATTATCTGGGATTCGAACCTTAATTTGACGGAAAGTAGTCTAACGAACTTTGCCCCCTTCCGTGACGAGTTATTTCCTTTTCTTCTTCACATTATTATTTGAAGATTGGATATATTACAGGATGTCCTATGAGACTTTTATATCATATACTAAGGCCTTGATAAAAGGGTGTCTTAAGTTACAAATCCGGAATATCAAAGACACTGAAGGTCCACCTCCGAAAAAATTATAAAAAATTAAGCAGACAGAAGTCTTAAGTCGAATATACTTAAGCCTTAAAGCGAGTGCACAACTTCAAGACTCTTTTGCCCTAATTTTGGTGGCAAAGTTTTTTACTTCCTCGGGTTTTTTTTTTACAAAACACATCCTCTACATCGAAAAACCGTGGAACGCAAACAACTCTTTCAGTCTGTTGGCAGGAGTTCAATTCCTCTAAGTCAAATTTTGGTAGCAAAATATCTTTCTCATGTGAGGTTGTGAATTTAATAAGAAGAAACTTGGTTCTTGAAGAAATTTTGAGTGCAGTTTTTGCTTTTATAAATACTATTTGGCAGTTGTTTTCAAGGATGAAATTGTATATGTAAAAACAGTTAAGTATAAGTGTTCGAATATATGAAAGCTAGTCTTTAAAAATTTACCCCAAAGCAGGGAGATAGAAAAAGAAACTCAGGAATATGTCCTGCATCCCCTTGTGGGTCCTAGGGCCTCTACAACGCCTACGCGTCATCGTGAGCGATTTCTGGAAATGTGCCTCAGTTCTCCCCAACTCTTTCCCAGTTGCCGTGCTTCCTTCTCCACTGTTCCATTGCATCGCTTGCTTAGCTAAAGATATACCACCCTTTCGGAGAGTGTGACCAATCCACTGCCACTTTTGTCGTCATATGGTTGTGTCTATAGGTTCATGACCCGTTCTCTAATAAAGCTGTTCGTTGGAGATATGGTTTGACCAGAATATCCTTAAGATGTAGCGCAGGCACCTATTGACAAACGTTTGCAGCTTCCTCGTGATAGTGAAAGTCACTCTCCAGGTACCACATTCATACACCAGCACGGATTTAACGTTGGAACGGAACAGTCGTAGCTTAGTGTTTGAGCATATTGCATTACTTTGCCAAATTATAGATAGCATCCCAAACTCTCTGCTCTCTCAACCGTTTGTCCAGCAATGCATATATGAGTTGATGAGTTCGGTCCTAGGCTGATTCTTTTTGTATTTGCCGAATTAATTTTCAGCCCAACGCAATGACGTCTGCTTCCCTCTCCATATTTGCTGTCATTTGGTGAATGTCCATTATTCCGTGAGACAGAAGGCATACATCATCGGCAAGGTGCTTGAGTTCAGATGTAAGAGTCCATCGTATTCCTCCATTTCCTGTTGATAAGGCCGCATTCAGCACATCGTTAATCACCAATAAGAACAGTATTGGTGAAAGTATGCAGCCTTGCCGAACCCCACTTTGGATCTCGAATTCCTCAGACAGCCTTCCTCTGCGCAAGACGTGACATTTGGACCCATCATATGTAGCCTTAACAATTGCTATTAATTTATCCGGAAGTTGTTTTAGTTCGAAAGGGTTCATTGATTCCTGTAGTAGCACTCACCACATAAAAACAATGGCAGACAATACTTCCAACTTTAAATTCTTCAAGCTACAACGGTTTTGGATGACCTGAAGCACAAAAGCACAGACTTTTTTGAGCTTATTTACTATTGAATCACTGGTGGTATCTTGTTCCGAGGCTTGCATCCTTACATTACACTTAAATCTTTATCTTCCACTACTACTGTAAGAATAACTCTCATCGTTTCTTACTAACCTCCATTACTTCAACTCCCAACGTTCTCATAATAAAAATCCAAAGAAATTCTTCAACACCTGTCGACTGTGGCGTATTTGGAACATTCTTTTTATGACTATTTAAGGGAACATATTCTCCATCGAAATATAACTTTGGGAATCGAAATTGAAATCCATTCCATAAGAAGACAATAAACTTGAAACCTCATTTCACTTTACAGCTTGCATTCTTCCCTCCAGAACTCAATCTCAATTCTGACAAAGAGATTCCATCTGTTACCTGACATCGGTGTGGTTATTGCATGGAATGGAAATTCGACGTTCAATTTCCAATTGTCTACCTCGTTTCTATTAATGATTTCGTCGTCCTTATGCTTGTCACCACTGGCGTCGGTAAGGGTATGAGACTTCACCACGAAATCATAATCAACTACAGGCGACGTCGTACCTCATAAGTTATTCAAAAAGTACGAAATTCTTGTGTGACTCTCGAACAGAAATTCACAAATAAATTGTTTCCTTTGTCAACACGTGCTATGAATAATTGCAATCGATTAAATAATAAAATGTTTTCCTTTGCATAGACCACGTAATTCGAATTTAAAATGTTATCCTTTTTAGGTCGAACAATGCATCTTTGTCTTGCGATACCATTACCATGTACATGTGTCCTTTTTGCATTTTACAATTTTCTGTTGTTTGTTGCCTTTAACGATCCTTTGTGTCACTCGGGGTAAATCTTTAATCCACACATACGGTTGTCGTAAATTTTATACGGACTGCGACACCATTTGAAACGAAGAACTCGCATCACAGTCTGTCTGTTGTTATCCCTTTGCATTTTGCTGGCAATCATCAAATGCCATTGACATGTGCCTTCTCACTGACAGGCGGACGAAATACGAAAGGAAATACACAAGAGATACAAAATAAAACTGGGAAGAGAGAGAAAATCCGGATTCCCAAGGGCGATAGGTGGAAAGATTTATCAACTATCATTCTGTCGGAAGTGATATTTGTCTATCTTTTGCTTTATATCCTGGCTGTGCAAAGCGAGTAGTGATTTCTTTCCTTTTTTATATCACATCAACATGTCACGTAATGACGTATGTAAACAGAGAACACTGAAAATATCCTCGGCGTGTTTACACGGCTAATAGCGAGGCGACAGTAAATTATTAACGCGAGGGGGCGACAGTCAACAATAGAGGGACTTCAGGGAACAGAGAGACATCTGTAAATTGCTTTGAGAAATAAGTGTTGCCAAGTGGTTTGGGATAAGATTGTAATAATTTTTTTGAAAGTTTTTGAATATTTAAAAGCAAATGAGGCCCCCTCTGGGGATGTTGCCTAATGCAACTCGAGATTTTTCCACTTACAAATCCTGCCTGAGGCTCTCATAAAACAAAAGAAGATGAAAGCATTGCCTTTTATTTGAAATTCCAGGATCAGATGGATGGCGAATCATTTGCCTGTCGGTTTGGGGGAAAATCTCTGAAATTTATAGCAAATCGTAAAAAATTCCCAAGGTAAAGTGCGTGAAGCTGTTGGGTTCAATTTACCAGATGAGGTTGGGCGTAGAATAGGCGCAATAAATTAGGCATATAAATTTCTAATTTCGACCGAATGAAGGGTTCGAATTCGAGTGGAAAAACTCACCCACCCATTGGACAGACAATAGTGATGAATTGGGCGTAGACTTGATTGGGTTCGGTTCAATATCCCGCCACAATTGGTTCAGATACTGAAGTGAGAAACTGTGCACGCAATCGATTTGAAACTGAAAAAGATAAACTGTCATTAAATCACTTGTGATATGTCATTTTGTTACTATAGAAATGAAACTCGATACTAAAATTTTACGAGTTCATTGGACGATGAATCTTTTGAATGCAGGATTTGTCTGGTAGTAGTTCCGTATTACTAATCCCATGTATGTCTGTGTATTTTTGTTTGGATATTATGAATATATTGTCGGATGTTATGTGATGTCATGTTGTCTGCTCAGAATTTTATATACACCAGACGACGGATATAAAATTCCTTATGAGTTATTATTCAAGGGAAATTTCTTTGGTAAAATATTTTTGATTGTAAGATAGAGACACATTTATTAGGACATTTTTACGGAAGATTGATTAGTTTTTCAATCAAAATTTTATGTCAGTAACTACATACTGCATTCAATAACCTCAAGCGTGGATGGCAATCAAATAATATACAATTCTTGATATATTTCAACTAATTGTACAGAATCATTACAACTGTACATCTGAATGGAAAGTTTCCCATAATTGTAATTTCAAAGTGCTTTTCAATTTAACTTCTTCCATTACACAATGCAAATTTGAGTAAGTTTCGAAAGGAACAATTGAGTTTATACTCAAGAGAAAGAAGACAATTAGTAAAGTACACTTTACAGTACAGATTGTATTAAGTTAAGGTTATATAATTATTTTATTTTAGCAAAAGTTAAGAAAATTAAGAAAATTTCTACAACAAAACTTCTACTTCCAGGTGCTTAGCTGTTTTAGGTTGTGCTCGCAGGATTGTGGGTTTTATTTGAATTTGATAACATTCCTTGGAGATGAAAACACATTGATTTCGTTCGCCTAAATGGTGGCCGTAGAGTATTGAAACTAAGTGCAAAGAGTGGCATGCAACCTGGAATAAATATTTTGTAAATAAGCTTCCTACACATAGTGTTAAACGTAGAAGTTCCCAGCAGACATATCCGAGGTACACGAATGTAGTTAATTCGTCTACAAAACAAGACACCCGATTATAAGATAGACTTCGAAACAATCATCCTTATTCATCAAATATTTAGAGCAATCATTATGTGGGCAGGACACACTTGAAAAAAAAGTCATTTTACAGGGAAATAAAAGCGAAGTTATGTCGAAGAGGCATTAGAGGCAATTTTGTTCTTAAAATACATGTATACAAAACTTAAGGAAAGACTAGGAACAGCAGTATCCACTTTCGAAAGCATTAGCTTGTCACTGTAAATCTATCACTTCTCAAAACACCGGGCAGATCATATACTACCAACTTAACAGAGTTCATGTTTCGAAAAATATGTGCACTTTAGTATATGGCAAAGAAGTAGGCACAGCTCGCAGGGAGTCATAACTTTGAAACTAAAAGCCAGTAGTAACACATCTTTATATACACCATAGCTACTCCCATTAACCCCAACTGGGGAGTCCCTCAAGGTAGCCACCTCGCACCTATAATCTTTATCTTGACCTTATGATGTTGAGTGCTTCATATAAAACGCTCGCTTGGTGGATTACATATATCCTTTCCCAACTAAAATGTTTCTAAAATTTCAGTAAATGTCAAGCCATCACAAACTCTAGTCACTGACAAGAACTTATTATATTTGCGGCTAGGTTACTTAACCACTTTCTTTACTTGGCTATATTATGTAGAAGCAACTCAACTTCCAACCTCATATCTTATCATACAGTCTCAGTAGGGCCAAAATTCGCCCTAAGAGCCATATGTCACAAAAATCATTTACACTCCCTTGTCGGACTTATCCTTCAATAAATTGGTCAAATCTAGTCCATCTACTATTAAGTTCACATCTTAAGTTTGCTATACAGGAGAGGTTCACATTGCACTTCGCTGTCTCAATTACGCTGATATGTATATGGATCCCCTTGAATTGTTTATCCTCGAGTTTCTTGAAAAATTTCGCGATATGGTTTACTCGTTATTAAGCCAGCACTTTAGTGTGCCAAAAGAGTTGGCTATATCCAGTTTGATACTACATTGCTTGAGAATTAATTCCCAAAATAAGGAAAACCCTTTAACCTCTAAAATTTTTATTTAACATTGTATTTTTACGGTGATAAGTTCTATCAGAGCCGAGATAAGTTTGTAGCCCAGAAGTGCCTGCTTTCCTCTTGACTTTTGCTCTCATTAGATCTACTATCTTCTGAAAGAGTAGACATACATATGTATATATAACATCGGTAAAAGCTTATGAAATTGCTTCGTTTTGCATTGACTAAGCGGTGTGTACCACAAATAAGAACAATATTGGTGAAAAAATGCAACCTTGCCGGAACCCACTTTGAACTTCGAACTCTTCAGCCTTCGTCTATGAAAAATGTTTATTCATAGTTTCAATCGATTTATTTAAGAAACCCCTCTAATGGAAGGT
Source organism: Chalcosyrphus nemorum (assembly GCA_949716465.1). Lineage (NCBI taxonomy): Eukaryota > Metazoa > Arthropoda > Insecta > Diptera > Syrphidae > Chalcosyrphus > Chalcosyrphus nemorum. The sequence continues at coordinate 13,718,512 of OX454333.1, read as the reverse complement.
ATACCAAATTAAATTCCAATTCAACTAACAGGCGCCTTTTCAAAGGCAATGAGCAGCAGGTGAAATGGCGTGCGAATTCATACTGACGCTACTGTCCATCGACCAGCGACATTGAGTATGTCTTCGAAGTGTTCCTCGATTCGCTCCTGTTGGGTATTGAATGAAAAAAGCACACGAGTCTTAATTCAATGAAGTTTATTAACAGACTGAATTATACAAAGCGTAGGTTAGACTAAGTTAAGTATAAGTATAAGTAGTTAATAGTATATAAGACAATATAGTATAAGTGTATATGTAATGAGGAATTGCCAGTAATTCATTTTCAACAGCTCCATTTCCAATCAGAGTAGACATTACGCAAACAACTCCCAAGTTTTACACTATATTGAGTTACCATTGTTTGAGAGCTTGGTTATAATTCCTGGCATCCCAATCTGTACCAACGAGTTCGGAAAAATCAGTTTGGATTCATTGCAAAGACTCGTGAGCCGTCTAGTGCTGCCATCTTGTTGGATTTCAGTGACTTGATTGCGATAATAATCTGTATTGCGAATTTCGGTCAGAATTCGTGCACTTCTTTTCAGGTAGGTACCTTAGTCTTCCGATGTTAAATGGTGTTACGGCCGTCTATCAGAACTTTGGTGATACTTTAAACTAGTGTTTGCACCTTCTTCCATGACACATAGGTAAATGTCATTACACTTTTGTCATATTACTCATCATAGACATCACACTCATGGTCCCACTGATGACAGTAACAATTACCTAACGTCAAACACCTAAGGTGGTGTAAACCCCATGAGTACACTGTGTCCTATTGTCAACCGGTATTTACGCAGACTACCTCAAACCATAGCCTTTGACTTAAGCTATATATCCTTGTGAAAAAATACCGCTTATGTTTTGTGTATAAATAAATAACATAACACATATTAATTTCCATTGTGGAAAATACTACACGTTTTACCCCCGAAATAACACCACAAATATTCATCGACACGCGATATAAACCTATTTTCTGTACACGAATTTTTTTAAATGTAACCTGGTATTTCTAACGATGTAATTATTATGAAATAAAGCACTCATCAGATGTCGTTAACGATGGAACATCAACATACGGACAATATTTATTTTGTATATATAAAAACGACCGCATACCTAATTATGGTTCACAAAATAAATAGCCACACTTATTTGTGAACTAGATTGTCAAACGTGCCAACAAAACACGCAAAAAATATGAAAATATCCTTAAATATGAAACGGCACACATTTTAATTGCACATCACTTGCAGATATCACACGTTGAATATCTATTAAGGATAACCAACAACACCAGCAGCAGCGATAAGAGATTTATTTAGACCAAGTGTGTCCTTTGAGCGACGACGAGCAAAATAAAACAATCTCCATTTTGAACTGAATTAAGTGGGGGTGGCTGTCAAGTATCAACCTGACGCACTATTTGTTCTAGTGCGAAAAAAATAAGGATTTAATGCAAAAAATTTGGGTCGCAAATAAAACGAAAAACCAGCATATCCTTTCTGCTGACACAACTATGAATTGATGACACGTGTTCTGCAATTTTAGCGATTATTTAGTGAAAAATTTTGCAAACAATTTTTTAGGTCACACATATGTCATCACAATGACAAAATCTAATTATATGAATGGAATGACAAAGTTTGCGGTTGGCTAAACTATTCCTACAGGATTACAGGACATTTGCATAGATGAGGGTTTAGTCGTCGAATAATTAAATTAAAATAGCCATATCTAGTATATGTATGTATCTACAGTTCATTTGGACTGCCAGCAACTACGGGAATACCTAATTAAGTTAAGTAAACCTTTAGTGTAGAGGATAATTCGAGTGGGATTTATTTTTTAGTGAAAAACTTTATAGAGACATCTAAAAAAGAGCAAAAAAACTGGATTATTTAGCTCAAATGACCTTTCTTTTAATCTGCTTGTGCCCCAATGTATCTATCGCTTGTCATAAAAAGCGATAGATGCCAGGCTTTTTTTTTAAATGGGGATTGCGCCTTTCTCTGGGTAATTGATGGGCCAACTAAATGCCATTTCGCATGGAAACATTTGCCAGCCTTTTATTGATTATTTTATACAAAATATAAAATTATAAAAAGGATTTACTACCAGTAATCCAGAAGATCCAGACAACATAGTGTTCCGTGTTTTCTAAAACAGATTACGATCTTTATATTCCCATTATCCTTTCAATTAATTTTTATTTGCACAATTTATTTTTGTGTAATAAAACTCGACTAGCTTTTTAGTGACGGATTCATTTGTCATTCATCATGGTGTGTGTCACATTTGCTTTTATAGTTTTAACAATCCACACTTAAGCGGATCACACTTAAGAACAATTGTTTCGAAACAATGCAGAATGAAATGCTAAGAGATTGCAATTTATGTGTGTCTACATTGTTGACAAGTTTTTTATTTGATTATATTGTCATGACGGTGTAAGAGTATTATTTTTATTTCAATTTCTAATTGTATGATGAGTAGTGCCAGGAGTATGAAAAGACAACTGCCTCATTGTGATGAAGAACATTTGTTCAAGAAGGTATCGAATCGAATCCCAACTCAACTATACAACCTGCGATTTAGTCGCAATCACAACCAGCGAGTGAAATGTAGCATGAGAGTAAAATGTGATTGCTCCCGGTAGCAGTTACTTGTCGAATTCACAGGAATATACATTCCATAGTCGCAAGTTGAAAACGACTACACACAAGTCCGATACGAGAACTTTGTCATCGACTAAGAACTTCCACTTCCTTATCATTACAATCGTCTGGATTACAGGGCACTGTTGCTATGAGTGTAATGAACGGACAGACGAGCTAGGCAGGCGAGGATAGGCTCTTAACGTCTCCCTTATAGAGGCAGCCTACATTCCACTGCGTTTCGTTAAGGACCAACATTTCCTTCCCATCTCAGACGGTTAATACGTTGTCGCTGTACAGGTTCTATAGTTCGTTGTTGAATCTTATCCTTCAAAACTTGCTAATGCAAAGGAGGAAGAATATCTTATGAAGAATTTTTCTCTTGACGCGACCAGGGATATCCTTATCTGCTTTCATCACCGTAAAGCAGGATTGTAACGATCAGAGTCTTATACAGAGTCCTTCTTAGTTCTTTACTGTTGAATTGCCTCATTAGCCCGAAAAAAAACAGCCGTTGGCATTGTCAGACTCGAAATAAAAAAAATCCCTTGCTACCTCGAAGTTGTAGCTATCCACTGTGACGTTCTATCCAACTCGTGGGTGTTGATTGTCCCTTCTTATTGACAGCATGTACTTGGGTTTGAATTCACTAAGCCCAAACGCACCTGTGACAGTTCTACCAATTGATAGATTGTGGATTGTGCCAATTGATAGATTGCGGATTGTGCCACTAGTGGGGGTTTGTGAATTGCGCACAATCCGCTCAAGTATGATGCTAAAGGATTCGCATGACAGCGCATTACCTTGTCTGAAACCTTTTCTTACATTGAAGGTCTCAGTACGGTCTTTAACGACCTTGATGGAGCAGAGTTCCTCTCTATAGATGTTGTCATAGGGGGCATTGAAAACGATAAAGAGATGCTGAATGTCGATGTTGATCTCTTGGGTTTTCTCCAGGATCTGTCAAATCTGCTGAAAACAAGCTTTCCAAAATGCTCCAGTAAATTTTGAAAGATTTCCAAAACGTATACAAATGTGTACATGTATTCCAAATTATTCCTGGTTCCTTTCATCAATGACAGCTAATTTCATTCTTGAGCTCTGTGACGGCTTAAGTTGGATTGACATGGATCTTTTGCTTTTGTTCGTTCTTTGCGAGATTAGAGTCCAAAAACTTGCTTTGTGACAAGTAATAGTGTCTTTTTAGCATGTCGTTCTATGCTTTTAAGGGACATGCCGGATCAAAGACGGACCATAAAGACTCAATTAACATCTTGTGAGATCGCGTGGTCTTTGGTCCATTTTCAAAAGGTTCTCTTGGCCCATCTAGACCCCCCGCCAAATCGTAAAATCTGTTGACTGTTCTAGAGCAACATGTATGTTGAATGGCGACTTTCTGGAGATGATTTAGCCTTCATGCTCACATACCCTTGTCTTAAGGAAATGAAGACAAGCATCTTCTTTAAGCGTTCAATTCCTATACAAATCGAAATGCAATTCGATGTCAAATCAAATGTCAATACTTGTCTGATTAAAGTGACCTATGTTGTCCACGGAAACAAGAATTTGCGGATTAAAACGTCACTTGCTAACCGATTTACCCGACATGTCTATTTCTACAGAACTCAGCGCGGAAAATGTTACATCAACATATTATCCGTAGGACACAGGGTAACAACACTATTTCGAATCAGTGATCATTTGATATGTTTAATTTCCTATAAAAATAAAAGTTGTTGCAAGCCTTTAATCGGTATTATCTAAGCTGCTTATCTGGGTGAATGGCTCATTCTCGCATTAACCGTCTCACATGTCGTATGCGAGTTAACACATCGTGTCAATAGAAAAAAAGGGAATTAAAAGTGAGACTCAACAAATAATCATCACCTGTAGTTGGATCGGATTAACAATTCCAATGTATAATCATTCGTCTAGCTGGTTCATTTGTCAACAAAATATTAGATTGCACTCGTTTTCCTTGTTGGCTTCTCTTTTAAATAAAACACTTAGGATTAGCCAGTCGGAGTTAAGTCGGCTCATACACATGAAACTAAGTGCTAATATGTAGTCGTGTGTAGTATATCGAAATGTGCTACGTGTATCCCTAGGTGTCAACATTAAATTCCTTGCGGAAAAACAGATATACAAAGAAGGAATCTAGTTTGGGCCAAGGATTGGTATTGGTATAAGCGTATAAGTCAAACAAGCACTCAAATTAGTTAATAAAAAAGCGATTGCAGTTTAATATTGGACTGAAAATTCTACGAAATATAATCAATTTGTCACTCAGAAATTGAATATCACCTGAGAGGTGGAAGATCGTAGCAGTTAGTAAGTACATGCACCAGATGAGCAGAATATGTAGACTGTTTACGACAAGATAATGGAAACAGTTCACTCCAAATGTTGGTGAGGAAACTAATGCAGAAGAATACATTATAATAAGTGAATGAAACGAGAAAAAAAATGTGTATGTCCCTAATGTTGGTGTACCTCAAGGTTCAGTCCTTGGTGTCCTACTCTTTCTGTTATTTATAAACGACTGCTGTTCAATGACACTCCTGTATACCACAGTGAGAATGCTAAAAGTGTTAGTAAAAACAACCTTCAAAGTGAAATAAATTGTATCATATTGTGTATATAAATAAATTTAAGACCCAAAAACAATGTCCATTTGCTGATACTAGTTATTAAGCCCAAGGCTAATGCTCATCATAGTTGCTTGAAAATATTTGAGTGCATCTTAACAAAAACGTACTTTTGTCAACTGCTACCGACTTCGCAGTATTGACAACTGTCAAAATCTCTTTTAGTACAGAGAATATGGAAAACTACTTCCGCAGACTGCATAACGATAAGGAAGATGAATACCCCGCTGTTAGGTAGAATGCACCATTCGACATTGACAATGGTAGAGAAAATCTCCATCCACCAGACCAAAGTGAAGTGAGGAATGCAGCTGGTGATGACTTCGTAGAGAGCATACACCAACTCATATCTAAAATTTGGTCGAGTGTATGCCAGATGAATGCGACCTCAGTATCATTTGCCTGATGCACTAGCAAGAAGACCCCTTGAAATGCACCCACTATAGAGATATCAGTCTCCTTATAAGTCTCTGCGATTCTGTGTGAATGCAGGAAACCTTTACTCAACAGCCTGGTTGGCTCCTACCAATGCGGTTGCAGGCGAGGTTAGTCCACCATCGATCAAATCTTCACACTTTGACCGATCCTGGAGAAACCCCAAGAAGTCAACACCGATAATCAGCATCTTTTTACCGATTTCAAGACCACGTACGAACGAATACGAACTACATATATAAAGCTATGTCTAGTTTTGACGTCCATGCCAAACTTGTTCGTCTCGCTTCTCCATCACGGTCGGTAATGACCGTACTGAAACCTTCGATGGCAGAAAAGGTTTTAGACAAGTTGGTGCGCTGTCATGCGAATCCTTTAACATCACACTTGAGCGGATTGTGCGGAATCCACAAACCAACACCAGTGGCACAATCCAAAATTTATCAAAAGTCCGTACAACAGCTTGCTTGCGCCGTCGATATTGACATAATTGAAAGAAGTCAGCGGGCTCTCACCGACGCGTTTGCAAGCGTTGAATCAGAAACAGTCAAATGGGTTTAGCGATAAACGAGGGCAACACCAGGGACGATTATTAATACTGACGAATTCGGACAAAACTTCACATCCTTGTCGTTCCAGTCCTGCTTTATGGCGCTGAAACATGGACATGTGACTATAGTCCTAGTCACTTTGAGAGAAAAAGAAAAAATTCTTCCCAAGATATTCGGTCCCGTTCGCGTTGACCAGATTTTGGAGGAGAAAATTAGCAACAGACTATGTATGAGCCGTACAGCAACATTGACCCAGTGACTGCGTATTGGACGTCTGAGATGGAAAGGGCGTGTTGCCTTAGGTGGCACGTATAAGTTTAATGGGACTTTCACGCAAAATGCACATGGCAATGACATTTTTACAACTAAAAGCTCAAGCACTGATGCTCAATATAAGGTCACTCGTTGCTTAGACTTTTCGCTCAGTCGAAGTATGGCCTTATCCTAAATAGTTTCGATAATTTGCACCAGTCTGTAACGAATTAAGAATTATTCGAATTATTCATTTGACTCGATTTCTTATGAAATAATAAACAGAAATATTTAGGGTAAGAATGTTTGCTTTGCATATATACATAATTTAAGGTTGGCAATACTCAGTGGGTGGCTTGTTTGTTCGTTACCCACTGCGTACATGTTTCGAACTCCAGTGGAGAAGCAAATATCACGATATAAAGAAAACAAACTCCATGATTTTGATTGCTATGGACTTGGATTCCCTTAAAAGAAAACACAAATATAATTCAAGTTAAAGGAATTTACACAAATGTCTAAGTTTAAAGCTAAATGCCTTGAGCTTTCTTAACTTTGGAGTCAAAAACAGAGAAAAGACACTACGTAATTGTTCCAAAAGCAATTCATTTTTTATTTTAAGCATTCCAATCGTAACGTAAGCCAACTGAAGCGGATTATCCTTATTCTAACATTTAATTATTCTTAAAAATACAAACGACATCGCTAAATAATTTGACTTCAATTACACATGTGTATCTTGTGTAACGTACATCTAACGACCTTAATACGTGAATTCTACTCGATACGATGTAAAAGAGAATATTATCCTTTCCCTTAAATTGAAATCCTTTGCAAAGTCCCTGGTTTGAGACTTTCAAATGTTTTTCTTTTTTTTTTCGTTTCCCATGAAACCACTTTACGATGCTCACTTCTTCCATCTAATATCGAATTTCAGATGTACTCTAAGCCATGGGTAGATTATTTCAAAATTTATCTCTTTTCGTGCAAAACTTTTCGATATCTGTAGGTCAAAGACAGAGCTCAAAGAAGTAAATTACTCTGTCGGATTCTGGTTCAATTATCGCAATTCATATGTATGTTAAAAGGCAATAAGTTTTCCTTTGATTTGTGTTCTAGAACTTCAAGCGCAAGCTCCTTGACATCAATGGGCATTCGTTACGCAAGATTTCTCCTTTTGTAATTGGCAAAAAAGTTTCTTTGCCAACAATACTCGTACACACATAAGGTAGATCCTCCTTTGATTGAGCTTTAATTGTGTGAAGGATAATTAAGTCGTGGAACTTCCTTTGGCGACTTTATTAACTCGCTCGCTTATTCTATTGACATAATTTTCATCGCTTAACAAGGCACAATAAGGGTCGATAGCTAGTACTGGGGGTTGGGGTCACCATGAAATTTGACATTGCGCGCCGCCGTCAATTATGTACTGAACTGTTGACATACTTTTCGGGGTGAGTGTGGTGGGTGGGTGGTTGGTTAGCCGATTGATTGTAAAATGTTGTTTTGTTTCAAATGGAGTGAGCCCACGAAACGCAAACAACAATGACACCCTACCACGCTATATTTCGTGATTTAGCGCGAGTCGACTTCGTTTTGGTGGCTGTGTTAGTGTGCCTTTGTTTCGGGATATTTGCCATGAAATTAAAAGAGCCGACATGGCTTATAATACTCCTACTTAATTGTTGGTAATAAATCAAATCGCTTGCAATGGAAATGTCTGTATGTTTGCTGGTGGGTCTCTCAGGCGTTCTGTCAATGTTGTGTGGCAGATGACAGGACTCGCTTTTGATGATGCATAACCAGAACTGAATCGCTATTAAAATGTCTAGAGGAGTAGTAACGCCTACTTTTTTGGGGTGGCAGTGTAGTTTCTTTTTTGTAATGAAAAGCGCCAAATCAATATGTTCGACATGAAGCATTCTAGTTGGAATGGTGCCAAGTTTTATAGCAGCTCGTTCGTTTCGTTTTGAACGAAAGAAGTGAGTTCTGACCTTCGACGGAAGGATGGGGCCGAAGCTGAATTGCGAATTCGCATTGTTTTGCTAAATGCTGTGTGTGTATCTAGGTGCGGGATTTTTTTTATTTTTTATTTTTGCGCAGCATTACCACCTAGCACGCCTATAGTGGGAGGACGAAAACTAAAAAAAAATTGTAATTGTGTCAATAGTGCTTAGAACGGTTGATTTACGTTGCGGGTGCTGTTCTGAGTGTAATGGTGGCCATTGAACAGTACAGGATTCTGTGAAATTTAACTTCCGGTTTTTTTTCTGTATTTTTTTTATTGAATAAACTGTAATGATGAAGATTGTTCGTTTAGATAACGGTACTTGGTTGCAGAGAGTAAAATCGATAGATACGGTGGAGAGTTGTGTTCTTTTTTTTTTTTGCTCGATAATAGATGGTTTACGTTTCAAGGCTGTTGTGAATTTATTGGGCATGAAAAAGCAAAGATAGTTTGAGACCTGATAGCAGTTTTTAAAGGGGAAGATTTCATTATTTTGTGGCTTCATTTCTAACTATGACATAGAAAGATACTTGTACATACTGCTTGTTTGGCGCCACTTGAGAAGGAAGGTATTAACAATGAATTACCCTGGAGTGGAGCTGTCCAGAAAGTCTTACATAATGTGTATAAACACAACTTATACTCCACTTTCATGAACCTACTGTGTAGTCTGCATTGTGGGATTGTTTCACTTGTGAAGATACCCCTTTGAAATAAGTAAGTATGTAGCAACTATTTAGCTGTACTACTTTTTTTCTTTAATCCACTAAAAGGGCAACCCTCATGTCGAGATGGCGCCGTGAATGGGAAGAAAAAAGAAAAGTCACGGCGCTTTCTTCCGCGTGGTGTGGTTCCATCAATCATATAAGTCATGGTTTATTATTACTTACTGTAAATACGATCAATGGGCATAGGCAGATGGATAAAAAGTATTCCCACTTGGACTTATTGTACTCTAAATTTATCTTGAAGTCGATTTGTCTTCCATCCTTCATTCATCATTGCTTTTGGCGAACTGGTGTGTATTGGTTGGTTCTGACGAACGAACAATAGTTTAGGTTTACTGTGTCTGGACATATCCGATCGAATCTACTGAGGTCTACTCCAGTTCCGAGAAGATTTCTCATTCTTTTAATGCATCATTCACACAGTAGGAGGCGAACATATTCCATTGGATAGTAATGCCACAATGACGACTTCTTACGTCAGAGATGACTGCGTTATTATGGCTACCATTCACAAGTGGATTATCTACTTCTTGCTCTATTTTTGCTTAAGGCTTACCATACCCATAAGCCAGCGGTCGTTTCTATTTTCTTTCAGTCAAAAACAATCGCTACAAAAGGAAGAACCTGCTATGCATCATATAATTCACAGAAATTTGTTCGCATTCGTGTTGGTAGATGTATATCGTACTAGTGCTGTCCGGGCACCTTCTACTACTACAGCTAGTATAGGAACATGAACTCCTACTGGTCACTGGTCTGTGGCCAGATATGAGTCTACAACTCAGGCAACATCTGTTACATAGTCTGCCAAGGAACTCATTTACGTTTATGTACCTGGTTAAGAAGAATTATCCTCGATGACAGAGTAGATTCCTTCCGCTTGAACTGAAAACATCAAAGTTTTCCAGGCTTACAACCGTGCATGACTCTTTGTGTCTATACAGGTAAGGAGGTGACTATCCCGCATATATAGCTTGTCTTGGAAAGCACTGATGAACTTATCTCCTCTTAGCACCTAAAGCATAGGATGCACAATGAAAGATTTCAAAGGCTTAGACGAGGTGGAGTTGATCTGAGCCAACTAAAGATTTGATGAAGTTGCGTATGATCCTGATCTTATAGATATGCTGATGCTATGGTCCACTTTGTTATACATTTGATATTCACAGATCGCAATCCTGAAGGCCATGAGTTTCATTGTTTGGAAACAGCAAAAGGGTTGTTTATGTATCTACAATTGTCTATAGAGTTAAGTCAAGCTTCGGCTGCAAGCCAAGAGTCCTTCAGCTGACTGACTTTCGTATAGGTCATAAGCCACATGAGGAATGCAAGACATAAGACTGTTAATGAGGTTGTTTCACGCAAATTTCTAAGTCGTCCTGTGTCCTCTATTGTGGCTTCCATTGCTGATTGGGTTTCTTATGAACATAGCTTAGTATGTGAAATTAGAAAGAAATGCACGACATTCTTACAATTTTGCAAAGGAAAGAGTGCAGACAACTTGTTGGTGTTCTTACGTAGCATTTCGCTATTACAAAGCATCTAAAGAAAATAGACTTACGCGAAATGGTTACATATCTGCGATGCTTCTTGAAAAGGTGAAGTGTATTCTTGGATTTTTTAAAAACACAATAGACAAGTGGACAGGTCGCTCTTTATCCCCAATCCTGTAGCCCGTGGCCCAGATGAGAGTAGAGAGTAGGAAAATGACGTTTTTGTGATTGATTGCAACTAATTTATCTGAAGAGTTTTTAATACAGACTTCCAATACTATAAGTGAATAGGCATTCTATGATAACCCTTAAACGATTCGCAATTTGGCAGAACATCAGTCAAGGTTTAGATTTGTAAACAAAAGAGGAACATTTTTGAAAAATTACAGAAATTCCGACCCGGTAGTCGCGTCTAATTTCCGGTCGTAATAAAAGTTTCACCAGACAGATTGTGGATAGATTTGAGTCATCATATTCATTCACGGATCGAAGTACCGAAAATTTCACATGTGATTTCAGTGCTCTGCAAAAGGCTGACAAAATCCTGAAAAAATTCTGAATTTCATGGAAAAATCTTCTTGAGCAATGAAGATGATTTTTCACGTAATGAATAAGCTAAAGGTGCAATATTGGACAGCAAGAAACCAACATGTTCTTCAAGAGACTTCATTGAATCCCCAAGAAGCGACTAGACAGCCGTGTTACGGTCAATGGGCTTCTCTATCCTGACATGTTGGAAAGCTATCTTTAGACAGAATTAAATGAGAGTGACATGAATGATATCTGGTTCCAACAAGATGGTGCCACATACCACACAGCTGGTAAAACAATTGATCTGTTGAAGAGGACTTTTGGTAATCGTGCAATCTCGAAAAATGGTCCTGTCGAATGGCCACCTCTCTCAAACGCTCACAAGAGAGGCGGCCCTAGAAGAACTTGTTCGTGTTTTCTGAGATCCGAAGCGCCACCTAATCCAGACTATTTTCTCGGCATGTCTGAAACCACATATCTTCATAATGCAGACGCAGAGCTATGTCCTTATTAGCACATAATTCACCAAAAAGGAAGAGAAAATCTGGATTATACTCTAGACACACAAAACACTCTCCAATTAGGATACAAAATTAGCTTTTCGAGTCAACGATATATGCGCCCTCAAAGTTGATGGATAACCTAATATCCCTCCAATTGTGGCATGGTATCCCTTAGATCATAAATTAATTAGGTCAACCACGGCCTCTTAACGTGAAAAATGAGTGCGCATCCAGGCGTCTCAATTTATTCCATGACAACTGAACTGAGCAAGGATGTATCATTTTATTTTCTTGTTGCTAATTGAGGCGTATTATGCTGCCAACACCTAATTAAAGGTGAAAGGCGCAGGATATGATGTACCCGGGAAATGCAATTAAAAAATTAAAATAAAAAAAATAAACTAAGCAAACAGCTTTGCACCCTGGAAAGGTGATACGATGTAATTTCCACTAAAGTGCAAACTTTTAAGCAAATTAAGTACCTACGCTGGGCTCTACGGTGCGACGCGACGATACGTTGGAAAACAACGTTCTGGGTGTGTACAAAACTAATGAAGTCATCTTTAAAGTTCGCACACACACACTGAACGACCGGCACAAAACGAAGTTAATTTGGAAATTCTCTGGAAAGCTTTCACGTCCGTCCTGCATCGGATTTCCGGCAAAAAAAAAAGTATCTGTCTACTCGTATATAAAGCGAACTGTGGCTTTCAAGAAATTAATAGCTTATTTGCATTTTTCAGAAAGTAAATTAGTTTAGTCATACGGCTGTGGAAATGTAGTTTTATTCCGACAGTAGTTTTTGATATCGTGTTGGGATAACAGCGAAAGTTTAAACGAAGTGAGATATTTTAAAATATTTTTTTTGTATTTTTATTTTTTCGTAGAATGATGCTTTTGAGTGAAATTTTTTCGTGTTGCCTTTGAATTGTGTTATACTTGTGTGAATACAATGGTGTTAAAATTTTATTAACAAATTATTACAATTTTATATTTTTTTCAAATAAAATTGAGCTATAGTGTCTAGACTCAATAACGTCTGCACTGAATCGATTCAGAAAACCTTATGCCAACTGGGAAGAGTTTATGAGCATTGACTTAGCTTAGACCTACCACCATATCTGAAGGAAGGGGAGTCTTGTTTCTTCTTATTTGACTTGTCATATTCAACAAGATCCTGTGTTAACTTGACTCAAATGGAGTCATTATGCTGGAGTCATAATGTTGGAATCAGGGATGTTCTTTCTACAGTATTCAGTGAGTTTATGAAAAGTATCTTGGATAAGATAAGCACATGAGCCACTGGCACCACTTAAACCAAAATGCTGAGATTTATCGAAGCTTTGACAACGGTCAGATACTCCAGTTATTCTCTTGTGCTAAGAATTGATCCTAAACTAAACTGGAAGCTTGAAACTGAAAAATTCTGTGTCGCGATCAGCACGTGCACCAAATCTTGGCTAAGAAGTTGAGCCTTCGTCCCAATATGAGCATTTGGATGGTACATTTTATACTTTCCTATGCATCGCTACCTATAGTCGGGTGGCCTGCATTATAGAAAGAATATGACATCAAACTTATCAGTAAAGAACTTCAGTTCTAGATGCAACTGGGGCCATGAGGATATGTCTAACAGAAACTTTGAATGTTGTTCTACCTCTCGATCTTCACATTATGTATTTATCATCATGTACTGCGGTCGGATTAAGAGAAACAAGAGTCAGGTGTACCAGACAACAATATCCTGAATCTGTTACCATGGGAGCTGGTAGCAATTTGGACTGACACTCCCAGAGTGAACTTCAGACATGACGTTGCGTTCCGATTCGCAACTAGGGCAGCGAGGGAATAAGGCGATATGACTAATGAAATAAATATGTATAACTATCTTTACCGAAAGTTCAAGAAAAGGATGTGTTGTGGGGGTGGGGATATTTCGTGAGTTTCTTAACATTTGTGTGTCTTATCAGCTTTCTCATTGTGCAGCGTCTTCCAGTCTATTGTATAGGCTTACTAACTTACTTATGTCCTGTATCCTCTTGTGGGTCCTAGGGCCTCTACAACACCTACGCGCCAATGTGTGCGATTCCTGGAAATGTGCCTCAGCTTTCCCCAACTCTTTCCCAGTTGCCGTGCTTCCTTCTCCACTGTTCTACGCCACGTACTCCTAGGACCACCGCCATATCTGGGTAGGCGGGTTCCATTGCATCGCTTGGTTAGCTATGGATCTGTCACCCTTTCGGAGAGTGTGACCAATCCACTGCCACTTTCGCGGTCGTATGGTTGTGCCTATAGGTTCATGGTCCGTTCTCTGATAAAGCTGTTCATTAGAGATACGGTTTGGCCAGAATATCCTTAAGATGTAGCGCAGGCACCTATTGACCGACGTTTGCAGCTTCCTCCTGATAGTGACGGTCACTCTTCAGGTACCACATCCATATAGCAGCACGGACTCAACGTTGGAATGGAACAGTCGCAGCTTGGTGTTTAAGCTTATTGCATTACTTCGCCAAACTGTGGAGAGCATCCCAAAGGCAGTTCCGCCATCGGTTGAGACAATACTCCCAAGGTATTGGTATTTCTCAACCAATTGTACAGCAATGCATACATGAATTGATGAGTTCGGCCCTAGACTGACCAATTGACGAGTTAATTTTCAGTCCAAAGATGTCAGCTTCCCTCTTCACATTTGCTGTCATTTGGTGAAGGTCCACTATTCTCTGAGACAGCCTTGCCGAACCCCACTTTGGACCTCGAATTCCTCAGGCAGCCTTCCTCTGTACAAGACGTTACATGTGGACCCATCATATGTAGCCTTAATAATTGCTATTAATTTATCCGGAATGCCTCTCCTGGGCAAAATCGATGAACAACAAGTGAAGTGGTGATCGATACTTAACACACTGCTCGGTAACGATCCACGTGGTGTTGATGTGGTCAACACAGGAGGATCCAAATCGGAAACCTGCATGCTCGGAGTCGATTGTGTCTTCAAGGTGTTCTTTGACTCGCTCCAGGATTATTCTAGCTATTATCTTGGCCACAGCAGGCAGCACGCAGATACATCTCCAGTTTCGCACTGCATTTGATTGCCTTTTTTAGGGAGCTTGACGATTTTTCCCTTCTTCCACTCATCCGGAAAACTCTCGGCTTCCCATGTTCTCCCGACAAGTGGAAACAGTAGTTCTGCCGATAAATGTATAGACTTGCCTTCTACTCAAATAAACCTCTACACCCTTCAATACTATAGCCATCATCATCGACAGCAAAGCCACTATCAAGGCTCTTGTAGAAGTTCAGGATATAGCTCCGTGGCTGTTTTGACAGTTTACCGCAGTCGTTAAGAAAGTTTAGCGCCGTCCTTCTTTGACAACAAAGCCTTGGGCATTTGTAGAAAAAGTGTTCTGAGCACAGATCATCTGTGCTTAATCGGATTCTTCTCTTATGCGCTGCCAAATGATTGCGGTCATCACTGATGAAGAGTGCTAAGTTTTGTCTGTTTATCTGCCTTTTCATACCTTTAGGTATTTATTATTATACTCTTGTAAATTTAGCAATTTCGAAGGAAGAGAGAAGTAAATCTTCGTCCCTTGACGGGTGTTTTTTTTATTCTTTTTCTTGTCAGCTCGTCCGCCCTTCCTGGGATGCTTCTGTGTCTCACGATCTACCAGAGGGTTATCTGTTGATTTAAGGAGGAGAGGGCTACTTAATGCCTGGATTTATTTTGTAACTCCTTCTAAAGTCTTCAACTAACACTGCATTAGAGATAGATATGTATGTACGTCAAGTTTTCTAAACCCTTAAAACTTGAAATTTTAATTTTTAATCACGAAACAGATAAGAGATTTAAACCAGGTCCATATAACATAATCCCCATCTAACTGGTAAATCCTTTTGATTCGAAATATTAATATTTCATATGCTTTTAACTTACCCTCCCAAGAGGAGATCATATGTTTCTGTTATTAAGTAAAATCTCATCAACCACTCTAATCTCAATTTCAATTTACTTTCCCAAAATTAACATAAAAATAATCTAGACGTTAAGCCCTTGAAAGGTGCACCTCCCATTCGTGATCCTGCACCCACTTGTCTCCTTAAGGCAAGCTTCCACATGATGTCTACTGATAGAGTTGAAAGTACATAATACCTCTGTGCTGTTTGTGGGGGAGAATCTTCCTTCAGGATACTGCTTTCAAAGGACACCCACAAATACCTTTGCATGAATATTTTCACTGTTCTCTTACAATGAAACAAATCCTAATTTAAATAAATTACATAACAATTACATAGAAAGAAAACAAAGGAGCTGTGTCACGTCTTTGCGCGGTGGAAATGTTCGGTGCGCCAGAACAAAATACCAACCAAGACGAAGGACCTGACGGAAACAAGTATTAGCAGTACAATGTTGCCTTCTGTCGTCGCTCCTTCGTTCGTTGTGATATTCATGCGAAAATATTCTTTTAAAGACTTAAGGACACAAGGAAATATAAGTCTCAAACATTTATTGCACCACTGGGTACGGCCTCTCCCATGAAAGTGGTTAAATTGATTTATTATCTGAAATTCATGACGTTGTTGTGAGAATACTCGCAGATGTCGTCAAATTTACACGATGGCGAACAAGCAAACGAGTGAGCTTTCCTGTTGCTATAATGCGATTAAGGATAACGTTAATATTTATTGTATTTCATTATCAATCTTATCACGTATTTGGATGCTTCAGAGAGAGACAATAAAAGATTCAAAATTTATTGGGAAGTGATTGATGTTTTGGTCTTCGGTTATAAATAGAAATTGCCCTTTGTATCCTTGACTTTGCAGGAACTTTATATATTTTTTTATCAAGTTTGCATGAATTTTATTGAATAAAAAATGAATATCGATGGCAGGCACGATTGAACCCACTTAAAATTCAAAAAGTGTTTCTATGGAAAAATTCTGTTTAAAGCTGTTTGAGAAGGACTTTTTTTTTTGATGCAGCAATTAATAATTGAAGTACATTTATTGGAAGCGCCTTTCAATCAGAATCTGTTTTCTACTTTAGTCAGAACAAACAATGAACATGACACTTCAAGGACAAATTTCTTCTTCACAGTAAATTGGACAGGGAAAGTACTTTGTGTCACTGCAGGTCCTTCAAACATTGAAGTGCTTACGCTGTTTACTGTCTTACTTTCAAGTGCTTCAGCATTGATATTTGCACAGAACTATTGGTGGCTATTTGTATTGTAAACAAATATACAAACAGCAAATACAGATTCGATTATCTTACCTTGTGGACTTTAGTCTAGCTTTATAGAAATTTGTCTGGTATTTCGCAGTTGAAATCTTTCAAACTTGCAGGAAATTGATAGAAACTCAGTTTTTGATTCCCAGTGGTGTAAAAGTCCAACTAAAGTTGCATTAAGCGTGCGATACGATAACTTGTGTCATAATTGAACGAAAATTCTACTCGCGCGCTATCAAGATCTTAATGACATTAACGATCGTATGTCATATTGTTTTTTGAATGGCTGGCACAAGATGTCCTCATCCTCAACGCGAATGAATCCGCTCTCTACGTATGAAACCAAAAGTGAACGAAAACTCGACGAAACTGTTCGAAAAGTAATTACTAGTGCAATAAAGAATTATTTGAATGACAACGAACGGCAACATTCAAATTCTTAATTCAATTATGGTTGAGCCTTAGAACATTTTTCATGATGACATAAAATTGAATTAAACTCTTTTTAAAATCTAGTACAATTCTCTGCAAGCTCAGCTCACTTCTCTTAAATTTGTTTTCAAAACGTCTCATCCAACTCTTCCTAGACTGATGTCAACCTCCGTTAATGTCAGCTTGCGTTATCCGCACGAATTCGAAACTTTGCCATTTGATGTTGAAAATTGGTGATTCATGAAGCACATGTGGATTTTCAACCGACCAATAACGCATATTTTGCTTATTGAGCCAAAAATGAGCTTCGTCACTGAAGATGATTTTGCGATGAAACTTATCATCTTGGCACATCTTCTCCAGAACCCAATCGGAGAACGTACGTCGTTTCAAAAGGTCTATTGGCTTCAATTCTTGAGTCAGCTTGATCTTGTATGGATGTAAACCAAGATCCTTACGGAAAATACAGACCATAATGTGGTCTGAGCGATGCCCAATTCTTGAGAACGCCGCCGTGGAATTGACTGATTTGGATCGTTTTCTACGGACGCCTGAACAGCAGCGATATTTTCGACACTTCGACCAACCCGTTGTCTCACTGACACGACAACATCACACAATGAATATGTAGACTCAAATTTGTGTACTAAGCTTGTTATTGCCTGTCTTGGCGAGAATTACGACCGAAAATTGGATTTAACGCTCGATTGTTAAGTTGCGATCACCGACTTCGAATTTCGGTAGAAATATTTTATAATTTGTAGACGTTGCTCGTTCGTGTACTTTTCCATGATGAAAATGTTGAGTTTACTGAATAAATTGACAGTCACAGTTTGATGATTAGTGAAAGAGTGTGTTCACAAATCATATTCAAAGTTGTCAAGTCTCTATTGGAAAACCGTTTATCAATGAATATCACTTTTCAAAATGCATTTAAAAACCAACTGCACAAAGGACTTTCCCACAACCAGGACAAATTGTGTTGCCTAAGTTTAGTTCATTCTGTATAGGTATGTTTGTATCTATAAAATATTGCTGGTAAATGTGGTAAGCCGAAGATAAATTTCAATTCCATTCAGTAGACACCATTCAAATTGAATAATGTATCTACAAAATGGTAAGCTGAAACCACGAAAATAGCAAACAATAAAAGAGCACAACGTTACACTCTCCAATTCCAATCCTAAGTCCAAATGATTAATACCAAATCAATGTCGCTTACTGGGCCCCGATTACTCGGTCAGTTTGATGACCCAATTTAATTAGACCACCACGGCGAACTGAATTGACACAATAAACAAATAAACAATCCATCCGCTCAACCAACCAACCCATGGGGTGACATTGATAGCCTTTTGTGTATCATTTTGTTATTAAAATTTTCGTGTGACCATTATAATTAAGGACATCACCTACTGAGCCCTTTGGTTAGTGTTAATTAACATTCCCTTCTCGAATATCAACAAGTTCTTTGGATAACTGGGTTGGGCTGCGAATTAAATTACTGTTTGTTTTTATTTTTCTTCTTTATATATATCAGAGTCCTTTTTCTTGGAATCGCACACACAAACACACTACCATCGCGTCGAGTCTGGGGTTTTTCAACATTAATTGGCGACTGAGCATTAGCCGACGGATGGGGTTACTCTATTCTCAGTATCTATTCACTTGCAAAACGTTTTTCTTTCGAAAATTTTAAAGTTCAAATGTCAACAAGAGTATGGTAGTGTAGTATAGTCCTTGTTAGAGGAAAATAACAATGAGCAACCTTCAACGTATTTTATGAAATCAAGAGAGAAAAAAAGTGAAATCTGCATTTTGTTAGTTAAGCAAAAAACGGGAAAAGCTATCACCTGCATCCTATAAAATGAAGTCTCAGCAAAATGCCATCAGGACGTGAGGTTGTGCAAGGATGCAGCACTTTCTAGAATTGCATGAGTTCTTGATGAAATTATTTACACCTAACCCACACTGTGTATTCTTTTTTTATTTCGAAACTGAAGAGCAGCAGTTTTGATTGATAGCAGTTGACTTATACAACTTAGACTGAGTGCTTTTTGAAGTGAGTGGAGGGAGATTGTTAGGATTCAAAGGAATTCATGTGGAGTCTATTTGACGAACTAAATTGATCCATGAACATCCAATCGTACGTAAAATTCAATTTGGAATAAATATACGCAAATACGAAAAGAAGTTGCTACTACGAAGAGGTTGTATGTAAATTCTCGTGTGCATTACTTGAAAATTTTAAAATATTATACCATTCGTACAAATTTTGACCTTAAATTTTGATAAATTTTGACATTTAGTACATTGTGAAGGAGTCAACAAAGTTTTGCCTTTATAACTGTGGTTTATGGTAATGGAATAGTGAAGTCCTTCTAATCAACTCAAATAGGGTTAAACTTTGCCAAGAGCACCTCAAGTTTCTGTACTGGAACCGTAACGCTGCTGCTCACATCTACAAAAGCAGCCGACAAGCTAGCAGCTCATACATATGTATGAGGCTAATTCAGGATCATCTGGCACTTTTTAAATAGAAACTTGACAACTTTGAATTTAATTTGCGAACTCACTCTTTCACTAATTATCAAACTGTCACTGTCAACATTTTCATCATGGTGAAGTACACGAACGAGTGACGTCTACAAATTATAAAAATTTTCTACCGAAGTCGGTGATCGCAACTTTAAGAGCGCTAACTCCAATTTTCGGTCGTAATTCTCGCCCAAGTAGACAGGCAATAACAAGTTTAGTGCAAAAATTTGAGTCTACATATTCGTTGTGTGATTTTGCCGTGTCAGTGAGATAACGGGTTGGTCGAAGTGTCGAAAAAATCGCTGCTGTTCAGGCATCCGTAGAAAACGATCCAAATCAGTCAATTCCACGGCGGCGTTCACAAGAATTGGGCATCGCTCAGACCACATTATGGCGTATTTTGCGTAAGGATCTTGGCTTACACCCATACAAGATCAAGCTGACTCAAGAATTGAAGCCTATGGATCATTTTGGTCAGGGCTTTCATTGTGTGACCTGACTCTTCTGGGAGCAAGCTGACTAGGGGATGTCCGGAAATTTTTTCCATTTTTTCTGTCACTCTAAAAAGACGACTGCAAACGGCTTACTTTTTTTCCATTCTCATAAGTCACTTTACTTATGTATATTAAAAATCTTAATTAGCTTAGCTCAAGTTGCGCCAATGTGCATTTCCTTAAGAAAAATTCAATTTAATAAAGCTTAAAGCGCTCATTCACGAGGTCATTGTTATTTATGCGTCAATTTTGCAAACTTTATATATTTTAGTATCATGCCATTTAGATTCAAATCAGATGAAGCATTCTCTCACATACTTCGATCTTTCAGTTGGGCGATAGCTTCCAAACAAAAACATTGTGAGTCAAACAGGCAATATTTAAGTGATCTCTAATCGGAATATTAAACAACCAAACGCTAGAATAAAAACTGCATAAATTTACAGTAAGTGCTTCTGACATTTTATTCATTTTATAAGTACTCTATACTGTGCGCCATCTATTATGGAGTTAGTTTAAGATTCGCCAAGATCATGTCTTGAATAATAAATATAATACAATTTAAGTAAAACAACAGCGGCGCCTAAGAATCTGTTTGCTAAGAAAAGACCTGTATTTTGATTACCATGTCTTCGAGAGAAATTATCTATTCATTTAAAAATATTAATTTGTCGTCTGTTTTTAGTGTTCCGGACCTTAAAAGGTAAGACGGAACACTTATGGGTTTGATACGGTGTCTGTCTGTCCGTCAGTCTGTCACAGCCCTGTAACTTTGGAACCGATAGACATAGAGAGCTGAAACTTTCGCTATGTATACATTATGTGGAAGCCTGCACAAGATGGCGGAAATGAATTTCTTTTTGGGAGCCCTTTTTTGGGCACCTTGTATGAAGGGCAAAAAAAAATTATTTTGTTCCCCATCATGTGGCATATCAATTTAAAGAGAATTTTGCAAGGGCTCCATATATGTAAGAAATATTTTCTTCTGGCAAAATTTGTTGAACAAAAAAGCTCGCCAAACATTTGAAAAATGTTGTCCCCCCCCCCCTAGCGGCCAGACCATAAATGGTAAAAATATGAAAAAAATTGGAGATACGTAGAATTTAGTGTAGATTGTAAAAACAATACAAAAATTCCTGTATTTTATATATTTTCTGAAAAAAATTAAAAAAATGGGGCATCTAGTTACCCCACTGTATCTCCCCCAGTTTTCATGTTATCCAAATAATTTTTACAGCAGATCATTTTGATACTACGATTTGCTCAAGTTATAAGTTTCATCTAAATCTGCTAAGTAGTTCCCGAGTTACAGATTTTAGAAGAGCGCATGGACTTCCCTATAAGCTCTTATCTTGCTGCTACTACATTCGAATTCGATTTTTCAAAAACAAAGTCATTTGCACGAATGGATCGTATATGTTAGCTCTATGCTGCTTTTGAAAACTAAATAAGTTTAAAAAAACATTTTTTTTTTAATTTTTTTTTTTTTTTTCAAAAATATTTTTCTTTTTTTTTTGAGTTTTTAAAACTCTAAATGCTGCATTCCTTCGCATGTCAAGTATTGCCAGTGTTTTGCTTTACTTAAACCATTTAACAAGCAAAGTACGGTTACATTCATTTTTATCCAAAAGCTTGGTACGCCATATTTTATATTGAAAGTGTAAGTTAAAATGGACTGGAATCTCAGCTCAGTATTACTAGGACATACCTACGTACAAGACATTACATTATTCATATCAAAACCAGTATTAGGTGTACCTATGCAGGATATGAATAAATTGCCTTCTATTTAATGACAATATAAAATGTCCGGAACACTATTGCACGAGGCCCTCCTCGCACTTACCCAATTTTTTGTAAAGAATAGATACTTTTTTTTTCTTGTGACACACTAGTTACTAGCAAAAATGAAAAGGCATTGTGACGCACCTTAGGCAAACATATTAAGCTTATACATACATATGTGTGTTTATTTATATTTTATTCTTACTTGCACTTATACCATAGGCAAAGTATTAGATTCGTGCAGATTTTCGATCCCAAGATTTTTATAAATTTACCATTCACTCCCATTGTAGAAAATTGCAAAGATGGATCTGCCAATGTTGTCTGTTAGTCGTGTGTCTGTGCACGAAGGTACAGACTAAAGGAGTGGGCAAAGTTAGAAAGTTAGATCAAACTTTAGGTCTGGGGTCCGTGAGACAATCCCTACAACCAAAATCGAAAATGTTGTATTAACCATTAATTTCAATTTAAAAAAATATGATTTTCTCGAAAACGACTTCATCAATTTGATATTTGATTTAGATTATAAAAGTGAAAATATCAGAAGATATAAGATACTAGCTTAACTTCTCCACCCAAAATGCACGCAAAACGTCTTTTATCACAATTAATTGCATAATTAACCAACATTCCAAATTTCGCATCGAATTTTCCACCTTTACATCGTCCAAAATCATCAAATCATGCGATAAAATGCAAAATTTCGTCAAAAAAAATTCAATCTTTCGCGTTTTTTCATAATTTTCCGAGTTTCCACTACGAATTTTTTATATTTCCATTCGAAAAGCTATTCCGGAACAATTGCACACAAAATTCCATACAAAAAATCAATTTTCGATTTTTCCAATTTTTCAATTTGCTCGAAAACGACAAAACGATGCCAATAATTTCATGTAAATTTGAGGTTATAAAAACTTGAAATTTGAGGTACAGAAACGTGTAATAAGATGATTTACTACATTTTGTCCAAAAGTTTTGGTAACGATACTCATATTAATTTTTTTTTAAATTGATTTTTCAACAATCGACTATAAATTGCTAAGGTTATAAAATGGCTTAAAAATTCTTTTGGGATTAAGAGGTTTAGAGCCAATTTGTTCGAAAACGACTCCAAATATTTTGTTCAGATTTCATATTTATACTAGTATAGTAAAGTACTGTAAGATGGCATACCACGTTGTTCACCAGCTCAGAAAACACTATGGGAGCCGTGGCTTTTGGGACAGTGTGTTGGGCTACTAATCCCAGATTATATCAGCTATTGTTTCACGATCCAACATCTTATGAGCATTTGAAAAACATCAAGGATGGTCATTCGTCCCAATTCTTGAACTCGAATACGACAGTCGAATCCGACCATGGTCGTATTTAGTTATTAAAAAAACGTATATTTGTTCGCAAGATACGAATATGATCGGATAAAACATGACTTTAGACGGATTCGACTGTCGTATTTGAGTTCAAGAATTGAGGTTATTATCTTATCGTCAAAAACCTTCTCAAAAAAACTGCTGCCCTTCGGATGAGGCATAAAAATGTAGCTTGTAATGAGTGATTCAATTAAAGGGACTTTTTTCAAAAGTAAAAAAATTAAAAAAAGTTAATCTCTATCGGGTGATCTTTATTATCAAACAAAAGAACTATTCTTGAATTTATTTTTTATTGTTTACCTTTTTCAAATGTTTACTGTTCTTGACATGATTCAGTCTAGAATCAAATAAAAACCTCTTTCTTGAATAAATATAGACCGATGAATCCAACAACCCGTAAGGAGCACACCAAACCGATGTTTTCTCCGGATGTGATGGCAGCTCTTCAATCTCTTCAGATTGTTCTTCACCCCAAATGTGGCGATTCTGCTTCTTGACCCATTAGGCTAGAAATGTGTTTCATCGCTGAACAAAATTTTTGCTCAAAGTGCACGGAACACATTACTCTTAGAACGCTGATTTTTTTTTATAGTAATGTGTAGATTCTGTATCCGACTAAGCTATAATGATAAATGTCAAATTATACTAAACAAAAGTAAAGTGACAATTTAACTCGACTCCCCCGTCGTCGGTCAAAAAATCCATAGACAAAAAAAGTACCTCTAAAAGAACTGCTTATCACCTAATTTGAAATCACTTAAAAATTAAACTTTCTATTATCCAGTTAAAAGTACGTATATTGCAACACCCTCGCCATTTGCAACGAAAACAGTTATAGCAATCTTTTATAGTTCGTCCACATTCCCAAGTCATTACTTTTCGTATGCAAACGAGGTTATTATGATTTTATTAAACCAGCCACTACTAGGTCGCTAAATACAGGTCACAGTATTACTGAATCCAATTCTAATTCATTCAATCTTACTCACAACTTACTAAGTGTCCATTTTTATGCCAAAGTTTAAAAAAAGCTTTATTTCCTGTCCCCCGATGACTTGTAAATTAGTTTAGAGTTTAACACCCACCCTCCTTTCACGCTTTACTCGTACGTTCTTAAAATTGCTATCGATTTCGCATTAAATATTTTAGTTTGAAAATTTCTCTTATAAAATTACACCTGCGTCTTTTCCAAAAGGTTTTACTTTAGCAAACATAGCCCGTCCAGTACTTATTCCTCCCCCCCCCCTTTATTTATAATTCATTGGAATGGCATCATTTGGCGTCGTATCATCTGGAGGAGTAGCTACTACGTATGCCAATTAATTATGAATTCCCTTCCAGAAATTAACCATAAGCTGAAATCGCGCGCAAATTCTGCGAACCTTGCTGTTATTCGAAATAAGGGAAAAATAAATATAACCTTTTTCGGATTGGTTGGCTCCAGAGTATAAAATAAATAAATATTTCCATTCAAATGGGCTTCCACAGGACTTCAGGATGAGAGATTTTATTCACGTGAAAGTGAATAAAATCTGTAAATGCGTTTCGAAAATGAATTTAATCAAGTTTTGGGGGAAATTAATGCATTTTCTGTTAATTAAGGTCATTTGGGGTTGACTTGAAATTAATTTTTAATCCTCCTTCAGATTCTTGAAATCACTCTTCCGTGCATTTTGAGAGAAACAAAAGCGGAAATATCCTCTAGTTGTAGCAAATGAATGCACTACCTAGGACGAGGTTTATTTTTAATTTACGCAGAGTACCTACTCGGGAATTTATTCTCCAGTGGGTTGAAAAGGTTACACGTTTACAATCGGAACTATTTTAATGAGTTAATTTGAGTGGTCGGCTTTATAGAGTTTGTTGGAGCATCTTTATGATGCTATCTTATCCCATCAAAAGGTTTTAAGGGTGTAGTCAGTCCTTCTGATATCCATCCTCATTCCTTACGAAAAGAGGGTGGCTTAAGTTTTACTATCCATAGATAGAGAAAGAGTAGCCTAAAGCTCCTCAATCGAGCGAAACAGTCCCGCGAGCTACGGATACAAAAAAGAGTCCTAAAAGAGAATTAGGAAATCGCAAAGAAACTCCTGGCATCTCTGCTGTATAAACAGAAAGTACGAACGAAACCAGTTAAACTCAGGAACAGCCTTTTCAAAAAGCCAACAGATTCTAGTTTTATTAAAAAGCATGAGGGAACCGTCTAGAGTTTTCGAATCAAACCCGGAGGGACGATGTAGTAGAGGGCCGCAGGTGGATCCTACAAGTTGAAGGCAACTTCGACCAACTTCGACCAACTTGGAGTGCGCAACTGGACGCAATAACCTAAAGACCGAGTTAAGGGGAGAGTCTTATAGGTTGAGGACCAGGTTCACCACAAACTGTAGCGCCATACAAGAAGAAAAAGAACCGTCTAGCTCTGAAAAACTGGGTTTACTTCATATATCTATATATATCTCAAACGAAAGAATTTCTACAAGAGAGCCAAAGCGTTGAAAAAGAAAGAGGCTCTACATTTCTACACCCATCCTTTCGGTGAAAAAAAATGAGGTCACCGCGGTAGCGCAAAACATCTTCATGGACAACAACGTATTGAATTTAAATGAGATCTGTGAATAGAAATCGCAGATACAATTAATGTAGCCATAAATACAATAAAGAGTACATAGGCATATGAGCCGATGAGGTATGTTCTGTACGGCATCACAGATTCCTAAATGAGTTTCGGATACACAAATCAATAAATATTTTCATCGTAGAAATAAAGATACCTAAATGTTTACTCTAAAAACGAGTCGTTTTAATGCGACGATTACAACAAAATAATGGATAGGTGCTTGGGCTTATTGGCACAAAGTTTTATAGACTGCAGACGACTACATCAACTTCTTTTCGAGTAAGGTTTACTCAAATAGAAAGACTCTCTCCTTTGCATTGGACGTTGGAAATATTGTAAAGCAAAACTAAACTAGTATTCAGTGTAAGAATACTTACTTACTTACTGAAAGGGCTTCCGACCCTTGTAGAGTCCCTGCCTGAGACATCGTTGCCTTCCATCCAATGCAGTCGCTGCTTCCAGTTGTGAAGACCAAGTTTTCTGGCATCCGCAACAGCTTGGTCTTTGTAACGGAAGTTCGGTCTTCTTCGCCGTCTCGAACCTGGGGGCTGGGATTCGAAGATCCTCTTGGCTGGAACATTGTTGTCCATTCGCTCGATGTGGCCGAGCCAATGTAGTCTGCGTGTCTTGGCTTTTTGGAGTACATCCACATCCTGGTACAGCTTATTATATGTATATAGTTCGCGTATGTGTTTTCTCCTCCATTCGCCCTCCTCGTATAAGCAGGACTGGTAAGATGTTCGTTCTATAGAGCATTAATTTGGTCCGTCGAGTTAGGAGTTTTGAACCCAGTTGTTTCGCCAAACCGAAGTAGAAGCGGTTTGCTAGGGTTATTCTTGGTCGGAATTTAACAAAGGTGTCTTTTGTAGGAACAACCTCGAAATTATAGTTATCAACAGTGACGTTCTGCCCAATGTTTTGGACAGATCAATTTTTGTTTGTTGATAACATATACTTCGTCTTGCCCTCGTTCACTTCAAGAACAACTCACCTGCCTGCTCATCAATAGTCGTAAACGCCTCTACGACGGCTTGCCGGGGTCTTCCGATGATGTCAATATCATCTGGGTATCCCACTCAGTGTAAGAATACCACTCACTAAACCCATCTCTCCTTCTACTTGGCAGCAGTTTTGGCTCCTGTCTTCAATATTCCATTACGACGACTGCCGCAGTATGGCTAACTGCTTCCCAAGATTATTCTTTCTTCTGTGCTCAGTGTCTAGTTTACTTAACTTATGTGCTACATATGTATATACGCTTGACGATCCTTGGACCTCCACAACGCCTACAGTTCTGCGCCACATATCCGGCGATCCTGAATTCCGTTGCATCGCATGGATAGCTATGGAACTGTCACCTTTTCGAAAAGTGAGTCCAATCCACTGCCATTTTCGTCATTGTCTCAGTCTAGGGGTGATCAATTTTGTGTTTGCCGAGTTAGTTTTCAGACCAAGTCTGCTTTCCTCACCACATTTGCTATCATGCTGAAAGTTATCATTCCAAATTTGTTAATAGCTTCTAAGATTGCCAATGAATCAGTTATAAAGCCTGCTCTATATGAATTGACCTAAAAATAAATTTCCCACTATACGCATGTACCTGCAACACAAATATGACTCCATTCAAGAAGTGAAAACTTTTTCCGAAAATCAATATCCGCATTTGCATTTTATTCCGAACAACCACAGGACCCTCTATTGTGTCCCTCAGCCATTTGCATAAATATTTGGAACGCTGTTCTGAATAAATGAACTTAAATCAATTCAATTGTTTCACAGATTGTCTCCCTATTTAATTACTATTCCCTGTCCTTCCTTCCAGTCCATTGAGGTCAAAATGCTGCTTATTTTCTTATACCTTTTGAAACCTTTCCTGTCTCAAGAATAACTTATAGCTGCTCTCCTTTTTGAATACTTTTATTTATGAAGACGCACAATACAAAGGGAAGGATGAGCTCCATCAACAACAATGCAAAGCCATTAATACCGGCCCCACTATCATCAACGTCAACGTCGTCAACTCTCTCTCATTCTTATGCAAACCAAGAACTGAATTCAGCAAGGATCATTAGCATGACTTAACCCGTGAGCTGTGAGCTGTGAGCTGTCAGACTGTGACGATGACATGCGTATCGCTCGTACCCCATCTTTGTCACCTAGTATTGTTCTGTGCATTGTTTCACCTCGTTTTCTCCACCTTATGTATGTCGTTTCATAGAAAAGCCTCGGGCACAAAACAATGCTCGCACTAATGAATATCCTTCTTCAATTTCCGACCTACTTTCTTTCTTTTCCCCCTTTCTCGCTTTTGTTGCTCGGCTGTGTAGACCCCACCTACTGGAAATAAAAGCAACTCCCATTGTTACCCAAGAAACTTGAAGAATCCTTACCGTCATATCCTTTTACCTTACATAATTAGCATTCATTGTAGTGTTGAGACCTTTTAACTGCTGCTTTTCGAATAAAATGTTCATAGATTTTTGTGTGTTTTCTTGAAATCTTTTCGCAGAGCTTCAACATTTTGTCCAAGATTTGCGAGGACGACGACGAAGCTGATAATACCAAACATCGAAATACGCCATCAGAATGGATGAGGACCGCGAAGATAGAATATGAGATTAAATGGGGCTTTAAAGCCCCACGGAGCTCCATACATTGGATGCTCCATTGGTGCTAAAAGCTATCGTGATAAGCGACCACAACAACAAAAACCAAATAACAAATACAACAACAACCACAACACAACTTTAACCGCTAGTGATCAAAGCAATAACAAAAACAACATCACAACACTACCAGCAGCCGTTAATAATAATTATTTTAAGCGCACGCCAGAATATTATCCTTTAACCCACGACGACGACGACGACGACGACTACGGTGAGGACGACAGCGACGTTTTTATCAATAAGCAACACAACACCAGCATTGCAACTAAAATGGCTCCAATCATCAGCCGGGCGGGAAA
The DNA here is from genome assembly GCA_949716465.1 of Chalcosyrphus nemorum. NCBI lineage: Eukaryota > Metazoa > Arthropoda > Insecta > Diptera > Syrphidae > Chalcosyrphus > Chalcosyrphus nemorum. Next base: position 13,689,230 of record OX454333.1, on the reverse strand, counting down.
AAATTCAGCCGCAGGACGACGACGACGACGCAGGCCGGATGTGGGAGTCAAACATCAGCAACGCCACCTAATGCGTGTCCCACAATCATTAGTGGCGGGTTTAAGCAGCTTTACCACGCTCGTCCTGTGCCTAGTCTGTGTTCTTGCTTTGCTGCCGACTCCTGTCCTGTGCGACGATGACTCCACAGAGACGACGACCACTGAATTTGGTAAGTGCATTATTTGCAGGCGACTCTCAGCGATCCTAAATTATGCCCCAAAAGGGTCGGGTGCTAATTTGCTTGAGTAAGCCTTCCATTTTTTTTCCTTTTCTCTTTTCTCCCCCATTTTTATCGCTGTTGTTGTTGTATTAATATGGAAATTATGTGGGGCAATTAGAAGGTGTGTGTTCCCAATGAATACGAAATGAAGGGAATTTAAGCGCGCGGGGAATGCCAGAGCCAGAAATTAAGGGCAATTGGTGAAAACGTATGCCAGAGCTGCATGTACATACAATTTTCGTTAGAGAAGCTAAGTGCGGGAATTAGAGTGTCATAAAGTTTGCGCATCGTTACATGCTGCTTCTGGTGCTTCTGCTGCTGCTGCTGCTGATGTCGTGTTGGTTGTATATGTATGTGGGTGGCATACAACACTCCTACGTCCTACAGAATGTTTAAGGATCGTAGAAAGTAATGAGTTGAAATTTGTTATGTCTGACATGCAATTAAGTGAGTCGTAGCACTCTTTATGGAAGAAATAAGGCTTAGCTATTTTTGGAAAATTATTATTATTATATTTTTTTATTCTTAGAAATAAATGAGGCATAATCAACTTTAAGGAAAAAAACGGGTACCTTTTATCATAATTTTAGGGCTTATAGCTTTTGCTTCCTGAATAGAGACATTTTAGTATATAAAGGTTCTTTTTAGCGCGATCTTTTTGGCGTCTAGCAATTTCAGACGGTCATCATAAATGGTTTCACCCATTTACCTGCAAACATCGAAAGATTCTGGTGAAAGTACAAAATCTGACTGACTTATGTCGTGTGTCCTCTTGTAGGTCCTAGGGTCTGCACACAATTAGCTTTCAGCTTCAGTTCTTCCAATTATACCCCAGTTGCCACACTAAATGGTTGCTGAAAAGTTTTGAAAGATAGAGTAGGCTATTTTTTTTTTTTCTTTTTTGTGTCCGAATTTTCGCCAAATGACAGCACCAAATACCCAATAACTCTCATAAGACGTATACAGCAAATTATTCTACCTCTCCCCATTTGGTCCAACACCAAGCATATAGTAGCTTCGTTCAGTGAATCCTTGGTAAAAAAAAAGATTGCTTTTGGACACTTTCTGAAAAAGGTTGTAACTTTCTGTTCTAATCTATTCTGATAGTTTTCACAAACTTGTCCTGTTCTGTACTACTTTTCAGTCAGTCAATAATATCCTGGGCATGATCCATATCTCAGCAACCAAGAGCGCCATCTCTGTATTTGCATTTTAAAGCTTAAGTTTTTCTCCCAACAGCTGTCATAATTTCATGATATTTGCTGTTCATATAAAAATTTAAAAAAATTATTTTTCCAGAACAGCTTTTCATTTGATCTTAACTTGGAACAAAAAGCGGTCATAAAATTTCTCATAAAAATTTGAAAAAATGCCTCAGAAACATTTCGATTGATGCAACAAGTGTAGGTTCCTAAAGAAAAGATTGTTGGAGTAGAGCAGTTGTTTTCAAGTGGCGATAAAGCGACGCCGGAGGACGATAAACTCATAGAAACACCGATTACAGGTCGCACGTCTAAATGATACAAAAAGTACGTGATTTTGTTTTAAGAGGTTACGCCACCCTGACCGCGTGAAAATGGGACGGTTTTTCAGGAATTTATTGTGACTAAACTTTGAGATATGATTTTTCCACTTTTATTTCTATTTAATGGAACTAATGAACTTAATAAATACTAAACAAATTTTTGTTTTCAATTAAAAATGGCGGAGATATGAGCATCGGCGATCATCGGTTTTTCCGGAGCGCTCCTTGATGGTGAGCATGAATCACGTGTCAATTTTTATCTGAAACAAGTAAACAAATATTTTCTTTTAAAAGTGATAAATTTTGAACAGAGTGACGTAACCGTTTAAAAAAAAAAAAAAAATTACGCAAATGAGAGCACTGCAAAAATTGACTTAATTTTTTGGGCAAAAAATTTCGTATTAAAAATTGCATAAAAAATTTTCGACAGAATTAATCGTATTCGGACCGAATATGCCAGTTGAGAAAATTGCTCTCTGTTGCACTGTAATGCACCGAGCGGAGCGCCATTGCCTCACATACTTTATGCTCCAAACTAGCCCAAGAATGTTGCAGTGAGCTAACTGCTAACATTGTTTCTGTTCAAATGCTATCATTGGTTTCATATGATTTCTATTAGCAGGTCTCTATAAGGATATTAGGGGTTTTATCACCGGAGCGGATTGTGACTCCCGAATGTTTCATTATATATACAACTTGTATATGTACAATAGTGCCTTAGATTATAGTTTGTAAATTGTATGCAGAGGTGGGAACTAGTCACTCTGTTTGTGTTGGTTAATAATAAATTGAAGGCAATCCCAAACTATTTTGGACGTTATTTCGTAAGCCTTAATTGCTAATAGAGCTGCCTTTCTGGTCTGAAAGAATATAAATCGATCTGTTTATAATCTCTCTGATACAAAGTTCTATATTCAAAACTTTAACTTGGAAAAGGGAGTTATACTTGTCCATAGGTGCGTAAATGAAAGTTTTAGTGGTAGCTCCGTATACTCCAGCCCCAGCCCCTTCATTTGTCTTGGATCAGTCTATGTACCAGACATTTGAATCACTGGCAAATAATGGTTTTTCCTGTTCCCAGTTCATGCGGTCGGGAAATGTAACCTTGAAGATTTGACTGAAGTTGTATTTGGGAAAACATCTGTCTGTAATTGTAATCTTTGCTGAGTTCTAGTGCAATATCTTAGAACTAGCTTCATCTTCTAAATGAATCTTAAATGAGAAAAAAGTTTTGGTTTTTCAGTTTTTTAATTCTAGATACTTAACATCCTTTGGGAAATCTATTGTTTCACCAAAGGAATCTGTCCTTTTTTCTCTTCCTAGTGAATACAACTATGGTGCTCTTCTTGAAATTGACATTAAGACCAACTTTAAGGCACCAATCAGCCACAAGGTTTAATGCCCTCTGGAGGAGATTCGAGATAGTGCCTTAAGTACCGCCAGAATATCCACGAAGCTTGTGACTCTAGATAGGTTTAATGTGTACTACTCTCTTAAGGTTTCGGCTTTGGAAGGCACTACAGTCACAAGAGACATTATATAACTCTCACAGCAAACAGCCCTTTCTTTTTCAATCCTGTGCACTAGTTAATACTTTAAATTCCCACTACTGTCTTCCAGGAATGAAAATGGAGTATTTCTTGTAATCCTATCTGAAGGCATGTGAGACTGTTAAAGAAGAATCGCAAGTACCATTATTCTGTCAACTCAAAAACATTTATAAGAATCTATTCTGAGATCAGAAACTCCTAACAATGGTTCATAAGCCACAAACCGGCCTCAAAGTTAATATTTTATTTTTTCTCAACACTAATCCTTTTGAGGTTGGACAGATGCTACCTTTACTACTATTTTCCAAGTTAAATTACCTCAATTGAATACCGACATTCTTCCTTACAAACTATTTGTGTTTTCACTTAATTGTGAACGGAAGTAGGGTTGGGGTTATAAACTAGAACAAAAGTTTCAGCATAATTGCAACCACTATGTGTTCTCTATACATGTACCCAATGTACAACGTTTCAACTCCCAAAGTTGCTTTATATAACTTACAACAATGACTTTAAATTCCAAGCTAAAATTGCTCTTAAACCTATCTTAAATTTTGCATTTGCTTGGAAAAAATACATTTGACATTGTCCTTCATTGCAAAATTTGATAAAGGACGACTAAAAGCTGTGTAAACAGCAGCTCCATTAGAATAAAGGAGAATAACATTTGCTAAACCGTCTATAATGTCTAATATTTTATACAAATAATGAAGGCCAATTTGCCGGCACATTTACCCCATAATTATGAACATAAGAAGGGTTCTGAGTAGGCATTAACCTAAAGGAATTTATGGATCAATTCAAAATGAATTCCTGCTAATCGCTCACAGCGAAAATTTATGAAGGCTAAGTAAAAAAACGAAAATCCCATTAAAATTAATTTAAAGGATTAAAAAGCCCGCCTGAACGAATTTGTTTGCAAGGAAAAAATTCATCATTTTGTTGTTTATTGCTGAAAATTATTTCTTCCTTCTTTGTAATTTCTGCTCCAGAGAATCCTTTAGTGTGTGTATCTATTGGAACCATAAAAGAGTTTGGAACGGAATTCCCTGCTGTTGGGCAACTTGCCAAAGCCAACCGACCAAACATGAAAACTTAGGACATATCTCTAAGAAGAAGCTTAAAAGGGTATCCGGGAAGTAGTAAACTTTCAGTGAATATCCATTGCTTTGGTCGCCTTTTTCCAATTTTGTGTGCAGAGGTGTGAGTGAAAATGTCAACTCTCTCTGCTATGCAGTATCCAACCATATACATACATACATACATACACATTAGAAATGTCCTTTCGTGCATTTGATTTAATCCTTAGCGGAAATTAAAAACTCAAATAAAAAAAAATGGTTTTCTTTCGCCCTCCCCCTTGTGTCGTAATAAATGACGAACAGGAAATTCGTAAATGTTTCTCTTGTTGATGAGGATACTCTTGTTGTTCCAATGAAAAAGTTAGCTACATAATTCATAAGAAAATTCATTGAAAAGGAGCGCTGGTCCCTCACGTAATACATGAGCAATTGGTCCTCCTTTTTCTCTCCCGCGCATCAAAGGGATTATTTAATTTTTTTCACGTCCTTACCTGGACTATGAATACTGAAAGCCTTTACTTTCTCTCTAAATGTAGAGTATGTCAAGGCCAATGGTCTACATACATATGTATGTATCTATTTCACTTAATTTTTTTCACTCAAAACCCCCACAGGAGAAAATAATTTAAAAGACAGAAGAAAAAAACGGACTCATCAAAATACTATCCTCATGCAAATTTATGCTATTTATCTTTCACTTCCACGCAGCACCAAAGAAATTATTTCAAAATTCACGTAGGCTCCTATGCAATCTACTCACACAAAAAAAAATTACGAAAGAAGAACTCCTGCTCCGCACTCTGGTAGCTTATTAAGTCACCCTGACTGAAGGATGAAGAAATCAGAAGAAAAAAAAAAAGAAAAAAAGTAAAATGAAAACACTCGGGTAAATTTTGATCCTTCATTCTGTGCTGACTGTAGCCCCAACTAGGTAAATGCATATTAAGGGGACGACGTGTCGCTCAGGCAGCTAACAATACGAGGATTCCATTTTTAATGAATTTCGTGAGGTACGCCCGTCGTAGTTGGCATTTACAGCTGTCACAGCAACAACAAAATCAAGATGGTGGGGCGCGGAAAAGAGAGAAAGAACGCCTGCCATCCCTCTAGTTGGAAATTCCAATTATGGTTTTTTGAAAGCCACCCTCTTCGGTACTAAACATTCCCGCACGGAGCAGTTAGCTGCCACTGGTACTGGTAGTATGTGGTACATTTCAAACCATTTAATTTTGATCCGTCCTCGTCCTCGTCCTTGTCGTCATCCTTTCAAGTTGGCATGTGTTTTTTTCTTTCTTTTTTTTTTTTGTAATAAAAACCGACGCCGTCGGGCGTAACATTGGTATTTCTAACCTCTTTTCTGGCAGGAGATGATAGTGTTCACCAGAGGATCCATAAGCCATCACTTCCAGGCGATAAATCCTATTACGACTTCCAAGCAGTTGACATACTTGCCTTTTTATATTCTCTTCAAAATGTTCAAGTACGAGTACCTATTCTTACAAAAAACGGATCACACCTCTTGTGTTCTGTGATGCAAACCGCACACCACTTCATTTAAAAAGAAATAATTAATAAAATATTGTACTCAGCTTAATTCAGTAAAAGTCCCACGAGGACAATGGAGACTGTGCTGTGTTTTTACAATAATAAATTAAAATTGTATTCCCTGTCTTTTTGTGACATCTTTATTCTCCTGCGGATGCACTTGGGTGCTTCTGTAGACATGTCCATGAATCGAAATGATAAGCGTGCAGATTTTTTATTAATTTATTGATATCGATTGTCCGTCTGTTTCGTAAATTGGCTTATAAATTCAGTGTCCCGAAGGAAACGCTGGCGGTTTTTGGTCAAAAATGCATTTAATGAATACATTGTTTCCAATGAAGACAGTGTTGTTTGACCATCGAACGAGGAGTTGAGTAGGAGATGTAGTGGTAGGATGATGATGAATTCTTCAGAAAAAGGTGGCCTACGGAGAGTTAATAGTATAATCTGATACACCAACCCTTTCCCTTTTTTTCTTCCGTCTCCCAATTTTTAATGATTCAATCAGAAAGCACTTTGTGTATTTTAACATGAACGCGAAAAAATACTGTGAATTACGAACGAATGCAAAAATCACACACAACTCTCTCCCCAGTCAATTTGGTTACCATCCATGGAGAATAAAAATTGAAACCTAATATCACATGAGTTTCAAATAAAAAAAACCAACTCCTTCCTATCCCTTCTTCTCTATTCCAAATTAACTAACGCCCGTGCCTTGTTAATCAGTAAAAGGGTATTAATATCCCCTTTGGCATATGCACATTGTAAATTATAAATTATTATTTGCTGTCGCTTCTACCGATACGTTGCAACCAAAATAAGTACAAACCTATGGGGCATATACGCAAAGTCATGTCAAGTCAATGCACACTGCTGCGATGAATTCTTCTTGGATGGTGCTAAAGTTTGGGGGTGAACCTGCGCCTAAATCAACAAGCCTCTCCTCTAAGTTCGGTCCTTGGCTAATTTTCCCCAGTTACGCACTCCAAGTTAGTCGGGGTCCTCTTCAACTTGTTTGCGCCGTCTGCGGCGAGGAGGCCCTCTCCCGCGTCATCCTCCGGGTTTAATTCTAAAACTCTGCATCCCGGAGCGTCGATGTCCATTCGCCCTACATATCCTAGCCATCTCAGACGTCCTTTACGCAGTTTTTTGGCTATGAAGATGTTGCTGTACAGATCGTATAGTTTTTCGTTGAATCTTCTCCTCCAAAATCCTTCAACGCAAACGGGACCGAAAATCTTACCGGATACCTTCATCCCCTTCCAATAAAGTCCATGTTTCAGTGCCGTGAAGTAGGACAGGAAGGATCAGGGTCTTCCAAAGAGTTTTCTTAGTTGAAGGCAAGCGTCTTGGTTCAGCTCATCCCGCACTTCATTGAGTCCCGTCTCAGAAATATTTGATAACATCATGGAAGTCCAATCTCTGGGCTTTATTATTCAACAATTCAACAGACTGAGATCCTGACCATGAAGTTTCTGAATGTTCCATTCAAAGTTGTACCCAACTGCATTAAAGAGCTCAAAGAACACTACATATGTACATATTTCTGCCCCAGGAGCTCTGCTGAACTTAACTCGACTTGGTCTGGATTATCTTTTTTATATGACCTCTATATAGGTACTTTTAAATTTTAGTCCTTACCTTGCATACCGTACTAACAGTCCTAAACTTGTATGAACCCTGAACACTGCCTTTAAATGGAACGTCTCGTTGAATTTCGTTTAAAACCAACACTCTGGGGAAGGAATTCCACTTAAGAACCAAGCCTGCCGTAAACAATTTATTTTTTTACAATCTCAGAATCTAGACATAGTAAATATTTTTCTTTACTCACACATGAACAAAGGAAAAAACATCTTAGCTAATGTATAAATAATGACAAACTGTCTGCTTAAACTTTATGTGCTGTAAAGGCTTTTAAACAGGGGTAAGACTGCATTCGATTTATTAATTTTCTTGTTATTTTGTTTTATTTAAATTTAATCTTGAAGCAAATCGTATTAGGCTCAGCATAATAAAAGGCATGTGCCTCTATGTTGACATGAATATCACAAAGATGTAAAGTATACTATTTCGTCGCTACTTTCTTGCATGCAATTGACTCCGATTTGAAAATTTTGAGGAAGCACTCTTCACAAGATTAAAAAGAAACCAATTAAGTCTTTTAATTTGTACTATATTTATGAACACACCCAATGAGAAATGCCAAAATTCAGAAGATACGGCCACAAAGAACGAAGTCAGAAACATTTCTTGACGGTTTTCAATATTTTTCATAAAAAGTTTTTTGAAAAGCGTCTTTCATTTCTTTCAAAAAACTGCCAAATGTACACTGATGCAAGAATAAACATTTCCAAAAACCACCGCCAGATATGTTCGCATTTCAGAATACGTACTTTTAAGTAAAAACTTGGTTATCTAATCTTCCATAAATTGTGTTCGGCCATGCCAACTATTAGGCGTGTTATCCTTTAAAATTTCCCCACTGAAACGCCCACTTTTTCGAAAAAAAAAATTACTTTTTTATGAGAAACAATGAAAGAACTTACTACTACTATGAGAAAGGGTTAGGGTATACAACGATCCGGTTCACTATGGAGCCTCCACTCATGGAAGGGTTCATTTTAACCGGCCGGCGTGAGATAGAACCTTGACCATTATGGCCCAACATACTGAGTCAAATGATTGAATTCCTGAAATTTGTCAATTCTCAATATTTTTCTTTTTCTCTTCTCTCTTTCAATATTTTTCTCTTTCCTTCTTAGACATATTAGGTCTGTTCCCGTTCTTTCTGTACTAAAATTCGCAGCTTGCCAAATTTCTAAGAATGGGGGTAAAATTCTCTCAGAGAAAGACAGATGTTCAAAAAAGTACGGGAACGGGTTAAACAAAACTTTTCACTTTTTTTTGTAAAGATTAACATCAAATTATCTTGCCAGCCAGCAACAACATAACCATTTGACAGAACTCATATTTTTGCCCAAAGAAATTTCTTGGACTAAAATACGCAGCATGGGGAAATTTCTGAGCTCTCTCTTCTGTAAAAAACTACGAAACTTTGGCATACGGGAACAGGAATTCGCTAAAATTTCGTAGATTTTCGTGGTTTTAGTCAGTACGGGTACGGGAACAGACCTATACCAGATGATCTCCCTAAGCGCGGTACAACTTTGTTGATTCTACCAAAAGAGGGGAATCTCAAAAGCAAATATAAGGGTGGAACTGGTAAATGAAGAAGAATAAAAAAGAGAAGAAATGAAAAGTAGTAAATCGAGTAAACAAGTGAAAACAATTCAGTTTGAACTAAAAGCACACAAGGAATGCGCTTGCCTAATACTTCTAAGTGGCTTGTAAAATTTCTCAAATTATACTAATGGGTACTTTTTAATTCTAGTAAACATTGTGTATAGCGAACTCTTTACATAGGGAACGCGGCCATTAATCCAAACTAAACGTTTTTACAAGAAATCTACTACAATTTCCTTAAGCTCAGTGTAGTCTCTTCTGTATGAAGGGCTGTCATATCTTCTCACCGTACTCATCTTGGGCTTTCATCAACTTCCTTGTATAACGGCCTCTGGTTTCCAAGTGAATTTACAATTTGTCATTGGAATTCCATTTGTCAAAATACTGGAAAGTTCTGTCACTTTGGCTCATTTGACAGTTGACACGAAATGTGCCTCTTGGTATTTCTATACATCTTTCGCTGTTTATTTTAATTGTGCAGAAGATATTAATTCAATCTACAACAATATGCTCTGGCAACAGAGAACAGTACCATTACATTGTGCAGCTTCTTGAATGTTATCCTCTTAATCCTATTATTTAAGACCGAATGTCTTGAAATATCTACATCATTCTTCTATTGAAGGATATCCATGTATAATTGAATAGAAGCACATACTCATATTTATTTTAAACTTAACCTCAAACCAATCAAATGTCCAGCACAGCTATCCGATGACCGCAACAGATTCCAATGAAAACGACTCACTCGCTCACTTGACAACAAGAGTTAACATAATAAACCTCATGTAAATCATATCTGCTAGCCATGTAAACAAAAACTTAAGCTTATCCTTGAACATTCAAAACGATTGTCCTGTGTTGTGGTAAAACAACGCAAAAACACTGAAAACTTTGCCTTTAAACTCACCACCATACACAGTATGCATAGCATAGCCCACAGCACCTTAACAAAGAATCCTCGTTTATGTCAGCCTTCACAAACACTACAAACTTTTTCCTAAATATCATCTTAAGATACTGTCACGTTCAGGCTGGCAGAATATAATGCAACGACAAAAAGGACTCAACAGAAAAAAACAAAAACTGTCATCGTTGTAAAATTTTATTCACCCTTCACCTCTAGTTGCGTTCACTTATTCATAATTTTTCTTTTTTTTTTTTTTTTTGCAAAAAAGGATTCAACTACGACGTCGGTCGTGTGTTCACAAAAAGCCTAGCGGCCTAAATATAAACCACTCATAATAGGGTACTTTAGGTATTTTTAAAATCCCTTTTCGTGTGTCCTTCGTTTTTAATTATGTTGCTGCTTCGTTGCCAATGCAATGCGATAATCTCTAACTACAAAAAGAAAAAGAAGAAAAAACACTTGAAAAACCCCTTTAGAGGTCTAAGTGAAAATAGGTTTTGAATTTTTTTTTATTCTTCTTGTCCTTTCTCCACTTACACACGTCGCAGCGTATTAGTTGTTATGGTCCTTAGTGTTCAATGAATTCATTTCTGCTCAATTGAGTGCAGAATATTGAATTATAACGGATTTTTTTTTGCAATGAAATGAGGAAAAAATGTCCTTGGAATAGAAAATATCCATAAAATATGCATTAAGGTGGAACGGAGAAGATAACGCCTATCCCCCCTTCGAAGGGATGTGCTGACGTGATGCAGCAGTGTATTCACAGTATTTAATTAAAATTCAAGTAAACTAACACATACGGCATTTTGAAGTGAATTTTGCCTGCACCATTCAGTGTGCGATGATGAAAGGACGACACCTCGAGGCTTGACAGATCTGAAAGAATATATATTCACTCACATTCGTGTGTCTGGAAAAATGCACTTTCCCCATTCATAGTGCTGTAAGCTATTGCTTAAGATTTTTCTTTCACTCAAATGGAATAGAGACGAAGGACGACTTTCGAAGCGAGGATTATATACATACATATGTATGTACATTTTAACTTGAGTTTTTGCACTATGGTTGCGGTACTGATTCGGTCATTTGCATATCATTAGAGAGTCCTGTCGGAGTTTGGTTTCAGTCGCACTTGTCTGACAGAATATGCAAATAGCAGTATGAGTGTATGCCCATGTGCAATCGCCTATCAGGGAATTTACGGTTCGGGGATTATTTGCTTTTCCTTCTTCTTCCCAGACGGCTTATATTTAACTGTGTGTATATGTGAATGTGCGTTGGCATTATGGGGGAGTCATCGTCTCAAAGGACTTAAAAAGGATTTTTCGGATTTATAGTATCTCATTAGACTTCATTGAAAGTTTGTGGTGTGCGGACCACACAGTTGAAACCTAGGAGCGAATGGAGTTTTACTTCTTAAGGATAATCGACCTATTTTCTTAAAATATATTACCCCCAAGGGACATGTCTTTTATGGGAGTGTGAGCTTGTAGGATGAAAAATTATTCGATGAAAACGGACAGGGCCATAAGCATTCTATTGAGTTCTAATGCGCTTGCACTCTCCACATCATATACAGGTGATGAAATAGAATGGGTTTTTCGAATGAGGATATAATTTTAATCGAATCCTGGAGAGAGCCATTCGTTTGAATTTATGTTTCAAGTTGCATCGATTAAATAATTCACAAATTGCTTTATATGGCAATGAATTACGTATTCATTTGAAATGTCTGGCCGAAGAAGTATCGATAAAAAGGAGATGGAACAGATTTTCAATTATTTAATTGCCAAAAATAAATAGTGACAGATTCTTGACGTATAGGTAGTGCTATCATGCATTTCATGCAATCAAATATTAATTAGTTGGGACACAATTTATGCACAAACCACTAATCCTAAGAATATGCAATAATCCAGGGATATATCGAGCACGACGAAACACCTGGATTACAGGATAAGACTTTGTCCAGTAAAAACTGTTTTAATAATGAATGATAATCGCTTTGAATTCCCAGGAAATATTTCACAATTTCTTACGCTAGTTATACAGACAGATAACGTCAAAAAATTTTAATCACAAAATAACAAAAAAAGGAAAAAAAATTTTGTGTTTTTAGACAGCTTAATGAATACTGACACTTAGTCAGGTAAATAGTGACAAGTGTTTCATTCGAACCAAATTCATTCGATTTCGAGTTTCGTATTTTTGATTGACTGTCATCTAGACTAGAGCGTCGTTCGCGGATCGTTTGACAGATTCGCTCACCAAAACTAAAAACTACAGATTTAAAAGAACTGTGTACGGCCATTTTGTAGATCTTATGTGTATCTACAAAGTGCTGTTGTTCATAGAATAATAACTTGATAAAAATATGTTCAGCCTAAATTGTCCTACTTGGATGAATAAATATGAACAAACGATACATTTGACTCTCTTTCTATTAAAAATGACAGATGGTTTTCTATGAGAAATTTCTTGTGGACATTCGGTGTAATGGCAACGATTGCTATTGGTTGAAATTTTATATTTTTAAAAATGTCTGAAACTTAACGACTTTCTGATATGGCGAAATAACTAATTTTTGTTCTCCTAAATCAACTCAAATTTTCAAATCAGTTTCCTCCATTGGCCTGACGTTTAAAACGTCATCGTCAACACATTCACAACAGTGTTAATCGCACATTGAAGTTTGTTCTTTCGATAAGCTTCCTTTTTATAGAATGGAAATTCTTTTCAAATATTCATCGAGGAAACTCCTATGGAGTTGCTATTCCCTATGTCCTATCGTGGAGCCCAATATAATGACTGTGCGAAACAATCCAGTTGCTTGAATGAAAGGTTGACTTCACTACGATGTTACTCAATTACAAAATGAGATTTTTTTTTACACTCTATGTCAAGTTATGGCATTGGCGTCACTTCAAATTATATTTTATGATTAAATGCCAATGGCACCAATATCCTTCTCAAAATCAATAAACGAAAATCAAATTCCTTTCAAAGTGATTCCCTCAAGCGGCGGCGGCGTCCTCCCTCTCAACAAATAAATTTCAAACCTTCGTTTCCAAAAATTAAGCAATCAAGTCGCCATATTGCTCAACGGGATGTCTGATGTTACCATGGAACGAGTGGCAGCCAGTTTCGATTTTCAATCGATTTCATGTCATTGTGTGAAAATTGATACAAAACCAACGACGACCTGTTTCCGATAAGTTCAACCGATGAAACAAATTTTATTTTTTCCCCTCACTCGACTGGCTATTTCCCCCCAAAAAAAACTAATTTACCGTTCTCTTCTACTTTTCCTTTTATGTTGAGACTTCTTTATAATCCTCTAATCCGGAGTTTCTCCTTCTCAACTTTGGCAGAGATTTAAGTAAACACCAGCCTGTTTATGCAAAGCTAAGAAGAAAAAAAAGTCCTTGAATTTATAAACAGAAAGTGGAAAAGAAAATTGATAAAACTCCATCAATATTCATGAAAATTCGATTCCTTCAATTAAGCACCAACAAAGTCAGAAACTCCTTATAAACTTTGGAGCAGCTTGCGAGAAAGAATCCATTCGCACGGTTCCCCATATCCTGGATTTTTAATTAATTTTTTATTATCTCAAAGTTAGCGTGCATCGCGACGGGAAAACTTAAGGAGAATCAACTTTGGGAATCTTACGTTCGTCCTGAAAATTGCACGAGTCCTTGAGCTACGCGTATACATAAGCTTTCATCAAAACTAATGTGTTTGCAAGGAATTCATCAATCTCCATTAAATCATGTTCCATATTTTTGTTCGTGGATTTGAATGCAAATTCAATTTTAATTATCCTTGGGAAGAATGCAAAGTGAAAATGGGATCGAAAAACAAATCCTTACGCAAAAAAAGGAACAAAATTTAGCACAACTTTAATGTGAATTTAACCGCACACAGAGAGAGAGGACTGTTGTGCCATTAATCATTCTGAGTGAAGGTCCTTTTTTTCTCTTTTTTGTTCGGCGCTCTCTAGGTGTTATAAAGGTTGAAAATCGATTCACTTCTGCTTGACAGGTTAAATCGGGTTGAGTGCGGTGAAAAGTGATTTAAAGTTCCACCAACACATACTTATACACTCAGCAAGCAAATCCTTTTTTTAAACGCAATAAAACGCAATGCAAATCGCTTCGACCAATAAATTCAATTTGGATTTGTCCTTCTCTTGTATCTAAGCTCCTAGTTCTCTCTATTTATTACACCTTGGGGGGATGGGGGGTAAATTTGTTTTCCTGTCTTAAAGTTCTTGTCCTTCTTTGCTTTTTGCAGATTATGCCATACGGGGAAGGAAGAAATTTGGCGACAAGTGCGAGAAAACTATTGAGTGTGGATTTCCTCTATCGATATGCGACGCTAAGAAAAAGTCCTGCCAGTGTGTCGAAGATATGCCCGTCACCAATCACATTGATAAATGTGGTAAAGGTAAGTTCCCATGTGGGAGTGAATGTGTGTGAGCAGTTGGTGTGGAAATGAGTTGCGAAACAAATCGAATGAACCTTCAGTTTTATGAGTGTATTATTGCCATTAAATAGGCATGTATATTACCGTTATTATGCAAGGGAAATTTTGAAATGGAGGTCATTTAAAAATGTTTTATTTATGCGCGCATATTTGTAACCCTTTTGTATGTCTGTAGTTGAAGTGCCAGTGTATATTTGCTTTTGGCTTCATCATGGAAGCGAATGCGTTTACTCGGCTTGTAACTATCTAACGTAGAGTAACAGGCCAATGAATTTAGTATAAAAGGAGACATTTTAAAGAAACATCATTACAGCTTCTTGTGGAACACTAATCACTGAAATACAAAAGAAACAGCTAACACAGGCCTGGGTTTTATTCAAGAAAAATCGCCAGCTAAGACACAGGGACAGCAGGTCCTTAACCTCGAGTACTTACTTACTTACTCAGAGTCTCTATCTGAGACAGGACTGCCTTCCATCCTCTACACCACTCTGTTTCAACATTCTCAGGCATCTGGTTACTGTAAAGATTTCTAGTTGTTTGCTGTTTCAATGTCCTATTCAGGTTTCTCTCAACTGTTTTTCGTTGAATTTTGACTAGCCGCCACAGTCCTTAAACAGAAAAAGACTATAAGCGAAACAATCAAATGTCCAAAAGACCTGATTAGCTTACAAATTCAAAATAAAATCCTTGAACATCTTGAAGCAAAAGTATGATTAGTCTCAACCTGTGGGTGAATATTTTAAAATATTTAAATCCTCTCCAGTTCCCCGAAATCCCTCTGTAAGACACAACTCCTCGAGACATAAGAACACTCCTTGAATTCAATAGCAGAGTCAAGTTCAAATTGAGTAACACGAACGAAAAGCGTTGCTTCCAATTGGTTTGTTATGCTTTAACCCACATTACATACATTCACATTTGGGATAATCGATCAAACTTTAGGTGAAACTTTTTACTTCGAATCCTTTTCTTTTCGTTCTTTTGCATGAATTTATTTTATGCAGACTTACATCCCTTTTATATGTATAAAAGGACGACAACGTGGTGCATAGATAATGTCAACTTCCAGATATCCTTGCGTTATGCTTGTCGGAAACACGCAACCCTTGTATGAATGTTAGCCCCCTCAGAGTACAATTCTAGACGCCGCCCGGGTGTGCTGTGTATTTGGAGCATGACATTATGCATGCTTTGTTCTAGGGAACGGGTAAAGCTATAAACAGTAAATCCTTGGCATTGGAAGTATTCAATTTGCCAACGACTGCGGCACTCTCACTCACTTAAGAAGGACTGTGTACTCTAGCAAGATTTAAATATTTCATGTTTTAGTTATATTTTATTTCATTTGAATGTAACGCGAACATGCAATACTTATACAAAAACAAAAACCAACACAAGAGACTGGAATTAAGTGAATTGTTGAAAAGGAAATAAAACATAAAAAAAGGAAAAGGAATTGCTACTCTTAGTGGAGTAATTAATATTTATTTTGAATGGTTAGTCCTTGGACTGGGGTTATTTTACTGAGTCACTGACATTTGCTATAAGTCATGCTTTTTTTTTATACATATAATTGCTAATTTATTTTTTTTTCTTAGTAACTTTCTTGTAATGGAGTCAACATACGCATCACGTGATGCAAAGAAAAATACTCGTAAGTCAAGGAAAATTCCTTCCGATTCCATAGCATGCGCTAAAGGTTTTTTTCAGATGAAAAATGCTTCAAGAAATATACTGATTTTGTTTCTTAAAATAAGTCAGTTGAAGCTTAAAATCGTTAAATTTGGAACAGGCGTGAGTTATATGAATCACTGCACACTCATGGCAACACCATTTCGTGTCCGACTGTACAGCTGCAACTATCTTCACACCGAAATCGGGGAACTGTCACCCTTAAGCCGATCGTGACATCTATCGATATTCCGAAATTGTAATCGATATAAAAATTTGTTAATCGATTTCAATTTTTATTAAAGAATGCAGTCACAAATACCGAAGAGGAAACAAAATAAACTTGCCACTTCTTTTGCTTCTGTCTAGCTGTAGCCAGCAAAAATGTGATAGAATTCTCTGTCGATTCACAATGGACTCTTATCACTCGCATTCATTACGCTCCCAGGGAGTGAAACACTCGAACGAAAGAAATGAACTTTGTGGCTTTTGGAACAGATTACCCAGAATGGCCAAAGCCTGTCTCTACAAAGATTTTTATGCAGTTATGTTGTGGTAGTAATAAATTCTTTGAAAAGCACTAAGTTTTGTCTGTTGGTCCACTGCTCACCTACTTTTCTTTGAAATTAAGTTCTAGGGAAGGTAAAACAGAATGAAGGACTATTGACAGGTCTTGTTAAGGCCCCCTTCTTCTTAACTTATCCAGCATTTTTTTGCTCCATGATGGCGTCTGCTCAGTGGTTAGACTTATTCACTGCAGCGTTTTTATTAGCTTGGATGAGGTGGCTTTCAAAGCGGATTGATTCTACAAGTATAACTCATACTTTCGCGGATAGTTCTCGTGCCACCGCTTCAGTAGAAAATCTTTTGCTTCATAGACCCTAGCGCCAGTATGAAGTCTTAGCACTTCCTACCATTAGACCAGCACACTCTTGAATATGCGAGTGTTACCTTGAGATAGCCTGTGTTGACATGGTTATACAGTGTTCCACCTATTTTACTGGAAGATATTGCCCTCACAGTTCAATCCAATCAGTTGGACTCTGGTGACTTAAGTGTGAAGCAAGAAAAACTAGAACAAATAGGAAAAGAGAAAACCTCTCTTAAAAAGGAATAATAACAATTGATTTCATTGTCTTCAGAATTATTCAACGATAAAATAAAATCGTTCAACCAATCCATTAGTCATTAGAAAGAAAGCGGCGTTTCAATCTCAGCCGTATTATTTTTACCTAAATCCTCTGTCCTTCGATTCCCTAGCCAAAGCGTTTCCCCAAGGACACTAGCATCATCTCACCACCAACCATACTGGCGTCAATAGCAATTTTCATATTCATTCCGCACAAGCACTCACTTAAGTAAAATATGCATTTTCATGTCACATCGCAGTGACACCAGCATCGCAAGGAAGCAAATAGCCGTCATAAACTAAATCCCCTTCCCCATCCAAGACCGGAAAATAAACGTGCAAAACTGTATTCACGGTCGAATGCATAAAGCATAATAGACTTACATGAAATTCAGTTGCCGTTCCTAGAGGCAGAACATAGTGACAGGACAAAATGCAATGCGCTGTCTCTCTCCCAAAGCGCCCACAGAATCCTTAATGTTAATTTAATGTCCTAACTCGTAAGATTATTACAGTTGCATACATCCCCAATGGGAGGAGAAGCAATATGATTTCCTTCAGCCCGCTTGCCACACGGCGGTGATGCACTGAAGCTTATCATTCTCGGTACATCATCCTTAGAAACGCTGAGTTTTCTTTGTCCTGTTTGGGTTGTGGGTTGTGTATCTCAGAATAGATGCATGTAATACGATCAAACAGAAAATAGAGAAGCATTTTTCCTTCAGTGTGATTTGTGTTTGCCGGATCTTGAGTGTCCTTTTGGCAAAATTCCATTAAACACATGAAGACATTGCAGCAGATAAAAAAAATGGGCTTACACAGACTACTGTGCATGAATTGCTATTTTCGTCAATTCAGATGGAATGATGATGACGACAACGACGATGAGGACAACCAAAGAGACTTTGAGAAGTCACGTCCCGATGGAATATGTCTTTGACGTCGAAAGCTAGGTACCCAACCCAACCCACCAATTTGTTCTGCTCTAGTTAGACGCTAAAAGCTTGTCGTCTTTTTATGGGTCAAAGGCATGTCCCGATTAGGAGGCAAGGAAATTGGAAGAACACGAATGTTTGCGTTCATAATTTATAGACTTTGCATAATATCGAAAACCATTTTGCTCCTGAAGTCATTTTATTTCCCAATCAAAGGATCACAATCACTTAGTTAAAAAGGCCACAAGTTCCCTTGCACACAATATGCCAAACATACCTTTCCTGTGTCGAGGAGGACACGTAACCCGACCAATTTATCCTTAATGTGGTTTCTTGTTCGAACGAGCTAAATCAATTTACTTGGCGTCAGCTTTCCTTTTTGCAGGACTAATGTGGTCCATGTGTTTGCTATTTAAACGCCAGAAAGGATGTTGAGGTGCGGAGCAGGAAACCAAGGATATAATTTAAAGATTATTTACACTTAAGATTGGATGCGTAGAAGGCGAATGGGGTGCGATTCTATCTTCAACAGGATGACAGATGAGGCTTCGATGAAGAGAAGTGCTTATAATAGATGGATCCATTAGTTCGTCGGGGAGATATCCTTAAGAAGGTGTCTTCATTTAACATGTGTGTGTGTAGAGCACTCGGCAAGTCAATTGTGCGTTTCATCTTGAGAGGTTTCGGCTTAAGGAGGACCACCAATTATTCAATTAATTTCGGATTACCCATATTGAGTTTGAGTGTCAGGATTCTTTATGGGTAGTGCGAAGATGAACCCATAAGGATGTGGGTTTTGTGCCAAAAAATACTGCGTAGTTCAATCATTTTCCATGGCGCCATCGAAACATATCGCTTTTGTCGCTGTCTGTGTTGCTCTGTCATATATAATGATGTTGTCAGGCGCGACTACCCGTAGGGATAGTCTTGTGGGCAGGAGACGATAATATGCAGTGTGTATTTGTAGCCTGTTGCCGCCCAAAAGAATCCATGCGGCAAAATTTTTTGACATAGACCAAAGGACTCTTAACTTAGTGAAGATGTATAGCTTTTGAATTAAGTGAACAGACAGACTGCAATAAAGAATGGCTGATGTAAATGTTGCGATGAGATATGAGTGGCAGACTACACTCTACCCTTCAATGTGACAGCCAAAGTTTCCATTTTACTTTTGACAGAACTCTTCGTATCGGACATAGACAGTCATCTGTCATTTCCCCAGCCCGCCATTTGTTTGACTCCACCATTTTGATGATTGAAAATGGTTGTTCCAATGGTACTTTAAGCTTAAGTCATTTTCTGAGCATTCAAAGAAATTATATGCAAAATTGATTGCATTCATTTGCAACTCTGCTGCTGATCGAGGCAGAGAACAACTTCTGGATAGGTTCCATCATTACCATTCAAAAAATCTATTTATTTTGAAACTTTGCCAACGAGTAATTAAATCATAACACAAATGACCTGCTAATCAATATTGTTTCCAATAGTGTTTCAATTCCAATGGCAATTAACAAATGTCATACCACCAACAATCCCCTGCACAGTTCAATAAAATAACAAATCCTTTATCACATTTTTTTCTCTGTTTCCTTCTTTCCACAGAGGCTGCCGTCAATGAGTCCTGCACCTTCAACGAAGAATGCGAGTCGTCTAATTTCCAAACCGAATGCCGCGACAGACGTTGTATGTGCCGTTTCGAAATGACACCAGTTCTCAAGGATGGCGTATACGAATGCAAATGTAAGGAGCATGATTCCATTTAAATTGATTTTAATTGGGCCAACTGGTCCTGCTCGTCCTTTCCTGTTGAAAAAACGAAAAAAAAATCATTTCAAATCGAATTTTCTTTTTTTTTTCAATTTCCAGCTGGCAACAAGGCCAAGGGGGGTACCGAAACCTACATCGATCCGGCTATGATTGGCGTCCTGGTAGGAATGGCATTGATGTTTGTTATTATTTGTGTCGTCCTCCGATTATTTAGCCAGTAAGTAACTTGCAATTTGTATTTCACTTGCACGTTTCCGTTTTTCATTTTTCTTTATAAAAAGAAGCAGAAATATTTTTCAGAATAAAACAGCATAACCGAAGGTAAACAAAGATATGAAGGTACCTAAACAAAGCAAAACAAAACAAAAAAATCGTTAAAAAAGGTTCGTCGCCAGATTGTGTCCTTGAGTGGAAAATTACGCGGCCACAAGTGGTCTGGCTAAATAAAACTTTTAATGACTTAGCGAAGGGAGTTACTGATTTCAACATGGATTCTCCTTGCAGTAGATTTAATTAGTGTTTTTTGTTGAGGTTTATATACTTTTTCAATTTGAGACTACTTTTTGTTCATTATGGCATTTCGATGGTCAAAACTGAACAAAGGTTTACAGATAGACAGAATTGAATTTGAGACAAAAATTTAGCACTATGTGTCTGCGTAAACCGTTCTTTATCTTTAGATTCAATTTGAGGTTATATGTTTCAGCAAAAGCAATAAAAAATGCTTTATAAAACTATAAATATATATAAATATATGTAGTGCCGAACTACACGTGTGTTTCATGGCGTAAATGAATGAAATATGAAATATGAATGCGCAGCATATTAAGCACTCGGAAGAGGTGGGGCCGTGAAAAAACTTTTGATAGTATTATATAGCAGCAAAATGTCTAGGATTCCTTAAGCAGTGCAAAAAATACTCTACCCCGACTGATTTGGCCTCAATCTATTAGGCATACATCCGCCCAAAACTGGAGTGTAACGCCCACATCTGGTCAGGTTCACCCAAGACTGTTTTGCACTTACTGGATAGGATCCAGAAGCTTTCGTTAAAACCTATAGGTGATAGTCTCACTAGAACATTGAACAAATGTCTATGTCTTTCCCTTTCTTATCGCTTTTTTTCATACAAAATGCTTCAGCGAAATAGCCAGTTGCATTCACAGAATAAAAGGACACATTCTAGATATTTCTATCGCTCGCAAGTCTCTGCAACGCGTTCACTAAGTGCACCTATCGGATCCAACCAACGGTTGTGTAAATTTAAAGCGTGTGTTTGCTCGCTTTCAATATTGGTTATCGCATGGCCGAACGCGTTCATGTCCTCATGTTATATCCACTCCAAGCGAAGTAATCCATAAACTTCCAGAAATTGAAAGAGCAAATATTTGATCTGAAGCGCCAGGTGATTGATCAGCTTCAAGTCAACTATTTAAACAGTCTACCGCGGGCCAAATTTTGATGATTTATGACTTTGCCTCTCCTTTTTTTCATAACTTCTTTGCATTCACATTGTACATAGCTTCTAAACACTAAAGATGACTGATGATGTTTAAATTTTACCAGAGAAATGTGCTAAAGTGCTTCAAGAAATATATTGGGCCATTCAAACTGATAATGCGAGGCATTAAATCAGAGTGATGGTTTGCACCAATGAAAATATGATAAATGTCCTTCAATTCCCGGCCACTTAAATTAAAAAAGAAAAATCCTGTTATGTCTATTTGTATCCTTCAAAATGCACATTCAACTGATACTTGTATGCATTCAAAAAAAATCAATTCCATTCCATTAATTACCATGTTGGTAATTACGTATATCCTTGTCCATCCTATTCATCCTGCGAATGCTTCATTTCAAAACAAATAGGTACATAAAAAAAACAAAAAAAAGCCCATCTCATCCTCGGGAAAAGTTTTCCACTTTTTCTCTCTCTCTGGGGCACTCGGCAGAGTTTGTTCAACAAACTAGCATTCGAACAAGAAAAAAGAAAAACAGAAAATAAAACTTTTCACATCCTGAAAGTGTAGCATGCCTCAATAAATAAACAAAAGCAAATGATGTACCTTCTGCTATTTGTTATCTGTTCGGTGGTGGGAATATTTTATCCTGCCATACGCGGATGCTTGTTTAATAACCAGTTGAATGGCTCTTTACATACATATAGCCTTTGATCCAATCAAATTTTTCAAGGCAAAAAAGATTACTCATACGCCAGAGTATGCATTTTTAAAATTGTATTCGATCGCCTTTATTTCATCATAAATCACAGTGAAAAAGGTAAATTTGTTGATTTTATATTTTACAGTCAATTGACTTATGTACATGTGCACAGTTTGCATTGAACTAATGTTAATTAGTAAAATTCCACTGCCCATTGAGATTGAATCCTCTTTTAATGAAAGCTACGAGTCTGCAGTCTAAAGGACCTTATGTTTATTTTAAAATTGCGTAATTTGCAATTCAATTAAATGTCACTGTTAGCTTGTTTGATTGACAGTACGCAGCGGGTAACATTCTGGTTTGTTGTCTATCTAACTTTACAAAAACAAACATATTAACTGGAAATGTTCAATTTTGATAGTGTTAGTGGGTAGTGCTGTGGGCATTTTAATCCCAAGGAAGACATGCTTTGTTATCCTTTGGATTATTTGATTTCAATTATGTGGGTTTGGGGAATGGATATGTTATCCGGAGAATGAACAGATTTTTGGGCATTGCCTTGTTGTTGTTATTATTTTGATTATTATTTTAATCGATTTTGTTACTTTGCTTAGGATAGTTTGGTAGTTTGGTAGATTAAACAGTCTGGCGAAGGTTTTATTTATTTTTCATGTTAAAATAATATTGAGGGTTTTACGTAAGAGATTTAAATTAATTTTGGGTGCAGGATATTCAAAACATGGGTTTATTTATGTTTTAAGAACTTCTTTATTGATTTATTGTCGTGTGGAGGGAGAGTAGTAGATTGTTTAATATTTCCAGTGGATGCGAGGAAATGAAAAGAAGTCCACTTTTTCTTACTACTCTCTTTCATTTTACCACGATGAATACCCTTTTCCAAAAACGGAAACAGCCATCTTCTTTTTTTTTTCTCTTGCAGTGGGTTACATGCTTTTTTTTTAAGAAACTACAGAGGGCGTGCAATTAGTAGTAGAGATCTATTACAATTGCAAAATATTATTAAAGCCTGTTTAGACGATGACTCAAAACTCGGCTATGTCGGTAGTTTGTGGGTAAGAAGAGTGACGGGTAAGGAGAGGGAGAGAGTCATGAAGAAAATATATAAATCGAGGATTACTAGTTCGATCTTTGAGCAGGGTAGTTCGCGCATTGCAATGAGTAATTAGACGAGAGAACAAACGAAAAATACAGAAGTGTTTCAATTTTCTCAATCCCTCGCCTAAACTTTATCAAAGTAGTGCAGGAGTAAGTACTATAGCATGTAGACACGACATTACTCTTTATTACGTAGTCGAGAGTCATCATCTAAACAGGCTTTTAGATTATGAATTCTTAAAAAAGTGGAATAGAGGCGCTCTTCTTGAAGGGGTCAGGAAAATTCACAGAAAATGCATAGCTTAGGCAAAAAAATCAATAGATCCTGATGCGCATTTTTGTATGAACGCTAGACTTCCCTACATTTTTAATCTCATGAATTTTATTTGCCACTCAAAGACGCAGATAAGAAACATATTAAACAGCACTGCAGTACCCAGAAAATTAACTTAGAAAAAGGTACTTCTAAAGTTATGTTTAGCAAATTTCAAGTACCAAGTACTAGTACTGCGTACATTAAAGTCTACAGGTCTGGTCACTCGTACACTTTGCACCATAAACCACGAGTTGCATCATAGCAACATTAATCTAAGCATCATGTTTCGTACCCTTTATCACAGAATCTTCCCGAGTGCAGGAGTGCAGCGTGGTTTCTTTAATGCAAAATGTTCACTTTATTCTTTTTATTAAAACTAAGACACAATAGGATCAGTTAAGAATGTGTAAACTTCAAAAGCAACAAAAATGTTTATCCAACATAGTTTTTGAGCTCTATTTTTTAGTTAAAAACTTTTCTCAAACTTTAAACAAGGGTAATATGGATAAAAAAATATCCACCTTGCAAGGTTTTTCTTTAGATTAAAAATACTACTTAATTCGATAAGACTTGTCTTGTCATGAAACTTAAAGGAACTTCTTCCTGTCGCTACTTCCTTTGTACAGTGTTCACCTTTTAAGCTGGAGGAAGAATTTTGAACTTAGTTTTTTTAAGGAATTTCATCCCTGAATTTGTTTCTTTACCTTATCTCAAGAGAATGGTTGCCTTAAGGAAATAATGTCCTTCTTAGCCAATATAAATCTCGTATTACTCACGAGTATGTACCAGACTCACTGTCATATTTTCATATTAAAAACATAAAGCTTTGTATTATTTCAGTACCCACTTTCAATTCATATCTCATCGATTTTATAAATGCGTTCCTCTTTTTTATTAAAATGCATTACATGGAATGGAACTGGCACATCCTAAGAAGAATAAAAGGGATGGCATATATTGACTTGCAATTCCATGAGTCCTGATCTTAAGGATGATTGAATTTGATATTCGATACTTACAGAAATAATAAATTCAAAAGTATGGAGGAAAACTCATATTATTGGAACGAAGATACATATAGAAGGGAATGCTGTTCATTGATTTTAGGATTCTGAGTAATGTAACACAAATTTTGTTGAACTTGAAATTGAAAGTATAAAATGTGTGCAAGCGCAAGGCTTTTTTTCCTTTTTATGGCATAGAATATAGTAAAATAAGTTGGGAAGTAAAACCAAAGGAAAAGGAAAAGTAATGGATAAGAAGTGAATTTATGGCTGCTGCGGTAGAGATATTCTTTAAACTCAACCATAAAATATGTTTTAGATTTAAAGGGCACTATAATCTAAGAGAGTGTCATTCGAATGTAGGCAAAAAAATGTCTGTTAAGCTTCCAGCGCATTCGGTGGAATCGTTTTTGAGTCTATACGACACACAGACACGATTTATGACTTTTATTTAAGTATAGAAGATTTCAGGAGACATCGAACCATTGGCCAAAGTAACACGGACTCATGGCAAAAGAATTAAGTGAATCTCAGTCTATTTGGTGGGTTGGTTGAAACCGACCCTCGGTGAGGGTGCACTTAGAAGGTGGGTGGGTCACCTTCTTACTCTGGGAACCATTTCCTCCTTAGTATGAAGGAGCCAATCTTAGCCGTACATTTTGACATTGTTGAGATCACTAATGTTGGCAAGTGCGGGGCACGTTCATAGGAGGTGACTGACAGTCTCCTCTTCTTCTTCATCTTAACAACTTCTACAGAAGTCATTGTAGGGGATGACCAGTCTTTAGGCATGCCTTCTTATAGCACAGTGTCCGGTGAGGGTGTTTACGATTTTGGAGACGGTTCCTCTCTTGTGTTTCAGAAGTCCGATGGACCTGGTTTTATTTAGAGTAGGCCAGAGCAGCCTTGCAGTGTTACAGTGACCGAACTGTTGCCACCTGTTGGTTGGTTATTCTCACTGGTATGTTACAGTGACACGGCACCCAGCACAAAGTAAGGTTGTACTGTCCAACTATATCGTTCAGAGATACGCAGCAGTCCTTCACTCCCGAGGATCTCGTTGTGCTGGATCCGAGGGATTTGATAGCCGTTTGGCTGTCGATGTATATATCAACATCCGATACTGATACTGCATTAGCCACCAGCCAGTCAACTGCTGGGCGAATGGCTTGGAAAACGACGCAGTAGCTAGGAAGGCTGAAGCAGAGGCGGTTCGGTTTTTGAGCCATCAGTGAAGCTTGTCAGCGATTCATTGTGAAGGACATCCCGTTGTGTCCATTCTGTTCTGTTGGGCATTAAGTATTTGTAGCCCACGTTAAATTTGTGTTCAGTGGGCAAGTGGTCGGTAACCTTTGGAAGATGGCGATGCATCAATAGTATTCTGGCGTGCCCAGTCTTATTGCTGAGCAGGCAGACAGTCAGTTGTTGCTAACGATGTCAGTTGGAAGAAGATGGAGCATGGTTTAGAGCGGTGCGGTGGAAGAGTCTAGGTTTCAATTTTTTCCCCACGTTTTGACAGCTTTGGACTAAGACTCAAGTTCAGAATTCTGAAGCTTCAAAGGAAAACGTCTATACGTGTGACACCAATGGGACGGTCCGGAGCACGGAATTGTTCCCGTAATAAAGTTATGATTTCAGGGGCTGTGTTGTAAGTAGCGCATTGTTGGTACAAAGTGTCCTGGAGATCATGGGCTTCAATTTGAAGCAACTCGTACTGTAGCTTCTCTTTATTGTGACATAATATCTTAGTCCATTTTCATCCATGGGAGGAAAAGAGGTATTATATATAACTTTAGGTAGGCGCCATTATTTTGTGCTTTCGATAAAGTCAAACAACGGAGAAATCCTGTACTTAATTTGAACATAAAACAACAAATCCGACTCAATTAAGGCCTAACCAACAATTTCTAATCACTAATCATATGGTCATTATTTAATTATACCTTATATAGGACAATTTCTTTGTTTGAAAAAAAAAAAAATAATAATAAACTACAAAATACCGATAATTAAAATAAAAAAAAAATAATAAAAAACTTCACCCACACTATAAATTAATTCACTGACAATATACCTACACGTCCGCTTTAAATGCCTCCTTTATTCTCCTCGCTGGTGTAGTGCATTAATCAGAAAGACCACGTCCTGAAGTCCCTTTAGAAAAAAAAGAGCGTAAAACTGGCAACAGAAATAACGCATTGAAAAATGTTTTTTTTTTTTTATCGAATATAAAATCAAAAAATAATCAGAGAAGCCGTCAAACGCACACACAAGGACGACCCCTATTTTACATATCGACATAGTCCGCGCGTGTAATC
This sequence comes from Chalcosyrphus nemorum, assembly GCA_949716465.1. Taxonomy (NCBI): domain Eukaryota; kingdom Metazoa; phylum Arthropoda; class Insecta; order Diptera; family Syrphidae; genus Chalcosyrphus; species Chalcosyrphus nemorum. Next base: position 13,662,193 of record OX454333.1, on the reverse strand, counting down.
CTTGGTAGGCCACCATCATTTTAATTACAGCATTCACCGACAAGCCAGCCTGCGGCTGGCTGTATGGTGCAAACGGATGGTGAAGGGACAAACGAGTCCTTTGATATATGACTAGGAAACTGCGACCACTGCAGTCCAAACATGTCACACAATAACGGAGTTAACATCCCTTCCATCCTTTCGTTCAACCAGCAAACAAATGCAAACTAACTCTTTCGTTTTTGTTTGATTTATTTACAGGGCTAGATGGCGTGAGAATCGCACAATATTCAATACCCCTAATCCACGGCTAATGAATGTATCGCTGTTGCGTGACAGCAAATTGTTGCATGGACAAGAGCGCCGCGGTTCCAGGATGTCGGTCAGGGCACCGTCCCGTCAGCCCAGCATGGCATCCTTGCGTCCACACTCACCGAATCCGTCGTTAGGTAAGACAGGTTTGTATTCCACCACAATTGCACTTGATTCTACTCTTTTATTTTGATGGGTTTGTTCAACTTTGGTTGTATATTGATTTCTATTTTATTTTTTATTTTTTTTGTTTCAAAGATTAATTTGTTACATGTTGTGTTAACATTTTGTTTTATGTTTAAATAATTGATGCGGATATTGTGTTGTGAAATGAACAACAACATGGTGGTGCACAGATGGTCTGTGTGTTGAGAAAATATTATGAATGCATGAGTCAAACACCGGGTTCAGTGTGTGTGTGTGTGTGTTTGTGTGCAATGTAATAAAACCAGGATATTTTGCAAAAGATATTGACAGAAGGTTTTATGGGTACCTACATATTTTTTTTTTTGTATTTTATGTCGAAACTTTTTCTGTGAAAATGTAATTTTAACTTTGTGTTAAATATTTAATTGCCATGTGTGGCTGTCAATTCGTTAGAACGGATTGTAACAACCCCAAATCGGTGTTTACACAAATTAACAATCTTTTTTTAGCATGCGAGTATCGTATGAGTACGAAGAAACAAATTCGTATAAATAAATAAATAAGTCTGCCATTTGGTTTATTTAAGGAAACTTTAATTGAAATATATAGAATAAAACATAGGAAAACGATGCAATACGCCTGGATCATGTGATCACTGTTGCCATTTTAAAACTGTTCTTCCAGTCAGATTTAACTGGAAAAAAAACAGTCAAAAAAGTACTATTCAGTCAACAAAAACAGTTAACGAATTATTAACACAAATCCAGCTGAAAAATCCAGTCAGAGTAAAAATTAACACTTTATTCAGAACAAAAAAACAACACAGAATCCTTTATTTGTAAGTATGTAGGTAGAATAAAGTGAAGCATGAAGCATTTAAAGAAACATTAATACATTCTAATACGTTGTTTCAATTCATACATAAACTTTGTATATATTAATGTCCTTGAGTGCTTCAATTGACTCTTTATCATTATTATTTGCATCTGTGTCATACTTTCATATATACCAATTTTATTTGTTTCTTCAGTCTGTATAAGAAAATTGAAGCAGAAATCGCTAAATCTCAACTGATTTCTGATGATCAGAATCAAATTCGTCTCATACTGGTTCATCCGAGTTCCTAACTTTATTTTACGATATTTCGGTGACTACATATCCTTTCCACTTCCCCATTAGATAAAGGCAACACTAACTTTTATATTGTGATCAATTGCTTTTGCGAAATATACATATGCACGTTGTGATGCTGAGAAGTGGAAATGTTGAAAAAATGTTTCCAAGTTAAGAATAAAAGTAGTAAAAGCACGGCAAAAGTTTTTAAAAAATTAAAAAGTATTGATTGAAAAGAAATTTTACAAATCAGTCAAAAAAAATATATTCAGCTAAAAAAACCAGTCAGATCTGACTGGAAAACAGTCAAAATGGCAACAGTGCATGTGATACACTATATTTTTCATATATATGTTTATAAATATGAATGAATGTATCTCCTTGCTTGAAAGAGTGTTTTTTTTTTTTATAAAATTACTCCAAAACATGAGTCTTCTCAAAGGTCGGCAGGGTAGATAGTGATCGAATTCCGGAAATTTTTCAACACGTGCTGTATTTTCTTCAAAACTGATATTATTCTTATAACCAGTCAAAAAGTTAAAAAAATTTTAAAGCAAAACGCCGCCAAAAAGTGGGTTTGGTCATACATATTTTGATTTTGATTTGATGAAAGATTTCATTTACAAAATTCTATTGTCCTAGCTCAAAATTTAAGGCCCAAAATGAGATAGACAGACAAACGGACGGACGGACATGGCTCAATCAAATTGGCTAGTCTGCCTTCAATATATTTCTATGTTACGAACTATGAGTCAAACTTAATATACCTTTAGGATAGGGTACAAATAAAACAATAAACGCCAAACAGTAGGCAGTAGAGTATAGATTCATCGCAATCAATGGCATGTTTTCAGGCTGCAGAACTTTTGAAAGTATTTAGGCGTAGGACAAAGCATTGTTTTATTGTTTGACATTTTATTTAGAATCCAGTATATGCAATCGATTAGTTGTTCCTAAAATGGATACTAAAATAGGAAGTTTTTTGTGTGATAAAATTATTCATAGAATATGATGCTACTTCTCTTCAAACTTACTGGCTTTTGTAGAGCTAGAGTTCGCACCGAACTTGGGATTCAAACATGATCCATTCATATAACCTTTTACCTAGACATAGTATCCAATAATGTTTCTAAAATGATAGGTCAAAAAGGGAAATCAATTAGTGGTAAAGTGTGCGCTGTTTTGATATGTATTTGTATCCAACTGTACACACCAAGCTAGGTAAGGACCCCTTCAAACTATGTCCGCCGCTGATACCAAAGTTTATACGAAGAATCTTCAACTTCGTCGAGTATTAGTGCATATTAGGTCTACCCACTTTATATCTTTACTTGGTTCTGGGCTCTCATTTTCTTAAGCGGGAGAAGCTCAAATAGCGTGAACAAACGTGTAGCGAAGACGTAACTATAAGTATGTCCTTTCTTTCCTTTCAAGCACCACACTTTTGGCAGATTTCATCCATTTAAAACAACAAAAGTGCAGAATGACTCTTCAAAATGGGTGCGTCCGTAAAAACTACCACCGATTACAAATGTGTCCGTTATCTCCTATTTGATTTTGCCGGAAACGTGAAAAACATCTAAACGTCAAATTGACCAAAGATACCTGTCTATTACAGCTCGTATATGTCAAAATGCTATAACCAACTGTCTGTCAAAGATTACAGATAGAAGCGATATCGCTTCTACCGCGATATTCAAAATTAGTAATCGATATACGTACATAAACTAACTGACTTGAAAGTGCAGCCTCAGATAAAAAATGTATCTTTATTAAGAGACACAAACTTATATTGCACGGGTGATAATCTAAACAAATGTCAAGAAAACTTTTTATATTTTCTCTCCCGCCCTTATTTTTTTAAGAAAGTCCTAGGCTGCTGGAAAACTGTCAATTTTCAAGATGACAGGAAACTCCAGTAGACGACAAACCACCAAAACAAACCACTTTGCACTTGAAGTTAACCCAGACAAAGTATAGAACGATTTCGGAAGAAAAAACTACTCTACACATTCCTTTAAACTGTTTAAGGAACTCTAACATGTTTGCGAGTAAAATATTACTTCCCCTAGTCCTCGCGAACGTCAACTATGAATAATTATTCGCTTGTCTAGTAACAACTAAATTCACACATAGTGGTGTTGTTGTACTTAAGGGATTCGAAAAAAAAACACGTCCTAAAAAGCTCCCCTTTCAAATTTATACGCTTTGCTAGTCATCTTAAAGACTCCTTATTTAATGCGAAACTGAGGAGGATTACCTTAATCCTAGTTCCAGACGCCTCTTAAAAAAAACTTGAACCCGACATCATAATTCAGAATAACACTACACCTCGCCTCCATTCATGTTTTCTTTTTGAAAAAACAAAAAATCACCTGAATTCTTGTCTAATCATAACAACTGACATAAATTGTTTTCTCTTGATTTGTTTACGTAAATAACTTGCCGACTAGCAAGGACTTATTTTCAATTTATCACAACATTTATACCAAACTGAGTTATTTTTAGTCGCAAAATAACACAATAAGCCCGCAAATAAGCCCTCTTACGGCGATGATTTGGGTTTATCCCTTCTTGTCAAAATATTCCTTAGGCGTTGCCCTCATCTCATTTCTCCCGTGCCGTCTGATATGGACGACCGACGGTGGCGGTGAGCCTTCATAAATTTTACTTTTCGTGCAGCGATAAATTATTATTATCTTTTGGATGGTGTTGCCCTAACCCCCACCCAACCATCAGAGCTATCCAAAAATGATTGACGAAAAATTAAAATATTATCGGATCAAGGAAACTGTACGTCAGGTGAACGTAAAAAATATATATTTTTCTCCACTTTAAACAAAAAAAACATAAACAATAAAGTTTCGAGTTTTATCAAAGGTCAACTTTTGTTTTGTAATAAAAGTTTATACTTTACATAATTAACCCATCTCAGGGCGTGTAGCATCGACATCAAGTTGACGTGCGTTATAACGGAGGTAGAACGTCGTATGGTAAACTTTATTTCACACCTTCACGAAGGATGTAAATTATGGGTGGAGGAGGCTTAAGTTTAATTTAAGGCATAGAAGCGTAAAGAGAACGTTGGCGTTGTCGCGATGAAATGACTCAAAGTCATGAGTGTAATTGCTTGCAATTTCCTATCTGACGTTGCGCGCCTTGGCATACATTTTACAATGCAATAACGGTTTTATGCGAGCACATAAAAATTGTAATTTGATAACGCTTAATGGCGATGAAAGTGAAGGTAGAAAGATGAACAAATGGCCGGGCGTGAAAGTTTATCAGAACGACCAACTGATGTTTTATTGAAAATATAATAACAAAAATGAAAAGATTGCGGAGGGCTTTAACGTTGCAGTTACTGGTTATAAAACTGTGGAGGGGAAAATCTTTGACTTAAATATAATCTTTTTCCTAAAATGAAAATGTTTTTGATTGAAATTTTGTATCTTAATTTTAAGTTTATTCAGCTGTGCCATTTATTTGTACTTTCTATATAATTTTTATTGTATTCCCCACACTATTATATGGGGTTTCAAAAATAAAATCTTTTTTGTTTTCGAGTCCCATCAAATTTTTACACCTTCAAGTTGGTACCATTTCATAAATAAGCTGTCATCTAAACATGAAAAGAAAAAAAAAGAAAACATTAAGTTTGCGTTTTTTGGAATTGAAATTAGTGACCTCGTAAACAACAACAATATAAGAAGTACCCTTTAAGGACAGTCATTCTGGTAATGCACAGATGAAGGCATTTATATACAAATGGACTGTATCTTTTTTTACATTCGCATTACCGCATCCTCTACATATATCGCCTGTATTTAGTTGCATAAAGCTTTGATGGGCCGTCACGTAATGATGGTCTATGTTTCATCTGTCTGAAAAAGGACATAACAGATTTTCCCTTTGAAATAGTAGAGTTCTCCAAGGACCGTACAGGATGAGAGCGCTTTCCATCAATTGAGTTCAAGTTCTGCACTAAATCTAACAAGTTCTAAGCAGAGCATAGTTTTGAACTCTTGACAGGTCATATTCTGGACCCTGTCTTGCGAATTCATCTATAATTTCTTGCACATTGATTCCATTGCATTCTGGGATCTGCCAAAATGTGGTGGTTAAGTCATACAACGCATAACCTTATAACACAGCTAAGATATCTATATGTATGTCATTTCTTTTATATAAATTATTTTCTTGGATAGTTCTTGCGCTGTCTGCTGCCACTAGGAGCACTCTACTGTGGCTAGCTAGGTTTAGTGATTTTCCGATTTTTGTTTCCATCGGGTTATTAACTGAACGCATCGCTTCGTTTAGTTTGGGCTCGTCCGTGAAAATTTCGATTTCATGCAGGTTTAAAGGTCCTTGGTTAGGCCACTCCTTCATGGCAGTTTTACGTTAAGCCTCAAGTCAGAAGGTAGACTGTAGAACTTGTGACGTTAATGTAATAATTTCAAAATAGTAAGTACATATACGTCATATAGTACAATCTATCCGAATACTCAAGTATAATGCTGATTTAACAGACACTCTTACACCTCACCCTCTAAGAATAAATTGCGTTGAAAACTTGTAGGCTCAAGATCTCATAATTTCATTTCATTATTAGTTCCAATTTAATGCTTTTGTTTTATATTATTTTCTTTATCACAATTCATTTGTATAGCAAACAAAAAAATGTAAATCATCAAAAATTTGTACAAACAAAATTTCTAGGTCGAATGACACGTTCGAAAAGTAATACCCGTTCAAGTGATTCACGCACCAGTGATGCTTCAAATTGTTCGAAATTACTTGAACATGCGCATACACATTCGCATACGCATACAGTTCCGTCAACAAGTGCTGCCACCTATGTAACCTCACCGGGTTCAAGCTCAGCATGTGGTACAACAGCTCTAACAACGCCACCTGTTGTCACTTTGAATCATGTTAGAACAAATAAATTCTGAAATCGGGTGAAGAAGAATCAAAGAAAGATTTCTTTTGACTTAAAGGTATTTCCCAAAAACATAATGCTGGAAAGAAACATTTAATTTTTTTGTTTGTAGACTCTACAGAACTTGTAGTGGGTTGAGAAGTTTTAGGATTGTAAAATACCTACCTACCTAACTATATGGTTTCTTTATTTTAAGTTTCCTCTATAATTACTCCTCCTTTTTTGGTTTTTCTATCATTGAATACTTTATAAATGTGTTCCTTCTAGTTGTTGGAACTTCTGAACTTTGTTTTATGATTTTATTTTTCCTGAGCATTGAGTTGTGTGTAACATATTTATCGGATATATCCATCGTTAGGATGGAATTAAAATAATCTACTAGCCCTTGTGTATTCTATCGTGTGTAGTAGAATAGCTTACTTTATTTTCCTTATATGTCATCGTTAAATCTAGAATAACACAATAAACCAAAAACAAAAAAAGACCTTGCAATTACACACTATAAACAAACACTAGTATGTACACAGTTCGTTGGCTTTTCCACCAAAGATATATCAGAATAAACCTTGAAGCATCTATCAGCATCTATCTAAATGCTCCTAAAATGAGCACGTAAAATGGTAAAATTGTATTTTGTCCTTGAATTGCATTTATTCTTTGTGTTTTTATATTTAATTTGGTTTTGGATTTTTGTATTATTTTCGCTTGATATTAAGTTGCTTCTTATAATAAAAACAAAAATATATTATTATACAAAATAATTGTTTAAGTGTGTATTTTAATTTTTGCACTTAGTGAAGTCTTAGATATTTAGATACCTAATTGTGGCTGTGTAAATTCTTAACGAATGATATGGTCATAAACGTGAAGAGAGATAAGTCGAATTTTTTGTTTTTTATACTAAAAAGTTGTACTTTACACTTTAGCTTCACTTTATTTAGCTACTTTACTCTGAAAGTCTGGGGTCAACATTGGTCAATTGTAGCAATGATAATGATGTTCAACTCCGATTTGTTATTAACAACTAAACGACGAGTGCCAGACTTGTAAAATACTTTATCAGTATGTAGTTCTTAAAAAAATAGCCCAGCATATAAAGAGTTTCCCAATAGGGAATTGACAACTTTAAATTTTATTTATGAACGCACTCTTTCACTAATCATCAAACTGTCACTGTCAATTTATTCAGTAAACTCAACATTTTCATCATGGTAAAGTACACGAACGAGCAACGTCTACAAATTATAAAAATTTTCTACCGAAATTCGGAGTCGGAGATCGCAACTTTAAGAACGTTACGTTAACTCCAATTTTCGGTAGTAGTTCTCGACCTATTAGACAGGTAAAAACAAGTTTAGTGCAAAAATTTGAGTCTACATATTCGTTGTGTGATGTTGCCGTGTCAGTGAGACAACGGGTTGGTCGAAGTGCCGAAAATATCGCTTCCGTTCAGGCGTCCCTAGAAAACGATCCAAATCAGTCAAGTTCAGCATCTAATTACTTCTTCCGATTTCTTGTTTTGTGTTCAATAAAGAGCACCCCTTTTAGGATTTAAGTCTAACATTTATAACATATTCCTTTTAACTAAATCCTTATCAATCTCTCCACGTTTATGACTGACACATTCAAAGTTAAAAAAGTGCTTTGCAAAGCATATTACGTTTACAGCAAATATACTTTCATATATATCATAATTATTTGAATGCATTTAAGGATCAAGATCTGGAAGCGGAAGCAATGCATCAGCCACATCGGTACGATCAACTCGCAGCAACTCTGTAGCTCCTGGTGCTGTTAATCAAGAAAGAAAAAGTTCAACACCCCATCACCATCATCACCATCAACAACCGCAACAGCAGCCCTTAATAACAAACATAACATCTAATCCAGTTGCTGAAAATGTTACCGTCGAAATAATCGAACCGGAATCTAAATAAATAAAAAGTTCTAGAAACAATGTTATTAAAAAAAATACGCAATTTAATTTGATTAGTCAAATTCTATAAAAAAACAAAACACAACCACAAAAATGTCTTACTGCTATTTTAAGCTATTATTATAAATTTCAAAGAACAAAAAGTACACAACAACAAAAAGGAAAAAACTCTTTCCCAAAGTAAAACAAGAAAAAAAAACCTTGCATAACAAATTCATTTCCTTAGCTTTTCTTTCTCTATTCACACACAAACACACGCCAATAAAAGACACACAAAAAAAAGTTCTTAATTTTCCATATAAATAAATTATATTTAATTAAATAGAATCGAAACATTTTCGCTATAAAATTAAGAGAAAAGAAAAAAACCATTAAAAAAATATTCATTAGGATTTAAAACAATACAAAAAATCGTATTTGTACACAAGTGAGAAATAAAATATAAATATACATTTAACAAAGAAATGCCTACTGTAAAAAAAATATATACAACATAATCGAACAGTAAGTAAATAAAATCTCTAGTGATATATTAATATATACATACAGTTAGCGAAATTTACTCTAACACCTTAAATATTATAAAAGAAAAAATCGCTTTTTTTTATTAAGAGAAAAAATTTAAAATTTATCTATAAACAATGTAGTCTTAAGAAATAAAAATAAAAATTAGAATGTAAGTTTGAATTTTTAATTATTTTACACATACCCATCATTATAATAGATTTAAAAACCAAAATAGATTTCTTATTATTATTATTATTAAACTTATAATTATATTAATTATATCAGTAGTTGTTCAAGTAGAACTTTCTATAATTTCTTCACATAAAAAACAAAACTTAAAAAAAACGTAAAAAATAAAAACTACAGCCTACTTCATTCATCATATTAGAGCTTAATTTTGTCAAAGTATATAAATTTAATTTTACTCTATTTCCAACTTGACTTAAGCAATGCACCAATTTTCACACTTCAAATCAACAAAACTAAAAACAAATAATACAAAATATATAAAACTTATTTCATTATTTTTAGTTTCGTTCCATCTAAACTTAGGGACCATATTTTCGTAATCAAAAAGTATGCGTTTCAAGCGTTCTTTCGTAAGCTATAAACAAATGGAATTCGAATCGATAAAAATATATAAAAAAAAAAAACAAAAATATTTACCCAATTAATAATGATATTTAATTTTTTTAAATATCGCAAAGAAGCATAACAAAAAAGCTATTTAAATGCTTAGTAAATTAGACCAACAAAATATTTAAAAACAAGTTTTAAATAAAAATATTTTAGCGAAATATTACGATTTATTATTTAAAATATATAAAAAAAAACTCGTTTAGTGAATAATAATATATATCGAAAGTGAATAATTCAATAGTCGATGCGGTTTAGTTAATTTTTTCTATAATATTCATTACATTTTGTGTAAGTTCAAGTTTTAATCCTTCAAAGAATTCCAACTTAACATCATTTGAAACTGTGCAAAAAATTAGCATTTTAAAAGTTAAACTTACATAAAGTGTGATTTTATTTTAAAAACAAGAAGATAACTTCTATTATTCTTGTAAAATATTCTTAAAGAACTTTTTCTTCTCAAGTATAATTAAGTATCTTATAAAACTCAAGTTAAAATATTGCTTGCTTATATTAATTTGAAGGCGGATGATACCATTGCACTAACGAATATAATTTGATTTTTAATTAAAAAAACAAATGTATTTATTATTTTAATTTTAATGAAGAAGATACCATTTCACTGACTTAAATAACGAATTAAAAATAGTAAAGTAACATATTGAAAACCTAGTTTTTTTTTCTACTATCTTGTATTAGTTCTAAAGATAATATAAATATATACATATTTTAAAGAAATAATATTTCTTAAGGCGAAGATGTTCACAAAATGACATGTTGAATTGGATATTTTCAGGAAATGCTCAGAATTGTTTGTACTTACAAATCCAAGCAGAATAGGGCCACCATTCAAATAAGTTTTGATCCGTCAAATGTCATCAAAAGTTTTGCTATGCTTTGACAAGCTCATAGCTATTTTGTGGAATTTTCGGTAAACTATATGTCGCCGTATAGTTTCCCGTGAAATCCGCAGATAAAAAAACAACAAAAAGGACTTTTATTTAATCAACAATTTTCTGTCCTCCGTGTTCTTGTATTTGCCTATCAAAAAGGTCTAAGTCTCTTTTTTGTTTACACAAATAGAAATAATTATATTCTCTATAAGTAGGCCTTTTTTTTATGTACAATCTTTTTTTCTGAAGCATTTTCTAAAGTAACTTATCTACAAGTTATTGGGTGAATATCTTCTTATAAATAACTCTAACCAATATATAACCAAAGAGAAGATCTTAAAACAATATAAATAGTTTGTTTTATTTGAATTTTTCTACTTATTTAAGTACTTGCCAAACTTACTTATAATTTTGGTCCCAATTTCATCTATATAATCTTGGTCAAATGTAAATTGCCATTACCATAGTCGATTAATGAATAAAACCTATATAATCAATGAAAATTAATGGCATCACTTTGCCTTTTTCATTGCGATACACATTCGAGTATATAGAGAAAAAGTTTAATTTACAATACAAAAAATCAAAGCTAACAATCAACTCTTAACTAGAAAGAAAATGTAAAAAAGAAGTTATTAAAATATTCATAAATATTAAAAATAGGTAAACTAGAATAACAAGAACAACTCTTAGATACAATTGCGATTCAATTCTGTTAGAAAGAGAAACAAAATACAAAAACCAAAATAATAAACGTCCAAAGTAAAATGAGCAAATTTTCTATAGGATTTTAGTTTAAAAAAACAAATATTTAATTAACTAGTAACTATCATAAAGTAAAGAAAAAAAAAACAATCAATTTGTTTCCTCAGAATTAAACAATCCTAGTTTAATTTGTTGATATTTCAAATATTTCTTCCTTAAATGAAAAACTATTTACACATTGATGCACATATATTTTTCATATAGAATTAATTCATTACTAAGTATCCTAAACAAAAAAATAAAACACATTCAAATGTTTAAATATTTTACAAAAAATAGGGGAAGATTTTCTGGAAAATATTTAAATTTATTGATTAAATTTATATACATATATATATTTAAAAGCACACCCATCAATAAATAATCCTTATAAAAAAGCAATAGTGTTACCAACCAACCCTAATAGTTTCAGAACGAAAAAGAAAACAAAAGTAAAGAAAACCAATAAAAAAAAATAAATTAAATTAAATTTAAAGGAATTTTTGTTAATAAAAAATTGCTTTTTGTGCTCAATCAATAAAGCTTAACTGTGAGAAAACAAAAAGAATTAAGAAAACAAAATACAGACACACAAAAAGTTTCCATAAGAAAAACCATAAAAACAAAAAAAAATTACAACAAACCACAAGCCACAGCACACGATGGATATAAATAACATTTTTAACAAAATAATAGTTATAAGTTACCAGAAATAAATTTAAGTATATAAGAAATTGTAGATCACTTTTATTTAAATTAATAAACCTAGTGTATTCAAAATGCATCGAAACTTTTATTAAATGCTAACTTAAGTGCAAATGAATATGTGTGGGAAAACAAAATATAGATATTCATTTTTAGTAAATCGATTTAATTAAAACAAGAAAAAATAAAAACAATTTCGGTCTTGAAGTTTGGGGAAGAATTTCAAAACCACTTTGTTTTATCAAAAAAACAAAAATATTCTAAGTAGATCTGTTTAATTTCACACTGAGTTTCGACGAAGAAAAGAAATCTCTTACGCTGAATATTATACTTATTATTATTAAAAAAAAAGAATGCTTTATTTAAAAACTATATAAATATACATATAAAAAAACAACATTTTTATATACCTACCTTTCTACTTTAAGCATACCAAAACAAAAACAAAAAAAAATCACTTCTAGAACTGAAGCATGCAAATGAAACACATAAGAAATGTCAATAAATTATATAAAGAAAATGAATATAGAGTCTACATATATATATTAGTTTAAAAAAAAAATCTAGTGATAAATTTTCTAAACACAATTATTTAACAAAAAAAAAAACAAACATCTTTTTTCTGTTTTATGCTGTGTTATATTATATATTTAAAAGAAAATTATATGTACTACGAGCTATTTACATTTATGTGTATCTATTGTTTTATTTTTAAAAATTATAATACATAAATTATTAACAGAGAAAAACGCATTCTTATATTATATACTACTGTACTAAACAAATAAGTCAAATCAAAATAAAAATGAAACACAAGTAAAATTATAAACTTATGTAATAACGATAGAAAAGGTGCAGAGAAAATTTAATGAACTATTATAAACAAAACAAAAACATTAACATGGCAATTGTATCACTTTACAAAAAAAAAATTATATTTAAACATTTTATTAAAATATATTATTATATTACCATTACCTATAAAAAAATGTGTTTAAATGTATATTCATTTCAGGAAATCTCTTTTTCCAGGAGAACAAATTTACGAGAGTCTTTGCAAATTTACATATTTTTAAAATCGATATTTTGATTGACAATAGATTTGTACCAGAGACGTAAGTAAAAAGTGTTTTTTTTTTTCTTGGAAATTTTAGAATGATACTCTTACAAATAGGGGACTTAGGCCCATTCACGAAATATATAGAAGATGTTGTTATTTTGTTGGTTCTTATAATCGAACAACGACTCCGCTTTCATTGTTTTGTGGATAGATCTCGTACCCCATAAACTCTTAAGGAACCAGCTCCCCAAAGTGACAACATAAATTGCGTACAGGTACTGTAACTGAAACTAAACTGTAGCTGCTGTGAGTGAGACCACTATGTGGAAAATATTTCGAGAAGATCTTGGCCTAGCCACAGAAAATACAGGTGGTACAAGAACTATTGCAACGAGGCCTAGCTTGTGTCGCACACTTGGCTTGAAATTGACGCTTCTTTTGTATAAAAATCTTGAGGCTTAGTTTTGCCTCATTGTGTTTATAGCACCATTGGTCTTTAATTTCCTACAAAGATAGGTTAGGTTAGGTTATAAAGGGGTTATGAGTTTGTCATGATGGGCCCATTGCGATCCCCTTAGTGAGTCTGAAATGGTAGAACAGAACCTAAGGCCTAAATCAAGTCGCCCTACAGAAGCTGAAAAAATCCTTCGGTTGGTTACAAGAACCTACTTTTCTAGGTTGCAAAAGAATCTACAAGTACAAATCTCCTTCTAGAAATACCCTCACATTAACACAATATGTGTGTAATATCCTCCGAGGAGTGTACATAGCTCCTCACAAAATCTGCAAGTATCAGATTCAGATAGTCCTAACCTGCTGGCGTGTGTTCTTAAAAGACAATGACCAGAGAGGATCCCAATCATAATCATAATACAAGGATAAGCCTGAGATATTTGCAGAACAAGGCTACATTATGTAACTGAGGTTAGCATTAGGCCTACATTGGACTGGAGTACGTTCTCAGGCGATCAACTCAAGTTAAGCATGACAATTCACTACTCCCATTTGCAATCTTCCAGAAAATTTCCAGATGGCATCATTACAAGAAGCGCATGTTAACAGTAACTGATGACGGAAATGGCAACCTTTTTTTTCCATTCATAACTCAAAAACAGTTGATAAAAAGTATTACTTAAGTGGAATCAAATCATCAAAATTGAAACCGTAAATAGCTTCCCATAATACTATTGGTATGTGCATCCGCCCGATAATTTTAATTCCGTTTGAATGCAAGACATCATTTTGCGATAGAAGACAATATTTATTTATATTTATCCAAAACTAAAGCTCGTTTAAATATAAAATGAAACGTTCACATATCTACATATATAAAGTACAGTGGAGGTCATTAAAATAAAGCCACTAGCAGTAAACGAAGCAAAATTTACTTACCTTAGTTCATATTGTAGATACATGGATTATCCGTTGAAATTTAACTCTCTACGGAAACATTTTCACTCGTTAAGCCAATACGTAATAATTACTATCGTCTGAAAATTTCATAGAAGTGTTTTTGACATAACAACCCAACACCAGATGCTAACACAGTAGAAGAATCTAGCTCAAAGGTACTTCTGAGGACACATGATACTGTAGCTCGCCTATTATAACCCCATACTCAAGATTCAAGAGATTTTGAAAATTTGATCTGGCCATTGAGAGCAGCCAATTATGGAAAGCCAATAGACTCACACGACACCACCCAAAGGGCAACTGTGGTACACAGATTTTAAGAATTTAAAAAATGCCAATACCAAAGCTGGCATATGCACTCCTAAGTCTACACGTCCTTCGTGAATATCATCCACCATCTTCCAAGTGATGCTTGCAGAGAAATACTAATGAACCCACATCTATTACTTGGCCAGTCAGGATCTCGTCGTATCTGCAAATAGGGGTACCACGTAATGGATTAGGGGCACAAAGATGGCTTTGGTGGAAACAAATGGAGAGACCGTCCCTATTTCGAAATACCTCCCAATAGTATCTATTCCATAATAGCACATTAAAAATCCGGATGACGTGCAAGTACAGCACGCACCAAAAGGGCTTAGGGCAACCAAAAAAGTTTATCAAATCCAACAATAATAGATCAAGTAAGGCTGCTAGAAATCAGTAAAGAAGACCTACAACTTCTAAAGATAACCTAACCCGAAATGCTCCACTCAAGTACGATCTGAATAAAATTAAACTGCCAGACAGAAATACAATACTACCCCGCGTCGAGCAAACTGCAGATTCTGCATACTCTTTATGGAGATCTCAATAAGTCCAACGGGAGCTTGGAACCCAGAACATAAGACATTATAGACGTCTATTCAGAGGCTCAATTTCAATTCAATTTAGCTACTGGACCACCACAGCTGTTCAAAGTACTTTTTAAAAACACCACATCTCAGAAATGATATAAATTTTCTAAAGGAATGACACAAAACAACAAAAATATCCATGAATGCATCTACATATAAAAATCTATCTAAATTGATCAAAAGATTATTCATATCTCTTTTCTAATGACAACCGCGCACACGATCACGTATACGCAAGAGTAGCTAGTCAAATTAAAACACAATTGACAGCCATACCTCGACAATATTTACAAACACTTGCAGTAATCTCGTGATATCATAATTTTCGTACAATTTTTTATGGCAATCTTAAAAATTAGATAAGCTATACGTCATAAAATCAAACATTTCCAAATACAGACCCAAACCTTAGCAATCTAATTGTATCTTTCTTTTTCAAGCGGCACCACTTTCGCATCCACTTCAAAACGATGCATACGCGCTCTAGAAATACGTACGAAACTCAAATGTGGCGAATTATCCAGGGGTGTTCTCTCCTGATAAGATACCACTACCAGTGGCCATTATAGCTACAGCCGCGATATAAAAATATCTTGAAGGGTTATTAAAGTTTCAGTTCAATAGCCAAATGTCTAATTAGACAGACGGATTTCGTCAGAGACCCGCTGACAGGTTTCTTTTGATTTTGTCAACATAGGCTTACCTCGTCATTTTTAACATGTCCATAAAGGATTTAGATAGCCAGTGCCCAAAAAAATAGATAATTAAGGAACGGTCAGCAGAGAATTGCCAGTCATTTGAAGACAGTTCGGAGTGGTTTGTGAAAATTACGCTCATTCGGGTAGTGTCGTTCGGATTGGAGCCTTTCGAAAGGCATAAAGTACGTAGTCGTAGTCGAGAGTGTTACACTACGGTTAAGTGTTTGCGGTTGAAAGGACTTGCAAAATATATTTTACGGAGGTTTTTTTTTTAAAACAATAAAGTGACTAAATAAGCTGGATAATGAATCGTTCAAGAAATAATATAAAACGAACTCCTAATCCCATTCTGGAGGCGAATATCTTTTCTAAATGGAGTTTTTGGTAAGTCTAGGAGTAGGAAGTAAACTAAAGTGTGTGAAATAAAAGATGTTTAACTTACTTAAAAAATGATTTGTGTATATTCAAAACTAATGTAGTGCTGAGGCTGTACGAAAAATAAAAAAGTGATTGCTTAAAACTACACCCTCCTATTGTCGTTATTTTTTAACAAATTAAGAGTGTTTATGCAAAAATATAGTGATTGTAATGTGTGTCAAGGTTCATTAAAAGCGTTGAACTACTTTAAATGGGATCACGATACGAATTCTAGAAAAGTTTTATTTTACTACCGCCCCTCTTCGGGTCATCTTACAAACATACAACCAGTGCAGTGTTAAGAGCTAGGTTCCTCAAAAAAAGTATTCATAGGTAGTTATCCTAGTAGTGTCAACGTCGATTTATTCATCAGCCTCCCGATTCTATGATATGTCGTAATGATCTGGTACAGAGAGCAGAGTGTATGTGGTTGTACTATCTTGTTAATATATATGCACACGTGACAATCTTTGACTATCTCTCGTGATAATTTGGACATCTCCGTGAAACTTGACAGACACTCTTTGCATATGACATTGCATTTACTCTGTTTTTTTCCAGTATTGTCTGTAGGTCACATTGAACTTGTACTCCGCAGCCAAGCAGTCGGTGAGCCTTTTTTTTACATACATCCAAAATTCATGAATATACTTAGAAAATTCGTGAAGACTGCATCCAAGAATAGACGGACATTTTTAGACCGTTTGACATTTAGTTTCCACACCGAACTAAACACAGTCATCTCTCACTCCCTCTGGCCGTTTAGTTTCGAAAATAGTTGGAGGGAGGAGCGCAATTTACCTTATTTTTATAACTAATGTGAACTAGCGCCATTTTAAATAACAAAATGGTACCCAAAGCAACTACAAAATGGAAGCCCCAAACTGTCAAGCCAGCCACTGAAATCTAAAAATGTGTGTGTGTGAGCTCCCACTTGATTTTACTGGAACATAATAATGAAAATCGTGAATTTATAGTTCAGGGAAGCCAATCCGTCAAATCCCAAGGTGATCAATTTAATTTTCAATTTAATTTTCAATTTAATTTCGAGAATGGCTACAACAAACACTTATTTTTAACGTATTCTGAAGGAATCCGATATCCAAGGTGGTGTAAGACAAGGATGCATTCTTTCACCAATTCTATTCCTTATGGTGATTGGCGATGTGCTTCGTGCAGCTTCGTCGACGGGAAGCGGAGGAATACAATGGACTCTTACATTCCAACTGAAGCATATTGACTTTACTGACGATGTATGCTTACTCATACACTCCATTTCATAACTATATCACCACCCCTGTTTTTACATTTCTCTTAGATTAAAATATTTTTTTTTGTAAATAACGGTTATCACCTGAAAGGGTAACCGGAATGCAAACAATTTTATGAAAATTAGAAAAGTTCCGTCATCATTTCTAAGAGAAAAGACAAAAAAACAGTTTTTTTCATTTTTCATAACTATATCACCATTTCGGTTTTAATTGGATAAAATTTTGTTAGACTTTAAAAACATATAATTTTTGAATGATAAGTGATTAGTGGGACTTCCTTTGTTTTCCACTAAAGTCAAAATTCAATTTGGCGTATTATCACCTAAGTTTTTTAACACATTCTGAGGGATTGTGGCCGAAAAAGCATTTATAGCTTATTTTAAGTCAGCCGCGCTGCTAAACTGCCCGTTTTTTGGCGTAAAAGGCAAGCCATTGAAAAAAAATGATTTTATACTGATCAAACCACGATTTGGTTGCTCTGCTGGAGTAAATCTTGCTGAAACCCCTATTCCGGGTTTTGATTATTTACCAAAAATGGTAGAATTTGAGTTTCAAGACACCAACATACTCATTGCTATTCATTCCAGTGGATGGGAAGGCTGACCGTAATGCTCCCGCTGAAGAAAAACCGTCCATGCCATAAAACTTTCACCGGAAAAAATCATTTTTTAAGCGTACACGGGATTATTTCCAAAAACCCCTTAAGTAGTGTTGAAAACCATCTGAACCATCGAGGTTGATTCTTTTTTCGTCAGAATAATATTCTTTTATCCAAAAAAGCATTAATAATCAACATATGTAAAGGAGAAAAAGAAGCATTATTACCGTGTTTCAGTCACAGTTCATGGCGGTGGAGTCTTACATTGTGGGCGGGTTTTATTCAGCGGTAGCATTACGGTCAGCCTTCCCATCCACTGGAATGAATAGCAATGAGTATGTTGGTGTCTTGAAACTCAAATTCTACCATTTTTGGTAAATAATCAAAACCCGGAATTGGGGTTTCAGCAAGATTTACTCCAGCAGAGCAACCAAATCGTGGTTTGATCAGTATAAAATCATTTTTTTTCAATGGCTTGCCTTTTACGCCAAAAAACGGGCAGTTTAGCAGCGCGGCTGACTTAAAATAAGCTATAAATGCTTTTTCGGCCACAATCCCTCAGAATGTGTTAAAAAACTTAGGTGATAATACGCCAAATTGAATTTTGACTTTAGTGGAAAACAAAGGAAGTCCCACTAATCACTTATCATTCAAAAATTATATGTTTTTAAAGTCTAACAAAATTTTATCCAATTAAAACCGAAATGGTGATATAGTTATGAAAAATGAAAAAAACTGTTTTTTTGTCTTTTCTCTTAGAAATGATGACGGAACTTTTCTAATTTTCATAAAATTGTTTGCATTCCGGTTACCCTTTCAGGTGATAACCGTTATTTACAAAAAAAAATATTTTAATCTAAGAGAAATGTAAAAACAGGGGTGGTGATATAGTTATGAAATGGAGGGTAGAGTTATGGATCTCCATCAAATGACAGCTGATGGGGAGAGAGAGGCAGGCGTCGTGTTGTCGGGCTGAAAATTAATACAACAAAAACTAAAGTTATCAGCCTTGGTACAACCTCATCAGCTCAAATATGCATTGCTGGACAACCGGTAGAAAGACTAGACGATTTCCTGTATCTTGGGAGTATTGTCCCGACTGACTGTGGAACCGAATATATGTAGCTAACAGAATCTCCAAACCGATATGTTCGGTATGTTGTCCAAGGTATGGCGAAGCTTAGACTATTCCACTCTAACGTTATATATGTGCTGTTATATGGATGTAGCACTTATATGTAGCACCATCAACATCACAAGAAAACCACAAACGTTCGTTAACAGGTGCCTACGTAACCTCTTAAGGATTTTCTGGCCCATTCGTATCTCTAATGAACACCTCTACCAGAGAACGGGTCAGCAACCTGTAGGCACGATCATCCAACAACGAAAATGGCAATGGAAATGGAATGGAACGTTCCGAAAGGGTGACAGTTCCATAGCTAACCATGCTATGCAATGGAAGGAATACCCGGCGGGGACTTGAAGTCTCCATAAAACTCCTGTAAAGAGGCTTTAAGCAGAAAATGTGAATTGGGACCACTCAAGTCAAATGCAAAGAGCTGCCTGTGGATGTATTAACAGCGTCCTAAGAACAGTCCGCTCTGCACAAAATCGGAACATTGATGGCATCCACCGTGATAATTCATCTTTAGACCTCCTCTTATTGGTATAGCCATCACATTTGCACCTCCTGAATTCTGTATGATCCTGTATGTGTATAAAGGCTCAGTTCACATTGTACAAATGATTCCAAGACCAGAGTTAAATATACATATACAACGTGCCAGATCTGCCTCAAACCATCTCCAGTGGTTTTGTAGTAACAATAGTTCTTATGGTTTTTAAGCAGAAGCAAAGTACGTCTTTATCAAAGGCTGCTTCTCGCTCCCGCAATGACTAAAACTACGAAAATCTACGAAGTTTTACGAAAAATAGCCAGTTCCTGTTCCCGTACACCGAATTTTCATAGTGTTCTACAGAAGAAAGAGCTCACGAGAGAGTAAGAAATTTCCCCATGTCAAATAGTTGTCTTGTTGTTGGCTGGAAAGAAAATTTGATGTAAATCAATAAAAAAAGTGACGTCTTAAAAGTGGGCAACTTTTTTGTTCAACCTGTTCCCGTACTTTTTTGGAAATTTGTTTTTCTCTGAGAGTATTTCACCCCCACTCTTAGAAATATGACTAGCTACGAAATTTACTGCAGAAAGTACGGGAACAGACCAAATATTGTTGAAAATTCTTAACGTAACATTAATTCCGCAGAAAATACCATATTTCAATACAAAAGCATTCATAAGCCGAAGTTATTTTAATACACCAATGCATGTAAGACTTTGCAATCAGTTTTTAATTACCAAGCTTACCAATAAAATTACACATTCGGCCATTGACACTCGATGTGTAATTTTAGTAATTAAAAGGGATTTTCTCAGCTATCTGTCGAACAATAAATTGTATTATTTTGACTTATTAAAATTTGATTTAAAAAAAATAATCCCTTTGCATACATACTCGTAGCGTCACATTCGTATCAATTGTATATGTTATCGCCACAGTTTCTATAAAAACACACAATTTGCTTGCCTATCTTTATCTGCATCAGAAGTACATACATAACTCCAGACAGATTGCCATGTGAGAACATTTGAATTCAATTATCTCCGTAATCAAGATACAACCTTTTTTTTTTAATTAGATTATTCACACGGCGCACAATTCAAATGAATCGATGACAATCAAATAAAAACATGGCGCCCAGATCTTTTCCTTCAGCTCTCGGCCATTATGAGGTTCAAGAATGAGCTAGAACTGGAAATGGCACATTTTATGGTACTTGAACCGGTGCGCAGACTGATGCAAAGATTAGATATGAATGTGTCATCGTTTTCTTTTAAAAAAAGCTGTAAATTTTGATTAACCTAATGTGTCAAGTGTCAAATGGTGATGATTGGAAGACGAATGTCTTTCTGTTGAAAACGATATTGCTCAGGTGGTCAACCTTTTTTAGATGTGAAATCCGATAAACCCGATAAAACTCAGACCAACTCAAGTGCTATTGGACAAACATTTTCTTTAAAGCCCAAGCACTAATCACTTTAAATATCTATAAAGACATATTTCAAAAGAAAGACTACTAAATATTTACTGTCACTCAGAAACATGCTAAAAATAGACTCGGTTCAAAGGTCCACGAATGGAGAACAGGTAATTGTTATCCTCACGTAAATGTGAAAGGATTTATGACTTCACAATTTGTTGCACCACTTTTGAAATAAGTAAATCAGAAAACAATTTCTTTTTAGTTTTTTTTTTTCGATAATTTTGTTAGCGCTGAATCATGCGTAGGTATCTATCTACCTTGGTTTTTTTTTTTTACAAAACTATTTGACTGACGTGAGGACTAGCAGATTGAATAAACGGAATGCTGTCAAAATGATTTAAGCCCAATAGAGGAATCCCTTTGCTTTTATCTTTCCATGAAGTGGCTTTATTTATTGATCGACTGTTATCATTTGTATACAATTCTTACGTGGAATAACTAGAAGTGGAGTAAAACTGAACCATAAATTTGGAAAATGTTTACCGTTAATACGAAAGCAATCCAGTGCGTATGTTTTGTTTAGCGACAGAATAGCCATAAATTTTAGATTGTATTTTGTGAATAGAAGCTTGTGTCATCATGGGTAAAGAATATGTAGTTAGTAGGCACTAAAGATTCAACTAATAGTTAATGCCAAAAATTGAACAAAAATTAACCTCACGTGCTGTCAAAATCTGCGTAAGGAAACGCGACTGTATGTCATGTCAATTTTGTCTGCCTCTCACACGATGTTTGTCTTTTTTGTAAGGATAGGGAGGGATAAGAGAAGGCGATAAGCCTACTCCCTAGCAGAATAGAATAAATATAAATAATTGTTCTGAGGTCTGCATTTTGAACTGAAGGAGAGGAGTGATGTGAAGCCCTTGTTAAAGTACTTTAGTCACAATATGTGGTGGGCTGTTTCAGTGTCTTCAAGACATAAGCGATACGTGTCCGATTGGACACAACCCATTTTCTTGAGATGATAATTGAGAGAGCAATGTGCAGTTGGGAATGAAGTGATTTTGTTGACTTTGTATTTACTCATGGAGAGGATGTCTTTTATTCTCTATTTTGAGAAGTTGATGAATTGTTTGGCATTTTTAAGCCATTTTGAGAGTTCCAGTGGAAGAATGATTCTTGGAGTTCCCATCTGCTGAGCACTATCCTTATTTGTTTAGTTTGTAGGCCACAAAAGAGTTCAGGACCAATGAATGGAGACTAAGCACTTGTCCAGGGACCCAAATTAGTGTGACTTTATTGTGTGGTGCAAGAGGGATTGGAGACAGCTCCAGACTAGCTTTGACCAAAGTTAAAGGAGCTGAGAGACTGCCTGGATATCTGAAAATATGTTAATATGTGATCTACGGAGGTTTCTTCTAATGCATTCTCTGACACAGAGCTCGATAGCGAGGAACTCTACTTAAAAAATTGTGGTTTCTTTCCTAGATGAATAGGTAACTTGTAGAGATCCCAGCTCCAGACCGACTCGACATTTTCAATCCGCCAGTGTACCAATCTAATGAGGAGGATGTTTGGGGGACTTGCAGATTATCCCAGGAGCTCCGGACTCTCTTGGACATGAAGTCTGAGAGACATACTGCTGGATTGAATAGTAGCGGAATTCTTTCAATGATTTTCATGTGTCCGACCAAGTTAGGGGAGAAGTTGTCACATAGAAGTTGAAGCTTCAGTGCACTAGCAGCTGCAGTCTTCATAATAGTTACATGTAAGGATGGAAGGTCTAAGAGAACCTCCAAAGCAGCTATCGGGCAGATGAGTATTACATCCGTAATTTCTACACAAGCTTAGCGTTGTATTCTTTGGATGGTCGACCCTGTGACCGTTTGGTTAGTTTTTTTTTGAACCATACTCATCGTGAGAGCTATTTTATATTCGCTTCAAGAGTTAGTGCTTTTAGCTTTATTAAATACCCTTCTGATCTTACTTTTCAGAGTTTCGAGCTCATCCGTCCACCAGGGCAACTTCTTTTACAACAGCTAAAAGGTTTGCGTTTTGGGCAGCAACTGCCCTAAGAATCTTCTCGCTGTTGAATGATGGATAGGCTGGCCACCTGACCACCAGAATTTAGTCGCGAGGAATGTCATCCTCATCAACCGCCTTCAGTGAGGCACTATCTCCTCAACCCAATTTCCCAATTTGCTGAAGGCTGGTCTTTACAATTGAGGATCAGCTAACCCGGTCGGAAGGTTGTGCCCCGGAATTTAGGTTTTACCTATCTTCCTGAAGCTCAAGAATCCTATCGAAGATGGATGGATTTGTTGCCCTAGGCGGAGATGTGGGTTTCAGCTTGTTAAGCTGAGAGGCTTGGGGAGATGGGTTGGAGCGATCTCGCTTCTTTCCGCAAGGAATTTTCGCCTTTTCTCTCACCTCTTCGGGTTAAAGTCCTTTAGAAACTAATTATTTGAACCTTTTACGAGCGGCTCCATTGAGTCTATCGGGGTTAGCCCTGGAGATGGTGGGAGGCTGAGAGAAAGCTGTAGTGT
Organism: Chalcosyrphus nemorum; assembly: GCA_949716465.1. Classification (NCBI taxonomy): domain Eukaryota; kingdom Metazoa; phylum Arthropoda; class Insecta; order Diptera; family Syrphidae; genus Chalcosyrphus; species Chalcosyrphus nemorum. The sequence goes on along the minus strand of OX454333.1, from coordinate 13,638,338 downwards.
AGATGGCTGATTAGAAGCCAAAGAGGTAGTGGGCTATGTTTCAGCCAAGATTGCTGGGACGGCTTTTGTATAGAAGAGCCGCTTCTTCTATTGGACGAAACTCGCAGCATCCAGAGCCTTAATTCATTAATGGTTGAGCAATAAGTCGCCTATATGGTTGTTGATAGGAAAGCCCTAACTTTCTAGCTCTGATTGACGGACTTAATTTTTGTTTATTTTTGGTTGTCATTGATCGTATTATCCATATAATTATCTAAACTTTTATTTTGTTTCTAAGTACTCAATAAAAGTCTTCTATTCCCTCTACAGGTGGATTCGAACAGTTTTTCGAAAAGGTCTACGGAATGAACTGGAACCAGAAGATCTGTACGAGCATAAGCCTAGCCTTGACAGCAAGGACATTACTTTTGGTCTGATCAAATATTGGGAAAAGGAAGTACGGCGAAAAAAGCCAAGCTTGCTGCACATGATATTTCGAGCGTATGGTTGGACCTTTGTGCCGATTTGCGTCTTGTACTCAATTTTAGAAATCTCAATTAGGTAAGTTGTCTGTCTAAATCATAAGACTTTCTAAAAATTATCTCATTTTTCAGATCATCGCAACCCCTATTCCTGGGTGGTTTTGTATCATTTTTCTCCGAAGGACAAACGGATATATCATTGAATCAGGCTTATCTCTATGCGACCGGGATCGTTCTGTGCTCTCTAGTTAACACTTTAACCTTTCATCCATTTATGTTTTTCATATTTGAGGTTGGAGTGAGAATACGACTCGCATGCTCCGGACTGGTTTACAGAAAGTGCCTACGATCCTCGATCACTGCGTACAATGATGGGCTTAGCAGTCAAGCCATTATACTTCTCTCAAATGATCTAAGTCAGTTGGATTTGGGATTTTATTTCTTTCATGATCTTTGGAAAGGTCCTGTGGAAGCGATCGTATTTGGCTATCTTATGTATCGGGAGATTGGTTGGCCAGCTGTCGTTGGAATTGCATTCATAGTGATCTTTATTCCTTTACAAGGATGGGCTGCTAAAGCTGCAGCACACTACCGCAGTCGGACGGCAGAAAATGCTGATGTGCGTGTAAAGATCATGAATGAAATCATTCATGCGATTGAGGTTATCAAAATGTACGCCTGGGAAAAGTCCTTTGCCAAGTTGGTGTCCGAAGTGCGGAAAATGGAGGTCAAATCAATCAGAGGATCCATGTACATTTATGCGGCCCTTCAGTGTACTACGATGATTTCAAAATTCGCCGTCTTCTTAAGTTTGGTCACATATGTCTTCACTGGTGATGTAGTTTCTGCCAGGAAGGTTTTTATCGTCTCCTCATTTTTCAGCGTCTTGAATGATTCGTTATTGCACTTTTGGCCATTGGCAATCACCACTTGGGCAGAGATTGTCGTGGTCTCAAGGAGAACCGTGAACTTCTTGCTGCAGAGTGAAGATCCCGCCGATGGAGGAATTCATAACTTCGCGTGTGAGGAGCATGACAGTGAAATGAGCAATTTCTTTGGAAGAATTCATAACCCGGTGGCCATAAAGAAGGGTCTCCTTGTGCAAAATCTATCAGCGAGTTGGGAGAGGGGTACCAATCCAAGGCAGCATCTTGCCGATTGTACTTTTCAGGTCAAGGATGGTGACTTTTTAGGAATCATCGGAAGTGTCGGCTCCGGGAAGTCAAGTTTACTGAATGTGATTCTGGGAGAGCTTGCCGTTACAGCTGGAAATATTGAAGTGAATGGAATTCTGAGCTATTCTTCGCAGGAATCATGGGTCTTCGAAGGAACTATCAAGGATAACATTATATTTATTGAAAAGTTCGATGAGGAACGCTACAAACAGGTGATCAAGGTTTGCGCTCTAGAGAGAGATATCGCTATGCTACCATATGGAGATTCCACAATCATTGGCGAACGAGGAGTTAGCCTGAGTGGCGGTCAAAAAGCAAGAGTCAGCTTGGCTAGAGCCGTCTACAAAAAAGCTGATATATATCTTCTAGATGATCCTCTCTCCGCTGTTGACTCATATGTTGGAAAACACATTTTGGAAAAATGTATTCTAGAGTTTCTCGATTCGAAAATATGTGTCCTAGTCACACACCATGTAAGACATCTGAAACAATGTGATCACTTGATCGTAATGGAGAACGGTCACATCCAGACGCAGGGCGAGTACAAAGATCTAAAGGATCACATTCGCTTTCAATTGCAAACAGATCCAATGCAAGACATTGAAGAAAAAAAACTCCATCGAATTGAGAGTGTAATAGAAAAGGAAAAGGTCGAGGAAGTTGTCCTTATAGACAAAGGTGAAGATCGAAAGGAACAACAAGCGCAAGGATCGGTCAAAAGTTCAACATACAAGGAGTACTTTCAGACTCTGGGAAATCCATTTATTATTGGCGCTGTGCTGTTCTTATTCATCCTGTCTAGAGCTATGCTATCAGGGATGGATTACTTTATATCAAGATGGTTAGAATGTCCTTCTCATTCAGGGGACTAAATAGTTAACTATTTCTTTTATTTACAGGGCTACTTGGGAAGAATCCCTGCCTTATGACAAGGATCCAGATTCCAGTGTAGAAGACGAAAGAGTAGAAACGCCGACGTTTTACAACAGTGCACCATTTGATCCTGAAAGACGGCGAATGGTCATCATATATACTGCATTTATTCTGCTCACTTTGGTCTTGTATTTGGTGCGGACCTATGGATTCTTTATAGTCTGTCTTCGAATTTCACTGAAACTTCACGACAGGCTTTTCAATGGCGTCACTCGGGCGTACATGTATTTTTTCAACACAAATCCATCGGGAAGGATTCTAAACCGCTTTGCAAATGACATCAATAATGTGGACATTACATTGCCACAGACGTTGTTGGATGTTTTGACGGTAGGTTGGATTATTTATATATAATTTATCTAACCTCACTTTTCTTTCAGTTCTTCACGGATGCAATAGCTGTTTTGATCATAGTGGCGGTAGCTAATTATTGGCTGGTAATCCCAGCTCTAGTTATGATTGGTCTCCTGTTTCTTGCTCGTAAGATGTACATTGGTGCAAGTCGGAGCTTAAAACGCATGGAAAGCATGAGTACGTTATCCCTTCAGAATTCTTTAAAATGTTTCTCTATTCAATTGATCCCCTTTTATAGCCCGCAGTCCAGTCTACTCGCACACAAATCAAACATTCCATGGTCTCACAACTATACGTGCGATGAACGCCACGAAAATCGTTGAAACAGAGTTCCATGACTTCCAAAATGCCAACACATCAGCCTTATATCTTTACACAGCAGCGAATCGAGCCTTTGCATTCTGGACCGATCTCATTTGTGTCCTTTACATCATCGCAGTCACGTACAGTTTTCTGGTGCTCAGTTTAGAGTTCTACAGCGGTGACGTCGGTTTGGCCATTACACAATCTATGTCCTTGGTCATTATGTGCCAGTGGGGAATGCGACAAACTGCGGAGTTAGAAAATCAAATGACAAGCGTCGAGCGAGTAATTGAATACGCGGATATCCCATCGGAACCACCTCTAGAATCAGAACCAAAATACAAACCAGATAGCAAGTGGCCAGAGTATGGTCGGATAGACTTTATAAATACACGCTTACGGTATGCTGAAAAGGGCGATTACATCCTTAAAGGCCTGACGTTCACCATACATCCTCGAGAGAAGATCGGTATAGTTGGACGCACAGGAGCTGGAAAATCATCCATTATTCAGGCACTATTCCGCTTGGCATACACTGATGGCACTATCAACATCGACTACCATGATGTCTGTCTGCTGGGATTGCATGATCTTAGGAGTCGAATCTCAATTATACCACAGGACCCAGTGTTATTCTCTGGCACAGTGCGCTACAATTTAGATCCATTTGAGCAGAGGACCGATGAGGACATGTGGAATGCATTGGCAGAGGTGGAAATGAAGACTTACGTGTCTTCCTTAGACGGTGGCCTGAATTATCGTGTACATGATGGTGGCTCGAATTTTAGCATGGGACAGAGGCAATTAATGTGCTTGGCCCGGGCTATTTTGAGACATAACAAAGTCCTTATTATGGACGAGGCAACCGCTAATGTTGATCCAGAGTAGGTTCACTTTTTCTTAGATTTTGTCAGTTTTTTTAAGAATTTTTGTTTTGCAGAACGGATCATCTTATTCAAACAGCGATTCGTACAAAATTTGCCGACTGTACTGTCCTAACAATAGCCCATCGTCTGCACACGGTCATGGAAAGCGATCGAGTACTTGTCATGGATGCTGGTCAAGCTGTTGAGCTGGGGCATGCTCATGAGTTGTTACAAAACCCCAATGGATTTTTCAATAAGTTAGTCGAACAGACTGGACCGGCGACGGAGAAGTATCTGCGACGCATTGCACAGGAGTGCTTCGAGAAGTTGGAAGATGACAAGAAAATGAACTGAATTGTGATTGTAGTCTTAAGAATAAGGATGTTTTTGTATTGTTTTTGTTTATTTTATTATTATACAATTTTTTTATTATTTATTTACAAGGAAAAAAAAGTATATTTTTTGTGAAAAATTTGGTGATGGCGGTGATGGTCTCGTACGGTTGTTTTATTTAAAAAAAGAGTAGGCAAGATTTTCAGCATATTACAAAGTATTTAGCATCGATAGTAGTAACCCTATCTAAATTTGTGCGATCAGTTCAGGCGTTGAAAAAAAGTAGCTGCTTAGACTTGACTTCCTCGTGTACTCTGGGATTTTTCAGTAAAACTACGAAGGCGGCTGGATTTCAAAACGTTTTTCAGTATCAAGGCTCAAGCATTAAGACTTATTAAATTAAGGCTTTGGACGTTGCCGTACGTAGTCATGCGAATACACATAATTTGTATATTAACCCCTTAATAACTTTTCTTTCAATTTGGTCGAGTTTACGACCTTTTGGCTCCATCCATAGAGAGCGTTTTAATCGAACGTTTCCTTAATGCAATTATGAGTGCCCTTACATTTCGACAGCGTGCGAGTAGAATGTTCGTTCAGTTATAAGTTTATGACATTAGTTATCGCACGCTTAATCCTATTATAATTGGACATTTACTGCTTAATAAAACGTTTACTATACTGTCATGCATTCTTTTTCAAAACATATTGTGCATCATGAATGATTACGATACATAACAAATGCAAAGCTGTGCAAAAATGTCTAACATCGCATCTCAAAAGCAGGGTCCATTTAAGGTCTATTCGCAGCTCAGCGATCTGCATAAACGAACGAGCGAATATTCGCGAATTTTGACATTTCATTCACAGCTACTTTTTTATCTAGTCGCTGCAATCTGCGAATTTCAGTTGAAGTTAAACTCTCTGCTGAGCAAATATTGGGCACCTTCGAGCGAAAAATACACCGTCGGATATTAGGTCCTTTATGCGAGGAAGGCGAATAGAGAAGAAGATACAACCGCGAACTCTATGAGCTGTACCAGGATGCGGATGTAGTCTAAAACGCCAAGATACGCAGACTACATTTGCTCGGCTACATCGAGCGAATAGACAACAATGCTCCAGCCAAGAGGATCTTCAAGTTTTAATCTCTATTTTATGACCACTATAAAACCCAATATCGTGCGAAGGAGAAAGAACTGCAGCGTAGTGTGAAGCGTGACAAGCGTCAGTACATCGACACACTGGCTTCAAGGGCTGAAGAATCAGTGAGCAGATGCGACAGCAGGACTGTTTATAGTAACACCAAGGAACTCACTGGTGGTCAGAACTCCAAACAACACCCGGTGAAAAGTCTAGACGACAGTATTAAACCAGTTAGGCGATGTCGATCAAACTCGAACGAGCACTCCGAAGCAACAAATTCCCGAATACACACCGCACCTCCCAGTAAGAACGAAATCATAACAGCAATCGAACAAAGCGGTGGGCATTCCTGCCGAACTATTTCAAGCGGCTGATTTGCTGCATCATCCTTCATCGCATACTATCACTTTAACACCTAACGGATCATAATCGAGCAATGCGTTGAGTTCAGGTCTCTGCTACATCTGCTGTTTATCGACTTCGAGAAGGCCTTCGACAGCTTAAATAGAGATGCTATTTGGTTGGCCTTGCGCAGGAGAGGTATCCCAGAAAAACTCCTAGCTACGTATGAGGGCAGTAAGTGTCACGTTTTGCACAATGGCAAGGTGTCAAAAGAATTTGAAGTCCAAAAGCGGAGTGCGTCAAGGATGCATACTGTCACCACTGTTGTTTTTAGTGATTCAATTTTCAATGCAATTAAAGCATGGAATTCGCTGGACTATGACATCTTACCTTAAAAACCTAGACTACGCTGACGATGTTTGTCTACTTTCACGTCGGATAATGGACCTCCACCTTATGGTCCAGAATCTAGAAGCTTAGGCAAACAAAGTGGGGCTCAAAATTAACACAGCCAAAACAAAAGCCCTGAGCACTTCTAACACCAGCGCCCAACTTAACATTGCCGGACAGGAAGTCGGCGTTGGCGTTGTCCCTCGAGGGGTTAAAGGACCTAGATAAGTATAAATAAAACACAAACAAAGAAAACTAGAGCTTACATGATTTATTTATTTACTTATGTACTTATGCAAATAAATTCAATTGACACTTTCGCTAGAAATCCAGTATATAGATTCCGACAGGGAAATACAAAAAAAAATACATATATATATTTATCATTATATACTCTATATGCAGTAGAAAAATAGTTGGCTATTTACTGTAAATTAAGTTCATACGAACGCGATACTTTTTCAATAATGGCAATGACGAAACACGTACATAGGTATATAATAATAATTTAAGAATTATATTAAGTAAATTCGATACTACTAATAGGAATATAGTAGTAAATTTGACATTCCACTCAAATAAACTACTTAAGTATACAGTAATTTAAAAGTAACTACGTGCAGGACAAATTTCCTTTTAAAACAAGACGCTGACTACAGCTTAAGTTATATTGGTATGACTATTCACTGTATTTGTCTTTGTAGTTCTTTTCGGCGGTTTCTTTCAGTGCAGCAGCTGTAGCATAGCCTGTTTGTTCGACCAGTTGTCGCAAGTAACCGCCTGGTCTCTGGAGAAGTTCATGAGGATGAGCCAATTCAACAGCTTGGCCAGCATCCATGACCATCACTCGATCACTATCCATCACCGTATGCAAACGATGTGCGATTGTCAGAACTGTGCAATCAGCGAATTTGGTGCGAATCGTTTTTTGTATCAGTTTATCCGTTCTAAAAAAAAAAACAGATAATTTTGTAATGATCTTACAGAATGAATATTTCGTAAAATAAAACTTACTCTGGATCGACATTGGCAGTTGCTTCATCAAGGATAAGAACTTTGTTGTTTCTGAGAATAGCACGAGCCAAGCAAACCAGTTGCCGTTGACCCATGCTGAAGTTTGAACCACCATCATACATTCGACAATGGAGACCTCCAATTAGAGTGGACACATACGAGCGCAATTCAACGTCTTCCAGAGACTTCCACATTTCAGCATCGGACTTAGATTCAAACGGATCCAAGTTGTAGCGAAGTGTTCCAGAGAATAGCACTGGATCTTGAGGAATTATGGAAATCCGGCTTCGTAGATCATGAAGGCCCAACGTTTCAATATCTAATCCGTCGATTTTGATGACACCTTCGTTACACGCCAACCGGAATACCGACTGAATGATCGATGACTTTCCAGCGCCAGTACGACCCACAATTCCGATTTTCTCCTTCGGTTCAATAGTAAAGTTCAGATCGCTTAGAACCAACGGCTCCTCCGGCGAGTAGCGCATTTTAAAGTCGTTGAACTCAATTTTACCCTTGCTGGGCCATTCAAAGCTGGGCTTGAATTTCTCTGGCGTTTCCAATGGTGGCTCCGGAGGGGTTTCTGTGTATTCTATTACCCTCTCCACGCTGGTCATTTGATTTTCAAGCTCAGCTGTTTGTCTCATTCCCCACTGGCACATACCAACCATAGTTATAGATTGGAGTATAGCTAGGCCCACATCGCCACTGTAGAAGGTGTGATTTAGAACTAAAAAGCTAAAGGTCACAGCTGATATGTAAATAAAGCAAATGAAGTCGGACCATAAGGCGAAGGCACGTGTAGATGCTAAAAAGAGATACCAAGAGGATGTGTTGGTATTTTGATATGAATGGAATTCCCCTTCAAGGGCACTTTGTGCTTCTAAGGCTCTAATAGTTGTTAGACCTTGGAATGTTTGATTCGTGAGGGAATATATGGGACTGCGAGCTGCAAGAAAAATAAATGCTTGTTAAGAATAGCCATCAGAGATAAGACTTATATACTTACAAATTGATTCGATTCTTTTAACGCTTCGGCTAGTGTTGACATAAAGATAACGCACTGCGTATAAAAGGAAAACTACGACTAAGGCAGGCACTAGTAACCAGTAATTTGCTATCGCAACTATGACGAGAACACCAGAAACATCCATGGCGAACTGAAAAAGAAGACAAAAACGAAATTAAAAAGAAAAATATTTAAAGAACCAATACCAGGAAGCACTTACATATAAACAATCGATCAGCGTGTGCGGCAAATCAGCATCCACGGTTCGTATGTCCTTTGAGAACCGATTTAGAATTCTACCAGAAGAATTCTTATTGAAGAAATACATCGTCGCCCTGGTTATCCCCCGGAACAATCGATCGTGCAACTTTAGTGATATTCTAAGACACATTTTGAAGAATCCAAATGTTCTGACAAGAAACACTATCAACGTTGTGGACAGCAGTATGGAGTAAAATATAACAATATTTACTCTGCGAGCTTCTTCATCTGATGACTTTTGTGAATCTTCCTCGAGAGAAGTTACATTTTGACTCAGTGTAGTTTCATTTAGGCTTGCCAACATATCACTACGAGTTATAGCCACATCCTCTTCCCAAATTACCCTAAAAACACACAGGATTTTAGTATACCAATAAAAATGCTGTCAATAGTTAGGTACAAACCATCTCGAGATGAAGTAATCCACTCCTGACAGCATAACTCGAGCTAATACAAACAGTCCCAGAATAAAGAACAACGTGGCATTGCTTTCGAGCGCCTTAAAGTACGAAGCGTACACACTGAATTTCACAGAGCCAACAGCTTGGACTTCCTTGTTGTCGTCGGCCAAGTCTTCTGTGGGCATCTGTTGATGCATGTGCTCCAGACTCTTCTCACTGTCGCTCTTCGAAATTTTGCTATTAATACTGACTGTATCGCCTCCTTCGTCATGATTAGTGTGAGACAAAAAGTCAAACTGCTTCGATTCTTGCAGCTCCTGGTAGCTTCCTTGGGCGACAATTCGACCAGCACCCATCAGTATGAGCTTCTCAACGTCAAACAGGTACTGCACTTGATGGGTAACCAAGATTCGTATCTTTCCTGAGAGGAAGTCGCGAATGCAATTTTCAAAAATGTGCTTTCCCACATGTGTATCAACGGCAGATAGTGGATCGTCTAGCAAATATATATCAGCCTTACGATATATCGCTCTGGCTAGATTCACACGTGCTTTCTGGCCTCCACTGAGACTCACACCGCGCTCGCCGACAATAGTGAGATCCCCATAAGGCAAGAGTTCCAAGTCTCTCTCTAAGGCACAGACACGTAGGACTTTCTGATATCGCCTTTCATTGTAGTTTTCGATAAAGATTATATTGTCGCGGATAGTACCTTCGAAAACCCATGGCTCCTGCGATGCATAGCTAATCTTACCGTCGACCGTTACTGAGCCTTTATTTAACGACACTTCACCCAGCAAAACATTCAATAGAGTCGACTTTCCAGCTCCGACTGGTCCCACAACAGCCGCCAAAGTATTATCCGGGATATCCAGATTAAAGTCCTCTATGGCAGCATTCTGGTTATCATCCATTTTATCCCAAGATGCAGACGCATTTTTCAACACCACACTCTTCTTATCCGCTTCGGGATTAAAGTTTCGCCGGATAACTGGAGGACTTGTCGGTTGTAAGGTATTGCCATTCAACTCAGCCTTATTGTCAATGACAATTGTGGGCCGTGGTGCTGGTGCTTTACCCTTTCCCTTACTGGGCTGTAGAAGCTCCTCCGATTCAAGCAGGAACTCTTTACAACGCTTCGCTGACACATACGCTTCAGCGCAAAAGGTAATGGCCAAAGGCCAGAAGTGCACCATAGACTCATTCAACATATTAAAGTAGGAAATCACAGTAAATATCTTTTTCGCAGTGATGGCATCACCCAAGTACACATAAGACACAATGCTCAAGAAGACCGATAGTTTTGAGATCATCGCTGTGCAGCTTAACGCCGCGTGAATATAAGACGTTCCACGAATGGCATTCACTTCCTTAACTCGCACCTCTGCTATCACTTTGGCAAATGACCTCTCCCACGCGTACATTTTGATCACTTGAATACCCTGAATAATCTCGTTCATAAGCTTTACTCTCAAGTCTGTTCGCTCAGCGGTCAACTGTTTGTAGTACGCCGCCTTTTTTGCGGCCCACGCTTGCAGTGGAATAAAGCTCAACATGAACGCCACACCTATCACAGCTGAAATACCAATTTCTCTATACATAAGGTATCCAATGAGCAGCGATTCCATTGGACCCTTCCACAGGTCATGCAGGAAGCACAGCGCCACATCGAACCGTCCCAAATCATTCGAAATAATATTGATCGCTCTTCCTCGCAAGCCATCGTTACTGGCACTTTTTGAGATTTGAAGGCACTTACGGTACACAAGACCAGACAAAGCTAGACGCACCTTGGTGCCTATTTGAAAGATGTAGAATATAAATGGATGGAATGTGATGATCGGTAATAGGGAGCACAAAACTATTCCTAGTGCGTACAAATACGCATCTTGTTTTGATATCGTTGTTTGTGCTGTTGCAAAATAGGCAACCAAGCTTCCAAGGAACAGTGGTTGTAGTGATCTGTAAAAACGAAAGAAACAATTAGTCAACATATGGCTAGAGTGGCACGTGGCAACCTACTTTGTTGTTGATTCTGATAGTGAGTACAACAGACCCAGAGGTATAAATCTACTTCCATAGGCACGAAATATCATCCGAATAACGCTTGGCTTCTTGCGTTTCTTCTCATCCTCCCACAGTCGACCGAAAGTCGTAGTCACACGTTCACTATCGAGATCTTTTTTGTGCTCGTACAGCTCTTCATCGGTCAGAGGTCCCTGTAGACCACGACGAAATAAATCTTTCATCCACCTGAAATAGAATAAACAAAGATCTTAAAATAAATGTCTATTAACAGTAATAAGTTTCGTCGTACTTTTTGGAATAAAAGAAGATTGAATGTTCATTAGAATACGAGCCAAAGTGGCAACATGTAAATGAAGAAAATGGAGAAGAGAAACAGGGATTTGTTGAAGATACTAGAGGCCAAAACGATCCTAGAGCTTGAATCCTATTCGAAATAAGCGAGGAGCAGATAAATAGTATAAGGTCAACATTCGAAGGCAGCTGCACACAAAAATATCCAAAAATAGCGTCCGAAAAATAGAGAACTCCTCAGTTCAACGACAATGCAGCCAATTAGAAGCTCATTGTCCGCCATAACCGAAGCCTATAAAGCGGCCCATACACACCAAACTTGTGTGCACACCGGTGTTATGACACACACAGCCCCACACACACATTACACCGATCGAGACACCGACACCAAGAATCAAACTATTTTTATTTTGCCCACACCGTGTCTGACACCGAGAAATCAGTGCGCACACCAGCCTATACACAGCACACTTTTTAGTGCACCGACACCAGTGTGCTTTAGTGTTGAATCCGATTTATTCATTCGCAGATAAACGTTCTGTGACCTCAACCAAATGACACCTTTTGGGAGCAATTCCTTCACTGGGTAACCATTAGAAAGAATAGAGAGTTTCCAATATCTTGGGAGTATTGTGTCTAACGATGTTGGCAGTACATGTGCGCAGCAATATCTTAACACCAAGATGAGGCTGTTGTGTTGTTAGATAGATGCAGCACTTGGAGAACTGACTGTTACCACGACAAGAAAGCTACTAAGTTTTATTAGATGGTAGGTACCAGAGAACTGCATGAACCCATTCATTTACCGCTGTAAATCATATGCTAAAAAAGCGAACCTTGGCGAAGGTATATCTGAGAATCGTATACAGAGCATGGCAGCTGCACAGAAGATGATGTATAGTCTCCTCCTCCTCCTCGTCCATGTAGCTTCTGTAGAAATTATTATTATGTCCAATCGGACACGTGTCGCCTATGTCTTAAAGACACTGAAACGCCCACGTATTAAGTCCATTTCTAGTTTGCCTAAAGAAATATAAAATTTACAGTCGTTCACTCAATTCAGCCTCCGACTGTAAATTAGTGAGTACATACATAGTGCTTGAATAAGTTTTTGTCATCGCCGACAAAGAGCCTTTTCCAATAGAATTGAAGTTTAATTCAAGTGTGATATACATTACCTATTGGACCACAACACGTGCCAGGCATTAGTTCATAGAAACTTTGAATATTCACACTTGCATATGGATTTCCATTAATTTAAATACTTTTTTTACAACTAAATTGTTATCGGATATTTCGTTATAATTTGCTCTTTATAAACAAAAAATCCAAACATATCACATACGTTGTACATGTGCTTCTGTTGTGCACACAAGCACGCTCTACCTTGGGGTTACCCCTTTTGCTTTAGCTAGCTGGCGAGTTATTACTCATTCTTCTGTGGATTTTGATAGCCAATTCAATGTGGATAGCATTTTCTTTGGCGAGTTCAACAAATATAAAAAAAATATTTAAAAACTTCCCAAGAAATTATTTTTTATATTAACTGCCTTCCATAAAGCAAACACGTGACTGTCACGTTTGAATGCATGAATTTAAGTTGGTTATGTATTTCTTAAGAATGTGATACTATGAAAGTAGGATTCTTAAAAAATTATAAAATAGGAGAGTAATTGGTCAAACTAACATACATATTCTGGGACATCATTAGACTTATTACAGTATGCGCAAAGCTATCAATTCTCCATGACTATAGTTGTACAAGTCCTCATGCAGAGGCATGTAGGTTTTTCTTGTGTTTGCATAGTTTTCACAATAGTAATATACCCAATTTAAGGTTGAAACACTATATCCTCAACGATTCGTCAGGGGGGAGGACCACATCAACACCTTGCGGATCATCATCGAGCAATGTGTTGAGTATCGATCACCACTTCACCTGCTGTTCATCGATTTTGAAAAGGCGTTTAATATTGTCAATCAATTTATTTGGCATTCCGGATAAATTAATAGCAATTATTAAGGCTACATATGATGGGTCCACATGTCACGTCTTGCTCAGAGTAAGGCTATCTGAGGAATTCAAAGTCCAAAGTGGAGTTCAACAAGGCTGCATACTTTCACCAATACTGTTTTTATTTGTGAGTAGCGATGTGCTGAATGCGGACTTATCAACAGGAAATGGAAGAATTCGATGGACTCTTACATCTGAGCTCAAGCACCTCGACTACGCCGATGATGTATGCCTTCTGTCTCACAGAATAATGGACCTTCACCAAATGACAGCAAATGTAGAGAGGGCAGCAGACGTCGCGTCGTTGCGCTGAAAATTAACTCGGCAAAAACAAAAAGGATCAGTCTAGGACCGAACTTATCAACTCATATATGCATTGCTGGACAAACGGCTGAGAGTGTAGAGAGTCTCCAATTCCTCGGGAGCATTGTCTCAAAAGTTTGTCAATAGGTGCCTGCGCTACATCTAAAGGATATACTTGCCAAACCATATCTCTGACGTACAGATTTATCAGAGAATGGTCCATGAATCTATAAGCACAACCTTACGACGACGAACCCCCTCACCCAGGATGACAGGTTACTCGGCGGTCCTTCGAGTACGTAGCGCAGAACAGTGGAGAAGGAAGCACGGCAACTGGGAAAGAGTTGGAGCTGAGGCACATTTCCAGAAATCACACACGATGGCGCGTAGGTCTTGTAGAGGCCATAGGACCCACAATGGGATACAGAACATAAGTAAGTAAGTAAGTAACGATTTGCCAGCGTCAAATCATAAGAGATCGAGTGGTTTTCGCCACACATTTAATTTATTTAATTTATTTGACTCCTATTAGTATTATAACTGACAATCTTATCGGATCGACTGGAGCCCTTCCTCATGAAGGTGACTATTGTTGCTTTCTACTCTCTGAAATTATAGTGACCATTAAAACTCCTTGAGCAGCTAGAGCTACCCTAGAATTGTGCCCGTGTTGTACATGCTTTGCGAGAGACGTATGAAGGTGTAACTAAAGCAGTTACTAACGAACTTAAACAACATCGAAAAAAATATATTTACTGACAGGACAGTTCGAAAAGTGCACATTCATTCTTTGACTCGCAACTAGGCGCGAGCTTTCACATGCTTGTAAATTTCTTGAGAATTTTTTCTTTAAAGGGGATTCCCGTACTGTGTTTTTCTTCTGTTTTTAAATCGCTATCAGAAGAATTATCGCTAATGATTGTTTTACAGCATTCATTTAATACCATCACGTTTTTCTAATTGACGAGGTACCTACTAATTTGTTGTACTAAAATTTTAAGTAGTTTTCGTCTAGTCTCTTCTCTCTACCATATTAAGTACTATAAATATTATTGGTATGCAATTACATATTAGTTTATTATAATTATTAACCCTAACGTGTTGCTTACACAAAAATTGATTTAGTAAAATGCGTAGAAACAATAACAACCATGACCTAGTTCACAAATGTACCAACTCATCAGAGATAGTGTAAATTCTCATAGTCTGTTACTATAAGCTTTGACAAACAAACTAAATATATACAAAAGTATACCTAAATGTAAATCTATTTTCTTATCGTCATTATAACATAATTATTGCGCATGACGTTAACTTTATAGCAAAACGCATGAGAATCTGATTTTTACATCATTATGTCTCTCTGCGATCTTTCTGTTGCCAAGCCCATAAGTTCGTTGATCCAAAGAGACACACATTTCTTCCGTACAAGCATACAAGTTCTCTTGGCAAAGTGAAATTTGTATAAATATTAGATTTAGCCTTTGTGTTAGTTTCAAGGCCAACCTGTTTGGCTGCACCGCAAAAAATAAAGAAACCCACTCAAAATTTATGTCAACAGTTTGCCATTGAGTTTTTTTCGTTGCTGTTGTCTCGTCTGTTACTTGATTTGTTGCAATTACAATGGATCTTTGTTCTATTGTTCTAAGCACACAAATTTGTTATAAATTACATGAACAATGAGAAAAAATCAGTTTACAAATAAATACAGCAAATATGTTTCTATGTCAATCTTGGGTTGTTTGTGTATATTGAGTTTTTATCATTTTTTCCCCCAGTTTCCGAGAAAGAATGAGTAATTATCATACAATTGGAAGAAAGCGAATTATTTGAGGAAAAAAGTCCCCGCAATTTTGTTCTATGTTTGATAAACTTATTTGTAACTTGTGAAATCATAAGACGAGGGCTTAAAGAAAAAAATAATTTGCCGAACCAAGCTACATACATAGTAATTCTTTTTGTTTTTGAGATACTAATTTGAGTCATGTTTAAAGCAGAGTAGCTCTTTTCATATACATATGATAGTTTAGCGAGGAAGATAGCCTTGTAAGAGTGCATATGTGGTGCATTTAAGGGGGGGGTAAGTATTAAATTGGATTGGAGCAAAATTGACGAAATCACGAGTATTTTTATACCTTGTTTATGAACATTTTATACCAGATTTTTTAGTATTCAAAACTTTAAAGCGTTTTCCCCATAACTCACGTTTTCAAAGTCGGCGCCCCCCATAACTTCAAAACTACTGCACCAATTCTTTTGAAATGTTGAACACTATTTCTGTACATAATTTACAAGGTACCGCTGAAGAGTTTTTTCACATTGGTTAATTTTTTATTTTACAAAAACAAATTAGGCGTTTTTTTTTCGAAAACAAAATCGCATTTTTCCCTTCAGTGTTTCAAAAAAGTTAAAAATTAAAATTTCGAAAAACTCTTCCAGCGTACCTGGGAAAAACTATTATCTAACGAATGAACTTTTGCCGAGTTATGAGAGGCACCGAGATTCCACTTTTATCCGATACACGTCCGTGTTTTTTAATATTTCTTCGTGAAAATTTTACACAATATTCTTCAAATGTCATACTTTAATGTACTATTGGTTTAAGGGCCGAACAGAGCTGTTAGTCTAAACTATCAAAACGTTGAAATTGTTAAACTTGTTTAGAAAGTAAAATAATTACATAATTAAATTTTGTAGATTGTGCATCCATTCATAACTGAGAAACAAATAGAGGGTGATCCATTTAGAGGTACCTTTTTATCTACAGATTTTTTGACAGATGACGCGTGAGTCTTGTTAATCCGTCATGATATTTTTGTTCAATATTGCTTGACATTTTGTCAAAGGAAAACTCACTCTGATACAGTATTCAGCTGTATAAAAAACAACGTTCTACGGGAATTCGTTTCGTTCATTTAGATCAGAAATTTTGATCAGCGATGAGACAAATTTCTGACAATGAACTAAATTCTCGCTAAGGAGCCAGCCGAACAGATTGAAGAGCTACCATTACATCCAGAATATTACTTCAGGATTTGGATCATCTTACATAGAAATGCAGAAACGAATTCAAC
The DNA here is from genome assembly GCA_949716465.1 of Chalcosyrphus nemorum. NCBI lineage: Eukaryota > Metazoa > Arthropoda > Insecta > Diptera > Syrphidae > Chalcosyrphus > Chalcosyrphus nemorum. The sequence goes on along the minus strand of OX454333.1, from coordinate 13,621,640 downwards.
TGATGGCGCACACTTTATATTGGATTAAAAAGATTGTCCAACGAATAACAAGGCTCACTCTTTCTTATCAAAACTTTTCGTAGAAGGTGTAGTAAATTTCTATCAAATTCGTTCAGGCTTTTATAGTTTAGCTGGAAAAAAGAATACAGTAATTACCTTATTATAATAGGCACATAGTTCAGTGGAAAAAAAAGATAACCTAAGACGAAATTCAATTTTGATGTGTTCTTCCTCTTAAAATTTTTTTTTACCATATTTACCAAGAATGCGGAAGTCTATCTATTACATAAGCGAGTCACATGTAACGAGCATCATAGATAAATAAACAGCCAAAGGTATATTTAACATGGTATTACTATGTCTAAGGCCATGATGGACTCAAATTTATTTGCAGTACAAATGAAAATAAATTCTCGCGCTTTTGTAGTTGCTATCAAGCTCAGTGACAAGGAAAATTGTTGTAATCAAACAAATATATATATGTACATACAACAAGTGAAATTGTAATAAAATAAGAAAAACAGGTTTGACATTACTTTTCATTCAACCGTTGTTTGACAAATTTACCCTCACAATAAAGTTATTTCCACATGAATGGCTTCAAAGCAAGTGTTTTCCGTAGGACAGAACTAGAAATGATTAGGTTCAATGTTTTGTTTGTTTCTAATTGAAATTAATTGACATGTGGGTTTTCTATATTTAAACACTTTCATTAATTAGAAATTAAGGAAAAACGCAAAACAGACACTCTTCAATAAATTTGATCCATAGTATTTTGTGTAAAAGCATCTGGAAAGAAAAAGCAATTAAAAGTTGAAAATTATTTAAAAATAGATCGTGTGTGTGCGTGTTTACTGAACAACACAAAGATATATTCGGGGAATTCCCGAAGAAATTGGAATTGCAATCTGCAAACACTTCATTGGTGCACCGGAAACGAACGAATAAATATTTTACTATGTATATTGAACCAAGTATAGATATCGTACTAGATTATTTGAAGTTTAATAACTTTACGGCATTTCTGATTAGCTCATGTTTAACTCAAGAAGGGATGAATAAATGCATGCATACATGCATATTGATGGTTGGTTTTTTGAAAGCAGAAGAAATAAAATTTAAATTCGGAATCTGTATTTATGCATATATTTTCGTATTTTGTTTACTTACACATAAATTGTGTCACAACGGCTATTAAAAAATATCAATCGTGACATATCCAAACTGGTGAACAAAATATGATAGGTGCCACCTTAAAAGCTTGCCATTTAAAGAATATGGGTATTTCTTTTTTTGTTTAAAATTTTTGATTCACAGCAGGGAATAAGTTGTGCTAAGATATTAGTTCCGTTCGCGTACACTCCTTTAACAGTGAATTTTTACGAAAATTTACGAATTTTTACGAAAAGCTGTTCGCGTACAGAGATTTTTTCACAGAAGAAGCGCTCACGATAGAGTAAGAAATTTCCCCATACTACGAATTTTAGTGCAAGCTATTTCAACTGTCAAACCAGTGTATTTTCAACTTTTACTTGTTCAACCCATTTGTTTACTTTTTCGTAATTTTTACTCCCACTCTTCGAAATTTGATAATCTACTAATTTTAGTGCAAAAAGTACGCGAACGAACCTATTGATTCTTTATTGTTCAGAAAATAACTTAAGGTTCATGTCAGAACATTTCTATAACACAACATGACACAAGTCTATATAACAACATGGCAAATCTAAGTTCATTAGCCCATGCCTGTCCCACTCATTATATTGTATCTAAACAATAGTTAAAGTTTTCACGGAGTTTTTGTTTTGTGCTAAAAATTTGCTTAAATAGGATCTAATACACATATGCCTCATACATACCTATTCTCATATGTATGTCCCCTTTATTCGGGAAATGACATTAGCCTGTTATTTGAAGGAACAAGAAGTGAATGGAAATAGATATCGTTATCAACCTTATCTAAATAAGTATTATTTATATATATTATACCAACGGTAGATATGAAGTTTATATTTACATTTAATATACAAATTATATATATATATACAAACAATATTGAATATACAAATTAAATTACATTAGTCTGTGACAAAAAAGAAAAACAACATAAGTCATTTTTGTAACTTAATTATTTATTGAACAAGCCACATCTGGCATTTTAATTATTTTTAAATCTTTTCTTTATTTTTCCTTCTGTCAAACGCGAAATCGATCATGCCCATATTTTTACTCAAATGGTTCAGTCATTCTCTCCTAAAATCAAAGAGTGTGTTCCGAACATGCTCTGAATGGAAGAAGAAACATAATACCGAAGCTCTGAAGCGTCAGAGTAAAACAAGAAACACGATCTTTTCTTTGAAACTGATCAAATCAACTAATGTAGAACTTTATCGGATTCTATTATTAAAACTGCTTTCTTACTATTCGCTTTGGGGTAATATTTGCATATGTATTTGTTTTCGAACCTAAATGCAGTCTTAATTAACGGTACTTTCCTTGAGGACTTACTTTGTTGACACCTGTCCGATTAGTATTAAAAATAAATGTATGTGTCACGCACATTATTAGATACTATTTGTATAGAAGAGAATAATGTTGACAGAAGTTCTTCATGCTGACAATCATACTTGTCATAAAAATAGTATGTAAATACCAGAATTTCGCCCTAAGTGAATCAAGTAAAATAAATTTGACGCGATGCTTCTGTCCTGTGGTTTATCCTCTAGACACCTCTGTCATGGCTATCTGTCGACACTAAATAATAAATAATGTCAAGCCACTTTGTTTTATTTTCAAGGAAAACCCTAACCACTAACTTACATATTTTTACATATTTATTATTGTTAAATAGTTATTACTTGTTAGAATCCACCACAACAAAATGAAATCAATAAAACATTTTTTTTAGAAAATGATTTAACCTAATTTGCTTGAGTGAATTGTATTGAAAAGTCAATTAAAAGCAATTAAGCTTGCATTCTCTTTAATGTATTGAAGCAAAACAAAACGTCAAGCAGTGTGAACACTTAAGTAAGGCGTACTTATGGGAATGCGGGTTCGAGATAAGTATTAAGAACTTCTTACAGTGGCAATGGCAAGTAGTTAATAAGCGGTTGAATGCTATGTAATTGTAATTCTAAACAAATATGTACGTTATTCGCATTTCTCTACAATTGGTACTTAAAGGATGCTTTGCTATTTGAACAAAGTGCAATATTTTTTTAATTCTTATTTAGACGAAAAGAAATTTTACAATTCAGCTATTTCTTTTGTGAAGTGCACCTTTGTTAAAGATTTAAACATACAATAAAGAGCCATAAAGATTATTTTAATAGATTTGCAGAGCAAACAAAGGGATGCTGTTTGTTTACCCTTGAGTACATTGCCATTACACTTTTCATTTGAACGAATAAATAATGTACCAAATTCTGGAGCTAATGTCATTTTATGACTTTGCGGATCATATAACTACTAAAAGTTCTTGCATAGTAACTATTTACACAAGTATTAGATTAACATCAGAACAGTAGAGCATTGTTACTAAATTTACTCATCAAATAAGATTGCACTTGTAACTTTCGATAAAATGTAAACGGCATATTAAAATTCATAGCTTAGGTAAAGAAATTCTCACACAAGCAAAGGTCGATGATAACTCGTGGAAATTGAAATTGCTTGGAAATGAGAATATGATTTTATTTTTATGAACAGAATTTTAGGTTAAATGAATTATTTATTTGTCTGAACAACTTGGAAATTAGAAAATAATATTTCAATTTTCAAGCTAAAGAGTTATAAGTCAGAAATGAAATCACATTTTGAGTTTGGATGTGTTATGGAGTTAAGACGAGAAATGTTGCTAAACCAGGGGTGTTAAACTCAAACTCCTTTAGTCCCACTATTTATACCCTATCCTAAGGGTATATTAAGTTTGATACATAGTTTGTAACATAGAGAAATATTACAGATACGCCCAATAAAGTGATGATCAGCATCACTAGCCGAGTCGATTAAGCTATGTCCGTCCGTCCGTCCGTCTGTGTGTCACCAGTTTTTAGGCCTTAAATTTTGAGCTAGGTTAATGAAATTTTGTATACAAGGTCTTTGGAAAAGTAAGCAATACAAGTGTAAACATTTTTAAAATCCGCCCACTGACAAGCCCACTTTTCAAAAAAATCACTTTTTTTCACTATTTTCATATGAAAAACTTACTTGAGCAAATATGTAGACATCCACTTAATCTACAAATAGTCTATACATTGTATATGGCCACGCCCACTGTTTAGGGGCGTTTACTTCAAAAATTAATTTTGGAGTAAAAATATTAGTTTATAGGGCAAAATAGAAAATTTTGTGAATACATTTTCCACCGCCCACTGACACGACCAAATAAGATAAGAATAGGGTATCATACGATCCGCTCCAAGCGGATTGTAGCACTGGTTTGTTTAAAATATGACAGCGGGACACTTTAAAATATGTAATGTCTTTTCCAATACAGATTTCCGCACTTTGAGCGTTGTTATAATAAATTACAGTTGTTATAATAAATTACAAACAAGCTGTCTTTTTTTTGAATCTTAATGCGAGCATACATAGTGTTTTCTGAAGGTCTATTCCAGGACTGACTAAAACTACGAAAAGCTACGAATTTTAACGAAAAATAGCGAATTTCTGTGCCCGGAAGTCAAAATTTCGTAGTTTTTCACAGAAGACAGAGCTCACGTGAGAGTAAGAAATTTCCCCATGCTGCGAATTTCAGTCCAAGAAATTTCTGTAGGCAAATATCTGAGTTCTGTCAACCGGTTGTGTTTTTGTTGGCTGACAAAATAGTTTGAAGTAAATCCATACAAAAAAAAAAATTACGTCTAATAAGTGGGCAGCTTTTTGTTCAACTCGTTCCCGCAAATATTTGTGCATTTGTATTTCTCTCAGAGAATTAGAAATTTGACAAGCTGCGAGTTTTAGTGCACAAAGTGCGGGAACAGACCTTGAGTTTCGGATTGCATCCGAGTCCAAGCACTTCCTCCTTCAGGCTGTGCTTAAAAAATTCATAAACAAAAAAGTACTTCTTCATAAATTGTCACTTTAAAGCATCAATTTAGATAACAGCGTCTTGATTGCTGTTGTCTTTTTTTTCTCTCCAGAACTGAACACAAATTGTGAAATTTTATTTGGAAGTTGTTTACAGAAAATCTGCCATCTATTTCATAATGAAAACATGTTTTTAATCACTTCAGTACCTACTCAGACAAATTGCTAAATTTACCAATTATCTTAAAAAGTGGCAGCACTTAACCAAAATTGGTTGAAAGGATACCGTTTGTTTCTGGCTCTTACGAATCATCACAATTATATACAACCAAATACGGCATTAACGAGTGGGCGCACGTGACATAAATTACCAAATGCACGATTGAGATCTTATCATTAGTCAGGCACCCGCACCAACAACAAAAAGCGAATACCCAAAACCACATGTTAACCATATCGGTGGAATCCAATAGAGGAAATGTTATTGTCGTCAACACGACAAAACATCCCAGCCCACCCCTTTCATGCCTAGCTGCTTGAAGTAACTCGATTTCCCCAAAAAATAATCACCAAATGTGCCATCATACGCCCAAGGTTACCCGATAAGCAATTCAAATATAATTTTATAATAGTATAGTAGTAATCGATTGTGTAGTCCGTTACACGTGTGACGTATGCTGTAGGTATTAGATTTGATTCAGATTTCACTCAAAAGCAAAACTCACCAGAAACTCCACTTTGAGACGAAATTCGCTTTCAGTATTGGATTTGGCGGTCTCTTGATTTTTCTCTTTGTCCGATTCATATTGATTTACTTTGCTTTGCTACTGCTGCTCTTTCTATCCGTGCTAGACACCTTTTTGACAAAGAACGACGGAAACACCAAAAGCAGCATGCAGATGGTTTCACTCAGACACAAAAGCACACACGAACCAAAAAAAAACACTCGAGTAATTCTTTTTCTAATGTTAGGTCGAAACTATCCACTTTAAAATGTAATTCACACCCTTTTTTACAGGACTTTTGTACTCTACTACACGCTAATAAATTGAGGTCACTGTTCGAAACACCACGGCCAGACAACACTGTAAAAGGAAACACGACAGTAGAATTATTGAAGACAAGGAAATCGCGTGCCAGACTGTATGACGTCACGCAAACGTCTTTACTACTGGACAAACGCACTTTGAGTGGGATGCCCCAGCCGAGATTCGGGTGATTTATACAAAAAAACCGTTTGCCGTCAATGAGTGCGATTGGTTTGATTGAGTAAACAACAGTAAAAAAGATAAACAACGTTCACGAACGACGGGCGCCAGCAGAGAACTGAGCTAGCATAGCAATTGGGAGGAGATTATTAATTTCACCAAGTGCGGCAATATGTATGTCGGTGTCGGACTCTCTTCGTTCTTAGCTTTCGTTAACTTTTGGTTAAATATTCAAATTGATGAAATACACTTGCTATTGCCAAAAATAGTTAGCATAATCTAAGAGATATGCTTGTGCTTTTTCGTAGAGAAACTCGCTTAAGGAATATCGTAAAAGAGACTTTGAGTTTTTTTATTTCGAAGAGAGCGAGAACGTAAACTTTATGGAGCGGACTTACTTGGAAAAATGTCGCAAGGCCTTGTAATGATGATGATTAGATTTAGATTACTGAACTCTAGTGCAAATCAGTTGAAGTCTTTAAACTTAATTCATGTTTATTAAACTATATACATAGCTATGTGCTTGCCAATATAAAGATAATCTCTCAATCTGCACTTATGTCTACCATATAACATTCAGTGGTAGTTCCGCGGGTTTTCCCGCTTTCCGGGACTTTTCGATAAAACAGGTGAAATTGCAGTCTAATCAAAAATTATATTGAACTGACTTATATTTTGTTATTGCTTTGGATTGCCGTGTCAGTGAGACAGGGTGTCAGGGTTGGTTGAAGTGACGAAAATATCAAGTCCGTAGAAAACGATCCAAATCGCTCAGACCACATTTTGGCGTATTTTACGTAAGAATCTTGGTTTACACCCATACAAGATCAAGCTGACTCAAGAATCTTCATCCACTAAAAATAACGGTTTGGTGCGGTTTGCATGCTGGCGGCGTTATTGGGCCATAATTTTTCGTCGACGATAACGATCGTCATATTAGATTAGAAATTGAATTGAGTAAGTATGGTGAGCTGTTATCTCAAGAAATGGGCCAGTCGATTGGCCACCTCGTTCGTGCGATTTAACGCCGCTTAACTATTTCCTGTGGGGCTACGTTAAGTCATTGGTTAATGCCAACAAGCCGACGACTTTGGAAGACCTCAGAGCCAACATTAAACGCGAAATAGCGGCCGTTTCGGCCGAAATCTATGGCCGAGTCGCTGAAAATTGGGTCCAACGAATCGACCACTGCAAACGTGCCCGCGGTGGCCATATGAACGAAGTCGAGTTCTATTCATAAATTTTCTCATTGTACTTCAAGCCGATATTAAAGTTTTTGAAATATCTCAAATGGTTTGCGTTTCATTTAAAAAAAAAAAAGGTGTGAAGTTCTTATTGGAAAACCCTTTATTTTTAAGCTGAATTTGTTCACAAAGTACATTCAACAAGTAAAATATTGGTACTCAAATTATTTTTCACAAACCATTCGCCCCGTTCCCTACACAAAGAGTTTGCTAAAACCCGTTGAAAGTCAAAAAATTTCATGAGCCACCTAAAAATATAAGCAAGTGGAGCTCATGAATTCCTTGCTTTAAGTTTGAAATGATTTGTTTTCACTTACTTAATTAATTTACTAAGTTTTACGGATCTACATATTAATTGGTTTTATTACATTAAAGCGAAAGTCTCCGTCGGAAGATCTGCTAACATATAAGATCCGCCCGCCTACTTTATGCACCACAAATACGTAGATTATCTAATTTCGAAGTGTGGGGGTAAAATTCTCTCAGAGAGAAATTAAATTACGAAAAAGTAAACGAATGGGTTGAACAATAAAAAGTTGAAAATACACTCTATTGACAGCTTTGACAGTCTTCATAAACCAGCCCACAGAAATATCTTGCACCAAAATTCGTAGCATGGGGAAATTTCTTACTCTCTTCTGTGAAAAACTACGAAACTTTGATGTGCGGGAACTGGAATTTACTAATTTTTGGTAAAATTTCAGTGCGGGAACAACAGATACATTGTGAAGCCGATATTCCAAGCGCTCGCCTTGCATTATTGCCATTATCGCCGCATATGATAATCTTCCTCCCTCTCCTAATTTGGTTTCAAAAAATAAAAAAATCTCAACTTGAAAAAAATACAAATTGTTTTATTTGATTTGTTCAAACAATCCTAGTCATTTACAATTTTTTCTACAATTCATGCTAAATTCAGCCAAAATGGGATTCTCATTAGTTACTATGAATAATTCTAGTAAACAAAACTCTTGAAAAAGAATCAAAACAATAATTAAAGTACACAAATGCATTGAGTTTCGATCGAGATACAGGATACAGCCTAACTAGATCTCCGACTCATTTCTGTATTTGTCTTTGTAACTCTTCTCGGCCGTCTCCTTCAGGGCAGATGCGGTTGAAGAGCCAGTTTGGTCAACCAGTTTGCGCAAGAATCCGTCTGGTTTCTCAAGTAGATCATAAGGATGACCCAATTCTACAGCTTGGCCAGCATCCATGACCATCACTCGATCACTATCCATAACCGTATGCAAGCGATGTGCTATTGTCAGAACAGTGCACTCGGCGAATTTAGTTCGGATCGTCTTTTGAATAAGCTTATCAGTTCTAAAAATAAAAGAAAGAAATGTTTTTATAACCGTTAATATAGAATCCAAAAAGCAGAAACCTACTCTGGATCTACGTTCGCTGTAGCTTCATCGAGAATGAGAATCTTATTATTTCTGAGAATAGCTCGAGCCAAACACACTAATTGCCTCTGACCCATGCTGAAGTTTGACCCCCCATCGTACATTCGACAGTTAAGACCCCCAATAAGTGTCGACACATAAGAACGCAGTTCCACGTCCTCCAACGACTTCCATAGCTCATCGTCGCGTTTCTCCTCGAATGGATCCAAGTTATAACGAAGCGTTCCCGAGAATAGCACTGGATCCTGTGGAATAATTGATATTCTACTGCGCAGATCATGAAGACCCAATGTTTCAATGTCTGTCCCATCAATTCTAATTACTCCTTCATTACATGCCAACCGGAATACCGACTGAATTATGGAAGACTTTCCAGCACCAGTACGACCAACAATACCAATTTTCTCCTTTGGCTCTATAGTGACATTCAAATCTCTCAAGACCAGTGGCTGATCCGGAGAGTAACGCATTCCAAAGTTATCAAACTCAATCTTTCCCTTGTTTGGCCATTCATTTGTGGGCTTAAACTTTTCTTCAGTTTCCAGTGCCGCCTCCGATGGGGTTTCAGTATATTCTATCACTCTCTCTACGCTGGTCATTTGATTTTCAAGTTCGGCGGTTTGTCGCATTCCCCACTGCCACATTCCAACCATCGACAGAGAATGGACAATTGCAAGACCTACGTCACCGCTGTAGAAATGATTATTGATCACCAGGAAGCTAAAGATCACCACTAAGGTGTAAAGGAAACAAATGCCATCCGACCATAAGGCAAAGGCACGATTACAAGCTAGATAGAGATACCACGATGAGGTATTCGTGTTCTGGTATGAATGAAATTGTTCTTGAAGAGCACTTTGTGCCTCCAACGCTCTAATGGTAGTTAGGCCCTGAAATGTTTGATTCGTCAGCGAATATATCGGACTTCGAGCTGAAATTTATAAAAATTTAGTTTAAATACAATGGACATTCTTTCATGCTTACATATCGCTTCAATTCGTTTAATGCTTCTGCTAGTATGAATATAGTAACATCGAATCATGTACAAACAGACGACTATGACTAATGCAGGCAACAGCAGCCAATGGTTCGCTATAGCAACAATTATAAGCACTCCAGTAACATCCATGGCGAACTGAAAATGAGTCATTAAAAAAAATATAATAAAAAGCCATATGTAGGTACTCACGTATAGGCAATCATAAAGCGTGTGTGGTAAGTCAGCATCCACAGTTCGGATATCCTTCGAGAAACGATTCAAAATTCTCCCAGAAGAGTTCGTATTGAAAAAGTACATCTTGGCCCTGGTTATGCCACGGAATAATTTATCGTGTAACTTTAATGATATTCTAAGGCACATTTTGTAGAATCCAAATGTTCTGATGACAAATATTATCAACGCAGCAGACAATAAGGCAGAGTAGAATATAACAATATTGGTCCTACGCGTGCCCTCGTCTAATACTGTGTCAAAATCTTTCGCGAGAATGGTTACATTTTCACTAAGTGCTGTTTCATTGATCGTACTCATCAAATTCTTACGAGCCACAGCTACGTTTTCCTCCCAAATTGCCCTGATGATGAAATAGAACAATACGTTAGTATATATTAAAATAGACTATTTTGAGACTTCCACAAACCATCTTGATAAGAAGTAATCCAATCCTGACAATAGCGCACGCGCCAGTACAAACATTCCCAGAATAAAAAATAGCAAGACAGGACTCTGTAATGCCTTAAAGTATGAGGCGTAAACGCTGAACTTGACAGAACCCACAGCCTGGACTTCCTTGTTGTCGTCGGCCAAGTCTTCTGTGGGCATCTGTTGATGCATGTGCTCCAGACTCTTCTCACTGTCGCTCTTCGAAATTTTGCTATTAATACTGACTGTATCGCCTCCTTCGTCATGATTAGTGTGAGACAAAAAATCAAACTGCTTCGATTCTTGCAGCTCCTGGTAGCTTCCTTGGGCGACAATTCGACCAGCACCCATCAGTATGAGCTTCTCAACGTCAAACAGGTACTGCACTTGATGGGTAACCAAGATTCGTATCTTCCCTGAGAGGAAGTCGCGAATGCAGTTTTCAAAAATGTGCTTTCCCACATGTGTATCAACGGCAGATAGTGGATCGTCTAGCAAATATATATCAGCCTTACGATATATCGCTCTGGCTAGATTCACACGTGCTTTCTGGCCTCCACTGAGACTCACGCCGCGCTCGCCGACAATAGTGAGATCCCCATAAGGCAAGAGTTCCAAATCTCTCTCTAAGGCACAAACACGTAGGACTTTCTGATATCGCCTTTCATTGTAGTTTTCGATAAAGATTATATTGTCGCGGATAGTACCTTCGAAAACCCATGGCTCCTGCGATGCATAGCTGATCTTCCCGTCGACAGTTACTGAGCCTTGATTTAACGACACTTCACCCAGCAAAACATTCAATAGAGTCGACTTTCCAGCTCCGACAGGTCCCACAACAGCCGCTAGTGTATTGTCTTCGATAACCAAATTGATGTCCTCAATGGCTGCATTTTTATTATCGTCCATTCTATCCCAAGATGCATAGGCATCCTCTAACAACACAGCCTTTTCCTCTGCATCGGGATTATACACTCTTCGTATGATCTTTGGACTTTCTGTATGCAAAGCATCTCCATTTGTTTCGCTTTTATTATTTATAACTATGGTTGGGCGTTTCTCATCAGCTTTTTCTTTTTCTCTGATTAGTTGTGAACGTTCCTCCGATTCAAGCAAAAACTCATTACAGCGCCTTGCTGACACGTAAGCTTCAGCGCAGAAGGTGATAGCCAATGGCCAAAAGTGCACCATTGATTCGTTTAGCATACTAAAGTAAGACGATACTGTAAAGACCCTTTTCGCAGTGATCGCGTCACCCAAGTAAACATAGGAGACAATACTCAAGAAAACCGAAAGATCAGTAATTATTGTGGTACAACTCAATGCCGCATGGATATAGGACGTTCCACGAACAGCGTTCACTTCCTTCAGTCTCACTTGAGCTATCACTTTGGCGAACGACTTCTCCCAAGCGTACATTTTAATCACTTGAATACCCTGAATAATCTCATTCATAAGTTTTACCCTCAAGTCTGTTCGCTCTGCGGTCATTTGTCTATAATACGCCGCCTTTTTCGCTCCCCATGCTTGCAGTGGAATAAAGCTAAGCATGAAGGCCACACCTATCACTGCTGAGATACCAATTTCTCTATACATGAGATAACCTATAAATAACGATTCCAATGGACCCTTCCACAGATCCTGGATAAAACAAAGCGCCAGATCGAAGCGCCCCAAATCATTCGATATGATATTGATCGCTCGACCACACATTCCATCGTTACTGGCACTCTTGGACACCTGTAGGCACTTACCATAAATGAGACCTGATAAAGCTAGTCGCACTCTTGTGCCTATTTGGAACATATAGAATATAAACGGATGCAGTGTAGCTATTGAGAACAAGGAACACAACGCTATTCCTAGTGCATACAAGTATGCATCTTGTTTTGTTATTGTCGTTTGTCCCGCAGCAAAGTATGCCACCAAGTTGCCCAGAAATAAGGGTTGTAGGGATCTATTCGAAGGAGTAGAGATGAGTATTATTTTATTTGTTGTGATTAGAAACTCACTTTGTTGTTGATTCTGCTAAGGCATATAAGATTCCGATTGGCAAAAATCTACTTCCATACGCTCGAAATATCATTCGAGCCACACTTGGATCCTTGCGTTTTTTCTCCTCCTCCCAGAGCTGTCCAAATTTGTTGGTTACTCTCTCACTGTCTAGATCTTTTTTGTGTTCGTAAAGTTCTTCGTCAACTAGCGGGCCCTTTAAGCCACGCTTAAATAAATCTCTCGTCCACCTACATAAAATAAAGTAAAACAGATTATAGAGAAATATATATTGGCTTAAAACTTTTTTATAGCAAAGTAGTTCTTTTAGGGTCTATATTTATGGATTCCTTATTCAATAATTTAGCTTTATATTAAAGGCGTTCTTCGATCTATTATAATGTAGATAATGATATTAATGAAAATCTGAAATGAAAATAAGACTTCCGCCCCTATAGAACCTTCATGCATAGTAGTCCAAATCTAAAGCACTAACCAGTCTGCCCCCGCACTGACTAAAACTACGAAGTTGTAGGAAAAATATTAAGTCCGTTCGCGTACCCTCCCAAAACAGCGAATTTTTACGAAAAGCTGCTCGCGTACGGAGATTTTTCGTAGTTTTTGGCAGAAGAGAGCGCTCACAAGATAGTAAGAAATTTTCGCATGCTATAAACTTTAGTGCAAGTTATGAAAACTGTTGGATAGTTTATGAAAACTGTCAAAGCTGTCAAACCAGTGTATTTTCAATATTTTCTTGTTCAACCCATTCGTTTACTTTTTCGTAATTTTAGCCCTCTCTGAGATAATTTTATCCCCACTCTTCGAAATAATAATGAGATAATCTATGAATTTTAGCGCAAAAAGTACGCGAACGGACCTAACGATTTTTTACCGAAAAAGTTTTTATGCGGTTATGATAAATAAATATGTTAGTCCCTTTTTGGGTTCATGTAAATTAGTTCAACGCATTAACCGCTAAGGCACCTTGCTTAGTCTGAGAAAAAAATAAAAGTTCAAGTACCTACGACACAGTCGTATCCTTTCTACTCGTGCTTCTTATCTTACATATTGCTTCCTAAAACCAATTCAACATTAGTTTTGCTTACAGTGTATTCAAACTGTCAGTTATTATCTTAATTTAATTTATGGATAAGTTCATTTCGCTATACAATGGTTGCATTTGAATTTGTTTTTGGCTGGTCAAGGTAAAAAAAAAAAACGTAATATAATGCCTGAATTATAGGTGAAGTACGTGACGTACCTACGATGGAAAGAAAAACGATGTATACATATATAAATATTAAGAAAAACTGCATATCAAAAGTTCGTTGAACTTATTTGTATAAAATGTGCGAGCAAAAAGCACATTTGCATTATTAACGTCAACGTTGAGGTCAACCTATTAAGATTCTGGTTTCCTGTCCAATCAATCTAACCACTGAGCCACATTACACAATAGGTGCATACCGGTTTCTTTTCTCTGCAGATGTGTTATTATCGCAATGGGTAATATGCATTACCTTGGCCCGATTTTCACCTAAGTGTGTTATCCATAATTCACAAAGTGACGAAGATATTTATTATTATTCTTCAATTGGTAATCCAATATCAACGAATCTTTCAATTGAAATGAATGATCATTAAGTTTCAAGTATGAAGTTTCTGCTTCAACAAAATGAGTGATCTTCAAAGGAGAAACTAAAAATAAGCGACAGATGGATGAGTATCCCTTCGAACGAATTGATTAATACAGAAGTAGACGGCGAATTGACTGATAGGAGTGCATAAAAGATGTCTGCATGTGTCAACGATGTTGTCAATACCTTTGTAAACCAAATTAACTTTTTTGTAAATCAAATAAATATTACCTTACAATTTTATTATCTAAACGTTACACCCAATTTGTGTATCGTTAAAAATATCGAATGCGCTTTTATAATATGAATCACTAATGTAAGGGGAAAAAACCGTCTAGTCGACGACAGAAAAACAAATATTTGTGTCAACGTGTATTAATATGGGAAGTAGTAATAAAACAGTAAAAGTATATTTAGGTAGGTATACATACATACGTAAGGAAATTAATCAAATTCGGTGATTGTCACGATGTTACACTTTTAACAAATTTTAAAGAACACAACGATCTACTTATGTATGTATATTCGTATCGCTTGGAAGGGAAGATTATTTTGTATTGGGTTTAAATTGTTTTTCGAGTAAAATTGGGCAAAATGGAATTTATATCTATTTGCATACATTGTAAGAGCGATTAGAAGTTTCAAATGTCAGAAGAAGTCCCACTTGCCTGCAGACTTAAAGTCACATGTTAAAGCCGTCATTGGGTCTGTTCTCTCACTTTCTGCTATTTTCTAAGAGTGAGGGTAAAGACAAAGACAAATATCTGTAAATGTACGGAAACGTCTTGGGCAAAAAAAACTGCACTCAACTTTTTAAATGTAACTGTTTTTCATATAGGTACTTTAACTTTTATTTTGCCAAGCAATAACACCACAACCATTTGAAAGAACTTATAAATTTTCCCAACAAAAGGTCCGTTCGCGTACCCTCCCAAAATAGACAATTTTTACGAAAAGTTGTTCGTTTACGTTATAATTTTCATAGTTTTTTTCCCATGCTACGAATTTTAGTGCAAAGAAATTTGGGCTGGTTTGCGAAAAGTGTTAAATCGGTGTAATTTAAATTTTTTCTTGTTCAACCTGTTCGTATACTTTTTCCTAAGTTTCGCGACCTTTTTGCACTAAAATTCGTAGATTGTCAAATTTCGAAGAGTGGGGGTAAAATTCTCTCAGAGAGAGCTAAAATTACGAAAAAGTAAACGAACGAGTTGAACAAGAAAAAGTTGAAAATACACTGGCTTGATAGCTTTGACAGTTTTCATAAACCAGCCCACAGAAATTTCTTGCACTGAAGTTTATAGCATGCGAAAATTTCTCACTCTTTCGTGAGCGCTCTCTTCTGGGAAAAATTTCTCTGTAAAAAAACTTCTTTCGTAAAAAATCGCTGTTTTAGAAGGATAGGTACGTGAACGGGCATAATATTCATTATTGTATAACGTTCAAGGTTCAACCAAAATTAAATGGGAGATGACAGAGCTCGCACACGCAAGTAGAGATTTCAACACCTAGCTTGCCAGTTCTGAATAGAGGGAATAATTCGACAAAATTATAGTTAGGCCTTGGTCACACGGTACTTAACAGGAGAAGTGGGGGTTGACTTCTTAAAAGCCCAAGACACATGTGTAAGATTCTGCTTCAGCTCTGCACATGAAACGCACGTCCAGAAATATTTTGACGCACATGGCATCAGCTCTTCCATCTGTTCAAAAGTGGATGAAACCGAATTCAATTCTGGTAGAGTGCTATATAAACGCAAATTGGATTGAAACAGGATTGACTCGGTCCGATCACAACATTTTCTGCGATCGAGGTTAGTTTTACTATAAAAACGAGGGTCGAAAGATTAAGTTTGACAAACAGAGAATAAAAAGGATAAAAAATGTAGATAAATAAATTTCTTATCATTTCGTGTTTTTTTGTTTTTGGTGACCAGATAGTGTGACGAAATAAACTTAAAAGTAAAAAATGAGGAGTAAAAATATTCAGACGCATGCAACCAAGAAAATCAGTGTAAAACTCAATCCCCCCTCAATTCGGTTACAGTGAAAACGGGGATTGAAACTCAATTCTATTTCAATCCGGTCATATAAACGTGTAAATGAGGCTTTGGTTGCCAGCTGAGAAACGCCGATACACGATATCCTAAGTTCTCCAATATATAAATGAGGCTTTAGAAGCCGGTAAAACCATCTGTATTCCAATTCCACTGAATACAGAACTCAGCACATGTATTTTGGGTATTAAATTGCAAAAAATTTGAGAGTGACTTCATTGATTAGTTTAATATTTTTTACACTAAAGGAGAGTGTACCCAATCAGTTATTTTTAAATACCGGTAGTTAATATGCACCTACCTACTTATTGTCGGTACTTTACTTAATGAGTATGTATTTATTTTTTAGTAAAATAATCAAAACGTGAATTAACGTAAACCGTAATTGCTACTAAACACCAGTCACTTGCTAGAAATTTGTTGAAAGGTTATAAAAAATAAAAAAAATAAAACATCATAAATTCTAGAAACCGCGTGAAAAAACTCGTTAATTAGCCACAAACTGTAGCTTCGTTTTGTTATCTTTGGTATTGGCTTTCCCCGGTATCCCTCTGCCAAAATTATTAAAACAAAATTGACAGCGACGAAAATAATCGCAGATATTATGCCAATGCCCTTATACCACACATACAAGGTTGATAGAAGTACATATGTATGTATGTAGGTAACATATAAACTGACGGTAATGATGATGATGATGAAGTAGTTCGTTACACGTGTTAGATTCACTCACCAAAAGGTAAACTTAGAGAGAAAATTCGCCTTCAATATCGGATTTGGCGGTCTCTCCACTTTTCTCTTAGTCCGATTCATATTTATTTATGTACTTTCTTTGTATTTCTAATTTCTATACTTTTGCGCTATTCTTTGGTCACTTTTTCACAAACAAAAACGAGCAAACCACCAAAACATTTCACTCAGTCATATAAGACATTATAAACACTCAGTTACATATAGGTATTAAGATATTGGAAAACTTGAACTTGTAAACTTCTTGTACAATCTCTTCTATAGTTCTATTATCACTTCCTCGAGAAATTGAGGTCACTGATCGACCTAATACCACCACTACACTGTAAAAACGATAAGTAGACAACGAATTCGCCCATCAGACTGTATGACGTCACACGACCGTGTTTAGCACTGGATAAACGCACTTTGAGTGGGATACCCCGAGTGGTATTCATGCGTTTTATATCACAAAACGATTTTCAACTTTGAGTTTATTTCTGAATTCGAGAGCGAAAATAACTTCAACAAACATCAAACGCTTACTGAGGACTGATGAAGCATAGCTACTGTATGTGAGTGGGAATTATCTATTTCACCAAGTGCGGCAAGACCAATGTTGGGTTGGGAGGAGGATTCCCCACTCTTGGTGCTTTCGTTAACTTTTGATTAAGAAGAAGAACTGATGCCAAAAGCAATAAACATAAAACAAACTCAAGAGAAGCCAAATAAGTTAAAAGAGGCAGTAGTTCTGAAGAGACGATGTTAAATTGCAGGAGCGGATCTATGCCTTAAAATTTATAGTGCGTTTCTTATGTCTTTTTTCATTGGACAAAAAGAAGTCTTCCTATTATCTTTGGAAGAGAAAAAAACAACTGCCAATTACGTTCCATTGGCTATTCGGGAGCATCTTCAAGAAGAAGACGTTCAGAATGCACTAGCACACATAAACTCTTTCATTGGACTACTAGTCAATGGTATATGGCTCAACGATTTTTCATCGTAAAAACAAAAACAAAGAATATTGCGGTTCATCAACACATAAATTGTGGAGCGGAGAACAAATGCATGATCGAATGGAATCGATAAGAAGAGAATTCTTGAGTGAAACCAATGGAAGACGAAATTAATGAAAACAACCATATCCTCAACTAGATTTGCCAGTTCTCCCGATATTCCGGGAGTTTTCCAGATTTTTTACCTGAAAATTCTAAGAAATCTCCCGATTCTCTGAATATTTGTACACGAAGACGAAGTTGTTGAGAAACGGGACAGCACAAGTTTACAATTATAAATCGGCCAACCCATAAAACTTCTATTTGTATATGCAGTTAGATACCCAAATAGCAAAATTTATACAAATAAACAATTTTATTTTCCATCTAAATATTTTCCTTGACAAACAAATTTCACAAATTTCCTTGACAATTTCAATTTCCAATCCTTCCGATATTGAAGTGCTTCGATTTACATTCTCCTCCTATTACTCCTCCTCCTTGTGATTACAATGCTTAGAAAGGATGTCATTTTTTGCTTGGATTTTTTTTTTTTACAGAGAAGTCCGAAAGAGTAGGTCTGCCGATGCCGTCGTTCTCTCCGTCTGTGCATGAAGCTACAACCTAAACGAGAGGATGGATGTTGATCAAACTCCATATCTAGGGTCTGTTAGATAATCCCTTGACGTCAAATTAATTTTGTTAGCCCTAATATTGATTGTACTTTTAGTATTGTTAAAAAAATAAAATTTTCTCGAAAACAGCTCTAAAGATTTTAAATACGTCTCATTTTTGATTTAGATTGAAAAAGTTCAATCAGACAAAATTAACTACCAAAATTTATAACAAAAGTACTTTACTTTACTTTACAACTTGGTAAAAGCTGATTTGTACGAAAACGGCACAAACACTCTGAGGCTAGTATAGAGACATGCAATAAAATGGCATATCAAATTTAGGCAAAAAGTTGTTGCAACTGCTGCACGTATGATCGAAATGACTAAATGATGATTTTCATAAAAATGAATCAACCAATTTCATTGAGATTTTTACATTAGATTACAAGTCGCAAAAGCTGTAAAATGGCTTACTAAATTTTCGGCCAAAAGTGTGTATAATGGTACTTTTCCAAGCATTAAGGGGGTTTCAGCCAATTAGCTCGAAAACGGCTCCAACAATATTCTATTATATTTCATTTTTAACCCTATTCCTGTTATGCTGTGACTCTAAATCAAAATAAAAATATGTTATAAGAAGTAAGACTCTTTACGTTTGAATAATGGCACATCGATATACAATTTAAAAATATACAAAATTAAGACATACATTTACACAATATGCGAAACACATCCCATCCCAGCCTATGATTGACTTATGGGGTTAACAATCAAGAAGCTAAATTCAAAAGAGTGGAAAAATATAACCCCTGTTGAAAATCTCATACGCTTACGACTTGGCTAGACATCATTGGCACACAAGCGACTTCTTAAATAAGAAACACATCCATCCAACTTGCCCGACAACAATAGCCTCACAACTGCACATCACAAATAACCTATGAGTAATAATAAAACCTACATAACCTATAGGATATTGTGCTGCACATCTACTAATTAGATCTTCGAATCTGTGCCGTGATATAAGCATTATTTTCTAAATTATTTTATTTATTTCTATTCCATTCAATGCGTACTTACCTTAAGCAATATCGTAAGTCTCACCGAACTTCGTAAGAGAAGAAAATTTGCAAAAATCTGACAACAGAACAGCCGGTCGAAGGAAAACATCAAAGGCATCACGTCAAACTGTAAAAACGCGCGAAATCCGATATGAAACAACTGGCACAAAATCATTCATTTTGTCCACCAGCATTGCGCTATCCCTTAAAGATTTAATTATTTATTGAATATATTCAATAGAGTCCTATATTTTTTTTATTTTAAGATTTGCAACAATTTCCAATCTTTAAGGTAAGAAATAATTGCTACCTTGCTCGTCAATATTGTACCTCATTTGGGAATCCTTTACTCTCTTTTCTCAATGTTTTGTAATGGAAATGTGTTTTATGAATTAAATTGTAAGTGATACTTCAAAAGGCTTATGACTTTATTAAAATAGTGCTTTTTGCTTACAGGATGATGCTTTATAATGATAGTCTAATGTCGGTCGACAGTAATTCACCACAAACAAGGAATCCCGGAAGTCCAAAAAAATACTCATGGGCGGAGGAGATGATTCTAAAAGAATACGGGCAAGAGGAAATGGAAAAGGTGTGTAATGATTTTCTGCTAATATATAATCAATATACCATATATCTTCTTCACTGGTACCTCCTTGTGAGTCCTAAGCCTTCTATTAATCGTATAATTAAGTTAATAGTTATCTGTAAGCATCCCTTTAAGATGCTCGTTTATGCTGATTGTTAACACACCATGATCTAGACAGCATTCTAAATGTAGACTTCGATATGACTATTCGACCAGCTTAACCATCGAACGTACATAGTAGCTCTAAGAATTTCTACTAACTTGTCTAGAATACCTCTTGCACAAAGCACCCAAACAAATTTTAATATTTCCAAAATCGATAAACGAAAGTTAAAGTGGTGATGACCCGCAGGATGCTGATGTGGATTGCGGGGAAATCACCTCAAAATAACGCAAAAATATAACGAACTTCTCAAGCTGATCAGCATAGACATATAGCAGAATAATTGCCCAAATCCCATGAAGCGGTTGCTGATCAACAATCTTTAAGCACTTCTTCGCAATGTCTACCGCTCATTTCCCAATACTCCTCAGTTTCTTATGATGTAATGTAAATGTCTTTCCTGTTTTGCTTATTTCCTGAAAGTACGTCGGTGAAGCATCTATGTATGTAATAAAATGAAAATCATAAATTTATTTTAGATCAAAAAACAAATGAAGGGATCTAAAGACGTATCTTCTACAGCAGCAAATCATGAACCAGGCGCAAGTAGCATCAAACGTGAAATTTCCGCCGAGCGTGAAATTTCTTTGGCTTTCATCGGTAAAGCATTCTTGCCAAAATTATCCATTTTGAATCATAACAATCATTCTCTTCTTGTAGATAGTGCAAATGAGGAAAAATTCGAGAGACTAGTCAAAGAAGAAAAACTTAAAACACCTTTTAAACGCCGCCACTCGAATACCCCCAGCAACGACAGTCGTTCCAATAGCCCCAACAGTAGTATACAAAGTGAAAATGGAGAAAGTAAGCAGAACACCAGCCGTCATCGTGGTAGAATCGATGAAAAGCGTGCTAGACACAACAGTCACAGTTCATCGTCCTCGTCATCACAGTACAATGAAACTGATCCCGCAATACTTGCAAGAAGGCAAAAACAAATCGATTATGGAAAGAATACAGTCGCTTATGATCGTTATATTGAAATGGTGCCAAAGTGAGTGGGAATTTTTGTTTCGAATTTAAATGCCTTTTACTAATTTTCATAATTTAATAGACACCTAAGGAATCGTGAGCACCCACGTACTCCGAATAAATTTGGCAAGTACAGTCGACGCGCGTTTGATGGACTTATCAAAATCTGGCGCAAACAGTTGCATTATTATGATCCTCCTAAGACAGAAAGGGAAGAGGACGCTGATAGTACGGACGCGAGTGATTCCGATTAAAGTTTCTATTTGTTAACCAATACATATACCGTGCAGTTGTTTGAAAATGAATTTCCTGTTAATGAGAGACGACTGCACAAATTGAACACCATTTGTTATATTTAGTGAAAATTCATTCATTTTGTATGCTCAGCATAGTTTTTTTTTTATGAAACCAGTAATTTATTCATTGTCCCTTGAATTATTCTGTGTATAAAACTAAAAAGAGAATCAATCGATTGTTTATCCCACCAATCATTCACCATTTAATGTGATTAGCTTGCGTAGGATAGGTATTAGATGAGGGCTAATTGTTTGGGTTAAAGTGGGATTTAATTGAATAAAGTTTTGTATGAATTAAAGTTAACATTATAGCATATGTTTTGTTTTGTTTATATCGCCTCATAAGTTTCTTTTTTGTATCTTGAATGTAAATTAAAATAAAGTGTATTATGTGTAGGTAGCAAATGGTTATTCATTTTGTGTGCATCGTACGTTTTTTAATAAAATAGTTTCCCCTTGATGGAGAAAGTCATTAAAAATGTGTAAACAACTGTGAGATATAACTCAAGTCATCACGATTTGGTGTTCAAACTTTTGATAACCCTTCTGACCTTCTTAAAGTTGCTCTCCACTGCGGAGGTTGGAAAACATTGTTTTTAATGAGATCCAATTGGATTTAACCAAAAAAAGAATGTACTGCGTAGACGAATTGAAAATAGTAATGAAGAGAAAGATTCCTTTTGAAACAGCAAATTAAATCGATGTTCGAAGGAACAACGCTATGCTAGCTGTTAAGAAGCCTCCACGAACGCAACTCTGGGAAGAATTTTATTCCAAGCAGCCTTCGGATAAGACAGCTCACTGAATTAAAGACTTCAATATCTTCGAGTTTTGGTGTGTTTAGGGAAAGACTATAAGATCAGACTTATTAGTGTCAAAGTGCAGAGAACGGAGGCTCTTGACGCAACGGGGGTCATGAGAACATCTCCAACCGAAACCTTGAACTACAAATAACCTACTATTAGATAGTCCACTTCGAGGGATCTTCTCCTTAACCTAAACATTTAACACTGGTGTGCGAGAATGTGTTAGTGATTTTCCCTGTTCGTGATTGTCACAGATATGCTTCTCACTAACACAATCTCGCTCACCAGTGTAAAAGCTTTTAAATCTTCTCCCTAACCTCCGAAGTTGACAATCTAATACATGTTATTTGTGTCTTCCAGGCTGAAGTGCTTGCTCTACACGGATAGAAACCGTGCTGATCACTGGCCCATTGGGATTCATGCGGCCAGAATAGGCATTAGATTAAATGTCCACTACCGCAGCTGCAATGTCGCCACCGAACAGGAAACAACCATTCTCTTCCTTTGTAAATGTCCGGCTCTAGGTATGGCCAGAATGCTTACTCTAAGCAAACCCTTTTTTAAAATCCAAACAGAGTTAGCGGGGATTATGAACTTTCTCAATGCACTAGGTTTTTCACGCCAGTTTGCATCAGTCTAGGTTACATGAGTGTGTTGCAATAAAACGGCACTTTTGTGCTAATTATGTGTGGGCTAGGTCTGTCAATACAACCACTCTTACCTACCAACCTACCGTCTTCCAGTTCCAACCAAAAAGAAACAAACTACAAGGAACATCAGACGAACATACCAGCACCTACAGCAAAGAGGACACTGCGTCAGGCTACAGTGGATACCAGCACATGTCGACATACAAGGAAATAAAACAGCTGACAAACTAGCCAATAAGAAAGCCAACATCATAGGCAGAGCCCCAGAGACGACGCAAAAAATAATAGAGAAGGAAGCCAACAGCTTCTTCTTTTTCATTGGAAAACAAAAGATCAAGCTTTCTTACATTTTATATATATATTTTTATTATTTTATCCAAATTGGGAATTAATTAAATTTTAGGCGGTTACATAATGCTTAAGAATATGTTTATGGGTAAACGCTCAGCTTGTACGGTCTATTTAGTCTTCAATGTATTCGAATGGCTCTGGTGGCTCGGGCTCCTTGACGTCCTCATTCTTGGGACCATAAGCTGCCACTGGCTCAACTAATTCCTGATCTGTTTTACCGGTGTGCTGCATAACAATAATACCGCCAATTGTGACATCCTTCAGTGGGACGAAGGTTTGTCCTTCGGGTACGCTCAATACTTTCAACTGCTGACGCATAACACGAGCGGGATTTTGTAGAATTTCAAAGTTTGGCTCGGGTTCTTTCTTCTCCTTTTTATCAGCGGTGGATGAGTCTTTTTCTTTTGAATCTTTGCTGTCCTTGGTGGTGTCCTTTGAGTCGTCGTCTTTTTTCTTTGACTCCTTTGTATCTTTTGTTTCCTTTTCTTCTTTCTTCTTTTTATCATCGGTTGAGGCTTCTTTAGATTCCTCCTTGTCGGCGTCTTCTTTCTTACCTGATGTCGTAGTAGCTTTGGTGGTGTCCTCATCAACGTCCATTTTGTTGTCTTCCTCCTTCTTGTCAGCGGTTTCACGACGCTTCTGGCGAGCAGCAATCGAAAGAACTGCGGTGGCAACCTTTTCGCGTTCCTCGGATTTCTTTTCTTCCAGAGCAGCTGGGTAGGCGTAGAGCGACGGCTTTGCAGCCGATCTGAATTCCATCCTCGGCATCTTTAGGTCGGAATTCAATCCAATCACGCATGTGGGAGAAAATGCCAATGAAAGAGAATGTGCCAACGGGAACCAGTACCAGTACTGGGTGAAGACGAGCATTCCGACAACAGCTTGCAAGTTGGTATGGCCGGTACGCGATTGAAGGCTGAGTGTAGCATTACGACCACCAGCGTCGATAATGCCCTGAGCAAGAATAGCACCATACTTAGCCATGACGTCTTCATGTTTGTTGCTTATGACCTCGGAGTATAACTGGCGGAAGAAGTTCGTCTTGGGGCAAGTTTGATCGGTGTGTTGGATCAGAATCATAGCGGAAGCAATCAGGGCTCCCTGGCGAACAAAGTTAACAGGATCGAATTTGACCATTGGTTCAAGCAATGCAATAGCTTCCCTTAGACCAGTGCCAGCACAGGCAATACCCAGAGCCATGGCGGCACCGTAACGAACATGAGGATTGTAAGATTCAGCCAAGAGACTGACCACAGATGGGCACTGCTCTGGTGTACGAAATAGGATGAAACCAATGGCGGTTACAGCAGCACGACGAACATCATCGTTCACATCAGAGACGGCAACATGCAACAAGCGACGAATTGCCTTATTACTGCCAGTTCCATTGTAAGCCATAGCAATGGTGTACATTCCCGAACGACGGAGTACAGGATCCTTATCAGTTGACAAGCTGGTGACCAATGGGTCAGCCTCCTCCAACCTGGCGAACATAGTCAGTGAAATACCAACGGCCAAACCACGCAAGATCTTCTCATGTTGAGTCTCCTGAGCATAGGACACCATGTCCTCAATAGCCTGAGCGTTCTTCGAGCCCAGCATAACCATTCCCATGGCAATACCTGCTGCCTCTCCAGTCACAGCGTCGTCTTGATACAAGTTAAACTTCAGTTGCTCGTACAAATCCTGACGGTGAGTTCCCATTGCTGCCAGACCTAAACCAAGACAACCGCCATGGCGTACATTCTCGTTTTGTGCATCTTTGAGTTGTTGCAGCAAGTAGTCAATTATATTCGCACCGTGATTAGCATGAATCAATCCCAGAGCGTATAAGCCACCACCTTCAGAATATCCCGAACTAGGTCCGGCTTCCTTGGGCAAATAACTTTGCATCAAAGCCAATGAGTCCTTCTCGTGACCCCGATGAATGACTCCCAACGAAGCTGTGGCTGTCAACTTAGCCCAATTAGTGGCCCTGGCGAGCCAGTCCAAATTATCACGCAAGAATTGATCGCTAGTGGTACCGGCATGCATGAAAGCATTAGCAATCACAGTTGCTGTGTGACAAATCGATACACGAACTGCCTCCTTCGTTCCACGGAGAATCTGCAAATCAGCATGATTGCTGCGAATCAAGAATTGAAGCTGCAAATCAATTGTAACTTCGCCGGAAAGAATCGAAATGAGCTTCTCGATATTCTTCTGATGAGCTTTCTCGGAATCGTTGAGCGAATCGATGGTGCGCTCGATTTTTGCATCGCCTGTGGAATTAAAATATATTCTTAGCTATGTATACCGCAACTGATTCAAGGACAAGAATAGGAGGTAAGGCACCACAAAAAATTGGTGGATAAGCAAGAATGAAAGCACTCACCTTCGCTGTCTTCGGCGGGGGTCTTAGTAGCGGCTTCATCAGCCGACTTAGCCTTCTCCTCATCAGTCTTCGAGTCATCGCTGGCTGTGCCTTGCGGCTTAAAAGTGCTTGGCAGCGCGGCTGGAATGGGAGCAGTCTCCTTCAGCGCTTGCAAGACCTTTCCCAGGAATTCTTGAGTCGCTGATTCGTATAAATCAAATGCGATCTGGTAAGCCATCAGGTTGTTGCCTTCCACAGACGAACGTGTCAACTTGTCCAATACTTCTGCAACTGCTAGTGGATCTTCTAAAAAGATCAAACACTGGCACATGTTTACATAGTCGGGTACACCCAAATCGCGGTAGAGTCCAACCAAACAGCGCAAAACCTCATTGCGGAAGCCGCGATTCTGGATCAACGACATTGTTACATTGTAGGCGTATGCCAGCATTCCACCGACGTCGTCAGACTTCATAATCGAGGCCTCGAAGATATCCATGCGACGGGTCTCTAGAGCAATGCCAAGCGCTTGACGGTACTGTCCGTCGTCCAAACAACGCTGGATCATCCGGTTCACGATTCCTTCTAGACGGTTATCCACAGTCTTAGCTTCCTTTGGATTTTCAATAAAAGACACCCGCTGAGCGATATAAAAGTCAATGCACTTAGCAATAATAGTCTCGGTGTACTCATTGCGGGCATTCACATCGAAGAGATCACCAGCTCCGAGCGCATACGTAAGAGCGTCCTCAAACGATCCCAAATGATAGAAGACCTTCGAGGCGACAATGCCTGCTAACTTGTTTTCAGGGAAACCACGATCCTCATGCAGCATCTCGATTTTCTCGATCGACTCCGAAATCTCTGGCCAGAATTCGTCGACAATATTGTCGAGTTTTTTCAGCGCAAAAATCTTCAGATCCGGCATTTGCTCATCCAAAAGGGATATTATCCCAGCGGCAGATGTTAGACTCATTATTACGTTGTCCTTGTTTCGGTCTGAATATATGTAAAAAACTGGTTGAGAAAATCGGCCGACAAAATGGCTCACGCACCACTTACCTCCCCCGACGTTTTAACAAAGAAACCAAATTTTCAAATGAAATTTTCGTGTACAATTCGAAGATTGATGCTAAACTGTGGGTAGAAATGTAAAATATACGTTTCAGTTAATAGATTGCGTATATAAGTTTCCAATTTTCTTACCTTTTTTATTGTATATTTTGAGAGGAAATATCACAAAAGCTAAGCGAGTGAAACAACGATTCGAAATTGTGCAAATCACCAAATTGCTTGTTCTTCTTTCAAAAGTGTGACATATCAACCGGCCGCCATATTTTTTTTTGTAATTTTGGAGGTGTTTGGAAAAAGAGATTTGTGTGTTTATCGAAATAGTTATGGATGAAATTATATAAATCTGAATAGAAAAATATTTTCATATACAGGAATTTTTTAAACAATTTTCAAACTCGTTTCTCCCCTGGAGTACGTCAAAAAATACTTTGAAATATGTTATCAAAGCTTTGCAGCCTGCTTCCGATTGTCTTATATAATAGGAGCTCGTACGATTAGGACCGATTGCCGAAGATTTATAAGCCATTCTGGTCATTATCATTTCATACTCAGTTCTATCTTACGAACATGCCGTGGACTTAGTTATTAATTCTCGGCAAGTCTTGTAGTAATAAAGCTAATGGTTTGACCTTTGGAAATCTATCAGAAACCTAGGTTTATTAAGAAAACATGTGCCGTTCGTTTCCAGGAACCTATAAATGAGTCGGAGTTATATTTTTTAGTGCAGCTTGGTTCTTTTACAGGGCACGTTCCGAACTCTATTCCTAGTCTTTGAGGTAATAGGGCCTTTCGCGTACCAAAGCAAACGAATTTTTGATAGTTTGTACATTGACAAACTTACTTTGTAGTCAAAACTTAATCTCTCGAGCAATCAGAAACGTTTGACTACCTAGTGCCTAAAATGTGGAACGTGCTCAATAAGAACATTGCCTCAATTTTACTGTAAAATATGCCTTGTTCTGCATATAGCTTGGGTGTTAGAAGTGGCTTTCGCTTTTGTTTAAGCTCTGTTTATTTCATTTTGACTCTGCATTTTTACTTATTTAGGCATCCATTAAGCTTTCTTATGGTAGAGGCGGTCACTCTCTAAACAAAATGCACTTAGACCAAGGCCATACGAATGTCTTCTCCCGTTTGGTCGTACAGAAGAGCAAACGCTACCAAAAAGCTATCGTTTTGGTCCCGCGAACCAATTTATACACCAAACTACTGCTCTTATGACAAGAACATCAAGCTGCGCGAACAATTGGGCGTGTCCCCATCGTGTGGCATTGTCCTAAGCCAGAGCTGTAAAAGAATGCAATCATTGCGGAATGCATTCACATAAAGTCATACTAAGAATTATATTTGTTTCAATTCAATGACTTCAATAAAAACTTCAGATTGAAAAAATTAAATCACCATTCATTTTGAATTCATGACTGCAGCTACCAATTTTAGCATTCAAAATGGTGAAGTCAGAAAGAATGCAATCTTTTTGAATGCTCAGCATTCTTTGAAGTCACTAGCATTCATTGATTGCATTCATTCTTTGAAGTCAGTGATTGCATTCACTTAGTTGAAGTCTTGTTAGAACAGAACACTTGCGGATTGTATAAATTTGTCAAATTTTGGATAGCTTTTTCGTAGTATCCGAACTACTAGTGAAAAAAATGCCTTCGGCAACTAATTAGAACCTATGTAGTTTCTTTTAATCGAGCTGACCTAATTAGATTAATCGAATTCTGAAAGGCTAGAACCACTACCCTTAAAACCGTTTCCTTTTTTATATATTATACTTTTAGGCGCAAGTTTATATTAAAAATAAATTATAGAATTATAGAAATTATGTGTGAATTTATAATTATGTCCTAAAGTTGGTAACTTAACAAGTCAGATGTAAATTTTGCTAATCACCTAGTCCCTCTCATTCCTTACAGATATTTCTAGATAAGAACTTTGCAACTTCTTATCTGGAAATGTGAATCATAACAAAAAAACAAACAGCTTTCTGATAAACATATTTCTATAATAAATACACATTTATTTAGTCATAAAATTTTATTAACAAAAAAGACTATTTCATTAGCACCCTGTCTACTTTTTTTTCTTAATTGGCTTTGCAAGATCCAGACCTAGAATCTGTTTCGCCGGAATCTTATACGTCTCAGTCAGCAAATTGAATATGAATCTCACTTGGTTTCCCTGAATTTGCAACATCTCTCGATTCTGATTGGGAACTTTGACTATCGTTGTTGATGCAGCGGCACCTTGTTTGCACAACTTGATGAATTCGGGGAGTATAATGCCATAGCATTCGATATTACTGACTAGGGTGACCTTCTTATTGCCAGATCGAGTGGCTAGCGACATCTGAATCAGTGGCTTATTCTTGGGGACGTCTTTTGTGCTTCGCATTTCGTAGGTATGTTTCATTTTGCTGATAATGATGTTGTAAACCGTGTCTAGAGGTGCGTCTGCTCGCCCGCAAATGCCCTGAAGGCATTCGTCCAATTTGATTGACTTTCGAACGGGATCAGCGACGGGGAGATTGTTTTTGCTCACATATTCTCGTAGGATCTTCTTAACTTGGACACTAGAGATGCCTTCGCCGCGTTTGTAGTTCAGCTTGGTGAAGAACGTGACTACCGCATCGGTAACGAGATAGAGTTCAGTCATTTCGGAGTGATAGAGCTGCTGCTGTCCGTTTTCTCGGTCCTCATCCGGGGATTTTGCATCTGCGATGAAATTCACGAGTTCTGGATGGTCGTAGTCGACTGAGATGATTTTGTCAACGCCTTTAGTCTCCTCACGAACGACTATGAAGCCCTCATCAACCATTTGGTTGAGAAAGTTCGACAGTTTCTTATACTTTGTCTTCTTTAGATCGATTGGGGTTTTGGCTTCGGGCACAACGTGGAGACGATAAAAGTTACTGGTAAGTACAGGCAGAGTTAAATCCTTCCCGTGGTGTTTGAGTGCGGTCAAAAAGGCATTCTTAAGCACCTTGTCTGCAATAGCTGCTTCATCGACGGGTTCCTCGGTGATTTCCAGCTTTTCAATGTCCTCCAGTAGGTCAGTGGCATTTAAATTTGATTCTGCAAGCTCGATTACACTTTCGTCGGTGTCTATTAATTCCCAATCGGTCAAGACTGGTTCTTCTTCTGGAATCTTCGTTTTAGAAGCAGGAGCAGCTCCTAGCGCGGGGAAATCATCGTCTGTTAGTTTGGCAGGAGCTCTATCTGGGATCTGGGATACGAGAGAAGGTTCGTGGCCCCATAGTTTGTCTCCAAAAATGTGCAGCATCTTCACGGCCGACCCATGACCTCCACACATGTACAAATCATCACTGGATCTCGTCAGTATTCCCACAGCGACAGCAGAATCATTTGTTGTCAGGTTGATAGCCACCAATTGACCCTTCTTGTACCGTCCATACATATTCATGCCAACTCCCTGATGGACAACTCCAGGAAGCATGAGATCAGCTCCATTCGAAAGTTTTGGCAGCACACCAGCGTGAGTTTTGAAATAAGGAAGCAGCTCTGGAATTATCCACATCGCATAGAGGGTGGGCGCTAAGCTGCCACCTTCAATTTCAAAGAACATTGGCCGCTTGTCCACGCAAAAGACTGAAGTCTGGAACTCGGAGTGCGTCGTAAGCTTCAGCGCCGTGACAGCGGATTTGTTAGGTATTAATTGCTGCAGTTGGTCGCTCGTAATGTCTGGGAAGGACTGTTGGATGCGGGCACGCAAACGCTTGCTATCGGAGCCCTTGAGGGGTGCATTGCTCTTCAGTTTGTAGGGTTTTAAGAACATTTTTTTGCTTTTGGATTTGGAAAGAGCCGAGTTGTTGGTTTCTAAAAGGCACAATACACAGAAACGTCAGGCATCTTCTAGTTTTTGACAGTTGTCGAAATGACAGGTTGAAATGTCAGAGTTTATTCAGCGGCTTCTGTATGGGCATTAACTGGGAGGTGTTGCGAGACAGGATTTCCGGTTTGTAAAGGCAATTTAAATATTATGTTATAGTTTCTAAAAGCAATTTTTAATCTTTTATAAAAGGCATACAGTTATTGGACATTAATGTATAAAACAGGGGAATATATTCAACAAAATGCATATCTCAATAAAAATTGGGCTTAAATTAAAAATTTTAATATTTTTTAACTTCTTTCCTACAAATATATTTTATAAATCTGTAGGACCTCTTTCTCGATTTTAAGTGAATCTAGACTTTTGCCACTTACCACGATATATCGGGACTAGGTAGTAAAGGATATAGACAAAATTCAGAACGCCATGACATATGTACCTAATTTTATTTATAGAATTTATATTTGGTGCTTTTTATCACGTAAAATATCAAGCGTTCTCACCGAAGCGAAATCTCGAAATTTCGATGAACTTTTGCCGAAATCTCGTAAACCGTACGCGCCAAGTCAAGAAAATTTCAAATGTCTTTGTCTGTCCATTTTTAAGTGGCGGGAAACAAACAAACCAACAGCTGTTTGTTGACTGTCGCTATCAGTGTTGGGACTTGAGAGTAGACAAATTGGGAAACCAAGTGATCGATTTTTGAAACATACCATGAATGCGACAAACAAATTAAACAATGCATACAATTAATATGTATGTAAGTAATGCAAAATGCATAAGTTAAATAAAAAATATAATTGGTAGAAGTCTCAACACTAGCTACAGCTGTTTTCCCATATAATGTTTTGACGTCTACAAATGAACACCAAAATAAACTAAAGTTCACGTTTAGGTTTGTTCAGTTTGACAACCTCTCATAGATAGATGAACTCAACGAGATTTCGAGGAGGTTTCGGCGAAAGCACGAGATTTCAATACATAGAAAATGCATGCGAAACCTCGGGGATTTGGGGAGATTTGGCGAAATCTCCAGATTTCGTCCAGTGAGAACGCGGTATTAGATTCGCATCCTTTGAAGTGAATATAATTTTTCTGTACGCGAGCAGGATTTTGTACAAATTCTCTTCTTACAGGCATAATTTCGTATAAAAATAGTTGAGCAAAAAACAGGAGATACTGCGAAGTAACTAAAAACGTCAAAACGTCTCTGCGTTTTCATATTTTGAAAATAAGAGAACTCTAACCTAATTTTGTGATGTAGTAATGATATTCATATCATGAACTATAAAGCGCTAGAAAGCTGAAGTCAATTTCTTGGAAAATACTGGCACTTTAATTACAAGATGAGTCATAGGGCCTCTACAACGCCTAAGCGACATCGTGTGAGGTTTCTGGAAATATGCCTAAGTTCTTTCCAAATTGCCGAGTTTCCTCCTCCACTGTTCTGCGCCATGTACTGGTAAGCCCGCGGAGTATCCTGCCATGCTGAGTAAGCGGGTAGGTACGTGTGCAGTGCCTGCATCATACCAAGTAAAATTATATCAAAACATGCGTCTAAGAATCAGCTAACAATGACCTGCATATTAAGTCAATACTCTCCAAATTTTACAAACAATCGATTCATATTCATATACATTGTATGTATGTAATTTGTTTTTATAGGCTTTCAGTTTACTTGCGATTTAAATTGTTATGTAATCTCGTTAAAGGATATCTCAACACATCATTATAACAAATATTACCCATCAATGCCAAGGCCTTTCAAAGCATTTAGCTAATGTAATTTCTTGTAAATAGTTTAATATGTCACAAAATTGAAATTCCATGCCTGACGGTGTGTTACAAATTTGAACCATCCCTCAGCATAAACACCACCACCCACCTGAAAACATGAATTTACAGCACTTACTTGTACTAAAACCACTCAATCTTTTGATCCCCAGCATGCTTACTTAACTACAGTACAGCTGAAAGTGTTTGAGTGCATTTCATCCCTCTGGTGCACGACAATGTCGGCTGTCGCACATTCGCCCCAGTCAGTGTCTGTTGCCATTGATCACCCCCATACAAGTTGTGTGCTGTGCTGGGTGGCGTGTGAGTGTGTCACATCGTTTCACCATTTACAACCAAGTGTTCTGCCCAGCTGAGCGACATACTAGTAGGAGTCTTCATCTCGCTACGATTGAATTGTATTGAACAGTATTTCAGTGTCCGCGCTCTTGAGTAGTCGTGTTTTTTTGGGTTCCACTCTTGCCATATTGCTGTTTGTTTTGTTTCTCTGCTGTGAATATTTGGTGTTCGTTGGCGCCTTCAGAATTACAATTCTTAAGGTTTAGCCTAAGCCATTTTTTATCGTTTGCCGATTAAGTCCCGCTGTGATTCTGAATATCTCCCAAAACTCAATCAATCTCAGTTATTCGGTAGATATCCAAAATAAAAGAGAAAAAAACGTTCGTTTATTTTATTTCTTCTCCATCGAATCTTAGCCCACCACCCGCTGGGTACGGTACATTAAATAAAGTAACTTTCCTTCGTGCAGTGTAGGTGTATGAGTGTAATTATAATCTTTTGTTTTTTTAAGCTAATTGATTTAGAGTGCTAATCGTATAATGAGGCGCTATATAAAATTTTAATTGATCTTATTTATTCATCCTTCGTTCGCCATTATTGAGAAGTTTACAAATTATTGCGCCAAACTACAAAGCGCGTCCATTGTGCGTTAAATATTTATCTACATCCCGCACTCAGTGTGTGGTGTGTTTCGTTCAAATAAACAGTTGTTTAGCAATTAACGGTGTTTGCTAATTCAACAAGCAAATAACGACTAAAGAGTGTTCGAAATCAAAGAAGAAGAGAGAGCTGAAACTAAACAACAACCCCATCTATTGACAGCAATATACTAACAAATCAAGTAAGTTTATCACACCAGAGAGACCACATGTGTGCGGAGAATCTAATATACATTACATTATCCACATTAAACAGCCCACCAGTCTGAAAATAGCAACAATAACATTTTCTACAACTTTATACACTTAATTCGCATTAATGACATTAATATCATGTAAGAACGCATGAAATTTGTAGCCCAGGAAAGCTAGAGTACGACGCGCGCGATACACATACGCCGCGCCGCCAGTAAAATATGGGGCTGAATGAATTAGTCTTCGCCCCCTTTCGAGGGGAATTGCCATTCGGGGGGATTAGGCGGCTAGTGCCGGCATGATATACTGCTTGCTGCTTCACTCGGTCGGTATGGATTTTTCTTCCTATCTTGCGGTTATGGCCGGCGGCAGCGGGTAAACCTGGAAGCAGCCCGGTGACAATAAATGTTGTTTTATTTTTCATCAGCGTAGTATTTTTGCCCCCACAGTGACGGGGGTGCAATGATCTACATATGCTTTTGAGGAATGCATGAATGTAAATAGAGTAGTCTCTTGTTGTTTTTTTTTTTTTTTTGGGGAAAAATAACATAAAAAGGAATTAATTTAAACTGGCGCCCATCACTTGTAGAAATGAATTTAAATTTAAAACAGTAATTTTTTCCTGTCAACCCGAAGAGTAGTAAAGAAACGTGCTGGAATTTCGTTTTTTTGGCGGCCAAATGAATGACACGAGACGACTAACGTACTCAACCGCGAATGAATTATAAATAAACGCTTTATATATAGACAGTCGGGATTTATTAGTTCATTAATTTATGACATATGAACGTAGCCACAATTGATGATCTGTGATAAAAATAATTCCTTTTAGTTCATTAGTGACAGAGAAAATTGTCCGCGAACAAATGATATCTATGGGATAGTCACAGAATGATTTAGTATTTTGGAAGGTAATGATCTGCGTGGTATTAATTAAATTATGTTCTATCGTTCTATTTCGAAGCATCTACGATCTCTCTCGGTGATCACCAGTTGAAAAGGTTTTAACCATAATTCAATGAACTTACTTATGTATATCCCGAGAACCTGATTTTCAGTTGAATTCAAAATAACATCAACAGAATTTCAACGATAAATATTTACATTTTATTACTTGAAAATAAATTCATATTTATTTGCTGAACCAGTTTTAATAGTTCTGGCATAAGTAAATTCTCTGGAGCAGGTTTCTTCTAAATAGCTATGAATAAGGCTCGTCTAAAAGTGAAAGGTGGCATGAATGATGGTAAATCGCAAAAGAGTGCGATACTCAAAGTTTTTCCGGTAAAAATTAAGCAGCCA
The DNA here is from genome assembly GCA_949716465.1 of Chalcosyrphus nemorum. Classification (NCBI taxonomy): domain Eukaryota; kingdom Metazoa; phylum Arthropoda; class Insecta; order Diptera; family Syrphidae; genus Chalcosyrphus; species Chalcosyrphus nemorum. The sequence goes on along the minus strand of OX454333.1, from coordinate 13,586,681 downwards.
AATTGGTGGATTAAGATTATTTTTATAGAGACTACATTACATATGTATATACTATGTGTGATAAGCCCTTTCTTTCCACCGTACTTGTTTCAGTTCCCTTTTTCATTTTCTAGTTTGGTCTTTTTTTCTGAAATTGATTATTTTCGCAGTGATTTCTCTAGGAGCTGCACGGATGGAGAAAAGAAAGGAGTCACGCTTATGATGCCTGCTCAACACAATCCAAAAGAAGAATGTTTCACTATCTTACCAGTCCATGAGTTTTGTTAAAAGCTCTGCTGGTTTAGTTAGATGTATATTTAAGGGGCCAGTTATAGCTATCATTCAAATGGATCATTGAAAATTTAGATTTCCAATTTTAAGACGATTAAACAAACAATCTCGACTCAAAATGGGTTTCAATGAACAGCTGATCCTCGTTTCTACAATTTGGAAAACAATCGTTTCACTGATGGGTTCTATTCTCTTTTTGTTCTCATCTGTCATTTATCCTTTCAATGATCAACTCAAACCTCAAAACCTAAACATTGTTGTTGCCTTCCACTGATAGAAATTTTTCAATGATTGCTATAACTGACTTGTCGAAAAAATGAAACCACTGTTCCACTGATTTGTTCCAATGATGTATTTCAATGATAGCTATAACTGGCTACTAAGTATCCCAATCAGAAGAGTAAATAATTCTCTAGGACCGCTACAAGCATTTTCTAAAACGAACTTAAAAGAAATTATGTGAATCATAAACGGACACCAATAGATAGACATCTCTACATTTCTCTACCCGCAGATTTCCTAAAACAGGCTTCATATCTTAATACCCCAACTTTTTCCCATCCCTTTTTCTTTATTCTAATCCACAAACATTTGCATTTAGGAGTGCATTTAGGAGCACTCTTTGAACATAATGGACGCCTTGGCTCTATGGTTTATGCCTTGGATTAAGATTCGAATACCAGCTATCTTGGTTCTTATCATAGAACCATTGTTTTATTCGGGTGAGGAATTCATACCTATAACTCATTCGAATTGAATTTGATTCAATCTTCTTGAATTATACTGTACTCCAGATGAATTCTATTTCAGATCGTTGAAGTAGAATTATTCGCAACGTAGGTAGGTTTACTCTGCATCTGTGTCATCGCAGCCTGTGAAACCATATATGATATGGTGCTCTTCTTAGATGCGTTTACATTTTGGTGTGTTCTGTTTCTTCTTCTTGCTATTATGGGCGCAATACATTTTATTGGCCAGGTGGTGGAAGTCTGATTCTGGATGAATGAAAAACCGTCGGACCTATTTCGAATTGGTCGCAATGAATGTAATAACTTCGAAAGCTGCAGCGAGGCAATACTAGATCGCGGGGCATGTTTCTTCATTCGTTTCTTAACCTTTATTCATTATGGACACAGTGGTTGATGACCTTTTCTTCAGTTGTCTCTCGAAATGAATTTGTGCTGGGATTAAGAATATCCTAATAAGATGATAAGCAGTCTGATATTTCGTCATTGTTGTATGTCAGAGTGAAGCCCTTTACGAGTATTTGTTCGTTTTGTATTTCTCTGCCACAATTAATTCCCCACTGTTGGAAGATATTACATTCTTACATTCGCTTTTTTGTCATGTGTTCTTTCGGAATGTCAAAACAAATCGGTTTGACTTTCTTAATTCCCTACGAGTTTCAGATCATTTATCATCTGTGTTTATATTCTCTTATCGTAATAAAACAGGTTAGGCTTTTTTAACTACTGTATTGTGTGCTATTACATTTATATGGATAGTTGAACCCGGGTTGAATTCATATAAACGCAGATGGAGTTCAAATGGGGTTGACTTAATTCGACACAGCAAACAAAGCTGGGTCGAGAAATATACACCTGGGCTGAGCGGTTGAACCAGCGTTGCCAGATGCTCAAATCAGAAAAACCTCTCAAATTAGTCATAGTTTTGGAAAAAAAAACCCAGATTTTGTATAGAAGGTTTTTGGAAAATAGTACATATAATCTGTCAGTAAAATTACGAACGGTCTGCAAAATCACAGCTCAACAAGCACAAACAGTGTTGCCGATGCCTTCCTCGAAAAAATTTACCTCTCTCCGTACATGGCAAAAGTACGTTGTTTTTAAAAAAATATAAAATAAAAAGAATTCGGTTCTATTCATTTTAGTTGGTTTGCTTCTTTATGAAACTTTTAATCACTCCTTTGCTCATGCATTAATTCTCCTAAAATATAACAGGTTGATCACAATTTTTAGGAACACACTTGGATTCTTATTCCCTATCATGTTTATTTATGTAAATACCAGTCGTAAAGTAGTATATATATATATATTTTATCATAAAATGACTCATTTGGTGCTCAAACATAAGATCTTTTTCAAGGAATTGTAGTTTAGATAACATCCATAATATTATACATTCTTTACTATGAGGAGAATTTGTAATTACTACCTCGCCCACAAATTATTAATTCAGCACTTAAAAAATCCAAACATAAATCAACTTTTAAAATTAAAATTGAAAGAGTTTTATGATCTCATTTACAATGACGTTCGAAACATTTTCGTAATTTTCTCGTAACAAACTAAAATTTATCAGCTCTGACAACTCGGCACCTAGCCCGCAAATAAAATATGAAATATTTTTAAAATACTAAAATTTTGATGGCAAGATAATCCCTACAATTCTATCATGCCGTACAAAAATTTTATGTATGGGGAATAAGCACGATTGTTTAAAAAACTAAGACTTTGAAAATATTCATATTTTTTTTTACGTGGTACTGTAACTTAGCTTGAAATCTACTCGAAATTCACCTTTAGCATATCGAAAGAGCTGAAAAGTTGTTTATGTAACCGAAAATGTCATCACCTAATGTAAAAAAATATTTAAGTGGAAGTAACGACTTAGCCTTTAATTTTCAATCCATAAATTATAATAAAATGTTTCAGGTTATAAAATAAATGTCACAGAATGGGCACCCCTTCCATAATGCTTTGACTTGAAGCTAAGTCATGTGTGATTTATTATATTACCAAAATTTTTGTATCCTTACAAGTTAAGCAATTGCTGTCGTGGGATATGTAAAGCTTACAAGCATTGTTGAACAAAAAAACTGCCCACTTTTAAGAGGTCAATCTTTTTCGTATTGTATTGCTTAAAACTATTTACAACAAAAGGTCCGTTCGCGAACCCTCCCAAAACGGAGAAAATCTATTCTCGTACGTATAATTTTCATAGTCTTTACAGATGAGAGTGCTCACCAGAGAGTAAGAAATGCTACGAATTTTAGTGCGAAGAAATCAGTGTATTTTCAACTTTTTCTTGTTCACCCCTTTCATTTAAATTTAGTTCTCCTTCTAGAGAATTTTACCCCCACTCTGTGAAATTTGATAATCTACGAAATTTAGTGCTAAACTAATTTCTTGGGCTAAAATTCGCAGCTTGGGGACACTGTTGCCATTTGAAAACTGTTCTTCCGGTCAGATTTAACTGGAGAAAAACCAGTCAAAAAAGTAAAATTCAGTCAACGAAAACAGTCAACGAATTTTTAACACAAATTCATCTGAAAAATCCAGTCAGAGTAAAAATTAACACTTTATTCAGAACACAGAATCCTTTATTTTTAAGTATGTAGGTAGAATGAAGTGAAGCATAGTTTAAGAATTAAATAACAATTAAAAAAATTTTAAGAACTAGTAAGAACACATTAATACATTCTAATTCATTGATTCAATTCATACATAATCTTAATGTATCAATGTCCCTGAGTGCTTCAATTGACTCTTTATCATTATTATTTGCATCTGTGTCATATACTACTTATTATTATTTGTTACTTTAGTCTGTATAAGAAAATTGAAAAAGCAGAAATCGCTAAATCTCAACTGATTTCTGATGATCAGAATCAAATTCGTCTCATGCTGGTTCATCCGAGTTCTCAACCTTATTTTACGATATTTCGGTGACTACATATTATTTCCACTTCCTCATTAGATAAAGGCAACACTAACTTTGATATTGTGTTCAAGTGCTTTTTCGAAATATACATTTGTACGATAGTGAGAAGTGGAAATGTTGAAAAAATGTTTCCAAGCTAAGAGCAAAAGTAGTAAATGCACGGCAAAAGTTTTTCAAAAAAATTAAGAAGTAATGATTGAAAAGAAATTTTACAAACCAGTAAAAAAAAATATATTCAGCTAAAAAACCAACCGGCTGGATTCTAAAAAATCTTCCAGCTAAATTCATATCAATCCAGTCAGATCTGACTGGAAAGCAGTCAAAATGGCAACAGTGCTTGGGGATATTCTCACGCTCTCGTGAGCCCTCTCTTCTGTAAACAAATCTACGAGAGTTTGAGGGAACAGGAATATTTTTCGTAAAATGTCGAAGATTTGTTTAGTTTTAGTCAGTGTGGTAACAGTCTTTATAGGTCTGTTCCCGCACTTTGCGCACTAAAATTCGCAACTTGTCAAAGAGAAAGTATAAATGCATAAACATTTTCGGGAACGAGTTGAACAAAAACGCTGACCACTTTTTAGACGTCATTTGTTTTGTTGTATATATTTACTTCAAATTATTTTGCCAGCCAACAATTTGACAGAACTCATATTTTTGCCCACAAAAATTTCTTGGACTAAAATTCGCAGCATGGAGAAATTTCTTACTCTCTCGTGAGGTCTCTCTTCTGTGAAAAACTACGAAAATTCTCCGTACGCAAATAGCTTTTCGTAAAAATTCGTAGAATTTCGTAAAAATTTGCTGTTTTAGAAGGGAACGCGAACGGACTTAATATCGCGAAAGGAAGGGAAAAAGGCGAGACAACTCAATATTGAGCGCCTCGTATGTAAATAAAAAAGGAATGGAGAAGGTATTAAAAGTTTTCTTAAGTGCTTCTTTTCTCATCCATGAAAACAATAAAAATAAATAAATATCAGGCCGTAAGCAGCCCATAGAGGGCCAAAGCCTAGTTTCTCACAACTGTACATGTTGTGCGTGGCATACATTTCTGCACATACAGAAGGGACCTACAGTTTTACGCCGTATCCGAAGGGCAGGGGGTTTTGAGAAGCTTTCTCAATGCCATCTTGTTAAAACTTCGATTGGACATGGCAATGGCACTTAATAATTTTATTTTTATGAAGCTGCATTTTAAAGTCCACTCTCGTTTGAATAAAGCAAAACTCAATAAATTAATTCTTATTATTTAAATAACAAACGATTGAAATTTTCTGATGCGTCAAATGTGATCTTCATCACATCGCTAATGTAATCATTCTGCCATTGAACTTTATGCTAATTTCAAATCTAAGTTTTAGCCTTTAGAAATTTGCTTTTGTGGTGGCATAAGGACGATCCTTCTTCCAGAGTTAATAACATTTTAAATCATTGAGTTTCAATTAACAAATTATTGAGATATAAACCGGTTGAATTAGGTCATTGATTTCAAATATTAATATCGTACTCGTACACATTAATTTCTTCTCATTCGGATGTCAAGTTCAAGTGTTTCTAATTAAAAAAGAAAAAATGTTTTTTAAAAAGCCCAGCTGACTGAATTGTTGGAAACACATTGCTTGGACATGCATTATTTCTTATATTGCCAATAAAATTGCCTCGCAATAAATGTATACATGAGAATGAACATAAAACAGATTTCACTTCATATTCGCATATTCGTTGTGAATTTAAATGTATAGTACGAGTATGTCTACATTACCAGCACGTGGCCTCGGCAACCATAACATCTATCATCAAGAGAACTCATTCTGTCATCAAATATTGTAGTAACAACCAGTCCACCCTGAAGACATTTCTCATATCTCAATCGTAAATTTCAAATATCGTCACTCAAAAAAGCCTACAGATGATATTCATTTCTCATTCTACGAGTGTGTCTCTAAAGTATTCTGCGACAAGAATTCAAACTCAAATGAGTTCCATGCCTAGAATGCCTGGAAGTCAAAAAAAAAAAAATTGGGTAAGTGCGAGGAGGGCCTCGTGCAATAGTGTTCCGGACATTTTATATTGTCATTAAATAGAAGGCAATTTATTCATATCCTGCATAGGTACACCTAATACTGGTTTTGATATGAATAATGTAATGTCTTGTACGTAAGTATGTCCTAGTAATACTGAGCTGAGATTCCAGTCCATTTTAACTTACACTTTCAATATAAAACATGGTCCAAGATTTGGATAAAAATGAATGTAACGGTACTTTGCTTGTTAAATGGTTTAAGTGAAGCAAAACACTGGCAATACTTGACATGCGAAGGAATACAGCATTAAGAGTTTTAAAAATTAAAAAAAAAATATTTTTGAAAAAAAAAAACCAAATTAAAAAAAAAATTAGTTTTTTAAACTTATTTAGTTTTCATTAGCAGCATAGAGCTAACATATACGATGCATTCGTGCAAATGACTTAGTTTTTGAAAAATCGAAATGGAATGAGGTAGCAGCAAGAGAAGAGATGACAATATAGGGAAGGCCATGCGCTCTTCTAAAATCTGTAACTCGGGAACTACTTAGCGGATTTAGATGAAACTTAAAACTTGAGCAAACCGTAGTATCAAAATGATCTGCTGTAAAAATTATTTGGATAACATGAAAACTGGGGGAGATACAGTGGGGTAACTAGATGCCCCATTTTTTTAATTTTTCTCAGAAAATATATAAAATACAGGAATTTTCGTATTGTTTTTACAATCTACACTAAATTCTACGTATCTCCAATTTTTTTCATATTTTTACCACTTATGGTCTGGCCGCCAGGGGGGGGGGGACAACATTTTTTAAATGTTTGGCGAGCTTTTTTGTTCAACAAATTTTGCCAGAAAAAAATATTTCTTACATATATGAAGCCCTTGCAAAATTCTCCTTAATTTGATATGCCACATGATGGGGAACAAAATAATTTTTTTTTGCCCTTCATACAAGGTGCCCAAAAAAGGGCTCCCAAAATGAAATTCATTGCCGCCATCTTGTGCAGGCTTCCACATAATGTATACATAGCGAAAGTTTCAGCTCTCTATGTCTAACGGTTCAAAAGTTACAGGGCTGTGACAGACTGACGGACAGACGGACAGACGGACAGACGGACAGACAGACACCGTATCAAACCCATAAGTGTTCCGTCTTACCTTTTAAGGTCCGGAACACTAATACTCATTTCTTATTCTGTTGGCTATGATGACCAAAAGGAACTAATACGAGAATATGGAGTCATATGGATCCAAGGGCTCGTCGCCGTTTCTCGTCAAGTTTTTTTTATTAAATTTACACATATGCTATAATTGAATTGCTGGTTATGTCAGTTTTAAAACTACTATTAGCCAGGGTACGTGGAGGCAATATTTATGACTTTTTAAATGGGTTTTAGTTGGACTTGTTAGTAACTTTGGGTTGATGTTGCGCGCTCGATTCGATAGTATATTGCTAATTGTCACGAATGGGCATTCTGTTCATATACATTGTTGAAGCAGATGCACTAATAGCATTGTGTCTCAATTTAGGGGCGCCGCCGAGCGTATAATTGCGTTAATTTTATAGTATGGGGTATTATTACGCAAAAAGGGGTGTTTTTTATGGGTTTTTAATTTTTTTTTTTTGTTGGGATAGGAAAGCTTTGCTGGAGCAATCAGACATCAACTTGTCCATTGTACTACCAGAAAGCATCCCATTACGCTACCTTTTGCTGTATTAATAATTTTCTCGTCTTCTTAATGAATTCAAGTCGGCGCTTTAGTGACGAGGAGCATAGATTGACAACACTCACCACATCCGCACCTAGAATCTGCCGCCTGATAGAGCAAAGCCAGTACAATCACATGGGAAGTCTTCCACAGTGTCGTCACCCTCTCTACAAGCGTCGTAGACAGATGTTTCACTTAAGCCAATCATATTAAGATGCTTCGCAAAAGTGAAGTGCCCCGTAAGAACGCCAATAAGTTGTCTGCAGTCTTTTGTGCTGAGACACAGCAAGAATACCGCGGATGCCGTCTTACTGACGTCTGGAAGCATCGGTTTAGTCAGCCTACATCCAGGAGAGTCATGCCACACACATAATTGTGTTCATAAGAAACCCAATCATCTATGAAAGGCCTGACTGTAGATGCAGGAAGACCTAACGCGGGTTGGGATCCTGAGAAACTCTCCTCTGAGCCTTTTCCAGCAATCTCATCGGATAACTCACTTCCCGCGATACCAGTGTGACCTGGCACACAGATGAGAGCTCTCTTGCATTCACCAACTAGTTTGGATGAGCTTAAAGAGTTAAGCAAAGCCTTAAGCGCAGCTTACTGTCACTAGAGACACATATACTACGACCCTTCCACCTATCCCCAACGATGTGAATTGTAGCCATTAGGATTGCATAAATCTCCACCTGATGAGTATTGCAGTCTTGTGTTATAGTCTTCCACAAATACTACTACCCTGTACTACCCCATTCCTGGCTCAGAAGCTGACGGTAGCCAGTCCTGAATAGCTGGAAAGTTGACCTCATACTTGCGCCGCAACTGAAGCCTCGGAGTCATAGCATCAGACGGCATGTCCATTAGACAAAAACCACCACGTCTGAGTCTGTAGATTGCCTTTAGCGAACACCCCATGATATAAGTATCAAGAGGAGAGATATTCAGCAGTGCATCCAGACCCGAGCCCGGAGTACTGGGAAAGGCTCCCGTGTACCCGAGACAAACTGTCCTTTGTAGCTTGGCGCAAGAGGCAACCACGTTTCTACAAGAAAGACCCTTTCACCAAACAACCGACGCATAAGCCAGAAATGGTCTTATCACAGCCCGATAGGTCCAGAGGACCTTTTTCGTTGACAAGCGCCATGTCTGTCCAAAAGCACCCTTACTCTCTATGGTTTGACTAGAGAAGCTTCTTATCCAGAATTACTCCTACTTCATCTGAGAGCGAGATGGTGACACCTTTAAGTGGTGGCTGCGGCAGACGGGTTATGATCCTCCTTCTGTGAAGAGAACGACTTTCGTCTTGAGAGGATTGACCGAAAGCCCACTCCTAGTACACCACTCATCGATCATGTCCGAGGCTATCTACACATTAGCACAAGTAGTCCTTAGGCATGTACCAACAGAGAGCAAGGCGACGCCATCTGTATATGTACTATATTCTTGTATAAACAATGGAACTTTAACCCTTAGGTTAGTATATGTTAGAAAAGTGGGCTGGCAGCCGGAGTTCATTATGGTAAAGAGGGATTTCCGGTTGCGCTTTTGTCAAAGCAGGTCCATACTTTTCTTTTGGTGGCATAAGTCTTTATTAAAGTCGACCTATTATAGGCTTTTCTGTTTGCTTCAAGCTAAAGTATACAAGCTAAATATTTTTACAAATGTTAACTTGTTCTAATTTGGATATCTAGATACCTCTGGATATTTAAGACAGATAATTAGTTTTCCGAACATATATATCTATATCCTGCTTCTCCCACAAATTGACAACTTTTCATATTTTCTAATTGCTCACTGAGCAAACACAAATACACATACGCTTCTACTAATTCAACTAACAAACGATTTCATTCATAAATAATTCCTAAATATTGTCTAATAGCAAAGAAAACGCTCCCAGCGACTGCCACAACAAATTAGCACGATCATGAATGTGTATTTCTGTATTTTCAATTTGTTTTTAGCAATAATTGTAGTTTGTATGGAACACGCACAAAGAGGAATGACATTGTTGGCTAGTATTCAAAAAACCAGTTGACAAAGTATTTACTACAACGTGCGAAAATTCACCCAAATCAGTCTGCTTGTCTCGCTGTATATTTTCAAAAATAAAATTTCTCACAGTAGGTTTCTAAAACAGAAAATAAAACATCATCTAAAGATATTAAGCCTACGAAACATCCGCTGATGAATGGAATGACAGACGACCACCCAACCGGCGGACAACGCAACGATGGAGCTCCTCAGAAGTCGAGTCGCCTTCACACTCACTCAAGCCACCCACTCAAAATTGATAGCGTTAATCCCGTGAATTTAAATTTATTACATGATTTTATTAACATCTGTTTGAAAATATTTGTATCTGCTGTGAAATAATGATTGCAACCCTCTCCATCGAGCAAGTGATTTATTTCCATCTCATGGCTTTGTGAATCTGGCATCTATCAGAGCCACATCAATAAAAGAAAAATCCTTTTCACACAACCATTATCGGGTGAGCATGTTTACATGGTAATACTTTGAGTTATAATCTTTGGTATTAGCTAATAAAATTCAAAATCTAATTGCAACCATTAAAATGTTCGAAGGAAGCAACGCTAGATTGATGGTGGTACATACAAACATATGTTTGTATCTTGTATTTCATCGATACTCATATAAATTCTAACATCGTGGCATGGTTGTTGTTTTTATATGAGCTCATGCTGCCTCTTGCACTGCTTCTGACTTGAACCAAATTCAAGTGGTTTTGGTAACACCACTGTAGACAATCATTTTTGTGAGAAATTCTATGAAATTGTATTAACCTTGAGCTTTGCCATGAGCGAATGTTTGCCGGATGACACACCACCAGAAGTGATGTCAAGCAATTACATGCTTTATTAAAGAGATAACAGTACGATACTGAGCTTTGGTGAGCTAAAATATTGTTTGTATCTGATAGATAGATGAAAATATGATTTGTATGAATAGTGTTGGTTGGCATTGTTTTAGCGTGGTGGCCAACAAAAAAATCTTATGGTTGTTGCCAAGTATGAAGGATTTGATTCGTTTCAGGGTCAATTGCGTTGACCTAATTCTTAAGGTATTCCAAAAAAAAAAGTTAAGGAGAGTCAAAAAGCATAAAATTGAAAGCAACTCATTCAGCTGCTACATATTGGCCAAAGTTGCTCGAAATTCATTGATTGTCACAGGCAAGGACTTTTAAAACAGATACATAACTACGAATAGATTGTTATTGTGCCAGAAATTGATATGCAATTTATCGAATTCCCGCAAATAATACTGCTGCACCATAACCATAACTGATAGCAAATAAACAAAAGTAATTAACACTTAAGTTCTACAAATCTGTCAACTGTCATGTGTAGATGGGACATTAAGTTTGCACTTTATAAGGTCCGTTCGCGTACCCTTCTACAACAGCGAATTTTTACGAAACTCGCGTACCGAGAATTTTCGTAGTTTTTCACAGAAGAGAGCGCTCACGAGAGAGTAAGAAATTTCCCCATGCTACGAATTTTAGTGCAAGAAATTTCTGTTCTGAAAACTGTCAAACCAGTGTATTTTCAACTTTTTCTTGTTCAACCCGTTCGTTTACTTTTTCGTAATTTTAGCTCTCTCTGAGAGAAGAGAGAAGTACACTAAATAGAAAATTATAAAATTTTGTCATCACGCCGGGAAAATGGCCATAATGCCTATAATGTTTTGACGTCTAAAAATGAACATTAAAATAAACTGAAGTTCACGTTTAGGTTTGTTCAGTTTGACAACCTCTCATAGATAGAGAGATTTAGAGAGATTTGGCGAAATCTAGAGATTTCGTCCGGTGAGAGTGCGGTATTACTCCAATGATAGCTATCCGCAGATTTTGACAGTGCGGGAGTAAAATTTATCGTTCAATTTAACGTTAGCTATCGTAGGTCACATTAAATTTTGACATTATTTCAAAACTGAAGGAAAGCCCACTTAGATTCTTTCAACCGCTCTAGTTGCCTATAATGAACTTAGGTAAATCTCATAGTCTGTCAAAAATGGGGGGAAAGTAGAAAATAAGATAAACTAATTCATCTACAGTTTCGTCGAGTTTCGTTAACTTCGTTACGTCTAAAGTTCTGAGTAGATTTTACTTGTTCCAATCCGAACCACTTAGATCAATATTTTTATAGATTACGAGTATGACGTCTGTCAGATGAAATTTGTAGGTCATTACTCTTTTCTTAAGAAATATTTTTATGGTTAACAAGAACATTTGTTTACATTTCTTTTTGACAACTCATACGACTTTTTTACACATAAAAATAGAGAAGTAATTTAAAACTTATCCTACTACCAGGAGTATAATGTAACATTGACTTCGCTATAAATCAACTATTTACGATAAAAATTATCACGTCTATTATTTATAAATCTCGTGTCGTCAATTCAAGCTGATTCTATGCGTAAATGACTAAGCAATTATGTCTATAGTATCTCGTCTGCGGCTTTATCAAAGTTTACCCGAAATAGTACTTTTTTTAATTGCTCGGATGAGGTCTCGTACAAATGACGATTGTTTGCCTACATGATGCTGCTTAGTAATCACAATGAATTTCAAAAGATTCAGATCTCATTATAGATTTTTGCCAGTTGACGCGGGCCAGGGTTGGGATTTGATTTGCGATGATTAAATTCGTCGGAAAGGGTTCTGATTTCAGTAAATCGCATTAAGGAAGTCCTAAATAAACAACAAATATGACAACGTGTTACATTTCAAAATTATAGCTAGAGAGGTAATAAATTATAGCAACATTTCACCAGACTGGAGACTGGAAGGCAGGAAACAAACATTCGATGTTCATTTCGGTTCATTTATGATCTACAGAGCGAGACATCAATTTTGCTGTTCATAAATTATACAAACACGCTAGTGGTCTTAATTTGCACAAAAATAATCGCACACATTCCCTCCTTATTCGATTCGATACAGGCAATATTACATGACACCATGCTAGAGTACTAATTAAATTCCCGACAACCTCTATGAACCCGATTATCTGCTAAGAACCGCCACATTACGCATTGAATCTCTTCTTCTCGTTTGCTGTTGTTTAATGCATTTTTTTTTCTGTTGCAATTTTTCGCTAAATTGCAATTAATTAAAACTGCATTTATTTAAAGTTTTATGATAGTACAAGTTCCCAATAAATTTTTCAGACACATTGCATCATCCCGTTTGATGTGGCGAGTTTTGAGTTTCGAATGGAACTGTGAAGCTTTGAACAACGTGATTGGGTCGAAGGGGGCAGTAAGTTCCACAGGACGTGGAATTTATGTGTACTCGTACTAACGTCGGGTACACCGCCGGGTCAATTGTAGCAATTAAATAGAGATCAAAGAGTTATGCCATGCGAGGGTGGGTAGTGAGATAAAGTGTACGTTTTAGCCGTGCTTCAAAGAAGAGCATGGCTTGTGGAGTGGAGCATTTTGTGTGAAATCATCGGTGACCGAGGGTTGGAGGATAATTAAATAATAGTTTACGAGATTTTACGTTTTGATGTTAACCGAATTATTTATTGGGCTAATAAATTGCCAGAATCTAACCAAATTTGATGGAAAAATTGTTGCGTATACCTGTTGTGGTTTTTATTGAGTGTTAAGCCACAGATTTTGCTGTGAATAAAGTGAAAGGATTTTAATACAAATATGAGTGGGGGGTGAATAGGATAAAACTTAAGAGGAGTTTGTTTTATCAAAAAATTTGGGATCTGCCTTTTTGGTTGTGATTTGATGATTTGATTTGATTCGTTTTTGTTCTGCCGAGACGTCCATTTGATGTCGTTTTAGATTCTTTATAAAGGGTTTTCCAATTAGGGCTTGAAAACTTTTTTTTAAATAAAACCCAAACCATTTGAGATAATTCAAAAACTTTATTATCGGCTTGAAGTACAATCAAAACATTTATGAATGGAATTCGACTTCGCTCATATGGCCACCGCGGGCACGTCGATTCGTTGGACCCAATTTTCAACGACTCGGCCATACATTTCGGCTGAAGCGGCTGCTATTTCGCGTTCAGTGTTGGCTCTGAGCTTTTCCAACGTCGTCGGCTTGTTGGCATAAACCAATGACTTAACGTAGCCCCACAGAAAATAGTCAAACGGCGTTAAATAAAGCATTTCCATTTCTTGAGATAACACTGTCACAATACTTACTCTCCAATAAATCGATTGTAACGTCTGCTGTGTGGCTTGTGGCACCATCCTGTTGAAACCACATGTCGTCCAAGTCCATCTTCCAATTTGGACTATTCACAGTAACGTGACGCTGCCGGAATGCAAACCGCACCAAACAGTTATTTTTAGTGGATGAAGTGGTGATTCATGAAGCACATGTGGATTTGCAACCGACCAATAACGCATATTGAGCCGAAAATGAGCCTCTTCACTGAATATGATTTTGCGATGAAATTCATCATCTTGGCGCATCTTCTCCAGAACCCAATCGGAGAACGTACGTCGCTTCAAATGGTGCATCGGTTTCAATTCTTGAGTCAGCCTTACGGACGCCTGAATGTCAGCGATATTTTCGACACCTCGATCAACCCGTTGACTCACTGACACGGCAACATCACATAACGAATATGTAGACTCAAATTTTTGCACTAAACTTGTTAGTGTCTTTAGTCTTTTAGGGCGAGAATTACGACCGAAAATTGGAGTTAACGTAATGTTCTTAAAGTTGCGATCGCCGACTCCGAATTTTAGTAGAAAATTTTTATAATTTGTAGACGTTGCTCGTTCGTGTACTTTACTATGATGAAAATGTTGAATAAATTGACAGTGACAGTTTGATGATTAGTGAAAGAGTGCGTTCACAAATTAAATTCAAAATTGTCAAGTCCCTATTGGAAAAACCTTTATTAGGCGTCCTTTCATTTTCCATATTTTAAAAAACCTACCAGCATGGTTTGGTCTAAATTTTAGGTCAATCAAAGGTGACTACACAGCTTTCAAAAAATTTGATAGCTTCTTCTGTTTACGTTATGGTAATTGAAGCAATTTACAGAGTTTGTAAATATTTTTAAAAGCTTGATACCTTGCTATATCTCCCCAATGAGAGTTTTAGTTTTCTTGTATTTCCTCATTAAAAGACCGGAAACATTGTTCAAAAAACGTCATTTTAATCTTTCACATAACCTTTTGCAACCCCTCTAAAATGATGACAACCCACCAGTCAGTATAATTATGTACTTATGTGTATAAAAAAAACTCAAACCATACGCTTATCTGCTTCTGCCTTCATCCACATCGCTAATGAACCAGATCGCTCCAGTATTATAGCTAACAGAATATCCTAATTTATAGTCCTCATAATTTCAAATTAATAATATTGCGTATGGCAATTAGAGAAGATGGCACCACTTAACTATGGAAAACAAAAATACTCGCAATATTTTAGTTCTCACTCAAAATACAGAGACTCACGACATGCATGCATACATACATATGTATATTTTATAAGAATTAATAGTCCATAAGAAGAAAAAGACATTTTAGTTTGTATATAAATTAATTTTATTTACAACTACTTTTTGCAGACATTTTATTTTAATGTTTATTTATGTGAAATATTTTAATGACATAGCAAACCATTAATGACTCATCAGTGAGTTTTTCATTTGCTTGTTAGAAGCGTTGGTCGATACCAAATTATGTTTTTTTTATTTATTTATTTATTTAGGATAAATGAACGAAAGCATTAGCACCGCTCAGATTTTAGCCACTGTGCATACATATATGTATATGCAGTTGACATTTCTCAATATTTGAATGGAGTTTGAATTAAAGCAGCAAATGATGTTTTATCTTCTCAATCGTCCAAAACGATGTCCTCGGAACGGTCTTTTAAGCTTAGCAAACCACTCGGTGCTTAGTCAGTAAAATTTGGTGGTTTTGGAACGAGTTGAATTTTTGGCGAAATGCAGTGTGAGATGGTGCACCGTGTTAACAGTAGCCGTGTTTTTTTTTCGAAAGTGTATAGCCACTTTTCCACACAAAGCAAAAACAAAACAAAAATTGAAGAATAATTAGTCAGTAACCAAAAGTGAACATAAAGTGTGGAGAAAATTGAATCATAGATGGCGTAGACTAGAATTGTAGACAACAACCCTTAATTGTTTTACGCTGACAGTACGATTTGTTCGATAATGTTGTTGGTTGTTGTCTACAATTATAGTCTATGCTATCTATGATTCGAATGTCATCTTAAAGATAAAAGTGAGAAGTGAGTATAAAAGTGAGTAGGTATAGACGTTTTATTAAGAGATGGCTAAACACTTTCCAATAAAACACGGCTAGTATCAGCTAGGTTTCTAATTATCAATTGACGATTTTTGAGCACCAAATTTTTGATTTCCTTAACTTATAGCTCATCAAATTTTAATGGCCGTCTAGAAATGTTGTCTTCAAAAGGTTTCCCTGCCTTCTTTGAATTGTTTGTAGCACTTGAAAACATTTTTTTGGGACATACATAATTTGTATAATTTGTTCATTTGAAACATTCTCAACGAACGAAAATTCATTTCCCAAACAATTTCTTTGCTCAAAAATATCAGATATTGTAAAAATTCTTCACAAAAACTATTGAACAAATGCAGATTTTGACATAAAATTTGACAGATTTCAGTGACATAAACTAGAAACCAAGAGCTCGCATATTTCAACAGTTAATTAGCTGTCAGTGGAACAAATTTTTAGCTAGAAATCCAATCACGGCCTAGCGAAAAATTAACTAGCTTTTTAGTGCATTTTCAGGTTAGCAACCAATCAGGGTGATCGAAACAGACTTCACTTGTTTTATGATTTGAATTCTACACAATCACATTATTTCTTAAACGTGATATGGTTCGGTTATTAAATAATTTTTACTTAAACATAAAAAACTGTGTTGAGAGATCCCTTTACTATTTAAAATCAAAGTGTAGAACCTGAAACTCATTTGTAATAAATGCTAGCTTTAAAATTCAATTATGGCCTCAGAGTTATATGCACGTGGCAATAAAAATCTCTGAATTTTACGGTTGTATACAACTAAATGTACAAGCTAGTAAATAGTGTATACATTTGAATTGCTTTTTCTTACAATAAATCAGGTGATGTGTGTAAGAAAATAAAAATATTAGCTTTCATATGTGATAAGTAGCCCATAGAATATCACGGCCTATCGTGTGAGATTTCTGGAAATGTGCCCCAGCTCTCCCCAACTCTTTACCAGTTGCTGTGCTTCCTTCTTCACTGTTTTGCGCCATGTACTCCTAGGACCACCGCGTATCCTGCCATCCTGGGTAAACGGGTTCCATTGCATCGCTTGGTTAGCTATGGATCTCTCAGCCTTTCCGAGAGTGTGACCAATCCACTGCCACTTTCGTCGTCGTATGGTTTTGCGTATAGGTTCATGACCCTTTCTCTGACAAAGCTGTTCGTTAGAGATACGGTTTGGCCAGAATAGGCACCTATTGACAAACATTTGCAGCTTCTTTCCTAATAGTGATGGTCACTCTCTTGGTATCACATCCATATAGCAGCACGGATTCAACGTTGGAACAGCCGTAGCTTGATGTTTAAGCTAATTGCATTACTTCGCAAAACTGTGGATAGCATTCCAAACGCAGATTTTGCTTTAGCTATTCGGCTGGCTATATCCAGTTCGGTTCCGCCATTGGTTGCGATAATATTCCCTGCAATGCATATATGAGTTGATGAGTTCGGTCCTAGACTGACGTCTGCTTCCCTCTCCATAGTTGCTGTCATTTGGTGAAGGTCCATTATTCTGTGAGACAGAAGGCATACATCATCGACGTTGGTAAGGCCGCATTCAGCACATCGCTAATCACCAATAAAAACAGTATTGGTGAAAGTATGCAGCTTTGCCGAACCCCACTTTGAACTTCGAATTCCTCAGACAGCCTTCCTCTGTGCAAGACATGACATGTGGATCTGAGGAGCCTCGTCAGGCCAGTTCGTCACCTTCACAATTCCCTGGTATGTTACAGTGACCCGGCACCCAGTAGAGGGTGAGGTTGTACTGACCAACTATCTTGTTCAGAGATACGCGGCAGTTCTTCACTGCCCTGGATCTCGTTGTACTGGATCCGAGGAATTTGATAGCCGCCATTTTGTTCTAAAGTGTATTAAGCCCATGTTGAAGTTCTGTTCAGTGGGCAAGTGGTCGGTGACCCTTGGAAGATGGCGATGCCTCTATAGTATTCTGGCATGTCCAGTGTGCTGTTCCTCCCATTGTTTATAACTCTCAGTCTTATTGCTGAGCAGGCAGCCAGTTGTTTGCTGACGATGTCAGTTGGAAGTAGGTGGACCCTCGTTTGCAGCGCTGCGGTGGGAGAGGTTCTCAGTGCACCAGTAATACTGAGACAAGTAACTCGTTGAGTTTTTTTCATTAGCATAAGGTTGGAGGTCTTCTCCAGGGCAGGCCACCAGACCAGTGCTCCGTACATAAGTATCGGTTTTATTATCGATATGTACAGCCATTGCATGATGTTTGGTTGCAGGCCCCAGGTGGGGCAATGAGACTCTTTAGAACTGATTGAATTTGTCATCTCTTCAATTGTATCTACAATTACTCTATATGCAAATGGTCAATTGTATAAAATCAAGCACTCGATTTCTCTGGATTACGCCGGCATCATTTGCATTTAGTGATTTATCGATACTCTGTTTCGGGATGCACTTACTTCATACACAAAACACACGGTATATCGATCAGTAAATTCAATAACTCGACTAATTGAATCACAATTATTTGACCCGCAATAAATATGCAGTACTCCATTCAACGACAAAGGGCAATCGAGATGAGAAAACCCCCATAACTGACCTTCGACACAATTGAGGGCGCCGCATAGTAAATGCTAATCACCGTTATTTAAATTCAATTCAATATATATCCACCCACCCACATCAGTCAGTCATTCATCAAGTGCACGCATAGCCTTGCAAATGCATGAAACCGAAAAGGTGTACGTACCTGAGGGTAGTGAGTGGATGGCAGGAAGCACACAATTGCTACATATGCGGATTATTCGCTGGAAGCTGTTCCAATAACCGATTACGTATGCCGTAATGAAATTTGTCATTCCGAGTTCAGCGATACGATATTCGATTCGATACGATGAAGGAATACTGAATGGATGTCAATCCGAATCCGATGGGTGCACGGCAGCTTAAGGGTTGTACGGGTTCCCGTTTCTACAGTACATGGGTTCATACTGGATTAACCTGGGTGAAATATTGCACCAGACGGTCTTATTAAATTAATTTGTGAAATTCATTTTCTTTTTTTTTCAATGTGTTCAATTGATAAGGCGGGGAACTATCTTTCGCTTTCGCGCACCTAATCCATAGTTCAAGTTCTTTATCACGTTCAGAGAGTAAAATGGTTTATCGCTTTAATTTCAATCATTCCTATGAGAATTCATCATTTGCATTAAGTCATCTCCATCATCAGTAGCATCATCAATGGACAGCAGTAATTTATGGCTCGTATTTGTCTTCGGTTTCCGTGCCCCCGTGACACTGTTGCCGAGAAGAGGGGGCCCGTTGACGTAGTACTACGCTGGTGTCTAAGAGTTCTGGTGGAATTAATTAACCACACATCGTATAGGTTATCAAAAAAAAACAGAAATCGAATGAAAGACAGAAAAAAAAAAATAAATAAATCCTAAACACGCAATTGAGAGAATTTAAAGTAAGAAATAGAAATGGTAATTGCTTTTGTTTGTCAGCTGGTATCTACACAGTTCTGTTTGGGGGATGACAATGATGAGGTTGAGATAGGGGCGGCACCTTTAACGATCACTGCGTAATTTGGGTTATCAGAGGTAACCAATACGCTTTCTAATTTAAGAACAGAAAAGGAGTCGAATTTCAATCTATAATGTAGGTAGGTACTGTGAAACTACATAGTATGACGTGGGAATCGTTTTTCAAGACTTAAAATACTTGTGATTATACTTTTTTCTAGGTAGAGGGTTATGAGATTGCATGACGAAGGAGGAGAAATAGAAAATATTTTCCATGTTCATTGTGAGGATTTTAAGTAATGAGAAAGATTTTTACTGGATTGTGAATAGGTAATTTTGCTGCTTCTTTTTTCAGGCCTGTTATTGTCTTTTAGCGCTGGAATCATAAGTCCTAAGGCCCAGTAATCAGGGCTCTCATCGCGTAAGACGACGATCGTCTGACGACGTTGTTTTGACGATTGTATTGCTTCTTGTAACACTAAAGATTTGAATCGTCTGCACGACGTCGTTTTGGACGATTGGACTAATGCTTCGTATAACTTATTGAACTGTCAAATACCGACGATTGAAGGATTGCTATTTTACAATCCTTTCATGCTTCATGGTTGATTGTTAAGTTTTGTTTATTAAATTTTTAATAAAAATCCTCGCCATTATAATGTGTTGTTTTTCGATGACGATGAAAGTGAAAATTCTTGCAAACTATTGCGAATGCGAAGGACGCTTAGAGATGTATCGGATCCTCTTTCACTTCCAACGAAAAAGTAAAAATATTATCAACTATTTTTAAGCAATAAACTCGCTGAATTGAATTTTGCAATTTAGTTTTATTTTACGTTTTCGCTTATCAAAAGAGGCGTTGGTACTAGTGTTGGAACCGGTAAACCTAAGGAGCGGCTCGCGGTCGACATATATTCCCCCAATTTTAAGACTTGGTGCTACCTTGGAGGTCCTAGCTGGAGGTGGCTACCAATGGTTGACTGGTAATGACTTTGTAATTTCTGTTGGCCAAAGTTGGCTTTTCAGAGATAGTTTGCGAGACCATAAAAGCGTAAATATAATTTGCTATATGACATTATGACAAACTGCATCTCAAACTGTCTACAGTTTAAACGATAGACGACACGACGGGACCATGCGATTGTTGTGTTAAACGAAGAAAACTTTTGACGACGTCGTTTAATACAATCGTTTAAAACGATGATCGTCTTCAAAGTAACGCGATGAGAACTTTGCTAATATTGATATTGAGAGTCAATATTGAAACTAAATACAACTTGAGTTTATAATTTTCTACACAAATTCTTTCCTATCGACTCGTGCCAGTATTACACTGTTCCCAAAGTGTACATGGTGTTCCAAGTTCTTATTCAGAAAAATGCAACTTATATTTTTACGGCCCCCCATTTGGCGAGCGCCGGACAAACATGTGAAAGCTCTTCTGTACGACGCACAACACAACACGATCACCACTTCACCTGCTGTTCATCGATTTTAAAAAGGATTTTGATAGTGTCAATCGGGAATTTATTTAAGGCACTACACATCTTTCTTTTCTAAATATTCTTTTAATGAATATTAGGCCACAAGCTCTTTATGATATGTAGTAATAATCTGAGATGTTTATTAGACGCCCGCAAGAGGTTGAGTCATGAAAAAATGTGTTGGCTTTGCAGTCGTGGTCGTGGTAGCCCTCTTTCTCATTTATCACTTCTGTTACCATTCATTTTCTTTGCATTGTTCGCTTAACGATAGAGCAAATGAAATTAGTATAAATTCTACAAACTGTAACGAGAGTTACGCCAACGCGCATTATACTCGCTCGGTGTCATAATTAAAATTATTTGGATACTTTAATTTACTTTCCCATTTAGCGCAGAGAGCGCATTCTCACCTCATGTAAAACCCATTAACGGCAAGTGCTATGCAAAAGTATTCGAATTAGGTAGTAAGCAAAGAAGACTTTCCATCACCTTGGCCAGATAAAAGTGTCCAAAAGCCTGCGTCCCATTAGGAAAATTGTTGTGAGTCCTTTTGGCCTTCGGCTTGTTGAGTGCTATAATTTTAATTCTTTCGTAAAACACAATTAATTTTGCCAACGGAAGAACCATTTGGATAGGCAGTAATGAGCCAAAAAGGGATTATCTTCCTTAGAGTTTTAATGGAAGCGAAGGTCTATCCTAACGGATTGGGTTACAAATAAAATTCTCCAAATAAAATCGGGATGATACTTCCTGTCTTGAAGGCTTCGTATTAAGTGTTCATTCAACCCTACGCGAAGGTTGCACACAAAAGACAACAAAGGAAGTGAATGCTGTTGTTTGTTTTTTTTTTTCCTCAGCTAAAGGATTGTAAAGGAAGAAATTTAATCCTTAAATGCTGGTCACCACATTAAAGTTATTCGAAGGATCGGTTATGTGTTTTGTAATCGAATTTTGTTACTGTCACCGCTGTCAATCCACATGAATAGAGTAATATTGAACCCCAACGAAGCACACAGCCCGGTGGATATGATAGTATCTACGAGTAAGTGCAATATTTTTGCACGTGATTTATTGTATTATTGCATGGATTTGTTTTCGGGATATGTGAAGAGTTTCCCATTTCTTTTGGGAAGTTGTGGTTATTATGTATGGCTTCAGGATAATATTTCATTCAGTTTTCGTTGTTTTTAGAAAGACACTTTAAAATTCTTCAAGTGCGCAGGGACTCGTGCAAATTTTGCTCTGTAGACACCTTTTACTACTTTCTAGTTATGTTGCTTGTGGGTGCCGTGGCTCAGTGCTTAGAAATGTGAGAATATTTAAGGATAAAGTACCTTAATTGCCCCTTCTTTTTAATTTTTTGTCAACCAATACAATTGATATTTTAATGGCAAATCAAATTTCCTATCTCTTCCAGATCCAATTATCATTGCATGCGAAACATTCTAAATTCACATGATTTCTCCAAATCGTATATCCGTTTAACTGCAAATCGGCTCAAAATAAAATCCCCCTAAATGGTCCTTAAGGATATGCACGTACGTGAGAACCTAGCCATGGACAATCGTAATACAACATTTACTTCGCGACGCGGTTGCATGCTTTCCTTTACGACGTTGATTCTGTTGGGAGCTTTCTTCATCTGCACCCTGGTGGCGGTTAGCTTTATAATATACAATTTTGCTACCTGCGCCCCTCTTGTGCCCGAGGGTGATGATATAGTATGCACCCCCCATAAGCCACACTTACAGGCTGGTCAAAACAAAAGCCTCACCTCAGGCGATGATGAAATGAATGCTTCCCCGGGTAGAACCTTGGATAAAGATGTTCGATTACCCAGATCCGTGCAGCCATTGACATATAACATTTCACTAATCCCTCATATCTTGAATAACACGTTCAAATTTGAGGGTGAGGTGCAAATCACTGTCATAGTATTGGAAGATTGCTACAACATCACTATGCATGTCACAGAGCTGCGAATAGCTAAAGAGGATGTCGCTGTGCGACGTCTGAATCACAATATGATTCCAGAGGCGGGTGATGGTCTCCGGATACGAAAGCATTATTTCGTCGAGGCGAAGCAGTTCTTCGTCATTGAGTTTTACGAGAAATTACAAAAACGTACTCATTACGAGATACGTATCAAATTCTATGGAGATATACTGGACTATCTGCAAGGATTCTATCGCAGTTCGTATCAAGTGGGCAACGAAACAAGGTGAGCGCGCCAAGACAGCACAGCACAGAAGCATGTTCTCCATCCAGTGGATTTTGATATAATCTATATGTTTTGTGTATGTAATTGTGTGTTTCTTTCCTTCCTTTTCCTACCAGATGGCTGGCCTCGACGCAGTTTCAGCCAACGGATGCCCGAAGAGCGTTTCCTTGTTTTGATGAGCCAGCACTTAAGGCTACATTCACGTTGAACATTGCACGCCCGGTTAATCTGACATCTATATCGAATATGCCTAAGATAGAGGGACCACCGAAGAACGTGTAAGTATAACTTGTTGTGTTTTGGTTGTATGTCGTTTGAAGTGGTTTGAGTTGAATACCATTGAGTAGTTTTATTTGAGTTTTTCCTCTCCCCTTTTATAGAGAAAACCTCCCCAATTATGTGTGGGACAATTTCATGCAATCAGTTCCAATGTCAACGTACTTGGTGGCATACACGGTATCTGACTTTGCCAATCTAACCAAAGGAAGCTTTTCGGTATGGGCACGTGCCGATGCTATTCAATCAGCTCAGTACTCACTAATTGTCGGGCCGAAGATATTGAAATTCCTGGAACAGTACTTTGACATTCCATATCCTTTGCCCAAGGTGGACATGATAGCTTTGCCGGATTTCCATGCGGGCGCAATGGAAAATTGGGGTCTCATTACTTTTAGAGAAATTGCAATGCTCTACGAGGAGGGGGTGTCTCCAACCACTAACAAGCAACGGGTTGCTTCTGTAGTTGGACACGAATTAGCTCATCAGTGGTTTGGAAACTTAGTTACGCCGACTTGGTGGACAGACATTTGGTTGAATGAAGGATTTGCCACTTACATGGAATACTTGACGGTGGATGCTATCGAACCGGAATGGCGAACTATGGATCAATTTGTCATTACAGAGCTTCAAAATGTCTTCCATTTAGATGCGTTCTCCTCGTCGCATAAAATTTCCGTTGAAGTAGCCAATCCAGATGAGATTAATGAGATTTTCGATAAGATCTCATATGCTAAAGGAGCCACAATCATTCGAATGATGAGTCACTTCTTGACACAGAAAGTCTTTCGATCCGGATTAACGAAGTACCTCAGGGAGATGTAAGATGACATATATTTTTTATACATTTAGTTTGATCAATAGTTTGTGCTTTTAGGGCCTATAAAGCAGCTGAGCAAGATGATCTTTGGCGATTCCTTACAAATGAAGCTAAAGCGAATGGTTTGTTAGACGATTCGACTTCAGTAAAGGAGATCATGGACACGTGGACCTTACAAATGGGCTTCCCCGTTGTGACCATTAGTAAGAAGCCAAATTCATTTGTATTGCAATTGGAACAGCAACGATTTGTTTATGTAAATGAAAGCAATGAGGTAACCAACGAAGTGAATCCTCTTTGGTGGATTCCAATTACTTACACGACCGACACTGAATTGGACTTTAAGAACACCCGACCTCTGACATGGATTCCCAGAACTAAAACTTTCGAAATCGATAGTAAGAATCTGTCCACAGCTGAATGGTACATATTCAATATTCAACAAACTGGTTATTATCGGGTCAACTATGATGGGGATAATTGGGCAGCGGTAACCAATCATTTGTTGGATCCAAAGAGGTTCAAGGAAATCCCTCCAGCTAATAGGGCTCAGTTGATTGATGACGCAATGAATTTAGCAAGAGCGGGGATTATAAGCTATGACGTTGCATTGAATTTAACCACATATTTGGTGCATGAGGATGATCATGTTCCTTGGAAGGCGGCTATTGTGGCTTTCAATTTCATTGATTCGATGCTTGTTAGAGAAGGCGATTATCATCTTTTAAAGGTTTTTTTTCTTTTCGAATGAAAATTAAACACAATTTAATGCAGCTATTTGCTTTTAGAACTATTTGCTGAAATTGCTAAATTCGGTTTATGAACAAGTGGGATTCACAGATAAGGTGGATGACAGAGATATGCTGATGTTATGGAAACGCAGTGAGATTCTAAGCATGGCTTGCCACTTGGGACATCAAAAATGTATCACGGATTGCAGCAGACACTTCCAAAATTGGATCCAAGATCCGAATCCAGATCTAAATAATCCGTGAGTTCTTTTCATATTTTTTAAACGCTCCCTCATACCACCAAAGCTTAGGCTTAAATTTTCAAGCAAAATTCAAAAATCTTTAAATCTATATTTTTCAGAATCTCACCAAACCTACGGAACATAGTTTACTGCACAGCAATTCAATACGGTACGGAAGCAGAATGGAACTTTGCATTTAAGCGTTACCTTAACTCAAAGGTCTCCAGTGAACAGGAAGTGCTTCTAAGCGCCCTAGGTTGCTCCAAAGAACCTTGGATCCTATCCAGATACCTCAGAATGTCGATATCAGGCGAAGGTATACGAAAACAAGATGTATACAGAGTTTTTGCTGCAGTATCAAGCAATGTTGTTGGACAACAAATCGCTTTTGACTATGTTCGAAATCACTGGGATAAAATTATAACCTAGTAAGTACTGCTAAGTATCTAAAAGTCATGTTTTAATGAGAATAATTTTCAACTTTTAGCTTGGGTAAATCAATGTCTAATCTCAACATGATCATAAAGTTCCCTACCAAGTTGATGAACACAAAATTCCTTTTGAACGACTTGCAGAGATTCGTGAAAAACGATCTTAAAGAGACCGGTCGTACCATCCAACAAGCTGTTGAACAGGTTCAAATAAATGTTGATTGGATGGACCGGAATTATAATACGATTGTCAAATGGTTGACAATGGTTGACAAGAGTTAAAAATTGGTCAAATGCCAAACCAAACGATATTCTTGTTTCAAAACAAAGACTGGCTTGGTTTTCTGTCGGTTTTTTTCTTTTCTTAAATCCATTTGTATTTTTAATATATATATTTTTTTATTTATACATACATCATAATCTTTTGGGATAAGAAACGTAATTGTAATGTAAAAGGGCCAAATTACAAAATACCAAAATAAAATGCCAGTGTGCGTTTTTTTCTTTTTAAATGTAAAACTATACTTTAAAATTTTATATAAATGATGTGTCTAATTGTAAATATTGATTATTATGTAATAAGATATAATGTTTATATATTTTAGATGGTAGTGTAGGTTTTAAGGACACATTTAGTCAGCCCAAAGCCAGAATGCCAGAAAATTTGCATTTTAAATGTTTTCCTTTCTTATTTTATTATTGTATACAGAAAATATTTTACGTTTAGCATTAAATTGATATTGTAGGATTTTAATTGTGTACTTAAAATAAATAAAATTAAGTTAAAATAATATTCTTGTTTATATTTTTTTAAATGGATTTAACGGTAAGTACTCTCGTAGATATAGTTCCAGTGATTCACCAAATTTCAACTCTTCTATCACCCAAGATTTACACTTGAGGGGTGAACACTTTATAGTAGTACGTACAACGACGCTATAGGTCTGTTCCCGTACTGACTAAAACTATAAAAATCTACGAAATTTTATGAAAAATACCGAATTCCTGTTTCCATACATAAAAGTTTCGTAGTTTTTCACAGAAGAGAGAGCTTACGAGGCAGAAATTTCTCCATTCTGCGAATTTTAACCATGTTATCAGTTTTTGGGATTTTTACACTTTTTCCTCCAGAATAACTGGAGGTTGTTACTAATTAGACGCCATAAAAAAAATGAACAGATATTGCATTTGTTGATAAGTTTACGCATATTTTATTCTTAGAATATTAAAGGGTTAGGCTGCGTCAAATAAGACGCACAAAGAAACATAAAGAACATGTCTATGTACATACATATAATTCACAGAAGGTTTTGATACTAATTATAATTAAATTTAGACTTGTTCTATTTGGGCTATGGGGGTCTTCTAGTTCTAGAAAAGCTAGATATTAAAACTAGAATTATCTGTATACTTTCTACTGTGAAGAAGATAGAAACGATAATCATTCAATCGGGCATCGAAAAACCCTCGGAGACACGAGGGAAAGAGACGAAAGAATTTGAGGTTCAAACAAATGCCTAAATAGGAATCTACTGTTGCTTGTCTCAGCTATAGACAAATCTAAATTAGACAGACAACTTCGGTTCGTTTGACACATTCGCTCCCCCAAGCTAAAATCCGCTAGATTTTGTCATTGTATTCTGACGTTCAAGCAAAATCAAATGGGAGCTCACTAATTTCACACATACAATTACAAAATCCGGGGATTTTTTTGACTATGGCCGCAGCCATTTTGTACATACAATTTGTTGTTGTTAATGGAATAACAACCGGAAAAAAATGTTTTCTCAAAAGGAATAAAAGAGATAGCCCGACAAAATAATAGTTAGGACTTGGTCACACACTACTTCACATTTATTCTCAAACATGGTAATTAGGTTTCTCCTATATGACAGTCGAGTTGACTGTCTAGTTTAATTTGTCAGTAGTCTCAGCACTTAGTCCAGGCTGCTTAATAGATGTACCTACCACAATTTTTCGCCCACTCTTAGAAATTCGCTAACCTGCGAATTTTAGTGTAGAAAGTACGGGAACAGATCTTTTATGTTCAGTTGACTTTAATGCTATCTAAATGAGAGAGCGCAAATAGTAAAAATTGGGGACGATTTCAGTAATTGGACTGGTGGACTATAAATGTAGGTAGTATTTCAAGGATGTGTTTTTGGAGTATCTCGTACAAGTTCTGGAACTCAATTTCGCCCAGTTTGTTCCATTTTATAAGGCATCTCCAATCGTAATATCACAGACACGGAATTAATAATTTGTATTCGTTTCCCTTATTCAAGTGAAGGGAGATCGTTAAAATATTTTTCCCTCAGGCTACATCCTGAATATTGATAAAGCAGAGTACACGAAGAAAAATTTCAAATGCCTTCGCTCCGAAACCCGTGGGGTTACATTTTAAAAAGATTGTTTAAGCTCGCACATCAAACTTCACTCATTTCCTATCAGCAGTGCTGAATACACTCCCCTAAACACGTCAAAAAACAGCTGATTTCATCGAAAACAAAAATTTATTTAGAAAGTGTTGTGCCGGTAAACATTTCAACAAATTTCCCAACAAAAAATGCAATTAAAAACAATTTACGTGACTGTGGGAACAACTAAATTCGACGCTCTAATAGAGAAAATATTTTCTGAAGAAATACTGTCTACACTCCAAAGTAGAGGCTGCAAGAAGCTCATTATCCAATACGGAAATGGCGATGCACCTCCGATAGAGAAAGCTCGTAACCATAACATTGAAGTCGAAATATATCAATTCAAATTTGGTCCCGAGAGAGTTGATATCATTAATTCTGACCTGACGATAGGACACGCTGGAGCTGGAACTTGTATGGACATTTTAAGGAACAAAAAGCCCGGCTTGGTAGTGATCAATGAAGGTCTTATGGACAACCATCAGGCAGAATTAGCCGAACAACTGGCTAAGGATGGTCATATATTCCAATGTAATTTAAACTCATTAGCAAAAAGTCTAGCCACACTGGACTTTGAATCACTGACTCCGTATGAAAAAAGCAAGGGAATGCCAGCGTTTATAACGCATTTAAAAGGTTTGATGAGGACGTGATATTAAAAATGTTGACTGAAATAAAACTGCTTGAAGCAATTTGTACAAGTTTGAGTATATTTCTTTCATAACAGTAGTAAGCACTAAACCATTACTTTTGAACAGAGAATGCAAAATTCATCTTTTAAGATGCCGACCTAAATAAATGTCAAACAATATACTTTTCTCGTAGAAAAAAGGCAACAGATCCCCCTGTCCTCGGCTGTCACTGATTGTAGTTCCTAGCTATTGACAGGTGGGCCTATACATCCTTTCAAAAGTCCAGTGTTAAAATTATTTTAGTTGTCCAATCGATAATTTTGTGCTATGGCTATAGGGGGCTGTAGAGCGAATCGTTTCAAGGGATATCACGTTGCATAAACTCTGTCTTCTCTTGTATTATTGTGTTCAGTGATTTAGGAAAATAACAATGCATCTATTCTTGCATAACCCGTATTTTACTCTCCCTATTGCTTTGAGCTAATCAGTCTTGTTTTATTATTTATCACAGCGCCGCTGTAAGAAAGTTTGTTAGGTCCTAAACAATGCAGAAATATGTAACTCGTTGAGTCTTAAATTAAGTTGCAAAGGGTTCACTAAACTCTTACTCGTGAGATGAGATTCGGGCTTACTATTTCCCTGTAGAACTGGTAACAAGACATTTCCCCCTAAATTGCAGAATAGCCACAAACACGGAAAACGAAATATTGCGCTTGCTAAATAGGATACCAAATTTTGCTATGAAGTTTTATAAAATAAAAGATCCTGGAGCCCCAGACATCACTAGAACACCGTCAAAATGTCTCTTGTCTATACCTCTTTTATCCTTTGGCTCAGTAACAGTGCTCACACTCTTCTAATATGGTTAGTAAATACCCTTAATAGACTCGATATGGAGTTATGTACAAAGATAAAGGTAGATAGGAGTTTCGCTATAAAGTAGTGATGAACTCTGCACTGAGGGTGTATTTCATAACAAAAGATCTGTCGCTTAAGCACACACACCTACACAGTGTGTAAGCCAATTGCAGAGTTCAAAAATTCGAATTGGATTATTGCGAACACTAATAGAGAAATCAACATCGTTATCATGAAGAACATTTGGCAATTTCCTCTCGCTTTAAATAGATCACAATGTAGCCCCACTTATAGCGATAAGCATCAAGTATCAAATAGATACCGAACTAAAGTTCAAGGTCATATGTCTCATTAAGCGAATAAAACCCAACATTTGATATTACGCACACGAAAGACCAGAAGAAATAATGACAAATCAAATTTCCTACTAAATCAATAAATATTTCTTTTTATTTCCGTAACATCGATGCATTACAATAATTCGAACAAATTTAGTTAACCGCAATATACATATACATACTCCTGTGTATATAGAAGCATTTTTTAAACTTTATATCAATATTCTAGGACTTGAGGTGTTTCTTATGAAAAAGGGCATTTATTAAATGCTTTGTCTTGTTTGCCAGCTTACTTGGCCTTGCCTTGAGCAGCAACGGCTGCGATAGCCTTTTTCACTGTCTCTTCATCGCCCAAGAACTGCATTGAAACAACGGGCTTGAAGTTTTCATCCAACTCGTAGACGAATGGAATACCGGTGGGCAAATTTAGGGCCATGATGGCTTCATCGGACAAGTCTAAAAGAAGGGGGGTTTTATTTCAGTTTTTTTTTATTTATGAAAAATTGATTTAACTTACTATCCAAATGCTTGACAATGCCTCGCAAGCTGTTGCCATGGGCAGCGATGATAATCTTCTTGCCCTCCTTCAGCTGTGGAATGATAACGTCGTTCCAGTATGGCAAAGTACGAGCGATGGTCAGCTTCAGGGACTCGAACATTGGGAATTCATCGCCCTTGGGACCTTCGGCGTAGCGTGGATCTTTGACAATGGTGTCATAGTAGGCGTGGTTTGGTTCCATGGGTGGTGGTGGGATATCGAAGCTGCGCCTCCAGATTTGCACTTGATCCTCGCCGTATTTGGCAGCGGTCTCGGCCTTGTTCAAGCCAGTAAGACCACCGTAGTGGCGTTCGTTTAGCCTCCATGTCTTGTTGATGGGGATTCCCGTTTGTCCGGATTCGGTGAGGATGTTGTTGAGTGTAACCTGTGCACGGGTCAGCACCGATGTGTGGGCAACATCGAACTTGAGGCCAGCCTCTTTAACTGCTTTGCCAGCAGCGACAGCTTCCTGTTGTCCTAGATTCAAAAAAAGAGATTTCTATACATATACTAGGGTGGAAAAAAATTATCTTTAGCTTTACCCTTCTCGCTCAAGTTGGCATCGAACCAACCGCAGAAAAGATTCTTTTGGTTCCATTCGGATTCACCGTGACGGACCATGACAATCTTATATTTTGCTGCCATTTTAATGATTCTTTTTATTTTGATTAAGAAATTTAACTGAAATTTAGAAAGACCGAACGAGAGGACGAACTTTCGGTTTCAAATTCTGGAGACCAACAAAAAAATATTGTACTTGTGCAATATTTGACCTCAAGATGACATCGACAAGGTTATTTCGAAAAGTGTTATAGCCGAGTGATGCCAAGTTGTGGAGGCAAGATTCGAAGAATCAACATGGTGATGTCGATAATTTGACATCTTGGCAAACAATTGATTTTTTTAATTTTTTCAATTCTATTATGCCTGTTTTTTTGGTGATAAATCTATTGTCTTGTTTTTAGTAACATTAGTGAAAAATCGGGCCTTACATCCATCATAAAGCATTATCATTAGTATTTATTTGGTATATGCAAATTAGTTCAGACGATGATTTCTATTGACCATAGACCTAACTATATAACTTCACCTATGACTCCATTAACAACAAACACAATATCTGCAAAATGGGCGCACTCTTGTCTTGTCAACCGAGTCACTCAAAACAATTTGAAGAGAAATCCAGGGAGAGAAATCAGTGCGACATATCAGGCCACGAATCGAATGATTTTTCTGCATAGATTTTATCATCATTGTTGATAGTTTACCGTTAAATGCCTACTCTATCAGTTAATTAACATTTAAATATATTGAATGGCTTTTTTACAAAATAAAATTTGACCATGTCACAAAAACAGTAAGCAATATGTCAACCCGCACAACATGAGTAGCTAATGTTGCCTGCAAAATGTAGTTATGGTTCCGATAAATAGAACCTCGTTGAAACATTACATAATATTCACATCTGCCACCAAAACACATAGCACCCTACGGACATTCTTGACAAAATTAACTAGATTTGGTATCACTTTACATGACAGAAAGTGAATTGGTCAACAAAACAAACATCAAAAATAACAAAACACTTGTCCGGTTGGTTTGGTTTTGCATTATAAAGTTCTTTGTGAATCCAGACAAAACGCCTTTGCGGCTCAGCAACAATGGACGTAAGTTTAGCAGCAACGACAAACTGGAATCTCATCGCTGGCACAGACGTTGCCAAGACGATCCAAACAAAAGTACCTGCCACAGAAGATTTCGTCAAGTAATTACACCCCTAGAATTTGTTTTAATCTTTGACTAAATACTCCATCTCTAGACCACTCCTAGAAGAAATAGTTTCTGCAGAAAGTGCCATACTCCTGAGCAGTGGAACTGACACAAACCAGCCTACCTGTGAGTTCACAATTCGAATCTTTCCCAAATTCAAGATCGAATCCCTGACTGTGGTTTGTACCTCACCCAAAATTGAGCTATTTTCCGGCCCACAAAGCGAGTATGTTGAAACGATATATGGCGAACGTTTGGAAGACGAAGACGAAAGCGACGACATCGATGGATATCGTTATGATATCGAAATTCAGAAATCGGGAGTAACGCACTTAATGCTAAAGGTAAGTGCCAAGATAAGAATGCACTTAAGTTTATGTTATGACTAATGACTCGTTGTTGTAGATGATAACGAGTTCTAATGAACTTTGTGTATATGGGATTCAATTAAATGTCGCGCCTAATCCAAATGGAATAACTACATTGTTACCCAATAGCATTAACCTCGACAATGTCAAGGAAATGCTAAACAACTCGAATCAGAAGCTGTCACCAAGTGCAGAAAAGTGTAAGATGTTCTTGGAGAGCTATAAGAATGCCATGGGTTCAGGAGTAACACTACCATCCGCTCTATGTGGAGAAAATACTGACTTAATGCGGGACTTTAAGAAAAGTATGGAAGCGAAGGCAACTGATTCAAGGATTGAATCCTTTGAAAACTCAGCTGGTACACAAATATTAAAGAATTATATCGATGTAAGCATAAAGGAAACTGAGGATCGTATTATGAAGAGATTGGACGCAATTGAAGAAGCACTGTCTAGCAAATTAGATAGAATACTCAAAGTGTTTGAAAAATAACTATTTACGATTACTTTTAAGTATTTTTTTAAGAATATAGACACACAATTAAAAACAAAATATAAGAAAATTGACTTTTAAAAAAGATTAAACGAAAGGAAAACAGCATTCAAGTGCTTTTAAGATGTACCTACGATAAGGAAACAGCAGATATTCATACCATAGTCTACTTAAGGTCCAATTTAGTTTTAAGAATATAAAACATGATAGCCTTTTTAATAATCAACGAACAGAATTTCAACGCATTAAGGCACTTTTCCGTTAATAGCCATAAATGACCAATCTTGAAGAGAAGATTAGTTTCTGAAAAGTATTTTTGTGTTTAAGGAAAATGTACAATGTATGCTCTATTAATTTCCATTTGTCTTGCCTTATTTTTTGTCAATAAAAAAAAAAAAAACTTTTTAGAAAACAGCAAGCGTTTACGCATATCGTTAAATTGAATTCAACCAATGGGTTTCGATCACTAGAGGGTCTCAAAATTAAAAAAATTAAGCGTAAGCGTAAGATTATCGACAATTTTGGTGAAACATATTCCGTCGAATGTCTAAATATGGTTTGTTTTAGCTTTGTAGCATTTTATTTTTTATAACAAATCCAGCAGATTTTGAGCGCGCGCGCAAAATTCGGAAATCTCTATTGGAAAACGCTTTATGTTTTTTATTTTGAACCGCTGCCATACTTCAAACAACAAAAAATTTGAGCTTGACATTCCTGGTCTTATCGGTCTGCTAATATCTTTAACGGCTAGACAGGCACTTGACCTTTATAGTAAATTAAAATACTAAATTGCGTTGGGTTTTCAAAATAAAAAAGAAAATCATTGGTCGTTTTAAGCAGAGCAAGAAGTTGATAATCAAAAACGACTGTCAACTTGGCCGATTCTGCCCCTGAATATCGTTCATATGACCTTAAATAATTTACATTTTGTATGGAAACTGTCCCAAGTGTTTTCCAAGTTGAAGCTTACGAACTGTCTGACTCTTAAATACATATTCGTGTTTCTTACTGTCTTATTTTGCTCGTATTCAATTTCTCACATTTTTAAAACGGCATTAAACATATTAGGTCTGTTTCCGTACCGAATAAAACTACGAAAATCTACGAAAAATAGCGAATAGCCAAAGTTTCGTAGTTTTTTACAGAAGAGAGAGCTCACAAGAGAATAAGAAATTTCCCCATACAGCGGATTGAAGTCCAAGAAATTTCTTTGGGCAGAATTATGAGTTCTGTCCAATGGTTGTGTTGTTGTTACCTGGCAAGATAATTTGATGTAAATCTATACAAAAAAAGATTACGTCTAAAAAGTGGGCAGCTTTTTTGTTCAGCCCATTCCTGTACTTTTTTGGCGATTTGTCTTTCATTGAGAGGATTTTATCCCCACTCTTAGAAATTTAGCAAAATGCCAATTTTAGTGCAGAAAGTACGGGAACAGACCTATTTTTTAATATCTGCTATTACGTTAATAAAAACCATATAAAAGAAATGACTTTTTAAAAATGCTTTACACTTAAAGATAGATGGTTACATCTAAGCAAAGGTGAAGTTATTGTACGTACGCCACATTTTATTTAAAAAAAAATAAAATAAGTTTCACCAGAGCAGAATACGATTATTTCTTGTTCCATTAATATATAAAAGAAATGAATACGGAACTGAAAATAGTAAAAAGTTATAGATAGCCCCATCACTAATCATCTTATCATCAAAATGTTGTCTCTGCCTAACCTGCGCATCATTTTTGACAGCAGCCCATGTATACCAATTCACAATGGCACTTACCTGCCAACAAATTTTCTTTTGTTCAATCAAAGAATTCACAATCGCTTACGGTTTCCACTTCAGTTCAATTCCATTTCTTCCGCATTGTAGACGTAAGTGGAAAGTTGTCAATTTTTTTCTAATATTTTTTTCTCATTTTTCTAAAGTATTTTTGATGTTTTATTTGTTTAAACTTTATCAGTAAGAAGAGTCTACTATTTCTATTACGTTTTTCATTGAATCTTTCTCGAAAAAAACTGTTGTTGGGTGTTGAAATATCAACGAAATACCCTTGTGGGGGCGTATTGAAGTAGGAAACGTATCGATTTTTCGCCAATTCATTGATTATTTCCTTCTGGCTTTTGATAAAATTAATTCAGCAAAGTGTTGTACTCAAAATAATAATAATAATGACTCATGTCGTCCCAATTGTCTTAAGTAATGGGTTTTTTTTTTATGAACTTTGGATATCTGCATTAGTTTGGAAGCTTTCTCCATTCACTTTGTGGTCTGTCCTCTAGAGCGGTCCACCGTCCAATAGTGGTCTTAGCGCTGCAAAAACAAAAAAAAAAATATCCCCGACTGCTTACATCAATTACCACGACTGTAGTCGTGTGTATGTATACCAGTCGGGTCTACGTTGGCAATATTAAATTTTCATTTAATCGAATTTCGACATCATTAAGGCCGGTGTGTCTCTAAAATTGATTTTGTTGGTGATTTATCAATATTTTCTCAGTAAGAAAATAATTATAGACGAAAACTGTGGATGCATTTGTATCGTTTTATTTCATATCTGTACAAGGTTCCCCATAAAGACAAGCGGTGACTTTGCCGATAAATCGCTATCTGTCAGATGAAAGTGCACATCCCAACAGTGGGGTGGAAAAAGCATTTGATGGGATTTGGAAATCATTATTTTTTATACTTTTCCGAGATTGCGGCGGTCCTAAAATCATCGTTTACTTACTTATTATGTAAGAGTGTTTTAGTATAATCTGCTGCTCTATTTTGTCTAATACTTTTCTAAAAGTAGTATACTGTTCAAGACAAGTGGTATAAGGAGCAAAGCTTCCCTAAGAATTTGTTCATCATACCTACATAAATGCTGAAGCGTGTGGACGATATGAAGTACACATCTTTGGGTTTCCATTTTCCATGTCCCCGTTCTGTTGTGATTCATATGATTTTTCCTTTAAAATGGCTACACTACAGTATTAAAATCTATTTCAAGTTTTTGTTGATTTTAGTCAGTTGCAAACTAGCATCTGGGGCATCCAAACGAGTATTGAATTACTCTCAATATGCCTCGGGAAGGTCTGAGATTTGGTATTGCAATTTGATTTCCCAGCAGGAAACATGTATAATTGAATGGCGAAGGGACAAGAAACTCTGCATACCTATGCATTGGAATCTTTCGTGGCCAGCATTTTAAGTACAATATGCTTGCTGAGATGAAAATCTCAGAACTCAATTCAGACTAATCTGTAACTGACTGGAAATTTAACATAACTTGAAATGAGTTGTAGGTTCATTCAACTGGCAGGATTTTACCTGATCTACAAAGAGAAACTATCGAAGAACAACACAAAAGAGGGTCAAAGACTGCCAATTAGATGAATTAAATTTTTCTTAGTTTTTTTTTTTTTGTGGAAAGAAGCAGTCGGAATTGATTACACACGAAAGGAATTAGGGGTTGAAAGTAAACAATGTTATTATACTTTTTCTTATTGTTAAATTGCCGCCTTTTTAGGAACATGTGTATAAAATGCACACATACAGACTGAAAGCAGATGGCAAAGAATTGAAACAGTCCCTCCTTAGATTATCTTTTTGCGAAAACTTCTTAGAACAAGTTTGGCAATCTTCATGATGTCTCCTTGTATCTTTTCTAATGTATAATTCTCCCCTTACTCTTGTTTTTCTTTTTTACTTAATAGTATCGCATCAAAGGCAATTTTACTGCCTATTTTTCTATAATTGTCTTCTAATGTTCAATCAATATCCACATCCGATACTTTGCATTGAAAATATTTTCGACTCCAACGTGTCTAACGACAAATTTCAGCCATTTCCTTCTTCTAAACTACAGAATGGTAAGGTTATCAGAAACTTATCATCAAAATAGAAATAATTTTTGAATATATCCCTCTGACACATACAGTTGACCGCGCGTATCTTATCAACGCCCAACAATCAATATTTTGTACGTATGTACTTTGAATATCAATTTCGTCCCCCAATCTCTCGTTTCACCAAAAAAACTAGCTTTTATATTACAAGTGCCACCTGTACTGACTACATTGTATTGTTTACGATAACCTTACATCATAAATGAATAAGTAACATAAGTATTTTTGTTTTTTTATCGGAAAATAGGTTTCTTTTTTTTTTATCATCGGATATATGACTTGTCGGAATTATGAAAACCAGCCTGTAAAATCCAAAAATAAATTTTAGTTTCCTTTGAACAGGCATAAATTCGCAATCAATCATCTGTCGACATAAAATAGCTGTTTATTTTCATTGAACTAATTAATCGACAAATTTTATTGGCAACTATTCGAAAAACATGCATTCATTTACCTTAATGATGAATTAGTTTTTGTAGATTTTGCTGATAAATATGCTTAGAGAGAAGACAATTTGTAATTATTTAAGAAGGATGTGAATTCAAAGTGAGCTGGGACCTTTCTGCTAGTTCGTAAAACTACTTCTGCGTTTAATACGATCGAACATATTCTCTTATCACCTTACTTATGAGTATACTTTGTTTTTTTGTTCTGTACAAAACATTAACATCTAAACCAGGCATGTCAAAGATACGGCTCGCGGGCCATAACTGTCCCGCAACACTATAACTTGTGGCCCGTGACATCGATTCAATAATGCTCTAATTTCATGAGCAATTTCTATTTCATACTATTTTTTGCTCGTGCAAAATGTTCATTGTGGCACGGGCTGTGTGGAACGTAGCTCCGCCGTCCTGTTGAAACCGTGTGTCTTCGTTGTCCTTATCCTCCAATTGGGGCAAAAAAAAAAAATAGTTACCATCGACCGAGAGAGCTAGCAGTTGACGGTGATGGCCTGGCCAAATTCGTTCTCAAGGAAGTATGGACCCATGATGATCATTTCCTGTTTAACGATATAACTCTTCATGTTGATTTGACAAGGCAGAATAAATAAAGAACAACCAATTTGACAGATGTAGGCACTATGGTCGCAATCACCTGTAATCCTCTATTGGAAAACACATTAGTTTTGTTCAGTGACTCAACTCTAACTGCACAGTCCAGCACAGAATATTATAGGTTCTTGCGTTCAATGAGAACAAATATCGTTCAAAAGTGTTCCTTCTTTTTGTTCAACGAGTCTGTACTGCACAGTCCAGCATATGAATTTCTGTACCTACTTTTGGGGTAGAACATATTCGTGAGAAGTGTCATAACGAAAACTATGTGCAATTTAATACTTTTGACTGCTAATAAGAAGAATGCTTGGGAAACGTTTTGATTCATTGAACAGAAAGTTGTAGTTTTCTGTTCTAATCTGTTCTGACAATTTTCACTAACTTGTGCTGTTCTGTTCTGTGCTGTGCTACTTTTTCAGTCACGGAACAAAGCTACTTTTTTTTAGAGTGGCCCCCTGTCATACTTCAAATAAAAAAGTGGCACTAAAGGAGTTTGAGATTGACACACCTGATCTACACACTAGACTCCATACTATTTCCTCGTCCTTCTCTTTCAGTTCTATAAAAGTTCAAGATACTTGAAGAAATGAGTAAGACCCAAGTGAAAAGGTGGGGTTTAAGAAGGTTTCCCTAAAGTATCGTGCTATGGTTTCGAGAATCTAGAATTTAATGCACTACCTATTACTTTTTCATTGTTCTACGGCGTTCAAGAGCGATTAACTATTTATATGTCTTGTGACAAAATTTTGTGGAGGTTATTGCCCAATATTAACAAAAAGCTGACTCTTACTAAGCGAAATCGATAGTAAAAACTCTTTCGACTTAAAGAAGTACAGGTATACCTCGGTTAACGTTGCCTCGCTTAACGTTGCGTTTCTTCGCTGTAACGTCGTTTCAGCCTTGGCTTTTCTTTGCTCCGCACAACGTTGTGTTTTCCGGGGTATGCCTGTAATATGTTTTTTTTATCTTTAGCATGGCACGGCATCTGTTAGCACAAGCTCTCAGATCTGGTATTTTGTTTAGTTCTTTTAAGTAGTCGCTAACTGGTAAAACACAGACTTATCTTCAGTGTTACACATTTGACCCAATTAATCTTAGCGCGTCGTGTTATATGTATTAGGTCTTTTGCGCGAAAAGATTCAAATGGATTAGAGCTTTGAATATATGTATTTTTTGTTGTATAAATGCATTTAAATCTAGAATAGATGAGTTTCCAATGGTGTGTTGGAAATATTCACCAAGTAAAGTTCTCTTTTTTTGCCTGTTTCCTCTAATTCAGATTCTTTCACAAAGGCCAATGACTGCTTAACATATTCTTTAACAAACAAATCGTTTATATTGTTTTCTTCTTTAAAATATTATTTCCTTGTGATTTCACCAAATAAATTCTTGTGACGCGGTTCGTTGATAATCACACTTAATTAATTTAATTAGCAATCGGTCTCGAGTTTATATTTGAAATCGTTACTTCATGGTTCGTAGGATGTATACTGTAACTGTATACCTTTTCATCTTAATTTTAAATGAATCAATCGATTCAGTAAACAATATACATACTCGTATATATCTTAGTGTGTACAATGGCAAAGCACGTGACATTCTTTGTATAATTATGGTACCTGGTGGTACCAAAGTGATACTTTATTATTTTATTCACATTCATACTGAAAGTCATTTGTTTGACACTAATGTGATTCTTCTAAATTCGGTGGTTATTCATGTGTTTATAATAGGAACAATAAAATTGATAAATAGAAATGTGGTTTATTATTATTGTTACCTTCTTTTTACTTTGAGGGTCTTTTGCTAATTTGCTATTAATATTCATCGTTATATGCATGTATGTAAATATGTATAGAATTCACTTAAAATGGTTGAGGGAATTCCATATGATGTGTTATCCGATTTAGTAATCAACATTTATTTCAATATTAACAATTAGATGTATGTATGTTGAATGTATTTTGTTTTGTTTATCGTGGCCAATAAGGACTTGACAACTTTTTTTTTTAAATAAAACGCAAACCATTTGAGATATTTCAAAAACTTTAATTATCGGCTTGAAGTATAATCAAAACATTTATGAATGGAATTCGACTTCGCTCATATGGCCACCGCGGGCACGTCGATTCGTTGGACCCAATTTTCAACGACTCGGCCACACATTTCGGCCGAAACGTCCGCTATTTCGTGTTCAATGTTGGCTCTGAGCTCTTCCAACGTCGTCGGCTTGTTGGCAAAACCCAATGACTTACCGTAGCCCCACAAAAATATTTAAGCGCACAAACGAGGCGGCCAATCGACTGGCCCATTTCTTAAGATAACACGCTCACCATACTTACTCTTCAATGAATCGATTGCAACGTTTGTGGCTTGTGGCACCATCCTGTTGAAACCACATGTCCTCCAAGTCTATATCTTCCGATTCGGGCCAAAAATTATTGACGAACCCATTGAACGTAAAAATGAGCTTCGTCACTGAAGATGATTTTGCGATGAAATTCATCATCTTGGCGCATCGTCTCCAGAACCCAATCGGAGAACGTACGTCGCTTAAAATGGCCCATCGGCTTCAATTCTTGAGTCAGCTTGATCTTGTATGGGTGTAAACCAAGGTCCTTACGCAAAATACGCCATAATGTGGTCCGTGCGATGCCCAATTCTTGAAAACGCCGCCGTGTAATTGACTTACTTGGATCGTTTTCTACGGACGCCTGAACGGCAGCGATATTTTCGACACTTCAACCAACCCGCTCTCTCACTGACAAGGCAACGTCACACAACGAATATGTAGACTCAAATTTTTGCACTAAACTTGTTATTGCCTGTCTACTAGGGCGAGAACTACGACCGAAAATTGGAGTTAACGCTCTTAAAGTTGCGATCACCGACTCCGAATTTCGGTAGAAAATTCTTATAATTTGTAGACGTTGCTCGTTCGTGTACCTAACCATGATGAGTTTACTGAATAAATTGACAGTGACAGTTTGACGATTGGTGAAAGAGTGCGTTCGTAAATTAAATTCAAAGTCCCTATTGGAAAACCCTTTAGTTCTATTGCAGGCTGTTAACTTTACTTATTTGCCTAGCTGCCATGTGATAAAGGTAGAAGATTTTGTGAAAAAATAGCCCTATGAGATGTTTCAGTTCGAATGTAAGAGTGCTTATTGAAGTTGTTTAGGTGAGCAATATTTTATTTATTGCAGCGAAAGGCAAACTTTTTTAAACACTGGTTAAATTACAATAACTGGTCTTTCACTTTTAAAGACCTGATTTAAATCGTGCTACCAAAAGGTCTGGTCTATCACTCTATGCGTCATACTCAAAACTTCCTGGAAAGTAAAGTCTTTGTTTTTTTATTTGCGATAAGGGCTATCTTTTCCCCATCGTTAGACTTATAATAGAAAGTAATACTTAAAAAGTCCCAAAATATAATTCCAATTTAACAAATTTATTGCACTCACTTAAGAATTGTGTGTTTAACTTGTACACAAACTTGGGTGTTTTATTATCAGCTTTACTTTTTGTTTTTTTTTTTGTTTTTTTTTAGATAAGGGAAAAGTAGTCAACACTTCCATCTGAATAGGCGAAAAACTTGGTGGTCTTCTAACTTCGATTTTGAGTGTGGAATTGAACGACTAAATCATGGGGTCGTTGTTCCGCAGCGAGGAAATGACCTTGTGTCAGCTTTTCCTTCAGAGTGAAGCTGCCTATGCCTGTGTGTCTGAGCTCGGTGAATTGGGACTAGTTCAATTTAGAGATGTACGTTTTTATAATTGTCCATTTCTTTGTTTATAACTTTGTGCTTTGTGTTTAGTTAAATCCCGATGTGAATGCATTTCAACGCAAATTTGTTAATGAGGTTCGTCGTTGCGATGAAATGGAAAGAAAATTGCGTTATCTAGAGAAAGAGATCAAGAAAGATGGAATACCGATGCTAGACACCGGCGATAGTCCTGAAGCTCCTCAACCCAGGGAAATGATTGATCTAGAGGTTGGTTCTAAATATATCCATACATATTCTTTTGTTAGTGATTATTTGTTGTTTTAGGCGACCTTTGAGAAACTCGAGAACGAGCTGCGTGAGGTCAATCAAAACGCCGAAGCCTTAAAGCGTAATTTCCTTGAACTCACCGAGTTAAAGCATATCTTACGTAAGACTCAGGTCTTCTTCGATGAGGTAAGTCGCTCTTAAACATTAAACATAATTTAAATTACTGCCCCCAAATTGATTCCGATTCCATTATTCATTTCATTTGTTTGTTTATTTATTTTAAATATTAACCATTCTATTTATTTCTCATTGAGTCTTACGAGATCTTCATTTTTTTATTCGATTTTATTTATAAAATTATGCATATTTCATTCTAAATCTAACGTACAAAAAAGGCATGATAAATTGCTAACTTTTAGCGCATTAACAAATAACAAAAAAAAAAAAAATAACAAATGTCCCGACAACACAACTTAGTTTTATTTTTCAAATTACTTTTATTTAATTTTAAAATTTAAACCAAATATTTAAATATTTAAAAGAAAAGTAGTTGTAGTTGTTTGAATAAAAACATTTTCTTCTTCATGACTTTTTTTGCACTTTCTATTCTTATTATTTTTTTTTTTTTAAATTTTCATTCTTCTCCAACACACTAATTTCACAAAAAAAAAGCAAGTACTAACAAAAATTGTGTAAATTGTTAAAAAAAAAGAAAAAGAATAGTAATGAACAAGAAAATACAAAATGTATGTGCATTTTTTCCATCAAATTTACCTTTAGGTTTGTATTCCAAATTATTAATAAAAAAATAGCATATGGCATTTAAATAAGTATTTGCACACCATATTTTAAGCCACCGAAATAATCCTTTTATTCTTTAAAGTTAAGTTTTGAAGTCAGCATAAAGAAAAGTATACATGTTACTTATAAAGCACATAAAATAATTTAACATCACGTAATTTCTATCAATTCGTAAATTTGTTTGTACTTTTTGTTTGCAAAAGTCTGTGTTGAAGTCGCAGAATTTGTATAAAATAATTATTAAAATTGTATTACTGAGGA
Source organism: Chalcosyrphus nemorum (assembly GCA_949716465.1). Lineage (NCBI taxonomy): Eukaryota > Metazoa > Arthropoda > Insecta > Diptera > Syrphidae > Chalcosyrphus > Chalcosyrphus nemorum. The sequence goes on along the minus strand of OX454333.1, from coordinate 13,543,564 downwards.
TGTTTAAAACTGCGACCCTTCCGTCTTTAGGCTTTGGTTAGACTAGGCACAAGGTACTGTATAAAACACAGTCCAATACAATGTGTGGTAAATTAACAGGAAAGAATTAAGTGTTCACTTTTTCTATTTGATTTTCACAACGAAGGTAGAGCGGAGAAACTTATTTTTAAATCCTTTTGAATCAATTTGTTCTGTCCGCAAGTTAGGAGGAGCAAGCATATCATTGCTGGAGTGACTGGGTTGAATCTTTTATCGGAAAAATATAGGTTTATATCTGTAATCTGTACAAAGTGAACAAAAGCAGAGTAGGATTAGATCTACAATTTCTAAAATCTATCAAAGACTGCAAACTATTCCTTCTTTCCCGATCACATGTTCGTAGTGCATGTGCGCATTAATCAGCAATTGGTCAGTGAAGGATGGTATTCTATCACCCATGCTGTGGTCCATTGTGGTGGACAATCTTCTAAATTACCTCAACAATAGCGGATTTCCAACACAAGACTACGCTGACGACGTAGTCATCATTAAAAAGATGCATTCCGCATTAAAGATCAAATGTAACGTGCCCTTAACAAAGTTAGCAACTGGTGTCAATCAGACGGGCTTACGGTCAATCCAACCAAGACCGTCATCATACCCTTCATCAAAAGAAGAAATATAAACCTCCAAACCTTAACACTAAACAGGGTTCAAATCAATTTATCAAAAGAAGTTCTTGAGGTAATTATTGTCCATAAGCTGAACTGGAAGCCGCACATAGTCAGTACCACTGAGAAGGTGACTAAAGCCTATTGGGCCTGCTCTAGGCTTTTCGGCAGAACATAGGGTTTAAAACCAAAAATGATCCACTGGACTTACCTCACAATCGTCACTCCAATAATCACCTACGCATCGCTAGTATGGTGGGAAAAGGCCAACCAAACGGTCACGCAGTCTGCGCGCAGTTCTCTTAGACCTCCCACCCCTCCACATAACTATTATGAAGACTGCAGTTCCTAGTGCATTAAAGCTTGCACTACTATGCACTAATTCCTCCCCAAACTTAGATGAACACATGAATATCCTCCAGCAGTGTACCTCTCGAACTTCATGCCCAAGAGAATCAATCTCCAGTTTCTGGGTCAATCAGCTTTTTCCCCAAACATCCTCATCACTAGATGGTATACTGACGAATCTAAGATGTCAAGTGGGTCTGAAGCTGGAATCTCTGTTCCTGTAGGACAAACAACCACCATCTTTCAGGCAGAGGTCCATGCTATCGAGCTCTATGCCAGACAATGCATTAAAAGAAACCTCCGAAGATCTCATATCAACATACTCTCAGATAGCCAAGCAGCTCTCAAGGCTCTCAGCTCCTATCCCATCTCGCAACTCGCTGCACATAATAATGTCACACTAACTTGGGTCCCTGGCATCCCTGGCAACGAAACCGCCGATGAGCTTGCCAGACAAGGTGCTCAGGGTCCTTTCATTGGTCCTGAACCTTTTTGTGGCCTACAAACTAATCAAATCAGAATAGAGCTCAGCAGATTGGAAGGACAAGAATCGCTCTCCCACTGGAACTCTCAAAATGGCTTAAAACATGCCAAGTAATTCATCAACTTCTCAAAAAACAGAACAAAGTCAAGAAAATCACTGATTTCCTAACCGGTTACTGCTCTCTCAATTATCATCTCAAGTTAAAAGGGCCGTGTTCAATCGGACACGTGTCGGCTATGTCTTGAAGACACTGAAACAGCCCACCACATATTGTGTGAATGTCCTGCCATAACTCGGCTGAGACCTGAGTACTTTAGCAAAGGCTTCACATCTCCCTCTAATGTCTCCTCTGCTTCAGTTTTAAAATAATCAATTGCTTGAAGCTTTTCTGGTCTAGCCTTAGCGAAAGTTGTTAAAATATATATTAATATACCCATTAGTAGTTATTTAACTTTATTTTATTAAATTTCTTAAATTTACGAATTGAATATAATTTTATTGCATATAAAGGGTTTTCCAATACGGACTTGACAACTTTAAATTTATTTTGTGAACGCACTCTTTCACTAATCATCGAACTGTCACTGTCAATTTATTCAGTAAGCTCAACATTTTCATCATGGTAAAGTACACGGTCGAGCAACGTCTACGAATTGTAACAATTTTCTACCGAAATTCAGAGTCGGTGATCGCAACTTTAAGAGCGTTTACTCCAATTTTCGGTCGTAGTTTTCACCCTAGTGGACAGGCAATGACAGTCGTCCGTAGAAAACGATCCAAATCAGTCAATTCCACGGCGTTCTCAAGAATTAGGCATCACTCAGCCCACATTATGGTGTATTTTGCGTAAGGATCTTGGTTTACACCCATACAAGATCAAGCTGACTCAAGAATTGAAGCCGATGGACCGTTTAAAGCGACGTAGGTTCTCCGATTGGGTTCTGGAGAAGATGCGCCAAGATGATGAATTACATCGCAAAATCATCTTCAGTGACGAAGCTCATTTTTACGTTCAATGGGTTTGTCAATAAGCAAAATATGCATTATTGAGCGGTTGAAAATCCACATGTGCTTCATGATCATGAATCACCACTTCATCCACTTAAAATAACTGTTTGGTGCGGTTTGCATGCCGGCGTTACTGTGAATGGCCACCGTTTTCGCGCCATGATTACAGATTATTTTTGGCCCGAATTGGTTTCATGTTAAATGGTGCCACAAGCCACACACACGTTATCTCAAGAAATGGTCCTCGTTCGTGCGATTCAACGCCGCTTGATTATTTTCTGTGGGACTACGTTGAGTCATTGGTTTATGCCAACAAGCTGACGACGGCGGTGGAAGGCCGTATCGGCCGAAATGTGTGGCCGAGTCGTTGAAAATTCGGTCCAACGAATCGACCGCTGCAAACGTGCTCGCGGTGGCCATATGAACGAAGTCGAGTTCCATTCACAAATGTTTTGATTGTACTTCAAGCCGATAATAAAGTTTTTGAAATATCTCAAATGGTTTGCGTTTTATTTAAAAAAAAAAGTTGTCAAGTCCTTATTGGAAAAACCCTTTTTTATATAAGTTATTCACACATCACCTAGGTCGACAATACATTGTTTTATATTTACTTTTTGCCTCTTCCATAAATGTTTAAATATTATAATTTATACTCAGTGTTCTTTGTATCGTGCTATGCTTTATGAATAAAACGTATTCTGCTTTATTTAACACTTATGATCCTTTGAAAATGGCATTGCTTTGCAGACCACATTTCAGCTACAAAAAAAAAACCAAAGCAGTTTTAAATTTTAAGTTTTCTTAGTTTTTAAGTGATCAAGTTGAATACTACCCCTCCATATAGTTTTATATGTAAGTAGAAAACAAGTGTGTGGTTTTTCTTTAATTGTTTGATGCCTTTTTTTTTATTATACTGTATTGTTGTCCTGTAGTTGTTGTTTATATGTGTTTTTTTTACCCCTTTATATTTGTTTGTTGATTGAAGGTGGGTATTGGGTTACAATATAGACAAAAGCAAGCAAGTGATAAAATTGAAAGGGGATATACAAATGTGTAGCATTTTTTCCAGAAACATACAACAACAAAAAAGAGTACACATGTATGAGGAAGAAGGTCTATAATAAATACCCACCTTTAGAGTATTTCAAATCCCAGTTTATTTATTTTTTTTAGTTTTTCGCTATTTTTTTTATGTTTTTCCCATTTTCGGTTTATCGTTTCCGTTGCGTTGCGTTCCATTTGCGTTTGCGTTTCGTTTGTTTTTCTTTTCGTTTCGGTTGTGTTGCCAGGCAGTGCCATCAGTATCCTTCACTAAATCACGCTATCAACAGATGGCCGACAACCAAAATGAGGATGAGCAGGCTCAGCTCTTAGGTGAAGAAGGAGTGCGTGCCAGTCAACCGGGACAGAATCTTAAACTTGGGTAAATATTAGCTCTCTCTACCTCTCTCTCTCTCTCTCTTCCATTTTCACAATGAAACAAAATTTTCTTCAAGAGAAAACAAATTTTGCTAGAAATATCAATTTTTACTGGAGGAGAAGTAAATTTATTTATTTATTTTTGTTTTCTAAATTTTTCTCGTTATATTTATTTGTTTAGTCATTGTTAAATGTGTTCAATGTTTACTGCTTTCAATTTATTTTTTCTTTGTTTTTTTATTTATTTATAAAATTAAATATTTTATTATTATTATTATTATTATTAGAAAAAGTTAAGTAAGCATTTGGATAGAATATCGTTTCCTTCTGCTGAGGCGCCGACGACCGTACTCTACGGTCCAATTCGATCTCGATTAAGGCAAGCTTTTTGCTGGCTGTTTACATGTTTTTTTTTTATTTTAAAATCTAAAACGAATTGTGAAAGTTTTTTCGCAATAAGTTTTAAAAATGCACATATTTTTTGTTCTTTTTTTTTGTTGATCTGTGAACAATATTGCATGGTGTTTGGGTGCATTATACAAAATAAAAAACAAATCATCTAGGATTTGATGGGTTTTAACTGGAATTCATAAAAAAAAAGTTGGTGTTTTGGATCATTTTCTTTTTTTCATATTTTCTCATTCCTTGCTCTTGCTCATCACTTTAATTCCGAAGCACGCTAACTTAATTTTTATCTTTCACCTCGTGAAGTAGTAATGCGCATGAGTGACAGAGTGATTTTTTTTAGAAACAAAAATTTTGGGTACATAACGAGCTAAGTTTATAGTTATACAAACCGATAACAATAGATAAGTAGATTTTGTTTGTTTTTTTTTAAAACATTCTTGTTTTTCTTTGTTTGAACTTTTTTTTTATTTGTTCTCATCTAAATCATTCATGAAATTTAAAAGAAAATAAAGTTTGTGCAGATACTTAATCTACGTGTACCTTATACTATAATTGTGTCTCTACTAATGACTCATAAAAATTAAAAATATACAAAACAAGAAAAAAAAACGAAACAAAACAAAAAAAAATCGAATGAAACAATATGAATCATACTATTATAGCAAGAGGGTGGTCTAAATACCACAACCGAATCGATGACTCGTGCTCTTATTACGGATGAATCTCGAACTGGACATTCTATGGGTCCCGTTCAACTTGGGTAGGTATTTTCCTTTTGTTTTAATTTAAATTTTCATTTTTCCTATTTTTTTGTTTTCTATTTAATTTAATTTATATCCTAGAAGTGTACAAAAAAAAAAAAAAAAAAATAGTTGAGGTATGAGGGAAATTTTCGTTAGAACTAGATGTTTCGTTGAAATTTTTGATGCTTGGACTTAAAACAAGTTAATAATGAATTTTAAGAAAAATATTAAAAAATCAGTTGTTCACTTGCCTTAAGTGCGTTTAGGGCTTAAATAAACTTCTCTTCTGTAAATATTTCTTATTTCTTAGTATTTCATATAGTGCTTTTGCTTTAATATATAAAGAGTTTTCCAATAAGGACTTGACAATTTTTTTTTAATTTTTTCTTAAATCTATATTTCAATAACTTTATTATTGACTTAAAGTACAATCGAAACATTTATGAATGGACCCAATGGACCCGCTATTTCTCGTTCAATGTTGGCTCTGAACTCTTCCAACGTAGTCGGCTTGTTGGCACAAACCAATGACTTAACAGAAAATAGTCAAGCGGCGTTAAATCGCTCGAACGAGGCGGCCAATCGACTGACCCATTTTTTGAGATAACACGCTCCCCATACTTACTCTTCAATAAATCGATTGTAACGTGTGCTTGTGGCACCATTCTGTTGAAACCACATGTCGTCCACCTCCATATCTTCCAATTCGGACCAAAAATAATCAGTAATCATGGCGTAGACGAAAAAATATGGCCCAATAACGCCACCGGCATGCAAACCGCACCAAATCATTATTTTTAGTGGATGAAGTGGTGATTCATGAAGCACATGTGGATTTTCACCCGACCAATAACGCATATTTTGATTATTGACGAACCCATTGAGCCAAAAAAGAGCTTCGTCACTGAAGATGATTTTACATAGAAATTCATCATCTTGGCGCATCTTCTCCAGAACTCAAGCGGAGAACGAACGTCGTCACTTCAAATGGTCTATCGGCTTTAATTCTTGAGTCAGCTTGATCTTGTATGGGTCCAAGATCCTTACGCAAAATGCGCCATAATATGGTCTGAGCGATGCCCAACTCTTGAGAACGCCGCGCCGTGGAATTGACTGATTTGGATCGTTTTCTACGGACGCCTGAACGGCAGCGATATTTTCGACACTTCAACCAACCCGCTCTCTCACTGACACGGCAAGTTACATTTAACTTGTTATTGCCTGTCTAATAGGGCGAGAATTACGACCAAAAGTTGCGATCACCGACTCCGAATTTCGGTAGAAAATTTTTATAATTTGTAGACGTTGCTCGTTCGTGTACTTTACTTCGATGAAAATGTCGAGTTCACTGAATAAATTGACAGTGACAGTTTGACGATTTGTGAAAGAGTGCGTTCACAAATTAGATTCATAGTTGTCAAGTCCCTATTGAAATTTTCTTATGAAATTTTCCTTAATTTGATTTGCCACATGATCTGAAACTACCGGCCAAATCACCAGTCCGGAGTGGAATAAACTGTTCACTGAATTGTTTTCGCAATAAAGTCATGGTGTCACGGGCTATGTGGTAAGTAGCGCTATATTGTTGGTCCTGGAGACCACGGGCTTCAATTTGAGGCAGTAAATAGTTCATTATCGTGGCACCGATGATTATGTGACCCGCATAAACAACACCGAATCGTTGTTTTGTAATGGCAGTGCTTAAATCCCTGTGAATTGCTCTTCAGTCCAAAGCCAGCAATGTGCCTCATCGGTGAACAAAGTTCTAGTCAAAAACAGTCGTTTTTCTTTCATCTTTTCAAGAGATTTTCGTAATATAGGTAACTAAATTGCAGACGCTGTGCCGGACTAAGTATGTAAATTTCAAACAATACTGAACAAAAAACACTTTATAATGGACAAGTTCCGAACCTTCTAGGCCTACTTTTACATATTGAACGGCAAACGAGTTTTTGACAGTTTGTGCATTGACTTAAAAGGTAGGGAGAACTCTCTAACCTTCGAATTGAGTCCACTACCTCAAAAGAAACACCTGTCAAAACTGAAACCCTCGACCAATCAGAAACATTTGACTACTTAGTACCTGGAATGCGGAACGTGGCCAATTTTAACCCCAAGCAAGTGTCATCTGTCAAAAAATCCATAGACAAAAAAGTATTTCTGAATGAATTATTCCTTATGTAAAAACACATACTATGACTATAAGTCACCTGATCTGTCGCACAGCAATATTGTTAGTCACATTATCAGTAATAACTTTTGCCAGCTGAGGGGAATGAATTTAAATTACTAAAGTGGTAACAATATCTCTAAAAAAATTAAATAATTTCGTATGATTACTATTCAATTAATTGCTCATTAAAGTGGGTTCGATTGCCTACCAACACTCCTATGGTTTTTGTGTTAAAAAAAAAAAACAGCAGGGAAGCATCTCGTATTCCTATTATTTAATTTATTTTATTTTATGTCACGTTTCTTACTGTTTAGGCACAGCAAAAAGTATGATATTCTCCTGCTGTATTTAATCGCTTAATATTAAATTCTAAAAGATTTAAATCAAACAACCAAGCATCACAAATTTCAGTCGTGTTCAAATAGATTAAGCTAGTGAGACAAATTGGTATTCTGTGTAGAAACTGTAATAAAAAAACAAAGCAACAAACAAAATATGTATGTTTATACTCGAAAAGGATAATTTTTTGAAACAAACTTTCTATCTCTAATTGTTTTTTGTTTAATAGTTTTCTGGAAAAGTCACATGAGCGTGGTGAAGAATATCTGCCATGGTTGGTAAAAATTAATAAAAAATAAAACGACAAAAAGAAAATTACAGCAAAAAATTTAACATTTTGCTAATGTTTATCAGCCTTCATCAAATTGTTTACATTCTAGTGCTTTTCCTCGTTTCATTTCTGTAATTGTCTTCCAAATAATTCATGCACTGTTCCATTGATTTTTTGTTTTTAATTTTTTTTATAAATGAAACCCATTTTCATAAAAATAAATAAATTTATGTATTGGATGTCGCCCAAATTGTTGGGAATATAAAATATTATATACATATGTATGTCTGTTATCAATTGTCTATGCTTCAAGGATTTTATTATTTTGCTTTTCTTTAATTGAAATGTTATATTTTTTATAAACCGTAGATACCTGTAGTTGATATGTTCTGTTGTGCAAGTAGTAGTATAGAATGAATCCTCGTTTTTCCCCTGTTTTTTTATTTTTTGAATTACGTTTTTATGTTACTTGCTATGATAAATGAATATGTGCATTTTTAAAATATATACATATATATTTGTATATACATAATATTGAAAATAAACACGACTGTTTTAATAAAAACATAATAATGTAAATGGAGGGAAATGTCTTACTCGCTTACTCGTCTTGAGTTATAAACTATATACAGGGTGGTACGTACAAGAGTTTATATTTTCATAACTAAAAAAAAAACCGACATACATACATACATAGCTGAAAATTAAAGGCCCAAGAGTAAAGCTAAATAATAGATAGAAGGGTAGTTACATACGACTACTTGGGAATACAAAGGATTTGTATTGTGCGACCATAATAGCTTTTGGCGGTCACTTTTTCTGCGAATCACTTCGCTCTTTTGTACATAAATTTGACAGTCAGCGGGGGAAAATTCTCAAATTATTTCATAACATACAAAATGAATCAGTCTTCAATTATATTATTAATTTTCCCAAAACACTTAAAATAAGTTTGGAAAAACATAAAATATGGCCAATTCACAATGCTACGTAAAAACGAGACTAGAGCGAGTCGAGGAATCGGGTGTTTTCCTAAATGCAGTACTGCCTGCATTGTGAATCAGCAAACATTCCTAAATGCAAACCAAAATTTACGACAGAACGCATGACGTTCCAAAATGCAATGTGACAGATTATACTGCGCGAACAAAAGCAAGCAGCATACCGTGCACTAGCACGGTGGTAAAGACATTTTGTTGTGAATATTACTTTTTTATTGAAAGTAAAAAATGAAGAGAAGTGAGTTTTTCCAAAAATAATTAATTTCGTTCGTACTTCTGCAACGCGTTTAAGCTCTCTCCAACTCATTCCTAAAGAGCTCGATTCTTCCTCGTTCTGGGCCACGTTTGCCTAGGGCGTCCCGCTGTTCTGCCTAATTGGATGAGTGGATTTCACTGCATGGCGTATTTCGCAATGGAATAGTATTCGCGCCGTAGGGTGTGTTCAATTTACTGCCACTTTCTCCTTCGTGTGGCAATGTTGATAGGTTCCTGGCCCGTTCTCATATAAAGCCAGAAAATCCCTAAAGCCCCACTTTGTTTGCCTCAGCTTCTAGATTCTGTACCATAAGATGGAGGTCCATTATCCGATGTGAAAGTAGACAAACATCGTCAGCGTAGTCTAGGGGTTTAACGTAAGATGTCATAGTCCAGCTTATTCCATGGTTTCCTTCCGTCAATGCTGCACGGGGAACATCACTGATAACCACTAAAAATAACAGCGGTGACAGTATGCATCCTTGATGTACTCCGCTTTGGACTTCAAGTTCTTCTGAACTTGTCAAATCTGGTGACCTGGTTGGCGATCGCTAAGAGCCATTACTTTTAGTTTCTTTTTAATTTTTCATTACGAAGAAAGTTACAATTTAATTTATTCAGCGGGTAGCTTTGTCGCAATCGAATATATGTAACTCAATAGACTTGATTATAAATATGGAAGAGTGTGCGTATGACTTTTTGTTGCACAATCTTAGCAATAGGGTTCACTACACTAATCTGTGACTGCTACAATCCCCGATAAAATTGAGTGTCAATTCTGATGAAGGTCCCAATTTTGTAAGCGAGTAACACAGTTCCTTCAAAGTATGTATGTATTCTTGTCTCCAGTGAATATCGAAAATTGAACTAATCGTTTCATGTACAAAAAACACATCCTATTTTATAGAATTAGTATAATTTAATTTAACTCCTTCCTTATTCTCACTATGCACGCATACAGCTTTGTCGCCGGAGTGATCCTTCGCGAGCGTTTGCCAGCATTCGAAAGGATGCTATGGCGTGCATGTCGTGGTAATGTTTTTCTACGACAGGCTATGATTGAATCTCCCTTGGAAGATCCAGCTAATGTAAGTTATCAGCATCTACCAATTCCTGAACAAATTAAAACTTTTTTTTTTCTTTTTCTAGGGTGATCAAGTGTACAAGTCAGTGTTCATCATCTTCTTTCAAGGTGATCAACTGAAAACTCGTGTTAAGAAGATTTGCGAAGGTTTTCGCGCTACTTTGTACCCTTGCCCTGAGGCGCCTGCTGATCGTCGTGAAATGGCCATGGGTGTCATGACACGCATCGAGGATCTCAACACTGTCTTGGGACAAACCCAAGATCATCGTCACAGGGTTTTGGTGGCCGCTGCTAAGAATCTGAAGAACTGGTTTGTCAAAGTTCGCAAGATAAAGGCGATCTATCATACGTTAAATTTGTTTAACTTGGACGTTACTCAGAAGTGTCTGATTGCTGAATGCTGGGTGCCAGTGTTGGATATAGAGACGATCCAACTGGCTCTTCGTCGTGGTACGGAGCGATCGGGGTCATCTGTTCCGCCGATTCTCAATAGAATGCAAACGTTTGAGAATCCGCCAACTTACAATCGTACAAATAAATTCACCAAGGCCTTTCAGGCGCTAATTGATGCATACGGTGTGGCTACTTACCGTGAAATGAACCCGGCTCCATACACGATCATTACCTTCCCCTTCCTGTTCGCTGTGATGTTTGGCGATTTGGGACATGGAGCAATTATGGCACTATTTGGACTGTGGATGATACGCAAGGAGAAGGGGTTGGCTGCTCGCAAAACTGACAATGAAATATGGAATATATTCTTTGGTGGTCGCTACATTATCTTTTTGATGGGAGCATTCTCAATGTATACAGGGTTGATTTACAATGATATCTTCTCGAAATCGTTGAATATATTCGGATCACATTGGAAGGTTCACTACAATACTTCCACAGTGCTAACGAACAAGAATTTACAATTAAATCCAGGTACTTCTGACTATGAAGGGTACCCTTATCCATTTGGAATGGATCCTGTATGGCAGATTGCTAGCGCGAATAAAATCATATTCCAGAATGCTTACAAGATGAAGATTTCCATTATATTTGGTGTAATCCATATGATCTTTGGTGTTATCATGAGCTGGCATAATCATCGTTACTTCAAGAATCGTATCTCGATTATTTTCGAATTCATTCCACAGTTGATATTCTTGATCTTTCTGTTCTTCTACATGGTTTTGTTGATGTTCATCAAATGGAATCGTTATGCCGCCGATAGAGATGGTATGTTTTATATCTTTTTGCTTTTGAATTTTACAAAATAATTTTAACTATTTTTAGCTCCATATTCGGCCACTTGTGCCCCATCGATTCTGATCACCTTCATCAATATGGTACTTTTCAAGGCACCAAACAAACCACCAAAAGAATGTCTCACTCCGTACATGTACGCCGGACAGTCGTTTTTCGAAACACTCTTTGTTATCATTGCTTTGGCCTGTGTCCCCGTAATGTTCCTTGGTAAGCCGCTACACATCATGAAGCAGAGGAAGAATGCCAATGTAAGTACTTCTTTGAGTAGTTGATCAATCCGTCTCATTTGTAGTCGCCTGCTTTGAATTCTTTTGAAAGTGAGTACACGAGTATTGTCTTTCAAATGGATTCCAGAACACGCTTTTCATTGAATTCCATTTATTGCCAATTATTAGTTCTCAAATTGTATGTGTGTGGAGTGTGTTTAGACGTACTTCTAATTATTTTCTTACTCTATTTGTACACCACAAACATTCCCAATTCCAAAACACTAGGAAGAGGTTAGTTGTTTGTTAACCAAGTTTACACTATATATTGCTGTTGTAGTGTTTGTGTTTCACATTTGCATGACAAGAGGGTTAATATGATACCTATTTGCAGATTCAACCAATCAATCCAGTTGGAAATGGTGATGCTGAAGCTGGAATGAATGCCGACGGTATGACCCACACTGACGGAGGTGCTGGCGGCCATGGTGGACACCATGAGGAAGAGGAAATGTCCGAAATTCTAATTCATCAAGGAATTCACACTATTGAATACGTTCTTGGATCTGTCTCGCACACAGCATCGTATCTCCGTTTGTGGGCTCTGTCATTGGCTCATGCTCGTAAGTTTGACTTCACTGTCTAAATCTAACTGTTGAGTTTAATATTGTCTCTAAAATCTAGAACTCGCTGAAGTTTTATGGAACATGGTTTTGTCTATTGGATTGCGTCAAGAAGGTTGGCTAGGCGGAATTATGCTATGGATTGTATTCACATTTTGGGCGATTCTCACTGTTGGTATTTTGGTTTTGATGGAGGGCTTGTCGGCCTTTTTGCACACTCTACGTTTGCATTGGTAAGTTCAAAAGCGTCTTCTATTTTATCTACTTGCTAAGTGCGTACTTCTCTTCTCTTTTAGGGTTGAATTCCAGAGTAAATTCTATACCGGTCAAGGTTACGCTTTTCAACCTTTTGCATTCGAGGCTATTTTAGAAACTGGTGCTGCTGGAGCATCAGAAGAGTAAAACAACTGTATCATTCGCGATCAGTCAAAGGAATTTTAAAAGAATTTATTAATTATATTGAAATAAAGAAGATAGCAAATAACAAAGAAGCTTTTGAGATTATATTAAAAAAAAAAAAAAGTACATTCAAATGATATCATAAATATTTAATTCGCATTACTATACAATTATACGCATACGTACATTATTCACTTCTCTCAGCGTAGAAAAAAAAAGTCTTACTAAACATATTCAAATGTATTCCATTATCAAAAAACTATAGTTCTGCTTGTGAGTTAATTGTTAAAAGAAATTATAACCTCTGCACTTAACAAGGTCAATGTGCAATTTTATTGTGACGTACATATTGAAATATATTGGAAAAATTAACTGTTACAATGTTAGTTGCATAAATAAAGTTGTACCCTTATAAAGTTGTTTTTCTTAAAAGTCTTCGTGGAGATGGAAGGATTGAAAAAGCCTTTGATAGACAACTGGGAGATCTGATATGGGTGTAGCAGTTTCAGAAACCTACGTGCGTATAATCAAGGACATTATGTATATAAAAAAAAGACAAGAGGATGATGCTGTCGATGTACAGAAATATAGCAAAGGAGAGGCCCCAAAGTGCATCAGTTATTCTTTGCTAAATAATAGCTATCATAACGTCCCTGCAACGATCACTTGACGTATAAGCTGATGTTTCGGATTAAGAACGAATGCATAAATCATACAAATATCCCCAGTCGATGGGTCCTGGACGATTTCTAGCTAAGACTCGCTCAATCTACTACTTGACACTCACTTTCCAGGTAGCTCCCTAACAGTTGACGGTAGGATCTTAAACAGATCATATCAAACTTCAACCATCTCATCAAAAATAATCACTCATAGCGAGCTAAATTGGGCTTCAAACCATACAAATCAGCGTGACCAGTTGGCCATAGATAAACTAACATAGATGGTCGTCTTCGGCCGATTTGACCGTTGGTTCTCCCAAGAGCAAAAGTACCACGGATTTTGAATGTATTCTGACGTTTCCGTCAAAATCAAATCGGAGCTCACGCACACATTCTTAAACCGCGGGACATTTCATGGGCGCAGCCATTTTCCTGTACATTTTGTTGTTGTTAATTGAATGACAGTCTGCTGAAAATGTGGTGTGCAAAAGGAAAAAAGAGACACCACGATTGTTTTTATAGTTACGTCTTGTTCGCACGTTCGGTCACATGTATTCACAGATAGGAAAATTCAAATCGGCGTGCTTTACAAAATTTTCGGCAGAGTAGGGAGAAGCAACTGTCTGCGGCACAACATGCATATTGAAAAGGTAAATCAGTGGAGACGGCATTACACTTACTACTAAGTAATATCGAATACTCCATGGTTCATAAGGACTACACGATGGTTGCCTTCCCTAATATAGCAGGCTAGAAGATCTGTTAGTAGAGGTACTCCGCAAGGAGGTCTTCTATCCCCCCTTCTTTGGAATCTGGTGGTTAACAAACTATTGATAATCCTGGAGGGCTCGGATGCAGGGCGATAGTCTATGCAGATGACATTGCTGTGGCCGTATTACGTAAGCACCTAAATACTATTAGAGACCTTCTTCAATACTCTTTAAACAAGCTAACAAGCAATCATTGTGGCGCTAGAAAAAGCATATATGGCCACGCATCTATTCTGAACAATTACAGAACCTCCCTAGAAAATACTACACCATACCTTAACTTTGACAAGAAATTTTTCATCACCATTCCCTCCAGATCAGTCTGGCGATACTCTTCTATACTGACGGTTCAAAGACTAAGGATGGCGAAAATTATGGCAATCAAAGAAGTCTTATCGTGGCTCAAGAAAAACGTGATATCCGCTAAAGATATCCATATCTTTTCAGATAGCCAAGCTGCCATCAAATCCCTGAACTCTATCTCTATATTTTCTCTTGTACCCCTCGACTGCCGATCGTCTCTTACGGAGATGGCTCAGCAGTTCAATATTCACCAGTGTTGGGTGCCGGGGCATAGAAATATTCCACGGAACTGTAAGCGCGATAAACTCGCCAGAATAGGAATAACCTTACCCATGCTACCAGAAAAGCGCACCATAGGTATACCAATCGCTGCATGTAAACAAAAATTCAAATTGATTTGAGAATTAGTATTCATACTCCGTGGTATCACAATGGATCTATCTCGGGTCCAAGTGTGTCGGCGCTCTAAGCTGGCAGTCACTTCCAACCAACCAACCAATACCTTAGTTGTTACAAGAAACTGATCGCTGAAATGCGATCATCACAACGACTATCATCTTACATGGAGCAAAATCTATCACCTCAGCCGATTCCACCCTAGATTGCCTGTGCTGCCTATTCTTTGATCCACATCGACCTATTCAAGACATTTGCTTGAATGGAAAACTGCGAAAAGTTTAAATATCTTGGATCTATGATGAAAAGCAAAACAACTTGTGACGATGATGTCAATCGTCACGTGGCGGGAAAACTCTACCAACCGAAAAGTACCTTCTAAGCTAAAGAAGGCTCTTCACCGCAGTTGTAGGGGATAAAGCATTCGATAGGGTCAACCCTTCCATCTCTTTTGTGTATCGAGTGTGGATGTTTTACTGAAATTCCCTTAATGTAATGTAGTCAGCAAGGCTGTAAAGGTATGCAATCACTGCGGAATGCATTTACATGAAGTCATGCTAAGAATTCACGTAGATTTGGTTTAATTCAATGACTTCAATAAAGACCTCAGATTGATAAAAATAAATCACCATTAATTTTTAAGTCATGACTGCAGCAATCAATTTTAGCATTCAGAATGGTGAAGTCAGTTGAAGAAGTAACTACATTCACTTAGTTGAAGTCACTTGAAGTCGTTTAAGCCAGTGATTGCAGTGTCTCCCCTGCCTTCAAAGACTTCAACTAAGTGAATGCAGTCACTGACTTCAAGGAACTGAATGCAATCAGTGAATGCTAGTGACTTCAAGTGCCTTCAAAAAATGCAGAGCATTCAAAAAGATTGCATTCTTTCTGACTTCAGCATTCTGAATGTTGAAATTGATTGCTGCAGTCATAACTTAAAAATTAATGGTCAATGAATTAAATCATTCATCATTCGGACCATTCCAAAGAATTATATTCAAAAATGATTGCATTCTTTTACATCTCTGGTAGTCAGTAATACAACGGTATATAAGAAATAGCGCACAAACCGTAGACTTTGTTATGAAGTTGATATTCCTATTGATATGTTTGTGGATGAGGTTTTTAAGAGAATCATACTGGCTAGAGGTGTTAGAGCCAAGCCCGAAATCTACCCGGGAGTGTAGTATAATGTGTTGCTCGTAATTTATATTAGATGTAAGATCCTCAAGAAATCCGTATTCAATGCGCGCGTATTCTACACTTGAAGTTAATTTTTAAAGATGCAGAATCGAAAGAACCAAGTAGCATTGTGCAAAACACTTCAATCAAATTGAGATTTTAACACAAATTGGAAGAGATGGATCTTAAGTCTTAATTTCAATAAGATACACATTAAGCTCTATTTTACTTTGCGTTGTTAGTTATACTTTATACCTACACATACCAGAATATAAATTCGCAAGGGCATAAGTAGATATGAAGCTTGGTTAGTTCACATCCTTTGGAAGGTGGTTCCTTGGGTAGAAAAAAAATATTTAGTTATTATTAAAAGTGACTTTTACTACAATATTGATACAAGTTTCACATATGTACAAATAAAATAACATGACAATCTTTTACGATTTAATCCAAGACATCGTTAACATTGACAACAATTTAATCCAAGACGTTTTGCGATTTTATAAATTGAACGAAACTATCCCTGTTTATGGAAGCATTCGAGTCAATTTCTAATATTCGATCAAGCCGTATGCAATCTTCAGGTTGTTTATTAATCGATTGATTCATTTTTTTCTGCCGCCATTCATAGTATAACTCATCGTAAGTATTAACCATTTCTATCTTTGGGACATCGTCCGGCTTATTACAGATTTCTTTCTCTTCAACGAAACCATTACCACTTTCACCTGAAGCCATACGCTGCTCAATTCTTCGTCCTTGCTCGGATACCTCGGCTTGGATCTTGAATTTTTCAGACATATTCCGGAAGGCTTTCATTTTTAAAAGAAGAGCAATTCTCGACTCAAGCAGGCTTATACGTCGTTCCATTAACAAGAAAGCCTCATTCAATTGCATTTGCCGACTATTAGAATTTTCATCCACGGTCTCTATTGTAAGTTCTAATTCTTCTTTATCGGATTCAGGTAATCTATTGGGTATCACATTATTGGTTACAGCACTGAGATATTGCGGAAGTTTTTCTTGAATGCATGCTTTTATCGCTTCCGGGAGGTCTTCTTTTTTAGCGAAGGTCTCAATTTTTTCATCAAAATGTTCTACGCACTTTTGAATCTCGTTGCGTAAAAATGTTGCTATAATATTTCGAGTTTCTTGTCTTTCTTCAGTGTAGTCACTCGAACTAGAATCAGTGGAATCCGACATGGCAATTTTTATTTCACTTTTTTATTAATTTTTATTATTTGTTTGGTGTTTTCCCTTTATCACTAAAAATTTGATTGTTTTTTGCTTATGTAAATAGTTTAAACTGGCAACAAAAAAACAGAAGATATGTTCAATTTTGATATAAGTATAAAAAAGGTTTTATGTATTTGCAAGGTCTAGTATACTTTAATCAGTAGGAAAGAACTACCGAGGCATATCCCTGTTAAATAAGATCCTATTTAACTTTTCTGCAACACACTAATCAGCACTTATCTGTGTGGCTTCCGGCCCGGCAGATCGACAATAGACCAAATCTTTACACTCAGACAAATCCTGGAAAAGACCAACGAAATTCCAGTCGAAATCCACCACCTTTTCATCGACTTTAAAGCCGCCTATGACAGCGTACATCGTCTTGAGCTCTACCAGGCGATGGCCCAATTCGGGATACCAGCAAAGCTATATGTTATCAACAAACAAAAATTTATCTGTCTTAAACATTGGGCAGAACGTCACTGTTGATAACTATAATTTCGAGGTAGTTAAGGAGTTCACATACCTCGGAACAAATATTAATCCTACAAATGACACCCTTGTGGAGATCCGACGAAGAATAACCCTAGCTAACCA
Organism: Chalcosyrphus nemorum; assembly: GCA_949716465.1. Classification (NCBI taxonomy): domain Eukaryota; kingdom Metazoa; phylum Arthropoda; class Insecta; order Diptera; family Syrphidae; genus Chalcosyrphus; species Chalcosyrphus nemorum. The sequence continues at coordinate 13,525,753 of OX454333.1, read as the reverse complement.
AAACAACTGGGTTTAAAACTCCTAACTCGACGGACCAAATTAATGCTCTATAAAACGATCATCTTACCAGTCTTGCTTATGCGAGGAGGGCGAATGGAGGAGAAGATACAACCGCGAACTCTATAATCTGTACCAGGATGTGTTTTCCAAAAAGCCAAGATACGCAGACTACATTGGCTCGGCCATATCGAGCGAATGGACAACAATGCTCCAGCCAAGAGGACATTTGAATCCCAGCCCCCAGGTTCGAGACGGAGAAGAAGACCGAACCTCCGGTACAAAGACCAAGAAGATGCCAGAAAACTCGGTCTTCACAACTGGAAGCAGCGTGCCCGGGACCGCAGAGGATGGAAGGCAACGATGTCTCAGGCAGGCCCTTTAAGTAAGTAAGTAAGTTTTCTATGGACTACTTGTGACAAATATAATATTGGACAGCTGCAGATTTCATTTGGGAAAAGGCCTAGCCTTGTAGCCTGCTCGCCTATTAGACAGTGCCCAGTGAGAGTGTTGAGAGAAATCAAATTCTTAGAATGTTTTAAATTCAGCTTTGGCGAAATTTATTTTAGCGCTACTACTTGTCCCCCCATGATTTGTACTATCGATTGCATCCTAAAACTACGAAAGTCTACGAAATTTGCCGAAAAATAGCGAATTCCTTTTCCAATACGCCAAAGTTTCGTAGTTTTTCACAGAAGAGAGCGCTCACAAGAGAATAAGAAATTTCCCCATACAGCGGCTTTAAGTCCAAGAAATTTCTTTGGGCAGAAATATGAGTTCTGTCAAATGGTTGTGTTATCGTTGGCTGTCAAGATAATTCGATGTAAATCAACCCGTTCCCGTACTTTTTTGGCGATTTGTCTTTCTCTGAGAGGATTTTACCCCCACTCTTAGAAATTTGGCAAGCTGCGAATTTTAGTGCAGAAAGTACGGGAACAGACGTACATATGAGCCGAAAATTAAAAATTTAGTTATGAATGTGACTGTTTATTCTATTCACTGTGGCGTATGTGCAATATTTATCTTCAATTAGATTCGAACCGCGCAGATTACTTGACTGAAAGTGTTTTATATAAATAGGAAAACAAATTTACAAAACTACATGACATTATTCAATTTTTATTTAATTTCTTGTAGAAGGTCCTCGGGTTTTATAAATTTTACTTTAAAAGGTTTTGGTTTGGGATTAGCGGCTGCTGGCAAAGTATTGTACACTGGAGGCCCATTAAATTGTTCCATTTCTAGTTTTTTATTCAACCGCAAAGTATATTCAGACTGTTTGTAGTGCAATAAATTCATTCTATTCTGTCGCAGTTCATAATACATGTCGTCATACGGATTATACTCTAATTTCGACACACTGGGGGTTTTTTTCTCTGAATTCCCCGCAATAGCCCGCTCAGCCTTAGCTACTGCTAAATACTTGTCAATACTTTCTTGCAATGTCTTCCTGTCGATCTTGAATTTTCCCGAAATCTTTTTCACTTTCGGCATCATTTGAAAGACAGACGATATTCTCGACTCAAGAGTACTAATTCGTTGTTCCAAAATTGAAAAGTTCTCTTTTAGATGATCATTATTCGAATCGACAAACTGTATGGTGACTTCCATGTCTCTATCGTTTGTACATGACACAGGCGTTGCAGAATTATTATTTAACGCATTACTTGTTGCAGGTAGATAAAGTGGAAGCTTTTCCTCAAGACATTGATAGATCATTCCAGAAAGTTCATCGCGTTTAATGCAATTTTCAATGTTGGAGTTTAAGACATGATTGATTTCTTGTCTCACCAAATTAGTTAGAGAGTTGGAGCTGTCATGCTCACTGGAATCATTAAAATCCATCATGGCGTCAACTATTTCACTTGTTAAGGGTATCAGAGTTCTGTTCAAGTTTGGCTCAGAGCGACTTTTTTCCATAAACAAACGCAATTTTTATTTTTATTGTTTTTTTGTTTTTTGTATTCAACTTTTATATTTATTACTTAAAATTTGAACTGTGATACATACATTTGTATATATTTTGATATTTAGAAAATAATATTTTATGACATTTTAGAAAGCACAACTTTGTTGGAAAAAATCTCGATGTTTTGAAGGTGATTGCATACGAAATTTGTTATAATAAATTTAAGGTCTAAATCGATATATTTCCGTTTCCTTCACAACAGGGGAAGTTTGGCTATATAATGATTAGGATTAGAAGGATCATAAACATCTCTCTTTAATGCATTAGGTCTGTTCGCGTACTTTCTGTACTAAAATTCGCAAATTATCAAAGTTTAAAGAGTGGGGGTAAAATTCTCTTAGAGAGAGCTAAACTTACGAAAAAGTAAACGAACGGGTTGAACAAGAAAATGCTGAAAATTCACTGATCTGACAGATTTGACAGTTTTCACAAACCAGCCCAAAGAAATTTCTTGCGCTCTCTTCTACGAAAATCCTCAACCGTACCCGACTTTCCATGTAGATTTTGAACTTTAAAGGTTTCGATATCGATTTAGGGGACGAATTATTATTGTTTTAATAAAGCCATGGTTTCACGGTCTGTGTGGTAAGTAGCGCCGTCTTGTTGTCATAGAGTAGGTTTTAAGCCAAAATTCTTAAGTTAAATACTCCAAATTGTTGAATTACACAAGCCAAAATATTGAGAACGGCGACGAATCGATTCATCGCGGTCATTGAGTACACTCCCGAATACCGCTTTAATATTTTCTTCACGACGTGAAAGATGTGGTTTATTTGGTCGCGTTGTGTCTATGTCTTTTCAAACAAAATTTGAAGTCTTTTAAGTCAGTGATTTTGCATTGTCTACCCTGTCTTCAAAGACAACTGACTTCAAAGACTTCAACTAAGTGAATGCAGTCACTAACTTCAAGGATCTGAATGCAATCAGTGAATGCTAGTGACTTCAAAGACTGCAGAGCATGCAAAATGTTTGCATTCTCTCTGACTACCATTCTGAATGCTTAAATTGATTACTGCAGTCATGACTTCAAAATGAATAGTGATCTATTTTTCTCAATCTGAAGTCTTTATTGAAGTCAATGAATTAAATCATTTTTCGGAGCATTTCAAGGAATTATATTCAAAAGTGATTGTATTCTTTTACAGCTCTGCCGACTACATTAAAAAGATGCTGTTAATGAAACCTCAGAATATTCACTCATTCGTATTCGCGGGTCGCAGATATGATAGAGACAGATATATTGTATTGGCTCAATCAGATCTTAGTATTGGATTGTTTTCGTTCCGTTCTTCGTTCATTCACTGATTTGTCGTGTTGTCGAAAGTGAGACAAGTATATTCTTAGTGTCATATGAAAAAAATTCAAATTTCCTTTTTAATATTCCATTACTGCCAATACTTTTGTTTCATTCGTTCATTCCTAAATAACTGAGATAAGTGCAAGTGCCTGAGTTGTGAGACAATTATTGGTTTTGTGATTGATTTGTTTGTGCTTGTCTGAATGCAATCACCAATACATTTGTGTGAACGGGTCAAAATGATCGAATCAATCACAATTGACATAGCTCTACATAACTCTACTATACTCGTATCTGGCGCTTTAAGACAACTGTGGCATGTCCCAAATGAGGTTACCGTAGTAGGCAGAGAAGAAGAATATAAAAAACTTTTTTTTTTATTACGTTTTTATTTCCACTTCAATGAATTCTTTGCAGTCTTAAAAATTTCTAAACAATATTTTCTTTACTTTTTTTCAAAATTTCATCTCTATACGTTTGTTTACAGCCATTTAAAACATAAAACAAACAAAACAAATCAATATACATAATTTACGTTTCTTTGTTGTTTTAATATTCTTTTACTTTACTTTGTTGTTTGTTGTTTTTTTATTATCTCTTTAAGACCAAAATTAAGCGAGTAATATTTGAGTACAAAAGGATTTTATATTGGATAGGCGATCATTAAGTGATTTCTATTTAAATTTTTGGAAGGTTTGTGCATTTGGGGGAAAAATTATATAGAAAAATCTGTGAGGAAATATAATTGTAATAATAATAATAATAATAATTGTGTAAAAACACTAAAAATATATAAATTTTTATGTTAGTGCTTAAAAATTACGTTCTTTTGTTTATGTATGTATGTATTCATGTTTTTTCTTTATATTTTTATTTTCTTTTTTTTTAGTTTAAGGGTAGACGTATATTAAATAGAAGACGACCATTAGTTAAATAGGATAAAAATTCGACATCACATTAATTCCCTTAATCCATAATATTGTTTTATTATTTTTAAACTTTCTTTTTGTTGACATAATACATTTCTTGCGTAGGGATATTTTACAAATTTACTGTTTTACATTGGTTTTTCTTTTAGTGTTTTTAATAAAATTTAATTTCTTTTGTTTTTTTTTATGAAAAGTAGAAAATACGCAATTTGTTAACAACAACCATATTTTTTTTTGTTTTTTCTTTGCTTGTTTTATACTGTTAAATATATATAAAATACATTCATTTATTTTTCACGATTAACAAAACACTGAATTCGCTTGGACGCTCGCACGCTAAAAATTTTGTTTGTTTAGTGGTAATAAATAGTAATGATGTATTTACTATAAACTACCTCTGATAGGAAAAAATATATATATATTTAGTATTTATTTATATTTTTTTTTGTATATATATACCTAATATATATATGTTAGTGGGAGAGAGGGCAGCTTACACACATAGAATTTGAATGCAAAAAATTTTTACGATTTATTAATTTGAGATTTATTTTATTTTATTTATTAATTACACTTGATTTTGTTACTTTCAACTAAATTCCCATAATCGTATTAGATAGCATTTACACTTTCACTAACTTATTCTTTTTTAATTACACAGAAATAAAAATAATTCAACTAGATTTGGGGTAGAGTGCGATAAGTTCTGTCATGGTTAAATTAAAACACATTTATAAATAAGAAGTGTGACAGCAAGTGCTGTCTATTTCACTGAAATGCTAATGTGACATATTTGAGGAATGCAAAAAAATTGATCTTTAACGACTGATCAGCCTGTTTGTTTTCTTATTAATAAGGCAAGATGTTACTTTCTTAAGAAATACGAGAATTGATAGCTAAGGACGTGGGCAAGCCCTTTCTTTACCTCGTTCGTTTCTGTCATTAGACATAGACACGATCCAATTCGAATAAAAATGCAGTTCAAAAAATCCATCATTCAAAAGCAAGTACATATATCAAAAATGACGCGATCAGTTTTAAAGAACAAAACAAGAGGGGTTACGAGTATATCTCCACACCATTGATTCCGCACAAATAGCAAAAAGCAGAAAGGCGGACGATTTCAAGAAAAGTCTCGCTAAAATTAATACACACTCTGGGATATTGTTTGCTCTTCTTATGCCCGTCGTCCACTACGTGCGCAACCTTCATTTTCTTATTCAACACATTCAACTATAATGTCAAAAAACCCTAACTCAACTTTGTCCAACCAACGCGTTTGATATGGTTGAACCTCGTTGCAAAAGCAGTTGCTCAACAGGTTTACGCGTAGTGTACAAACTCGAGTTGCTCGTTGAAGATCCTTGTGCAACGCGTTGAGTAACAATTTCGAAATAATGTACTGCACATTATTTGTTCAGCGCGTTGCTCAACTTTTTTTCAATTTTTCGTTGGGGTGAGTTGTTTTGAGACCGATGGAATTTGCGTGCTAGTGCGAGTTGAAGCTAGAATCATCTCTTCTTCTTTTAATTTTCGCTTCGCCATTCATTGTCCACTAAATTTAATAAGTTTTCTTTTTTTTTCGGCGGAAATCATCCTCACATTTCGAGAAACTGTATCAAACTGAATCGAAAAAATAGTTTAAAACAAAATGCGCTACAGCTGTCAATTGCCAAGTGTGTTCAACGCGTTCGTCAACATTCAATCCTGGGTCTAGTGCAGTGTTCGGACTTTACTGCAATTGCAGTAGATCTACTGCGATTTTGAAAAATATTTAAAATCTGCTGCGCCACTGCGCTTGACTTGAAATCTACTGCGATTTTTTAATGTGAAAACGGTTGAAAATTTGATGTTTTCTAGATGAAAAACGTAACACAATCTTGAAAAAACGTAAATTTATTGATGGAAAATTTCTTTTAAGAACTGAATTTAACTGAAAATTAATCAGTTATTAAAAATTTTATAAAAAAATAATTTCGTGCAAAGATTTGTGATTAAATTTACTTTAAACTGTGCAATTTAAGTTTGTTTTAACCTTATTTTATCGTAAAAAATATATGTGTATAAATCTAAACCCCAGTATTGTTGTATTTTTTGCAACAAAAACAAATCTGCTGCGGAAAATACGGATCTACTGCACTTTTTGTAAGAATCTACTGCTAAATTTTATTATTGAAGTCCGAACCCTGGTCTAGTGTACTCATACTAGTGTATCAACTCGTTGCGCAACCGAAAACACAGTTGATCAACTCGAAAACCGTTTTTTTTTTTTAAATCACACAGGTTGATCAACTAGGTGTACGAGGCTATTCAACTGTTGAATGAGTTGATCAACTAGATGTACGAGGCTCGGAACGCGTTCAACACGAACTTGTTAAATTTTTAGTCGAATTGCGTTGCTCAACACAGGCAACGTGAGTTTGTGCACTAGTGTACGAGGTAATAAATTCGTTCGAGTTGAATTAAAAATTGAATGGAGTTGGTTGGATGCGTTGCGCACCTAGTGGATGACGGGCATTACACTTTTCTTACGCAGGTGCTAGCAACAGAATGTGTTAACAATATAAATAGCATAATCAAAATCTCAAGCTGTGTTGAAAGTTATGACATATCTGCCTAGGATGTGTTATGCAAACTATGGCTACCACAAGCGCAATGTTGTAAGGCTTTTATGAACGTTGCGATGAAGATATTCTTATTTTTTAGCAGGACAATGAACAACGATTCTTGTAGAGCAACATATTGAGCACTGTGTCCATGGACATATGTATGTATTAAAGAACTGCATGAATCCATTCATTTGCCGTGGTGAATACTTCGCTTATAAGGGTGCCTTACGCATACAGAAAGCAAGCGAGTGTGATTCATGTAGGAAACGATAACGAAGCTCATTTTTCGAAACCAAATGAAAACGAATCATCATGGTGTTGGTCTTCATGGTCTTCTGTGAGTGCGTAGTACATTCCCAAACAATGCATTCATTGATTCAATGTATTTACAAAGGCAGTGCAATGTACTGCTGATTCACGAGCCTCTTTTTTGTTTAAAAGTTATTTGTTGGATTGAATATGCATAGGAGCTCGTTTGGGATTCGTTTCATGGAGGCAATACAATGTGAGCTCAGTGAATACTTTTTCTGAAGGAATACGAATGTGTGTGAATGTATTAAAAGCAGTGAATGTTCCGAGTAGCTCACAAAACGAGCTACTTGCTGCAGGTCTCTGGTGTCTATGTATATTTTTCCGAAAAACTGTTGTTGAACCTCTAAAATATAAAATTTGGACTGTAAGAGGCGTTCAAAAAACTTCAGTTAAGGCAAACAAAACATAAATTTTACTCATCGATTGAATCTATTTATGAATAACAGGAAAGAATACTTATGAGTTTCAAAAAGATTATAAGACCCATGTTATCGAAATGTTATCTAACAACAAATCTGAGTGACAAAGTAATGCTTTATATCTCAACTATAAAAAATTAAATAAAATATGATATATGGGAATTTTTAAAAACGACATTTGTATAATCATAAATAAATGCTATTTTACTCCTTCTTTTCGATACAATTTCTGTTCCAAATTATCGTGTAATAGATTTTTTTATAACCTTTGATAGAAAATACTGCACAAATCATTATACAAAGTCATATTTCATCTTCACTTGTCTTTCAATTGAATATTCAAATTCATCAAATAAGGCAGAGTCATGCAGTTATTCTAAATATCCGTTTGTGTTTTAAGATTGATTCAAAATTTACATAATTTATTTTGTATGTTTTCTTTTTTGATTAAAAATTGATTCCCTATTAATTCTTTTGCTTTTTTTTCATCGCAGATTTTTAAGTAAAATTCTTCTTCTGACGTGAAGAATTCAACTCAATCCAATGGCAGATTCGAAGACGTAATATAGTGCTATTGTTTGTTATGGAAAAATAAATAAATTTACAAATTTTTTTTCTTCTATTTTAATCGCTTTTGTGTTTTTTATTAAATGATTTACAAGATAGTTAAGCATTTGAAATTTACATTTCGACTTGTTCTGACGCCAGACGACTTGCTTTCGTTTATATTTGAATGTAGGGTGGGAGAAGTCTCATTCCGTTTGAAGTATTTAACAATTTCATTAAGGGATATCCTCGCCAAAGATTTCTGGACCATGTTCCTTCGAAAATGTTTCAGGTTCAAGTGATAAAATTAATAGATACAGCAGCAGATCAATGTTTCAGGACACTCTCTTTCTACACTTACGAGTGGACAGCAATAGGAAGCTGTTCGAGTACGGATAATTTTCGTAGTTTTTCACAGAAGAGAGTGCTCACGAGAGAGTAAGAAATTTCTCCATGCTACGAATTTTAGTGCTGCTCCGCATAGGGATCAAAAAAGAAATAGGCGAACTTAAGGCAGAAAATAAAGTTCTTAAAGAAAAACCTGGTGAAAGAGTGAAAACAATAGCCCTAACATTGACTATAGAACAGACGAAGAAGAATTGCGTCGACTGACTGGATTCTGAAAAAACGACCTGGCAACAAACGCAATGCCAGGTCCTCGCCGGAAGTTATCACATCATCATAATCACAGGTGAAGTACTACATTTGAGCGGAAATTTCGAAAATTATGGCGATCACACTGCTAGTGCCGACGCGTGCATGAAATCTATCGACTGACAGATAAATGAGTTTTAACACTTCGTTTAAAAGTTCTATTTGGAAAGCGACTTTTTTGCCCACACCCTGATATGTAAAACTCAAAAGTGAAATCAGAAAATAAAATAACAAAATAAATACAAACTAAAAGTGAGTTAACAGAAAAAACAGAAAAAAACACATACTGTTTCTGGGCAGAGAAGAATACTGGCTTCATTCTCTCATTACTTTTACATAATATTTTGTTTTATTACCTAGTTTTCTTTTTTTGTTAATCACTTTCTTTCTATTTATATATTTTCATTAAAATATTTATATGTATATGTATATATATATAATTTCTTTTTTTTAGAAAATTTCTATAAGGTTTATTTATATTATGTTTTAAAGCTTTTTAGCGCCCAATTTCATTGGGCCTCGCTGTGCCCGACGTGCTTCCAATTCTCGTTGGCGTTGAAGCTTTTTCTCTTCGCGTTTTCTTCGAGCCTCGTCGAGTTTTGGATTTCCTTTTTTGGTTTTGATTTATAAATAAATAATAATTCTGATAAAATTCTTTATGTGGTTACTTACCGGTAAGAGCATCATCGATAGGTTCGAATTCGCCATCGGCCCATGAGTCGCTATTCCAGTTGGCATTGTTGGTGTTGTTTATGTGTCCGTCACGTACCGGACTGATATTGTTGCAATTTGTAATGACATTTGATACACTAGGTAGATCGTTTGGTCGCTGTTGACTTTTGATGAGTGGTTCGACATCGTGATGCTGTTGTTGTTGTTGATTTTGTTGGATTTGCTCCTGTTCTTGTTCCTGTTCTTGTTCTTCAATCTAAACAAAAGATATTAACACAACTCGTACGGTATTATGTTTTAGAAAAAAAAGTTACAGGATCCTCTTCTAAGCTTCCCCATTCTTCATTATCCCAACCATCGCGGACATCAGCTAACCCACTGGCTGCATTCAATTGTCCACTATTAGAGGTACCAGCTAACGGACTGCTTGGGTCCTGTGATGTCTAATAATCGAGTACATTAAAATTGACTGTCAAAATACATAATCTTAACTTACATCCATTTCACCCCAATTCTCATTGTCCCAATTGTCTGCACCATAATCGCTGGCAGAGGCTGATGTGTCATTACTTTCATGTTCCAAGGAAGTCATGGATGTTACACTAGACGTTGTGGTTGATAGACTGCTACTAGATGGTTGTTCTAAAGTACACCAGGATTTAGAGAAAAAACAGTACTCTTCGCAGAAAAAACCTACCTAATGAAGCTGGTTTCGAGAGATTTCTACCTGTGAGTGGCGGTCGCGGCCTTGATGAATCGCTTTGACTTCGATAGAATTTCGCCGTTACTGCTGTTACCGCCCAACCAGCCCATGTGGCAGCTGCATTGCCTATTGACGGTGTTGCTGTATGAACATCAGCCTCTAAAAATGTAGAACAACCTCAAAGATAGGAAATATTAATTAAATGATTTTAGCTCACCCATTGTTTCCCGTAAGCTAGGATCTTCGGAGACTTTTTCTAGTTTTCCAAGAAAACCCCGAATTGTCTTGAACGCTGGGTCCCTAACAGATTTCTCTGGATCGACAGTGAGCGAACACAAGGCAGGTAGAACACGATTTGCCACCTCACTATAAAACAAATATATTTTTTATTTTATATAGCATAAAATATCGAAAAAGAAAAAGAAAATACCTGAGTAAGAAATACTGTTGAGTGGCTGCTAATGCCAGAACACCGGCAACCCGCGCCGGCGGGAATGGATCACGCATGGCTCGTATAAATGCAGAGACTAGAACACGTTGTCGCACCTAAATTTTTCAAATATTTCTTCAATCAGAAGAATTAATAGATTTTGTAGTTATTACCTGTGGATGCAAATGTGGGGCAATTTTTCCTAAGCACACCGTTGTATTGGTTCGAATGCCACCTTGATCGTCTCGAGCTTGTAGCCGTGCAAAATGTCGCAGTACTTCAACGTTTAAGTTATTGTAATTCAATTTCGGGGCCAAGTGAATTATTGACTGAAAAAAAGCGAAAGAAAGTGAGTTATGTTTGTTTTAGTTGAGAATGCCTTTCTTCTGTATTAAGAAGAAATGATAACCTACAACATGGATTATATTATCTCAGATCTCGACTTACTTAATTCAACTTGCTATCGCGAAAAATGGACACTGAAAAGCTAATCTTTTGTCATGCCTTGCAAGTCGAACGTTTAGCATACCGTAATTAATTTTGACGGTAAATTCCGCACCTAGAAGTCTTCTTCCAACAATTACTTTCAAGCTCAATATAGACCATCCTCAGCATTTCGTCATGGATGCCTCTCCACAACATAAAAATAAGCTGCACCACTTTTGGACAGATATATTTATTATTGCAAGCCAATAATATGAATGCAGTAAGCAGGTCCATTCGAAACAGAATGGACTTAGGAATTTTCAGCATGCTTCCCGGTTTCTGTCACTTTATCACTGAAACTAATCAAATGCTGGTGTGAACTGAACTGAAACAGAAACGCCCATTAAATAGTTCCTACTAGCCGCTCCCATTCAAGACTTATTGCTGGTGTGGTTTTCCGTTGTACAGAAATCTGTCCAACTGCTGGGACATTGACATCATCGGAAGATCCGTTGTAGCAAGCCGTAATTGAAGAGCAGGTGAATAGAGTTGGTCTTAAAGTGAAGGAGAACGAGGTTCACTTACCACTTTTCTCTTCTAACTTTCTAATCTTTTTCTTTCATAATAAAATATATATTTTTAGCACAACCAAAATTGAATACTCACTTTTACTGTTTGCTCTCGAATTGTAGCATTTGTATCGAGGAAGCCGTGTGCTACTTGAGGAAATATCTGATCATTCACCACCTGAGGCTGCAAATGGGCTATAAAAAGTTCCAATTGTTGCAATAAACGCGAACGGGTAACACGATCTGTCGATGCGAATAGTTTCACTACGCATGGCACTATCCGCTTTTGATAATCAGCTTCATCCAATAGTTTTCCTAACTATATAAGAAAACATATGTATACATATTCTTAATAGAAAATAATATTTACAACAAACCTTAAACATTGGAGCAAGAACTGCTGATCCAGCATCGCCATACTCATAAGCCGTTATTAGCTGTGGAAGTATTTTGTGTCTAGAGCAAAAAGCAAAACAAAATATAAATTTATGGCTATGGTTATTGGACAGAACAGACTATAATCCATACTTGCAAACATTCTCAGGAAAATTCTCCAAATGTAACGTCAATCCACTGAAAAAACGATTCTTCTCAGCTTTGTCCTTAATTTGTATCTCCTCAAGGAACAGTAAAGAGTCCACTAAATCGTTTTTAAAGAATCCGCCTGGCTTTCGGCATCGAGTTATAATATCAGCTGGATTTGGCCGATTCGATGGTGATGCACCGACCAGCTCACAGTACAATGATTGTAGAGATTTGGGAACATTATCAATATCCTTTAAGTTTCCACGAACTTTTAGTGGTCCATTAAAGGATTCCCATACAAGGCAACCAAGGCCCCACATGTCTACAGAGCTGTAATGAAAGAAGAGTATATTTTGTCAGATATGATAGACCAAATGAACTCCAATCTCGGTTCTTAATTTTTACGCAGGCCATAAGAAAGAAGATTACATTATTTTGTATATTGTATTGTTGGGGACTGGGCTAGACTTTGTTTCACAAACTACTTCTACTTCTGCCGTCCTACTGGCGTTAAGTAATGCATATATAGATCAAAAAGATCAAATTGGCGGAAAAGAAGACGTTGGTATATACTGCTGCTCAGGACATTTAATTGCGCATTAAATCTTGTTCCTGATAACAGTTCAAGGGAAGAGATGAAACAGAAGACTCGCACTGTGTCCGTCTAACTTTTCGGGAACGACCAATGATGTACTTCAAGCTCTCACGACACGTCTTTCTCCTAAAACTTGAGGAAAAGAAATCCTTCCTCTAAATAAATAAGCCAAAGAACAAAACGAAACCTAATCTTGGTTCAAAATACTCTTGAACGGACTAATACTATTGCCATTACATCAATATCGAGTAGAATACTTTCATGCTATGCCTCAACCGTAAACACGTCATCATTTATGTGGTATCTTCAACCGTAAGATAGAAGACGTGTACATATCTGCTATCTCAACCACTAGCTATGGGCCAACAGACTTTTTTTTAATTAAAAAATTCTGATACTCACCACTTTGTGGCTGCTTTCAACTTGGACTGATCGTTCTTCTCCGGAGGATCGTAGACCTCCAATGCTGGAGGAATCTTAATCGGGGGCATAGGATTTCCATCGGCCGGTGACACGTACTCCAAGCTGCCCAGCTTCCATTCGCCAGAAGCGTTCACAAACACCGACCACACGGACACATTGTTGTGCCTTAGATTGCCATCGTTGTTAAGGAATGAAAGTGCTCGCTAGAAACAACAATGAATTAGGTTTATAACACAAAAAAAAAAAAAACCCTTCCAACGACTCACAGTAATTTGAAAGACTCCCCATGCCAAGTACAGATCCTTCTGAGGACCATCTGACGCCAACTTGGCTATATGTGTACCCAACGGTTCCACAGCCTCTGTCGCCACATACAACACCTTGTCTGTCTCCAAACTGTCCAGGAACTGCAATATGCTCGGATGTCGAAGTGTCTTCAACCTCTTCACCGCTGCCTTTGCCAAATCGAACTTCGCGTCCGATCCATTCTTGATGTCGTACACAAAAACGGAAACCTCCTCGTTGGTTGCCTTCCGCTTGGCCTTGTGCAGCGACCATATTGAGCGCAGTTCGTACCCAGGCACTTGTTCGCCAATCTCGTACGGGAACTCTTTGGAGGAGTCGCGCGAAAAGAACGACCACATCATGTGTTTTGCCCGTCGGGTGAATATCTTGTTGGCCAAAGCTAAACGGAGCCCTATGGATGATCAAATGCGCCTCCGCCGCCACTTACGATGTGTGTTTACACCGTGAGCCACCAAACTGGAGTCGCAACGTTGAAATATGCTCTTCTACGGTGCGTTTCGTCGTCGCCCCAACCTTAACTTTAGCGTATTGTTGTTCTGCCAGCAATAAGGTGCGTTTGCTACGAATAAACATTAAAAGAAAAAAAAAAACTACTACCGTCGACACGAATGGGAAAAATTGAGAATCTGTGAGATTTTAGACAAGCTCTACGGGCGATTGATACATTTTCTTGGATCGAGACGAGAATTTAGTACATCGCGGTGCCGGGAAATTGGTTGAAAATTGTCTTTTTTTTTTTGGTTGAAGTTGCAAAGAATTGTGCAGATATTTCTCTTTTGCGATTTTCCGTTTTTTCAGAAAGTTTTCATGACGTATATGACGTTTTGGTGGATAGAATTTGCAGTGGAGGAAATTTTTAACACTGCGCGAAACGTCAGAAATGTCAGAATTGCGGGCAACTGCGCGAATTGAGATGAATCAACAGACAACAGCTGACAGAGGAGTTGGAATAGAGTTGTTAACGAAAACGTACTAGAAGTGGAGAAATTAAATTATTTTTTTAAACATTAAATTTAATTTTAAATTAATTACTATTATTTTAATTAAAGTGCAATGATATTATAGAACTTAACTATTTAAGAAAAAGGAAATATAGGGTGCCATGAAATAAGGTCTTATGCAATGCCTTTCAACTATAGAGAAATAGAGCCCAATTTCAGTTGCTTTATAAAAAATTGATAAATAAAAAAAAATTAGGCCGTAAGTAGCTCATAGAGGGCCAAGGCTTCTATAAACTGTACATGTTCTGCATGGTTAGTACACGTACAGAAGGTACCTACAGTTTTATGCCGTATAAGTATAGAGGGGTTTTGGGAAGCTTTCTCATGACAATAGGTCTGTTCCCGTATTTTCTGCACTAAAATACGCAGCTAGCCAAATTTCTAAGGGTGGGGGTAAAATTCTCTCAGTGAAAGACAAATCTCAAAAATAGTACGGGAACGGGTTGAACAAAAAAGCTGCCCACATTTTAGACGTCACTTTTTTTGTGTTGATTTATTTCAAATTATCTTGCCAGGCAAGAACACACAACGATTTGACAGAACTCATATTTCTGCCCAAAGAAATTTCTTGGACTAAAATTCGCAGCATGGGGAAATTTCTTACTCTCTCGTGAGCTCTCTCTTCTGTGAAAAACTACGAAACTTTGACGTACGAGAACAGAAATTCGTTATTTTCGTAAAATTATGTAGATTTTCGTAGTTTAAGTCAGTACGGGAACAGACCTAATTATACTCTTGAATGTTTGTCAGACACTCGCAAGCGGTGGGGCCGTGAAAAAACTTTTGTTGGTATTTTTATGGATTCGAACTTGGAACCCCTTGCGCAGTAGTCCAACCCACTAGCCACTGAGCCACGGCACCTATGCTATCTAAACGCCTCCCCAGTCAACATTGCCTTCCCAGAAAATATCATAAACACGGTTGTATATTATTCACAATTAGACACTGTATGCATGTGTATGGACCTACTTAATACACTTCCACTTTATAATCTGTCCAGATCCAAGCCAACTTAAATAACCAGCATTCCATTGTCTAATTATCACTCCAATTTTGCAAATAATCTAAATTTGTACGTCGTTAATTTTACACTATGATATCATGCCCTATCAACTGAATCACTTACTAAACTAACAATAGATGTTTACTTAGCCAAACAAAATTCACAGTTGTTATCTCGTTGGGGGGGCTTAGTAAGAGCACAGAAATATGCATGCTGTATTCACTCTCAAGGGATTGCGATACACTTTCAGCTTTTTTTTCCGTGATAATAGCGTCCACATCTTTATTCCTTTGTGGAAGAAAAATAATACATAATTACAAGGCCCTGCAATAATATTATCTACCGCCACGTCCTCCATAACAAATGTATAATTACAAATAGTTATTTGAAATTCAATAAAGTTTAAAAAAAAGGAATAAAATAAAATAATTGTCTTAATACACAGAACGTGCTGCTATGCAAGGCCAGAGTGTTTGCGAATTCTATGTCAAAAAATAAAACATTTTATAATACACTACACAACTCTATCTCTCTGCGCTACCACCTCCGATTTGAATTCAATGTCATCTTAAACATCAATAATAGCGACGATTGGAGTCTCGCTCGCGCGTCCTATTCACTGCGGCCGGCACGGAACGCGCCGTCAAATGATGCAGAGATCACGAAAGTCGATATAGCACCGCGCTCCAAACAATGGCAAATGGATTCGAAATAGTATAATGTGCCACACACCTGGGAATGTACGAGTGCAATAGGCACTGTGGCTCAAAAGAAGGAAACCAACCAAGCCGATTGCAAACAATCAGCGATCGATTAATGTATGTATATTGCTTGAGCGTTTTGTAGCCGGCAGCAGCTGTATGTTTTGTTTGTTGTTTGTTTCGTAGTCTGCCATGATTGTATGATCAATTAATGTGTGATCAATGCGGTCACTAGGAGCGCTGTTCAGTGCATACGAGTCAAGAAGTTCAATTGGTTAGATGGTTTGTCGATTCCAGTTTGACGTATGAGCACTAATATGGAAGAAGGAAGTTGTCGGTTTAAGCAATTTGTGGCATTTGACATATGATCATTAATCAGGGACAGTTTTAATCATACACAATGTTGAAGATTGAAGTAATATTCCGAGGCATTGAAAAACGGAAATTTCCTAAAGGTCATCTTAAATATGACACTGTCAAGCATCCCTTCAACAATTATTACAATTTTTAATCAGAAATTGATCGATAAGATCGTTACTTAAATGTTTGAAGTTCTAATTATGAAATATGGACAACCCCTGAGTCCTGATCAGAGCTCAATCTGTTTTGAGTCAAACGAAGTTCTTAAAAGAAATCAAAGTTTCTCAATTTGAAACGGCCAGTATGTCGTTGATTTAGTTTACGTTCGCATAAGGACCCGTCAAAAAGAAGATTACTGAATACTTCTATACAATTTTAAGAGCTAATTTTGTAGTATCACACGGAACATGGACTGCACAATTTTACGCTCAATCTCTGATCGAGAGTAAGAGCACTTGGTAATGTCCTCTAATTAAATATTCTAGTCCTGCAGTATCAGAATGCCTTCAAACTCAAATCTTCAATTTGAGATGGAATAAAGTAGGTAATCATCGTTCTGTAGCGATCAACCCTTAAGATTGGCGGCAACTTGATCGAGCAACTTAAATACTTGAGTCCTTTAACCCCTCGGGCAGCAGAGGGCGTCAAAAACTCCTGCGCGCCATCTTGTTCGTAGTTCTGCAACGCGTTTGAGCTCTCTCCAGCTCATTCCCAAAGAGCTCGATTCCTCCTCGACTGTTCTGCGCCACGTTTGCCTAGGGCGTCCCGCTGTTGCATGGCGTATTTCGCAATGGAATTGTCTTCGCGCCGTAGGGTGTGTTCAACCTACTGCCACTTTCTCCTTCGTATTGTAACGTTGATAGGTTTCTGGCCAGTTCTCATATAAAGCCAGAAAATCATTAAGATTGGTCTTAAGCACTTATTTACGACGACTTTCAGCATACGTGTGTTACGATGTCATAGTCTAGCGAATTCCATGGTTTCCTTCCAGATAGCATCTCTATTCAAACTGTCAAAGGCCTTCTTGAAGTCGATAAACAGCAGATGCAGCGGAGACCAAGCGAGTCATTAACTCTGCTAAAAGCCATTCATCTGCAATGGCACATCGAGTCGATCCCTGAAAAGATAATGCAACTCTGCTGTACGTTTCGAACAGACTCTAGTATCTAAAACAGCTGTAAAGGACACTTAAGCCAAATTCTAAGTCTGTGGCCGACTTGAGTTAAGCTTTACGTAAGCAGCTGTTTTTGTCTCCCGGATCAATACATACTAGTACACAATCAAGTAAGCCATGCTTGGATTAGGTGTTGTGCAATATTGCCAAGGGATCACGTACAGTTAAGTGGCTATAAAGATTCTGGAAACGCTATATCAAAGGTTGTCCTTGTACAAAATTTCCAATGAACTAGAGGTACTATAGCCTTAAATTAACCAGAAAGGTTCACCCGAACTCATTTCGCTAAGCCGTTGAGACCTGAGCACCTAAGGACACTGTGTGGTTGGTCTACAAGCTAGACATCTATGTAGATGTGTAGGTCTTCCTCTAAATTACTTCTGCAGGATTATCACGGCAGAAACGATAAAGGGAATACCTACCTATAGGTCTGGTTAATGTCTCCAACATTTCATGACTTTATTTCTTCCACAAACGCATAAAAAACCTTGTAACAAATAAATCAATCAGCAGATCCTTTTCCACGCAACATATTCTTTTTCCTACCCACTCACTGTCTCTTTGCCTCATTAAAAATCTGCACGTGACCCACCCAGACAAAGCACCCCATCTTTTTCTTACACTCGCTCAGTGTGTAGCCACCTTAAACGACATCCTCCACTAGCCTACCCTCCCCTAACTGTATTCGTTACATTGGCGGTTTCGTTTCCGTTTTAATAATTTAACGATTGACAAATGTGTTAGTTAAATATCTGACCAAGCACACAAACCGCAAAACTACCGAAGTCATTTGCAGTTGTACAACACATGCTCCCAGCCGCAGTCTTGTTGGTCGAAAGCGCCAAAATAAAAAAAAAATAAAACACTCAATTCAATAACCACATCCAAACTCGACGCACACACGTCACGTCAACCTAGGTGACTCATCGTCCAGGAAAACCCTATAACTAGTTTCAAACATATCGCTCTTATCTATGGTAACAGAAAATCAAGAAGAGGGAAACAAGAGACAAACATCCATTCCGAAAACTGGGTCAAGACAAGAAATCACAGACACACACACTAACCGGACATAGGCGCGCACAGAAAGACACTCGCCGAAGGCTAATGATTGTCACTGAAATTTTAAGAATTTTCTCTTCATTTGGCCATCTAAAAACGACGAACGTGTCCCCAGTCCACCTGGCCAATATGTGGCTCGTTGCGAAAAAATTAATTTACGCGGCACGATTACGGATTTGATACTTCTCGCGGCGCAAAGAAATCGAACGCGATGATCGGTCGCGCGGTGTCTGTGTCTGCTACCATATCAGCTTTCGATAACCACCCGATTAGGCGGGGGTCTCTAATCAAGGATGAGTCAGCAACCACGACCACAATCGATGCATCATCATGTTTACACTTCTATACATCTGGGGAAATAAAAAAAAAAACGTCACAAAACGTAGGTAATGATGAAGGTGGGGGAAATTCTTTTACCCCAACCGGAATAACACCTTTGTCATTCCGTCGATATGAGAACGACTGAAATGATTAGCATAATGAGAAACTTCTCAAAAGTATGGGCGCTCTAAATATGCTTATAATTTGATATCTTTTTCCTCCACTCAGCCACGGTGTGTTCGACCGTCGACGAGACAAACGACGACAACACGACATCAAAGGAATCCCAACAATTTCCGGACACACACAATCCGGAGGGAACAATACAAAATGAACACGCAACCAACAAGTGTTTTGCTTTGTTGTTGCTCCTCCCTTTATTTCATCTTCTGTTCGACGGTTTGTTTTGATTTTTCTTTCTATACTTTTCTCTCACTCCAAAATGATCAGCCTTAATTTACTGTGAAGATTATTTAAATGTCACAGTGGGGCAGTTAAGTGACAAGGATTTTCTGGACAAAATAAGGGAAAATTACATATACTACAACATTTAGGGCACTTTTTCAACTTGGCAAAAACTATATAGTTGATTGACTGAGCACAACAATCATGTGTTAAACGGAAAGTTAAAAATTAAATTTATGTCATATTTCAATTGAATAATTGGACTTTAAAAGGAGGTGTATTTACAATTTCATAAAAAAACACTGGGGTATTTGTGTTTACATCTGCAGCCAAATGTTAATTATGTTTCTCACTTTAAGGCCCAACCATAATTATAAGCTAATGTCTTAACCGAAGGAAATGCTTATGTTCCGTCAACTCCAACCGCTAACCATAATCCTTTTCCCTGCATAGCTTCCTGTCACCTCCCTTGTGGCCTTGTCTCGGCAGGGAGGCTTAACCTGTATAGGGGGACTGCGGCTTAACAGTAATCCTCTACGCAGGACACTTTCTACTACCCCAAAATCCATTCCATTTCCTTTGTTCTTCTTCTGTTCCTCCTCCTCTCCCCTGGGCTGGATTAACGTGTCATACGTACCGTGCTGAGAATCTGCCAGGCTGAGGGTCCAGTTTAAAAAATAGCTCAGTCGCGATCGGCGTATCCAGAACCTCAGCCAGCCTTATCACCATAACGCGAGGCTCTGTGCAAACGGACGACTACTTTCTTAGCTACTTGTGGGGCCAAAACAATAAATAAAAAACAAACAAACCAAAACCAAAACACGAAAACAAACACATGCTCGACCACACGCCAGCAAAGGAACAAAGGACGATATGTTCATGGAAGAACAGCCTAAGGCCACCTCCTCCTCGAATTCTCAACCAAAGCCTAGGCGAACGCTACCCCCAGTAGTCACACCTGTTCAACCCAAACCGGACGTTACTGCAGCACAATCTGCTCCTAGCAAGCAGACAGTAAAAAGGTTATGCTCCGGGGGAAAGGTCCAGAGAGAACCAAAAAAAACTGAAACCCTCAGTCAGCTTCAACTTTCCCTTGGACCTACAGGTAGCCATTGCTGATCGATCTGATGGACACAGATGGAAAGATCATAAACGATAAATGGCTAGAGATGCTTGATGAGGAGGAGGGGGGCGATGGAATTGACTTTAACGGGGCTAAATAGCAAAACTTGCTGTCTCGAATTGAAGCCCGTGATTTCCAAGATATTCGGTACCAACAGGAGAGCGTTACTTGTCATACACCCCGCAAAACCTTGGCCTTACTGCGAGAACAATTAGGTCAACAGTTAATTTTATGCTTCGGGCCAAAAAATTGGCTGATGTCCAAAGGCGTATGTCCAAACTTAATGGATATGGAGAGTACAATTGAGGATTTGGAAGCCAAAATGACTTGCTTTATTCGCTAAATACCACTTGATGTGGTCAGACGCGTTACTGAAAATAGCAACTTCAGAATGGACCATGTTAACCGAAGTTGCGGTTTATTTTACATTAGAAAAAAGTACCTCTAAATGAATCACATTCTATCGTCTGTATAAAGATCTCAATCTAGACTATGTAATTCATTCAAATTGGTTCCTTGAAATACTGTACTAGGTTCGAATTCAAGAAAATATGGAAAAAATTGCAACTGGCGTGATTCCATTTGACCTTATTAAGCATTACGAAGCTTAAAAAATATTTATATCCCAAGTACGAGGTACCCCTGATTGGCTAAACTGTGCTTCAGCGAAAGTGCTCACTCCCTCGCTTTCCTTCTTTATTACAAGACACTCTGATTGGTTGTTGATGATACGATTGAGTTTGTTATGAGTCAAAACCACGAGATTCATCATCACCATTAATCGCCGAGTGAGTCGTTGAGTACAACTCTTCTAATACCACTCAACACAATCTGACCATCAAGAGACGGTTTTTCATCCCCTAATTAGCGTCGAGTGTCATTGATCTTGGAGCACCACAATAAACAATCGCGCCCGCCGTGTGTCTGCCTGTCAATACTACACTTTAGTCGTGGTGCGGCACAATTCTTTCAAGAGACGATCCCCATATCGTTGTCAGCTAAACACAAGAGTTGAACCGAGCGCCCGCCTAAAATTCATGATATTACACATTCATTCATTCTGGAGGAATTTTTTTTTTTTTCAAAAAAAAATAAAAAAAAATCGTTCGTCGGTTTTTTTTTTCTTTAGTGAAACCCTCTCGCGCGCAGGTTTATCAAATTTAAGTTGCTGTTGGACTGTCAATTCGGTTTTTGCCTTCCACAAGGTAGGAGCAACAGCATACAGTACAGCACGATTCGACGAGTGTCCCCGGGGTGTGTATGTATTATAGTGTGTATAGTCTCGTCGTACGATCAATTTGGCGCGCGCTATTTTTGAATTTGAATATTCGGTCGCGAGGAATACGAGTGACAACAACAACAGCAACAACAAAAGAATAAAACATCGATGACGTGCTATATTGTTCGCGATGATTCATTGTGTGTAGAGTATTTTAAAATAATCATTCTATTCCCTGCAATAGTTATTTTCCGTTCTAGTACTCGTATTTAGATTTATTATTAAAATTTTAATTACAATTGAGAGCGCGCGAGTGGGTGGTGATCACTGATCTATCTCTACATTGGTATACATATATATTTTGTTTTTGTTTCCTCTGGCGGTGGAGGTGTGTGTGGATTTGTGCATTCTAAGCGCATTAGAGAGTTAATGATCTATAATCATTGGTGGTATTTGAATGAGTGTAGTGTAAACACACCCTAAGCGATCATGAACAATCCTAGTAATTATTATTCGTGTAATTCGAATGGGGGTGCGGTAATGACAACAACGTCGGCACTAGGAGGCAATGCAAATGTAAATCAGCAAAGATTAAATAACAATGATCACTACCAGCAACATCCTCAGCAACTGCAACATCAACACTTGCAGTCGCAACAGCAACAGCAACATCATCAGCATAATCTGCAACATCAACAACAAATGCAACAACATCAACAGCAGCAGCAGCAACAACAGCAGCAGCATTTGCAACATCCTCATCTGCAACATCACCTGCAACAGCAACATAATATGCAACAGCACATGCAGCCGAATAGGTACGCATATCGTGGTGCTGGTGCTGGTGGTGGTGAAATGCAGGCCTACAATAGAAATGTCTATCCATCAACTCCGGCGCCATATCATCATCAGCCGCACAATAGAGTAAGTGATTTCCTTTTTTCCTTTTTTTACAAGTTGTATATCCTTTATTAGGGGTTCTGACAAGTCATTGTCACACGATCATAGTAAAAGATACTCAAATTAGGCTTGTGAACTCAGCAGAATATAAATTTAGCAATTTCTTTCCCGCTGCGAAAGGACGTTCCCCAAACAAAAGTATCACATAACGCAAGCTTTGCATACAAATCTTTTATAAAATAATCAAATAAAGTTTGGACTTATCGTATTTCACGAGAAAATTTACGATCGTTTTTTTTTTTTTTTCTTTTTTGCTTGCCCTTCAAAATAGTTCATCTGTTCTCACAGATATGAATCTATTTCACAACTATTTAGCAGCAGCTAAAGTTGTAAAAAAAAGTAGTCTAGATCACATGACAGACACATATTTAACTGGTGACATGTCAATTTGTTTAGTCATTCTGGTATTAAAATGTAAAACGTTTGAAACAAAAGTGTTATTTGGAAAAAACAACCTACTTTAAATATTTATTTTTTTATTTTTTTGTGCATTATAAAGACACACAATAAAACTAATAATAGCTCCTGAACAATGTTTTTTTTTCTGGGTAAAGTACGCTGAAATAATAGCAAATTTGCATCTGAAACTGAATCTGAGCGTTTAACCAATAATGGGTGCCCTATTCGATAAGTTTTGTTGAGTCATGGCAATTTTATCGCGGCGTAAATGTTACAGTTTTCAAGATATCGATTTTTATAATATCTTTTTCTCGACTAGTTACTTGAATTCTGTATAAAAAAATCTAAGCTTTAGTAAGTTTTATAATTGATAAAATTATAAAGGAAGGAAAAGCCCTGTATACTTTTGTCATGAATCTTGAAACAACAGTTTTACTGAGGGACTGTTTGTAAAGTTGATATAACAATGAAAATATTTTAAGAAAGCTGCAACATCTATGGTGACTCTTCTATCGCCTATCAATAAATGTTAGTGACTTGCAATGTACTAGTTTGATACTAGTTCTAGTTAGATACTAGAAATCTAGAGGGGATTTGCTATTTCAAAATATTATGTACGAGTATGTACCTCCTTTAGTACAGGAGCATATGTATATGTATGCCTATATTTTAATCAATCGTCATCTACAGCGCAACCATTGGCCGCATTCCCTACGCCTATTCGCTAGATGCTAGATTGGTAAAACATGCTAGAAGATGAAACGTACAGCTAGAGTTAGAAAGTACTAAACATATACCCCACATGCTCTGTTTATATGAGCAGATTGTGAGATTGGATTGGGAACGAATTGGGTTTCAATCTGGGTTCGCTCGAGTTCGAAATGGATTGAAATCCTATAATATACGGCACTTTTCCTTTATGTGCAGAGGTGCTTTTGCCAAACAATTAGTCCTTATTAGCTATATTAGTTATATGAGCTTACAGTATATCTCATTCATTTTGTATTCTAAGGCCACAGCGATTAATTTCGCTCTCTTCATTCTTTGCCTGCCAAACTCAATCTTTCTGTCCTTCTAGCCTTCGACCCTGTCGTTTGCTTTGACTTCCTTAGTTGATTTACTACGTTTTATGTAAGTACTAATTGGGTTTACTACTTTACAGCGAAAGTCTTCGTCGCTACGATCTGCTAAAATCTAGTCAATTTTTGGTCCTAGAGGCCTCTATATTCTCTAGGACAAAATCTGTCATTCCGGTGCAAAAGTATTCTAGCAGCTAGATTAGCGAGGTGTTGGGAACTCGGTCATTGTATTTTCGAAAAAGCAAGTCTTCAAATACGAATCGTTCAAAAGACCGTCGGGATTTTTTCTTTCTGTTTCCTTCAGGGGAACATCAGAACATCACTAGGTTGCAGTGGAAATAACTGTAAAATATAGAATGAGTTGGGTGGCATTAAGTTCACTTGGATCTTATGCGCCAGAGTTGTGATAATTTGGACACTTCGGATGTGAGCCACCCATAATGGCATAATGGCATACATGGAACTTTTAAATAAGTAGAAAAATTAAATTATATCTTACCCACAGTTTGTTTTATTGAAATGTTAAGATAGGAAACTTTAAATTGAAAAGCCTCAATGTGTGGATGTACGTCTATGTCTATGCAAGAAAAAGTGAAGATAACCATTGGATTGCATTTTGCGGCAAAAATGTTGTATCCTAAAAAACGTTAACTGAACTGTTATCGCATAAAACAACAGAGTTTTCGGGGGAAAAAGCTAATGTTGTTTGAAGTTTAGCTAGTGCTGCCATGGCGGTCCAAGCTAACCTAGGACAAAGATGTTAAAATCTCGGACTTTAAAGGATGCCATCTACCTCAAATAGAGGACAAAACCCTAACAGAAACTAGAGTGATGAAATCAAAAATATATATTTCTTAATACAAAACTGCAGCAACTGACCAACGCGCCCATTCCAGATGAATTGTGTAGTTTGACATTCAGATGGTTGACATTGACACTTTAGAGTAGAACTGAAATAAGATCTGTTTCTTGTTTTCTATCAGTATTTGCTCTGTTTTTCATTTAAATGCACATTTCGTTGATTGTGGAAGTTTCAGAATGAAAAACTTTACTCATTATTAATCAATGGAAAGTTAGAAGAAATGGAGGACGACTTTTTGAAAGTATGGAGGGCGGTTCGCGCTGAAGTAAAAAAGAGGATATGTCCTTCAAAACAAGAACGTTTGGCAAACCTAAGTTAAGCACTACACTGAGCTGAACTAGTGCTATCAGAAATAGAACTGGCTGGTCCTTTTCGGACTCTTTCCATTATGCCTTGGGCCATAGAAAATATCTCTCTAAACTTTTCGCTCTATCTCTCTCCGTTTGTCGTTGAAAATCTAGTGCTAAGCCGGAGTAATAAAATAAAAGCTTGGTAAGAGGTAGGAGAAAATTTACGACCATTGATAGGTCCTGTTCGGAATCTTTGCTTATTACTTAATCTGGTATTTCGTTCTCTTGTGTACCAGTAAAGCTCGCGTTATTGCTAAAAACGTCAGATCCAAAACCGTTTTTATATTAAAATTCTCTTCCCTAAAGGCAGCCCTAAACGACGAACATGCTCGCCGAACTTGTTCATTTGCGTTATACCCTACACGACGAACACATTTGGCGAGCATTCATTTCGTTTTGTTGTTGTTTCTACAATATGAACTTGGCGGCGTTCAGCGCAAAAATGAGCTTTGCTCGCGAACATGGCCCTACAAAATCGAAATTTTTCGTCAACAGGGAGCGGCCCGCGAACCAGCCCCTACACGAGAAAAGCGAGTACAAGCAGGTTCGGCGAGCATGTTCGTGATTCAGGGCTACCTTTAAACAAACCAGACATGTATAAGCATGTCTGTAAGTATTTTTTAAATGAGTAATTATTTGATAGCGTTTATATAAAAAATACTGGACCACATTTGGTGTTTATCTCAAATTTTGTCCCGTGCGTAGATATAATGTACTAACCACAAAGTAATTCACATAACTCACCGATGATTCCTTCGATCCAGAAACATTGTAGTTAACGCAATCTCTCGTGGTTATTATAACACATTTCTTAGGAAAAGCCGCATATACATATGTCATTAGTATGGGGTGATCATTTTTGGCCAAATACCTGCTGATTATTACTTATAAATATGAGGGCTGTACTTCATACGTATGCATAAATATAATGCGTGCTTGACGAATATTCTCATTTACATACGTCATTGTCAAATTGATTCTGACATTCATATATGTAATACCTTTTTATTATTCAGATTTTCTGACCCAAATTTAACAAATATTTAGAATCCATGGTAAATAAAACACTTTAGCGCTGCTGGGACATTAGTTTAAACCCACCTCAATAGCTTACCAAATCCTTCATTCATTCATTCGTTATTCACTCATTCATTACGCTCCACCCACTTCTGACACGTTGTATGCTGCTGTCAAATCCCCTTGATTGAATCGGGATGATAATTTTATCTTAGAAGCCGCTAGATTCGTTAGCGACTAATCTGTCATCCCGGTGCAAAAGTATTCTAGCAGCTAGATTAGCAAAGAACTAGACCATTATTGTTTTTATAGCTAAATGATTTTAGGAACTTAATGACATATGATATGATATTTTTCTTATGACGGATTCTTAGGACTTCGTTCATGTGAATCCTTGCAGCAAGTTAGCTGAAATTTCAGCTCAGGGTTCTGTGCAATATATGAGCAATCTTGACTCATGAAATTACTTTTAAAACGTTACTGACTTACTTATGTCCTGTATCCCCTTGTGGGTCCTAGGGCCTCTACAACTCCTACGCGCCGGTTTTTGGGAAATGTGCCTCAGCTCTCCCCAACTCTTTACCAGTTGCCGTGCTACCTTCTCCACTATTCTGCGCCACGTACTCCTAGGACCGCCACGTGTCCTGCCATCTTGGGTAAGCGGGTTCCATTGCATTGCTTGGTTAGCTATGGATCTGTCACCCTTTCGGAGAGTGTGACCAATCCACTGCCACTTTTGTCGTCGTATGGTTGTGCCTATAGGTTCATGGCCCGTTCTCTGATAAAGCTGTTCGTAAGAGATACGGTTTGGCCAGAATATCCTTAAGATGTAGCGTACGCACCTATTGACAAACGTTTGCAGTTTCTTCGTGATAGTGACGGTCACTCTACAGGTACCACATTCCAAAACGTTGATATTTTGGTAAAATTCTGATAGCATAATTTATTGAATGACGTCTTCTCATCATTTTGCAATCACCATTGGACGTGGGCTTAAGGCGGTTTCATATTTATACATATTTACATCAGAGAGAGTACCATTATCATATTTCATATTAAAATCATTTGAGACGAATTCTTGTTAGAAAATCCTTTCAAGTTTTTATACATGAAGTCATTCTTCATGCCAAAGGAACTATCCTGAGATAAATATGTTTCAACTTTAAAACCAAATTCAATCTTAAGAATATATACATACATATCTACCTACATGGGCACAGTATCTAAGTACTAAGCTTCGCATTAACTCCAGTAGCTATAAACAATAATTATAAGGTAATATTGTTTTTGCCATTAAACATACATTTCAACTTTGAGTGCAGGTAAACAAATCTCTCAACGTCCATTTGCAATAAGACCCACATTTAATACAGTTTTTTATGCCTGACATAAATTAAAGCATCGATTGGAGTTGCATCTCGAGCGAAACAGTTCGCCAACTGAACAGAACAGTATCTTAATTATGCGATGGCCACTCCCATTCATGTTTAAAAAAAAAAATCTTAAAATAACTTCTCACAGTCTTAATTTTGTTTTAATGCAATTCCATCCCGAATATTATTATTTTGTAAAATAAAAATGAAAAAACAAAAAAAAAAAACTTCATCGTCTCATGACCGTTGAGTTGAGAAGCGCTTGGAATTGAAATCACACGTTTTTTAGCCTTGAACTTTCCAACCACTATGGATGACCGTATAAATGCTTTTGAAATATGTGCTCTCAGTTTGATTCTTGCATCAAAGTATCTCAAGGAGATTTCAGAAGTGTTTAACTTCTTTTTTTTATTCAAGTTTATGCGTATAGGATAGGTGCTTACTTCTTTTTGTACACAAGACAACCAATGATCTATGTAAGCTTGAAAGCATATGATTTACTAGTAATGTATGAATTGGGTCATGTGATAAGGGATAATAAAGGAGCAGTCAGGTAAGACTACTGATATTTAGTCCTTTGATCGTCATAAATTTAGATTAAGTTTTAGTTTTCTTGCGTTCTTTTTCTTTTTGGAGAGCGATGAGAGGTCCTTCTACGGAACAACTGCCGTCGCCTCAGACCAGAAGAGACTTTGCTCATCACGTCCGTTTGCCGAGGACTCTGGGATGGATCTGCACGCAATAGCAATCTGCTAATCAGCGGCTGCCGCTCTAAGACAAGCCCAAGAGAAAAGCCCTTGGAATATAGAAATTTACGATCAAAAGCGGAGCATCGATCAAACCTATATGGGGAATAAGATCCTTTATCACCAAGGATTTGCCCAAATTACATTTTTTTTACATTTTTCGTTTTTCTGTCAATGTCTTCATATATATATATATATATTAAAAAAATGGTGCTTAAAATAGGCCTGTTCTCGCATTTTCTGCACCAAAATTCGCAGCTTGTCGAATTTCTAAGAAGTGAAAGGCTGATGCCCAAAAATGTACGGAAACGTGTTGAAGAAAATAACTGCCCACTTTTTCGACCTTTTTATGTTTCGTTTTACTTTAAATTATTTTGACAACACAACTTTTTGACATAACTTTTTCTTTTTGCCCAAGAAAAATTGTTGGGCTAAAATTCTTCTGTGAAAATCTACGAAACTTTGACGTTGACTGGAATTCAATATTTTTCGGAAAATTTCGTAGATTTTTCTACTTTAAGTCGGTGCGGGAACAGACTCTATATGTATGCACAATGCTGACTAAGCTAATAAAAATTGTTAACCTTATTAAGAAAACCCCTCGAGTCGAAAAAATGTTTGGTCATCGAGATTGGCCTATTTTTTGGTATTTCCATATAATAATACATCCCAAGTAATGTAAATATTAAAAATACCCCACCTAGGTAAAAAAATGTATAACTCAGTGAAACCCAGAGAATTAAACACGTCAAAAGCAGGCTCCCGTCTGTCTAGGGGAATAGTAAGCAATATGTCATCCGATATGTGACTTACTTATTTCTATTGATCATAATTATTCAGACTGTGGTTTTGAATTGTATGATTCGTATGGTTGACGTACATACATAGCTCACAACTTTCCGCACTTTGCGAAATTTCCCAAGACCTCAATTGAATTAAATCTCTGAATTCCTTTAAACCTTTATGACGAGTTCCAAATGTGATTGATTTCGCTGTTAACTATAGACCTCTCCACATTTCTAAAAATTGTCACCAATTTTTATGAAATTATGCATTTCAGTTTGAATATCCCGCCAAACAAAATGGATTCATCGCCGGAGTCGTAAGTAAAATAAGTATTTTTGTAAGATTTTACCAATTTTATTTCGATTTGCAGTAACAAAAAATGGACAAGTGAATCCATCAAACTGTTAGTGAGCACCAGACTGCAATTTGAACAAGATTTTTGTAATAAAAGAAGAAATAAAAAGGGGCTATGGAAAATCGTGCTTCAAGAAATTCAAAAAATTAAACCGGAGTTATATTTTTGCGGGAATGAAATCACCCGAAAATTTTTGAATATGAAAACAAGTTACAAAAGTATTAAGGGGCGCGTCTGGAGAATGATTGTTAATAATCTGTTGGACATTATTGATATTCAAAACAGTTCATTATAGTACGATGGTATACAGGTACAATTTCGGTATCATAAAAATCGTTCCAAAACGTCAAAAATTGCAAATCATAACAAATGCAAAGCAGCGCAAATGCATCATAACCTCGCATCACAAAAGCAGTGTGCGACGAAGTCGAATGCGACAAGTGATTATGTTCATTCATGACTGCGTAAACCTTGATATACACCTTATACTACAGAGATATACATCCATAGATTCTGCTTAGAATACCTGAATACAGAATTCATTTAAGATGGAAAAATAGATCTCGTTTTTTTCCATAAACTGTACAGAGTTTAGGAGCGTGTTCAATTTATTGTGAACTAGTTACTACCGGAAACTACGATAACAACAATCAATACCAGCTATTATTTGAATCATACAATTTAATGCTTAACGATTTCATTCATAGAAATGAAATGATCGATTATAAACTTTGATCGCGTAACTGATAAATATATAGGTATTTGTTTTCTTCCATACTAGGAAATGTGTATGCGATTTTATAAAGTAAAGTAGTTTCTTCCAACTAAATTAGAACAAGTCTAAATTTAATTATAATTAGTATCAAAAACCTTCTGTGAATCATATGCACATAGACATTTTATGTTTACTTATTCCAAAAAAAGATCACTGACTCATTGGCTAGGAATATGTCAAATTTTCGGTTAGAGATCGCACTTATCATATCCCCTCGTCTGAGGGCTATTTAATGTGTCAAGAAAAAGCAGACAATATTATTATAAATATCCTATGAATCACACCATAGGATTGTTATTATAAATTTTTATTTTAAACCTGACACATGTTATTAAATCCATAAAAGAAATGTCAAAGCCTCATTAGAAAAGTTAATACAGCTTTCGTTCAAAAAAATAAAATATTACGATCAGTCTTTGATCGTCAAAAGTTTCCATATTTATTTGTCATTAGTACTTCTTTAGATGTTTATTTTAAGATTACAATATAAAACAAAACATTTCACCTAAAATTGATTAATCATACTTATTGTTTAATGGCCACTTTCAAGAAATTAATATAAGCTTTGTGATTGCGCAGCTGATAGCAGGCGGCGTATTTTCCTGATCGAAATCGTAGATCAAAAGTTTCCAACAGAAGCACTGCTTGGCAGACTATGTGTCGACACTTTGGTGATGTCATCGTGCAATGGTTCGACGAACCTCAATAACTTGTTAACTATAGTTATTTCTATACGAGTATGACTAGAGACTATCCCACATCAAAATTTTGCTTCTGCGGTTGTCTTTGTCGTTGCTCTATTTTTCCCCACAGACGCAGTACTTTGTGTGCGTCTTATTTGACGCAGCCTAACCCTTTAATGTTCTAAGAATAGAATTTGCGTAAACGTCTTATCAACAAATGCAATATCTGTTCATTTTTTTTAAGGCGTCACATTAGTAACGACCTCCAGTTATTCTGGAGAAAAAAAATTCAAGTCAGCATTTTATATTCAAATTGCTGAATCATTTTGGAAAATGTAATATTACGAGGGTAAAAATCCCAAAAACTGATAACATAGTTTGACGTCTTTACCCTTTTGAGATCTTTATACATGAATTGCGGTCTAGTGGCAAATGTTAAACTGAAAATTATGACTCCTATGCACTTGCGTACTTTTAATTAATATAAATTATCATTTTAGGCCCTTTTGTTTGTAATTCAATGGATCTGTGTTGTGTGCATGTGTGCGGGGATGAGCATCTTATTGAATTGGTTTGTACTGCTTTCTCGAGATATCAAATAAATTAATCTACCAGACGGATATCAATTAGAAAAGCAAATAATTACTTGACCTCTTCTTAATTTGTCTCCTTGGCATTGTACTAAAATGATGGGCACATGTGGGATATTTTTATTTTTAAGGAGCCAACACCTAACCTCTTAATGGAATCGGACCTGTTACTGATGTCACTTTTATCACTTGGAAGAAAAGATGATAAGTAATTGCTTCTTGTGGAGTAGGACTAAAGTGAAATAATAATGATACCACATTATGTTGATTTTTACACAATCCTGTTCGACTACGGCAAATTCTAGTGGTTTTTCACGGAAGAGAAGGCTCACGAAAGAGTAAGCAATTTCCCTTGGTACTGAGTTAAGAAACGTGTCAAATTAGTGCGTTAAGTTTTTTTTGAAGTCAATTGGGTCTAGTTACTTTATTTTCCCTACTTCGAACCGAGGCGGATTAAATGCATTCTGAAAAGACATTAGGTCGTCTAACACACTACCAAACAACGTTTGATAAATAAACTTAACTGACCAGTAGCAGAAAAACAGTATCAGCTGTTAGCAAATATTGATTTCACACCAACGAATCAATACTAACTGCCGCAGCACCTGTCATCGCAGATGCAATTGGTAATCAATATCTTCCCATTCCAAGAGAAGAAAAATACAACAATTGACAGCTGCATATATATTTAATTGATCTGTTCATCAATCGTGTTTTTCAAGGTTTGGAACAAGGCATAAGCACTACGGATAATCAATCAGTTACTTACGTTACGTTACTTACATACATACGTCTTGTATACCCTTGTGGGTCCTAAGCCTTCTGCAACACCTAAGTGCCATTGTGTGGGGTTTTTTCTCCAGTTTTTTTCGTGCATACTTTTCGTGATTTAGCAGGATCCATTACGTCCCGTGGTTAGCTATGCACCTGTTTTTGGAAAGTGTTACCAAACTTTTGCCACTTCTGTAGTTGTATGTTTGTGTGCATTGATTTTTGTCTGTTCTGGGCTCAACCCATAGATGCCGTCGATCCGTTGTTCCGCCGTTCCGTTGAACGTTGACATTCAAGTTGACGTTTTGCGGGATAGAACAGTCCTATAGACTATGTTTACACAGGCCTGACGGACTGGCGTGCTTTTTACTTTTTCATGTTCTCACTGACAATATCGTCTAAACACTTCCGAATGCAATGACATATGAATTGTCAGTCAATACTTTTGTCTTGCAGAGTTACCTTTTTTACAATTTCATTACTAAAACTGCGACACTTTCTTTACCTGCATTGTCAGCTGATTGTCAAAGGCTATGACAGTTTCTCTACATTCTCTTTCTGATTCCAGCAATGAAAATGCGTTCCCTCAACTTTCTTATGCGTGAACTTCAATATGTGAATGTGTGAACTTAAATCTACAAGTGTGTATACAGTCAACGGATTGATGGATGGAAAAAGTAGAAAGCAAACCTACTTTATCCTTCGAAGTTCATCCATCCGCCTCCCCTAACACTGCGTCTCCACGAGTCTGAAAAAAGGCAAACTTTTTGCTCGTCAAACTTTTATGTCATTTGATGGGCGAATTTTCATCAACAGCAAAA
Source organism: Chalcosyrphus nemorum (assembly GCA_949716465.1). Classification (NCBI taxonomy): domain Eukaryota; kingdom Metazoa; phylum Arthropoda; class Insecta; order Diptera; family Syrphidae; genus Chalcosyrphus; species Chalcosyrphus nemorum. The sequence continues at coordinate 13,492,436 of OX454333.1, read as the reverse complement.
CAACCTCACTTGCTTTTAAAAGATCAACAAACTTATTGTTTCTGATTGTGAAAAACAAAAATCTGCCCTCTTTGCATGCCTGGAAAGCACTAATAAATCAGGAACAAATGTTTTTTTCTTATAAAAAACGACTGCCAAACTTCAAATGTCGAATTTCAGTAAGGGTTGATGTGCACAGAGAAGACAAGACAAAAAGGCTGTGTTAGATGTCCGACTGCAAGTCAAGTCCGTAAAAGTGCGGTCTACACGAGATATAATAATGTCACGACTTGAGTCTAGTGGAGACTGGGTGTAAGAATGTGTGCATTCTATCGAGCTGTCTGTTAAAAACGACAGAACAACGGATCGACGGATTCTATGAGTAGAGCACTTAAAGCTGTTCCATCCGGCCATCCTCATCATCCTGAAGATGATTATAAAATATTTAAATAAAATAAAAATATAGATTGTCAATTATTGTCACTTCATTCATGTCAGAACTACAGATAATAAAATTTTGGAAAAAGTGCCATCGTACCCTTTTTACTGGATTCATGGTACATAACTACAAGACCAAATAATTTTGTATCAAAATAAGCTCAAATGCAAATTGTGTGAGATTGAAAATTGAATTTTCTTATTTTTATACTCACAATAAATTACAATCAACATCTTGACATAAGTTACACCTACCTTGACAAATAACAAAAGCCTGAATAGTCCTTCAACCGCGCACGCGGCGGGGACCCGTTCCAACTCACACAAAGTGCTTTGTTTCATTGTGCAAAACAGATGTTGGATATTGAGCTCCACAAAGAGTCGAACACATCGAAAGTGTTAAACTAATTAGCGGCGAAAGAGAGACTCACGCCATCACTGAAATGCCAAATTGACAAAGGGACCTACAGTCAAGTCGTGTTTGGTAAATATTTTGCCAGTGAATATGTGAAAACTTAAAGATGCGGAAATTGATTGCTGTACCATTGTCACCGGTGGCACAAGAACAGTGGCAAATGTTAATTATTAATGCCGTTGAGGACATTTAAAGGTGTAATTTAATGCTTTTTATATCTATCATACAAAAGTACGAAAGTATGGTGGATTTTATGTTTTAAAGAGCTTTTATTCATAAATTTAATGACAGTCTTTCAGTGATCAGAATATCAAATACTGATCGACTCAGCATTTGCATTTAATTTTAAATGCTGCTTTTTTAACAACACTCTCCAGACTGTGGTGCACTAATATTTTACGAGGCGCTACGAAGTTCGTGAGGATCTGCGACTAAAACACGTCAGTTCCGCTTGACTGTAAGGTGCTATGGTGTATATATACTTTTTAACGTGAACTAACACATGATTTATGACAGACGTTATAACGTCTTAATGTTTAACCAAAAGTGGACTGCACTCCTCGTTATAAATAAAGTAGTAATGCTAAAAGAAGGAACATTTCCCATGAATTCTTATCTTTAAAGCAGAAAATTGTGTTTATTTTCAAGTTAATTGCTGTGAACAATGGATCACCATTTGCCGTCGGAAATATAACAACTTGAGCGGATACAATTGTTAACACTGCACAGTAAAATGTTTCAACCAAGTTACGACTTTGTTTGAATAGAAATGTCATTTGGTTTGTTATTTACCTCAATACTCATATATGTGTTGTTTGTTTATGAAACACGAAGAACAAAAAAATGTATTCGCCTGTACGTGCACTTGATTGAGACAATTTAAAAGTGTTTATTGACAACACTCCTTTGTTTCGGAAAGAGATTCTGTGCCGCTGAATGTAATTGCAATCATTAATGCCCCACCACTGCATTACAGCTCACCGACCAAGCGAATGTGCGAACGGCGAACAAACAAAATTTAAAGGCAGACAATTAACAATTTTACTATTTTCAAAGAAGAGAGCTTTATTTGTCTAAAAATTAATTACAATTATGTGGAGGAATCAAAAATTCGCTGATTTTCCGAGAATAAGTGAATGCTTCTTAGGAACTGTCAAATTTGTTCACAAGTCACAGGTGACAAATGAAATCCGTAGATTGCAGCGACTAGTTAAAAAAAATTGCTGTGAATGAAACGTCAAAATTTGCGAATATTCGCTTATTCTTTTTCGAAGGTCGCTAAGCTATAAAGATTTACAGGGTACAGAGATTCATTGTTAAGGACACTACCTTGCTTTCATTTTGTTTTTACTGGTATCGACTGCTTATAGCTCAGGTTGAGGCTGTACTCAGCTGGTAGATGGTCGAGATGATGTCGCAAGACGCTCACAATAAGAAGGGTTAAAGGTATTTTCGTAGACTCAAACTTAGAACCCCATGCGCCGTAGTTCAACACACTAAGCCACGGCCATGATCAGTCATTAAGCGCTTACATTTTCTGCACAGTACAATAACTTCTGCCTTTACCATTAACCCCTGTTTGTTCCAAATTCCATTAATCGTGTTTAGGGGGATTTAGTGCACCTGAATTCTTCTAATTCTAGACGTTAAAGTAAACTAGGCTATTGGTACAGACTCGTCCACTGGATTTTTGTCTGCAATAAGGGATACTTAGTTTGTGGGCCTGGCTTACAAGTTTAAATTAAAAGGATTTTGAAATAACAATAACCAATTTCGAATTTCATTTCACTTTCATTTTGTTGTTGCACACCTAAAACACACTTTAAAGTGAGCTTTGAAGCCGAGCTTGACGTCATATTACTTGTTCCTATGTATCATAAAAAAAAAACAATTGGTATAATTATAATTGGGTAAATACCTATAAACTTTCTGAGAAAGTTGGGAATGAAGAAGTCGAAAAGTGATACCTATAACCACTTAGGTACTTAAGAGTTAAGAGAACAGACTGACACCAGCCGGTTTAATCCAAAATTTAAAAAATTTCAATGTTTCATCATAATTTAAAGACAAATAAGCGTACATCATTTCAAGATCAAAATTCCATGGAAATCCAATTCCACATATCTACACGCTTTGCTTCAGTGTTTTACAATTTATAATCTGCCGTTTTGTGAACTCTAAACCGTTCGTTGTTTCCTGTGTAATTTGCATTCGAAACGTGTATTTTAAACGAATTAATTCTCTCCACATGCAGTTACCCAGAAAACCTACTAGATAACACCTAATTCCAATTAATCAGAGCGACTTTAGCTTAAATTCAACCGAACTAGTCAATTACGCGTATTCCAAGTTTCATCATAAAAGTATAAAACCCCCTCTTTCCGCCAACACACAAACCACTAGAATTGACAACTCTTCTACACAAATTGTTGTCAATTTGACATCGATTTAAATTCAACACTTTGAATAAATTGCGGTTATGCACAGATACAGGGTAATTGGCCAGCCACAACAATCCAGGAAATACCAAGAGAGAGTACCTACTCTCTGCTGGTGCATACAAATTGAGTGAGATTTTGAATTTTTTGAGTTCATTTTGAGTATTCAATATTGATTGCCGGCCGTCTGTTGCCCCCCTAAAATAAAATTCAAACATTTGTCGATGTCGACAACACAGTTGATGTATTCCCAAAGTATGTGGGGGGTTCGACGTCGTCGACGCGACGACGACACAACAACCATTTGGCCATTTGGGGGGTGGCGATGAGAGGGCGCGCAATAAGTGTGACATCGGAAATAGCGAACAAGCACAAAAAGCCATTTCCAGTTGGTGATTTCATTCAGAATTCTCGGAAAAGCTCCAATAAAAATTTCTATACACATATGAGTATGTGCATAGATATACAACAGGCCAGCAGAGACTGGCACGACAACTTCGATTATAATTCGTTAACAGACAGACCAGGCCGTGCGGTAGGTAGGAGAAAACTTTGTGTACCTACCTCACATACTCGTTCTCGATATCGAGAGCAGATAAAAAATCTTTTGTTTACACAAAATGTTTTTTTCACTAATCAGTCTTTCAAATAGATAGATATTTACTCATGTTTAGTAAAACGGCGAATTCCTCCTCCCGCATCGTTGTTGAGCGTAAGGAATTCAATTCGAGGTCATTGCTATCAGGATTATACTACGTACAAATATCACGTCGCCCAGGTCGCGTTAACGACACGATAAGTCCTTATACGACAAACAATTAAAATTTAAAAAAGAAAAAAAATCTCTAAAATACTTTTTTATAGTTGAAAGTGCTTAATGCCGATGAACAAAAAAAAAAACAAGAAAAAAGCTCAACGATTGGAATGTAAATGGCTTCATAAAAAAACCACGGAGCTCCAAAGTAAGGTTAACCTAAAAATGAGTTTAAAGGAATTTGCGACTGCAAAGTGTTTTGAGATTGTTTTGTATTTTTTCTTTTTTATTACAACACCGTATTGTTGTGGCACCGTATTTTATTGGCAGTAGATGTTTGTTTACTGATTTAATGTTTACAAAGAATAATTTTTAATGCAATTTTAATCGGTGCCAATTTCACTTGACTCCAATAAAATTGTTAAAAATAATAAAACTCCTCGTCTTTTGATTGCGACTGGACGCAGCCCGGTTGTTTGGGAATGTGATGAAAAGATTGGCATCAACCTTTAATGGTTGATTTTTTTTTTTTTTTTTTGAAAGGTTGAATATAAACGTCTCCGAGAATTAAAAGGAATACATATGAAAATAACTATTTTTTGTTGATATTGTATGCGCTTAGCATCCAGTCTGTCTTCTTTAAGATTTTACCGTTATATTAATTGAGTAAACTGTGCTAAATATCGAAAGCGTAGGAAGCCAAACAGTTATGAACGACACAAGTTGTGAATTCTGCTATTGTCCAAATCTAGACTAAACAGCTGAGTGTAGAAAATCAAAGTTTTACAATAAGCTGATTTGTTGATCCATAATATTTCCAACATCACCTTTCTTAAAACCGCAGTACAGTTTAAAAAGTCTGGGTAATGCAAGGACATGAAGAGCCGATTTCTCGACAGTCACATAAACACTCTTACACCTACCTAACCAATTTATTTCACTCTTTTTCAGCGAAATAGACTTCATAGAGAAAGAACTAGTCTCGTTTGTAGAGAATTAACTATTTTTAACTTTACGTTAAGTCCGTTCGCGTACTCTCCCAAAACAGCGAATTTTTACGAAAACCTGTTTTAGTATGGAGAATGTTCGCGGTTTTTTGCAGAAGAGAGTACGAAATATTCCATTGCATGGAATTTCTTTGGGATATTTAGTGAAAACTGTCAAATCAGTGAAATCAGTGCTCTCATCACGTAATTTTTAAAACGATTGTCGTCTAAACGATAGAAAAGAACGATATCGTTTGTAGTTTGCTTCATATAACTCCACCACTATCGTGTCGTTTATCGTTTATTTTGTGGAAAGTTTGAGAGTAATAGAGAAAATTGATATTGACACTTCTCCTCTGTGTATGAAATAAAGTATGACAGACTTTTTATGTTTACCTGTCATGTTTCAGTTGGTAGTAGGAAAAAAAACAACTCCATGCCGTCACAAATTATTAACAGTGTACCCATGTTTTTGGAAAAATATAAAGACTCTGTTGCACCTTTAATGCTCTTTGCTTGTGCAGCACTTTTTCATTTCGATAGTGATGAAACACTTCTTTGTTGAAAACAAAAAATTAAATTGTAGACGATACCTATTTACCTATCGCGGTCATCCATCGTGGTCATCCATCCATTATCACTGAATAGTTCTCTCGGAAGGACGATCATGGCGACCATAAAATGGAAATGGGCGCAGCGCTCGACATGTTGCTCGAACACTTCGAAAACCTCTATTGAAAAACTCTTTATATTATGTAAAAGTTTTCGTTCACTCTGGAGTCTAGTTTCCTTCTCCAACGATGGTTATTACTTCCGCCATTCATGTATTTTATAAATAAATTACAAGAAAAAATAGACGGCAACCCTATTTACCTTATTGTTTTCGAATTGTATAAAGTGCGCAGTTTACAACAGGTAGGCAGCGCAGGTAGTGAGAGGTATTCCTAACCATATAAAATCGTATAATAAGGAGAATCCCTATCTTGTGATTTTGTTTTTCTCTCTTAATTGTGTTGTTGTTTTTGTTTTTTGTTTCATTTGTTATCTCTCAATTGAAAAATAGAATGGATAAATGCTTTCAATGAAATATGAAAAGAACCTGTACGTTTGGGAATAACAAAATAGAAATGGAAAGTTACTTAGTAGGCTATTAAGTAGCTACTTGAAACCAAAATAGGGGTGAAACATATACATATGTATGTAAATAGATGGCGAAGGCTGTTAGAATACTGGAATCGAACTTTCTGCACTCTCCTTCTAGCAATGTGCGTTTATTCTTTCACTGCACATATTATTATCCTGCAGTTTTTGAAGTTCCTTAATAAGCTCGGGATATTTTCAAATCGGAACTTCTCCCAGCTTTCTACAAGGCTTTTTTTAAACTACCATAAGGTCAAAACTATCAAAACAGTGTATTTTGTACTTTTTCTTGTTCAACCCGTTCGTTTACTTTTTCGTAGTTTTAGCTGTCTGTGAGAGAAGTTTACCCCCACTTTTTGAAATCTAAGAATTTTAGTGCAAAAAGTACGAGAACGGACCTATAATGATCTGATAATACTAATCATCTTAACCTTAAATTTTCAAAAATGGAAGCACGAAAAATTAGCAGCAAAAGTAGACGAAAGATTGAAGGACAAAGTCATTATGCATAAAAAAAGGATACCCTTGGAATAGCTTTAGATAATAGAAGCCACATGAATAAAGTATGTTCTACGAAAAGTGAGAGTGTAAATGAACTTTAACTATCTACCTATGTTACTAAGTAATTTTAGCGATCAAAGGAATTCTCTAAAATGTTCTTATTTTAAGTACAGGAAAAATGTTTAAGACATTATGGAATACGAGCTTATAAAACAGTGGAACTCTATATAATTTCAATACTACAACGGAGATATTTATTTCCGTCCCCACACCATTTAGTATAATTTATGATTGTTTTATAATTTTCTTTTTAGTCGCAGGAAGTGGTATTAAATTTGAGGTTTATAACAGTTTAAAATTCTTTTATTAATTATATACTAATTTACTTAAATGCATGTATGTATAATGTTTTTTTTTTTGTTTTTATAATTGAGTTTAAGTGCGCATTCTTTTTTTACAAAATTGTCTAAAGTGTATTTAAAAAATACTTATATATAATAAAAGAAACAATTCTTTCCATTTTTTTTTTATTATTTTTGGCATCACAACAAACATGTTTTAGTTTAATTTCATATAATGTCCGCGAAGTGTTAAACGGATTTATATTGTTTTAACATTTAGGATTACTTTGCTGCTTTATGGCTATTTGAATAAACGAATTAATAATCATCACAGTCGTTTTAGTTTGTATCACTAATTATTTTGTTGAATTTTTTAATTAAAAAAACATTTTTTTAGCTAAAAATATTTAATAATAATTTGGTACTCTATTTTATGTATGTATATATTTCAATGTCGCGTTTTTTAACTAAAATTTGTTGCAAACAAAAGTTTAAATGAACTAATTTTAGATCAGTAAATAAAGTGTTGCAATGTTTTTCATGTACAATATAAGAATATTATTATTATATTACTTTAACAAAGTAATGAGCATACAATATATGTACTTTTCTATCATGGGAATTAAAATTTGAAATTGACCCGAAGGCACTTCGTTTATTAGTGTTTTCTTTCTAAACTATCTACAGAAAGGGAAGCTTACTCAGAAGGTTAACTTTATGATTTTTAAGTCAATTGGCTATTACTCAAACTGATGCAAAATATCCGACGGAAATACCAATTAATTAAAACTTGCAATGCTCGGGTCACAAGACCTAAAGCACATGTTTGTTGACAAAAAGTACAATTAGTGGAATTGAAACAATTGTGAACGAATTTTCTAATTTTAATAATACGTTTATTGATTCGATTGTTTTGCTAATATCTGTATAAGAATGTGTATGGACAGAAAGAGTGATTCATTTAGGGTTACTTTTTGCCTATAAACCTTTTGACAGATGACTCGTGAGCCGTGTTAATCTGTAAAGGTATGTTTTTTTTCAGTATTGTTTGACATCTCATCATGAAAGTCTAAAGGGCCACCCATAATTGAATTAAGGCTCTAGACGGCACCGTACGTAGTCATACGAATACACATAATTGAATGCTGCCTACAAGCCATAATGGCTTTTCGCTCAGTTTCGTCGATTTTCGTTCACTTTTGCTGATTCTTTTACTTTCGTGTTACTGTTGACATTAATAGTGTCAAGCCTTCGTTAGGTACTTCTGCTACGGATATACATATGTATCTATAGTACATACATATGTATGTGTCTACTTAAGCGAAGGATTGTAAGTATCCAATCCGCGCCGATCCGAATAGCACGAAAATACCTTGTATTTGGATGCCTATCGCTTAACTGTTTTCTGAAATGTCTTCTTTCTGACAAATACAAATATATTTCCCAAATTTGTTATGTCAGTTAGAAGTTTGACTATAATATGAAGGTCATAGGCGAACTATATTAGACAGACAACTCGTTTTTCCCCTGCCCGCGTGGATGTAGATATGCGTCGATGTGGATACTTTATAAAAAAACTATTCTTTAATAAAAATGATTGATAGGTTAGGTTTTGCAATTTGAAAGATAGAAAAAAAACAACTGGCAGCTAATGCTATACTAATGTAGATATGTACATATAAAATAAAAAATCAATCATTCAGAGTTCCATCGGGCACATCAAATCTGAAATGTGAGAGCAAAACAGAGGTATAGAAAATATAAATTATATTGCAAAATTTGAGATTTCTTTTAATAAACGTCAGTATAGCCTTTTGTGTGAAATTGCAAAAATATTTAAAAAAAGAAAACTAAAAACTTGCTCATGGCAACACTACACACTTTATTCCCACAATTTCAAGTGCAAGTATACCCCGGCCGCGAGCGCATTCTCCCAATCCCAATACAATTCACTCATTACAATAAATTCAACTCATGCACTATCATGTTCCCCGCGGGTAAAAACCCGATGAGTCATCGCTGAATTTAGGATTCCTTCGCTGGCAAACAACAACAACTATTCTCACTTAATTTTTATTTTCCATTTTGTCTCCTATTCTCCTTTTCCACTGCTTTTTTCACTCATCTTCCAAATTCTGTTTCTCCATCCAATTCTTTGATAGTATGCGTGAGTGACAGCAGTCTGATGGTATGCGTACGGCATTGACAGTTGAAACAGTTGTGTGTGTACTATCGCTGCTTCGCTTTTTCTCTGCGGATTTCCAGAGGCGGCCAGACAAAGAGAAGTATAGTTATTTTTTGCCTTTCGTAGGCGACGAAGATTGCGACGTGTTTTGTTGTCACAGAAAAAAAAAAAGAAACAAAAAAATTCCAAAATTCAAAGATTTTTCCAACCTAAAATCGAGCAAATTCGCAAATCCAAACACACATTTTCAAAATCGAATCGAAAATAAGCGTGGGTAATTTGTTGTTTGTTTTTTTTTCTTTCAAATCCAATTGTGCAAAACGTCAAAGCGTGTGTAAAGTGACACGAGATCGAAATTTTTAAGGCGTGTTCCATAGAGTAAAGGGGGTAGCATTCAGTGTCTCCCATTTCGGACAATTGCAGTGTGCAACACTTGCATTTGAAAACGAAATTTTCTCTTTTTAATTGCTTTTATGGAAAAAAGCTAGAAAAAACGGAACGGGTGTGGTTCATCGTGTTTAAATCAGGATAATAGCGCTTTTTTCAAGTTAAATTTTGATAAATTTATACTGCGAAAAACAAATCAAAAACCTGACGACGTAACGACGTAGTAATTGTTTGCTCTTGACGTCGTCTCGTTAGGTCATTGGACAACAACCATTAGTCTTAACAACAACAACAACGAATATAAAATACAACGACGGCGGACGGTTCCAGCAACGATAATAATTCGCGAATAATCTGACAATCGGTGTCAACGAGAGTTGCCAGTGTTAACTTTTTTTCTTTTCTTAAAATTGTGTTTTTTTTTCTTGTACATATTTGTGTTGTACCGCCTGTCACTATGAAGCTGAAGGTCGAGTTAGCAGACAGTGCCTCAAATTCGAATGGATCGTTTGCCAGCGAACCAGAGGAGAACAGTCAAAATTCGGTTGACTTGACCCTTAGTGGTATACAGCAAAGGAATAATCTTATCGTAAGTATTAAATTCGAAAATGCCCTTTTTGTCTTATCTGTAATCAAAAGGATTTATGACTACTTGGTTCAATTACGAAATGTGCACGTTTATTTTTCGAGGAAGGGTTGCGTATTTGACATAATAGCAGGCAGTGGTCGCTGTTTTATTGTCATGTCATGTGACTGTTTTTGAAGGGGGGTGTGGTGTGTGGGGTGGGTCTAGTTTTCCAATGGAGGGTGTGAGGTACATTCCGTGAAGGGGATTTCTTTTCCGATTTTCTTTTGCTCTACTGTTGACAGCACACACACTTTGATAGTATGTTTTATAGTTTCTATATAGATTGTGTATATGAACAGGGTTTTGCAATTGTGTGCGTTTGAGAGTTTGCTCTTTGGAATTTTGTGAACTGGCGCGACTTTGTCTCCCATGAGAGAGAAGGGAAGAGTGACTTTATAGTACAGTGAGTGGCGGTTGTTTTTATAGAAAATTGAATGTTTGAGAAACCAGAGTAGCAAGACTACAAACTATAAAGGCACATTTGTAGGTATGTACCTACCTAATTACTGAGTAAAAAGTAAGAAACGGACCACACAAAATATGTATAGGCATCCGACTTGCTTTAAAAAAGCGAAACACCAGAAAAACACTTATTATGGCCCTTAAAGAAATTGCAGATGGATGAGAGTGCATAGGTCAATTTGGTCGTCTTAACCTAATCAGAAATTGTCATAATATTTACAGAAGGTGTTTTGTGAATAGAATGGATTTGATCCGAAGACTTTGCATTTAAGTCCTGAAAATGTTCTACACGACCGAAAGGTCAAGTTGCTTAAAACTGTGTTTGGACCTCATTTTATATCATTTGTATGGGGCCCTAATTCAGTCAAAAGATTTGAAAGCACTCCTAAGTTGTGGTGCGCTCACAAAAAAGCTTAAATGAAGGGATTCCCGAATTTAGGCAGGTGATTGCGGCTATATTTTTGAAACTACATCTGTCAAATAGGTTGTCATTTCTCAATGTGGAGAGTTATAGCGTTCACCAAAAATGCAAAATGTTTTATAAAAGTGGGTGTTCTGTTTGAGCAATATTTTGCGCGGTTCGCCTATTTTATTGTCCCCATAACCACCTTCCATTCTGGATGAATGGGTTCGTCAACAAGCAAAATTGTTTAATTTGGATCCACCAAAGGTCACAGTTTGGTGTGGATATTGGACTGGCATTATCATCGGTCCATACTTCTTTGAGAACGACGTTGGCCATCACCGTCAACAACGAGCAATATCGGTCGATAATAACCATTTTCCTTGGCCTGCCCCAATTGGATGATATTGACACCGACGACTTGTAGTGCTACGTGCCACACAGCCAGTGCCAAAATGGAAATTTTGTCCGAACATGGTTATCTCATTTGGATGCAATGTGAATTTGCCAGCGATATCTTACGATTTTACCCCGTTAGACTTCTTGTAGGATTTTCTTAGCTCACAGGTATATGCAAATAAGCCGCTGTCCTTGAAGCCGACATATTCAATGCCATTGGTAAGCCTGATTATGATACTCCACCCAGGGAAGCCGTGGCGGACATTTGAATGATTTAAATGAATGATTTTTTAAATAAATAAGAAAATTCAATGATATCTCACTCACAGTTTGTTTTATCCAAACGATAGGAAACGCTTAATGAAAAAGTTTTTATTTGTACGGGATGTAAAACTATTTCAAATTCTAGAAAGCGGTGAATTTGCAGAGCAATAAATTAAGTTTAAAATGGCAAGAATAAAAGAAACACTTATTAAAAAGAAAAAAAAAAAAACATTCAAACCCTTGTGGGTAATGTTAACCTTAAAAAATTGTAGGTAGACGGCCGACAAGTATTACTGTTACTCTTTATTTCCACCATGAAATGCTGTTTTGTTAGGTTTTATTTTCTAATTTATGTCTGATTTATCTGGTTTGACGCCTCAGCATATTTTTTGGCTTATTATCATTCTAGAGTAAATCTATATAAGACTTGAACATAAATATAAAGAATGTGTTTATGCACACTCCTTTTTATTTTCACTACTGTACTGCTTTACTTTACGATGTGGGTGTGGCAAAATTCAAAAAATGCCATTAAATTCCTGGCGATTTATAGCTGTAAAGAAAAACGCAAGTAGGCAATAAAATAAATTTTCAAGACGTATTCTTAACACTCTTTTATCGTAAACCACGAGCCATGGCACATAGTAGAATTTGTCACTATCCAGTGTATAGTGCTTTTATACATTTCTACTTCCGCCCAATGCGGTGAATTAAATTCACGTAAAAATATTTCCTTGAATCGGTTTAATCAGAAAAAAGAATCGATTTCATGGAAACTTCATCGAAAAAAATCACAAATCCCCTACGAAGTAAAGCACTCCAGCACATTTTTTAAATTTCATAAGAGTCCATGCAACACACAGACACACCATATGACAGCTGTCATCATTTAAGGGGTTAAACCTCTGCCATCCAATCAAGAACAATAACATGTATGTGAGAAAAAAAACACTTTGGAAATCCAATATCCATCCACTTTCTATCGTAGCCTTTAACATTCAGGTTAAACATTCCACGACCTTGCCACACTTGTGTCATAGTAAAGTGGCTTTATAAATAGGATAAGTTGTTTGATGGCGCCACGCATCACAATGCGTTGTCGCACTCTTGATGTTTAGAATGTGTGTGAGCAAATTAATAGCTGTTATACCCTCTAGATGGAACAGTGTACGTTACTTTTGATTCCCATTGAAGTTTTGTTTTTTAAGGGGAGTAATAAAAGTTTGATGTATTTAGGTATATGGCATGAGTTAGTGGAAAATGTCACGTGCCAAAATAGTTAACGATAAGGAGACTTATTGTTGTTGATTGGTGTTCTAAGGATAGAAGAAACTTTTTATGTTAGGTTAAATCAATTCAGAAAGCGAACAAAATGGGAAGCGATAAGCCCATAGAGGGCCAGGTTTAGCTTTTCACAACTGTACGTACATGTTGTGCGTGGTATACATTTCTGCACGTAAAAAACAGACCAACAGTTTCATGGCGTATCCGAAGGCTAGAAGGATTTTAAGAAGCTTTCTCATGACAGTTATACTCTTGAATGTTTGTCAGACACTCGCAATAGGTGGGACCGGAAAAGAACTTTGATGGTATTTTTCTGGACTCAAACTTCTAACACCTAAATAATGTATAAGCAAAAGTTGACTCTCTTAAAAATAAGATTTAATACGGCAGAGAAATGGCAGAAAATGGCGGAAAATTATCGTTCAAGTGGCTAGAGATAAACGTCAGATTGGCTTCGTTCAGCAAGTGTAGGCAAGTTATGGCAGTGTTACATGCATTCGTGATATGGATTACAACTGTATTTTTTTTTAGCTTAATATTTATTTAAAAAAAAACGCCTCAAAATATCATTTGACTACTATATTAAAAAAATAAAATCATGTTCAGAATGAGTGTCTTTGATTATTATTTTCTTAAAAAAATTTAGTATTAAACTATAAGAACAGAGTTCTACATGAATGTGTTAAAACAAACTCAAAACAATACATCCGAAGTCAGGGCGTTGCTGGGGGATTTTTCTTTTGCTTTTATTTAAAATTAAAACTCATGTGTACGCCCACTTTGTTGACGACCACAACAAATTGCAAAATAAAAAGCACAAAACCCCAGCCTATCGCCGCCTCCTTCTACGTCGTTAATGCAACAATAAACCACCACTGTGGCGACGACGTCGTGCTCAGTTGTCACAAAAACGTCAAATAAAGCAAAAAAAAAAAGAAAAAGTCCAACATGCGGATTTAAATGAACAAAATAAAATAAAAATTGAAAATAAGAACCCTCGTCCATTAGGCAAATCAGTTTTACTGTAATCCGATGCATCGTCATTATCCGTGCACCGCCGGTCGTCTTCCACCGTCACTGTCGTCTACCTGTAGTATTAAATCTAACGCCACTGACCTGACCACGATCACATCGACCACAAAGCACCCTCACCGTTCATGCGTACTAAATCATGTTTTTTTTTTACTATGGATACATTTTGACGGCTAGCCGTCGCGAACATGCAGTGACACGTTCACTTTGACATATATTGGACTTAGGAACAGTTTTTCTGACGTTGACGTCACTACGCTAACTGTGGTCGTGTCTAAACTAGTATGACATTTAACAAAAAACACGAAATTTCGAAAGTTTCGACAGAAATGAAAAGCTTTGCACATAAAATTGTGTAAAATTAAATAATTTGTTGTAATTGGAATCGAACAAAGGCTGACGTCATCGTTGTATTTATATTACGTGACATTGTGCAATGTGCGTGTTCGTCGGAAATCCCCACATTGCCATGTTCCATCGTATGTTTTTTTTTTTCTTACAGTTTGCTCTCTTTTTCTTAGCTAGTTGGGTGTTTTTTTTTTTGCTTGCATTCTTCTTTAGATGCGAGAGAAATTCTTGCAATTCTTGGAGCATGAGTATAACGTCAAAAGAAGAAAACACCGGTTGCTGCCCGCTGATGGTTTTGAGTGCGAATGGGTGATTGAATGCAATGTTGGCACTTGCCGAGCAATAGGTATGGGGAATGATGTTTTAGAAATGGCAATACAAAAGGTGGAAAGTTAAGATGTGTGTAGTCTTTGCTGCAAAACTGTACACGGTCTTACAGCGGAAGCAAAAAGTGCAACGAATGCACTATATATTTAGTTTGTCACATAAGATTGATAGTGGTCATGGATGATGTCAATAATTTGAGTTTGGAAATTTAAATTTCTAGAAATAAACATACATACCCATACATATGTAATCAAGGTGTTGTTTCTTGTTTTACTTGATTAAGGATGTCTCAACAAGAATTTGTATGTACCTACTGACATTTCGTCAGGCGAAAATAACAAGGTCATATGGGAAAAAACATGATTTTGCGATGCATAGGTACATACTTCTTTTTTAGGCCCTTGTCATCCTTTCCGTCATTTCTGTATGTGAACCATTTTAAATATAAAGGTCAAATTTTAAATTTTTTCGGCTACGACTTATTATTTTCAGCTTACAATACTATGCATATGTAGGTATGTACCTATTCGAATCGCTTGACATTTCTTACAAATGCGTAGGAAAAACTTTTATTAATTTGCCGAAACCAAGTCAAATGTACGTTTTTGTTAACATAAAATGTAGCAGAAACTAGGTATTGAAATTTTGAAATCCTTTTTGCCTTTGAAATTAAATAAATAGGTGTGTAGTGGGCTTATACATTTATAAGCGCACTGATCTATCGATTCAAAGAAAACAAAAACCCACCTTATTTTAATATGACGTGTCTATAAACCTACGATTCCCACTGTATTTGGCAACTGTCAGGTTGATGCTGGGAAACACAAGGTGATTTTGGGTTTTACCCGCGCAAACTCCATTCCCCAACATAACCTTACAAGTTCTATTGGAGCAGCACCCCATCTCGTTTTCTTTCTAGAAATCGTAAACATTCCGAAGGTTACGGTTCCATTTTGCATCGGAATGCTATTGGGATTGTTCAGCTTTGGCTCTTTTAACATCTCATCTCATCTTTATCACCTTACTCGTCCGCGCAACTTCTTTGAATAGAGTGAGATGGTGAGATGATACGCTCCTCACGGTTGAATGCATGAATGGAAACGTAAATGAACGGTTTCGTCTCCTACATTGCGCGTCCGCCCCGCATCGGGGGGCACCATCAATTCCTCGAAATCACGCACTCAATAAATGTTGAGATTGAGACTTGTGGAGATTCGCCTTTTCTCCACTCATTCGTGGGGATTTCCAAAGTGTTGTTGTTTGGGCCTCTTTTTTCACTCGCTGCTGCCCACTTGCCACTTGTGTGTGTGTTTGGATTTGTTTTTGTTTTGGCTCTCTTTTTTGTGGTTTTATTTCCCCCGCTTCCGCCAACTCAACTTTTTCGGTTTTTAAATGCTTATCACGCTTGTTTTCTGCAATTTTTCATTCGAGCACTCTTCACCGTGTTGTTGTGTATCCTTTATATCTTGACTTTTTGAGTGATTTTTTTTTTTCGCAAAAAAGATAAAAAAAAAACACAAAAAGAGAAGAATGTTAAAAGAAAGCACGTAAAACAACAACCAAAGAAGAAATGAATGGTAAGTTGGATGAGTCACCAAACGTTTTTGGGGATACTACACTATACTGCTTGGCATCAGATCACGGTGACAGGGATTTCTTGGAAATTCACGAGAAACTTTATTGTACCCATTAATACAAGGACGGGTGGTATTGGGGGGGGGGGATTAATAAAGCGCGTAGGTTGGCGGTATACTTTTGAATGAATTTTCATGTAATTTTCTTGGAAAAATCGAAATCCATTTCGATTTGTTTTCCCTTTCGACTGTTCATAACCAGGCAATAAAATTTCTGTGGCGTTAAGTGATAGGTACCTACTGCTGATTGTGTTTCATTTTAGGAATGTGATAAGATATGCAACGGTAATGGATGTGATAGCTTCTTAGGAAATACATAAGAACCTCCTTGGTAGGTAGGTAGCTGTCAAATTTCTTACGCAGTTTTATGCGTAATTCAACGCCGCCACAGTGTCTCGGTTTTAATTTAGGTATTTGGTTATTTGTGTGCCTACTTAAATGCGATTGGTATTTCCGTTGAAAAAAAGAGGGTAAATAATGGACACTTCCGGTTTTCTTGGCATTTTCTTCTTGCTGCCATTTTGTTAATTAGACGTGTCAGCATAATCTACGTAATGAAATGAGTTTGCAAAAAATGTTATGCCAAAAGAGGACTACGAAAATTTGACTTATTATGGCGAAATACTTAGTCGTAGCTATGCAAACTTCTAACGGTATGAGCCTTGAGTTTTAAATGTTACACTGTTCGGGTTGTTAACACATTGTGGAGAATCAGACTGGTTTTTTGTTTTTCTAGACGTCTGCGGTTAAACAGGTGTCTAGATGCTAGACAGACACTCTCTCAGGTAGATACCAAGTAAAATTTCGTTTATTGAACTTGGAATTACCGCCATTAATATGTATACATACATATGTAGATGCTTTATGTATATCTATCTGCTTTCTTTACATGCATGTGAACGGGGTAAAGTCTCAACTTAATTCGAATTTCCCAGAGTTGGAAAAAAAATATTCCGAGTTTCTACAATTATAACGAATTGGAATTTCTAATTAACATATAAGTAGTATTAAAGTTGTATGATTTTTTAAATTATAGATGATTGTTAGCACTGTAAAAATCGTAATCTTATAATAGAGCTGTTTGTTTGAAATAGTATACCGTGAGATAGAACGAGTGTAATTTAGAAAAAAGAATACGATTTGTGCATTAAAATTATTGAACAAACGTTTGACGTACATGGTTACGTATGAATTTGAATATAATGCAAAGCAGTTAGCACTTGCTTTTAAGTGTTACAAATTTTCAAAACAAAAATCAAATAAAAGGTAGGGAGACATAAAAATGGAATGTCCCACTTACCAGATTCGGTAATAAATGCACACGTTAAATTTTGAAACAACAAGTACATAATAAATTTATAACAAAGCTTAAATAAATTCATTTTTATGGTGATTTCATATTTAGGTATTTAGTTAGGAATTTTTTAAGGTTAATTTTCATATAAAGGTTTCCATAATTAATGTGAATATTTTACTATAGGATTCAATTAATTTTTAATTATTAAAGTTCTTTAATGCACTTATTATTGTTATTATAGTCATAGTATAGTACAGAACCCATTTTGAGTTAAGAATTCACTCAAAAATATTTTATTTGAATGGATTTTTTTTTATATGTATAGATACCTGTAATCAGAGATTTTCGGTGGATTTCAACTACTATGTACAACATAAAAACAAAGAATAAATATAAATGGTACATAGGTATATACAACCTATTTTCTTGTGCAACGCTTCATTACTAAGTTTATAGTGTTTCCTGAGACAAATCTGCTTTTAATTCCCTTTGACTGCAGGCGCGAAATTTACAAGCTTTTGGCGATTTCTATTACTTAGTCTTCATAGCGCAAATACGGCGATCTAGGGATCCAAAATTCTATTAAATGGACATTCTGACATTCAGACAATGTCTTGTCTATAATCTGGGGAATCTAAAAGTAAGGTCTGATTATTGAGCTAGCTCTTCACTCACGGTGCCATTGGACCAGGTTGGTGATGAAAACTCCTTTTCCAAAATCTCTTTTTCCATAATTCCCTGTGCTATAATCTCTTTCTCCAAAAAAAACCTAAGACAAAGTATCCACGGGACAAAATATCCGATTTTTATATTTTATGTCGCGCGGCAGAATTAATAACACCAAATTTAAAAATATAAGCATAACAAATGCATACCGCACATCTAAGGATTTTTTGTTGCAAACATAAGCATTTCCTATCTTTAAACTGAAATAAAATAAACTGTGAGCTAGATATCATAGAGTTTTTTTTATTAATTTAAAAGTTCCATGTATGCCATTATGCATGATATATAACATCATTCAAATTTTTTCCGCGACTTCGCTGGGTGGCGCGCATCGGAAACGTTCTGGTCCATAAATCACACTGAATTTGACCAGTGGCATTAAATATTTTAGCTTCTGGTGAATTGGCATAGACTTATGGCATAAGAAATCCATACAACACGATCTCGGTGGCCAATTCATATCACCTCTGCGTCAGATAACTATGTGTGGCCCGCAGTGCGCTCTTCTGTTGAAACCGCATGTCGTCGATGTCCATATCATCGGATTGGATAAAATCTATATTGTGCGAACAGAAGATTTTAGTGGGAGATTTGTAAAGTAATTGTGTACATCGGAGATTTCGGCGCAGGGGATATTGTCCCGCGAGATTTTTGAAAAGGATATAAAAAAATAGAGGATTATGTCCAATAAGGGATTTTGGAAAAGGAGATATCGTACGGATCCCCGTTGTACCCAGTGTCAGCGTTCCAATATATTGATTCTGAAACAGAGTGGACAGAATGGGAATTGCGAACCATACAAGCTGTAAAAACCCCAATACTGCATGACTTATTTACTGAACGTTTGTTTAAAGACCTCTTTTGTTCTTTACGAACAATATTATGCCATACAAGTGGCTTAAAAACGATTAAAGTCCTCAAAGACAATGTCAGAATATGGCTGATGCTGCGGCTTAATAATTTTGTTTTTCATGCTTCATTGAAGCTTACTGTATTATAAATAAATCCCATTTTTTTACATTTCTACTTATTTAATAAAAAAAATCCAACATTTTAAAAGATTCTTCTAAATACTAATCTATTTGTTTCTTTCTACTTCTAGGTAAGTTCTATTTCATTTTTAAGTACAGTCGCAGTAAGTAACTAATAAAAGCAAATTATACCTTTGATTATACCTTTGATTTCTTACCCTACTTTAAAAAGGGCCTCCCCTACCTAAACAAAATTTGTCCCTTTGAAACAAAATCAAAACTCTCCCTATGGCTGACGTGATCACCTTAACGTCACCCATAACCAAAACACAAATTTCGCAATCCAGCACTATCAGCAAAGCACGTGCTAAGAATTACGTTACTGCTGCTACTTATTCAAATAAAAACACACAAAAAAACTAAATACGTATAATTGCACAATTTCAAAATTACTATCTATTAGACAAGAATATGTGACGCTTGGTTGCTCTACTACACACACACACGGCATAAGCGTCTTAATTAAAAAGACATTAACTCATAGATGAATAAAACGGAGAAAAAAAAATAAACGCTTTTTTTCTTATCATGAAGTGGCGGCACATATAAACCACTGCACTGAACGACTTTGTTTGATAGATCCCACCCAAATTCAATGTTATCAGAGCCTAACCAGTTTATTAGATATTTCTAGGCCATTGTATGTCGGGACGGTGACATTTAACCAAATTATTAAGACACCGATAACGTGAGTGATTACCACTAGTATCTTTTAGCAGGGTGTCATTTATTTTCAAATGTCATTATTGCAAAATGGTATTTGAACTTCGAATTTGTTGTCTGCTGTTTTTTTTCTCATTTACAAATTGGAATTTATTGATAAGAAATTTTTATAGTTGGCACTCATTGTTATCGATGTTAGGTATTTACATGCGTATTAAGATAGTGATGTATTTTCGTACCTGTAACTAGAAACTAGTTGAAGCGATCTGGAAACGTTTTCGATTGTACAAAAAAGTAATCTTTTTTTTGAAGGCCTTCACTTGAGTAAATATCGCAGAAAAGTCGCATAAAAAGACGATAATTCATTGCGACAACAGAGAGGTTCATTGTTAAGGGAAATATTTAAACGTTGATATTTCTTGGTACCTCTTGGAGTGGAAACGTTTCCAATGAACTGCAGTTAAAATTACCTATATCCAAATAAGGAAACATCATCTGGCAGCTGAAATATCAAATTCATCGAAAGAGAAATTGGTTGACACCAGTTTTGTTTGAATCGAAGTGGATCGGATGAGCTCAATTAGCATAGAAGCCAATTAACATCTCTAATTAATTGGTCTTGGAGTTTCTTTTTAAAGTTTAAGCAGAATTTTGTTTATTCCACTGACGCGAGATATCTTAAAAGCTTTAATTTGGTTTAGTTGTCAAGGTTATTATTTAAATTAGATGTCAAATTCGATAAATGCAAAATTGGGCACGTTCCGCAGTCTAGGCACTAGGTAGTGAAAAGTTTCTGATTGGGTCGAGAGATTCAGTTTTGACTACAAAGTAAGGCTTTTTGAGGTAGTGGACTGGATTTAAATGTTAGAAAATTCTCCCTGTCTTTTAAGTTGATATGCAAATTGTCAAAAATTCGTTTGCCGTTCAAAAAGTAGGCCTAAAGTTCGGAACGTGCCCATTCTTATCACACACACATCCACCTAAAGTACAGAGTCAAATTAAAGCTCATTTACATATTACGACACAAAATCATAATGTCTGCACTCGTTTTAGTTGATCAGGTATTCAACTCTAAATGACTCACAGTTGTAGCCGTAAAGGTCATGACAATATTTAATTGACTCATATTTGTTTATAATTTTTCAATACCAAGTAGCCTCTTTAGGTGGCCCAAGTATAGGGTTAAATTGGCATGATTTAAGTGAGAGAGAAATTTCGTATGAATCTGGTGTCATACAAAAGGTAATCTACGAAAGCACGAAATGTCGCGTGATGCGTATGGGAGGGTAACATGCTTTTGAAGAAACGTGATATATTCAAAACGTTGTCCGACACTTTGTTTTGATGACTTTGTATTAGTGTGCTTTGTTGGAGAAAAGGAATATCCACATGTATTGAATTCTCTGCTAAGTGTCAATCGAATTTACTTTATCGCATTCAGTGGAAGTGAAATTAACCAAAGATTCATCTGCTGACTACTCTCAATAGTTCGAGCATCTACACCAGGCATATGCAGATAACGTCGCCGTGCTCTCTGTTGATTCATGCCTAAGAACTGTCTGCACTAAGTGGAGCACTGGAGCTTTTATGATCTTGCTCGACACTTATCCTATGACCCTGCTCTTATGGATATGCCGTCTGATGCTATGACTCCGAGGCTTCAGTTGCGGCTCAAGTATGAGGTCGACTTTTCAGGTATTTAGGTCTGGCTACCTCCAGCTTCAAAGCGTCACACTGGTATCTTGGAAAGATTGCTAGACAAGGCTCAGACGACAGTTTCTCAGGACCCGAACTTTCGTTTGGTCTTCCTGCATCTACGGTTCGATAGATGATTAGGTTTCCTATAACCACAATTGTTTGTGGCATGACTCTCCTGGATGTAGGCAGACTAAACGGATGCTCCCAGACGTCAGTGAGAAATCCGCCGCATTCTTGCTGTCTCTCAGCAGAAAAGACTGCAGACAACTTATTGGCGTTCTCTCAGGGCACTTAGCTTTTGCTTAGCATCTAATATGATTGGCTTAAGTGAAACATCTGTCTGCGACGCTTGTGGAGAGGGTGACGGCAATGCGGAACATTCATAAGGGATTGTTCTGCCTTTGCTCGTATCGAGCGTAATGTGATGCTTTCTGGTAGTACAATGGACAAGTTGATGTCTGAGTGCTCCACTAAAGATTTCCTATCCCAACAAAAAAGAATAACTTCCTATTTGTGGCACATAATTTTGTATGCATTTTTCTATAACATAATGAATAACACAGGTGCTACAGTGACTGGCATCACAACCTTTCACTAATAAACAGTCTGAGATTAATTTTCGCGCCAATTTTATCTAATGCCATAACCTAACCTAACCAGATCTTTCAATTATTTATAAAACGCTCAAAATCGTTATGAAACAGTCATATTCATGTTGTCATATGACCAGGCCCTCCCCTTGATAACCTTCAATGCGCCCTTTTTGTTCTTCCACGAATTGAACGTTCGATATTTTCACATACCCACTGTAATTAGATTTTCCTCGTATTCCGTCCTAAGTTCGAGCAGTTTCAAATTCAACCGCGTGACGTAAAAGCAGGGTTCGGACTTCAATAATAAAATTTAGCAGTAGATTCATACAAAAAGTGCAGCAGATCCATATTTTCCGCAGCAGATTTGTTTTTGTTGTGAAAAAATACAACAATAATGGGGTTTAGATTTATACACATCTATTTTTACGATAAATTAAGGTCAAAACAAGCTTAAGTTGCACAGTTTAAAGTAAATTAAATTACAAATTACAATTTTTTATAAAAATTTTTATAACGGATTAATTTTCAGTTAAATTCAGTTTTTAAAAGAAATTTTCCATCAATAAATTTATGTTTTTCTTGATTGTGTTACGTTTTTCATCCAGAAAAAATCAAATTTTCAACGATTTTCACATTTTAAAAATCGCAGTAGATTGCAAGTCAAGCGCAGTGGCGCAGCAGATTTTGAATATTTTTCAAAATCGCAGTAGATCTACTGCAATTGCAGTAAAGTCCGAACACTGCGTAAAAGCCTGCAAAAAAAACAAAAACACTCAACAAAGAGCTTTTCATTGTAACCCACTCGCTTCGCAATTCCCAAGAAAAATGCCATACACGCACACATATCTCTCAATTACAGCTACAAAAAAAATATCCATTTTGCTTTGTTATCTATTTCCTCGCTCGAATTTTTATCTTCCACTCAAAAACGATAAAAAAAAGCAAAAAAAAAAAACAAATCACTGCCTTTGAGTTTGAACTTTTGTTCCATTGTATCTCACTCGAAAGTGAGTGAGATATATATAAAAACTTGTCTACCGATGACGCATTTTAGTCATTGTACAAGTACGGTTCGTGTCGATAAGAAGTATTCATTAGAGAACCGAGAAATATACTTAATCATTTGTAAAAGAAAAGCCGCTAAAAGATATTCAAATAAAATTCTCTGCGAGAAGTGTTTAAATCAAAAAAAAAAAAAAAGTATTCCCATGCAATTAAATAAATTTCTATAAATTATACAAAAAACAACTTGTGGATAATTATAAAGTGAAGAGAAGAAAAGAGAAAAAACCGAGAAATTCCACAGCACTAGATACAGTATCTATCGCATTCATACCTACCTGTATTGAGTTTTTCATTCATAAGCGGAATAAACAATTCCCAAGAATTCCGTACTGACTCATTGTTTATTTTCTGGTCTGTGATATAATTTGTCAATTTGTGTGTTTTTGGTTTTCTAGTGAAAATAAAAGACTAGATATTTAACAAGTGTTCGGGTATTGTAAATTGAATTGAGCAAGCACAAGTAGATAACAAATATTCAGCGGTTATGACGTTGGATAATTATATTTTTAACGACGATTATTTGAATTTACCATTCAATATGCCGTTGTCGCCGGTGCCAAAAATGGTGAGTTATCTAAAAATGTTATACATAAACAAATCTACTATCTGAAATTGAAGTGAACATTCTAGAAATTATTATTTTTTACTTAATTGAATGTCCCCAGTGATATTTGTTAGATACGTATCGCTTATCTAATGGAATGTGTACACCTCTGGATATGGTTAATTAGGTTGATAGTGCAGTTTTTTGCTTTTTGCGATTTTTGTAATCAAATACGATTTGCGACGTACCACCTACCTATCCTTCTTATATTTTATAACAAAAGGTTATTTGCCCGCCAACACGTGCTGTGTTAAGGGTTAAACGACTTTTCAAGTGCCCTCAATTAGGGGATTACGTGTTCTTATACCTGTGTACCTATATTTTTTTGCGATATCACGATATATTTACAAAAAAAAAGAGGCAAAGTGGAAGGAAATAAATACCAAGTTAATTTTGTGGGTGAAATACGATCGCTTTGATGTAGCAGTAGCACCCGAAACCTTTTAATGTGTGCTCTCTATTCGGAAAATTTATTGAGTGTTAATAAATTCTTTGAATATAAAAGTGAAATAGCACTTTGGATAAGGGCATGCAGAGTTTTTGTAAAAAGGGGTTGTAGGAAAATAAAAACGCGTTCAAAAGGTCACCGAGTGTATTTAACCGCGTTACTGTTTGTAAAAAGAGTTACAACTCAAAACAGGGCGAAATACCTAAGTTTTCTTAGAAAAAGTTCTAAGAATTTCCTAATTTCATAAAAAAAATTCCTTGGTCTTGATTTATTTTTTAAGGTTTCGATATCATATTTCGTGGACTCACGAAACGCTTTACAAACTTGCAATTTTGTTCTGAGAACAACTGATAAAAGCCCAAAAACCCAAAACGATCAAGTATACACGGCCTGTTCCAAGAAGAGGTCACGTAACTAGCGAATTTCCGGTTGAATTCCAAAACACAGTACACAGTACACAGTACATGTACAGCAAAACAGCAAATTGTGAACTGTTGTGATGCAAATGTCATTTGACTTCATTGCATTACGTTCCGCCAAAAAATAGACCCCAAAAGTCGTTATAAATTATTGCTTTCTATAACGAGTACATGTGTCTTATAAATTGCTAATAGCAAACAATATCTTTACTGAAACCAAACTGTTTCTTTCCTCAACAATAAATAAGAATCGCTCCAAAACGTCAACTCGTCGCAAAATATCAAAGCATCACAACAGTAGTGATGCATTCACGATAAGCATTTATTGACGTTTTGCAATTCAACTGTTATTGTCAAATCGTTTTCCCTTTCTTAAGTGGATCTTGAAAATTAGAAAACATTCTTTCCTGCTACCTACCTACCAAATATTAGTGATTAAAAATTTGACAGATAGAAATGTTGGAAGTTGATACCTACCCAACATTTGAACTGTTTTCGAACTGTTTAAAGCTGAGAAATTTAACGAAATTTAGCAAATAGTGGTAAAATTGTGTTCTTCTAAATGTCAAATTTGCGCATTGTTTTTAAGATAAATTTGAGTAGAAATTTGTATTTTCCTTGGTTGGCAATAAATTTAAAACAAAACAATGGAAAAAAGTGCCTCTGTCTCTCTCTAAGAGTTTTACCCCTACTCTTTCAAATGTGACAAGCTGCGAATTTCGGTACATTATATATGTAGATTGTGTGTTTTAACTGTCAGAATGACATTAAGTATAAGACATTATCTGATGTGATGAAATAAAAATGCCAGTAAGAGACCACCAAGCTAAGCACTTGGCATTTGGTGATATAAAATTTGTTGGTTAAAATGAACATACTTTAAAAATTGAACACATTTCTAAGGTTGGAACTAAAAACTGCATGAATTTCATAAAAACATTGAAATCTTGGAAATTGGAAAAGCACATTCAACTTTATCAAAGTGGTTGCATTCAAAGTTCGATTCTATTTTCACATTTGGTTTCATTGCTTTGTGCAGTAATGAAATCATTTCCCCTCTACTTTTATTGCTTTGTCAAATCCGATAGAAGTTTTTATTACTTTGCCCTCCCCTTTACACCATAACTTTAAATTCGAAATGCCTTCATTCTGCTAGTGGTTCTCATCGCCCCTCTTCCATTTGAATAATATGTCTCCCTTGTCATTTTTGGGTCACTTCTCAGAACTCCCACTAAAATTCCACCCCCGCAATTTAATTTCTCCTTTAATTTACCCCAGCAAAAGAAAAAAAAAAAGTCAATACTATTAAATCTTCAAGCGATAATTCTTTAAATGTGAACAACATCTAAAGAGCAATTTTCGCCAAAAGGCATACAAAGAAAGACAATCCAACTATCTATAGACTACTAGACAGACAATGACAACTTTCTTTCTCTTTTTGTTGTCGTCCTCACCTCCCCCGTTGACCTCTTAACGTGTAAATTTGTAAAATGATAGATTAATGGAAGACCCAATATCGAATTCAATCTGCAAACAACTAGACAAAAGCCCACTAGCTCTTAACCCATTAGCGAATAACAATGTACATATAGACAAACATGAGTGCTACATGCTTGTGTGTAGGACTAAGATGAGGTACATTCCGACTTATTAATATTTTGGGGTTTTGACAGTTGACAGCAAGATCAGGGTCATCGAAACTTGCAACAAAACCAAACTAGAAGATTTTCTCTTTGCTTACGTCAAAGATGTATACACATGATTTTCCCTACTTCAAAAGGATCAATTAAAAAAATAATTGAAATCTTAAAAAAATGATTAGAACACACAAAAACAAGTTTTCAAATGAAGACATTTCAAAAGATGTACAGGATCTACGCAGTTGCTGTGTATTCACAATGCGAAATATGTATGTTAATTTTGTTGTTAATAAATTTTTGCTTACCACTTTCTGTCTATAACAAAGACTTTTGCTATCTATCTATCTATCTATCTATATCTTTGAAGCTGGAATTCATTTTCTTATTGTTGTGTTGTCTTTGTCGGAAGAAATCAATTATGGTATTCAAATGTTTACCATATCGGGCAGTGTGATGTTGCGAATTGTACAGTTGACACTTAGAACCGTCGTAATATGCTAATGTTGAGCACACTTAAAGAAAATACAAGAGTATTTGACATATTTCCGTCAGAGTTGCTTCTTCTTCTTCTCAGTGGTTCTCTTAACTGTTTGGGTCTTATTAGAATAATCAATTCTGTGTTTATTTTATTTAGAATTTTTCAAAGTCACCATCGGGGTGTTTACAAGGTTTTTTTTTATCGGGTTTTGATGTGTCGTCATTCTTGTAAGCTAAAATTAAAAATTATGGCATTTATTATTGTAAAGGCGGCAGGTGTCATAAAAAACAAAACAAAAAAACATGAAGGTTTTTTGATTTATCTCTTTCGAACTTAGATAGGAACATATCTGCTTGAGTTGGTATGTATTTGATTTATAGAAAAAGTTTTTGAAGTTTGTATCCGTATATTGCGTTTCAATTTGAATGAAAATGTTAATACGTCATTTTTTGATATTTATGCAAATTGTATAAAAAATAAAGGTCAAGTTTGTCTTTGACAACATGCGTGATGTGACAGAAATGTCACTCGACGGGAAAATAACTTAAGTTACAGTAATTTTGCAATCGATTTCTATACATTTTTTATGCCCTAAAGACATATGAGATATAGTCATAAATATGTGTGGGTTGTTTATTTTTTTGGGAAAACTTTTGCCTTGACAGATCTTTGGTTACAATTTGAATTTATACTAAGGGGTTGAATTCGTAAGTTTTAATTCTACATTTTCTACAAATCGATTGAAAAATTTAAATGACCGAGGGATTTTTTAGCGATGTAAATTTTAGGTACAATTTGTTGCTACTACCAAACAATGCTGAGCCGTTCTTTGGGTTTTTTCTGATAATACTAATACTGCGTGCGATGAGTTTAGGCCGAAATAGGTTACAATCGATCTCGTACGGTACCAAATTGTAATGCAATTTGAACAACTTTTTCCAATACCTAATTTCTAGTTCATTTTGGCCATAGACAAACTAATATAGACGGTTGTCTTCGGTCTACCACTAATTTTGAATGTATTCTGACTTTTCCGGCAAAATCGAGTCAGAGCTCTCGCACATATTCTCAATCAGCGGGATATTTCATGGGCGCAGCCATTTTCCTGTACATTTTGTTTTTGTTGATTGAATGACAGTCTGCTGAAAATGTGGTGTGCAAAAGGAAAGAAAGGGACACCACGATTGTTTTTATAGCCACGTCTTGTTCACACGTTCGTTTACACGTATTCACAGATCGAACGTAAAGACGACCGTCTATATAAGTTTGTCTATGATGTAAACTGACCCTTTAGGCAGATATTAACTTTTTTTTGAGACAAATATCGCAATGACTCGGAACCTTTATTGTAGCTCAAATAAATTTGTATACATCTTATTTTACTCCACAATAAATCCCAGACTGTCAAAAAAAAAAATCATGGTAATAAATAATTTTAGCTGTCTAGACTTGGGAATATTTTCAAAATTAATTTCTCACCCCTGTCCATTTTGACATGTCCTAACTTATTTATGTGTCCCCTAAACAATTACCCTCGAATCAAATAGATATATTTTTGAAAACAATCATTCCTATATTTAAATATCTGATTTTTATTTTCTTAGATGAAATAATGATTACCACTCAAAAAGAAATTAAGTAGAACTGTGAAAATCTCTAAGCACTTTGAATGAATGCCAATCCATTTGGAAGCATAAATTATATTTCTTTAAAATTTGCAAAAAAAAAAAATAAAACAAAATTCTCTCATAATTATTTCCCGTTCGCTGAGTTTCCAATAAAAACGAAAAAAAAACTTAAAATTAAATCTAATTCACGTGATCCAGTGTACATTCAATTAAAATCTGCAATCTCAAAATGTGCACGTTAATTATCGCCAATTTAATTTCATGAAATAAAATGAAAATTCTAGATTAAAAATTAAACAAAGCGAATCATTGTTTCCAATGGCTGAGTTTTAACTTATTCCTTGTATTTTTTTTCTTCTAATTAGCGAGCTTTACTTGTACACATACAAGTTTTTTTTGTTTTGTGTAAATTTTTCGCAGTGAAACGTGCTAAGAAAATTCAATGAACTTTTTCACATCTGCTTTATCTGAAAGCGAATAGATTGGTCATTCGCCATTGGGGGAAAACCCCAAATGAATCTACATGCAAAAATAGTGTTTATATTCGGACAAGTGCGCTGATTTTAGAGAGCGAAAAATACAACGAATGACCAACATCAATCTTATCACAAATGAATGTAACAAGCGCAATTTTATTTTGAGATACATTTAAATAATTTTTTTTATCTTGGAACACCATACATACTTATATTTGTTTTTTTTTTTTCTACTGAACTCCACGCAGCATTCGAAATGAAATATCGCTAACATGTTACAAACTGATTACTTTTTTTCCAATGGAAAATGGCAAAAATATATTCTTTTTTTTCTTGGCACCGCTCCGAATTAATTCAATCTGGAATCGATAGATACATAGATACTTTTATAGATCTGTTTACTAGCAAAAACAACGAAAAAATATGAAAAGCTATATAAAACTAGTTTAAGGTCTAACCGACCGGAGCTCACCATGTCTCCTGGCACACATAATGCCATTTTGTTGGTGCCTAACCCTAGAGCAAACAATTGGCCATGGAGCTAGCGAGTTTTCCCACAAAAGCCCGTAAATTTTCCGTCAACTGACTATTTGTTGGCTGGCTCCCTTTCCTTTTTATTATGGTTGGTTTCGCTTTCGATTTCATTTCCAGGGTTCGTCGGGTGGAGAATACACTCTTTCCTGGAATCATTGGCAAAATATTTTGGCATTTTTTCTTGAAATTTCTTGGAAGATTAATTCGCAGACAAGATTCGCTGCAAAATAATGCATTGACTGGCTTAAATGCTCACAATCCTTTTCTTTTGGAATTTCCGATATGAAACTTAATTTCAGACTTTTCGTAGAATTACGTGTTTTTTTTTTCTCTTGTTAAGCACTGCTCCGGGTTTTTATTGCTCCACTCTGCGATGTGCGTAAATTACAAAATATAATAATAAAAAAAATTAAGTTGGTGTCGGCCAAGGTGAATACATCTACTTTGTATACAATTTTTGGGGAACATACAGATACAACAGATACAACCTCTCGGGTATTGACGTAAAAAAAACCTGATTTTATTTTTTGTTAATTGTTGTTCGGAAGAAATTAGCTTTTGTTTGCTATTTCATTGGAGATGGTCTTTTTTTTTTGTTTTCTTTTTTAAGAAAAAAACACGCAAATATATGCATATACATGTGTATATCCTTTATATATAAAGGAAAGAGTTGAATGCAAATTTTGAAACTGAGTTTTAAGAACTCAGAAAGTAATTGAGAATAACAAAAGTAAAAAAGTGTGAAGAATTTGTTGATGCACGATTTTGTTTGTATTGTGTGTTCTGAGAGGGTAGACAAAGCCTTAATTGATCGTAAAAATTGAGGAAGTCGTCATTTTTATTAGACGCGGCTCTTGGTGTTTTCGTGGTTTTTGGATGTTAATTTAACTAACAGATATATTAAGAATGTAATGTGGTTTTGTTTAAAAGGGGGAAATACCCCTTCTAATTGTTATTGACGAGATATAAACTTGTCTACTTAAGTTCTATATTAATTGTTATTAATATGATAATAGAATAAAGTATAACTAGAGGTCAAATGATTTTCAATTTTTCTACACAAAAATCAGGCACAGTATCAAACTATCTTTTTATTTTATGTTCACTTGTCTATTCTACTGACCTGCACAATATGTTTCATTCGGTGACAAACCTTTTGGATCGTTATCGTGTTTTTGTTGCTCGATTCGATGGGGACTTTTCTTCTTTGATTGCCAGAGGTTATAAATTACCCTGTAGCATTATGAAATAGAAAAAAAGGTACTTTTTCTGAACTTGTTCTTAGAAGGTCAAACATAGACCACGATGACAATTTAAAATTACTTTAGGAGAAATTTTAAATTACTTGATATGTTTAGAATAAAGCTCAAGCCTGAGAACGCCGGGCGGAGTGCTAATGGAGAGGTCAGTCAGTTCAAGTGGGTCCAATGAAGCTCTTCTCGATACTTCATCTGCCTTTTCATTTCCCAGAACCTTGTGCTGTGTTCCAAGAACCTTAAGCTCTTCGCGACAGCACTTCCCAAACTTGGCGGTAATTGCTTTGATAGCTGCCTGGCTGTCGATAAGGAAAGTGATACCTTCTGGCGGTATTTTTTTTACGACAGACTGTCGTCACTGTCAGGAGCTCCGCTTGGAAAACACTGCTGTGGTCTGGGAGTCTATAGATCTGGATATTCCCAGTGATTCGGAGAAGATTCCGGATCCTACACCGGTGTCCATTTTTTATCCATCTGGTAAATGGTATTTTGAAGTCAAGGTAAGGCGTAGTTTAGTCTGTTGTGGGTGCATGGCTGAAAAATCTGCGTGCCCTATCGCATTTGACTTCCAGCACGCAGTCTGACTTATTCTTAAGGCAATAATGGCTGCCGTTGATCTCGTGTAAATTTTTGGCGGAGGCAGGTTGAGAATAGCCTCAAGACCCGCAGTTGGAGTGGTTCTCATGGCACCAATGCACGCTAGTCTTTATACTTTACTGGCCCTTCATCGACAATGTGGCCAACCTTCACAAGTTTGCTTTAATGCAATACTTGTAGATATTTGTACTTATTTGACAATAAGTTTTTTAAACTTCCTATACTTTGTAATACTCGAAATATAGTGGTCATAATTTGTCATTTACTAAAATTTAATTAGAAGGTCGACCAGTGATCTTCTGTGTATGTTTCTGAAGTAGGAACATCTACAAAATACACTCAGTCCACTGAAAGTTTATTAACTAAATTAAAAGCTTAAACATTTTCTAGATTTTGGTACGAGAAGCTAATTTATAAACTTAATTGTTTTGCATAAAATTAAATCGTCAAGGGAAAATAATACTAAAAACATGAATTCATACAGAAGGCAAACATAACTTAACAGAAGTATGTACATTAATTAAAACAGATGCCATAGACATTGTCAACATCGACAGTGTCGACAGGTCCAACCACAGTCTATGTGAGGTAGATCATCCTATTCGATTCGAGATACAAGGCTTTAACCTGCGAAATATTAATTATCGTCATCAGCTCACAGATACAATCGCGATGTCGAGTACTACAAGAATTTTGTAGCTATCTCCAAAGAATGCTGTATCTTTTTTACACGTACGCCTTAATTTAATTCTCCTGCTTCTGTCAATTTACCACATCTTCTTTAAAGTAGAGATTGTTCGCTTACAACCTGCTTTTTTTTTTATTGGTTTTTTCGCTTTTTTCTAGTTCAAATCACGAGTCATGTGTGCAAATATCATATGTACAAAGAGAAACAAAAAGAAAAAAAGCAAACCCTCATCGTCATTTAACCGACGAATGATGAAATAAATCGTAAAAAAATCGCAATATATCTTCTGTCCACTTCGGTGACAGAAATTATTTTTCAAATTGCACAGGTACACACTCTCGTGCGACTGCAATTAAGTGCGCCGATATTTTATTTAAAAAAAAAAAAGAAATTCAAGATAATTTTTTACGTGACTTAAATTTGATATAAATCAAAAAAAAAAAGAAGTATGTTATCTCCCAAAAGTCAATGACTTTCGATATATTAATAAAAGAGCAAGGGAAACAAAAAAAAAACGGATACAAAAAGGCGAATTTACACTACACCCACCCCACGCAGAGATGTCAATCAGTTTATTTGTTTGGTTCTCCATATGTTTTTTTTTATATCTGCGGGACAGGCAGCGAACAAAGGCTACCACTTCCAAAAGTAATACTTGAAAAACCACCCACAGTCGAAGCGGAGAAAACAGGGTACAAAAACATATCACTGTCCTAATTATGGTTGCCCCTTTTTTCTCGAAAAAGTCGAATGCAAATCTCTATATACGAATCAAAAAAGAGTAAAAGAGAACTGTGCAGAAATATATATAAATATAAATAAAAAGGAAAGAAAGAAATAAAAAAGAGAACTCCTTGTTGGACAAAATAAGTAGTACTAAAAAGTATCTGACTAAACGCACGTGTCCCTTGGTTAAGTTAAATGCGACTTGGCGGACTAAAAATGTTTTTTTATTTTTATTTTTACTTTTTTTTAAATTAACGGAGACGTTGTAAGAACAGTGGTGGTCAGATGTTTTGTCCAGGGTTTGACTTACATGAATAGTTATATTACAAGACCTTTTTGGATCAGTAGATAGAATAGTTGATGGCTGAGGACTTGTGACTGCAACCTTTTAAGCCCCGTGCTTAAGCTCTGTTCAATGTGATACTCAATGTTAGCATCCTTCAACTTTATTGGAATCAGCGAAGGTATATAATATTCCAATAAATTGCAGACATGTCCTTTTTTCGAAATTATCGTTCTAGTTAATGCCTTTCTTTCTAGTTAAAGTACTTCGGATGTTTCCCAGCCTGCCTTTAAATAATGGGGATTTCATTCTTCCTTTAGAGTAGGTTTATTGTTTCCAGAAAACTAATTGATAGTCTCCATGGCTAGCGATTGCTTAAAAACATATAAGGCCCATTCGCGTACCCTGCTAAAACAGCGAATTTTTACGAAAAGCTGTTTGCGTACGGAGAATTATTGTTGTTTTTCGCAGAAGAGAGCCCTCACGAGAAAGTAAGAAATTTCCCCATGCTAAGAATTTTAGTGCAAGAAATATCTGTGGGCTGGTTTAGGAAAACTGTCAAAACTGTCAAACCAGTGTATTTTCAACTTTTTCTTGTTGAACCCGTTCATTTACTTTTTCGTAATTTTAGCTCTCTCTGTGAGAGAATTTTACCCCCACTTCGAAATTTGATAATCCACGAATTTTAGTGCAAAAAATACGCGAACGGACCTATAAACTTGTAATTTGTCATTTACCAAAGGAAATAAATTTGTGAGGTTAAACTCTCGCGAATGTGGATTATGTTTCACATCTGTGGAATGTGAATAAAATTTGACAGTTCGCAAAAGGCATTCTCTTATTCGCGGTAAATTCAGCGCAGAAACTAATGAAAATTTAACCTTTTTTCTATAAATCGACAGAAAAACAAAACTTTCTTCCTTGGGAATAGTAAAATTGTCAAACGTTTCCCTTTCAATATGCTAAAAAAGGTTGTTCGTAGTTCACCCATTCGCTGGTCTCTGAGCTGTGAATGTTCCTTAATGTGTGAACATATAAAAAAAAATGTATCTTTGTATGTATCGTTCCTGAAATTAGTTTATCAAAAATATACCTCATTTTGGCTGATAAAACTAATAAATATACTTTTATTTATTAATCTTGTGCGGTTAAAAATTGTGTCTAATAGAAAATTTAATAAAAAGAGTCTGGGAATTGCAAAAACCCACTTAAACCAGCACTGCCACATAGATTGGGAATTTCCCAGTCATAAATATTTCCCAGCCACAGCGGTGATTTCACAGGTGTGGGGCCTGTCAATAATTAACTCGATCTCAGCTACCGATATGACTAAGAAAGGTTTGAAGTTTCTCAGAAAACAGAGCGAGTTTCCATTTGAGCTTTTTAAGTATCAATAAGAAGTAGTCAGAAGGCTGCAAGTCGCTACACGTGCTTTGAGTGACGATTAGATGTGCTTTAAGTTGATATTAATTATTCATAATAATGCTGATTCATGAGGGATTGTATAAATGGGATTTATTTTAAACGATTGGACTGTCAGAACTTTAACATATTTATATGATTATTTGCATAAGTGTTACTCTTGTACACCACTGTTTGCGCATTTATTTAAATGCACAATTCTCACATTACTTGCGTGATCACATGAAAACAACGAACACGAGCGCGAGCCTGTGTTTGCTTGTTCTGTTGCCACCAGCCGCGCGCTTGTTTTCTTTGTTAGCCGCTAGCTTCACATTCAGCCAGAGAGTGAGAGAGACTAGCACATTAAATAAATCAACCTTACAGATACTTTGGATTTCGGAAATTCACAAAAAAAAAAAAGAAAAAAAACGAACAGCGAACGAATAACAACAAATTAAGTGGGGTGGCCTGTGTGACTGACACAACAGTCTGGCTGTTAAGTGTTAGTTGCCGCTTAGTAGTTGTTGTCATAAAAACGAACTTTGTCCAAAGTTCAAATGTTTTGTCAGTCTATTTTTTTTTCTGTTTGCCATATTTTCGCACATTTTGGCAAGTTAATTATTTAATATTCCGTCGAAGGGGTTGTTTTTTGTTTCATTTTATTATCACTTTACCATAGAAGTAATCACTTTGAAGTATTGCGAACGATGAAATCGGATGTCGGTAAAGGGGGAACTCTATGTGTACAAACTTTTGTCGCGACAGAACTTTTTATTCGCAATAACACCTTCGTACACATACATACATATTATATACACTTAATATAAATTACGAGCCTTTGTTTGGCATATTTCACAAAAGGTGAAGCGGGGATGCACGGCACACAAGTAGGTACGCGCTCATTATTTAAAAAAGGAAACTCCAAAGGAAAGGTGTGGTTCCCGAAAACGGACATAAGAAATAAACAAGACAATCCTTTTATTTATTTCGTGTCTCTTTCTCACTGTAAATAAAATTCAATCAAAGTTCATTAAACTTCTTTTTTTTTTTCACCAATTCACATGGTTTCCTGCACGACTCTTTTGGGAGGAAAGCTAAAGAAAATATTTATTTTGCAATTAGAATGCTTTGGAAAGAAATATTTTCAAAACAATCATCAATCAGCGATAAATTACAAAATAAGCAATTAAAAAGAAATGCAGAAGAAAATAAATACGAAAAACGAACGTTTTCGCAATGATTGATCAGGTGCGGGTGCCTTGACGGTAAACGCTTAACAGATTTGAGTAATAATTTGAAAATCAATTTGTTTCAACTAATCCGGGACATCCATACATGGTGTGATTTGTTATTTTCTTCAATAGAGGACGAATAATGGAGCTGCAGTTTTGGCTCTTAAAAGTAGATGTGCCAGAAGTGTGCTTTAGTACATAAAAAGAAAGAAATTTAAAACGGTGTTTGAACTTAATTCAGACTTCTGAAATGAATGTGGCGTTCGAAGTCTACCTTGGGTTGCTGAATCGTCGAACGGTGTTTAACATTGACCTTATTTGAAAGAAAAAATACCAAGGTTTGTTTTTTGCCACAGTGGCGTAGCGATCGATAGACTGCTAAGAAATACAGAGGATTACCTTTTTTATAAAGCCAGAAGGCTTTTCTAATGCTGGATTTATACGAGAGACATACTCGTATTTGTCAGAATGTCATTTACCAAAAGAAATTAAATTTGTGAGGTTAAACTCTCGCGTTGGTCGCGCGAATGTGGAATGCATTTCATATGTGTGGAATGTGAATAAAATATGACAGTTCGCAAAAAGTATTCGTCTAATCACAATTTAATTTGTTTTCTATTTAACGATAGATAAATTAAACTCACTTCTTTGAGAATAGTAAAGCTGTGAATTGTATTCCTGTAAATGTGCTAAAAATGGTTTATTCTCGGTTCGACTATTCGCTGGTCGCTGAGCTGTAAATGTACCTTTAGCTAGCATGTACCTTTCGCTTAATTTATCCATCAAACTTCGTAGTAGATTAAATCCCTGATCTCTATTAACCTCGCCCAATGTACAAAGAAATACTGTTATCTCTTACATATGTTAACTTAAGCTAATGAATTTCACCGCCGTATAATTGCACGTGATTTTCACGAGAACGTAGTAAAAAAACATTTCAAAATCCCACAGACCTAAACAAAAATATTATTCTCAATATAAAGAACATAAGTAAACACTGTTAACCACAAAAATCCCCCCATTTTGAACTCATTGTTCTGTCTTCTCTATCTAACAATTTCGCGCAAACACGCATTTTACCTTCCCCACCTTTAGTTGGTATCTTATCTCTGTTCGACCGGAAGATGATACAGATACTTTATATGTGCTAATCAAATATTTATCTGTGTAAACTTGTTTCTCTTGCAATCGCAAGGCTTGACTAGAGAGCTTACAAAATAAATAAATAGTCATTCTCAGATCTATAAATGAGTCTCATTCAGCACCGAAATAGCTGTCATAAATTTAATTCTTTTTTTTTTTTTTTTGCTTAAGACTCTTTTTTGTTGACCTTTTTTTTTGCGTCAAAACATTCCACTTAACATCAACCAAATCTCATCAGAGTATCTAAGCCAGATAAGTTTACAAAAAAAAAAAAAAAATACCTAAACGATTTCCCATTCTATGAAAGTCTCCTTCTTCTGATAATCAAGCTACAAAACAACAAAAACAAGATTCCGACTCAATTCCACTCGAATTCGAAGTGAAAAAAGCTATACAACTCTCCACGATCACGCTCGATCGAATCTGATGGCGTATAGCATGCGGCGGCGCTAGGGTCTAAGCTTTCAGCACAACACTCTTCTGATATTAGTAAGCGTTTGGCTTTTTACTAAATTAGAAGCGTGAGTTACTAGTGTGCACGTACTGCTGCCTACGCGAATAAAAAGAAAAAAAAAACACGAGTTAAAATTTTGTTTAAAAAAGGCTAAAGCAAATTACAATAACAACAACAAGTAATCGTATTACGTCATTTCATTAGAAATCAGTTTTAAAAATAACGAAACACGTAAGCGATGTCGGTATGGTAACATTTTTTTCTTTCTTTTTTATAAACGTTTTTTGTTGTATTTTATATATTTTGTTTTTTTATTTCGTCTGTTTATACTTAAAAGATAGTAATAGTATAAGATTTCGGAAATAAAGGAAGTGTATGGGCTGTGGTTTCATATTCGTATAAAAAAAAGATGATGATTCGCCTTTTATAAAGTTCGACTTTTGAGTCATTGTATATTTCTGATTTTTTGTTGCGGTTTTATGTGAGATAAGCCTTCGTTTTAAGAGCTTGAATTAGATGTGCGCCTTTTTTTTCTTAATATTTTTTTTTTTTTGCTGTAGTGTGAGAGGTTGATAATTATGACGTAGGTTGAACGAAAAAGACTGACTGAAGTATCAATTGATTTTGATTGTTGCTGGCTGACGTTAGTCCAGGCACGGTGACACACAGAGGCTTTCTAACAAATCAAGTCGTGGTTGATTTTTATTTGCTTTGTATCGCGTCGCGCCGTCATATTGTTGTCGATTATAATATTTATGTTGTTGGTGTGACTAGGAGTATATGGTTTTCTAGGTCATTAGCTGCGAATTTGATATGAGTACGCGCGGAATGTTGCAATATGATGTGATTCCTGAGACATGTGTTCTTTGTGAATTATCTGCTTCATTAATATGTCTGTAAGATGTTTTAATTTTTAAGTGTGCTTCTATGATGAATAGTTGCTTTTCAGGTATGCTGATTGTTAACATATTTGAATAAATTAAATGGGACTGTGTTAAGAATTTTTAAGTTTGACAGTTTTATAGTTCTCAATGTTGTAAGTAAACTATTGCATTGCATCACTTTTAAGTAGAAGGTGTATCTTCCCCAATTTCATCATTATATGCAATAAATAAATAAAAAAACTAAATACAACGCAATTTCATATTTTTAAATATCGAAAGGTCAACTTGGCCTCTTTGTTTCGTCTTCGAATAATGAATAGTCTACACTACACCCCGGGGTGCGGGTGCCGTGGCTCAGTGGTTAGTGCGTTGGACTACTGCGCAACGGGTTCTAAGTTCGAATCCAGAAAAATACCATCAAAAGTTTTTACACGGCCCCACCTCTTCCGAGTGTCTGACAAACATTCAAGAGTATTCACTGTCATGAGAAAGCTTCTCAAAACCCCCCTGCCTTTCGGATACGGCGTAAAACTGTAGGTCCCTTCTGTATGTGCCGAAATGTATACCACGCACAACATGTACAGTTGTGAGAAGCTAGCCCTTGGCCCTCTATGGGCTGCTTACGGGCTAATATTTATTTATTTTTTATTTATTTATTTTCTACACTACACCCCTACCAACTAGAATATCAGATGTTCTTTTGTTAACAACTTGAGTAGATTGATAACAATGGAACTAGGAGAAAACAAAATAACTTATCGTATACACAACAGACGATTAGGATCATAAATTTGAAGACATTGGGCAATTTGTTTTGCAGTAATGGTAAAAGTAATCATTACCTAATGATTGAAATATTATTCTAAAAGCCTCGTTGAAATAGTTATGCCTTTTTTTATGTTAGTATTTTAATTTAAAACTTTGAAACTAGCAGAACCCGGCATAACTCAGTTTTGCCCGCAACAGTTGGCCAACAAACGTCAATTATGTCGTGCGCGTTGACAAATTAACTGTCAGATGTTCACATCCCCATCGCCATCTATCGAAAATTCGAATAAATGAATTTACCCGAATTTTATTTTGCCTTAACCTGAGGTACAGCAATACAAACAAAAAAAAAACGAATCATAAAATCAGCCCAGCGGTTATCGAGTTATAACGCATCGAGTTTCACCCCGCAATTGTATATAATATATAGATAAATTATTTTGGATTGTAATGGCCGTTGGAAATGCTAAATAAAACGCCAACTCTTTAGCAAAAGGGATTTTCTAAATTTTCTGTCTCCTTGTCGACCAACTCGCGATAATCATAGACAAACTAATATAGACGGTCAAGATGGAGTTTCGCATCATTGCTAACTTCACACCATAAGGGTATGTTCCATAATAAATAACGTAATGCTGCGTTAAATAATATTACCGACTTTACACCACAAATAATATTTTAAAGTGTACTTTCTTTAAAAACTAATAATAAGTGTTTAAAGTATTCTACTTAAAAAGGTTAAATTGTAACTTCCAGAACACTTCTGTTTCGCCTTAAATATTTTCTTAATAAAAACCCCAACTTTTGACATTTAACCAGAAACTTTTGACACTTAACTAAAATATTTACATATGTAGGTACATATTTTGCATCTTGTGATGAATGCATACTTATATTCTATGCATGAGTTTAACCCTTTAACTGGGTATTTTGAACTAAGGTAAAAAAAACCGATTACACTAGTAGAAACTCCAGTGAATCAAGTGTAATTTTGGACCGCCGGCTGAGTTATGTTACTACTCATAACTAAAAATTGTGGCTAGTAAAATTCTTCTTAGCACGTGATGAATAAAATGTTACGCACTTAAATATTTTACCGTAAAATAGTGTAAGCAGGCTGAGTTCAGAATTTTAAACTGTTATCATCTTTTAAAGTGGAAAAAACACATTTTTTAGCCTCAGACTCTGACATTTGCTTGTGATAAATTTATTTTTTTTATCGTGAAATGGCACGCTTTGTAGGTTTTTTTTTCTCTGCGCAATAATCTCTTTCAGGGTGTTTCGACTTTTAAAAATGTTGCTGATAAACATTTTACAAAAAAAAAAAACCTATCGTAAGGCAAAAATCTTCAAAAAGGTTTCGAGGCCAAACAAAAAAATAGGAGAATTTCCGACTGATATGGCAGACGAAGTTATTTTTTATTTTATCACGATACACATGTATACAAAATATGTTCAACATATGAATGCAAACTTTCCTTTTCTTTTCCCAGAAAAGTATTGCATATTATTAATCAAATTGTTTTTAGCGTGAATCGTAGAAGAAGAAAAAGGAAAAGAACAAAACAAAACATTCCATCATCGACAATATGAAAGCAATCAAAAATTTCTTTGTAGGATGCCAATAGAACAATTATTATTAAAAAAAAAAAAACACACACACATAAAAGACATACTCAATATGCAAATTTCAATTTGTTGGCAATCGTTCAAATTTTTAAAGATTCAAATAATAGGTATATTTGTTTTGTTTTTATTTTATTTAAAAAAAAAAATGGTTTCGCTTAAGATACATTTTTATTCGTTCGTTTCCTCGTTGGGGATATTTAGTGATGTTCTCAGGTAATAAATAACTGCACTTTACAGGTATTCACAT
This sequence comes from Chalcosyrphus nemorum, assembly GCA_949716465.1. Classification (NCBI taxonomy): domain Eukaryota; kingdom Metazoa; phylum Arthropoda; class Insecta; order Diptera; family Syrphidae; genus Chalcosyrphus; species Chalcosyrphus nemorum. Next base: position 13,451,480 of record OX454333.1, on the reverse strand, counting down.
AACGTGTAGAAAACATAAAATTTTGTCTGAAGAATTTTGTTTTCAAAATTTTTCCTTCATAAGAAAAATATTTTATGTTCTTTCACAAGTGCAGATTTGCTGAGCTCTACTGAATGATGCTTGCAAAAATGCTTTTTAAAATATGTAATTTCTTTGAATTTTCCTAAAAGTTGTGTCAACTAAAAATTAGGTTAATTGAATACATTCGAGTGTATGGATTTTCTTTCTTTAAAGATCACTTAGAAAGATACGCTGTGAGTGTTGGTATTCCCGCCAAATAGTTGGAAGAACCAGCCTTTCATCTTCCCTTCTGCTACACAGCCTTATGTCTTTGAGGATGATACTAGTGTGAAGCCTTAGGACTTCAATTGAATATCAATGACTTCAAGAGACTGCACTTTAAAGATTTCATTCCAGTGACTTTAAATTTCTGATTTGGCTCAAATGATTGGCTAAATCAAAGATTTCAAAATGAATAGATGAATTGATCTAATTTGAACCTAAGGTCAGGAGTCGAAAGAAAGTCAGGAATTCAAAATCAAAATTTATGAATTCTATTGAATTTTATTCTATAAATATTTAATTCGATCCTATCGCCTTAAAATGGACATAACTTGGTCTAAGTGGATCCTATTGCCCGGGGCTGATGACCACTTAGAAGAAAGCTATTGTATCTAGGAGTCTTAGCGTTTTGATACAAACTTTCTGGAACTTAGCCTCACCACAAAAACCCTTTTCGAATACAATTTTAAATATAAACCTTACTTTACTACAGTCTCAAACGGCTTTATGACGCAAAGACAAAGCAAGAGAGTGCCATAAGCTATAAACATTTTGATGGCTTCACACAGAGGGTATTTCATTTCCTTGGACCCACTTCCCCATACTGGGTCACATACAGATTAGCACCTTTTGCAGTCGAAAAATATTCGTTGTACGAAATTTCCACTAGCGAAAGTTTCACGACAAAAAATTCCATCATAACTCTTTAACAACCTACTATAAATCTCTTTCTTCAGAAAAAGATGACCTGACTTTAATTAATCTAGACATAAAAACCCAAGTGACATTGCCATTAAAAGCACACATGCTCGCACAGTTCATTTGTCCACCTAGTGTATCGCAATTTACACATTATCGCCATAAATGTACCCTTTTTGGATGGGATGACATTTTTTGTTTATTTTTTGCTCAACACCGAAGAAAAGATGAACCTCAGAGATTTATGTTTTATCAGAGATTTTCAATCTACCAAAAAGTCTTTATGGTTTAAGAGCAGGAAAAGAAATAAACTTCAATCTTACATTATCCATACTCAGGCATGACCCAGGTGTGGCGAATATCAAGCGAAATACGAAATACCACGTAACTGATGGAAGTTTTTAAATCGCGCGCCGGTGAAAATGTGTCTGTCGTTTTTGTCCAACAGACAACACAACAAATTGTTGGTGGAATGAACTCGAAGTTTTTTATTTTTTCTTGTAGTTTCTGGGTCTCTTACCAAAAAAAAAATTAACCACAAAGTGAGAAGGCGGCTCTTTATTGTCATGCAATGGATGGCAACAGCAGGCTGCCAGCGGTGTATAGTGTTTGGTTGATGAAGTGACACACTTACATTTTTAATTAGTAAAAATGTTATTTTATTTTTGTTTTTTTCGGTGAATTGTTAAAAACCAGTAGGCTTTATTTATACATACGAAAAATTGGTATGAAATTATTTTTGAACAAGGGCACTCATGCCAAATGCGTATTTCGTTTTTATTTTTTTTTTTATCCAAATCGGGTTCAAAATTATGCTAATTAAAGGCTACCAAAACTGTTGATTTGACGTCATTTCAAGTGTAAACATTCTAGATTGTATATACTCGTTATAAAAGAAAAATATTATTTTTTTCGAAAAATAACAAGAAAAAAACACCAGCTAAACAAATGTTGTGTATTTTAAGCTGGGAGCGGCAGCATGCATGTCAGACAGTTCTTTTTTTAGTTCTGATCATTTAATTTTAAATATGCTAATAGATTGACACAGCCATAGTGCAGAATTCTGAATAAGATGTTATTTTGTCGTAATGTCAAAAAATTACCACAACAGCTTTGAAATGATCGTTGGTGATTGGGGCCTCAAGTGATTACGTTCAACACAAAGCATTCAAAGAGGAATCCAATGAATGAATAGACTAGGTTAACCTTTACGACAGGAAAACTAAAGGGCCAACCATAATCAGCATTGGGAAGCATAAGCTAATGTCATAACTGACCGAAATGCTTTCTAATGTTCTGTCAACTCAATAATACTTTTGCCTGCATAGCTTCCTGTCAAAACAATCTACAATTTTGTCCCTGTCTTTGTTAGTATTTAGTGTTTATTTTTCGTGTGAATTGGATAGTAGAAAAAAATGTAATAAAACGAGAATGAAAGCAGTAATCATTCGAACATTTCCAAATATAAAATATAAGCAAAAATGAGAGACACCATTAATGTAAACACAGAGGGGTGGGTAATTTCTACCAACTGTCAAATTCGCAAATGCAATGAGCGCCTAAGGGCGCTCTCTCTAAAGGTCCATTCATAGTTCAGCGAACTGCGAACAAGATCGAGCGAATATTCGCCAGTTTTGACGTTTCATTCACAGCACTTTTTTATCTAGTCGCTACTATCGGCGAATTTCAATTGGAATTTGCCAAAGAAAAATAAAATTGTGAGGTTAAACTCTCGCGAATGTGGATTGCGTTCTACATCAGTGGAATGTGAATAGAATTTGAAAAAAATCAGCGAATTGATGATTTCTTGGCAGAAATTAATTACTACTCAACTTTTTTTCTATAAAACGATAGATGAATTAAGCTTTCTTCTTTGGGAATAGTAAAATTTTCAAATGCTTGCCATTAAATGTGCTAAAAATGATTTGTTCACGGTTCGGTTCGCCCATTCGCTGGTCGCTGAGCTGTTAATGTACCTTAAAAGAGGAATCCAATGAGTGAATAGATAGATAAAGTCAAACGTAGTGGCACATTGTGATCCCTAGAAAAACCTTTACGACAGGAAAACTAAGCCATTTCAGCCTGATTGGTGTGACTCCTTGGTATTCGGATGATATAAAAATAAATATCACTGCAATAACTTAACTCTAGTAACATCTAATTGTGTGAATGCACTTGTAAACTGCGATTAACATGTACAATGTACATAGATCATTATTATTACTTATTATATTCTATTGTAAATTATAAGCTATGACGTCACACCAATATGATCTGTAAACCCCATTTTATGAGGACCACCAAGGCACTTTTCAACTCATAATTTATCATAATTGCATAACATTATATTGGCAAACACTTTACATTACGCAAGTACACCATTAATTATGCTCCTATGTCGAGCTATTATGCTAACAAAATATGAATCACTACTCATGTTCTAAATTATCCCAACAATGTGTGCAATTTAACGTCCAAGCCATCCTCATTTTGCATTTCAAAAATAGCCTCAAAATGTTATTCTTAATCTCACTGCCTTGCAGATGTTACAAGCAAGAACTTAAAATACCTCATCTACACGCATCAATCATGTAAATCCCCGAAAATCCGCACAGTTTCGAATACCCTGACGTAAAAATTCAGAATTTTGTTCTTGGCAAATTTGTTACAACCGTGTTTAACATACAAATTTCACGTTTCAAAAAAAAAAAAAAGATTCTAATTATTCGAAACACCTGTTACGCCAAATGAAAATAAATTTATCGATATGACACGAGTCACAAATTCTAACAAAAAAGAAAGAACAATCCCATAAACTATTTGCTACCACCAAAAAAAAAAAAAGAAAGAACCGAAAAAGCAAGACAACTCGGCATCAGAAAATCAAAAAGCAAAAAGAAAAAAAAAGAAATGAATTCATCCGTCATTCTATTAAAAACATAAACCATAAGGAATCCACTGTTGTTTTGGCATCATAGAGCACTCACCAGCTCGATCAACGAGGAAGCTAAAAATGCAAAAAGAAAAAAAATTAAACACACACACATATAAATATAAAAAAAAATGAAAACAATTTAATGAACAAAAAAAAGAATAAAACAAAAAAACAAAAACTTTTCAACAACACAAATATCTAAATGTATCTAAACATGTATCTCTCTGTATGCCTGCCCATCATGGATTCGCTTAGGAAGTAGGTAGATAGACAGATACATTTAAGTTTGCAATAAAATTAAAAGAAAAAAAGAATAAAATACACCATCTAACGAGTGAGGCAAGAAATAGAAGCGCGCGCGAACTCACCACCACAAGAAGGAAAAAGATGAAGAAAAAAAGCAAAAAAAAAACAACCGCGACGAAGAAAATTTCCTCTTCGCAAATATCGCAGAAAATCTATCTTGATTAGTCGAATCCGAGTCCGAGCCCCTGAAGCTTGAAAAGCTCTCACTTCAGCGGGATAAAAATTTCTAAATGAAAATAAAATCTAGAAATAAAATAATCGCGTGAATTTTTTTTCCAAAAAAAAAGAGAATACAACATACATACATACGAACGAACGAATTTTTACAACAAAAAAAAAAACAAATCTTAACTACATCGATTTCGGTTTTGAAAACGCGAAAATAAAATAATCTACAATAACACCGCTAGTTCAAATATTCCATGCGAATTATTATATAATTTTTACGCTGAAAAAAAAGAGAAAAAAAACGTAACGATTCAGCGAAATTTTAATTTTGTTTAAAAATACATAAAAAAAATACAAAAAAAAAAACAAAATATTATTATGTTCTCAAAAAGAATAATTTGCAGCGAACAACTACTCAAGAAAGAATCATTACTCGAATACCAATTTATGACAACGAATCAACCTCAGGAGTTACCAAAAAACAACGAACGGATAAATCAAATCTTAGATAAAACTGAATTTGAGTTTGAATATTTGAAATTCAAAAAACCACCAGAACACGACCAAGAAAGCGGTATTCTTACATGAATACATTTTTACTTTCTTTTAAGAGCAAACACAAAAAAAAAAACTAAATAAATCTCATTTAACGAACTAAAAAAGCTAAAAATACATTTCATTGAAAAAAAAAATAAAAAAATACTAGGAAACAATTTCTTTTGTGCGAAATTAGATAAAACAAAAAAATAAATAAACAATTTATTTTTAATTCTTTTCTAAGAAAAGTCGTTTTTTAAATAAAAATAATAAAACTAAATATATAGATATATCGCGTGTGTTATATATAAAAAAAATTGTTCTTTTTTTTACTACTGTGTGCATGAGATTTAATTTATTTATTTATATTAGTTGATTATCCGTTTTTTGAAATAATTTATTCTACCCACATCTATTAAAAAATCGCGTCAATCTTAAAGAAAACGAAAATTTAACGAAATATAATTATGAATATGGATGCTTGTGAAATTGCAAACTTCTTGGCCAGTGAGCTTTTTATGCAACAGGTAACTACAAAAAAAAAAAGAAGCAGCAAATTTTGAATACAAAACTTTTAAATATAAATTGATGATTTAATTGGAAATGATTGAGAGCGAAGCGGCGAAGGTGGATTGCTGTGTGCATATGTAGAAAGAGACGTTGAATGATCCCTCCAAGAAAAAAAAAACTTTTCTTTTTATTCAAATTAATTACTTTAATTTAATTCAATTGAATGTGATTCTTCTTGTCAATGTAGGCGGGCTTGCTGCTGCTGCTACACTCCACAGATATGACGGGTAGCTCTCTGTGTATTTCTTTAGAATTGTTTACGGATTTTCTGAATTGAATACCATATTTGGTTAGTTAATTTGTCTTGGGCGAGAGAATAAGCACATCTGGTATTTGGTAGTGGTTAGTTTTTTTTTTTTTCAATATTTATGGATGATTTGAAAACTTTTTTGTTTACTGTGGGTGGTGGAGATTGGTTTTTATGGCTGTCAATTGAGTATGAAATTTAACATAAGAAATTGGAAAGAATCATTTCCTTTCTATTCAAATTTTATGGTAGCTTGCTACTAAGCCAAATAAAACTTAACTGAGTCTAAACTTATTTTGATTATCAACTTGACAAATTGTATTCTTTTTTCCTTACAATCCATTTCAATTCTATAAAACTTTTGTACAACCAGAGTTTTGAAAATCTTTAATGTTTCACTCGATTAAAAATTAACTTATCATTAAGCGAAAGCGTTATTGTGCTGATTATTAAAAGAAAAATATTCCTTTAAGTGGGCGTGGTCATGATGTTGCATTGCTGCTGTTACCTAAACTATTCCAAGCTTTTGAAACTGATCTTGTATCTCTTTTAAAAGTGTTCAACAGTAAAACTAGAAAAGAGGGACAGATATCCAATAGATTAGGTCCGTTCGCGTACCCTTCTAAAATAGTGAATTTTTACGAAAATTTACGAATTTTCACAAAAAGCTGTTCCCATACGGAGAATTTTCGTAGTTTTTCGCAGAAGAATTTTAGTGCAAGACATTTCTGTTGGCTGGTTTGTGAAAACTGTCAAATCAGTGTATTTTCAACTTTTTCCTGTTCAACCCGTTCGTTTACTTTTTCGTAATTTCAGCTCTCTCCGAGAGAATTTTACCCCTATTCTTCGAAATTTGATAATCTACGAATTTTAGTGCAAAAAGTATACGAACGGACCTATTATCAATTAATTGTGTATGCGTTCTCTCAGCTTAAGCAGGGTAATTGACAAAGTGTCACCTCATTTTACTAGATTGACTGAATGTCACCTCATTTTATTTCGAAATTTCCATAATGAAAGCAGTTGACAGGAACTTCCTTGTTTTGAACTGTCGCATATAATCGACAGCAGCACTTAGGACTAAATTTAAACAAAAGATTGGTGTGTGTATGAAAATTAATATTTGCTAAAACGTTTGTTCATTGAAAAGGAGAAAATCCTTCTCTTTAAGGCACACAATGATTCTGCTTTCGAATGGAAATTTATATTTATTGGCTAACTAGACTTTTAACAGGCGAAAGCGTAACATGAGAAAGAAATGTACGTATCTGTATCCAAAGTTTAAGACACCTTTGTGTGTTTTTGAGCAAAGAACGATTTTGTTTTTGAGGAATTCGGTCCCAAATACATACATATGTGGTGCTTTTAATAGGAGCGGTGCATGACCAAAAGAGAGTTTCTTGAAATTGATTTCACAAAAAAAGCAGTACCAAAACCTGCATTCCCTCAAAATGAAATAAAATTGAAAGTCTTCTCATGGATGATTATGACAATGCGGCACTCCAATTTGAAATCATAGTCAAAAAATCTGACATGCATATTTTCAATTTCATATCAATAACAAAATCGCAAATTACATTTGAGATAGTTCATTGGCAATCTGAGCAGAAACTACGTCAACAATAAAAGTTGTTTACAAATCTAGAAACTCGTTTCACACAGAAACAACAGGAGAATGATGTTCGCACACGTACTCCTGACCTTGAAGAAACAGAGTAAAAAAAAAAGGAAAATAAAAAATAACTACAATACACGTATAAACATTAATTACTCACCTCATTAAGTTACAATTTCCTCTGTCAACACCTGCGCACAATAAATAACTAAACAGTGCTTTAGTTTTTGGATATACTGTCGCATATAATTGTTTAAAAAAAAAAAGCCCGGACCGAACATGAAAATTACTTCTAAATTTTTGTTTGCCGCACGATAAGATAAAATACAAAAAAAAAATCCCCCTCGACCTTATATCAGCACAATAAACTGGCAGCAACAATTAAACAAATAAATAAAATGGGGAACAAAAAATAATCTACCAAGTAGTAGCATTTTCAATTTAATTCTTTTAATTATTTCTTTTTTTTTTTTCTTTTAAATTCAAAGAAACGAACGAGTTCATCGTCAAAAATAGAATCAGGGTGAAAAACTAGGAATTGCCAGTTTGCACACATAAAATCCACCACACAATAATCATCAGCAGCATCCACATCGTCTAACATCCACTCTCTAGCCTCTAGCACACAACAAAATTTAGATAAAAAAAAAAACTTTAATTTTTTTAGAGTTTTTCCATTCATTCTTTTCTAATTGCAAAAAAAAAAAATAGAATTATTTACTCTCCTCGAATAAAACAAAGAATAAAGGGGCAACGTGCGGCATGAGGGCAATTTTTACGATCTGAACACGAAAGCTTAGCATGGATTGTGTTTTTTATCCCTCGATCGCTTAGCAGCATGATGCTGTGCTGAGAAAGATCGTGTTTTGTTGCCCACATTTCATCGTAGGTCGGTACTGGTTGTTTATTGTAAATATCGTGGCACACACCACGTGGGCTGAAGATGATAGAAAATAGGAAAAGAGAGGATAAAAAATCTATTAAATATTCCTAGCTACTAATTTGTTTGTAGCAAAAGAATGCTGTAAAAGCTAGGACGTCCACTTTGAGAAAATGCTTTCCCATGCCTGGAATAATTGCGACTAGACAAACAGCAAATAGACTCCTTCATCCCTTAAATGAAAGCTACGTCTCCTTTGTAACTCTCAATACAGACTATCTAAATCGAATTGGCACCCAATGCTTCTATTCGTCTTCTATTTGCTATTTGCTCTAGTTTTTAGTCACCTTAAAGCCATAGAATAAACAGATTTAAGAAATAATGGCAGCAATACCTCAAAGAATTATGTCTTAGTCCTTCTCTCAATCTATTCAAATTTATGATAATATAGTCTAATAATATTTCCTTTTTTCCATTTACAGCTTGTCTCATTAGAAGGCATTCAAAGTGGTGTACCCACATTAACCACACCAACGCTAACACCGACTATGCTACATAACATCGAACAATCGTTCCTGGAATTAACAGGCGATTCATCGCCAAACCCTGCACCTTATCAAGCCGGATTTGTACCGCCTCGAGCACCCTTTAACACTTTCCCCGAATTCAATAATGAGACCAACAGTTCGCCATCATCTGATGATTCGCAGAACTCATGGCAGACTCCCGTCATTAACGAAGAGAATTCCATGGCCACAACAGATACTTGTAAGTTTGACACATTCTCGGCTCAAGAAATTTAAACTTATTTTCATTTTTTTTTGCTTACAGCAAGTGTAGCCACAACAATCAATGCCAACGACAGTCCGTCCTTCCAAAGCAATGGTACTGGCGGCGGAGGCAGTAACAACGCAACCACCTCAACCGCAACCAATGATTTCACCTCTGTGAATAGAGCCATAGCAGCGGCACGTGCCGCTGGTAGTGCCAATTCCTCAACTTCTGGTAACACGACACACACTCCGTCCCGCCGGAATCAGGGCGGTCGCCGTCCAACAAAAGCTACAAATATGTCCCCTGAAGAAGAGGAGAAACGTCGTATTCGTCGAGAACGCAACAAATTAGCAGCTGCTCGCTGTCGAAAACGCCGTGTTGACCAAACCAATGAACTCCTCGAAGAAGTGGCTGGACTCGAGAAACGTCGAGATAGCTTAACAAAAGAAATGCACAGCCTGTGCGAGGCCAAAGATGAATTAGAGGCCATTTTTGAGGCGCATCGATCGCAATGCCGCAAAATTCTGCCGAATAATAACAACCTTTTACCTACCTTTAACGCTTGTGACCGTGGTCGTGGTTCACCGCTCGATCTGAAGCCCATTTTGCCAGATTTGTGCATAAAAAGTGAACCAAACGATAATATAGATAGTCTGGATGATGGACCCCCATCACCAAAGCGTGTCATGTTATCACAAACCTCATCAGCCATGGTGCCGCCATTACCGAATGTCTCGACGATATCAGCGTCAATACCTTCTGCCTCTGCTTTGAATACGCCCACCATAACGAACTCACCTCCGCCAATGCTTAAGCCCGGTGGACCGGCAAAACAACGACCCAGCTCACTGAATGTACCCCTGCAAATGACATCTGGCCAGACAATGGTCATGGGAAAAACCGTCACCGACATAAACGGTGTCGCGATAACAACACCCTCAAGTGGTGTCATGTTCAATTTTGACAGTCTTATGGATGGCGGTACCGGCCTTACCCCAGTTTCTGGTCCCCTAATACCAACGTGCTCGTCGCAAAATAAGCATCCCCTTGAGTTGACCACACCTACCAGCGAACCTTCCAAACTGGTCAGCTTATAATAGTTAAAAGAATTGTATTTTTAAAGTTTTAAAATTAAATTTTTGTAGAAAAATATGCCGAGGTGAGAGAGATGGCGAAAGAGAAGATTGGGTTAAAAAAAAATTAAAAAATAAAATCAATTTTGTTTAAAGAAACTAATTTTAAGGATTTTTTTTCTTTTCGTTTTAAAGATTGTCCTCAAATTCTTTTGTATTATTTTTTTAATGTTATTAAATATATTTTTTTTGTTTTATTTATATCTAGAAGAAAAGAGAAAAAAAAACATTGTAATTTAATTTTTTTAGAAGATTTAACAAAAAAAAACAAATTATAACCAACAAAATAGAAGGCGTTGTGATATTTATAAATAAAATAATAAAAAAAACACATAAAAATACAAACATCTATTATAATACAAAGATAAAACAAAATAAACAATATTTCCTTAGCGCAAAATTTAGCTGAAACAAATAAAAAATGATTTTTGTGTGCGTTTAGTTCTTTTATAAAGAAAAACAAAGTGTAATCTAAAGAAAAACAAAATGCAAACAATTTTACACAAGTTTAGTTTTAGCAACAGGAATAAGAATGAATAGAAACTGTTTTTTATTAATTTTAAGCTGAAATCAATCATTATGAAAAACACAATTAAAATTTAAAGAAAAAAAAAAAGCCTTTTTGTCGATCGTTTTTAAAACAATTTAACTTAACGTTTAGAGAAATAAAATTATAAATCACAATCTATAAGATACAATTTCTATTACTATGCAGTAAGAAAACCTTTGTCGCCTTGTGTTTTTGTGCAAAAGCAATAATTAATTGAATATGTATTACTTTTTTTTATATAATATTATTATATATATGTAATAACTATTTTTAATGTCAAATTAAAAATAAAAATTATATATTTTGTATATGTAAAACAAAAAAAACGAGAGAACAGATAACTTTTATTAAACAAAAATATATAAATAAAATAGAAACCAATTTGCATGTATTATGTACCATAGTGTTAAATAATATTCTTCAATCGAAAAATCAAACAAAGAGAAAATGATAAAAATTTTGTAGAGTATACTATAGAAATATATACATACATATATATTTTTTGACCGAAGCAAAGCCACTTAAAGTAAACAAAAACAAAAACGAAAGCAATTTCATATTTTTTCTATTTGATCAAATGTTGTAAAAATAAAAATAATAATTAAATTGTTAAATAAAAGCAATAAGTTAATGAAACCAATGCTACACTTTACCAAATTTTAATGATAACAAAAGATCAACAACAGCAACAGCAAACATATTGCAAATTATTGTATTGATAAACTTTGAAAAAAAAATTGCAATATACCATCTTAAGACAAAAATAATACGACTTGTTTTATTTTGAATTGAAGTTGAAGTTTCAGCAAATCTATCGGGCTAAGATGGGAACCCTGTGGAGTTTTATGATGACACATACTGATTTGTATGTAAGTACATATTCGTAGTAACTTAGGTAACTTACTTATTTATGTGCTGTATCCGCTTGTGGGTCCTAGGGCCTCTACAATGACTACGCGCCATCGTGTGCGATTGCTGGAAATGTGCCTCAGCTCTCCGCAACTCTTTCCCAGTTGCCGTGCTTCCTTCTCCGCTGTTCTGCGCCACGTACTCCTAGGACCCCCACTGCCACTTTCGTCATCGTATGGTTGTGCCTATAGGTTCATGGCCCGTTCTCTGATGAAGCTGTTCGTTAGAGATACGGTTGGACATAATATCCTTAAGATATAGCGCAGGCACCTATTGACAAACGTTTGCAGCTTCCTCGTGGTAGTGATGGTCACTCTCCAGGTACCACATCCATATAGCAGCAGAACAGTCGTAGTTTGGTGTTTAAGCTAATTGCATTACTTCGCCAAACTGGATAGCATCCCAAACGCAGATTTAGTTTTGCCTATTCGGCTGGCTATATCCAGTTCAGTTCCTCCAACGGTTGAGACAATACTACCAAGGTATTGGAAACTCTCTACTCTCTCAACCATTTGTCCAGCTATGCATGCTGATCATTTATGTTTATGCCGAGTTAATTTTCAGCCCAACGACGGCTGCTTCCCTCTCCACATTTACTGTAATTTGATGAAGGTCCATTATTCTGTGAGACAGAAGGCATACATCATCGGCGTAGGTGCTTGAGTGCAGATGTAAGAGCCCATCGAATTCCTCCATTTCCAGTTGGTAAGGCCGCATTCAGCACATCGCTAATCACCAATAAAAACAAACAGTATTGGTGAAAGTATGTAGCCTTGCGGAACGCCACTTTGGACTTTGAATTCCTCAGACAGCCTTCCTCTGTGCAAGACGTGACACGTGGACCCATTATATGTAGCCTTAATAATTGCTATTAATTTATCCGGAAAGCCTCTCCTGCGCAAGGCACGGCAAATTGACACTATCATGCTTATTTTGAGATTCGAATGAATAGTCAATTCTTTCGAATGTCTCTATTCATTCGAAAGATTTTTGTGTATTTTGAGATTCGAATGAAAAAGGTTCATTTTCGAATGATAACGCAAAATGAACTTAAAAAAATTTAACCCTCAAAGTCAGCTGTTTGACATTTCTTTTAATACAGGTTGACCATACCTTGCTTTTTTTGCGTTAGAACTCTTCTCTTTCTTTGGAAATAATTTTATTAGTTACACTTTTACGAGTTTAAAGACAAAATTTAAGTAAGACATTTTATGAAACATGTTTTGTATACCTATAATAATATCGAACACGAAAACAAAGCAAAATAAAATAACATACATGTATATTTAATTACAACTCTCTCCCACCATACACTCGGCACGAATCTGGTCACTCTACCTTTACTTTGAGTGCTGTCAGTAGTAAAATAAACATTTGCTCGGTGATTTGTTTTTAATAATTAGAGTTGTTTTTAGATAAAATAAAATGCTGCTTTCTTTTGTGGACAGTACAAATGAATAGGACATCATAGAAAATGTAAAACAAGAGTAAAAAATAAAGTTGCAAAATAATTTCGTGCATTCACTCGTCTTTCCTTTGGAGATTTGTTTACATAGAACTTGAGTGGGACTATTTTATTTATACGAATTACCGGCCACCAGTTTTTCTAATTAGAACGTGACCTATACCGACAGGATCAGAAATTGTAAATTAAAGTTACTTCATTTAATTTTCTAGAGAATATTAAAATTATCTCACTATATTTACGTGTTTGTTAATCCATGCGCCAGGAAAATTTGTTCGAATGAAAAATGACATTTGTTTCGAATGAATAGAATCTCAAAATACGCACAACCAATGAACTTTCGAATGTTTGGATGAACTTTCTATTCTTTCTATTCATTCGAAAGTCAAAATACAGTCTATGCGAATTCGACTCACTTTCGAATGAATTCGAATCTCAAAATAAGGCTGTATTACAAACTTGATTCTATTGCTACTGATCCAAAATTAAAGAAAATAACATGAAAACAATTCAATTTACCTTGTTTGCCATTATGTATATACAAACCAACCAGTGGATTTGATAAATTTGCATATAGAATCCATTGACGTGCTGGAGAGTTCCTCTAGATCATTTTACACACTTACATCTTATGTGTTGGAGCCCGGGACAGTGGCAAAAGAAGTCGGTAGTGTCCTCAATAGCTTCTTCATCCCCGCCGCCTCTGAAGAGCCTCTCTTCAATCCTTCGTACTTTACAGAATAGTCAAGTCTCTCTTGATTTATCAGGAGTGGGTCATAGTTTCCTCGTAACGACACAGGTCTCTATGGATTTCCTCCTGTGATTTGTCTCACTCGTGGCTTTTTTCCCTGCTGTAAATTTGAGGGCACAAGGCGGGATGTACACGGTGACCCAGCTGAGTTCAATCTTGTACAGCGTACCAAGAGACTTAAGTTCTTCGCGACTTTGATTTTATCTCAATGGCAGTAATTGCTTTTATAATAGCAGCCTGACTGGCGATATAGAAGGTAATACTCTCGAGAGGTATTGCTTCTTCCGCAAACTCACGGGCCGCTGTTGTCCAAGACCTCCGCCTGGAAGTCACTGCTGCTAAATGGACCGTGCTATTCCAAGCGATGCATTTTGGAATCATATCCATCATATCATGTCGTGCATTAGGTAAACATTCATTTTTCTACTCATCCCTCCTAGGGTAAGTGTAAGAGAATGGTCTTGGATCTAGATATGGCGTAATGCGGTCTGTACCGGTACATAGTTGTTATTTTAAAGAAGTTCTACAATAACGCAAGATTTTTCATTCTGCACAATGAATAGCTCCCCAACTCTTTCAAAATGAAAGAAAGAGTATGTCAAGGCGATATTTCCATGTCAATTCTCTTTCTGGTGCCGCTAGACGACTGCTAGCGTAGATTACAGAAACATAGCATCCAATGGCGTGCGTTTCAAATGCTAATTGGAATATGCTAAAGATACATATCTGTTTCCTGACAAACATTTTTGGCCGACTAGACGAGATGTACCAATCGAGTCGGCTGTCTATTCGGGTTTTGGAAAATCACCCCAATTACGTTTTTCGGGTTGGGCTAAAAATCGTCTTAGTTTCGCTGTCGAAAAAAATGTAGTAGGTACACAGCTTGTTGGTCAAATAAACTATGTTTTATCGACTCAACAGCCGACTTGAGTCGACAAAAGCAATTGTGGTGATTATATGCGCATACCAAATTTTGTAGAAGGGAAAGCACTTTAAATAAAAAAAGCGATCAAAAAGGAAAAGGACGAGGTATTTCTCAGATGTCAAAGTGCGACACATGGACATAGTGATTTTCTTGCTGCAAGCTTGATGGTGAGGAAATAGTACCTAACTAGCTTAAGGTCCGTTCGTGTACCCTCGTAAAACAGCAAATTTTTACAAAAATTAACGAATTTTCACAAACATTTACGAAAAGCTGTTTGCGTACAGAGAATTTTCGTAGTTTTTCGCAGTAGGGAGCGCTCACGAGAGAGTAATGAATTTCCGCATGCTCTTCAATTTTATAAGAAAAACTTGCTGGATATAGGTATCTCAATCTTTTACTCAAAGAAGCGTGGCATGAAATTAAACTTTTTTTTATTATTTTCTGATTATCATATTCTCCTAATCCAGCCGTGTACATACATCATCATCGCTGAATAAAAAGAGAGACAAAATCCATGAAAACCCAAACGAAGGAAGTGTAAAAGAAAAATTACCAAAAAAATCAAACCAACATACTACGTACCCCCAAATGACCACACTTTATCTGTGTAAAGCCGCGGCAAGGCAACCGAAACATCCATGCATACAAATACGCTCGCAGGCAGGTTTCATTGACTTATAATAAAAAAAAAAAATCAGCCCTGTGCCTGTACTGCGATGCGATGTTGATTTGCCTGTTCGCCTACAACAACAGACCTCAGTACTTTTGTTTAAAGCGACAAGATAAGATCGTGTCGATCTTGCGAGCTAATAAACTCCATCGAATATAAAAATAAATAAATAAGTAACAAAACCGAGTGCCGTACTGAATAAAAGATAAACTTCTTCTTAAAATGATTCGAAAATTGTTCAGCATTATCGGCTGTGGCGGCAAATTAAAGCCAGTATCACCGAAAAATGTGGTATTTATAACCGGCTGCGATTCGGGTTTAGGGTGGGTTTTGTTGTTGATTTTTTTTCAGTTTTTTTGTTTTGTGGTGAATCAAATTTCGTTACTTTCAGTTTTACTTTGGCCCTTTTTTGTCACTCGCTTAATATGACAGTGGTTTCTGGTTGCCATAGTTTTAAATCCGAAGGCGCTAAGATCCTCCAAAGTGTCTCCGATCCTAAACGAATGATAACAGTTGAAGTAGATCTCCTGAAACACGATACCATAGTTGAGGCACACAATTTAATTCAGAATTTGGTTGACACTGAAAATGGATACGTTTTCACGGCACTAGTCAATAATGCCGGTGTTATGTGTTTTGGTGAATTCGAGTGGCAGACTAGGAATCTCTTTGAATCTCAAATTAATGTTAATGTTCTGGGTACCATGCGACTGACCAAAGAATTGCTACCGCTTATAAGACAGCATCAGGGAAGAATCATAAATATCACAAGTCATTGTGGCCTTCAGGTGAGATTGGGGAAAAAAAAACTAATGAATATTTCATAAAGAAGAGGCGAATTTAAATTCACACACAGTGCTTTTAGCAATATAACATAAAGAGCATTATTCAAGGATTATTTTGTATTTATTCCACCAACAGAGCCTTCCTGGTTTGGCACCATATGCTGCTTCAAAAGCAGCGCTTCGCTTCTGGAATGATTCCCTAAGAATTGAGCTAAATAAATACGGTGTAGACGTTGTGAATTTTATTCCCGGTTCATTTGTTATGGTCAGCAATATTTCTGCACGACAGCAAGAACACGCGCTCGAAATGAAGAACGCTTTCAACGATGAGCAAAAAGAATTCTACGGCGAATATTTCAACGAATACCATGAATACCTAAGAGTGGTCTCGGGTTTTAAGCCACCGAATCAAATGAACGATAAGCAGTTGCTAGATAAGTTCAAAGACGCCCTTATAAATACTAATCCTCGATCGATGTACATCCACGAGCCATTGAGGTGAGCCAACACAAAGCAGTGTCCAATCAAAATAAAAATCAATCTTATTTTGCAGATACAAAATTTACAGATTACTTTTCAATATCTGTCCAACACCAATTGTGGACTGGCTGACTCTGAAATTTGTTTGCATGCCCATTTACCGACGCCAGAACAAACTCATTTAGATACGCTTTGTAATTTTTTTTTATTTCTTTATATATAAAGTTAGAATTTTGATAATATTCCACTAGATACATATAAAAACAATATATAATTATACTTAATTAAAAAAAAAGAAGAAAAATACATTAAATAGAAGGAAATATAATGATGCAAGTGTTACATGGGTCTAGAAAGTAACGTCGATTGCATTGTTGCTTGTTTCTTGTTTCGTTTATATATTTTCTTGTTTGTCGGAATCACAATGAGTTTCTCATTTAAATTAACATCAATTGCCCCATATTTCGTTTTAAAAAATTTTAACACATAGTCGATGCAACTATTCGTAGTGCTTCGGATTTGGATTGTTATTCCAAGAGTCGTCGATTGAATCAGACGAGCCACCACGTCCTAGGAACGCCATCAAGTAAATGACTATAATGAAAACGAGAATTCCACTAAGCACCAGGAACCATGTTCGACGCCAGGGGGGTCGTGATGATGGTGCATAGAAACGACGAGACCATCGTGAAAATATCTCAGCTGGGGTTCGACGCTTGTATTTATTGTCATCACGATCAGTTCCACCGATCGGTGATTGCCTTGGTAGTAAGGGACGTCTGCTATTTGCTGTGAATAGAAAAGAGATTTTCTTTTAAAAATCTTGTGTTTTGTGTGTGTGCGATATTTTTAAACAAAATGAATAGCTTTTTTTGCAGTGTGTCAATGGCAGAGGCAGTTCACATGTTTACTGCAAAACTGCAAGAGATAAAGCTATGAATGCCCCATGATCATGGACGCTATGCCCCACTTCACCCTCCTTACGCTTATGCGATGATCTATGTCATCATCAAACGGATAATCAAGGACTGAAATAGGAAATGACTGAGGACGTACAGCCATTTCGTACTTTTCGGTGACTCCTGTAGGGCATTTAACTCTTGCCTTTGTTACCTCATACACGTCCATGATCATGGCATGGCATGGGCCCAAGTTTAGCCCATTATTGGCAATACAACTTAATTCAAGTCAAGATGTGGAGAGTGGATTAGACATAAGTCTTCTCTATGGTGAACTGAGGAGCCTTCGACTACTACACAACGATCTGTATATACAGTCTTTATTAGATGCTCCAAGTCCGCAATGAGCAGAGAGGATAAATTTCACAACAAATAAGTGGCACCACGACGAAGATTGATGTAAGACGTTGGTAGTGATCTAAATTTATATTCTTATCTCTGGAGAACTGTCACTTTGCAACCAGAACACTTGCACAAACAGAGACAGTGTTGGCGTGCGTCACTCTTATCAATTAAAGAGTAAAAAGTACGCACAAAAAAACTTTGAATTACCTTGTGAATCATTCGACGGTGGATTAAATGCATCCATCAACAACACGGAATGTGGACTCTCTAGCTTGCTGTTGCCATTATTGTAATACGCTCCATTCGGTTTAGGTCGATCTATATTACTGTGATGCACCTTCGTCATAGTACTTATAGCGGCCGATTGTGTGTTTAACTTTGAAGCAGATTCATCTGAAAGCTTTAAAAAGAATTAAGCAAAAGCAAATGTGCCATCCATGTTCTTACCATTGGCAATCCTAATTCATTGCGTCCCCAATTGACTTGTCCCAGGCGGCTTTTCAAAGCATCAGCAACCGGTGATAGTAGATTCGACGGTGGAAAGATCGGATTCGAGCACGATGGACACGTATGCCCTCCAGGAGCAGTGGTAGGTGGAAGAGCTGCTTGACGTGCATTCAAGCACTCCCAGTGAAAAACATCTGAAAGAATACCGGCCTTATAAGCTTTCTATTTTGACATCCCCTCCCTCAAAATCAATGACTTACGATAGCAAATTAACCGAATGCAATCTCCGTTCTCGAGAGTCAAGCCGCACAGAGTGCAATTTGAAACGTAGTCGCTGTCCTTAAGCCACTGGATGTACGATTGGACAATACACTGTGGGTGGATGGAAAAATAATTAAACAATTAAAGGCAAGTTGTTAGTTTAAGCGGCTTACCTTTGGATGACTGGTCACCATACAATGTTCACAAACGTTAACGCGATGCTCAAAACAGAATTGATTTGTTACTCGACGCTTTGGACACTTGCACAGACCCATTGTGGCTACAAACTTAATAAAAACAGATTAACTATGGTATGTGGTACGTAATTGTTTATAAAATGCACAGAAATTTAAAGGTTTCGCTGTGGAATTTCAGTTTTTTCCCATCTCAGACGAATAAGTCGACAGATCGGTTCGAATATTTTTTTTTTATTCTTTTACAAAATTTGACAGACCTTTGGTGCCTGACAGGCCACGTATAGACGGGCGGTTTGTGCATCGACTAGGTGTCTGTGTTCAAATTGAGCAACTTAAGGTGGTGATTTGACTAGGCAAAAGTAGTTTAAAAGAAATTTTAAGATTGTTTATCTATATATAGCTTGAGTAGTTGGTTAAGGTGGTGGGAACCTTTACGTTTAGGTGAATATTTTAGTTAGCAAGGTGGGATAGTGGGATACTCACAGACATGATGGTTTATTGTGATACAGACATAGAGTTTCATCTACTCGATTTGTCAGCCTTTCCAGTGCGTCATTATTATTTCGCTAATAAGCAGAGCAGACCCAATTGTTTAGAAAAAACACTCTTTACCATCAACGACTTTCAAAATAATTCCAAACATGAAATAATCAACAGAACAATCATATTTTATAAGTAAGTCTTTATTTTATATCTTAATCCAACCACTCAGTCATGTATTGACAAAGAGTAGGTGTCACTTCCCCACAATTCGAGCAATTCTTTATTACCGGACAAATCCCACAGGGCATTTGCACTAAACCAGGCGGTGTCAATGGTGAGTTTATTGCCCTATACACATAAGAACCATTTGGCATTAAAATACGCTCTGCATTCCCATCATACACCACTGTTTTCAGAATAGTTTCCAAATCATCTTCGTCGAGACTAACCTTACTGATTCCCAGATCAGATATGAATTTATGAACTTCTTTCACAGTGCAACAAGACATTTGTTTTAATGCTAAGGGCCCATCACGTTTACTTTCCGCTGATTCCCTTTTCATTTGCAAAAAACGCAAACATTGCTGGTTAAGAACATCAACGAACTCCGCCTCAAAGTCCTGATCTTGATACCATGCACCGCCAGTGATAGACCTATCAGGCTCTAAGTTATAAAGCATATACACTTTCTTTTTGCTGGCCTAAGAGAGTTGAGAGTTATTTAATTAAATTTTTTAAGAAATAATCGAAATGAACTTACATTAACAGATTTAACAGCTTTGATTAACTTTTTAGTTTCCAAATTCTTTAAAATCTTATTCAATTGTGTCATATTCAAGTTTGATTTCATTCGAATGTCTCGAATCCAGATGCCTTTGTTGGCACCTTCTTCAATAATGCCATAGACAACTTTTTCCTCATTGTCCGCTTCCTTGGGAAGAGCACTCTTCTTTGGATCCTTTGCGCGGTAAATAAGTTTTTCACCCTTCTTCAGAACTTCAATTATTCCTTGTTGCAGCAATTTGTTGAGGCCTTCCACTTGCAGAGCAGGCGTGACATCTGGGATACTCTTTCGAAGATCATCATTTGTAGCACCTGCTGGTAAGCCTTGGATGATGGCAAAAATTTGATGACTAACCTCTTCTGCGGACATTTTGGATCTAAAAAAAAAAAATAAGGAATTCTCTATCATGAGCATTCTTTTCGGTGAAGAAGAATGAAATTTTTCTGTACTCGAACAGGATTTCATAGGAATTCACTATACGTAAAGATTTTTTTGTTTTCAATTTCGAGCAGTATAACGTAGACCTTACTGTGTAGCTCAAATATTCATTTCTACCTGCCAGTCGAAAAATTGTTTGTGCTGTCAAAATTCCGCCTGCACTCGTTTACCACTCCCGGGATGTAAATACTTTTTTCTATTTCTCAATTATCAATCCACTTTACAATGTCACTTACCGATGAGAATAATTCCGACTTCAGTAGTGTTTCCGAATATAACTACAACCGAGTTTACAACACTGTATCAAAGGTAATTTAATTTAAACAAATCCACAAGGAACAACCTTTCACCACACGACGTTCACTTGCATCTGTCAAAGTAATAGTTAAATTGGTATACTCATATGTTTTCTTGTAGGTTGGCTACTCTGACGGTATAACAGATGGAAGGGATAGTGTTTTTCAAAAAGGATTCGACTGCGGATATGAAAATGGATTGCTCACAGGTTTTGAGCTGGCCAAGTATAAAGCATTCTTTGGAGTCCAAAATGCTAACTCGAAAGACATCCAAACCGAGTCACTGAAACACGAAAGTCTACACATTCCCGATGCCAAAGACAAATGCCACTTTAAAATGCTAGCACTAACCGATCGTAATATAAGAGAAGTTTCCAGACAACAAGTGGATTATATAAATCATCAAAAAACTATATTCGCTAAGGAATTGCCCATTGTTACTAGTTTATTCTCTCAATAAGCACAATACAAGTTATTAAAAAAAAAGAAAAAGAAAAATACATAGAAATTCATCGGTTAAGTTTTGAGTTTTCGAATAATTTATAGATATAGGCCCTCTGGTGTTCCTTCTTTCTTTCTGTAGAGTACGCTCTCCTTGGACTTTTTAAAGTCTTCGTTTGTCACCTTCATGCGGCGCTCACGGAGTGCCATCAGACCCGCTTCGGTGCAAATTGCCTTGATATCCGCTCCAGAGAGATCATCCTTAGCCATTATCAGTTCGCTGAGGTTCACATCTTCGGCCAGCGTCATACGGGATGTGTGAATGGTAAAAATGCGTCGCTTAGTCTTCTCATCGGGCAAGGGGAACTCGATCTTTCTGTCGATACGGCCAGGTCGGATGAGAGCAGGGTCCAGAGTCTCAATTCGATTTGTTGCCATGATGACCTGGTAGAGAAAACAAAAAAGAAGAATTAAATCTCTACTCTATTCCTGTTGCACCATGATATAAAAAAATAGAAAACAACTATTAATTCCCCACCCACTTACCTTGACGTCACCTCTCGAATCGAAACCGTCGAGCTGATTCAGCAACTCCAACATGGTTCGCTGGATTTCACGTTCTCCGCCGGAATTCGAATCGTAACGCTTTGTGCCCACCGCATCAATCTCGTCGATGAATACAATTGATGGAGCGTGCTCTTCTGCGACGCGGAAGAGTTCCCTCACCAACTTAGGACCATCGCCCAAGTACTTCTGGATCAACTCACTGCCAACGACGCGCAAGAAGGTCGCCGATGTCTGATTAGCAACAGCTTTAGCTAACAGAGTTTTACCCGTACCTGGAGGTCCGTACAAGATGACACCCTTTGGCGGCTTGATGCCCATTTCCTCGTAGTACTCTGGATGGGTTAGAGGCAACTCGACCGATTCCTTGATCTCCTGGATCTGTGTGTCGAGACCACCGATATCAGCGTACGTTTCCTGTGGCGCTTTCTCTAGCTTCATCACAGTTACCATCGGATCGGTGTCATCGCTCAACACTCCCACCACCGCGTGAACCTTGTGGTTAAGCAGCACTGAGCATCCCGGCTCCAACTGATCCTTGTCCACAAACGACAAAATGCTAACATAATGCTCGCTGCCCACCGATGTGGACACAATCGCATGATTATCGTCGATAATCTCCTCCAGATTGCCCACAGACATGGGTGTACCGCGGAGGTCATCGACCTTGGAACGTTCTTCTTCATTCTTCTCGTCCTGTGGCTTCAATCGCTCCTGATTCCGGATGAATTCATCTTCCATCATGAGATAATCCTTGATGCGCTCCAGCTTTAACAGCTTCAAACGACACCGCGTATGCGGTGTCACTTGCGGTAGCTTCATTGCCGCATCGGGTCCCTTTGCGCGACGCTTCTTTTTGCCGACGCGAGTTGGGATTGGTGGCTCATACTTCTTCTTCTTGTCCTTGTCGTCTTTTTTGTCGCCACTGCCACTCTGGCCCGATTGGTTTTGACCCTAAAATTGGAAATTACAGAATAATAATTTTCTTTTCTTTTTTTCTGAACAATGTCGGCCGCAAAGAAACAAGTCATGATTTTTTGTGACAAAGAAACTCCAACCATCTGACAAAGAGATGATGGTTTTTATGGAATAAAATTTATACGAAATTATTTTAATGTGAGAGCAATATTATTTTGTTAAAATAAATCGGGTATTTACCATATTTTCAGAGAATTTAGCTCGTAATTTTTTACACAAAATGAAAAGTTACAGATTTGCGATTGTCACACTTCAACAAAAATTTACGAGTCATTAGAGTGAAGTTGGATGGGATTCCATAGCGGTTGGCTTGAGTTGACAGCCCAACGGTTGAGACGAGTGATACGATAGGTAATGGGAAACGAAACGGAATAAGATATGAAATTGGAAATCATCTTCTAAAGTTTAGGGCAGGCCAGTTGTAGCTGTCATTCAAATGTATCGTTGGAACAAATCAGTGGAACATTGGTTTCATTTATTTGACAAGTCAGTTATAGCAATTATAGAAAAATTGCTATCAATGGAGGGTTATCTTAGTCAAATGGCAACAACAAAGCATAGGTTCTTAGGTTAGAGTTGATCATTGAAAGCAAAACTGACAGATGAATACAGAATGAACTAATCAACGATTGTGTTCCAAATTATTAGAACCAAAATAAGCTGCACATTGAAATGGATTTCGATCGGATTTAAAGAAACATTTTAATCAAAATTTAGTATTTTATAGTGGTTAGCTTAATATACCAATTGAATCCAATATTTTTGTTTGAACCAAACTGCTGTTTATTTTTATTTCATGAATTTCATAAATTCTTTTGCAATTTACCTCTTTTATAAATCAATAAGCACTTAAGACCACTCCCGCGATATAGAACTTCTTTCAAGCTAACCACTAACCTCAATTGGAATGTCAAAATACTTCAGACTTGACGTCTATGGCAGCCGGTGCTAGAAAACCAAATTTATCCCAGAGGGAATCATTTGAACCAAAAATAATATAAATATCTTTCTTCCCAGACGATGTCATTTCGCCAATCCTACAAATTAGCAACTAAACAAGCAATACGATGGTTTCCGGGTCATATGGGAAAAGGACTTCGTCAAATGCAGCAGAAACTCAAGTCCGTCGACTGCATCATAGAAGTACACGATGCTCGGATACCACTGAGCGGCCGCAACTCCGAGTTTCGGCACACAATTGGTGGCATAAAGCCACACATTCTGGTGCTGAATAAGCAAGACCTTAGTGACAAGACAATGCACACGAGAATCAGTGAGAAAATCAAAACCACCGAAGGCATTGACCATGTCATCTTCACAAATTGCAAGGATCAACAGTGTAAAGGGATTAAGAAGGTGATGCCTTTAGCCAGTGATCTGATTATCAATTCAGATAGGTACAACCGAGCGAACGAGAAGGATTTCTGTGTGATGGTCATAGGGGTTCCCAATGTGGGTAAGTCGTCGCTACTTAATGTGATGCGAAATCGGCATTTGAACAAGAAGAAAGCCACGACAGTTGGAGCTATTGCTGGGGTGACAAGGAGCGTATTGCATAAAATAAAAATCTCAGAAGATCCACTTATTTACATGATAGACACACCTGGGATCCTGGAACCGAGAATTAAGGATGACGAGATGGGAATGAAGTTGGCTCTTACCGGTTGCATTCCAGATCATCTAGTTGGAGAGGATTTAATAGCGGATTACTTGCTCTACTGGCTCAATGCGAATGAGAATTTCAGTTATGTGGAGTTTATGGGCCTGACAGCACCCACAGACTCCATAGCAGAGGTGCTTATAACTGGTGCCACCAAGCTAGGCAAATCGAAGAAGATGAAGGACTTCTCAGGGGGACACACCGTAATGCCAGACCTCATGTTCGCCGCTCAGCATTTCATAAGGGCCTTCCGCAGCGGACACTTCGGAAAAGTGAACTTAGATTCAGATTCGTTTAGATAGATACCGCTTTACTTGAAAACACAGAAAATAAAAACTACATCGACTTAAGATAAATTTGTTTTATTCCACGGCTCCTAGTTCCTGAGCGGGTATCTCCGTCCCATCGATGGGTGATTCTTCCACATCATCTCCGGTGTATACTGCACTCGCTTTCAGTTCCTCAGGAATTCCCCTCAGACGATTGTCGACCAAACGTTGGAACGGCGATCGCTTCTCATAGAAGTCCAACACTGCCTTTGCATCGTTCTTTCGAACCTCTGCTCCTGGGACTAAGTCGAATTCATTGCAATCCAACCACTTGACGAGGTACGACACATCGCCGGACACATCAGTGGCGCCAACAATCTCTTCAATTTGGAGTTTTCGATCGTAGCCGCGCGGTTTGGTGACCTCTTCGATTTTGGGCTTTTTGTCGCCACGCTTCTTTGCCTTGGCACGAGATTCTTCAAACTTTTGAATTAGCTGTGGGCAATTGCAATTCTCCTCAGGCTCCCAAGTGTTGTCGGAACTATGGGTAAACAGATTTGAATGGTTATATGGCCGCGATATTGGGTACTTGAACTTACTTGGAGTATCCTTTCCATTTGATGAGATATTCGATTTTACCGTCGACTGAAATACGTTTGTCGACGATTTTCTCGACCGAGAAACCAACGCTTTTTACTTTAACCATTGGTAAATTGTTTTATTTTGTATTTTTTTTTTATAAACGAAAACACAAGCCAGAATTTTTCAAATGCAAGTGAAATGTCAAAATGAATTGTCACTTTTATGTTTAGAGTGGAGGAGGGGTATAACAACATGTTGACCGAAACTGTACTACGGTCTACGTACAGTAAGAAGGAAAATAAGTTGGAAAGGCAATTTTCGACTGGACATTTTTCGCAAGATTGGTTTATTAGGTTATACGCATTCTTTAGCAAGTTTTCACGAAATTTTACGAAATCTTCTTCTAGTACAGAAAAATGTGGAATTTCAGTTGGAAAATTTTGTTGGGCTAGCTAGAGATATTATGCCCGATTCAGAATACCGCTTTGTCTGCTTCGCGTTGAGAACTTTGACACAAAGCTGAGATGCTTTCAGTTGACAAACGTAAGAGACTCGTAAATAGACGAAAGAACATTTACTTAGAGCGAAGCAGAAATCAAAACAATTGAACTTTTGCTTCGCTTTGAAGTTTGTGAGAATTTGTTTGAATTCAAAAAAAAAATCGTAAGTCCATTTTACATTTTTGTTTATTTAATTAAATATAACTTGACAATTGTTTTATCTTTTGCAGAACATGTCATTTGAAGAGCGGTTCATCGGCCTCGTAAAGGCAGAGGAGTTCCTCTATAATACCAAAAACAGGAGCTACAAAAATGTCCAAAAGAGACACATGAAGTGGCAAAGTATTATCTACGATTTGTACAAACCAAAAATAACCTCTGAGTTAAGTCAATTGGTTTCTCCATGAATTTTTTTGCAGATGCGGTTTAATTAACGCTTCAAATGTTGCCGCAGTCATTCTCGTTATTCTGAATATTTCTTCTGGGTCAACATCTTTTATTTTTTTGAAGCTTGTGGCAAAAAATCCTTCTGAATCTCTTTTAAGATTTAGCTCTCGAACCCACCATCGCCTTTCGTTCGAATTTTGGTCGTTAAAATACTCTGAATTTCATCCAAACTCTTTGAAATCTGATAATCTACGAATTTTTGTGCAAAAGGAACGGACTTAATGTGTTTCACTTCAAAGCATCGATCTATTTGCGTCTGCTTTTGAAGTAGCCAATTAGCTGAGCCAATGTGTTTCCATGATCGATCTTATTTACACTTAAACTATTTAATTTTATATAACTCAATAGGAATGTATGTATTTATTGCAACGTGTATATGTATATATTTGTATATTTCTACTGTAAGGCGTCTTAAATATCTATTAAAGGAATGAACTAAGCTATTTTCTTGAGATTCTTATCGAGCTGCACATCATATCGCATTAGTTTTCCATATTCCATCAGAAGCTTTCGCCAATAACACTGCACATGTGACATCTTGAGTTGTTCCCAAATGAATTTGTATCCCCTTTGAGCTATTTCCTTTGCGAGATCATCGTGTTCCCTGAAGAAAAGCAGTATTCTCTCCAGTTCTTGTTCGTTAGGATACGATTTGATGGGAACATAATGAACCCACGGCTTCATCGCAGAGTAATAGAATTCATTCCACTCATCGCCCACGTGGAATACTAAAGACTTACAAAGAAATAGATGTTTGTGTCGGAAACTAGCTGCAACGCCTCGAAAATTAAAGAGGTACTTGTACTGGCAATGGTCTATGAAGGTGACTTCATCTGCTGGTTCAGCGTTTAGGGTGTCTTTAAGGGATTTCCAGGCCTGATTCTTTGTGTATTGTGCATCGACTAAATCGGGCTTTCGTCGAGAAAGAAGAACCAACGAGTCACGTTCGTCGGATGTTCTTGAGCCACGAAAGAAGCCTTTTGCCAGTTTTTCCTCCCAGGGCCATTTCTTCGCGGCCATCGATATCGAGTAGCGGTGCTTATCCCATCGACCGATTCCAGTCGGATGCAGGGAAATAGCGGGACCGCCTTCCCAAAACGACCAAGCAGGGTACATGATGTCCAGATACTCATCCGTCTTCGAGAAGGAGAATATTGGTCCCTGTGGCCCATGACCGTGTCTTATTTGTGGCCAATCTCGGCAGTTTATCACCAGTTCCATGTTGGGCAGCTCATTGAGGAGAGGTTTTATAAAGTGTTCAATACCTGAGCATCTGGACGGGAACATACATGCCTTCTGACGATAGAGAGCATGGTCGTGGATTTGATACTTTGTGCCAAAGGGTAACATTCCCTCCAGTTGTGATTTTGTTATTCCAGATGATTGAAAAGGCGCCAAATCATTGGCCATCACATTTAAGTGGCATGAGCACTCATCGTCAGCTTCCTTGGGACATGGAGTATATTCTCTTAACGAATCTTGTATTTGTCTAAGAATAGCATTCGTTTCTGCAGAGCAAAAAACAAATAGAAGTCTCTCAAGTGAAGTACAGTGAGTGAAATACTTACCTTTGCCATATTTGGATGCCTGAGCGCGACTACATTCTGCTTTGTCAGCGGAGCACTGATCTTCGAATCCACCGAGCACTAGGGATCCTTGTAGAATTGTAGTTAGAAAAATGATTATTTTCATAACTGTTTTGGAAATTGTTTTTGGCGAGCGGAATTGGACATAACTTAAAACTTCTGCGGCTTCCGTTTGACAGTCTTGTTCTATTTTGCGGTTGACTGGCAAATTCGGTGGTTGTGTTAGTGATGTCAACAAGTGTGTATACCAGTTTCACGTATTTTTCCCTTGTATACTAGTTCTTTCGTACAGTGGGTAAAAATAATGAAATTACATGTTTTTCTTTATGAATGTAAAATGTTTATATGAATAAATTGTTTTCACTTGGTTTTGCGGAAGAAACCTCTTACGAAACAATGGAACATACAATAATTTGTCTTCCGTTTGGCCAGATAAACTGCCCCATTTCTTGTCATTGCTTTTACCACAATAAATAACTGAAATGTTAGTGTATATTGAGTGTTTTTTAATTAAAATTGGGGAACGAACATTTTTCCAGAAGGAGCTTCCGAAGGGACAATAGGAAACGACTTTTTTTTTCTCATAGATGCCTAAGGCCAAGCTTCTGCACAAATAGACAATAAATGTAAGTTTTAGAATAATTATTCGACGCCTCCAAAGAGTTGTTTCACCGTTTTTCAAAAATTTGCTGAGAGACGCAAAGTAGCAGAAATTGGGAGTGATATAGAATATGATCCTTATATCGTTTTCCATTGGTTTAACTCAAAAATTCTTTTCTTCTGTGTGCTAGTGTATTATGGGCATCTTGCCAACTGAAATCGGGAAGAGAAAAGCTCTTCCAGAAAATGCTTTCGAAGAGCCAATAGAATGTGATTGGCAGTGTTTTTTCTCTTCGGAAGATAAAAGGAAGACTTATTCTTGCTCAAAGGAAAATGACATTAATTTCGGGAAAAATGAAAGCATTAACTTATAGATTTGCTATCTGCAAACCAGCCTTTGAAAAGCGAAACATTTTTTTATGAATGAATATTGACCAATAGAAGGAGTTATTGATAAAAGCCCTTCACTTGGTTCGTCGTCCACTGAAATTTGGTTCAGCTTTTATTTCACCGCAGCATAATATGCTTGTCGTATTACTTCTTGTCGAATTAAAGCTGTAGAAACTACACAAAATTAGTTAATTGCATTTACACCGGCTCTCCATAAGCAATAAGTGTGTTTTGTTAAGAAATGTATCCTCAGTGAACTTTAACACACAGCACAACAAAAAATTCAACAACAAAATTCACTGTATAACCTGCTGAAAGCAAACATTTTTAGTTAATTGTATCTACACCAGCTCTGCACGAGCGATAGAGGTGTCTTAAATCAAAAATCTGTCATCTTTGCACGTCGGGAAAGCACTAATCGATCACAACACATATTTTTTCTTATAAAAAACGACTGTCAAACTTCAAATGTCAAATTTCAGTCAGGGTTGATGTCTACAGAGATCTTTAGATGGCGCTAGTATCGCCAAAATTTGGTAGCTTTCTAATAATTTCATATCTATCTTGTTTTTTGGAAAAAAGTCAAAAGTGAAACATGAGAATTTCTCACTTACTTCACTGAACTTCTCAACAATATTTCATGGAATATGAGATAGCTATTCGAGTGCTTATGAATTTCGAAAGTACTGCAAAGGTCACAAGAAAGTGCCTGCAAAAGTCTGCCTTTCTTTTAGCAATTCTTCCAACTCCTGTAATGACTTTATGTCCTAGAAAGATTAATTAAACTCTCTTCTTTGTGAATAATAAAACTGTCAATCCTTTGCCTTTGAATGTACTAAAAATAGTTCGTCCATTCGATGATGACTGAGCTGTAAATGTTCCTTAATAGTTTTGCATCAATAATCTGAGAACAAAAAAATGTTAATTTGAAGAGCAACAGGAAGAGCAAATTGTGAGCGTTTGTTTCTATAGAAATCCCAATTAGTTCTTCAACTGTTATATTCCGAATCAGAATATAGCAATGCATGGCAATGCTTCTTCCAATTGGTCACAACACAAATCAAACTACAAAAATTTGTTGACGTTTCCTTTTCCTCTCTACATTCGTCGTCGACAATCATCGCCCATTTCTCCCCCATTTTATTCGTCATCTTTTTTTCTTCCTCGATTTTTATTCCGAACTTCCATCCAACGATGTCGTCTTTTTCGTGTCCGTGACAACGACGAAAAAAATGCAAAAACAGGCAACAAATTAATAAAAAAAAACCAAAAAAAATTACGAATCAGGCAACAAAATACGCGAATAATTTACAAAACTTGTGGCATCGCAATCCCAATTTGTTTTTCCTCCTTTTCCAATTGAAAATAAAATTGTAAGAAAAAACCCTTGCGAAATATATAAGTAGCTTTGTAAACAAAACGAATTGTGTGTCGAAAATAAAAGAAAAAGAGAAAATTTTCTTCTCGCAAAGCTCAAGTTCTGTGTCCATTGTTATATTTTACACAAGAAATAAATGTGTTTTCGGTGTTTCCCTCCCGCATTCTCATTTATATTCGACTGTTTGTAAATCATCAACAGTGGAGCTACAATTTAACAGAAAAAATTGCTTCGATATCTTTTTTTTTGGATAGAACTTTGTCTCCTACGAAAAAAGGTAAGTGTGAGTGTGTATAAATAATAAATGATAATTATCTTTTTTTTGTTGCTTTGATTCATTTATGGAATTGCAAATTGGCCATTTGATTTCCGATTTGCGGTGATGGTGGTGACGAAGATTTCGCATTTCCTTTTGGGTGGATAAAAAAAAAGTATAAAACGGTTAATCAATGGTTTCAGAGGAGGTTACGTGGGTTTCCTTTTGCTCGCAGCAGCAAGTTGGTGAATAATATGTCATCGGGTTGATAAATTATATCGAGTTAAATGTTGTTTGCTAGTAAAAAAAAAGTAAAAACAAAAAAACATTTAACACTCGATGTGATTATGAATCATGTGGTCATTAATTAGGCGTTTTATTATTATTTTTTTTTTTTTAGTAGAAGGTGTAAGCGCTTTTTAATCTGCGTCATGTTGAGTATATGCATATATACACGTTTTAAGCCACTTCACCTGATTGTTCATTGTAGACATGTTGAAATTAGAGTGTATTTGGCACAGTCCTACTGGAGGAAGTAGTTTGAACTAGGTTTAAAGCGACTTTATGAAATGTTATAACGACAGCACTGTACATCCTGTATCAAGGGCGTGTCAGACTCTGAATATACGATGGAGGGCAGTAAGGATAGCAGAAACAAACTCTTCCATATTGAGCCTATGTACTCACTCTATCTAGAAATCTCTTTTTCATTGTGTATGGCCACGTCCATATTTTCAAAAGCCTTTTTATAAAATTCATTGTCTTCGTTCTTCATACAAGAGTATGAGTTCATAGAAATAAAATACGATCGTTGAAATTAAAGCATTTTCATAATACGCCCACAGACACGCCCTATTTTCAGAAGAAAGGCTTAGGATTGGTATCAATTCACTGCCAATTCATGTTAGTTATATTACCTCCATAGAGTCTACTGCAATCCCTATAATCTTGTAGATGGTCATGTTGGTTTCCTGCCTCAGAAAGACTTATCGAAAAGAATTAATCTTCCAAGACATTGAGAAGCATTTAGACTCTGCGTTGATATTTTAAACCTTTCTCTGTCTAAATATGTATAGAAGTCAAAAAGAAAATTTGCGTGCAAAGATGCTTTTGGACTAAGCACAATCTATATTCCGCTGAAACCACTGAAGAAGATTTTGAATCGACGATATGATCAGGACTAGGAAGTTAAGAGCTCTTCCTCTTTAATACATTCCCACTGGTCCGCCTGTGGGGTTTTTCATGAATAAGATTTTGCATGTGTATTTCATAAAGGAAGGTCTTACTTCTATAAGATATTCAAGTTTCTTGAAGTCGTTCCTTTATCGTATTTAGAGATACTTTGAGAATTCGCTGTAAAAGTTTTGTTTCGCATTCTTCATCTACTTGGTTATAGGACCCTGATCATCTATGCTTGCTTGAGCAAAGAAAGTTGTCGGGCCAATTGGTGCAAATCCGAAATTTTGTACGAAAGCGGGTGTCGTCTTACTAGTCCAGATACATCTTCTCTGCAGGATATATCGAATGATCCTCACTAACAATGCAGAACACATTTAAGTAGCTGAATATCAACTGAAGCGGTGACATGTACATCCCTCTTCTCACTCTTCTTTCTTTAGTCTAAGGCTTATGACTCATTGCTTAACGATGCTGTGTAGTTTTAAGAAAACTGAAGAAATTTTAAGACATTTAAGACATCAGCAGCAACGAATTTAGAGACTGACTATGTAGTTACGAAAGGAGCGGGTCTCTATTCGCCTGTATGATTGAAAAAACCTATAACTCGTCTGATTATATTGATACAATCGAGCTTGCGGCCACTTCCCAATGTCTTCTTCTATATCTAAATGCGGACCACCCCATTGGACATACTTTATATTACGACATCATCATTATCACCAAAATATGCAGCAGATAATGACTAATTTTATGGAATCTTAATTAGACAAAGTCTAATTTTAAAATATATCACTCTAGTCTGCGATAAAAATATGTACATTAATTTCAATCAATATTCATGAATTTGAAATCGAATTATAAAAGGGAAATGTATCGTTTTCGCTTTCTTCCAAACTTAATAAGTTTAATAACATGGGAAATAGATTAATTAAAATTTTATTAAATATCGTTTTTCTCTTTAAATCGATTCAGAGAATTTGAAAATTTTCTTGACACCCAAAAATGGAGTCCACACTTTCTTTAAGCGATAACGATTAATGTTAACCGACACAAATGTATGTTTATGGTCAGAGAATAACCCATAAAGAAAAGTTATAAGAAGTTTACCTTATTAGCTACCTATGTACTTGTATCACTAACCGGATTAAGTGTACATTAACTTGTACTCTGATCTTGCCATAAAAAGGAGAGAGAGAAAAAAAAAAACATTATTTCTATCTTTTTGTGACTTACTGATGTCTCCATTCTATCATCACTTTCGCCAGGCATTGGAATTTCTTCTACTTTTCACAAGCGATGTGCTTGTTAGAATTTAAATGGAAATACATACATACATGACTTATGCATGCGAGTAAATAAACAATAAACTGATTGATTTACGTGTTTATATTGATGTATTCCTATTAGGACGTTTATTGATCTTTTGGACATTTATTATTAATATTTATCCCGATAGGAGGATGAAACTTGAATTCTAAATAATCAAAATAAATAGGTAAATGATTATTTATAGACATTTGTATGTTGTGCAGGTTGAAAAGGCCTCAAAAACCAGCTCTATTGCCTCATACTTTTACGCGACTCCCCACACAAAATTATCGACAGAAAATGACATCAAAACAAGTTTTTTTTTTTTTTTTTTTTAATCCATCTAATAATGTATCTATTTCATTAGTTTTTACTCTTTCTCTCTCTTGTCGCCTGTACCGAAAATAAATGTGCGAAACTCTTGTTGTCACACGACAAATTTAAACAATTACCAACATTTATATTTGAAGGCATGAAAACGCCGCTTTAAAGTGTTTGCCTTGCCAAGTACCTACTATCAAGAGGTAAGAAAGTAAGTGTGTGGTATAACTGAAACAGTGAAGAAACGTACTAAAAAAAAGAGAAATGCAAAACAATAAAAAAATGGGATGAAAGTTGCAAATATTTACCATGGAAAAAATATTTCTTCATAGGAATCGTACATATGTATTGCAATGGTTTAGAAAATTAAATTGTAATCGGAAGTAAGCTACTAGAACGTTAATGTTAGCGCGTGAGGGAATAAATGCTATTCCTAATCTAATCGGAATGTCAATTGCTTCTTAACACGAACATAAATTGAAACTAAATCGCAAAAATAGGTTCCTATAGTGTAATCAGTAGGCGAACATGGGAGTGTATTCATTTAGCGCTATGTATTACCGATTTTTATGAAACCTAGACGTTAAGAATTTTTAGTTAAAGGTTTATAGTTCTATACAGCCAATAGACTTTATAACTCGACTTATAGTATGATAACCTACTATGGAAAAACATTGTTTACTTACTTACTTATATCCTGTATCCCCTTGTGGGTTCTACAACGCCTACGCGCCATCGTTTGCGGTTACTGGAAATGTGCCTCAGCTCTTCCCAACTCTTCCTTCTCCACTGTTCTGTGCCACGTACTCCTTGGACCGCCGCGTATCGTGCCATCCTGGGTAAGCGGGTTCCATTGCATCGCTTGGTTAGCTATGGATCTGTCACCTTTTCGGAGAGTGTGACCAACCCACTGCCACTTTCGTCGTCGTATGGTTGTGCCTATAGGTTTATGGCTTGTTCTCTGATAAAGCTCTTCGTTAGAGATACGGTTTGACCAGAATTTCCTTAAGATGTAGCGCAGGCACCTATTGACAAACGTTTGCAGCTTCCTCGTGATAGTGCCGGTCTCTCTCCAGGTACCACATCCAGTTCGGTTCCGCCATCGGATGATACAATACTCCCAAGGTATTGAAAGCTCTCTACTCTCTCAAGCGTTTGCCCAGCACAGCAATGTATATATGAGTTGATGAGTTCGGTCCTAGGCTGATGATTTTTGTTTTTGCCGCGTTAATTTTCAGCCCAACGACGCGACATCTGCTTCTCTCTCCACATTTGCTGTCATTTGGTGAAGGGCCATTATTCTGCGAGACAGAAGGCATACATCATCGGCATAGTCGAGGTCCTTGAGTTCAGATGTAAGAGTCCATCGAATTCCTCCATTTCCTGTTTCCATTCAGAACATCGCTAATCACCAATAAAAACAGTATTGGTGAAAGTATGCAGCCTTGCCGAACCCCACTTTGGACTTTGAATTCCTCAGACAGCCTTCTTCTGTGCAAGACGTGACATATACCCATTATATGTAGCCTTAATAATTGCTATAAATTTATCCGGAATGCCTCGCCTTCGCAAGGCACGTCAAATAAATTTCCGATTGACACTATCAAACGCGTTTTCACAATCGATGAACAGCAGCTGAAGTGGTGATCGATACCCAACACACTGCTCGATGACGATCTGCAAGGTGTTGATGTGGTCGGAAACCTGCTTGTTCGGCGTCGAGTGTGCCTTCAATGTGTTCTTTGATTCGCTCCAAGATTATTTTAGCTATTATCTTGTCCATAGCAGGCAGCACGCAGATACCTCTCCAGTTTTCGCAATGCATTAGATTGCCTTATTTAGGGGAGCTTGACCTTTTTGGTTTTCAGTGCTTTGATCGCGGTAATAATCTCTTCCTTACTGGGGGTTGTGGTGCGGATACGGAAATTTCTTTCTACGGACACTTCACTTTGACTTGGGTGCATATTGCTGGCGAATACTCGGTTTAGAACCGAAGCAAAATGCTCCTTCCATCTTTCAGTTGATCCTTATCCGATATTAGCAACGAACCGTCCAAGCCTTTCACTAGGTGTTGGGTAGAGCTTCGGCCACCTATAAGCCACGCCCTATGGCTCTCTGCGATCGACCGACAATCTTTTCTTGGATTGTCTTGGATGATCAATATGTAGAAGCAAATACCTACGTTGACTTGATTATATTTATTGGTAAAAGCGCATACATATGTATGTATAGTGTCCTCCACAATTTTAGTGAAACAAAATAAATTTCGATTAGATTAGATCTTAACGGTTATCACCAACTAATGCAATCAATTTTCCAAGTTTGACATGAAAAAGAGTTCACGAAATAAGAGATGTGTTCATATTTAAAAATAAAGCTCTTGCTATATGTATGTTAAGTGGGTGCAAAAAACACTCAATTATGACTCAGTTTTAAGTGGTTTAAGCGGCAGTCATGATGGGGTCTGCACAAAATTTAGCTAAATCTACTGAAATCAAGAGTACATCGAATAGTATCAATTTAAAAAAATGAACAATTTTCGAAAGTTGTCAACCATAACAAAACTATCAAATTACTGTTTTTGTTTAACTTAAAGACGAAGTAAGTGCACACATTATATCTTGTGTGATGATGAATAATTATTATGAATGTACATATGTATATTATTCTCAGCTTGTGATTGTATTACAGATTTCCCGTCTGTTAAGTGAGTAATCGGTATTTCGATCTGATTTGAAAGAGGAGAATACGAACGAATATCTTATGCAAGCAATCGTTTCAAGTCATTTTTATATATTTATAAGGAACCTAAAAAAAAACTTTAAAAATCTGCTCCACCATTAGGCCTTTGATTCAACAAAGAATTCATAGAAAATCAGAAAAGTAGCTATGATATATTCGAGTAAGGTAATTCAATACTATTTCCTTAAATGTGCTGGGAACTTTCAAAAGAGACTCTATGTCTGATAACGTCAATAAGAGTTTAATGTAATTCCGTGCTGGAAGATATATTTATATTTAGAAATACCAGCCGTTTCTCTTAATGATCTTCTCCTGTTTTTTTTTTTAAATGGCTGTGGTTTTTACAAGGTTAGGCTCGCGCTTTCAATGATGACTAAGCATCGGAACTAGGTACAGTTCGTTTTAATTATAACTGCCTGGAAAATTCCGAATAAAAATAAAAGAAGAATGCAAATGAAGAAAGGAAGTCTATTTTTGATCTCACGTGCAATCAAGTAGGAACTCGGTAATTCTTTCTTATACCAAAATGCAGCAACAAATTATGTGCTAAATAATAGTTGCCATTGGGAGTACTTGACTTCGTTAGATGTCAAATTTAGTAATAGTAATTATGGTAATTCGCAGGCCACCAGTCTCAGCTTGAGTCTTTTGGCCCAATAATGAGCTGGTGCCTATCGGATTGATCCACATTTATACTGATGGACCAAAGTCTTCTCTCCTCCAAACTTAAGGAGGCCTACCTTGATAGGCACTTGTAGCGTGTTTCAGGTCGAAATACTGGTAATCGAAGAACCTTTGTCATGGCTAAAGTGAAATGTATATTCGCATCTTCACAAACAGTCGAACAGCAGATTAGATCCTTGGCAAAACCCTCTCCATCGAACCTGATGAAATGGTGAGTTATGCCACTGGCTACTTGTAAACTACTGCTAAAAAGGGCCAACGATCTCTGAAAAAACAGTAAGTAATTTGTTCAGAGTTCTTTCCAGAGAACCATAGCCCAATTTGAACGAGAAACGCTCTAACGAACTGTAAGTAACCCAGATTTGAGCATTATTATTTTTATCCTTACGGGACACTGTCTGATTGGTCTACATGCTAGAAGTCTGAACCTCCCTTCAAACGATTTTTTCAGAGGCTGCAGGAATAAGAAGGAAGATCTCTCGCAGGCCGCTATTTCGCGTTCAATGTTGGCTATGAGCTCTTCCAACGTCGTCGGCTTGTTGGCATAAACCAATGACTTAACGTAGCCCCACAGAAAATAGTCAAGCGGCGTTTAATCGCATGGACGAGGCGGTCAATCGACTGGCCCATTATTTGAGATAACACGCTCACCATAGTTACTCTTCAATAAATCGATTGTAACGTGTGCTGTGTGGCTTGTGGCACCACATGTCGTCCAAGCCATTTCTTCCAATTCTGGCCAAAAATGATAGGTTATGGTGATGATGGCGTGATAACGTGATTCACAGTAACGTAACGATCGTTATCATCGATGAAAAAATATGGCAATGCAAACCGCACAAACAGTTATTTTTAGTGGATAAAGTGGTAATCCATGAAGCACATGTGGTTTTTCACCTGACCAATAACGCATATTTTGGTTATTGACGAACCCATTGAGCCAAAAATGAGCTTCGTCACTGCATCTTCTCCAAAACCCAATCGAAAAACGTACATATGTACGTCGCTTCAAATGGTCCATCGGCTTCAAATCTTGAGTCAACTTGATCTTGTATGAAAATTGGAGTTAAGGCTCTTAAAGTTACGCTTACCAAATCCGAATTTTGGTAGAAAATTTTTATAATTTGTAGACGTTGCTCGGTCGTGTACTTTACCATGATGAAAATGTTGAGTTTAGTGAATAAATTGACAGTGAGAGTTTGATGATTAGTAAAAGAGTGTGTGTGTTCACTAATTAAATTCAAAGTTGTCAAGTTTGATTTCCATCTGAACAAACTTACCATGTGCTATATACTTGTTTTTGCAAAAATCAAACTAGATTTCTTCACTAAGATTGGCTCTGGCAATCAACAGGTTTTCTAATCTTATCCTTCCTCTTGTGAATAACACTTGTCACATGTGGTCACTCGAATGTGCTCAAGGGGAGAAAGGATAAATGAACAGCATCTCTGCTTTCATAAGCTTGTGATGCAACACTTCACGGCTCTTCTCAAATTTGCTTCCTGAATCGTTTTTAAAGATCTTTACATTCTGTCTTAAAACAATAAAATCAATGAAAAATCTTTTTCTCTTTTTTGTTAGGCTCAATTAGACAAATTACTACTTCAAGCTTTTGCCATAAAAGGCATTACCTTTAAATGAAAATTTTGATTTGGTAGACAGCCAGCTGTCTATCGCAATGCACAATTGGACTTACGCCCTTGCCTTGTAGCAATTACGAACCTGTCCAATTGTACGTTTCAAGTATTTCAATTAAAAATTTCTAGCGTTAGCAATGCATTATGGTAGCCAATGCGATTTACAAACAAAAATTTAGATTTAAATCTCGAAATTTCAGGAAAACAAAATAAATAAACTTCTGAGCGCTAACATCATTAAGCAACCATAAAAATAAAAATGGTGCCCTACACGGGTGTGTACGCCGTCCTAATGTACGCTGCTTGTAAACAAATCGTTAAATTTCCCTAAAACTTGTTATTACGCCACCACATCCAGCACAGAGAAACACACACCAGCCATGTATGTGGTGCAGAAAGAACGAACCGAAAGCTATAGAGCCCAGGGCCATAAACTTCATTGACAAAACTGCCAAAATGAGTTGAAATCAGCAGCCACCTTTCTGGTGCCGTCAGCCCCATTTGGTACCATCGTTAGCCCTGAACTATTGACGGAAACACAAACGAACGAAGGGTGGTGGCTGCATAGTTCAGTAATTGGGGGCAGTGGTGTGACTCACACCCCCTCTAGGCATATTCTCTCTCTTGTTCATGTTTAATAAAGATTTCAATCTAACAACGAATACATAATTACCCTTATTTCTTATTTTTCACCACATTCACCACTGCCACCACCCACTGGGTGTAAAAGCGCAGAATCACCACCACCACCACCAGTGTAATGGCGGGTGTAGAAAAAAGGGGGAAGTTTCTTAATTTCATTTTGTGCAAATGTAATGAAACGCGTGGAGACTAGGTATGTGGTGAATTGTAATGTACTCGGCACATAAAAGGCGACTTCGTTACGCTCTCTGCATGCGAATGAGGGTGATAATGGGATGCCTTTTTCCATACGAAGTTTGAGGATTCTACAATACATTCGATTGTGTGTGTCGAACCCCTCTGACTCTGGGTTTAGTCTCTCTCTGCTGGGGTATTTCAATCGATTCAGCTTCTACTCTACGCATGCAATTCGAAATCGGAATAAGAATATTTTAACGAAGTTGGTGTCGTCGTTTGTTAACAACGATGGAACGTGATTTGAATGCACAATTTTCCCTTTTTTTCTTTTGAGAGAGAGAGAGAACAAGGTTTATCCTTGTGGTGGTAGTAGGTTTTTATTTAATTCCTTTCAAGGAAAATAGACAGTGGTGGCGCGGCGTGTGGGAGTGGAGTTCGGGTCTAGAAAAATCTTCGCCACATTAATATTAATAAGATAGTGTTTAAGAGGGCAGAAACTATGTGTATAAATTAAAGTTGATAGTGGGTGTGGTGAACTAAAAAGGATGCAGAAGTTAGAGTGCATTTGATTTGAATTATTTAGTTGTTGAAGCATATTGTAGCTTTTGTTATGGTTATTTATTGCTTTTTTTTAAAGAGTGCACAGTGCGATCTACTGTTCTGTTTTGTATCTTATCCTACGACGAAAATGGCCAAACTTAGAGCGTCTTTTCTGGTCCAGTGGTTAGTACATAGTGCGAATCCCAAAAAATACCAAAAATCTTTTTCTACGATTGTCTGACAAACGATTGCTTGACAAACGATTGTCTGACAAACGATTGCCTGACAAACGATTGTCTGATAAACGATTGCCTGACAAACGATTGTCTGTCTGTCTGTTGTCTGATTGTCAACAATAGGTGCGTTCAAATTTCGAAGAGTGGGAGTAAAAAAAGTAAAGAAGTAAGAGAGCTAAAAGTAAACGAACTTGTTGAAGAAGAAAAAGTTGAAAATACACTGAATTGACAGATTTGACAGTTTTCACAAACCAGCCCACAGAAATTTCTTGCACTTAAATTCGTGGCATTTCTTACTCTCGTGAGTGCTCCCTTCTGCGAAAAAGTACGAAAATTCTCCTTTCAGCTTTTCGTAAAAATTCGTAAATTTTCGTAAAAATTTGCTGTTTTAGGAGGGTACGCGAACGGATCTAATATGTCACCTATTGGATTGTATATTTGACAATCTGTTCCTTGCAAAAATAATTATCTACTAACACCATTACAAATGCAATAGATTCTAAAACTTTTGCAACTGTTGCTTACACACAGCAACACTAATCTGGTAACAAGACACTCCATAAAAACTGTTTACATTTCTGACAATTACTGTCATGACTTCCATCAAATTCCTCTGTCTCTTAACACAAAAGTATCAACCTAGCACATTCCCCAAACAAGGCACTGAGATTCCAAGTAACTTAAATATTATCTCATCTCAGCGTAGGCGTCCGACCGACCGCCTTCTCGTCTTCTTGCATACGAATAACAACTCGTAATCGCCTTCCCACCCCGGGGACAAGTAAACTATGCTTGGTAATGTAATTACAAAACGGGCATCCATTAACGTTCAAATAGCTGCCGGCATGTTGGCGTCAAATCCAAGATATGAATTTCAAACAAAAAAGAAAAAAAAAACCCGAATGATAAGTTGCATTTAGTAATTTATGCGGCAAAGAGCGAAACAAACGCTGTTTACTATGTACACCATCCGACGTCACTGTCTCAACTCAAATCGAATAATTTTGAATAGTTGACTGCATTAAAGCACACACTACGCCACTGGTGTACACACATGTGATAAACGACATATGGTCGTGTCGGGCGGGAGGCCTTGCTTGCGACACTGTGCTTCCAGCGTTTAAGTGGAACGCACGACATCTCATACTAGTAGCTCTCAGTGTATCTCTCAGTGGTTGTGATAATATTGCGCGGCGGCGGGCGGCGCGGCATGGATCAACGTATCTATCCTGTGTGAGATTGCACGCAAAAGCAAAAACTCACCACAGCACAGTTCCCCTCGATTTTTATGTTGCACACAAAACTCCACCATTTCTACGGCCTATCTATCAATGGTGGTGGTCAACATAAGCAACATGGCCATTTGAAAGAGTATCTAAGTATCTATAACCGTGGTGTACGTTTGTCGTTTGGTATTTTCCTCTCTATCGGGGAGAACAGAAAAAAAAATGTATTTTTAAATATTTATTTCTTTTTTGAGAAGTTCTAAGGAAAAGCTGTGTCTTTTCCAATCTCACACATTGAATCAGTGTCAGTTGCATTCTTTGGAGAAAGTTTATCTGAAGTTTTGTGTGTGTACTATATATTTTATGTAATTTTTCCTAAATTTTTGTTCACTTTTTTCTTAATTTTGTTCTGTCAATTGTGACAGTTTATTCTTACAAAGTGTGTTGTGATTCATGTGCAATATATTTGCTATTCTCAATGCGGGCACTAGTGAGGAGTGGCTTTGAAAAAAAAGGATTCTTAAATCCTTGCTGAGATTTATAAAAAAAAAATAAGTATATTTTCTTGTGAAAAATGTAATCACATCAATATGGTTGCCTTGTGAATTTTCTCAATAAGTGTGGTGAAAAAAAAGGCAGCAACCTGAGTGAAAAAAGGATTCTATTGGAATCCTTGAAAACATATTTTTGGAATACAACATCAAAATCATCTCATCTTTTGATATTCTTCTGTTGAAAAGGTAATTTGTGATTTTGAACTTTTTGAAAAATAAAAAAGAAATATCTATATCTTTTCTTTCTCTCTGATCCTTAACCATCGTCCTTAAACCATGTGACGTAAGCTCTCTCTCTACTGATTCGAGGGGGGCCGGGATGAAAATCGATTTTTCCATTTTCGTAGTATAGTCGGTTGGTTCTTCCGACTAATACATATAATGGCGACCAACATTCTGGCGTATAATGTTATTTTTGCAATAAAATAAAAAGAAATGGCCAGAAAGAGGTTTCTTTTGTTATTGATTAAATTACGTGTGTTTTGTGTGACGTTTTTTGTTGTTTTTACTCTATTGTGCTGCGTAGTATTTAGTTTGAGAGAGCTTATTTCTGGATGCGTGTGAGCCAATGTAAAGCGTAATCGTATGTAAATTTAATTGGTCCCATTGCATTGACCTTATTTAGCTGGGCATTTTTATAGGTAGAGGAAATGGAGACTATGTGGGAACATTGCACTGGGAATTTTGTTGTGGACTTTTAATGACATGAAGGTCATTCCAAAATTAACCTAGGAATTGGTTTTGCATCGAAAGACTAAAGGTCTACGTTTGGCAATTGGGTTGTGCTAAATTAAATCAATGTTCTGGTTCTATGACTTGAGCTAGGCATCGGTCAATAAAATCTTGCAATTGGTCCACACGTATACACAAATTTCTCAATGGAAGAGATTCTGCTGGCATGTGAAACATTAACGAGTTCAATTAAGATTCCCAGTGAACCCAGTGGTTTGGTGTTTCGATCCTGGAGACTGTAAATGATAGGCTCTCTTACCTGGAACATTGTTGTTGAGGATTCTACTAATGAAGCGATAAACTAGCTAAGAGACTTCTTCTTACTCACTAATAACTTACCTACTTACTTATGTCCTTTATCCCCTTGTGGGTCCTAGGGACTCTACAACGCCTACGCGCCATCGTGTGCGATTTCTGGAAATGTGGATCAGCTGTCACCAACTCTTTCCCAGTTGCCGTGCTTCGTTCTCAACTGTTCTGCGCCACGTACTCCGAGGACCGCCGCGTCTCCTGCC
Source organism: Chalcosyrphus nemorum (assembly GCA_949716465.1). NCBI lineage: Eukaryota > Metazoa > Arthropoda > Insecta > Diptera > Syrphidae > Chalcosyrphus > Chalcosyrphus nemorum. The sequence continues at coordinate 13,408,445 of OX454333.1, read as the reverse complement.
ATCCTGGGTAAGCGGGTTCCATTGCATCGCTTGGTTAGCTTTGGATTTGTCACATTTTCGGAGAGTGTGAATAATCCACAGCCACTTTTGTCCTCGTATGGTTGTGCCTATAGGTAGGCCCGTTCTCTGATAAAGCTGTTCGTTAGAGATACGGTTTGGCCAGAATATCTTTAAGATGTAGCGCAGGCACCTATTGCATTACTTCGCCAAACTGGATAGCATCCCAAACGCAGATTTAGTTTTGCCTATTCGGCTGGCTATAACCAGTTCGGTTCCGCCATCGGATGAGACAATACTCCCAAGGTATTGGAAACTCTCTACTCTCTCAATCGTTTGTCCAGCAATGCATATATGTCTGAGTTCGGTCCTAGGCTGATCATTATTTGGTTTTACTGAGTTAATTTTCAGCCCAACGACGTCTGTTTCCCTTTCCACATTTGCTGTCATTTGGTGAAGGTCCATTATTCTGTGAGACAAAAGGCATCCACATCATCGGCGTAGTCGAGGTAAGAGTCCATGGAATTCCTCCATTTCCTGTTTATAAAGCTGCACATCGCTAATCACCAATAAAAACAGTATTGGTGAAAGTATGCAGCCTTGCCGAACCCCACTGGACTTTGAATTCCTCAGACAGTCTTCCTCTGTGCAAGACGTGACATGTGGACCCATCATATGTAGCCTTAAAATTGCTATTAATTTATCCGGAATACATCCAAATAAATTCCCGATTGACAGCAGGTGATGTACAAATAATTGAGTAAAAATAAATGCTGTCAATAAAATTGTAACAAACATTAACTCCGTTTGCGTAACTTTTGCACGGAAATTGGTAGCTGATCGGAACCTGAAAATATGAGGTTCGTAGGAGTAAAACCTTGGTTCCTCATGCTCACCAAACCGCATGCAAGACACTCCACAACGGGGCCACTCCATGAGTGTAGAACTCTCTGACACATTCAAAGAATTAGATGAAAAAGTTTTACTAGGTCTGTGTTCCCTTGTGTCATTTGTTTGATCAATAGCTATTCAGTTAAATATAATGTATGTTCCTTCTCGTGGCATATACAATTTAAGAGGGGCAAAAGAGCTTGCAGACTAGAACTCAATTAAGTCCCTGAGACCGGCCGCACTTGACCAATTTTTCTTTTAAGTTGAAGTAAACTAATTAAAATCTATGCCATTATATGCATCTGGTTACTTGAGGACTAAAAAACGTCACAATATACTTCATCTGCAGTGCAATGCTCTAAAGCTCTTGCTCCAAAACTTTGCCTTTTGTATTACTACAATTGAAGTCTTACTCCCAGCGGGTAGAGGACCCTGTTCAACGAAGTTCTATTACTTACCCTCTACTCAACTTTAGTTGTTCCCCAAAAAAAGAAACAAAGTAATTGCAAGAAGAATTACCTTCCTCTTTTATTTTTTCTTGTGCAAGCAAAATTATATTACGTTTGGTTGTGTTTTTTTTAAGGATAAATTCTGTACCTTTTGCTTGCACCAAAACTACCCTGCTTTGTACTTTTATTTGCCATTATTCGCAATCATTAGGCGTCGCTGATTTTCTCCACCCCTAAGCAAATACAATTTAAAGCAAATGGTTGCAATGACGTACGTCGTTATACTAAAGTATTACACATTTGCATAAGCAGTGTAACGAAACTCATTATGGCATCGTTAAAGTTAAACGATAAAAATTGTTCTGCAAATGAGAATATCTGCAGAATATATAGGGAATATCCTGAAGTTAAATAAGCATTTTCTTGTTATAAAAAAAATAGGTAGAAATACTAATTGCGTTATTTCGCAGAATTTTTAATTTTGTGTTCGTACTGTACTTTTTTGTTTGTTTTGACTTTTACTCAGAGAAATGACAGGAATCTGTAAAGCGCGTTCAGTGATGCAATTATGATCTGAAGAGCCATTCACATCTCAGTGAGCTACAAATGTGAACGAGCCAATATACATACTTTTTTTTTAGCTAGTAGAACAAATTTCACCAAAGAACAAAATAATTGTGAGGTTAACCGTTACTCACGGATGTTTTGGTCGTGCGAATGTCGATTGCTTCCCACATCGGTGAAATGTGAATAAAATTTGACAAGCTTTCAATGTGCTAAAAGTCATTTGTTCGCCCATTCGCCTGCCGCTGTGAATGGACCTTAAGAAATCACAATGATCACTCTCTATATCATTGCACTTGATTCACTTGATTCCAACCATTTTTTTATACGTTTAGCTTGCGATTGCTGGTCTTATACCAAACTTGGGTGAGATTTCCTTCAAGGCTGTAAATGGTCGATATCTTGTTTCATTTCCCATTACAATTTGTTATATTTTTTATACGTCGACTTTGGTGCAGGTGATCGTAACACCTGCTTGTATATTGGACACTTGTTTTATAACTCACCATCAACCTAATCCGCTGTGAAGTATAGTTGAGTTAAAAATGCTAATAATTATTGAAGCTAATCCGCTAAAGTGAAATCCGATAAAATTTATATTTCCTGTAAAGTCTCTGTGTGCTTCAAACAGATAGATAAAACTGATTGTAGATGTCGTAAAAGATGGGATGTGGATTAATGGATATTGAGGCAATCGATATAAAAAGGTGTATTTTCTATGAATGTTCCGAGTCGACAAATGAGAAACGAAAATGGATCTCATAGATGCGCTTTGTTGTTTAAAGGATCATAGCATAGAATTTGTAATCTCTTGCAAGATATTGCTTTAGGTTTGCCAGCTAAATTGTTGCTAATTGGGCATTAATCTTTTTGCTTTCACACCTTAAATAAAAAAAAATATTTCCTTACAACTGGTTTATAACACGTCCAATGGGCGTTGGCGTATAACGGTAATTTTTGCAAGAGTAGAATGAGCCTACAGTTACGTTTTCGACGGCCGACCTTTTTTCAGAAGCGTTTTCATGCTCTTGAAAGATTTTCATTTATTCATTCCTACTTTCGGATCTCAACAGGATCAATTATAATTGGTAATTCATTTAGAAGTACTTTTTTTAAAAGTAGAAAACAATAAAAATATCAATCTTATCGGGTTATCTTTGTTATGAAACAAAAGATTCATTTTTGACATTTATCTTTTTAAAGTTGTTTCTTTAAAATGTTTACCGTAACTGCGGTCAATATAGTCCATTCTGAAGTTTCAATTTTCGTTGACGCGTCGGAGCATTTGAGTGGAATCTGTCAAAAAATCCATAGAGAGAAAAATACCTCTGTTACAAACCTGTCGTCTGAACTCCTATTTGATTTATGTATGTATAAGAGAGATAGAGAGAGAAAAAAAGAACAAAATAGCGGTTATAGCTGTGAAGCTGTGTATTTTAGGCCACTCGTGTCAATGAAAACTTTTCTCTTGAGTGCTGAATTTGACAAGTTGTATGGGAAGAACCGATTTTATTACAGTTTACCAGTTTGGCTCGGTTCACTTTATATCCATCTGATATTTTGCTTACTGGCGTCCCATTACTTCTGTTGTTTGAAAGACGGTTGGTCTGAGTGTGTCTCTAGACAAGGCTTTGGTCAACCGTTTTACTCCTTGAAAACTAGTTTGTGTTTTTGAAATAGTTCTCTAAGCTGCCTAGCATTGGAGTCATGAAAATGAGTTCCGATGAGGCACAAAGAAAAATGTCTTAAGCCTCTAACCTGCGTTGGCAGATAGTACTCCTACTGTGGAACATTCCCTATGCTCCCTTTACTCGATTGTAGGTGATGATGTAGTGTAGTGTTTTTTACTCTCGAAATCCAGTGTAAACGAACGAATAAATGTCTGCAAGAAGGAGCTTCTTTCTGGCAGTACCATATACCTGAAGTAAAGCATTTGCTAACCCAAAAAAGAATGGTGGACACTAACCCAATATTAACGTCCTGGAGCTACGTAATGTTCTTCCTTTTCAAGAATGGCTTTCAGCTCTTATTTCTGCTTCTGAAAAGATTGCAGTGCAAAACCATGTACATAGTTGGCGTTATTTTTAATAATAAATAAAACTAGGATAAGCCTTGTTTGCTTAACAATAAACCTCTTTTGTATTTCATTTTTTCCCCCGAACTTTTCATCCCACTCTTTTTTTTTTCTTTTTCAAGAGGAAAATACGTCCGAGGATTCCTGATTTAGGTGTGACCTATAAAATGTTTTTTGTCAACCATTTATTTTTGTTCATCTCTTCACATAAAAATGGGAACAGATAAATGCACCGCCCTAACTTTTATTTATTGTTTCCCCCGAAATTTTCTGTTCCAGAAAATATTTATTTTTACGATTGGAGCTGTTACGATTTGTCAAAAAGCTTGTGTATTCCCCGAGGGGACATGTTCCTTAGCATGGAGTGCAAATTACTCCTCTCGAATCTGATCAGAGCAGGAAATTGCAATAAAACTCAATTATCTGACTAATAACTCTGCAAATGATGGGGGAAATGGCGCCTTAACTATGGCTATACATGCAATGTCAGTCTTAATTAAGATCTTAAGCATGTGGATGATGTAAAAATAAATTCATGCGTGCATCCACTGAAATTAACTTGGTCTTTGGAATTTACACAACTAACGCTGCACGAATCTAATGAGTACCGTCATGAATACTAAATAGATTTCGGTGTATCTTTGACATTTATCTAATTCAAAAGCGAGTTTCAAAAAATTCCCAATAAATATGCGCCAAAAAGAGAGCAAGTCATTGAACTTTTTTCTTTTATTTTCGCCCAAAAAGATGTCGGTTTCGATGGAAGCAATCACCCACACCCTCTTTGCGGCTGGCTATAAAGAGTCGTCCTTTTTTCCAGCTATGTGTAGGCTATAAACATATAGATTGCTAGATTGCCAATCGACTATTTTCTGCAATTTATAGAAAGGATTTTTTCGTTCAACCTTCCGAGTCGTATTCAGCCTCTCAGGGGAGTTGGAATTCCTATTAAGTGGAATGTGTGCGTGAGGAGGGTGTGAATTTCCATTTGTTTTTCTGTTTGTATTACTTCTTACTTTCATGAAAAATTCAAAATGAATGGCGGAATTTTTTCATTATTTGTGGTGCGGATGCTTATGGTCTGGGATTGTTTTTAATCATAAAAGTTGTGCTATTATGGTTGGGCGTATCTGTAGCTTTAAGCCGATTGCAAAGGCAGTTCTTATAATTTGTCACACTTGGATGATTAGGCACGTGATTTTTTGTTGCTTGTCGGTGCTAATGGACGCAATCGAATATGCGAATGGCATAATCCAGCTATGAAAATTGTGTTATGGGAGCAGAAGCTTATACTGAGCAGTAAAATGCCGGAGGAAGAATGAAAATTAAAGAGGAATTTCAATTAATGGAAATTTTATTGCAGTGCGATATGAAAATATAATTTAGAAGCCAATAGCATGGTTTAGAAGTCATCATCATATTTAATGATCCGCTCAACCTCTATGACGGCCGTGGGGTAGGATGCTCACGTAATCCTTCCGACTTATCACCAGCGATTGATGTGGTTTAGCTTAGGTTAGGTTAGGCATATGGGTGTCTTGTAACGAGAAAGTCACTGCTCAGGTAGACCAACAAAAGGGGTTCATTGTGCGCAATCATTTAAGAAACGTTGTGAGAAAAAGTCCCCTATTGGAACAATACAGGTTTGAATCTCAGGAGGTTCATCAGTTTGTCCTAGTGCCTCAACTCGGAGAAGAAATGAGAAGAGTTCTCATTCTTCTGACGGATAGGGCAGGACAGTCATACAACAAGTGACGAATAGATCCTACTTTTTCTTCGTTCCTACAACTTCTGCAAGAGTCATTATGTAGTAAACCGAGTCGCTCCCCGTGAAGACCAATAGCACAATGGCCGGTAATGCCCCTAGAAACGAGTTTGACCAAAGTTGATCTTGTCCAGAGTATATCCATTATAATGAGTAGGGACACTCTCTACATATGCATTTCCTACTACCACAAGACAAAAGATAAAAAAATTGTACAATAAGTGGAAGTAGTTCCAAAGTATACACTTTAACCCGTATGCAACGACCCCTTGTGAAAAAAAGAGTACACAATACATTTTACCTGCACCACTACATGCGGCTTACTGTGTAAGACGAATGGTTAGGGATTTTTTCATAATGCTTTTTTAAAGGCGGTAAGACTCCGATCATCGTTGTGTGTATCTCTACGTTTTAGGCAGTGTGACCTGCTGCGCCTTATTGACAATTTTTCTATACCTTTTTTTTATGATTGGCTTTTCCGCTAATTAAAACTAAATATGAACCCTTTTACATCTAAAATATACAAGTGTTTCTTATTTCCTTTGACCTCCATAAAAATAATAAAACCAGATGTTCGGCCTTAAAACAATAAAAATAATTTGACTCAAAATTTCCTAGTTTTTTATGGCAATAGGTCACACTGATTTTTTTTTTGGAGGCTTTGGTTGGTATTGCTTTCTTTTTCTTGACAATGTATTTTTAAAGGCGGTGTGACTCCGACGCTTATCAGCTGTGCGTCATATCGCTATCTCTCTCTCCCCACAACGCTTCTTATATCAATCTTCTTCTCATATCTGTGTAATTTAGTGAGAAGGACAGAAAACGAAAACGGTCGTGAGTGTCCCTACTCATTATGGATATACTCTGATCTTGTCTCCTGATGAACCCAGTGTCTGTTTACTCGACTCATGCTTTCACTTTCTAACTTCTCCGGTAAGGGACTTATTAGGGCTACTACAAAAAAACCCGGGTTCGTAGTGACTATTTTCTAGCAGGCTCGTCGACCTTATTTCCTTCGATATCCGTAGGGCCCTGTCTGCTACGCATCTCTGCAGATAAACCCAGTGTCTGTTTACTCGACTCATGCTTTCACTTTCTAACTTCTCCGGTAAGGGACTGATTAGGGCTACTACAAAAGGAAGGGCTGGCGATTTTTGGTAGTGACTATTTGCGACGAGCTAGTCAACCTTTTCATTTCCTTCGATATTTCGTAGCGCACTGTCCGCGACGCATGTCTCCAGGTGTCCTAGTGTAGACGCTGAAGCAACCAATGGCAATATTGTCCGCCAGATGAAAGGCAATGATTGCTTTCCATCGCAAAGGCAATGAATTTGACGTTTCGAAGTTTTCAAAATGGCGGAAGGTAAAAAGAAGAACGTGTGGCAAAAAAAAAATAAACTGAGAGGAAAATTGTTCATTGAAAAAAAAAAGTTTCAGAACTGTCTTTTTGCATATTTTCAATTATTTTTAAAATTTTAATAATTTAATTGCTCGGATGGCACGCACACGTTTGATGTTGAATGACATAATTACGTTTGACATTTGGATATTGCCGGCAATTGAAATGCCCACCTAAATTTTAAATTGCCATTGCCATTGCCTGAAATATTGCTTGTGAAGACGCGTTAATTTTTTTTTAATGAAATTTTAATTTAATTCAACTTAAAATTGATCAACTCGCCGTAAACTTTTTGTTTGTTTTCAAATTGAGAGGTGAACCAAAAGTGCTTTCATTCGCTATTTCACGTCTCGATTCGACAGTTCAAATTTAAAAGTTAGGTTATTTCCAGTTTTCTGAAAAATTCTGGGATATTTGTTACTTAACTTTGGATTTGAATTCCTTGTACATATCCCTCAGCTTTCAACCGATTTGATGGTCAAGAGCGAATTTAAAGTTCGGTGTAAAATCCAAAGTTTTCTCTCCAAAGTTGATAAAACTGAAAGTTGATTTGAAACTTCGACATATTTAAAGTTGAATTAGTCAACTTTGGAATAAAAACAACTTCTCAAGTTGAGAATAAAAATTCCCAACTCGTGTTCATCTCTGAGTGAGTACTTTCTGACGACAGTAGTACTCGCAGGTATTTATGAGAAAAATCATAAGTCAATGCGTAGAGCCTAAAACCTTGCCAACTTTACATAGTTTGGGATTGGACACATTATATTGAGTATTATCTGACCCGTGCTCGCATCTTATGAAGCAAAGTTAAAAAATAAAACAAAACATATTTTGTGAAAAAAGTAGCCTATGTCACTCTCATGAAAATAATGAATATTATAAAATTTGTTTCATGTCAATCGGTTCAGTAGTTTTTGAAATTACCTTGGGACAAATATTTTAATGTTTCGTCTTTATATAATAGTAATGACATTTTCTACGTCACGACGGCCTGGTGAGTCACAAAATGGAGGCTTGCCTTAAAGATCTAAAACAAGTAAAAATTAAGTACATTCACACTATAGACTTCATGACTCTCATATCCATCAAATAAAAACCATTTATTCAGAGAATCGCTTCAAATTCGTACCCAAAAGGGCTATCATTTTGTCTAAACTACCCACGACCATGTGTGTCTAAACTAAATGGCCATCGGATACAAATATTTATCCACTTAATTGCGTTACGAATCTGTTAAATTGATTTTTCCAAATCGTTTATACAACGTGAAGTCGCCGTTAAGATGGCTTAAAAATTTCGTCTTTAAGTGAAATTTCCGGAAACAATTTCCACGATCTATAGACTTAAGGAAAAAAAGAAACCGAAATGAGGTCTGTGAACACATTTTCAAAAGGATTTCGGGTATAAAATCCAAAAAAAAAAAAGAAAAAACTAAGGCTAGTCTGTGATTACTCGTTTTGAGCATCATTTCCGTCCTGACGTTTCCCATGCACATGAACACATAAGTAAAACGCAATTAAAATTAATTCCACGTACTTAAGGCACGTCTGTGCTTGGTGCAATCTTCAAAGACTGATCAGCTCAACAAAGCATCGGTTTTTTTTTAATTGAAAACCCCTTTTGCCGAGACTAATTGAATAGATTATAAAGTTTGGCAGTGTCAATGCATGGAACTTCTTAATTTGTTAGTCGCACGGTGACGTGACGGGGTTCTATTGAGTGAATGCTCTTCGAGGTCATGTGCTTAATGAAAAAGCCTCAAGTATCTTATTATAATTAAAAAAGGGGCTACAAATATTTATATATCTTTTTTTAATATTTTTTTCGGCCTGAATCTCATCAAACAGTATGCGGGCTGTCCGGCGCGGATTAAATCGGAGGCAGATCTATGTATGTACATCGTACTCACCGCACCGCACATCATACAACACAATTGTGGCTTGTTGTGATGCGAAATTGTGTCAAGTGATTTCCCGCATTAAGTATCACCAGCCACCGCTTTTATAATGCTGGTAGAGCGCTCCACTCCGGCCCTCAAGCATCTGATGCTTTGAGTTGGATTATCTTCCTTTTTTTTTATACTTTCTTGGTTACGAGAGGGATTGCAATTTTTTAGCAGCACCACTGTTGTGGTGTTGCAATGACTAAGTGCATGTGCATCTTGTGCGCACAGCAACCGCAGCAGGCGTACTCCGTGTGGGCACACCTACTTTTTATTGCAAATTTGTAAAAGTATTTTTTTTTTGCAATGATAAACATACCATTAGTACGAGTAGAATGTAAATGTGAAGTTTCACTTTTTGTTAGTGAAAATGCGACTTCGGAAAGTCGATGGTATGGTAAAGCAATGGATTTGTTGTTCATCGAGAGTGCTGATGTGTTTGTTACCAGTAGTTCTAGAATGGTGTCTAGTATGCCGGCACAGTGTGGAACGAAAGTTAATGAAATTTACACCTACCGCAAGAAGATACCGACTGACTAAAGCTATTTTTTTACGGAGTTTACAGAGATATAAGAAAGTCAGCACTTGATAGCTGGTAACACTGCCCAAGGCTTTCCACTGGATATCACTGAACTAAACCTGAGAATCGTATCATGAAATCAAAATATCGAGTCGCGTAGCCTGCAGACAAGAAATATGACATGAAATAAATGTCTGAAACTTTTTTGACTGCGCTTGTCAAAATATAAGAGCAATTGGCTGCGTTCCCAACGCAAAGAATTCGCTAACCGCTAGAATGCTCAAGTCCGCTAGTAGACGAAACGTTTAGTTAGAATTAAGAACTACTCATCAGTAAAAGTCGAAAAACTTTACGCACCACTAAGAAATAAGAAAATTGGAGCTCTGCATATACATATATATATATGTACATATTCCTTGTGTGCTTTAAGTGTGAACTGATTTGTTTTCCGTTGCTTACTTCATTTACTTCGTTTCATGGTTTCATGGTTTCATTGTTCTACTACTTTCTAACGTATGCCATCCGCACGATAATCTGCTAAAATCTAGTCTATTCTTTGCGACAAATCTGTCATCATATTAATTGATTAGTTAGGGACAAATCTGTCATCATATTAATTGCGTTCTATTACTTTATAGCGTAAGTCGTCCGCGCTATAATCTGCTAATATCTAGTCTATTTTTTGCGCTAGAGGCCGGTAGATTCGTTAGCGACAAATCTGTCATAAGATTAATTGGGTTCTATTACTTTATAGCGTAAGTCATTCGCGCTAGAATCTGTTAAAATCTAGTCTATTTTTGTGCTAGAGGCCGCTAGATTTGTTAGCGAGAAATCTGTCATCTCGGTGCGAATGTATTCTAGCAGCTAGCTAACGAAGTATTAGGAACGCGATCATTAACTTTCTCAAAGAGGCAAATTTATTGTTGCTTAGTCCTAATCTGTTAAAATGTAGTTGCCTTCTTATGTACATTAGTAAAATGTTAACTCACATACTTTCACAACGTACACTCGCAGAATGAGTAGTAGTTTACCAAAATCAAAACAGCAAATGGCGGACGAACTGTCAGAACATTGACAATTGACATAGTTGTGCCGCCTGGTGGAGACTCGGTGTAAAACATAGGAGGATATTTAAAGTGTAGTGCAAGATGATTAAAATACTCTTTTTTTTTCTGTAATGCGTGTACACTATTTGACAACTCCTTAACAACCATCTTTCCGGAAATTCGCCGCCATCCTTTATTTTGTTACATTTAGGTTGGCAGCCGAATGACTGCGTTCAAAGGCGATATGCAAGATTTAATTTACGAGGGGTAGATGGCGTTGCTTAAATCTATTACAGTAGGAACTTTGCTTTTATAGAATACCTATTAAAAAAACCATTTTTGGTACGTAAGCTTATTCTCGCTGACATAAATTTTCATTTTCGATTACATCATGCTGCCCAAAGACTTGTACAAGTACCTACACCATTCCACTTTCTTAACAGTCACAACAAGAAATAGCCATTAACATAATTCAAAAGGACATTTTCCTTGGTGTACGGATATGGTCATCCATATATACACTGGTTTCACGTTGGTAGGTACTATAAAATGGCGTTTTTCAACAAATAGTATTTCAACATGCAAGCGTTGCTCCATTTTCGATTAAAACAAGTGCACCAATGTGGGCCAATCTGCACTGCAATCTGGAAAAAGTATAAAAACGAAACTGGTTTTTGTCATTTTTTCTTTCCATCATGAGACTATATTATCCGTAAAGATTGTATAGGTATAAAACCTACTCATTATAAAAGTAGATACTTCCGCTGGAACTGACTGCAGTCGACCTTGAAGAGTTTTAATTGTGAATGAGGTTATCCAGTGCACACAACAAAGCAAGTTCATACATTTTCCCAGCTAACTACGCTCTAAACATATCCAACGGCTGACACAAATTAGGTATGTGCCACGATATCAATTAAGTAATTCATTCTTTATCATCGAGGCACTAAAAAACGCCGCTTCCATTAGCATGTGCCACCGAAGAGATGAAGATGTCTTCTTTTTGTTTTTTTATGAATATGAGTCACATTTTATGGGTCTTCTTTTAGGATCATTTCATTCTATTTTCAGTAGGAGACATCGATCAATGTAAACGCGAAACATACTTAAAAATTTGTCCGTATGTCATCAGTGTAAGAGGCAAAAAAAAAAAAATGTAAGCCAGAAGGACTTCACCATAAATAACACTCAACAACGTTTATTGATTTGGATTTTGTTTATTTTTAAAGAAAAGAAAATGTCACTACCGCAGTGGCAGTAGTGTGGGCTCCTCTGCTTTTGGTCTTCTTTTCCACTTGTCAGCAGCCTTAGAAATTCAAACACAATGACGACACGTATTTTTACTTAGGCCAGCCCTTGGTGTGAACTCCACTCCCACACGAGGCACGTTTCAAATCGAAATCTATTGATTGCTTCTTTTAGGAGGACATTAATAAGATATGTACATATATTCTCTTTCTTTTTCTTGTTGAGAAGATTTTTTTGTTCAAGGATTTTTCTGCTTCTGTGTCAGCTATTTTGTTTTGATTGTTGATACATCAAACAAAAGTTGTCGGTCCGGTTTTTTGTGTTGCGTTGTGTTGTGTGAAATATGTCCGCCCAGTTGAGTGGACTGATTGTATCTCAATAACGTTTCTATTCAGATACTTCTTGAAGGAGGAATATTATACAATCAAAAGCAGAGTAGGTGATATCCAAAGTTATGCTTTTAGATTATTTTTTTTTGTGATTTGGCTTGAGGCGATGAAGATGCTGATATTGATTTGGTCAGGGAGTATTAAGAGGGATTAGGTGGATGATATTGAAATGTAGCCAACTGAATGCAGTTTGAGGGGTGGATTTGGGTAACTATTTTTCTTGATATAGGTATCTATTTAGCTTTAGATGAAAGGAGGCTGTTTCTTTATTGAAGAGGGAGGATAACTAGCTAAACAGAAAGCCGAATTTAATTGCCACTATCCGACTGGGGTGGATATGTGTATGTTGGTACTGTGAGACCAATGATGACATGGGAAGGATTGGCAGTATGTAAACTGGCTCATGGACTCACTGGCTCAAGTTTCTTCACGAAGCTCAGCAATAAGGTGAATTGATACAATGAATCCAGATAGTTGAACTGCCATCAAAGCCTTGCTGTCAGCATCGGTACGATCCAAGCTCGTGAAAACGTGCATCGGAAGACGGGACGATATCCCATAAGACTAAGTCGCAGTGATATACGAACGGTCGTAGGTGACGTGACAGGATATTGCGTGATAGGCAATCAAGCAGAATGGCTAGGAATGAAGAGGAAATAGAATCCATTCGTCACCTACTGTGTGATTGTCCAGCATTGTTCGGGAAAAGGAAAGATACTATATTTCCTTCCGGAGCTGGACGATCTAGGAAACATAGAGCTCAGCAAACTCCTGAGATTCATAAAGTTATCTGGATGGTTTAGCTGAGCGGTCTAATGGGTTTTAGATTTCCATCAATCCTTGGGCACAATGGAGTCATAGTGGTCTAAGTGAGTCGTTGACACCTACTCTCAACAAGGGCACCCATATACCTAACCTAACCTAAGATCTTTTTCACGCAAGCTTATGATCCGGAGTAGGAGGATTGAAACCCATTTTACTGGGGGTCTTCCCAGTTTTGCATCACTTCGTCAGTGAGTTCAATCAAATGCTGGTGTTTTTGCAGTTGTATTTTGGTCTATTCATTGTCCTTTTGATGGGGTTCGAAGGACATTTTCTTTGAACATGGAAATAGCAACTGAGGCCGTCGTGCTTTATCTTGCTTCTGATGGGTTCTTTTACATTGAGGCTTCCTCGAATCATCTATCAAGCTTTGCTAACTCTGTTCTCATGCGAAGCATCTTTATCTCACTTACCGTTTTTTTAATCTCATACTTTTGGTACGTTGTTCAATATTTTGAACCGTACGTGAGCGGTGGACTTTGTTGAGTCTAAATCGTATGAGAATTCCTGCACTCACTTTACGAACTAGAAGGTTGTGAATTCAATCATTTGTTTGCTCAAGCAAAATCGATGTCGATAAGGTAGTAGTTGGTCTTAAGATCTTTTTTGACAGAACAAAATTGAAAGTGGTTTTGTTTTTACTATAGAGCTTCGAAAAAAGGCCCATATAGTGTAGTCAATTTTAAGAGATCGTTCAAAAGAAATCATCTATAAAAAAATATTACTTTCGGACATGTCGATGATACGTAGACGAATAAACGAATGAGGGACGTCTATTTATGGGCTCCATTGATGCAACGTGCAACAAATAAAATTCTAACGACAAAACGTAAAACCCTCACCAAGTAAAAGTGTAATTTACTTCAGAATTTTTATTATTACTGCATTCAATTTTAGTTCATGGTCATCCATGGGCTACATTATGCTATGACACGCATATTCAGCCCACGTACGACAACGTTGAATGTACAGACAGTGCATCAAGGCTGCGCACTATTTTAGTTCGTTCACCGACCGGAGAACTTTTCAACACTTTGTGTGATGTGCATACGTTTGTAGATTCTCAATTAACGCTGTTGCTAATAACTTACAGAAATACGTCTTCCTCGTAAATTACAGGAGAAAAAAGAGGAGAAAGAATACATCTTGGAATGTGTTATTAACGTTCAACGAGGAATAAAATCCCTTCAAATTGCTACAATCACACTCATGCCAATTGTGGTTCTTCTTCTTCTCCTCTTGTGCTTCATTTGATAATCATAATGTATTTTTCTGTCCAAGAGCGTACTCTTGTACTCGTATGTACTTCTTTCCCTTAACCTCGTTTGGCATTTAATCTTAATTAAAATGATTGTCGGTGCGGAATAGTAATTAATGTTCTCCCGGAATGTATATCCGGCGAAAAACAAACCATCCAGCAAAGGAATTCAACTTGAGTCATACTTTTATTTTCGTACCCTAGGATGAACTGGTGCAGGAATACAAAATGAAAATGTTTTGAATCCTCTTTCTATTGTTGAGTAAAAGTTTTACAAGATACAAAGCCTAATGAGTTGTGCGCCATGCCGGGCACAAAAGTATCTAAGTATTTTTAATTACTCTCAACAAACGGGCTATCTTTTCCTTTGAATGGAACAACAAATCCACAGAACTAATTTATGTGAGATAAAGATAACCTTGAACTACACGAGCAAAAGTTGCTTGCTGGAGTTGTTTTGTAAATTTTGTCCAAATTAGAAAAATTCTGCTTTTTGTTGTGACATTTGGAGTGACTGTGTCATTTAAAGATGAAGTGCCTAAGCACTTTTGAAAAGCCAAAATAAATTTGTAAAATTTGAAGAAGAAGAAAATTATACAAGGGGGAGATACGTATCGCATTTCAGAGGAGAACGCAATTGACTTTTATTTATTCATGTTAACCGGAAATTTGGCAAATCAAACCAAACCGGTTGCTTCTTTTTTTTTGTCGAAACTTTTATACAGGTCGTATACATTGGAAGGTAATCTGATCAGGTTTTCAATTATTTGTTTATTTTATTTTTTTCTTCTTCGTTTGTGCCCGACTTGTTTACACAATGCTTAATTGAAAAAAAGAATTTTGATGGAGTACAGTGTTAATTGAGCACTAATTGTCTAGTTCATAGAAAAGCTATAAAGATGCTCCGAGGTGTAGTTTCTTTTAAGTGCCGGTTTAACAATAAACTTAATTTGTGGGTATCTCTTTCGTACCAAGTACTTAGATTAATGACAGGTAGTCCCCTACATTTTAGTTCCCATCCCCCGAAATAGTGGGCATGTCATTGCAAAGATAAATGTCAAACTTTTATCTATCCCTCTTAAATTATGTTACCTAATACAAATCTAGTACTGTTACCACCGGATGACAGATTTTGTCCTAGAGGCCGCTAGATTCATTAGCGACAGATCTGTCATCCCGGTGCAAAAGTATTCTAGCAGCTAAATTAGAGAGGTGTTGGGAACTTGGCCATTGCATTGTGTATCTGTCATTGTGACACATAAATGACACTGTGAAATAAAGGGCAGTCGTGCCATCCATCTAAAGAAGATAACTTGTTTGATTAGCAGGATTGCAACAAAGTCACAATTGTTGCGTTCGTTTGGTCTTGTGTTTATGGGTTTTTTTTAAGATAATATCTGCCATACAGCGCTACCTAGAAATTTGTAAAGCTATATGCCATTGTAAATTGTGCTGAGCACAATCACAATGAAAACAAATTAATCCCAACTGTGAGCTTTCAAACGACGGAAATTTGTTGTTGCGTTTTGAATACATACATACAATTATTACTCCAATTTTTTAGTATAGGCGATATGTTTACTTCGCTCGACGTTGGTGTTTTTACTATTCCAGTATATTCCACAGGACTGGTCCTAACACTGACTCTTGAGGAACTCCTCCCTCGATTTTGCACTCCTTGCGACTCCTCTTTCATCATATTGTCACCTTATTTTTCTCTGACATTCGTCGGAACTCGTAATTTGTTTTGTTGCTTATCTCAGCTCAGTGAGTAATTATAATAAAGCCTCACAATGAATTTGGTAAATAAAGTCAAATGAAAAAACCTATTGTCTCTAAATTAAAAAAGAATGACCACTAAGCTAAATATGATGTGCACCTGTTGCACGTAAATACAAAAATATGTTGAAATGTAGGTGCAGATTGGGAAGGTCTGGCCTTACTTATTATCTCCACTGACAGCTGAATAATACGAATTTGAGTAGGATGTCGCCATGTTTGGAATCTAAGATAAATATATGCACTCCAAATCGGCTGATGACAGCACAGACGCAAGTTTTCTTGTCTCGCATGCAAATGTAGCTTACAGACGACATCACGACAACTGTGATGTCATTTTAATCCGGACGTTTTTTTTTTACATATTTCATTTCAAAGTTGTAATACGAAGCACCCCGCACAGATGTTGCGGAAATTACACGCATCTAAACAGAAAGAAAGAAAGAAAAGTAGATCGCCATGCATAATCGGATTTGATAAATGTCACAGACATTGCGGAACAAACATCTGGAAATGATTTCTAACCATAGTCTAATGATTCAATCGTTTTCAAACGAATAAAACTTTAATACAACACATGGTATAGAAATTTAAAAAGAGACAACTCTTTTCAATAATAATAATTGATATCCGCAGCACATAGGCGGTTGGGTTGAACATATGGAATTCACTTTAATCCCGTTGTCGATGTCTAGACTATGATGTATGTAAATGTTGTTTAATTAAAAAATGGATACTTGTTGCCATGTGAAAGTTTTTTTCTTCTTCTTCTTCTGCATTTGATCTGTGTGCCTGCTCTTTAGATGGCTCCATTTCGCATTGTACCAGCGAACACATGTGCGCGGAGTTTCAAATGAACACATCCGATAGCAAGTTGGCACTCGTCGGTGAATTAATTAACTTCTTTCATGTATCTATGAATGGTGTCTTGAATCAAAAAAAAAAAAAAAAAAAACAGAAAAGAAAAGAAAACACAACAATGTACAAGTAACATTGAAAACAAAATTTTTTTAATTGGAAAGAATGTGTTTCTCTTGTTTATCCTCAATTGAAAAGTTGATGATTGACTTCTAAGAATAAAAGTTTGAAAAGCACTTTAAATATGTACTACCATCAGCCAATGAACTTTTCAACCTTTAGTAGTGACATTTAATGGAGTTATCATAAAAAAAAAGATGGTGGCCTGCCTGACAGGCAACTTTGTAATTGAATTTAAAACTTAATTTAATTACTTCTAGCTTTGAAAAACTATATACAGTTTATTATCGCCTTAAGTAGTTAGTTAACATGATTTAGAGGCCAACGTAGATTATTTCAAAGCAACTAAAGTATTACTGTCAGCCATAAGATTTGAAGTGTACACATATACAAAAATGCATGTAATTAAACTGTAAATAAGCCGTGTTTGTCTATTGAAACAATTTAAGAAAAAATATTCGACAATTGTTAATATCATTTCAAGGAGCGGAAATAAAATTGAACGTGGTTTTCGTAATTGCATTGCTCAGAGTTTATCTTAAAACTTTTTTTTATGTTTTATCAATGTAGGCTGTCTAGAACTAGAGATCTACGCCATCTTGCGAGCAGTTTCATGTACTTATTGTCAGTAGCATTTCAAAAGATGCAAGAGGTGGCGCTAGTAGCAATTAAATGTGCTGCTGTTGTATTTTCTGTAATATTCACGCTGATGCTGCAATATCCCAAAACTCAAAATCACTACATAATGCGCAATTGTCGTGATGATAATTTTTGTATAACATTGTTCTTTAAGTAAAACGTGAACGAGCAGAATAAAAAAATATGAGGATATAACTCTGCCCTGGGGAGTTCCTCCGTTAACGAATATTCTTATTGCGCTGTGTATACATGGACATTCCAGCCACGCAGATCATGGGACTTTTTTTTTCCGCTAACGGTGTACCAATTGGCAATTACTATCAGGCAGGCTCCTGGAACATGCGTTTTTTCCTGGAGCTGTTGATCCATGCCCACGAAAAAGAGGACACCTTCAAAAATCTCAAATGAAAAATTTAAGATAAAAAAGACAACCAAGTCTTCTTTTTATCTATCAAAGAGAAAAAACGCTAAACGCCGAAAAAGCAATCATGTTCCATTGGCTCTTCGGAAGCATCTTCTGGGAGAGCTTTTCGCTTCCTGATTTCATTTAGGAAGACACTCCTTCATTGGACTGCCAATGCCATATGGTCCGACGATTTTACATTGTAAAAATAAAAACACGAAATATGACCGCAAGACAAAATACATGTTCCATTGGAATCCAGAAGAAGATAATTCTTAAGTGAAACCAATGGAAAGCGACCAGGGATGGCGTTGTGCTCAGAAGTGAATGACTCCAGGTATGAATATATCTTAGGTCGTTTGATGTGTGTTCTTTTAGATTTGTAAATAATTTAAGTTTATCCAAGAAAACATTTGCGATGACATCGAATTTTCTGTCGACTTTTGTCCCACTTCCGGGGGTATATTGTCATAATCGGATTAGAGACTAATGTTTTTGCAACGTATATCTGAAAGTTGAATGCTGTGCACATCCATTATAGTTTTCACGACACAAACATCTAGGTCTTCTTCACACTACCAACTAGGGTGATTAATTTAAAGAAGACCCTTAGGAAATTTTTCCCTAAAATCCTCACCATTTTTGTAGCAAATTGTCACAATATCCATACGTATACCGTTTTGTTTTCTTTACATGCACAGTTCTTTGCTTGACAGCTTTCAAGGAATAACATTTGTAATAAAAGCTCTTAATTGAGAATCTTCCTATTTTAAAGTTGACATAAATACAACTCTCATTTTATGTGAAAAATTAATCCTCCCTATTATTAAAGTTTACAAGAACAATAACAATAACTTTTAATTAAGCAAAAAGTCTCGACAGTGACATTAAGCTCGCGCAAAGATATTACAGGATACATTCTAGCCATCTCATTTGAATTGATTTCGCACAAGCATTTTAAGAAGGAAGACAAAAGAAATTCCTTATTGTGACTGAATAATGCTTTCGGTGTTATACAAGAAAATACACTCACATTTCGAATCAGACTTCTGACGGCGAATTTTATGATGCAGTTCCTTTGTGTACAAGCAAAAATGTTTGCTTGTCATTTGGTCTTACCGCATCCATATATTCATTTCAATTTGACAAATGCTGCAAAGTTTTACGCATTCACTAAAAATTTATGACATTCAAGTTATTGCTAATGCAGAAGTGTTGTTACGAGTCATCAACTAGTCGTAAGTATTAGTGAACACTTCCAGGCAACCGCTATTGATTGATTCAACTGCCAGACATTCAAAAAACCTTTACAATTTATTAAAACAGCTGAATAATCCAGGAAGCAGAATTTATTTGAGTTGGGTTTTTGAGCATAGAAATGCTTTTCATTTGAATGAATAGACACTTTGCCAGAGTAAAGTTTTAGGGATTCTATGTTCCAATGAGCACATCATCTTTTCTAGCTTAGTTTTAATCTATTGGTGTGTTCTGATACCCCTACTTATGATGAAGTAATAATGTTAGCTTAAGCGGTCCATGACGCATAGATTTGTAAAGCCTAGTCGTCACTATCAATAGAATTTGCTCCCAAGAGATAACCCTCTGTCTCAATTAATTCTAATCAACGTCGCCACTGAACGATAAGAACATCTTCACACTGCGTCTCTTCGGAACGAAATTCTCCCATTAGTTTGCGAAATCGGTACAATGACGACGTTGACGTTAGTTATTCTCCTGCTAAGCGTGCAGCTGGCACTCAGCTTTCAAGTGCCATTTCAACGTCCGCATAATAACGTCGCGAAAGAGTTCCGCATTCCTCGGGCAAATAAACTCCTTCAGTATATGAATCAGTCGGTAGATCCTTGCGTTGATTTCTACGAATTTGCTTGCGGCAATTGGAATAGATTCCACCCGGCGACCGAAAACAAACCGATTACGTCCCCATTGAAGGACTTACAGGATAAAGTCTTTAGGGAACTGCAAGATCTGCTGGAAGAACGTATCACAAATTACGATGGGAATGTCGGACGAAGAGTCAAGGACTTTTATTCATCGTGTATGGACGGCAGAAACGCTTCACAGTCGGTGAAGCAAGTGTTCTCAGACTTTGCTAAGCAATATGGAGGTATGCCGGCAGTTGATAAGCGCTGGTCCGAGCACAACTTTGATTGGCTTGAGAAGGTCAGTAATTTTCGCAATAGGTTCGGTATGGACATAATTATTGGACTGGAGGTTAGAGCAGAACATCAGAATCCAAGGGATCGTCGCATCACCATTGGAGTGCCCTCAATGTTGGTTCCAAGGAAACTGTGCAAGTCGAGTGAGTTTAATAATATCGAATACGAGGATTTACGGAGAAAAGTGATCAATAACATGGCCTATTGGTTTGATGCAAGCGAAAGTTCTGCGAACAAATTAGCAACCGAAATGTTTGAGTTCGAGAATGCACTGTGCCGAGGAATGTCTGCCGAAGAAGAGAACAATCTTAGAAAAACGTTGCCTGAATTTAATCTGCAGTTTCGAAGTCTCGATTTTCAACACTTTGTCACTAATAGCTTCGGCCAACAAATCCCCCAGCCGGTTTACATGCAGAGCGAGAATTATTTCAAAAACCTGGGCGAAGTGATACATCATACACCTAAGCGAGTCCTTGCAAACTACATTATGTATCGTGCTTTGGAGGCAATAGGCTTTCCCAACGAGCAGGATGCACGGAAACGTACTCGTCTTTGTATTGAAAAGTGCGTGCTGCACTTTCCCAAAGTTGTCGGAGAATTGTACCATCGAAAGATTTTTCGTTTGGAAACAGTTGAAGATATTGAGCAGTTGTGGAGCAAAATAAGGGAAACCTTCAAGATGGATCTATACAGTCAGTTCTGGATCGAAGAGAATGCACGCCGACAGGCTGTTTCTAAGGTGCAAAGCATGCAGCTTAAATTTCCCACCTACTCAAAGGAAGCCCTTCAAACTGAGTACAGAGAACTTGAAATAAACAAAACTCAATTCTGGGGCAACATCCAAAGACTCCTCGAGCTGGATCAAAAGAGAGAGATGCGGAGTGCCAGACGTTGGGCCAATGATGTAGAATCATCCGACATTAAAGTGGGCTTTAGTCCGGTACAAAATATCATTCGAATGCCTTTGGGTTTGTTACAGTATCCAGTCTATCATCGGACTGCTCCTAGTGCGTATAAATATGGAGCGCTGGGATTTTTCATAGCACGTCAGTTGGTACAAGGACTCGATGCGGAACTTAATCAAACAACGCTGTACAAGGAACAGGTCGAGTGTTTTAAAGATCACTATTTGAACTATGTGGACAAAGATGCTGAGTTACCGCTGTCGGAATTAAGGGAAATTGTAGCTGATAATGGAGGGCTAAATATTTCATTTAACGCATACCTAATGTGGTTACAAAAGACATCAGATCAACATATTTTGCACGAAGAAACATTGTCTGATATCAACTATACCAATACTCAGTTGTTCTTTATTACGTTTGCACAAACTTTCTGTACGTCAACGTACGTCGAAGAGACTCCAGTAGGATTCTTTCCGTGGGATGTATCCAATCGAGCTGAGAAGTTTCGTGTCAACGGGCCACTGTCGAATATGAAGGAGTTTTCCAGAGAATTCAATTGTTTACCCGGCACCGATATGAATCCTGCTGATAAGTGTATTATTTATTAGAATAAAAATATTTTCCTCTATTGGTCTATGGTGTTATTTATAAAATTGTTGTCATTTCAGTGTTGTCGTCTCTCTAATAAGTGTTCCACAAGATGGAATACATGTGCCCGTACTTTTCATAATGTAAACTGCGCTCTATCGGTGGGATAAGGAACCATCGTTGTACTTACAGAAGAGTGTCAAGTGTGTAGATTTTAGTGAGTAGGAAAAATGCTGTATTGGAATCATGAACTGGTTTTAATCTTTGGAATTGGAACCACGTCCAAGCAGCTTTAAGCCTGCAGGTGCATGCTGTAACTTCACCAATTTTTACCTCAAAATTTAGTGAAATAATAAGTTTTTGAAAGTCTGGCTTAATGCGAGCCACCCTGTAGAATTCTTTTTCTTTTTTAGTGCATTGCGATAAATTGCTTACTTCTAAGTCTTAGAAATGGATGGCTTTGGCTGGTGCTGGGGGTGACGCAGTTGAATTCAAATAAACAGAGCTTTTTGCAGTTGGGTTTTAAACCATGCATCTTTTGTTTGTTTTCATTTTCGAAACATTCGCGCAGATTGCTCATGTGGCCTGGTACGCTAATCTGTTTTCTAAGTTTTTTAAAGCTTTGTCGTCATCATTATCAATATCGTTTGCTCTCAAGAGATAACCTCCTGTCTGATGGGAGCTGAATGTATTAATTCTAATCGGCGCCGCTTTCAATGCTACCGCTAAACGATAAGGAAATCTACTAAACAGAGCGTCTTTTCAAAACAAAATTCTTGTTAGTTTGCGAAATTCGAACAATGACAACGTTGGCTTTAGTTATTCTCCTGCTAAGCGTGCAGCAGGCACTCGGCTTTCAAGTGCCATTTCAACGTCCGCATAATAACGTCGCGAAAGAGTTCCGCATTCCTCGGGCAACCAAACTCCTTCAGTATATGAATCAGTCGGTGGATCCTTGCGTTGATTTCTACGAATTTGCTTGCGGCAATTGGGATAAATACCACCCGGCGAGTGAGAACAAACCGACTACATCACCACTGGAGGACTTACAGGATAGAGTCTATAAGGAAGTGCAAGACCTGCTCGAAGAGCGTGTCAAACGTGACGATGGGAATGTTGGACGAAGAGTCAAAGACTTCTATGCATCATGTATGGACGGCAGGAATGCTTCAAAGTTGGTGAGGCAAACATTTTTGGAATTCGCTAATCAATACGGGGGTATGCCGGCAGTTGATAAGCGCTGGTCTGCCCAGAACTACGATTGGCTTGAGAAGGTCAGTAGCTTTCGAAACAAATTCGGTATGGACATAATGATTGGGCTGGACGTTCTTGTAGATCCTAGGAACCAAAGGGATCGTCGCATCACCATTGGAGAGCCTTCAACATTGATTCCGAAGAAACTGTGCAAGGAGAGTGACTTTGGTAATTGGGAATACGAGGATTTAGAGAAAAATGTAATTGATAACATGGGGTACTGGTTCGATGTCAGCGCAGGAGAGGCGAAAAAATTGGCATCAGAAATGTTTGAGTTCGAAAACGCACTGTGCCGAGGAATGTCTTCTGGTGAGGTGGATCTCGATGCAGGCACGCCTGTGGTGGAAAAATATTTGACTGAATTTAATGAGCAATTTCGGAGCATCGATTTTCAATACTTTGTCACTACTAGTTTCGGTCAACCAATTCCACAGAAGGTTTACATGCAGAGCGAGAAGTATTTCAAAAACCTCGCTAAGGTTGTGCATAATACATCAAAGCGAGTGCTGGCAAACTATATTATGTATCGGGCCTTGGACGCGGTAGGCTTTCCAAATGAACTGGACGCACGGAAGCGTATCCGCCTTTGTGTTGAAAAATGTGTGCTACACTTTCCCAAGGTCATCGGAGAACTATACCATCGAAAGATATACCGTTCCGAAACAGTCGAAGACATTGAGCAGTTGTGGAGTAAAATAAAGGAATCCTTTAAGACAGATCTATACAGTCAGTTCTGGATCGAGGAGAACGATCGTCGACAAGCGATCTATAAACTGCAAAGTATGCAGCTTAAGTTTCCAGCTTACTCAAATGAAGTCCTTCAGGCGGAATACAAGGAACTTGAAATCAATAGGACGCTCTTGTGGGTGAATTTGCAAAAACTCCTCGAGATGGATCAGAAGAGGCAGATAAGGAAACTCTATTACGACAGTAGTGCCAGAAACTGGGGCAATGATATCGAAGCATGGGACATCAAAGTAAGCTTCAGTCCGACACAAAATACCATTCGAATGCCGTTGGGTTTGCTACAGTATCCACTCTATCATCGGACTGCTCCTAGTGCGTATAAATATGGAGCGCTGGGATTTTTTACAGCCCATCAGTTGGTGCATGGATTGGAGGGGGATCTTAATCAAACGGATTATTTCAAGGAACAGGTCAAATGTTACAAGGATCAGTATGTGAGTTATGTGGGAAAAGGTGCAGATTTACCAGACTCAGAGCTAAGAGAGATTGTAGCCGATAATGGAGGATTGAATATTTCTTTTAACGCGTACCTAATGTGGTTGCAAAAAACTTCAGATCACCACACTTTATACGAAGAAACATTGTCTGAGGTGAACTATACCAATACTCAGTTGTTTTTTATTACGTTTGCGCAAACTTTCTGTACGTCAACGTATGTCGAGGAGACTCCAGTGGGATTCTTTCCATGGGATGTACCCAATCGAGCGGAAAAATTCCGTGTTAACGGGCCGCTTTCGAATATGAAGGAGTTTTCCAGAGAATTCAATTGTTTACCCGGCACCGACATGAATCCTGCTGATAAATGTATTATTTTTTAAGCCTAATGTTTATTGTATGGAAAATAAAAATGTCTTCCCTATTGGGGTCAATTTGTAGTTTAATTCTTCATTTTGTGCGTTTCAGCGTTCGTTTTTCAAATTTGGATCTGGATCCCACCAAAGTGATCTGATCTGATCGTTTACTTCGTTTTCAGAACTGGTTCCGAATCAATTTGTAAGCCCATGTTTAAAGTAGCGTCCTCTTAGGCTTTGTAATTTAACAGCTAAATCTTATATGTTTGAAAAGGTCTGTAAGTTCTGCTCTTTAAAATCAGCTGTTGAGGCAGTTAGTGAAGTGTTCTAAGAAAGTTCATGTTTCACTTAGGTAATTGTTCAAGGATTTGAATAAGATTTTGTAAAAATATACTGCAGTAAAATAAACACATGATATCTTCAACAAACTTTGAGTCTTTCCATATTCTAGAGTCAAGCCAAGAACAGTACAGAAACTTATCTCTTAACAGCGCCTTGTGCTAAAACTCTTAACCCCCAATTAAACTATCTACCTTAACTTATTTTAAATATCATACTTTACAGTTCCCCGTAAAATCCAAAAGCCCTATAACAGCAAATAATATTACTCGATAAGAATACTTTCGCATCCATAAAGTATGCAAAGAAAACTTATTTTTACCGATTGTATTGCATGCTTCTAGGCGGCTTCTCATGCAATTTCGTTCTGCGATGAGAAGAATAAAGAACTATTTTTTGTTTTATTTTTACTAAACATACATGAAATTCTAGTTAATCTCATAAATTCTTTTCACTCTTTTCGTTTCAGGCAAAGCTTCAAACTAAATTTCTATGTAAAACTAAATAAGTGCTCACAAAAAAAAAAAAAGCTTTTGTAGATGTTAATTAGTAGAAATTTTTAGTGCTGGATGCTTGCATTAAAATTGATGATAAACAATATATTTACACGGTATGCATATATTACTTTCTTTTATTATTATTATTATTTCTTAGTCGTATTTCTTTATAAATGTAATCCTTTGTTTAGTTTTTAAGATTAGGTAATAGCTTATTGATATTATCTTAGAAGACACTTTTTGTATAAGTCTCCATTTGGTTGTTGGACATTGGCCAACTTGTTAATGCGTTCCAAACGACGTTGAACATGAATATGATTATTTTTCTAGAAAAGAAAAAAACTTACCAATGTCACAGTAAAAATCCCATTAAGGGAAAATTTATAGTAAGGCATTTTCCATCCTCCTTATCGTAAGTGGTTTAGTGTCCTTGTTCGGGTCCTTTTTTGTATGGAATGGGTGTATAGTTGGATGAAATATTGCATAAAGATTCATCTATCTATAAATTTATTGAAATTTTATGCATTGACAATGGTTTTTTCCGGATACTTTTGATAGTAATAGGAGTTCTTAAGCGACATAAGGATGTTTAAAAAATAGATTATATATTTTTTTAGTGACGAATGAGCATGTTTGTTGTAATTTAATGGGTTACTTATACAATTAATGTCTACAATTTGTGTTGTAAATGTTGTACATAAATAAATATTGTGGACTTAAATAAGTTATTGATAGTACTTTTCTGGGCTTACAGTTGTAAGGATATGTACTCGGCTTAAGATAGGATAAATTTGTATTTTAATGGAAAGTGAAATCAATTTATTTTCTTATCCATTCCATTCTTTCTTCCGTACAATAATTTGAAATCTATAGAGTTCTGCATCGATTTTGTAACGTACAAGATGCATAAATTGTCTTGATTGAATTATATTATTAATTTTCTGAAAACCATTGAAAATAACCAACAAAACTATTTGACATTTGCTTCCGAACACGTACTCCTTTTATGGGCAACTTAAGGAATTGCCAGCACTCAAGAAATCTTAATGTAGTATTTTGACATTGACAGGCAACCATAATCGATTTCACTGGGATTAAAAATATGTCTAAACCGAACACATAGCACACTCAATAATGAACACAAGCAAGCATCATAATCTGTCAAAAAAGGGGGAAAAAGATAAAGGAAAATAAGATAAATAAACTAAAATGGTTCCATAGGATTAATACCTACTTATTTGTATGTATTATTTGAATTATCATATTTATAAAATCGTATTCACAACTAAATTCTATTGGCGTATCTATTTTTCCTTTCTATTTGTATCAGCTGTCAATTTGTCGTACACCTTTTTTAAGTTCTCTGAAGTTAACGAAACTTGACGAAACTAACCATAATTCCATTATGGCCATCATGCAACTACTTCCGTGTAATGGGAAAATGCATTGCACTAGTGTAAACCCATCTAAGTTCATTGTGGCTTGACCTTTAGCTTTTGATTGGTTCGGACTTCTTACCCGTCAAAGTAGCAGTGTTGGCGACCAAAAAAAAAAAAAAAAAATTGTGAGATTCCTCCGTAAGCTGGGAAACAGTTAATGAGAGGATCTGATGGCTTTAGTGCATTAGACTGTTGTTTTCAGCGACCCACTATGTATAGTATGCAAGTGCACGTCTCGTTTTTCACCAAAATTCGCTGTAAAGGTCTACTAATGCCCAATTGCGGGGCGGGTTGGGATATCTTTTTGGTCATCTGCACTCATAGGATCGTTCAAGCATATGACTTCTCAGGGACCAAGCAATTTAGCAAATATTTTGCTTTGAGCTAATTTCCGCCAGGTGAGAAGCTAAACGCCGGTGTACTTGGCCACCTGTTGGCATACACCGAGAAAACCATTGAATCAAAACCACCGGCCATTTCAGAAACATTGGCATAAATATTACATGTTCCTAAAGAGTTTTCTTTACAAAAAATGAATTTCAAAATGACACGAGACGCCATTTGCAAAAATAAAGGCATCTTCCGCGAGGGGTTGTGATTTTAGCGCCACCTCTCTGCTCTCTCTGCCTGTGAATTATTTACTTGCGTTTTGAAAGAAATTCTACTCGTTCTACGTCTCAGAAAAATGAATCACCTTTATATTCACCCGCAGGAATTGTATGCCTACTTGTTTACAAGAAAGTTTTACACTTGATAATTCTTTTAAAATACACACACTTACTCAACAAGTAAACGAAGAAAAACAAATCTCCTTCCATCTGTTTAAGGATGTGCAACTTCCTCATGAGTCACCAACTTACACACACTCAATGGAGCCCCTTATTTGCTGTTTTCCCCTATCTGTCGCTTGTAAAACATCCCTTCAATGCGAGGTGCGATTACTCATAGCTCTTAGTCACACAGGAACACAGGAGGCAAGCCTCAATGCAGGACACTATTGGATCGTACATTCCATTTACAGCCGGGAATTTAATTAATGAACTGAAGGCCAGAATAGAGTCGTCGTATCTTCCCGAAGTCATTTTCCAACAACCCCTAACGTGTACAATCAACACAAAGAAGTAGTTGTGGTGTGGTTGAAACCGCCCTCAAATGGTTATCCCTAATCGAGTGCCATCCACATCCACCATAAGTCATCATTCCTTGGGAATAAATCCTCGCAATTTCGTGAAAAATTCATTGCATTACAGATTAGATGGAGATGGTGGTAATATGTGAGGTCTCTCAAAAGCTTATATACCTTTTTATTTCTCCCTTGTTGCTTGTATTTGAGTATATGTGTGTTGGGCGAGACAAATTTCCCAGAAAACACCTTCGACAAGGAGAAGCTAAGAAAATTCGTTCCATTGTACTCGAACTGGTTGATGGCAAAACACCGTGTCGTCGTGTTCGTTTCGCGAATTCGGAGTCGCGAATTTTCTTTGTCTTTCATTCTTTTGTGTGCCGGTACGTCGGAAACGCTGTTTTTGAAATACTAATTGAAATATATTTCCTGCGGTGTCTGAGTGCGCGCGTTAACAATCTAAAAGATAATATTTATTACAATATCTCTGCGTAATCACGCGTATACTCAAAATTTTATAGTCACTGTGTGATAAGAGTGGAACTACAATCTTGAATAAAAGAAAAGAGGGTGCCTGCCCTTATCAAGATTAATGAACCTGTCCTCAGTTCTAGTGGTGGCTAATATTAGAAAAAAAAGAGAAAAAATTAGAATTATGTGTGTGCGGTGCGCTAGCCTCCCCTTTATTATTGAAATTGGTTTTGTGTGCCGATAGAGAGTTTCAAAAACCGAAATTTAGGAAAACCAAAGTAAAGAAAATGAAGAACATGTGTTTGATATTAGTTTGTAATGTGCAGCTTATTGCTGGGATACCAATAAAAAAGGAGCCTGTGATGTGTTTTTTTTTTTTTGTTTGGAGTATTCGATGGAATAGGTATCTGGGCTTTTGATGCGGTATCTTGTAGAGCATTTAATTGCTGGGGTTTCTCTTTTATTTGGAAGAAAAAGTTGAACGTCGAAACTTTTTAAGACTTCGAAGAGGGTGTGGCGATTTATAGTTTGATCGTAGAAAACTTTTTTTTTTTGATGAGATATGGTACTTTAAGTGGAGTTTTTTAGTCAACGGTTACTTGGTTTGATATATTGCAGTGTAAAAAAAACTTAGCTATCCGAAGTGGCCAACTTTCAGATGAAGAGATACGCTTTCTTAGTTTACGCAACTATAAATATGTTCGGTTGAAAAGTATGGTAAAATACTTATGTTTTTGGCACGACCACTACTTGATTCGGAAAGTGATAGTGGCACTGTCCGTAAATATGTCCGTAAATAAATAAAGCTGCCTTTTGGCATCAAAGGTGGCCACATACTCACTGGCAGTTAAACGACACTTAAAACACAGAAACAAACAATTTCATTAGCTTACAATCAGTTTTAAGCTCTTTCGATACTCTTAAACGCAAAGTGAACTAAAATAATAACGTCAAACTGTGGTGGGTCACCCAGGTGTTGGCGGCAACTAAACTGCTTACCAGAAAGGCCTTCTTGAATCGTTCTGAGGAATATCTAAATCTGTTTTAAAAACAGTTAGGACTGGAATAATCTCAGGGTAAAAACCAAAACGGCAAATAGCTTAAAAACATAAATAGACTTGACAACTTCCTTCCCGGAACTATGACGCACTATGAAACAGCATAACTCATATAATTTTTTGGTGTAGCTCAGTGTAGAACTATGACAAGCTTCTACTTTTGGAAAATTATATTTCTAGTAGACTTATGTAACTTTGGTTAAGGTATGTCCAGTTGAAGATATCAAAGCAGTTCGCTGTGAGTGGTTTTTTTATATTCTCATAAAGTCTTGGACCTATACAGTTGTCAAGTTCGGAGCCCAGTCCTGCTAGTTTATTAGCTCCCTCATTCGCTTCTATGCTACTGTGTCCTAATACTAAATGAAGGCTAATCTTGAACCGAGGAACCTGCAAGTCGCCATGCTCTCTGTACAGTTTTATCAGCTTGGAGGATGCCGTACATTCACATGTGCATCGCACGATCTCGGTGGCCAATTCACATTGCCTCTGCTTGAGATAATCATGTCCAGAAACCGCACGAGCAAAATATACTATGGGGCATGAAGCACCGTCCTGTTGAAACCGGGCAAATCGGGGCCAACAAAAATTGGTTTTCATCGACCAAACGCGCTCGCATTTGACGGGTCTGGCCTGGACAACGTCTGCGTAAAGGCGAGTTCTTGTGCCCGGTTCTGAATTGACTAGATTTTTCCTGCACACAGCGGGCATTTTCGGCAGATCTTGCGTTTTGTCGACGTAAGGGTGTTGGTGGATTATTCACTGAACCGGTCGACATGAATTTATTCACTACTTTGCGAATAGTCCTCTCGGAAGGACGAAATGGACGAAGTACGCCCGAATAGAAGACTCACTTTCACAAAACAAGTTATGTTTGCTGGACGCTAAAACTCCCCACGTTGACTTGGCAAAACAAACTTACTAAGTAGGTCTATTCCCGCACTGACTAAAACTACGAAAAGCTACGAATTTTTAAGAAAAACTTGTGTTCCCACAAGTCAAAATTTCGTAGTTTTTTCACCGAAGAAAGAGCTCACGAGAGAGTAAGAAATTTCCCCATATTGCGAATTTTAGTCCAAGAAATTTCAAATATGAGTTCTGTCAAATGGTTGTTGTTGTTGACTGGCAAAATAATTTGAAGTAAACCCATACAAAAAAAGTGACGTCTTAAAAGTGGGCAGCTTTTTTGTTCAACTCGTTCCCGCAAATATTTGTGCATTTGTATTTTTCTGAGAGAATTTTACCCCCACTCTTAGAAATTTGACATGCTGGGAATTTTAGTGCGCAAAGTGCGGAAACAGACCTAATGACAGGTAATTTGACAGATGTAAGTAGCTTTGACAGTATGGCCGCAATCATCTGTCAAAGTTCGAGAATCCTTTTGGAAAACTCTTTAAGATTCATTGCTCAGTCAATGGCATCGAACTGAATGGTGATTTAAAGGGTTATATAAAGGTTATAGCTATCATTCAAATGCGTCGTTGGAGCAAATCAGTTGAACAATGGTTTCATTTTTTTGACAAGTCAGTTATAGCAATCATTGAATAATTCTATCAGTGGAAGGCTCTGTCAGTGAAATGGCAACAACAAAGTATAGGTTTTTAGGCTGGAGTTGATCATTGAAAAGAAAAATGACAGATGAGAACAAAAAGAGAATAGAACACAACAGTGAAACGATTGTGTTCTAAAGTATAGAAACGAGGATCAGCTGTTCATTGAAATCGATTTTGATCAGTGAAATAATAAAATTGGATTGAAAGAAAAGTTTTAATCAGATTTCGGTATTTTTGATTGTAAAACAAATTCTACAAGTGATTAGCTTCATTTTAATACCTGCTTAATCGTCTTAAAATTCGAAATCAAAATTTTTAATGATTCATTTCAATGAAAGCTGTAACTGGTCCCTCAGGCATTATTCAAATTAAAAGAGTTAAATCCTTAAATTTATTCATTCTTTTACAATTCTGATATACATAGGTTCCGTCATTCCGTATTTAAAGCAATCAATCTGTAGCGTTCTCCTCAGCCTTGAGAGCCAGAGGGCGCCTGCAGGGGTTGAAAAGAAATTATGATTCGAAAATGTCATGAAAATGTTAACAGCTTTGATGTGACACACTTTGTCAACGTTGTTTTTTTGTTTATACATTTTTGAACAAGCAATATTCGTAACCTTGAAATAAAACCCTAAAAGTGCATAGATTCTCCTAGCAAAATACGTTTTATACATTTATGAACATTTGAGGTACTATCAAGTAGCCTATTAAATTTCTTGTACGTCTCCATGTCATTTAACTTTTAAAAATGTAAAAGCGATCTACTTTTTGTAGTTTATAAATAAAACAAGTGCTTTGGTAATGAGCTCTCCTCACAATGGGTGTTTCGCTTAAAGCATTCGAAACACGCTAACCAGCTTGGTGCATTCATAAATTTAAATAAATAGTAGGTACCATTGTTCAGAGAACAACCTAAATAACGAAGGACTCGCTTTTCACACAGTGAAAGAGCGAAGACAGTTCCAAATATTTTCTATTTCTTCTTTTTCTTTTTTATACAATTTGCGTGTTCCTTACCCTCTTTCGCCTTGAAATACATAAAATTTCTTATATCCCTGTGAGGAATTATTTTGAGTGTCATCACTATGCACAGCTATATAAGTGCTGTAGTGCAGTTGCAATGCATATAAAGAGACGTCATAGTTCAACCCGGTCTCTTTTACTTTTTTTTTTAGTATACAAGGACTTTTGCAAACACTACATAAAAAGTGAAGTATCGCACTTGTTCTTGTTAAGACATTAACTTGTCAAATACTAAATAAGGACTGAGAAATAGCTACAAGGGTCCTAATCTTCATCCTTCAGATTATACCTTTCGTACATAAATATTTAGGGCATTTTCCTTTGCCACTGATTACGTTTATTTGATTACGGGGATATGTGTTAGTATTCCCAATTCAGATTGAAGTGGGATTAGTGTCCAATGCTTTGCTTATGTAACCAATATGCCTTTCTAGGGGGTCATGCGTTTGGTTATTATGCTTTCATGGGTGTATGGTCGGATACGAGATTAGTTGGGGCAGCACTTCATGCGGAATTTTATTGTCAATCATTTTTTATGAGGGTTTTTGTTTACATGCATATATGAAACTATTTTTGAATTTATTTTGCATAAGAAATGTTATTTCAAACTTTTTGCATAAGTGCCTTTTACCTTAAAATAATTTTTTTGCTTATAAATTGTCTTGTACGAAGATATGTATCCAAATTATGTAGTATGTACTTTGTATCCAATCCATGTAGTTGTTCAAATCGATTGTACGTGTAACGAGCTTTGAAAGTAAATCCAATTTGAAAATATTGGACTATACCTTTCCAGTTAAGTAAAGGCATCCAAAGTTTGAATAATGGAAATGAATTCAATGTCAACTTCGTCCTACCAGTGTGATGTAACTTTTGAACAAAAGTTAAATTGAGAACAATCTGAACTATGCTCTTTGTAATTCCAACTGTCTATTGAGTTCATAAAAATGCATATTTAAAAGGTGGAATGCTGTTTGGAAAAGTTCAAGGTTAGAGTTTGTGTCCGGATATCTGGAAAAAGTTGGGTAGAAATAGAAATGTTTATTCGGAAGGTGTTCATTTTTCACACTTCAGCAATCTGTATACCTAATTCCTATATTTTAAAGGAAACATATCAAAGTTCTACTTAAGTGTATCCACCGAACGTAAACTGGTTTTTTGGTTGACATAATCTACCAAACCTTTAATAACTTCTGTCCTGCGTCCTTTTGTGGGTCGTTGAAACGCCAACGCGCTATGGAATGCGGTTCGTGCAAATGTGCTTCAGGTTTTTGCTACTCTGTGTTATGTGTTTCGTTGGAAGGTGGGTTCCCTACAAATACGAAACTGAGCCCGTACTCAGTAACAGTATGACATTTCCTCCCACTAAACCTACCCCCCCTTCTACTCCTAAAGGAATGTCTTTATCATTATATATTTAGCTCGTTCGTATTGGCAGCTATCTACCCTGCGTTCCGTTGTCTTTCCTGTTTTCGTTGCTCCTTCATGATAGTAGCTGGAAGATTATGTGCTCCGCGTTTTCCACAGCTTCAGCTTCTGTGCACGTTGGACAAGACGAGGAAGAGTTGTATTCATGCCCAAATCTGTGGAGGTATGTTCTGAAACAGGTAGAAGTTCAGCTCTCCATGTTTCCTATTGATCCAAAGGCTGATATTGAGGATCAGTCTTTGTCGGAAGAGTTCCATCTAGCTTGTCATTCTTCGAGGCTATTGCATCCAGTGATTAGTAACATATGTGTGGAAGCGATACCAATCGTGTGATGTTATGCTTGAAGCAATTCCCCTTCTTCTTTCTTTAGGCTGCTAGGTTACGATCCGGAGTAAGAGGATCACAACCCTTAAGGTATTCCTATTAGTCTGCTGTGGGGCTTGCCTGTTGCTCCCTTCAAGATGTTTTGTTGGAACTCCTGGTCTGGGTTCTCCAACTTTAGATAGGAGCCTTCCATACGTTTAGCTAAAAATTGGTCGCTGTTCTTCATCGTAAGACTTTTAAAAGATCTATATATCAGACTTACGACGACTTAATTGACGTTATGTCACGAAGTGGACCAATGAATTGGTTACAGAGATCGTCCTATTTGGCACCACTTGATTACTTCTTTTGTGAGGTTTTGTTAAGTCTGTATGCGGATACGATTAAACCACAAACTTTTAAGGCTTTGAATGGCAATATTCAGCTTGTTAAGGTGCGTCCAGACCAAGAAAAACATTTCTGAAACATTTAGTAAACATTTCATTCCGTCTGGACGCTTTGTGAAACATTTATTAAACAGAATTATTTTCCCATCTAAAATGGAAAACCTGAAACATTTTAAAAACATTCAATTAATGTTTCAAGAACCGTCCAGACCGAGCGAAACATTTTAGTTTATAAAATGTTTCACGAAACAGTGTTTCAGAAATGTTTCACTCGGTCTGGACGCACTTTTGTATATGAAAAGTTTGGCTCAAAATTGGACTGACAGAATGAACCTCGTCTAAACAACTGAGAACCATTCTCCATAATGAATAAAAATGTTTGTTTCAAACTCAATTCCTCTCTTAAGAAATACTTTTACATGGCATTCCTATAGAATAGGGTGTTAGAAAAATTTGGTCTGATCTTTCCAGTTTTTCTAAACTTCTCAATTTCGAGATTTATAATAAATTCCTTGCTAATCTTTCAAAGATGAATAATTACTAATTCTGTACTAAAACCTTTTTTAAATTTATGAATGACTTACATTATAGATTTAAAAATATATATTTTAAACTATTGTATCAATCACCTCTTGTTAGGTATGCTCTTGTAAACCCTCTTATGAACTTAAACAAAATGGTTAATGGTTATTAAACAAATTTAATTAAAATAAAACTAAATATTTTGTTTTGCTAAACCTATATCTTTACAATTTATAGATATTTAAAAAAAAAAATAATAAAAATAAAAACGGAATTGAAATAAAATCAAAATTGAGTACAATACTTTGTTAAATTTATTTATTCTTTCTTATTCTTTGAGTTTGTGTTTTTGGAGAGGGGATACAAGTGCAATTTAGTTATAAAAAAAAATACATTTTCTTTTTTGTTTAAATTTTTATTTTCTTACTTAAAATAGAAAATTTAACTTATTGAAAAGTTAATTTGCTTTTTACTCACGTATCCCCTCTTCAAAATTTATTTTCAGACTTGATTTTGAGTTTCAATTCCGCCAAAAAAAATAATTTCGTAATCAATAAAAATCAAAACATGTCCGAATAATTGAAAAATAAACTTCAAACCAAAGAATCAATGAATGCAAAGCAAAAACGATAAAAATCTCTTAAAAATAAAAACAAATAAAACATGGGAGCAAATGTCTCACAATTGGAGCGGGAAATCGGAAGCGAACTATTCCCTCCGAATGAGCACTATTTTGGTCTCGTGAACTTTGGCAACACTTGCTACAGTAACTCTGTACTGCAGGCGCTATACTTTTGCAAGCCATTCCGAGAAAAGGTCCTCGAATACAAAGCCAAGAACAAGCGATCCAAAGAAACTCTCCTCTCGTGCTTGGCTGATTTATTTTATAACATTGCCACACAAAAGAAGAAAGTTGGCTCAATCGCGCCGAAAAAGTTTATAGCTCGCCTGCGAAAGGAGAAAGAAGAGTTTGACAATTATATGCAACAGGATGCGCATGAGTTTTTGAATTTTCTCATCAATCACATCAATGAGATCATTTTGGCCGAGCGGAATTCAAATAAGGCAAAGAATGGCAACGGCAATGGTAATGGGACAAATGAAGGTCCCGCCGAACCCACATGGGTGCATGAGATTTTCCAAGGCATCCTGACCAGTGAAACGCGCTGTTTGAATTGTGAGACTGTCAGCAGCAAGGATGAGAACTTCTTCGATCTGCAGGTGGACGTTGATCAGAATACGAGTATAACTCATTGTTTGCGTTGCTTTAGCAATACCGAGACATTGTGTAGTGACAACAAATTTAAATGTGACAATTGTTGCAGCTATCAGGAGGCTCAAAAGCGAATGCGTGTCAAGAAACTGCCGATGATCTTAGCCTTGCATCTGAAACGTTTCAAGTATATGGAACAATTTAACCGACACATAAAGGTGTCCCATCGTGTGGTCTTTCCCCTCGAATTGCGCCTCTTCAATACCTCGGATGATGCTGTAAACCCTGACCGACTGTACAATCTAATGGCTGTGGTTATCCACTGTGGATCGGGACCGAATCGAGGACACTACATTAGTATTGTGAAAAGCCACGGTCTATGGCTGTTGTTCGACGATGACATGGTTGACAAAATCGAAGCATCAACAATTGAAGATTTCTACGGCCTGACGTCGGATATACAAAAATCCTCCGAAACCGGTTACATTCTGTTCTATCAGTCAAGAGATTGCGCTTCATAGGACCGGACGGTTTGAATGCTATTATTTCTTTTTTCTGTTTCATGTTTCTTATTTTTTTTTTTTTAAGTTAATTTCTTATATCTATCGAATAAAACAAAATATTTAGTCATAAATCAGTTAAATAAAAAAATATATAAATAGTACAAAAAAGTCATACTATTAAATTTAGTAAAACTAATTAGTAAAAAAGAAAAAAATTACAACTGTCTCATCTGTTTTCGTTTTAAGAAGAATCTGTTGTATGATAGTTATTGTTACTCACGAACATACTATTGTTAGTTGTTCACTCATTGGAATAAAATTAAAATTATTATTGTGTCTCATTTAAAATAAAATTTAAAATATTATTATTGTATTACGTGTGTGAGAATAAAAAGCGGAGGAATACTAAATCAAATTTGGATTTTGGCTTCTTATTCATTATATAGTTTTATAGTTTAAAACTCAGAGTAACTCGAGAAATATTACCTAAGGGACGATTGAGTACAATATCTACAACAATAAATTAGAAAATATATGCATAGAAGGCGAACTAAACTAGACAGTCGTCATTGGGTAGATTGATCGATTCGCTCCAAAAAGCTGAAAACTTCTGATTTTCATAATTGTATTCTGACGTTCCAACAATATCAAATGGGAGCTTACACACACAAGTTTTAGATTTGGCAGCACTGCGTGCGGCCATTTTGTAGATGATTACAATTTAGTGTTGTTAACGGAAAAACAGTGTTTTCCTAAATGAAGTACTGCCTGCATTGTGAAACCAAAAATTACGACAGAACGCATTACGTTCCAAAATGCAGTTGTCACAGATTATATTGCGCAAACAAAAGCAAACAGCGCACCGTGAACTAGCACAATGCTAATGACATTTTGTTTTACATATCACTTTTTTGTTGAAAGTGAAACTTAATTCAAATTATTGAAAAGCCTAAATTCTGTTTTAATTTCAACGACATTGCAGTGTCAATAGGAGTTCAGCTCGCAGACAAAAAAGAAGGTCTATTTGGAGCCGGGTTCATGCCGAAATTTTGTTGGTTGATCCAGTTTTCAAATATTCCCTTAACAACTTACAATTTAGAAAATGTTCAAATGTATGGTTACGTAAAAAAAAAAATGCTTCGAGTAACATTCCAAAATGTCATGATTCAAAACGCAATCGTATGCGCAGTGTATTCGGAATGGATCGTGCATTTGGATGAATGGATTGCATTTGCCGATGCGTGGTGCAGTCACAATGAGCATTTTGTTGGAATTTAGGAATGCACCCACAATATGCAGAAAAATTTCTTTTAAAAGAAAAGAAAGAGTTATCAGTTATTAAGTTTTTAGGCACGTAAGAGTCTATACAAATTTTCGATAATAATCCTTGAATTTGGAGGTTAATGACATAGATTTCACAAATCGCCAAAGAACACACCCAGAAACTCCCCCCCGTGCTGTCACACAAGTATATTCTTTCCAATAGAGTCCAGTCAATGGGCACGTTCCGCATTCTAGGCACTAGGTAGTCAAACGTTTCTGATTGGTCGAGCCATTCAGTTTTGACTACAAAGTAAGGCATTTCTTTTTGAGGTAGTGGACTGGATTTGAAGGTAAGAAAATTCTCTCTACCTTTTAAGTTTGCACAACTGTGAAAAATTCGTTTGCCGTTCCATATGCTAGACATTACCTCAAAAGGTAGGCCTAGAGTTAGGAACGTGCCCAATTTTATTTATTTAAAAATTATGTTCCGCCCAAAATTTGCACAAACAAATGTCTGCATGAGGTTGTCACAAATTTCTTGTAATAAATTTTTCACTGTGAATATGCGTTGTGACGCGATCGTAAAGCCCTCTATTATTAAGATTCCAAGCTTGACTGCTGTCATTATTAGTTTGACATACGATTGAGAGCTTAGAAATGGCTCCGAAATGCATTTTTTAGGAAACAACCACTCAACCCACACTCAAAGGGGAGTGTAGTCAAAGCAACTAGGTTTGGACCAAGCCGCGTTTATACGAATTTTTATCTGAATCTGATTGTGAGTGGGAGACATGAAGTTATTATACCCAAGCGTTTAGGCAAAATTATCAAAAACCATTGTTAAACTATATTATTTTGATTTATTGTGTAATTTTTTCTTCAATATTTTCAATGTGGAGGTAAAATATACATAAATGCTTAGTTAACAAATAAATAATTGTTTCAGCCTCGCTTATGACTTAAATTTTAATTATAAAAAGAAAAAAAAGAACTTCATCAGAAACTATTTAATGTGAGCATGAGTAATATGTATAACAATTGTGTATGCATCAGTTTCTTTTTTTACACCATGTTATCTCTATCAATTGCTCATCGCCACCCTGTGTTTAAATGTGTTTCGTTCAAATTCGAAAAAAAGTAGACAAACAGAAAAAATAGTTGACATCATTTGAACTCACAACAACAATGTTTGACAGCAGTTTAATGTGATACCCTTTTTGACATACAAGTTGTATACACCATGCTTTAGATTACCGTTAATATAGGGCTGACATTCTTACCCTTCCTGTGTATTACATTCTATACAATTCGTCTTTGTCTGTTCTTAATATTTTTATGTTTTTTTTTTTGTCGGAAGACGTACATATATTAGAAAGTCGTCTTACGGTTCTAATCGCGAGTGCAAATATTAGTTTTGTGTGTTACCGAGTCAAACTGGTAGTTAAAACCGTTTATTTAGTTCGTTGGCTTTTTTTTTTGTTTACCAAGTCGGAATAGAATAAAACACCGGCGCTTGCTTGCCAAAAATAAAACGAGGAAAACAAATCTACATATTCGAAAAGTTAATGTGCACTAGTACTATCGCTAAGCTGTCATCTGATATATTTTGTTACATTGCAACGCTATTGATGCGAAGCGTTGGTGCATGATGGCAGAGCTCACTGCTCCGTTACCTGTTGGCACGTGGAGCCAACAAAATAAGACTGATGTGTGCTTTTATTTTTTTTTTTGTTTAACAATGTGTGTCATTGTACGGATTTTCTGTCACCTGAGCAATTGCAGTGTGTGTGTTCGGTTGTTTTTGCCTCTGCCAATCTTATTATTCGCATTCGTGGTCGCTGTGGTAATCAATTGATCGAGTGTGGTTAGGAGTGGGCATTAATTTGGATGTTAATCACTGTAATTAAGTCGAGAGAGATATTTGATACTAATCACTGTTGGTAGCAACTCACTCGTGTGTGTCTCTGTCTGTATGGGTAGGTTCAGATGACAGATGTGTTTTATGTGACATTTATAGGTATTTCAAATATGACAGGAGGAAAGAAGGGGAGTAACATAACCTCTGTGACATTTGATGGGAACTAAATAATAACACATTCTCTCCCATAAAATCTATATTGAGTTCTAGTTCTATAGTTTTTCCTCCATTGCTCCCTATTTAATTACTCGGCGACTTCTTTGTTCTCGCCTGTCATTCATACTTAGCGCCAAGGGTTAATTCAAATGCACTTAAACGATGCTATACAACCCTTATGGCACGTCTTGGATTAGGGTTACCGCATACAACACTACACGGATCGTGGGAGGTAAACATTTACCACACCGAGACATAGAATGGTATACTCCATCGTAAATCCATTGTTTGGAGTGATGAAGCAATAAACATTTCTAGAAATTTCAATTAATGAAATTTTTATTGAGGTCCTTAAAAACATAAAGATCTGCTGCTACTTTCTGGCTGGATGCAGGCAACAAAACAGATGTGTTCCTCAAGGAATGTTTACTATTCTTCTCAAGGAATGTTATATTATTATGAGATGGCGTTGAAAAAACAAAGTGTGCTTCCTTCTGTTTCATTGTTAAGGTCGTTGCAGCAAAGAAGACGTAACGAGGAGACAGCAAATTGCATTATTCAATGAATTTTTTATTATTCTCATTTCCTCTTTCTTTC
The DNA here is from genome assembly GCA_949716465.1 of Chalcosyrphus nemorum. Taxonomy (NCBI): domain Eukaryota; kingdom Metazoa; phylum Arthropoda; class Insecta; order Diptera; family Syrphidae; genus Chalcosyrphus; species Chalcosyrphus nemorum. Next base: position 13,368,010 of record OX454333.1, on the reverse strand, counting down.
CGATTTCATTGATGCTTGAAGTTTTTATTGTATTTTTTTTTTTTTTAAAAGACATACACACAAATTAGATAATATTCAATTAAGATACGGACCAATGACAAGCACAATCACTGATGCATTTAGCATGCAATTCAATTGCGGATCATGTAAGCTCATTTCAAGGGCAAAACACACAGTCGCTTGATAAGATCGTAAGTGAAGTGCAACGATTTTGGGGGCTTTACCAAGTTGGAAAATTTTATTTTGTAAGTTTTTGCATTTATTTTTGAAATAGGTATCTTTTTATTGTTGTTGTTGAATAGAAATAGCAAGATAGTGTTATCAGTAAGTACTTAATGACATGATAAGAATAGCTATCGTAGCGCCTTAGAAACTAAACCATCAGAGATAAAAGTGAAGAATGACAAGAATGTGAAAGTGTGTGCTAGTGATAATTGCACTTGAAAATGTACAGGGATGTTAAAGAATTCAAAGTCTTTAAATTCATTGAAAAATTCATCTTTTAAGAAGTGACTTGGTTATAGCTATCATTGAAAATTTTGATTTCCAATTTTAAGACGATAAAGCAGACAATATTTGCTTTAAATTGTATTAAAATGAAGCTTTTTTACAAACAAAAATATCTAATTCTGATTAAAACTTTTCCTTAAATCGAATTTTATTATTTCACTGATTAAAATCGATTTCAATGAACAGCTGATCCTCGTTTCTATAATTTGGAACACAATCGTTTCACTGATGTGTTCTATTCTCTTTTTGTTCTCATCTGTCATTTTCGCTTTTTATGATCAACTCCAACCTTAAAACCTATACTATCCTATCCATTGATAGACATTTTTCAGTGCTATAACTGACTTGTCAAAAAAATTAAATCACTGTTCCACTGATGTGTTCCAATGATACATTTCAGTGATAGCTATAACTGGCCCCTTACATGTTCTGTTCAACACTCAACAACGAGGAGTAACAAAAAAGCTCCTAGTTCTCATCTATTTTTGTTAATTTTTGTTTTATTATAATCAGCACAAGCCAAAGGAGATCTAAATACCCTTTTACTGAACGAACAGGGCATGGACATTGGTCTAGAGAGAAGAGGGGATAAGAAAGAGTTGTTGATTGTCCATGGGTCCAAATCGACTTGGCAGAGTAGTATGCGAATTTTGCTTCACCGTATTTCTTGCGCATACCGAGTTGTCCATAACAATTTGGTGATTTTTGCCATAGCTCATTCTTTATAGCGACAAGAAACAAAGACGAAAAGTGTGTTTCTAGATGGAGTGCTTCTAGTACCGAAAAAAAAACTCTTGCTAAAACTGAGGCTAAATATTGAAGATGAGGACGAAATCGTTCTAAATTTTTACCTGTCTAGCCTCTGTTCTGTTTCCTGACCTTACTTACTTACTTAAAGGGCTTAAAGGACCCTTGTAGAGTACCTGCCTGAGAAATCGTTGCCTTCCATGCTCTTCGGCATGGAGGAGGCTCGGTGTTCTTCTCTGTGTCGAACCTGGGGGCTGGGATTAGAAGATCCTCTTGGTTGGAGCATTATCATCCATTCACTCGATGTAGCCGAGCCAATGTAGTCTGCGTATCTTGGCTTTTTGGACAACGTCCACATCCTGGTACAGCTCATAGAGTTTGCGGTTGTGTCTTCTCCTCCATTCGCCATCCTCGCATAAGGGACCTAATATCCGGCGGAGTATTTTTCTCTCGAAGGTGCCCAATATTTGCTCAGACTATCATTGAAGTCAAGCGCACTCTTTCTGCTTTTTTTGAAGCTTTAGAGTTCCGCAGTACTTCGATAGGTAAAGATGGGAATCACAGTGGGACTCCTTTGGTCTATGTCTATCCGATGTATTGTAAAATAGACATCCAGTTGGACCGAACCATAGGAAGTATTTGTTGCGTGTAAGTGCTTTTCGTTAATACGTATTGACGTCTGCTAGGATCTTAGGAATAGAAGAATAAGTCTTTTATAGGAGATATCACTTTCATTGCTTTCAGAGGACAATCGCCGACTTGTACGGAGAGAAATGAAGGTCTTAGTGAAGAATTCGCCCTAGTGAACGATCGGAAATCCCAAGGGCTCATGCATATATGCGCGTTGTTTGCAACCCAAGATTGAAGCTTTTACGGCCTCAAGGTTCTAAGGGCATCTGAATTGTCGAGGGACTCCAGTTCTTTGTCTTTTTCGTTTGTCTTAACGTAGAAACACTTGTAAAAATTGATTTCCGATATGGGACAGGACCCAACCAGGGCTACATTGAAGTCATTTCAGAATGCGTTCTGGGTTGCTATCACAGAACTTGTCTTGAAGACAAACGTACATACACTTCACACGATTCCAACGCATGTTGGCGACAGACTGGGTGTAGTATTGGTATTAGAAAACGAGGATAACCATTGGGACCATCTTGGTGTGGTTCTTCCAAATCACGAATACATGATTTCGTACTTAGCAAATGGACACTATGTCCTTCATCTTATGCCCAACTTTATGCTCGTAGGAGCAGGTCTTCTTCGGCTCTAAGGGTTTAGTTTTCCCGCCGAGCTCTCTCACAATGCTTGCAATGATCTTGTCAGCGATTTCCCATGCTTCCTTTGGTAATAACATGTCAGTCTTCTTAGGGTTACTGCATTTCCAATCTCTCTCTGTTTTGCCTTTTACAAGCACATGTTTGCTATTCTAGACTTCCTCTTCGCAGTTTCAACAGAAGGATCTTCTGGAATATTGTATGGAAGTAAACCCCGAGGCTTTCACATCCTGTAAAGATGAGACAGAAGTGTTTGCTTGTGGTCCACTCTTCGATGTTTGGCAGCAGCTTGTAGGTGCGATTCTGAGATGCTCCATCGTCGATGTCATTCTACTTTGACAGCCCCTCTGATGGTGCTTCATTTCACATTGTGTATGCATGCTTCTACTCAGAGCAGATAAAATACTGAAAAAAAGTATGCTTTGCTCTCAGCTTAGTCTCATGCAACAGTTAACTCATGAGTAAAACTTTGGGAATCTTCTGCGTCCTACATATTTTTAAAGGGTGCGTCCAGTCACAGAGAGCTGTGAAGGATGTGAAACCCTTAAATTTAATTTTTTTCAAGTAAGTCTCGAGAAAAGCCCATTTCTTTAAAAAAAAACTAGTTGATCAAACTAACCTTATCAGATGTAACTAGAATGCTTTGCAATCTGAATGGTCCAATGTAAAGGGCTACCCATTGAATACGGATTGCCTAATCCCTTACAAAATTGATTTAATTTGAAATAACCCCTAAGGATTATTAATTTATGCATGTACGAGTATTTCTTACCTCTTGAAAGACATAAAATCACCCCTTTCCCCCTAAAGAATTACCTTAAAATGAAAGATATTAAAATTCTTCTTCAGTACTCTTAACTTTCAAATTAATCCTAACGTTCAATCTAAATGGGGATTCTCTTATGAAATTCTGAATCGTTAACGCGCTTTCTCCATTACATTTTATTTTAATGAATTTAATCAACAAATTCCAAATATTATAAGCGCCTCCAGTTTATAACCATAATCAAGTCAATATAAACTCGTAATTTCTCTCGCTCTTGCTAATCGAAAACTAATATTTATCCAATCACCACAATACCTATATAATGCTTTTTTAATGATCGCGGGAAAAATGAAAAAAAAAATGCCTGCGCCTCTGTTGGAATTTATGAGAAACTACCCACTAAAAGACACAACATTGGCAGCAAATTTCAAAATCCGTCAACAAGTTTTGCGGTTTTGGTCACATATTGGTGGCAGGCACTTTGTGCACCAGACGGAGACCATTAGACAATTTATTGCTGCAGAACCAGAACCAGTTTGTTGGGAGGCAATCATTTATTGAAGGTAATAACAATTTGCAACTTTGGGAGTAGGTACAGTGATCAGGGGGCGAGTCAGACATGGGTACAGGTACCACACAGTGAAAGTTGATATTAGGAAGAATTTTTAATAGCTTTGTGCTGCCTCAGTGGAACTGCAATTCAATACGCACTTTGGTAGAGAGATGTTGCCGCTGTTCGAATGACCGACGGGTGTACTTGAGATAGATATTCATCGTCGTAACCGATGCAGTGATGAGTGATATCTGGCCGATGATGGATATCATTTGAAATATGAACACAAATAGAAAGTAGTCCATTATGTAATTTGTTTGTGGTGTCTTCCTGAAATGGAAATATGTTTTGTTTGGTCACATACACATTAATTAGGAGGTACGCACGCGTTGTTTGTGTGTACATTGACACATCTTGACAGGCAGACGATGAGTTATGGTTACGTGCGACTTGAAAAACATCATGAAGTGTCATTCACTTGAAGTTGAATTACTTGAGAATCTGAGCTACATAACCTCAAAAAAAAAAAACTCTTAAGAATTTTCAAATCCTCTGTTTGTGAGTGGAAAACCCACTTCATGATTTAACTATGAGTATATTTCGTTAAACGTGTTATGTCACGCATTATGAGATAAAAAGATTTTCAAAATAACCCTGTTGACATTGTCAAATCATTTCCTCAACCTGAATCTGGTTGTAACATCGACACCTACCTGAATTTATGAGACGGTATTCATCCTCGTTTATGACCACTTAATAATTAGAAAGTGATTGGCAAACAAAATATTATGAGTCATTATTCATTTAAGGGTTTCCTTCTTCACCCAGGTATAAATGTCATGCTGTTACGCGTGCTGTTGTTAAGTACAGCCAGTGACGTGTATAATCCTTTGACATTTTGAAATTCCTAGATTACTTTATATATTCGGGGATTTTTAGATCCCTCAGATGGAATTTTTCGTTAATTTAAATCACCAGTTGTGTGTTATTGAAAATTAGTAATGAGATAATGTTAGAGGAAGACTTCTGAGATATGTAAAATATAACACTAAATGACTGATCTCTTTCAAATTGTTACACGCTGAAACCCCAGATAGAGATTCCTTATGTTGCGTTACGTTGTTCTTTCCTAATGTCAAACGTAAGGTCGAAGCGTAATAAAAAGCTCTAAATTCGTATAGTGCCAATGGAAACGTCATTCAAAGGCCAACTCAAAGCCTTGTGAGTGAGCTTAGAGCTTTTCGTGACAACATCTTACTATTACTACATTTATGACTGGATTTGGAGATCGGATTGAAATTGAATTCAGTTTCAATTCATGTTTTCGCTCTAACCGGATTGAGTATTGAGTTGAAATTGAAAGATTGAGCTTGACACTGCTTCTCAATTTTATTTGCATATGTCAAAATATTTCTATCCCTCATTTTGGACTTTTTACTCCTCTTCGTACAAGAGCTGTAAAAGAATGCAATCATTTTTGAATATAATTCCTTGGAATGGTCCGAAAAATGATTTAATTCATTGACTTCAATAAAGACTTTAGATTGGAAAAAAATAAATCACCATTCGTTTTGAAGTCATGACTGTAGCCATCAATTTTGGCATTCAGAATGGTGAAGTCAGAAGGAATGCAATCTTTTTGAATGCTCTGCATTCTTTGAAGTCACTATCATTCACTGATTGCCTTCAGTTTCTTGAAGTCAGTTGAAGTCAGTGACTGCATTCACTTAGTTGAAGTCACTTGAAGTCTTTGAAGGCAGGGTAGACAATGCAATCACTGACTTAAAAGACTTCAAAAGACTTCAACTACGTGAATGCAGTCACTGACTAAAATTGATTGCTGCAGTCATGACTTCAAAATGAATGGTGATTTATTTTTTTTTAATCTGAAGTCTTTATTGAAGTCAGTGGAATTGAAACAAATCTACATTAATTCTTAGCATGACTTCATGTGAATGCGTTCCGCAATCAGGACGCAACAAACAAGAAACAGGAAAGGACAAGAAATTTCTTTACCTTCTTTATCTCTTTTTCTCTATCTTTCGAACCTAATCTTTTGATCCGCGTTTATACGGAAAAACTGAACTCGATCGCAAAAAGGTTTGTGATCGGATCCAGTCAATCGTCTTTCAATCCAATCTGCTTTTATATGGCACTCAACCCGAATTCAATCCGCCATATAAACGTGGTACAGTTTTGATTTTAATGACTGGTTCTTGTCATTTATACTATGGTTGATCTTCCGTTTCTAATGAGTGCGTATTATGGATTTGTCCGTGAGAACGAAGATGGCCCCATGATGATGAGATGACTGTTCTCAGGTTTAGGCTAAAGACGAGTGATGTGTCTAGGCGTCTAGGTTGGCGGCAGCATAGCTATGCCTGAGTTAGATTGATGAGTTGCTTAGATGCTGGCTATCAGACTATACATCCATATGTTGGTTTAGGTTCGAGTGTAGCTGTGTACAGTCGATGATGCCAAGCTTGGGTTGCCTTTTTCCCTAATGATTTTGTTTGGAATGCCATAAGCTACCTAGAGGGGGACAAGGCGTAGCTTCTCACAGCTGTAGATGTATATATTTGTGCACGTGTAAAAGGCCCTACAGTTTTATGCAGTATCTGAATTGGATGTTTATCAGATGTTCGCATGTGATGGAACCGCGATAAAACTTTCCCTTTCCCGCGAACTTGGAATCGCCCTGCATAGTTGTCCACTGCACTTACCACTGAGGCACATAACCAACTTAGAAGAATGTTCAAATTGACTACTGTGACCATGATACTAAAGTTTGATCTTTATATAGTACGCAGGTTGAATAGATAGTACACCTAAGTACTACATGACAACAAATCAAATGGATTCCACAAAATACTAAAAGAATCATTTCAATTAATCAATCAAAATTACACAAGACTCTTATGACACCTTCACGGCTATAAATTAATTTCTGCGTAACCTATGCCGAGCCATAATCATGCACATGTCATGTGCCTGTCACTCGGTAGCACAACAAATGGAATTTCCACTTCAAGTTCCAACAGCAAGTGCCGCATATTGAATGTCAATCAATAAATTGATTAATTAACAATTTCTCACTTTTCGTAATTCGAGATCTACTTCTAATAGGATTCTATCTGGTGTTGGATAAAAAATAAAACTCAATAAAGCAGAACAAACCCGTTGCGCTGCTTTGGTCTGATTCTTGATTCTTTTTGAAGAAGCAAATCCATCGGCTAATCACTCAACTTGATTATATAATTCTTTTGAACCATAATCAACCCCTTCATGGATTTTGCAGAATTTCTATTTCTGTCTGACGTTTGCCATAAGTGGGGCTATAACGAGCCTGGAGTCCCACACGGCGTGCACTCTAGTGGCGAATTTTTTTTTTTTTAGTTTTAGTATACAATCCGACTTTGGTCACGTAAGACAGACACCCACCACCCGGTATCCTTTGGGATATCTGTGCTCTGTCTTGAGAGCTAAAAAAAACAAATTGTCTTGTGTCTTCTCTCATCTGGGTATCGTCGTGCCGTTTAGCAGTCGTCGTGTGTGCCTCAACTGTCACTTGGTTCAGATCGAATGATGGGTCGTCTCTTTTTTGTTCTATTTGCACGGAGGGGGTGCAAACGCAGATGCTGCTGACATGACAGCACCCGCTTTTTGATGCCCCGTCTGTAGTTTGTGGGGGGCTACTTTTGTTTCGCTGTTTGATTCTCTCTTTTTCGGTAGCTGAGAGGCCACATAATAATTGGCAATAATTCAAATTTGTATCGTACGCATTCCACAGTGGGGTGAGTGTTTTTGGGTGTGTTTGTGGTTCGTGGTGGGTTCGGTTGATCTGTTTGATTCATTTGGGGGTTTTCTATAAATTACCCCAGTAGGGGATGCTTTCTAAAGTCATTTGCAACAATTTTTCTTTTGGTTTGATGGACTCAGACATGAAACACTCAAAGAGATTAAATTTTTCAATTATTTAACAGGAAAACGGGAGAAAAAAAGAGATTGCAAGAGAACGTGTTCAGGGGTTTCAATGCAGTAGCTTTGAGAATAGTATTGGTTGGGGTACAGGGTGGGTCGGCTTTGCGGAAGATGATATGATTAATTGCATAAAAATATATCAGATGTGAGGGAGATCTCATAAAGTGAAAACATTTGTAGAGTAAATCTAAAGTATTTAATGAATCTGGCTGTAATTTTGCCTTTAAGGTGCAAAAAAACCTCACCCTATGCCACTTTTTTCGTTCCTATTTTGGGTGGCTTTTGACCAGTTTTAGTTTCTGTGTAATATCTAGGACTCGCTGTGCACTGTGCATTAATTTTCGTAGCTTAATACAGGGTGTGAGCCTCTTTGTCAAGGCTTTCGTACTGAGACAATGAATTTCTGAAACAAATTTGGTTGGACTATTGATTTGGCGGTCGATTCGTTGGACCCAATTTTCAACCCATTTCGGCCGAAACGGCCCATTTCTTGAGCTAACACTCTCACCATACTTACTCTTCAATAAATCGATTGTAACGTGTGCTGTGTGGCTTGTGGCACCATCCTGTGGAAACCACATGTCGTCAAAGTCCATACTTTCCGATTCGGGCCAAAAGTAATCGGTAATCATGGCGCGATAACGCTGACCATTCACAGTAACGTGACGATCGCTATCGTCGACCAAAATGCATGCATTTTATGCGGACGCCTGAACGCCAGCGATAATTTCGACACATCGACCAACCTGTTGTCTCACTGACACGGCAACATCACACAACGAATAGGAAGACTCAAATTTTTGCACTAAACTTGTTATGGCCTGTCTACTAGGGCGAGAATTATGACCGAAAATTGGAGTTAACGCTCTAAAAGTAGCGATCATTGACTCCGAATTTCGGTAGACGTTGCTCGTTCGTGTACTTTATCATGATGAAAATGTTGAGTTCACTGAATAAATTGACAGTGACAGTTTGATGATTAGTGAAAGAGTGCGTTCACAAATTAAATTCAAAGTTGTCAAGTTCCTATTGAAAAACCCTTTATTAACTGGCTACTGCATTGTCGGTAGACATGCTGTTAGGCTCAAAATTATAGTCAATAATTTTGGCCATAGCGGTATAAATGAGGAGGAGAACTAGGATGATCAGTTTCCCTACGAGGACCTTACTTGGTCTAAATTCTCATATAATATTGGTGCTCGTTGATCTGCAACTTAAAGCCCTTCTATATGACTATGTCCGAGCACTTAACAGAGAGTGACTTCGTTGCATTATGTGTCTATAGTTTGACAGCATATTAGTTTTCGATCCTCGTCTAGATGGATGTAGTGCCAGTTCCGTTCAGTGATGCTTCATTTCCGGCCTTTAAAATCAATCTTGTTCTTCTTCGAGCCTCCGTCCAACCATATGATGCATTAAATACACCCCACTGACTAGAGAGTAATGCGAGTCCATTCCTCAATAAATCCTTTGTCTATGCATTTTCATAAATACCATCGCACATAACTCGATTGACTGTAAAAACCCATAATCCACTTCAATAAATTACCCATCACCCTTTTTTCTACAACTTGCGTAAGTGCAATGCAAACCTAATGTACCTCGAAGTGGTTCAATTCAATTTTCAGTTAATCCTAGGTTTTTCCCCATACAAATGGAATTTCTAAATCCTTACTTAAGGAACTGCACTGGGAAAAATCCCAATTTAAATACATTTGAAATGATAGATATTTCGAAAAGAGATATATTGCTCATGCGCAGCCGCCACCCTCTTCGACAAATACTAAAACAAATATCTCTTATGGTCTATTATGTAATTTAATATCCAAATTGTATGTTTCAAGTGTTTTTTTTTTCGAACTCAAGTGCATAGGGAAGGAAGTATGGCAAGTCCTTCCGCCCTTATAGGGGAACATCTGGTTTTGAGAAGACCTCCACAAGCCATCAATCAATTTCGAGGACCTTATCTAACAGACATCCAATCCCTATCGAATTCCATAGACACAGAATGATTTCGATTTTTTTTTATTAGTCTGTGCTATAAGTGAATCACCCTATAACATTGAGGATTATATCAAAAGTACTTAGTATGTCGGCTATGCCGATGCCGAACGACCCTCAATTCAGTGTACTTTTGTCGCGGGTAGTAGCCGAACGCACTCGTGAATTCTCCCTCCAAGCACAGTCACGCTGACACACACACACACACGTGCATCTAACTACATTTTTGAGAACTTGTCAGATAATTTGCTTCACTGTGTGCATTGTATCTTTGAGGAAAACCAAAACACCCGCGCCGTTTTATTAAATCTACACACATACTCGTGCATAGAGTATCTGTGCGCGCGCGGTATTACATATTTGTCGATTCGAGAAAGAGAACAGCAGCAGCAGCAGCAGCATCCCGCGGCGTGTATGAGTAGAAGATACAAAAAAAATCCAGAGCAGATACAAACAGAGAGTGTTTCATAGAACACACAGTCTCCTTGATCGCTTCGACGAGAGTAATCGAGTGCGTCTAAGATGTAGTATATCGCGGTACGCGAATTTATTTCTATTTTTATAATAAAATATACTTTTTAATATTTAAAAAAAAAATAAAAAAATACATATACATTTTGTGAAACAATCAAGTGACAGTGAAGTATAGTGAAAGATTAAGTATCTAACCTACAATCTGTGCGGTAGAAGCGAACGAAGATTATTTTGTTATCTATCGTTGTTTTGAAAGTGCCTTAGTTCTTATCTTGGTTTTTGTAACCGTTATTATTAGTATTGTCGCGAAATTTTTGTTTTCAATTACTCAGCGCGATTGTGTTTAAATAAACTTACTCAAGTGAAAAAATCAACACAAAGAAGATACTTTTTTTTTGTGCAAAAAACAAGGATAAACAATTATTCAAAAAAATTGGTAAAGCATTCTAAAATTCCCCACCTATCAAGCGAGAGTTTATGAGTTTTTGAAAATGCATCTGGCGTCTGTTTAAATTCATTCGAATATCTTTAACTAAACAGACATCCAAATGCAATTTGGTTATAGATTTCACTGGTTCAATGTACCAGATGCCCTACATTACGACTGGCTACAGTGCGTTTTTGCAGTTTTTATCCAGTAATTGGCAGCAAGAATATAGAACAGAATAAATATTTATTTTAACGAGTAAAAATACAAAAAATACATGAAGAGTGGGCGCAGTTGTGAATGGATTTCAGGTTTCGTAGAACATCAGAAGGAAGTTCGCCATAAACTAGTTTAATTGAAATAGAAATAGAAAAGTAAAAAAAAACATGTTTATGAAGTATTTCTCTCTACTTTGAGTTAATTGTTTAAAAAAGAAAAAGAGTGGACAACGAGTTTGCTCTTGTTGCAGGTTATTTAGAAGCAATTAGCACCTAAAGATAGGGGCTTGTCATGTCCACCGATAGCTTCTAGGATATTCTTTCTTTAACTTATGAAGTTGTATGGTTGCTACTAATTGATGGTATAGAGGTCGGTCATTAGGGATCACTTTAGAGTAGAAAACGTAAAGAATTTTCAAGTGACTAATCGAGTACTGAGGAAATGCTTTCCATAGAATTAGGTGTCAACTAGTTTTTTCAAAGATTCAAGGTTCTTTTACTGAGAAAAGGTCGTCTATATGCATACAGGGAGTAATGCTGGTCATGTTATTGCTTTCAACTTAAGCCTGGATTGATTTCTAGTCTATTGATCTGTGATGCCTAATTTAAACATCCACACCCGATCATCAAAAAATATCTGTGAATTACAAGTAAACGAAAAAATTATATATAATCCTCCCTAGACAACAACCCACGGGGAGTAAATATTGAAACCAACTCTGTCCTATCACTTGTTCTTTCTTCTGCTTTAACAAATACTCATTTTTCTTCCAAAAATCTTTAAATTTAATCGAGTAAATACCATTGAACTCTTTCCACCAAATTTGAATACCCTTGCTGCGTATGTTCACTATCACTCGTCCTGTGTAGCAGCTTCCCCATCCTGCTTGAACCATGTACTTTGTCATTCAAAAGTCGTTGGTTATGATTCTGTTAGGTGAGGTTAGGTTAGGTTATGTTTGCGGGTTGGTAAAAAAAAGAGACTTCCGCCGCACTCAAGTCAGAGCTGACCCATTGTGTGTGGAAGGTGGAAGGTATTCCCAAACCCTTGCAATGCCAAAAAACTACTTAGTGAGTTACTTACATATTTTCAGAGCACACAAACCACCCTGATGAACTGATTAAGGTCGGCATCTTGCCATTGTCTATGCCAGGGAGTTCTTCTCGATTGTGAAAGAAGTATTTACCGAGGAATTTGTTTCTGAAATACTGGAGTCCTCGGTGTCCTCTACATCTTCTTCATCACCACATCCTCTGAAGAGTTTTCACGGATATTGTTTTGCAAGTTTCCATGGAGTTCCACCTTAAGCTCGCCTCTCTTAATTTTGCTACTTCTACAATCACAATAGAAGTATTGTCGATGTTGTTTTTAAAAAAATGATGGATAAAGGTATACGCGTCTTAAACAGGGACTTTGAGAGGATGAATAGCTTCTTCTTGCATCACACACGGATGCTATTTAGTACCCCAAAAGCGATAATACGGCTTATTCACTTGTCCGCATAATTTGACATTTCCCTCGTTGATCATGATCGTCTTAAGGAACTTGGCACTTTGAGCGATGACACTTACTAAAACTCGCTGTAAAGACTATCTATTCCCAATTTCTTCTTCTGGCGTTTGGTAACTGTTTGGAGAGCACTGCTGGCACGTACTGTCTGAGTCAGCCTTCTCCAAACAGTTTTGCTCAGTGCAAAGGAACGACGCCATTAAGTCAAACCAACTGATCAATTATTTGTCAAAAACATTGTCACAATTGCTTTGCGTGTGTAATAATTCATAATCTGTTCTATTTATCTATCTCTTTCCACAGAATAACTATTCAAATCTCCTCAAGTTGGTGAATCCAGTTTTTCACCCACAACAGTTTCAAAACTCATTTCTCTGGTCTTTATCCATGACGCCGCCTATGAATGTCCATCTTCATTATCCAAATCCAAAATAAACTCCACATGTTGCCATAAACATAATCTTAGTATTTATCTGAACAATAGGCGTCAATTTTTCTCTTAAAGCGAACAAAACAAAACAAATCGATCTTAAGTTGTAGCGAATTTTTGTGAAGGCTATTGCGTTGGCCTTCTTCCGGTTAACCGCCAACACTCCTTAAGGAATTTGTAAACAAATACTGACGGAAGTGTGCTTTATAGATATATACTAAAGTTCATGTTAGCTTAGGTCATTAATTACCAAAGGTGTAAGCTGTTTCATTGCAGGTAAACTCCTGTCCTACAATCAGAAATACCTACTCAACGAACAGAGCCAAATGAAATGCCACATTTTGTTGGTGATTCAAAAATAAATTCTGATTTCATTTCGAATTTCGAAAATGGCAACCAACAAACAGAATAAAATAAAATTCGTAATTATTCATGGCGGTTTGTTTGAATATGTGACTGTGTGTGTGTGTTGCATTGATGTTGATTGTGGCGGAATGGCGGCTGCTGAAATCCCCTCACCACCACCGTCAGCTCACCGCCCAGCTTTGCTTTCTTTGTGTGTGATTTGTACTTGAAAGTATGCAGAGAGTACATATTTATTCAGCCCTCAACCCTCTAAGAGTTCTCCTCCAAAAGCACCACAGAGAGTGACGCAGAGTAAAAACGAATGAAAAAAATCCCCTTTTAGTCTGACATTTAATAAAAGGGCGCGAGAAACGTTTGCAAAATAAAAAAGCAGGAAAAAAGAACTAAACACCGGCGACAGGAACGCTATAACTAGGATGGTTGTGTTGTGAAAATGCAGCACATCCGTCGGGAGAGGAATTCCTTTTTGCAATTGTCTTCGAGAAGGACAATGAGTTCTGTCGGAATTTTTTTTTCACCTCAAGATAGCTGATTCATAAAACGTACTTTTGAACCCCTGACCGATTGCAATGAACATACTCGTATTTTGTAAACGATTACTCACCGACAATATTCTATTTTATTTGTTATCAAAATTTTACGGAAATGCAAATTGGGGGCAATAAATAGTAGTAAAGTGAACCTTCCTTATCTTTGTTCAAGTGTTTATCTACTTAAATGCTGAATGTCACCTTTGGCTGGAATTTAAATACATACATATGTACCTATGACTTTGCAACAAAAGGGAGCTTTCATGATGAAAAATACGTCAGAAATTATGTACAAATTGGTATTCATGGCTTCTTCCGGTGAAATGTTTCATAATCCACATTTTTGATTCATCTAATGCTTACGTAGGGCGGTGGTTCTACGTAACGATTGTGATTTTACTGTGCAGTGGGGTAGTCTGGGCTGACGTTTTCGATGGAATCCCGAGGGGAGCAACAAAAGTTTGATAAATTGGTTGAAAAAATGATATTTTATTCATAATTTCATAATTGCCCTTTTGAAGCTTCTCAATAGCGTCATTAACAGCACTGAAGCCCCAACTTTAGTTCCATCGACCTGCTATAGGAAGTGTCAAAAAAAATTCTATTCACGTGCTGTCAAATTCTGTGCGTGGTCATACCTTAATGCATTATAAGTCATATAACTTTTACCTGGCTCTCATAAGATGACCTGATCCTCGTCGTTCCGTATGGAATGCGCCCTCTCTCCTATGGAGACAAAAGTGAACTATATTAGGTATGTTCGCGTACTTTTTGCACTAAAATTCGTAGATTATCAGATTTCGAAGAGTGGGAGTAAAATTCTCTCAGAGAGAGCTAAAATTACGAAAAAGTAAACGAACGGGTTGAACAAGAAAAAGTTGAAAATACACTGGTTTGACAGCTTTGACAGTTTTCATAAACCAGCCCACAGAAATGGTTGAAACCACTTTTTGTATACATGTGCGTTATAGTGGACTTGTTACTCCCTTAGCGCTACCCATTTGCGTTGCCCAAGACTTTCTTGGAAAGAATAAAGTATGTATTCGTGATAACACCAAGCATTTGACTAGTATGACTTTTACGTTGCTGCTGAGTTGCCGTATTTAGGTTTGCTTAGTTCTAAGTCTGTTACATTACCCTCGGTTTATTATTTCGTTCCCTGACATCGCTGCTCCTTGGTCATAGAATAGGATCCGACCAATTCGAATAACAATTCCGAACGAAATGGAGCACCACGAATAGAGTTTTTTTATGGATACCCTTACGGGGAAAGGACGTTAACCAATTTGGGAGAGAGAAGAAGGAACAGGAGTTGGTGTAGTTGTATTTGAAACTCAGTCAATATGATCTATGGGTGGGTGGTATCCAATTTGACTGGTGAGTGGGTTGTATGTGATTTTTGCGTTTGTTCGTATAATTCACAGTTTCTTTCTGTTGAAATATTTAATTTAAGGCATCGGAAACATATTGCTTACTAACTTAAGCAAAACGAAGAGTTCCCCGACCATTAATCCTAAACTCTCTTCACTTAAACCAAAAACTGATCCAGTCTTCTGCAGTTGAAGCCAAATCTAATCAATTTTTAATAAATATTTGTGTGGCTTATAAAACATTTCATTAGAACCTCAAACATGTACCTGACATAATTGATCAGTGCATTGTTCTTCCATCCAAGACCCATTCTATTCAAATTACTTGTTTCATTGCGCAGTGCTTTCAAAAAAACTGTCCAATAAATCACCAAAACACTAGCTCAAATGGATTAAATCACTTGAGATTCAAGTTAAAAAACATAATCTTTCAACTATCAACATCAATTACTTGCTATATCTTCACGTCATTCATTCACTGTCAGTTCGGAAAAAAAAACTAAGTCGCCATCTAGTTTAATGAAACCAATTAAAACCAATTAGGCTGGCATGACTCTACGAAAGGATATCTGCAGAATAAAAACTGGCGCCTACTTGATGCATTTGGAGTATGATCTTAATGCCATTCGTATTTGAACTTACTCTTTTTAAAAAAAAATATAAAATAACCTTAAAATTTTGTTGGACTATGCTAAAATAAAATTTCTATTTGCATCTTGCAGCAGCTTAGTAATAAACTCACTATTACTCATATAGTTTTCCCTTGATATACATCGTTAATTATAATGAAAATTGAAAATGTTATTTTTATATTTCATAATGACTAAGTTCCGTCAGTAAAGTCTACTTCACCGGCTAGATATTTAGCCAAAAAATAAATCGGAATTTTAATTGATTACCCAAAAATATTTATCTCATGAATATGAGTACGAATGTGTGTATCTATAATTTCGAATGGATAAAAACAAAATAAATAAATTGGCAAAATAAATGCAAAAAAAAAAAATATACCTCCCCCTTGCCACTACATTCGTATCTATACTTGTTGTGATTTTGAGGTGACAATGCCATCAAATTTTTGTTTTTCCTTCGCCAAATTGTGATTCTATTTTCGGCTTTAAGTGTATTCAATTTTCGCCTAAAGGTAATGAGATAGAGAGAGTCAAAATTTGTTTGTTTAATTTTTTGTCTGTGGATGAAAAATAAAATATATTTACTGACGAGGCGGCAGACTATGTATATGAGTGTAGGCGTTAAATGGAGGAAGATCAGAGTGTTATTGAGATGTCAAGATGAATAATGTAGTGTTACCTGCTAGAAAAATTACTCCAAAAATAGGATAGATTTATCTTCTAAATCACTGTCCAAAAAGCAACTAATTCCAGTCCTTGCTTGCATAATAATTAAGGGCCATAAATCGCTGCAACACTTTAATGGCACATAAATCCTACTCTCCTTAACACACACACACACACGCTCACTAAATTCCGAGATAATGTGAATTTCCTAAATTCTTTTTAGCTATTAAGCTTCTGCGCTTCTCTCATTTAGTGTGCAAAAAAAGAAGAAGAAGAAGTAAGCTGTGTTGCGCGCCCTTTTGCACCTAACCACTAGATGACGCTGCTGTCTGTTGGGCGCTCTAAATTTAGACTGAAATCGAATGAAAGCAAATGTAGAAAAGAACTTTTCAAAAACTCATAAACACTCGCTTTCGTTTTTCAAAATAAGAAAGAAAGTTTTTTTTTTCTTTTTACTAACTTGTGTGTATCTCTTCCTTCTCGCAGAGTTCTAGAACGAAAAAAAAAAGAAAAATTATCCTAAAAATACATACATTGCACATAGTATATGCTATAACATATTCATGTGCACAGAAACAACCAAACTAAAATACAAAAAGTGAATTAAAAATACACATATTCAGTGAGCATCGAAAGAGTGAACATCGAGTCCAACGATCGGTCCAAAAAGCCAACGGACGGATACCGATAGATTCGTCGATCAGAGTGAAATTGCGTCGACACCCTGCGCCCCATTTTGTAGCATTTACCGAGTGCATGGTTATCGAATCGATCTTTGATCAGAAATCTCTATAGTGTACTTCCTGGATACAAAAATACTTCGAATAGAAAGAAACAAGTTTGTTTCAATTGACTTGAAGGCAGAAAAAAAGCGCGTGGCGTCGCATCGCATTGCGTTGGTCTCTAAAATACACTCCAAATGAAAGTGCAGTAGCATCGATTGATCGTTTAAAATACACGCATCTACGAGAAAACGAGAGGAGAGTGTCCTCATGAACATCAAGTGTATCGTATCGATGTGTGCTAAATTTATAAAATAAAAGTAAAAAAAAAAATACAATACATACGGATATATGTAGAAAAAACAAAAATACAGTGTGTGCTTAGTGTTTTCAACCCGAAGGCGCAGCTACATAAAAAAAACTTATGTTTCTATTTATAATCTAATGTTGTTGATATTACTGGTCTTCCTAATGAAATTCGTGGATATTTCGATTTTAAATCGGGCCCGTTCTAGGGGCCCGAATGTTGCTGCAACAAATAGCAGTGGTAGTAGTAGTGGCAACAGTAGTGCCAGCAGTAGTAATTCATCATCAAAAGAGAATTGTTTCGGCAACATTAATACAAATCCTAACCAACAGAGGCTACGATCGGTGACACCGCAACAATTGCAACAGCTACGTCACTATCAACAATTGCAACAGCAACAATTGATGTTGTTGCAACGTGAATTGTTGCGTAGACAAAGGTTGCGGCAACAAAGTGCTGGTGTTCTCAAGCAGAATCAGTGTAATGTTCAGCAAAACTGTACAGCAGCACAGAGAAGTGCTAGTAATGTTGGAATGATTAAAGGTATTATAATTTTTTTTATTTTCTGTTTTATTTTGAATTTTATTTTTTGCTTATTTAATCTGGCTGTAGGCCAAAAAATGTCTGCCATCAATCGGGGAGGGTGAGGCGAATATTTCAATCCACCACCGGTGGCGATGGCAGAGAGTGTTTGGAATACTTGCCCTGATTTAAGATGACCGAAAGAACACGAACATTATTTAGTGTTTTTTTTCTTTATAACATTCTTTCCTATGAAAAATGACAAACCTTTCATAGGTTGTAGTGTATTACTTAACAACATAAAGACAGAGTTTGCCAATTGAGTCGGAAAAAGTATTTAGAAGCATTTTTTTCTTACATTTTTCAAAGGCATGCGCGAAAAGTCGTAAAATAGATAGAACCGTTGTCTTAAGTATTTTGTATTAATTATAGATAAGCTGAATATGACGAGAAGCGATATAATAAAAACTATAAATGTCATATGAATCTTTCACATGTGATTTCTATCACGTAGACATTTCTTTATCGACTATAGGTGCATGCTTGCACTGATTTTATTCAAAAGTATTTGTTGTCAAGTTGACACTTTGTACTTCTGTCAAGAGAGATATAAATTGTTCACCGGAGAATTAATTTTACATCTGTGGGGACAAAAGTTCAACTTCTTGACTGCCAACTGCTTCACTGTCAACTGCTTGACTGTCAACGTCTTGACTGTCACTGCTTGACTGTCAACTTGTTGACACTGCTTGACTGTCAACTGCTTGACTGTCACTGCTTGACTGTCAACTGCTTGACTGTCAACTGCTTGACTGTCAATTGCTTGATAGATGATTGTTTGTAATGCTTTTTTACGTCTAGTCGAAAAGTATGTCTCTTTTCTTAGATGCAAGGGGCATAAAATCGTATACATTGACAGACTAGCAGCAGTCAACACATCAACTACAGGCAATGTTTAAATTGGTCAGATGTTACCAAGAGTAGTCCAACTCACTGGCTTTGAACTATAGTGTCTGGTGAATCTAGGGATCATGGCCCAATGAACTGGTTTAGTTACTAAAGACATTGACCGCTCTATCGGTCCTAAAGCATTCCTAAGTAATAATTATTCGACCTTTGAGTGAAAGGTTGTTGGTTTGAGTTCCAATCATATCTATTCTCCATAAAGAAGAGGAATGGTTTTCCTGAACTGAGATGAAGTCACAATGGTTATTTTGTTCACCTCGGCTCATTCCTCATCAGTGAAACATTGCCTTTCGCTGTTGACATGAAAGTTATCCTTGGTTTGGACAAAATCAACGCCTTTCTGTCTGAAGTCTTAGTCATTGATTGGATGTTGATATTGCTACAAGCCGCAGATTAGGGCCTTAGATTTGCTTCTTGTCTTCTAGAGTCACTTAACCAGCTGCTAATAGACTCGAATACTTTGTGCAATCAGCTGCTTGCTGCCGGAAGTATTGCTCCTTATGTGGATGCTGGTTCTTGATGAGGCATTGCTGGTTCTGTACGAAGGTGTGCAATTTTCCACTTTCCTTTTATAAATCAAATGATCTGCTAATAGAATAGAACAAATTAAATGTCAAATAAAAGTCAGGGTTCTCTCCTTAAATTTCTATGCAAAAATTCAATTTCTGAATCTTTTGTGCTTAAAGCAACATAAAAATCAATACCACCTCTCTGGCAGAAGAAAAAGAAACGCCCCAAAGTGAAGGATACACTTTCCATCACATCTTGTCTCCAGTCTCCTCCACCTAAAGGACAAGCATAGAACAATGAAATTGCAATTACACTACCCTCTTCGTCACTTTTGGAGAAGGAAAATCGATGAACAAAAGAATAATGCAGGTCTGGCAAACAAAAGGACGTAATAAACTTAATTAACCGTAACACAATGGATTACTAAGAAGATTACGAGCCACACTATAGCCACACTATAGCTACCTTCCTCCTTTCATTGAATGACCTTTGAAGGTCTCTAATACAGCTGCCACCCTTATTTGTAAGCCAAAAATAAAAGTGCAAGCTAACTATCAAAGTCTTACGTGTCAACTTAAAACCATGTTCATTGTGTAAGACCGGCGAATTTCCTTGTTACAATGTGGATTACCAATGTTTATACCATTTTTTATACCAGTTTGTAGTGGGTTTTTGTTGCAGTCTCTTGAAGTGTAAAATTAAAATTCCACAGTCATTATTTTATTAATATGACTTTTGACTTTCATGGATAATGGTCTGGTTGCATGCAATCATGCATGACCAAGTGCGATCAAGTAAACGAGTTTTTCCTTTGAAGATTGTTGCCGGGCCCTCCTTGGCTTCGAATTGGTTTTTATGATCGCAAATTGAGAGCATACTTTCAATACTATACATACATATGGATTTTTATTACCTCTAGCGAGCTGCATAACACCCAAATGGTTTGCATCCGACTAGTATGCATGCTCCATCAAGCATGCCTCTCAAGTTGAAGATGGAAAATTAATTATTTTTTTAATGCCTTCTTCAACTGACATATGGTAAAGCAGCAAAATTATGCTTTTTTTTGTTATGTTTTGTTTTTGGGCCAAACATAGTGCGACGAACATCCTCAAATTGATGAACACTATAAAAACTCAGTGAGGAAAGTAATCAATTTCCGTGAGCGTGCGCTTGTGCGACGAAAGAAGTAATTCGGTTTTATGCGTTTTGTCTAGATACATTTGTTGCACTTTAAAAGGGAAACAGACAACGATGGTAATGATGCTCATGCTGGTGATGACGATTTTTTCCTTGGGGGTCATGGATTGAGTAATAAAAACAGGATAAGGGCTTTTGGTTTTGGAACAACTGCAAGGAGAGTAAATTAGTCACATGTGGTGCTGAGTATTAATTGATGACAATGACTCAATTAAATTGAAACAGTAAGAAGAAATTTCGATGTCCCTAAGGGTTCCACTAGAGGACTCGAACTGTTAAAAAAACGTTGCAGTTCATTGAATAGTGCTTTCTAATTCTCCTGGGAGTCGTTAGGCATACAATTGTCTGATTAAAAATGTTACAATTCGAGTCTACTAATTTAACGGTAATTAAAAATCACATTCGAAGCAGTATTACACGTAAAAAGTACCCTGCTGTGATATTTCCAAATGGAAAAAGTCTCTCTCGGGGGAAGAGTAAACATTTTTATTGTCAATTGCAACACTGACTCACTGGAAATACGACAAATGATGAATGACGTCTCAATTAAAAGCTAGATCTGGAAGAGAACGATGTAGCGCGTCGAATTAGGAATTTCAAAAATCTCCCCTTTTTCATGTGTCGACATATAAACACACAGAATGATCAATGGGCGTGCTGCTGTACTTTGAAAATTTATATAATTCGATTTATAGGTACATTTTAAGGAGAACCTCAAGTGTTGCTTTGTGATTTCAAACGAATGACACTGTTGACTGACGCAAAGTTTTTGCTGTCCTAAGCGGGCAAATTGTTTATTGGCTCGACTAATGACAGTCCCCTTGTCAAGCATAAAGGAATTGTAGCGAGGAAAAAGACTTGTAAGTTCCTTTATAACAGCTCATCAGCTTTTTAGCTCTCTTTTTCTTCTTTCCTTAGTTTATCGAGATTATTATCAAGATCAAGTAGGAATCATATTGCTCCTATTGTACGGCATTCCTACTGGTCCACTTGTGGTTTCCTTGCACTCTAATCATTGGCTTTATTAAGAGAGCCTTTAGCGCCTTGAAATTTTCAGTACAATCCAGCTCCGTTTAAACGTCAATTTCGAAAGACGTATTTTCTACTTTTTGTTTCCTTTTTTGAATTCTGTCGAGAATTGTGGAGGAATTGTAATTAAAGTCATGAGAACAATCCCTTGGTTTGGGGTGACTACACAGTACCTTAGTACAGGTCAAGCTAAATGATATTGAGCATGGTTTCTACAGCTGCGAAGAGTGTTTTGAAGACTTCGTTGCATCTTGAGGGTCTTCCAGTGAACTGGCGACCTCCGCGTGTAACCATGTTCGGAAATCGCTCGTGCAAAATGTCCTTTTTGGCGATAGCTGTGGCACGTAGCGCCGTCCTGTTGAAACCGCGTGTCGTCGTTGTCCATATCAACCAATTGGGGCCAAAAGAAATTAGTTATCATCGACCGATAGCGCTCGCCGTTGACGGTGATGGCCTGGCCAAATTTGTTTTCAAAAAAGTATGGACAGATGATGTCGACCGTCCAAAATGCACACCAAACAGTGATTTGAATGTTGTGTAATTTGGAGGATTTCGTGTGAGTTAGCATTGTACCAAAATTGACAATTTTGCTTGTTAATGAAGCCATTCATCCAGAAATGGGCTTCGATGTTGAATATGATTTTTCGACGAAAGACGTGAAAGACTTTCATAAAACAATTTAAGCATTTGCACGCTATTACGTACTAAGAAATGCCAATTTGTCACATGTACCTCCAACAGTATGGTCGCTTTCACCTGTCAAAGTTAGGAACTCCTTATTGAAAATCCTTTATGTTCTTTAATGTGGCCCGCTGTCATACTTCAAACAAAAAAATGGCAGCAAAGGAGTTTGAGTTTGACACCACTGGTTTACAGTTTCTTTTTTGATATGTTCATTTATGTTCTTCATCCAATTTGATTTGGAATTTGAAGTTCTACATACGTATACGTATACATTGAGCTGCATTGTTCTTACTTGACAGAAGTATGAATGTTTATGGTTAAACTTATCCTTAATGATAGCCATTCACAAAATGGCATTCCAATCACCAATCACAAGATCAAAAGGCACAGTTTCGCATCCCTGAACAGGCTAATGAAAGGCTTTTATCTAACTCTGTGCTGTGTTCTACAAAAATTCCCAAAAAATGCTAAGCTTTCTAAAAATTAATTTAGCAATATATTTACACATTTGAAAATAATAACCAAAAAACATATTGCTTAATGATTTTTTTTCGTAAATGACCACCCGGTATTTTTCTCGCGGTTTTTTTAGCTTACAATTCGTCATGGGTGTTCGAAACTTTGTTTCAGCAACAGCAACTTAATTTTGGTACAATTTCGCTTGTTCCTTATCTAAAAATAATTTACACAAAAAAGCTTACAAGATGTGTATTACAAAATCCACTTTTTACAGCTTTTTTCTGTTCAGTTGTTTCCAAGACAAACTAAAAATTCAGGGCATGGCCACCCATATGTTTCATCTCATTAAGTACGTTACGCTTAAATAAAAATCATACTAAAAAATCAGACAAAAGGGAGAGAAAAGAAAACAGCGTGATCAAAATTAGAAGGAAAAAAAAAATCCTCTGATAATATAAATTTATTCAATTGAGAATGATTGGTGTGGCTGCCACACCACCCCACTTGGACGCTGTATATGAATGCGTTTCGCCTTGGAATGCACATCACAGACGACGTAGAGCTCCTCACTCAAGTGCATCAACGCAGCAGTCGCCTTATGAGACTGGAGTTCTTTTTTTGATGAAGTACACATAACATGGCATTGGTGGTCATGCAATTAAGTACAAAAGGAAAAAACCTTCTCAGACATGGAAAAAAAAGAGTCCACACCCTAACCACAGAAGCAAATCAATGAAATGAAGGGGAATCGATTTATCCCACAGACATTGGGCGTCGGTCGGCATTGTTCCCTCGGGAAACAAAGTAGGAATACACACTTCAACTTAAAATTGAGTTATTCGGAAAGAAATATTTTGATTAGCGGGAAAAGTTATACTTTCCAAGAAGAAAACACAGATCCATCTGTGATGATCATCTCTGGGGTAATATTCGGAGTGATCACATGAACAAGTGCAATCCCCTAAGGAAATAAATTATCTCTCGCTTTCAAGTGATGTTATTATAGAAGAGCATTTAGAAATGATCTCGGCCTTAGATACAATCACTCATGGTCGGTTTGTTTGCTCTCGAGGAGGGAGTATTCTTTTCTTCTTTGGGGTCGTCTCCCCTCCTCTGCCAGTAGATACAACAACATACAACTATTTGAGATGCTTGTCACCAAATAAATTCATTTGTTAAAAACCAAACGACAACTTAAAGTCCATTAAAAATATTTGTTTCGGTTTCATTTTTAATTGTTGGAGGGGCGATAATTTCAAATGTGTCGTTTGGAATGAGCATCGGGCTCTCTTTGAGAGTGTGCACTTCAAAATGAAGTCAAACGCCTTTAGATTGACGGTTTTTTGTCGGTCCAAAATAATATCTTCTTTTCAAAGTCGAACCTAATTTACAATTGGGACGAGTATAACAATAGACTTTCTAATTGCAAAAAAATAAATAAATAAATTCGCTTTCGGCGTCAACGGTTTTTTTTTTTTTCTGTATGCATACATACATCTGTACTTGACAAAGGAATTGATTGTATCTGGGTAGGCACTTTCGCAACTGAAGGGGGAACGCACTTCTCTTAATGGGTTGCAAAGTCTAAAAGCATTTAATGGACAGTAAACAAACGCTTTAAACATTTGACCTGCATTTTGATTGCAGTCGAATGAAAGTGTTAAATATTTTTCAGATGAGATGTAGCCGCACAAAAATGCAAGGTGAATTTCAGTCTGGAAACACATTTAATCCATAAACTGTGATAATATTGCGGTTAAGATTGAAATTTTTTGTTCTTTTGCGAATTAGATTTGGTTAGATTGAAGTTGTTTGAGTTGGAGAGGTATAGCGACAAAACCACTTTACCTTTTTAACGGCGGCGGCGCGCGGTACCCTTCATTTAGAAAAGAAAAACTTTATATTTTCTCAACACAAACGAACAAGTACTCTCATTGGAAAAAAAGGCTTTGAAGTCGATCAAAATCAAATCAAATGAGGTCACATTTTTGTTCTCGAAAAAGTCGCATGAAACGTGGTAAGAACGATGATGAATCGAAATGAATTTCAATATTTATTTATGTTTGAGTCTTATCTACTGTTTCTGCATTTTCATTCCCTTGACGAAGAGGTATTTTAACTTCTAAGGTGATGAAAGGTACTAGCGCTGTGTCAATCGTCAAAGGACAAAACCATTTATTGTCTCACAACTCAGGCACTTTCAGTTGTCTCGGTTATGAACGATTCGGTTATAAAATTTGAACGAATGAAACAGCTCTATAAGGTACATTCACAGCTCAGCGGCTAGCGAATTGACGAACAACGAACGAATTATTTTTAGCATATTTCAAGGCATACAATCTACAATTTTACTTTTCCCAAAGAAAAGAGCTTAACTTATCTATCGATTTATGTAAAAAAAGTGAAATTTTAATTATTTTCATCAAAGAAATCAACAGTTCTCTGATTTTTTGCGAACTGTCAAATTCCACAATTGTGAAACGCAACCCACACTCGCACGGCCAAAGCTTTCTCGAGAGTTTAACCCCAAAATTCTTTCTTACTTTGGTAAACGACAAACAAAATTCGCAGATGTAATGTCAAAATTTACGAATATTCGCTCGTTCGTATTCGCATGCAGTCTACAGAGGAGTATTTTGTGTCTGAGGGGAGTACATGAGTAAAGTTTGCGTTTTGAATTCTTTTCTCCTTACTTTTCCATTTCCCAGTTTACAAGATGCATTGATTTTATCCCAGTACTTCCGAGGACAAATATACGACACTGCCTTGTTCTTTATTTAATGCAAATATGTATGTTCATTGCATTTCGTTGTATACATATGTACGTGAAAGAATGAAAGGAGTATTCTATTTGTTTTTTCTTCTTCTGACAATCTGCCTAAGAACTTTAGAAGTGCACATGCACTGAACAATCTTGTGCTGCAGTAATCCCGAGGTATATCTTACTCTCATTGCAGACTGGATGAATAATGCGGGGTAAAATTCTGTGTACATGAACGGACTTCCATTCTTCAGTTTTTTTTTCATCTCGAAATTGATAACTTACCGTTAAACTGATCAACACTGGATGAAGATTTGACCCCATTTCATACTTTACACCTCATTGCTCTCTTATATAAAGTCAGTTTTACCCCAGGGTAATTACACCAGTGTATGATGGCTCATTGAATGAAATAAGGGTGATAATATATTAAATTGTTTTGAAGGAAGTAAAACCAGGGAGTATGGGAGTATGGTAGATGAGAAGGGAGTACGAATACTTCGTCAACCCTTTCTTCCCACTGGTTGGCCGAGACATATTCCGGGCTATTTCCGTTCGTCTTCTATTCTTATAACATGCTCGATCTTCAATTTACGTCATTTTATTGTTTGTCGTACATAAGTGGCTTCTCTGGCAATACTTAGCCTACGGTTTCAGAGATGGCGCCACAAATGCTTTAGAGGGTTTTTATTTCTTTAGTTTGGGAGCGACTATTTAAGCTATGGAACTGTAGGAATAGAATCATTAAATCTAGAAGAATCCAAGCAAATATAATTTTGTAATAAGGAAATGGAGATTGGGAATTCATTTCCGACATATTTATCAATAGTTTTACAGTTCTATCTATTCACCTTTCTTTTTGTCGCTAAGTTCATCAGACCTATTCCAAATAAAGATCTTTTTAAAAAGTACCTTTATCTGATGATGGTCATGTTTCCATCTTGGTTGGACACTCGGTCCTTGTTCCGTACTTGTACCTACAATCCAGTGTCTCAAATCAATTTGGTTAGTTCTTTAATGTATTTAAGTTTTAAAACTCCCAATTTCAATTCTTTTATAATCTTTCTTTCTATTTCTTTCACTTTTATAATCAACAAAAGAAAAACTTTATAATCTTTAAACCTGCATCAAAACATTTCTGTAATCACTCTGTAAACAGATGTATCAATTGAGCAAATATTCATATCAAGAACAAATTGAGATAAACAATATAATGCAACTCAAGTGTGCATGTTTTACTCGTAGCTGTTCTGTCAATGATCTTTGTATAGCCTAGTAATTCCAGTGAGCTAGTGCCTTGCATGATATAAACAGTTCCAATTTCATGTGTCTTGTTAGCTTCTTTACAAAATAATTGAACAGTATAGGTGCTAGACTAGTGCCTTGTGGTACTTTACATTTCTTTCTTTCATCTTTCTTATTTTTTATCAGCTTTTTTTTTTAAAAATTGTGTTTTTTTCTGTATAATTTTAGGACCGAAATCCCGACGTGGCATGACAGAATTCTCAACAGCAAACGAAAACCAAAAATCACATTTGCCTCAGCTTAATCATAACTCATCCCATCTCCAGCATCATCATCATCATCATCATCATAACAATCATCTTCATCAAACGAAACCACCATTAACCCTTCCTACAACACCACATTCCCCGAACCATCAACATCAACATCATCATAATCATCACCAACACCAACAACAACAGCTGCAACAGCAACAGCAACAACATAATCATTATAAACGCCCACTAACCAGTCCTAACAATTCGCCATTTAATAACTTTTACGGTCATGGCTTTCCGCTTCATCATCCCGCTAACAACAGTCCACAACAACAACAGCATCATAATCATCCCTTCGGTCTGCCATCAGCAAATCCCTACCTCAATGATTTGCTCATCAGCGACGATGAATTAACCGACGAATGCCTAAAGAAAAACGTCCAAATCGTCCTTAATAATTTGGACCGCTACAATAACGCACTGCGTAGCATCATATTGAATGACCAAGTGAGCGGCAGCAATCATAGCAGCAGCTACAGCAGCTTCAACAATAATTTGAGTAACATCAGCAACAATATGGCTGGCAACATGGTTACCACCCCGGAATCAGACTACAATAGCAATGCAACAACTCCGCATCATCATTTCAACCATTTGGTAGGTTTAACTGGTATCATCGGTGGTGGCGGTGGTGGTGGTGTTGCTAATGGTGGTGTCAGCTATACTACTCATGGTAGCGGTGGCGGTCCTTTAAACTGTTCTATAGCATCTTCGCACGATTTTACTCATGACAATTCCGATTATCAGTGGTTCCTGGACTACGGCTATCGAGATGGTGTAACACATCAAAGTGTCCTCTCCTCGTTGTCTGCCTCTTATCATGGTATCGGTGAGCTATCTTATTATGAGGATTTGGCCAAGAATATTGACGCCAATCTGGCCGAGGTGGATATGGAGAGTTTCCGGGCGGAAGATATACACTCGCTGCTGTCGCACATTCCGTCGTATCAGCATCAGCATCATAAGAACGACGACGATAAAATTGAGAATTCTATCTGTAAGTCAGAATTGTTGTTCTCGCCGGTGAAGGAATCACACATCAGTATAGACTCCCTGGATTTGGATGCATATCCGGAAGATGGGGATATAATATTGACATGCAAGGCGAACAAGGACAACTATACCATTGCCTTTGAGGGCAGTGTCCTGTATTCGGATGAAAGTTTCTATGGTGGGTACTTACAACTTATTTTCGATTTTCTTTGTTCGCCACCAGTTTGTCTGGGTGGTGGCATTGAGAAAGTGAATTTCACTTTTCTATTCTCTGTCTGGGTTCTCTTTTAATTTGTTCGTTTTTTGTGTTTTAGCGGAACCAAACGAAATCACGATGAAGAACAAACAGAACTTTATCAATCTGCATAGTAACTTGGACGACATCGTTAAGAGGAAATCATTAGAAGTCTCCATGTCACGTTCGGATCATGCATTCACGACATGGAGCAAACTGAAGAAGAGCAGCACATCACAACTGCAGAGGTAAGTTTGTTTCAAACTCAATTACTGCATTTTGTTCCACTCTACTCTCTTACTTGGTCAATGAACGAATGTCGTTGTGATGGCTTCAATTATAATACTGTGTGTTTGTGTATGCGTTCAATGAATAAATTGGACAAAGTTTCCGTTGGAATAATATTGTTATTAGTCTATGGGGTCATTTCAATTGATTTCAATTTACTGAGCGAATTATGAAATGATGATGATGTTTGAATGAGTTATCATGTGGAAAAGCCAAAGCCAACGACGAGTGCAGTTTTTTTTTCGTCTTTAGTTTGTGGTCATTGTTTTGATTTGAGGCTAATTTGGGATTCGATGATGCAATTTTGTTTAAAAAATGTTGACTTAAAAGCGAAAAGGAATTGTGTTTGTTCCTAAAACGTGCATTGAAATTTTATTGACTGATTAGGCTTTGTTGTCATATGGGTGTGACGAATGGAGCTCCTTGGTTTAGCGAGAAATCTTTTTTGTCGGACGAATATAAGAGGATTTATGTATCCGTTTGCTTACTGATGTCAGGAAATCCTCCTGCTCATATGCATTTATTCATGAAACTTATTATACCTATGCACTGTGGCTTAAAACGTCCCAACTTTGTCCTTGGTATGAAATACAAATCCAAAGATTTCTAACGAATCTAAGAAAGGTCTTTCACAACTAATGAGTACTTAGAAATTGTTCATCATCATATCACTTCGGAGTCTGCATTTTGAATCATCTCCACATGTCTTAGATCAACGCACTTCCTGTGAGAACACTCTGGGATTCTAGGAATGCTTTTTGTTGTAAGGCATTGGTCTATCTAAATCCCCTTGAATGAATGAGAAGGACAAATGTGTACAAGGAACTTTGATCTTTTAAAAAAGGCAACCAATACCCAATCGCAGTACTTTTAGCGCTGTTGTTTCCCAAAGTCGGTTTAAAATACCTAAAAGTTTGATCCAAGACCTTGCTTTCATTTGTCGTTTGCATTTGTAGTTCTTATCCAGTCTGTCCCTAAAAAAGGCGAATCTTTCTCTCAGACTCATTACACCGACACATTGCACTTACGTCTCTTCTTTTCAAGGCCATGGAAACTCTGATAAATCAGCAGCTTATAAGGTACATTGATCTACGAAAACTCCTTTATAACTGGCACTATCGACGCCGTAGTCCACTGGTGATTTGATGGCATATCTCACCGAGAAGAGGAAACAATTTCATTTCAGAGAAACGAAGACGTCTACGCTTGATATTTAAAAGTCATTTTACAGATTTTGGCATTAGGCTCTTTTGTTGAAAAAGCGTGCACATGACATTGACGAGTCTCATTATTGGATTAGAAAATACACGTTCAATAAATCGATCTTGAAACCCCTTGCGCAGTAGTTCAACGCACTAACCACTGAGTCACGGCACCCACAATACAAGTTGTATTTTATGGCTTGATGTCTCATAGGCACCACGTAAATTCTGATGTTCCACAGGGCTCAGCTTTGTCCTCGAGTCTCTTTTATATTTTTGTAAATGACCTCTTGTCTGCTAGGTCTAATCCAATCCTTCAATCATATTCGTTCCCTAATTAGCGTCCCTGCTTTTCAACCATATAAGGTACAGCAGGAACATATGTTAAACTCATTAAACACCGATCTTGACAGTCCACTTCATTATTAATTCAACCAACAGATTAGTATTTAATTCTTCCAAGACGCAGTGCTGGCTGCTGACCGTCGATCCATGAATCGTACAAACCACAGAAATGTCTCCTCACGTTTCGAATGCCTATCAGTTGATCCTCAAGCCCAACTTCGGTTGTACAGTCAAATACAAGGACTCGTTCATAAGCCATACGTCGCGTATGTGGAATGATCTTCCAGGCTCTGTATTTCCTCATCATAAAAACCTTCAAACAATCAATGTCACCGTGCCCTTGTAATCCTCCGCATAATAGTATTCATATCCTCTTTGGTGCACGCAAATTATTAGAAAAAAAGTAGAAGCTAAACAGAAGTCATGCCTCAGTAGTTAGTTCATTTGACTATTGTGCATGAGGTTCATGTTTCGAATCGCAAAATATACCAAACAAGTTTTTTCTTTACGATTCCACTCTCGCGAACGTTTGACAAACATCCAAGACTATTACTTTGGTGAGAAAGCTTCTTCTCTGTACCTGGAGAATGTATACCGTGCACTTCGTGTGAGACGTTAGGGCTTGGTCCTTCAGGCTATAAACTCTCTCTATAAACAAACCTTAATTTCAAAGTCCTTTCTATGTTCTAGATTTATCAATTTATATACATGTGTGTATAGACAGTTAAAGCATCACCAAGTCTGAAATCCATAGATTCAACCTCATAAATCTTAACACCTCTACTGCACTTTACTAGGGCAAAAATAACAAGTGCCAAGGTCACTTCATATGGCTTTCATTCAATAAATTTGCTACTGCATGGTTAATCAATATTACGAGAGATGTTAACGTCACCTCCATGTGAATTCCAGCTGTGTGTTAATAAATTTAAGTATCTTAAGAGCACAATCGCCACAAATGGAATGAAAGCAATGTGAATTGTGCGAAAGAGCACTTTCATTAAGTGTGTCTTGAAATAAAACAAAAGAAAACTTAATGGTGCTACTGTTTTTCGTAGATAAGAAATAAAGAACTCAGAACAGCCTGCGACTAAATTCCACGATCTGAACTATGAATTCCAATTTTAGTGCTTAGCAATGTGCATCTTTGCATTTAGCGGTCAGCATCGACAAGCTAAGAACAATAGGCACATCGTGATTCCTAGGATGAGCCTGAAAGGGCAGAAATAAACCTAAACCATGTCACTATGTTGGTTTCTTAAACCTACCTCTTCTCGATTACCAAAGACGTACGTATCGATCTCAGTATCATTAGCGATGTTCCAACAGGGCACTGCCTTGTTGACGCTCGACGTTTCTTGTCTTTCATCAAATGTCTAGATCTTGGAACGAAGAAGAGTATACAATCACTTATCAGCTTCGTCCTACCAACATTAAATAATAGAAAAATGTCTCACCTCAAGCTATACTTCCTGGATGATCTTAGCAATCTGGTCTCCCTAAATGTTAAACAAACCTTAATGACTATTTTCTTATTTATTTTTAAGGTATCCATCCGGCAACAACAACACATCTGTAAATATTGTAATGCGTCACGCCCCACACTGCACTGTACGCAAGAGCTCGAGCTTGCCAAATCTGCGACTGAAAAAAGGCATGAGCCAACAACAACTGAATGTATCGCAAGCGCTCAGCACTTCCACCGTAAGTTCAATAGATTTCCATTAAATTTTTCTCTAATCACTTTTTGTTTTTTAGGTTGAATCGTGTAAATCAAGAAATCTTCTTCCAATGTGCCAGATGCCAATTTCCACAACGTCAGCCGGCAGTCCTATTCACTTTTCACCCAGCAACAGTCATCATGACTCGTCCCACATCGATTCGACTGGCACGAATTCTGGTTCGGCCACGTCCCATACAAATAATACCCAAACCCTAAAACAAGCGAATGCCAATCAGCCGGCATTTAATCTAGTCAAACTTTTCATTAAACAAAAGAGTAGCTGCTCAAGCGATACAACATGCATGGACGTCTCGTCGGGTTGTTGGCCATCGAGTGATGGCAGCTCTTCATTGGAGCAAAGGATACGCAAAAAAAGTATGAATGACTCTGGCAAGGGTTCAGCTCTAAGTCGTCACGATGAAGAGGAGGATCCAGCTGATTCCAGCTACCAATTGGATAGTCTTGATATATGTGATAAAGAGAGAAATGAGACCGCAACAACTCCCATGAGGAAGGTTAAAAACGATTTGTATCGTGAGGTGTTTGAATCGTCATCATCGCCACCAACATCACCGGCGCATAGAAAAATCCAACCGCTCAAAAATCCTCAAGTCATCAACTTGACCAATAATCAACAGCAACAGCAGCAACAGCAGCAGCAGCTCAACAACAATCAATTGAATAACAATAATAATAACAACAATTCCTCATCGGAAACTAGTCGTACGTCGGAGAACCTCACCCAAGTGTACAATGATAAGCGCAGTCAACGCATGAAGATCTCCGCCGAAATGATCACAAGATCGATGCAAACATCGGCACGTGATCGTCTCAAGTTTGTGCCGCCGTCATTCTTGGCCAAGCTGAATAAATTGGGTGAGGAGAAACAAGCGCCTATCTACGTGATCTACCCGAACTATGCTTTGCCCGATTTGGGTTTTGTTAAGACCAATACAGCCGAGGTAATATTTACACCATTTAACTATAAGAACGCCGTTGGAGTGAAGAAACGGCCCAGCTCGAGTACGATAAGCGAGGATGAAATGCTAAAGAATGTCGACTATAAGCACGTGGTTGACTGGAAGTCGCTGGCTACTTTGCTGCCTGCTGAGTACCGGAGACGTTTGAAACACATTCCAGAGGTCGATGTTGTGGATCTCGAGGCGGAGTGCTCGATGAAGCCGCTATTTTGTATGACACCGCCGATAAGGCGAACCAACAATCGGGCGAATGTCTGTGATTGTGCTCAGTATTTCCAAGGGACAGATGCCACGGGAGCGACTGGAGTTGGGGCCTGTACGTCCAGTTCTGGTTCTAGTCAGCCACCTAGCTCTGGATACCGTGGCTCGTCGACTCTTCTAACCGATTCAGAGTTTGATAACCCAAAAAAGACAGAGGATTCATCGGATCCGCTGAAGAATATGTACGTGTATCAGTATGAGAACGGTGGAGCTGAAGAGCGTTCAGCGACTGCCCGTACACCTCGCGGCATCCTACGAAAGAATCCCAGCCGACTGATCTCTGGAGTTCGCACTAAACGATCGAGTTTAATTGAGGACCAGAACAACTCAAATGTACGAAACTTAGAGAAACGCAGAAGTTTGCAAGAGCCTGTTACGTATTTTTCATCGAATGATGATCTACAGACTCCACTGACAGAAGACTATCTAGCTGAAATGGAGGAGTACTATGATGAACTTCATTCGAACCTGAAGCTAACGCAAGGCAGTCACCGTTTGTCTCGCAAGGACATGGACGCTCGAGCACGCGCAGAAAACTTCCTCGCAAATGTGCCTAAGTCAGAACTCAAGTATTACGCCGAAATTGCAAACATTTTGGAATCTGTCGAGGAGAACCATCACCCGGCACAGGATTACGATGCGGCTGAATTGAAAAAGGAAGTCAGTCGAGCGCTAAGTCAGAAAAAGGTCTCATTTAACCAGAAGCATGATGGTAACACACTTGGTTTGACGGGTCAGAATGCACAACGCTTTACAACACCACCAAATTCACCGAACATCTCAATGGCTGGCCTGCGGCTGAACAGTGGATTGGGCTCACACCGCAGCAACAGCAGGAAGGAACAAGAACTGAATAAGATCTCGAGCAATCGATTCAAACGTTTGCAGATTCAATGGGAACTGCTGAGCAAGGATTCGAGCATGATGTTGAAAGATTTGGCATGCGAGCAGGAGACGAAGAGTGGCGGATCGACACCAACATCAGCGAATGCGGCACACAAGTCAAGAATACCGCGACCGGTCAGCTATCCCGCGGGGAAGTAAGTCTAATTTGATATTCCATTATTAAGCACGTGCGCACTTTAGTTTAAGTTTCTTTTTTACCTTTATACCTTTTGTTGTTTCATTTCGACATTGTTAACACACTTTTGTTTTTCTTTCTCCTCTCTTTTATCCTTTTGTTATGTTCTTGTCTATTTTGGTTGGACTTGTTTTGCATACGAATTCTTTTTCAAAACACTTAACACTTAAACAAAAAAAAAAAGGAAAAACGTAAATGCTAGTCCTCAATCTCCTTATTCTAACCTCAGAGTGATACAGGACCCAAAGAATTTACGATCACCTAGTCGTATTGTACCACCAAAAAGGTATAGTGTGCCAGCGACATCACCAGCGGTCTCTACAGCTCATCATCAGGCGCCGGTAACAACAACTCCTGTACCAGCACCACGTGCCCGCACTCCAAATAGTCGAACACCAATTGCAGCAGCAGGAAGTAATAACAGTGGCAGTAACAGCAACACAAACACACCAAAACGGAGAGTACAGTCACCAAGGTAAGTTGAAAGGTTGGTTTTTTAGTATTCAAGATAAGTGGTTCCCAAGTGACGGACCATTTAGACCTTAGTGATGTCTGTAATTTGACTACTACCGAATATTTTGCACCTTTTGCTTTATATAAGGGAATACAATGCAGGTTCATATAGTGAGAACTCTTCCCATGAGTGTGGTCTAACATTTTCATCGGAGATACTAGTTCCTGCAATCTTGAAGCTTGAATGTCAAACATTAAAGCTACGATCCTTCCTCTCAATTGTCACATATTTCTTAACAAAATGAAGGAATATTCACCTTGTACATGTGTAGGTACATACTGTACTACGTACTGAGCTGGATATCTACGAGTAAGGGTCTAATTCCCTAATCAAGCAACCGAGCTCTGAAGTGCAATCGTAAGTAACAAGACACCGAATAATACGAAGACACGTCATCAGGCTAAGCCGTCTTTTTACGGCTTCAGTAGAAGCTGCATGGACTAGGAGGACGAATAGTCTTCTACTTCCCCTTCTTTGTACATGGCAAGCTCTATCTGCTCGCAGAGAACTACATACATACTTCTTGTACTAATTTGTCAACTTTGGAGCATTAGCATAGGTCGCTTCCAGAGCTTATCCCCGACAGAAAATAATTAGAAGAATTGGATCGTAGGATTTAAGTGGTGATTCTTAAGCGTCTATCTTATCGCACCAAACTTTTATTTTAACAAATTAATAGTATTCGTTGTAGTGCGATAGGTAGCCTTTAGCTCTTGCACCAATTGAATACTGTAAGGCATTCAGACAGGACATGATCCAATATCCTATGCTTGTCTCCAAACTGACAAATTTAAGTCGCCTTTACATTATTCTCCATTGCACTGATTTCATTCTTAAAGATGGTCTAATGTCATGTAGCTTTAAATTATTGGAAAATCTGTCCACAGCTTGACGAATTACAGATTCAGATGGGTGACTATTTGGTCCCTAAAATTGACTAAATGCTCGATAAGTTTGTGTAACCCTGATTTTGGAAATAATATAGCACGATTTGGTAACGTTTTTGCGTTGTAAATGGGTGCGTTCAGTACTCTAGGTACACGTATGTTGACACTTGAAAAATGACAAGTAGTTTGACAGTTAGCCTCACCGGAAACCCGTCGTCTTTGAAAAACACCCGTTATGCGTTTAATATTTTATGTTTTGTTTGTCGAAATTCAATACTTATTTAAATTTCTTTATTTATTTATTTTCAGAACAATACCACGCGTTCGATAAAGTTCAAAACTCTTCATTGATAAAAGAAACAGATAAAAGAATAGCAAATCAAGATGTCAGGTGACAGGCATCCACAATGATGTAAAACCTTAAATTTCATGGATAAATCGTGAAACATTTAAATATAATTATACAAAGCGAAAGAGGAAGAAGAAATAACAAAAATCAAATCTTAAACCTTACAAAAATGATATAATTTTTAAATGAGCAGTTGTCATGTGTTAGGATAGAAACAAAGTTTATTTTGCTACGCAAATCATTTATTTTTTGTTTCCCTTTTTATATTTTTATTTTTTTTCTTTCCTTAATTTTTCAATGTTAAATATAAATAATAATAAACCAACAAAAGCTTTGTGGTCATTTTTGATTTGATAAAAAAAAGCAAAACAGAAACTGCATGAAGATATTATTCAAAAAGTGAAAACAAAAAGATTTATTATTTAAAATAGACGCGAGAGAACTCACAAAGTAATTGTATTTTTTTATTACTACTATTCTTATTATTATATTAAATAAAAAACAAAAAAACCTATTCTAGTGTGTAATACAAAGTAAAAAATAAAAAGAAATGTATTTAAATGTAGAAAAGATAAAACAACAAATAATACGGGATTTTTTTTCTTAATTTAAAAAACAAAAAAGAAACAAACAATATTTGTTACATATATGCATACATTCACTGATGTGGATTTCATTTGAAAGAAAAATATTATTAATGCCAATTTTTATTATTTGTACCCCCAACACATCGTACGAAAAGAAAATACCTTTAATGAGAAGGAAAACAGTTATAATGTAAAACCTATTTTATTGGAAGTTTGTATTGATAAAGAGGAAAGGGTCACTCTTAAGGAATATACATTTAAAAAATGTTCTTTCTATAGAACACCAATCAAACTATCTTAACAAAAGAGAGAGGTGGATTTTGTTTGATTTAAAATTAATTTATAAAATTTTACTCGAAGACAAAAATAATAATAAAAAAAAACAAAAATCCAAAAAATATAACAAAAAAAAGTAAAACAATAAAATTATTTTTTTGAAATGTAATTTCCGTTTTTCTTTGGTTGGTTCTTATTTCTTTCTAATTTTCAGTTTCGTTCCTCTGTGTGTGTTTTTTTGTCTTCTATCTGGTGTTTTCGTTTGTTTTGATTATGTATTCGTTAAAGTTAGTAATTTCTTAACAAGAAGAGTAATAAAGTAATTAATATTGAGCTGGCTCTCTATAATATGATTTATTGTACGCTGTTAGGTACACAAAACAGTTTTTCAAATTACATAGGGTGGTAGTAGAATTGCAGGGAAAGGTTAAACTACGAGAAAGTAAACGAACGCGTTAATTAACAAAAAAGACACTAAGCTTAGAGGTCTCATAATCCAGCCTTTTCTTGAGCTTAAGTAGTTTAGCTAATTTTTGTACTCTTTTGTGAGCACTGTCTTCTTTGAAAACTACCAGATTTCTGGAGATTTGAAGTGGATTTTGTGAAAATTCTTAAAATTTCGTAAAAATTCGCTGCTGCGAAGAAGTTCACGAGCAGAAAATTACCAGATAGTTGAAAAGGGAAAATATCTCGCCTTCAACAAAATACTAAACAGTCCTCATTTGGTGACTAGCAATTTGTTATTTATTTGGTAAAGGAAATAAGTTCAAGTTTATGCAAATTGTTGTTTTAAAATAGCACAATTTAGAAATATTAATTAGCTGAAGAAAAGCAGAAAACAAAAACAGTTTCAGCACTCGCCTGTAAACTGTTATTTTGATCTGTGATTTTCTAATACGCTAATCGTTCATCATGATACCATGCCGAGGATAGTTTGTCCTGATAGAAATTTCGCCAGACAACTTTGACTTGGGAATGATAATAAATTAGAAGCATTTTCTATTTAGAATTGATATATATAGATCAGCTTCTGTTCAGTTACTTGCCGCAGAAATGGTACACTGAGTACCACAATCATGTAAGCACTTAATACCCATTTCAGAACCCTTGATATGATGTTTGTAGATCCCTCAAAATTATGTAGCTAAACATGATTTATAAAATGAAACTAGTCAATGTAGTGATTTACGAAAATAATCTTCATTGGTCAAAAGCTATGAATAAAATTCGTCTTTTTTCTTTATACCTCTTGTATATGTAGGAGCATTTAATGTATGAAAAAAAGAGTCTATCTGGCAATTCTAAGCAGTCAAATCAAGACGAGAATGTTTTAGCAGAATCACTAGATGGTAAAAAGTTGGGACTTTTTGAATGCGACTTAAATTTGACTGAAAACATGAAGGCTAGGAAGGATAGTTGGTTCGAGTACCAGATGAGGTAAGGTTGCAGTATATACTCTATGAGTTGTACATATGCAAACTATTGGAAAGAATAATTCACAGTATTTTTTTTCGTCAAAATATAAGAATGTATTTGGTGGTGTTTGAGCGAATTTTGTACTAATTTCATAACTGGGCAAATTGGATATAGTTCTATACAGGCATACATTTTCACTAAATGTGAACAGCAAGTTACGTCCAGAAGTAGATCTTAATGTATTTTAAAGCAAAACCTTCTGGGAAACTGTCCATTTATCTTCAGTCCAAGGTAATCGTTGTGAGCCCAACAATGTGAGTGAGAGCTATCGCATTATTTAGTGTGATTAATCCTTTCCTTAACCTTATAAGCCAAGGACGTCGATTTACTAAAGAAGATGTGATAGATGAAATTGTTTGCCCGTCAATAAGTCATCTATTTATACCCTATCCTAAGATTATATTGAGTTTGTAACATAGAGAAATATTAAAGATAGACCACATAAAGTATATGCATAGTATGTATATAAATAATCAGCATCAGTAGCCGAGTCGATTAAGCCATGTCCGTCTGTCTGTCTGTCCGTATGTCACCAGTTTTTGGGCCTTAAATTTTGAGCTAAGTTGATGCAATTTTGTCTTTGGAATAGTAAGCAATACAAATGTAAAAATTGTTAAAATCCGCGTACTCTTTTCGAAAAAATCACTTTTTTCAGTACTTTTATATGAAACTCGACAAAACTTACTTAAGCAAATTTCTACAAATCTGCCATACATTATTTATGGTCACGCCCACTTTTTAGGGGCGGTTTTTCCAAATAACTTTTTTTTTCGATTTCAATCAATTAATATCAATCCTGGAAGCAGAATTGAGTACATGTTAAAATATTTGAAAAGTCCGCCCAGTACCACGCCCACTTTTTGAAATAAAATTCTTTTGGAGTAATTTAATAAAAAAATATACGAGTATATATAAATTTAGGCAAGTTTCTTGTGGAAACTCTCTTCAGTTGAGAGAAGCCACTATTTGGACCTTAGGGACTGCTTATGCCTTAATATTCATATACTTAACTTATTGGCCATACTTTGTGCTGAGTTCATCAAACAATATTTTCTTCTCTGACCTGTCTGTACTCCTAGATATATTTGGAGCTTGGTCATCCAACACTTCTTAAAACTTGGTTTGTAAATGTTGTATGCTTTGTATTTTTTAAACTCTTCTTTTCGACTCTTCTTTGACTGACATGCATGCCTTATCGTACGTATCATGAAATTATTTTCCACCATTGTCAAATCTAATTGTTTAAACCATTGAACACTGCGTAAACTAGATCAACACTGAGTGCAATTATTGAATTTATGTCAAGACCAGATCAGCTCATGAATCCATCGATGTACTTGATAATAATATCATCTAATTAAACGTTGTGCACTATGCTAATTTAATTTTTAAATTCAATCTGATGCGTTGCCTTACACAGAAAGCTAGTGCATTTTCAAGGCCGTCCTTCAGTGTATACGTTTCTCTTTACGAAAGTTTATTTCTAGTAGTACAAATGCAATAGCTTGACTTTTGTAGTCATCCCACCTCAACAGTAGGCAGATAAATTCAACAACAATCAAACTTTAACGGACCAACAAATGCTTTCTTCCGACTCGTATTCCTCTTTTATTTTTTATTTTTTTGAAATTTTCTTTGCATTCCATCAAAAACATTAAAATCATCTGCTCTTTCAAAACTAAAAAAATATTATTTTCATTAAACATAATCAACTAATAACAAGTATAAAATATAAAAAATAAAGAAAAAAAAAAACAACTAAAACGCTTTATACAAAAATAATTTGCCTTCAATAAGAGTCCAACTTGAGCATAGATTTTTCTTGCAAAGTTGGACAGTTTTTCTGATTAAAAACAAAGTATATATATAAATTATTTATTCGTAAAAAAAAAAACTTGTAATACAAAATAAAATTATGTTGTTTTGCTATTTATACTCGGAATGGATATGGATGAAAGGACTAAACAAAAAAATAACTTTAAACAATTGGAAACTATATAAGAGTATATTATAAAAACAAAACTTATTTATATGTCATACATTATACATATTAAATATATAAATTATTAATATATTGGGCAAAATATTAAATATATGTATAAATACATAAATTTTCAATTGTTATTCACCCATAAACACTCCATATCACATTTTATGAAACCATTTTATTTAAAATTGATTTTTTTTTTCTAAAATCTTTTTTTCTTTCAATCAAGTGTGCTCTATAAAAAATAGAAAATAAAAACAATTTCATTAAAATTGATAGAACAAAAAAAAAAAAATACGTCAAAACAAAATTAACAATATTTATATAAAAGAAGAAAAAAACATAAAACAAAAAGAGTAAATATCATTTAAGAGACTGTATATAGGTATGCTGAATAAAGTTTTTTAAGTTTTATCTAACATGAAAGATAAATAATATTTAATATTAATTTAAAAACAAAAACAAAACAAATAAACTAAGAAGAACTAATAAATACAAGATAATATGATTTGTTGCTTTTTATTCAAATCAAATCGATTATAAAGAAGAAAACAATATGAAAATATATATTATTTAATATAGAATAAAAATCTAATATAATATGGATTATATTATATTGAAATAAAAATTAAAACAAAATACAAATTCGTTTCATTTCAGTGGATAACTTTAAAAAGACTTAAAATTCGATGGAAAATTTGCAATTAATTCAGAGACTCTTTTAGATATTTAAGGATAAGATCAGTGAAGCACTTTAGACTTTTAGCGAAAGGAGATTATGTTGTTTTGGTTGGCTCCAGTTATTTATCCTCTGATAAGTTTATTGGCGCTACTGAGGCAACTCACTTGTGCGATAGCTTTCATGTGCCGCAAAGGCAATTTGTTTGCTTTTATGATGTGCAAAGTGTGTTATACTGTATGGCGATTAGGAAAGTGTTTTTATTTACCTGCGGGAAGTAATATATATTCCAATCTACGGATATACGCAATGAAATCGTTTTAGCGGCACCTTATAGGTGCTTATTTTGTAAGAAAAACCAGTGAAAAATGCTACAATCCGCCTGGAGCGAATCGTATGATACCCTATCCCTATCTTATTTGGTCATGTCAGTGGGCGGTGGAAAATGTATTCACAAAATTTTCTATTTTGCCTTATAAACTAATATTTTTACTCGAAAATTAATTTTTGAAGTAAACGCCCCTAAAAAGTGGGCGTGGCCATATACAATGTATAGACGATGTGTAGATTAAGTGGATATCTATATATTTGCCCAAGTAAATTTTTTCGAGTTTCATATGAAAATAGTGAAAAAAGTTAACTTTTGTAAAAAGTGGGCGTGTCAGTGGGCGGATTTTAAAAATTTTTACACTTGTATTGCTTACTTTTACAAAGACCTCGTATACAAAATTTCATCAACCTAGCTCAAAATTTAAGGCCCAAAAACTGGTGACATACGGACGGACGGACGGACGGACGGACGGACAGACGGACGGACGGACGGACGGACGGACGGACGGACATGGCTTAATCAACTCGGCTATTGATGCTGATCATTTATATATATACTTTGTTGGGTCTATCTTTAATATTTCTCTATGTTACAAACTATGTGTCAAACTTAATATACCCTTAGGATAGGGTATAAATATCCTTGCCTGCCCTGTCATTTTAGAAATTTAATAGTTTATAATGGAGCTTTGAAATTAAGAAGCCACTTTGCAGTCAACACGCCTACACTAAGACAAAACCGTAAAGACCAGTGGCTCCCAACCGGTGGGGCGCGACCCCCAGGGGGCATTGGGAATCCAGTGGAGGGGCCTGGATACGATTTGGATTGTGAATTTTCGATGCAAAAAGTTTGGACAATCGAACCCATTAATACAGAAATGGACCTCGTCGCTGAATGCGATTTTTCGAACGCTTTTTCTAAGTTAACTTCTAACTGCACGAGAGTCCAGTCCGCGAAGAAACGGAATAGTCTTTGCTCATTAACTTTGAATCTTGTACGGGTGAAGGGGCAAGTCTTGTATATCCAATTTGTGATCTGTGAAAGTCCGAATTCTTGTGCGTGGTGTGCGATTGCATTGATTGGATTCTCTTGCACACTCTCACGGATAGTGTCGATATTTTCGGGAGACCTTGCATTTAGTTGAACCGAACGAGCCTACTTAAAATCCACCACGTTGCGAATAGTCCCCTCGGAAGGACGATTATAGCGACCGTAAAATGCGCAAAGTGCCCGAAACCACTGGTGTAGACAGTCGCAGAAAAATCACCCAAAGGCAAAGACCAAATCGATGGAACCCTTAAGACTCCATGAATTGCGTTCTCACTATCAACTCCCAGAAAACAGAATTCGTTTTATTTACTCGTACAAATAAAAGGAAAATTGCTCAGCTCGATACACCATCTGTTAGGGGCAATCCCCTCACAATCTCTGAGAGCGTAGGACAGTAGTAAGATAAATAGCCAACACAGCCTTCTAAGCGTCCAGTGTGAGGACTATAGTCTTCTGGATAGCTAGATCCATACGACTCTCAGACCACAGTAGTGTTTTCCAAGCGGAGCTCCTGGTAGTGACTCCAGTTAGTTTTTTGGAACACACCACAAGGTTCTGCTCTCTTGGGTTCCTGCCAATGAAAAAGCAGATGAGCAATGAAAGCTACATCACTTTTACAAGAATAAACTAATCTTTCTGTAAACATCTCCCACCCTGCGTTCTCAGGCTTGAAGTAGGGGAACTTACCACAAGGGTGGCAATTACATGGAAACTTTCAAGATTGCAAGACAGCTACGGCCATCTTTTGATAAAGCATGGACCGAACAACTTATGTGTAAGGACAGATCCACTTGTCTCATGGATATCGGCGAGCATGAAAGACGATTGTGTTTTGGACAAATAATCTTCATTCAGTAGCTATCATTGAGAAAAGGTTTCAAGCCATTTAATGCTATTTCGAATAAGTCATACAATTTATTTGTTTACTTTGGGAGCGCTTCATTTAGCGTAAATCAATTATCTACTTCTGGTATACTTCTAGCTCGTACTCTACTTTGTTAACAAATATCAATAAAATTATCAAACTCAAAATATGATGGGATTGTCTGAAGTGGTTCTAAGTGGTGAAGCTTTCTCTTACCTATTCCGTAAAAAAAAGCATTTAAAGGTGATAATTGGAGTTAGTGCAGGTATCTAGAAAGTATCAACATTTAGTTCTTCTATCGTGCACTATTTTTTTGCAATTCTGTAGGAAGTCTAGAGAACTGCATGCCGTTGTGAATCATTCGCTAAAAAGCGAGCCCTTTATAGTCTCACGCACATGGAAACCAAGCGAGTATGAATCATGTAAGAAAAGGTAACGAAGCTCATTTTACGAAACGAAATGAAAACGAATCATCATGATGTTAGCCTTCATGAATCTTTGAGTGCGTAGTACATGCCCATTCAATGCATTCATTGATTCAAAGTATTCACAAAGGTATAGTGTACAACTGATTCATGAGCCTTTGAGAGGCAATAAATAATGTGAATGAGTAGCTCACAAAACGAGCTACTTGCTGCAGGTCTCTGGTAGGAATATTGATTGATATTGTCTTTAGGAAGAAGGATCTCTCATTTGAGCAAAACTAACTGACCCTCTCGCACTCTCTTGTGCTTGTGATGGGTTTTTTTCATCTGAAAGCTTTCTCGCATCTTCGAACTTGATTTTCACTTATGATAGCTTGATCGTCCGAAAGGAATAACTTATGTAACTTTTCCTTCAAGAAGATAATTTTACTTACTTAGGTGGCATTGCAGTCCGGGGTGGACCTGAGTCTTAACCAACAAAGCTCTATAATAGTGCATGGCAAGTTTGTATAGGACACCCTCCATTTGTTTGCACCGCCTACCGCGAGGTCGATCTCTACTGCGCCGTACATTAGGGATGGATTCGAGGACGTTCTGAGCTGGAACGTTGGATTTCATCGCCTCTACTGCCCAACCATCTTAGTTGCTTTATGCATACTCTTCTGGTCAAATCGATGTCGATGACTCGCCATCTATGCAGACGGGACCAAGGTTTAGTCGAATAACTTTTTCCTGGTCATGGTCATCCGATTTTGTAAAAGTTTATGCCTCTGGACGATTAGCGTCTTGGGATGATTAGCGTCTTTGAAAGAGTTATCTTAGTATTTCGAGATGGGGGTTTGTTACCCAATTGTCTTCTTAGCTCATAGAGACGCCTATCGGTGATTTACGATGAGTGATTCTTCGTTTG
The DNA here is from genome assembly GCA_949716465.1 of Chalcosyrphus nemorum. Taxonomy (NCBI): domain Eukaryota; kingdom Metazoa; phylum Arthropoda; class Insecta; order Diptera; family Syrphidae; genus Chalcosyrphus; species Chalcosyrphus nemorum. Next base: position 13,323,389 of record OX454333.1, on the reverse strand, counting down.
ATTTCTCCACTGGTGTCATTTGCGGAGCTAGGTAGGCTTTTACTACCTCAAAACTAAATTTGTCTATTGTGGCATTCTATACAAGACGCCGATGTTTAGTGTTCTTTTTTGTAGACAGCATATATTTCGTCTTGCTAGCACTTACCGCTATACCAATCATTGCTGCCTGGATCTCAATGCTTGTAGTAAATGACGGCCCTCTGAGTTCTTGCGATTATGCCAATGTCATCGGCGTTAGGGAGTAGTTGTGCAGGCTTGAAAAAGATTGATTTTCATGGTTAGGAGTGGGAAAAAAGCTGTTTTCTCAAAAGTCCTTTGGAGTACTGTCGCCAACTGTGATGGTGTCAAGATTCTTTCTGTGGATGCTGTCATACGCAACCTTGGAATTGAGATAAAGATGGTGAGTATCAATGTGAACATCTGCCACAGTTTGAGACTTGATCGTTGGTGTGAGGAACCTGTTCATAACATGTCTTTGACACAGAAGATCTTAAACTCACGCTGTTCCTACATCAACTCTTGTTTATTGCGAGCAATTCTATAACCACGAACGGGAGTTGCTTTGCCACAGGACTGATAACTGATCGACCAAATTGCCCAAAGAATACTCAATGACGGGAAATATTTTACAACCAAATGTTCATAAAAATTGAAATAAAATTTCGAATAGATTGTGTACAATTGAAAAGCTTCTGAAAAAGGTTAATATACAACCCAATGGTCGTAAATTTATATCAAAAGCAGCAATATCAATTAAATACTATTTAAGTAAATTTAATTTAACGTTCTTAATGAAATTCCCCCCCCCAAAAAAAAAAAACCTACAAACGATAGAATCCAATCAATAAAAAAATACGACACGTTGCTGTCACAATATTGCAATATTATTGATTCCCCCATAAACTGTATGTATGACTAAAGTGCGATAAGAAAAAAAGAAAAAAAAAAAAACAAACACTGTCTAAAATTGCTTCAGGCCTTATCAAACCGCTGATAGTGCTATGAACATCTTCCACTTGCGATACAACCTTAAAATACAACATCCACTGTTGGAATAGACTTAATAAAAGATGCATCCAATCCGTTTACCTATGACGACTTAGATACCCGGTTATAATACAAAAGATACTCCCCACGCACATAATAATGCGACGTCTTTTTGCACATTCAACTCGTCAATTATTTTATAACTTTATCACTCTACTGTATCGCTTGATTCGAGCTCATATTTACACGCACATTCATTCAGTTGCTGTTAGACCGCGATCGAGATCGGAGCCGGTTTTTTTCGTAGTACGAGTATTTTATTAGATTTGAATGCATCTGCATTCGAATCTTTTGTATAAAAACAAAATGCATTTAAGATACTTTGTGATTATTGTGATTTTTTTTACTATTGGTTGTGATCAACAGTGCAGAAGTGAGAGTGTTAGAGAAATCGAATTGGTGTCTGGTTGGTCGTTAAGGAATCAAAATGGATGTGAGTATCTATTCCATATGGATATCTAATTATCTATTGAAAAAAGAAAAATACTGTGTCGGCAATCGAAAGTGATATGACGTATACGGTATACTGTTGAGTTCATAAGGGTTGTTGGCAATGAAACGTTCGACGAGATAAAAACTTTCACTCGAAATAAATTTCGGGGCTTCAAAATCTTTGAACCGAAAATTAGGTTAGAAGACCATTTGTTCAAAATAGTTACAAAAAGCATGCATGACGCATATATTTGCAATTACTCAGGAACAATTACTCCCTTGGTTGCATTTAAAGGTTCAGTGAGATTCTAGCTGTAGATATGAGGCACTTAAGTTTTTGTTTGCGGAAATTTACTGGATTCCTCTTTATTTATGTTCCAGCTCGATTGATTAGGGTAGGTAATGGATAGCTTTCTACTTTCAATGGCTTAATGGATAATAATACTTAAATTATTTAATACGTACATGTAGCGTACTTTACGATCGACCGTTAAACGTGATATGCATCTTTGAACTTGCGAGTAATAGCAATTAGAATTGACGTGCTAATTACTTTCTTGTGAACTCATGTAGGTAACATTTTTGTTACTCATTCAAGGAACGTTGAGAATGCCGCGTGCTTCGTTCATTATACAATGCATACCAATCAAACGATGTCTGAAAGGTTAACGAACCCGTATCTAATATGTTAAGTTGTATGTCGGCTAAAGAGTAGCCAGGTCTTACAGTGTGGAAGTTTTTTTTTAAGGATAGTGAGGGATAAGAGAATGCGATAAGCCTATGAAGCACTACGACCCAGGAGGATCTTTTGCGCAGCAGCAGGTTTGAATATAATTAATTGTTCTGAGGTTCAGCTGAAGTCTAGTTCATTTATGAATCTAAAGACATTTATAGCTGAAGCTGAGGGGACATTAGAGGGACATTGTCGTTCCCATCTGCTGTGCTCTATTCTGACCTGATTAGTTTGTGGGCCACAAAAAGGTTCAGGACCAATGAAAGGAGCCTGAGCACCTTGTCTGGCAAGCTCATCGGCGGCTTCATTAGGGTTAGTTGACTGGAAGTAGTCTTGTTTTGGAGAGGTCTGAGCAATGTAAGGGAAACGTGAGGGATGGTTTTGTCCTCTTTATCGTTTCTGCAGTTTAATTTAACTTACTTTGGGTATGTCCTGTATCGCCCTGTGGGTCCTAGCTTTCCCCAACTTTTTCCTAGTTGCCGTGCTTCCTTCTCAACTATTCTATGCATAAGTGTGTTCCATTGCAACGCGTGGTTAACTATGAACCTATCACCCTTTTGAAAGCGTGACCAATCCACTGCCAATAGGTTCATGACCGTTCTTTGATTAAGCTGTTAGAGTGGGAACTAATTAAATTGATATAATAGGGACATACTCACTCTCATCGTAAAGTCAGAATTGATTAAACAATCAATCCTTTATCATCCGGAGAATTGAAAAGATCATAAGAGTCCAACATCAGTACATTCTAAAAACCGCGGACATTAAGAAGTGCGACTTAAAATCTGACTTGTGCACCTCTTGAGGAAAAATTGATTCAAAATTCCAAGATGTCTCCAGAAGTCAATGTCTTATTGTTGTTCTTCTACTCTTATACATTATGTCAAAGATTTTGTCGAAGGATATTATAATATTTTTATATAGTGTAATGTACGACCAAAAGGATAAACATTGTGCGGCCATAATAGATTATGATTTCGATTTGTTAAGTTGTCACTTTTTCCAATCCATTCGCTCTTTCGCATGAAATTTTGACAGTAAGATGGGAAAAATTCGAAATGATTGTAGAAACTCCTCATAATTGACAGATTTTTCCGAATATGTACTTCTAGGGGAAACTTATAAAATTAAGTTAACTTAAATGTTTTACATTAGCTCCCGAAAATTATAAGCAGTTCAGATTTGACAGCTGATTCATAGATTTATTAGACAGTTGTGCTTAAAAAAGTTACAGGAAAAATAATCTATTACGTTTTCGGAAAACGTTTCTATTCCCCTTTTGGATAGGTCTAAAATTATTAATTATAGGCTCTCCATCGGCGTCAATCAAGTTCCAAAACTTCCTTAGCTACAAGAAAAATAAAAATATTTTAGATCTTTTCAAGCACAACAATTTAAATTCTTTACGTCATTATATGAAATAGGCAGGACATCTGAGAACACAAACCATAGAACCGATTCAGAGCATGGAGGTGTCGTAAGTGATCCTAAAATAAAAACTCATTAAAAAGATTCTTAGTCAAAAACTTTATCCAACCTTTATAAGTGTAAAATTCATTTGTATCTAAATCAGGAATAAATGATTTCATAGTAAGTGGACCAGTTATTTCCGCTGTGCTATTGTATTTCGTGATAAGTTCCAAAGATTTGTACATTTCATTTAAAGTTCGATGATTTTCTATCTCTAGATTTCGTTCGAATTTTTCTTCGGGAACTCCTTTGTATAAAATTCCCAGAGCGACAAAACCATCCGGATGCTCTCTTGCCTCTTCGATAGTTTTATATTTGGTATTCTTATGGACAATATGCATTTCGAGATCGTATTGCTGGCCATTGATTGTGTGCTCTGAACCTAGTACTCCATCTGAGCCCCAATGAAAATGAATTGCCTGCACTTCAAACCAGTCGATGAAGCCTCCAACGGTTACGAAAGGTTTACTTTGATCCTCGTTAATGCGGAGACCGATTTCAGCTGAAATTAAAATTATTTAGCTTGTACATTTTCTAGAATTGATTTACCTGAATATCCATTGTTAATTATTTCGACGGGAGCATCGAGTGGTTTTTTATAGTTGTGGAATTGAAGTTGTAGAAAAAGATGGGGAAGTGACTGGAAAATGAACAGAACTTTGAATTTTTGAAAATCACTACTAACACAGGGATGTGTCAACAGAAACAGTAATGACATTTAAGCATGAAACAGAATATCGGTAGGGTGGTCACCCTTCCTGTGTTGGCTTGAATCTTGAGCTGTTGGATTTAACGAATTTTGCATACAAGTTCTTCGAGTTCCTCAGTTGTCTCAGAGTGTTTAGCATTGACCTTACTGTTCAAAAACAAAAACAAAAAACAGAGAAAATAATGTAAACTAGATAAATTTTATCTTTTTGACAAGCATTTTTAGTCTTCAAATCAAGAGTTGACATGGCCTGGAAATTTTCCCTTCAACAATGTCATTGTCTGGCCAAAGACTACTGCCTTTCTTATCATGCGTGCTGTCCAGCGTAGTTCGTTTAGTTTGACGTTGACAAATCTGTCGCTAATCACAAATTAAAAAATGTGCACGACTGGGTCGTACGTACTTGCACCTTCATATATCGTGGTAGTTGGAAATGAATTTAAAAAAAAAAATTTACAATAGATTTTTGAAAAAAAAAAAATTTTTAATTTTGTATAAGTTTAAATGGCATATATTATTAAACATTTAATCTTGCCCACATTTCGATTTTTATGGAAATCCAATGAGTTTTAGCCGAGAAATAGCCAAATTTCTAAAACCAGTTAATAAGAAAAGTACCGTTATACGTATTTTTAGCCAAAAACGTGGTACGCCATCTTATAGCATTTGCCCAGACTAACTCGAATATGAAATTTAATCAAAATCGTTAGAGCCGTTTTCGAGAAAATCGTCTTTTTGTGAAATTGGGCCTTAAGTAAAGTACCGTTAATAACAGGGCTAGAACAAAAATTCCGATTTCGCCTCGAATTGCGAACCTACAGAGCTCAGATATGAAGGTTGAAGCAAATCGGTTCAGCCGTTTAGGCTGCAGTCCAGCGTACATACACACAGACAGACAGACAGACCGACAGACAGACAGACAGACAGACAGACAGACAGACAGACAGACAGAATCGGCAGACCCACTTTTTCGAGCTTCTCTATCATCGTAATGTCAGAATTCATTGTTATCTCGAGTTCGAATTTTTGCACGAATCCAATACTTGCCCTATATTATAGGTGCAAGTAAAAAGAATTGGTGACAGAATACAATCTTGTGTTAAGCCAGTTCGTAGGTCAAATTCTTCAGGCAACGTTGCTCTCTACACAATGTTTCATTTTTACCAAAGAGTAGACTTAAGTACTTGGGTACATTAACAACCTAGGGGAGGTTGTAGACTATATGTTGTATGTACATACTTAAAGGGCACGGCACATTCATGTGCATCTTGCACTCATCTTCTCAGCTTCTCAAGTTTTTCTCCACAAATGGGCTTATCTTAGGACTGGTGTACTATAAAGTTCGAACGCCAAATTCTTTTGTTGCCTTGATCGCGATCTTTCGTATCCTTTAAATAATAGTAGGGAGTACTCATCCGAAATAGGTTGTGAGCCATTTAAGTCTTTCATTGGATGTTGAATAGAGCCAGCACGACCTGTCAAAGCATTTGCAAATGGTATCACTACCTTAGAGCTAAGCCTGGCTGGTCACATGATCATCTTCATGGGATGTATAGACGTACGACAGTTGGAGGTTCCTAAAAACCTATCTTAAAAATAATATATTGTTGTCCCGCAATTCCCCTATATACACTAGTAACATGGTTAAATTGGAAGAGATGTTTAACACTTACATTCCTTGAGTCAAGGGCTATTGGTGATTGTCGACTTCCGCCGCACTCTGGATAGGTCGACGGCCACGACTCCGGATTGTCATATCGCCAGTTTCCTAAAATGTTATTCCTTATAATTAAATTTATAATTTTGCCTTCAATATTATGAAACACTGCTAAATTTAACTATATTTACATCCCGAAATCGTCTATATATATAAATGAATGTTTGTCTGTATGTCCTTTTTAAAATCGTAAACTATGCATTTGATCATTTGATGATCTTTAGCAAAGTTGTTGTACATGAGCCCACCAAGATTTCTGAGTTGGTACGACCAATTTTGATGGTCATTTACACTATCATTCCAATGAGTTTCATATATTGCCGTGACAGTTTTTGCTGTTTTGAATTGACGCGGAAACAGCGAACGAATGATGACGTTCCGAGTTGTCCGTTCATGTCCGGCTCACGTTGAACAGACACTGTTGTCGTTTTTCGAATAGTTTTGTGCATTTCATTTAAAAAAACACACCCCGGTTAACGTCGTTAATGCGTTCCTGAAAAAACAAGACGTTAAGGGAGACAACGTTGTGCGGGGCAGATATTATAGAAACATTGCCTTAAAGCTTATTTATCCTCGAAAAAAATATATAACTTATTTTATTTCATTAAAACTTTTTGAACACTACCGCTAACATAAGCTTAAAACGTACGTAGTCACACATGTATAAAATGGATACGTAAATACTATTTATGTGCAATATCTTGACACAAATTTGTCGAAGATCTTAAAAAATTCACGCTTCCATGGAAACACTTTTGTTTTACCGTTGGATTTGAATTATTTTTTTTTTAAACGACGTTACAGCGAAGCCACTCAACGTTAAACGAGGTATAGTAACAATTCGTTACCGACTTTATAGAGAAACAACGTTGTGCGGGGCGAATTGAATTTTCGTAGTTAATTTAGTTAGTTGGTGGCGTTGCAACGGGCGCAGGGTACAGCTAGTTAATTATAAAATTTGGACACGTGTAACACATTTGCACAAGACCCTTAAAACCATTTATCTTTCTTCATCCCTAGTGGCATTTTCACTTGTCACTTTTAACATTAATTCAATTTTGAAGTACAATTTACCTGAAAATGGTAAAATAAAGAACCAATGATGCAAAAACTCTCCTACGCCAGTGTTCATTTTATTCTGTCAGAACTAATCGCGAAGAAATACAAACTTCAAATGAGGCTATTTAGGTATTTTCTTGGCTCTGATAAATACGAATATGCATACAAATTGTAATTTGTAAAATTCCTGCCAAACTTGCTTAGGATAGAAAGAATATAAATTTATTCATTTTGATGAGTATTTTAGGATTTTTGAGGTTAAGCTCCAGACGTCCATAAAAATCAATTATGGCTTACGGTAAGCGAGTTTGTAATTATAAGAACTGCCTTTACAACATTTATACAATACACGTACATATGTGGGGGAAATTTTTACTGAGAATAAGTGCTTCAAAAGAGAACAGAGAGTTCAATGTATTTCGGTTTTTTTCGTTAAATAAATTTATTATTCTAAAGAGAACTAAATGAGTACTTATGACAAAAGGTTATAGGGATTATTATTATATTTAACTGATAGGAATTTTGGCTAAAATGCAATGAGTACAACACATCATCTCTTTCAACAAATTTCGAAAAGTATTGACTTAATTAAATATCACGCAGTTGTCTGGGCTTATCTCCCACACAAATATATTGCCAACTTAGTTGATACATAAATCCTGTTTAAAATTTAAAATCCGAATTTTATTGGATACTTTTATTCTGACGAAGCAAATTATGTCACAATTAAGTCAATGACCTAAATATTGCTGAAACATTAAAAATCACCAAGGGATCGAAAAAGAGAACTGGTTTACCATATTAAGAAGTTTGGCTTCACAATTCGTCACTCCAGTGTCTCGCTTTATTGTGTAGCTGAATAAGATTTGTTTTTACAGATGGTTCATCCATATCGCACACCTGACTTAACTTGAAAGATGGAATGCAGGTTTGGTATTTTCCCATTAACAATGACGGTTATCGCTTTTTCGCTCAACTAAAAATGAAACCAACACAGCTTTGCTTAGAAGGATATTGGAATTGTGTTTGTCACTGAAAGTATCAGGGTTGGCAACGACTGCAGTCATTGCGGAATGCCATAATTCAAGTCGGCTTGAGTTTTATTTACGTTCATTGACTTCAATGATGACTTAAAAATCATCAGACGAGAATACTATTTAATTTAAAGTCATGGTTGGAGCAATAATTTTTAGCAAACAGAAACGCGAACTCAATTTGAATGAAATCTTTATAATTTCTCGCATTCATTGAATGCATTCAGTCGTTGGATGCCAATTGAAAGCCTTGAAGTCCCCAAATTCATATAAACATAATAAAATTGGAATCTAAATACTTCAAATGATTTCAATGAAGTGAATGCAATTAGGTACTTTCAAGATTTTGAACGCATTTATTGACTTCAACTGACTGAGATAGAAAATATTATTGAATGGATATTTCAAAAACTTTATTATCGGCTTAAAGTACAATCAAAACATTTATGACTGGAACTCGACTTCGTTCATATGGCCACCGCGGGCACATTTGCAGTTTGATGATTAGTGAAAGAGTGCGTTCACAAATAAAATTCAAAGTTGTCAAGTCCCTTTATATCTAATCTAAAAGTCCCATCAATGTCTTCTTTAGTATAGTGGAACGATATTATTGCTGCCCTAGATATTTGAAAAGAATTTAACAAACTTCACCATCGAGCATAAGGATTTCAAAAATCGTCATTTAAGAGGTATGTTTACTTAATGGACTCTACAGTCTTATTTTGAGTCCGAAGAAACTAACTTCTGATCCTTGATGGGATCTGTATAAAATTCGACTGCATCCCACTTCTAGCCCAAACTTTGGCTGAAACTAGTTCGGAATTGTGAGTGTCAAGAGAATGCAGTGCGTCTAAGGCGAAGCGATGTAAAGCCCAGTCGAGATAGACTCCCCATTAGAGGTTGGCGCAAGAGACAGCCTCAATCTTATTCGTGACCCTTCCATAAATTTATTGACTTGACGAGGAGGACCATCTTTGTTGTTAAGTCTCATGTCTGACTAAAAGCGGCGTTGGGCCGTCAACTTGGATTTTTCTGGTTTGACATGTTTTGACCAGAGAACTTTGCTAACTGGGATCCTTCCTATATACCTAGACATATGTACATATATGTTTTTATTTTTTATTTATGACCAGCACATGTCAAAAGGAATATGAACATATCTTGACGTTTTGACAGAAGAAAGAAGAAGAAAAAGAAAAAAAGAGTTGATGTAAGTGATGGGTTTGTTAAAAATTGTATGTAATTTTTGCATTTGTTTGTAATTTACAGTATTTTGTTTCGATCATGTTAAAATTAAGTAAGAGATACATATAAAGAAATAGTTGGGTTTTTCACACAGTCACACCGTGGCCATTAACAAAGATGGACTGTGACCAGAGAATCTTTCCAACCAGGATCAATCCAATATATACATAGGTATTTAGCTTTAGAAATGGTAACACCTTTAAGGGCAGACATGCTTATACGTAGACATTAGACCTCTTGTCAGCTGTTAACAAAGAATCAACCACCATGCGCCATAGCAAAGGACATAACCTCATTGGGGACCCCTATTTCATAATGCTTCGTACATTTTTATATGGTTTTATTTTTTGTTTTTAATCCAAGTTCAATACAACAGTCATTATGTTCAATACATTAAAAATAAGTTAATCTATGGCGTTTTCGGAAAACTTGTCTGTTTCCTATTTGAGTGGGTCTAAAGTTATTTATCAATGCATCTCCATCTGCATTAATAAGGTTCCAGAACTTGCTTAGCTGCAATTAAAAGAAAATATTAAAAAATGTGTCCAAGTTTATACTCGTAATTAATATTACTTACATCGTCATACGAAATTGGCAGCACCTCTGTGAAGACAAACCACAAAACCGACTCAGAGCATGGCGGTGTTGTAAGTGATCCTAAAATTCAATTTCATATTACTTTTCTATTCAACCATAATGGAGAAAAGGACTAACCTTTATAACTGTAAAATTCACTTGTATCCAAATCAGGAATAAATGATCTCATAGTAAGTGGACCAGTTATTTCCGCCGTACTGTTATATTTCGTTATAAGTTCCAAAGATTTGTAAATTTCATTCAAAGTTCGATGATTTTCAATTTCAAGGATCCTCTCGAATTTTTCTTCGGGAACTGCTTTGAATAAAATTGCTAGAACGACAAATCCATCTGGATTCTCTCTTGCCACTTCGATAGTATCATATTTGGAATTCTTATGGACAATATGCATTTCGAGATCATAGCGATGCCCATCGATTGTGTGCTCTGATCCGTGTACTCCATCCGATCCCCAGTGAAAGTGAACCGCTTGTACTTCATATGAGTCGGGAAAACCGCCAACCGTTAGATATGGCTTACTTTGATCCTCATTTATTCGAATACCAATTTCAGCTGGAATTAAAATTATTTAAATTGAAATAAAATTTGAGATTTTTTTTCCTACCCGAATATCCATTGTTGATCATTTCGACAGGAGCAGAGAGTGGATGCTTATAGTTGTGGAATTCTAATTGCAGATAGTTATGCGTCAATGACTGAAATAGATAAAACATATTTGCATATAAGTTTTGTTACATATAGTAAGAAAAATTGAAATAAGACCTTGGTTTCCTGTCTTAATAGAAACAGAAGACTTAAGGTTCAACCATAATTAAAATAATGCTCCTGGTACTATTGTGCGTAGACATGTGAATACACATAATTTATATACTCCACACATAAGGTCTGTTCCCGCACTGACGAAAACTACGAAAATATAAGAAATTTTACGAAAAATAGTGAACTCCGTTCCCACACCTCAAAATTTCGTAGTATCATAAGGTCCGTTCGCGAACCCTCCCAAAAGAACGAAATTTTACGAAAATTTACGAATTTTTATTAAAAGCTGTTCACGTCCGGAGAATTTCCGTAGTTTTTCGCAGAAGAGAGCGGTCAGGAGAGATTTAGAAATTTCCCCATGCTACGAAATTTAGTGCAAAAAATTTCTGTGGGCTAGTGTATGAAAACTGTCAAACCAGTGTATATTCAACTTTTTCTTGTTCAACCTGTTCATTTATTTTTTTCGTAATTTTAGCTCTTTCTGAGAGAATTTTACCCCCACTCTTCAATATTTCATAATCTATGAATTTTAGTGCAAAAAGTACGCGAACGGACCTATATTTTCACAGAATATGAGATCACGAGGGATTTAGAAATTCCCCCTTGCTGCGAAGTTCAGTTCAAGGAATTTCTTTGGGCAAAAATATGAGTTCTGTCAAATGGTTGTGTAGTTGTTGTCTGGCAAAATAATTTTAAGTAAATCAATACAAAAAAAGGACGTTTAAAACAGTGGGCATATTTTTCGTTCAATTCGTTCCCGTAAATTTGTGGGCATTTCTCTATTTCTGCAAGAATTTTACACCCACTCTTAGAAAGTTGACAAGCTGCGAATTGTGACAGACTCCGCAAAGTTTAGTCGAGTATTCATTCACTTTTCATTAAACATGTAGAGAGTGGTTTTATTCGTATATCCCCTACAGAGAGCTGAGGAAAACTACATTGTGTGAGAGCCAGTCAAAAACGATATGACATACAGCCACGTTTCCTATGCGATTTTGATAGCGCGAGCTGAAACTTCATTTATTTATGACATTAGGTATTGCAAACCTAGTGCAATTAAGGTTGGGTCTTTAAGACGAAACCAGTGGAACGAAAAGCTCACTCAAACTTCAGCCGTTCTAGTTGCAAACTTCATAAAGAGGGGAAAAAGGAAAACGAAGGTGAATAAAATAAAATAATTTGATCTTACAATGACTGGGATAAATAGCCATTTATTTGTTTTCATCACTGGAATCAAAATACTATTTATAAAATCGTATTCACAAACAAATTCTATTGCCCTTTCTATTTTCCCTTTTTGTTTATATCAGCTGTCAATTTTTCGTACTGAATGTTCCATTTCCGGAAGCCCACAGAAGTTAACGAAACTCGACGAAACCTATCATTTCTGTGTAAGCTCATCTATTACTACTTTTATATGGCGGGGGTTCAACCCGGCTTGAAATTAATATAAACGCACATCGAGTTCAAATGGAGTTGGCTCAACTCAACTCAGCTAGCAGACCTGGATCGAGTTAGAAAAATGCATGTATACCTGGGTTGACGAAACGAAATGACATTTGTGTGTGTTTTGCTTCTCCTTTTTTACTTTCTCTGGGGTGGGAAACCATTTTGTTTTCGTTGTGAATAAGGACTTTCTTGCTTGGCCTTAAGAAATATTTGGTTTTGGTTAGCAAATTAACAAAATAGGAGAAAAAGAAAAGAGTGACTGTTTACTCATATGTTAGTTCAACCTCATTTGGATCTTTCAATCCCTCAACTCAGTGTGCAGAAATACCTACATAGGTCGAAATTTCAACTCGACTCTAACTCGATCTCTCGACTCGCCATATAAACGTAGTATAAATTCATTATGGTTGGGCCTTAAGACTTGGGCTATACGTATGGGTCGCTTTAGGCTACTTTTAGACTTGATTCAAATCACGAGTATTCTGACAAATAATGCAATCCAATTTTAATTCTGTTTCATTAATTTGATTTATATTTTATACTCAAGTACCAACCGACTTCATTTGTTGACAATTTAAGCGAACGATCCGGTTTTGAGGTGATTAATTTGCAAGACAGGAATAAAAAAATATATAAATATACAGACATGTATTTCTGGAACTGTGTTGCTTCCTAATCGACATATTTTTTTGTAATTTTGTTTTTAAAACAAATGGCCAAATTATACACAATAAAACTGCAAGTTATGAGTGTCATACAACACGAATGTGGAATATATTACCTACTTCACCAGGAACCAAAAAATACAATTTGAGTGTACTCCCACTAATTTCCTCAAAGCTTCTATTTAAAGTTCAAAATTTGTTAGTGCCGTCAAGTCTACACGTTTTGAATCTATTTTTATGCGTTCATAGTCCCTATAAAATTCATAAGTTTTCGCTCACATTTCTTTTTTAATAAATTTAGTAAAAAAATATGAGTTTTACCTTGACATTGTCAGAAATTTTGTGAAAAGTAAATAGTGACCTTTAAAAGAATTACGGAAGAGTATCGTTAGTCTGTTCTAAAACAGAGGCAGTGCTAGTTAGGCAGTACTTTCCAAAAAAGACATTATTTTAAATAAGTGGCTTCCAAATTATTTCTCTCCTTATTCAAATTAATCTTTTACGACAAAGATGTAAACTTGTTTATAGAAGGAACTCTTCAAACTCTATTCATGTCCCATTTCAAAATATTTCCAATAATTCTGATTTCTGATTCAGTGTGAGCATTTTAAATTCAATTCCTGACAATTTGTACAGCTAACTGATTAATTTGACATATGTTACTTACTTCTCTTGAGAACAGCGCTATTGGTGATTGTTGAATTCCACCGCAATGCGGGCTTGTCAATGGCCACAATTCTGGACTGTCATACTTCCAGTTTCCTAATAAAAATTAACACATTCACAATTATGTACAATTTTCTTTTAATATCTAATCCTTTACACCTCATTAATACACGTCACTTTTGAACTTTTATATTAAAACAAAAAAACTTTACCTGCAAATGGTAAAATAAAGAACCAACGTCGCAAAAATTCACCCGCGTGATGATGCTTCATTTTGGTCTATCAAATCGAATATTGACTAACCGCCAAGAAATACAAACTTCTAATGAGATTAAATATATTTTCTTAGTTCGGATAAATACAAATATACATATTAATTTTTGTAAATTTCTTGCTAAACTTGCTTGTGATAGAACACAAAATTTATTCACTTTGTTGAATATTTATTTTTAGAACTGAAATTTTGTTTGTAGACAACTCTTAATTGTCCAAACAATTTTCTTCAAATAAAGTACACAGTAGAACGTTACAAACTACTTAGGGACTTTTTTTCAGTTTTAGAAAGTACATTGATTATTCACATCATTATGGTAAAAAATTTACTTGGTGCTAGGATCAAGGGCTTCACAGGGTGTATCTGTGTGATGTGCCCTGGCCAATGACATAAATTTAAAATAGGAACTCAATCGATTTACAAAAAATAGCTTGCCTTCCAGCTTTGGCCCTGTGTTTCGAAAGTGCATAGTGTAATAAGTAATACCCATCTAGTACGGGAGTTAGGTTAGCTGATATCTATAACTTTGACCAAATATTGTGGCTGAAGACTTAATGTTCCTTAAGTGGCTAAAGGTAGCCCTAAACGACGAACATGCTTGCCGAACCTGCTCGTGCTCGCTATGTTTTCCTCGTGTAGGAGCTGGTTCGCGAGCCACTCGCTGTTGGCGAAAAATTTCGATTTTTTCGTGTTCCTTGGCTTTGATGTTCGCCGTGTAGGGCCATGTTCACGAGCAAACCTCATTTTTGCTGTGAACGCCGCCGAGTTCATATCGTGGAAACAACCACAGCACGAAATGATTGCTCGCCAAATGTGTTCGTCGTGTAGGGGATAACGCAAAGGACCAAGTTCGGCGTGCATGTTTGGCGATTAGGGCTACCTTGACTGGTGACTTACTCAATCAACCCTATCTGTAAAGGAACCGTGGAAGGTGTAATTTCCAAGCGAGTGTTGGGGTGAAAAAGTATTGGCTGATAATGTGGACTAGTGCGTAAGCGGACAAGAATGAGTACCTCAATCACCTTGGCACCTTTAAGGATTTGGTGTTGGCTAGGTAGGGTTTACCTGATTCCATCAAACCTGAAGGTAGTGATGTGCATAAGACTCAATGATGGCGATACTGTAGAGATTCTCTGGGAATCAACACTAGAACTTATAGAAATAATTTAAAGCTGGGTACATATTTGCTGAGGATAAAGAAATGAGTTCACAGAGAGTATGGTCTCGTTCACACGACGTCTATTCGATTCGATTTTTTCTCGTACACGGTTGTATCGAATACGAGACAGCGTTTCGCACGTCGCTATTCTCCTATAGTAATCTTTTTCGAGTATCTTGAGGAAGTTCTAGGTGCTCGTATCCATCTTCAGGTCTTGCAATCGTAACCAGCATTCTTGAAAACTGGCGACGGATCATTTCCAGCTTCTGCATTTGAATGGCACAGTAATTTTGATAGCCTCATCCATCAACTATTGTTGTTGGCTTCGTACTAACTGACAGGTAGCAAACCAACTTTCCCGCATCTTCTGTTACACTTGATTTCAAAAACAACATTTTGTTGTTGAGCTTACATATGTTGATCTAGAAGACATGCTTTGTACAAATTTGTAAATTGCTGCCACTTAAGATAATTGCTCTGCATGATAATACAAACAAAATAGTCCGGTCTCTTTTTTAATCACTTCTTCGGGAGGACAACTTTAGAATAGAAAACTATTAACACTTATACACACATACATGCACTCATTAAAGATCACGTAGTAGTATGATGTTATATTCCAATAATTTGCTAAAGAAATCCTGTTCTTAAATTCAACATATGCATAAGCACATGGCATACTTAAGCTCTGATGAGACAAATTATGTCCCAATTAAAATAATAACCTAAATATGACACGGAAAAAGATTAAAAATCCAAAAACTTGCCGATTCATACTAGAATACATTATGCAACTAGTTTCAGCCGACTTATAGGTGGATACCCCTTTTAGCTTTTACTCTTAGCCAATTTATTCCGTAATCTTGGGGAACTACATAGCATTTAGAAGTCAGCTGATCCAAGACCAAACTTGATATTTGAATTTTGTTGTGGAAAAATTATATCACAGGGTGTGACAGAGAATTCTTTTTGTACTGTGAGGTGCGGCAGTCGAAGTTAAGAACGTAAAGACATTCCTTGATTCCTAGATTTGTCTAGAGTAACATTGCAGCATAGACATTATGCAGTCGATTTAGACAAGATGGTTTGGTGCTACAAAAAACACACTAGCTACCCTCATACTTCAGAGTGAGTAGGTATTGATTGTAAGATTCCAGAGTAAAATAAAGAAAATTTCCATCATTCAATGCTCTGATGTGACTGAAGAACGGACTAAATATAAATGGGAGAGGTTTTAGTTACACTTTCGTGGTTTGGAAGATAGAAAAGGCGGGGACAATTATGTGATTTAACTTTGAAGAAAATTTGGTTATAAAGTCAAGCGCAATTGACAAAAGTCGATGAATGAAAAGAATGTCAGCAACATCTCTAGGTTTCTCTAAGGAGGACTTGGTAGGGAGGCAAGATGCATTCAAGAATCAAGGATCGTATCAAGAAAGACATCGGAGATCAAATCAAATATTTGACTGGTGTATTCAAAGAGTAGTCCAATAAAAGTAAAGTAGAGGGATATGCCCCTTCTTCCTATGTCTTGTAAGAACTACCGAGGTATATCCCTGTTAAATGTCGCATATAATACCCTATCCAACGTATTGTGTGAATGTCCAAGACCCGTCTGCAAGACACTAATCAGCACGTACTAGTGCGGCTTCCAGCCCGGCAGATCGAAAAGACCAACGAATTTCAAGTCGAAACCCACAACCTTTTCATCGACTTTAAAGCCGCCTATGATATCATTCATTATCTTGAGCTCTATCAGGCGATGACCCGATTCGGGATATCGACAAAACTTATCCAGGTGTAGCGCGGAACGCTGGAAGACACGCGATGCTCTGTGCAACTTGAAAACAACTCTTCGGAGCTCTTCCAAACGTGCTATTGATGAGGAAGCGAAACGAGTTGGTCTTGAAGTGAATGAGGTCAAGACAAAGTATATGTTATCAACAAACAAAAATTTATCTGTCCAGAACATTGGGTAGAACGTCACTGTTGATAGCTATAATTTCGAGGTAGTTAAGGAGTTCACCTACCTCGGAACAAATACAAGTCCTACAAATGACTTCTTTGTAGAGATAACCCGAGCAAACCGCTGCTACTGGCAAAACAACTGGATTCAGAACTCTTAGCTCGACGGACCAAATTAATGTTCTATAGAACGCTCATCTTACCAGTCCTGAGCCGAGTGCTAGGCGATAAGTAAAAAAGCTGAGGAAATATTGGGCACCTTCGACCGAAAAATACTCCGTCGGATTTTAGGTCCCTTATGCGAAGACGGCGAATGGAAGAGAAGATAAAACCGCAAACTCTATGGGCTATACCAGAATGTGGATGTAGTCCAAAAAGCCAAGATACACAGACTACATTGGTTCGGCCACATCGAGCGAATGGACAACAATGCTTCAGCCAAGAGGATCTTCGAATTCCAGCCCACAGGTTCGAGACGGAGAAGAAGACCGAACCTCTGGTACAAAAACTAGGTCTTCGCAACTGGAAGCAACGTGCTCGGGAATGTAGAGGATGGAAGATGGATGAACAAGAGTTGGGAGACCTTTAAGTAAGTAAGTAAGAGGAATCTGGTCACGTAAGGGTCACAGAATTCTTCGAATCATCGTTTGACAAAGCCAAGTTACGAGTTGGTTGTAACAATAATCTTGTCCATATCAAGTTTAATTGTCTATCTTACGATAACAATCAGTGATCTTGAAGAGATTGAACGGTGGCTATAGATTGACTGTGGAAAATGTAAAGGGGATACATGGTGCTTACATGGCTAGTTTATAGATTGGCATTTGGCTCTAAGCAATTTTGTAGGCACCAGACTTGTTAAAGGAGATAGAACTTCTGAGGTGAAAAGATGGCTTTGAAGAATTTGGTATCGTCCGTATAGAGAGAAAGGAGGGAATGCTTGAACACAGCTTATAGTTAAAATGCAGATAAAGGGGCCTAGATGACTGCCTTGCGGTACACTACAGATTGCCAAAAAGCGGCTGTCAGGAGTGGTAGGCCGATAGTAAAATAATTTCTAATTTCCTACCCACTTACTTGACAAAGACCTGAATCAGTTAACCTATCTAAGAAGAGATATTCCTTAGTGCTTTTGAAATTTAAGACAGGCTATCAAGAGGATGGAGTCCATTGCAGGAAACAACCTTACTTTCTCAATGTAAACAGACTTAAGTCGTATTTAAAAATAATTCGTATATTTTCTCTTCTATTTACAGCCATAATAATCGACGGTTTAAGGGTCCCTTCCGGTGTCTACAGTGCACGATACGATGAAGACGTACTCTTATCCTACAACGATGTTAACTTGCGTTGGATTGCCTACGACAATTGGACCTACTCCAGAACATTTTCAGGTATTTAGTCTCTCATACTATCGCAATCGATCCTTAACCTAAATGTCTTCCTAGTTAGCCAATTGGACTTTGAAAATGTACAATTTGTAAATCTTACATTTCACGGCATCGATACGGTGGCAACGATCTATCTGAATGGTTATGTGATTGGTGAAACGGATAATATGTTTGTACGTTACTCGTTCGACGTTCGTTCGTATCTGAAGGAGAAAAACCTCTTGGAGGTGTCAATCCAATCGCCTGTTTCAGCGGCTAAAAATTTAGCTGATTCTTTGGAAGCGAAAAACATAAGTGTGCCACCAAATTGCCCAAATGGGCGTTATTATGGTGAATGTCACATGAATATGTTGCGCAAAATGCAGGCGAGTTTTGGATGGGATTGGGGATTGGCAGCGCCATCTATGGGCATTTGGTAGGAAGATGAAGATTTAAAAAAAACAAATTTTTTTTTAATAATTTTCTTTTGCAGGAAAACAGTATCATTGGAGTACTATGAAGTTGCATTGATAAGAGACATCGATGTTGCTGTTTCAAAGAACAGCTCTCACTGGCTGATGGACATTCGAGTCTTTCTGGACACTGGAATCAAGCAAAATTTCTATGGCGAACTTACTTTCTATGCAGTGTAGGTTGTTCAAATTCAACATGTGTTGCTTTATAGTTTTTTAATGATGAAATTTAAATACAGAGAGCTACTGTCCAACCCGGTTAATGTCAGCTATCGAACGAGGCCTATTGAATACACCTATCCAATAGTAGAGTTTGTTCAAGCCATCCCTTTGGTAGGTATCTTGACCAAGAGGCAGATGCAGCTCTAAATAAAAAACTAATTTTAGGAAGATGTTACTTTATGGTGGCCCAATGGATATGGACAACAGAAATTGTATCCATTGCATTTCACTATGAACACTTGGTTGGACATAGAAGGACCAAAGCCGCGAGACAGAACCATTTCGCAAAAGTCCATTCGAGTTGGCTTTAGAACTGTTGAACTCATACAAGATAACTTGGGTAAGTGATGCAAAAGGAAGAGGGGAATATTATGGGTAACTCTTTTCATTTTAGATGACGGTGATAGCTTCTATTTTCGAGTCAATGGAGAGAACATGTTCATGAAGGGAACTAACTACATTCCGTCACATATTTTGCCAGAATTTAGTGCGGATCAGGCAAGAAGTAAGTTTTAATAAGATCCTTGGAGTATGTTCATCCCCCTTTTTGAAGCTGTTACAAAGCCACCCACGAAAATCGTCAAAAATTACTCTCCCGGGACATAGAATTTTTTGTCGGCTGCACCAAGGCTTGTAGTAAACTTCCTTAGGATTTAGGCATGTATGATGTACAAACCTGAAAAATTGATGGCACACCTAGCACTCTACTACCAGTCCGCCATCGTTAGGTACCTATTACTTCGTGGGCCTGGATTTCGGAACGTGCCATTTCTGGTTTTAGACAAACTTTCGCTTGCCCTGCGTTTTAGTTGTTGCTTCCTCTGGCTTTTTCTAACTTCAAATGTTCCTTGATAGGAACTTCAACTTCAACTTGTTGCATCGCATTTCACATAGTGGTCGATACCATCCATAAGTTTACTATATTTGTCCTGTCTTTCTCCAGGCTAGTTGTCCTTACCTACAGACAGTGGTTCATAGATGGCTAACATCGTAGGTTCTCTGACGCATCTGCTGGTAGCATTCGCGTAATCCTTCCAAAGTAAGGTCTGACTCGCTGTCGGTCCGATTTGGTATCGCATATATTAATGGACTACGCCACAATTGAGCCTCTCATAGTTAGTATTTTTCTAGATAAGGCGCCACTCACTAGAAGCTTTTCCACACAACTGGTTGAGATTAAATCGTGCTTGTCTTCCCTAATGGTAATTGACTGTCTCTTCTTGCAGTTGTTCACTTGGAAACTGAGTCACTACAGGCCGCAAAACACCAAGATACGATAGGTCCTAATACCGACCCTTGTAGAACTCCGTTCAATATGCAGTACTGCTTTGTTTCATTGCTTCAGGGTATAGAATGAAAGCCCCTTTCTCAAGGTAATTCTCCAGATTCATCAATGACAATCTGCAGTCCATTGTATGTGCTTTTTCCGCTGATCTATAGCTTCATGAAAGGCCATGGGTTGATGGACAAATGGGTAGCTTAATAGGCTTCTTTGGTATACTTAATGTCTAACCTAGGCGTTTTTCTATCTCCGAATAACGTGGATGGTCTAGGGACTCCAGCTGAGATCTTCTGGAGAACCTACAACAGAACCTACAGACTCTATATTGTTTCTACTTAAATGTGTCCGTGCACGGAGCAGCATTACAGCCTCCCTATTCAGTCTATTGATTCATGAGCTGCTTGAACTCTCCATTAGCATCATCCAAAAGTCTGTTCAGCACTCTTCAGTATTTATCCTTTATTTGAACTCTATGGTTTAGTTATTATAAAGTCCTGACTCCAGGAATCACATAATATCTTCTTCTTATGTCCTGTTCCCCTTGTAGGTCCTAGGGCCTCTACAGCGCCTACGCGCCATCTTGTGCGATTTTTGGAAATGTGCCTCAGCTCTCCCCAACTCTTTCCCAGTTGCCGTATTTCCTTCTCCACTGTTCTGCGCCACGTACTGCTAGCACCGCCGCGTATCCTGTCATCCTGGGTAAGCGGGTTCCATTGCATCGCTTGTATGAGTCGTGATATGAAAACGTTGCATCGGAGCTCAGTTCAGAAGAGTATAGTTCTTCTGCCTATCTATGCTTACATTGTAATGAATGCTAGACACTGCTTGGCTCATTCTAGGAATTCCTTCCTTTTTAAGATTCGGTTATTAGCCCATTCAATTGAGACTGAATGTGGACTCACGTATGATGGCTTCAAGATCAAGCTCTCTCATCCTCCATTTTTCTTTCTCCACAGTTAAGCACCTTCTAACATCAGCACAGGAGGCTAACATGAACATGATTCGTGTCTGGGGTGGTGGCATCTATGAATCCGACTATTTCTACGATATGGCCGACTACTTGGGTATACTCATTTGGCAGGACATGATGTTCGCCTGTGCAATGTATCCAGTCAACACCAGATTCTTAGAGTGAGTACTAAAAGCATTTATCCCTGAATAAGAGTCACCCATCTCACTCTAGGTCCGTTCGAACTGAAGTCATCCAAAACGCCAAACGCCTAGCTCGTCATCCTAGCGTTGCAATTTTCGCTACAAACAACGAAAATGAAGCAGCTCTCGCCCAAGACTGGTACGGAACTCAGTCCAAACGCAGTCAATTCGAGGACGACTACAGAAAGCTCTATGTCGGCACTGTGAACCATGAACTTCGAATAATTGCGCATAGTTCTCGTCCAGATCCACTGATTTCGTCTCCTTCGAACGGGGTGAAGGGACGTGAGGATAATTTTATTTCCCAAAATCCTCAGGATCCAAGGTATGGCGATGGTAAGTTTTCTACTATTTTCCCAGTCCAATTGATAAGAAACAAACAAATGTCATTTGCAGTTCACTTCTATGATGCCTTCAAGGACTCTTTGGATCCGGATCTATACCCAAGGCCACGATTTGCATCAGAGTATGGCTTTCAGAGTCTTCCATCCGCTGGAGCTTGGAAACGTGTAATGGCTGCAAATGACTCAATCTATCATTTGATGGATCATCGACAACATCATCCTTTCGGAATGGTAGTTATCGACGGTATGGTGTTAAGGATGTTACCAACGCCATACAAGGACGACAACAGGGAAGCTTCAATATACCTAAGTCAAGTCGCACAGGCAATGTCGGTCAAGGTCGAAACGGAGCTCTATAGAAGCTTGCGTGATACCGAGTATAATACTATGGGTGCCTTGTACTGGCAGCTGAATGACGTTTGGGTTGCTCCTTCCTGGTCTAGCATTGACTTCTATGGCAATTGGAAGGCAAGCGTGAAAAGAACATATGAGGACATTTTTTGTTAACATTTTCATTTAGATCCTCCATCATTGGGCTAAGGACTTTTTGGCCCCTGTGAGTATAATAGCTCTATTTGACTATCGTAAGAGAAGCGTTAACGTAACACTGGTGCGAGATGAGATTGGTGATACCATTTTGGAGGCTGACGTCACAATGAACATTTTCCTGTGGTCCGATTTGTATCCGAAAAAGTCCATAACATGGCAAGCAGAGTTGGTAAGGAAGAACATTTTAAAAATGCCATCCAAATCAATGGAAATCTTTTCAGAAACCCAATTCAGGTCATCTAAACAAGGTCATCCCGGTGACGCAGATTTTCGACGGTCCGTACGATACTAGTAATTCGTTTGTGGAGTTTGTTCTAAGCAGCGGAGGGAATGTCCTTGCTCGTACTTATTATTTTCCCATAGTTATTAAATTAGCTGTCGGGATTATGGATCCTGAACTTAAGGTAAGCCTTTGAAGGATTTAAATGAATGTTTTCTAGAGGAAACTCAATTTCAGATTGATATATCTTCGAAATACTGCCTCGGGCAGAAGAATAGTTACAGCTTAGCGGTGAAGGTGCAGCGGCCGGCTATTTTTGTTTACCTAGAGGTTACACACAACTCCGTGAAGGATTACAAGCTGTCGAAGAATGGTTTCCTCCAGTTGGAACCAATACAGATGATACACTTGGAGTTTGAAAGTAAGAAGTGCGTTGATTTAACAACGGACGATATTAAAGTTATGACTGTGAACCAATACATGATTTAATGGGAACAAAATAAAAGTTTTAAAAAGGACAAGTGTCTTCATTGTGTCTGAGATCAGTTTTACCTATCCGCTATTGCTGTGTTTCATATCCAAACGTTCTGCGCCATATGCTTCGGGGGAAAGTCGTTTATAATGAGAGTGGTATGGTACCCCGCAAGCGGGAGTATTGTCTCCACTACTATGGAACCTAGTGCTCAACGATGCAATCCTACAAATAGAAAACACCGGATGCAAAGTTATCGCCTAACCAGACGAAGTTGCTATTCTTATAACCGGCAAACACCCACAGACACTGGCCGAAGTCATGCAGTCTGCCCTCGACAAACTAACAATCTGGACTGAAAGCTGCGGCCTTTCAGTCAATTCGACGAAGCTAGTCCTGTTCACTAGAAAACATAAACTCCCTGACTTTAATCTCCCAAGAGGGAGATGCAGCCTACCTAGCTACGCCAGTGTTTTCCAAACCGAGGTCACCGCCATTCGTCAAGCAGCTGACTGGCTGGCGGCTAATGCAGTATCAGTATCGGATATTGTCATATACATTGACTGCCAAGCGGCTATCAAAACCCTTAGGCCTCCCTAACCCTCTGGCCCACCCTAAATAAAACCAGGTCCATTGGACTTCTGCAACAGAAGAGAGGAACACTCTCCAAAATCGTAAACACCCTCACCGGACACTGTGCTATAGGAAGGCATGCCACAATGACTTCTATAGAAGTTGTGGAGATGAAGAAGAAGAGGAGACTATTGGTCACCTCCTATGCACGTCCCCCACACTTGCCAACATTAGAAAGGCCACATTAGGTAAATACCTGTTCAACGATCTAAGTGATCTCAACAATGCCTGTACATGTCTTGAAGCAATATTCGCATCGATACCATTTGACCCGCAAGTAAATGAAATAGCTGCGATAAGTGCTGTCTCTATCTATTTTCACGAAGGAGTACAGAAACAGACTCAATAGAGGGTGGAATTGGTCCAAGCCATGGTAGATGCCGTACAAAATACTGCTATTAAAGTCATCTTAATAAATTTTGTGAAACGCCCAAAACGCTGTTCGAAAGCCACCAAGTCCAATGGAATCTAATAGGACAAAATGGGAGATGATTGTGATCCGTAAACCGTCTTCGTTGAAGCCCTGGATCCTAGGTGGTGTCAATCGTATGTATTCTATAAAATCCTATCCAACGTATTGTGTGAACGTCCAAAACCCATCTGCAAGACACTAATCAGCACCAATTTACCAGAACGAGAGCCAATTTACACATCTAGACAATTTGTGGAAAAGACCAACAAATTTCAAGGCGAAAGCCACCACCTTTTCATCCACTTAAAGGCCGGATATGAAAGCATTCATCATCTCGAGCTCCACCAGGCGACGTGTTGCATAGTGCTGGAAAACACGCGATGCTCCGTGCAGCTCTTTCATCCGGCAAGGAGACGCGTTGTCATGTGACTACTTCAAGATCGTGTTGGAGCAGATAGT
This sequence comes from Chalcosyrphus nemorum, assembly GCA_949716465.1. Classification (NCBI taxonomy): domain Eukaryota; kingdom Metazoa; phylum Arthropoda; class Insecta; order Diptera; family Syrphidae; genus Chalcosyrphus; species Chalcosyrphus nemorum. The sequence goes on along the minus strand of OX454333.1, from coordinate 13,298,821 downwards.
ACGCAGGACAGCGAAGGACAGGTGTCAACACGGGAGGCACTATCTTCCACAAATCCGATCGAAAAATACTACTTTGGATATTATGTCCCTTATGCGAGGGGGCAAATGGAGAAGATACAACTGCGAACTCTCTGAGTTGTACCTTGTGGATGGGGTCCAAAAAGCCAAAATGTCGTCCAAAAGACTACATTGGCCAATATGGACAACAATGCTTCAACCAAGAGAATCTTCAAAATCACAGCACCCAAGTTTGAGGAGGCAAACAAGACAGAATCTCTGGTAAAAAGACCAAGTTGTCGTGAGCCAGAAAACTTAACTTCGCAATTGAAAGCGTCCTCCCCGGGACCGCAGAGTATGGAAGGTAATCGTACCTCAAACTGAGAGTATACAAGTAAGAAATTATAGGTGTATGTGTTCTGTATAATTTAGCTCAAATCGGGGAGACCTTACGGGCGCCCATTACAAAAATACTCTGCGCCTACACACAGCTATGTAAATCCCCTTTTTATATTATTCGCCTCCCGATGGTGCTTCAAAGCCAAAACAGCTCCATAATGACCATTTAAGCTCAACACCTCCAATTAATTCAAATGTTTTCAGAACCATTACCTCGAACCATGATATTTATTTTGCTCATTCGTTCGCTGGTTATAGTCCAAATGAGTTCGTTTAGATACCTGCTAGCCTATTTGGCGATAAATACCCTGATAACCTTTATCCACGGTCAAGTTAAGAGTCAAAATAATTTAGTAGTCTACAATACAAATAACGCACAACAGAACGTAGCAGTTGATGCTGGCAGCACCGATCAAGATGGGTCAAGTTTCATTAACTTGCCCATTTATTGGGTACCTTGTACGTGTGTTCAATTTACATGTAGCTGTTGCATTGGGATACGTTTTCAGAATCAAAATATCGACAAGAAAGGTTCAAGTAACATAGAATCCTTGGAACTATTAAATTTTTATAAAATTTCTTTACAGTTTGTATTCAAGTCAAATTTATACTGCAAACAATGATGCTGAACGTAGTTATAAGATTGGAGAACCGAGTGCTTTTGAATTTTACAATGTCCGTCGTGAATCCTCCAGCAATCTGCATACCGACTTTCTTGCCAATACCACTGTTTATATGCTTTAGAGTGTACGATGTTGTGCTGCCGATTGCAACTGACTTCGAAGGATGTTTCTCTCTGCTACTGAGGTTTATGGGGAAGGCTCTCTATGAATTAAAACTTGGATGTGTTCGCTTGGGTGCCGATGGTCCCAAGTTCTTCCGACAAGCTGAAACTATTGATGATGATGACGATGATTGAGGACAAGACATGGTAAATTCTTTTTCAATGCATAATAAAGTGACGAGGTGATTTGGATATTTTTGGTTTTACTGTTCCTAAGCTAACAAAAGTGTGTTGCGTGGGATCAATATCTAGGACCAAAAGGTATCAATACGTTTTTTAAGGACCGTGCAATGCTGTCACTTTGATCTTAGTCGTATGGAAGAGGAGATTATGAGTGCCGTGGCTCAGTTGTTAGTGCATTGGACTAATGTACATGGGGTACCAAGTTCGAAACCAGAAAAATACCACCTCTTCCGAGCGTCTGACGAATATCCAACAGTCTTTCTGTCATGAAAAAGCTTCTCAAATCCCACTGCCCTTCACATACAACATAAAACTGCAGGTTCTTTCTGTACGTGCAGAAATGTATACCATGTACAACACGTACAATTGCGAGAAGCTAAACCTTGGCCCTCTTTTGACTGCTTATGGTCTACTATTAATTTTTTAGCCCATGTCTTAAGCCACTTTCTAACTTTGCAGTTGGTGAATAGGAGTCTTCTCCGAGCTGTATCGCAAGGTTCAATGATGAGATTCCTAGACAAAGATGAGAGGTGAATAAACCTACGTTTTGTTCACCTTGCATGGCATTGATGATAGGCTTTCTTATACACCTTATGCTTGTTGCATGACTTTCTGGGATAGATAGGTATCTTCTCATTTATAAGGTGAACCTTGCGCACAAGTTTTCTGATTGACAAAGTTCACAAAAAGTTCAATAGTGTACCACAAATGTTAGCGAATACTTTCGCAAAATTTTCACCAGTTTTGTGTTGATTTTGTACAAGTTTTCGTTGTCCAAAAGCATATTGTTACGTTTTTACTTGACAGATGTCGAAGGATGGCGGTGTTCAGGAGTACGTTACGTTACCATCAATCATTTACTTTTTACTTGACAGATGTCAAAGAATGGTGGTGTTCAGGAGTATATCGTTACTTTATCATCAATCATTTAGTTTTTACTTGACAGATGTCAAGGAATTACAGTGTTAATTTTGACAAAATCATTTAGGACTCAAGTGGTCAAAATCTCCTTCCAAAATCATGCCCATTTGTATCGATTAGTAATATTCACCCCTGGCCACGACTCTAAAATAACAGTTTAAACTTAACACCTTCAATTAAATTAAATTAACTCTGAACCATTTCTGCGAACCGTGACATATTAAATCTTTCATCGCATTCGTTCGTCGGTTATAGCCGAAATGAGTACGTTTGGATTTTTGTTAGCCTATTTGACGATAAACAGCTCGATAATCTTTAACCAAGGTCAAGGTAAGAATAAAACCAATTTAGTTGTTTACGATACAACTACAACCAAGCAGACTGGAACAGTTGATGTTGGAGCTGCCAAAGGCAATGGCAGCATACCGGTGAACGTGCCCATCAATTGGGTTCCTTGCCAGTGTATAAAATTAAAGTGCAACTGTTGTATTGGGATACGTCTTCCAAAACGAAAGATCGACAAGAAAGGTTCTATTGACATTGTGTCCTTAAACGTATTTATTTTTTTTATGAAAGTCTTTTCCAGTTTGCGTTCAAGTTACGTTCCTAATGAATACCATGAAGGTGAATGTTGTCATGAAAATAGAAAACCGTGTGCTCGTCAATATTACAGTGTCTATGTTGAATCCGCCGGCAATTTGCGTACCAACTTTCTTGCCAGTGCCGCTGTTTATATGCTTCAAAGTCTACGATATTGTTCTGCCAATTGGATCTGACTTCGAAGGGTGTTTCCAACTACTTCTGAGAGTGATGGGTGCAACAGTTTATAAATTACAACTCGGATGTGTTCGGTTGGGTGTTGGGGGTCCGAGTTTTTTCCGAGATGTTGAAAGCCTTGAATCTGGGGAAGATTACCGCCAGGATATTGTACGCGCAGATAATGATGGGATTTCTCTTGAAGGAGCAAGATGGTGAACTTTTTGTCATGCTTAATAAATTTGCAATAAGATTTGGAATTTTTTCGTATTACTATTTCTTATGTTGTGCAGAGATAAGATAGGTTAAACCGATTATGTCAGCAAGCGCTTGTAGAAGTCCAATTAGTGGCAGAAACTTGACTCTTCTGCTCGTACTAAATACTCCTTCACAGCAGCAGACGAACAGGTTATTTTTTGAGTTGACTTACTCTCGCAGAGTCATCATTGTCTTTTCTGATAGCGCTGCAAACGAATTTCTTCTGGACATCCAATTTCAAAGAGAATATCATATTGTACTAAGCTAGTGATCCAATGACCCCCTTTAGAAACCCCACAAAGCAAACAAAAACTTAGCAGCTGACTTTGTACTTGGGATTGTGTTGAGAGTGCTTCACAGTTCTATTGCCTGTTCGAACTGAAGTGCATAGTACTTTGGTTGCAAATTGTCCTCTTGTAATAAAATGGTAATCGCTGCTTGACTGATGTCTACTCATTTTGAACAAATTTGTAATTCGCAAATAATGCTTGTTCGCTCTATCTTATCGAACAAACGTTGAAGTGACTTGTTGTTAAAATGTTCTGCGTCACTGAAGGTCCATTCACAGCAGAGTGACCTGCGAATACAAATGAGCGAATATTCGCAAATTTTGACATTTTATGAGATTGGTGGATCTATGTATGTTCGTTGAAAACTTTGCATTCTTCTTCGGTCTATAAGGTTCGAGGATGGCTGCGAATTGGGCGAACCAGAGGGATCATCGGTCACCCCAGGAATTGAGGAAGTCGTGCGGTCATGGATAGCCTAGAGATAGTCACCGTCGACGATCCTGGCTATATTAGGGCTGAATTAGCGAAGAACATATTGACGGAGTCTTTCATATCTTGTTTCTATACCTTCTCTGTCTATCGGCATATATGGTTACGGTCGAGTGATGCCCTGCATTACGGCGTAATGTATGTACTCAATCAAGCATCAGAGACTAGTTGCTAATCAATGTAAAATCAACCAAAATTTACAATTAAAAGTTCCAATTGACAATTGCAATTAGCTAAAATTAAATTAATTGTTAATTTTCAAAAGTTAATTGCAACCCAACACTGCTATTTGCTTTGCTACTTACGCTATTGTGACCTACGTATGTTGTTTTTGGTAAACTTTTAGCTTAGCCGGAAACCAATAACTGACTAATTTTATCTTTTGGTTTTGATTAGCAAAAGGTAAAAGCTTAAACTTCAGCAAAACAAACACTTTCAGATGCGCATAAAATTATTGAAAAGGTCTATGACACTGTGCCGGTTATTTGGTTGATTATGTCTTTAAATTTTTTACTCAAATAATCGAAGCTTTAGTAACCGTTGTAGAGTGGACTATTGGACGAATAATATAATGTTTGAAGTCAGCTTAAAAGAAAATGTTCGTTAAATCGAGCGATTTTTTGCGATTACAATGTTCATTAAAAATGAATGCATATTTTTCTTCCTTTTATGTAAAATGAAGTTCAACACATGAGCAAATACACTGACAATATTACATAAAACAAAAATTATAGTGAGTAAAATTTGTAGTCATAAATATATTCGTTATACCGGATAGTAAATTTGTATAAAAGCGTTTGTTATTAAGAGATGACAATGCAATTTTAATACACATTATAGGTATCGAAAATTCGTCGTATTCGGGTATTCGTCCACTCGGTGGACGTCCACTGTACTTATATATATATCTTACAAAACAAGACTTTAATTTCTTTAATAACTGCATGAGTATGTTCATAAAAATATATTTAAGGAGTTATGAACCGCCACCAACTTTAATAACTTTTTCATTGGGCTACTTTCGTCTGTTAAGAATGAAATTTAAATTTTTTTTTTTTTTAGAGTCCAGTTCTAAATTCATCATCTTGGTGCATCTTCTACAGAACCCAATCGAAGAACGTACGTCGCTTCAAATGGTCCGTCGGCTTCAATTCTTGAGTCAGCTTGATCTTGTATGGGTGTAAACCAAGTTCCTTACGCAAAATACACCATAATGTGATCCGAGCGATGCCCAAATCTTGAGAACGCCCTGAAATAGACTGATTTGGATCGTTTTCTACGGACGCCTGAACGGCAGCGATATTTTCGATACTTCGACCAACCCGTTGTCTCACTGAAACGGCAAAATCACACAACGAATATGTAGACTTAAATTTTTGCACTAAACTTGTTATTGCCTGTCTACTAGGGCGAGAATTACGACCGAAAATTGAAGTTAACGCTCTTAAAGTTGCGATCACCGACTCCGAAATTCGGCAGAAAATTTTTATAATTTCGAGACATTGCACGTTCGTGTACTTTACCATGATGAAAATGTTGAGTTTACTGAATAAATTGACAGTGACAGTTTGATGATTAGTGAAAGAGTGCGTTTAGAAACTAAATTCAAAGTTATGAAGTCCCTATTGGAAAACTATTTACTATGAAAAAACAGAGTCATGGCTCCATGTCCCTACTTCAAAGAATATTGTGAACGATTCTTGTAACCTACGTACACCTGAACGGCTTCTTATACATATGTAGATATTAATCATAATGTACATACATATGTTTGTAACTATTCACCCACTTTTCATTTTTAATTTGAAACTAGACAAGTGCTACATTTACTTCTAAAGTGTGGGGTATACCTTTAACTAGTGATTTATTAAGGTTGATTCATTAAGAGGTCTCTTTTTGGCAGATGGCACATATCATTATATATTTGCTCAGTTTTGTTTGATATTTTAGTATGGGAAGACTTGGACTGCCACAATCAGCGTTCTACGAGGGATGAGTTTCATGCACTTAGAGCACGATTGCTGAGGGATGAAGCACATTTCTGGCTTAATGGGTATGTCAACTATAGCAAAATTGAATGGACATTCAAGAGCTATCAATACATCCAGACTCAACAATGGTTTGGTATAGTTTATGGGCATTGTTGCTTACTATCTTAAATTGAAGTCCGTGATCTCCAGGATATTTGGTACCAACAAGACCATCTTTCTTCCTATACAGTCCCTAAAATCATGGCTTTGCGAGGACAAAATAAGTTCGTGCTTCGGATCAGTCGCCTAGATATCTCATCTCCAGACTTTCTCTTTTATTACGGTTACGGCCAGCATTTGATAGAAATAATAAAAGTAATCTCTGATTCTACTACGAGAAGGATTATGAACAAAGACATAGCCAAACAACTTTAAAGAAAATTTTAAGTGATTCTTGGAAAGTATACGACTATGAATACACCTGGAATATTTTTTTGTAGATTTTATACACATGCATACGAATCTTTTCATTCAAAAACTCAAGTAGTCTTAGTACTTCAACGACAGAGAGGCAAATAAGTGTGGTACCAAGTGATTATTACATAATTTATCACAAAACTTTCAAGTCGTGACGGCCAAAGTCATTAACTGCGCGGTCAATCTGTACTTAGCTTGGTTAGTAAAAGGCTCGCAAGAATCTTGGCAACATTGTAATATACATGGGATTTCCCAATAAATAAAACCAACTGAGATGAATGACCTTGTCGTCGCACCTACTATCGCTTCATTTGCTAGTCGCAACTCATGTCAATTTATTTAAATTTATATTTCAAACCATTTGCCTATCTTTTACAATTTCTTTCCCATTTTTGTTAGCCGATCTTCATCAGTAAAAACTCGTTTGCGAAAAGCATCTTTAGTCTGTTTTAGAGTCCGGATTAATCAACTGCTTCTCTGTGCGTGGTATTTGTATCGCTGGTCAATGTACTAAAAATGGCTTCGCTAAGATTGGTTAGTAAGACCAAAAATATTTGTTGGTCTTTCAAAATATTGAATTATTTGTTGATTCTTTTAGTGCATCCTTGTGTTGTATTTGGCTGTATGCACAGCAGCTTCGCCACTTGCGGTGCAAGCTCCAGTTGTCGATGTCTCAGATTACAAAGCTGAGCTATCTAAAGATGGATATCGTTATGTGTGAGTTAAATATTAAACCTTTTTTTGTAGCTAAATAAATCATATTTAATAATAATAGTTACCAAACATCGGATAACTCCTATCGCCTCCAAGAGGGTACAATTTCGAATCCAGGCACCGATAATGAAGAGCTCATTGTTGTTGGAACATACAAGTACAGAGATGGATTCTATGAGACTGTTGTTGAGTATGTTGCCGATAAGAATGGATACAGACCGAAAGTACAAGTGACATATACCCCAGTCTTAGCCATATCACAAAAACTTTTGGGATCACTTTCTGGATAGATTAATTTAAGTGTACATCTATTTATTCTTCCTCAAAACCAAATGAAACAAAATTTTGAAAAATAAATAAACAAAACTCTTATATAAATTGTAATATAAATTTTCACTGGATCACTTATGCACTGTGGCGCAGTCAAATCCATGTGAATTCTACAGAACAATTCAAGCTCAAATCGAGTCAACAGCAGTGACACAAAAAGGACCAACCTTTCGAGAGGACAGTAAATCTATGAACGGCAGTAAAATATGATCATGCTGTGAACGACTCCATGAATTATTTTTTGAGAAAATGTTACTGGGTATTTATTCCACTGCTACTATTTCCGTCTACCCCATGCTGACATCGTTATATTATTTAATTGGCCACCTAAAGGTGAGGTTTCGTAAAGCCTTTGGTGTGTTAAAAAAAGTTATGTCAAATAGCATTTAGGTACTCTTTAACGACCGCCCAAAGAACCTCAGATATGAAGTTTAATATAAATCGGTCCAGTCCAACAGGCGGACGGCGGTCCCAAACGGCCACAAAAACTTCTTTGAACTTCTCCACAATGGTAGTGTCGAAATCTTCTAAAACCTCAAAGACAATTTTTTTACGAATGCATATTTTGGAAAGTGCAAGTAAAAAGCTTTATTTTAGTGTCCCTAAAAATATATTTTGTTCTATGTAGTACAAAGTTATACTATTATATAACATACGCTTAGGCGCAGAATTATAAAGATGATGCTGAGGAATTGAAGTAGAAGTAGGCCACTAGGCGATTTACACATTATAGTAAATGGTATTTTTTTTTTTGATTGGTAGCACTTTTTTCTTTGACAGGCGATTTGACAGTAGAGCTGTGTCATTCGTTCAAATTTGATAACCGGATCGTTCAAGTATTGTTTTCAAAAATGATTCGGTCATTACCCTATCAATCATTCAATCGTTCAACGATAGAGATAGATATATTTTATTGGCTCAAGACAACGATCACCAATTTCAACCAGATCTTAGTATTGGATTGGTTTCGTTCCATTCTTCGTTCATTCGACTGATTTATCGTGTGAGAAAGTGTCAAATGGACAAAAACCATAAAGACATTCTAATTTCCTTTTTGCTCCATTATTGCCTATACATTTGTTTCATTCGTTCATTACTAAATAACCGAGACAACTGAAAGTGCCTGAGCTGTAAGACAAGTATTGGTTTTGTGTTTGATTGGTTTGTGGTTGTGTGAATGCAATCACCAATACTTTTGTGTGAACGGGTCAAAATGATCGATTGACAGTTCTCGGTTGTTTTAAGGCAGAAACACAAGAACTTTGACAACCGAAGAGAGAATTTGAAAACCAGTGCTTTTCAACATATTATTGACCACAGCAACTTCAACGTTAGACCTAAATCCTAAGTTGTTTCGGTTCGTCGACCCTTCGCCAGATATTCTCGGAGTTTAATGGCTTCACCCTGAGATGTGGTCTCTTAGTTCTTAACGGACTGTGATATTTCTAGGTTGGTCAATGTTGACCATTAGATCTTCGAACCACAGCAGTCGATCTAATTGAAGTTGTCAGACTGTGTAGTGGATTTGTGCTAAAATCAGTAAATCTTTTCGCTGTCATTGCAGTTTTTTAACATAAGTCGTCACATTAATATGTCTCGTGTAGACCGCAAATTTACGGACTTGACTTGCAGTCGGACATCTAAAATAGCCTTATTGTCTTGTTTTCTCTGTGGACATCAACCCACATCTTTTATAAAAAAAAAATATTTGTTGTGATTTATTAGTACTTCCCAGACGTGCAAAGATGGCAGATTTTTGATTTTTACAAACAGAAACAATGAGTTTGTTGATTTTTTAAAAGTGATTCAGCTTGTTTTGTCTGTCTTGTCAAGTCTGGCGGACTAGAAGTCTGACTGAAAGTCTGCCATTTTTCAGACTAGTGGATGCAGTGTAACCTTGGCAATCAAGTCCCCATCACTGTGATTACAATGTCGTTGAATGACATTGAACTGAAACAGGCGTTCAACTGGCTAGGAAAGCGCGTGCCAGGAAATTAGGCTACTTCATGTTGTGGGTGTTAACGTCATACGCTATGTATTACCACGGGAAATATCGCATTGTCTTCCGTAATAGAGCATAGTGCTCAAGCATAACATTAGTTTCCTCTGCACTTTTTGAAGGAGCTAGTCTACCTATCTTTGCTCGTGAAAGAAACGTTTTTTCTATTCACAGTATGCGAAAGCCTTGAAATCCGATAGCCCATTTCCATTTGTTAACAACTGAAATACGATTTAATGAAGCAACAATGACGTTCAACTCGAAGTCAAGGTCGAAATATTAGAAATTATCGCGTGCAAGGGGAAGATATTATGAAAAAAATATATCTGCAAGATCAACCAGTTCTAAGAAGTAACCGTTAAAACTCATACAGGTGACTCCTGAACTTTCATTATTATTTATTTTGATTTTTATTGATTTTTTTTTTGCATCTAGTTTTTATATTTTATTTTCCTGTTTAATGTGTGCAAACTTATATCAACAATATGTGGGTAGGTGCTTAACAGTTCTCTTTCATGGTTAATGTTTCTTCTATCCATTCGAGGCATGATAAATCAACAATCTACCTTTTGAACATAGGTATTGCAATTTACAAATAAAAATCATTCAATTAGTGCTCATGAATTAAATTTTTGACTTAGCATTCGTAATCAAGTGTTTTATAGTCTTGTCGCATGTCAGTTACTTGCCTATTGTGTAAACCTCATAACATATTGAAGGCTCAATGGAAACTGGCTTATATTAATGAATTCGAAATAAACTTCCTCATCGTGAAAGAAGTTCTTCTTTCAGATTGCCTTTTGGTCTGTGCTTTTAAAATTGGAAACCCCCACGAATTGCTCAATTGTGTTTGATGTGAGTTTTTTTTTAGCAACGTCACTTTGGAATCAGCATGACTCGTGAAGTGTTGTTTGTCTAGTGTCATGTTTCAGTACATCAATTGTCTTGTGCTCTTCATTGAGTCAACAACCGGCATCTTTACGTAGTCTCTTGATTAGATATCCCACTAATGCTACCGATTTTGCAATTCGAATTAAAAAAATAAAAATCAAAGAAACAAATAAACATTATGCGGTTGTGACTTTTACGAAGATGGGCACAGTACTTTTATGCGAATAGTTGTTGAGTAAACAATTCCAATTGACGGTGTGTTATTGTTATTTTTATGAATATACACATAATCAGTTTACAATGGGATTTTAATCGTTTAGGAGGAGATAAACGAAGGCTTGACCGAGTTTCGTGTGTTTGGGTTTGGTTATGATGTTTGATGAAAGTCCTGATTTCTTCTAGTGGGGATTTTTATTTTTTGTTTATTATATTGTGGTACCAATTGCACTGACTGTCATGGGCTTCAATTAAAAGCAGCAAATAGCCTGTTACTATGGTTGGTAATGGGTGCCATCGACAGTTACGTTCTTGTCGACCTCGTTCTTGAAGAACTGTTGATTCCACCAGCTCATAAACCACACCAAACCGTTATTCTGTCTGGATGTAATGGCAGCTCTTCAATCTCTTCATGATTTGCTGCATTAAGCCAGATTATGTAAATCATAACTTGCTCTAAGTGCACGAAACATATTTCTCGTATAATGTAGATATGGAGAGTTGAGTCATAACATGATCAAATGCCAAAAAATATTAAACTAAGATATCATGACAGGTTAACACGACTCATGCATTGTCTGTCAAAAAATCCATAGACAAAAAGGCACCTTTAATTAAATCACCCCTTACTTTAGTTTGGCAAAGCAACTGTGTTCAAGGTTCATGACACGACGTTCGATTTCGAGCTCTATAAGACAGTAATTTTAATAATTCTGCGTTATGATGCCAAGTTTGTATGATAAGTAGGAAAGCAGAACCTATATTGCATTCTATTGAGAAAAAGATATGTCGTCCGAGAGCGCCAAAGCTTAGAGTCTCGCTTAGTTTCGTTTGGCAATAGGGACTTGAAAACTTTGAACTTAATTTGTGAACGCACTCTTTCACTAATCATCAAACTGTCACTGTCAATTTATTCAGTAAATTCAACATTTTCATCATGGTAAGGTACACGAACGAGCAATGTCTACAAATTATAAAAATTTTCTACCGAATTTCGGAGTCGGTGATCGCAACTTTAAGAGCGTTAACTCCAATTTTTGGTCGTAATTCTCGCATATTCTACATATTCGTTCTGTGATGGCCACATTATGGCGTATTTTGCGTGAGGATCTTGGTTTACACCCATACAAGATCAAGCTGACTCAAGAATTGAAGCCGATGAACCATTTGAAGCGACGTACGTTCTCCGATTGGTTTTTGGAGACGATACGTCAAGATGATGAATTTCATCGCAAAATCATCTTCAGTGACGAAGCTCATTTTTGGCTCAATGGGTTCCTCAATAAGCAAAATATGCATTATTGGTCGACTGAAAATCCAAATGTGCTTCATGAATCACCACTTCATCCACTAAAAATTTGGTTTGGTGCGGTTTGTCATATATTTTCGTCGACGATAGCGATCGTTACGTTACTGTGAATGGTCAGCGTTATCGCGCCATGATTACCGATTATTTTTGGCCCGAATTGGAAGATATGGACTTGGACGACATGTGGCTTCAACAGGATAGTGGTGGAAATGGGCCAGACGATTGCCCGCCTCGTTCGTGCGATTTGACGCCGCTTGACTGTTTTCTGTGGGACTACGTTAAGTCATTGGCTTATACTAACAAGCCGACGACGTCGGAAGATCTCAGAGCCAACATTGAACGCGAAATAGTGGCGTTCGTCAGCCGTAAAGTATCTTCCTTCTGTAGTTTTGTCAAAAAATCTTTAGGATAAAACACACAGCCTGCATGTGTCGATATTACTAACCTTCCAGGTACTACACCCATAAAGTAGAACCAATTCTACATTTGAGAAGAACAGTCGCAGCTGATAAGATTACTTCCCCAGATTCTGTATACAGCTCACAAGGTGTGAAGCCGTGATAAAGTTTTCAGTATTTTCTGGGACTCGAACCTTGAACGTCCATTATACTAATCAAAGAGACACCAAAATTCGTCGTAGTCAATTTCATGGGAAAATAAAAGTTACGTATACGCCCAGTACACGTTTGGAATACATTGATACCGAGTACTTGCTCTTATGTGATGTAATATGATGGATTCGCCTTTCTTCCTGTTAAATTGTGTATAACCTTATCTCTTTCTATAGCCATACTCATTAGCAGTCATTTCAAGGTCACGGGGAAAGATCTACAAAGTGCAGAATTATGACGTTATGACGACAGTCCATTGAACGTTAAGTTTTGGATATAGAATGTATCTCTTTCAAAAAGAATATCCTAGTCCTTATTTGTAAAACTATACTATTCAAGTTGTAATTTTGACAAAAACAGTAATAACCTGTAAATTTTAGTACATTTCTTTATTTGAATAGACACAAATGAGCTATACAACCAAACTTTAAAATCAACCCGAACCCGACCTAGAGATACGCGTTGTACGCGTAGCTGTAGTCGTAGTCGTAGTTGCTGGTGTAGTTGTAGTTGTAGTAGTAGTTGCCACACTTTTTGTCGTTGTAGCAGCTGTTGTAGTCGCCACAGCTTTCGTTGGTGTAGCAACTGTTGTAGTAGTTGTAGCTCCACCTTTACCCGGCTTTTGCGTGGTTGTAGTTGTAGTAAAGTATTGCATAGAACCAGATGTTATCTTGATACAATTGAACGGTACGACGTAGTTATTTTTACCAGCAAAGCCTGCATAAAGTGTCATACATATTTGAATGTTTGGTCCTGAAGCCACCGTTACATCATGCAACTTTAAACACATGCTAAGACTAATTGGCAATAAAAGTGGTATGCAATATTGCGGAGGATTCGTTGCGATAAAACTGAACTGCGATAGAATCTTATTATCCAATTGTATTGAGACATCAACCTGAAGTTTTGCGGTATTAACTCCCAGTACCACACAAACTGAAAATAGGTGTGATTAGTTACAAGTAGTCGGTCTTAATTTTACACTCAGTCACCAGTTTTTTTGAATCCCACGCTAGGAACTCGTACACCAGTACAACAGGTGCATGATTGCGATACACAAGAGCACGGACTAGATGCGTAGGGAAAGCTTACCAAACCACCGCCCACTGCGGCAGAAGTACTTCCGGCGAAGAGGCAGAGAAAAAGCAGGATTATGGACATCCTTCGGAATAATTTTTTATTTTTAAAATTGGAACACCTGTTGTAGCTCTTCGATGGTTATTCACGAATTGATCGAAATTCATGCAGACTTCTTAGTATGTACTATTTACAGAGATTTAAGCACTAATGCGTTGGCTATTTAATTTAATAACTGGAGTAATGGTCTATGAATTTATTGATCAATTTAACTATCAACGCGTGACTGGTGTAATTCTGGAAATGATGCGCATGCTATGTGCGCGAGTGTGTGATTATACATAACTTTTTTGATAAAAACCCATTAAGATACATAATTTGAGTAAGAATAAATGACGGGGACAATCTATCTGCGAACATTAAAATGCTAAAAGAGGTTGAAAACGTCCTCATTCTGCTTCGATGAGCTATTCGAGTGACATATCTGGCGATGCATAATGGCAACACAGGGTTGCCAATATCTGTTTTTTACTGAATGACACAGGGATGAATACACTTGATCTTACAAAGACTCATGACGGTTTACTTAGGTATTTGAAACCTTAGCCCCTTGATTTTTAAAATATGGTGCTTTGAGTTCCGTCCTAACTTAATTTTACTCCCTCTTAAGGCCTAACCATAACTGCATTAACCAGCTTATGTCATAACTGAACGAAAGTAAGCTCGCAAGCTGTCAAAATTGGAGCCATAAGGAAAGGCAACCATGATTACATTTGGCTCTCACATGATCGTTCTACGAAAGAAACCACCCTCTAGTAATGGTATGTAGTCGAAAGTGAACGAAAACTCAACGAAACTGGGCGAAAAGTCAGTATGGATGCAGCATACAATTTATGTGTATTGACATGACTACGTTCGGCTGCGTTCAGAGGCTAAATTCAATTATGGTTAGGCTTTTACTCGATTTGACTGTTCTGCGCAAAGTTTACCTAGAACGTCCTGCTTCCTGGCTAAGTGGATTACGCGATTGCACTCATAAACTTTCGATCTATCTCTTTCAAATATAAAACAACGCAAAAATATTGTTATCCTTCGATGTAAGACGGACGTGTGAGTGATTACTCTTAAGACACAGTAACAACATTCAAATTTTTATAGATTCCTCTATTTCCAGAGACACATATGAACATGTACAATTGATATGGAACCAAATTACCTATAATATCAACCCTTTTTGGGCGCAGGCGTTGTGGTGGTAGTTGTAGTCGCCGCACTCTTCGTCGTAGTTGTTGCGGGCCTTCTCGTTGTTGTAGTAGTTGTGGTCGTAGTAAAGTATTTCAATGAACCAGGTGCAACCGTGACACAGTTCAATGGTATGACATAGTTTTTATTGGCTCCATAGCTTCCATAGATTGTCATACATAATTGAATGCCTGGCCCGGAAATAATTTGCAAATCATGTATCTTTAAACACAGGTTTAGATTAATTGGCAACATAATTGGTATGCAAATTTTCGGAGGATTTGTTGCGGAAAAACTAAACTGCGATGAAACCTTATTATCCACTTTAATTGTCACATCAACGCCCATGGTCCAGAGGTTAAAACTGAGAAGAACACAAACTGAAAATACATAAAAATTAAATGAATTTATTTAGCCTCCAATTGATATCTAATCACCAGTCTTTTGGAATCCTACTTTAGCAACTTGTACACCAGTGCAACAGGTACATGATAGTCCTGAAATAGTGCAAGGAGTAGCTGCATAGGGAAAGCTTACTAAACGACCTCCTATTGCGGCAGAAGCACTTCCGGCAAAAAGACAAATCAGAAACAACGAGACTTTGGACATCCTTCAGGATTTAGGTGAATATTTATTTTTTGACGAATTAAATTGTACCCCTTGTACCTTTTCGATGGTTATTTGTGAATTGAATTAAGTTCAAGCAGACTGTTGGTTGTTATTATTAAGAGGGTTCTTAACACTAATGGCCTTGGCTATTTAACTTAATAACTGAAGTAATGATCTATGAATTTGTTCAAAAATATAGGTATCACCCCGTAACTGGTGTAACTTTGCAAATGAATTTGGAAGCCCTGTTTTGGGTGTGGACATTAAAATGCATAATTTGAGCATACAACCACGAAACTTTAAAGGGGCACGTGTTCATAATATGATTAAGAAAAAGTAGAATGAAATGGTCCTTGTAAATATTCTATTTCATTAGCAATCCATTAGCATGAAATAAATGATGGGGACAATGTATTTGGAAACATTTAAATAACATATCTGGTGATGCGTAATGTTAAAACAGTGCTGCCAGTATCTTATTTTACTGAAGCATACACAGGGATGAATATAGTTTATAGCAAATATCGCCAACGTAGTCGAAGTGTTTAGGAGATGTGTAAGATGTCCACAGTTACACTCTTCCAACTCTCTTGGCATTATGCTGAATGAACACAGGAAATAGCTTGAATTGCGTATAGTGCTCCATTTATTTGTAAGAAGACAAAAGGGAAAAACGAGGCCTGAAACCAGTAGTGATGAGATGGCTATACACTACGTTAGTCAGACCCGTACTTTAGTATGGAGATCTTGTATGGTGGAAACCTATCATCAGGCAATATACATGGGAGTTGCTATCAGCATTGCAAACAACAGGGACTATTGCTGTTACTTACGTGCTGAATGTGGTCTATTTGATCGTGAATTGGCTAAAAATTAAAATTAGTTTTCAAACTTTTCAATGGTATAGGACGATTATGTGACCAAACGTTGCATAAGTTTGATTATGTTCACGAAACACATTTGTCGTAAAACGTCGTCACCTATACAAGCACAATGGTTGCTGTCCAAATTGGTTGTGTCCAAATTGACTTTGGAGAATCGTTTGTAATTTTTGCATTCGTATGCAATTCACAGTATTCTTTTCGCGTTTGAACATGAACACCGAAACTTCCATTCATTGACCAATTACACTACCACTGAACATCGTGAGTACCCGCAAGATAAGTAACTAGGACGCTATAGAATATGAATATGTCGTATATAGTGGCATCTCTGTCAATACTTAGCCTACGATATCAGAGATGGCGGCCCAAATGTTTGAGAGGATTCTTATTTCTCTAGTTTGAACCCGACCATTAAAGCTATGGAACGGCAGGAATAGAATCTTTCATTCTATCATAGGAAGGCATAGCAAATGAACGTGTTGTCCTCTAGAAGCTAAAAGCAAAATCTAGAAGAATCCAAACAAATATAATTTTCTAATAAGGAAATCGAGATTGGGAATTCATTTCCGACAAATAGATAAATATTCACACAACGTGTTGAAATAATAGAAATTCACTTTGAAAACGGTTAAATTTTTACTCAAAATTATTCGGAATATTGAGGCTCATTTTTAATCATCTTGTGTGAAGACATACAAAACCCAAAAATTAAAAATAGTGGAACAAGCTCTCCCTCCACAAAGGTTGATTGTTTGGAGCAGATTTTTGGACTCGTGGGGTTATTGGACCCTGTTTTTTTAAATGATGTTGGTTATGCGAAAATTTGATGAAAAATTTTATCAAAGAATTACCATTTGACAATTTGACATTTGGCAGATATAATATTCCATTACTTACCGCATTTTGTATTTCTTTATTGATTCAAAATTACACAAAACTAGGATGTGAATGATCCTATAAAGACTGTCATATGCACTTGTCTTGTTACTTATTCAATAGTTTATGAGAAGTTTGTCTTTTGAATCAACCTAAATTTTATAGGGATCTTGTCTTCAATCTATGTGCGATATCGTTTATGTTTCTCTATCTTAAGTTCTCCTAGAGGTTGTGATAGATTGACTATGATGCCTGGTGTTTTACGATGACCTCATAACCCTTCTCCTCCTAAACCAACCAAACTTCACCCACAACTAGCTAATGACAAAATTTAAAAAGTGAAAGCACTAGGTACTCACGATTGTCACGAACCGAAGACTGCTTCCGGAAAACTTAATCGAATAAAACCCCACAGATCAGATCTGATAACCGGAGCTACAACATTATGTATCTCTCAAGTTTATTAGTCAGCAAAAGGGAAATGACAAATAAATATTCTGTCACCAATTCTCCAATAATGATTTAAAAAATATTCCTATGTCGTCAGTCCCTAATCGTCATTTAAACCAAAGTCCGTTTGACCGACCATACAAACAGGGTGAGTCAATGGACCAGCGAAAAACAAAAAAACACAAAAAAAACCTAAGGCAATTTATTTCCTAAATAAATCAACAAAAGAAACCACCAAATGAGGAAATAATAAGCAAAAAAAAAATGTATCGCATATTTTCACTGAATAGCTACGGGTTTTTATAAATCGTTAATTGTCAAAGCGTCTTAACGGTCAAAGCCGGAATTAAAAAGATCAGTTCCATTGAAACTGACAAGTGTTTAGAAAAAGTACACAAACACCTACGCGGGTGTGTTGCTATGGTTGGCGCTGCATTCTTCATAAATTATCGGCCAATTTATGAAACAAATTATTTGAATACTGCACAAAATTGAAAATCAATATTTTGATTGCCAACTAAGTGTTGCTATTGTTAAGTTATTTTTCTAAAGGTACCCAGCAAAATTCATTGTCGAAACGACGAGTTTTACAAAAATGTCTGCGCAAGTAAAACAAGTTTTGGTTTTTTTTTTTTAGCCAACATTATTTTCGGGCCAAAAGACAAGCATAAGTTTTCTTTGTTAAAGACATGGATATGATGTTTTAAGCTGTTGTTGTGACTGTAAAAAGGTAGTAGAGATTATGATAAGAATTTGGCTTCTTGCAACCGGTTAGGAAGTTACATAATTTATTATAGAATTTTGGAATAAAAATATTCATAAATATTCTCATCATTGAATTTCGTGTTGGATTTTATTTGGCCAATGCGACCATGCATACTTTTTTGATGATCAGGTAGCCTCAAGGTGGATATTATATTTGGTATTTAACCTTAACCGATTTTTGTTGAGGTATTATAGTTGTAGAAGGTGATTTGAAATCCGGGACCACTTCTGAGGAAGTTGAGTCTTTAAAAGAGACATCTTTATTTTTAATCTGCAGGTTTTCGTTATCTTCTTGCATATACTTATATCATTATACTGCATCTCACTCGTAATATTTATTAGACTAGACTAAAACGTGTCAAAAAGATGTTTCTGGCGGAGGCGTGTCTCGGCTAGGATTGCTACGATTGGCGATCAAGGCTGCCTGCACACTATGATTTTCAGATGACACTTTTGCTAAAATGATGAGCAATTCTTTAACTGACCTATCCTCTTGAAAAAGAGCGATTGGTACAAAATGGAGTCATGTCACCCTCTGGCTATATACGTCTGTCGTAAGACCTATACTTCTGTATGGAGTACAGCTCTTCTAAAGACTGTTAAACTCTCTCTCCTAGGAAGTTCAAAGAGCTGCATGGGTTTGTATATGTGGAGCACTCAGAACTGCTCCCTCCGCAGCTCTAGGTACCATTCGTCACATACTGCATCGGCAAACAAATGGCTCCCTCAACGGCTATTCGTCTGTCTGCCTCTTCTCAGTGGCTAACCCTCAACTATGGCTACTCCTCTGTTCTTAATGAATTAAAACTCATTTATGAAACCACTGATTACATTCTCACCAAACTCAGCTTCGGTCGGAACTTCTGTACACCAATCCCAGCTCGTGAATAATGGTCTAATCTGGAGCAGGTGGATGTCGGAACGATACACTAACCTCCGACGGAGTTTGTGGTGGTGTCTACTCCTCTGTGCTTAATTTAAGCATCTCCTTCCACCTTGTTGATCACTGTTGCGTATTTCAGGTGGAAATAATGGCAATTAAAGAAGCACTGTCCTGGCTGAAGTGTAGTGTACTATCTGCTACGGATATTAGTCAGGCAACCATCACATCTCTGGAATCATCCACAACCACATCAAAGGTCGTAAAAGATTACCGCTCATCTCTGATGGAGATCTCGGAACAATACAACATTCACCAATGCTGGATGCCAGGCCACAGGGATATTCCAGGCAACAGTAAGGCCGATGAAATTACCAAACTTGGCACAACTTTGGACGGGAATTGGTATGCCAATTGCTACCTGTAAACACCTCCTCAAACTAGATGATATAAGGAAGGCAAAAGCTCTTTGGGAACAATGTCCCTTCAGAATTCCTAGAGAGCTCTGGCCTAACCTTAACCAAAAGCGTTCAAAAGAATTGCTGCTTCTGAAGCGTTCTGACCTGAGCACCATCATCGGTGTCTTTACAGGATGTCGGCCTACACGCCAGACGTTTAGGCCTCCCATCAAATGATTTTCGTAGGATTTGCAGGGACGAGGAGGAAGAGGAAACGACTCCTAACCTTCTCTGTAACTGCCCTGCTCTAGCGTCAAGAAGAAACCTCCACTTGGGTTCCTTTTTCTTTGACGACAGGTCTCCGGTTGGTTTTCCTGACCTACCAGCTAAACCCCCTCTTAAGTGTTATTTTGCCTTTGTCTTCTGTTGTCTTGTCAATGTAGTAATGTAGTAATTGGTAGCGATTTTTTTTGTAGATCCAGTGGGCCTTTTAGGCCTAAGTGAGCTAGTGCTCATCTGTATCTGGGTACTAGCAGCCACTCTTACCTAACCTAACCTTCTTTTAATAAACCACCTCCCAAAGGGGAATACTGATTAGCAGGAAGCACGGGTGCTAGTTATGTAATTTGGAAGAGGGAAAAGAGATACTAAAGTGTAAAGAGTATTTGAAACTCGGGTGATATTAGGTTTCAAATTTGATTACCCATGGGTGGTATCCAATTTGACTGGGGAGAGAGTTGTGAGTGATTTTTGCATTGGTTCGTAATTCACAGTTTTTTTTCGCGTTCATGTTGAAATACACTAATTGTTTTCTGAGCGAAATATTTAGTTAATATTTCTATAAAAATTGAATGAATATGGTCGGGAATTGAGCACCAAACCAAGTCACACGGTGAAGATATATTGAAGTTGATGTTTGAACTTTCTGAAGTCTCACTACTCGGTTGCTTCCTATTCTATCAAGCAAGACTATCAACTTCAGTTTTAATTATTAAAAAGCGATTTAATATATATATTTTTTGTGCCATTCCACCAAATCGAAAAGAGCATTATAACAATCAACACTATGTCTGCTAACATTTGCAACACCAACACAGTGTAGCATCTAACATTAGTTAATATCCAGCAATTTTACTTGACATTAATCTGCGGTTTTAGCAATTGCAATTGCAAATGATTGCACAGGAATTGAAAGTGACCATTCATGTTTGTTTTTTTTGCATAAAAAATTGGGCTTGGAGGTTAGTCGTATCCATCAGCTAGGTGTGCATCAACCCGAAACATGATTGATTTGTGTTGTCTTCGGTATATTGTACATGCCGTCACGAATTAATATAAATGTCTGTTAGCTACCGTATGAGGAGTTCACATGTGTTGTTTTTTTGATAGGCTAACCCTTATTAAATGGAAATAGCTTCGAGCTTCTAAAAAGAACATAAACAACCAATTCTACGAAGAATTGACATTATTTGTACTCGCAAAGGAAATACTTCACAGTAGGGTGCTTAGCCAAAATCAACTGATTCAAATTCCTTGGTAAATACCTACTTCTTTCAAAATCTAGAAGAACGCTCTAGCGCAAACATCGCCAAGTTGAAGAACTTCAAGAGATCACCAGAGTGGTTCCTCCTATGGGTAACACAATGGGGCAGCTCTGACCTGAGTGCGGCGGTAGCCCTTTTCTTCAGCTAACTGCATACCTAACCTATCGCAACGTACCACCATTACGAAATGGATATTTGCCTAAATAATACTCGTATTACAGCCTCCAAACAACACACGAGCATCAGATTTTTGACGGACAGAACCGCTGAGATATATCAGTCTGTATACATACTCGTTATTACTTATATATACCTAGACTTAATTTTGTTGCTAACTATGTACTCTGGACCTTCGCCAAACTTTAGCGCCCATAGTGAAGGGGTTTGTCTTTTTATGTAATCAAATATATGATCTTCTTTTCGTCAGGTGCGAGGTGTAGTCCAATACACAGTATTAGAGTGTATAGGCCAGACTTTAGCCTATACTTTTTTGTCTAAGAATTTTTAGACAGACGGCGCATAAGTTATCTTAACGTGTTATGAAATTTTTGTTAAGTAATGTATGGCATTACATACTTTTTAGTTATGCTACGAACATCAGCGTTTTACGAAGAATTTGTTTCGTGCACTTAGAGCAACTTATAGTTTACATAATCGAATCCGAAAGAACAATTCGCCATTACCATCCAAGAGTTTGAAACAAAATTTTCATTATAAAAATGCTCCAGCGAAATAGCTAGTTCCATCCCTTAATAATTTCACCCGGAATACTAATCACGCATTAAATGCACATCAGTTTATCCTTAAGCCAACTTCGGACGTACTGTCAAGCACAGAGATTCATTTATTAGCCGAACGACAGGCAAGTGGAATGAACTCCCAGGCTCTCTGTTCTCTCATCACTAGAGCCTTCAAACATTTAAAGCCAATGTTCACAGGTGTCTCCTCTGTTCCTCTTCCCCCTTTTCCCAAACGCCCGTGCCCTGAATCGTCAGTATAAGGGTACTCAAACCTCTTTGGTGCTCGCGAATTGTCCATATCCACCATATAGTGGAGGGTAGCTGATAATGACCGCGATAACTTGATTAGGCATATTTTACGTACGAATATTGGTTTGATCTCATAAAAAAATTTATCTCCAGGACATTTGGTATTAATAGGACAGCGCTACTTGCAATACAACCCGTGAAACCATGGCTAAATTCGAACTTCAAAATGGATCATGCTAACCAATATTAACGTAAAAATTTGAAAGAAATAATCTTTAAAAACCAAATACCAAAAATGGTTCTTTAGTTTAATAATAATAGATCGATAAAATTGATTTTCTTTTTATTTTTTTTACGTTTGATAAAAGTACCTTTGAGTGAATCATCTTTAATATGTGAGAAGTATGTAGCTCTCGTATACGAATTAATAGAACTATCATTGAAACGGGGAAAAAGTACGAAAGTGGAAAAAATCAGCTGGAATTCTATAAACCTGTGTTCTCATACAGAACGGGAAATGCATTTCCACCATCTTGGATATCATCAAGAGCAACTCTTATCACTCTATATATCTACATATAAATTCCTTAAATTTACCCTTAGTTTGACGTGAAGAACTTCTTTCTACCAACCCACGAATCCAGTGCGATGTTTACAATCAGTTATTTGTAAAAAGAAATAGATTCAAATTTGTCATACGACTAATGGTTCTAAAGCCTTTCGAAAAAACTCGTTCTTGTGAGTATCACCTGATACCCTTTTACATTTACACATTTAAGCGTCAATAAACCATAAAATATGTATACCGTCTCACACTTTCGTTTTCTGATAATTTCCTGAATATATATTCAAAATAAGTTTTTGTCTCCAAGCCTCCAAGATCCAATAATTCATCGGAATCTACCAGAATAACCAGATCCATGCAAATTATAATTTAAAATTTCGCATAATGATTCACTATAATCAAATCAATATTCTTTATCCGGTATATTCTGCTAAATAGATTGCCAATCTGGAATTTCGTAGAACTAGTTTTCGATACCAAATCAAAAAACTGACCTTTAAACAACCAAACAAATATGTTATTTCAATATGAATTTGTTCTTCCCGATCAAAAGGAAAACTTGTTTCAGTCTCACGGCTATTTTTAATGATTATTTGAGCTCCCATAGACTACTAAGCGATTTTTAAGTTTCATTTCAAACAAACAAACAAACAAACCATGTTAATTTTTTTGGTCATAAAACAAAATTTTTTTTATTTACAAAAATTCCAACTTTTTCAAAATGTTTTTCTCTTTTCGATTAATTAACACTATCAATGCAATATTAGATAAATCTATCCAGATAGAGATTGCAAAAGTTTGGGTGATACACCCCGATTCTTAAGCGTTACCCTGGGCCTGTATCCATTCTTGTCGGCTGTGTACATAGTAACAGTCTCAATATCTCCATCGACATAACTGTAGGTACCCATGACAACCAGCTCTTCCTGGTCCGTACCCGGGTTGACAATCATACCGACCTCTTCACGAGAGGATTCATCGGATGTCTTATAGCTGAAAGTATATAAAGTAACAGATTAGTAAAATATTTGATAACTTTTTTGTAGAGAAGATGTTAAACATACGCCTACATCAATTGGCTATGGTATGTCACCTTCGCATAAAATTTTAGCCTTGAATATGATTGTCAAAGATGAGACCGTCTATTGTTCTTATAAGGTATTTATGATAAACTTGACCTACTGTATGTTTTGGCATTTATTTTGGGAAACAAATTTTCACTAAGCCTTAGGCACGTTACATGATCGCTAAGTAGTGATGAATATAATATTAATCATTTAGTGGCACATAATTCCTGAAGTCCATTTAAACGAAATTTGAATGTATTGCTTATTTTGGCCATTTTTAACGTTTGGTTTTCATTTGTTTGCTGTACTGTCAAACTTGAGGCACAATTCCGAGGACCCAACTTCACGTCATCATCTCGCTGTCAAACGAAGCTAGCTCTTAGAAACTATTTGCACTGACATTTATGCCAACAATCTTAGCAGTTTTTTTTTTACATTTAGTACAATTGAACAATTATGTGGTGCCGTGGCTCAGTGGTTAGTGCCCTCTATAGGCTGCTTGCGGCCTTATATTTATTTATTTTTATGAACTTTCAAACACCGTTCTTGACTTTAATGCAAAAATCAAATTTTAAGTTGTCTATTAGGATTCTTTCAGGTTTTTGTGTCAAAAATACAAAAGCTATTTGACTTCTGTTTTGTTCCGTTCCATTTACTTATTCAAATGACGTCTCTACATACTTAGTTTTGTAATCCTCTTCGGGTTCAATCACAATTGAACTGAATTGAAATTAAGGCTCTGGACGCTACCGTTCGTACTCCCACGAACACATTTATTTTGTGTACTGCACCAAAAATTCCGCATGGAGCGCTGACAACATCGTGTAAGAGCCAGGCAAAAACTATATGACATGTGGTTGCGTTCCCTTAATGCAATTACGTGTGCACTTAGGTTTTGAAAGCTCGCTAACAAAATGTTCGTTCAATTATGACATTAGCTTTCGTACGCTTAATGGAATTATTGTTGCGCCTCCAAGGTTTACATTGGACAAATCTATTGCTATTGAACTGTCAAAAGGGAGCAAATTACAATTCACCCTAATATTTGCTCTAAGTTCAGTTCACGTTACGTATCATTGTGTTGTTCTTTACGTGGACCATATGTAACATGTAACATTGGAAACCCCTACATAACATATGGATTTTATGCTCTCAAGATTTGAGAATAATGCTTGAAAACTTAGCCATTAGATGCAAGTGTGCTTCATAACATAATTTGGAATGATAATCGCTATTGTCCCATGATTCAGCTGGATAACTGAATCGTGCGAATCTTTTCTTCTATATTGGTCATCATAGAGATATGCCAAAGAAACTTGCAGCAACTGTGTTTGTTCAATTGTTATATTATTATATTAGGCCGTAAG
The DNA here is from genome assembly GCA_949716465.1 of Chalcosyrphus nemorum. Lineage (NCBI taxonomy): Eukaryota > Metazoa > Arthropoda > Insecta > Diptera > Syrphidae > Chalcosyrphus > Chalcosyrphus nemorum. Next base: position 13,273,514 of record OX454333.1, on the reverse strand, counting down.
CAGCCCATAGAGGGCCAAGGCCTAGCTTCTCACAACTGTACGTATTGTGCGTGGTATACATTTCTGTACGTACAGAAGGGACCTACAGTTTTATGCCGTATCCGAAGGGCAGGGGGGGTTTTGAGAAGCTTTCTCATGACAGTAAATACTCTTGGATGTTTGTCAGACGCTCGCAAGAGGTGGGGCCGTGAAAAAAACTTTGGTGGTATTTTCCTGGATTCGAACTCGGAACCAATTGCGCAGTAGTCCAACGCACTAACCACTGAGCCACGGCATTAAGTTCATTACCCTAAGTTTTTATTGCATACATAGTTCTATTTCTATTGTTTTATTGTGGTTCACGCTTTGCCTATCTATCACATATCATTTATTTAAACTTCTTTTGTGTATCATAAGTATTATGCTAATTCGATCAACTGTATGATCGCACACAATTGCAGCGCCTTTCACAATAAATTTTTAATTTAATTTTTAACATATGACATTTTAAACGAAGACTTTAACATTCTAACATATGTTCAAATCGCTTGGTGCATAATCATAAATGACATTGACAAACAGTTTATTGACTTTTGCAATGTCATCCGACTTTATGTCAATGCAACAAGTTTCACAAATTATAGACACATCGCACTAGCTTTAATGTTTGATTAATATCGAGAGTTTCTGCTGGAAGGACTTTATGTTAATGTCTTGTTTGATTCAAAAGAGCAGGAAAACGTTTAACTTTTTGACAGCTCAATATCAAGGGGCTGCACGTCATAGAACCTTCACCCTTTTGAAACGAAGAAGAAGAATTTGAACACGGATGACAGTTTTCATGCACATTGTAATAAAATGCAAAAACTTTATGCAAATGCAGGGAGAAAAACATAAGTATAAAACGGCTACAACATATAAGAACGTCATAATCAAACAGTTGTATTAGCAATCCCTATCAAACCATTTTGTGATTGATGTCCAGGCAACCGAAACTTTTCGGAAAACATTTGTTAAGTTTCTTTCCGAGGAAAGCCCATCTCTAATACATGCCGTGTACTTTATCAAACCATTTGATATTTCAACGCGTTCACCTTATTTATCAATAAAATTCGTAGATTATCAAATTTCAAGGAGTGGAGCTAAAATTCTCTTAGAGAAATAAAATTACAGAAAAGTAAACGTACGGGGTGAACAATAAGAAGTTTGAAATACACTCATTTGACAGATTTGACAGTTTTAGCAAGAAAGCCCAAAGAAATTTCTTGCGCTAAAAAAATTCGTAGCGTTGAGAAATTTCTTACTCTCTCGCACTGCTGAAATTTGATTTTAAAGAAATCTCATAACGAAGAAATGTTATGTCAAATGCTTCAATAGTTCAAACTCAAACATTTTATATAAAATTTCAGTAAAAAAAACATACTTAATAAACTTAAGTGTATCTTGAGGTTATATAATTAATTCCTCTTTATTTATAACTGCACTAACAAAGATAATAAATTTGGCACTTTGCAAGAAAAATTTCTGACAATTCTTCAGTTGGTGTAGCCTTAAAAAAATAACAACGAAAAATTATTTCTTCTTGATCACACTAAACTCTCACGAGACCTGTAATCATTTTATACAGAGATACAGTGAAGCCCACACAAGTATACGAATCTTCTGACTTTTGACTTCAAAAACGTCACCCAAGTATACAACTCTTCAAACGAAAAACTTTCAAGCATATGACTGGAATAAAAATGAAATTTTTTCTTAAGCAAATTAGAAATTAAGTTTTTTGCTGATCAAAATTTGATATCAAAGCAAAAGCTTGTTGTAAGGAAGTAATCAACTGTCGTCATTTCCCGGATCCGAAACATTATCGCCAGTCCTTTTCGAATGGGATAGAAGTGGATAGAAGCGGTTTGCATATTTTGAATCCGGTTCTTTTCAATTGATAGACAAAATAAATAGTGAGTCCTTTTTTGCTGTCCTTAAATAGTAGGTTATTTCCTAAATTTGTTTATCATTTTTATGACCCATTCTGGACTATGGGGTAACTTAAAAAATTAGGCCATAAGTAGCCTGTAGAGGGCCAAGCTTAGCTTCTCACGACTCCATATGTTATGCATGATATACATTTCTGCACGCATAGATGGGTCCTACAATTTTATGCCGTAACTGAAGAGCAGACTAATTTCATTGAAGGTATATCTTGTTCGATATTTATGTTAGGCGGTGATCCTAAGAGATTCCTTAAGGCATATTGTGAACTTTATTAAACCATTTTAAGGAAGTTAGTGTATTTCTAGGAGTTCTTGGACTGTTAACTTTTAGTGCAATAAACTGATAAAATCCAAAGTTCACATCACACACAGCTGGGACTTGGCAACACATAATAACACTTCATTCACATATGTACTCGTATATTACTTACTTGAAATGGTATCCTTCCTGGGTTGGTGCATTATTGTATTCCAAAAGTAAGATTTTCGGAATCATAACATTGAGCACCTGTTTGGCAAAAGGCACAGCCGATGTCAACGCATCAAGCCCAAATTGAGCTGACGTGAATCCCGCCAGACACAATACAAGGACGAACTACGAACAAAAAAATATAAAAAAAATAAAATCACTATTTTTCACAACACAATCATAATTTTGAAATATTTTACCCACCACTTTCAATGATGCCATTTTGAGACAAAAGTAAATTAAGACAAACAATTAAGCTACCGCGAAGTTTATCGATTCGAATGTTAAGATCGACTGAAGTTCCTCTTGGTCAATGGTGCTTAGATATAAAAACTTTTTGTTTGAGATGAGATTATACGTATACCCCTCTCCTCGACATCAAGTTCACTTGCTGGTTTCTGTTTTGTTGTACTTGGAATTTTTGGTAAACATATCGAAAAGACATTTGATCTGTTAACAAACTTGCAGAGAGTCTTGGGGGTGATCATCTTTTTTTTACATATGTTAAACTTTGAATAGTAATCCGTGCAAATTCTTGTGAATAACTGGCATTCTTCAAAATCTTAACATTATCATAACCAGGGTATAAAACAAGGTAATTAAAGTCATATCCAGTGGAAGCATGCATGTATCTCTATGACAGCTTTCCGACTTTGAGGCTTATAACCGCCACTAATTATGATTTGGCCGGTGTTGTGATGGAATTATTCAAATTATTGCTTAGAGTAATGGAAGAAGTTGCGCGCCTCAAGGAGATCAAGTTAAACAATTTTTATTTCATTAAGAACATCTTAACTTGAAAGTATTGTGTTCATAGATGAATCTTTAGGTCACCCACTACGATGACATTGATTTTGTAAGACCAATTAACGTGCATTAAGTAAGTATAATTTGTGGTTAAACTTAAGACATCGCTAAACATTTTTTGAAAGAATTTCATAATTTTAAGGTGCAAATTAATGTCCAAGTTCAGCTTCTGTATAATTCGATTAAAGGCCTAAAAAAATACCATTTTCTAGACATAAATCAGTGAATGACGTAGCTAGCATTGAAATGAAAATACAAATCGATTTTAAAATTGTTTACCTTCCATAGTTGATGAAAGCTCTCATACTTGGTTCGAAGCTATGCTAAGAAAAAGCTCTTTGTGGAAAATTGTAATTCACAATTGAAATGCTTTTGAGATATTCTACTACTTGCGTCCACTGTTGCCGTTGGACTTTAATCCAGTTTGTTTCTGCTTCTACAGAGCAGAACCTCTAGCGGAAGATCTCAATTTTGCAAATGTCATGGGAACTTTGACAACTGTAAACAGAAGCGAAGCCCACGAAGATAATTAACTTGAAAGACGGAGGAATAAGCAATGGTTCAATGACAAATAATAATCGGTCAATGGTTTTGGCTCAACGTGAATTTCTCTGTCGGTTTCCAAATGTGTGGCACCAACAGGGCCAACATTGCAGCGTTCTGTTATAAATCGGTACTACGGGTGTAAATGTCAACCAGACGACCGAGATTGCAATTGGGCAGATCTGTAAAAGAATGTAATCATTTTCAATCACTGACTTCAAGGAACTGAATGCAATCAGTGAATCAGAAGTGGAATCAAAACAGATTCCATTCTTTCTGACTTCACCATTCTGAATGCTTCTGAATGATAGCTGTAGTCAGGACTTCATGGTGATTTATTTTTTGCAATCTGAAGTCTTTATTGAAGTCATTGAGTTAAAACACATCTTAGTGAAATTGAACGTTAATAGATGACATTTATAGCGAATTTTGGTGAAAGTTCAAAGTAGAAACAATGCATGAACAATCATTTGCAAGCTGCCAATCGAGTACAAATTTTAGTAAATTTCTTGAGAGGATGTTGGAAAAGTGTATAACATTTCTATGCCATGGACCGAGGGCTTTTCAAAGACTTTCTCGTGACAATCAAACGCGAACAAAAAATGGGAGCGTGGCAAAATGCCTACAGTAGTGCAACGCTCTAGCTAACGAGTCCCGACAGAAGTCTGGGTTATGAAAATTTAATATGGAGACATATGTAAATCCACAAAATTGTCTTAAAAGAAGAAAAGCAGCGTTTTCAACAGTATCATTTTTGCAGTACAGTATCATAATCAAAAACTTGTCACAGCAAATCAACAAATTGTGTACATATGTATGTTGATCCAGCGGGCTGGTCCAATTGTTCATAAAACGATTCAACACGGACGTTTACCGGCCGCTAAATCTCTGGTTTTGGTGACTTCCACTGGCATGTTAGATTGTTCGATTTGACCGTTTCCGACTCATTTTTTCAAAGTCTACAAGAAACTAATTAGAGATTATTAAAAAATTTACGAGAAAAAACAGAAAAAGTCTCACATACACAGAAGCCAAGTTGCACATTCTGTTTACCGCTTTAGAGGCCAAGTTATATCTATCATTCAAATGCATCATTGGAACAAATAAGTGGAGTAGCTAGTTGTTTCAATTATTGAAAGGTCGCTATAAGTCAACAACAAAGCATAAGTTTTCAGGTTAGAGCTGAAAATTGAAAGCAAAACCGACAGATGAGAATAGAATGAGATGTGAAACGATTGTGTACCAAATTAAAGAAACAAAAATCAGCTGTTCATTGAAATCGATTTCGATCAGTGAAATAATAAAATTGAATTATAAGAAAACTTTTGATCAGAATTAAGTATTTTTGTATGTAAAAAAATTCTGCAAGTGATTGGCTTTATTTTGATTTCAAATTAAGGCAATATTGTTTGCCTAATCGTCTTAAAACTGGGAATCAAAATTTTCAATGATACATACCTATATTTGAATGACAGCTATAACTGCCCCCTGAGTGAATATACATATTTATTCATAGTCTGCTGACATTACTTTCTTCATTTGCAGCTTTTCGGAGTATACTTTCTGGCGATTTATGTCAGTTTCAAGTTTATATTTCCTTTCGCCAAGTATATATGCAATAAAAAGTTGGACAGCCGCAATAAGTCGTGTCTGTGCAAAGTATGCAGTGTTGACGGCTTAACAGGCTGGTTGTTATGTATTGAAGGTTATCTCACATGAGATTGAAAGTTTCTTGTTCATATGTCAAAAGGTGATGTTCCTTTTGATGACATAAATTTCTAAGCCGATCGAATTGGTAGTCACCTCTTTTAGAGTTTCCTTCCTATTTGAATCTTAAGCGGGCAAGACCACATACGGTTCAACTTGTTCGGATATGGGGATACCAGACATCCTAATGTTCAGCTTGCAATTGAATTTTTTGCCAAGCACAAGCCCGATATTATGTCTTTCAGAGATCACTGGAGGTATAGATTATTGATTGGATATTGGATATTGAGGTGAATTCTGGTCTTCTTTTACTGCGTCCACGTTGGGATTATTGCAACTTCCTCATATGTCTAAGCTCATTCAAGTTGCCTGCGTTCGTTACGAAGTCAACAATGACCCTGATTTGAAGTTGAGTCTCTTCGTCACCTGTTCTGTGGTTGTTCTGCGCAGTCCGTTCGAAGAATGAGCACTCTTTGTAGTTACTTCTTCTTGGAGCTGGAGGACTGAAACTCATATCACTATCTGGGTGTGAGTCTAATGGCATTTTCCAGAGTTGTACGGTTGCCCACTATAGCTCCAAGCTGCTACTCTACGTGTATAGTGACTTTTCTGTCCCTAGCCACCCATCTATCTAACCTAACCTCAAAATTTTGTTGCTTCTTCGACAAATAAAACAAGTTTTCCAATTTTAAACTTTCAATTTTTTTATTGTTTGCTTAAGTAGTACGTATTCTTAAAATAAATCAACAGTTAGCGAGCCTTTTAGTATTTATTTTTATATTTTTTTTTTTAATGCCGAAGCTCAAAGGACGTGAAATTGTTTGACACATTTTTTTTAAAGATTTTTCGCAAATTTGCTTTTATAGCGTCTTTTTGAAAGATTAAAAGCTAAATCGAGAACAATAAAATCGTAAAATTACATATAGCGGTCTTTTCCGTTTTCTTCTGTACTTTTTTTTACATTAAGACCTATTCTCTTTACAGTATTAGTCATAGTTTTGTTTCTTTCATTTTATTCTTAAATATTTATTCTTCTTCCCTTTCTCGAATTTCCTTGCTGGTTGGTTGTTATGAAAATTAGTTTAGTCTGCAACGGCATTGTTGTCGTGAAAGACTTTACACATGGCCAATTTAACCGATGCAAGGAAGTCCGAAGGATAACATCAGGAAGCACGAGGCGGAGGTACTACCGACCGCCGCTGAACTGGTGGCGGCGGTGGAGCTATACGCATCCTCTGCACTGGTACCGGTACCTGGAGGTGCTTGTTGCCATTTGTCAGTAATTGCGAAGAAGGTCTGATGGAGAGTCTTTCTACGGGTGGTTTCGTTGTTGGCGGTGCCGGCGGTGGAGGTAGGCATTTTGAGTTTATTTGTTGCCTTGGGGATGACATTGGTGGAGTTACTTTTACTGGAGTCCTTGGTGTAGGAGTTGGCGGTGTGGAGTTTCGAGATGTCGGTTGTTTTGTGATGGGAGTCTTCAATGAAGTTGAGGTTTCAAATGTCGGAGGCGATGTATTCCGAGGGATAATTTTTGGACTAGTATTTGCAGAGGATTGAGATAGATTGGAAATTTCCACATTCGAACGATGTTGGATTTGGGTTTGTATCGACGGTGAGAGATCATCTTCGGCGTCAGATGATACTGAGTCGTACGGTGAGGGGGAAGGTGAATGCGCAGGAGACGGTGAGTAGCACTCCTGATCGTCGAGCATTGTTCGGAAATTTTGAATCGAATCATTCAATGTCCACAGTTGTGATAGAAGCGATATATCCAATTGCCGCAATCCATACTGAAAAATAAAAAATAAAAAGGATGAGATTCACATTAAATTGCTATTTTCATTTTTCTAAATAAAAAATTCCAATGGTCTTAACCGTGTCTACGATCAGCATTTTTTGGTCAAACAAATGCCTTTATTGGAGATGGACCAGGAGCCAATAGGAATAACCCTTCAAGGGAAAAAGAGTTATAAAAGGACTCAAAAATCTCCTTCGGTCTTTTCAATCAATCCAATACTCTTTCGACGCAGAAATCATCGCGATCAAGCATGAATTGTCGTGGCTAACGTATGATGTATAGTCAGCTTGGGATTACGTGTATTTCTAGAAACCTTATCTTCTAAGGGTGTTTTCAATCAGACCGAGATGGTGGACTAACTCAAAATTTACCTTATTATAGAACAAACAACTAAATTCTATAGCATCACAATGAACCTACATTGTTTTATGAACAGTCGACCACTATCACCTAATAGAGGCTAAGACTTCTACATAGGTATCTTCCTTTCGTAGAATTTGGGATGAATCTGGGTCTAAAAAGCCTCTCCTTTAAGCTCGGTCTTTAGCTAATTACCTTTAGTACACTCTAGTCTGGAACTAGTGCCCTCCACCTACAGCATGGTGATCCTCTATTGCGTTGTTCATCTGAGTTTGCTCCATTCGCTATACATAGGCTTCCCAAACGTGCAATACACATTTTTACAGCTCCTGCAGTTTGGCACTAAATCTTCTCTCTGTGCCCATCAATCCGTTCACGAAAAAGGGACCGAATATCGTACAATGGAGTCTCTTTTACTGTTCAAGTTTGGGAATTTACTTCTAAAATGAAACAGCGCACTGGTGTCGTCTTCATAGTTGATAGCAGAACTAGTATAGACAAAATCCCTGGTTACTTTTGTGGAAAATTTTTCGTAAAGAGCCCAACTTAGTCCTGTATAAAAGCAAGCTGATGCTTGACCATGGCATACAAGTTGCATCCGTAGTTCGCTTTGATCTTTTACTTACTTACTTACATATGTCCTGTATTCCCTTGTGGGACCTAGCGCCTCTATTACGCCTACGCGCAATCTTGTAAGGTTTCTGGCAATGTGCCCCAGCAGTCCTCAAATTTTTCCCGACTGCCATGCTTCCATCTCGACCGTTCTGCACCATATTCTCCGTGGACCGCCGGGTAGTCTGCCATTCTGGCTTAACGGGTTAGGGACTATGGATATGGAACTGTAATCTTTTCGGGACGTGTACCCAATCCACTGGCACTTTCGTTGTGCCTATAGGTTCCTTACCCATTTTTTGACGTTGGAGCGGAACAGTCTTATCTGGTGTTTAAGCTAATTGCATTGTTTCGTCATATCTTGGACAACATACCGAAAGCAGATTTGGATTTTTGATAACTTAAAACTGATAAAGTGAGACAAATCCAGAAGAGACTAGTGGCACTTATTAAGACCGCAGAAGATCACTGGTGGTCTTTCACGCTTTTGACATTATGGGTCCTTCTTGTTTTTATCAAGAAAAAGACGAGAAAAGACGATCCGTGTGTCAGAAGTCGCGTCGCAAACTCGATTCAATTCCTTATTATTTATTAAAGAAATTCTATAAACCAAGTAAAAACCCTTTAATTGAGTCTCCCTTCTTCTATGTGTACTTGCTCCCTACAAAGTCATCCCACGGTGATTGAAAGAGCTGCCATCCCCATGCCACTTATTATAGTCGTTAAAACCTTTTCAATGCTTTGCAACTCTCTATGTCGCCAAACTAAAGTTCAAGTCGGTGAATACATTATCCACGAATTTCTTTATAGAGTCCCGGCAATTTATTATTCTCTTCCATTCACATGTTTAACCTGTTAAGTCGTAAATGTCACCAGCAACGACATATTTCTGGGACAACATCTCACTTCACATCAACCCGAAGAATGCATGTCTATCTATGGGTAGAGCATAGCCATTTACCAACTACACAATGTTTCTCCATGTAGAATCATATGGATTTGTCAAGAACAAAGGTAAAGTGAATCCACCAATGGAACACGGAAGGCAGCCACGATCTAATCGAATACGCGCATTTAATTTTCCGTCACTCTGCGCACTCAACGTGGTTCACACCTTAAGTGCACTAACCGTCGCGTCGATGGCAGAATCATACTGGTGGTAACCATTGCCGGGAAAGTTGTTAACCTTGTAACTACTCTGAGAATGGTAGGTGCTACCATAACCTATAATAACCGTAAAGTTGGGTTGGTGGAAGCAAAATGATTGCAAGTCTTCTTTCAGAGACTTTAAGTGGTATCAGGTTTGTCTTTAAAGTCGTGAACGTGATGGTCTTTAGTTCACTTGGGCAATTTAGTACTGTGAACTTGACCAGCAACAAAGAGTTCAATGCTCTTGTGTGGGTAAATAGGCAGTTTAAATTGCATTACAAAGTAAATTACGATTAATTTTAGTAATTATGGTCATTAACTATACAGTTGTTGGTTCGGCTATTAATTGAAATGCGAAGTACGTCGGAAATGAATCCATTACTATTAAATGGTTGCTAGACGTCTTGGTAGTGCTTAAGAGTTCATTAACTTGAATCTACTTACTTTCAGTAAAACACGCCATTAAAGGGTTGCTTAAGAAGCACGTAATTCTTAAAGCCATAACATACCTGACCTGCGTACAAAGCCCGCATCTGATCTCTTTGTCCATTTGTGTCTCGAGCAAGCAAGGACTCTTTGTTAATGTCCCTATAGCCATAAAATTGCCTGTAGACTTGAATATTTTGCACCAGCAATAAAGTATAATAATAATAATAAATTGTGGAAAAGTATGCAAATCCCTTCCGTCCAGGCGCTGTATATCCATTTGGCACGCAAATGGTGAATATTCGAGGCAATTCCTCTCCTAGTTTGTTGACTCCTACTTAACCTGGGGTGTGGTTGGGCTGCAAAACACATTCATGGTTATGATTCAGATAGAACGAGATTGTGTTTGTTTTGTTGGTGGAACGGGGTTAATAAAGTCGTGATACAGTTTGTTGGGGGTTGTTGAGGTGGACAAATAGCTATTAAGAATTCAAAGAGAATTTTAGCGAATGTTAAGGGCACTTGTGCGTGGAAATAAATGGAAGCTTTGTAGGTTAACTTTAAGAAAAAAATCGTATCCTTTTTAGCTTTAACTTGAATTGCTTCCACCAAATCGCAGGAGGAGACCAGATTTCAGAAACTTTTTGTAACAAATTATTGTAAGTGTACTAGGTTATTGTGTTCATTGTATCTTATTCGATCCTATTCCGATCCAGTGAAGAGCTTCTGAAGAATTCTCCTACTTCTCATCCCTGCCGTCAAATATTTCATCGCGAAGGGAGGCTTCGCATTGTGCGGGGCTGCGTTTTGCTGTCACTCTTGTCTTCGTTATCCCTTTCCAAAGTAGTGCCATATTTAGACTCTATTTGGTTGTGTTGTCTGATCGACGCAGTTTGCTCATCTGACATTTTTTATAACATCATTTACAATGGATCATAATGTGCTCCGCATCTACGACTGGTTTGTGAGTGTTAAGTGCATCTGGGTCAAGTAGAAATTCAGGTCCCCATGTTTAGCTGTCCATTTGGGAATCAATCAATCTCTTCTGCCATTCTTCCAGGCATGTCCTTGGTGATATTCTAGTATCACTCTTACTAGTCGCTGTTGATGCGACATCTTCTTTCACAAGAAGCCATACCAAACGCCATATATGCCGCGTCGCAGAAGACGATGCATACTCTCAGGCCGCTGATTCCATAAATTGCTTCCATCTTCATCGTATTCGATATCGTTTTTATGACTTACTTACTTACCTGCTTATTAGGTCCTTTAACCCCTCGGGGGCATACATAGGGCATCAACAACGCCTGCGTTCCAGCATTTACATTTATTTACGAAGACTTGCAGACTACTTATGCTGTCCACCTTCCAGGTGCTGTACCTATAAAGCTACATCGATTCTAGATAGCCTTTACAATAGCTATGCGTTTTTCTGTGATAATTCTTCTGTGCAAGACCAACCAGCATCTCTATTCAAGCTGGAGAGAACCTTCTCGAAGCCGACAAACAGCAGATATAGCGGAGACCTGTACCTCATATATTGGACTCTCTAATCTGTCATTTATAATGCGCTCAACTAGTCCTATAAACTTGCTCCCATTGACGTAGCTTAGGTTAGGTATATGGGTGCCCTTGTTAACAGTAGTTGTCAACGGCTCACTTAGACCACTATGACTCGATTGTGCCCAAGAATAGATGGGAACCTAAAATCCATTAGACCGCTTAGGTAAACCATTCAGATAACTGTATGAATCTCAGGAGTTTGCTGAGGTCTATGTTTCCTAGATCGTCCAGCGCTCCGGAAGGAAATAACGGCAAATGCTGGATAATCCCACTGTAGGTGACGAATGGATTTTATTTCCTCTTCGTCCCTACAACATCGATAGAAGTCGTTATGTAGTATATGGGGTTGTGCATGATTGCCTATCACGACACTTAGATCTCTTTTTATCGTGGACGGGCCATAACGATTTGGCTGTAGCGCATGTGTCTAATCGACACCATCATTTGTTAGCCTCCTCGTAGGACTCACTGTCTATGTACCTGTGCAGTGTGCTAAGTGATGTGCTGGCCTCAGGAAGGGCCTGTAGAAGCTTAGATGTGACCTGGCTAACTCATCCGCCTTCTCATTCTCGGGGATCTCCATGTAGCCAGGCACCCAACAGAGGGTCGCCTTGTTGGCCTCTAAGACATCGTCCAGTCTTCCGATGCATGTTTTACGAGCTTGGATCGTACCGATGCTGACAACAACCTTTTGATAGCTGCTTGACTGTCGAGGTAGATACTGATTATTTTTGCTGAAATATTTTCCTCAATAATCATATCCGCAGCTTGTTTTATGCAAAAGTACATAATTTTAGTCAAGTAAGACTTTCTTTTTTCACTCTGGCGTATGCGTTACTTTTTTCTTGTTGACTTTTTGATAATTTTTCACAAATAGTCAATGATCTTTAGGTACGTAAATTGGATAGAATTAGACTAGACATCCAATTTTTTAAAAATCTCAATCAAGACAAGTCAAAGGTAATTTTTGCGTCAGTCAGTATCCATCAAAACGATAAAAGAAATCCATTTAGTGCCTAGTTTATATTTCCGGGACTTAAATTTCAAAATTCTTCATGTTCTGGCAACCACAAAGCTCCACAAATGCTTAAGCATTCCAAATACCAATCCCATTCCTCAAAAGAAAACTCATACAGTCGCCTGTCTTGGATAACAATTGTTAATAATAGTGTAATGGCATTATAACAAACCGGCGACACTCACATACGTTGCATACGAATATTCTTTCGTTGAAATAAGATACATTCTATGTGAAAGCACATGATTATTTTTTCCAGCAAAAAAGAAAAAAGAACACAGCACCAGACACAGACAAAAGAAAGCAATTAACGTCACTCACATGTTGTATCCAGCCGATACATTTTCCAGGGTCTGGTGCTGAATTATGCAAGAAATGCGACCCGTGACTGGCGATAAATTGTAAAAAAAAGAATACTACAAGAATGGAGGCCTCCTTTAAGCATACATGTTGTGATTTTTTTCGTTTTTGCTGTCCAGTACGAGTGGGGTGCTGCAACCCCCTTTAACTAATCCAATTTAGAGATGATTTTTCCCTACTTCTACTGGGTGGCTGGTTCTTTTGACGATAGTGGGCTGAAGGTGTCGAATAATTTATCGTAAAGAGAAAATCAATTTTCAATCAATAGACTAACTAATTTTCTAGTTCCTGGCTCCATGGGGATTGGTCTGTCAATTAGTAAAAGAAAAATTGCACGCAAAAGCTACAAGAACATTGGATCATCGTAAAAGGTGGTGAAGTGAAGCATACTGCTGAAATGAATTAAAATGTGGATTAGGTTAATTGCCAAGGCTATGTAGGTCAAACCAGGAAGTAGAGCATAGCACAGGAGACCTACAATGCAATTACAATATAAGTTGACACTCGGGACAAATTCAACGAACTTGACGACGATATGAGGTGTGATGGTATAAGCTTCTTCAGTTTATTTTTGTGATGACGATTGCGATATTTTAAGTCGTACTGTGTTTCTAATAGAAGACGAATTAGTTGTCAGTCAGATTAAGGGGATGATTATATCATCTTACGATCTTTAAGGAGTCAATTGTTTTCCCCTACTGTTGAGAGCCAATCTGAAAACAAAGGAGAAGCATAAAGTAGAAAGCTGAACTAATTCTTGATTTCTTTTGAATCTTTAAAGGCGCATTGGTTAATTGATGTTTCATTAGAAGCTCTGACCTTCGGATACGGCATAAAACTATTGGTCCCACCTGTACGTGCTAAATTCTATACCGCGCACAAAAAGTGAGAAGCTAGGGCTGCTTATGGCCTAATATTTCTTTATTTTTTCCAATGGAACATGGAGAAGATCGAAAGTGTGCTTTTCCTTCAGACTCTGCATATGTAGCAAAGGAATATTTTCAGAGCTTGTATTGCTGCTTTTTGTAGAAAGTTCTCTGTGGACCCATCGGATTCTCAGTGGAAGTCTAGCACTATGTTGTGAAGTAATTGTCTACGACATTGCTGTGCTACTCTTAAGGCCCATTTATAACTCAGGGATCTGAAAGTACGAACGAGCGAATATTCGAAAATTATGACATTTCATTCACAGCAAATCTCGGTTGCCATTTATCAAAGAAAGAAGACTGTGAGGTTAGACTCTCGCGAATGTGGATTGGGTTCCACTTTTGTGGAATGTGAATAAAATTTGACAGTTTGCTAGAAGCTTTCATTTATTTAAAATGTTGACGAATTACAGATGGATTTGATTTATTTTGGAAAGGAACCCAAGCATCTTCTGCCCGATTCACAAGAAGAAACTATTGAAACTGAGCCAACTATAGAGACATAAGTCTCCTCAACATTGCGTACAAGATATTTTCTGGAACACTGTGTGAACGCCTGAAGACTTTTATCAACAGCCTATTCAGTGTGGTTTTAGGTCAGGCAAGTTCACCATCATCACACAGCGACAGATCCTGGAGAAAACCCAAGAAGTCAACATCGATAGTCATCATCTCTTTATCCATTTCAAGGCCTTCTATGACAGCATCTATAGGGACGAACTGTACAAACAAAACCAGTGGCGCAATCAATACGATATTGACATAATTGAAAGAACTCAGCGGGCTGTCACCGGAGCGTTTGCATGCATTGAATCAGAAGCGGCCAAAATGGGTTAAGCGATAAACGAGGGCAAAACCAAGTACATGCTGTCAACAAGAAGGGACAAAACGTCACAGTGAGTAGCTACAACTTCGAGGTAGTGAAGGACTTTGTCACCCTTGGCTCTGCTATTAACTCGATCAAGGGAAGAAACACTTGCCAACTAATAATAAGGCAATTCAATAATAAAGCCCTATCTCGAAGAACTAAGGAGACTCTGTATAAGACCTTGATCATTCCAGTCCTGCTTTACGGAGCTGAAATATGGACCTTGTTGAAAGTAGATGAAGATATCCTTGGTCGCTTCGAGAGAAAAATTCTTCTTAAGATTTTCGGTCCCGTTTGCGTTGACAGGTTTTGGAGTTGGAATTGTACAGCGACATTGGCATAAACAAAAAACTGCGCATTGGACGTCTGAGATGGCTAGGACTAGGACATGTAGAGCGAATGGACACCAACGCTCCGGCTCGCAGATTCTTCGAATCAAATCCAGAGGGACGCCGCAGGTGGCGAGTACAAATTGAAGGGGACCTCGACCAACTTGGAGTGTGCAACTGGAGACAATTAGCTAAAGAGCTGGCTAAGTGGAGAGGCTTATTGGTTGAGGCCCAGGTTCACCCCGAACTTCTACAAGAAGAAAAAGAGGTTTCGGTGCACATGTTTTGTAACAAAATCAACAAAAATCTAGACTTAATACAAGAATAACTTGTGCTACCAATTAGACAGTAAATCTCGTGAATTTTCTTCAGAAACTTGCGTACAGCAGGCGCAGTTGGTGCATCATTTCATCGTCCTCTGTATGGTTAGGTTATGCAGCCATTAATTTGGAAATAAATCTTGTTTATTCTGAAAGTTGTTCAAGTTTAAAGTGATAAGCTGCTGAAGTTTTGTAAAATTTGTGTATCAACGACACTGTAATTCACAAATAAACCAACAGATGGCTCTCTGTTACCACATACATAACTGAATAGAGATTAAGCTTTCTATGTCTATGCAATAAAACTCTTCTTTGATTGCGTTCGATTATCTATTTTTATTCAAGAAAATAAAACATCGATTTCAGGAGATCATTCAAAGAGTCCATCAAAAACCATTTTGAGAGAAAGTCCAATGCATTAATTCAAATTTATGACAAATCGGAAGTCTAAGTGAAGGCCATCGTCAATCAATTTCATCTGCATTATCCCTTATATCTTGGCTCTAAAATTGGATGCAAGTATTATCTCAAACTAATGAATATAAAGATGCTTAAAATGACTGGTAAGTGCTTTGACAGTGTCATTAGATTTTCATTTAACCATCTTCCATCTGCCGGTAGTCAAACCAAATGACCTTAAATCAATCAAGTTTCTTCCAAATGACAGACAAATTATTTCCTATGCCAAGAAAATGCATCCGCATTAAAGTTCGAACAACCTCAGCGGCGATTTTTCTCAAAATTAATTATCAAAGTCTCGTGTGTGCCTTATGAAGCGGACATGTGTCTAGTGCTTAATTCGATGTCATAAACGTAGGCATGCCTAATACGTTAGAGGTGATCCATCATCATCATCATCATCATGGCGAAATTTGTCTGCAGTAATTAATGTCAAAAAATTTCCTTAATTAATAACTGCTTTGCTCTCCTTGAACTCCTTCACGAGTCGCTTAAGTGGATTATAACCGCAATGCAAGTTTTATGCGATTCACTGACACCGAAATGTGGTTTGATATCTCGAATTTCTAGCTCACGATGAAGAAAACCGTCAAGCGATTTGACTAAATTGCGAAATCCATATACTGCGCCGAGGTAAATGGTCGCCGCCTTAGAGAGTGTGAAAGGAATGTGCGTGGTAAGAGGATACAAATCGGGTCACAGCCACAGAGAGACGCTTGACATTGCTCTATACGAAAGTCTTGAATGTGAATCCACGCAAAATAGTAGATGGAAACTCGATGAAAGTGAATTTGAATTTTGTTTTGGTGATTTTTTTTTTCGATTTCCTCGCTTGAAATCCAATTTACATCTCAAATGGGAAAAAAGTTTGTTTATGGAAAATTTTATTAAATATTCATGATCTGTAGCATATTAGGTTGGTACAAAGTGTAAACTAGTGCTGCGTGGAGAGAAATTATGCGTGTGGTGTTTTGTTTTTTTGGATTTTAAGTTTTCGAAAATTTACATGATCAAATTTCAGGCTAACGGCTTGTTAGTTACAGTCATAATAATAAGCGGAACAATAAGCGATTTACATATTAGACGAGTATGTAGTACATATCTCGAGTTTTAGTTGGATAACTTCTGTAAAAGTGTCCACTATGATAGGTGAACCACTCACTTACTTCAATAGGACTTTTCAAATGTTTGAAGAAATTTACATGAAGATTTTGAATGGAATCCTTGTAAATTTTGTATCACCAAATTAGAGTTAGTCTGTAGTAAGACTGAGGGAAAGCCGACAGTGGTTATCGAACCCTTACCGCCACGCCTCCATGCTCAGTGTATCGTGGGAAACTGATCACATAAGTCCGATGCTAACATTCGAAAGGAGATTCAATACTGCAATTCCTGACATAATCTAGTGGAAGAACTGGAGAACCAAGAAGAAAAAGGGGTTGACGTTCTATATGTAGTTCTAAGGTGGAGTACGGGAGCTGGAGTTTTTTTTGTGAAGCCCTTCTTTGGAATAAACGAAAACAGCATTTCAAGCCGAAGTCACAGTCTGCTGTAGTTATACTCATGAATAATATCGTTGAAAAGAGAATCATTGTCTATGTAGACAGCCAGGCAGCCATTAAAGCTCTGGGCTCTGCTGTAATTAGGTTAAGGCTTGTGTATACCTGCACATCACTCTTAAACGAGATATCCCAGCAAAGGTCAATGAGAGCCTATGCGGCGACTCTCAGTTGGGTACCAGATGTGGATATCGAAAAAACGATGAGCTCGATAGAAAAGGGTCGACGTTGCACCTATCACGGGCCCTTCCATTTGTAAAGACCCCTAATACGTTCTTTACGGAAGAAGTTACAAGATGGAGCCGACGCGTTGGTCCAGCAAACAGACGCTTGGTTCATGCGTAACGGCCAGGGCACTATGGCCGGCCAATAGCAGGAAGAGATGCTCAGCTCTGGTTAAATTCAGTCGTTATAACTCACAGGTCGTATCTGGTGTAATTACTATCTGTGCGGACTCTTCTTTACAACGTTTCTAGGGTTAAATGATTTAGAACAATGGACCCGATTTGTTGGTCCAGATGAGCAGGTTACCTAACGTAACCTTGTTCACAATAAAATTTGTACATGACAGGAGTGCTAACAACCAAAATTCTGTGTGAAATATAGTAGATTATCACAAGCTTGAAGGTGCCACGTATTTTGAAAATGGTAAAACTTTTAGAAGAGAAAGTAGAATTATACTTTTCGGCAAACAGGAAAAAAGAAATTAGAAGATTTCTAAGCTTTCAAATTCTCTGTGTACTACGCCTATAAAAGGTTCTTTTTTTGACTATGGGTTTGACATTTCATCTCATCATTTTATCACATTTCAGACTCAGCCAGCGTCTAAAAATATTCAGCTGTTGTACGAAAATCTGCGTTTTACGACAAATGTGTTTTATATAATTGGAGCAAAAAAATTGTTGAGCGATGAGGCACATTTCTGGCCTTATGTGTACCCCAATAACCAAATTGCTGTATTTGGTGTGAAGAGCAACCTGAAAAGATTGAAGACCTACCATTACACATTCTCATAAATTCGCTATGAATACATAAAACAATTTATAAATTAACATAATATAATAATTTCTTCGATATTGTAAAAGTAAACACCTTCAACTTTACAATGCCACGCCCACTGGAAGATTTATAAATGGATTCTAACTATTTCACATGTTTTAGACTGGTTTTTAGAACATTTTCGGCTTCTTCCAGCTCCAAATATAATCTGCCCTTAGCCTATTCTGTTCTTAATTTCTGACATCAAATTGATTGATTAAAAATTTGCGCGGGAGAAATTTGTTCAAGTTAACTTCCGGTTCACTAGCACGGCCTTTAACTTTAATTTTATATTTTTTTTCGTCAGTTTAAAACTTGACTCAAACATAGGAACACTTAAAGTTAAGCCTTGAATTTGACACTCCCAATTCTGTTTTATTCTTTTTACTTTCTGACAGATTAATTCAACTAAGATGTCAATTACCATTTGAAGACAACATAATGACACAAGAATGCGATTATAGCACCCCAAACTAGCTCAAGCCCCACACATCCGTCGCCGCCTTACATGACCATGCTTATGTAGTCTCACCATTAAGTAGAACATGGGAACAAAAGCAAAGCAAAACTAAGAAAAAAGACTTAAATAAAACGTTTAAACATGAAAACCAAAACAAAAGACGAAAGAGCACAAACATACATTACGTATGGCTATGTATCGGTTAATTATTCTGCAATGCACCACTACAGTAGATGAAACGAAACCATGGTTGATACATAGTGAGTACTTACTCCTAAAAGTGGTTCAACTTACGATATAACAGTGCAAACATTTCCAAACACTTTGACCTTTCCAGCAAATGGAAATGAAAATGGAAACAATTTTTTTCTTTTTTCCATTTTGCCAGATTCAGTGCATAACCATTACAACAGACCCCAAGAGTGCAATGATTTGTGGAGTAATCCTAAAGTGCACTCGAATTGTGAGTGCTTGCAATCTGCGATTGAGGTGATTCGTTTGTTGCCAGTTCCATGAGCAGCTTCGAATTCAATAAAATAACAGAGGCAAACTATAACAGCTAACTTCGTGTCAGTATCCTCGACGTCAGTGACTGCTGTCATTTCGTACTCGATTCTGATTGTTATTACTCTAGAGCCGGAGGTAATTTGCTCCAATTCGATACAGTCAGGTGCGTCTCTTAAAAAGAATCAGGGGATTTGCATAACACTTTACTGAATAGGATGACTGCAGTAGTGATTTACAGACCGTGGATTCGATATCACGCGGTACAATTATCAAATATTTGGGACAGTTTTTGTATCGCATGCGAGAAGTAACTACTCCAAAGGGGGCCATATGTTTTGGGTGAATTGTCAAATAGGTCTCGACTGAACTGTCACATTGAAAAACAAAACAAAAATCTCGATCTGTCGAAGGTCGATTGCTATATTCCAGATAGTAGGTGGAGTTGTATGAAACACGCATTCAATCAAAGGTCAACAAGCACTTGTTGCAATTGTAAGTGGGATTAGTTGACAGAATTAATAAGTATCTGTTTACATATTAAACGATCGTTAATTGATATGCATTTATGCGAAAGAGGGGGCTTAAAAATATATCTTAATTTGTAGTGAAGGCTAAAAATTGTTATTTGTTTTGAACAAGGACTTATTCAATAGGTACTTACAAATAATCTCTTTTTGTTCAATGAAATACGAGGAAATTACTTAATTACCGACTTAATTGTAATAGGGGATCATACTTCAAATCTACGAACATCTTAAACGTGCAAGGATGGTCTCAATGACCAGCGACTATAAAGTAATATTTTCAGCTCGCTCGATAGTAGCATTATGTATAGAGCCGGCCGTCTGTCTGTGCATGAAGCTAATACCTTAACGGGTGGACGGATTTTGATCAAACTTTATATCTAAAATCTATGGGATTATTCCTATAGGAGAATTTTAAATTTTTCTATTAGCCCTCATATTAACGGTACATTATTTAAGGCCAATTGTACTAAAAAAATAGAATTTCTCGAAGACGGCTTCAACGATTTTCTTTAAATTTCATATTTGAACTAACTTCGTAACTATAAAATGGGATACCACGTTTTGTGCCAAAATTCTTAATAATGATACTTAGCTCAAACCTTAAATCTAACTTAGCAATATGTATTTCTTTTTTCTCGTTGGTTAAATTTCAATGGTTAAATTTTAAACGATATAGAACTCATTCATTTTGTATAAAAGTGACAACTACATCAGATCTCTACTTGAACTAACCACTAATCGATGTTAAGACTTGTAACAATAATGATTTTGCCAACCCTAAAGTGTCAAAGTAAAAATGCATGTAACGAACGCTTAAGTGACCATTATTAAATATTTTGTTTGTGTATTTTCAGTTGAATAATAAATAATAAGTCAGCATCATTTCTCTTGTTCACAATCACTTAAAATATTAACCACACTTTTTTATGTAATTTCACACGTAATACGAAAAATTCGCCAGACACTTTCAAATTTAATGTCTGCTTAACAAAACCGCTAACAGCGAAACAATATGATCTAATTTCACAACATTCGTGTTGCGACGACAGTATGACCTGTGTATGATTATCTAAATGATTTATAAGCAAACTGTTATATCAACACGCATTTTGTTTGTTTAGCTTGACTATAAAGAGTCATAAGGTCCCCATTTCTGTGATTCATTTAAAAAAGGACAGTAGCTTTATGCATTCAACCTGTTATTAGAAGAAGTATCTATACACACAATTCTTGCACACACCTTCGTGATATTTTATTTTCAAGAAATTTGGGCTCGGCTCCATATACCAGCGATTTACTGTTCGAGATAAATGCCGAAATGAATTTACTCTAGTAGTCTTAGGACCGGCATCGACGACGATTGTGAACCTTTCACATTTTCTGTAGAACCAAGCGCTGGTGATTGTGGCTTAATCTTGCTCTATGCTTGAGTTGTGACGACGATCGTGTGGTTGTTTCTATTTTGAAACTCAACGATGCCTGAAAGGGGATTGCAATAGTAATTATTGCCAAAAAGAAAAAAATCTCCGCAATAAATAAATAAAATTGCGCTATAGTCACGTAAGTCTTTGAACTTGATCAGAGTTTGTTTAGTGTTGCTAATAGTAGGGCAAATTGTATTTTAATTTGACGGGATAGCTAATAAATGTTTGATTAATTACATTTAACAGCTGTGAAGCAACAACTAAATGGAACTGAGATACATTTGCTTGCAACAATAGGTTATTTGTTCCACTACCACTCCCATAATTTGTAGGATTTATCTGTTCAATTAAATGGCATATTGTTCCCAAGTTTTATTTTTAAAGGTTATCCGTAGTCGTTCAAATGAAATAAGTTGAGTTATAGTCAGCAGATACTATTGAATGATTGAAATGATGTTTTCCAACTTTATTGATAGTTGTTGCTCTATTTGCATTAATGAAAAAGGTGACATTTGTGAAATAATGACAACTTTTAATGGTTGGATGAGACAGCAATATGCTTCGTGAATATCTATTACGGGTGTTGAAGTGAGACAGTTCGTTCTTTGAGGTGGACTCATTTGACAGTTCTTTGTTGACGTTCGTTTTGTTAACAATGGTAAGCTGCAACGATTAAAGATGTTTGAAGTTCACAATAAGGATGGGAATATGTTTCTGAAGTCTAAAAAAGCTGCTTGTTCCTGGTCCTAACTTTTAAGCTTTTCTTTAATTAAGGTGGCACCATGTTTGAGCACAAGACCTGTCATAAAATCAGTTGGGTGTCAACTGACAGGCAAGCAATCTCCAACCAAACTGACCATTTTGCCATCAGTCGCCATTTTAGGAGTAGTCATCTGGACGTCCGAAACAGACGAGGTGGCGACATGGGGTTGGTACCAGATCACTATCTTATGATAGCTACTGTCCAATTACGCACTGCTGCCGTTCGAAGATCTAACGACACAAGAATACACAGGTTCAATGTAGACCGACTGAGAGTTTTCACAGTGCATCAAGAACTAAGGGACCATCTCTCACGTGGCGTGGAAACAATCAGCAGCTCACTCCCCGCTACCATCCAAGACCATTGGTATGCTGTGAAAACTGTCGAGCGCAACGAAGGAAAATAGCTAAGAGCTCGAATTGCAGCAACTCCAGCAGCAGGAAGGATCGAGCTTGAGTCCCTATATCAAATGACAAAACGTGACAAGCGCAATTACATCAATGCGCTGGCCACGCAAGCAAAAGAAGCAGCAACGAGGTGCGACAGCAGAACCGTGAAAGGCTTAGTTCGTTGCTAATATCGGATGAGGATCAACTGAAGAGATGGAAGGAGCATTTTGCTTCGATTCTAAACCGAGTATTTGCCAGCAATATGCACCCAAGTCAGACTGAAGTGTCCGTAGAAAGAAATTCCCGAATTTTCACCACAACCCCCAGTGAGGAAGAGATTATTACCGCGATCAAAGCACTGAAAATCAACAAGGCGGTAGGACCTCTTTGGGCTGAAAATTAACTCGGCAAAAACAAAAATCATCAGCCTAGAACAAACGGTTGAGAGAGTAGAGCCAAGCGATGCAATGGAACCCGCTTACCGAGGATGGCAGGATACGCGGCGTTCATAGAAGTACGTGGCGCAGAACAGTGGAGAAGGAAGCACGGCAACTGGGAAAGAGTTGGAGAGAGCTGAGGCACATTTCCAGAAATCGCACACGATGGCGCGTAGGCGTTGTAGAGGCCCTAGGACCCACAAGGGAATACAGGACATAAGTAAAGTATATTTTAGAATAGATCTCAGTTGATAGTCACACATCAAGCGCTTACTTACATTTGTAAGAAATTCTCGATCGTGAACCTCACGCATGCCTTCATTCACTTCGCTTACAACATTATTGCAATCTTCTGCAACGCGTCTCAATGGCGCAAAACAGCATTCATCTTACACCTGACCTCCAGTCTAGTACTCCACTTGGCGTTCACAAAGAAACAATGTAAAAACACACTCAACTCTACACATGACGAAGCTGCCATGTGCTGAACTTGGTGATTCCCCCATGTACTCGAGTATTTAAGTGCATGTAATGGGATTTTGAAATTATTTCCTCGACCAACCGACGCACGTGATCGCATACTCTTTTTGGCGAGCACCATGAACTCTTAGTGGTCAGAGCTTGAAGAGCACAAAAAAAAAAAAAAAACACTTTTCTGATAATGGAGATCTCATTATTTCATTTGTCTGTCGGAATGCACTCATTGGAACGCCGCAAACTGATGGCAGTGGCCAGTGAAACAAAAAAAACTTGCTGAAAAGTGCTAGTGGATGTTGAACAAAAAATTCAGACATTTTGACACCAGAATTAACATGGGAGAATGAACAAACGAAGGGGTCATCAACCATGAAAAAGAGATACCAACGATAGAGGATAGCGATGAAACACTTGGCAAATTTATGAGGTGAATGTGAAATTGGTTCACTTTTTTTAAGGTTATGTGCTTATGGGTGTACGAGTAGAGGAGGGGGATGAATGTCTTGTGTCCTGTTTGCATTATGGATATCAAAGAAGACAGGCGGCTATAGGTATAGACTTCTACAGCAAAAGTGATGTCATGTCTTTATTTACTTCCATTCTACGGGCTGCCTAGTTCATGGATGGGATGGTAAAGGTATTGATTTATGTTAAATACTAAAAGAGTAGAACGTAAGAGCAGACTTCTCAAATAAGTAAGACTGTGTAAACTCAGTCCAAATTTAAGGTATCTGTTTATCGTTTAAAATAATTTCCAAACAAATTTAAATTGTAATGTCCAAATTCATAAAAATCCAGAGATCGAAAATCTTCACGATACCTATACTTGTCCTATGTTCTAGGTGCAATTTTGAACATTTACACGACCCCTTGAGTGCTGCTTGCAACATTTTACTCGAAATGGACAAATAGACGAGCACTTACACAAAACTAGCAAATAATTCTTTCGGAGTCAAAGACTGTACTCAAAAATCTGGCGACAATATAAATTTCGACGCACGGTGGCGTAAGATTAAAAGAAACTCATACCTACTGCTTTAGTGTCGAAAAACTATGCAAGCAATGAGTCTCATGTTAAGCTCGTACCTCTTTTACACTTCAAAATACAAAAAATAGTAACCTGAGACAACAAAGCTTCATCATAGAATCACGACTATAAAGCATTCGATGGGTACATATGCACATACATATATCTAGTCTATCACGTCACATTAAACAAAACCAAAAACTTATTTTTGTTTGTTAAAAGTTCATCACCTTTATCTAAGCTTTTCTATCTCATCACGATATTTTGTAATTTCCTGACGTAACCACGACGCGTGTCATCGGCTTAAGCTATAAAAACTTACACCAACAACAAGTTTTTCCAACATTAACATTGCTTACTGCCACCGCAGGCCGCCTCGTCTTCTTCTTATTTCGAATAATAATTGACTAATCAATTGGAATGCGAATCGATTAATAGAAATAAAATTAGGCTAAGCAGATGCGCATAGATACCGTTAGCTCTCTCAGATAAGAAAATAAATAAATTAACCAATTTATTGGGTTTAGAGCTGTTGTTGTTGTTACTATTGTTTGTTTGAATGCATTTTTAAACGGACCCCCCTTGTGCAGCGGATCCAATCGAATGCTCAAACAACTTTTGAATTACATAAATTTTAATTTCAGTAAAAGAAAGCAATTATATTTTTTAATTAAATGGATTTTTTTTTTTTTTTGGAAAATAGTGCCCTAGGAGAAATTTGTATAACACTGTTGGGATTGGAACAACAAATTGACATTCATCGAGGCAACCTCTTTGGAATGGAATCCAACACTCCTCCTCAAGATAAAATCAATTTGGGAGAAGAGAGGAAAATTGCACAGACACCTTAAAGCCTTGAATACACTTATTGTGCCTCCAGCATTTTGTAATATACTGCTGGTCATAACAGTGATGCTATTTGCATAATTTCGAAATTCAGTTGACAAGATCTAAATAATCGTCACTTTTAGTGCTCGAGCGAGCGACATGAATAGAATGACCAATCATCCGCGAGAGCAAAGAGTTGGAAGGCATTTTAAGTAGTCCCAGATATAGAGTCATCAGTGTGCAGTGCGAATACCAGGTTAAGTGTGCACAGTATTTATGGTGGCACAGCACTTTGACATTCAGGGAAACGAGCCATAAAAGAAAGTATCTACTTAAGAGTATGGTGCTTATGCTGATGGATGGATGTATCTACAGCTAAACACACCCGACAGTTTAATTGTCTTGTACTAGTTTATCCTCAGATGGAGTAATTTGCACTTGGATTTTCGTGGATAAGAGGTGAATTTGCAAGGTTTACATATGTTAAATGTTGTGCGAGGTAAATTTCGAGGTCAATTGGGTTTTTAAGTTTAACCCCTAAAGGTGTTTTTACTGTTTTGAGAGTGGCTTAAGTGGTTTATTTACGATTTTAAGTTTACTTACCATTTCTTTTCGTAAGACTGCCAACTGTTTGCCCAGGGTGCTTCCAATAACCTCGGTACCATGATCAGTTGCTGCGGTTTCGTTCTCACAGACGAGATTCTCATCATTTGGCTCGTTGAAAGTTTGTTCAGTACTGAGGCTTTTCGGTAGCGGTGGCAGGTCTGCCAAGGACATTTTCCTGAAAAAGAAGAAAGAGGATTATTCACAAGAAGATGATGAGAATAAATTAAAGTCAAGGACTAAGCTTCTTCAAACTGCCAAAGAAATAGTATGACTTTCCAAAAGATTTGTTTTTGTTTTTAGAAGAATGACTTTATCCGGCAAGATAATCGAAAAGATTTGAGCTTATTGCCAATAAGCTGCTAAACTTCACATTTGAGGGAATTGTTTCTCACCAGATTGTTGGAGAAAACTTACTAATTTTGTGCAATACAACCAAGCATTGGCGACTGTACACCCCAGCTATGCAAATCTATTAAGCCAACCAAGTGCAATTTGTTCCAGAGGGAGAAGTAGTTGGACAATCAGCTCCTTTCAATCCTTCAAGTTGCCAGGAGTAGATGGTATCATTCTAGCCCTACTTAAAAGGGGGCAAGATAAACTATTACCTCACCTAAATAGAATATTCAAAAGTAGTGTTGCACTGGCATATATCCCAAAACAGTGGAGACGGGCGAAAGTTGTGTTCATACCAAAAGTGGGGAAGTCATACATATATACTGATCAGCCTAACATCGTTTCTTCTCAAGACGATGGAGAACGCTGTGGATAATTGAGGACGCCCACAAGGAGGAGTACTATCTCATCTAATGTGGTGTCTTTTTGTGGATGAACTACTTGAAAGGCCAGCAAACCTCGGAATCAATTGTCAAGCTTATGCCGATGACATAGTGTTGATAGCCAGGGAAAGATTTAAGGAAACCCTCTGTGACATTATACAAAGAAGATTAAATGTCACCCAAGAATGGTGCAAAACAGCGGGCTTAACATAAACTCAAACCATTACAATTTTCGGGCACGAAAATTACCCTGTAAAAGAAGTAAAGTATCTAGGGTTATACCTAGACAGTAAAATATTGTGGAAAAACACACGGAGGAGGTCAAAGGGCACACTTCTCATTCTTAGATTCTTAAAAGAAACTGGTTTCCTTTTCCCATTTGCCCTTCGTATACAACATAAGCCTCTAAGTTTCTTTTATACATGCAGATAGGTATATCACGCACAACACATTCAGTTGTAAGACTTAAACCTTGGCTGCTTAGGGCATAATTTTTATTCTAATTTTCTAGCAAATCTTCCAATCTGTTTCAGAAGCCTAGACAGCTATTTAACTTGGTGAAAATATAATTAAGAATTGTACCGCACTCCTTTCATCTTTTAACCACCTTTTCTATTTTAATACAACTTTTCTCAGAGACAACCAATTGAAATGAAACAGTCTTTTAGTATAAAATCAGCTGTCAAACGTGCTCAAGTACTATATAGTACTTAAAGTGCACAAGGAAATAAGGAAAAAATCGCATAAACTTCTTCGGATTACTAGCAGAAGTGTTAACTGCGCCTTAACTGTTTTTCTTTGTATTTTATGTAACAACATTTAAAAAAAAACTGATAAAATAGTTTCCCAAATTTGAGACTACACAAATCATCAAGTGAAATGCAAGAGTCTTCGAACTCCGATCAAAGATAAGTTAGCTTTGATAAACCCGTTTATAATTTCTTCAAGAGAAACTTATGATTTAGTGTTACATTTTAAACAGCAGCGCTCAGGTACTTCTTAGGGCTAACCAAAATAGTAATTAATGCATCAAAACACAAATGTATCTCTTAATCTACGGCTGATAAATGGGATAATAATTAAAGTCTATTCAGATTGAGTAGGCCTAAAAGAAAAATTTCCTCAAGAGTCACTTCTAAAACATCAATGACTTTGATTAAATAGTTTTTGTCTGCATATTCATGACAGAAATTTCACTCATTAATTGCAATCACAAAACAATGTGAAAAGTCTCAGTCCCTACTCTCCCTATACACTGAACAAAAATAACAAACCTACCTAACCTAAAAGTACATCAAAAGTGTGATTCTTGTTGTTCATTTGTTCTCTCAAATCCGCTGCCTGCCCCTTCTGGTTGTTTGTCTTAGGATTGGCTTTGGAGAAAATTAACATCTCAATGGATTCACGTTGTATACTTTGTCTACTTCAATTAATAAACATAATGTATTCAAGAGGTTTGCCAGGGAAGCTTTCCAAATATCTTCATGTCTGACGTTAAGAGTTGGTCGAAACAACTTCTTTCTTTCATTTTGACCTTGCCTAGTGCACTAGGCACACTCAACGAAGAGATTTGGCCAGAGAGAAAAAAGAAGAAGAAAAAAATCAGGTTCTTGGACCCAGTCCCAGTCCACCACTGCAGATGTGGATACAACAGTAAGATACTTCTTTTGGAATGTAGGTCAGCCTCAGCCGCTAGATCGACGACAACGATGGGAAAACGTTGCGTTGACCATAAATAAATTAATCAGCCACTCTTAGGCGATAGATAATTTTATATCTCTAATTGACTGTGAGAACAATAAGAGCTTGATTAATTTCACATTTCCTCTTCGAATAATCAGGAAAATCTGTTCAGAGCCGGTGACACTAAGATGACCCCCCACGGGTAAGCCGAGTTCGATTTCCGATTTGTGTAACATCATGTCAAGATGAATAGGAAGCAATTTTCAGCGGTCAATAATTAGCCAGACATTAGCCAGCCGTATAATTTGAAAACAAAGAGAAAGTGGAAGTAAAGATACGCATGTATCTTACATCTGTATGCTCACTCACAAATTGCAATGATGAATGGTTGGCCATTAGTAAATTGGTTCGAATTTTTTCAGGCGTTTTTCGATGTTAGATTGCGTAAATCGTTTGTTATTGTAGTTTTCAGAGAAAATAGTAAGCAATCAAGCGCTGCCGGGGTTAGGTATGATAAGTTGTGAGTTTGAACAGCCATTGTGTGGCGTGTACTGTAAGATGTTGCTTTGGGTGTCGGAGGGTAATTTAAAAAGTACCTACAGATTCAACCACCTTCAGGGGAGTCTTTGTTTTTAAGTATTCGCACTTTGACTGTGAGTATTCGAATTGTGTAGCGTGGGAACGCACTCTTATAATCCGAAAATTACCCATTTTGAGCATAGGCTATAGTAACGCTAATGTTGTACTAACAAAGCCCCCCCTGCGTCGGAATCAGGGAAGACGTTCGAAGCAAATGCACTGCTTAGGCATCGGGCCTGGGGTGTAGTAGCATCACGTTATACTAGCTGTGTTTTCTTATGTCCTTTCTATGAGCAGAATCTCTTGAATATTTGTATGACAGTAGGCATATACTTCCTGAATCGAAAGTCAGCATGGCTATCCACTCAGCTGATTGAAATTAAAGTCCCAGCACAACATATTATAATCGATTTTAAAGATGCATTTAGTAGCACCTACTTGAGTTTTACAAGGCGAGTCAGGTAGTGCTCTATGATGCTGGGAAATACGTGATATTCAGTGCAGTTTGGGACCTATTCGAGGCGAAGATCTGTAATGTGATTTCTTCAATTTTGTTCTGGAACAAATAGTGGTCAATATAAGTTTTAAATCCATCCATCTGGTGCAATACGTTGATGACATCCACAACACATCATAGGTAAAGACATTAAGCCAACAGAGAGGCATTGAAGATCAGTGAACATCAAGCTAGACAATATTATACACCACGGAACTCACTATCATTTACGATTCAATCATTGTGCATAAAGCCTTACCATTTCTGCAATCCGACTTCTAGATGAACAGAAACGACCAGAGTGCTATACCACACAACGGCAGGTAGTACAATTACATGTCTAATTTAACGACTGTTGAAATTGTGTGTTGCTAAACCATGCTAAGAAAGGGTAGGTGCTGGCATCTTTTCAAAAGATCTGTACATCCACCTCTCCTTCAGCCTTCCTAGCGTCATATGCCAAATACCTAGTCTATGCCGATGCGGTGAGAGAAGACAACCATCGGTGGCAACAGTCGGCCACTGTAACACTTCAAGGCTGCTCTGGCCCACGCTAAATAAAACCAGGTCCTTCGGACTTCTGAAGAAGAAGAGAGGAACCCTCTCTAAAATCGTAAACAGCCGCACCAGACACTGTGCTATAGGAAGGCAAGCCCAAAGACTGGGTACCCCCTACAATGACTTCTGTAGAAGTTATAGAGATAAAGAAGAAGAGGAGACTATCAGTAACCTCCTATGCACGTGCTCCGTTTTTGCAAACATAAGAAAGGCCACATTAGCCTGTACGGCTAAGATTGGCGCCTTCATACTAAGGAGTAAATGTTTCCCAGAGTAAAAGGGTGAACCACCTACCTTACACAACCGAGGGCCGGTTTCAACCAACCAACCAACCAAATCATGCAATGATGCTGCGTGGTTTCCACAGTTGTCAAATTTCACTTGTAATCCAACAAGGCATAGCCATGCATTATATTGAACTAAACGAACTCGTTCAATAAGCAGAACTAAAATACATAAGCCCAATGTAACCGAAAGAACTTCCGACAAACAATGTGCCCTGAACAATGAGTTCAAGCCTGCGTCCTAGGTGATCCTATAGACAGCCCTTCTCTTGAAGCCATTGTGTGTCGATTTGCTAACGTTTTCAACATTCCTTCTTATTCGTACAATATTCTAGTTCGGTATTTTCAACTTCTGAACCCACTACAATCTAATCTTTGATTGATCCCCAAAATTCTGTTATGTTTCCGTCAACGAAGGCACATACTGATATACAGGACATGGGCGCTGGATGAAATGGAAGAGAGAAGAAGTTATAGGAGAGACTTAATGTTAGCTTTCAATATCCACACAGGCGGACTAGTGGTTGAGAATTCTATGTGATTTTTGCATTCGTTTGTAATTCACAGTATTTTTTTCAGTTCATGTTGGAATACACTAAGTGGTTTTCGAGCATGGAGTGGTAATTATGAGCAATTCTTATGAGCCTCATTTCCACACACTTTGGTTAGTTTTATTGAATGATTTTTTTACTGACCTTTTCAACTTTTGAATCCCGAATGTCTGTATAACACGTTCTTCAGACGAGTGCTATTACTGTTCCATTTATGGAGTGTTTCTGCGCCTCTATTTCTTCTCCACTTCCGACTTAGCAGAACACTTTAACATCTGATCATTCCCATACAGAAACGTTACCACTATCGCAACGGAAGCTATGCCCTATAGGGTTTTCCTTTAAAATAAATAAATCAGCATAGTAAGTAAGTATTCCTATTTTTAGCTCATTTCCCGACAAAGACACTTCGTGATCAGAATATTACACAATAATTTCTTGCCTGCATTAAGCTTACGAAACCGCCAGACACCCAAACTGGAAGATATGCATGCAGCTACGATCATATGATTGTTACAGATTTACATTACACGTTATGCAAACGAAGATTTATTTTCAGTTTAACCACAGTTTCCTCACATCCAACAACAGACTACGATGCCAAATCGTGACCCATAAATCTAGAACATATATTAGCCTATGACTAGCCTACTATTAGCCATCAAACGGCAAAGTGTAACCGTGCGTGCTTACGGTTACAAGCCGCATATGATCGTTCTTGTTAACACAGTTTAGTGCGAAACTTATTATCGTCCACCGCATTTCATATCTCTCTACTAGTAGATATCGTTTTAAATTACCATGCCACCAACCGTCGACATTGGTTTGCATTTAGAATTCTCGAGGCTTCCACTGTGCTGCACCAGGCATTAATATGCTATGCACACCGATAACCCTGTGCAAGCGATATTAATACGAAAAATCAATATTTAAAGTGATTTTACTGGTCGGACTCATGAGTAGTGGTTTCTGGGTCAGAGACGCATACTGGGTATGAGTATTGTCATGTAAAATGCACAGATTGAAGGAAACCGCATAGAGTCTAAGAAACCGGCTTAAACATACTGAAATCTTGAAAACTTATTCAGGGTATAGGTGATGGAGGTGCACTTCTCCAATGATGTCACTGCACATGGATCTTGTTGTCTGTGCAAATTAGTATGACATGTGATAGCCCAATTGTTGTTAAATTTGTTATATGTTCCAAGTTTTTAATTGGATAATAATTGTGGTTTCGGTCATGGCTTGAATAATGAAATCAATGATCTTATAGTTCCACAGGTCGTGAATAATTGGAACATAAATTATGGATACGTTCAAGTTCGATCGATTAAATTGTGAATGGAATTTAAAGAGTCGTTTGTGCATCTGTATTTAGCGCTCAAGGATAAAGCTGAACGTAAGCGGATGTATACCGATTAAAATGATCGTAAAAGAATGAAATGGTTTGTGGCATTTTATGCATTGATTCCTTTTTTCAGTTTAATCTTCTTATCTTAAAAATGAGACTTTGTCGTTTTAGAAATGAGTGCAAATGTCAAGAACGCGTCTTTCGTGAAGGAGTCTTTCATCTTTTAAGTAGAAACTTGTAGAAGCATAAGGGTATGGGGACAAAAGTGGGGAATCCCGCCGAGCTCAATTAAATGGTAACAAGAAGTCTCCCAGGAAACTGGAAGAACCATGTAGAAAGGATCCATAGTCTTGCATTTCTGGACCCTCTTTGCAATACAAATGACATCAACATGCGAATTGGAAGTGATCTGCACGAATTTAGTAAATTCTGACAATTTGTCAAAAAGGGTTGAACACGTTAACATTTTTCTGTCGGAATATGGAGAGATTATTTGGGTAAATATGTATGAGATAACATTGACATTTACTGCAACTTGGTGACATTTACTGACATAAATAATGACTACATGAATGCAGTATGTTTCTAGAGTTTCTTGGAATGTCGTATTGCAGTGTGTATTCGCGCATTCGCTCAGGATGGGTGTATGTATGGTCCTCTTTTTATGTAAAAAGCAAGCATAAAACCTTTAAGCTGATCTTGGCCCTTATTCTCATGACAGCAAACCTGTTGAACATGTCGGCAGTACAGTCAATTTTTATATCCGAATTTTGAAACCCTAAGTTGGTTAATGCTCTCACCTTGATAAGCATTTTTTTTTCCCAATCGACCTAGTTGGTAAGCTCATCATTTTATGAACCGCCTACAGTCTGTTTCCCAACATTGTATGCGTTTTCATACATAATTTTTATTCGCAACTTACCGTTGGGTAGTAATCTACTTTTACCATACCCGTTGCTTCTTCTCTAATCTCCTCCAAGCTAAATTAATTCTCATGAGATGTGCAATTTATTTTTACCCTCCCCATTTGTACAGTAGGTAATTGTTATGGTCCACAATAATTTGTGCTCACTTCGCAGCTTTAGTTTAGTTTGTTTCGCGGAATAAAAAATAGCCAAAGCCCCTTGAGTGATTACTCAAACAGCAAAAGAGACCGTTACATAAGCCATGTCAAACCGGAAGAACTCTGTTGGCCATATACGATCACCACAACATACGTGTGCCACAGAGTCAATGAATCCGCTTGAATGATGTTGCCTCCCGCCGCCGCCATTAGCAGCAATGAGAAATGTACACATTTATGCGAAACCTGTTCCACAAGTTTGTGAACTGATATCACAGTTAACCTGCACTTCCAGGTGCAGTCACAGTGTTGCACAGTGACACAACTAGCGAAGAAGATGAGGCCAACACTGATTAGAGTGTCACTGGGCTGTACACACACGCTGTGCAATTCGTTTATGCTTTATCTTGTGACTGAAATAAACCTGTTGACGTTGATAGCTAAGCTACTAATGTGCCATCCACATTTTGGAGTCCTCGCAAAGAGAGCGAGCGAATAACACCTGTGCACAGAGCATCGTCAGTGTTATGCAAAAGGAAGGTAGGTACTCTTGAGATGTTCGAATAATGTGTCTGTGGCACTCGACAGACACCACCGCACCGGTTGGTAAGTGGTTCCGCATTTGGAACATCCGTGGGCGATGAGGTAATTTCGCACGATAAGTGGAGACTCTGAACAGAAGTTTAATGACACTTTCAGATTGAAGT
Source organism: Chalcosyrphus nemorum (assembly GCA_949716465.1). Classification (NCBI taxonomy): domain Eukaryota; kingdom Metazoa; phylum Arthropoda; class Insecta; order Diptera; family Syrphidae; genus Chalcosyrphus; species Chalcosyrphus nemorum. The sequence continues at coordinate 13,239,743 of OX454333.1, read as the reverse complement.
GACATTTGGCGTTCGCCCGAATACTAGCAGAATGTGGCACACGATTAATTGTTGTTTTTTTTTTTTCCCAAGCCCACAGGGAATTGGGTCATCAGTGACAGAGATAAACAGTGTTAATGTGGTTAAAATATGTTTTTTTTTTTTTACCTAATGGTTATCAAATTCGACAAGAACAATTCTATTTTCCATCAGTTGAGCGTTTAGACGACATTATCACAGCATTATGGCACTTGATTACATAGGCAACGACAAAAAAGACCGATTGTTGGCAGTGCTGCCGTCATTTCGCCCAAAGAAGATGACATCTGCTCCCAAATGAAACAAAAGGGCTGACAGGTGTCAAAACGATAAGAAGAAAAAGCGCGAATACAAAGGAAATAAAGAATTTTAAAGTGTTCAAAGAAGAAAGAACGAAGCTTCTTTCACGAGCTGTATCAACAGGTAACCGTCCACCGTCGTATAAAAGCATTTTCATGCCACGTAATCCCACCTCACATATTGTGCCACAAGGTTTGATGATCTATTGCAGGGAGGATTCGAAGTTACGTTACCCGAAAGTACTTTGTAAAAAACTTAGATCTCAGCTTTTGGATGCTTTAATATTTATAGAGCCGAGTTGATTTTTTAATGCGTAAGACAAGACTTAGAAAAAGACGTGTTCGTACTGACAATCGGTCAGTATGACTGAACTGAAACAAGCCATTCAATCAGCTTGAGACTCCACAAAGCAAATGTACTTACGAACAAGTAATAAAGTAAATAAAAACTAATGAATTTCACACAAAATTTAATTAATTTCAAATGTCAGGATCTTAAGATGTTGACTCATAGAAGTCGGAAATTAGAAACTGTTGGTACAAATTGTTTGCAAACAACAAATGAACATGAAAACTCAAGTGGACATGCAGTTTATTCTTAAACAGAGTTCTTGAGGATACATGTTCTTTTGAAGAGCTCTTCAGTCTTATCTAAGCGCAGATAATGGACTCCAACTATAAATACCCCAATTGATGCATTTCGCGGCACAGAAGTTCGTGAATTTCATAAACTAATCGACAAAATGAAACTTTCCGGTAATTAAAAAGGATATTTTCTTCTCTTATTGTGTGAACTTATTTGTATCATTTGGTTTTGCAGTTGCTGTTCTCCTAGTGACCGTTGGTATTGCTTGCGCCACTGTTATCAACGATAATGGCCAACCTGGCTGCAAAACTGCGAACGAGTTGAGCGTGATTAACTACAGGAATATTTGGGACCCAACCGCTTACTGGAAGTGTGTTCAAAGTGGAGTAGCTGCTACCATGGCAAAATGTCCTGACGGTGAAGCATGGTTGGATAGCCAGAAGAAATGCGTTGTATGGGAAGAATGGGATTGGGAAGATCCAATCTATCCCCCAAGCAGGCCTTAAATTTGCACAATCTTACTTGTAGTGTAATTTATTTGCGAAATTAATAAATTTAATTTATCCCAGCATTAAATAAACAAAATCTCTGTTTTTATTGGATTCATTTGCTACGATCCGAAAAGTTTTTTTTTTTGCATTGTAGATGAATTCAAATTTAATCAACAAATTTATATTCATACAAACGTCATTCAACCAACGGGCTTTTAGATTTTAGGAATTTGACAGCAGATTGCGGCCATATTGTTGAAGCGGCATCTTTCAAATTGGCTGTCATTGTCTGTTTCTCCACATGGTGGATAAATCCGAGCCGTTTGGTGCGGATTTTTGACTTTCAGAACGACACGTCAACGGCAAGCGCTTTCGGTCGATGACAACCAATTTATTTTAGCACCAATTAGATGATAACGATATGTACGACCGACGATATGTGCTTCATACAGGAGGAGGCTACGACCACACAGCCCATGCACCAATGGACTTTCTGCACAAGCAATTTACGAACATAGTTACCTGACGCGGAGGCGATATGAATTGGCCACCGAGATGACGCGATTTTACCCCCTAAGACTTTTTCTTCTGTTTTCTTCCGAACCTTAAAAGGAAAGACGGAACACTAATGGGTTTGATGCGGTGTCTGTCTATTCGTCTGTCCATCAGTCTGTCACAGACCTGTAACTTTTAGACCGTTAAACATAGAGAGCTTAAACTTTCGCCTTGTATACAGTATGTGGGACCCCTAAAAAGTGGACGTGGCCATATACAATGTATTAAAGATTTGTAGAGTAGGTGAATATCTACATATTTGTGTTTTCGAGTCTCATATAAAATACTAAAAATGTAGATTTTTCGACAAATGGGCGTGTCAGTGGGCGAGTTTAAAAAGAAATACACTTGTATTGCTTACATTTTCAAGGACCTCGCTTACAAAATTTCGTCGATCTAGCTCAAAATTTAAGGCCCGAAAACAGGTGATACAAAGACGGACGGACAGACGGACTTTATTGGGTTTATCTTCAATATTTCTCTATGTTACAAACTATGTATCAAACTTAACATACCCTTAGGATAGGGTATCAAATCTACTTATGTGTACATATTTATTTTATCGATTCATAAAATTTTTATTTCGTTCTGCTTTAACCGAAATTACAGTCTACAAATCGAAAAGTAATCAGCAAAGCAAACAAACTTAAATGTATCTAATTTCATAATAACTTTTTACTGTTCGCTTGCTGGGCAACCGTTAAAATGCATATAAACGGAGATAATAGATTCCAACTATAAATAGACCAATTGATTTATTTCTCGGCACAGAAGTTCGCGAATAATCATAAACTAAACGACAAAATGAAACCTTCCGCTAATTGTAAAGGATATTTTCTTCTCTTATTGTTCGAACTTATTTGTATCATTTGGTTTTGCAGTTGCTGTTCTCCTTTTGACCGTCGGTGTTGTTTGTGCCGAGTTGACTTTCGATTGTGCCCAACCTATGTGCGAAACTGAAGACGAGTTGATGAACTACAGGAATATTTGGGACCCCAAAACTTTCTGGATGTGCGCCGAAGTTGGAGTACCTGCTACTCTAGACAATTGTCCTGACGGTGAAGCATGGTTGGATAGCAAGAAGGAATGCGTTCCATATGATGAATGGGAATGGGAAGACATAGACTCACCTCTGGAAAGTCGTTAAATTTGCATAATCTTACTTGTAATGTTATTTATCTGCGAAATTAATAAATTCAATTTATCGCTGCATAAAAAAAATAAACTTTGTTTTATTGGATTCATTTTCTACGATAGAATTTTAGAATCGTTAGAATCGTTGTACCAAAAGTTGGATGGATTGACAAATTGTATGGAGATACTCAAGACCCCGTTAGTTGCGTGACGTTTGTATAAAAATAAATTTGTTAGTTGAATTTGAATTGATCTAAAATACAAAATAAAGATTTTCGGATATTAGCTACGTCAACGGTAGGGTCGATGACAACCATACAATTTCAGAACATGACCCCGGAAGTCTTTTTTTTTTTTCGTTTTCTTCATTCAGAGGTCTATGCCAATAAACAAAAACCCACCATCACTACCCTGAAAGCAAACATAATCAATACCATTGATCAAATTTAGGATGATTTATGCGACAGAGTTTAGGAAAATTTGACGTTTCGTATGCGCGCCACCTAGCGAAGCCGCTGTGAACAATTTGAATGATGTTATCTATCTATATATATATATGTATATAAAAATGAATGTTTGGCTGTATATCCTTTATAGAATCGTAAACTATGCATTTGATCATGTGATGATCTTTAGGAAAGTTGTGGTGCATGAGCCCACGAAGGTTTCTGAGTTTGTGCGACCAATTTTGGACAACTGGTGCCACTGTTATTCCAATGAATTGTGTTAATGTTTTGTGATTTGATTCAGCTTTTATCTTTAAGGTACTATTTTGTTGAAATAAAATCTTATTTTGCAAAACACCCTGTATTTAATATTATCAAACCAAGGTTCATAGTTCCCCATCCATTCACCAAAGTGCTGCTGCATTTATTCATTGACTTTTTTTGCATAAAATTTAGCTGCATAATTTGCTTTGTGCTACAAACTAATAAAAACTTAGCTTGAGTCTAGTCTGGATATTTTATTCATTGCATGTTGAGTCTCTCGCCAAAGATCTATTATTTTCCCGGAACACGGGTTCATTGAAATCTATCCACAAAAAGTGAAACAATACATATTTATTTTAACGATCGCTATAATAAATTCAGTTAATTCAAAATATTTTTATTTCGTTCTGCTTTAACCGAAATTACAGTCTACAAATAGAAAAGTAATCAGCAAAGCAAACAAGCTTAAATGTATCTAATTTCATAATAACTTTTCACTGTTCGCTCGCTGGGCAACCGTTAAATTAGAAACACCGTTGCACAGTAGTAGCTTGAAATGAAAAAAAAATATCGATAAACCGATTATTAAGTTTATTGACACTTTTTTTTTTGCAAACGATACAAGTATCGATTGTAAGTATTTTTTTTTTTTCGTATTTCGGTTTGACCGCAATTATTTTTTATTTTTGCTCTATGGGATTGCCAACACGCTTTAAATCGCTGGTAATTCTATTTCCTACAATATACTACATTTATTCTCACTCATAGATAATAATGTTAGAAATATTGGCAAGTCAAATGTACTTCAAGTTTTTTTATGGGTAATCTACTACTCGTACATTCTACACGCAAATGAGGTAGTACTGGACAAAGAAATATTAAAATTAGAGTATGAAAATGCAAATTTAAAAAAAAAAAACTATCTACTTAACAAAAGGTAATGCTGTGCGTGCAGGAAACAAGCTTATGTGTTGTAGATACTTATAAATTTTTTCAATGATTTTCCGTGTGCGGCGTTATGATAATTATTTTACTGTTGCTGTTTACATTTTAAACATTTTTGATATTAGGTTTTATTATTAAGTAATAATTGATGTTAGATTTATATAAGAATGACAGACAATAAAAAGTATTGTTAATAGTATAGAACAAAAATCAAAAACTGATTTTATTAAAGGAATTAAAAAAAGTCTATCTATCCTACTTCTTCATCTTTCATTAGGCGAGGTTATGATCCGGAGGCGCTCTCTTCTGCGAAAAACTACGAAAATTCTCCGTAGGCGAAGAGCTTTTCGTAAAAATTCGTAAAATAGAGGCCATTTTCTCCGAACAGCTAGGTCAAATTGGCTCCCAAACTACAACAGTGTCTTGCAGGCGATGATCTTGGCATTGACAACAGTAGCCTGTGTGTCTAGCGTAAAGACCATGCTTCCAGTGGGTATTACATCCTTCAATGACAGCCATATCGAGGCTTGTAATGTGTGTATTCTAGAATTCTGCTGGGTTACCTGACAAAAAGGGCTACAGGTAATGAGCTGGAGGTGGCACACGTGAATACCCCGCCTTAAATTCCTGGGGTCACATCATCTTGGGTGCCGCGGCTCAGTGAATAGTGCGTTGGGGTTCCAAGTTCGAATCCAGAAAAATACCATCAACCGTTTTTTCACAGTCCCACCTCGTCATGAGAGAGCTTCTTAAATCCACTCTGTCCTTCGGATACACGTGCAGAAATATATACCTACACATGCACACCATGTACAGTTGTGAGAAGCTAGGCCTTGGCCCTCTATGGGTTACTTATGGCCTAATATTTAATTTATTTATTTACACTTCCTCAACGATCTAAAGGAACTCTCCAGTATATTAATGAAAACTACAGTCAAAATCGCTTATAACGATCGAATTCTTCGTTCCATTGAAAGTCGTTTTAACTGATTTGACTGTACATGGAAATCCAGTATTAAAAAGGATCCCAAGGTAAATTGTATTTACACAAATATAACTAAAATTTTATAAAAAAAAAAAAAAAAAAAAACAGCGTAAACGAGTTAGTATGTATGGCCTAGAGTCAGGTACATAACTAGAATTATACATCACACATAGTCATTTTGTTTCTTAAACACATTTTAAGGGATTACGTATGCATGTGTATGTGATCTTACTTAGGGAATCCCTGTTCCTTGAAACATGTAATTAGTTATTGACTAATACAATCTTTTACCTGCTTAGCAGAGCTCTGTGTAACAGTCCCTAAGCCGTAGAATCAATCAGTCTTGATCTTAAACTCCGATACTTCAGACATACTAGTACGAACGTTATTCTACAAAATACATTTCATTAAAAAAAATTATTCATTATATTAAATTATATATTAAAATTAAAATTTTTAAATTTTTGACAATATGGAAAATGATCTAAACGTTAGTACAACTGCTGTCTGGGGGGACGCGTAAGTTTCTATTTCTCTCTAATTTTTTTGTTGAAAAAAAATTATTTAAAATTTATTTTTCAGTGGATACATAACGGAGGTAGACAGTGACGCAGCAACTTCATCACAAGATGAATTTTTGGACTATGAAGGTTTCGATGAAGATTATTTCGATGCGGATGATGAGGATGAAGATGCAGATCCAGTGGAACGTGAAGATGATGCCTACGAGGAAGAATACTATGATAATTTTGATTACGATTACGATTACGATGATATTTTCCAGGGGTATGATGGAATATTTTTTGTTATTTTCACATTAATGTGATAAAAATGACTCGAACTTTAAACTGGAAAATGGACATCAAAAATATATACGCATACACATACATTTTTTAATTTATTTCCTATTTTTATATCTACTAATAGACATATATTCAAATTTATTTTATTAATTGATATATTTAAATGAATGATTTTTGGCTTATATTTCATCATTTTGTGTTACACTAATTTAACTCATAATATATTTCATACTAAATTCATACACTTATGTATTGTTCCTTAAAAAAAATAAAAACTCCGAACACATTTTTTTAATCACTGAAAATTGTAGTTTTTTATAACCGGAATTGCTGCAAATATTAAGCAAAAATATAGGTCTTAAGATCTTAAGGAAGTGTAAAGCCCCAACCAAAATTGCATTAAGCTTGCTCATGTCGCAACTGAACGAAAATTGTGCTCGCACGCTATCAGTAAAGTAAACGTTGTCGTGTATCATTTTTATACCCTATCCTAAGGGTATATTAAGTTTGATACATAGTTTGTAACATAGAGAAATATTGCAGATAGACCCCATAAAGTATATATATAAATGATCAGCATCACTAGCCGAGTCGATTGAGCTATGTTTTTGCTTTAGTTTAGCTCTCATACAATGTAGTAACTCTCAATGGTTATTTATCTCATCATTTGCAAGATAGAATAGGTCTGTTCCCGTACTTTCTGCACTAAAATTCGCAGCTTGCAAAATTTCAAAGATTGGGGGTAAAATTCTCTCAGAGAAAGACAAATGTTAAAAAAAGTACGAGAACGGGTTGAACAAAATAGCTGCCCACTTTGTAAACGTCATTTTTTTTTGTGGATTTACTTCAAAATATTTTGCCAACCAACAACAACACGACCATTTTACAGAACTCATACTTCTGCCCAAAGAAATTTCTTGAACTAAAATTCGCAAATTTTTGTAGGGTAAATTTCTTACTCTCTCGTGAACTCTCTCTTCTGTGAAACCCTACGAAACTTTGACGTACGGGAACAAAAATTCGTTATTTTTCGTAAAATTTTGTAGATTTTCATAGTTTTAGTCAGTACGGGAACAGACCTAATAATTCTAGTTTATATTCGTTTTTATTTTCCCCTCTTTTGATAGGCACATTATGGGCTACTAGAGCGGTTGGAAGAAATTGAGTGGGCTTTTTGTTCGGTTTTGACAGGTCCCACTGAACTCCATTTACACTTTTCGCACTAAAACATGAGAAACGTCAATACGAGGTAGTTGTCAAACAAACGGCAAAGAAAAAAAATTTCAAATTATAAATTAATTTTTCTGTTATGGAACTTTTTCACTCGTTTGACAGTTTTCATTGTATGTAACATCGAAAATCTGCTGGAAGAAAAATTAACGAAAGTTAAAGGTTTCGTTCTCTCTCTCAGTGTCGTTCATTCTCTTAGATGCCATTTTAATTTTTCGTTAAGAAGAATGAACGCAAGTCCCACAGTAAATGTGCATGTATGTGCATTTTCAGCCAGGAAGACTCCGACTTGAGACTCTCAAAACAGAGTAGCCTCTGTCGGGCGGGTAGAAGAATTTGAAAGATCTTTTCATATTCTCCTCTATCTCGTTCTTAAATGCATTCATTTGCTTTATATATTTTTGTGTTCTTGGCGTTGAACTCGTTTCGTAATTTGAAAGTGTGTTGCGTGCGTGTGCCTGCACACAGGTGGTGTGGTGTCTCGACGTATGAAAGTAACAGTAAAAGAGAACGTTAAAAAGTCTCGAGTCGGAGTCTCCCTATCTGAAAGTACTCTATATATTCTGTCGGATACATTCCATCATTTTCAAGCGACTTTAAACTATTAAAACAAGTCTGTTTATCTCGAAATCAGACATTTTGATGAGTCATATCATATACGTAGGATAGGCACAACATAAAACCATAAAAGTGATTAGCGTTAGAATACTTTCTAATATATATTTATATTTTGTATTACGTTCTGCATTTTCTTTTAACCAAAACATCAACCCTCTAACCCCTTATAAAACAATAAAAATAGATTTGAATTTTTCTGCAAATGGTTTGTACGATTCGTTGCTATCTCTCAAAACATTGCTTTAAAAGGTAGATGCAAGATGCAACTGAAAAAGAACACAAAACAAAAGGTTTTATGACTTTGACCGGCAATAAAATATTATAAGGTTGGTTAATCCATTCCTCATGAAATTGCATTCTATAACCGAAATTATTAAGTTTCTTGTATTTCTAATCACTGCTCGTGCCGTAGTTGTCTTCGTTCAAGGTCAATTCTTATATACTCTAAGTGACAGGAGTTATTGGGCTAAGAATAGCAGACTTAAGGTCAACCCTGAAAAAACGGGATAAGTACTTTTCACAACAAAGTACAAAAGAAATTAACCTTCTTCAAAGCTACCTGGGGTGGACCTATTCCTTGCAGATAAAGCTAGGTACCTACATATATTCGCATTGTGTTATTGTGTTAGACCGTAAGCTACGTTGGAAACTGAACATAGAGGAAAGGGCATTCATTCTCTTTTTATTTTATTCAATGCTCCTTTTATCTGTATGGAAACAAAAGGAAAGAAGTGAAACCTAAAACCAGTCATGATGCATGGCAACAACCAAAGAATACATAAATGACAGGTTGAAAGGGCGACTCGAGGATTAGCCACTTGTGCCATCTCGAATAGCACTCAAGATATTTTTAGACCTGCTGCCACTCGATTTAGAAATAGAACTACAAGCGGGAAGATGTGAGCTTTGGTTCACAAATATAGGGCTTTTTAAGAGTGGCACCTAAGAAGAAACACCTTTCCTGACACTCAGTAAAAATCGGATGATATATTAGGTTTTCATGACTTGGACACACCGTACGAAGTAGCTTATCGCAAAAGGGAAGATTGATTAAATGTTTCTGTTTACCTTCAGTTCACCTTCAGGGAACAGTTTCAGGTATTCATTCAAAAGTCTTGAACCTAGACATGACTCCAGAACTCCCAAACTTATGCAGAGTTTTCCAGGGCGATGTTTTAGCCTTGTTCAAAGAGGGGGAACTAATTGTGATGGAATCCATAAAGATATTGCCATCTACATGCAATAACAGTCAGGCTGAGCTCAAGGATCCAGAGTCTTTTGTCATGAAGTCTGAGCTAGACAGGCTCAAGGCATTCTGAACGTAGAATCGCTGGCTAGCTGGACACAAGCGATATAGAGGGTAATAATAATAATAATTGGCTAATAAGTCTATAGACTAACCAAAACAAGCTGCGGAACTTCCACTAGGGAACATTACCGACAGGGCAGCTGAGGCAAATATCCAGAAATCGCATATTCGTATGCGTTGAAGAGGCCCTAGGACCCACAAGGGGACACAGGACATAACTTATTAAGTACAAAATGCATGCGCCCATGAAAACTACCGCCGATTAAGAATTTGTGCGTGTTCAAGGGCGGATCCAGGGTTTATTTCTGGGAGGGGCACAAATGCAAGATAGGTAAAGAGTGTACGTCGTGCTCCTGTACCCCTGTGCCCCTCCCACTGGATCCACCCTTGTTCGTGTACATTGAAAATCAGTGCTAGCTTTCAGCTTGGAGAAGCCAAACGTCAAATCGACCTAAGACGACGTCTATACTAATTTGTTTGATCACGTATTTGTAGATTAAAATTTCGGCCCGATTTTTCTCTTTTCGTTTTTCAAAAATTTGAGTAAATTGGAGCTGGTTGTAAGCATTCTGAAATTAAAGATCACTAAATAAACCATTCCCGCAGCTAAAATTTGGTATAAACTCTCAAATATTTGCCCATCTACAGTGTTGATGTGGTTTGCCCATCTATGGTGTTAAATGTGGTTAATAGATTTTTGGTTTCTACTTAAACCTTTCAATATGTCAAAATATAAACAGTATCCATAAAAGTACAAGTATCTCAACCCCATCATAACTCAAAGAGCAGAATAATTCTATTAACAATCTATTAACGGCGCCCTAATGCGATTAATCACCCATAAAATTAATATCACATCATTGCATGAGCTACTTTTTGCCTTAATTGAATCCACACGATGGAACATAATATCTATGTCATACCGCATAGTCTATGTGCACATAGGATACAAGAACAAAAATGATGACCAATTACTCCCAGTAGGCCCGAGTAATTAATGGTTCGACATTTCGACTCAAACTGGTTTGCTAAAAAATCGTATTCCGCCGGTCATTCCTCTGTCCATAATCCAACTGAATTTGATTAACGGTGTGTACAAACTATCAGATGTCCAAAAGGAAACCGCAAAAGATTATGAGACGTGAAAATAGGTCCCTAAGCGGTAAGTGGCTTAAAGCAAGCACTCACAAAAAAAAAAACTGATGACATTGTAGAGATTGAGAAAAGTTTAGATTTACACCAACATGCATGAAAAATTTTCATGATTCTGCTGAGCCACTGAGTGGAGAATGAATGACTAAAGTTTGACCCATTTGGGTGTCCTCGTTTTAAGGAAACTCTACATTATGAGGATAGAAAGGAGTGAGTGGCTACTACTTGAATAGACTTCAAAAGATGTTTAATAAGTTGGCTTGGAATATTGTAAGGACCCATTATGGGTTGTGCTCAGTTCATCATTGCTTTGATGTTCGCTATTTGTTTTCGTTGGGAATAACCCTCGCAGAGAGAGGAGGGTTTTTTTATTACATTAATTAAAAGAGTTTATACTCTCGACCTACATACACGGCAAGTGGTTGGTTTCATTTATACAATTTCTTGGCCTTAACATTCGAAATGCAGCAGTTGCCACGCTAAAAAATACTAATTAGAGGTGGAACTTTGCCGTGGACTTCAAGAGGGTACTTGGAAAACTTAAATCCTCTCTTGAAAGGGAGGAGCTTTAGATCAGGTTTGGTTAAGTAAGAGGGTTTGATGAAGAACGCTTATTATCCTCTACGCCACACTCAGGTTAGTATAGACTTGAAATGGACGCAATAAGTCTTTCTCGTGGATATTATTTTTTTTAAAGTTAGAAAAGGGAACCTCCACTAGGTATTCAGTGTACATTCAGTACTGATGAAGAGCTTACTTTACCCAGATGCACCACCTGATACGAGCCAAAGCAACGATGGTCACACTCTTTACAAGCGCCATAAATATCTATTTAGAAACGGTTTGGCCAGAATATCCTTAAGATTTATCGCAGGCACCTATTGACAAACGTTTGTAGCTTCATCGTGATAGTGGCGGTCACTATCCAGGTACCACATTCATATAGCAGCACGGATTCAACATTGGAATGGAACAGTCTTAGCCAAACAGCATCCCAAACGCAGATTTGGCTTTACCTATTCGGCGGGCTATACTCAGTTTGGTTCCGCCATCGGTAGAGACAATACTCCCAAGGTAGTGTAAGCTCTCTACTCTCTCAATCGTTTGTCCAGCAATACATGTATGAGTTGATGAGTTTGGTCCTACGCTGAGTTTGCCGAGTTAATTTTCAGCCCAACGACGTCTGCTTCGCTTTCCACATTTGCTGACATTTGGTGAAGGTCCATTATTCTGTGAGACAGAAGGCATACATCATCGGCGTAGTTGAGGTGCTTGAGCTCAAATATAAGAGTCCATCGATTACCTCCATTTCCTGTTGATAAGGCTGCATTCAGCACATCGCTAATCACCAATAAAAACAGTATTGGTGAAAGTATGCAGCCTTGCCGAACCCCACTTTGGACTTTGAATTCCTCAAATAGCCTTCCTCTGTGCCAGACGTGACATGTGGACCTATCAAATGTAGCCTTAATAATTGCTCTTATTTGATCCGGAATGCCTCTCCTGCGCAAGGCTCGCAAAATAAATTCCCGATTGACAGTATCAAACGCCTTTTCAAAATCAATGAACAGCAGGATAAGTGGTGATCGAAACTCAACACATTGCTCAATAATGATCCGCAAGGTGTTGATGTGGTCGACACAGGAGGATCTACATCAAAACCTGATTGTTCAGCGTCGACTGTGTCTTCAAGGTGTTCTTTGATTCGCTCCAAGATAATTTAATTTAATTTTTTTAAAGCACTTAAGCAAGGAAGCATACAACTTTTGTGAATATATTTCGAGACCTATATTTTTTCTAAAAATTTAAAATATTTTTATAAAGGTTTTAAGCGAAAGGCGATGACGATTGGATTGTCCCGAGTAACTGTCACTGTGACTGAACTGAAACAAGCCATTTAATCAGCTTGGAACGCCTCAAAGCAAACGTACTTACGAACAAGTAATAGAGTAAATAAAAACTAATGAATTTCACACAAAATTTAATTAATTTCGAATATCAGGATCTTGAGATGTTGACTCATAGAAGTCAGAAATTAGAAACTGTTGGTACAAATTGTTTGCAAACAAGAAATGAACATGAAAACTCAAGTGGACATGCCGTTTATTCTGTAATAGAGTTCTTGAGGATACATGTTCTTTTGAAGAGCTCTTCAGTCTTATCTAAGCGCAGATAATGGACTCCAACTATAAATACCCCAATTGATGCATTTCGCGGCACAGAAGTTCGTGAATTTCATAAACTAATCGACAAAATGAAACTTTCCGGTAATTAAAAAGGATATTTTCTTCTCTCATTGTGTGAAGTTATTTGTATCATTTGGTTTTGCAGTTGCTGTTCTCCTAGTGACCGTTGGTGTTGCTTGCGCCACTGTTATCAACGATAATGGCCAACCTGGCTGCAAAACTGCGACCGAGTTGAGCGTGATTAACTACAGGAATATTTGGGACCCCACCGCTTACTGGAAGTGCGTCGAAACTGGAGTAGCTGCTACTATGGCGAAATGTCCTGACGGCGAGGCATGGTTGGATAGCCAGAAAAAATGCGTTGTATGGGAGGAATGGGATTGGGAAGATCCAATTTATCCTCCAAGCAGGCCTTAAATTTGCACAATCTTACTTATAATATAATTTATTTGCGAGATTAATAAATTTAATTTATCCCAGCATTAAATAAATAAACTCTGTGTTTATTTGCTACGATACGCTTTCAGGACTATGTGCTTCGAGTGATGGAACCGAATTTGGGACAGCCAGCTGAGATGAGATGAGAAGAATTGCTGTCTAAAATTTAGAAAATAATGCAATCAACTTAAGCTATGATTGTTCTGCTTAAATCTTGAGTTCGTGTTATATGGGTTTGGTACTTAAAAGGAATGTTTCGCCTTTGTTAAGGATTTTCTGGTGAGAGTTCAGAGTTAAATACCCGAAGCAATGAGACCCACCAACTCAGAATGGGGCGCGACCATAATTAAGTAATCTATGTATGTCATGTCTGTCAGCAATTTTTATTTCAATAGTCTGCTCTATATGGTATGGATATACTACTGCGGAAGTCAGTGTAATTTAGAATTCACTCGTAAGCAGAAATCACAAAATTTTTAGTTAAATTTGGCCGCATACCGTAAGAACACAGTAGAATACAAAACTGCAAAGCAAACAGAACATAACTTATTCAAAAGTTTCATTTTTTTTTTACTCAGATGGCGTTCCCTCGACTGGCTAAGCCAAAGCTAAAGTAATCAAATTCAAATTGCTCATCTGGCCACAATATTTATGTGGGTGGATAATGCTATTTCTGCACAAACAAACTGATATGCCTAAAATTGAAAACAAAGCAGATAGCCTTCGAAAAAACTTGCCTTCATATTCGCAATTCTCGCAAACAAGAAAAAACAAAACAAAAATTAAGTCTTCAAATTACTATGCTCATCACCGACGGCTGTTGTGACTGACAGCAATGTGTGTAGATTGAGATTGCCAGCTCAGTGATTCATCGAAAGATACGAATTTGTTTGTATCTAAATGCGAAACGTAATTACATACTTCCAACCAGCAACGATGAGTTCTGAGAACCAACATTATGGGCGTAGGACTGAAAAGGAAAACAGAACTCCGCATATCAACGAGAAGTTGATAAGAGATAGGTGTACACCTTAAACTTGAACTTGAGCTCGCATGTGTAAATTAGATTAACGTTTGATAACTATGTGAATGATCTAATTGATTTAGAGGCGTTAAATGAATTTGGTTCGTTTATTTTTGGGTAAATCTTTGCGCTCTATCTAAAAGGTTTCGTAGCGTGACTGTCAGCAGTAGATGCTTATAGATTGATTGTTGCGATTTAATGTTTATCCAAGCAAACTGAGTGGAAAATATTGACGGAAGGGGCTCGAAGGTGATGTGATATATTTTAGTGGGTGTCCAATGGCTTAATAGTGTCAAGTTACATTTGTTTTTGATGAGCATGGACTTGATACCTGTTGGCAACACCATTAATAGAATGAATCTGACATGAGAAGCTTTCTCATGACAGTTATGTCTACTCTTGGCTATCTGTCAGACGTCAAGTGCTGCCCCTTTTAAGATCGCAATCATTACTGGAGATTGTGCTACGACTTCGCTCGTGTTATTTCGCTAGGCCATGTCGTAGCTGAAGCCTCGGAGTTATAGTATCAGACGGCATATCGATAACAGCAGGACAGATATCGTGCAAGATCGTCAAACCTCCAGTGCGGCTCATACAAAAAACCACCTCTTCTGAGTCTGTGAATAGCTTTTAACGAACACCCCATGATATAAGTATCAAGAGGACGGCGTTTCAGGAGTGCATCTAGAGTGGAGCTCGGACTACTCGTGGAGGCTCCTATGCACCCAAGAGCACGCGAGATAAATTGACTGAAATAGTCAATACTTAATACTAGTATTAAGTGCTTTGGCATAGACCCTACACTTTTCCAATTAATTTTGTGGAGTCAAAATCTAAAACTCATTTTATATCAAATAAAAACCTTAAAAAAAAACTCAAGGCCTGGATCACACTTGCTCGATCAGTCAACAAGTCAACACTTAAGAACAGAAGTGATCCAACAAATACTTTTGGAAAAAAAAAACTGATCTGTGTCACTTTTTGAGCTTCTATTTCCCCAAATTAATATTCAAAGTTAATTTGACAATTGACATTTGTATTGTATGTAAGCGGCAATACTTTTTCTATAACACAACCAACCTAACCTATAAAAGTCACTCTGACACTTGCGTTTACCGTTCCTTTCAAATGTCATAGTCTAATGTCTAAGTAACTATTGCAATAATATTCTTATCATAACAATCACTCAATTTGTTGATATTTTACACGTTTAGGTGCGCCGAAAAAAGGTCTATCATTTCTTGGCATCTATTTACAAGGCGAATGCATTAAAAAGGCTTTTCTTTGTTAACCTTTTAATTAATTTAAGCAATTCAATTAACAAATTACCAAGTACCTTCTAGCAAGAGCACAAATTGCAAAACATTGTACAATTTCCATTGCCGGTATCTTCATTTAAACGATAACAACCCGGTATTGTTCCGAGGTACAGTCCAGAGTCTGCTTCCACTCTGACTGTATAATTATGGCTCACAAAAGGGGTGGGGGGTTGACATTTTATGGCGTGCATAAAGGCAATACGCTCGTACTAATGGTAAGTTTACGTTGGTCGTGTCAATAAACTTAGCTCCAAGCAAACTCTGACCGTCGTGTCGCCGGTCGGTCGCTTGAACAAAAGATTTAATAGAAAGGGAAAAGGTATTCTCAAATATAAAGCACAATTCGTCTGGCAAAGTCGACAAAAAACACAGTGGCAAAGCATTGTTGGACATTACTAAAGGAAAATTGAAGTTAACTTAATGGGATTGAGTGTTCCATTATGAAGTGCAGAAGCATGGGGTCTTGCAGCAAAACAGAAATAACCCCCAAGTTATAATTTCCACTCTTAGCTCTCATGCCGAGTGGCCGAGTTTGATGCAATCTACCGCTTCAACAGGATTGAATGGCGGCAAAATGCATTGCTTAATTTCGAATGTCCCAAGTCTTTTATTTAGCTAATAATAGAGTCCTAAATACAGTTGTTACACTTGCGAATCAAATGCTGATGGTGAACGGCCACAATCTTTGAATTTTCAATTTCAATTTTAATTGAATTGAATTGATGACGAGTTACGTGTAAATCCGATCGAAAGGTGATTATCAGTTTGTGAGCGCTCAGTAATCACTGGTTGAGATGCAATCGTATAATAAATAATCTCTGTGCCGAGAGGTACTCGGATTATAGCATTTGTATCTGAGAGTAAAATAACAGTGTAAGCTGTGTGCGGTTGCAAGTTTATTGTATTCATTCAATTGCATTGTTGACTGTAAGAAGGAGATTGTTCAACTCTGAGGAGGGGTTGAAAGTTTTCGTAGATTATACATATATTACAGATGTTGTAAATTCAGGGTTTTTATACATAAGTGTAAATACATATATGCGTGCAGCAGTTCATGCGAATCTAAGCATTGCTTAATCTAACACGCATGTAAAGAAGGTCAAATAGACTTTGAACATGAAGTTGGATGAACATGCCCTCAAATGCGTGGAACAGTAGGAAGACTTACCCATCAACCTATTTGGTTTAATTAAGAAAATATGAATTACATGCCGTTAAAAACCTTAGACGTAGCTTTGAGAGATGCTAGAAGCATTTATCCTGAACTCTCTAACAAAATTCAGATAAGTCAGACTGAACTGGCCGGCGGTCGACTTTCCAGGTATTCAGAACTGGCTACCGCCAACGTCTGAGCCAGGAATGGAGTGTAGTCGTATTTTCACAGATGGTTCCAAAACCGATCAAGGATCAGGGGCTGGTGTACTTGTGGAAGACGATAACACAAAACTGCAATACTCATTGGGTAAGCATATTTGCAATCCTAATGGCTGCGAGTCACATCGTTAAGAATAGGTTGAACGGTCGTAGTATTCGTGTCTATAGTGACAGTCAAGCTGCGTTTAAGGGCTTGGTAAACCCTTTAACCTCATCCAAATTAGTTGGTGAATGCAAGGGAGCTTTGAACTCTGTCGTAAGATTCGATTTATTGACTCACATCCGGGTGCTAGATCTCACACACCGGTATCACGGGAAATGAGATATTTGATGAGATTACTAGACATGGCTCAGAGGAGAGTTTCTCAGGACCCGAATCTGCGTTAGATCTTCCTGTATCTACGTCATTAATAAGACGAGAAACTTTTTATGTAGGAAAAGGAGACATAATGGGGTACTTTCTAGTAGTACAATAGACAAGTCGATGTCTGAGTGCTCCATCCTGTTCTTTTCCCTAACCCGCTCTCATATCGCTAACTCGTAATGGCTACACAAGAAGTTCTCCCTTAAGACGAGCCTCTTTGCATAGATTTTTGTTTGTTTACTCCATTAAAGTAAGCAGCAACAACAAATCCATAACAATCTAATAGAAATAGTCACAACATAAAATAATTAGACCACAAAACAACCAAACCAATACCCCTTAACGCTCCTAAATCAATTAGATCGTTCGCATGGCAATCAAACGTTAATCTAATTAGCAAAGTTTAAGTTCAAGTTTAAGGAGAACACCTAAACCTGGACGAATTACGAGTATCTTTTATCATCTTGTCATTGGTATGCGAAATGTTGTTTTCGTATTCGCTTTTACGACTAGCCATGGTGGTTCTAAGAAATCTCTCATTGCCGTAATTACGTTTTGCATTTTGATACAAAATTACTTATCTTCCGAATGAATCACTCGCTGCCAGTCTCAATCTACGAAAATTTGCTGTCAGTGATGAGCATAGTAAATTAATTTTTTGTATTGCGAATATGTACGCAAGTTTTTTTTTGAAGGTTATCTGCCTCATTTTCAATTTTGGGATTATCACTTTGTTTGCAAAGAAATGGGTTTGTCCGCCTAAAGAAACTAAGACCAGATGGGGAATTTCGAACTCAATTATTTTATTGTTTTTACAAAAAGAAATGATTATTTAGATTGGTTTTCTTTTAGAAAAAATGAACGACATATGAAGGTATAATGGCTTTTGAATAATTCATGTTGCTGACTTATTAATTTTATCATTTTGGACTTTCTGTTTATTACTTATACAGGTGTTAAGTGAGTTTAAGTTGTCAGCTGTAAAACGAACGTATAACTTTTCACGCGATGTAGTACTAACAAAGAAAAATAATAACTTTGTAAAGCCTCTGGAAAAAAAACGGTTAAGTAAATGACAAAAATAGACAACAAACTCCTTACTGATCCTAGACACTTGGAGAAGTTTCTTAGTGTCGATTTGCAGCACCGTTTCCGACTTCATTTGTGATTCAAACAAAGTTCATTGTCTTCAATTTTGCTATGAACTTTATAACAAAACGACTGACAGTTAACAACCAATGGCATGGAATATTCTGTACACAAATAATATCAAACTTATTTATGGAATGACACATGGTCTGCGTATAAGCAGCTGAAAGTGCCATAATTCTACATTAAGTTTTGAACAGTCCTCTCAATTGCTTAAGTATCCGATAATAAGCATAGTTATATAAAGCGAAGTCATGTCAACTAATTTTTTTGTGTTATTTCTGAAATTATATTAAATTGTTTAAAGGAAAATAATACGTAATACAATGCCTGTAGAACTAAAGGGTTTTCCAATAGGGACTTGACAACTTTAAATTTAATTTGTGAACGCACTCTTTCACTAATCATCAAACTGTCACTGTCAATTTATTCAGTGAACTCAACATTTTCATCATGGTAAAGTACACAAACGAGCAACGCCTACAAATTATAAACACTTTCTACCGAAATTCGGAGTCGGTGATCGCAACTTTAAGAGCGTTAATTACAATAACAAGTTTAGTGCAAAAATTTGAGTCTACATATTCGTTGTGTGATGTTGCCGTGTCAGTGAGACAACGGGTTGGTCGAAGTGTCGAAAATATCTTTGTCGTCCAGGCGTCCGTAGAAAACGATCCAATTTCGTCGACGATAACGATTGGCACGTTACTGTGAATGGTCAGCGTTATCGCGCCATGATTCCCGATTATTTTTGGCCCGAATTGGATGATATGGACTTGGACGACATGTGGTTTCAACAGGATGGTGCCAAAAGCCACACAGCACACGTTACAATCGCTTTATTAAAGAGTAAGTATGGTGAGCGTGTTATCTCAAGAAATGGGTCAGTCAATTGGCCGCCTCGTTCGTGATATTTAACGCCGCTTGACTATTTTCTGTGGGGCTACGTTAAGTCATTGGATTATGCCAACAATCCGACGACGTTGGAAGATCTCAGAACCAAAATTGAACGCGAAATAGCGGCCGTTTCGACCGAAATGTGTGGTCGAGTGATGAAAACTGGGTCCAACGAATCGACCGCTACAAACGTGCCCACGGCGGCCATATGAACGAAGTCGAGTTCCATTCATAAATGTTTTGATTGTACTTCAAGCCGATAACAAAGTTTTTGAAATATCTCAAATGGTTTGTGCTTAATTAAAAAAAGAAGTTGTCAAGTCCTTATTGGAAAACCCTTCAAAACAAAAATATTATCCGTTCTACTGCGAACTGCTGCGCATTTGAAACTATCATTATATATATTAATCATTGTCTTTTTAAGTACAATTACTTTTCGTCTTCATTGAGTAAGATAACGTTAATAGAAAAATGTTTTAGACTAAAAGCATTAAGGGCACAGTAATTCAAGTAGGAGCAGAGGATTAGAGATTCCTTAAGCTACAATGGCTAAAAATAAATTTATTCATAGCAAACAAAAGAGAAACAAAATAGTATTAACTCCTTAAAAACCATGTTGTAACAAAGTTAAATCTTCTCTAACAATACAATATCCGTAGAAAAATTTGCTTAAAAACTCAAGGCGCCACAAAAAATACCATCACACTTTGATGATGTAATTCAAAAGTACTGTACATACAATCCGATACGGCTTATCTGCCCTTGAATATACCAGAAAAAAGGCATAAATAAAACCTTCCTCAACTCATTCCATCATTGTTCTTTCATCCCTCCATCTGCAGAATCCAGTATTCTCTTAAAGAACGAAAAAAAAATCAATAGAAGTGACCAGGGTTGCCGAAAGTACTACTAAGGGAGTATTCGTACTCCCTTCTAATCGAATGTACTCCCGTACTCCCCTCCACAACCTGATTTTACTCCCTTTAAAACATTTTATTACATTTTTACCCTTATTTCATTGAATGCACCATCACACACTGGTGCAATTAACCCGTGGTACAACCGGCTTTGTTGAAGAGAGAGATGAAGTGTGAACTAAGAAACGGGGTAAAAATTAATCCACTGTTGATGCAGTTGAATTTCGAGGTAAGAAAAAAAGTCCCACCAGGCTTACCACGGATCAAAATTGCTCCATCGTGTAATAGCCCAACGAATCTAAAGTTGGCTTTGTAGATTGTCAGAACAAAAATCCTGTGACAAAGTGCAACGAAAGAAAGTGAAGAGATCTTGTAAGCTGCGAAATGCAAAAGTACTCCCTGTACCCCCCCCCCCCCCCCCCTTATACGCAAAATACACCTCTGTTAACTTCTCAAATACTCCCCTTCGAAATTGGAAAACGGCATCCCTGGAAGCGACAACAATTTTAAGAGTATCTTCAGAATTGATATGCGATAGTCCTCCGCAAGTGTTTGCATTTAAGATACGCACAGTCATTGCTTTTGTGGTTTATGTTATCCATTGAATCCTTACTTTTAGACTCAATGTCACAATGTATAGGGTGTTTCATAAGAGCAGCGTAACAAGTGATGATTTAATCATATTTTTACAGTTTTTTTTTGCCGGAAGAAAGTGCTTAAAAGTATTAACAAATTGAGCAAATTGTTCCGTTAACGAGTAAAAAACTATCGAAAAGGAGTTCCAAAAAAAGAGTGACAAGAAAACATTCTTCATTTTCAATTGCCATTGTATTATCCATATAATTTCTAAGAATTTCAAGTAAACCTGTTTCCTTAGCTTAAGGATACTTAAATCAACAACAATGAGAGTCATATCACAATTTTAAAGCAAATAATAACAACCATATCGAAAGTGATCCAAGGATTTGTTTTGATTTACAAAAAAATTAACAAAAGTAGGTACGAAGAAAAATTTGGAACCAAACCATCGCTAATTCGCAAATTAAACAAAAATATCAACGAATCCAATGCGAATGAGAGTAGTAAATTCAATATTGAAAGCAAACTGATTTAAATTAATCATCAGCAAAATAAAATAATGATCCACGATTGAATAAACAAGTTTTATTTTGAGAGCAAGGTTAACCTAAGTTGTTGTAATATTGTTCAACACAACTTTTCATATTTTTTTTTTATTTTGTTTGTTCATAGAGAAATAAAATAATTGACAGAATTCTGGTCTAGAAACATGTGTACCTACCGGAACAGGTAATTAAAAATTCCATAGCTAGATGTCTGCTTTTTTTTTTTTATTATTCTTACATAATTAGGTGGATATGACATTCCAAAAGCATTTGACGTTAATGAAGTCAAAGTAAATGAAACCAACTGTCATTTGTTTGGATTTTAATTGATCATTTGGTGTTTGAATCATGAGACATGCAACTATTTGGATACCTTTCAGAAAAAACTTGAAGTGTGTTCTACACTCTCATTCCAAAACATACGCTTTTAACCACTACCAAGCTTACCTCCTTTCTCTTAGGCGCGCTTCCCTCTCCTCGTCTTTTTTGGCCTCCTTAACACTATCCCATGAGTCGCCAACGCCCGATGAACCATCATCTGGTCTCTCCTCATCCTCTAAGCCAGAGTCTTCTAAACTTATTTGACAGCTTGTCATGACCTCCTCCTTGCCATTCTCGCCAACCTCAATCCAATCCGAGGTACGTATCCTCAAGCGTTCCGTGCCACAGGGCGATGAATCTGTCGAACAACCCGATGGACAGCGCTGACGCACCCGTTTGCTTTTATTATTATTACTATTATCATTCAACTCAAGCGTAAGCGAACTTCCCGTTCCACTGTCATTCATAGATTTCTCACCCACAGATAGATTTTGGAAAGCCTTCTCATCGGTAGATTTCTCCTCTCCAAATCGATTGTGATCCTCGCGGTTTCGATAATCTGATCGTGAATTCAATTGATCAACCGAGCTGGATCTTTGACGCATTGCAGCCAGTTCAGAGATAAGCATTTCCTGGAAGACGATTTTCTTTTCCGGTGGAATGGGATCCTCTAGTCTAGGTTTCAATGGCGATACACTAACTCGTGTTGGGTTACCATTCTGATCGGGTTCAATTGGAAGAGAGTCCTTAGACTTGTAGGATTCACTGCGTTGCAATGGTGGTAGGGGATTCGTAGATTTTGTTTGTTGGTATTTCGAGTCCTTGGAGTGACTAACGATTTCTGAGAATAACCTTTCAGCGGCATTTTTCAAATTGTTTTTTATGTCAAAAGTTTTGGTTGTGATGCTACTGTTGTTATTATTACTGTCGCCATTGGATATAGTGGGAATTGTTATTGTAGACCTGGTGAAATTATCGAGCGTAGTTTTGGAACGTCGTAGAAAGCCAACCGGCGCCTTGGATATCAATGTCCTTGGCTTGGGTTGTGGTGGATACGATGGATGCACAGGACTCACATTGTTATTATTCCCAACAATAACAATCTCTGTGCGGTTATCGATTGCTGGCGATGCGATGTTATTATTCAAAATATTCTTATCCTCTTTGATGACTGGTACTGGAGCAGTTGGCTTTGGTTTTTTTGCCACCAATGTTGGTTTAGCATGCAACGGTGGTGGACCGTATCCCCTTGAAGATGCCGGAGAACCGTAACTACTATCAGCTATATTAAAAGAGTATCTTTTCTCTCGTTGTTCTTGCCTTTTCTGTAGATTGAATGATGGCGATTTGTATACAACTGTTCTGCCATCTTCATCAGTTGTTGCAGTGGATACAGTTGATTTTGCTACTGGCGAACGATTAGACGATGCAGTAATCGATGATAAGGTTCTTGCTGCATCTGCGGTACGTGATTTCAATAGAATCGTTTGCGGTCTTGGAGGCACTGGCGGTCCAGGTCTTCTTACCGTAGCCATGCTCTCTTTCTTCGATTCGTTAAACCAGAACAGATGTAGACAGATGCTGTTTCTAAAGAAGGAAACGAAACTAAAGAAATAAAAAACCAGAAACGCGAACCAGAACTGTTTTTTTCTATAATTTCTAGGTCACTATTTGAATATTGACACAAGAGAGTAGGTAGGTAGGTATCGATTTCCCTAACTCACACACTTTAACTTGATTTAGATTACAATTTTACACACAAAACACGCCTTCAGATACATTTTAAACACTCTCCTCAACTCTTGTGCAATTTATTTTTTATTTATTTGTTAACCGAACTCAACTGTGACTGAAAATCATAACCGTTAATGATATTCAGTTTTTCCATCACTTTCACATAGTCACACTGTAATTTTTCTTTTCTTTATTTAATTTGCAATTGCACTTCAAGTGTATCTCGAATTTGTATCTTTTTTATTATCTTTTCTTTCTCGTATCCAAAAGTGCGACTTACCGCAACCGAATGTTATCGTTCGAAAGTCCGTCGTTGACTGAATCCAAAACTCAGCCATCTACCTTCATGCAATGTGGGGATAGATAGTATAGTATAGAAGCAAGTTATGTTTTTAATCGATTCAGATACTTTAAGAGAAGCGATTACGTAGGTTCCACTATATTTATGTGGTGTGGTTGCGTGCGGCTGAAAGAGCACCGAAGATGGTTTCTCTTTGGAATAAAGTTAGTGGTCTCTTTGGAACATTTTGTTGTCATGTCTCGGGGGGGTACCACCATCGAAGCTAGTGCGGTAGTCAGGAAGTTGTATTGCGTTTGAGATTCAATTATCAGTAATTTGGGCAATCAGAGGTGAATTAACTTTTATAGTAGTGGGCTTAGTTATACTATCGAGCCAACAATGATCGTGTTGGCTATTATGATGGGGTGTAAAAAGATTGGTCGAGGATATCCGCAGACAATGAGTAAAACCAAAAGAAGAAATTGATTATATACATGTACAGAAAAACTACTTACATATACATATGTATATGTACATATGTATATAACATAATCGGCGACTGGACGTTGGTGGAAAAAGGTATGAAATATTCCCTTCAAACAACCCTCTGGCTGAATTATGTTAGGTTAAGTTGAAGTGGCCGGCAGATAATAGGTCATTGTGATGCCACAGGATGTGGATATTTTCTCTGGACTACCCGTTGAACCAAGTCATAAATACAGCAAAAAAGAAGACATAGAAGGACAACGATGGAAAGGATGTTAAAAACGCCTTTGAAGACCGCAAAGTTCAGCAAAATTCTCCAATCACTTACCCGCAAGAGAAGACATTGACGGACTATATATAGTGAACAACGACACCGACAGCACAAGGAAGAATAACGTTACAGGCGATAGAACAAGGACTCCATACTATGTCCACTGCTGCATCTGATGTACGATGGCGTCGCGTCGTCAAACTATGAATTACAAGATCCTTGGAAATAATTGGCTTCTTCGATGATGTAGTCAACCTACGACTAGCAGAGGAAAAGAGGATAGTACTTATCAGCAGGAGACAAGTTATGAAGACTGTAAAAGTGAAGTAACGTCGTGGTCTCTAAATCAGAGTTAAAACAATTTGGCGTTAGATACAAGGTTGACATTTAAGCAACATCTGCAACAAGCAGCAGAGATGGCAGCAAGAAGAACGGCTGCCTTAGCAAGGTTCATGCCGAATATTGAAGGACCTCTTGGCAACAGTTGCGACGTCGATGATGCTCAACGGCTTCCAAATGTGGACTGAGGCAATGAATCCGAAATCAGAGAATCAATCATTTGACAGAATGTAGCACCTTCTACATACCTTCTACGACGCAGCATACGTAGTATTTGGAATGGTTCCAATAGACATCCTCGGTAAAGGAGCCAATTGGAAATATCTACCTGACGGAGATACATACTTACTGCTCATAGACTTTTCAGAGCTTGCATCCACAGATTTGGGTACAGTGGGCGGGAATCCCACACTGTTTCAGAGATTACCACCTTCCAACGCAGGAAAAGCTTATAATGAAACGCTGGAGTTCCTATTGCCAATGAGTTGAGGTAAAAGCCTCAACATTCTGATGTGTTCCGATTAGTTAGTTGTAGCAAGGTTTGCAGGAAAGCATACTCGTATGTTTTTACCAATATTTTGTTTGAAATTTCCTTAATTGTGCTTATTGGTTGGTTGAAACATCGGTGAGAATACACTTAGACCAGGAAGAGACCCATTGTGCTGCTGATGTGTAAGGTGGTATGAAGGAGCCAATATTAGCTGTACAGGCATTGTTGAGATCACTTAGATCTTTGAACAGCTATTCGCTATTCTTTCTGATAGTCTCCTCTTCTTCTTCATCTCTACAACTTCTACAGAAGTCATTGTAGAGGAGGCCCAGTCTTTGGACATACCTTCCTATAGCACTGTGTCCGGTTAGGGTGTTTACAATTTTGGAGAGGGTTCCCCTCTTGTATTTCAGAAATCCGATGGACCTGATTCTACTAAGCGTGGGCCAAAGCAGCCTTGCAGTGTTACAGTGGCCGAGCTGTTGCCACCGATGGTTGGCTTCTCATCAGCATGGACAAGGTATTCAGCATAGGACGTTGGCGCCTCGATATCGGTAACGTTTATGCTGTTTAGACCTGAGGAGCCTCGTCGGGTCAGTTCGTCCACTTTGCAATTCCCTGGTATCTTACAGTGACCCGGCACCCAGCAGAGAGTGAGGTTGTACTGTACAACTATCTCGTTCAGAGATACGCGGTAGTCCTTCACTGCCTTGAATCTCGTTGTGCTGGATCCGAGCCGCTTGGCTGTCGATGTTTATGACACTATCCGATACTGAAACTGCATTAGCCGCCAGCCAGTCAGCTGCTTAACGAATGGCGGTGACTTCGACTTGAAAAACGCTGCGGTAGCTAGAAAGGCTGAAGGAAAGGCCTTCTTCGGTTTTAGAGCCAACCGTGAAGATTGTCAGCCATTCATGGTGAAGGACATCCCGTTGTGTCCATTCTGTTCTGTTGGGTACTAAGCATTTGCAGATCATGTTGACGTTGTGTTCAGTGGGCAAGTGGTTGGTGATCTTTGGAAGATGGCGATGGATCAATAGTATTCTGGCGTGTCAACTGGGAAAGAGTTGGGGGGAGCTGAGGCATATTTCCAGAAATCGCACACGATGGCGCGTAGGCGTTGTAGGACCCACAAGGGGATACAGGATTAAAGTGTAGTGTAAGTGGCGTGTCCAGTGTTTTGTTCATTCCATTGTTTTGAACTTCTCAGTCTTATTGCTGAGCAGATAGCCAGTTGTTTGCTGACGATGTCAGTTGAAAGTAGGTGGAGCATGGTTTGGAGCGCTGCGGTGGGGGATGTTCAACTCGTGCATATAACTGAGCAGAAAATTCTTCCTTGGGCCGAAAGAAATTTCTCCGAAAGCAGCAGAAGAAGGTTGGCAAGCATTAGAAGGTAGGTCATCCAGATGAAGCCAGTTTTCTTTAGTATTACTGAGATCTAATCCACTATAACAAGCCTTATTAGGGAAGAGAGAACATCATCTTGGGGTTTGTCTACAAACCGTCTTAAATGCTACTTTCGTTCCAATGCTACTTTCTCTGTCCAAAAGGAACTTAAGTCAACCCTGCAATGATGAGTTTTCTCAAGACAATTGAAAGTGTTTATTCTTATCCAAAAGCTATCGTAACCTTATCGAAATCTTTACACCAAGTAAAAATTGTGTCATTACGTCGGTCATTAAAAGAACACTTGATATCTTTATTGGCCCAATTGAACCGAGTCAAAAAAAAATACTACCAACATTTGAAAGGCCAAATGATAAACGATACCCAAGGTGCGTGCCCAATGACTTCTTCACGTCTACATCGGCGACGTGACAATGTAACCAATTCTAGGTCCATAATTTCGTTCTCCACCGTTATAAATAAGTCTGCCGTTCAAGAATGCGGAGATTCACTTCTTCATGCTACCTGATCGGAATCACTAACAATAATTCTGGTAAAAGCAAAAGCACGGGTATATGTAGCTTGGAAAATTCTTCATCTAGTTGAAAATTCATAACCACATCGACCAGCATGTCGCTCGGGATTTTGCGACTCGTGCTACTGACAATATGTATCCATTGGACGAAAGAAGCAACTGCAATGCAGGACAGTGCCTATGAGTATACGTGTGGACCAAATTGTGCATTACGCATGAGAGAAATGGGA
Organism: Chalcosyrphus nemorum; assembly: GCA_949716465.1. Classification (NCBI taxonomy): domain Eukaryota; kingdom Metazoa; phylum Arthropoda; class Insecta; order Diptera; family Syrphidae; genus Chalcosyrphus; species Chalcosyrphus nemorum. The sequence goes on along the minus strand of OX454333.1, from coordinate 13,212,044 downwards.
ATCGAAGTAAGATTCTTGCAGGACAATTGCATGTGCATAGAAAGTACTTGTCAATGTTGTTTCCAAGGAAGCTGGCCACAATTGAACATCACTCAGGATTGTAAGTGAAGGACCTTTATGTGAAGTCATAACTTTTAATTTATTTATTTTATTTACAGTTTGTATGAAGGGAGCATTCATTCCGGAAGATTTGGAACTTCAAGTAAATGCTACTCTGAATGGAAATGTCTTGGGAAAGTTTGTTCTATCGGGAAGAAATCCGCCGCCACTTTGTTTCCCGGTACCTTTCCCTATTCCAATACCATTGATGATGTGTATAAGAGCGAAGGACATCTACCCGCAGGATAATAATATGCATTTTTGTGTGGATATGCTAATGAGATTTGCTGGCTATGAATTCTTAACCGTGCCATTGAATTGCATGTGGATAGGAGCCGATGGTGTTCAATTAGTGGGTCAAAACCCAAAGTGAATTGTGTCTTTTTGTTTGTGAAATAAACTTTTTTATTAGAATCTTTTCATGGACAAGTTTTGAGAGGAATGTTTTACTAGGGAGCGTGTAATTTAATGGAATAATGGAAGATTTCTTCAAGTGAGCCATTCTTTTGTTGGAAATTATAGTTCATGTTTTGATAGTGATCAGATTTTGGATCTCGCGCCATTTTCAGCGCAACGTACAAGGATATTAAGTGGATTCCGTACTTTAGGGAGGCTTTTGCTTTTGCAACGGGGCATCTACGTCGCTAAGAGGCAGAAACACCACCGCAGATACCTGGACACGGATTGAAGAGCGTACAGCAATAAAGGCTCGGATTGCCTCCGCCTAGCAGAGGAGAAAACCGAAGCTAGAAACCCAATATCGTGCGAAGAAGAAAGAACTACAGCGTAGTGTGAGGCTTGACAAACGTCTGTACATTGACACACTGGCTTTAAGAGCTAAAGAAGCAGCAAGCAGATGCGACAGTAGGACTGTTTATAGAATCACCAAGGAGCTCACTGGTGGTCGGAGCTCCAAACAACACCCGGTGAAAAGTCTAGATGGCAGCCTTCTGATTTCGGATGAGGATCAGCTCGTTAGATGGAGAGAACATTTCGCCACAGTGTTAAACCACTTAGGCGATGTCGATATGTTCTCAAAATCGAACGAGCACTCCGAAGCAACAAATTCCTGAATCCGCACCTCCCAGTAGGAACGAAATCATAACAGCGATCTGGTCCCTCAAGAAAAACAAAGCGATTGGTATTGATGACATCCCTGCCGAACTATTTCAAGCGGCGCCAAATATATCGGCAGATTTGCTGCATCCGCTAATACGGAGAGCTTGGGATAGCGAAGAGTGTCCGCAGGAGTGGAAAAGAGGGATCATCATCAAGCTTCCGAAAAGGGAAACCTGATGGATTGTGGAAACTGCCAGCCGTAGCCAAAATAACTGCAAGAATATTTCTGGAAAGGATCAGGGAACAGTTAGATTCAAATCTCGACGTCGAAAAGGCAGCCTTTTGTGCTGGATCTTCCTGCATCGTCCACATCAACATCTTAAGGATCATAATCGAACAATGCGCTGAGTACAGGTCTCCGCTACATCTGCTGTTTATCGACTTAAAAGAAGGCCTTGCGCAGAAGAGGTATCCCAGAAGCTATTATTACGGCCACGTATGCGGGCAGTAAGTGTCACGCCTTGCATAATGGCAAGGTGTCAGAAGAATTTGAAGTCTAACGCGGAGTACGTCAAGGATGCATACTGTCATTTGTTATTTTTAGAGGTTATCAGTGATGATCTCCGTACACCTAGACTTCTTTGACAATTTTTGCCTACTTTCAAATTGGATAATGGACTTCCATCTTATGGTCCAGAATCTAGAAGCTGAGGCAAACAAAGTGGGGCTCAAAATTAACACAGCTAAAACAAAAGCTCTGAGCACTTCTAACTCCAGCACCCAACTTAACATTGCCGGACAGGAAGTCGAGAAAGTTGACAACTTTCTATATTTAGGGAATCTGGTCTCATCTAATCGTGGTGGCACCGAACTGGATGTTTGCAGTAGAATCGGAAAGGCAAAAGCATCGAAATCTGTAAGAGCTGTGGCTTTGACATAGAATCGGAACTTTTCAAGAGGGCAGCACTTTAAGGATAAATACCACAACCACACACAAGCCATCTCATAATGTCGAAACGAAGACATCAAATCCCCTTTTCGTCTTCTGGCTTCTATTGATGATTGGATCTCAGCACAATTTTGTGACATATCTTTCATTTAGGATCCATGCTGACTAAATAAATGATGTCTGTAAGAAGTCACCGGCATTCTTGCTGTCTTTCAGCAGAGAAGGGACCTTTCTCGAGTAAGTCTGTTTCCTTTTTAAGAGCTTTTCTAAAGGTATCAACCTTTTCTAAAGATCTCAACATGCAATTCTTAAATTTTATATAGTCTGCAATGCCTGCGGAGCACTACCTCGTCTTTGTTCGCTGAGCGCTGACTGTGCAAGTTCTTCAGTGCTACTTGATCGACTTGGCTTGCACACAGCCTGAGGTGTGGAGGCAAACCCGGTACGGAACACACCTTATGCCCACCAGACGCAGAAAATTTAAGATAAATCAAGATCTGTGGAAACAAGTTAGTGGCAACTTAAAACTGAATACATTTATCCATCGAACAGTGTTCAACATTTAACAGTTTTAACTCTGAATTAAAAATGTTTATTTCTTTAATAACTACAAACTAGTATTTCTGATATAAATACAAAAATATATAACACAACACATTCAAGGGATCTGCACTAGTGCTTGATACAACTTCTGTACCGCTGTGTGAATAAACTGCCGCAAGTTATCGTCCTCTGGACAAGTCACAGCCTTTAAAAAAAAATAGAAAACAAATAAGAAAAGGCGTCTTCACTCTCTTCAACAAAAATAAACTCACCAAAGTGTCTAAATTAACTTCTGCATTCTTCCCCGACACTGTTACCGGGAGAACATCCCCTTTAAACATCTTGGGAACTGAGTGTTCCCCAAATGTGTCTTGTAGTGTCTCGATAAGGCACTCTTTAAAGTGGGTCTTATCCGGTTTAGCTACACCTGTCGCGCCTTTAATGTTAGTTCCTCCCATTTCTGTTTGCATTATGCAAGCTAATGCCGCATCTGCGAACATATCATTCACGGGTGTACCTTGCCACTCCATTATGATGATCTTTCCTTCTATCGTTAGGTCCAAACAGTTGAACACACGAATCTTTTTTTCATCCTCAACTAGAGTGACTGTGCCGGGACCACCAACTCGATCGAGTAGAAGTTTCAAAGTATGCAACGAACTCGCCCATGGAATGCTTTGGCGCTGTGTGATAACTGACATGCTCATGTCGGTGTATTCTGTGAAAGAAAAATTTAAATATCAAGATTGTTTTAGAGACTGTATGTGTAACTTACTGGCCAAGTCGGAGGGCGCTAGAATATGATATTTAAAATCCCGTTTGACCAGAACTCCGGACAATGTTGACCCCACAATTGGTTCCTTTGCGGCCAAGGATCCCATAACTTTGGCTGTCTTTTCGCCGCGGAAGTTCAGTTCAACTGAATGAGTGTTGCGAGGATTGTAGAAAGTAATCGTCGTGTTCGGATCGGCTTCGTATTCACGTTGCAGAGCCGATTTTAGACGGAACATTTCATTTTGTTCGCCATGGACGAGAACCTAAATAAGGTGACATGTTGATAACTATTTTTAAGCTATAAAAGCATGAACTTACCACATGCGCTGGCTTCAGTAGTCGAATAAATTCGCTGGTCTGCTGGTAGTCTGTATGCGCTGAGAATGAGATATAGTCGACCGACATATTCAGTGGCAACTTCTGTCCAGACAATGTGGTAATCTCCTCAGGTTCCGAGAGAATAGTCTTCGCTAGAGTTCCCTCGACACAGTAGCCCGCAATAATAACACCATTCTTCGGATCTGTGCACCAGTTCTCGAAGAGTTCTCGCGAGAGTCCACTTTGCATCATACCAGGCGATGCCATCACCACACACGGTCCGATGTCATCAAAGTGGTCGATTCCCTTCAAGTTTGAGATGTGACGGAATACGAATGGATTATTCACGGCAATTTGGCGACGAATCTTGTCGTTCATAGCGTTAATGTAAGTTTGATAGACTGCCATGCACTTCTTGGCCAGCGAGGAGGCATAGTAAATGGGAATGTCATGCAATTCGGGATTCTGGCTCCAATATTCGTCCAGAATAAGCAATAGCTCCTGAGCACGACCGAGAGCGAAGACAGGAATCAGGCAGCGACCACCTTGTGTGACGATCTTTTGGACCAAAGTGGTGAATCGATTCTCGCGGTCCTCACGCTTTTCGTGAATGTGAGTTCCGTATGTGGATTCGGTGATGAGGACGTCCGGCCGCATTGTGGGAATCTCAGCGGCCATCAAATGGCGATCTTCTTGCCTCGAAAAGTCACCAGTGTAGAGGATCTTCACACCAGCGATCTCGATCATGAACATTGCGGCACCAAGAACATGTCCGGCGTGATATGCCCAGAATCGGACGCCCATGACATCACGTTCTTCATGAAAGTTGATCGTTTCGATCTTCTCCATGCTCGCCTCAAGGTCTGCTTCGGTGTAGAGCATCTGCTCGGTCGAAATGTTGCTGATCTTGATGTAATCCGAGAGCATCCATCGGTAGATAGCCTTAGTCGCGTGTGTCATAAAGCAACGACCACGAAATTCGGTCTTCATCAGGAACCACGGCAGTGCTCCGCAGTGATCCAAGTGGAAACTGAAAAGGAATTTTACTAGTTTCTAGTTGTTCAGTCGAGAAGAACTCTTAACGTCTTACTGTGAGATGAAGAGCAAATCGACTTGATCAGCATCGATCAGATCAACATAAGGAAGAGCGTCCATTCCAGACAGTCCGGGATGAATGCCGCAGTCAAGCTGAAATTATAAATGAATATGATTCTGCTAAACGAACAAGCAGGGACTGGGTTTTACCATGATCTTTTTTCCCTTGAAATCGAGCATGATGCAGGATCGGCCAACCTCTTGACCAGCGCCGCTGTGTAAACAAAAAGATTATTTGGCTTAAAAGCTGGAACAAAGTACAATGATTTTCTACATACAGTGGCTTGATTTGAAGGAGATCATTTTCTTCAGCTGGAACTGCTTCATCAGGCTTATTAGCCATTTTTTGAGTAAGTTTATAAAGATTTTTGCGAGAAGAAATAGAAAAAGCCGGCGATGGAACGCGGTTGCTCGGCATGAAATGTCAGAATAGATACAGCGCTGTCAAAATAAAAATATAATGGTATTTGTACATATGAGCTTTGCGAGGTGATAGAGAGGAAAACATATAAGTAGGTATCACAAGTATGTTTCACATCTAGCCATAAAAAGTAAAGACGTGAAACGATTTTATGCATTTATTTGTGTACTTGTGTAACTCGTACAATTATATTCAACCTTTTGAGATAGATTAACCCAGTAAATCGAACAATAAAAAAATGTAAGACCTTTGAGTTTACATCCAATAAGACTATTCGAAACAATAGCGTGTCTCTCAGTCCTGATAGAGTACACGAAGGGAGCTACCATGGTAAATTGAAAGTTTTTACTCATTCGTCAACAAATTGACAGCAAATTACAAATTGTTCAAATGAATCCTAAAACATTGAGCAACAATTGAAAAAAATGAAGGTATGATAAATGAAGGTTTGATAATGAGTAAATTTAATTGATAGACACCTTTACAATGAACTTGAAAGCACCTTGATGGTCATGAATGTACTAATACGTTATTGCATCAAGTCCTTCTTTATCAAAATTTGATCTATTATCCCCACAAAGCTACGCCTGATCTAGTCAACATAAAGGAAGCAACAGTTTACTTAAAAAAAATTACTTTACTGTCATGTCCGACAGTTGTCATAAAACATTCTTAAACTACATCATCAAACAAGACAATATAAAACAATAGGAACCGATAGAGTAATTCACGAATAAGCTCATCTTCACGATTACCTCCAAATATTTAGTCCGCTCCCCATCAAATATAGATGTCACTGAAATCAGTAAAAAGTCTGCCACCAACTGACACACACCCCTAAACAAGGCAAGAGCAGAAGAAAAAAAACCTACCTTTTTCGCACTGTCAATTTGACATTTGCTTTGGAAAGTACAAAGGACGGACGACGAACTTGTATATTTTTTTTGTTCCTCTCACTCACATCCATCAAAAAGAAGATTAGTGAACAAAATTGGAAAAAATGTTTTTCATTTTTACATAAACTCCACAAATCGAATTATAATTAATATCGTCAGTCGATTGCTCTACCCTCTCCCAGCCCGCACCCACAAAATGTTCGGTCTCCAATTACGTCGCATATGTGAAGAAAAGCTCTAAAAAAAAAAACACGTACAACACACGAAACGACGAAAAAAAATTAGAACAAACGATGAGCAAACTCGAAACTGACTCAGACAGTTCGGAGGAATTCTTCGACGCCGAAGACTCCACCACACCAAATCGATTGTCAAGGTAAGGATAGATAGCAAGCCGAGAAAAAGATCTTGCCAAGGTCTATAGCTCTTTTTTTGTTGTAGAAAATCTCCACCCGATGCGTCGAAGAGCTCGGAAAGCCAATTCATCTTCCCCGAGCCTGCTGTGAAGGTGAACTCAAGTGACGATGAGGCGACACCGATTGGCGGCGGAACACCGTCGACAATCAGCCCATCGACAAGCCTAAACGCTCGCTACACCAAGCAAGACGTGTTCGTCGAGCCCAAGCCTCTGGGAATGGTAAGTCTGTAGAGATAGCGTAGCTGCATGCGAGTGTCACTGCTTTATTCGATTGTCGTCGCGCGCGTTGAAGTAAGTTCACTGCATGCTCGTTGTCCTTCACCTGTATTGCTTGCTTGCTTTTGTTTTTATTTTTCCATTTTTTTCCACTCTCGAGCGCGATTACCATGTTTGTGGTCTTGTAATGACCTCACTGCCAATTGTGGACACTGGAGACACCTACACCCGACACCAGTTTTTTTTTTTCGTTCGGCTTTATTGATTTTTATGTTTCCTTGTTGGAACTCCGACGCAACCGATGATGACTGACAGACACTTGTAGTACTGCTGATGGTTTGACTTTGATAAGTTCAATTTTGGTTGTGAATTGAAGTTATTTTTATCTCTGATAGCATTTCGTTTAATTGCCTTCGCTCGCCGATTTAATTGTTTTGTGTTGCTGCAAGTGTGCGAAAGAAGTTTTCCATTAAATTGTTGGTAAATAATTAGAAGTTTAGTTTCATTTTATAACCTAATTTTGAGCTCATAATTAGTATTCCCATCCGCTTTTCATAAATTGAATTCCTCTTCCTCGTATGGAGTTTGTCACTTTCATTTTTTCCATTTTAATATTCATGGTGAGCAAGTGACCAAAACCAACATACTACGCTACAATGCGTTCAATTGTTTGTTTTATTTACTAGATTCATTTGATCCAACTGGCCATAGAAATCATGTGCCATTCAATTGGACAGTCGATGTTAAATTTGTTCTTTCTCGCTTGGTGTTAGTTTCCGTTTTATACATATTTGATTCTCTTAAAAAGCAAAAAAATAAATTTGTTCCTTTGGTTAAATTTCGATTGCAATCATTTCATTAAAAAGTTTTTATTTAGCTGGTGACGCATACTTTTAACATTTGCATATCAGTCTTTTTTGAGTTTATTTGGACGCAGATATGACAGAGTTTTTTTTTTATTTTATTTTGTTTTGTTTCGGTCGAAACAGTGCATCGGTTGAATTAATTTTTGTTATGTATTGGAATTTCCGGGAGGGGTTCTTCGCAAAACAATGAATTACGTGTTGAAAATAGGTAAAAATGTGCACCATAGCAAGGTATATCTTAAAATACAAATCAAATGGGAGAACTGAAATAAAATAAGTGCTTAATATTGTTCTGAATTCATTCTATATTAAAACAGACAAATATAGATAAATGCACGACCAATAGATCCATTTCTCTTTGCTTAGTGCAAGAATAGAACTTAATCTGCTTACGACGGTGAATTGCGTTAAAACACCTCTGGCAAGCGCACAAAAAGTAAATGGCATGAGAAAGAATCTTAAAAGCTCTTTGCTCTTTAACTAAATAGTTTTCCAACAGAGACTTGACAACTTTGAATATAATTTGTGAACGCACTCTTTCACTAATCATCAAACTGTCACTGTCAATTTATTCAGTAAACTCAACATTTTCATCATGGTAAAGTACACGAACGAGCAGCGTCTACAAATTATAAAAATTTTCTACCGAAATTCGGAGTCGGTGATCGCAACTTTAAGAGCGTTAACTCCAAATTTCGGTCGTGATTCTCGCCCTAGTAAACAGGCAATAACAAGGTTAGTGCACAAATTTGAGTCTACATATTCGTTGTGTGATGTTGCCGTGTCAGTGAGACAACGGGTTGGTCGAAGTGTCGAAACTATCGCTGACGTTCAGGCGTCTGTAGAAAACGATCAAAATCAGTCAATTCCACGGCGGCGTTCTGAAGAATTGGCATCGCTCAGGCCACATTATGGCGTATTTTGCGTAAGGATCTTCGATTGGGTTCTGGAGAAGATGCGCCAAGATTTTCATTTTTGGCTCAATGGGTTCGTCAATAAGCAAAATATGCGTTATTGGTCGGGTGAAAATCCACATGTGCTTCATGAATCACCACTTCATCCACTAAAATAACTGTTTGGTGCGGTTTTCATGCGGGCGGCGTTATTGGGCCATATTTACGTTACTGTGAATGGGCAGCGTTATCGCGCCATGATTACCGATTATTTTTGGCCCTAATCGGAAGATATGGACTTGGACGACATGTGGCTTCAACAGGATGGTGCCACAAGCCACACAGCACACGTTAAAATCAATTTATTGAATAGTAAGTATGGTGAGCGTGTTATCTCAAGAAATGGGCCAGTCGATTGGCCGCCTTGTTCGTGCGATTTAACGCCGCTAGACTATTTTCTGTGGGGCTACGTTAAGTCATTGGTTTATGCCAACAAGCGACGATGTTGGAACAGCTCAGAGCCAACATTGAACGCGAAATGTGTGTCCGAGACGTTGAAAATTGGGTGCAACGAATCGACCGCTACAAACGTGCCCACAGCGGCCATATGAACGAAGTCGAGTTCCATTCATAAATGTTTTGATTGTACTTCAAGCCGATAACAAAATTTTTGAAATATCACAAACGGTTTGCGTTTTATTAAAACAGAAGTTGTCAAGTCCTTATTGGAGAACACTTTACATGTCTCCTTTACAAAACAAAGTAAATAAAACTAAATTCAATAAATTTTTTTCTCTTTCTACACCTTTCCATAATTGGCAACATATTGAATGTACATACATATGTACCTGCTATCAAAAATTACCTACCAAGCAGTTGTTCACACCAATGGATGTATGTATAACACTCATAACGTCATCATAAGTACAACTCTATCATTTTTTTATCGATCGTTAATCTTTTAAAGACAGCGTAAGAGTGCTATCGATCAAGTGTCAGACAATTTTTTATGTATGCGTATGACAGAACTAATGTGAAATTTTGCGTAATCTAGTTCCCGATCTACTGCATTGCGTCATAAATTTCCTGATGAATTTGCACTACAAATCAATTATCAAAATCAAGAAAGATATTGATCATATGACAGCCGTTGATTTAGCATGAAAACGCCGACAATAAATAGCAGTACTCTTTCTCTTTATAAATTATCTTCTAAGAACACATATAAAAGTCAAATCAACAATCATTAGGTTTCGGTTCATTGACCAGTCAATACAAAAGCCCTCCGATACAATCTCACCGCTGGAAAAGATAGGAAACTCAAACTGATGCTTACTTATCGATTTCCATCTTAACTCTTCCCTTTCGTATGTCCCATTCGCAGTACAAACAGCCAAATGCCTTAAGCCTATCTAACATTATAACGCAAAGAAGCTAATCGCAAAACTTTCCCATAAAAAATGCAAGTAACACACTTTTTGATAAAAAGAAAAAAACCTCTATAATTCCGACATTGCACAACACATAAATTTTCAGATTAATCACACAATCAACCTAATTCCGATACCAATAACCTCAATAGACAAAAGAAACAAACAAAAAAAAAAAAAATACAACATTTTTATCATTTACTCAACACGCAGGGGACCCGAGTCGGATAGGCGACGATCGGTCACACCGGTGCTTATGTAAACAAATTGCCTACCACCACAATATACGATACAATGCACAGTAGAGGCACTCCCCGTAGAGTTTTTTTTTTTTGAGCTTATCAGCTGCCGTACTATGGTTAATGCTTGCGACACACTAGACGATTAAATCAAATCAAGTGTGACGTTGTAGTGTTATCGAACCAGCGATGGGGGGCCACTAAAACAATTGGAACATAAGCTATTTGCATGTGTAGCTTAGTTGCATAAACTTTGCTTTATCTAAATTACACTTTAAATGATAACAAAATAATGTACAAGTCAAAATTCTCTCTCAAACAAAACAAAAACAACTTTCTCTTTATTTTTTTTTCATTTATTGGATATTGTTTAGTATGGTAGACAGCGCTTTCACGAACTGAGACAATGCATGCAAAATGATGAAGATGAGAATCCTGGAAATACACTGACACCTGATTCTCAGGTACTGTTAAATGTTTCTCTCTATCCTTCTTGTGGTATTTTCTAAAACAAAAAGAAAAATGATTTGTCTTTGAATTTCCATGTAACTGTGTGTGTTTTACATTCAACAGAACAGTTCAACTGATGGTGTCTTTACCAACCGTCCTACCCATCCGTTCCGTATAATTGAAAACGATGCCATTAGTATCCAAAGCATGACCTCTTTAGGACGGGTGGGCAGAATTCTAGCCGGGAGCATTGATCCCTCAGGTAATGTGTAAAAAAAAACAAAACAAAATTTTTATCTACACACATAAATCATGTATTACTTACTCGTACACAGCAATTAGTATAGATCGCGATTCGATACAGAACTCGGTGTCCTCCAACTCGCAACAAGCACAAAATCCAATTCCATCGTCGACAGCGAGTGCGACAAACTCGCAGTCGACAACCCCTGACACCCATACTGCATCCAGTCGTAGTGATAATGATACAAAGTCCCTAATAAAAGACGTCAGCACACAGGTTAAGGACAAACGACAAACAATGGACTCACAGCAACAACAGCCAAATCAAATTATACTCCAGGAACCCGATGTGATTGCTAGCACTAAGCTGGCTCATTCTAAAACAACTGACAGTATTACATCGAGTGGTCCCATCGCACCACCTAGGCGAAAGAAAAAATCTCGCAAAATCTCCTCCAGCTCATCGGAGCAATTCAATATGAATGAAGGACTTCGTTTGCCACCAGCGGATGATGATGATGACACCACATCGATAAAAAGCATTAAAGACGTTCAAAAACTACGCGAAGACATAGTCAAAGCAATAGAAAATTCATGGAATGAGAATTCATCAATAACAACAGCGGCAAGCAATAGCCGACCCGTAACAACGACTGCTGTTGGCGGATCGATAAATCGGATTTCCCATTCGCTGGGCAATAGCTCGACATCGGTATACTCGAAACCAAGTCCGTCAAATAGTGCTAAGAGTAATTCCGCGCCTGGTCGCGTGAGGTACTTGTGAGTATTGTGTTATGTTAATTATCAGTTAATTTTTGCGTTTAGTTCTAAATATTTTATGAAATTGTCATTTCATGCCCTACCACGAAATAGCTCAATAGATCCTAGTCAAGGACTGAATCTCTATAAAGCTACTCAGGGTGGGTATGTTGTGAAGCCACGTGATGAGGCGTCCAATAAAGCCGAAGGACCCACGCAAGAAGAAATCGATCGAATTGAAAAGATATTAATGGAAAACATCCCAAGGGCCAAGCTAGCCGGTACTGGATCCAATAGTTTGGGTAGTGCAACGAGGTGAGTTCAGTGTTAATCGATTTGTGTTGTTTGCGTGACCAAAACTATATTGTGACAGTAATTATTTAAAAATAAGAAAGGTTCTAATCTTTGTTTTAAGATCAGTAACAAGCTTTAGTCAAAGTGTGTCAGAAAAGCTTTATCAATTTTGCCTGAGTGGCTTTTGTGTTACACATTCAATCCTACAGAACCCAGTTTGATATTTTTATGTGATATCATTGTTATCGTTTTGATATAAGAAAACACTTGTCCATTATGACAAACAGTTTGTTAATTCTATTAGATTGTCTTGCTCTGCAGGACATGTGTACCAACAACGAAAAGATAAAATCATAATAAAAACAAGTAACGCACAATTTATTAAAATATAAATTGAAAAGACACAATTGTAGTGCTTACGGAACGTGAGTATTTGGTAAGTTTTGTTCGTTATTTCCAAAGAGGAGATTAAGAGAAGCATTAGAACTTTCTCAACTTAATAATAATTGCTGGTGCTATTGATTGTGTTCCAACCTTTGCTCACTTGTCTTACTAAAGATTGCCTCTTAATTATGTCGATAAACTGCGCCAAAGTTTCTCACTTGTAGGTCGCCAGTCCATGATGCAATTCTTGTTGGGCTTGGAAACAAGGCATCAACAAGTGTATCCCTACCGGATGGTAGATGGAGAAAATATTTTGTACTGCGCTCTATGGCAGTGCTTAAAGGCTAAGATCAGAAATCGATTGTAAAGGGTTTTCCAATAAGGACTTCAACTCGACTTCGTTCATATGGCGAACACGTTTGCAGCGGTCGATTCGTTGGATCCAATTTTCAACGACTCGGCCACACATTTCGGCGGAAACGGCTGCTATTTCGCGCTCGATATTGGCTCTGAGCTCTTCCAACGTCGTCGGCTTGTTGGCATAAACCAATGACTGTACGTAGACCCACGGAAAATAGTAAAGCGGCGTTAAATCACACGAACGAGGCGGCCAATCGGCTGGCCCATTTCTTGAGATAACACACTCACCATACTTACTCTTTAATAAATTGATTTTAACGTGTGCTGTGTGGCTTGTGGCACCATCCTGTTGAAGCCACATGTCGTCCAAGTCCATATCTTCCAATTCGGTCCAAAAATAATCGGTAATCATGGCGCGATAACGCTGACCATTCACAGTAGACGCAAAAATTCTACATCTTGGCGCATCTTTACTATAACCCAATCGGAGAACGTACGTCGCTTCAAATGGTCCATCGGCTTCAATTCTTGAGTCAGCTTGATCTTGTATGTGTGTAAACCAAGATCCTTACGCAAAATACGCCATAATGTGGCCTGAGCGATGCCCAATTCTTCAGAACGCCGCCGTGGAATTGACTGATTTGGATCGTTTTCTACGAACGCCTGAACGGCAGCGATATTTTTTTGACACTTCGACCAACCCGTTGTCTCACTGACACGGCAACATCACACAACGAATATGTGGACCAAAATTTGTTATTGCCTGTCTACTAGTGCGAGAATTACGACTGAAAATTGGAGTTAACGCTCTTAAAGTTGCGATCACCGACTCCGAATTTCGGTAGAAAATTTTTATAATTTGTAGACGCTGCTCGTTCGTGTATTTTACCATGATGAAAATGTTGAGTTTACTGAATAAATTGACAGTGACAGTTTCATGATTAATGAAAGATTGCGTTCACAAATTAAATTCAAAGTTGGCAAGTCCCTATTGGAAGACTTGAATGAGGAATCCTTTCAATTTCATGCACAGAATCTTGCAATTCTTCTTATCCAGCGTCCAATCAGTCTAAGTAGGTTTACTATTTATCATTCTACTTCAATTCGAGTTGATTAGATGATGATATGTATCGTCTCAGTTAAGAAAATAGACTTTGTATCCATAAAAACAAAATATGTACATAGTAATGTATATTCATTCTTTGATGCAAAACTTTTCATTAATTGCAGGTCTTTCTTTGTTATTTACCAGATTAGTAGATTGCGCGAGCCTTGGAGTCTTCGAATCAAGTTGGGTGCTAACGACTCAAACAGGACGCTATTTTAAAAAGAAATGTGATCTTAAATCACATTTAGCTTGCCTAGAGTCCTTCTATATTCGCTGCTAGTCTCTTTTGGCCATTCACCCCTTTCAGCTAGTCTTAGCTTAACAAATAGAGAGTAAATAGTTTTCTAACTAACATTTTGTTTGTTTGTTTTCTTTATTTAGATATCCATCACTTGTTTATCGTTCCGGCAGTGAAAAGGAGCGCCGCAAATCAGCCGGTGACGAAGATGTTCTGAAGCAAATGAACATCTATGTACGCACTCGCACAGACTCTGGTAAACAATTAACAGATTTTGAAATCCTGGAACAAGTTCCTGTGAAAAATTTGGATACAGGAGAGAATATGCCTTTATCCGCAGTAAAACCACCACCCGTCCCTGAAGGTTGGAATCCCCTGTCATTGCACATCCTAAAATTGACCAGCCATTTGGAAGTGATGCAAAAGGAATCCGATGAGGAGAGTGTTATTGGTATACCACCAAGTAATGAGGCGCCACCCGATGAGGAGGAATGCGAAACTGAAGACGGCAATCGTCTGAAGAAGAAAACAGCCAAGATAAAGCGATTCTTTGGTACGACAATGCGTAAGACTGTTGATAAGGCCAAATCGCTTGCCTCAGAGGTATCGCATGCACGTCATAAGGAGGATGTGGCTGACATTGAGGATGTCATGAATCCCGAGATGAATATTAAAATCAAAGCGTCCAGTACGAATAAGGGTCCGTACGAGTTTACAAAGTTGCAACACGTACAGGTTTGTTGCCGTTCAATGTGGCTTGAGGTAGTTTTTCTTATTTTTTTTTTGTTTGTAGGACCTTTCTGGGGAACACACTGGCGCTGTTTGGTGCATGAAATTCAGCTCGTGTGGTCGCCTCCTAGCAACTGCTGGTCAGGATAAAGTGCTTCGCATTTGGGTATTAAAAGACGCATACCCCTTTTTCCAGGTTTGATAATATATTACAAATATTGGTGGCGGGAAAGCAACAACATTTCCTTGGTTTATTTCTCTCTAGGATATGCGAACGAAATACAACACGGATCAGAAATCCTCACCGACACCATCGCAGGAGTCGTTGGTGTCACAGCACTCGGCCGAGGAAGCAATCGCAATGGCAACGGCTGCAGAGAAATGCACCGGTCCCTTTATGCCGAAGTCATTTTGCTCGTACATTGGTCACACTTCAGATCTTTTAGATGTTTCTTGGTCAAAGAATTACTTTATTCTCTCAAGTTCCATGGATAAAACAGTACGCCTGTGGCACATCTCTCGCAAGGAATGCCTGTGTTGTTTCCAACACATTGATTTTGTGACAGCTATTGCTTTTCACCCTCGCGACGATCGGTACTTCCTCAGTGGCAGCTTAGATGGCAAACTACGTCTTTGGAATATTCCCGACAAAAAGGTAGCTCTCTGGAATGAGGTAGATGGCCAGACGAAGCTTATCACAGCGGCGAATTTCTGTCAAAATGGTCAGTTCGCTGTAGTTGGCTCATACGATGGCCGTTGCATTTTCTACAACACCGATCAGTTGAAGTACCATACACAAATTCACGTGCGTTCGACACGTGGTAAGAACCGAATTGGTCGCAAGATCAGTGGAATTGAGCCAATGCCTGGCGAGGATAAGATTTTAGTCACTTCAAATGATAGTCGAGTTCGATTATATGACTTACGTGATCTTAATTTAAGTTGCAAATACAAGGGCTATGTGAACGTATCATCACAAATCAAAGCATCATTCAGTCACGATGGAAAGTACATTGTGGCTGGTTCGGAGAATCAATGCATCTACATTTGGAAAACCAACCATGACTACTCCAAGTTGAGTTCGGTATGTGCAAAACCAATTGTTATCTTTATCTCTCTAATGAACTTAGTGTTACTCGTTGCAGGTTCGCCGAGATCGCAGCGACTTCTGGGAGGGTATTAAGGCGCACAATGCCACAGTCACCTGTGCCATCTTTGCTCCGCATCCCGAGGCGATTATTAAACCAGAACCCGATGAGATATCAAATGAAAAGGTTAGCTAAACTTACATATATCGAATATAATTATTTCTATTTTATATTTCTATTACCCAGACACAGAATAACCAACCAGATCCTTTAGTTGAACAGCGAAAGAAAGGTTGTGGCTATGTACTGGTCAGTGCTGATTTTAATGGAGCCATTAAAGTTTTCATCAACAAAACCAAACCAAAACACAGCAGTCTGCCATATACAGCGATTGCCGACTAAAAACAACTCAACCTAATCAAAACTATTTAATTTACCCAAACAAGTATTCAAAAAGAAAATTCTGTTCATTTTATTGCTTCTCGATACTATACCATAAGCTTTGACGCAGGGCGAACAAAACCAACATTTTAAACTCTTTCAATTATTAACGATTAACAAAAAATAAATGAAAAATTACATACAGAAGTGCTATTACGTAAAATTAAGCGATTAAATTTAGTTCTCCAAACGTAGAATAAAAATTGTAAAATCCCCGAGTATTGTGTATTTTTTTATTAAGAAGAAAAGTAATTATTTGTTTTTTGTTTATTTTTTTTTAATTCAGTGAGTAATGCGCGCATATCCGGTTAGGTTGCAAAAATATATTTTGTTACATACATAGATAATGATAAATAATAAATAATAAATTATAACAAATTGATTGATGGTTAAATTTCAAAATAATATAGAATATTCGATTATGAATAACAATTAACTAAAATATTTCATTGTAAAATATTAGATAACGTAAGATAAAGAGGAAATAAATAAAATTAAATTTTAATGTGTAATAAAATACTAATTAAAGTCAATATTATTTATAAATAGACAAAGTTAACAAATGTTTTATTTACTCAAAATCGCATTAAAGCCTATTAACCCTTTTTTTCGCGACTCCATCATGGCCTATAGCGTCAAGTCGGCAACTAAATGCTTCAAATAAGGCAAGTGAACCTTTATTCTGAGTCACTTATTCACCCCAAGCCGTCGCAAGTGAGTTTGAATACACCTACGAGTATTCTATTCTCTTTCGCTTTCTAGTGGGATCGTGGAAATCGCTGGGGACATCTTATTAGCGAATTATTTTTGATAGATATACTCTTATTGTCGACGTCGTTTGGCATTGGCGATGAAGAATTAACGACTTTTGTCGAAGCGGTGATCGATACCAGTCGTCTGAAATGTATGTGGAATGTCGAGTCGCGTCGTTTTAGTTACGCAATGTGAAACTTCAAGCGCCTCGACTCGACAGATGTCGCCAGTTGTTTTTGACAGACGACAACGACAATAAGGGTGATTAATTCCACCAACCGTTGTCGCCGATCCTCACTGGTTAATGCGTTGGACTTCTGCGCATGGGGTTGTAGGTTGAAAATCCCAGAAAATTTTGTTTAAAACGGAAAAGTCTCTTAGGCGGACAAAAACTTGTGCACCGTATGTCTGAAGAAGATTCCACTGTATTATTTGTAGTAGGACCTTGGCCTAGTATCTCATAATCGTTTCGTGTTTTGCGTGTTATACAATTCTGCACGTACAGAAGGGCTCTACAGTTTTATGCCGTATTGGAAGGGCGGATGATTTTTGAGAATCTTTCTTATAACACTCACCCGTATTCTTCACCGCGAGTATGCCAGTCGAATTCGACCCTAGTTGCATTTAGTTACTACAAAATTGTATCTTACCAAAACGTTAACGATTTTTCAATAAGTAAATGCGACTATGGTCGGATACGACTGTCGTATTTGAGTTTGAGAATGGGGGTGAGTAATACTCTTGGAAATTTGCTACGATGCGTCGATTTCACGAGATGCAAGACCAAGGTGAAAAAACAGTTCAAATATGTGTTCACAGCCACACGACTATTAAAATCTAAAACTTAAAAGTTCTTTCCTGTACAATTACGTTTCGAGCCCTTAACAAACGCGACTATTTATTGCGAACAAGAAAAAAAGAGGCAAAGTTGAGTCTATCGGCAGAAACCAGAGAACTGCATGAATCCATTCATTTGCCGTTGTGAATCATTCGCTAAAAAATGAGTCTTTCAAAGTCGCACAGACACAGAAAACAAGCGACTATGAATCATCTAGCAAACAATAACGAAGTTCACATTGCGAAACGAAATGAATCATAATGGACCTGACATTCATGAATCCTTGAGTTCATAGTTGGCTCACACTCAAAGTATTCATTCAATCAGAGTATTTAGAAAAGCAGTGAAATTTACAAGTGATTCACGAGCTTTCGAATTGTATAATAAGTAAATAATAAACAAAGACTAGCGTGCATTGGTGCCACTAGTGCGACCACTCCAACTGCGGGTCTTGAGGCTATTCTCAACCTGCCTCCGCTATACATTTACACGAGATCAACGGCAGCCATCAGTTCCTTAAGAATAAGTCAGACTGCGTGCTGGAAGTCAAATGCCATAGGACACGCGACCATCCTTGGCAGATTTTTCGGCCATGCACCCACAACAGATTACACTGTGCCTTATCTTGACTTCAAAATACCATTTGCCTCAGCTTACCTTTGCAGAGAAGAGTGGAAAGACAGCAGTATACCAAATGCCGAATCCATAGCTATTTAAACAGATGGATCAAAAATGGACACCGGTGTAGGATCCGGAATCACTAGGAATATCCAGATCTATACGACTCCCAGACCACAGCAGTGTTTTCCAAGCGGAGGTCCTAGCAGTGACAACAGTGAGTCTGCCGTAAGTACAATACCGCCAGAAGGTATCACTTTCTTTATCGACAGCCAGGCAGTTATCAAAGCAATTACCGCACATAGAAATAAAATCCAAGCTTGTGAAGTGCTGTCACGAAGAGCTTAAGGTTCTTGGAACACAGCACAAGGTTCTGCTCTGCTGGGTCCCTGGGCATGAGGGCGTCCCGGGAAATTAAAAGACAGATGAATTAGAAAGGAAAGCTTCATCGGATCACCTTGAAGTCAGGCCTCTCCATAAGCACCCCGCCCTGCGTTCTCAGGCTTCAAGCAGGGAAACTGGCTACGAGAAAGGCGAACTTGAGATGGAAGTCCCTAGATACTTGTAAGACTGCAAAACAATTATGGCCAACCGATAGAATTATTCGCAAGGAAAGACGTTCACTATCTATGCTTGTGGGGATACTCACGGGTCACAACGCTCTGCGGTACCACCTAAAGAAACTACGTCGGACGGAAGAAGAACTCTACAGAGGATGCGACGATGAGGATGTTATAAAGGACACTACCCACTTTCTCACTTTCAGGTACGAACTCCGCGACAAACACTTCTTTCAGGATCTAGGAGAACTCTCCAACACTCGGAAGAGGTGGGGCCGTGGAAAAACGAAATTGGAACCCCTTGCGCAGTAGTCCTCAACGCACTAATCAGTGAGCCACTGCATCCACTTTTTTTGTGTTATGAGAGGAAAGAAGTAAAAACAAATAAATACATATGTAGAAGATCGCACGAACCATTCATTGCGCTTTTCCAAATTCAATATCAGACAACAGACTGAAAGGGTAGATAATAATCATTTCTAGGAATGAATGGGAGCTCGTTTCAGATTCATTTTATGAGAGGCAATGAAATGTGAGCCCAGTGAATACTTCTTGTGAATAACAACGAATGTTTGTGAATACATGAAGAAAAGCAGTGAATATTTAGATTGACTCACAAACGAAAATTTAGCATATACAACAAACATCTATCCAGCCTTTCAAGAACTAGCATTCCTCTGAAGTTGAAATAAGTTACAAAGAAAAGAGACAATTAATGGTTAATTTTTTTAATTAAATTTTTTCTGCTTGTTTTATTCGTTATATAAATAATAGTTTCATTAATTTATTTACGCTCTATCAATTTCCATTAAAATAAAACTAGTTTTTTCTCATTTTGTTTAAATCATTAAATAACTTGATAATGATGGATATCATTATATTTAATTACGCGGAGATGATCTTAGAGTAAAAAGATGAATTTCCTTAATTAACGCTATTTTTGTTAAAACTTATGTAAAAATCTTTTTTTTTGTATTATATTCATTTATATTTATAATATTTTGTTTAAAATATAATAATGTGTTAAAATTAATATTGTGTTGATTTTTACTCTTACAAATATGAAATAACAGACTTTACGAAAATTGATTGAATCTGAGGAGTTGTTTTCTTTTATGTTTTCTTAATCTTATCATTCGTTTTAATGTGTTCACTTTTCTTTTACTTAAGAACTACTTTTTCTTTACTTTATTTAATTACATATAGATATAACAAATTTTGATTAAGTCTTGAGTGATAAATTAACAAAACCTTAAAAAAGAAAAAGAAAACTAAACAAAGTAAATTAATAAAACTCTTGAACTAAATGTTTTTTTTTTTATTAAAAGAAAACAAAACTTTAACGATGGACTTAATGAACGAATTTGTTAGGCACAGAATATTGCGTTGTTCTTCACTCACAATCCATAATGGAAATATGTTTGCTTTTTGATAAAAAGTAGTTATTTATTTATTTTGAAATTTTTTTTAATTTTTGTGTATCAGGTTTGGTGTATATTTTTCTTTATTTGTTGCTTGTTATACCAGTCGGCCACTTTAAATGGCAGTGCATATCGTAATTCATTTATAGTTCTTTGTTTTTTGGTAAATATCAGTTCTACTTCGGTCGCAAGATATGTTTTGCATTATTGCTAGGACCATGGCTCACAAGAAGGCAAGTTTTTTTCTTTATTTAATTATGTTTTCTTTTTTTATTCCATAAAAGAACTTTAGACACAGAAAAATAAAAATGAAAATAGATGAAAGCGAATCTATTTGTTGTTTGTTTTCTCTATAATTATGATTAAAATTTCAGTTTATAATTTGGCTAGCATTGAATTTGCACACAATTAATTTGGATCTTGTAGTTTATATTTGAAATTTCTTATCTCTTATACTTAAAGCTAAGTAATTACATTATATTTTATTTTGTTTTGAATTCTTTTTATCTACTATATTAGGATAGTAATGACAATTATTATATTAATGTTAAATGTTTTTTTTTTTTTTTTGTTTTAATTATTTATTTTACTTAATTCGTTAATACTTTTGTAGAAGAGTATGAGAATTATTTTGTTGAAAATTTACTTTAACACACACACATCAATATAGATTAAAAAATTGTTTTAGTATTTTTGCTTCTTCACATGTATTTGTTTTGTAGACTTTAGATTTCAGAAAAAAAAAAGTAAAAACTTTTATCTTGTTACCTTAAAAATGTGTTTCTTTTCAATAGTTTCTGATGGAGCCCCCACTTAGGGGTGGATGTACACATCAAATATACGACTTAGAGTCTTTCAATAATTTTGTGTTCCCTATGAACTTTGCCAGTGATTCAATGAACGTGTTAACCCACCATGACTTCGATTTTTTAATCCTATATCCTTGCCAACATTAGCTTTGTTCAGTGATTGAACAAGTAGCACAGCACAGAACAGAACAGCACAGAACAGAACAGCACAAGTTTGTGAAAACTATCAGAACAGAAAAGTACAACCTCTTGTTCAATGAGTCAGAACGTATCCCAAGGCATTCTTCTTATTAGTAGTCAAACGTATTAAATCGCAAATATTTTTCTTTATGACACTTCTCCCGAATATTATCTTCTACCCCGAAAGTAGGACTGTGGGAAGTGCTGGACTGTGCAGTACAGACTCATTGAACAAAAAGAAGGAAAACTTTCGGACGATATTTGTTGTCATTGAACGCAAAAATCTGCAATTTTCTGTGCTAGACTGTGCAGTACAGAGTCACGGAACAAAGTTATTATTACGAGGAATTATTAGGAAAAAAGGATAAATTTAAAAAAAATGAATAGATAATCAAAATGGGATTCAAATTAAAGTAAATAAGTAAATAAGACAACGCACAGCGTTAAATATTCTTTTTTCGTTATTTTGGTAACAGTTCTTGCTCCGATTGAGAGACGTATGTATGGCAGATATC
The DNA here is from genome assembly GCA_949716465.1 of Chalcosyrphus nemorum. Classification (NCBI taxonomy): domain Eukaryota; kingdom Metazoa; phylum Arthropoda; class Insecta; order Diptera; family Syrphidae; genus Chalcosyrphus; species Chalcosyrphus nemorum. The sequence goes on along the minus strand of OX454333.1, from coordinate 13,190,040 downwards.
CGGCAATTGTTTATCTATAACCTGTGGTCTATTCTAAGTATTATCCAGAGGAAGATGACATTACGAATTGAATGGGTTATACAAGCAAGACTGACACACATGTCGTTCAAGTAAAAGAAGACATATATAGACTAGACATGTGGTAACTAGAATCCAGCAAGAAGCTCTTCAAATGGCCCTGCTTCAACTTACTACTTCCGTCTTTCCTTTTAAGGTTAGGAACACTAAAAATTGCCTAATGGAGTTCCTTGAGCTTAAATGGACATCATCATTTAGGAATAAGCTTGCTTTTGCTCGCTCTTTTAGAACGACACAGGTACAGATTTAAAATTATCATTTCCTTTATGCTCAGAGAATTTTGTTTAACATACTACGCGCAATAGTCATGTACATGTTTTTAGCACGAATTTAAATGCGATTAATGAAATTTTAAACTACTTAGAGAAATCTTAATCGTGAACTTTTCTGTACATTAATAGTGAACACATAACACACAGCAACGACAACAGCGCACATGTTTTTCAATGCAACACTAAGCACGATAATACCAACAACAACTTCAACAGCAGATTTAGGACTTAGGTCTAACGTTGAAATTGCTGCTGCTGTTGCTGTGGTTAATGTGTTCTATTCCATTGAAAAGCATTTGTGCCTAAAAAAATTCCTCCGGTTGTCAAAGTTGCTGTTGCTGTGTCAATGTGTTTCTACTATAATACTCAGATAGCTTATCACCAATCAAAAGACAAAAAATGTAAGCAACACTTTCCGCATCAATTATCGTTTATTAAGCCAGCCACTGACGCACATACAGTAAAAATAATACCATGTCTGGCTTAGCCAGCAGCCACAGACACTAGAGGCATGAACCAACAACAAAAAAATCTCCTTCCCTTCTCGCACTGGTCGTCTTCACTCAAGGGAAAAACACATTTGTTTGATTTTGGTCTCCCTAATCATTGGCCTCACCCCTAAACTCAAAACCGTCAAAATTGCTTTTCAATTTGGTGCTTTTCTTACCCACAGTCGATAAACATCACCGAAATACCCTTCAATACGTGTGTTTGTCTGTGACGCGCTTTAGAGTCCAGCTCTGTTCTTCCTTTTTCTCTTTTAAATGGGAGTAATTCTTAAATTTGTCTATAATTTATTTTTTCTTATGTTGCCTACACAACTTGAGCCTAGATATCAGATAATAAAATGTTATAGTAATAAAATTGCGAAAACATTAAAACAAAAGCAATTTTATTTTCCACTTAAAGTTTTTCCACCGATTCATCATGCATCAAACAAAATGGTTCTTCTGTAAAATAACACTACGCTCAATCACTAATTTTGATGGTTTACTTCGACTGCACCAATTCTTGAACTCGAATACGACAGTCGAACAAAGAAGATACGACTAAGGGCAGATAAAATACGACTATAACCTGATTCGACTGTCATATTCGAGTTCAAGAATTTGGGTGAGTGTTTCATCGTCATAATCAAAGAAAAAGCCTCGCTAATCAAGTCTAAACAGATGGCAGATGCATTCTCTTGACTCGATTTCGTATTTATAAAAAAAATATGGATCACACACGAATCCACACATTGAAGGCAGTCATCCTTAATCTCATATTCACCATAAAGGTAACATTTCTTTTGTCTTACTAAATTTCTTTTACAAAAACTGCATTGATAAGAACTCAAACAAACCAAATTTCGAGTTTGTAGCTGTAAATTTATCCTTCTTAGATTTAACTGTGCCTATTAACATAATATAAGCAGTTACTGTTGATCAAATGACATAGCGGTAGTATCGTTGTAGAATAGCCCCATTTGCCAGATACCTTTTAGGTGAAAGGGTCTTCTTAAATGGAGCTATCTTAAAACGAACGCGGCCTGTATAAATAACCAAAGATGGAAACAAATATCAGTGACATGGGTGAAGTGCTGTTGCGAAAAAGCTTAGAGTTTTTGGAACACTACACAAGGTCTCTTAGGTGTCGCGGGCAATGAAACGATGAAGATGAATTAGCAACAATGCTACATGAACACAAACGACACAGACAGTCTGCGCAGACATGTGCATAAAAACAAAATACATATATTGGTCTGCAGCGTACAGACAGACGATTCCTTTCCATTCTTGTGGGGATCTATACAGGACATAACACTCTGCGGTACCATATGAAGAGACTCCGTCGAACGGAAATATGTAGAGGACACCACCCACTTCTTTTGCCAATGCCTTGGACTCTAGAATTCCACAACCAAAAACCTCAGAAAACACTTCACGCAAAATATAGAAGAACTCTCTATTGCAGACAGCGACAAGTTGCTGAGCTTCACTTCACTTTACCCGATATTCAGGGTAATAAGTACTTTTTAGACATTGTATAAGTTAGATGGGCAAGGGAATACCTTTCTTTCCCTATGGGTCAAAGTCAGCTCTGATCTGAGTCCCGCGGAAGTCTTTTTCTTCTGCAAACCCGCATACCTAACCTAACCTAGGTGTATCCAGTTTCTAATGGCATGGTCATCAGTATTAACACTTCAAATGAAGACAGTTTAAATGACTAGCCTCTTGCGTACACCCAAAGCAATAACACAAGATTACTTTGCATTGCTCCTAAGTTTTTATAATCTCTACCTCCATCTGTATTTTTAAAGTTTACGTTGTTGGTGATCGTCACTCTCATATGTAAATCTACGCGACTATTTGAAGGAGAACTTAACTAGACATATTCTTGTATTACAAAACTTTTTTGGTAAGTTGTTTTACATTTGCCTGCGCACCCGATTAAAGACTGATTTGTTATTTTTAAATTGCAACACAAATTCGCGTACACAAGGTTAGAGAAAAAATGTTTATTTTTTTTAAAAGAACACAACTTTTATTTTATTAAATAATAATAAAGGAAATCTTAATTTGTTAAGTGGGAAATGTTAGACTTTCTTGACTCAACTTAAGACAGTTCTTTTGCAGCAAACACGCTTTGCCTTCTTCTGAGGTTTACAAGATAAATAAAAAAATAAAAAACTAATTCAATTTCGTTTAAAGTTTCTCACTCACAATACTTATTTTTAAAACCACGTGCTGTGTTGCTATGAAACTAACTTAAAAAGAAAAAAATAATTGATGATTGCACTGAACGTAGAAGATGAGATACTTTAACAATTCAAAAAAAAAAAAAAAAAAAAAAAACTCAACTCAAATTCAATTTAACTGAAGAAAAAATAAACTTATAAGTAGAATTAAAGGTAAATTTTTTTCCCAACGATAGTAAGAGAAGATGTATATACTATACTATGTATGAATAGGAGAAGGTAGGTATAAGTAATACTTTACGCCTCCGACGTGAACGGATCCCGTGAATGATGAATCTTTAGGTGTTTGTTGTGATTCGTCTTGGTGGTGGAGCTTTTGCCACATATCGTGCACTGGAATGGTCGCTCGCCAGTGTGGATACGCCGGTGTTCAATCAGATAGTAATGCCGATGGAAGAGTTTACCGCAGAGATCACAGGTGAATTTCTTATTCCCGTGGTGCTCACGTCGATGCCGGATGTAATTGTATTTACGAATGAACTTGCAACCGCAGTGTTCGCACGTGTATGGCTTGATCTGCTTATGCGAGTTCATGTGATTGTTGTAGTCGACTTCGCGTACAAATGCCTTAACACATTGATCACACTTGAAGGGCTTTGTTGTACGATTCGCATGCACCCAATTGTGGATCTTTAGATTCCATTTGGTGCTGAACGACTTATTGCAAATCAGACATTCGTGCTGCGTGTCCATCGAATGCGTTGCCATATGCGCTTTGATGCTGGATTTGGCGTAAATTTGCTTACACATTGGACACTCCATGGGTTCGGTGTAATCGAACTTATCGGAGTGCGCCAGTCGAATGTGCCGCCTCAGACTATTTGCGTGCACAAACCGATCCCGGCAGTAGGGACAACATTTCGGTTTCAAGTCGTGCGTCTCTTTATGCCAGATAAAGCGCGCTTTCGATGGCAGTACTTCACCACAGTAGCAAACGTACTCTTTGGTACGATTGATTTTAGTACCATGACGTTTCCGGTGCTGCGTCAAATTGGAGTATCTTTTAAAGCTTTTGCCACAGACCTTACACTTGAGAGGCGTCTGACCCGTGTGCATTCGCATGTGTTCCACTAAGGCGCTACGAATTACGAATTTCTTCTCACAAAAGGTGCAGCCAAAGTCCTTCCAACCGAGATGTCGCTTCAGATGGACCATAAAGTTTTTCCACCTCGTGAACTTCTTGTGACATGTGAAACATTCGGCGGGGTGCTCAGCTAAATGCTCATCAAACAGCTTAACCGTAAGAAAGTCCCGCCTGCAAACGAAACAGCAGAATGATGATTTCGATTCCATATAATAGCTGTGCGCCTCCCCTTCGTTCTTAACATTCAGCGCATTTAAATTAAAGTTTATCAGCATACGATTGTCTCGTGCTCGCATCGAGTCATACTTTGTGCGAGATATGCTTGCACTTGTAGTCTGCAAAGTGCCGCCTGAAAGTTTTAGACTGGCGATGCCCTTTTTGCAGTCCTTTTGATCTTGATTCTCTTGCTCGATTTTCACAATCGCAGCTTTGGAGTCTTCCTCATCGGCCAGCGGTGGGGGTGGCAATGCTCTTGGCTCAAGACCAAACAGCAAAGAGGCAGCACCAGCGTCGATTGAATTCAATGTCGCCGTGGTAACTGTTGAAGTTGGTGGGTCACGTACAAGTCGTCGATTAACACGCTTATAGCCATGTTGTTTGATCAAGTGCGCATTCTTCTCCTTAAGCAATGGAAAGTGTGTATTGCAATGCGTGCAAGAGAAAGTCTTCTTGCGTTGCACTTTTACTGGTGATTTATTCTTTCGCTTCGATGTTGATGGTAGTGTGTCCATTATAGGTGAATCATCCGTTAACCGCAAAGCAAAACTATAAAAACAAAAAAAAAATTATTTCAAAGTTTAAGGTTAAGGGGTTCAAGTTGAATTACTTTTTTGTCTCCACAGATGAGCTTAGATCCTGTGGGCGAAAGTAGTGATCGTTGCTCCAGCTTTCATGTGTTGACATGAAATTTTGATACGGATGCGGAAAACGAACCGGAAACTCGTTGTAAAGCTAAGGAAAATAATTCAAATACAAAAATCAAAGTTCGTTAGAAATTGTTCTATTTTGTGAACTTAAACTAGATCTACATACGTCTACTGGTGACAGGTGAGATCGCAATTTACATTTCTAAAGAAAAGTATCAAGTAAATCTCCCTCCAAGAGCAGAAAATGCCATTCAAACTGCTTTAACATGCTGTACAGTACCTTGCCATATTATTTGAACTAACCTTACAAAATTTTACATAAATATATTCCAAAGAGGAATAATAAACGGATGTTCAAGACCGCAACTATGTACATAATGCTTAGCCAAGAGAATGTAACTACAATTTGTTTGTTGGCAATGCTTTCCAATAATATAGCAAGCTACTGTCTGTTTTTTTAGAAAAAGTACTCACCGGTTGACTCCATGAATTCTCTACGCCACAATTGCTCTCTTGTTCGGAAATCTCGCCTTTAGCTGGCATCTTCTCGTCAGTCCTTATGTTTAGCGTGTCATTTGTTGGCATACTGCCTTCAGTTGCTGCTGCAAACGATGTACTTCTTTTACACGAGTCCAAGTCAAGATAGCTCCCCTTGCCGTCCATTTCGAAATCAATTTCACTACTTTGAGACTGATACCATGTACAGCTGGCACTATTGCCTCCACTTGTGCTTGCTGTACTGTACTTGTTGAAATCCTCACTGCAGTACATTGGCGGCGAGATATTGTGCTTGTTGTCCTCTGGTTGCTGATTCGCTTCACCGCCGTACAGAAAACTGAATGGATATTCAACATAGGCAGAGTTATTTGGTTGTTGTTGATGATGCTGCTGCTGTTGATGGGGTGGATTTTGATCCGTTTCCTGGTCTTGTATATCACTGCTATCCGCGTGAATGGACTCAGACATCGAAAGGTGTTCAGAGCTTGTTAATGGTTTGGCGAATAGAGAAGCCGATGGAAACTCAGGTGGTGGCGGTGGTGGACTTAATGCATCATCTAGAGTCTCCACTGGACCCTCGATTTCCATGCCGAATATGGAGTGCATTGGGTGCACTTCGACGTCTTCCTTTTTCATGCAGTGATCAAGGAATGCTGTCAAATCGGCGGTGGGCTTCTCTTCTGTAGAGTTAATTGGCAGCGTAGGTTGTTCCTCGTCTGTGATTCTCACTGTCGATGTAGACGGTTGTATATCATCATCATCATCATCATCGGGTGGAAGTTTTTCATCAGCGTCAGCTAGAAGAGGTGGTGGAACAGAATCTGATCCAGCAACTTGAGAACATTCTGTTTTAATGCTGTTTAGGTCATCTTCCTCAGTTGCGTCAGGTGCTTCGGACAAGAGTTCTTCTTTTTGTGGAGCCTCCAGTAGAGATGTATCCGTTGAGGTTGATGGTCGACACATGGGCATTGGCATAGGTATTGGTGTTGGTGTTGGTGTTGGTGCTGCTTGTTGGGGTAGCGTTGCGGGATGAGATGTTATGGGATCTTTGCTTTTTGGTTTGATAATAAGCTTTTTCGGCGCCTTTTTGATTGGTCGCTTGACTGACTGATGCTGATACGCAAAGATTGTTGGATTCTCTTCTCTTTTCACTTGTTCTTCCTTGACTACTTTTTCAGGCTTTTCTTGTTTGTCTACATTTTCTGGTGTAGATTCGTCTGGTTGTCCTTCATGCAGTTGAGAATCACCTTGACTTGTTGCTTGTTGTTCTGATACCTCAACTTTTGTTGTGGTTGCACTTGCGGTTATACTCATTGCTTCTACATCATCCATTGATGGTGTATCTGAACTTGTTTCCTCAATCTTAGCTGAAGATGTCCCGCTGGTGCTTGTTTCATTTACCATTGCGTTTTGCATGGAAACAGCTTCCTCAATCTTTGTTATTTTTATACTAGTACTTGCCGTGTGCAATTCAACTGTAGGTCTAGGTGTTTCAGTTCTTATAGGTTCCTCAACTTTCGTTGACGTTGAGGGTGTATTGCTTCTTGCATTAGAATTCGCTGCCAATCGAATGACGCTTGTCGTTCCTGGTGTTACTGGTGACTCCACAATGGATGCGGAAGTAGATGCTGTGGCTATTGCTAGAGAGCAACGCGAAAGCTCATCGCTGTAGTTCTCCTGTTCCTCTTTAGTCTCGTCTGGAATATCCTCTGAAATGTCGTCATCCTTATCGCACATTGCGTTGTTGGCTAGTTCCTCTTTCACTTCTTCGGGTTCGAATTTTTCTACTTTTATCATGTCAGTACGTGTTTTAGCCACCTTACTGGAGGCTATTATATTTCCCATTAAGTCTAGGTATTCATTTAAGTCTAATTGTACATCACTGAGTACGGTAATTCCGGATTTCTTTTGTTGTTGTCGCTGCTGTACTGATTGCGTTTGTTCTGGTGACCGTCCGCTGGACCACGTGCCACTTGGTCTATCATCCTCTATCATTTTCATATCTTCAATACCGGATCCATGATCAGATAATTCATCGTCTTGATCCTCATTTATTTGAACAACACTCGGTGGCATATGATAGACTCGTTCGATAACTGAAAACTCTCCATCGTCCTTTTCCACACATTCGACAACATGCTTGGGTGTTTCTTGAACAATGAAATCACCATTTTCTCGCTCTAGATAATGCGCTGTGACGGGTGATTCAGCGAATCTTAAGACAGATGGTGAACCTGTCATCACTGAGTACGGAGAACTGGACTGTCTTGAGTACTGTCCGGAGGTTGATAATGGCGAACGGTATAATTGAGGAGGAGCTCGCAGTGGTGGTGTCAAAGATGTTCTTCGTGGAGACATAACATTATTGTCGCATGAATCGGCGGCAAATGTAGTCTCCATTTGCGGGAAGCTAGGTTGATAACGCTGATTCAAAGGTGGTGGCGGAAGAGGTGGAGGCAACCGTGATGGTATCGTAGAAGACGATGACAATGATGATGATGATGATGTTTGTGTATAATTTCCCGGTGAAAAAATTGGGCGATTGACGTTGTTTACCATTAGGTTTTGGCTATTTTGAGATCGAAGTTGACTTATGGCGGCGCCATAGGCGGGCGGTGGTTGCAACGGTTTGGGTGGCGGTTGATAGGAGAAAAGCTACCAAAAAACATGCAATTAATAATGGACAAGACAATTGAAATCCAATAAACTTACCCGCATTGAAGGCTGTGCTGGTGCTTGGCCAATTGTAGAGTTACCACCACCATGTGGATGACCATGATAGGGATGATAATTTTGTTGATGAGTATGATGATGCGATTGCTGTTGTTGTTGTTGCTGCTGCTGCTGCTGCTGTTGCGGCGGCGAGGGTTGCGGCGGCGCCTGGTGTTGCTGCTGCTGCTGTTGTTGTTGCTGATGATTTTGATTATGATAATAAGATGGTGTCGGTGGTCCAAAGAAATTACTATTACTACTACTGCTATTACTATTATTCTCAAATAGATATCCACATTGTCTATTCAATAAAATATTTTGAGGTACCGGAGGTAGTGCAGAACTATTGTCTTCTACCGCCCTCCTCTTTTCATGTAACCCCACCGAAGCAGGTGTACTACTGCTCCCACTTCTCCCGCTAATCTCTGACATAGGAGTTGTTCTCTCATCGTCTGTTGCATGATGATTAATACCATTTTCGACGAAAGGTGACTTGTTGACTTTTTTCGGGGTATCTGGCGTTACTGTCTCAGTTACCTCCGATTTAAGGCTCAACTGTACGAGTGCCTTTATGACTTGTTCCTTGGGATGTGTCTCCAAATGATCGGACAGATCCATGCCAGGAAGCAGAAATAATGTACATACTGGACACTGTACGTTACCACCCATTGTATTTAATTTATTATTCTTTTGTTTTCTATGCGTAATATTATCTGCAAACTGATCGCTGCACGTGTAGTAGGAAGCTGACGTTTGATTTAGATTATCTTCTACTACACCTAGGTATGGTAAATTGTATGTATTACGCAGCCGTATTATGGAAAAAGATTTGATGTGAATCCCCTTCGTGTCAGAAGATTCTTTTTCGTACCACTGTCAAAGGTTCGCCATTGTTGGGTAGATAAAGTCACCAATATTACCTAAAAATATAAGAAAATATTTATATGCTTTACTTCGTGTTTTTTTTAATTTCAAATAAGCCGAGAGAGAATCTATAAAGGTTAGGTTAGGGTTATGAGTTCGTCAAGAAACCACTAAGCATCATAAGGGCTCATCGCGATACCTTTAGTGAGTTTAAAATGGGAGAAAAGAACGTAAAGAATAAATCATGTCGCAGGAAGGATTTGAGTATGCCCTTCGGTTGGTTACATGAACTTGTTTCTTCCAGACTACTAAAGAAGTACCTGCCTATATGTGAAAATCTATTTCTAGAAAGTCTCCTCCTCTGAGGCGTGTAGATCCTCACAATACCTACAAATATCCGATTCTGATAGCCTTAGCCTACCGGCGTGCCTTCTCAAAAGACAAAGTCCAGAAAGGATCCCAATCCTAGTCCTCATTTGAGATCTCCCTAGTTTGATAATTTCACCTGATCTTTTATGGTTTATCTCTGGTCATAGAGCTCTGAATACCCTATGACCCTCCAGATTAGCCAGGTTGTGTATACAGTTGGTGATACTTCTCTTGGCAACACACATGATGAGAGTTCTGCAGCTTTTTTTGGCCAGTATATCGACGCATTCGTTACCGTCAATATCACAGTGTCCAGTGTATCTGCGCGGCAATCCCTGACAAGCTCAGATTTGATGTCAAAAGACGGAAATTGAGAAGGCCCTTTATAGCACAGTCTTGGGTGCACCAGACCAGATTGGAGCGTTATATTCCAGCTTTTGGCAGATGAATGCCTCATAAATTGAAGCCAGGTCAGTCAGGGTGAAGTATTTCTTGCAATCCTTAAGGAATCCTAAACATTTTGCAGCATTTTTCGTCACGTCGAATCAACGTCCCATCGTATATTGATACACGTACGTATTCGGTTTTCGCTTGAGAGACAAGACAGCATTGTATTTTGGATGCATTCAATTCCACTCTATTTGTTGAACCCCATTTGAGTTTTGTAAAGATCGAAAGGCTGCCGTTTCTCTTCTAAAGCCAACGTGTAGGGACGTGAGTTAGGATAAGAATATGAAAACCTGTCATCAACGAACGAATGAATTGGATTAAAGGTAACAGAGAGTGTGAGAGTAGAAGACAGAACCGACCCCTGGGGAACGCCAGCATTTAACACAAGACTTAAAGCCTTCCAATACAACTTGCATTGAACGCGACAAAAGGTATGATTTAATGGCAATTTCAACAAATTAGAATCTAAATGAATACTATTCTCCATATCCTTTGTTTCTCACTCTAAGTGACGTAGAAATCAAGCCTCATACGCACATAGACAAGTCTCGTAAAATTTTATCTCGAAAAATAATGAAAGACAAAAATTACAACAACAATAATAAATCCAATGATGCTTACCGATTGAATATAGATCCATGTCGGATTGTTGTTCCATCAAAGTAAGAATTATATATATATATTTGTTTGTATTCAAGGACTCACGTCCTATGTTTAAAACTAATTTCTCTTCTCTGACTTTTCAACTGATGCTCTATTGGTTTCCAAAACTTCTCATAGGATGACCAACCTTAAACGAATCAAGTAAAATATTATCTACCTTCAAGTTCGACCCTAAATGATGCTTTCAAAAATTATAACCAAAAATATCAATATTGACGAAGACACATAGAGGATTAAAAAATAAAAAAATAAAAACTCATAACCATTTATGATAAAAATAAAACAAAATAGTCTGGTAAACATCGTCAGTCCAAAATATAACAAAGGTCTTGAGCACTGCCTAATAAGCCAAGACTATGAGCGCGTCATGTCATTAATACAGGATGGGAGAATATGTAGGCATCGGAGGAGCATCATGACAATCGAGATGGAGCAACGGCAGCTGGGAAAAAAAGTTGCGGAGAACTAAGATAGTGCCAGAAATCCTACACAGAAACCTTTGCACCACAAGGAAATAAATGACAAGTAAGAAAGCAGCATTTTATATCTATAAATGCCGATTATAAGTTTATTGATAGAGATCAGAGAGAGACAGCGCCTAATTTCGTCACTTTTATGAAAGAAAAACTTCTAACAAGGGACTTGACAACTTTGAATTTAATTTGTGAACGCACTCTTTCACTAATCATCAAACTGTCACTGTCAATTTATTCAGTAAACTCAACATTTTCATCATGGTAAAGTACACGAACGAGCAGCGTCTACAAATTATAAAAATTTTCTACCGAAATTCGGAGTCGGTGATCGTTAACTCCAATTTTCGGTTGTAATTCTCGCCTTAGTAGGTAGGCAATAACAAGTTTAGTGCGAGAATTTGAGTCTGCATATTCGTTGTGTGATATTGCCGTGGCAGTAAGACAATGGGTTGGTCGGAAATATCGCTGTCGTTCAGGCGTCCGTAGAAAACGATCCAAATCAGTCAATGCCATGGCGTTCTCAAGAATTGGGCATCGCTCGGACCGCATTATGGCGTATTTTGCGTAAGGATCTTGGTTTACACCCATAAAAGATCAAGCTGACTCAAAAATTGAAACCGATGGGCCATTTGAAGCGACGTACGTTCTCCGATTGGGTTCTGGAGAAGATGCGCCAAGATTTTCATTTTTGGCTCAATGGGCTCGTCAATAAGCAAAATATGCGTTATTGGTCGGGTAAAAATCTACATGTGCTTCATGAAGCACCACTTCATCCGCTAAAAATAAATGTTTGGTGCGGTTTGAATGCCGACGGCGTTATTGGGCCGACGATAACGTTATCAGCGTTATCGCGCCATGAATACCGATTATTTTTGGCCCGAATTGGAAGATATGGACTTGGAGGACATGTGGTTTCAACAGGATGGTGCCACGTAACAATCGATTAATTGAAGAGTAAGTATGGTGAGCGTGTTATCTCAAGAAATGGGTCAGTCGATTGGCCGCCTCATTCGTGCGATTTAACGCCGCTTGACTATTTTCTGTGACGCTGCGTTAAGTCATTGGTTTATGCCAACAAGCGACGATGTTGGAACAACTCAGAGCCAACATTGCACGCGATATAGCGGCATTTTCGGAAGAAATGTGCGGCCAAGTCGTTGAAAATTGGGTCCAACGAATCGACCGCTGCAAACGTGCCCGCGGTGGCCATGTATTCATAAATGTTTTGATTGTACTTCAAGCCGATAATAAAGTTCTTGGAATATCCTTTAGACAGACCAGACATTTCTTTAATGTTTAAAACAGTTTTGTAAGCCACGTTTTATTTTAAATATAAATGAACATAAACAAAATAAAAATAACAATTCAATTGCCTCAATAAACTATAAATTCTTCGCTCTACGCTTCCTTGCAACTGGGAAATTTAAACAGATGAATATTTTAAGCAATATTTACATACGTAAAGCATTATTACTTAAATTTTAAAAACAATATAGATTATTTTGTGATAAGGCTTCTTTACTTTACATCTGTTATTCGAGAAAACACTCGCATGTCATCATTTAAGGTTCATTCACAGCTCAGCGCCCTGCGAATGGTTGAACTACGAACAAAGCATTTTTAGCATATTTCGGAGCACGCAGTTGACAATTTTACTATACCCAAAGAAGAGTGCTTAGTTTATCTAGCGAAAGACGTTGAGTTTTAACTTGTTTCTGCAAAGAAATTAACGATTCGCTGATTTTTTTTTTACTTCTTGGGAACAGTCAAAGCATGCGCACGACCAAGTCATTCATGAGGGTTTAACCTCACTTTTGTTGTGAATAAAATGTCAAAATTTGCGAGTTTCGCTCGTTCGTATTCGCAGTTCGCTTAGCTGTAAATGGATTTTTCAAGTCTTTCAATCGAATGCATTTTTGTTGTGTAGTCAGGAGATTGGAAGATGGAATTTAGAGCTCGTGAAATTAGGCCGTGGACCTTTATTTAAGGGTGCCTTGTTTATTTCAATACCTCGGTCCGCTTTCGGAATGCATTTTGCAACAAAAAAGCGGAAGACAGAGAATGATGGAAAGCCTAATAAACGTGGAACAGGCCATTGAAATTTTGGATGATGGTGATGAGGTGGGCGTGTCTGGATTTGACGAAAGTTGTATTGCAAGAGAGCCTACGAAGTGGTAGATTTTGAAACTCATGTGGTTTAAGGACGATAATGTACCCTGCATGTGTATTTGACGATAATTGGGGACAGTTAGGATATTTTTTTACAATCCCCTGTAATTATTTTTTTTTTTTAAATGGAGCAGACGACCTTCGACTCATTGACACAATACGTGTACGCTATACCCTGCTCATTGAGCTGTTTTATCTAGTAAAACGCTAGTGGGATCTACATGCACATTTTATTTTATTAATATTCTACTTTACTGCACTCGTAAGTAAAACTTTTCATGCATATTTCTATAAGGAAAATCAATGAAACAACCCTAAACAAGTTGAAAAAAAAAATATATATATTACAGACTGAAGGCATCTCCACGAGTTTCTATAGGAAAGCTGTCTGCCATTTTACACACTGTTTACCTTCCACAGAACTTGTTATATAGCGACTTGGAGGCCAATTATGACCACAACAACAAAAACAATGAATCTCTCGCACATCTGTGCAGTAGTGTTTGGTTGAACGTCAATTTTTTTTCTTTTTTTTTTTTGTGTAAACGGCCCGCACTTTGTTAGGAGTAGTGGACCCCTGATTAACAAAAAAAAAAAAAAAAAATCACTATACACTCGTATCATCACATGCAATATGACAAAATATGAACGTCCACCTGCACAGAGAAGCAAGTGTGTTGTTCTACCCGGAGACAGGGAGAAATAAAGCTGAATCAATCACCAAAGACGAGACTGGTCGTCATTAACCCCGAAATCAAGAGTAGCTACTGCTTACAAAGTCATTTACCTTAGCGTAAACATAGAATTCCCAAAAAAAAAAAAAAAAAAACAACGTCACACTTACAACAATGTTCTGTTCACGGCGCTGCAATGCAAATATTAAATTTCTTCGCCGTGAAGTCATATTCTTTTTGTCTGCACCATTCTTTGTGAATTATTATCACTGATAGGAGGATGGAGGGCTTATTTTCTATTGATTTTCTTTTTTACCGATTCGCTGTTGGGACATTTATGTCGGGGAAAAATGAGCCAATGGCTCAAGATCTCACGTTGAGAGTCGAGGCTCAACGAGTTTCAGTCGTTTCTTTTTTGTTTCACTTGCTTTATCTTCTCGTCCATTTATCGTAGTTGTCGTCGTCGTCGTCGTGTAGTAGTCGTTGTGGTGTGGACGACGAGGAGTAGGAGGAGTAGGAGAAACAGAAGAAATGGAGGAAAAAATCGCCCAATACAGAAAGAACAACAAATATGTATGAAAATGCCATCAAAAAGGAGGAATTTTTTCGCCCTCAGTGCTGATCATCATCGATTAAAAAGCACACAGAAAAAGAGAAGAAACTTTTTTTTTTCGTTTTGTCGCTTCTGCTGCCACTACATGGTGCTGGTGCTTCTCCGTCGATGAACGTTGTCGTTCGTATGGTATGGTATGGTCATATATTTGTATGGTCGTCGTTCAATGACATAGAAAATTGAAACACACTCACGATTTTCACAAAGAGATTTCCCACTGAGAATGATCACATTTTCACTTCGGAGTCAGCTAGCGGTAGAGTCTACGGTTCGGATTTTCGTTTGATGATGGAATTTGTGGAAATATCGAACGATTTATGGGAGAAATTTGAAAAAGTTTCACAATTAAAATGACGTCCGATGTGAAGTAGACATGTTTATTTTAATTGATTAAAATTTTTTGATAGTAGTAGATGAAGGCATGATGGTGGTGCGCTAATTGTAGTAGATTAGAGCAAACAAAAAATGGGCTAGGGAGTTACCATACCATATCATTTGAATGCGAGTGGATGGGTTCAATTCTATGTTTAAAGTTTAAATAAAATTATGCTGGGTAGATACCAAGCAATTTTAAGTGCAGACATATGTTTCAAAATGTACAAATATGAACTAAAATTTGAAACTTTGAAGTATGATAGCCTTTTTTTGATGAATCATACTGACAGAATAAGAAGAAGATTTCTTTATAACTCTGTTTTTTCTTGATCTAGAACTAAGAAAATCACACATACTGACGTATAGATGAAACGAGCTAATCACGTCGGGCCCAGAAAGCTCTAGAAAAAATATGACAGAGTAAAAAATGGATTCATCTTCGTTCTAATCCAAAAAAGAAACTTAGCGCTATTTTTAAGAACTAAGACCCAGAATGTGCATCTTCGTCTGAATCGCTAGGTGTCAACAAACGACAAACGCATGCAACCAATACTTTCAACGGAGCAAAACGCATTGAAACAGCAACGACATCAGCACAGCAAATTTAGGTTTTAAGTTTTATGTATGAAAAAGCCAAATTGTTACTTTCGATATTGTTCGCTCCAGAGTTGTCAAAGTTGATCTTACTGTGGTAATATTTTTCTGCTATTATATAAAATTGGCAACACTGTATTTCTAATTAGTTTTTGGGAAAAAATCTTGGAATAATTCGTACGTACCGATGAACCTTTCAACTTCTGAGCACTGGTGATCTAAATATTTTATTTAAAAAAAATTCCCTCTTTCCAAAATCTAGTACAATTAAGATTTCTAAGAACATCGCATCTTCATCCTCGCTTGCCATCTCTGTCTGCGCACTACAAAAAAAAGGGCAAAAACTTGTCATTTCTGTAAACTGTCATTCAAATTTCGGCACAACGAAAGCATCGTTTCTAGCTTTTTACATAAAATATACTGAAAAAGTAAATAATTCAGCAAAATGGGAGACAAAAATCCAGATCAAAGTATTATGGATAAATCCATGCGTTCGGTCTTTGGTAAATACATAAAATTCTAATCGGACAAAGCAATATCTAAGCCATGTTTCCAATTTCTAGTCGGCAACATACCCTACGAAGCCACCGAGGAGAAGCTTAAAGAGATATTCAGCGAGGTTGGACCAGTACTGTCCTTAAAGTAAGGAACTAGCCTATATTTGCAATCGAAAATCTATAAAATTATCCACTTTTCAGGCTAGTTTTTGATCGTGAAAGTGGCAAACCGAAAGGTTACGGCTTCTGTGAGTACAAGGATCAAGAGACGGCACTTAGCGCAATGCGAAACTTAAATGGTTACGAAATTGGTGGCCGAACACTTCGGGTAGACAATGCTTGTACTGAAAAGTCCCGTATGGAGATGCAACAGCTGCTGCAGGGTCCGCAAGTTGAGAATCCCTACGGAGACCACTGTGACCCAGATCAAGCGCCAGAGATCATAACAAAGACAGTGGCATCTTTACCACCAGAGCAAATGTACGAACTGATGAAACAAATGAAACTATGCATTCAGAATAATCCATCGGAGGCGCGGCAAATGCTCCTAATGAATCCGCAGCTCGCATATGCGCTGCTCCAGTCAATGGTTGTGATGCGAATTGTTGACCCTCAACAAGCTTTGGTAAGAATGCTTTGAATATTGATAAAAAAAGGAGGTGATGTAGGCTACTCCCCTTTCCTTTCAATTTTATCGAACCTCTGAATGATTTTTAAACTCATTTCCTTTCTTTCTTTTTTTAGACAATGCTCTTCAAAGCTAACCAAATGCCACCCATCTTGGGCACGAATGCCATAACAGGGCAGCCTCAACAAATGTCCAGCATGTCGCAACAAGTTCCTCTTATCCAACAAGTGCCATCCTCTCAGCAGACTACAACCGCTGCCTTGATGGCCAACTTCGTCATGCAGAATCAGGACATTGATCTACGTGCAGTTGATCCACGCGTACTGGGCGATCCGCGCTCACTAAGCGACCCACGAGGAATGCAAGATCCACGCGGTTTAGATCCAAGAATGTCTCGCAACATGGATCAAGACATGCGTGCTCTGCCAAACCCCGTCCCACCACCGGCAATCGGACCAAACCAGATGGACCCCCGTTCGCAGCGCATGCCCCAACCCGTCGCAGCGCCAGTCCCCTTCCCCACAGATCCACGTCAACGTCAAGGTGATCCACGTCTCCGACCGGGCATTCCAATTCAACCCGTTCCGCAGCCTGTTGCGGCACCGCAAACAGCTCAACAGAATCTTCAAAGTCGTCTCACTTCGAATGGAATCCCAAGCGATGCATCCGATCAGGAGAAAGCCGCTCTCATCATGCAAGTCTTGCAGTTATCTGACGAGCAGATTTCCATGTTGCCACCAGAACAGCGAGCCAGTATTCTAGTCCTCAAGGAACAAATAGCAAAGAGCACCCAACGTTAAGACGCGTTTCCATGTTTCAAAATAAATTTGTAATAAAATAATCAAATTAATACAAATAAGAAAACTGAAAACATTTTATTCGTTCAAGAGATATAAAAAAGAAACCTTAACTTAAAGATAACACATTTCATTTGGTCTATACTTTCGTTCAAAGTATACAGCTTATTCCCTACAAAAATAGTTCTTTATGATGAGATCTTCGTAGACTGGGACTTCCTTTTCTTCCTTCGATTTAAACAGGCAAATCTCTGGAATCTTTCCGCGTTCCCTCAAGATTTTCGCATACAGAGTGCGGTCGTTCAAGCACTTTTTAATGGCTTGCTTTACATCCTTCTCGCGCAGTCTTGAATTGGGTTTCAATCCAAACAACTTCATTTCGAATGTACGCAACGGCCATGTCAGCAGATCCTTTGGACACTTGCGCACATACTCCTCCGCTAGCACCTCCGTGTTTAAGAAATCTACATAGAACACTTTAACTTGCTGTGAGGTGGCATTGTGCGAACGTATAATCGCACGGTACCACAGTTTATCTTTGGAATATCGCGCCAAGCACGGTGTTTTCACTTCGAATTTCGTTAGTGGCGGTATCTTACGGACCATTACCTGGATACGTCTAGCAAGCTCAATTTGACGGTACTCCAGCTCGGAGAGATGTGGAAAAATGTGCAGAATGGTTGACGATCTGGCATAGGCAACGTCACAGTAGAATGACTTCACACTCGACGGGAGTTGTGGTGCTTTAAATGCTTCAATTCCACTAAAATTCGACAAAAGCGATGAAGAGTCCAAGGGGTCGAAATTTTCAAAATTCGAGCCTACTTCGGATTTAGGTACATGCGGCGGTGGAACACTCTCTGTGTTGTTATCAACGTGCCAATAATTTGATCTGAAACTGAACTCTAGTTCGACAATGTCCTCGTCGTCATCATTACTGGCGCAATCGGCGGGTAGTTGAGAATTCTCTGAGTCGGCATCAGTGACCGATTTGTAGAGTTTATCGTTTTGCATCTTTTCAAACATTTGCCGGTACTCTTCAGGGTTGAACATGGCCAGGTTCTCTTTGTTCGCAGCTGTGGTGGTTGGAGAACAACCAACAGGATTACCTGTGGGATCACAGATTTTATATTTCATGAATTCCCTCAGCTCATCGTCAGAATTAATGGCTTCATTTTCGATCACTGGTTCGGGCTGTGAAACAGGGCACGATTGAAGGGTTTTCATTGCAACAATCTCCTTAGTCCTTAGTCTATTACCGACACTGCTAACGAATCCATTCTTAATGAGATACGTGGCCAGATCGTTGCTATCAAATCGTATGCTACATTTTTTGATTATTTTATTCTCTTCGCCCATTGGCACCCGAATGCCACACAGTTTGTCTACGATACAACCGTGGATTAGATCCAGAACGACGGTAGTGAAGTTTTCCTGATCGCCACGTGGTTTGATTCCATCGATTCGATAGCGAACAGCTTGAATGGGAATGTTCGGGAAGGCGGTCATTCGGTGTAAATCTTTTACATCGCAGACCTCTGTATTGCCGTAATCGATGAAATGGACTTTGTACTTTTTATTCGCCAGTGCTTTATCTATGACAGCGCGGTAAAGCGAATTATCCAAGTGATAACGAGCCAAGCAGGGTTGACCAACGCTCCAGACCTCTTCGATCCTTTCGTTAAGTGGTTTTACCTCAACTTCTTCGTTGATTTTCATCCGCATTCTGTTCAGTAGACCGTGTTTATCAGCATCGTGAAGATACACTATTGCTTCTTCATCTACATAGGTGGGGTAACCAGTGAATATAGTCTTCTCTATCGGTTCGGCAGGCAACCATTCGGTAACAACTTCATTTATTCGAATCGACTTTGCGATGTGTTCTATAGAAGCAACGGAAATATCTTCCTCCGAGACACCACTACGATCCAAGCAAACTGGAAGTTCCGCGAGAGTTTTCTTAAAATTATCGTACCAATCTTGAAGGGTTTGCTGACCGTGCTCTAATTCGTCTTGAATGAACTTATCCATTTGCAGCGTAATGTCAATCTTCTCCGCCAAGTGTGCCAGGCCGGCGCACACCAGAAGTTTGTTTATATTCGTAAACTTTGTCGTACAGGGCGCCAATGGATCATTTGTTTCGGTTATCATTCCCCAGAGGACAACAGGGATTGAATTGTTCTTCGTCGTCCCTTGAATTGTGGCGCCGAGAGATTCGAATGTGCTGACATTATGAGTGAACTCATCGATTGATGAATGTGACCACGTCTTCATGCCTCCCGTTGGATGAACACATGCCAAATGGCAAAGGATTGCCGCATTACAAATTCGATCAAATAAATCATCAATTGGTTTCATCTGGCTCTTGCCGATGTCTCGTATTATTAGACCTCTATCTCGTAGGAACACTGCGTAAGGATTGTCGGGATCATCCGAGTCAATGTCTATGATTATGCCGCGATACCATTGATCGCTGGCCATCTCATTAATACTAGCCAACACCATGCAGTGGTCATTTATTTTCCAGTCCACGTGATCGTCGTCTTCATTTGGTTCTCTTTGCTCTTGAGCAAGTTGAAGTTCTTCGTGGAATTTCAAGATTCCTGGAATGTGTTCCACTAGGTGAATGTAAAATTCCCCCGGATTATTAATGTGAATCAATTGGACTGGTGTCCTTTTAAGCGTACGAATGGTTAGCGTCGTGTCTGCAACTTTCGCTGGTGCCTCTTTAATTTCATCGTTGGCAACGAGTTGGTCTAGAGGAGATTTGGTTGCCCGTAGGTTCTCGACGACAGCAGAACCGTCTCCTGTAGTCACTGCGTGTTTAAACTTAACCAACATCGCACCAATGTTTATGTCTAAATGCTTCTTGAGGGCATACAAAATGACTTGGTAGCGAAATTGGCTACTGGATGAGATCGTCATTTGTATATTTGGATTCGAAACCATGCGAGTGAATTCACCAATTGCTGCGTCTGTCCATTCGTAGTCGTTTTCTTGTAAAGGTTGAACATCAGCAAGCGAACATTCAATAGATAGCTCTCGTGCCTGGGTAAAGCGATCCTTTAGGACGCGCAATTGCCGCCAACCAACAGTTACTGAGCGGCCATCGTCCACGAGACGCACTCGAATGCTGCCTGGAAATATGATAGTAATAAGTAAATCAATGTAAATTGAGATAAGAGATATAGATTCAACGCTTACTTGGTCCATTAATTTCTTCGATACATCCTCTATACCATTTATTTTCGACAAAAAGTGCACAGCACATTTGCAACTGGGCATAATAGATGGTATCGCTTGGTTCGCCCGAGTATTCCAGATCCATTTCGGCTTCGAGATTTATCAATTCTTCCAATTGAGCAAACTAGAACACACAAACAAATCATGGCTTCAAAATAATTGCAAAAAACTCTTTCAAATTACCTTAACTGCAAAAAATAGTTGCGGATTCTCAACATTAGTTATTTTGACACGAAAAAACTCTCCTGGATGTATCATTGGTCGAGAAAGTCTATTCTTCATTTTGGACAATTGTGTTGGCTGCAAAAAAGAGACCAAAATCACTGAATGGTTCTTTTCCTATGCATTTAAAGTGAGACTTACCTTTGTGCCAGTAAATTTTTGATATCGCTGAGACGCTGCAACAGAGGTGTCAATACCTAGACCTGTGTATATAAGCGCATCACGTAATGATATTTGCTCGCCAGAGGTAAGTGTGGAAACTTCTACATTCCATGGGGATTTGAGTGTATCTTGGATTATCACTTGAACCGGTTTGCTAAAGGATACAAATGAAATAGCAAAGGAAACTGGAGTAATTATGAACTCACTTCTGAATGATCTCCTCCATCAGTTCACGTGCCTCGGGAGCCCATTCTTCGCCATCTACTGGGCCAACATCTAACAATCTGCAGGTAGCAGCTCCCGCTGGCATTGCTCTGATTTTACCTTGGATCTCGCGAAACCTTGAGGATACATGGTTAGCGATTGGTTTCTAAATTTCACGTCAGCATTTTACCATTTTCTTGGAATCTCTTCATGTATACCATAGTCCAAAAGATATACTTTAAACTTTAAGTTTTCCTCGTCTTTAGCTTGATTTTTCTGCTTCACTTCTTCCTTTGCGATGCCACGAAACCATGTCTCATCAGGGACATGATACACCAAGTACATCTCTCCAATGTTGACCGCTTCTACCATGCCGCTGTTTCCATCAACATCAGCCAATTGGGAGCATATTTCAGCGATTGCTTCCCCGTTTTGAACGTAAAACTCCCATGGGCTGATTATATTCGAAACGTGACCGATACGTTTAGTCCTGACCACAGCATGTGTGGACGTTGATGATGTGGACATCGTACTAGGTTGATAAACCATACAATCCGTTCTCATCATCGACGCAGGTTCTGGACTATATCTGTCTGAGCTAATTTCAAAAGTATTTGCCACGTCGCCGTACATAGGCGTGATCCTGATGCTGAGTTTTGGATCAATAGCGAACACTTCATAGGAGTTTGATATGTCCTTGCGAACATCTTTAATTTGTTTAAACCTAAAGAAAAGACAAATAGGTCAGTACTAGGAGAACAATTTTTTTTAAATAGAGCTCTACAAACGTGAAGGGGTTCTTTTCGATTTCAGATATCTGTATTTGGCAGGGCAATTGTTCCAATTGAACGGTGGCTACTTCGAGTAGAGCATTTATGTGAAATTCGTGCGGTGGTTTATGAATATATCCTTCCAGGGATGACCTCATATTCTAATGAAACAAGAAAAAACGCATTTTGTGTATCCTTTTCTGAGTACTTATTAATTTAACTTACATTTAAAGTTGTTTGGAAATCAGAAAGTTTGGCAAAAGCTTCATGAATTGCTTTCTGCGGGGAACGAGCTGATTTTTTTAAATCATCTAGAATACGCCGCTCTTCGAGCTGTAGGTGGTTGTGAAGTTCAAGAAAGTATTCACTTATTTCGATAGTAACACTAGTGGCAAATTCTTCTAAACGCTTCTCACACAAATGAGCGTCCTGAAAATAATAGAAAGGTGTTTAGACATAGGTATGTGTAGATACTAAAACTAAAGAACAAGAAGTGATATAAAATTCAAGAAGGGCGTATCACCAATCACACTTAAGCCATTTGTCAGATTTTGCGTAATGGTGTGCTGTCTTTAACCAAGTATATAGTTCCTTGCTCCGGAATGCCTCTCCTGAGCAAAGCACGTCAAATAAATTCCCGATTGACACTATCAAACGCCTTTGCAAAATCGGTGAAGTGGTGATCGATACACGACACACTGCTCGACGATGATCCGCAAGGTTTTGATGTGATCGACACAGGAGGATCCAGATCGGCATCGAGTGTATCTTCAAGGTGTTCCTTGATTCGCTCCAGGATGATTCTAGCTATTATCTTGGCCACAGCAGGCAGAACGACAAGTGGGAACAGTAGCTCTGCCGATGCTATTGGCGCAGATTGAAATAGCTCCGCAGGAATGCCGTAAAGTCTTATCGCCCTGTTGGTTTTTAGATCTTTGATCGTGGTAACAATCTCTTCCTTACTGGGGGTTCTGGTGCGAATTCGGGAATTCCCCTCTACTTCATTCTGACTTGGGTGCACATTACTGGCGAATACTCAATTTAGAACCGAAGCAAAATGCTCCTTCCATCTCTTCAGTTGATCGTCATCCGATATTAGCAACGTACCGTCTAAGCCTTTCACTGGGTGTTGAGTAGAGTTTCGACCCCCTATAAGCTCTTTGCTGATTCTGTAAACGGTTCTGTCTCGCACCTCACTGCTGTTACTTCTGCTTTGATGTAATTGCACTTGTCACGTCTCACGCTACGCTGCACTTCTCTCATCTTCATTCGATATAGGGATCCTCTCTGCTGCTGGAGCTGCTGCAATTCGAGCTCTTAGCTGTTTTCGTTTGTTGATCCTATTTCAGGTATCCTGGCGAACAGATTAGAAGATTTTCAAGTCCCCATTCCTTGCGAGTGTCTCACAAACATCCAATAGTATTACTATTATGAGAAAGATTCTCAAAAATCCTTCTATTCGTATAGTATAAAGTAATGCTCTTGGAGTATCCTATATCAATGTTCCTCCCCACGATAAGTTATATCATGTAAAGGGCTCTGGGTAGAATTCACTCGTGGCCCACGAGCAGTGGTCTGGGTGTTAACCCGGCCAAAACTGAAATGATACTTTTTAACAAAAAAACAAAGATTCCGGACTTTGTTCTCCACAAACTGGATGGCCAGTCACTCTCTTTAAGTCCTAGTGAATAATACCTAAGCATGATTCTGGACTCGAAACTTAGTTGGACACTCAATATAGAACAAAGGGTAAAGAAATCAAGCATAGCTTTCTACGCCTGTAATAAAACCTTCGGTAAGAATTGGGGACTTCAGACAAAAATGACCCAATGGATGTACACAGCCGTTGTACGTCCCATCCTTGCCTATGGTGCCATCGTCTGGTGGTGTGCCTTGAGCAAGAAATATCTAATATTGTGGGATTAAAAAAGTACAAAGATCAGTATGTGTTGGCATTACTGGAACGATGAGATCATGTCCCACGGATGCTCTTAGTGTAATCCTACATCTGATCCCTTCGACTCAGAGAATCTGGGTGCTGGGCCGCTAAACCATATGGCCATAGTAAGGTTCTGGAGATGGTTCCACATGAACTAGATGCGTCTTCAACCGACTATAGAACACCCAGTTTAAATTTTAGAAAACTGTTCTCAGTCAGATTCCCTATAAGAGACTGTAGGAGATGGCGCAGGCTGAGGAGTAGGCCAGAAAGGGATCTGCCCTTGATGGTTCTTTAGCGGAAACTGTCAATTCTCCGCTTGGCTTTGTTAATGGCTGCCTATATCTTCATATGATTCAGCTTGCGAATCGCAGGTGAAATAGTCTTACTAGATGCGTCATATCAATAAAGACATGGCCCAGCTATAATAAACACAAGTCAACTGGAGCTACTTAGCCGATCAAGACTTGATATCGCTAGAATTGTAGGTATAATTACAGGCCATTGATCAGCCGGAGAACATGCGGCTAGGCTTGGTATCCCGCATAACTCCTTTTGTAAAAGCTGTAGGGATACTAATGAGAGAGAATCTCTGTATCACTTCCTCTGCAGGTGTCTGGCCCTGACAAGAACCAGGCTGACTTTGCTTGTCAAACCCTTCGTCGAGAATCTCAGCGAGATAGCTGAAATAAGGATTGGAGAACTCATTCTTTATTTAAAATCCACGGGTTGGGTTTTAACTGCATATAATAATAACAACCAATAAAATCCTTCTCAAACAGGTTAGCGCGAGTTTGTGGTATCATCAAAACGGTGCACTTTAGCACTAATTGGGTTCAGTTTCTGAGCCACCACTCTACCTACCTACCTATACGAATATGGCATAAGCTGTAGCTTCCTACTGGACGCGCAGAAATGTATGTATAACACGCACAGCGCGTACAGTTGTGAGAAGCTTGGTCCTAGTGGTCTCTGGCCTACTTACGGGCTAATATTTTGTATATTTTGACAAAAAATACAAGAGGTACTTTACTGGCTCCACCCAGTTCTTGTCTTGGAAATCGCCGCAGTCTTACTTTTGGACAGTTTCAAAGATTAGAGTCTACTTCCTTGTGTTCGGCAGTTAGGCAAACTCTTGCTTAATGAACACAAACCATTGTTTGTATGAACTGTGTATGAACTGCTTATCGAGAGAGATGTCATTTCCATCCTTAAAGACCCATTAAGTTGTATCCAGCTGATATGTTGTTGAACCTGTTACCCTTTTCAAGCGTCAATCATTCAGGTACGAGTTTTGCTAGATGTAATCTTTCACTTTGATTTGCAGATGCTAGTCAGTTTCTCGAATCCTGCTCTTACATAATCGCAAATATTCCCACGAAGCTCCGTAAATCTCTCAAAATTAAAAAAACCGTCATTTGTCAAATGCTTCTCTTCCTTTTCTTATTTATTTTTTCTTTTTATATAATAACACCAATTAAAAGCTCATATCTTTCTCATTATAAAAATTATCCACCAATTGATAGATTAAGTATTTACAAGAAACACACAATTATCCACTCTCAGTGATTAGGAGAAGAAGAATCACTGTCATTTATTGAGTCATTAAACTTATCTCTGTGATTGATTTAATCAATATGCGTCCTACTTCATCATACTCGCTATAAAGTGACCACAAAGATGGATTCTTCGACAACAAATAGCCCAGCAAATTACATCACGCGCACTTCAATTAATAATCATTGTGGCAATGTGTCAGTTCGAGATAAACATACTTTTTTTCTTCAATTGAACAAGTTTACCTAATTTTATTTTTCTCTCTTTTTTGTTAAAAATAGATTCAGGTTTCCCCACGAGTTGGTCAGTGTGTATAAGATTAACTTGGCCGATGTACACCAAATGACGATGACCATCATCAGCATCTTCAGTGCAGCAGAGGGAATTTTATTTATTTCTTTTTATCGTCAATATTGTTAATGTTTATTCAATCTTACAAAATCATCCGTGCGCCAGGTGTTTGCTTTTAAGTCGAATCCGAGATGATGATGGTTTCCTATATGATTTCGCAAAACTGACTAAGCAGTCTCTAATTGTGGACGACCGACCGACGTGTGGGAACCTTTTTTAGCTTAAAATTTACACATGCAAAGGATGCAGATTGATCCATTTGGATTGGTACATTTGTAAACGCTAAGATATAGCCATAAGTTAATTAGAGCATGACCTTTTCCGTATGATATTTGAGGGCTTTGCTTATTTTTCTACGTAAGAGTGTGAACAACATCTCTGTGGCACCTTTCATTTGACTCAAAACCGGAGTTAGATGGCGCTTAAAAAAGTAAGAGGAAACTTCTTAACTTCGTAACCATTTCGGATGCATTTGGCTGAGGGGTTTTTTTAAGGTGCACATCATTAAGTAGAATATAATTGCACATTCATTTGGAGTGAATAATTGTGTTGGTACGATGATATACGTTTAATTAATGCTTGTTGGTTGGCTTTAAATGGAGGAAGATAGCAGCTTCATCTTGGAGTCCAGCAAAATGAGCCTCGGGGGAATGTAATGCCATTCAATTAGTTCGTTTCATTTATCTATGTGGTCATCAATTTGTAACGTGATCTACTCAGTTAGCAAATTCACACGGTTACGGATCTTGATTATCCTCGGAGAATGTTGCTTTATAGCGCTGGAGAGTCAATCGTTAATTGAATTTTGGAAACTTTATTTCAACACAGTACCTTCCGTCTTTATTTGCTGTTTAGTGATTATGAATGGATTGTTGTAAGGATTTTACATTGAGCTTGTTAGGTTTAGCTGTTGGGACTGAAGGTTAGGTTAGGTCGATTAGGTGCCTTGTGACAAGAAAGTGTCTCCAGATAAACCCAGCGTCTGTTTGCTCGACCGACAGCTTCATCTTTTAATATCTACAGTAAGTAACTGATTGGGGCTGTAACAAAAGGAAGCGACAGGTCAGGGGTTTTTCCTTTCTTAGTCTAGCCTGTTCTAACTGAAACAGTCAATCAAAAGAAATAAGCATAGAGAGCTTGATCTTGTATGAGTATAAACCAAGATCCTTACGCAAAATACGCCATAATGTGGTCTGAGCGATGCCCAATTCTTGAGAACGCCGTGGAATTGACTGATTTGGATCGTTTTCTAGGGACGCCTGAACGGCAGCGATATTTTCGACATTTCGACCAACCCGTTGTCTCACTGACACGGCAACATCACACAACGAATATGTAGACTCAAATTTTTGCACTAAACTTGTTATTGCCTGACTACTAGGGCGAGAACTACGACCGAAAATTGGAGTTAACGCTCTTAAAGTTGCGATCACCGACTCCGAATTTCGGTAGAAAATTTTTATAATTTGTAGACGTTGCTCGTTCGTGTACTTTACCATGATGAAAATGTTGAGTTTACTGAATAAATTGACAGTGACAGTTCGATGATTAGTGAAAGAGTGCGTTCACAAATTAAATTCAAAGTTCTCAAGTCGCTATTGGAAAACCCTTTAGCACAAACAAATCTGCACTTCACATGCGATCAGTTAATTTACAAGACCAATGAAAATTTACAAAATAAACTTCGACTTGAATTCAATGAATTGAAAGACGACGATATTCCAATTTTTATTTTCAAATAAACTACAAACGACATAAAAAAGAAAAAGAGTTCAATAACAATTCGCATAGATGTCGTACCCCATTGTGACTGGAATATGTTTATCTAGATCTAGATACATTGTATCGCCATCTGAGCGGCGAATGTGAATGCCCGTGGTTGTTGTCGTCACCACATTTGTAGTGCTTGAGTCTAGACTGAGTCATATCCCGGTGAACTTTTTCTTCGAGCAATTATTACACATTGGTCTCCTAGACTAGCCCCTGCGAATCGATTCATCAGTTGAAGCAGTGATTCCATATACAAAAAAAAACCTCCATTCAACCATACCGGGTGACTTTTTAACTTTTTGCTCTGACATTTTGAATCTCTTGTTGATCTATAAAGAAAGCTAAAAAGCAGCCCTCCACATCAGAGACCAACTGTGTGCACACCACTCCATCGATTGGGATTGGGAATAGCAACGAAATCTTAATCGATAATTCGTGTCTATATTTCGTTCGAAACTGGTATAATAGTGACGAAATGAGAACCTACACGAGTTAACTGTAACACACGAATCTTGACTGGTTGGGGGAGAACAAAACAACAACAACAAAATTAAATTAAATTGTACTCTCCAAAAGCGAGTGCAATTCACGATGATTGGGCATGTTGCATGGTTGCGCATGCGCTCTGGCTCCGAATCTGGAGTGAAGATTGACGAAAAATAAAAGTGAATGCTGGGCGACTGACGACGACGACGCGAATTTCCAGTTCGTTAAGGAGTCGTTGTTAAATTTATTTTGAAGGTGAAATTACGAATGTGATCATAGGTTCGTTTCAATTTATCGTATTAGACAGGGTAACATGAAGTGATTCAATACACAAACTGGATGTAGGGATCGCAACTTAGTGGGAGTGTGTGAGTTTTTTTTTTATACTTTTGTTAAGCAATACGATCCTCAGTAATTTCATTTATAGAAAGGAAAAGGTACAGTTAACAAATTAATCTGATAGTTAGTGTCTCTTTCATTTGTTGGGAAACATGCATTTTCAAAAACTGGAAGACCTAGCACGGTGAAGAAATAAATAAAATTTTAAGATGGTAAGTGCACTTTTGCGACTCTTAAGTACCGAAAAAATCTCTAGGGCCTAAAAATTCAAATCTAATGGTTGTCCTTTGGAAACCCAAATAGGTCAAAAGTTGTGGATACAAATTGAATGAGCTACAAGTTAGTGAATCCCATCAATCTTCCTTTTTATTTACAGAATTGAATTGTGGACTTGTTTTACTATCCGAATAAAGCCAGATTAGGATCTGAATTAAAACTTTTTAGGACCAATGACCAATTGCCAATTAAATTAATTTTTGATGGTATCCGAATCAAGTTCTCTAAAAGCAAACATTACATAGTAAATAGAAACCCTACTTCAACATGTCCCATCAGTCGGTGATTGATTCAATAATGATTTAAATACCGGGTCCAGCTCATTGCCTCCAGTGTCCATGTCGAAGCTTTTGAATGGTTGGAATGTCGTTAAAAAAGCATCCTTTCCAATTCAACTTTTGGGCGCACAGAGGAGCCATCCCCTGTAACAATCATTTCCTGAGGCCGCAATGTCGTCTCTGGGATGATGTAATCATCAATTGATGTGTGTGGAACAAAGCTTCATTTTGCCCAAATCCTCGTGTGAAGAATGGTTTCATCTCTTTCTTGAATTATAAGGCCTTTCCGTCGTTCATAGTGAAGAATTTTGGTAATCTGCAGCAAAATCACGTACAATCATCGCGGTACAATTGTTGCATCAATAGGAGTGTTTCTGATGCATTTTTACCAAGTTTTGCATGAAATTTAATGACCGCTCTTTATTATATGTTTAAATTTCAGTATCAAATGAAAAGGTGTTCGGGGAAAATGATTTTTATAATTGTTAAATGTCAACGGAATGTCATGAAATGACAGACAGATAGTAGAGAAAGATTCAACGTGTAATTGAACAAATAGATGGCGCCCTTTGTTACTGAGATGGGGTTCGTGTCCAGGATATTATTTTGTCACACTCTTCGGTTTTTTTTAGGTGGGAATTCGAACATGAAACCAGCACAGTAGTCTTATACTTACTCGTAAGTCTTGTCTTAAGTACAAGTAAAACATGACCTTGTTTTATCATAATTTTCCGAACAACCGCGGATTAATCTATTCCCGAGCAAAGATAACTGCAAGATGTTTTCTACTTTCTACTGCATTGGGAACTAAAAATGACTAATCAAATACGACGACCAGACTGATGGATGGATGCAATTAGCGACCAAGTAATTTATTCACCATCTTAACTCTAACCTTACCACTCACCAATTCATCATCATCATTTCCCATACATTTCCCACACCTCGAAAGCAAACAAATTTATTTAACTTTCAAATTAATTGAAAACGGATATCAAATGTTTATTCCTACGACCTTTTCGCGCACCACAATCACCGTCTCTAAACCATGATCAATAGACCAGAAAATATCTAAATAGCCGAGACTCATTACTATCCGTTTATCGATGCGACAAACAATGTGTGTGTCTGTAGCTGTACAATAAACGTGAGAAAAGGTGCACAAGAAACAAATCTAATTTATTGCTCGTTAGCTAATTTAATTTACATGCTGAGTTAGTTTTATCCGCACCTTTGCAGAGCCTTAACACAATAAGGCATAGATGGCTTCGCTGATTGACTGCAAGTGTCGTTAGTCTCGGTGGTAAATGGTCTCACTCTGCCCACGATCACGCATAAAAGATTCGTTCTATTTCTATTGAGTGCGCGCGTGCGCTGACACGGTTACCTATAGTTACGCAATTAGCTTCGCTCTGCTCTGAAAAATTGCAAGGGAAATCTTATTCCTACGCATTCGACGAAAGAGATTGATTTTAATCCAACAAAATTGTTGCTAATTATTCTATTAAGTTGTCCAATTGCCATCGCCAAGCCACTCCCACCAATAAATGGTGAATTGTTAACCCAATACTTGTAGTGTGTTTTGATTGACTCCAGGGGCTTTGACCCACATACTTTGGAGCGAGAAAAAAAAAACAGAAAAATTGTATATAAACAAATGTGATGATTGTTTCAATTAACACATGCACGTGTGTTCATGTGAAACATTTTGTTGCAATTAAGTCAGATACTCGGCGTGGAGAAGATACTTCTGACTAAGGCACATTCAGTCAGTAGTCGTTTCGTTCGTGCAACGAGTGCAAAGACACTCTTCATTGCTCTGAATCTATAATTATAAATACAAGGTCGTTATAATGATGGCGTGCAGTGGTCATGATGATGGGTAGAAGAGAGTGTGTGTATGCTTGGTTGGCCGGACGCATGGAGTACATACAAAAGATCGGTTCGTCGAGTCAAGCAATGTTCTCCTCTAATCATTGATGAATGCCTGTGAAACGAATCGGCCATCGAGGAAAAAATAAGAACACATTGCCATGGGAATGTAGGTAATTAGATCCGATACGGTTATTTTTAGATGAAGAGATAGGTATTGCAGTTCTTCTGACTTGGCATTGGTAAGGGAATGCATGCTATGGCGTCTTGACCAGTGGTTAAGTCAACTGGAAGGAAAGGCATCAGTTTGGATAGATGTCAGTTGTACGAATAAGAATAAGAAGATCCATTTTGGGATTAAAGTACATATGAAGCTTTTTTTATGAGTTTTGCGGGTAACTTTAAAAACATATGTGCAATTACTTACATTTTTCTCGTACAAAATCAGCGGTAAATCAAATCAGAAACAGCAAACTACCTGTAAGAGTTCTCAGAGAAGTTCAAGAGAAGCGCTCGACCAGAAGCTAGAAAAATAAAAAAAAGGGGGAGGGGGACTTAGAGTTGCCAATTATCTTTTAGAGGAAACTAATACAGCTCCTACGGCTTACAGGAGGAAACTTTGGTGAAGCTTTTGGCGTGTCCAAAAAGGAATCTCATACCGATAGCGCTCGCCGTTGACGCTGATGTCCCGGCCAACGTCGTTCTCAAAGAAGAATAGATCGAAGATGTCGCCAGTCCAGATCTTACGCTTCGTTAACGGGCGGATATTGGCGGATTTTTCACTAAAACGGTTGACTCGAATTTATCCACCAAGTTGCGAATGATAGGTTAGGTAGATGGGTGCCTTGTGACCAGAAGGTCACTGCTCACTTAAACCAACAGGGTCCATTGTGACCAATCGTTTAACCCTGGGAACGCTGTAAAGAAAGTCCGCTGTTAGAACCAGGAGGTGCACCAGCTCAACATTAAGTAAGTCCTCCAGCTTCGAGAAGAAATGAATGATAATTATAGCGACCATAAAATGGCCGAAGCGGGCGAAATGATGCTCAAACTGAAGCAGCAATATCATCATTCATTTGCATGAATCTATAACTCTCTATGTTGATTTGGCATGACATATAAATGACAATCAATTGGACAGATGTAGCTTCAACAACACGGCCGCATTCACCTGTCAAAGTTCAGAAATCCCTTTTGGAAAACGCTTCATTTGTAGTTTTGTGGTACAGCCTTCAAGTCTTTTCATCTACTAGAGAAAGATTGCAATACAAATTCATTCCCAATAGACATTTAGTGAATTTGAGATTAAGAGTTAGTAGCTGCCATTCGGGTCGAACTGAGCAGAGTCGAATGCCTAAGTATGAAAAACTGAGTAGAGCGGAGTACTTCTGCACAATCACGGAAAATAATCGCGCAATAAGAGCATCTCAACCTTGTTTGGACGTACAAAGTACGTTTCTGAGTACAAATCTTTAGACAGTAACCTTTGTTTTGTATTTCGCAAATGTTTCGTAGATAAAGAGTAAGTCATCTGTTGGGTTCTTTTCAAAAAGGATATACAGAAATTCTGTTCCAATAATTGTTCCTTTTTCCGGATTAATTATGAAATATTTTTTGCCTAGACCGCCTGTGCAGTCATCCTGTCAACCCAGTTTTTCAATACACTACTAGTATTTCGCGAGAAGCTTGACCGATTTTTTTTAGTCGTCTCTGGCTTCAAGCGGCCAAACAAAAACACCAAAATGACTATTGAACTTGGAGTGCAATAGATCGATTGCTGGATGACTTTTTGCTATAACCATAGCCCGTCCAAGTCCAATTCCTGAGTCAAGGACTTGTAAACGAATAATTCGTGACTTTTATGCAAAATTTTCCATAGGCTGGTGCGACTGACATTAAGTCGCTAAGGTCTTTGGCGCGTTTATGTTCTCGGGTTTAGACGCACACTTTTAACAACATCTGTCAGTGTCAAAAGTATTTGTGATTCAAAATGAGACCAACAGATGGCATTTTGTCCCTTTATGGACAAAAAGAAGCAACTATTTGTAAAATAAGTCAAATGTGCTAAAGTTCGTAAAATATTTACGAAACCTACATAAATAATATGCCAAACGATTTCGTTCAAGTTTGCGGAAAAATCCCTAGAGGTTCTTCTAAAATCCAAGATATATGCTTATAAATAAAATAAAATATAAAAAAAAACTGCTAAACGCGACCATGCAATAAAATTCAACCACAAGAACGCACAACGAAACTTGATACAAGAAGATGAAGCACCTCTTCATTGTAGGATAAAGCTGCAGGCGAATGTTCGTTCGGTCGAACTGATGCAGATAAAAAAAAGAATGCCTATCTGCAACTAGTTTGTTGCAATGCGGTGTAGAGAAGAGTTTGAGATACTGATGCAATTTTGCAACAAAAGGCTTTGCATTCAATTATTTTGTGAATGAATTTATTTTTAACTTTTGGAAGACTAGCTTTTGGGCTTGCAATTTCAGCTAAATTCGTTATATTTTTAAGGATTTTTTTTATAAATCAACAGAAAAAGATGTCATGTAACTTGTACAACTGCAGTTATTCGATATGCCGGCTAGATCCCAAAAGATACATCATTAAATCAAATTGGGATTGAACTGCAATTAAGCTTTCTTTTTAATCATTGTGAATTCATAGTAAAACAAAAAAAAATTTGAAATCGCCGAACATCTCAATTCCATATAAGGGAAGCAGCTTAAATCGATTGCGAAAAAAATAATTAAAAAGAGAGAACTGGTGCAGGTTACTTTCAGCAATTAAATTGTATCACTAATTGCATGTGCGAAATTCACGTACTTAAGATTAATTACATTCAAGAAGTTGTAAATTTTACGCAGCCTTGATCCACTTTGTAATATTCGCTCAGTAGGCGAAAGTATTCAATTTTTTAACGACTGACAATTTCAAATCAGAGAGAAAGAGCGTGGTACTTCATATAAAAAGTAAAAGTGTACCTTTAGTATTCCGGATTTCTAATCTGAAGAAAGGATCTATATAAAGGGTTTTCAAATTTGCGAACTTTGACAACTGATGCGGCCATATTGCAGGAAGCCACATCTGTGAAATTGGCTGGTATTTATTCAGTCTGCCTCTCTCGGAAGAACGTTCAACAACATGTGCAAATGATTAAATTGTTTTCTGAAAGTGGGTCTTCTGTTCGAGGAACATTTTGGAGCGCTTTGACCATTTTACGTTCACCATAATCGTTCTTCCGAGAGAACTATTCGCAATGTGAGTGGACTGGACTGGTAGAAACACAAGATCTACTGTGCAGCAGAATCCGAAGAAATAAATGCCGCTCTGCGCACAAGAACTCGACATTTCGCAGACCACAACTTGACGAAGTTTAAGCAGCTGTGTGGAATATGGCTCCATCATTCTGCATTCACACATCACTGCTCAAACAGCACACTTTGCTAATGTCAAGTCCATCCAATTCTGAAGAAAAAAGGTTTCCAACATGGCCCTATAGCGAACTCTATTGACCGATTCAGAACTTCTGTAATAATCCTGTAGTAAGAGCTGATACTTGAAAGGACGTATGCACGAAATCATTAGTGTGGACCGGAATTACTGACGACTGAAGTATTAGGTCCAATATCCTCTAAGCCCATTCTAACTCTCAATCGGTTTTGTTACTCACTTAGAAAAACAGAGAATAAACTGGAGACAATATCGTTGAACTGGGGTCTCTGGTTCTATTTCTAGAAAATACCTTCAAAGTTTTTTTATGACTCAACACCTTAGAACGTGTGACTCACAAAAATCATTTGCCCTACGGATACTTCATAAAGCTATCCGACGGAGTATTTTTTCGCTCGAAGGTGCCCAATATATGCTCAGCTTTCTTACTTATCGTCCAGCACTAGGCTCCATACAGCAGGACTGGTAAGATGAGCGTTCTATAGAGAATTAATTTGGTCCGTTGAGTTAGGGGTTTTGAACCAATTTGTTCTGCCAATCCGAAGTAGCAACGGTTTGCTAGGGTTATTCTTTGACGGATCTCTACAAAGGTGTCATTTGTAGGTTAGGCGTTGGTTCTTCATTGACTGGAGGTGGGTTCTCTTCTTGCCCTATCACTCTCTCTATTTGCTGCCCGTTAGTTAAGCAACTGCTGGAAGAGTTGGCTTTCTGATAAAGTTGCTGGATATTGTTGCGCTCGCGAGAATCGTCGATATCCTTGAGCTGGGAAACTGCGTGGTCCCTTTTCTTTTTACGCTGGATTCTCTTTTCCTCCCTACTTCAAGTCCGGTACTCCTCTATCGCTGCTCTTGTTTTACGCTGCAGCGCTCTCTGTCACCAAGTTGCTGTGCGGAATCTTAGACTAGGAAACCTAGTGCTATTTATCACTTATCACCGTATTACGAGCTGGTGCAAAGTCGATTAGTCGGAAACCGTTGTATGTTGTCGTATCGTGGAGGCTGTGTTTACCGACTAACCCGCCAAAGATGTTTTCCTTACCGATTTTGGCATTGAAGTCCCCGAGTACGATTTTTACATCTCCTCGTAATATATGCTTTAAATGAACGCAAAAAAGCTCTGTGCGTCAGGTAACCTTGGCCTTCAAATCAGTTATGTAGTAAACTGACACCTGCAGTGAATAACAATCAATTGATAGCATAAGATCACCATGTGGTGAGCAATACCACGAATATAAAGAAAAGAAGACATATGAAACGAAGCAGGAAGATTGAATGGGCTTGCTCCAATAGGCAATTAGGAAGCCTCAATGGAAACCGATATCTAATGACCACCGTAACCGTGAAGTATTTTATATATATATATTTTGTTACATAAAAAAAATGATATTCATGTATAAAATTGCATTTTTGATCACCACAATCCAAGTTAATAAAAATTCGGTTTGATCTAGACAAAAGAGTTGGCATGCGAACTTAAATTTGCATATTTTGCTTACTTAACAAATCGTTCCAAAAATAACCAAATACGGCTCCGCCAGTCATCTACTTTGCCTTGGCGTACTTATAATTATTGAGAAAAATTGCTTTACCGTGGCAAACTACGAATAATGATCTCTTGCACAGAGATTCTCCCGGATTCGCTACACGTACCAAAAATAACATCTACCTCAGCAGCCAGCAGTAGCAGCAGCAACAGCAGAAATCATCAACATGCAATGTTTACAACTTTCAAGTTTTGCGTTTATTGTAGTTTTTTTGTGTGACTTTTTTTTTGTATCGATGTTTACTTGTATTCTTTTTTAATTATATACCCCCACAGAGCAGACAACACTGCGAAGGAGAGATTGCGCTTGGCTAGTAGTATGCCTCTAGCCATTTTTCAGACAACGACGACGACGACGACTCTATGGGCACCTTGTAAAATACACTCTGGGTAGTACTTTATAAGCACAGAAACTTTTGAGCTAGCCAACTCAAGCTGCTACCTCCAAGTTTTCATTGCTGTGAATTTTGTATCAGTTCGCATTTGGAAGTCACGCGGATTTGTAGCATTCTGTGTTAAGCAACTAAATTCGTCGCGGGTACGGTTTCGTTTTTCTTTTTTTTTCTCAAAGAAATCCGTACTCCAAAAAACTGTTATACACTCCCATAATAATATAAACATTTTGGAAGCTTATTTTACCATTTACCACTGTTGTAATACAAAGGTGCTCTAAGTGCAACACGAGTGTCCATTGAGGAGGTATAATCGTGACATGCAAATCGTTGGTGTGGCAAATCGAAATCTTATTATAAAAAAAAAAAATTATTTAAAAAAGGGAAAACGATCCAATAGATACTATTGAAAGTAAAAATTTATTGAAATTACTATTCGATTTTACACAGAGTTGGAGGCGGACCGCAACAGTAGATTAATCAAGATCGTGTTTTAGTGATACTATTTTGCGTAAAGTAATTTGGAGTATCTTTTCAGATACAAAACGTATATGGGCTAATAGAGTATTGGTCCGGTTGTTGGTAATTTTTTTGCATATAGACTCTAACAACGTCGTCGTTGCCGTAAACACCTTCAAATCAAATTACTCTGTTGCAACCGTCAATAGGCATAACATACATTTAGATACAAACAGTCGTATGGGAACATATCTTTTTTTTTTTTCTTCAGTACTCACGTGAATATTGCAACATATACCCTGTCTTAGTGCGTAGAGAATTTGCCGTCATCGGTGTCGTGTGGTCATGTGTTGTTCATTGAAATTAAGTGCACCAAGATAGATTTTTAGTTTCTCTTTTTTAATTTATATAATTACTCGTTTGAGGATTTTTTTTTTTTCGTTGATCGTGATTTGGTGCGGATTAATATATCTCAGTTTGTGTGATTCATGTTGGATAAATTACCTCTCAATTGAAGAAAAACAATTATAAGATCTACTTTAAAACTATCAAGAAGAAGGAATCGACATAATGTTGCGAAGGATATCGTTTTTGGTGGTGATCATTTTTGGATATTTGTTAATAACAGGTTTGTCTTTACATTACTTAATGGATATTTATTTTTTTCTTTCATAATATTGCAGTTAAGTGCCTTATCGGTTGTTTAAGGCCCATGGTATTATATCATAACGAGGAAATGTGTTAAGTCGATGAAAAAGGTGTTCACTTGAAGCGATGAGAGTTCATTGAACGTATAAATGAATTAAGAGTGTTTTTTAATTCGTCGTCATAGTGAAGATTATGACAGGTTTTTTTTTTTTTATCAGTTTTCTGAAGGCGTTTTCCTATTATTTACGCACTCAGTGTAAGTGAGCAATGAACTCAAGTCTCTTCTACTCTATTGTTTGAGGTTAGTTGCTGTGTGGTGTATTCTCAATCAAGAAGTATAGTAAAACATTAATTTAAATCAAACAAAAGAAAGAGCAGAGAGCACACCTTGAAATATGAACCGCAGTGTCAATTTGAAGGGGATCAAAGTGAGTGACAGTCAAATCTAATTCGTGTTAAGAGATTTTAACTCACAGTTCTGACGATCAGGGATCGACATCACGAATCTGACCTGGCATTCACTGATCATATGATATTTTAGCAAGAAATGTGGTCAAGTTTTGAGCTGATAAACTTCGATAAAATCGTGCTCTACTTATTGTAAGAGTTGGGGAGTGAAGTCAGTATTCATTACAAGTGTGCATTCGTTTGAAAGTAGCTTTCAGTATGACACTATTTACCTTCGAATAGTTAAATTTCATCAGAATTTTTCCAGTCGAATTGAGGTGCATTGCGTGATTAGTTTAAGCCATTCCCGCATTCAACTTTGGTTTTATTTTTATTGAATCGATTTATATATTCGAAATCGGCATACACAAATAAAAAGAGTGTGAAACAAAGTTCAAGTTAGGGTTCTTCGTTTCTCAAGATTGCAAGCAAAAATAAGGGCTATCACGGTTTTGAAAAGTACAAGTGTTCTTCAAAGATTAAAACAACTTACTAATTGATTTCGATTCGAAATAAAAACTCAATTTTTCTTAGAAAAATATAAAAACACTGCGAGAAAAAAGTAGACATTTTAAAAACCAAAAATATTTCGAGAACACAAATATTTTTGCAAGAGCTTAGGAAAAAAATTAAGGTATTTTTAAAATAAATAATTTTTTAGGTCTAACAATGCATATAAACTGCAGATGCTAAACAAAATTCAAAGAAAATCCACCGCGATATTGTGAACTCAGTCGTGCCAGATCGTGGTAAATTCACCTTTTCGTGGTAATTTCCAACTCCAATTTTCAGGATATGGTAAAAAGGTAATCTTACCGGTTTCACGTATTTGTTGAATGTATGTATACGTACTCTTTTTTGTTTGCTTATCTGCAATCCTACTACCTAATAAATGGTAATATTAAAATGAGTAAATTTGACTGTTTTTGTTAAATCAACAAAATTTTATTTGTGTGGGAAATTTTTATCCATCTTGTGGTATTTTCCCTGAAAAGTGTGGCAGCACTGCTTGAACTCAGCGGTACAGCCACAAAAAAGTATTGCCGTGTAGTAAATATATGAATACCTTCTATAGAGAGGTACATGTAAACAATAGGTGGGGGTGTGCCATTAAAAAGAGGGTGTGTTTCTTGATAGACTTCTGCCTGCATTAAGACTCTTTTTAGAATTATTTTTGAAGTTCTTGTAACGAGTACATTGTTTTAGTGAGAGAAAAAAGTCTTAGAGGTTCAGCAGTGATAAGTGTTGGATTTAGAGATTTTGAGAGATGATATTTGATACTTGTTTTCATTTCAATGACCAAAAAGATACAAGTACTAGGATCTCACTGAACTTATCGCAGAATGTGCAGATACTTAGCTTCCTTATTTGGTTCTTGAATCTACAGTGTGTCGTAAGAATGCCCGTTAAGATACGTATGTCTGTTTTGAACCTTTTTTGGATATAGTTTCCTTGGAGTTACTAAACTTCTCTTCTGTACTGTTCCAGGTTTAGACCCTGCTTCCTATAGTTTCTTTAATTCTGCCTCATATATAAAATATATATAAGTAACCAGCAGAGAGTCACCTTATTTCTTCTGCCTTGTTCGTTAAGTTTGTGCAGGACACAAGATTAGACTTAAAGGCATAGGAACTAAATGCATTCATAAAATTTTAACTATATAACACTTGATAATCACTTACTAACTTGTCAAAATCAATTTGGACATATCTGTGTATGGCATATTTATCAGCCCAACATTCGTAGTTCATTTTCCCAGTCTCGAAGGAACACTTACTTTTATTTTATTTCCTCTGATGTCCTACAGGTTGTCTCCGACCATAAGGTTTTGGACACTCTTTGTCTTTCCAGATTATCCCATCTGCGATTAGCAATGTTGTATATTCTATTTCCTAAAAGAAGATTTTAATGCCGTCGAAAGTGTTTCCTGATCCGCAGCTTTTTTGGCCAGTCTATCGAGACATTCGTCGCCCTCTATATTACACTGTCCGGATACCCAGCATAATCTAAAACTATTCTGTGTGGATAACGTGGCAACGAAAGAGTATAGCGCCTTGAGCGCACCCTGACTGTCAATGAAGATAACAATATCCGTATTATAGATTGATCCTATCGCAAGAACAAAGTTGAGCTCGGCTAGAATCTCGCCCTGGAAAACATTGAATAAGGATTCAAAAGGGGCTACTTCCAGCAGAGAATTGACCATGCTATTGGACACACTTTTCCGCCATACTTTCGTTCAACCAAATTTTATTGGTCTAAGTAGTCTTCTACTGCTTTAAAGGGCTCTATTTAGAATGGATTGCTTAGTTTTAAGCACTTGAACTCGTTCGTATTCTAGTGGTAGGTTTTTTAAAGTACACAAAAGATATATTACTAAAGGCATAGTAACCAATTTCTATATTTTAGAATCTTGCCACGTACGAAGACTAAAAGCTACGCGTCCAACAAAAAAGTTACGAAACGCCTGTCAACTAAAATACACGGCATTTTCTTTCTTTTGCAGTCATGATGGGATGGAATGGCGACGTTTTATGGAGCTAAAAGTTCTTTAAAGTCACAAATGCCAAATAGAAGTCAGGCTACTTATGGTACGTCTTTTTTTTTCAGCCACTTATTATAAGATTATGGTCATGCTCTTGCGTTCTTAGAGAAAAAAACCTACAAGCGCAGATTCTCTGTCGCGCACCCAAAATGTCCAACAGTTTACCATGACAACTCATCAGACATGAGATCATTTTAATAGACAAAATAATTCATGATCAAACAAATTGCTTTTCTAAAAAAAAAAATGATTCTCACCACGTAATTGGCAAGACATTCGCGTTCCCTATTTGCATGCTTGGCACAGTTCAAATGGAAAGAAAAAAAAATCCAAATAGTACATCAAAACTTGATCTCCTTGAAATGCTTGAAAGCTCAATTGAAATCGGCAACAAGAATCTTCTTTATAACTACCGAACATACACAACACAAACACTTTGCCGAGAGACCATCAACTACATGAGATCACCTTAAGACTGCCACTTTGCCGTCTGAGCAGTCTTAGCAATGAAGATGAGCGCCATATCAAAGAGGAGCTCGCGCTCTTATCTCAATGTTTGTACATGAGTTTTTTTGTTTTTTATCCTAATAGCCCCTCGGGGACAGATTTTTAAGAAGTAACCATGTACAAATGACGTAGATACTTTCAAATATACTTTTTTTCTGTTTTTACCAACATAGGAAACAAAACAAAGCCATGTCCCACTTGGGGGAATAAACAAAAACACCAGCAAACAGCTAAAAAACCAAAGCAATTGGAATTTTGATTTTTGTGAAAGGAAAAGTTATCATTTCGTGATTCTCCTCCAGCAGCAGCAGCAGCACCATCACCATCATCATAGGTAGCTTCTACCTGGAGCAGTTTTATTATTACATTAGCGAATGCCATCTTCATGTAAGCCCACAAGTGGCTAAGTGGCGCGCTCTACAAGTGGGTTGTGGTAGTAAATGGTGGGCCATAACACCAGCATGCTGCTGTCGTCGAATGGCTTTCGCCAATTGAACGGTTTCGGGTGGTTAAGAAAAGTCAAGAGGAGGTTTCGAGGTGGGGTGCGCACTATAATATATGTCTAAGGCATGGGATTACATGGTAGAGTTGTACACCATTGCATAAGCGCAAATTAAATAAGGTGGGTTTGCTCCCCTTGCAGCGCCCCCTAACAGTCACTACTTACCGAGCAGCCGGACTAGCTCAAGACAAGATGATGATTGCCATTGCCCCCCTCTTCTAAGCATGATACCTGTGTGTATTGCTTCGAATGATTAATTATGAGAAAATATCACTTGCTTACACGGATACACTGTCGACATGTTACACGGCGTCGTCGGTACGGTGCAATGACAATAATACACTGGAAGATGATACAGAGTCAATAAGTGGGCAGATGTAGTAGGCAGTGAAGGCTTTATCTCCTTAAGCATTACTCTCGCATAAGCATCTGAACTGAACCCGGAAAATGTAACCGTGGTGCTCGGTCGTATTTCATTGAGATTTTGATAAAACAAGAAGGGGACATGGGAATTAAATTAATGGACATCTCGT
Organism: Chalcosyrphus nemorum; assembly: GCA_949716465.1. Classification (NCBI taxonomy): domain Eukaryota; kingdom Metazoa; phylum Arthropoda; class Insecta; order Diptera; family Syrphidae; genus Chalcosyrphus; species Chalcosyrphus nemorum. The sequence goes on along the minus strand of OX454333.1, from coordinate 13,148,118 downwards.
TACCGATGGACGGTAATTTATTTATTTATTTTTTTTTCGCAAAATTGTGATTATCTCTCAAAGATTCTTGGATGATGGCACAATCATGGTTTGTTTGCAAAATTACATGTCGGTCTTAATTTAACGCCTTATTATGGTAATTAGAGGAGGTACTTACGAGTGTTGTACACCCAATTGATCTTACGGAAATTGAAAGTAGTTATTAGATGCATCACGGTGTGTATACCTACTATTATCGTGACTTAAAAAAAATACGACAAAAGATAGGAAGCTGTAAAGGTCAGATGCTTAGATGGGAATATTTGATTACATGAAGATGATTACCTTGTGACAAAAATAATAAATTGGAGGCCATAGAAGGCACGACTAAGAAAAGAAGAAACTAAATGTAACTTTAGACAAAAGATTTATCTAGTTTTATGATTAGTTAGGTAATGTTGTTGGTTATTACTTGTCTTGTTGTGTATTTGGGATTATTTGAATCCAGGACGCATATTTTGCTTATTGACGAACCCATTGAGCCAAAAATGAGCTTCGTCACTGAAGATGATTTGGCTATGAAATTCATCATCTTGGCGCATCTTCTCCAGAACCCAATCGGAGAACCTACGTCGCTTCAAATGGTCCATCGGCTTTAATTCTTAAGTCAGCTTGATCTTGTATGGGTGCAAACCAAGATCCTTACGCAAAATAAGCCATAATGTGGTCTGAGCGATGCCCAATTCTTCAGAACGCCGCCGTGGAATTGACTGGCAGCGATACTTTCGACACTTTGACCAACCCGTTGTCTCACTGACACGGCAACATCACACAACGAATATTTAGCCTTAAATGTTTGCACTAAACTTATTATTGCCTGTCTACTAGGGTGAGAATTACGACCGAAAATTGGAGTTAACGCTCTTAAAGTTGCGATCACCGACTCCGAATTTCGGTAGAAAATTTTTATAATTTGTAGACGTTGCTCGTTCGTGTACTTTACCATGCTGAAAATGTTGAGCTTACTGCATAAATTGACAGTGACAGTTTGATGATTAGTGAAAGAGTGCGTTCACAAATTAAATTCAAAGTTGTCAAGTTCCTATTCAAAACCCTTTATGAATGACATTCCTCATTTCGATATCGATCGAGATTCTCGGCCAGTATCTGCTCAACATGCAATACTTTTAAGTGAAATACCATTCATCCTCAAAACATTGACGCTCATATTAGAGGCCGGTTAGATCAGCCCATTCCTCTGTCCGTCAAATTTCCCAGGAAATAGCTTTGAATACTTTCTTTGATAACGAGGCTGCAATCAGCAGCAGAATAATTAACGATACGACCAATCAATGGAGGTACTAGTCATCGACAATTTTTTAGTCGATCTATAAAGATCGACATTGATGATCTGGCGATTTTAATGACGACTATTTCTAGTGTCATGCACGAACTTTTCTTCACGTTTTATGTTACAGACAAATCTTAACCTCTCATCACGAAAGGGGTTGACATTAAACTACTACAATGGGGTAGTGTGACAAGTGTCATTCGTACCTCTCTACGGCAGCATTTGAAGCTGTTGTTGGTTTAACACCCATACACAGGCTGTTAGGTGATATTGTGGGATACTTAAGACTATCGCCGACTTTATGATCACAGAATTCTGAATCGGAAGGTACTGGACCCTGGTCTGGTTCACCACAGAATCGTATATGGAACTCAGAGTTGAATCATTACTGTACACCCAAAAAAAAGATGCTGTAAGAATAGAGTAAAACGCTGTAGATTCTACTGCATTCATTGTCAGAATCGACCCGACAATTTTCGTTGTAAATTTTACAGAGGGGTGGTTGTAAATTTAACAATCTTGTTGTGAAAATAACAGCTAAAATTGTAGATTTCACAGCACTTTGCCGTCGAACAGCTGTAGAAACAACAACAATTTGCATGTAAAAAAAAAATCGCTTTCATAGCACCACATAAGCTTAAAGTTCTAATTTATTGGTATGGTGCGAGAAATGGGGTGGAAATAGCTTTTACAATCCAATTAGATGGTTCTTGTCCAAGAAATACTTAGTGTGTATTTAAACCGAATTATATAATTTAATTTACTTACAAAATGTGAAAAATGTTTGGATCTGGCTGGGGTTGAACTTGGAACCTCTTACTCGGCGACTGCATACACATACCACAACGCCATGGCCTCTGAAAATTACCATGCGAATATTCTCAAATGGTATCTACTTTTTACGTTTTCGTAACAGATGCTGAATCTACAACTTGTTGTAATTTCTACAGCTCCTGCTGTAGTTACTACAGTAAATAGCTGTAGATTCTACAGCATTTTGATGTAGATTTTACAAATTCATATCTGTAGATTTAACAGCCGAAATTGACAACGCGCTGTTGATTTTACAATTGGGGGTTGTAGTTGATTTAACAATTTTGCTGTAGAAATGACTGCATTCGCTGTAAAATCTACAAAAAATTGTTAATTTAACCAGATTCGCTGTTAAATACACAAATCTACAAGGAATTGTTAAATCTACTGCCTTCAATTGTAAAATCTACAGCGCTTTTTTTTTTGGGTGTAGCCTCGATACCTATCGGAACGTATCTGACTATGTTCCAACCCAAAGTTTAGCTCATACACGCACACAGCCTTCGTTACGTCTTCATTCAGGCAGTTACATCATTACAATCTCAATACTTGTTTTGAAAAAAAGAAAACCTTCTCATCTACACTTGTCCCTGTCCTCAAAAGAAGCACTGAGGCAAAACAAACCCATGCTTACAATTTACATCCTCAATAAATTGATAACCAACCTTGCTCCTCATTAACTACAACACCACTGTCAGTAGCAGCAGTAGCGCACATTGACATTTCGCACAGGAGGCAAAAAGAGGGGCCGCTTTCTGACATACCGAACATGCCGGCAGTGTCATATTTAAGGCTTCCGTTTCATATAAACGGCCAATGGGGCGGCTCGCAACACCACTCTTAGTATCAAGGCTCATAATTCAACAGCAACATTGTGCTTGTTATTTTTCTGCAGTACATTCGATTCTTTTGTCTGCTACTGATGTTCAAAGCGATGCGCTCCTCCTGTATAAATCAATGGATGCGATGCGATTCGGCATACCGCAGCGCTTAATGTTACGCTCGGTAACAAAATGTGTACAATTGCAAAATAAAATGCAGAATTGTTAATTTATTTGCATAAATCATTGCATAAGAATCTGCAGCAGCGTCGCCTTATCCATTGTTACTTCAGCTGCTGCTGCTGCTGCTACGTTGTGCTCTGTGTGAAACGTTAAGCAATTCATCACACATGAGGACGTGGTATTTTGTGCGGCCAAATGCTGCCACAACAGGAACTCTGCAAAATTACAGAGTTCACTTCTGCAGCAGATGCAGACTATTAAGCCGGTCAATTGAGTGTGACTTTGCCTGAGCACGTTGTTGTACCTGTATAGCTTACGGTTGCGCGCGTCTTTCATTCACTTTTGTGCCAATGGTGGTTTTGTTTTGTCTGGAGAATTAAACTAATTAAATCGATTTATAAAAGGTCCATGGAATCTATCTCGAAAGAGGCTTAGAAAGTGAAAGTTGACATATGAGATCGTATGCTCTACAAAATAGTGATCTCAATCTGTTCGATCTTTAATCTGATGTTTTCTTAGCTGGGATGATTGTTTGTAATCGGATTATTTTGCTTTTTGGTGATAATTAAGCTCTACAAGTGGAAAAGCGATCTACGTACTCTTTGTCATTGAAGAAAGAGCACTTGAGATTGTTTGGATCAGTAATCAACGGCACAGTTGGGGGAAAAGTGATTACAAACACAATTTCTCAACTTTCTTTCGATACGCCCTAGGTAGCTTGTCGCTTTTGTCTACTTGACAAGTTTATTGTATCGCTGAAGTTTAAGTCTAGGTTAAACATGTGAACAATAAGCTATTGCTTGACCCTACCTTAGAGCCACACACTTGCAGGTGAAGTGTAGAAGTGTTTCTTTCTTGTTGGCAATATTGGAGCTACGGTAATGCCTATTCTGGCCGTACGAACCCCAGAACTCTTGCTACATCTGCACGGTTTCTGTTAACTAATTTTTGTGTTCTGCTCCAGTTGTCTTTGGGCCACATCTACCTGGATATGACACAGTTACATAGTTACCTACGCCATCTCCTACCAGCATTTGATAGTAAGTGCCCAAAGATTATGTCTCTATGATCCGACACCCAAAGGACACTGATCCTGAAATGATGTACCAGAGAGGCGAGTTCCTTCTCGCACTATTCTGGTAGTTTCTTGAATGTAGTGGCAGATACAAAAGCCTTGATAGCGGGGTAGGCGGCAATTAAAAACTTCCTCGATGAAAACGGTACGAATCAGGAGCCGGTAAAACACCGAAACGTAAGAGAGTTAGAGAATAACCCGGCTCCAGCATCAAAGTCTATTTTGTAACCATCAATGAAGAGAGTTTTATGAAATTCATTAGTCACCTGGTTGGGAATCTAGTCGTTATCATTTCTGAAGTTCAGAACAGACTCAGGATTTTGTTGTGTCCATAAACTGTGGTCCACCAGCATCCTGTTTCTCCTAGTCTGACTGCACTACATGATGATAAGCACATAATGTGAAAAACGAAATGCAAAGGGTAGAGAGAACTACGTTTAAGCCTTCTGTTGGACATGTCCTCATGGCCCCAGTTCTTTGCTCTTTGTTAGTAAGTCTTATGTAGCCTAATCAAACTCTGAAAACAGTCTACAGAGACAAACGAACAATGTGTCAACATAATGTGCTTACAGAAGAAAGTGTAGAGGCTGTGGGTGATTTAGCACCCCAAATAGGGGCCACGTCCTAGCTTCTTACAGCTGTACGTGTTGCCTTATCCAAAGTGAAAACCTTTCTCATGACAATAATACTCTTGATTATTCATTGTTAGATTCAGCTGGTGCAGAAGTCAATGATAGCAACTTGAAATCGACACCTTATCCCAAAGTCGTGATTAGTAATGATAGTCACATTTGTCTCAATGGTTGGGTATGGAGACCAGAGCTCTCGTAACACGGCCACCGTTTGAGGATAACGATGAGAGAAACCTTTGAAAACATAGACGACACTGATATGTATGTGAATCCAGCAAGATGGCGTTCAGAGACCTGCAGCAAGTAGCTCGTTTTGTGAGCTACTCGAAATATTTTCCTACATGATTCACACCCGCTTGTTGTCTGTGTGCGTGAAACTGTGAAGGGATCGCTTTTTAGCGAATGAATCACAGCGGCAAATGAATGGAATCATGCACTTCTCTGATGGCGTTCTATTCATGAAGGCTTCGATCCACCAAGATCGTGCGTTGGCTCAACTACTACTTGTGGGGCTATTTAAAACCTTTGTTTGGAGCCTGGTTAAAGATTAGCTTAGAGTCCCAAATACTCGAAAGGGTGTTCCAAAATTCGACTGACAGGATTCACTTTATTAAAAATAGCTGTATGTCTGAAATGATGTCGAAAATACAATAAAATTCACCACATTTTAAAGTCAAACTCAATCTACGTCATTATTGTTGTTTTAAAAAAAAAGTTCTTTAGCTCTTCCCTTTATTACGACAAACCACAATAACCCCGATTGTGGTGCCCGTGTTAGGTGACCAGATTCCACTTCGTTTCGACCTTCCAGCCTTGCATGACATCCAAACAAGCACGACGATAGTCAGAATCGGCAGACCTACTTTTTCTAGCTTGTCTATTATCGTATCGACAGATTTGATATCCCAAGTTCGATCTTTTTTCAGAAAATCAATACTTGTCCTACATTAAAGGGGAGAGTAAAAATATTTAACATTTTTGATTCTGATTCGTGATGCAAAAATTGGGCAAACACTGCTATGTTTGGCTGCTTACATCGAATACACAGGTCAACATTAAATAGTAATAGAAAATATGTACCCTTGCACAGCAGCCTTCATTCTGAGGCTGGAGTCTTCCAAGAAAACCCCCAAACATTGATCAGACGACTAGCTACACAAATGAGCATCAAAAGATGATCTCCACAGTGAAAGACTGGAAAATGTGTTCGTACAAATGACAAATAGTGCCTCAGTTATTGCTTATAGATTGCCAATCGAAAGGATACGCACCTATGAAATTATCGTTTCAGGGACACTGAAAATCCGCTCTAATGCACGAAGAACTGTCTCTCATTCTCACTATTTGCTGGAGCCCATATATTCCGAAGACTGCATCGGCAACACTGTAATTGTGTGCTGGTGATTGATGGATTACTACAGAACCAAGTCGAACAAATTATTGCTCAAGCAATTGACGAATTGAGCTAAAGGAAAATATGTGTCCAGCAAATTGGTAGCATTCCCTGAATAAAGGGGTCTTGTACACTGGCCCACAAAATCGCTTCTTGAGCCGGATTATTTCCAAGTTGGACACGCTCTCTAAATTATATGGAACACAGCTACCGAAGAAAGATTCGATAGAGTTTGATACACAGGTGGTATTATTAGTATATACCTACTATCCAAAGGGTTGTGCCCGAACTATTGGGACGGTTTTTTTCAATTTTTTTGTATTTGTTTCTAATTCACACACATTTTTTCATAATCATCTCTTGTAGGCATTTCTTGAGTTTAGAAAATTAAATCGATACAATTGGGACTGCATTCAAAAACTGTTTACTTTTCCACTACACACTACAATTCAAGTGTTAAATTCTTCATACAACCAGATTCCTCCCACGGAACTTAGTTTTTCGACTAAAGCCTTGCACAACTATACATTTTAGAGTAAATCATATCACAATCTAGTACTAACTTAGCCTACCTACTCTAAATTTCGAGGTCAGAATTTTTAGGGCCGACAATAATGCAATATTACAGCCTTCACTGCTGCTCAATGACACACTGATTTCACACTTTATTAAACCATTTCTTTCAAAGTCACTTATACAAAAAATATGTTTCAGTTTCATGCAATAAATTTTCATTAGTCTAACGACTCTTTGTTATACATTTTCTAATGACGTGATTAAACTCTTGAGTGGCTCACTGAAAAACCCATAAAAATACTTGTGCATTACAACAAATTGCATTAATGAGCCAACTAACAAAAAATCCAAGAAGACAATCAGACCCACCACATGTCTCCTACACATAAAATTTTCTTGTTTTACCAAAAACGCGAACGCGAATGTTACGCAAAAACAAATGAATAATTACTCATTGTTGTCTAATTAATTCGAAAGAATGAATCGTTACTATGCAAATGAGCTCTTCGTTTCCATTTCAAAGAGAGAGAGAGAGAGACTTCCATTGTGTGTACATTTTCATGAGGCGTGGAAATTAATTTAACTTAAGGTTGAGCGTTAACTGAACTTTACTGTCTTGACGCCAGAGCCACTTAAGTTTGTGCGCTATGCTCGCCCATTACTCCCAGCGCTCACACTGAAATAATTGCTGACCTTCTTCTAGTTACGTTTGCCACCTCCAATGCACTTTAAGTTTTAGTCTTGTTAAATGTCAAGTGTTGTGGTCGAAACTCCATATATTCCTCGGAGACTCCAGAGAACTTGCATGAAAAAAAAACATATCCAAATCGGGGCCACATTCAGTGGGGTGGTTGCACTACTCAACGAGACTCGATGGTATTCATAAGAGTTGTTCGGTTGTCACTTTAGATTTAATCAAGACCTCTATTGTGTGTGGTAAAATTGGTTCTTGGGCATGCGTGTCTAAAAGGCGATGAAAATTATTAAATAATATGTGAGGCGAGACGCGGCGACAAGTAGCCATTTGGAATTGAATTACACGCTAGAGGTCGCAAAGCTAATCGACAGACAAGCGTTGTTGTTCGAAGGTGGAAATAATTTCAAATCGGTCGTTTTCACTGGTAATTTCGGGGCATAATTTGGTGGAAAGAATACTTAAATGGTTTCGAGATGCAAGTGTTAATAGAAAGGTTTACTTACAAAGTCACAAATGAATGAGTGGCTTGTAAAGTCATTGGCTATTTGTAAAGGGTTTTCCAATAAGGACTTGACAACTTTGTGTTTAATTTGTGAACGCACTCTTTCACTAATCATCAAACTGTCAGTGTCAATTTATGCAGTAAACTCAACATTTTCATCATGGTAAGGTACACGAACGAGCAAAGTCTACAAATTATAAAAATTTTCTACCGAAATTCGGAGTCGGTGATCGCAACTTTAAGAGCGTTAACTCAAATTCGAAAATCGGTCGTGATTCTCGCTTTAGTAGACAGGCAACAATAAGTTTACATATTCGTTGTGTGATGTTGCCGTGTCAGTGAGACACGTTGAAAGAGCTCTGAGCCAACATTGAACGCGAAATAGTGGCTATTTTCTGACAACAATTCCTTCTGAGGACTATGATACATTGCCAACTGCCACTACTACCAATATAAGTTCACACCATCACATCCCAAGACCCATGATAATCCATTCACAGCACCACGTACAATTGAGTAAACTAGGCAACAATGATTATCTATCTTCACTATCTCCTACACCAGTTGCTTGAAGCTAACATGAGCAATGCACAAGGCACATGCAGATTTCTAATACTCTTTCGGTCAAAAGATCAGCACTTATGATTCGCTTAGCAGTCATAAAACACCACTTCGCAATATGCCACAGCGCCACCAACAAAGAAACACTTGAAAGACACACCTTGAATAAATCCAAAATCATATTGTTGCTTAGTTCCACCTCTAGTATTGCCAAAAAAGATTTCGTGCCAAGAACTTCAGATACATTGCACTTGGAATCGCAACTGACATTATCAGATGTCATCGCCAATAGGCGCATCCCCATGGCGTGTCAAAAGGCAAACCCACCGTTGCTTACCGCCATAAAATATAATTCATTTCGAAATAAAAGCAATTAAATGCAATAAAACAATATCGTTAACATAATTCGCCAGCTTTCAATCTGTGGTGTATTTCTGCTCGCGCACTGTTGATTATAATGCGAAGATGATTAAGTGCGATCCACTCTGTATGTTGTGGCCTTCCTCTATATTTTTTTTGTTATTTTTATTGCTTCTGTTGCAATTTGTAAAATTAAAATTGCCACAATAAACAATCCCAGAGGGAAGCTGCCAGCAAGAATGCTTACCGGATGGAATGCCCGGTGGCTACATCGCCAGCATCGGGAAGTTGACTTTATTATTAATATGAAGCGGATGCACACCACTGAAACTTTCTGATTATTTTGATCTCTCGTCGAAATTATGTAATTTATGAATTTAACAAAAAAAAAAAAAAAAATGTATCTATAGCCCGCTTGAGGCATATTTTTGCATGATTGTCCATGAACCAGTCGCCGGCCGCCAACACCCAACATTTCTCGCAGCCTGTTCTCTGCTGTAACAATCACCTACTCCAGTGGATTATCTCTTTAATAAGCTTACGCAATACAAAAAAAAAAAATATAAATTCACTTTTTATTCAATTCAATGAAAAAAAAAAAGAAAAAAAAAAATGTTTTACCACTCAAGCGATGCAACAATTTTCACATGGATCCCTTTTAGCCATCCACCTACCACAAAGCCCCCACTTCCGGTCCAAGTGGACTACCGAACGAATTATGATGCGTAAATTTCATAATTGCGGCGGGATGCATCGTGTGTGTATAAATCTTATGCGTGTGGCACTTTGCTCAACCGCCGCACCACACCGCCTCACCACAAAACGCGCGCAACGAGTTTTGTTAATTATTTTTAAAAATAAAAAAAAAGTGATTAACTACTTAGTGGGGCTGGAAAAAATAATTATTTAGCTATCATTACACTGGTCGAAATTAATATTCGAAAAATTTTAAATTAATAAATTTTATTCGCTTTTTTTTTTTTTTTTTAATATTTTTTTCTACGAGCTATAAGACTGATTAATGATTAAGGCAATAGTGGGGTGCGTATACATTTGTTCCCAATGCAGTTCAGAGTGTTTTTTACTTTTTTTCAGATTTGGAGGCCAATTATGGCAAATTTATGAGATCCGATCCGACTGTGGTGAATAAAGGTTAAACAGGTTAATAATAATCGTTTTTTAACTGGACTTTTGAGTAATAATTGAATTAGATGGGTGGAGTTGCAAAGAATTTTACTCTGTGAAATATGGTCTCGGATGCAGTTTATTTATAGGATTATTACTGCTGTCGGATTTAAAATTCGATAATTGAACCAATTGAGCGGTCGTCTTGAAATAAAACAGCTGAATGAAGAAGTTGGTCGTACTAAGCGACCTATTGCCGTTCAAAAACATATGTACCTAGTCTAGTCATAAATACTGCAATAATAAGAAAAACTTATGCCAAATGAAAACTTGTTGATATTTTGAAGAACAAATTCACAATTTCGTTTGAAATGGCCGCCATTTGCCTAAAAGCACGACCTGAGACGTTCCTTGACTTTTTGTTCTAAAATCAAGAAAATGGGATGGATTAGAACTTGCTTTCGCAGTATTACACCGGCCAAGATGAGTTTACGTTCTCCGGGGATGTATTTTCCAGTTCTCAAGTCGTTTAATGTGGGACACACTTACATCAATCGAACACTGTAACTTCAATCGAACAGCAGAGATAGCCAACCCTTCAGTTAAATGAATTGCAAAATTGAATTTAAAACTCGCATCATTCTTTGCACAATAAATCATCGGTAGTTGCAAACGTAAAGCCGAAAACAAGACAACGAAAGTAACCTTTCAGTTCATGTGTGTGGAGCGAACACAATACCACACATGACTTAGCAACAGGTTCATAACTCTTAGCATTACAAGTCATCGCCATTTACCACGAACCGTACGGCACCAGGATATAACTTAAAAATTTATATTTCCTGTTCCCTAAACCTCGAATGGGATTCACCCAAGAACCACTAGTTGCCGGCACAAAGCAGAAGGATTGCACACTATCTTTCTGCATGCATGCCGGGCCACAAAGTCATGTCGTCTCCTCCTTTGTTTGGTTTGTCTGGCAGTGCAGCACCTACTACACCCACACCAGCCCCGAGAGCACGTATGGAGTGCACTCAGTTACATGGGTAACATAAATCTCACGTTGAAATTCCTCCACGGATACGGAAGTAATCCTTCCCATCGTCGCCGACGGTTGTTCGAAGTCATGTGGGATATTGTACTGTGCTACTTGTGGCCGTCTCCACCGTCATCAGTAGATACATCATCAATAATAGGTCGTTTGCTGGAGCAAAAACCCTTCCACACGAAGCGGATTGCATAACAAATGAATCCAATTCTATTGCGCATCTTTAGTAAGCATAAGGCCAAGTGTTGTATAATCATGGTCCTTGGTCCTGAGGCCACTCGTTAATTACCAAAAGTCTACAAAGTCGACGTTAAGTCACCGCCACCACCTTCGTCATCGTTACTTGGTTTCACGTCTCGGGGCGATTCTCTCGTCAGAGTGGCCATCAAAAAAGTCTTAAAAGGCTTGGGCCGCACTGAGTTCGACTGATTGACGTCGGAATGATTGCACGAGATTGGATTAAACAGTGTTAATTGGGTAAGGAAACAATGTAATTCTTTGTTTGGTTATGATTAGACTTGTGCAGTGGTTGGATGGATTAATACTCAGTTGAAGGCTTTTTGTTGGACATAAGAATGGGCGCTATTATTAGATCGCTTGTTGACAGGCGAGGGTGATATTAATTTGATTGCATGTTTGAAAAGATTTGCGGCCCGCAAAGGTCAAGTGTCGAAATGTTAAAATGGGTAGAAGGTTCAGTATTAACTTTGACTGACTACAACGGAAATGGTTTTTAAATAGCAAATAGTAATTTAATGAGGACTTCCTCTAAGACTTGCGTGGGCAGCGTTTGAACGCTGTATTATGCTTGATTCACACAACCTCGATAGACCAAGACAAGCCGGGCTTAGGTTTCGAAAGAAAGGAAGAAAGTTCGAGACTCGACATTGATTTCTGCAACAGCACTGTCGCCCTGCGTTCATTGTAAATAGATTTTATAGCAGAAACATATACATACATATGTATGCTTGGTTGAACCCAGATCCAACTCGATTCATATGAAATGGGGTTGAACCAAACAACTACTGTATCCCTTTTGATATTCATCTTAATAAGCGAGTGTAAGGATATGAAAGGTCAATCTAGTCGTTGAAGAAGATTACCTATATAAGGGATAAGAAGAAAGCAAAAGAAAAAGACCAATTTCCAAGAGGCTATTTACTCTGAGGCTTTGTAAAAAACCACAAGCATCATTCAAGGCGATGTACATCTATCCTATGAACAGATGCGTCCGCCCAAATCAATCTTGCCATAAAGATTTCATTAATTGCGTTCAAGTACTGACGTCGAATGGTCAGGCTGTCATCAAGGCGCGTTACTACGTTGTTATGTCTAAACTAAATTATGTGAACCTCTGTTGCATATCTGGTCACGTGGGAATAGAGTAATGGGGTAATGGACCGACAGACTCTCTAGCAAAAAAGTTGGAGATCGCAAGCCTGCTTCCTAAAGGAAGAGGCAGTGTAGACCAATAAGCATGATTGGCCCAAGTCGAATTCCATTTGAAATTGAAGTGAAAGTAAACTGTCAACATTTGATCTAAAGTATTTCATTTATTTACCCAGCGAATAATATCGCAACAATTCACATCTGTTCACTGTATCTTATCTCCAGTTGCATGTAACAATTTAAATAATTCGGCCAACATAGAAACCCCCTATTAGTAGGCCTAACTGTAGTCCAAAAACAACTTGTTCTGCCCAAGTGCCTCCGAGTCAGTCAGATTTCATTAATGCGCCACATAAACTGTATGCATATCGATATTTAAAACCATTGATCTACAATAGTATCTCAAGTCAAAACTCTACTTCGGACACATTTTAGGGGGACCAGCTGCCAGCGGCCGCTGCGATTCCATTCAAGTCAACTCCTTTATGTCGGAATTTTGATTTAATTCACCGAACCACCCATAAATTTTGAGATACCCATTTGACTCTTGCTCCAGTTGCATGCGTGTTCCTTTGAAATCTTAAAAAAAAAAAAAAAAACACAAAAATTGCTCTCCTTTGTTGGCGTTTTGCGGCGGACACAAGAAAGCGCAAAACTACAATCATAACCACCTCGTCGGGTAAAAAAAAAAAAAAAACTGCTGACTTAGGAGTCATTTGGCCGTGAGTGATTTTTTTAGCGAACTGTTTTAACACCTTCGGCAGGATCTGTCGTCTTTGTGGTCTGTTGGGCTTAGGACAGAGAGAGCATTGGTGGTGTGTTATTGATAGGAAATTGCTTACCTTTCGCAACTGAGAATTGGCCAAATCAGGCGCGCAAATTGCTGCCGTTGAGGGCAGCGATTTCACCTCGTTAAGTGCGAAATCATTAACCCGTTCGTTCAGATACATTTTGTTTGTTTTAAAAGGACCATTTGCCGGCTTTGTGGTGTATCGCCAGAGGGGGCCAATTTTGAGAAATTAAGGGAATTAGTCAGTGGTTTTGGGTCTCATTATTTCTACTCACAGAAAGGCATTTTTTTTTCTTAAAACACGCAGTGCGAGTGTTAGAGTTTGATTATGTAACGTCAACCTACGTGTGGTCGGGTTTTGTAATGGAATTTAAGTAGACAAAAGCCTGCAAAAAAAAATAAATAAATATTATATTGCGTGCTAAACCTAATAACTGCACATCGTGATGTCATTGGTTGTGGGTGGGAGCAGATGCTCTTGTGTTGGCTTATCGAACTAAGTGGGACTTCTTTTACGTGACTCAAAATTTTATTTTTTTAATTTAAATATAATAAGGGTTTTTTTAATAAAGACTTGACAACTTTGAATTTAATTTGTGAACGCACTCTTTCACTAATCATCAAACTGTCACTGTCAATTTATGCAGTAGACTCAACATTTTCATCATGGTAAAGTACACGAACGAGCAACGTCTACAAATTATAAAAATTTTCTACCGAAATTCGGAGTCGGTGATCTGAGCTTTAAGAGGCTTTTGAAAAATAATGTCTAGAATAACTTAAGAATTAGTACGCCATTACCTTCTTTTATTTGCCTAAATCAGATATTTTCGCTGATCGGAACTCCTTCAAAATATTTACTGTGAAATCCTTTTTTACGAACTTTTTCCGCAACACACTGGTTTTTTTTTCTTCCCAAGAACATAATTACTCCACAGAGAGATCAAAATCTCTTAACCTTCTATCATATTCGTGATTTATTACTTCAAATGTGGGTGAATGGCTGGCGCTGGGAAATCACCGGATGAACAACGTAAAAACATCTAATAAATGAGCAAATCATTAGGAGCACTATTCCCCTGTGTGCCTTAAGTTTATCTCATTCAAATCCAAGGTTAATTACCAATAAACTCAACGAACACGATTCGGATGGATTTCATAGAATCCCCAACAAAGTCTATTGTGTGTATATGGCGCAAGCCATGCTGTGAACGCACAAAAAGCAATGAATAGATGCTTAGAGCAATGTGAACCGTAAGGTAAGAATCTAGATAAGGGCAACTGAGCGCTGTTGTCCGCTCTTTGTTCGATTGCCGACTTAGATTGTTATGCCAATAAAACTAGGACTGCGCTTTCGATGATTGGGTAACCAAATGACAAATTGAAAAATCTATTCCCCGAGGCTTCCAGTTGAGTAGACAGAATCCAAAGAAGAAGTGAAGTTTCATACCATCATCAGTGTCATTGCATCAACTTAAGGAGAGGAAAAACAAAAAAAAAAGAAACCCATGGAATCGTGTCAGTGGCTTGCAACGACAATGAAGACAGTGATGCTGCTTGCATGCAACACAAATCAGAGCTGATGGTTAGGTCGATTAGTCTTGGCTTGGGTGACGGTGTATCTTGCTTCTTTGTCCTTACCACAAGATGGACTTAATTGACATTTGGCTTTTACGATTGTTCGAAGTTTTCAGTTTTCTGGGAAGAATTATGACCTTGATGGTTAGTGACGAGAATATTTTCCATCGACATGGCAAGAATGATCTATGAGCCATGGGTTTTTTTGAAGTCAGAGTCACAATGAAGGTTTTATGATACAACACATAGTTGTGTCCTAAACTGCGGACACAAATTTGACGAAATTATTCCACAAAGTTCCATAAATGAGTTGATAATCAGGACCATACTACAAAATAACCTATGAAGGGTTGGCGCGCATCCGTAACGTAAAATTTTTCATAGCTCTAGCGCATAAATCACGCTGAATTTGCCCAAAGGGATTGATTATACTAGCTTTCAAGGCAGAGGGGGTTTAGTGTTTATTGACATAACTTAAGAACTTAAGAAAACCTTACAAGAAGAAGTCTAACCAAGATCTTGGAGGCAAATTGTGGCGCGGGTTATGTGGCACTGATCGCCGGCCACCCTGTTGGAACAACATGTCTATAGAATCCAGGTCCAAAAGGAATAGTTCGATTATTCTCGACGGAAATCGCTCGCAGTTGACGGTTATAGGCCAACGTCGCGTCCTTCTCAAAGAAGTATGGCCCGATGATGCCGCCAGTCCAAAATCCAAACCAAACTCTGATTCATTGCAATTTGGGGGATCTCGTGTGGATTGCTGTCGTTCAAATTCAAGAATTTTGCTTGTTGACGAACATTTTCATTCAGAAATGGACCTTGACGCTAAATATGATTGATTATTTGACCGAAATTGGTGTCAACTTCGAACTGCTTGCGAATCCAGTCAGTGAACAAATGGCGTTGTCTATAGTCAATAAGGTGTAGGCCCATGTCATGACACAAAATTCAAGATGTTGTGGTCTGCTAAAGACCGCGTTCTTGTGCTCAGGGTGGAATTGACTGCGTTGGATTCTTCTGCACACTCCACGGGCAGCGGCGATATTTTCGGCAGATCTTGCGTTTCGTTGACGTACGACTGTTGGTGATTGTTCACTGAACCGGTTGTTACGAATAGTCCTCTCGGAATTTAATCATTTGCACATTTAGATGAACGCTATAACTCTCCATTATCTGATTGCAATACAGACATAATAGATGACAGCCAATTTGACAGATGTAGCTTTAACAATATGGCCGCTATCATCTGTCAAAGTTCTCTTTTAGAAACCCGTCTGCTGCCAGCAGGTTTTTGGTTGGGCTATGTGAGTAGTGATTTACCGTCAATTGGCATTTAAGTGACATATCACAAGATTTCTGTGGTCCTTATGAGATCCAACTTTGACGCGTCACATCATAAATTTCCTGCAAACATTTTGTGCCATAGTATTGTAACCAAAAATTCCGTCCCGCTGAAGAACTTAATTTTTCTGGTTCCCGAGAGTCTACCCTCTCTTTGTTTGTTTTATTAAAATAAAAATTTGATTAAACGATTACACTTTGTTTTCTAGAAAAATCTAGTACAATTTTCTATAAGCTCAGCTTAGTCACTTCACCAGCTGTCAAAGCTTCTTACCTAACTCTTCCATTTGTCAATGATCTAGTCGATTCTAAATCAGTCCACGAGTTTCTCGGTGCTTCATGTTTTCTTTGTTTTTGATTCTTTTTCTATTATAGTGCTGTGCAGTTGAGACTTCTGGCTCTAGTTATGTGTGAATTTACTTCACTTTCGGAACAGTATTAGTACGTACTCATGATTTTACAAAGAGAGTCCGATTTTATGTCTTTTTTTATGCATAATACGAATGAACATTTAAAATTCTCAGCTACCAATTCTCTTAAATATCTGCAATTACCATCGGCCAAAGTGTATACCTGTAATCCAAAAGACTTGGTCCGACTTTAGTTTCATAATAAAGCAAAGCAAATCAAGTCTAGCCATATAACATTTCGGTAGACTTGTATCCTGTCAGCTACCGGTTTTCTCCATCAGTGAACACAGTGCACGAGGATTTAAGATGTAATGGATATTATAAAGCCACAGGCAGCCAATATATGCCCACCTTTTTAACACTTGAAAATTCACTCAACAAAATCTTATCGAAACCGGCCTATGCTCCGCAAAATACCTGCATGCATAACGTTCAAAGTCCAAATAGAAGGCATGAAATTGAATTGTGCGATTATGGAAAATTTCATAGTATTTAGTCTCATGGGGGCTTGTGTGTAACAAATTTGTAAAGAAATTGTTTCTTTAAATGAACATAAAAAAAAGTGCATAATTCATATGGTTTCAATATAGAATGTCGAGTATATTGACGCAATAAGAATGGGTACTTGGTCACCAAAAAGTCTGATCGTGAAGTAACGCACGATTGAAAGATTAAAATCGTGAAATAAATTTGAAATCATTCATTGTAGGAGCAGATTGTTATTTGTTGCATGATTTTGCGTAGCAATTTGGTAGAATAAATCAAACTTTGGGTGGAGATCGTTTATAAATTGGAAATTGGTAATGAGGGAGTGGCAGCACTGTCGCGTGCGCAGCAATTTGTAAGTGATCACAGCGCAGCAAAGTGGGTGAATAAAATGATTTAGAATGTACTCTATTTGCTAAGGGAGAAACCTTCAACTAATGTGCATCATCTTCTTCATTAGGCGGAGTTATGGTCCATAATAAGATAACAGTCCTTCCATTTTAGCGCATTCCTTACTTACTTACTTAAAGGGCTTCCGACCCTTGTAGGGTCCCTGCCTGAGACATTGTTGCCTTCCATCCTCTGCGGTCCCGGGCACGCTGCTTCCAGTTGTGAAGACCAAGTTTTCTGGCATCCGTGACAGCTTGATCCTTGTACCGGATGTTTGGTCTTCTTCTCCGTCTCAAACCTGGGGACTGGGATTCGATGGGCCTCTTGGCTGGAGCAGTTGTCCATTCGCTAGATGTGGCCAAGTTAATGTAGTTTGCGTATCTTGGCTTTCTGGACTACATCCACATCCTGGTACAGTTCATTGAGTTCACGGTTGTACCTTCTCCTCCATTCGCCCTCTTCGCATAAGAGACCTAATATCCGACGGAGTATTTTTCGATCGATGGTGCCCAATATTAATTTGGTCCGTTGAGTAAGGGGTTTTAAACCCAGTTGTTTCGCCAAACCAAAGTAGCAGCGGTTTGCTAGGGTTATTCTTCGTCGGATCTCTACAATCTGCTCCAAGACGATATTGAAAAAATCACATGACATGAAAGCTCCGAAGAGTTGTTTTCAAGTTGCACAGAGCATCGCGTGTTTTCCAGCGTTACGCGTCACATCTGGATAAGTTTTGTCGGTATCCCGAATTGGGCCATCGCCTGATAGAGCTCAAGACGATGAATGCTGTCATAGGCGGCTTTAAAGTCGATGAAAAGATGGTGGGTTTCACTTGAAATTCGTTGGTCTTTTCTAGGATTTGTCTGAGTGTGAAAATTTGGTCTATTGTCGTTCTGTCGGGACGGAAGCCACACTGGTACTAGCCGGTGAAAGGTTTTAGATGTTCACATAATCCGTTGGTTAGGATCTTATATGCGACAACAGGGATATGCCTCGGTGGTTCTTACAAGCCATAGGACTTCGACTGTTATATTGGATACTTCATTATAGTTAGGAGCTATTGGGAAGTATACTCGGGGAAACTGTTCGTTCAACAGTCCTTCACACATAATGTGCATCATAATGGATCACTATTGACCTGTGTGTACCATGTGCTATTTCTACTTACCGCTTTTATGTAAATTTCTTTTGAAATGCCACATTAGAACCTATAATTGAATCTTTGGCATTCATTCTAGTAATTGTATTTTAATTGCCATCTTTATATATTTATCTAAAAAGGTCAGACTTGACATTTTCTTTTTTTACTGCCCATCTTGAGATTGTTAAAACCTTCATACTCGTACACACTTTAGATACTATGAAACTAAACATCTTAGTCATTCGGCTAAGTTACTCAACTACCAATTAGTCGTAAACAGACAAAATCATACCTTAGTGCTGCTGCCCTCTTAAGAGTCCAATTAACACAGCTTTGTGCAGAAAAATTAGTATTCACCGAGTGCAACCTTATAAAAATTTATTATGAAAAAATGCTTTTAGATTTCCCAACCCAAGAGATACAAAACCCACCGAACCGGAACGCGAGGATAATTGACAGTCTCACCAAGAAATCAATCATTCATCAGTTTGTTTTCGGTAGTCATTGTATCTATCTTATGTAGTAGCCCGGTCGCGCACTCATTAATTAAATCGTTTTGCGATTTCCTACATTCAATCAAGCGTTGGTTATAGCTTATAGTCTTATCTACCATAGACATGGTTCCAATTGTCGACTACAAAACACACTCACGCCTTATGGGAATTGTGTTGGCGTGGTTAAGTGTGTGCCCCTTGATATCAAATCATCTTGATTACTTCCTCGGTTTCGCATTACCAGCAGCTCGCTGCTTTGGGGGGCTCGCTCGATTTATTTAAATGGAGCTTACGATCTCTTATGAGGTTTTCAAGTGTAACTCAAATATCGCAAAAAAAAGAACGAATAACATTGGCATTCACAGTGAGATGTGTGTTGTGTTGAATGGGGTGCCCTTGTGGGTGGTTTTGTGGTCTAAAAATTAGGGCTATTGCTTGAGTGCAATGTAAATAGGTAAAAATCTTTTCTTAATAAATACACCGACCACGTTGTACCCGCCAATGGAACTCATTAACACACACCGTTGCTCATATTCACATAGCAGCGCACAGTCAGGTATTGTAATATGCACCAACGCCCTAGTGCACCACAGAGGTGCACCGAGACTGATGTAATGTAACGAGGCTGTTGACCTTCAACGACAACCAGATACAAGTGGTTACGCTCTCCCCGAGAGATTTTCGGTTCAATTTACTTGCGCCGAGAAAAAGTTAAAAACGTATCTTTTCACTTTTATTTTGTTGATTTCCTTATAAGTTTTGCCGCACCAACAGTAAGCGGTCTGTCCGTACAAGGTGGCCCACAAATTGGGTTTGTTAATTTTGATTAAAAATAAAAAATTGCGTATAGTTACTTACTACACACCTGCGTTGAGACTGTGGCCATGACCTTCGCCTTGTTCCTCGATTCGTTTTGCACGAATATTCCATGATTGCGCTTTTAATAAATTCTATTTGGGATTAAGCTCGATACAATTTATGAAAGAAAAAGATAAACATAATTAATATCATTTTTTTTGGCTGTGTACTGTATAATTATAATTTTATAAGGAAGTAACTTTTAAGTGAATTATCCCCACTTAACGAGTTAATAAAACAGCATCGAACAATGGAACAATAGAAAACGAATTTTTTGTATTTATCTAATGGAATCAAAACATTCTGAAATACATCTGAGTGTTTAAGTATAAAAAAATCTCGAAGTAAACAATTACAGAATTGGTTCTACAAGGTTTCCTCCGGGCTATTGTTAAGTAATGAGAAGCTGATTTTTTTTTTTTGGAAATTAAAGTGATCGTTTTGTAATCTGTGGTAATCTCCAGTTAAGGAAGTAACTATTAACGTTAGGTCATAGTTTTAATGGGAAAGATTGCGAGATAGTGTGTAGGTGTATAGAGATTGGAGTACATTGACCGTAGTGAGGAGTTATTTTGGGTAGCGTGCCTAAAAATACATGTACATCAAGATTATAATTAACCATTCAATGGTAAATGACTCAGATTCAGAAGAGGTATTTAGCGCACAAATTTCGAATGTGTAATTCATGATTTTAGCTCAGTCAATGAGCGATGCCTGTTCTTTGTGACAAGAGCGGTGACTTGATAAAGAAGTCTTCATTCATTTTCGAGTAAGAAGATTACAATTGATGACTTATTTATTCATGAATAATGATTGAGGGTTTTAATTTCGCTTGAGAGACAGAAGTCAGCATTGGGTTTTGGGTCCCTTTCTATTGTTTCAACCCCATTTGATTAAATTTAATGGGTTCAGACCAGAGAACTGCATGAATCCATTCATTTGCCGTTGTGAATCACTCGCTAAAAAGCGAGCCCTTCACAGTCTCACGCACACAGAAAACAAGCGAATGTGAATCATGTAGGAAAAGATAACGAAGCTCACTTTACGAAACGAAATGAAAACGAATCATCATGATGTTGGTCTGCATGAATCTTTGAGTAGGCTCACATTGAAAGTTCTCATTGAATCAAAGCATTCACAAAGGCAGTGAAATTTAAAGCTGATTCACGAGCCTTTAAATAATTAAGAAAGTGGTTCGAAAACCCAGAAGAACACTGCAAGTATAAACAACAAATGCGACAATTTTTATGACAGGAAAAAAGCAAAAACAAAAAGCAGTGCATGCATCAATCCAAACATTCACTGCCTTTTCCAAATACGTGCCAGGCAGCAAAGTGTAAGGGTAGATAATCATTTCTTGGAATTAATGTGAACAGGAGCTCGCTTAAGATTCGTTTTTGAGAGGCAATAAAATGTGAACCCAGCGAATCTGCTTGTGAAGGAATATGAATGTGTGTGAATATGGAAAGACGATGAATATTTCGAGTACTAGCTGCAGGTTTCTGGTTTAGACATACTCGTACATATGCATATTGTCTTGCCATTCTTCTTCTAGAGATGTGAGTTACGGAACGACTATGAAAAACTTAAAGTACTGTCATCAATAAAGAGAGTGGATTCGATTACAGACAGAGCATTTATAAAAATGAAAAAGAGATATGGGGACAAGACTAAGCCCTGAGGAACACCATCACTTATGTAGTGAATAGCAGATTTAAAGCCGCGCAAAAGATGTTTTTATAATCCATTGTTATATGTACGCATATTTGACAAGAGAGCAAAATGTCAAACTCACTGTTTCGTTGAAGTGTTGGAGAGATTGTTTCCCCTCTTCGGTGAGATATTTCATGGACCTGGCGCTATGAAATTCATACTGGCGATCAAGATATTTCACAAGCTGTTCATTTACCAGCCCATGGCCGTTTAAAGAAGGGTACATAAGTACATATGTATGTATGTATATGCAATGGGTAGATAAGCAAGGTTCGAAGGTCCAATGCTGTTTTCCATCTTCTCGGAAAGAGTCCAGTAGATTAAGGCGAGGCTTTGCTGGCAAGAATGAAAAGTTATATTTGGACCAGCGGTTTTTGTGTATGTTAAGTTATGATCTTTGAGAGCTCCTTAAGAGGACTTATGTATTTCATAGAGCTCAACGTACTGAAACAGACAAAGCACTATCTTGCAGTGTGGAGCTCGCTGCTAAGTTCGCAGCAAGTGGATTTGTCTAGAGTGCGGACAGCTGGAATGGGATTGTGTGTGAGCCAAGGTATTTAATGATTTTGAAGATTGACCAAATATTCTTACTACCTTTGGAGCAGTGTAGAATTTTTCCCTTTAATTGTTGACCGTATGAACATTTTACACATTGAATATGGGCGTTGCAATATTACTTTTCTTTTTCTGGGATTTGACATTTGGAGAGCTTTTTCTTTTCTGTATCAAAATGACGATTCTACTACATTTCTTAATGGGTGTGTGCAAGGACTTCGTTAGCCGATAGACCGCTAAAACTCGCTAGAAAATGCAACTGAAATGTACCAAACATGTAGAGCCCTTTACTTATCCGTAAAAGTGAAGCAATGTTCCTTTTTTTTTCCTCCGCTTTGACAGGTAAAAGCTGAAAGATAGACGGCTTACTTGTTTTGGCTTGCTTGCTTGATTTACTATGTTTTATGGAAGTACTGAGTACTAGAATAGGCTAAAATATAGTCTATTTTTCTCATTTAGTGACCGCTAGATTCATATTGGTGCGACCGACTGATAGTGTGTGGCATTGATGACCTGTCCGTCCGTCACATTGACAGAGGTTCAAGCTATAGTCCAACCGGTTGTATCGTCTATGGCAAAATCTGTCGTGACTTTAGTTTACTAAGTATAGTCGTGCATAGTTTACTGAGTCAAAATACTTCAAGAAGTGAAAACTTTATAACAAATTTAAAGATTTTTATTATACCTAAATTGCCTTCGCCTTAATACTCATTTGAGTAACCCACAATTACCATAATTTGTATTGATTTTGTTTATCCTTTTTTCTTTCAGATTGTCGTGAAACAGTCCGTTCGAAACGTGCCAAGAGACCTCGTGCTCCAGAGCCAGTAAATTTCGAGCCCGAACCACAACAGGATTTGGAAAATGAAGACAGCGGTTCCCAGGAGAAGGACATACCAACGATACCGACCAACTTTTTAAGTCCCTCAGTTCGGGAGTATTTGGAATTAGGAAAATCAATTCCCGGTAAAAAATACCCTTTATTTGTTGCAGGACATGAGATTTGTTATTAAAAAAAGAAGCTTTATGTACTCACATAGAGATGAACGTAAAATGCCAAAGGATTCTTTGTAACATTACTTTACGATTCTCAACTTTTAAACATAAGCTCAAAAAGTTATAAAAAAAAAAAAAAAAAAACAAACGAGCTACATCCTTCGAAAGCACAAATGAATTTATGTCCATTCAATTTTTTCCAATCAACAGATAATAAGGGGATGAGAGACTCTGTCTCGCTGCTTTTATACAACAAGCCAATGTCCTCGAGCCTTTTCGCTTTGTGGGAAAATTAGTATCAGCTCGTGTTCTCCCAGTTTTTTTTTTTGCTGCTCGAATTCACCTTCAGGCACTGTATGTCCAATTGCAAAATAATAGAATACACTCGGTGTCCGGTTAGTGCACTTATAAAAATCGTAAAATGGGTTCGATTCCATTTACGGATTCCAGTAGCAGTAAATTAGGAGCAGCCTTCTCTCTGTATGCATGTGCTTTTTTAAATAATTTGATTGAGACAAACGACACGATTTAGCTCGTTTGGATAGCGCAACGGATATTTTTTTTGTTTTGTAGCCAATGTGTGCATCTGTTCTTAACACAAAATAATTGCATTTCCCCCCTCACTATATGTATGTCCTAAATATTCATTTTATCCCATTTCCTTGCAGGTCGACCGGGAACGGATTACCCGATCCTTTCGGCGATACCCTATACCAATTTCTATTGTGATGAACAACCGTATCCGGGCTTTTTCGCCGACATGGAAACAAGATGTCAAGGTGCGGTGGTCGCAAACACACACAAATGGCTTTCGAATAAATAAATGAATTTCTATTTTTTTGTAGGATGGCACTACTGTGACATCGATGGACGACAGGCGAGTTTCCTCTGTCCCAATGGAACACAATTCTCGCAGGCAGTATTCGTATGCGATTGGTGGTTCAATGTACGTTGTGATCTATCGCCAAGGCTGTATGCCATCAATGCAAGGCTCTATCAGCGACCAAAGGTGAATCCCACACGACCACATCGTATCATCACGAAGCAACTGGTCGACGATATTTTTAATAAATAAATCGATTGATGGAAGATGAAGTGATACACACAGCTACACACACAACAAAAAACCGATTTTAGATACTCTTTTTTGGGGGAAAATTCCAAGATACTTTCTTTTGCAAATGTGCTATGAAAAATTGTACTTTAATAGAATCTAGAGGATAGCAATGCTTTGACATTCAAAGCAACTAGTTTAAGACAAACACACAGACCACACATCAACTCGGACACCGACAGGAAGACAGCATTTTAAAACATCTTTATCGCGGTCAAATGTAAGGATTACCCTTTTTTTTTTTTTTTTGGATAGAATGTAAAATTTAAGGAAAATATTACGAATTTGTTAAGACAGTATGTTAGTATGTAAATTCTTCTCTGTATATCTGCATTTTATTTAAGAATAATAAATCAAATCACTCCTAGACAATATTTACTCTGTTACTCTGTCGTGAAGTACTTTTCTTTTTATCCAGCTTATCTATCTAGGTACGTGTGCTTGATGGGGGAATACTTGAAACAGAAACAGAGAGTTCTCCATCTTATCCACGCTTTCAAAAGTTCCATAAGCTTGGTTGCATGAGGTTGAGGCCGTTTTCCAAGTTACCAGGCCCAGTCTAACACTTTGGTCGTCAGAATTACAGAAATCGCAAGATTCTCAGAGCTGGAGTGTGAGTGCACATTCGCCCAGTACGTCCCAGCAATCGAAGGAAACTAATGCTACTGATGCTACACAATAACTTGACGGTTTACATCCACATTTAATAGGCTCCATACCACTTTGTGGCTGCGATGATTAGAGCCTTAAACAAGGTCTCTTTGGCTATTTAAGGAACAACAGCTTAGGGCAAGAATCAACGGCTAGCAAAAGTAATTCTTAACAGACATTAAGGCCCGCTGCCGTAGAACTCTAGTAGATGAACTTACATACTTTGAGATCTGGGAGAGTTGATTCCTTTCGATGAGTAGTAGAACGACGAAAGTGGCAGTCGATTGGTTCCACTTTCCAAAAGGTAAGAAGTACATATGTTAGCTATGTGTGTTGTAATGGAACCCCGTAACTCAGGATGCAAGATATCTGGGTACGGCAATTGGAAGAGTCGTTGAGGCAAATGGCCAGAAAATTTCCACAATAGTGCTATACATTGTAGAAACCTTGGGACTCATAAGTTGATAGAGTTGCTGGGCCTAAGCCTCGTTGATAAGTAAATGCTTACAAGATTATTAGCGAATGCCTTCAAGCGTTCACAAAGTACCTCACTGTAAGGGAAATGCTGATACTTAAAGGGGTATTACGCAATTACGAGGGGAGTTCAAAACATTCTCGCTATGGGGGGATACTCCAAAGATATGGATAAATTATTTATTGATTTTAGTAATTCCGTTATTCAAGTGTATTACTACCAAATTTTATTTGGTTGTGATCATAATTTTACTTTTTATCATGAGCTTTCTAAAGAATTTCTGGAGCTGTGTAGCGAAGACTCGGTAAGAATTTTTAATAGAATCTTTACTGGGAATGAAACGTGGGTTCATCATTATGAGAGAGAGCAAACAGGAATCCATGCAGTGCCACAAGATGGACACGGACTCCCCGACAAAATTCAAGGTCACTTTGTCTGTCAGGAAGGTGATGGCTACAGTGTTTTGCTACTCAAAGGGAATTTTGGTGATCTAAAAAAATTATCAAACCATAAACGCCTTTTCCTACGAATGACATTTCCATCATTTAAAAGACGGGCTACACTGACTGCTGACTTATTGCTATTACTCGTAAACGACAACACTCCTGTGCACACGGGACGTTTTTTCTAAGGCTGCTGTGCGAGATTGTGGTTTCGAAGAGATTCAGCACCGATCTTATCTTAGGGATCTTGCCCTAAATGATTATTTTTTCTGCCCAAGTCTAAAAACAAATCTTTGGGGGAAGCGATTTACGGATGATGAGGAGCTTAAAGCTGAAATATATGAAGATTTGGAAGAGATAACTGAGAACAATTTTTTAGGGCTAAGACAAGTTAAACTTAAGATACTATGAATGCATTATTGTAAAAGGAGATTATATGTTGTGTTTGGTATACATTTTCCAACATACGTATTCTGATTCAACATATTGTCTAGTACTTGCTTTATATATTGTGTTTCGTGTATTAAGAGGGTCTTTCTTAATTATAGCCGAGAAAACGATGCTCCGTGCTTGGATTTCATTTGTCAAGCAGGCTGTCATCCAACCAAATCTTACAAACAAGTTTGCACAAACTTTTGCTGAATGATTTATTTTTGCAGTGACATTCATGACAAAGAATATGTTTTGTACATCTACACAGATGGCACCAGTTTCTTTTGCTATAAAATATATTAACTTTACATCGCACTTTGACAGTGTATAGTAAGCCTAGAGGTGTAATTATACAAATGAATTGCCACTGCTTCTAACATTTAAAACTGTTTCCAACCTCAACACATTATGCTGTCACTATTTATTGTTATACTTCTTAGCTATACAGACTATGAATTTCTATATTTTAAAATGAACTTGAAATATTAACTGATAGTTGGAATAAATTGGAATAAATAATAAGCCAGCTGCTGAACTACACCCTTGATTCAAATCAATGCAACATGACTCATGGCGACACCTAAGGCGGGAGGAATTTGTTAGTTGCATTTTTTTTCTTAAATTACTGCTAACTTAGTTACATATGTATGTGTTTTTAATTGCCGGTTAAGAACCGATTAAAGCTGCTTTAAAATATGATTTTCAAGCAAACCAAGTCAGGCGTCTGGTTTTTGTTTTTTCTAGTGAATGGTAGGGATATGTGTGGTTTGTGCAACGCAATTCAACTAGTTCTTAGTGTAGGGCATGATTTTCACTAACATAACAGTTCACTCATATTGCAGCTGACATTTATTAAAAGTTCGTATGAGTCAGAGCCAGGACAAGGTAACATTGTCTGAAGGAATAGGGTGCAATGAAAGTAGACTTGAAGCTCATGGATAAACTACACACTTTGAGGAACTTCATATGTACTGAAAAATGTAAGCCTAATTGGCGGTTGGGCCAGATGAGATATCCTCTGAGTTCTGGATGAGATATGATGAGATGAGACATTGGGTCATGATTCTCGTCTTTAAACTTATGAGTAGTGATCCAATGTCTAATCAGCGGAGGGGGATACCATTCTGTCAAGTTGATGTCACACATCATGAAGATTCTTGAGCAACTGATGACCAACTGCAACACGGCTATCTGATGAGTGCGGGGTTATCCTAGACAAACCAACAACAAATGCAAAGCAAAGGGTTTTCGAATAAAGACTTGACAACTTTTTTTTTCTTTTAAATAAAACGCAAACCATTTGAGATATTTCAAAATCTTTATTATCGGCTTGAAGTACAATCAAAACATTTATGAATGGAACTCGACTTCGTTGTTATGGCCACCGCGGGACGTTTGCACCGGTCGATTCCTTGGGCCCAATTTTGAAGGACTCGGACACACATTTCGGGCGAAACGGTCGCTATTTCGCGTTCAATGTTGGCTCTGAGCTCTTCCAACGTCGGCTTGTTGGCATAAACCAATGACTTAACGTAGCCCCACATCAAATAGTCAAGCGGCGTTAAATCGCACGAACGAGGCGGCCCATTTCTTGAGATAACACGCTCACTTACTAACTTACTTACGTACTTACTAACGATTGTAAAGTGTGCTGTGTGGCTTGTGACACCATCCTGTTGAAACCACATGTCGTCCAAGTCCATATCTTCAATTCGGGTCAAAAATAATCGGTAATCATGGCGCGATAACGCTGACCATTCACAGTAACGTGACGATGGTTATCGTCGACGAAATTGGATCGTTTTCTAAGGACGCCAGCGATATTTTCGACACTTCAACCAACCCGTTGTCTCACTGACACGGCAACATCACACAGCGAATGTGTAGACTCAAATTATTACTTATTATTGCCGGTCTAATAGGGCGAGAATTACGACCGAAATTTGGAGTTAACGGTCTTAAAGTTGCGATCACCGACTCCGAAATTAGGGAGAAAATTTTTATAATTTGTAGACGTTGCTCGTTCGTGTACTTTACCATGATGAAAATATTGAGTTTACTGAATAAATTGACAGCGACAGTTTGATGATTAGTGAAAAAGTGCGATTACAAATTCAATTCAAAGCTGTTAAGTCCCTATTGGAGAACCCTTTATGATTGATGTCCTTCAATTTTAATTCTGTTGAAGAGCAACCATTTTCAGTATTTATGGCCAAAGTTTATTTCCCTCGAATTCCCTTTCATCATTGTCATCATGCATAAACTATTATAATGATCCTTCCTTCCCTAAACATGGACTACTTTTAGGGGTACAATCGTGGCATAGGATTATTTGTTATAAGTTTTGTTTTTCAATTGCAATTAGATTGATGAATGAATAAATCTATATTCAACCTCTATTATAAATTAAATCTTTTCCCTCAATATTTATTAAAAATTTAAATATTAATCACTTTTTGAAGAATCGAAACTATCGTATCATACTAGACACAAACCATTTTTGCGCCTAAAATTTCTTCTTCTAACGACCGTTCCCAGTGAGTTGTCTTTCTGCGCCTGAAACTTTGCAATGAATGCAACAACTTACTAATATTCTACGTCACATCTTGTTTACCCAGGTGCATAAGCAGCTTATAAATAGAAATGTGAAAGGAAAAATATCTTTTGGCCAAAAGATACGAACGAAAGAATCAAAGAAATAGACGAAATACTTTCAAGCGGCTCAATGGTCTAGGGGTATGATTCTCGCTTTGGGTGCGAGAGGTCCCGGGTTCAAATCCCGGTTGAGCCCAATTTTTTTTTTTAATATTTCGATTGTAAACAAAATTCAATTTGGCCTTAGCTTACAGCAGCAGCAAAGAGGACTCAACAAAGGAAACAAAAACTGCTTACAAAAGCAAAGTCAACACAAAGTTATGACCGTAAATCTGCAAACAACTCGAGAAGGTACAAGAGAAAGAGAAAACAAAAAAAACAGTCAACTCAGCAAATTGAAACAAAGTAATGAACACAACACCGAAATTGCCATGAGACATTAAGCAAAGACAAACACCGAGAGAGGGAGAATTAGTCCTGCAATAGCGCCTTTTATATCGCCAACGCGCCGTGGTGCTGCTGGTGGCCAAAAATAGATGTCAACGAAAGTAAAGCGCAAGTACAGCGTCAAAACAAAGGTATCCTTTTGTTGCTGCTCTATACAGGTAGGTCGTCCCGTGGAGTGAATTCGAGACGGCAACGACGACACAAGAAAAATGTTACCAAAGTAATTTCGTTAGTGCGGCACAAGTGTGCTACTACATGCACTGCACTATGACATTGTGTTAGCCCCTTTGGCTTGCCTCTGCTTTTGCTTCTAGGTAGACGACGATACAATCGTTGGTTTTTTTTTTTTATTTTAAAAAAAAAACTAGGTAATTTCCAGCAGACAAAGAGCGAAATTGAAAATAATAAAAAGTCCACAGAAGCTGGTAATGAATGTCAATGTTTACATGGTAAGTGATTTAATATTCTATCGTTGGCCATTGTCGGGCCTAACGAGATAATCAAGAGAAGATGTCCAGCACTCGGACGCTGTACGTTCAGAGGAGACAGAAAGTGGGTAAAGTGTCTGATGAAGTGATTCGAACAGGTTGTGTCCTTGTAAGCCAGTCGGTGGTACTACTGTTCCTAAGGTGAAACTAGGTAGAAACAGAAAGTGCCTTCATTAGCAGTGGCGATGATATGTTTGTTATGGTCGTGAGCAAAGAGATTTTTGTGGATACATTTAATTTACACACTAATGGACTCAGTACGGTTTTTTTCTTTATCTGGGAAGGATTGTGAGTGGGTTTGAAGATTGATAATTCATTTGGGTTTATGTTTGGCAACACACTCACTCATTACGCACGAGCGTTCTCAAACATTTCTTTTGAACATTATTGTTGGAGAGGAGTAAAAGTCCTCTTCTCACAGGGAGAATAGGTGTTGCTGGAGAGTGCTTCTAGATCCTTCAAAGGCAATTACATATTTCGAAACACCAGAAGTTTGGACAGTGATGTAGACAGTGGATTACGTCATTAATGAACTGTCGAATTGCCTTCTTCTTCTACAATTAGTTGATATGATAGCACAGATTATTACCGGGGGTAAGAACGGTGTAGTGGTAGTTGTCCAAGACTTGGTCTTATGGATATGCCGTCTGATGCTATGACTCTGAGGCTTCAGTTGCGGCGCAAGTATGAGGTCGGCTTTCCAGGTATTCGGGACTGGCTACCACCAGCTTCTGGTTCCAAAGCCGATCAGGGTTCAGGGGCCGGTGAATTTGTAGAAGACGATAACACAAGACTGCATTGGGTGAGCATGCCTCTGCCTTTCAGGCGGAGATTTATGCAATCCTGCTGGCTACAATTCACATTGGTGGGAATAGGTGGAAGGGTAGTGACAGTCAAGCTGCGCTTAAGGCCTAGTTTCACCCTTTAACCTTATCGAAATTAGTTAGTGAATTCTAGAGCGCTTTGAACTCTGTCGCAGGATTCAATTTATTGGCTCTCATCTGGGTGCCAGGTCATACTGGTATCGCGGGAAATGAGATAGCCGATGAGATTGCTAGACAAGGTTCAGAGGAGAGTTTCTCAGGACCCAAAACTCCTGCATCTACGGTGAGGGCTTCCATAGATGATTGGGTTTCTTATGAACACAATTGTGTGTATATGACTCTCCTGGATGTAGGCTGATTAAACGGATACTCCCAGACGTCAGTGAGAAACCGCGGCATTCTTGCTGTCTCTCAGCAGAAAAGACTGCAGACGACTTGTTGGCGTTCTTACGGGGCACTTCGCTTTTGCTAAGCATCTTAGTATGATTGGCTTAAGGCTACATATCTGCGACGAGACTGCGAAACACTTCGTAATGGGATGCTTTCTGGTAGTACAATGAACATGTTGATGCCTGAGTGCTCCAGCTGAGGAA
This sequence comes from Chalcosyrphus nemorum, assembly GCA_949716465.1. Classification (NCBI taxonomy): domain Eukaryota; kingdom Metazoa; phylum Arthropoda; class Insecta; order Diptera; family Syrphidae; genus Chalcosyrphus; species Chalcosyrphus nemorum. The sequence goes on along the minus strand of OX454333.1, from coordinate 13,116,859 downwards.
GACCAACCCCTCTCTGTATGACCATTCAAGATTGACGATGATAGACAACACAAGAGACTCCTCTCAACTGTGCCAATTATAAAGGCATCAGGCTCCTCAACATTGCGAAGACGATCGTTTCTGCGATGAATGCCCGGAGCCTTTTATCAACAAGCCTGATTGGCCCCTTTCAGTGCGGTTTCCGGCCAGTTATGTCCGCCATCTTCAAATCTTGACAAATCCTGGATAAAACCCAAGAAGTCAACGTTAATATTCATCATCTCTTTATCGATTTAAAGGACGCCTGTGACAGCATCTATAAAGAAGAAGTATATAAAGCCATGTCTGGTTTTGACAACCCTGCCAAGCTTGTCCGCCTGTGAAGGATGACGATAGAACGCTGTCTGTTCCACCAAGGTCCGTATTGACCATACTGAGACCTTGAAATAATTGAAGGACATATAATTGAAGGAACTCAGCGGGATGTCAGGCGTGCGTTTGCAAGCTTTGAATAAGAAGCCTTCAAAATGGGTTAAGCGATAAACGAGGGCGAAACCATGTACATGCTGTCAACAAGAAGGGACCAGCAACACCGACGAAGTAGTAAGGAACTTTGTTTACCTTGGCTCTGCTTTTAGCTAAGCAAAGTAAAACACTAAAGACTCTGATCATTCCAGTCCTGCTTTAAGTCCCTGAAACATTGACTTTATTGAAAGGGGATGAACATATCCTTGGTCACTTTGAGAGAAAAGGGTTTTGGAGGAAAAGATTCAACAACGAGCTGTACAGCCCCATCGACCTTGTTAGAAAAGCGAATGGACACCAAAGCTCCAGCCGGCAGAGTCTTCAAATTAAACCGAAAGGAACGACGCAGTGAAGAGCTTTTTCGCCGCATGTGGCACGTACAAGTTTAAGGGGACCTCGACTAACTTGGACTGCGTAACTGGAGGCAATTAGCTAAAGACCGAGCTAACTGGAGAAGCTAGCTGGTTGAAGGGCAGGTTTAACCCGAACCTTAGCACCGTGTAAGTAAATAAGTAATTTAGTTTTTTTTATGTCCAGGTTAATGAGGTTAATGCTTAGGCAGAATGCTTAGGATCAATTCCAATGACCATGTTGGTGTCGATGATCCCTAAGAATGCCAGACATTGCACTAACCCTTTCTCTTTACAGTTTCCTGGGGGATTTTTTGGCTTTCAAAGTGTCTCTTTCTTGTGAAAATTATTAGATTAATGTAGAGACCTGGTTCATGGCACCACCATTCCATCACTCGGAGTGCATTCCTTATGGTATACGCTGTGACGTTCATGATTTTTCCTCTTGTCATTCTTGCCATGTCATCAGCATATCCCGCCGTATTGATGCCAATCTTTTCAAGTCTTCTGGGGAGAGAACCCACAGTGTAAGTGATAAAAATCGGCCTCACTGATCCATGCACTTCAAAGTATTCATCATTGGTGCACTGCATTGACAACACACACTTTTGACGAAGGCGCGTACAGTGAAAGGTATTTATTATTCTTTCATCTTCTTCTTGTGGGTCTTACGGCTTCTACAAGGCCTACGCGCCATCGTGTGCGGTCTCTGGAAATGTGCCTTCTTGTGCTTTCTTCTCCACTGTTCGGGTAAGTGGGTTCCATTGCATCGCTTGGTTAGCTATGGATCTGTCACCCTTTCGGAGAGTGTGACCACTTTCGTCGTCGTATGGTTGTGCCTATAGGTTCATGGCCTTTATGCGATGATAGCTATAACAGTTTGTACTTGCCTTTGACCACAAGGCTTCGGAGCCCTAAAAAGACTCGTTTTGCTATCATTCTTCCCTTTCAAGCGCAACAAATGTGCCAAATTTAACTCACAATTTCTCCTATTACAAATACGTTTGCGACTATGTTGCTTTGTAATGGACTGTGGTACAAAATTTATTCATGAAATCCATTCTTTAAGCTTCTGGCTTTAAACTATTTCTGGCGTCAGCATGGATAACATTCACGCGAAATGTATGCACTCAAATTGGGCAGCATTCGCTTATTACTGAACATATTGCGAAACCACATTCTAATGAATTTGGTTAAAAAAAAAAAAAAAAAAAGTATTTCCATGCATAAAAATCATGTGAATATTCATTCCAGCTGGCATTCATCAACCCCTTTGAGTGTGTACAATTGCATCAACCTAGATTGCAAAATAAAACCGTCGAATGCATCTACATACGACGGAACCAACTAACGAATGTGATCTTCTGACGAAACGGCCAATGCAACAACGCTCCTCTATGCCACCTCACCTTCTACACCCAGAAGTTCAAATGAAACAAATATATTGCACTTCTCGCCAAATGGTTGTTTCCATCTTATTTTTTATTTCCTTAATTTATTTATCCCTCGCGCCCCTCACCCATTCAGAACAGAAATCACAAACAGATCACACGGTTAAAAGAGAAAAACACCCAACAAAACCAAACCAAATGCAAAGCATTCTAAAGAATAAAAAACAAAATAGGAGGGAGAAAAAAAGTGAAATAGCAGAATAAAAACTAGTCAAATCCTTTTCTATACCTTTCCACTTGGATTGGGGGTTTGTTTTCAATTACGCACGCGATACAATTTTTTCCGCGGCAGTGGCATCGCAACCACCCGACTCTTGGGGCCACCAGCGTGCTTTGTGGTAACTGTCAGGACGAGCGCCCGGGTGGTGCACGTGCAAATGGTCTTTATCCGGCAAATCATAGGATTCAACACACTCCACCCACATACCGCCTCCTCGCTGCATTAAATGCTCGGTAAATGGAGGCAACAAAAAAAAAAGAAAGGAGCAATTGCACTATGACCGTCACACCCCGAGCCCGATTGGGTGGGGGGCTAGAGAAACAAATTAAATCCCCGGCAAAGAGGCATAGAGCTGCCGGGCCCGACCACCACCACCACACACCTGCAGGTATAAATTGAAAAGCAAAAATGTAAAACAAGCATTTAACCAAAGAAATAAAATTCAAAAAAACAGAAAAAAATAAATCATTAAACGTAAAAGTCCTTTAGTGGAAAATATTAAATTATTATGAAAGTGTTATAGAATCCATTTACGTTGGTTGGTATTACGTTTTGCACGAGCAACTGCTACTCACTCTGGCATGTGGGCAGCGACAAAAAAAAAGGACGACAATTCAATTGAAATGGCAATTTATGTCTCGGACATGGACAAGTGTTTGATTATCCTTTGCAGCGGTCCAGAACGCTGAGGTTACCCGACCAATGCAACGATGTGACGTTAATTTTCGACAAAAGGATTATTTCAAATGAAAAATATTGTTTGTTTAATTGTCATTTTGAAACAATTACATGGAAATAGAAATTGTATGCGAAACTTGTGACAATAAGAACTGGAAAGTGTTTGACGTCATTGCTGAATCAGCCGGCATTACATTTTCTACAATAGTTTTGAATAAGGCATACCCTGGCTAACGTAGCCCCGCACAACGTTGTTTCGCTTGATGTCGTGTTTTTCAGGAACGCAATATCTCGTAGATATCTTGTAACCCCCATCCTTTACTTACTAAGGTCCTTTAACCCCTCAGGTGGCATATGGCGTCAACAACAGCTGCGCGCCACCTTGTTCGTACTTCTGCAACGCATTTGAGCTCTCTCCAACTTATTCCTAAAGAGCTCAATTCCTCCTCGACTGTTCTGCGCCACGTTTGCCTAGGTCGTACCACTGCCACTTTCTCTTTCGTATTGTAATGTTAATAGGTTCCTGTCCCGTTCTCATATAAAGCTGTTCGAGATACGGTTCGGCCAAAAGATCCTCAAAAACACTTTTAAACATTTGTTAACGATGACTTGCAGCCGGTGTGTTTTAATTGTGTCCACTTGCCAAGTATTGTACCCATAGAGCAATACCGATTCTACGTTGGAGCGAAATAGTCGCAGCCACTTGGTACTCCGCTTTGGACTTCAAATTCTTCTGACACATTGACATTGTGCAAGAGGTGAGACATACTACCCTCAAACGTAGCCTTAATAATAGCTATGGCCAACCAGACAGCATCTCTATTCAAACTGTCGAAGGCCTTCTCGAAGTCGATAAACAGTAGATGTAGTGGATTATGCTTGATTAAGATCCGTAAGGTGTTAATGTGGTCGTTGCAGGAGGATCCAGCACGAAAGCCTGACTGTTAGACGTCGAGGGTTGAATCTAAATGGTCCGATCCTTTCCAGAATTATTCTTGCTGTTATTTTGGCTACGGCTGGCGGAACACAAATACTTTCCTTATGGGTAACTATCTGGACTAGTTCCTTATAGATGCTAGTACATACATACGTAATAGCTAAAATAAGTAGGAATATCGTCGGAGTTAAAAGTAAAAAGAAATTGCCTTCTTAAGCAGATAGTTCTTTCTTCGATAACCGAACAAAATATAGTCGTCACCCATTATTGGTGCCTATAGTTATGGCCCGTCCTAAAGCAAAAAGCAGGCTCGTTATACAAAAACAAATCTATGCCTACGTCTTTTACCGACTTACGAGTGTCATTGTGAACTAATCTTATCGAACAAACCTAAACGGCAAAATCTAGTACATTTTAGTAAATTTCTTTGAATTGTTTAATTTTCAGGAAATAAAAACTAAGAAATTGATTTAAATTAAGAATAATGGTAGTAAAGTGGTAAATTGAAGATAAAAAGAAAGAGGACACACACCTGAGAAAGAAATGGAAATGGTTGCAAATAAATGCAACGACATCGGGATGATTCAGAGGAAGAAAGATGAATGGCTGTTGAGGACGATGTTATGAACGAATCACGGACGGCCTGACATCAGTGGAAATAGAATTTCCACCTGGTGACTTGCTACAATCTGAGTACTTCCAAGAGGTCCTTCATCGCCTTCGTTGTGGCAAATATGAGTGACAAGTTGGTACATCGCCCTTGAATCTAAATCAGGTTAACTTGGATTATCAGGGGATTCCACAAGTATGATTAAAGTTTTAAGTTTCGCTGTTTTAAGTTGAAAATGTCCCTGAAAGTAACCGGCTTTTAGTTCAGAGAAGAATCCATGTAGATAGCATGCACTAAACTGTGACAGTTCACCTATTACTCTAACTAGACAATGTTACTGGCCCTATAAGCAAATATGTTGGTTTAGTTCTGTCTTTGTAGCTTCTGATTGAGTGCTCATAAGAAAATGTTTCAATGAAGGCTCATCTATATCAGAATTTTATCGGTGTAAGCGAGCAATTGCCCCGAAAAGGTTGTATGTACGAAACTTGTTTATTTCTTTGTTAACGCAAAAACTATTGTGGGCGAGAACCACGTCGAAATCCACCGCGGAATTCGACATCTCCGACATCCCCTTTCTTGTCAGCACCACCTGGAGCACGTCTGTATCCAGAACGATCTTCGCCAGTTTTGGTGGAGTCACCACGGGGATCAGGCACAGCTGGACGTGGACCAGCAGTCTCAGACCTGGCTGAACACTTAAGAGTGGCCGGCACAATTTCAGGGGGCAAGTGCAAGTAGGTTCTGAGGTACTGAGGTCAGATGCCAGTAGTAGTGCCTCCAGGCGAACTGTTCCCGGACTAAACCGCGCCAGTGCAATGACTACAGAGTCTTGATGACATGTAGATTGCGAATGGTCTCCAATTCTGGATGCTTTGGGGCGTGGAAATCCTTTTTGGCCACAATGACACCCACTTTGAAGTGGATAGCGACACGATGAGCATTTGGCATAAACATTTTGGTGTCTTGTCTAGAGCGGTCACCAGAAATAAAGTTGTGAAGTTAAGTTCTGAACAATTAATCCAAGTTTTAGGTTCAAGAAGTCCCAGATCCTTTTGACATAAGGGTTCGCCGGTATTATTTCTGTCAGTAAAAGAGAAGCAATTAGCAATGATTCGTTCATTATGAACTTGTCTCATTAATCGTGTGAACGATTTGTTCTATTTGATACTTGTGTTCGCTCTGTCATCTTCTCTTTATGAATGATTTATTCCATTTGAGTTCTCTATTTGATCTGTCAACTTATGAATGTTTTCTGGTAGACTTTTTACGTCAAGGCGGATATGTTCAAAAAAAACATTATTAGTCACACCGCTAACTAGTACCTGCGCGCCCAATTTAAAGAAAGTTTGCTTCAACTCTGGCGAAATGCATTAAACCTTTCGGGTTTAACCAGAAACCCAATTAACAATGATGTTAGTCATATAAATTAACGAAGCGATGCATCAGTTGAAGTTACAAAACGTAAAATTATCAATAAAATAACTAAATGCGAAACAATTGCACTATTTTTTTTTATAACCAAGGCATAAAAAAAGATGTATGATGGTGCAAACATGGTAACACAGTGCACCACATTCTTCGAGTGCATTCACTTCACTCAGCAACGTCCAATGGGAGTTATGTAAGTTTAACATAACTCGTAAGATATGGAAACCTTAGATGTGCTCATTCATTATTCCGTGGCCACCACCACAACGCCATTCATTCACTCACGCGAGGAATTTTACAATGACCACAGATCGACGCAGCACCATCAGCAGCTGCAGATTGGGTATCACAGAATTCGTTTCGCATGTCAAAAATATGCGCAATCTTGTTGCGTTTTTCTTTTTATCTGTTAAGTACATTGTCAAGTGAATGACTGTCATTTCCAGCTACTAACACCCACTAATCGGCTTAACACACCGCCGAAGAAGAAAATACCAATCGTTTCGGGACAAAATCAAAATCATCACACAAATTTTCATTATGTAGTGAGTGCATCTCGTGCCGCCGAAAGTTTAGTTTAATTTTTGGGAAAATGTTGTTTGTGAAATTATTTGCCAAGCAATGTATCTGCATTTGCTTATTTGACGGATTAAAAGAGAGAGAGAGAGAGGGAGAACGAGACTCTGTCAGGGCAGGATATGAATCTTGTCACAAAAATGTATCTACATGTATATACGAGTATTTTAAAGGATACGCACCTGTCTGAAAGGCATTATTATCATTTGCACGGTAGAGATACTCAGTATCTGTATCTCTGTATCCCAATGGGAGCGTTGGGAACAAAGTATTTGTATATTTAGAGTAAATTAATTTATTCGAATGCATGAACCCTGGATGGATGGTGGCAAAATGTTTCAATTAATTTTATTTGCATTTCTGTTGACACTTGTTCGACAAAACTTATTCACATCGCTTGGCTCGGATCGGTCGATCGGATTTTGTGGGTTGGGGATTGGGGTGGAGAGGTCGACCTCTACAAGTCTCGGTGGTGGCGCTCATGATGGTGATGTTGTTGTGTGATGAATTAATTTTAATGGCATTTCATGTGTGGGATTTTGATTGGGAAAACAATAGAATTCGGTATTTGTTGTACGTGAAAAGTTTTGTTTTGTTTTGAGCCCGCCTCTCTCTCTATTTATTATTTTTACGATGAATAATCCTTTAAGTTGGTATTTGAGGTAGGTTTTACAACCGAAAGATTGGTTGTGACAAATCATACCAATTCAGATTAATTCTAATTAAATAGAAGCCATGGCTGGGGAATTAATGTTTCGGATCAGGTGCGAAGTGCTTTAGTTTAGAGATTTACCTATTCTATAACACAGACTATAGATGTGACAACAGATTTGGTTGAAGTGGAATACTGCATTTTTAAAACCTCAATTAAACAATTGAGACAATTTGTTAGTGTTTAAATTACATGAAATTGGAAGATAAAATTTGAGTGTAAGCACCTATCAATAATAACTTTAAAATTTAGTTGAGTTGAGTCAGATTTCTAAACAGCGATAACGGTAAAATGGAGTGTGATTTTGTTGACGTTTGAAACAGATATGTAGCATTGACCTCTTGGATACGCAAAGATACTTTGGCGATAACCTGTTAACACGTAGATCGCTCGGTTTCTAGAACTTCAAGACATTCGCCGAAAGGGCATAAGAGCCCGATTCCAAGAACTAGAGCGTGAGTTCACGCGGCCTTGGATAGAAATCTCGGGGCTGAGTGAAAGAAGATGATTTCGTACTGGGAAATGTTACTCCTCATAAAATGTCGTGCTCCACTCTGATAGACGTGCTGGAAGCTCAAGGTGGCACGGGGTATCACCAAACCTAGTAGTGACCGAATATTATTGATTAGATGTCAGAGCAGAGTAAGTACAACCATCATCAGTGTTATGCATTGACCAATGACATAACTGAGGATACAAGTGATGAGAGTTCACGGCCGTGGAAACTGGTTTGACAACGGCGAGGGGTTTGTGAACTTTAGTTTCAACAACTAGTCATTTAACGTGCACATACTATCCGAGCCATAACATTAGTTCGGTTCTAACTGATGACAGGCAAGAGTTTGGCAATCCCACTAGATCGCACTATTTAGGAACGACCGGCGCTCTAGGTATTATCTTCTAAACCCTCAATGCATACGGAAAGGTAACATTAGATTCTAAACGCCTTCTCATCATCAGCAGAAACGGGCTTTATACGACCAAGTTCAATAAAGACTGGGGATTCCAAAGTATGTTATGCTTGAAGGATTATCTGGCCTTAGCAGTTGAAAATCAACACTTGGAGACGATTCGACGAACGTACAGAGACCTCTGTTGCAGGAAAAAAATTGGACCAATGTCGCAGGAAAATAAAAGAAATATAGCAAACGTAAGCCAGTGATCCATAGCGGGAATATCCTTTAAGAAGAAACTAAAAAAACACTCTTCTTATGGATAGGGTTTGAAGGAGAACATAAACATGAAGGTTAACCGGAGCAGGAGGTATGCACTTAAGGGAAAGGAAAGGTTGTAATTCTCCTACTCACCTAAAGAAGATTTATAGCGAATGCAGCAATCATTTGAGAAGAGACATAACTTCAGGGCGTATAAGCCTATTACCTAGATACCAATGGCGATGCTAATATTCAACTTGAGGAAGAGCCATGCACAGTGTTCTGCCCCCACTTGGCAATCTCTTTTGCCAGAAGGTTTAATATATTGCTGTGTTCTCTCAAAGAATATTGGTTTTGCTAACAACGCCCAAATTGGGCATGAGGTAATGAGAGCTACCCTGGTTGTCAACTCTTTCAGTCTTTTTACGGTGAGCAAAGAACACATCAAAGTGGCCCATTTGGCTATCGTATGAGGCTCAGCATTCGCGTAGCATTCTCTTAATGTAAGAAGTAACCTGTAAGAAGTAACAGGTTGGATTTGGCTGACAGCTTAGAAGCGCCGACACACTTGGACCAGAAATAGGTCCATTGTGATACCACGGAGTATGGATCCTAATTCTCCAATACTAGTTAGAACCATTTCATATATTCTAGTCTATATTATTTAGATCTTCTAAGTCGTTATAGTATGAAGCTTCTAAGTGAAACAACCTTCTACCTTCCTTCTCTCCTCTTCCTCATTCCTGCAGCTTCTGCAAAAGTCTTTTGCGAAAAGCCCTAGCCTTGTTGCGTGCTTGCCTATTAGACAGTGTCCAGTGATGATACCTATTGTGGTGTTAGAACGTTTCAAATCCAGCTGAGGCCAAATTTTTTAATTCGCTAGACATGTTATACCACTTGTACACCTAAGATTTGTACTCTCTATTGCATCCAGCTTACATTTTTCTTTACATGTAACAATTAGTATACCTATGGTGCCTTTTTCTGTCGAGTTCATCGGCCTTACAGTTCCCTGGAATAACCCTATGCCCCGGCACCTAATACTGGTGAATATTAAACTGCTCTGCCATCTCCGTAAGAGACGATCGGCAGTCGAGGGCTACTGGAGAAGGACTTCTTTGATCGCCATAATTTTCGCCTGGAACACGCTACAATGGTTTGGTAGAAGGAATGACAGCTTAAGATATAGGCTTTCTGAGAAGACACCGCCTCCCCGCTTCATCCTTAGTCTTTGAATCGTCAGTATAGAAGTGTATCGCCTTATCTTCTATGAAGCTATTCTCACTCCAGTCTGATTTAGGCATGGGGTGGTGTAGTCAATATTTTCTGGGGAGTTTCTGTAATTATTCAGAATAGATGCGTGGCCATAGTTCTTTCTTGACCACTGTGTGGTTGCTTCAAGGCGAATGGCCGCACTCGCTGCCATTTGCTTGCTGAATATATCGAGAGGTAAAAGGAGGAACAAAATGTCCAGTGCCGCAGAGGGTGTAGTGCGTAGTTCACCGCTTATGGGCATACAGGCTGAGCCTTGCTAAGAAGATTGCAATTTATAGCTTTTTCTAGCGCTGTCCACCAGACAATTACTCCATAAGTGAGTATAGGTATAGAGAGGGTCATTTGTAGGCCAATTCCAGGCCAATACTTAACACAATTGATGCCCTATTTCCATGATACAATCCATTCCATTCCATGCAAAAAGTACTAACATTTTACTATTTCATTTACAGATAAGCAAAATTCATATACGTCGCTCTCCAAAGTGAATGTTTAATTAACTAAATTATCTACACCTCGCACAATGTAGTGCCCTCACTAGAAGACCACCACCACACCACAGAGCCATCCATGCCGTGACAATTTCCATTTCCCAATCAATATCTGCGATTACAGTCGTTTTCACGTTCGCAATTATGAAATTATGCACCTGGACTCAAGACATTGTCTTCAATTAAAAGAACGACAGACTATCGCTAAGACTCACAGCCAATTCACATGTATAACCGCAACTACTTTGATAGCCCATTAGACTGTCCATAATTAAAATTAGCAGCAAAGCCATGCAGCAAAAGTGTGGCTCATATGAGCGCAACCAGTTCGAGAGTTGATTTCCCTGAGAAGTGCACAAAGATGGACAAGTCGACTGGAAATGGAGGACCATTGCGCGTTTGCGTACTTAACAAGTTTGTAAAAGTGAATTTGATTTCGAAATTTTTCGTTTGCAAATAACATTGGACTTGTGTTCATGCGGCTCCATAGTACGCCGAGTGTTGACATCTGGTAGTCAGATGCAAGGAAGCAGATGATATTGTGACGCGCGAAAATATTTTATTCTTTTTAACAAGTGAAAGTGCAGATGCAATGAGCTTTCTATTCACTATCTGCATCCAGGTGCATGGATTTTATGATAAGAAAATGCGGATAAGTTTGAAGGATTTTTATGGCATCGACAGTATATATTATTAAATATACACTTCTCTTTAAGAAATAATGTTTACTTTCTTATAAATATTTGAAAGCAAATTGGTAATGTTCCGCTGCTTTTACTACTCAAATTTTAATTGGCCCGGAACTCAGCTACGCTTCGAAGTGCATCGAAACCAAAAGTGACTTGGAAATTCGAGGAAATGAGACGGAAAACTATGCACTGGTAAGTATCAGTGGGATACTTACGACAGGTATGTAAGTCTAAAAGAATAAATCATTTGAAGAGAAGTGTCATTTTCTATTTCGCGTTATTGTTGAGTTGTCAATCACTGTAAGTCCAAGCTGTCAATTGCATGGCGAAGAAATTATGACAGCTGTCATGGACAATGGTCGAACAACACAAAGTGACTACAAAAATGGCCGAAATCTCAAGCGTCTCCAATGTAGCCACTTAATCAATTATAAACCTAGTTGCTCTTAGTTTTCTGGCAGTGGGTTTGGTAAAACATAGCGCTAATTATGAGAAAAACATCGTCCGCATTTATAAGGCTATGAGAAGACCCTTTCTGACTATGCCATCGGTTGACAGGGCTCTGCCACATTACTGAATTTGCCTTTTCGTGGCAAAATTGTCGCCAGTGAGTTTCTAGAAAGCGAAACCAAAAGTAGGTACTCATTCGACAAGCATGGTGCAATAGTCCAAATTGAGGATTTTGTAATCTTATTCAACACTTACTCACTGGCGTGACTCTCCTTCACGCAGTCTGGAGGAAAGCTATTGCAGTTTTTCTGTCTGTCCAAAGAAAAGACTTCAGATATTGGGTCAACATTTCAGCTAGGCAGATACTAAGCACAGTTTCACTCTAAGCCCAAGAGTCTGGAATATGTCCAATGTACTAATTTGGACCCACAGACAATCCACTTGAATAGGCCCTCCGAATACAAAACACCAGCCAGTCATGATGTGAACCTTTTCAAGCAAACAGAAATAACTAATAATTCATTTAACGACAATGCACCCTCTTATTTGTCCATAATAGCCAAACAACAGTGATTAAATGACATGTGATAAACCCTCCTAACGGCCCACCTTGACACTTGACATCATTAGGATTGCCATGAGGTTGGTCCACCATTCATTCTTCGCGAATAACAAATTTCCCATAACCTACACTAAATGCAAAACCACACAATTCGATCCGCTCTTTTACTCCACCACTGAGCGAGCAGTCATATTCTTTTTTTTTTATTTGGATCCAGAGAATATGGGTTTGGCACTGCAGTAGATGTAGCATGCAACCTTTATTTTTATTTTATTTTATTTTACAAGCGACGCGACAAGATGCCTATCGAGTGATACGAATATGAATGTGCTCATAATTAATTCAGCTTTTACTTCTTTCTCTTAGTTTACGCGTTTTTTTCCATTCAATTAAGTTGTAAAAGCCAGCGTGGTAGCTTGTCAACGGAAAACCTGTCTTTTTGTCGCTAATAAGCCGGCACAACTTTCTTTAGAGATTTTGTTTCTGAAACAAATAACAAGCTTTCCCGCCGCAGTTATGGGCAATAAGCTTGGCTTAATCAAAGTCATAAACTACTCGCTCGCTCCAATTACCTAGTGGAGATCAACAAGTCAGAGTCTGGATTGTGCCATTACCAACTAAAGACGGACGATCAGCATCCACTCTTCCGTGCATTTGGTTTCCAATCCATCGGATAACCTTGGATAAGTCGCCGCTTCTCAAAAAAAGAAAAACAACTCCATCCGGGGGAATCGGGAAGTGAAAATGAAAAACTAAACGATTCACGATGTACAGTGGGTTAGGTTGGTCTTAAAGTTGGCATACAAAAAGAAGAAACATTTAAGAAATGATAGAAATGATAAGACTTTAATTAAAAAACACGGATTACAAGTTTTTGTTGCTGGTTTTCCTTCTCCGCTGTCACGTTTCTGTATTCAACTTGAAGTCGGCTGCAGTTCTACGATCTTATATGTTACCTCTAAGGAGATACTGAGGGCGCTCATTAAATGAGTGTGTTCAACAAAAACTAGATTACAGAGTGCTATCGATTTTTATTTCTTTGAATGCAAACGTTTTAAATTTTTGTTATTCAACCACGCCTTTATAGATGAAGGGATTTGACCGAAACTTGGTGGATAGATAGTCCATGTCCTGGATTAGCAGATAGGCTACTAAGGAAATAGGCGATGAACCACAGTCTGTAATATATGTGACAAACGGGCATTAATAGAAGATATCGGACAGACTCTACCTGTAATTGAGAGATAGACTTAAGCGATAGAAATAAACGCATGCATCGAAGTGTCACCACTACGGGCCAGAATTTCATCTCTTTACAGCTTCATATTGGTCAGGAGTTTATAGTAACCACGAAAAGAATATACACATATTCTAGGATATAATACATTGAACTTTTGGTTAAAAAATATATATATTTGCCCCACTGTTTAACGACGAGTTAGGCACGCGACTACAAACAAATCCCATCTCGACCTACGAAGATGACAGACGGAGGAAGAAGGTATCCAACCACCGCTAGTAATGGCATAAAGAAGTGATAATAGACGTTCCTCTCTTGGCCTGATGGCCGCATTGGTAGTACCATCATCAACTTGTGTTGTAGTTACCATTGTAAATTTGTTGACTGAGAGAGAGAGCAAAGAAGACCATCACCCGGCGGCGGCGGCGGCATGCCATAATGACCTTTCGAGTTAGATTTATGAAGATAACCATTGTCTTCGCCGAGTCTCATCTGGCGTGTGGGTGCAATTTGTAGCGGGCGAGGTGTAAGTGGACGCTTGGTTTGTTTTGATTCATTCGTGTTGAAGGTATAATGGATTGGCGTCCCTAAGCAATTATTAACAAGTTGGCAAACAACATTTGTTGAAAGTCAAAAAGAAAATGCTGAACAAGTGTGAAGTTGTGCCTGAGTTGGTTTGATTTACGATAACTAATATTAATTTTAAATTTTTGTTTCGTCGTGATATAATATTGGAAGTGTTGGGGATGTGAGCTTTCCATGGTCCAAATTTAAATTGACTTACAATCTGGGCTTCTTGTTGAAATACAAAATAGACAAAATAGATGACTTCGAACTTACCTGAAAAGAAAAGAAGATAAAAATATTTAGTGACATAATTAATGCATTATTAAGTTGTATAATAGATGAAATTTATAAATTTTGAGTTATGATTACAGAAAAATGTTTTCTTTACATTTCAAATGAAACAGAAGAAATTTTCTATGAAAGCACTGGCAAGTGGAAGCGAATATGCGGCGAAACACATGTGTCAGTTGTATTTAGTAATGAATTGGTCCAAAAGAGAAAACAACATCTTGGATGTAAGCTATCGTATAATGAATGCCAAGAACCTTCTCCACTAACGTTAAGAAGGAAATAATCGGTATCTACGTCGACAGCCAAGCAGCTATCAAAGCGTTGCTGTCACCATCGAGTTATTTCCTTCCGACGCCGGATGATCTAGGAAACATAGAGCTCAGCAAACTCCTGAGATTCATACAGTTATCTGGATGGTTTAGCTGAGCGGTCTAATGGGTTTTTAGGTTCCCGTCAATCCTTGGGTACAATGGACTCATAGTGATCTAAGTGAGCCGTTGACACCTGTGGTCAACAAGGGCACCCATATATCTAACCTAACCTAAACGGTCCATGAATCTGTATGGCATTCGGAGGAAAAATGGAACTCCATTGCGAAATATGCCATAAAGTAGAATCTACATACGTAAAGGTCTTCAACGTGAGCTGGTGACTTCACAAATTTCCAGAAAAAGAAGTCACAAAACGATAGGACAGGTTATTGGGGAATAGACAAGCCACTTCCCTATCAGCCGTCCGAGAAACATTTGACGACGGTGCTCATGGACAACACAATATTGTAAGAAAAGAATGCCCCCTTCCAAAACTCTATCAACTAAAAACATGTGCTACTTTTTACAATATCGAGACAAACTAATCACCAAAGTAATAACCATGTAAACGCACATATAGAACTCTTTAATTTGAGTAGAACCACAAGAATGTCCATAAGCCCAAGGCCCAATCAAAACGTCAATTAATCAATCCACAAACTTAAATTTAATTAAAATGTTCTCCATTCACTCAAGTAAAAAAAAAAAAACAACTCTTTAATGATAAAAATCATTAAAAACCCATCTAATTGACCAGATCGGCATCTCCAGGTCTCCAACTAGACGAATCCGCTTGTCTCCTCATAACAACACGTCAATAATTTTCACATCACAACAATTCAATTAGACAAACATCCAACCTCTCTTGGTCGTTATTTTCATCTTCATCGTCGAATGAAGATTCCATTGCACTTTGTTGAATCGTGCCGCCAAGTAGCTTCAAGTATTTTCATTAGATTTCTATCTCAAAAGCCAAACAAAGTAATAAAAAAAAAAAGTAATTTCTGTTGACTTTCGGCGCTAGCTTCTGCATCTATCATCATGACCTATGACAAGCGTTTCAATTAGAGGAGGAAACTCTGCCTCCAAAGATAAGAGTATCTTTTTTTTATGGCAAAAACGTGAATTGCACACTTTTTCTCTCTGCTCCTCTCAGAGAGCAAAAGAGAGAGGTAAACAAACTAACTCTCATTTGATCTCTCGCAAAAGCCGGCTATCTGCTGGATCGTGTAGGTAATACAGTTCAGACTCCAGTTTGGATCATACCACAAAGAGTGCTTTTTGTTTCTTCACTGTTAACGGTTTGTTGAGTATCTCGACGGTCTTTTAGTTTAATTCACTTTCGTTACCATTAAATTTGCCAAGATAACACCACGAGAGCGCCAGTCGCGTGTAAGTCGTCGTTCGAGAACGTGTGTACGCTTTTTACTACCGGAGTAAGATACCTTTTTGCGGTTCGACGGATCGTCGTTTTGAGTTCAAATTGAAGAAGCCTACATTTGAATTGGAAATTAAATTCATGAAATTGTGAGAGTGATTTGTGGGATCTGTTATTTCGTCTCTCGTTTAATCTCGTAAAAAAAAAGATACACAAAGTGAAAATTAAATGGCAAATTTATATTCAAAGTGGATTTTGAAGTGCGAATTTGTTTTTTAAGTGTGATTTAGGTTACAAAAAAAAAATTATAGAAAGGCAGTCTCTCAACAGAGTTGGATTAATTACACAAAGGAACTAGTTTTCGAAGCAGTTAATTGATTTAACCGCACAAATATGATTTTTGTGGTGGGATTCCTGTGGCTGCTGTTGGGTATGTTCTCAAATGCAACAAAATCGAGTTGCAACACACATTTTCCTTTCAAAAAGTTATAAAGACATCTACTCTGACCTAGGTCTACAGAGCCTCTGGCTACATTCCATAACTCCCAGTAATTAAATGGACCTTAATGGGCCTATATTCGAGTTCGTAATTACAGACGTTCATCTAACTAATTTTTAGACCAATTAATCATCTTGTCAAAATAGGGAAGTATTTTTCGGTGGACCGCCTTCAGATAAATCAAGTTAAATTTTTGATAAGGCTAATGAGGGATTGTAATTGCATTTTCTTATTATGCAAGGTTTTTTTTTGTTTTTGTTTTAATGTACCAACATTTCTGAACTCATGTTTAACACCTGCTGCTGTTAATTATTTTTAGTTTTTTTTTTTCCTGTTTATGCAAATGCGGACATTAGTATCTAGCGAAAGATAATAGTTTGAAGATAAATGGTCTGGAGCTATAAAATTTAGTGCACGAACAGAATTTTGAAAAGAATAAAAGTTAATGATTCTAGGACTAGTTTTAGAGTGTCTGCGCATTTCCGCGATTGTTTTTTTATTCAAACTTAAGTTATTTTAACATAAGTCTTAATTTGTAAATCAATGTTCTTTGTGGGCTATAAAAAGCGATGGATTTGCATGCTTAAATGGGTGTGCTATCTATGTAGGGAGGTCTAGAGAACAGAAGAAAAGGTGATCCATTAAGAGGTACTTTTTTGTTCGTGGATTTTTTGACAAACGACGCCGGAGTTATATTAATTTTCTATTTTATTTGTGTTCAGTATTGTTTGACATTTTGTCAAGGAAAGACAACGTTTATAAATTATTCAGCTGTATGACGAATATCACCGGTCTACGATGAATGTGTTTCGTGCTTTTAGAGCAAATCATGGTCTACATAATTGGCGTACAGAACGCTCTATTCGCCATACCATTCAAAAGTTTGAAACTCAGTTTTCCTTATTAGACAATACCTGATCAAATAGACCAAATTCAGCAAGTAGTGAAGAAAATATTAGAGTCTTGGATGCCTCGGCTCAGTGCTTAATGCATTGGACTGCTGTGCATAAAGTGCCGAGTTCCAATTCAGGCAAATACCATCAAATTTTTATCACTTGTGGGAATCTAGGCCCTTTACAGCTTGCCTGTGGCCAAATATTTAGACATTTTAGTTGAGAATGTACGGAGTGAGTGCTCGGCGGCGTCATTAACAACTTGGCGTATTTTACGTAAGGACCTTGGTTTAAGAGCCTAAAAATGCAGCTCCTGCAATAAGCCTAACCTACCGAATTGTCACCATTTCAGTATTTGGGGTTTTGGAAAGCTTTTGTCTTCGACACTTGATGAGGCACATTTCTGGCTTACTGGGTACGTTTCAATAAAACAGTGCTACTTGGAACACTGCCCGTGAAACCAGGGCTTTATTGCGAGAACAATTGGGTGAACAGTTAATTTCGCGATTTGAACCAGTGTATTGGTCGCTTAGATAGTGTGATATCATACCCTTTGGGTCTCAAAGCCTTAGGTCTTAGGTCCTTAGGGATGCGTCGTCGAAAAGTGGTCTAGACTAGTGGAGTAGACTATGTTAACCGTAGTTACGGCCAACATCCCTCTGAAAAAATGTACCTCCAAATGAATCACGCATTAGTAACAAGCTTTTCGTCGCCATCACATTTTCCGAGTACCTGAACTTGAGAGCCATCATGAGAAAGCTTTACGAGCACTTTTGACATTCGGAGACGGCATAAGACCCTTAGTCACTTCTAGAGGTACCTACAGAAATATACACCACTACGTGTAGAAGCCATGGCCTTCACGACTCAAGATTGCTACTGTAACTGTATTAGAAGCGATGAGGAGCAAAAAACAAAAACTTCTTCTGAATCTGTTCTACCCTAGCTCAAAAGAGAGCATTATTATGGAGGCTTTTATTGGAGTAATTTGGGAAAAATGTTCGTAAGCTTCATTACGAGTATCGAATGTATTCGAATGTCACTTTTCAGGTATCTTTTTAAGTGGTGTCACAAAGGACTTACATGGACCTAATTCTGTCTTTACTTTACGTGGACCCTACCTACCTTCTTGTTCTCTGCAATACCAGTTCATGATATAGTTCATGGTATTCGATTCCCAATACAACCCTTCAGGTTCACATTACCCTAAATTATCAGTTTCTTCCAGACATTCGGGTATGATAATTCAGTAGCACAACCTGCAAATTCTTCCAAATAGCTTTCTAAGCATTACCTTGATGATTTACTGGCTCAATCCTATCCAAAACAAACACCTACGCACTAAAAATTTAGTAATTTTTCAACAAATTAATTGCATCGCTTGGACAAGGCCAAATACAAAATATATTCCTTAAATGTTAAAAAAATAAAAAAAAAAAAGACTACCCAACTTGATAAATAAAAAATTGCAATAACTTGCACGACATCCCAATTTAGAAAATACCATCATCACTGACATTTTAGCTCCATTAAATAGTTTTATAGATTATTCTTTTTTTTTTGTGTCATCCACCACACCTATCTAAACCCGGATGTGCATAAGTCACCGCTATTAAGTTGGTTTAGGTTAGTTTTTGCAAAATTCCAAAAAAGAATTTCCATTTGAAATATTTGAAGATACTTTCGTTCTTAAGCATGATTTATCTTCAATATGTCAAGTTAGTGACCTGATAATGACAAAAAGTCGCGGCGGATTCTAAAGATATATAGATTTGGGGCGACAGAAGCCATTTATAATAAGTAAAAGTTTATAAGACAAACTTATAGCTTTGTTCTTTATTTTATCGAAATGAATTTTCTGTCATAAATTAAAAGAATTCCTTCCACGTGAAGGTGAACCAGAAATTAAATATTATTTATGTAAATTCAGTTTGAAATAGTTAAGAAGAAACATTTAAATATAAAGAGTTTTTGACTGTGAAATAATAATTCTTTCTATTTCGGGTATTTTTGGAATTTTTAATAAAATAATTAACCAGTTAATTGAAGTCCGAAGGAGGAATATACACTGAGGCAAATGGTGTCACTTGTCGGGAGAACAATTTGCACAGAGGAAGGCTGTCAGAGTCCAAAGTGGGGTTCGGCAAGGCTGCATACTTTCACCAATACTGTTTTTATTGGTGATTAGCGATGTGCTGAATGCGGCCTTATCAACAGGAAATGGAGGAATTCGATAGACTCTTACATCTGAACTCAAGCACCTCGACTAAGCAGATGATGTATGCCTTCTGTCTCACAGAATAATGGACCTCACCAAATGACAGCGAATGTGGAGAGGAAAGCAGACGTCGTTGGGCTGAAAACTAACTCGGCAAAAACGAAAATGATAAGGCTAGAACCGAGCTCTTCAACTCATATATGCATTGCTGGACAAACGGTTTTTTAGAGTAGAAAGTTTGCAATACCTTGGGAGTATTATCTCAACCGATGACGGAATCGAACTGGATATAGCCAGCCGAATAGGTAAAGCAAAATCTGCGTTTGGGATGCTAAACCAGTTAATTCTCGAATCTCCATCAAGAATAAACGCCAGAGGGATATCATTGCCGCCGATCAAAGAATTCGTATACCCACTTCTGAGCTCTGTAGTGTTTAATTTATTTGAAATCAGCGTTAAGTTTGCCTCGATTTAGCACAGTAAACTGTTTCAATTTCATTTCAATGGACTTGAGAGAAATCAAAATTATTTCCAAGTAATTGCAACAAATTGAACTTCTTTTTCAGTTGAGTTTCACTTCTTTTTTTCTTGATTAATTATGTAGAAGGAGTTGGCACAGTAACCTTTACTGAATTTGAATTTCCATATGTATGCCTTTTTCTGCGATTTAAATGAGATTATTTTAATTACGGTTATCTAGTTTGCGAACGATAAATAGTTTGACAAAAAACTTAAAATAAGCAGATGCTTGACATTGAGTTACTTGAGTACTGTAAAAATAAATAAATAGTAGGCCTAGGGCTTAAGGAGCCCATAGAGGGTCAAGACCTAGCATGTCTTGTCTATACAGAAGGAACCTACAGTTTTATGCCGTATCCGAAGGGCAAAAGGGTTTTAAGAAGGAGCCATTCGCAGTAGTCCATCGCACTAACTACAGCAATCGTCGAATACAGGAGCTGATCATCTGTCAAAAATTCCATAGACAAAAAAGTACTTCTAAATGAATCACCCTTTATCTTCTGGGATATGAGCTTTGAACATTTTGCATAGTAGCCTAATGCACTAACTACTCAGCCTTCATTCTAAGTATAAGAATTAACATCCAACTTCCAAGCTATGCACTGCTTTCATCCTTCGGTGGAGCGGAAAAGTCACAGCTTTGTTTCTAAGCAGAGAGCATTGCTATTCGAGCCTTTAGCTTTCTCAATTTACTGCCCGACACTGTTTAATTGAGTGTGTTTCAGGCGTGTTCCTTATTCAGAGCTCCGCTTTGTGTGACCTCTCTTCTGTTGGTGCATCAGTTCTTTGGACAAGCAGGGTTGCTAGAAAAGAGCAAATGAGTTTGTCTGTCAGGAAGTGGTATTAGATAGCATCAAATCTGCTTTCCTTCCTAAGTCTCATGAGGTCATTCTAGCCATCAAGGAGCGTCTAGAAACCAACTTATTCCGATAGCTAAAACTCTTCAACGTGCTGTCATTCGAAGCGTTTCTTTCGGCCACTCTTTCAATACCGCGGATTGTAGGATCACTTTACTTTAGCCTAAAATTTGCATTCAGTGATATATCAAACGGTTTTCACAGGTCAATGCGTCCCTATAAAATAAAGATACAAATGCCGCAGGACATTTAAAAGATTTCGCATAAGACATCTTACGTAAAGTGTTAAACTCTATTTCCAATATTTTAGTTAGCTGCCGATGCCGACTCAATTTTAACTGATGAACCATTAATTTACTTTTGAACGTCCAATTGGATAACAAATGCCCAAAGACGAGTCTACAATGCATAACCAACGTCACCCGTTCACAAACACCTGCAGCTAATTATTTCAATCGTAATCACTACAAATGAATCCGCCTCTCTCTGACATTCGAACAGCGCTTAATACTTAACCCACAGCATACAAAAGCTATAATTTGCGGGTCTGTACAGCAAAACTAGGAAGTCGATCTATCTCTGAGTTCAAATTACCACCAATTATATTGAAAATCGTTATTCGTTCACAGCCCACAATTCACTTTTTCAAGTATCTCCCGCCTCCGGAGAAACAGAGTCCACTCGCGCACCATATAAGCAAAACTGTATCACGAGGTGTGTCCAACATCGGGATTATGGAAAATCCTCTCTATCATTAGATTCGTTCAACGAACCAGCATTCAACCGCTTTCCTTAGCGAAACTCCTTTCATTAACGCTCACCTGGAGTGGTTTCTGAGAGCTGGATTCAAGAAAAAAGTGAAAATCTAACATTGATCTTGAAAAAGAAGAAAAAAAAAACATTCCATTTCTGATGTCGGCGGAACTAGTTTCACCCTCCAGAGGAACAGGAAAAGCAGCAAAAATTTCCATAGCGCTAGACCTGTTCCTGGACAGCAGCCAGAGTGAGATCTTTTCCTCGGCCTTTTTTAGTGGAAACATTAAATTTACATAAATTAAAAAAATATATCTACGGTTAGATCTGCTGTTGTCTTTTTTGTTTCGATACTAGTCGTAAATATTTGTAACGAGGAAGAAAGTTGAATGCCGGCTTCATACTGGCTTTACTGTGAGATGTCAATGACACTTGCTGGCTGGAGCTGTGCTACTGGTTTGTAATGAGGCTGACCGGAGGGGTCGATGGAATGAAATCAAAGCAACATACTTGCAGTTAAAATAAAAATACTTTTCCTCTGTGCTCAAGTATTTTAGATACAAATTTTTACGAGTTTACGAGCAATTTCACAGAGATTCGCGCGCTCGCCGGGGGAACCCATTTTGACAGTCTGTACAACGCGATGTGATGGGCTATAAAACCGCATACGCGCGCAGACCTCAAGGCATGAGAGCTGTAATATTTTTTTTTTTTTCATTCAACGGAATTTGGTTCCTGATTGGTAATCATAGAGTGTGCTGTTGTGCGCATTTGGCGAAAGGTGATGGTTTGATTGTCGTTGCCATTGTACGGCAGAGTGCCATTTGATTTAGATGACAAATTGATAGTAAACAGCGCAAGGAGAAATGTTAATGTAATGGCGAGTTAAGTTTAAGGAGGAATTTGAGCGAAATTGACTTTATTCTGGTCGTGATGAAAGATTCATGCTCGTGGTAGTCGTAAATGCCTTTAGAGATTTATCTTTGGCAATTGGATACTCTTGAAATGGACAAAAGCGGAATAATTGTTTCAATTTTTTGACGGCTTTCTCTGGTAATGTTACATCAACTCAAGAAGCACTAGCCGCTCGCTTGGAGGAGACGTGGCAGCCGTTTAGCTGATAGTCAGCCGAATAGGTAAAGCAAAATCTGCGTTTGGGATGCTATCCACAACAAACTACGACTGTTGAATCCGTGATGCTATATGGATGTGGTACCTGGAAAGTGACCGTCACTATAACGAGGAAGCTGCAAAAGTTCGTCAATTGGTGCATGGCCAACATCTTAAGGATTTTTTGGCCAATCCCAGGCCGTATCTCTAATGAACAGCTTAATCAGAGAACGGACCATGAACCTATAGACACAACCATACGATGACGAAAGTGGCAGTGGATTGGTCACACTCTCCGAAAGTGTGACAGATCATCCATAGCTAACCAAGCGATGCAATGGAATCCGCTTACCCAAAATGACAGGATACGCGGCGGTCCTAGGAGTACGTGGCGTAGAACAGTGGAGAAGGAAGCACGGCAACTGGGAAAGAGTTGGGGAGAGCTGAGGCACATTTCCAGAAACCGCTCACGATAGCGCTTAGGGAATACAGGACATAAGTAAGTATGAATGTGGTTAAGCAAGACCTTAATTGTATCTTGACTGTCACCCTGTTCCTACAAATGTAGTTTGCAGCCATTATTGAGCGAAATTCTCAGTCTAGAAAGCAGAGCCCGAATGAGTACTGCACTCGTGTGTTGTAACAGCCAGCCCCTAATCCTTGATCGGTTTTGTAGACATTCTTATGTGATAAAAGGGCTAGACTTGGGACCTGGCTCAATTCCTGGCCGAAGTAAGTCCTGAGTACCGCTAAAAGCCTCAAGCAGGACTTCTCTGTTGGACCAGATGAAATCTGAGTGCTGATTGCGTCTATTATATACTATCAGTTGCCCCCTTCAACCTGACTTACCTACAAACGATTAATCTTTCCCATCTTTCCCATGAATCAAAACTTCATCCTCAGCCGCGACCTTATATGTCTCGAACCACCCCCGACCAATGAACTCTTAAATATATTTTCAAATTTGACAAATTTAAAAGCCAGCGCCAACAATTTTAGTTCATGATTCGAAACACAAATCTTGATTTATCACTCGAATTAATCTTCATTAGTTGACCAACAAAATCGTGATCTAATATTTCATAACTCATTTTGGTCATTGAGTCTTCGACCAAGTGTGAATTTTAGCACAAACTTAATTCGATGTCGTAAACAACTAGAGGCGGTTTTGGTAATTAAAACAAACAGTGTCCAATTCTTTCCTTAACCCCATTCAATTCAACTTGCCTCCTTGGAAAACCAATAAAAAAAACCACTCAACTTGATTGGAAACTTTAAATAATGTACACCTTTTCAGCAGTTTACCGGAGCAATTGGCAAAACAGAAATTAAATAAAGCCCACACTTAAAAATGTATCTAAATCAATTGATAGACTCGCACAAATCCTCCAGTCACTTTGGTAATTGTTATCCATATCCATCTATTCATCTGTCCAGTCTGTCCAGTTTTGCATACACATTTACCTTTAGCCGTTGCACTTCAAAAAACTATAACAAAGCTCGTACTGTACCGTGTCTATATTAGATACAAATTGCCCAACTACGACGGGAAATCTAATCAGACAAGAGTACTATTTCTTGTTTCTTATGTCAGTCACAGTCGTCGTCGTCGTCGTTTTGTTGTCTACTTGTTGTTGTCCTCGTCACTTGTAGACCATTTTTGTATTTTTTATTTGTGCAATCCCCAATAATTACTAAAACGCAATTCAAATCAATCTAAAAGTGGACTTGGACGATGGCAGACAATTGACAGATGGCGAAACGCCT
Source organism: Chalcosyrphus nemorum (assembly GCA_949716465.1). Classification (NCBI taxonomy): domain Eukaryota; kingdom Metazoa; phylum Arthropoda; class Insecta; order Diptera; family Syrphidae; genus Chalcosyrphus; species Chalcosyrphus nemorum. The sequence goes on along the minus strand of OX454333.1, from coordinate 13,092,366 downwards.
AAGGAGTCGAAATATACTTTCAAAATTGCACTATAGGAGAGGAGGCAGAGGCCCACCACTTTGCATTCAGGATATCGCACACATTTGTGGCGACTTAAGTAATGCCTTTGCTTTCACTTTGAAGAGACGCGTAATCTCTTAATGTATCTAATCGATATAAATCTTGTCGCTGGTGGACTTTGTTTCGTTGACCTTAGGTAACACGCTACACGAGTACGAGTATCTGAAGGTGTCGATAAGTGTACTTGAAGAGTGTTAAGTGGTATCTTTTTTGTTTCATGGTTGGGGTTTGTAATTTTTCTCCGACTCATTGGATGAACAATCTTATTAGCTAATCATTCGAATTATACATGCCCTGATGTATTAATTGGCAGTTGCTTTTGATCATGAAAACGGAAATTAGATGATTTTATCCACAGCTATCTGCATTTCGGAATAGATTAGTTGTAGTTCGAGAAAAATCAAGCTTTCGCTTGGATTGGGTTTGCAAAAAATAAAGATGGCAGAGAACTACATATTTCAAAGTTAATTTTATGATAAAAATGGCTTCGCTTTCAGTTTGATTCGCGAAAAAGTTGGACAACAAACAAGCAAAGAAAGTTAATTTCAATTTTATCGCGACTAGTTTTTTTTGTTTCTAAACTGTGTGAAACTTTTTTGCGAGTTCCGGTAATTTAAGACTTTCTGAGGAGGATTTTTTAATGAGCTGTTGTGATATAAGAAATATAATTTTATTGAAAAGCATTATGAATATGTTCTTCACCTTGTGAAAGAGTTACCAACTGTTACATAAGTTTAGATACCCATTGTTGTTAAGTTACATTTTAGTAGTCAGTTTTTTAGAGGCCATAAGCGATTTGTTGTGAGAAGTTTTTAGATAAACTCTGAACTACACAGTGTGGCAAATAATATGACGGACTGACTCAAGAAAACATATTTAAAATAAGTTTAGCTCCCTTCTCAAAGAATCGCGCGAGATCACTTAAACCTCGCGCCTCTTCTTTTACAAATCGCCCTATTCCCTCACAACTGTTTGTCTCTTTCCCTCATCTGTCAACATTCCCACAGTGCCATCTACAATCTCACAACAATAAGATTTCTTTCTATTTAGCGGTTACTTTATTCGAAATACTCTTCTCCGAATTCAAAACATTTGTTCCAGCGATTCAATAGTGATTCAAAGTTTTAGTTCTAGTTCATTTGGCCGTCAGTTTCTGTGTCGAAGCTTCATAGATGGACGAAATGTTATGAAAAAAGCATCTTTTCAACTTCAAGGTCGTCATCACATGTGACATTTGTTTTCACGAGATTTGGATCATATTTTGAGGCCGCAGTGACATCTCTGGAATGCCAGCCCTATCATGAAGAATAGTTCGAATAGTGGAATAGTTTGTTGAAGTTTAAGGCCTCTGTCATTATTTTAAGTTAAGCATTGCGGTACTCTGGAGCACCTATTGGATCCAAACTTCACGGAAACACTTTCGGGCCAATACTGAAGATTACCTGAAAATTTGAATCGAATTAGTTCAGTTCCAGTGGTTACAGAGTTCATAAAATTCATATCTACAACAGTACCATCTATCGGGTCTAAGACAATACTATCTTTCAAGCTGATTGCACAGGTTCGGAGAATATTACGATTACGAACATCGTGAAATGTCAAAGTGACGCGACACTTCACCTCAAATACTTGCACATTTGTGGATGACAGTTCGATGAGTCCGATGTACTGCTATCTGTCATTCAACAACGTAAATCATTTCGTTCTGTTTGAATAACTATGTCCTCCACCAGGGTATCTGCATCAAAATTAGTTCAGCACGTCACAAAACGTAACGAACAGTACTAAGTTCGCAATTTAAAACACTAGTATACTCGTAGATATGAATAGCTCCACTTTCATTCCATTAATTCCTATTGACCACACCTGATGTTTAAACGTGTCTTTGTACGGAAGTTTCGAGTCTTCACTTTCAAAAGAGCAAAAACTCTTTGCATAATCTCCTAGGGTAACACTTAGAAGTATGTTAATCACATGGAACCAGTTAATAAAAGGTGAACGTTGTTCTTTTCATTGTTTCTTGAGATGTCGACTTGAGAAGACAAAGTTCTTGATATTATCTTGAGCTTAAAGATGTGAATAGCGAATGAGAAGTAGTATCTCGCAGAATGGATCCCATTAAAATTCAACTAAAGACGACGGGGAAATATCATTTATCACAGTTTATGCAGAAATTTGTCATAAATCATAAACTTGCTTGTTAATATTTATTTTGAGTTATTAACAACGACACTAATAATATATTTTAGAAAATTTAATTTAGACATAAGAAGCTTAACAAATAGTGGGCAACCCCACTTATATCGCAAAACTACTTAATAATGATTGCTGACCTTTCAAGGCGTCTGCTACTGAGTTTATTGCATGGTTTTATGGGTTCTTGTATAAAATTGTATTAATTACATATATTGACGCCAATTAGTAACTACTCGTTGTACAATAGAAGTTTTTCAGAAAGATATAAAGTGAAGGGTGTTACGGACAAGTATTGTAGTGCCCAGCTTAAGGTTTGGTTGGGGATTCATATTCAAAGCTAGAGCACCTTCTCCAGTCTACTACAGTGCTCAGGTCCCAACAATATCCATTCAATTCAACTCAACACTCAACTCAACTCATTAAATTGGAAAGCACTCAATATATTTGAACATGGAATTTTCTGTGAATTACAAATGAAAGCGATAATCACATACATCATTGGCCATTCCGTTTGGACACAACCCACTGAGTTTCAAATGTCATTTGAACGCTCCCTTATCCGTGGAATTAACTTTATATTTTCCAAAAATAACAAACACGTTATTTCACAACCCTGACAGACATCCAGAATTAGATAGAGGAAGAGGTATTCTGTTGAAGATCTGTTGCTTCCGTGCTAAAATCCTAGTTGAAGTGAGAGTTGTTCTTCCAGCTCAAGGAGTCCAATGAAATGTAGTATCTTTATTGGATTTAGTGAGGGTAGATCATCCTCTGATTGCTTCACATACTGTGAAGAAACGCTTTAGTTTTATTTTGTGTTCCCTGCAGAATCTGACCAATGCCCAACTTCCTGAGGTGCTATCTAGGTCTTCAGCAATCTATATAATTTAGTAGCGGTCCTACGAAGGGAGTCTTGGAGCCGTTTCTTGCTTTTGCGTTAGCTGTTTCGCTGCCCATAACTCCTACTTGTCCTTTTACCCAATACTTATTACTTAAAGGGCCCCCGACCCTTGACATCGTTGCCTTCCATCCTCTGCGGTCCCGAGCACGCTGCTTTCAGTTGTGAAGACCAAGTTTTCTGGCATCCGCGACAGCTTGGTCTTTGTACCAGAGGTTCGGTCTTCTTCACCGTCTCGAACCTGGGGGCTGGGATTCGAAGATCCTCTTGGCTGGAGCATTGTTGTCCTTTTACCCAATAGTGGGTAAATTATTAGCAGCGTGACTGTCTGACAGAATGGCGATGTTTTCCCGTCAGTATTGCGATTGAGTTTGGGGCATCTTTCGATCGCGTAGACCTCAGCTTGTAAAATGCTGGAGTATGTGCCTTGTGATTCTAAGTACTTTACCCAGGGACTGTGCACGTGAATCCTGTTCGCGTCTACGATCTGCCCATAAACCATTTGCCATAAATTGCTTGTGATGTCTTAAGTTAATTTAAAGTTGAATTGACTATCATGTAGGTACCATCGATGGCTGTAACCTGATGTTCTGATTTTCCTGATTGTCATATCCCTAGTCAATACCAACTACAATTTGAAATTATACTAACTGACAGTTTTAATCAGTTGAAAGATCTTCTAAAGTCACACTCTCCGCTCTAATGGGCGAAAAAATGTAAATGCTACGAGCTAGATCTTTTTTAGAACCACTCAAGGTGAAGGGATTTAGAATGAATTCGTTGGTAGATTGTCCTTTCTAAAATAAATTTAAATTGCAGATATAAGAACCCAGATAAAAACCATTGAATCTTTCAAGCACACAAAACCTTCACCACTTTCATTGACCAAATTCTACAAAAACCAAAATAACTTTATTTCATTTCCATCCAATAAAATGGATTGATATACTTTTGCTAACCTACAAATTAGTTCAGGCTATCAAACCATGAATTTAACCTTATAAACACACAGTTACTCTGAACTAGAAAATCTCGTGGAACAATGATATCTAAAACATTTCAATCTATTTGCATAATGGGTATGTATAAAACGATTTAACGCCTATTCTATATCGACCCCTTGAGACCTTTGTATAGCGGTTTTGTTGCACGATTATGCGGCTTCTCGTGTTGAAGTCAATAGCAAATACCTGAATGCTGGCTGAGACTGTGAAATTGTTTGGTTCTCCCCACACAGATATACAGATAATATCTAAGCAATTTTTTAATAATTTGTCTCACTTTCGGTGAGGGTTTTATCTTTTGGATTTTCCATTCTAACATCCGTATTTTGGTTTCACAAGATTGTCTTCTATTTTTTGCTAAAAAATTAGTAAAATATTTAAAAAAAAAAACCATATCCTGATCAAAGCCAAATACAAAAACAAGTTGCAACATCAACGCGCACAGAACTATCGTGTGAAAATATTCAGCACAAAGTATCTTAACTCACACAGTTGCTGTTGCTGTTGTTGTTTGCCGCTCGGGTTAAGACAACGAAATTCTGTAAATTGGTTTCAAGGTCTGCTGTTGTTGCGTCTAGCTTTTTGCTTACCATTTTATCCACAGCATTGATTTTAAATTAAACTAATTGGCTAAGCAATTTTCCAGTCGCAACGCTTCAATTCGGTTCTAGAACGTTCCGCATAGGCGTATCTATCTATCCATTTGCAATCAGTAGTGCTAGCACCCATTTGGGAGCAGATTTCACAGTTTTATGTAACAAATCACAATTGGATACAATTTTCATTTAATTACGGATACAAATGTCCATTTTAGCTCGCGAAATTAATCCATCAAACAATCTTACAAGCAATTGAAATTTTAACACATTAAACATAACATTTCCTCCCCAGACACAGTGGCATTTATCTTGTAGATGTGGATAGCAATTTTGGTATTGTGCAATAGACAGTTTTTTTTTTTTTTGCTGTAATTTATTTATTGCATTACACTGGCGCTGGCTGGTGCTATGCCAAAATTGGCGCTCCATCTAGTGCAGAACCTATGCGTGACTGGCTATGGTCTATATTTTTTTTAAACCATAGACAAGCAGCAGTCATGAGAAAATAATGATTGTGCTTCGTCTAGGAAAGCCCATTTGGTGTAATAACAAAGCCATCAAACTAAATTTGCATATATACCTATAAATTTTGTTGTTGTAGTTTTTAATTCAAATATGTTGTCAGGTTGTGGTATGAGTTTTGGCCCCCAGGGCGGAATATAGTTTAAAACTGGCTGAGCGGTTCGAAAATACTACTGTGGATAATCAAATTTGAGATATTTTGTGGTTTCGTCGGGTATATTAGTGAGAAAAGTGCTGCACGGTAGTTTGGTTATTTGCATGTTTGTTTAGTTATACCAGTGAATGATTGTTTATTTGGAGTTAATGAATTTTGAAAGATTATTATTTTTTGATTGATTGTGATGTGGTTGGCTGTTAGTGTTCCGCTCAGTTGCTCCTTTTGATATATTTCAACGTCAATATTTCCTACACTTCACTAGGCAATGAAGTCGGGCAAATGAGGAAAACATATCATCGATGGAAGAGTTCGCGCAATCATCACGTTGGATGTCAAGGCCTTTACGGCCGCAAACCAAGGGAACATTCTGCAAACTCCTACTAGGCTACGTACAGAAACTAATGATGGGCTCTTTTAGAAAAAGAACACTGCACAACTATAGAGATGATGAAATGAAACAGGCAGTGTTCCCCAAGGTTGCGTACTAGTTCCGCTATTGTAATATCTAATGTATGCAACGTCCTCAGACGTAGAATACTGAAGAATGCAATAAAGCAATCGGGTTGTTCGGGCTAGCTCTGTAGGGGTCAAATCTGCAGAGGAAGAGACTAATGGAAGAACTATGATAATGTTCAGTAAAGGTAACAGCTAATGTGCAAACCATGCCAAATTTAGAGACAGGAAGAGACTGCTTTAACCAAAGTTGCGACATCGGCTCCTATGCTAAGTGTTGAATTCGATATGTATGTAAGTACTTGTCACGGTGTTTTAGAGGCCTGAGGCATTGGCATATAAAGCGACGAATATATACCACCAGTGACAGGTCTGGAAGACTGGCAGGAGAGGTAGTATAACTCTAATAAAGGTAAATGGTTGCAGATGGCTATAAATCCCTAATATAAGCTGTGTTTTATTGAAAAGTGTTTCGCCAGCTCTTAGTAAATCGTACATGCTCACTTTTATACTCCCTTCACATTTTTATCTTCACAATTACATTCAAATCGTAGATGGCGCTGAACGGATGGTAGACAACAACCATTAACGACTAAATAGTACTGTCAGCGTAAAACAATCAAGGGTTGTTGTCTACAGTTATAGTCTACTTTCTCCACATTTTATGTTCACTTTTGGTTACTGACTAATTTATCTTATTGCTTTGTGTGGAAAAGTGGCTATACATTTTTTGAATAAAGTACGGCTGTAGGATCATAAATCAATATGGAAATAGGAAGAATTGAATTTCTGCCTGACCCAGATGTTTACTGGCCATGATCATTCAGAGCCTACCTACCCTTATTTGGACATAACAGCGGCAATCCGTTTTTCTCAAAACTGGAAAAATTGACATAGGCGGTTATAATTTGTGTCCACTGTATCTACAAGTACTGGAAGAACATCATACATGTGAAGGAATCAGTGATAAACCACCATGGTGCTTAAAGTTTTATGATGACCTCAACACTGAACCTAACCTAACTAGTATAGAAAATTGAATGAAATACATCAGAATATTTTTTGCTTGGCATTCACTTGTTACTAAATGATTGAGTGATTTTTGACATTCGTATACCAAAATTTCCGCATTCACCTCTCAATTTACCTACTAACTAGTTTCTGAACTGTACGTCGTAGGATTGCTATCATTTCTCGCATAATTTTGAAGTATTTTATGAAAAAGAACGACTCAAATTTTAATTTGTTGCTTGAAAGCTGTCAGCAAAAAGAACGATTGTTCATAAATACAAGTTTTGTGAAACAAACACACAATAAGTTTATGGATTGTTTATAGTATTTTCAGCAAAAAAAAAAAATCAAACACAATCGCTTCAGAGCTCAATAACAAAAGGATTACCATTCTGACAGCTGCATGATTGCGCTCAAAATTGCTCAATAAATAAGCCGCTACTACATTTATGAACTCTCCGCTTAGCAGTGATGTCAACTCTCTCCTTTGCACATCTCGCGCAGTATTGCATTTATAAATGTGGCGGATGACATAAATTAAGAAAACAATAAAAGATTTAATTAAAATACTGCGGTACGAGAAATCTGCTACAATTTTTGTAGGTTCAGCATTACCTCTTCGTTAATTCTATGTAGCTGTCAAAGCTTCTCTTGTGCTGTCAAGCGAATTCTCCAATTCACCACTGGAATATTGTTTGTCAAAATACTGACGTTCTGCAACCTTCGCGTTTTCTTATAGTTTTGGGATATTTGTTTTGTCTGCTGTGTTGTTTTGGTTTGATAATAATTTTTATAGCGCAGGTGATTTTATTTCAAAAAGAACTGAAGCCAAAGGTTTGTTCGTTAAGACGCGAATGAAAAAGAATGGTACGGTGATGTAGGACAGGTGGAAATGACAAAACGAAAGATTAGTTGGCAAGAGAGTGGATGGCAAGTGTTATTCTCCGCTGGTATTATTGTTCAAGTTAGTAGCAGAGCCAAAGTAGACAAAGTCCTTGACTACCTCGAAGTTGTAGCTGCCCACTGTGGCGTTTTGTCCAATTCGTCGGTGTTGATTGTCCCTTCTTGTTGCTTCTGATTCAATGCTTGCAAACAGCCCGCTAAGTTCTTCCAAATATGTCATTATCGTTGGCGTATGCAAGCAGTTGTACAGACTTTTGATAGATTGTACCACTGGTATTGGTCTTTGAATTCCGCGCAATCTGCTTAAGTATGATATAAAAGGAGTCACATGACAGCGCATCACCTGGTCTAAAAGTTCAAGTATCGTTCTCTCTTGTTAATTTTGTCTGTCAATTGAACATAAATATATACTTATGCTGAATATTATTATCACATGCATCCATCTACCAAAGTTTATTGCCACTTGAACAACAACTTTACGATCTCAATTTTAAAACAATAAAACTGTCCACCAAAAAAATGAATTTTTAGCACTTCGACGCTTTTAACGATAATCGCCAGTTGAAAATCTCATTCACAAACAACAATGTTGCAAGTTTCATGTCTTCCCCTTATCGTGTAGCATTATGATATGGTTCATGGATTTCTTATTTGCATAACTCTTCGACAGCAAACGTTCACACGGTTTGGTTCCTTCTGGGAAAGCATTTTTTATTTTTTTTTTAGAAAGTAATATTGGCAACAAACTTGTCTTATACAATAGGCAATCGTTCGTCTAGTTTGCACTTTTCGGAAGTGAAAAGTTCAAATTTGCAAAACAAAAGTGAATTATCACTATTAAACAATAGAGCCGTTCACAATAAGTTATTGTGTCAAAAGATAAAAATAACAGCTTATCTGTTATAAATCAATTTCGCCAGTACAAAAGAAAAAAAAACACACTCTTAGCTACAATCTATTGTGTCAAGTTTGTGTTTGTGTGCATTTGTGTATTAATTAATGCGGAAAATCCCGTCAAAGGATTAATAAATAATACACGGTACCGGCCGCATGAAAGTGCGCGATAGATTTAACGAAAAATTATTCCAACAGTCAGCAAATAAAGAATTATATTTAATTTTAATCGTTTTTGTATTTATAATAAATGAAATACTTTGCTATTAACAACTTTAATCGAATTAATTACTCAATATGGGATTTAAACTGTAGACCCGTGTATATAAAAATTAATGCCTCTTCTGAGAAATTGTGGAAAAAAAAAAAAAAACACAAAAAACAATTAATAATGCAAATTGAATGGAATGGATTTTAATTGTAAAAGGAGTTGCATTCAGTTATTATTATTTATTATTTAATATGATGTACTTAACAAGTGCGAACCGCAAGTGTGTCTGAAAACATCAGTGCACGCGCCTGAAATTGCACTTCGACACGGGGAGATAAGAGTATGTCTCTGTGTTATAGGGTTCCGATCAATGTGTCAACCATTAAGTGGCTGTTTCTGGATAATTATCCGGTGAATATTAATCAGCCTTGTTTTTGCTGATTAAGTGCGCGGTGTATCTTGTTAAATTTTCGCAAAAAAGTCCAACAGTGTATGATTGGTGGTCATAAAAATTTAATATAGTTGAGTCGAGTTCTTCAATAGGGACTTGACAACTTTGAATTTAATTTGTGAACGCACTCTTTTACTAATCATCAAACTGTCACTGTCAATTTATTCAGTAAACTCAACATTTTCACCATGGTAAAGTACACGAACGAGCAACATCTACAAATTATAAAAATTTTCTACCCAAATTCGGAGTCGGTGATCGCAACTTTAAGAGCGTTCACTCGCCTAAGTAGACAAGCAATAACAAGTTTAGTGCAAAAATTTGAGTCTACATAATGTTTGTGTGATGTTGCCGTGTCAGTGAGACAACTGGTTGGTCGAAGTGTCGAAAATATCGCTGCCGTTCAGGCTTCCGTAGAAAACGATCCAGTTTCGTCGACGATAACGATCGTGACGTTACTGTGAATGGTCAGCGTTATCGCGCCATGTACCGATTATTTTTGGGCCGAATTGGGATATATGTATTTGGACGACAAGTGCTTTCAACAGGATGGTGCCTCAAGCCACACAGCACTCGTTACAATCGATTTATTGAAGAGTAAGTATGGTGAGAGTGTTATCTCAAGAAATGGGCCAGTGGATTGGCCGCCTCGTTCGTGCGATTTAACGCCGCTGAACTATTTGCTGTGGGGCTACGTTAAGTCATTGGTTTATACCAACAAGCCAACGACGTTGGAAAAGCTTAGAGCCATCATTGAACGCGATATAGCGGCCGTTTTGGCCGAGTCGTTGAAAATTGGGTCCAACGAATCGACCGCTGCAAACGTACCCGCGGTGGCTATATGAAAGAAGTCGAGTTCCATTCATAAATGTTTTGATTGTACTTCAAGCCGATAGTAAAGTTTTTTAAATATCTCAAATGGTTTGCGTTTTATTTAAAAAAAAAAGTTGTCCAGTCCTTATTGGAGAACCCTTTACATCTACTTTTTAGTCTCACCTCTCTTTCATCTACAAAATGTATCTATTACGTACTTTTTCGTAACAAAACAGCAGTCAACCTCAACTCTTGACTCATTAACCTCCTCTTCTTTCTATTTATAACCTACGTTGAAAAGTATTAATTAGTTTTTCGTCATCATAGATAGACATTTCATTTCCCTGACTTGGGACAATTTGTTTCTCATCAAGCTCAAAGGGGACCAGTCTATCTTTTATACTGACATAACACCTTCATAATCATCGCACGTACCCCACATCATTCAAGTGGAATCACTTTCCTAAGAAAGCATATATACAACATGTGTATGCAACAAATAGTTTGTCTTTTGTCATAAATTTTCGCACACTGCATGTATCTGTATCTTTTATTTATGTATACTCTTCGTCTGGGTTGTTCCCATCAGAGCATGAAATTCTTTGCTTTGACAGTTTCTGATTATGTCATTGATTGCTGTCATAATGACATCTTCTTCTTCGGTTTTTGTTTTTGTATTTCTCAATTTCTAGTGCAAATCAGTTACGGATACATGAAATTAAATTGTTCTGCAAACTACAAATCATGATCTGCGATCACTGTCAATGCTAAATAAGATCACTTTTAACTTGACGTCTATAATACCCTAGTTAAGCCGCTGGAGGGTTGTGAATGAGAAAATGTCAATGTCATGCCCACGGCGAGTATTGAGCATATTGTTTGGACAGTTAAATGCATCATAATCGGCCTTCACCGTGAATGCGTGTAGAAATCCTATAAAAGCGAGTTGCACACACGCAAAATGGCCTTAACTCATAACTTTGCACTTGTTTGGGATTACGAAGAGAAAGAAAAAAAACTTCATCTCATCACGCCCACGAGATTTGTATCTCATTAAAATGGAAACATTCATTTTCGATCCTCGATTCGATGATTAAGCGAAAATCTCTTGATTTGTTATTTTGTGTTCGCGCCTGAGAACACAATTGTCACGTGACAATCACATAGACTTCATTTAGTCGCCTCTGATGAGATACAATTCGGAAATTCGGCGTTAAAAATTGACTCAACAATATTTTTCTTTTTGTTCCTGTTGTTTGCAGCAAACCAACACAATTTCAATTTAAATGCAAACAAAAGGCGCAAAAATAAAATAAATAAATAATATTGCCTAGCGTAGGTGAAACTTTTTTAATTAAATCATCAATTGAATCGACGAAGGTGTCACTGTCACAATCACTGGAATTCGTTTCCAAGTGTCAATGGTATAATTGGGAGATTCCCCAAAACGAACAGAGCAATAGACATAGCGGCAACAAACAATACTTGTTTGATACAAAGAATGGTTTTGTGCATGTGTTATGTTTGTTTGTACAAAAAAAACGTACGCACTTGACAGATGGAATGTTATATAAGATTGCCTCGTTCTTATGCGATATATCGTGTTTTTCTTTTTCTTAAAATTGGTACTGTTTGATTAACATCATTTATTCGTCAAATATATAAACATGAGAGTAAAAATGGTGTCTAAAATTGGTGTCAGTCTGCACTAAGATCATGCATTGCTTAGAGGTTAAATTAAAACTTTGTACACAGTGTGACAAATACTATCGCCGACACGAACCATATCTCAGAAACCAAGAACGACATCTATTTGTTCGATTTGTTTATGGAGGTGAACAGCATTGCCTCTAGATGAAGCACTAATAAGTTGTAAATGACTGCCACTTTGACAGATGTAGCTTCAACAATATAGTCGCAGTCACCTGTCAAAGTTATGTAGTTGAACAGCATAGTCTCTAGATGGAGCACTAATAGATTGTAAATGACTGCCACTTTGACTGATGTAGCTTTAACAATATGGTCGCAGTCGCCTGTCAGTTCTGTAATCGCCCTTTACTTTTCGAGAAGCGTTAAGTGTGATCTCTTTGGCAAATCGTTCTACAAAAATCCTCTTCTGTGAGCGCGAATGATTTTTTGACTAAAACGTCAGCTATTTTATTAGTAACATCCCCAAGCCTTCCCTGAATCTATTGTTTTATTTCCTGTTAGCAGCACTTGAACGATGGATCTTCTGTACATTTTGGTAGTTGACAGCTTATGTCAAATGCTTAAGTGTCAAAGAAGAAAGGCTTGACAACGTGAGAACTTCAGTTGAAAAAAAATAACACTTAAGTGGCTGTGACCAGGCGATTGCTGGTTCTTCAAAGGTTTAGACCGAAATCTAGCTTGGTGTTAGGTACCGAAGTTTGTTCCAATATTTGTCTATCTGTCACCCTAAATTGGATTGGTGGAATCGTAGGCTAGGTGTAGGTTTATAGCAATTTATGATGACCTCTAGGTAGACCATCACTTAGACGGCTTTCAACTTCTAGTATTGCCGGTGGCGGACTACGGGTCCCATAGAAATTTATATTTACAATCCGCGAACTTTCCTTGTCTCACCTTTCATTCCTTTCGACTAAGTCTACCAAATCAATCCTACTCTCTAAATTCTCACAGCAACTGAAGACCAACGTAAAAGTCAATCAAGAACAGAGTCCAAAAAATCCTTTTTTGTCCTCCAAGGACCACCCTTCGTAAGCGAACTCAATTAACAAAGAAAGGTGCTAACTCACTTACTAAAGCCAATGGCCACCACATAAATGAGTTAAAAATTGTCTCAGTGAAATGTCCTCCACAATGTAATCGGTTTTACTGACATCCAATTTCAGAAGCCCACATCTGGAATTAATATATCACCATACTGGCCCTGTGCTGAACGTGTGACAATTTTTTTTGTTTACACTTTTTACCTCCAAAGACAATACGGAGAGGCCAGAAAAAATAACATAGAAACCTTAAACAACCTGCTGACAACTTGACAATCCGACAATACCTCGGGATTCCTTCTGCACGTCAACGATGAAAAATTTAGACTCCTCTTCGATGGAATGAAATTTCCATTACTCTTGCTCGTCTTTGCTAGCAATATAATCGCCAGAACATGTGCTCCTGCTCGTCCTAATAACCGCATCTCGTCGTTGTGTTCACCTTCGGGTCATGTGCCACTGATGAATCTCTAAAAGCGCGCCTGATCCTTATCCATTTGGCCCGAACGTTTTTCGGACGTTTTTCTAATGGCTATCTGGGGTTCCTTTTTCTCTTTTTTTTTTTTTTCTATTTCTCGTCCTCGGTTCCTTTGTGACAGTGGAAAATTCAATCTGCAACTGCAACCTCCTTTAGGGTATATGCCGGCAAATAACAGGAGAAAACGGATAATCGCTCGGACGTTTGTCCACAACGACGACGACGACGACGACGACGACGGTTAAACATTTTCATTTGTCTCCTCCGTTCCCGTCTATGCGAGGAATAGTATTTTCTTTTAGTAAATTATCGAGTCATCGAGACACAATGTCCTTGTTTTGTTGTCCAGTAGTTAGAAGTCGCGTGGTGTACAGAATCCTCCGAACGGACCGAACCGATGATGATGGTAAGAAGACACATTCGTGTGCAACTCACACCAGGATTTGTGTCCCCTTATTGGCAATTCGTGATGATGAATGAATGCCATGGATATTCATGAAGGCCAATTACGTGAGCCAAAGTAGATGGACAAAACCTCCACTGACGCGCGGAGAAGGTGAAGCCGCAGCCAGGATAACGCAAAAAAAAAAAAAGGTGCATTCTACCAACTGTTGTTGCACACACACACAAACTCCCTCGTGCGTCGTCCGTTTGTCACTTGGATCCATCATAATTTTCCAGAACACAACTGGAGGCGGTCCCCTACTACCACACCAGAATCTGATCCGATTCCGGAACTGATGTCATAACCAGTTCGGGTTTCGGACAGATGAATAGGGGCCACAGGTAAATATATCTAATACCACCGTCAACGCCGGTCAGCCACCACAGTCGCACAGTCGTCAGCCGGAACGAAATACCTGTAGCAGAAAATATTTCCATCGGTGTCCGGTGCACGTATTCGGGATTCCGGATTTTTGTATGCTAATCATTGTGTGCACAATTCATTTCGGAATTATTATGCCATTTTCATTGTGTTTGTGTTTGTGTGTGTGGTGGTGGTTGTCCAATGGAATTGTTCTTTTAAAATCACACAGTTGGTCCTGTTTCAGGCGGCGATCCCTCCTTTCCTTTTTTTTTTAGTGATGGGGGGAGGAACTCTGTCCAAAAAGAGATGCAATTCACCAAGGGATATTGTAAAATAAATAAACAAATCTGGAAATGCTCATTCGAGTGTGACCAGAATATGTGACACAGTTGTTCCCCCTAATTAACCAGAGTGAATGGTACCTGGCCCTGCCCTGCCTCCTCTGACCGGACCTGGGGATTTCTGTTCATTTTAGTCATCTATTTGTATTCGTTAATTAATTCTCGAATAGATTTGCATAAGTAAAATGACAAGTGGAAAAGAAGAAATCGAACGCGACGAGAGGTCTTGAAAAGGCGCGCGCGCAGACGCACAAGCGGAGAAGAAGAGCTTTTGATGTCCGACTGCTAATGAAAGTGGAGCATATCATCCGAGGTTTAGAGTTTGAATGTGAAAGTATCAGACGAAGAACATTAATTTCTTCCCGATTGACTTTGAATCTCGTTAAGAAATGAGCTCGGGTTTGGTCATGGTATTGCCAAGTAAAAATTATCTCCACTTCTGACACAACTTGTTTTATTATTATTATTACTTATTTATGATATAAACAACGCGCTCTACAAGTCCCACTTCTGACACCTTTGAACTTAACCTCATACTCAGCACAGGAGACCTCAGTTTTAACAATTTCCTGTATAAGAAAGAAATTGTAATAAAACATGATACAATGAACTTACTTCTGACACTTACAAACAAATATTGACAGAAGCCGTTTGACAGGTGACGAAACTTTAAAGTAATACTCATAAAAGCATGACATGTCAGTAGTTGTAAACATTTTTCATTTGCAATTAACTTTTGAACCTTTTACCTTTATTTAATGTGTCTCCCCTTAACTGGTTATGTTTTTTTTTTTTTCTGAATTAAAAACAATAAAAAAAGATGTTGATTCATAAAAAAACTAAAGTGAATGTGGGACACAATGTCTACAAGTTTGCGAATTAGTGTGCAACGACTTTTTAGTGCAATGTCATTTGGTAATTTATAATGTTCCTTTCACCTTTTTATATTATGTCAATGAGTCACAAACCTAGGGGTGATGAAGAAAGTTCACTAAATTGTAGATAGAGTTACAATGTCGTCTTTGAACTTTTAAGGTTTTCTTAAATAAACTGCATAACACTTAATTAGAATCAAATGAAGTTTATGTGTACATTATTCTGGTCCTCTTTCATCAAAAAATAACCAGCAGCTTTAAAAACTAGGACAGACACCCAACAAACACAACCAACTTAAGCTTATGCTGACAAATACTGACATAATGACACTGTCACAGTTGGAAAAACTGATATACAGAGAACCTTATCACCAATTGTCGTTCTTGAATGTCAACTTTTTTATACTGACAAAAGCAGCTGTTTACACGAATGACAAAATGTCATAAATGCAAATAATGTCAAGCACATAGTACGAAATTCAAATGTAAATTTAAGTTTTGACAGTAAATCTGGATACCTATTACTGATGTGATGTTTAAAGACACGGGTGAAGAAGCATAGTATCTTGCACCAGCAGAACAAAAGAAAGGATACAAATGAGTCTGTCTACAAGTGGTTCCTTTGAAATACTATGCCGTCCTCCTCTCCTCTCTTTCTTGGTCACCCAATAAATTTGCGATTCGTATGGTCGTTAATTCTTTTGTCGTTGTTTGTCCCCATAATGAAAGTTGGACTTACTGACATTGGCAGCATTTACTGACAATTTTTTATTCTTTTATTTTATAAGATACTGACAATTACTGACGTATGAAAGTACCAACGAATATGTCACTCATTGGTTGAGTGGATCGGATTATACGATACTGACAATTACTGACGTATGAAAGTACTAACGAATTTGTCACTCATTGGTTGAGTGAATCGGATACAAGGTTCATCTTTGGAGTATGTGATTGGTCCGAATGCTAACACCCACCTTGGTGCACCATTAAGTATTCACAGATATATTGCCTCATCAAATCAAGTAGATCAGCAGATGTTCTATATTTCTGTCAACAAATGAGAGGACAAGGAACCCCTAAGGATTACATGGGACAACAACAGCCCTTCTTTCTTACGTTGATGAAGACTAAGCTATTTGAGACTTCACTTCATAATACGTGAGTTCTTGCTCTTGAATCCAATTCTTTTCAAACTTGCTTGAACCAGAATTCCTATGTCCAAATTATATAGCTATATTCTGAGTTAGTCAAAGTTTAAAAGACTTAGGCCAATGCTACACGAGCTCCTTTCTTTGCGCTCCCATTTGGACGTGCGCCATGAGCTGTACACACGAGGGAGCGTGACCAAAAAGCTGTCGGCTGCTCGTGTGGCATTGACCTTAAAGTTAGATAACTATCTACAGATCTACAATCTTTGTGTCTTCAATCGAAATGGAGTAGAGCTTAACTATTTTCAATGCACTCCAATTTCGTTACAAAACAGCAAAGATCTGGGTTAGTTCTACTTTGCCTTCAGTACACTTTTCTGTTTTTTGTTTTTATCTAACTAACTTGAGATAAATGTTACATTAACGCACAGATAATATCTGGAAGGAAACCTTTACTCTTGAATGGAATGTCCCAAGCCCTCGTTACCTACTACAAACTTGATTTAAGAAACCAACCTGTGCTTAGCATATGACTTAAGCCATCATCGCGAATTACGACACTAAAACTCGTCTTCATTTTAGCCATTACCATCAGGTTTAATAGTTCCATTGACCCACACAATAATCATCTACTGATGACTTAGTTTTGAATTAAATTAAGAGTTCTTAGAAAGCAATCAAATAAGGTTAACCACCTTTTGTTTGCACAAAAAAAAAAAAAAAGCTACAGATACATTTATATCGAACGTCTAAATGCCGACGGCTTATGCCCTGAAACCTATTGTATTGCAGTCTAACGGAGCATTAAATTTATAGCCATTAGATAGAATTGATTCTAATCAATTGAACTGCAATATTTTAATCCAAATAGATGGGACAAAATTTCGACAAAATACTTTCGCTGGCAGGTACAAAAATAATTTTTTGCCAGCTCACACACAGCCGTTGTGTTCCCTTGAATTTATTAATTCATCATCATTTCTGAGTGCCATCCAGAAGATAAAACAATCTCTCTTCGGTTCATCATACAAATTGGAATGAATACAATTCCCAGTCGGCCAAATGGCCGACAGCAAAAAAAGGTCACAATTCGAAAATGTTTGGCTCCGCTCCGAGAGAGCGAGTGCATTATGAAATTATGCGATAGCATTGCCGGAATTATTCAGCCGCATAAACATTTACTTTGTCATCGAATTTGGGCCTGGGAAATATCTATATCTATAGTATATTTTGTTTCGTCGTTTGCATTGGATTAAAATGCAGGTGGCATACCGTACCATGTCCTTCGATTAGATGCACTGCTGCTTCACATTCGGATTGATGGATACAATTATTCTTTGTTCATCATTGGAATGCATCGATGGGAGGTTATATAATTATACTTTTTTTTTTTTATAATTTCCACCTGAACAATAGCCTGTAAGTGCTGTGGAACTGAGCAAGCACGTTTGTATGGTTATCCGCAATCTTTGTTCATTAATTAACACAGAAAAAAAATGTATCTGCAAAATACATCAACCGATAAAAGAATGGCTGTTAGTTTGTGGTTTTTTCTTTAATGCATCGTTAAATTGAAAGGCTGCAAGACATAGACTACTTATGTGTTTTTTTTTTTTTTTTTTTTTGTAAAGACAACGTAGATCACGCGCCTGTGTGCACTTAAGTATGTAAAATATTTGCAGTTGCAAAATTGCACATAAATGAGGACAATTTCAATTCTTTCGACCATGTGAGTTGGGTTTTAATTGAACCATTATTTCGTTGCGTATTGAATTTGATTTGAGCGAAGAATTTTATGGATTTCAGAGCAAATTCATTGCTAAAATATGCTATGAACTAAAAATAAGTGGCTAAGTGTGCCTTACCAAGCCGTTGGGTAAATCTCTGATTCTTACCTGAAAATGAAAAGAATTCAGTAAATTTGGTTGCTTTGGATTTTTGAAATAATTTTGAACAATTATGAAAATAAGACCGAAAAGCAAATTGGATTTGTTTTACAAATTCATCGAATTTCAGTGCATGACATAACCTAAATTGTTAATAAGACTTTGAGTCGAAATTCATTGCTTCAAAAATGAACGACATGGTTAACATGGTGGCTTCGAACAAAAATATATGTCAGCATTCTAATCCTCTGTATTAAACGAAATATGTTTCAACTATACTGTCGACAGAGGACCAACTCAGGAGAGGTTTACCAGATGGAAAGGGTGACAAAGCAGTACCCTTAACGTAAAGAATGCAACGGGTTTTCCAAAAAGGACTTGAGATTGAGATTGAGATTTTCACAAACTTTATTATTGGCTTGAAGTACAATCAAAACATTTATGAATGTGAATGTATGACTTCGTTCATATGGCCGTCTGCAGTGGTCGATTCCTTGGACCCAATTTTCAAAGACTCGGCCACACATTTCGGTCGAAGCGGCCGCTATTTCGCGTTTAATGTTGGCTCTGAGCTCTTCCAACGTTGTCGACTTGTTGGCATAAACCAATGACTTAATGTAGCCCGACAGAAAGTAGTCAAACGGTGTTAAATCGATCCAACGAGGCGGCCAATCGACTGGCTCATTTCTTGAGATAACACGCTCACCATACTCCATTGTAATGTATGCTGTGTGGCTTGTGGCACCATCCTATTGAAAACACATGTCGTCCAAGTCAATATCTTCCAATTCGGGCCAAAAAAATCGATGATCATTGCGCGATAACGCTGATCTTTCGCAATAACGTGACGATCGTTATCGTCGACGAAACTGGATCGTTTTCTACGGAAGCCTGAATGGCAGCGATATTTTCGACACTTCGATCAACCCATTGTCTCACTGACACGGCAACATCACACAACGAATATGTAGACTAAAATTTTGGCTCTAAACTTGTTATTGCCTGCCTACTAGGGTGAGAATTACGACCGAAAATTTGAGTTAACGCTCTTTAAGTTGCGATCACCGACTCCAAATTTGGGTAGAAAATTTATATAATTTGTAGACGTTGCTCGTTCGTGTACTTTACCATGATGAAAATGTTGAGTTTACTGAATAAATTGACAGTGACAGTTTGATGATTAGTGGAAGAGTGCGTTCACAAATTAAATTCAAAGTCGTCAAATCCCTATTAGAAAACCCCTTATAAGACCGCTTTAACAATTTTGACTTTTACTGACAGTTGTTGACATTTAATGACATAAATTCTGACGAATAATTCAGTCGTGTAAATCTTTCATTAGTTACTGATTTGACTGTGTCAGCACAATTTCGAAATGATTTTCATAAATTTAGAGAGAACGCCATATAAAATTTCATCAAATAATCGATGTTTCACTTTCGTCAGAATATGAAAATCAATTATATTCACTCATACATTACAGGGCGATGTGCAAATTGGAAGTGAGAAGGAGGTAAAGGAAAGAGTTAGTGCAATGGTATTTGAATGGGTTGTGTCTTAAGTAACTGGGGAGAGTTGTGTTTTTTTTTTGGCATTCGCTTGTAATTCACAGTTTTCTTTTTCTCTGACAAATGTTAAAGTGCTATATTTATTTATATAATTTCTGTTGAATATGGTGTGGTCGTATAAGATTGTTATACTCAAATTCCGTTACTCTTATCAAAAGATTTAAATCAATTTAAAATTCCTAATAAACAAAATATTGAGGAAACAACACACCAACCGGTACAAGTTGATAAAAATCTCATTTAAATATTCATTCCTAATGTCAAATGCGTTTAAACTAATAACTCATAAGCCTGCAACTCTTAATCAAACCCAATCAATCTGGATAAATCAAGAAAAAAAGAGGCATCCATTAATTTATAGCCATGACGACCTAAAACACTGCTGCTTATTATTGCAAAATTTTTTCAAATTAGTTAAACAAATTAAATGCAAGTGAAACTTGTCTTTGTGCTCAAAACAAAACGAGTCGCATAAATCAACACAACAAGTCTCGTGTTGATGGATTAAGTCTATTGTTGGCTTAAAGACGGCAGGCAAAGAGTTACTATATACGCACACGATTAGTGTTTTTTAAACGGATTTTAGCCTGAATTTGAAAGTAGGAAATATAATAGAACAATGTAAATTCAAATTGTGGTCATTAACCTCTCTTTATGCTCACTCGTGGCGCCTCACACTGGTTCAACTGCAGATACAATAGGTCTAATGAGTCAATACATTATAGAAAGACAAACTCGAGTCATTTACATGAGTCACAGCGGTCAGTCTCTTGGCTTTTTTCTCATGACACTCAAGTGGCTATAACTGCCACCATTATGCAACTAGAATTGTATCTCAAACGGGGACACCGCATGTTCAATGTTCTGCCTCAGTGAGTTGGCTATCGAAATTGACCGATATACACTGAAACCACATGAGAACGGAGTCGCTGTAATCAACTGTCTTGTGTTGGCACAATCCTCAGTTAAATGGCGAGTACATGAAGTTGGCTCCTCGTCGGTTCATGTACCAAGAGGCAGTCGGAGGAGGTCGGCTTACCGGCCACATAATATCTCAAAGTGAATGCAAAAGGAATCTGAGCTGGTTGCATAAGGCTTCGCGCGCGAATTATGATTCAGCGTTAATTGTTGAAGCCAGACACTTGGTGGGAAGTGTATAATATTAATCGATGTCTCGAATTGGTGACCCGGTGTGCCATAAAGCTCCTCTCAAGAGAGAGAGAGAGAGTTTTTACGTAACCGCATTGACAAGTTTTGTAGGTTAAGACCTAAGAAAGACCACGCAGAGTCTCTACTTAAGTCAATTTGAATATGTACTCGTATCTCCCGTGAGACTATTGTTAATTGGCAGAACGTACACTCTCATAGATGGTACTTAATTACGCCTCTTAAATGTCTTAATTATTGTTTCAACGAGAAACAGAAAAACTCTCAGCAACATTTATTAATCGACGGAAGGACGTGCTAAATGGCCGCAAGTTATGTGCGTGGAATGACAACCGTCACAAGTTGACCCAGTTTTTTACTTGTTTTTTTGTTTTTCTACCTCCGCCACACTATAATTAACTGATGTAGTAAGATAGCGTTGAAAAATGCTGAGCATTCCATTCATAAAATTATAGTGTCTGCACAAAAGGAGGCTTCCGAGGTCGGTCCGTCGTCCGTCCGTCGGTGCTTATTTTTTCGGCAATTAATTAAATGTTTTATGACCAATTCACTTAGTGGTTAATTGTTAGTGTTAACAATGGTAGCAATCACAGCCAACAATTAAAGCTAATATCAGAGTTGAAGTGATCTTCAAAAATAGTAAATGCAACAAATTGTTAAATTTCCGAGGTGATAATTGAGTTGCAAATTTGTAATTGAATTTCGCGACTTGAAGGTTAGTTCAAGTATTGGCAAGTGGGCTTTGTTTTCTTCTAACAAAACACTGTTTCTTTTGGGTTGTTTCAGTGATGAAAAACATATCTGTCTGTCCGCAACAGCACTCCTTAGCGGAAGTTCAAAGGTGTGCCAAAATGTTTCTGGTAGTTTCAATAAAACGTTGCTAGTTGGACTAAATCTGCAGACTTACAAACTTCTGAATCTGTCACTGAAGATAAAGTCAGAGAGAATTGAATAAAAGGCCACTATAAGTATTCGGAAATCAAAACTTGCATCCAATGAAATTTTTGTAAAAAGAGCGTCAGCGTTCCAGCTTTGCAATTATGACATTAGCTATCGCACGCTTAATTCAATTTTGGTTGGGCACGGACAGAAGATTAGTACTGTACATTTAAGCGATGCCAATCAACAGAACTTTGACTGAGGATGCGTTTGTGTAGTATCTCCTCTCTTTGTTTCACAGGAAGAAAGAGAAACGATTATGACCCGTCTAACTTAGTTAATACCGAAAGGCATCACTATCCCTCTAAAGTAGAACGATATACAGATCTCAAAACCTTCCGAGAAGGTGTCAAGCTGTGACATAAATACTTGAGCTCTGCAAGAGCAAAAAGGACAGATGACTTTCTAACACGATACTTCACATTTCTAGGCATCTCATCATGCTAGTTTTAGATGACATAAGGACCTAAACATCCTGCATAAAAGCTTGAACTAAATGAACTGTAAGACCAACTATCGAAAATAAACAACTAACGGTACTACTGAACTACAACATACAAACAATAGAACTTAATGAACCTCAAGATAGAATAAGTGTCAAATGAACGACTCAATTATGAACAACTCACTAAACATAGAGTTCACATCACTAATCACACAAACCCGATACCAGCACTCGAAGTGAGATTCCCTATCAGAATTTTTGATAGAGTTTAGGAACATGCACAGCCCGTCTACATATGTATATTGAGGACAGACATTGCCAGTGCCATTAAAACCGAAGTTTATTGTGAAGAAAAGAATAAGTAATCCTCAATGAATGCAATGACTTTCAAGTGGAAGTGACGATGTGAGGATTCTTGGTAGTTACTTCTTCTAGTAACTGGTGGACGGAAAGAAAGTGAAGCAATATTTAGTCATATTCCGAATGACTAAAAGATCATACGTAATCCTCCATGAAAGGAAAACTCATTTCCAGACTAGAAGCAGGAAGTTAAATCTGTTGATTTATGGAACTCGTGCGCCACGTCGAACTCGTATTATAAAATGACGTGGCGTTACTTCCGACATCGTTACTCTTCTCGTTATACCATCGATTATTATTCAATCATTTTACTGAGGACGTGCAGTATTACATCCATCAAATTCTAAGATTTTCCCATAAATCACATAGTTAATCCCTTGAACCCATAAACTAGTGGCTAAGGAAGCAATTCAACTCAGATTACTTTCAATTTTTCAATTCCTGACGACACGATCATTAGATCCGCTCCTTTGAACCAATCCCGTGAATAAAGTTCGTGACGTATGTCATACTTATCCAATTGTCTATAGCGCATGAGTGACTGACAACAATGATTTGCACCTGGTTGATTGCTGTTGTCTTACGTTCACGACTAAAGACTTCACTTAAACCACTTCTAGACTCATAATACTTGCTGACGGTCTACATTTTCCCAGTATCCGGAAATCGTGATAAGTGAATGGCTAACTGGAGTCGCTCCAACTCAAGTATACTTTCATTTTGAGGGCAACAGGGATCTAAATCCGCGAATTGGACAAAAAAAAAGTGGCCAAAAACTATGTCAAAATCTCCACGACTCTATGTCTATTCATTAGGCCAGCAGCAGTAGCTGTTACTCCCGGCTGGACGCATGCATAATTATGAAGCACGGTCCCCTCTCGTTTAAGCCACAAAAAAGGTCTGACACGGTTTTCTTACTTGTTGACTGTCTGTCCGACGAATGTCTCTGTCTGAAGAAGGAGATCAACACATTTTTGCCTGGCAGTGGTTGTCATTAACCACTGAATGTACAGAATTGAAATTAAATGTCGTGTGCACCCAGAGAAGGAGAAATACAGTACCCACGTCCAACAAGAAGGTTGTTCTGCACGATGGCTGTCATTTGGTGTAAATTAATGATGGAGATATGCAGCAAGGTCGTTCGATCTGAACTGAGCATGAATAAAGCAAAATATTCGGATTAAGATCGATTATCAGCGAGCGATTTTCCATGAGATTTGTACTGCCTTTGGAAGCAGGTCAACAATACGTCTTCGGATGCCGGGCAGCTGGTTGCACCCAGAGCAATGTGGTGTGAGGAAATAATACGAGGGCATTCAATGGTTTTTGTGGCTTAACTGAGGTCGTAACAGAGGTATTTTTTTCTTCTTTTGGTATAGAATTACAGAAAATGCATATTTTATTTCAATTCTGTTGCTTCAATTGAAATGTCAAGGGTGAAACGTCGTGCGAGAAATTCTTTGAAACTTTTCTGACAGTTCAGAGTTGTCATTCTAATGCAGCAGTGTTGCTGTTTAGCGTATGTAACTCACATAGTGCTTCTCTTCCTGGACTATAAAGACAATGGCAACATTTTTCCTCTCAACAACTGTCAATAAAGTCAGCTTAAGCTCGATAAACAAACACACCGCCATCGTATCGCCACAAAGTCAATTCGCCGCCACTTGCGAAAGAAAACAGAATTCTCCCCTGTGGCAATGTTGCTTTTGTTGTGACCAAACTATCAAATGGCACAGCAGACATTCAAACGTCCATTGAACAACGTTTAACGATTGCTGAATTTACGATTGTCCGCATTGTAATCAGATCACCAACATGGAATATAATTGTCACGACTCTATTTATATATTCCTCTGGGACTGGATAGCACTTTTGCTTTCAGTGGTACGATTGTAAGACCTGCAATAGTTTAATGTATGTGACAGGCGGGTAAGGCGATCGTAAACGACCATCTGGAGCGCGTTCCATTCAAGATAGTTAAGATCGATATCATTGTCAGTTATTGGCTTGTTGGTTACTACTATAAGTTATGAGGAGTCACGCCGTCGTGTGTGTCCCTAGGGAAGGTCCGCAAACCTTCAATGGCTGTAAGTATTTCTTATCTTTGTGTCTTAATCCAAAGGTTAGCCAAATTACATAACCCCTATCTATGACTAATCGATTTTTAATTCCCTCCTAAATAAAAGAAAACAAAAATGTTGCATCATGTCCAACGATTGGTTTTAACAAATTTTGCGACCAATTTAAATCTGTGGTCTCAGAAATGTGGTCTGTTACGTTAAACTATGAACTGACAATATTCATAGAAATGGACTAAAGACAGATTCATCACTTCGACTTCAGGTGTGGAATCCAAAACCATCAAAAGAATGACTAGCTTTTAAAAAGGAAAAAAGAAGAGGGTTATGTTGAAGCGATGCAATTTGCAAGTATCTCAACAGAATCTATTGCGAGGAAGACGCAATTTTTCTCGTAATGCGGAGACTGGGCTATATATATACAGAGAATGTGTGTCTATATCCTCGCTGATGCCTATGTTACCACAACCTCTAGAGCAGTCATGTCAAAGATACGGCCCGGAGACCATGACTGGCCCGCAACAACTTGTGGCCCGTGACATTGATTCAATAATGCTCTAATTTCATACATTTTTTTGCTCGTGCAAAATGTTCATTGTGGAACATAGCGCCGCGCCGTCCTGTTGAAACCGTGTGTTGTCATATCCTTCAATTGGGGCCAAAAGAAATTGGTTAGCGTTGGCCGCTTGGTTACACAAAACAGTGACATTCTCTGGATGTATTGCAAATTGGTTGTTCTCGTGTCGATCGTTATCGTCTAAGATTCGACAATTTTGCTTGTTCACAGGCCCATTCAACCAGAAATGGGCCTCGTCGCTAAATATGATTTTACGACCGAAATTTGGGTCAACTTCCAACTGCTCGAGAGCTCAGTCATCGAACAAACGGCGTTGAATCTTGTATGTACGGGTATAGGCCTAAGTCACGACGCCAAATTCGCCAAGTCTGCGAAAGGTCGAGTTCTTCTACACGGCGCGGAATTGATTGCCTCGGATTCTCCTGCACACTTTCATGGACAGCGGTGATCTTACGAATAGTCCTCTCGGAAGGACGATTATGGCGACCATAAAATGGGTGAAGCGCGGGATTTGGCAAAATATACTAAATAAACGACAGTTAATTTGACAGATATATCCTCAAAAATTTGGTCGCAATGACCTGTCCAAGTTCGAAAATCTCTATTGAATAACGAACTATGTACATACGTTTTTTAATGTAACCCGCTGCCATACTTCAACCCAAAAAGGGGCACTAAAGGAGTGTGAGTTTGACACCGCAACCCTAGAGTGATACTTAACAGAATTTTGGTTTTTGTGGTAAAAACTTCGGCGTTAAATACGCTTTTGAAAGATGCTCTGAGTTTTTCAAAGAGTGCTTCTGGTCATTGCGGTTTTGACATTTAGGAAATAAAGAGAACAGAAGACACATACATAGACAGACTGTGGATTGCTATACTCTTCAAGGACATGGCAATTGTGTTAATATTTTTGTTTTTTACAAATATTCTCTCGCTGGTTTTGGCTCAGCATGAATCAATGTGAGTCGTGTAGCAGCAAGTGGACAAAAACAACTGCGTTAAGGCACTTAAGTAGCACCCATGGTCGGTCACTGAGTTCTCTTTCCTCTTCGTCCCTTCAACATCGACAGAGACGCCCTTTAACTAGCATTTTAATAATGGAAACGTGTGCAAATAATTCCAATCAGTTTACCCAAAGAAACTCGTACAATTGCCATATTAACTTAGAGACTTCAATCAGGCCATCACAATGTGGTAACCACAATCAAATGTAAGCTGGACAAAACGTCCACTTGTGTTTTGATTATAATTTTGCATAATTCCTGAGACATTAGTCAATAATGACAACAATACACGTTATTCTATCAATTGTGTGCATTTGAGAGTCCGAAATTTAATTCAATATTTCCACACATTGTCTGGGTGCGTGTGTGTACCTCTACCTGGCAATTTAATTTTGTAAGACGAGCCAGCACTTGGGCATAATCACACGTTTTCCACCTTAAAACTAGGCAAACTAGAGCATCACGTCCAGCATCACCAACAGCACTGCCAACCACCAAGCAGCGGTAGCAATTTATCGAAGGCCATCACAAGTAAATCCATTTGGAAAATCTTCCTGCACACCTGCATAATATTATGAATCCCAATGATACCATCTCATCTTGAGGCAGGAGAATCTCCTCCGCTCCTTTGTGCAAAGTTTTATCAAGGTGGAGCCACTGTGTGTTGTGCTGTTTGGCCATTTAGTTAAGCACAACATTATGTGTCTCAAAATGAACTAATTAGACGATACTTAAGAGTTCGTGATGTACAGGTCCTCCGAGCTCGTGTCGTGTCCGAGTTGTGCAATTCTAAATCTCTGCCGAAAATGCGACCCAAAAGGGACATGTAATTTAATTTCACAGCCGAAACTTTGTGAGTTTTCTTGAAAGTGCACACCGGCAGCGTGTTGCTTTTGCTATTGGCGTCGATAAATTCCCGATAACCTCTCTCGTCGATCGCAAGGGAAGATATTCAAAATACAGGTTATGTAGAGCAGAGAATGTGGCTCCGGCTGTTGCGGTGTTGTGTGTGCACTTAAATTTAATGGAATTACGTACATACGTACGTACATATATGGGGATTATTCGTAATGATGTAGAGCAGCCTCCTGTGTGCATGGATAAACTTCAAAATTACGAGGCAACTTGCTGCTGCAGTCGTAGTGGGCTATTAGTGAAAGAAATGAGATCCACTTTACAGATTTGGGCACCTCGGCTGTCGACTTGCGTTGCCTTTATTGATTTGTGTCGACATTTCTCAATTAAATCGATTTTATATTTGCAGAAGGCTACCACTAGTGATGTGGCAAGACCAAATATGTTGATGTTACATTTTTTGCAGACACTTTGAGCGCGGTTCGGGGAACAAGGCTGGGTGCTAAGTTATTTGAAAGTGAAGGCCGACTTCGAACTGTCTATCATCGCGTAATATCTTTGGTGCAGGAGGGCATTTAAAATTAACGAGGAATCGTGTCTGTTTATAATTGGTTAAGGTATTAATTTGGTGATTTGTATCACATGTGTTTGGCTAAGAGCGCAATTTCGAACTCCTGTGCAGAGTTTGATCTCGTAATATTTAGTTTAGCCAGGTCGTGTCAAAATAGCTGAGTTCAGTGGAGAGCTCGTGACAAAAACCATCAGGGGGAAGAGTGTCAGTGGAAGGCAATATCGGGGGGTACATTACCAGAAGAATATTCAATTAAAGGAGCCAAAAATGTATCGCAGAACTTCCAATTGCTACTTATCGACATTATTATCTTCAAAACAAAACATACTGAACACACAACTGCGTGATCATACACACTCCACAACTACCATAAATTGGATGACACCTGTCATCCATAAGGTATGTCAACTCAACACATTCAGTCCGCCATTTTCTTTGAAGCTGACGTCTCATTAATAAATCCATTCGCGTATCCGCCCAAATCAGCGGTTTTTTGCGAAATCTTACGAATTTTTACGAAAAGCACTTCCGGTAAGGAGAATTTTCGTAGTTTTCCATATAAGAGGTCGTTCAAAATTGCCTGACACCTGTCAATTGAGCACAATAACTTCTCCTTTATTTTTGACGGTGGCGTCTCATTGCACTCTGATTGTAGCGAGTAGCTGCCACAAATAAGCTGTCATTCAGCTATAAATTGAGTGACACCTGTCATCCATAAGAAGGTCATTTCGCCATTTTCTTTGAAACTGACGTCTCATTAATAAATCCATTTGCGAACCCTCCCAAATCAGCGTTTTTTTACGAAATCTTACGAATTTTTACGAAAAGCTTTTCGCGTAAAGATGATTTTCGTAGTTTTCACAGAAGAGAGCGTTCAATATTGCATGACATTTGTCGTCTCTAATGAGGAATGTCAACTGATAAGTTCACCGTTTTCTTTGGACGGTGGCGTGGCACTATGATTGCAGCGAGTAGCTGTCATTAAGCTATTGCAATTGAATGACACCTGTCAAGCAGAAAAAACGAAGAAAAAGTAGAACAATAAACACATCAGACAGGTCCACAGGGTGTGCAAAATTCATGTCAAAAATTAAAGAAATTCACGAAAAACATTTAAGGATACCACTAAATCAATAAAAAAAACAAAAGAGAATTTCGTTAGAATTTGTCTAAAAAAATTTATTCCAAAACATTGTACAAAATTACTCCTCCCCCGCTTTCGGTACAAAATTTCACAAGAAATTTAGAGATTTTCATTCGATGATGCAGCTCCGTTTTCCCTCAACCAACTGCAATTTAATATTTCTGTCAAGTCCCAGCGCACATTGGGTTCCGGCTCTAGGAGTACCCTAACCACAGACTTTGCCTGTTCACTTATCTGATTGGCGTACTTACGTCGGTACGAGTATCTCCTATTGATTTGATCATCCAATAGTTTCTTAACATTCCGATCGTCAAAGGGCATCTTCTTGTTTAGCATTATGAACAGAATCACACCCAACGACCAGACATCGGATAACTTGGGATCATATGGCTTACCGGCCACCACTTCTGGTGCAGCATATGCTGCCGATCCACAATATGTCTGTGACCGAACCGCCTGACCGTTCTGATCGGTGCAATAACGAGCAAATCCAAAGTCAGCAAGTTTGATGTTCATGCGTTGGGATAATAAAATATTCTCACACTTGAGATCACGATGGGCAATGTCATGCCCATGAAGGTATCGCAATGCCTTTGCCATTTGTAAGAACCAAGCCTTGCTCTGCAGCTCTCCGATACTATTGCTCTTTGTAATGTGCGTCAATAAATCACCATTCTCGGCGAATTGCATAAAGATGAATATCTTTGGCCCACGTTCCAGTATACTGTGCACTTGTATTATATTGGGATGGTCGATTTTCATAAGGATCTCCAGTTCTCTTGGAAAGAACTTATTAAGATAATCGGCGGGGGCTTTTTTCTTGTCGATAACTTTACATGCTAAATTCAGCTCACCTCCATTGTCATCTTCACACATGGCCGAGATAACGGTTGCATAGCTACCCTCGCCAATTTTATGGCCAATATTGTATCCACGCAAGGCCAAGGCGTCCACATCAGATGTTCTGGCGTTAAGAGAACGAATCGAAGAGGCCTCAAGCCTGGGCATGACTCGCTCGCGGCTGTTCAAATTATCTCAAAAACATAAAACTCGAAACTTCAATTTGAATCGGTTGCTTAAATTATGGTTGTACAAGAATTTTTCCTTCAAACGGTGTTCAGATTTTGGGGAATAGCTTTTCGAAATTAGTCAAATCTTAAAAGAAAAATATTTTTAGAAAACTAATTGAAATTTATGGAAAACTTGAATTTTTAATTTCGGATTGCTATGCTGTCTGATCGAACTGTAGTACGTTCATGATTGCTCTTGAAGATTGAGGTTGATGATTAGGCGAGTTCTGAGTGAAATCAAATTACGGTAACTATATACGGAAGTAGGATTTTGTTTCCTCCATCTAAGGTTGCCTGCCAGAAAGAAGAGCGGTTGTAGCAGTTTTTCACTCCGAATGAGGTTCCTCCGAAACATGTACTTTGGAAGCCATATAGTCAGTGGGAATCAAAAGTAATTGCAAAGCTTCTGGCAACCATTTTGCAAAGCTTCTAGCAACCATTTTGCAAGTTTCTCGCAACCACCTTGCAAGCTTCTAGCAAGAGCCTTGGAAGGATTTAGCAATCACCTCGCAAGCTTCTAGCAACCACTTTGCAAGCTTCTCGCAACCACCTTGCAAAACTTCTACCAACCACCTCGCAAGCTTCTAGCAATCACCTTGCAACCTTCTCGCAACCACTTTGCTAAGCTACTAGCAAGAGCCTTGGAAGGATCTAGCAATCACCTCACAAGCTTCTAGCAATCACCTGGCAAGCTTCTGGCTACCATCTCGCAAGCTTCTAGCAACCACTTTACAACCTTCTAGCAATCACCTTGCAAAGCTACTAGCAAGAGCCTTGGAAGGATCTAGTAATCACCTCGCAGGCTTCTAGCAATCACCTTCAAAGCTTCTCGCAAACAAATGTTTCTGACCACTTTTTATGCGATTAACTTTTCTCACATACATAAGAATCAGTACTGTCCTGATGATATAGAGCCAGTATGTAACTCGTGGCTGAAGTCAACACATAATTCTTAGTACCGGCTTTCCTACTGCAGCACATACGAGCTGTGGCGTCCTTCAGTCCTTTTAGAGAGAGCATACTGCTAAAGAACTTCAAACGCATTGACATGTTAGACAGTTGAGGGCATTATTTTCAACTTTATATCTTTAGTTTCAACAAAACCTATAATACAATTTCTCTTCTCTTTTTTCTTAGCGCCTGCTATTGCTGTGGCAATAGAAATTTCCCCCGAAGCTGGATTAAGAAACGCCACCAGCGCTATAATCAGAACCGCTGATGATAATGTCATTCCCATTCCAATGGCTTTGACCACAAATCGAACACTCGGAACGGAAATAAGTACATCCGAACGACAACGTCGATTAATACCATACATGGCGTTTTATTTGCCACCAGCTGAGTTTCCAATCAACCAACAATATGTCGTTCAAGTGGTAAGTTCAAAGTTTGACTGATTGCGTGACAAGTGTAATTTTCTAAATCGAAAACTAAATTCAAATTCGATAAAGCGCAATGCGCGCTTAATTATTTGCCATGCATTTGAAAAGTCAAACTGAAACTAGAAATAGAAACTATTTAACAAATAATTTGAATGAAATTTTTAGCCGTCAAAACAACTTCAACATCAATCACCGCAGAAATCGCAAAAGCAACAGCAACAGCAACAGCAGCCATCTGCCATACCACTGCCCACAGCCTATGTCCACATGAAGGTTCCAATAAATAACCAACAGTCTCATCACAACTCCCACAATCATCACTCGCCAGCTTTCCAAACTATTGTCTATGGTGGTCAACACCCCTTGACCCAGGTGAAGGAGAACAATAAACTTGTTCCACCACCACAGCAGCATCCACTCCTTCCACCCAGCGCTGGAGGATCACAACGAGTTCCAATACCAATCACATACAAGGAAGGCAGCCTATCCAAGGTAAGCTCTGTGTGGGTGTGTGTGTTGAAAGGAACTTTCCGAACTAATTTCTCTTTTTATATAGCTCAAATCTGTTAGCCCACAGCAACAACAATATCATCAGCCTCAGCAGATACAAACGCCGTCAATTCATTCACAGAAAATCAATTTGACACCATTTACGCCGACAAACACTGTACCCGGCCACTTTATACCAATCATTTATACCAACGAACAAGCCAATAGCATTAATTACAAACCAACGGCACCATCAATAGACCCTCACCAGCAACAACAACTACAACAGCAGCAGCACCATCAACATCAACATCAACAACAGCAGCAGCAACAACTTCATCAATACAATGAATTATCTCCCATCAACCAACTGGAGGAGCGTCAGCCACAAGTTCCATCGCATGCAAGTGCTGGTGGTGGTCATAAACAACCGAATCCGGAGGACTACCTACGTCAACGTCCACATGGAGATGTTCTCGTTACTATACCAGCACCTGCAGTGCCCTCTTCGGAATTGAGGCCAAAAACTTTGTCACAAATTCAGCAACAGGAGCGCCAACATCTGCAATACGTAGCCGTGCCGGCACCCACTCCAGGCCCACCACCACCACCACAAAGGTAAGTTAATAAACAACGATGTAAGCACTCCAAAGGTGTAAACTCTCACTGCTCTTTCGGTTTTGTGATGATTTATGTGATCGAAGCAAACTTGGTCGAAGGATGCTGTCCAAAAAAAGATTGATTTCAATTTTGTTCTTTTCATTATGTGGTGAAACCACCTGTTGAGGGTGATGTATGGAATTAGGTATATCCTTCGAAAACATATGAACTTCCCCTTGCGTGTAGTAGATTCAACTTCAGTCATGGCTTTCGTGACAATTCACACAACATTCTGTCAAACGAGCTTCTGTCACTTAATGGTATAATCGATTGACAGTAGGACTGGCAGCTATTAAATAAGACAATAACTTCCGCATAAATAGGATTTCTTCTAGAAAGACGTCAACCAGGAGCGTGCGTTTATTAAAGGCACTTTAAAGTAATCTTTATTCAGTGAAGTCATTTGATGTCAATGAAGCCATTAATGACAATCATCCAAAGTCTTACTCCTCACCTCAGTACATTTTAAGTGGGCGTGTCTTATTGAAATTCAAATGAGCTCTTTCTCGAGGAGCTGTCAAATGAATGCATTAGTGCAGCGAAAAATAATTTGCCTTCAATGAATGACTTGAATAAATCCAGTTCAATCCGAAATGATTGCTCCAGTCATGACTTTAAATGGCGATTTATTTTTCTTAAAGCTAAAGCCAACTTTTGAAGTCGTAAAGTAAATATATTCGATTAATAACTTCTGTAGTTTTTGGTTTGAAGATTTGTCTTTTAGAGGCCAGTTATAGCTGTCATTGGAAGGCATCATTGGAACAAATTAGTGGAACAGGGGTTTAATTTTTTTGACAAGTCAGTTATAGCAATCATTGAAAATTTTCTTTCGGTGGAAGGCTCTGCCAGTGAAATGGCAACAACAAAGTCTAGGTTTTTAGGTTGGAGTTGATCATTGAAAGGAAAAATGACAGATAAGAATAGAACACATCAGTGAAACGATTGTGTTCCAAATCATAGGAACTAGGGTCAGCTGTTCATTGAAATCGATTTTGATCAGTGAAATAAAAAAATTGGATTTAAAGAAAAGTTTTGATGAGAATAAATTATTTTTGTTTGTAAAATAATTCTACAAGTGATTAGCTTCATTTTGATTATTTGTTTAGTCGTCTTAGAATTGGAAATCAAAATTCTCAATGACGCATTTCAATGATAGCTATAACTGGCCCCTTAGCGAACTTAATTCCTTTAAGAGAGTTTTGAAAAGTCTGGACTGTATGATGGATGCATCAAAATTCGGTGCTGGTATCTTTTTAAGAGATCTGGACATCCACCTCTGCTTCAGCCCTCCTAGCTACTGCAGCATTTTCCAAACCGAAGTCACTGCCATTCGTCAATCAGCCGACTGGCTGTATGCAATAATGTAATGCAGTATCAGTATCGTATCGTATCGGATATTGTCATATACATCAACAGTCAAGCGACTATCAAATGTGAAGCGGACGAACTGGCCCGACGAGGCTCCTCTGGTCTAAACAGCATAAACGTCACCGACATCAAGGCGCCAACGTCCTATGCTAAATACCTTGTCCATGCGGTGAGAGAAGCCAACCATCGGTGGCAACAGCTCGGACACTGTAACACTTCAAGGCTGCTCTAGCCTATGCTAAATAAAACCAGGTCCATCGGACTTTTAAAATACAAGAGAGCAACCTTTCCAAAATTGTAAACAACCTCACCGGACACTGTGCTATAGCAAGGCATGCCCAAAGACTGGAAATCCCCTAAAATGACTTATGTAGAAGTTGTAGAGGTGAAAAAGAAGAGGAGACTATCAGTCACCTCCAATGCACGTGCCCCGCATTTGCCAACATTATAAAGGCCACATTAGGTGAATACCTGTTCAACGATCTAAGTGATCTCAACAATTCCAGTACGGCTAAGATTGGCTCCTTCATACGGTTCCCAGAGTAGAAGGAGACCCACCCATCTTACACATCGGCAGCACAATGGACCTACTCCTGGTCTAAGTGCATCCTCACCGAGGGCCAGTTTCAACCAACCAACCAACCGTAGTCTCGGCTCTGCAAATGCTTGTGACGCCTTTATACTCTTTGCCTGATTTACTCAGAAATGCCTCGAGTTCATTGCGTTTCAACATTTCGTGTCGGAGATGTTACTTCCATCTATCAGGTTCATTTCGAGCGCCCATACAAATGTTGTTAATTTTTTTCAAGAATTTCACCAGCTTTTGAGCTTATTGGACGACCAAAACCTGACTTATCATTGACATTAAAACTGCCACAATGAAGGCGACCAAACAATATTAGTATCGATGAAGTTCGCGAACAGTAAATCATGTCCATAGATTGGAATCTAACAGAATGAGGTTTTAACTGCTAGGTGATTCGTTATCCAGTAATATGAGCCTTGTGATCTAGAGTAGAATGGTTTCTTTGAGGCACGATGCTTGGTTGAGAGACTCCAGTTCATTAAACTTCTGCGCCGAAGTTTTGTTTACTTTGTCGCGAAAAATATAGGTTTTGACACTTCTCTTGATGACAGAGTACACATTCTACTGAGAGAGATTCTTCCACTGTGGCGATGTGAACGAAGTCGTCAGGAAACGTCTTTTTTTTTTTTTTGCGTACAGACTGGGCACAGCTCTCGATTTTGCTTCATCTGTGAACAGTGTGTCCTTTGTAGCAGTCAGTGTTAAATCTTTTTCAATAATGTGAAATATGATATTTCCCGATATTCGACGGCTTTGATAGGACTCGGCTTCATGCTGTGCGACCTCCCCCAGCATTCTCAAACAAGTTCACAGTACGAGTCAAAAAATTGCGGATAGAGACGGCATGAGCCGAAAGATATCACCCCTTTCCATGTTCCATTAGTGAGCGCCAACTTTAAGAACACTACTTTTCATGTCGCCCCATTCCATGATAGCAAACAGGTGAATTGTTTTAGAATGAATCCATCAGGTTTATCCTTCAAAACCTCAAAATCTTCACGACTATCCCAGGATAGTCTTCTTGTTCCTTAGCCATTTAATCTCGCTGAGTCCTCATTTCCCAGAGTGCATCCTCAACAGATAATATAATAAACACCTGTCACACAGACCGCGTTTTAAAGGTCACTTTGAAGCAGGAGGCCCCATTTGTCTAAGGATGATTCTAAGACCCATAAGCGCACTTTATTCCAACTATGCTAAACTGCTCTCACTAAGCTGATGCTTTAAGCTAACCAAACTGCTCCTTGTCACCCAAAACAACTTCCTAGTATGCGATGAGAACACAGTATAGGTAATTTAAAACCCGCCCCTCTCCACCAAAGTCTTCATCTTTTGATGCAAGCACTCACCGTCTGCCAATGTTACTTACAAGCCACACAGTTAAAGCAAAACACACGTTCGCCCATTTACAGATGTTTACGAAGTAATCCCCCTGACTACTGATTAAAATTCAAATCACTAGCTCATCATGGTGAATGGCACACAATCGCTTTCACTTAGTCGTCGTAACAACTGTCGCCCCCCATGATTCATTTTGCAGTCGTGGGAATAATCTCAGATTTTAATCAACTGTACCTCGGACTGCACTCGCTTCAGTAATAATAATTCTTGTTGCCTGTTGTCACACCTAGAAACTGTAGACAGCTTGTAATGCAACACAACACACCCAGCAATTGTATTAGTGAATAAATCATTTTCTCTTTATCTCTTTTGTCCTTTGTCCATTTCAGTGCCAACTTCCGAATTGTAGGTGATTTACAAACAGAGAATCGTCATCAACAGCAGCAGCACCATCATCCCTCACCGCCAGTACAGCAACAACAACAGCAGCAGCAGCAGCAACAGCTCTTCGAACAGCAATTTTCGAATGCCGACAATCTAACACCACAGCAGAAATATGTCATCTACTTACAACAACAGTTACGACACAAGCAACAGCAGCAGCTCCAAGAACACCAAGAGAAACACATCCAGCTGGAGAAGCATTTGCAACAACAGTCTCAACAGCAACAACAACAACAGCAGCACCATCAGCAGCAGCAGCAGCAACAACAGCAGCACTATCGGATTCAACAACAAGAACAACAGCAAAATCGCCACTACCCACTGCCAGACCACGTCTACGTCGTGAGTACAACGGCAAGTCCTGTCCCATCGTCTACATCGCATCCATCGACGCAATCATCCGGTGTCCATCACGACAATCATCATAATCAGAATCGCCTTAATGAGAAGTACCCACAACACAGTCCCATCAACCATGTCGTCTACCAGCATCCAGAAGTGGTAACGAACCCCGAACAGATTTTACATTCCGGCAAACAACAGCCGTCATATCCTCTTCTTTCCCAACGACCCGAATCGCATAGATATTCCCCACAACACCAAATGCAACCTCATCAATACGCCAGGTGAGTGAGATACCGAGTATCTATCCTCAACTACTTTGTACCAGACTTACCTACATGCTCGTTACATGCTGCATTTCAATTCCTTCTCTCTCTCTCTTTCAACAGCCCAAATCCCAACTACGTCGAGTACATCATTGACGACCCCAAACAGGAGATCGAGGAACACTCGATGTCGCCGGAAAATGACCAACACCAGAGCATCCGTCCACCTCCGGTATTGTTGGTCAGCAGCCCGGTTCCGGCCCCACCACCTGTCGAAGTTGTCGTCACTTCACCTCGACCGTTGTACAAGAACCAACCAACCCTCCGATTACATGCAATTTCACCCACCCCACGTCCATCGCCACGACCCTACCTCACACAGTCCTCGTTCGATTCTCAGAAAATTACACCCGTCCCACCAATGGTGTTTGTGTCATCGAAACCGAAATACACTCAACTCTATCCCACCGCCTCCCCGGCGCCAGTCAAGTTGAAACCATCACAAAAGTACGCCGCCTCTCCTCCCATGCCAGTCGAGGAGGACCCTCTACCCGACCTTAAGACATCATCGTTGGCAGAGATTTTAAGAAAACTCCAAGAGAGTAATCACCTGCCACAGACACTCACTCCGGACAACATTGACAACTCTATAAGAACACTAATTAAGATCCTGCACAACCTTAAGGGATCCCAAACGATTGTCGAGAATCCACCCCAGCACCATGAGGAAGACTATGACTACAACACCAATGCGGGTGTCGAGGACGAAGCCGCACCAGCTCAACAGGACCTTAGTGCTCCAAGTAATTCCATTAGCACCTGTCAAATCTGTTCATCCCATTTAATCTTTCTTTCTTTTTTAGTTCCCAGCGCCAAACCAGGACCCAATTCCGGACGACCAGGAATCGATTATCCCACCTTGGACAGCATACCAGCGACGTCTTTCGATTGCCAGGAGCAAAGATACAAGGGATTCTTTGGTGATCCGGAAACTAATTGTCAAGTATGGCATTACTGTGACCTGAACGGTGGCAAGGCATCATTCTTGTGCCCCAATGGCACAATATTCAGTCAGGTGGGTAAAATCTCTCTCTCTCGATTGTGTACAGGATACCAGTACTCGTCGTGGATATTATATTTAAGCATTTGGTCGTCTCCGAGATGGAATCCTGTGTGCGTGTAGTTTGCCTCGAGACGAACACGGAATTTAGTGTTGAGTAAACTTTGCCAGCCTGGTCGTGTTTTATTAACATATTTTGTGCGAGAGACTCCTCCATCGGGCATATTAACATTCGAGCAGGAACATTCGAGTCGACAGAGTATGCATTACTAGTTTAATTAATGCAATTAAGTGCAGACCACTGCAAGATTACTGCAGGCGAACATGTTTTAGTAAGTGTACGAGTACTCGTATGTGGTGTACAGAATAGGTGCGCAGCAGACGTACTCCTGCCTTTGGAGGAGTTCATGTAACAACTAAACCAGTGACCATATGTTCAGAAAAAAAAAACAAAAGGATTTACGATGTAAATAGTGCCTTTGGGAAAATATACAGTCATTATGAAGTAGGGAACATTGATATCGACAAGGTTAGGTTAGATTATGGGTGCTATGTTGGACTACTGTGCATGGGGTTCCAAGTTCGAAGACTACGTCTTACAAGCATGCAAGACTAAGAGAAAGAGTCTCAAAAAGTCCTCGTGTCTTTCGGCTGCGGGATAAAAGTCTAGCTTCCCTCTGTAAGTGCACAGAATACCACGCACAACGCCTACAGTTGTGAGAACCTAGGTTATGGTTAGGTAGATGGGTGCCTTGTGACCAGAAAGTCACTGCTAACTTAGACCAACAGTTCGGTTCCATTGTGCCCAATCGTTTAACCCTGGGAACGCTGTAAAGAAAGTTCGCTGTTCTCAGGAGGTCCACCAGCTCCGAGAAGAAATTCTCTTTCTTCTAACGGATAGGGCAGGACAGTCACACAGCAGGTGACGAATAGCTTCTGCAATAGTCATTATGCAGCACACCGAGTCGCTCTGCGTGAAGGCCAATGGCACAATGACGACTGAGTTAAACCAGAGTTGATGATCTATTCTTGCTAAAGGTCTCTTCTAGCGCTCTAGCCGTTACGCATGTATCCAGATGAGCCCAGTGTCTGTTGGCACAATCGATAGCTTCATCCACTAACTGATTGGAGCTGCTACAAAAGGAAGGGCCGCCGATATGTGCAGCGTCGACCCTTTTCTAGCAAGCTCATCCGCCTTCTCGTTTCCTTCGATATCCATATGCCCTGGTACCCAACTGAGGGTCACCGTAATAGCTCTGGATATCTCGTTTAAAAGTGAATTATAGCAGAGTCCAGAGCCTTAATGGCTGCTTGGCTGTCTATATAGACAGTAATCGTTTTTCCAATGTGTTTTAATGGAAGCGACTTCGGCTTGAAAGACGCTGCAATCGTCGTTTATTCTAAAGAAGCGGTTTATTCCTAGGGCTTCACAATAAACTCCGGCTCCTGTACCACACTGTCCATCTTAGAATCGTGTGGGTATAGAAAGACAACTCCTTTTTCTTCTTGGTTCTCCAGTTCTTCCAGTAACTTCTGTCAAGAATCCTTGCATTGAATTTCCTTTCCTTTCGAATCGGGACAGAATAGAGGCGTGGCCGTCAGAGTTTGATGACCACAATCGGCCTTTCCTCATTCTTATAGCACTTTTGGCTGCCAGACTACTACAATAAATGTCTAGCGGAATGAAATGAAAGCATGGTTTCCATTGCCGCCGTATCGGTGTTGTTCTCAATGATCATGATTCCGATGCATGCCGCCGTCTGGATTTTGGTGAGGTTTTAAGGCTGATATTGCTTCTCAAGTTTCGTCCACCAGACTAGTGAACCATATGTGAGAATGGGTCTTACAACCGCCGTGTATATCCAGTATACCACAGCTAGTCGGAAGCCTCACGTGTTGCTGAATGCCTTTTTGCAAAAGTAGAGAGCTACGCTTGCTTTTTTGATGCGTTGAGCAATGTTTTCCTTTAAGTTTAGTTTGTGAGAACTGAGTCTGTCTAAGCACGAAGCTACAGCCTAAATGGGTGGAAGAATTTTGATCAAACTTCATATCTAGGGTCTTTAGTACAGAGCTGTGCAATAAAATGGCTTACAACCAGGGACGCCGTTTTCCAATTTTGAAAGGGAGTATTTTAGAACTTTACAGGGGAGTCTTTTGTGTTTGAGGGGAGTACAGGAGTATCGTTTGTGTTTTAAAATTTTTTTCTGCTTTCTTTTCCACTTCGAAGTTTTCAAGATGCTTTGAAATCATCCCATCACTTTTAAGGACAGATACGCAAGGCGCCTTGTTCTTCATTTAATGCAA
Organism: Chalcosyrphus nemorum; assembly: GCA_949716465.1. Taxonomy (NCBI): domain Eukaryota; kingdom Metazoa; phylum Arthropoda; class Insecta; order Diptera; family Syrphidae; genus Chalcosyrphus; species Chalcosyrphus nemorum. The sequence continues at coordinate 13,051,884 of OX454333.1, read as the reverse complement.
ATATGTTCGTTGCATTTGGTTTTATACATACGTATTTATGTGAGAAAAAGAAAGAAGTATTCTAGTTTTCACAGGTTTTTTTTAGACATTCTGCTTGAGAACTTTGGGCTTATTGGGCCATCACACGCTGGACCAATTTTACCCCGCGGTGACCGCGATGTATCTCTTACTCTCATTACACACTGGATGAATAATGAGGGGTAAAATTAACCGACTTTCATTGCAGTAGTATATTTTTTCATCCCAAAATTGACAACTTGTGTATATAGTATACCGCTATTCAACTTACTTAGCACTTCATCCCTCTCTTCTATAAAGTCAGTTTTACCCCGGGGTAACTGCACCATTGTACGTTTCAAAGGGAGTAAAATAAGGACGAGGAGAGTACGGGAGTATAGTCGATGAGGAACGACTGAAACCGATTTGAATTCTTGAATAATTTTCCTTATTTTTTGACATCGGAGTAGAGAATATCAGCGAGTTCTTCAAAGAAGTATTCCAAAAGAAACTGCTTCCTTGTGGTGGATAACAACCAACCGCAGAGGAGGCAGAAAGGTAATTGGTCCTTCTTCTCATCCTCTCCTTTTTTTCAAATAGAGTGTTCGCCAATTTTGTATGCCTTATCAAGATAACTCGATCTTTCATTGGCCTGTAGCAGTGCCAATCAAGAGGTGTTGTTTCTAAGTGTTAGAAAGGCCCACTTTCATCAATTGAGGTTTCCTGACTTGCGTCGCTCTTGACTGTTACATCAGAGTGTCGCGGAACCCAGCAGCACAAAGATAGATTACTACTGGCCGATGTTCTGTTCAAGGATGCGCCACATTTCTTTATCAATTTGGATGCAATTGATCTTTTAACAAACTTTAGGGGTGATTCATTTAGAGGTACTTTTTTGTCTGTAGATTTTTTGACAGATGACGGGTGAACTGTGTTTACGGTAAAATCAAAAATTAATGTTTTACGTAGACTTTGTTCCATGCACTGATAGTAGAGTATGTGCTGCATCAAATTGAATCAAATTGAAGCCTGCAATCTCCAGGATAATTGCTACAAACAATATAGCCGTACTTGGCAGTCAGTCTGTAAAATCACAATGCAGTGAGCAGCGAATTTTGCGCTTTGGACCAGTGAATTGGCCGCCTCGATCGTATAATATCACACTTCTAGACTTTCTCTTTTGGAGCTATGTATAGTTAAAGTCCGGGTGCCGTGGCTCAGTGGTTAGTGCGTTGGACTACTGCGCAAGGGGTTCCGAGTTCGAATACAGGAAAATACCACCAAAGTTTTTTTCACGGCCTCACCTCTTGCGAGCGTCTGACAAACATCCAAGAGTATTAACTGTTATGAGAAAGCTTCTCAAAAACCCACCTGCCCTTCGGATACGGCATAAAACTGTAGGTCCCTTCTGTACGTACAGAAATGTATACCACGCACAATACGTACAGTTATGAGAAGCTAGGCCTTGGCCCTCTATGGGCTGCTTACGGCCTACTATTTATTTTTTTATAGTTAAAGTCCACGAACATTGCACCTCATGACATTAGCAGACCTCTATACCATATTCAGCTTGTTCAATAGATTATAAGGATGATATAAAGACGTCGAGAGCTCTATCAAAAAGCGTTTACTCTACGAAAAAATCTTGCTTAATAGTTCTACTGTGAAGTCACTGTAGACCTCTGCACTCTACTCCCACATTCTGCTACACTACTCTACCGAGGTTTGCCTTCTCCTCTTAAGCTTTGTTCCTGCAATGTACGCAAAGCTTTAGGCATTGAATACAGAATCAGTAGAAAAATTAAGAAAGTCAAAATAGTTTCCACAGAAACAAGCACCATACGGTCGAGCCCTGCACTTTATAATTACATACTTTGCGACCTACCACCTTACTACGACAAATAGCACACTCATTTCCCAAATATGAATATCCTTCTCCCTTCCCATTGCCTGGTGTAGTAATAAGAAATGAATTTACTTGTGACACTTTGAAAAAGCAATTGTCTACTCGTAATTGTAAGTCTTTTACAAAATTAAAACCCCCCACCTGTCCGACAAAGGTACTTTATTAACTCATTAAAATGATTTAACTCACCAGCCACGCACTGTGGTACACACGAGAGACAATAAGTTATCCTTAAGAGTGCAGTACTGCACCACCCTCCTTTTTACCTGGCTAATTAACAGGTTTAAATTGAGTAACCCTTTCGCCTCATTTAACGCTTAATTGGAAAGTCACTTCGTGCGAACGAAAACTCCTTCTTCATTGTGAACGAAGGAGATTTCAATTTATTTGTGTTCACTCGAAAATTACTACAAACTTTGTCATCGTCCTCTTTGCAGATTGCTCTTACGTGCGACTGGTGGTTCAATGTGAAATGCGCGACAACCCCACAGCTGTATGTGCTGAACGAACGCCTTTACAAGTACATTCTACCGTTTACACCGAAATTTCCCGAGGACTACAGTGGCCCCCTTGTTGATAAGTATGTATTGACGATAAATTACACTTGCTTGTTGTTTGTTGGTTTATTGTAGCGCGTCATCAGAGTGTTTAATGGTTTTCAAACTTTTATTGTTTCTTTCCAGATATTTAGCTTTGAAGTTCAAAGAGATGGAAGATAAAATGCGCCGCGAGAAGCTTAAGGGTCGTGTTGATGCCGCGGACAGTGAAAGCGAAGACAGTAGCAGCGACGATGTTATACAAACTTCATCTGAGGATGGAAGCACTGAACCGATGAAAAACAAAAAGGAAGGTAACAAAAACACTGGAAGCAGCTTATCGCCAATAGGCGAACAAAGTTCCGAAAGAAATCTTCTAATAGATGAGGAAAATGGTCGCAAAGCTAGTCGAGGAAGTGTACTAGCAACTTATAGTTCTTCTACGGAGGCTACAACAAAGGAGTTGCCATTAAGTTTACAGCCGATTGTTGTATCAACAACGGCCTCGCCATTCACAATGCATTCGGATGACGAGGATTCAAAAAGCAATGAACAAATTATGGGTGGCGGCGATAAAATCAGCGTCGAGAAAGTGGAAGTGATAGAAATTAAATCAGATGGAACATCAGGTCATCTGATACCAGAAAGTAGATACAGTTCTGCGGATACTTAGGTTTAGATCCTCAAATGTGTGTGCGTGCGTGTGTGTGATATATGAGTTAATAGCTACTACTACGGCTTGTCTTAAATTGAATTTAGTTTTTTTAATTTAAAGTCAAGCAACTAAATTTAGAAAAAAACGAACGTTTATTTGTTGTATTTGAAAAAGTATTTATTTTTTGAGAACACTATGTCAACAGAAAATACTTAAAATAGAAGGCAAGAGTTTGAATTACGATGCAAAGGTTTGCTAAAGTGTTTTTCGCGAATGAGTTCGGTGAACAGCAGCTGTTTAAAGTATTAGTATCATTCAGAACAGCACATGGATCAAACGGACACTACTGTAAGACAAACATGTCTACCAACTAAGAATATAATTTAAAAACTACAATACTTCAGCCCGAGCTTATAAATAAAACGCAGAATGCGTCTGATTTCAACAGATCGCCAACACCATCAATGGAAGAGCACTGAAGGCGAAGTCTTTGTTTTTTGCTCGTTTTCTGGCGCCGGAAAGTGGTTAAAGGGAATCGTCTAGCTAGAATAGATTATTGGACAGTGTCTTGGTAGAAAAACCCATCAGGTTTCAACGCTTCTACAAGATTAATTGCTTAGAGCGTCTCTGATTGATGATGTAATGCCTTTTTTTACAAATCAATAGCTTCTAGCTTAAGCAGAAGTTTGCCAGAAGCTAGAGCCATCACAGATTGCTTGATTTCCGGAGTAATTTCAGCTCAGCGTTCTTTTTCAGCCTCACAGTAACCTGGTCAAATTTAATGACCTAGTGCCCAGGAGAAATGAATATGAAGTTGTTCCGACATCTCCACAAAAGCGTTAATCTATGACCACCTTTGATATGGAGATGAACGATTCCAAAGGCGTTATTGAGGGCATTTTTAATTGTTTAAATCATTGGCAGGCATACCATACAATGATCAAGGCGGCTTAGTGAGATGCTTAGGTTAAACTTGTTAGCTTGGTTGCTGTCTTCTCAGAAATCATTCGCAAGTACAGCATACTCCTTTTAATGAAGAGGTGAAAATTACCTTTCATAAGTTGAAAAATAATAAAACAGTCCCGGCTCTTATGGCATTCTACTACACATCTTTGCGCTCTCAGTACTGTAGAGGTTCAAAATATCGTCCAATCAGCATCTACCCCTTAAAAAACTATAACTAAAAGGAACACTTATCAGAGAGACCAGCTATAAATTCAGGGCATACACGAGCGCTGTAAAACTGGTGTTAGAAAGATCTCAGATCAATGTACCCTTCAAACCCTTCAACTTTTGTCTTCTATTGGAAAATTTCTTTTTAAACAAAAACACACACAAACGAATGTAAACAGAAATATTTTTGAAATTTTGTTTTAAAAACTCTTTCGAACGAATTAACACGACAAGTTACGACTATTAGCAAGAAATCTATAATTTTAATTAGCAAAATGCAAGAAATTAGTTAATTAGCTGCCATTTCATCCATTTGAACCCCCCACTGGTGTTGTTTTTACATGAACTCTTGTAATTATGTATTTGTATAGTTTCTAATGTACTGAATGTATTGTAATATTGTTAATTTAAGCCCTTATAATCCTTGTACATTATTTATTTGTATATTATTAAAGAAAATCAAAAATAAGCACTCACCTTTTGTGCCTTTCTTATATTTTCGCGTGTCTGTTTCATTGTTTCCAAAAAGCTGATGATCTTGTCCTTATGATTTGCATTCTACAAAAAAAATAACAAAACTTAAGACAAAATAAAGTAAAACATCAAATGGGTACTCACCTCTACTGTTAAAGGAATAACATGATGCAAGTTGTGGGTTATACGTACGCATTGTGTGCAGAGAACACTCTGACAATCTGAGCAATATTTATCGCACAAACGTTTGTGGAGTTTACAATATTTCTCCTTTGGCAATTGCAATTGAAGGGTTTGCATTTCGAATTCAGACAATTTATGCTTTTTGAGAACTTTACTATTTTGATGAACCGAGGTGAAACAACGTTTACAAAAATCAACTCTGCAATGCATACAAAGGCCTATGGCAGCTGCCTGTTCACATTCACTACATTTTTGAATGAACGACTCTTGCGCAAACATACCGCCGGTAATATAGTTCGAAGGAGTACTTTCGGATGAGAGAAACGATTTCGCGTTCATTATTTGACCGAGAAGACAATAATTTAGATCGTAACTTTTTTTCAACCATCGTGAATGTTCAAGTTCGATTGGGATATGGCATACGGCACACGTGAGTTTGTGGCGATTTTGGTAGATGCAATTTTCACAGATATTATGACCGCAATTGAGCAGGACAGGACGACTGCTGTGTGGTTTGTTGTCTGAAAAGATAAGAGTAAGTTAAATAAGGATTGATTAATTCAGACATTATTATGTATATGAATGTTTGGCACAAAGGATGTATCAACTTATCGCACAGAAAGGTAACTAGTATTCTGACTACATCATTTAACCAACGATCTGCAGCGTCACACTCAATGCCAAGAGTCAAAAATGCAAGAACTTACTTCATTCAGGTTGCATTTGGGAAGTAACAAAAAAAATTCCTGGCATACTCGCAGGCAAATCATTGTCATTTCAGCCCAAAAGTATGCAAGGAGTTTTTTTTATGTAAAATTAATTGGTTTTTTCTCAAATTGTCTTGCTGATAGACCCTTCAGAATATAGAATGACGTTGGCACAAACTCTAATTAAATTTTACGTACCTAAATTAAACATGCAGGGCTCCGTGCTATAATATGAATAAATATGCATATAACTCGCCTAAATGTAGACAAACAATAAGTCCTGGAAAGACAGGCAGACTGCATTGGCCGACCAATGAGAATGCAGTCATTTTGATCCTTCTGCTCCGGTTCATAACCTCGTCATTGAAGAAGAGAAAAACCACAATAACGTATACCACAGATAGTGTAGTATACGGTCCACCAGATTCAACAAACATATTCATTCGACTATTAGATATGGCCAGTAATTAGAGCAAATGAATATTCGAGGCGGGTATAGTGGGATATGCGACGAAAAACTTCCACCTTAATGCAAAGAAACACAAAATTATTTCCACAGTAAGATACGTTCTCCTTTACAGTGGAGGTTTGGTGCGCCGTGAAGGTCTCACGAATAGAAGTAGCACGTAAGGAGATGTGAATGTTGGACAAAATGTTTAACTATGATTGGCATCTCGCGTTGATGGAAAATAAATGGAAAAGCAACCCCGGTAATATGGACGTTTAATGCCCACTAAACCATAAGAATACCAGTGGATATCTGCAAATGAATTGAATGAACACAACTGAGTAAGACGTACATAAAATAAACTTAATTGAAATGAAAAGCGAGGGTAGAAGAACAAAGGCTTATCTCAGAAGAAAGTGTTAAGGTTATGAAGAAAAAGATTGTTGATAGCTCATAGAAGTTTACGAATACAGAATGCCCATAAAGCTCGAAAAGGTTCTTCCCCTTGTTCGTAAGAGTCGTTATATTTGGAAGCAAATCAGGAAAAAAAACTGCGAATTTCAAAAGGATGCCAAATTGGAGGAAAGCAATTTCTGCTTTCACATTATAAGGAAGTAGTTTGTAGGTTTCCGATGGCTCACTACTAGGCCACAAGCATCGTATTAGTGTATCGATTCTGGAGATGTTTTTCAATTACTGTTGGTGAAGGAAGCGCTTACATATTTGGAAACTGCTCGTTGAAGAACACGTGAATAGGAAAGATGTTAGTTTAAGAGGGTAATAAAATGCATGCATATGATATGACCATCCTTTGGACAGTCATTCGAAGCAATATCATAATGGACTCAATAATCATTATCAAATCATATCGACATACGATACAGTTTTCACACACATACATTACAGTATTATGACATTCTACACGTGTAGAGCTTAGAAACAAGCAATCAACAGTTGCCGGCAGATTAGAACAACAAAAACATTCACAAGCATTCAGTCAAATTGGAATCGTTTATGGCGCATGCGCCAGTCATACTAGCAAACACTATTCGCACACGTTTATTGTTGCTTTTAAGAATTGTTATTAAACAAATTGCAGCCCAGGGCATAATGACATTAAATTATTTACTCACCTGTAGCTGAGAATTTGTATTTTATGTCGTATTCATGTTTACATTTGTCGCAGTGTCTAGCGTCTCGCAGAGTTAAAGCGACGAATTTCTTGTCGAAAAGTTTAGCTTGCGAATGATTTGTCGGCAGCATTGTTCGAGCAGATACACAACTTCACTTCATATCAAAAAAAAATCAAGAAATTAGCAGTAAAATGAGCAAATAAATCTATTTTACGATTTGTTTTTTGAAAACTCAATTTCATTTCAATACAATAAGAACCGCACTCCAAACAAACTGTAAATTTGCAAAGCAAAATTGACAGCTATGACAGATAAAAAATACTCGCAATAAGACAACTAAAGAGTGTTGCCATTGGCTAATTGGAAAGGTATTAAGAAGAAATTTCGGCGTGTGTTGTGACACATTTATTTTTTAGAATTCCAATTAAATTTTGTCTTTGTAGAAATTGTTTGACAATATAATTCAATTCTCCTTTCGTCATTTCGCCCTGCGGGTAGCTATTTCTCTTCGTGAAACTTCCAAAGAGATAAGAGCTGTGTCATTCGTTCAAATTTGATAACCGGATGGTTCAAGTATTGGTTTCAAAAATGATTTGGTCATTTCAATCTATTGTATTGGCTCAAAACAACGATCATCAATCCCAATCAGAGATCAATGAGAAACTCAATGAGAAACGAACACATCAGTGGGCACGTTCCGCATTCTAGGCACTAGTTAGTCAAACGTTTCTGAATAGTGGAGAGATTTAAAGTAAGACATTTCTTTTTGAGGTAGTGGACTGGATTTGAAAGTAAGAAAAGTCGCCCTACCTTTCAAGTCAATGTGCAAACAGTCAAAAATTCGTTTGCCGCTCCATATGTTAGACCTTACTTCAAAAAGAAGACCTAGAGTTCGAAACGTGCCCAATCTCAAATTTTAATAGTGAATAGTCGATTACGAGAGTGGGAATGCCAAATCTTCACATTGCAATGATGACTTACTAGGTCTGTTGGCGTACCCTCCCAAAACAGCGAATTTTTACGAAAATTTACAAATTTCTACGAAAAGCTGTTAGCATACGGAAAATTTTCGTAGTTCTTCGCAACAGAGAGTAAAAAATTTCCCCATATTACGAATTTTTAGTGCAAGAAATTTCTTGGGCTGGTTTGTGAAAACTGTCAAAGGTGTATTTTCAACTCCTTGTTCAACCCGTTCGTTTACTTTTTCGTAATTTTAGCTCTCTCTCTCTCTGAGAGAATTTTACCCCCACTCTTTGAAATTTAATAATCTACGAAGTTTAGTGCAGAAAGTACGCGAACGGACCTACTCTTTATTATTATTTTCAGCTAGGCCAATGAAATTTACATGAAATTAAAATTTACCAGATATTTTCGACTTTTGTCATTACTTACTTCGTTCCACAGGAAAAATAAATCCAAAAAACTTACGCTGACAAAACATATATTCTCCAATCAGACACTAGACCATTCGTTTGTTAATTTCTTTTTATTAAAATTAAATGTAATAAAACAAACGATGCCCATTCCATCAATAACTAATTCAATTTATGACATTATACAGTTAAAACTTAAACCTTCACAAGCGGATATAGATACATATATGAAAAGCAATTTAAAAGATATAATTTTCCCTTTAACTAAACATGGAATCCATCAAGTCATTCAAACGCTCCTGGCGTTCAGGCTCCCTCTGCCGAAACTTGCGCAATTCTTCATAATCTGGGTCATCGGTCTCCAACTCAAAACGACACATCGGGCATGAGTTAGCCTAAAGATGAAACAAATATATATAAATATTGCAAAATAGTTTTTAAATTTCTACCTTCTTCAACCACAAAAGGATACACTCCTCGTGGAACTCGTGTTTGCACGGAAGAATCTTATATTTCTCTCCCTTTTCGCCCGGCTGCTTGCATACAGCACATTCCATATCGGGGTCATCTTCTTCCAATTCATGGACCGGTAAATTAGCAATTGCCTTCTTGGAAGCTTCTGGAACTTCTATCTCAATGTCTATGCCATTCATAATTGCTAGCACTTGTAGACGCCTGAAATGCTTTGCGAAATCTTCGGGTCCATTAGGGCCAGTCGGTTCGTGCCCCAATTCCTCGAAATAGTCAGCCATTTGGTCTGGAATAATAGGGAACCATATACATATATAATACGTAACTCATTTACCCAATCAGAAACACATTTATCAATAATCTAAATCACATTCAATTGGCTGGAGCGTGATCATTCTAAAGCAATCGATCGAAGTTGATTAGCCCACTAGCCAACTAGAACAATTAGTTCCACGTGCAATTATTGAATTCCAGTCGACACTTTCGTTTCAATTGTGGGGTAGGAGGTTGGTTTGAATTATGAGCTGGAGAGATACCATCTAAATGAATTTGTCTGCCATCATTCAATTAGATTGGGTTGATATGCACTTAGGATCTTCATAAGTAGCCAATGATTTTTTTTTTTCTAGTTGTAAATTAATTGGAAATATGGAGCTTTGTTACTAAGTGAATGGGGATCGATGTCAAAGTCCAAAAAGTCTATCTACATAGTAAATTCGGAAGAGGAAGAGGGGTGTTGGAAATTGATGGCACATTTTTTATTACCTACTTCCAAAGGTAAAAGGTCAAAGGTGGCGTCTATAGTTACTGGAAGTGGCAACTTGTAGTGAAAACTTTAAGTCGGTAAGAAACTTTGAATGTTAGGCAGGACCATATAATAGAGAGAACCTTCAAAGCCTCTTACATAAGTGCTCACTATCAAAGAAGTGCAATGAGGTGGACTGGGTAAAGAAGATGAAAAAAGCCGATATTTACTAAGACGAGAGAGCCAAAGCATAGTCTAGAGATTGCGGCATGTGAACTAATGCCTCATGGCAACTGACTTAAGTCGTCATCGTTAAGGAAACTCTTGATTTGATTTAAAAAAAAAAGCAAAGAGGCGCCATATCTGGAATTCTAATCGTATCTGCGTATTGATCGTAGTTTTAATAGTTATCAAGCCGATCCCTATTGCCTTTGCGGTGGGAAGAATTATGCGAAAATCCCGGTCGTCATTTATTGTGTGCAAGCACCCGGTCATCATTAATGAATCGTACGCTTTACATATATGGGGTAAGGACTCCCTGCGCTACTGCGATAGGAATATTTTACCTATGATCTTTTATTCTGTCTGCAATGGTGGCGAGTGGAGGAGAAGGTACAAGAGGATCTTTTCAGACGCTAGAGTGATAGCAACAGCAATAGTGATTGCCAAATGGCTGAAAATGATTGCTTTCCCTCGTAATGGCTGAATTTGGAATAATATCACTTTAGGTACCAAGAATAGCCAATACCACACATATTGCCTATAAAGACGCTGTGTAAGATATCTGGGACACTTAAAGTGGCTAAGCATTGACGCTCCAACAAATTGGCAATTAAACGCCGGAAAGTCATTTAAATGGAAGAAATGGAAGACTTCACTCAAGGTGGCGGTGGCGAGTACTGGTTGTTTCTTTGTTTGCATCCCAGACCGTAGCGCCACTTAGGTAAGTTCCCTTTTTGGGTCCGTTCGCGTACCCTCCTAAAACAATGAATTTAAACGAAAATTTACGAATTTTTACGAAAAGCTGTTCGCGTACCGAGAATTTTCGTAGTTTTTCGCTGAAGAGAGATGAAAACTGTCAAATCAGTGTATTTTCAACTTTTTCTTGTTCAACCCGTTCGTTTTCTTTTTCGTAATTTTAGCTCTCTCTGAAAGAATTCTAACCCCATTCTTCGAAATTTGATAATCTACGAATTTTAGTGCAAAAAGTACCCGAACGGACCTTTTGTAATGCATCATTTGTATCCAAAACATATGTATCTGATGAAAATACCACCCAATTCAGTAGTTTGTCTTACTTTCTAAATTAATTCACGCTTAACGTCACATCGGAGAGAGATTGAGTCCGATTAGCTACTGAATAAATAACTTTAAATGCGAATTTAGTCAACATTTCCATTTGCATTAACCGTTTATCGCAACGTTTAATAATTTTCATAAATTCAAAAAGAAAAATCCTCTTCGTATTTCGTACCGCTTAAGATCCACAATTGCAATATTGACGATTATCGCCGTCGTCGTTGCGGCCGCAACCGTCATCTTCAATATTTGAACGTTGCCAAGTTCGTATAATTTCGCATTTCGAAGAAAATTAATTTCAACACGAGATAGATATTTTAATTTTTCAAAAACGAATATTTGTTTCGTGAGTTTTTTCTTTTTTTTTTTTGTTTGTTTGTCGTAAATGATTATACACTTGAATATATTTGCAAAACAAGTGGCACGGGGCAAGATGTACCTAAACATGACGTCTATGGTCGCATTGAACGTGCCATTCGTCTCGGGGCGCTTGGCGTTCTATTTTCGGGACCAACGCGATAATACACGCCTATATACTATAGCACTGTCTGTGAAAACATTTAAATCGTTTTTTTTTTTTTTGTATTTTTGGAACTGCACGTTTCCACGGGTTGTCGTTTGTTTTTATTGAATATCAGAGAACCACAAAACGCTATAAATTTTAAGCGTGGGCTATTTAATGGACGGAAGGATTGTAATATATTTTTTATTTTTTGTTATTTAGAGATAAATGAATGAATTTGTAAAATTTTATAATTCCTATTTAAATTGTTTGACATGAGAGACAAATTATGGAGTTTACAAAATTTTGAGAACTTGCGGTGGGGTTTTCTATAATATTTTGATTTATTTACTTTTAATTGACGTTTAAGAGGTGACCTTCTATTAAATGTGTTATGTCTATCACAGGACCGAATCCGACAACAGCTGTTGCCTTGTGTGGCTGAACACAAAGTGGCACAAAGGACCCAACTCGATTCGAGAAAGTAGTAACTTTCTAATAAGGATTCTTACTGTTTGTTTGTGTTTACATCTGACGTTTTACATTAACACGCTTATATCTACATGTCTATCATTTGATATCCATTAGCTTATTGTTGTAGACCCTGAACTTTAAAAAAAAATCAAAAGAAAAATGTCTGCTCCGATTAAATCAGACAACACACATTATTAATGGCAGAATGTCTACTGTGTGTAGTAGCACTGTCCTGTTGTCTATAGGCTAACTGACATAGACAGACATTTTAGTTCTGCTTGACGTTTGTCTCACAAGCCGAAAACAATCGGAAGCTGATGTTAAAATTCTGCGTTCAGTTTTCTTCCGTTCAGTTATTTTCATAAGTTGCCCTTGCCCATAATAGGAGTATGTGTTCGGAAGCAGCTGTTAATTGGAATTTCCCACAGCTGGCTGTCAAATTTTTATTTTCCCCATTTTCCACTTTTCTTTTTTGAATGACACTCTGTAGAAAGTGATGTTCATAAGAAAAGAAACAGCACATCGCTGAATAATTTCACCTTTGCATTTATTCACTTATAAAGGGTTTTCCAACAGGGACTTGACAACTTTGATTTTAATTTGTGAACCCAATCTTTCACCTTTCATCAAACTGTCACTGTCAATTTATTCGGTAAACTCAACATTTTCATCATGGTAAAGTACACGAGCGAGTAACGTCTACAAATTAAACAAAATTTTCTACCGAAATTCGGAGTCGGTGATCGGAACTTTAAAAGCGTTTACTCCAATTTTCGGTCGTATTTCTCCTCCTAGTAGGCAGCCAATAACAAGTTAAGTGCAAAAATTTGAGTCTACATATTCGTTGGGTGATGTTGCCGTGTCAGCGAGACAACGGGTTGGTCGAAGTGTCGAAAATATCGCTGCCGTTCAGGCGTCCACAATACCACGGTGTTCTCAAGAATTGGGCATCGCTCAGACAACATTATGGCGTATTTTGCGTAAGGATCTTGCTGACAGAAGAATTGAAGCCGATGGACTATTGGAGAACAATTTAGGCTCGGCCTGTTTGAGGATACGTCTCTAAGTATATTTCGACGAAGTATACCTCCACCTTAGAACCTAAGATTTCAATAAAAACTACATGCCCCCGTCACAAATTTTGGAAATTCTATTACCTATACCTACTACAACTTAAATTCACATCAAAAGACTCATACATATGTATTTCCATTTTATTAGTAATATTCTTGTTTTACAAAACATTTCAGTTGGAATTACATTTCTAAAAATATGCTAAAAAACATCTAATACTCTTGATTCAGAAAAAATAAACTTAAAAAGGGCAATAAAGGCAATTTGTGGACTTTATATGATTTATCCATAATATTTTATTATTTTTACTTTTTTAGGAACAAATATCGGTTTGTAAAAAAAAAAAAAAAAAAATATAGACATTGTATTGGTCGATTCTATTCAAAATAACTAGGAAGGCCCAATGTCATTTACATTTAGATTATTCTTTTTGTTTTTTAATTTTTAAACTTTAAGCCGATTGCTTTTTTTAATTTAAATACTAACCAAAAGTTTAAAAAGACGAATAAATTAAATTTAATTGGGAATTTCGAATTTTTAGATACATTTAAGTTTTGTCTTAATTTTTTCTTTATTTAATATTACACCTATAGACTACAATTTTAAGTCGTGCTGAGACGTGTATACAAATTTGGCAAAAGCCTTTAATTGATATAATTTAATTTCAACTACTATTTTTTTTTTGTTTATAGTTTTTATTCCCTAAAAACACTTCCTTGTATTTGAATTATTGTAAACACTTATGAAATTTGTTTTTGAATATATTTTTTCGGGATTGGTTTCTAGTCTACGAATAATTTTCTTATATAACTAGGCTTTCATTTCTGCTGTTTGTTTTTTTTTTATTTGATGTCAAAGAGATAGAAGAAATTGATTTTTGAAAAATAAAGTGAAACATAGAAAAAGATCAGAACGGATAATTTTGCCGAAAATTTTTTAAAAGTTCAAAAGCAGATTAGACGAAATAATAAGACAAGTTCTATTTTTTTTTTTTTTTTGTAAATTTAAATTAATTTGAGGTATTGAAAGTGTATTCGTAAATGTTATTTATTTAAACCAATTCATTTCGCTATGTATTGTAATATAGGTACTCCAGTTTTGCATTCAAATACTTACCTTATGTTCAATATCCAAGTTGCATTTCATTTCAAATTTTAGTTTCAGAGTATTTAGATATTTTGTTTTTGGGCCAATGTGAGGAGCTTAATTTGGAATTGAAGCACATCCTCAGCATGGGATCGAAATCATCAGCTGATATATCAGTGGTCACAAGCCACCAGAGAAAGTCTTGATTTTCTGCTAAAATCTGTGGAATATTGTGATTTTGGTTTTGCGTATTTGTCCTTAAATTGATTGGTCTAGGGAGTTTTGAAATGAAAGATTGACAGTGCTTGATGCTTCAAATATTGAAAAATATTCTGGTATACTTAACTCAATTTTTCTTTCGACTTGAACCGTTATGGTTTGTGGCCACTGATGTACATTTCTGGACGAATGAGTGAAGAAGTGGATTTCGAAAAAAAAAACCTCTGAAGCGTTCTGGAAGTCAGCCGAATAGATGAAGCAATGTCTGTCTGGGAGATTCTGTCCAAAATTTGGTAATGCAATCAGCTTCAACACCAAGATACTCTTCAACGTAGTGCAATTTGGTTGTGATAACGCTCTATACGAGTTTCCATAACGGTATTTTTTGGCTACTACTAAAAAGTTATAACTATTGTCATTTGTATTGAAGTTACAAACGCAATCAGGGTTATCAGCCCTCGAAAATGTTGTCTGTTTTTGTTAAGGAGCGAATTTCAGCGAACGATAGAATAATGAGAAGGCTTACCTATTTCATTCTAGGGACATTGAAAAATGTATTTGCATTCCAAAACGCAGTACTTCAGCATTACTGCTTCATTAGCGTAATGAAAACAGTCAAACAGCTCTAGGCAATCCCTTATTTCCCTCTAAATTTGCTCACGTTGTGGCTACAATCTTAGAAATAGTATGCCCTCTTATCGCAGCAGCCCTCTCTGCCTTAAAGACCGAAACAGAATATGATGCTGTGCGAATGTCCGATCATAGCTTGGTTTAAGCTTAAGCGCTTCACATCACCTACTGACATTTCATCTTCTTTCGCTTAAACTGTCTGTAGCTTCATTAAGGAACTAGCTTTGAGCTAGAAGGCAAAATGTCATAAAATACATTGCCCAAGAGGCACAACATACCATAAGATCTCTTAGGTAGCCATAACTTAGTCAACAAGCTGAGCTGTGAACTTGGTTTTAACGTACAAAAGAACGTAGTTCTGTTCATGAACTAGAGGAGGCATCTGGATTTCGGACCTGGATCACATGGAACGCAACTCCAAGAGCATGCCAGTGTTATTTGTTTCTCCTCTTATCTCTGGCAATCTCAAAGCTTAGTCCTCTAGGGTCTATACCAAAACGTGACAAGGTGGCTTAGATTACTTGCTGTGCTTGTCCCACTAAACTTCTTTTATCACAAAAACAGTCGGTGTGTTTAGAGACTTGTCGTCTTATGCTACACAATTTTGCAATTTCACTTGTCCTTCAGGTACTTATTGCGTTGTGTTATTAATAGGCCTCTGCGGTGAGCTGAACTCGAAGAATACCTCGGTAACATTACATGCATCCGCCAGAATTGGCTAGTTGTTCTATCTCGAGATATACAGCCTCATAAATGAGCTAGCTAAAATGTACTAAATATATAACCACAAAACAGTATGGTTCAGAAGTGTCGGCTTTAAATCCATTTGAATTTTTACTTAGTTTGATCACTCTGTGGAATGGAGATGATGTTAAGTTCTCAAACTACATCTATCCAGCAACAAGTGAAAGGTAAAGACAAGACGGGAAATGTTTTCGGCATAAAAATCCAACTCCAAACTACATATCAACTAGAACTTTAGTGGACTTTTAGCATACAACTAAAAATAGAAGACTAGATTTACAAAACATTCAGCACTTAAATTAACCTACAAATTTGGTGTTACTTGTTCCCAATAATTGGTTGGACATGCACCACTTAAGTCTGTTGCATTCGGTCTTATACACTCCAAGACACCTTTTCTATATACATAGAATGTAGAGTGGAATAGAGTTAACTGACGTGGACGTCTTCTTCTCCCTCTTTCTCCCCCTTTCCCAGCCCCTTCACACGATCATCTGTTCGGCTGCATTGCTGGCCAACTGACCCCACTCTCTCTCTGCCATCACATGAATCATCTGCTCAACTTTAGGTCCGTTCGCATGCCCTCCTAAAACAGCGAACTTTTACGAATATTTACGAAAAGCTGTTCGCGTACGGAAGTTCGTTTCGAAGTTTTTCACAGAAGAGAGAGAGTAAGTTTTTACACGAGAGAGTAAGAAATTTCCCCATGCTACGAATTTTAGTGCAAGAAATTTCTGTGGGCTGGTTTATGAAAACTGTCAAACCAGTGAATTTTCAACTTTTTCAACCCGTCCATTTACTTTTTTCGAAATTTTAACATCTGAAAGAATTTTACTCCCACTCTTCGAAATTTGATAATCTAAGAATTTTGGTGCAAAAAGTACGCGAACGGACCTTTTATAGCTGTCTGACGTGCGCCCAGAGGTTTTCAGAGACCAACATATTACGCTTAGAAACTGACACATCTTCAAAAGAATAGCACCTGCTTCAAAAAAAAAAAAAAAAAATCATCCCTTCATGACTGCCACACCCTATTACCAAGCAATCACTTCGAATTAAATTCTACAATAAAAGGATTGGGACAAGCCTTAAGGTGAAAGAAAGATATTGATTGCTACCCACAAAACTCATTCAGTGCTATTACATTGTTTTTGTTATTCCTAAACAAAATATCCATTTTTGAAAGATTGTCTGCTGCCTACATTCCAGGCATTACTTACGATTCAAAGGCTTGCAAGAAGTCCTATATCTGAAACCGCTTGATCATTACAACTAAATAGTAATAGACGAAGGAGAAGAAGAAAAAAACTATAAAATTGTAGTAGAAGAAGAGCCATATTTATACAAAAGTAGTTCAACTTTAGAAACAATTAATTTACTAATCTAATTTTCCTATATCTACTCAATAACACACACTCTCAGCGATATGGTTTCGGCATTCAAAAACTTACGTGATGTTTTCTTCGATACACAAGATTAGTAGTAGATTTTATCCTACCCCTGCTATGAGCAAAAAAAAATTAAATATTTGTGTGATTTACATGCAAAAACCAATCACCAGAAATGAATCTCCACAGGCTACCCTTAAACAAAAAACATTTAATAAAAATTAAATCCAATCAATTGAAAAAAAAAAAAAAAATAACACAACAAATTTGTTTCTATAATTTTTTTTTTCTTTCTCTATTTTAAAATTGTTTACTTTAAGAAAGGCATTTTTTTTTTTAAATCTTTTTAAAAGTGTACACTAAGATTTACATTTAGAACGTTTTCTTTAAATCGTTTCTCTCTTTAAAAATTAACAAAAATAAAAGATTAAAATTATTGAAATTTTCTTTCTCTATTCTCACCTTTGCTCGAGCTATATAAAAAAATTTAGTCTGCGTACATAAATATTATTTTTAATAATATTTCTTTTTTTATTTAATATTACAAGTATTTTTTTCTTTTTTTTTTTTAATTCATTTAGCAATTCTATTTTAGTTTTATTCATCGTTAAAATTGATTTTGCTTCTGTTGCTTGCTTATGAAACTATAAAAATTTATAAACATTTAATTTTTTTCTTGTTTTCATTTAACAATTATAATTAAATTAATGTTATAGTTTTTTGCATGTTCAAATTGTGTTAAATAAAAAAAAAAAATCATAAAAATAAAAAATAAAACAGTGCTTTTGTTTATCATGTTTGAAAGTAGTAACTAAGTCTCAGCTAAATTTATTTAATTAAATTATATTTAACGAAAATTATTAATATGAAATATTTTATATATATTTTTATAAATATAAGTGATACAATTTTTTTTTTTATTTGCATTTAAACATTTCATCGCTGACATGAGGAGGACTGGAAAGGGTTGGGGTTGGTTTTGAGGATGGGAATGCGGAAAGGTGTATTTGATAAAATTTATTTATTCAAAAATAAAATAGAAATGTGAATGTGTTTTTGGGGCGGGGATAAAGGGGGAGTTAGGGGAGAATTTCGTAGTCGCAGGCTGTCAGTGCTGCAGTGTTTTTGTATTTAGTCTGTTATCGAAATTTGGGCGTAGCCAACGAGGGATTTTTCATCGGGCACCTCACCCGGCTGAATACCAGAACTCAGCTGGAACGTAATAGTCTTCATTTGGGCCCGTTGCTCTATCAGTTTCTGTAGATTGACAGCCATGGGTATTGTGTCGAGGTTGTCGACGAGGCCGGCTTCGACCAATTCAGCTGCAATTCCATCGGAAGAGTCCTTGCCAACGGCAAACTCGAAACGGATATCGTGAAGCTCTCGCTTGATGTTTCTCATCCGGAGGACGAGGTTTACCGGTGGAGATTCGCCTGTTGAATTTAAAGTTGCCGCCGCTGCAGTTGCTGCCGCTAAGACCGCTGCTTCACTGGCAGCTGAATCCGCAGGCTCTGAGGTGCAAGTGATGGTTCGCTCGGAGAATTCCGACTGTTCTTCGCGTTCGCTGTCCGATGAGTCGGCTCGTTCGAGGCGATTGATCGGACGATCATCGGATTCGGAGTCTGAGGAATGCTTGCCATTGTCTTCCTCCTCGCTGGACCACACCCATTCACCGGTAACTGTTCGGTGGAGGCGGCCAGAAGCGCCTGGTTGCCGGCGCGAAGCCTTATGCACTCGAGTCTCCATTGAGGGGCCTGTTGTCAGCAGGGTTTGGGTAAGATATTTGCGATCCTTGGCCTTCTTA
This sequence comes from Chalcosyrphus nemorum, assembly GCA_949716465.1. NCBI lineage: Eukaryota > Metazoa > Arthropoda > Insecta > Diptera > Syrphidae > Chalcosyrphus > Chalcosyrphus nemorum. Next base: position 13,032,863 of record OX454333.1, on the reverse strand, counting down.
AAGAACGCGTGCTTCAGCAGTTCATTGGCGGTTGGGCGCTTTGATGGTTCTTTCTGCAGGCATTCAACAATCATCTTTCGGAACGTCTTGCCGTATGCTTTGTACTGATCCTTGTCCTCGGCGCCAGTGTCCAGGGTTGGTGGATCATTTTGCAGTGTAAGCATAAGAACTTTCATCGGCGGGTACTTGTGATAAGGTGCGGTTCCCGTTGCCATTTCAATAGCTGTGATGCCAAACGACCAAATGTCCGCCTTAAAGTCGTAGCCATGGTCTTGCTCCATCACCTCGGGTGCCATCCAGCAGGGAGTGCCCACAAACGTGTGTCTGACCTTCTGACGTGACAAATCCCGGCCAGTAGCTAGCCAAGCGCTCACACCGAAATCGGCAATTTGCACGGTGCCATCATCGCCCAGGAGGATGTTGCCGGCTTTAATGTCTCTGTGTATCTGTCCGTTGCTATGGAAGTACTCCAAGCCTTTTAGTACTTCCTTGAGGACAGTCGCAATGGTTGGTTCATCGAAAACGCCGTGTTTGCAATTTGACGTTCGCATCTTGTGTTTGATTATGTCGAGCAGACTTCCACCTTCGAGTAGTCGCAGGACCAGCCACAGCTCCTCGCGTACCACAAAGCTCGTATTGTAGGTTACGACGTTCTCATGATTGCAAGAGGACATCGCTTGGATTTCTTTTAACAGCTCGTCCATGGATGTGTTCCATTTTTCGAGATTTATGCGCTTAATGGCACATTTCTCGTTACGTGGCAGGCAAAGAGCGGCATGTACCACGGCGGTGGCGCCCACTCCAATAACGTCGCGCAGCTCATAGTCGTCCTTACTGTTGGGCCAAGGAATCTTCTCAACTGCACCGGGTGGTGGTGGAGCGATATTGTTTGCTGCCATTGCGTCTACTACTTGTGAGATGTTCGACGACCGAATCGATGTGGTTGACTGCGAATTAGTGGTGCGGGTTGATCTGATACTGGTGCTGTTGTGGATGCTCGCCTTTGATGGGTTAGCACTTAGTGTCGGTTGCTGGACGATAACTGTTGACTCGTCTGGCGGTGGTGGTGGTTGTGGTCTTGCTGCCGCTGCTGCTGCTGCTGCTACTGCTTCTGCTAGAGGCGGTGGTGGTGCTTCTCGTTTGTCCCGTTGAAATCCGCAAATGAACGGTGTAGTTCCGTGCTTGAAGTAGGTTGTTGCTGATTTGGTGGAGAAAGCAACCTCTGAAATAGTCAGTTAAAGAAGCCTCTTATGGTTTTTGTTTTTTTTTCTATTTTTTTTGTTTATTTCTTTGTTTTGTTATTTTATGCATTTTTATGGTTAGATTTAGCTTATGGTATGGGAACAAGAAGGAAGGAATGCAGAGAGGAGCGCTAAAGGACATAAAAGTGAAGTAGAATTTTTTTTTTTTTTTTTGTTAGATGAACAGAGAAATGTTATGAAAATGGTACCTAGTGTCTCTAACGAGGAGCAGCTTCATCAAATGTATATTGGCAACTGAAAATTGTGACGGTAGTCAGACTCAAAGACAAAGTAATGCAAGAGATTAATTGAAGAACAGCGGCAGCTGGAAAACAACTGAATATTCGAATAGACGCCACACGTAGGCGTTGTAAATTTATTATGACTACCACACACTCAAGCGGAACCCGACAGCGATCAACACAAAATGCTAAAAATAAAAAAAGTCTTTGGCGAAGACACAGGAAAGGGCGGAAGTACCTATCTACAAGCAATATAAGCGGATTCTGATTGCTTTTACAATTACGTAATGCGATTTAATGATAAGCTATAGATTAAAATTTCTTCGAAAACTGGTCAATTGGAATCTTCCCTCGTATTCTGAGCAAAAAACACGCAAGTTATTGGACTGAAGGTTTGATGGAGAGGTTGCTTGTGAGTAAGAAAACCCGAGGTGGGGTGGATCTGGATCTGGAGCTTCTGTGAGGCGAGGTTGCAATCATAAATTTCCATTGGTATACAACATTGCTACAAGACTTTTCTTTGAGAAATTGTTAAATACTGAAGTCTACAAGAACGGGACACAGCTGCAACAAGGCGGTAAATATCATACTTTGAACGAATCTTTGGCTACGTTTGTATGAAAGCCCATTTCGCGTAGGAGTCCTAATTTTACTCTTCCTGACCTCTCACCGAAACACTGAGAAACTCTGACCTAGAATTGGCTAGAACATTGACAGCTGGATTTCCCACGGCGAATTGGGTGTATTGGAATTCGCCTGGCAAATAATGGCCGATGTAAAAGGAGATGTGAATGATACTTGTATAAACGTGAGGTACGTGAGAGATACAAGATAGTCATAAGACTTCAGTATTTGATGTCATTATTCCCTCTCGCTGCTTCGATAGAAGTCGCCAGATTTCTCTAAAAATTTCAACAGTCTGCCCCTATCAACATACGAAACAGAAATTGAAGAGAATTACAACAGACCCATTTGGGCAAAATACCCTTCTTGGGTGGTGTCCAAACTATGTGGGGTAAACCATTGGTAATTTTCTGTATTCAGTTAAAGTTCACAGTAATTTTTCTGGTAGAAAAACACTTCGTTTTTTTAACGACTTATTAATTCTATTGCTGAAACAACAATTAGGAACACGCTATAGGAAGCTAAGTATGAAACCTTTCACTCAATGGAATACGTTTCCATTACAAAATTTTTTGGTTTGAGACTGAGCATGATCCTTCATTGTGATGAGGTATCCGAAAGACAAATGGTTTTGCAAAGCGTTCTCACGCCAGCAATGACTTCAGACGTTCCTGACAAGTAGGGCCGTTAAAATACTTCTTCCTGGTTTTCGGAAACTGAACTTTTATTACACTAACCACTGCGCCTACAATTTTAAAATGCAATCGCATTTAATTGAAACCATTTTCTTTTGCAAATCCCCGAAAATCCGCTTTCGCAAAACAATACCACTTTTGTACACAATGCCAAAGTAAAGAGTGTTCATTCTACCATTGCCACCCGCCTGTTACATGTACAAAGTATCTGACACAGAAACGTGCCACCGACCGTACTTAAATATTTATCCACTTTTACACAGAAATGTCTGTCTACACGGTACAATTCAGTTCGTACAATATGTATCTCTACCACCCGATCAGAATTGCAGACGAGTTTTTGTTTGGAATCTCTTCACAAATTTTGTGGAATTTACCGCGTGTAAGTGCCAATGGAATCCTACTGCTGGTGGAACAGAGTCACTTGTTAGGCTATGGATGAAGAATAACTGTCAATAAACCCAAAATGAAAGAATTGATTGTTCCTTTTTTGCTTTGTTTTGTTTTGTTGTAGCAAAAGTTAAGCTCGTGGTTTTTGTTTTATAATTCCGATTTATTTTTTTGTTTGTTAATTTTTAGTGTATTTTCGCTGCCAACAATGATTAAAGGATTTCAGTACTGGTTTGATACAAGTTATTAATCTCATAGGAGTAAAAGTTTGCAAATTTTTCAATAAGAATTCAGAGAAAGATGCCTGTATCTTCAATAAATTTTCTTTGAATTTAGTTGAAATGGTAATAAAAGGTTTTCTAACTTTGAATTTAATTTGTGAACGCACTCTTTCACTAATCATCAAACTGTCACTGTCAATTTATTCAGTAAACTCAACATTTTTATCATGGTAAAGTACACGTACAAGCAGCGTCTACAAGTTATAAAAATTTTCTACCGAAATTCGGAGTCGGTGATCGCAAGTTTAAGAGTGTTAACTCCAATTTTTGGAGTCCATAGTCCATAGTCTATACAATCTCGCCAACATCAAAAGGGAGATGTCGCACGATTTACATATGTAGCAAAGTCATAAGAAATATGAAGGTCATAGCGCATCTTGTGCAGGAGTTTTCTTAAAGCAGATTTCAATGATGTGGTGTTGCATTTTTAATGGCATCGCTCTCAATTATATTTCTTCTTACAAATGTAATACAGTCATGACGCCAATAATTAAATAAAATAAAAATATTCCTTCTGTTAACCTTTTAAACTGAATTGCAAAAAGAAAAACCCGCATTTGTATTAAAATAAAATTGTTGCCCGCAATGAGTTTTCAATTTTTCTGTCGCACAATAGATCAACCTGCTGGTCTCTTACTACAGATAGATTATGAATTAAATATGAATTATTATTTCTGCGAAAAAAAATCTACAATAATGACACAAATTAAGAAATTAAGTGGAACTAAAGGGGTAAACAAGTTTCTAAGCTTGGGAATATTTTAAATTCCAACGAATGTTATTATTATCAAACAAAACGATGGGTGACACATTTGAATGCAAGCATGTAGAACTGAGGGGAAACACACACAAAATCAGTTTGTTGTGTTATCATGTCAAAAATAAATAATACCGGTCCTGAACAGTTAATTATGCCCACGTTTATTCTAATCTCTGGTGAAATTACGTGCTGTTAGGTTGATAAGGATTCAGGCGGAGGGGAAGGTTCAAATGATGTATGAGTAATATTAATAAACAAAATGGGAATGAAAATCTGTAAACTGTTTCTGATGGGTGGATCTATTACTTAATATTGCAAGTTTGTAAAGATAATCTAGTAGCTGGTGTGCAGCGCTATATATTTATTCAAAAAATGTGCTACCTATTCTTCATTGGCATTAGCTTTATTTTCTAGCGAGGTAGCAAAATATTTTGTTAAATCGAGGCTTTTCCCAACGCGTCATTGATTCAATAGGTCAGGAAAGTAACTTCATAATCTATGGCTAAACAATATTTCCGTAGAATTCGACTAAATCTGGCTACAGAGTCAACAAATCGAATTTGAAAACAAATTAAGTTTTAAAAGCAAAGGGAAATCCACAGTTGGTTAAATTAGTTAAATTACTCGTATTTTCCAGAAAAAATTATTGTTCGAAATTACAATTAAAGTCTGTATAAGATACTGTAATTTTGGTAGAAGCCCTATTTATTCAGCTGAACTGAAATAAAGAAACTAAGATTTGAAACTAAGAAAGTGAAGGAGATCGAGTCTATTGCGAGGAATTTATAATGACAAATAAGCAAACGAGCTACGTTAGAGCCATACGAGGTATAATTGTAGACTACAACCTTTAATTGCTTTACGCTGACAGTAGGATTTATTCGTTAATGGTTGTTGTCTACAATCCGCTTCAGCGCCATCTAAGATTCGAATGTCATTTTGAATATAAAAATGAGAAGTGAGCTACGAAAATAAAAAAAATAAATAAATATCAGGCCGTAAGCAGCCCATAGAGGGCAAAGGCCTAGCTTCTTACAACTGTACATGTTGTGCGTGGTATACATTTCTGCACATACAGAAGGAACCTACAGTTTTATGCCGTATCCGAAGGGCAGAAGGGTTTTGAGAAACTTTCTCATGACAGTAATACTCTTGAATATTTGTCAGACACTCGGAAGAGGTCGGGCCGTGAAAAAACTTTTGATGGTATTTTTCTGGATTCGAACTTGGCACCTTTTGCGCAATAGTCCAACGCACTAACCACTGCGCCACGGCTTCCACTGTCTATGAAAATAGTCAAGGATTTATGGCAATGTCCTCCTCGATGTAATGTGCAGGGATAATTTCTCTGACAGCGGTTTAGTACCATTAACTTGAGTTCAAGATCGATTTGTTCTTTGTTATATATCATATCGCCCTGACTGACTTAAAAAACAAAAAAAAAAAAAATAAGCCAGCAGTGAATAACGCCACCTATGACTGACAAGAGAAAACAATCTTGACACCGAACCTTTAGCGTTTAACGTTTTACTGTCAGTGTAAATTTAATATCACTTCTATTTTGTTTCGTAAAAGTTTTATTACAATTTTGATTTATTTTTTTCAAATTAATTTAAAAAAATCGATTTAAAACCCAGAATTCATTGTAAGAATATAGTCTTTAATGAGAGTTACTTTTGAGTGAGAGTATGACCAATAAATTGGGCAAAATATTTATCATAATTTTTGCGAAAACCCAAAACAAGTTATTTTGTTTGATATTTAGTTTGTTGACTTTAAAGCAATTACGATCTATCTGTAAAATGATCTCTCTTATTTAAAGACAACATGAATGATTTCACGATTTTATGGGTTGTTCATGATTTAGCTTTCAAAAAATACAAAATACTGTTCGTTCAAGAGAAAGGCTAGTAGATAATAAAAAGCGCAGATCGAGACGCAGTGAATCATGGAATAGCTATAAAACAAAATATCGAAATGAAGCACATGACAGTGGTTTTTAATTGGGTTTTTTTTTTTTTTACAAATAAAAGTCTGATGACTCTACGTGACGGTACTTTGGTAGATGTCCCAAAATTCGTTGGTAGCATGAAAAATATAAACATAAAACTTCTTTAAAATCTATCTGCCATTGGCTTGTATCTAGGCTTAAAATGTCCCCCTTTGCTTTGCAAATACAACAAACTTTAGCCAATCAATTTTATTTTGGCTGAAACCAAACTGCTAACGTTAAGTTTTCAATTACTGGTTACTTGCTTTACAAATTGATGGGGGAAGATACTTTTTTTAAATTCGATTTTGATGATCATTTTACACTCTGTGCACATGATGGAGCTGTCAATTAAGGTATAAAAAAACTTTAAATACACTAAAAACTATTTATGATTACACGTGTTTGAATTCGTGGAATAAAAATTCAAATGAGTTCCGGTAAAGCTAACGACTTTTAGGTACAAAACTTTAGTTTATTTTAAGATTATGACGCTTGGTTTTTTATTAGAATTTTTAGCATTTTTCACACATAAATTTGAATGGTCATTAGTTTTTTATCAGATTAAACAGTCACTTTGTCACATAAAATAAATAAACCGTTAAATTTGAAACTCACATCAGTTTTATTTTTGTATCTATATATTCCAGTGTTGTGAATCTCAATAGCAACTGAGTTGCACTAAACGATAATAAAAATCAAGTGATCTACAAACAATTCGATCAAAAGAAAGTTTATAGATACAATAAACAACAACAAATAATTATAAAGCAAACAAATTTGTGCGAAAGAAAACATATAAATGTTTTCTTGTTTACGCCACGAAACGCGCGAGACGACAACGAACCCGAAAAAAGCAAAACATTCAACAAGCAGCAGCAGCAGCAAAAGATACTCAATCCAAGCAACAGCAGCTGACTATCTATCTGCCGGTAGCGTTACGCCGCCGTGGTCACATGAATAAAATTGCCATAAATCGATTTCAATCGAGCGCGTTGCTGCCTAGATACATTGCTTCGGCGGAATGGATGTCAACAAATACACAAGCGAACACACACAATCGGGACGAGATAGCGCGAGTCGGAGTCGGTGAAGTTCACACTTTCTTAATTGAAATGTTGATTTTCCGAATTCACTTCATAAATTGTGGTCTTATGCTCGTAAACTACTTTCGATTAATTTTTGTATCTTTTGGACGTGCGTCGCCCGCTTCTTGGGGTGAACTGCCTCCAATGCAATTCGATGAATAAATGAGTTTTATTGTACAAGGGCTTCAAATAAGGGACGGGTACATATGACTGATATCAATCGATTTTTAGATGGCGGAACGTCTGACAGGTGATATCAGTTATCATCGCACACAGAGATAGTGCAACGTCGAAAACCTTCTGGAAGGTGTATTCAACTCACTAAAAGGTGATTGATCCTCAGCACAGAAAGTATGGAGCGGGAAATTTGAATGAAATTGTAATTATCTTCCATTTGTGGCGTCTGACGCTGAAAGACGTAACACCTTAGTTAGTTACGAAGCGGCGGGAGTAGATACATACAAAAATGAGTATGAGCAGTTGTTTTGTTTTCATGTTCCACGTGTTAATTGTTTGTTTTTTAATTATTTATTTTTTTCTTTCGATTACAATAAGGAGTATGGAAAGATACCTAGACATGTGCGCAGTTTGTTTTGGAAAATTTTATAAAGCACACGGGGATCAAAGTACAGACAAAGCAATAGGTCATCATTATCACTTGAGCGGGAAAAAAGAAACCCTAAAACGTGCTTTGCAAACATTATATGTATTTTTTTTTTTTTATTTCTCCTTAACAAATCACTATGAGTCTGACATATCATTTGACGTCCGATAAGAATGAATATCTTGACTGTGGTCAGGGGCGGTCACTCTTTGAGGCATTAAGCTGCGACAAGTGATTCATCATTAAATGTCTATAAATGTGACATACGATAAAAGACACTTTTTTTGAAATTGAATATTAGGTAAGCTTTACTTTTAAATGACCATAAAAATATTAATGACTGAGTTAAGCAACAAACCATTATTTATGCATTGACAGGTCCAGTTGGAGATGACATTTGTTGGGAATAAATTTAAATTTAAGAACATCTGTTATACAATCATGTGACTACTGTTAAGCGCGTGCTAAGGCCACGAAATTTGCAATAGTCGCATGTTGAGAGATTATGGCTTTTCTAAAAATAAAATGTCACTAGCATTGGTCATAAATTTATTAATATGGAGGTTCTAATGAACAAAAAATTTGCTGTGACAAAATGTTCAATTGAGCTACGGCAACCATCAGGCTTCTCAGCAAACAAATCAAAATCTTCTTAAAAGTAAGAATCTGTCAGAACCAGTCAATCGATCAATAGAAAATCTGCAGATGCTTATTAGGTTCATTCCTCAAGTCGCAAACCTGTGCTAATCCTGGACGCCAACCTATTACCATTCTACCATTCTTATCCAAATTATTTAAAAAATCTTTTCTAGAGCAAATGCAAGTACACTTAAGCAGTAACAGCCTCTTGAATGTTCTCCACCAGTCAGAATTTCGATGACAGAAAAGTTGCCAAACTGCACTTTTGTTTGTCGTAACTGACATATACGCAAGGCCATGTGTCACTTGTTTTATATTTTGACTTTTCGCAAGCATTCGATACGGTTAATCATTGGATTCTTTGTAGAAAGTAGTTAATAGTTAAACTCCTTAATTCATACCTAATTAGTCGCCAGCAATGTGTAGCTGTTTCCGTTCCTTCAGGAGTACCAAAGGGCTCTATACTTGGACCACTATGGTTTTGTTTATATGTGAACAAATTTGCCCAGTAAGCCAATTATAGCAATGTTCGTTTGTTTGCATCTGACGTTTGATCGTATTTGAGCTGTCTGTTAGATAGCATAAGGCGTGGCACTGAACAAATTAATGAACATATCCAAATCATCGAGCAATGCGTACTTCAAAACTTAGATCGGGGACCACAAAAACCTTATATATTTATAAGCAGAATATATATATTTCCCGTCTCTTGCATTTCAGAAAAATAAATAAAAAATAAACAAATTTTGAACGTATTCCTGTCCTGCTTATTTATGTTCCAATTTCGTCACAATGAGTGTAATTTCCTGAACAAATTTCCTAACCGGAGACAGATGTCAAGTCGATAATCATTAGCTTTTTTTTTTTCTTCAATCCAATTAACAGGATATTGTCTAATCAAAATACAACAAACGTCAAAAATATTTTTGTGCGAAATCTTATTTTTTGAAAAATAATCCATCTTGATGATGAATAACAAATAAAATTTAAGTTTGTTTACATTTTCAGATACATTCATCAATGAACGACAATAATTGTGTATTTCAATCTAGTCATGGATGTTAAATAAGAAAATAAACAAGTGGAATATTTTTTGGCACAAAACGCTGACAATTTAATTACTGTTTCAAACAAATCGAACAATTGAACTCTTTCTTGGTTCAATAATTAATTCTTTCAAATTGATACAGGGAATGACGTATGTTGAACTTTTGAAAACAACAAATATGTGGAAAAATAATTAAAAAAAAAATGAAATCAATATTTTTCAAGAGAGAAAGTGGAATGGTTTTGTTTCTCTATTTATTTTAAAGGTTTATTCGCATTTATGTCACGTATACACTTGGATCAAAGAGAATGAAAATGTCACGTGACAGGAGCTGTCACTATTCAACTAGGCGCCTAAGAAATATATCAAAGTGGACTATTTATAGATTGGAGGCTACTTTTGTCAATATTTGTTAGACTATTGATTGAGGTGCAGTGCTTTTAGGTTCAAGTTTTGGATAGGATTGGAAAGATACTCATGAAATGAAGGATTTTAACAATGTTGTCCCACTTTTGCAAGAAACTATTCACTTGAGTTCATTTGAGAGCATGTAGTGCCTTTACCATATCATTCACAAAACGCGATCTCAAAATTTGCAAAAAGGATTTAACGCCTCAAGTGGTTTCGTCTAGTAAGTACAATTATTGAGTAAGGATTTAATGACGAATTTAATGTGAGCTGTCAAATGAGGACACATTTAGCATAGCCTCGCAGAACGCATTATTTCTCCTCAATATGTCAAAATACGCCATTGTGATTTGGGCATAAAATTTGTTTGGTATTTTTTTTTTTATATTTTTGGATTTAGCAACTATGCTTCCTTTGAATTGCACAACAATCAACTGCATCTGCAGCTCACTTTTATGAAATTGTACTCACAGTATGGAAAAATAATGCTTAATTCTTTTTATGATGTTTTTAAAAGGTAATTTCGCGTTTAAGTAGTTAAAACTATTATAAATGGCATCACCGGATATGGTAAATCATGTGACAGCTTGTGTCTTTGAACAGATGGTTGGTTAAATTTTAGTTTTATGGTGTTATTAGCCAATGTAACTTTTTTTTGTAATGGCCATGTGGAGTACAGAATAAATTTGAGTTTATGATGAGATGCGTAGTTATATGAATTTTGTTTACTATACCTACATACGTTAAATAAGGAATTTCTCTAATTAGAAAGAGAGATACTGAGGTACACTTTGAATTTTCCATAAGTGTTCCCATCTTTCCTTTTAAAGGTCAGGAATAGTAATAAGACAAAATGCTTAAGAGAAAATAATAATAGGCTAAGGGGAACTATACCAGTTGAATGCTGAATTAAAAGTTATCCCCGATGGAATGAAAAACACATACTGTGGCATGCTGACATATTGGTTTGATCAGAATTAAGCGGAGCGAACGTACATACATAATTAACATGTAGTTTCAGACGGATAAATTGCATAGACACGAATGACTTTGTTACAAGTCAGGTTGCTAGGTCGTATCATCTGTCGTTTCAGAGAACATCGAAGGCCCAATTCTCTATTTAATAAGACTCTTTGCGAATCATAGACGATATAACACCTCAAGAAAAACAACCGAACGCTATAATAGATACACTCTTTTATTGAATTTATTATCGCCAAAGTAAAAGACTTGAAAGCTAAAAGATAATACCACATTTGACTACATGTTTCATCATGACGTCAAAGTTAGAGAATCTGCTGGCGTCACTAAGATTATAGAATTCAAAAATAATATTAATTCCGCGATAAAAAAATCAATTTTTGTGTCGATACAAGCATTTTGCGTAAATCAATTGTAAATCATTACAAATACAATATTAGCCATAGAAGAATTAGTAACCAGTGAGCACTAAAGCATCGATTTACCATTTAACTTGTCATTTTTAAGTATAACGTCTACTTCGAGAGGTTAGGGAGAACAACTTCAAGCTTTTACACTGGTAAGCGAGAATGTGTTAGTGAAAATCACTATCCGAGAAAATCACGAACAGGGAAAATCACTAACACATTCTCGCTTATCAATGCACAATTTTTAGGTAAAGGAATAGACCCCTTCCCAAAAAAAAAGGTAACGACAAATGTAGTGGTATTTGTGTGTTTACTATAATTGCGATCATATTAACTTTCCCGAACGTATTATAGGTCATCTGTAGTCAATAAAAGCAAAGTGCATTGCGCAGCATATGAATAGGTTACTCAAAAAAAAAAAAAAAAATACCCACTCGTGAACCAAAAATTAATATTGATTAAATTTCTTGCACTTTAGATAAATTTCTCAGAGGCATGCAGAGAATTTTTAGTTACTTTCTGAACAAAATGAGAACAAGAAGATTAAAATCCACTTGAGATATCTACCCGATATTATAAAGTGGAATGATAAGAACTGAACTGTATTGGTTGTAATAGTACTCTTCTTAAAATTCAGTGCCTGACTGTTTCAATGATTAGAATAAAAAAAAAGTAGTCTCATAGAGATCTGTATTCAAGACAACGCCAACACTGTTTGTAGAGGTTATGTTCTTCTAAATGGTGTTCATTCGCAAACGTCAAAATTCTTTGAAAAGTGTTGCCGTAGAAGAAAACCAACAGGAAGCAAATCATAGAAGTCCAAGTGTTATGACATTTTTGAAGGGTACAAGGGATTTCAGAAGTATTCTCATGACAGTTATACTCTCATAAATTTTGACATTACTACTAAAGAGACGTGCAAAAGAAAAAAAGTCAGCCAATTCTGACTGCGACGTGGACGTCAACCAAGGCGGCTTCAAACATTCGTATCTGTTCCGTGTTTTTGAGAAGGAAAATGTGATTTTTTTCAGTCAGTTATAGCAATCATAGAAATATTTCCACCACTGGAAGGCTCTGTCAGTAAAATGGCAACCACAAATTATAGGTTTTGAGGTTGGAGTTGATCATTGAAAGGAAAAATGACAGATGAGAACAGAAAGAGAATAGAATACATCACTGAAACGATTGTGTTCCAAATTATAGAAACGAGGATCAGCAATGAACAATTGAAATCGATTTTCATCAGTGAAATAATAATATTGGACTTAAAAGGGCCATAAAAAACCTTTTTTGGAATTTTCTAAATTCTAAGTCCATAGTTTAGAATCTAGAAAGATCTGAGTGATATTTCGCGACCGTGTAGGGAAGATATTTCCCTTGAACTTGGTAATACCAAATGACCAATTTTTAGAACAAATGAACAGGATTACTGTCAAGTTTCTCCAACTGATTTTATCAAGTCGCTTTACTGATCTGATACCAATGTGATCAGTTTGTAATGCAAAAATTGTAACTTAGAGTGAATCTTTATACATATGCAAACTTTATGTTGCTAAAGTCCTCTAGTCTGACAATTTAATTAGGTGACAGTTTGTCGAAAATCAGACTCCCTCCAAAGCAACAATGTACAACAATCTGATCTGCGTACATTTTCAATTTCAAGGATTTTTTTAAAAACCTTTTTCCAACCACCCAATTTTAATTAAAAGCACAAAACTATTCAGGCCAGCAATTAATTTCACAGAAAAAAAATAAAATTTATTTACAACATGTCGCCGCTTCTGTCATATGAAATCAAATAAAAAATTAATTTTGCATAACTAATAGCTCAGATACAGAGAAAAGAGTGAGAAAGAGAATCTACTAAACATTTCAAATTTGTATCCCATTTATCAGTATAGAAAACAAAATCAAACATTTATCTATTTTTAAAGTTGTACTTTGCATTTAATAACCGCGTGGGAAAAAAACAAAATTTAACCACAAAAAAAGAAATAAAAACATAAATTAATTACAATCATGTCGTGCAACTGCAACAACCGCAAAACAAAAAAAAAAAAACTAGTACTCTCTTCTACCCACCATTAGGATATAAATATTTATTTTCTTTGCAATTGGCAACATTTCTTGTGCTGTCAGTACGTACTTGCTGGGTGGTAATTTTCGAAAATTTAAAATCCTCACAACAGGTGAATGAATGTGTAATGAAATTTATGTTAAAAGGCCATGCATGTTCATGTTAGGTGAACAAAATTAATTAAAAAAATATATATTAAAAAAAAAGTATAAACACAAACTTTGTTTAAAACATAAAATATCGAATATTTTCATGTCCTTTCAGCAGGATTAAGCAGAAGCCGATGCTTAGTAGATAAACTTGTTTTTTTCTCTTTACACACACAAAACACACTTTTTTCAAAATTTTTTTAAAACACTCAAAACAGATGCAAAATCACACGAGTTTTTTGGGGAACAGAAAACGATATACTTCGGGTTAATAGTCACGCACAATAATGACAACGCTGAGATCCGGCAATCAATCAGCAAGACATACTCGTATTCCCTTTGACTTATGTATTTTTACTTCCGTGTGATTGTTTTTTTGTTAATTTAATTTTTTTTTTTTTAAACAATAAACCGATCGATAAACTGAAGATATGAGTTTTCTTCCTTTTTTTTGGGAGTTGAATCAAAGCACGCGCGTAAAATAATCTCGTAATTTTTTTGTAAATTCAAGTAAAAAATTATCACAAACGATTTAATAAGAAATCATCATCGAGCATATAATAACAAAAAAAAAATATTAACAGAGAGCGAAAAAAAAATATCGAATATATAACATAAAAGCGCTCTAGATACTGCGAGTATCTATGTAGTGCAGCAAGCAAAAGCGCGCTCAACAATTGGATGCCAGAGGTGCGAACTGATTTCACGTGCCGTTTGTTGTATGTTGTGTATTTTATCCGACCCGAATGACCAAAACAAATCGACTATTGGCCGCGGACATTTTTACACACTATTTAAGTACATACATGAATGTTAATTGCGACCGCAAACGTCGTCGCCGTCTCACCCGCCATTCGAGAGATCGAGTGAATAACAACAAAATTTAAATATACACAAGCTCAAATGAACTTGCAATTATGTTCGAGGGGTCCCTCTTGGGTTGTCGATGTCGAGGCGCTTTACTCAAAGTGAGGCAGCAGCGTTTTTTATTGTAGTGACCATGGCGCAGGTAATAGTCTCAAGCAACTGTCAGTAACCGAGAGCCGAGAGTGTTTGCGATGAGTGAGAAAAAATTGTAATTTAAAAAAAATCATTAATTTAGCAATCTATCATACAATTTAAGCCAAGTCTTTCAAATGTGCACTTCAGAGATACACTGACCGAGTGTGGACGGTTTACTAGGCGCAGGCGCTGCTCTATTAGTGTGGGTTTCGCCATGATCGTCGTTAAGAGAAACAAACAAACAACCCTCTCTCTAGGGGTTGTTCAGTAGAAAGCACAACCAATTGTTGCCAGAGCTTTTTTTTTATAAAGTACTTGTACTTGTTCTCAATTTTTGTGCTGAAAAGAAGAATTCACGTGACATTTCAGCTTTGTAAGCAGCAAGTTCAAAGTCACTTGGGTTGTTGTTTGGCGAAAGGAAGAATCCGTGACAATTGTCTCGGTGACTGGTCAATTGGCGCCATATGTATGTTATTGTTGCTGTCAGTTGTGGCGACGCCACCAGTCCCTAGAGTATGAGAATTCACGACAATTAGTTTTATTTAGAAAGTTGTAGTAATGACTTTTTATTCATCCGCTTAGTTTTATTGGGTACATACTCTACTCGTAGATATTTTTTTCTATTTTATGTCGTTGAAGGCTACATATACTGAATACCGTGGACGTGGACATGCGATTGAGCGATTACAACAGAACACGCGTGTGCTGATCCATGACAGCAACACAATTAGATTGGAACCAGAAGAGGTCAACGGTTTTTAAGTGAAGTACTACGTACAGTATAGGACAAAAGTTTTACCTTCTAAATGAGATTTTTCTTTTTTTTCTGTCAAAAGCTGACAGATATAAACCTAGAAAAACCAACAGCAAATGTCAGGCAAAAAAAAAAAAACATTTAGATTTTGACGTTTCATAGTTCTAAATTCAATCTTAGGAAGAAAAGGAAGTAAAATCGATCAAAGTGAAGTTTGACAGCTTTGTTCGCACAGTTTTACTTGACACTTGAGTCTTGTGCGAGTACGAACAAGGATTTTTAGATAAAATCCAGGACCAACTGAATACAAGAAAGTTAAATCGATCGAACTTATGTTTGACAGCTTTGTTCTGACAATTTTACTTGACACTTAAGTTTTGTGCTAGGATTTTTAGAACCAACTGAATATAACCTTTGCTTAAACAGCACTAGACTTTATCAAAAAAGTTTACATAGATCAAACAAGAATGGGAGAAAAAATATTTGATGTCAAAAAAGGACAAATGACGTAAGCTTAAGTAAAAATATAAACAGAAATTAAATTTAGCGTGACATGACGACATAATTGTATTCGTACACAAAACAGATGGTATGAGTTCTTTCTACAGTTGTGTTCAAATAACTTCCACATGTTTTTCGCTGATATTTATTTAATTTTTATTGCAACAACAATTAACTTTATATACATACACATTCACCTTAAATAATATTGTCAACGTTATATGATTGGTTTCATTTGATTTCTCTAAATAAACACTCATGCCTTAGTTTAAGAACTCTAAAGTATAGCCTTCAGCTACAAAATTAAAGTATTAGCTGATTTATTACATTTTTCCAATTCACAAAAATTGTTTCAGTAAGAATCCAGTCCACTGCCTGACGAAGTAAACTAGTTTTGCAGTGCTCTCAACCAATCAGAGTGACAACATTTGACTTCACTGGTCAGTAACTGTACTGACAATTTGACAGACGTCATCGTGTTGCCAAGGAATCAATCTTTCTACGAAATCCTAACCTAATTTCATAAAAATTAACAGTTTTTGTCAGTACGGAAACAGCCTCTAGTTGCTGCTGCTTATTGCTTGAGCTAAAAGTTGATTCTTATTATTATATTCTGACGCAAAATAAAATTACGATTCTGTATCGAATGACGCGATCAGTTTACAGATTTATTTCAGTTTTCTTAAATTAATGCTAATTAGCATGTGATTACGACCCGCTACTTCGTTTTTTGTAAATCTATAAATAAAAATGTATTTAAAAAAATTAATCACATCTGAATCACACCAAGTCAGTATTTAAAAGAGAATGGATTAGTTATAGACTTAAAATGCATATTTGGACGTTTGTTTTATGCATAATTTGACATTGTTCGTAGGAAGGAAACTGAGGTGGTTGTGTATTACGAGTCTTACTTGAAACCATTCAAATGATGAGATCAAAAACGACGTTTTTTTTTTATGTTAATGCAATATTGTTAATCGTGATCATATCTGGAAGACATACATATGGATGAAGACCAAATTAATAATTGTTTGATGGAATTGCAGGTAAACTTTCTCAAAAACAGATTGAGGATAATAAAGGGTGATTCATTTAGAGGTACTTTTACTTTGGATTGATTGACAGATGGCGAGTGGGCCGTGTTAACCTGTCACAGAATTTTTGTTCAGTATTGTTTGACATTTGACATAGTTTGACATTTCATTATTTCCTTCTCTAAAATGACTGATTACACATAAACCTTACTTCGTGTTAAATATTTAATATGAGTTTCGTGTAATTTTACGAGGTGAGAACGATAAAATTGGTTTTATGTCGACTACAATTATTATCAAAACACTTTGTTACATGCTAGCATAATTTGAAAGTGTGCCTTATTTGACTGTAAATATGCGCTTGTATGTTTTGTACGAATAAAAGGACCAGGAACCGTAAAGGAGATGACGTTTGAGAAACTTATGATATGTTTTTGGGACGAGGTCTTAGAACAAGCCAGCTCATGCTTTTAAATAAAAGATTGGATATAATTTCACAATTTCATAAAATAAAAGATTACGAAAGCTCTCTCATGACGAGAGCAAGTTTCACTTTTTTTGCAAAATATTCTATAACTTGTGACTTTGTGTCTAGAAAATGATTAACACGGCGCTATCTGCCGATCTATCTTGTGTTTTGACGTTTGAACTTTTAGTCAAAAGTAATACTCATCTAAGCTAGATATGTCACAAGTGACTTTCTTTGAAATTCCGAAATACCGACTTATTTAGTCAGAGGCGAGTAGAAATATTTTGCTATCATACAAGTAATTAATTTGATTTTTTTTATTTGCAAAATGACTTGCAAGTTCTGAGAATTTTCAAATTTATATGTACATACATATTTTTTTTACATGAAGACCATGACTCAAAATGACTCAAAATAAAACCAAAAAGAAGTGTATCTATCGATGAATGGCACTATTTTCCTAAGGTTTCGATACCTAACGTCCTTATCATATTTACAGACACAAAACAGCTGATAAGTTAAATAGCGACTTTCGTTTTTCACCTTGGTAGTCGATAAAATTTTCACCACTTTCGATTATTGATTTGGGTATTAACACAAGGTCACCTCAAGCTACACATGTATTCAGATGATAAGTAGTTCAAGTCAAGAGTGGGAAGTACATTTCAGTTGGACAAATGATATTTCATTTCATTTTTAACTTCATTGGAGTTTTTTACTGGCAAAACTTTTAATTAATTTCACTTCTGACGTCTGGAGTTTATTTTTGGATTTAAAATTAATATATCTACTGATTTGAACCAATCTTTTTTATTGATAGACTATTATATACTTTGCCAATCTTTGATAGAGAATAATTTTATCGAAATCATGCAGATTGTATTTTGAATTATCTGTGGCAGACTGATGAGTAATTTAAAACACTTTAAAACTATCTTTTGTAACGGAATTAAAAAATAGCAAATCACTGTTGTTTAAGATAAGACAGTACTTGAAAAGTGCATACATTTTCAAAGAGTTCGTATGAATCATATACTTGTAGCGTTTAAAAGACGTTCAAATACAAGTAGTGATTTGTCATCTTTTTATGAATTGAAGAAAAAAATCTGTTGTCTTCACCTCGAAAACTGTAAGAGCACTTAAGTGTTTGCAGATTCTTGCAGGATAATGTATAAAATTTGAGTTTCGAGCTTCCTGCCTTGCATAACATCCACACAAACAGACCGACGAAAGTCAGAATCGGCAAACCTACTTTTTCGAACTTGTCTATTATCGTAATGACAGATTTGAGTAATATATCAAGTTCGATCTTTTTCCAGAAAACCAATACTTGTCCTACTTTAAATGTGAGAGTAAAAATAGTCAACACTAGCTTCGCAAAGAAACAAAGCTAAAAAATAAAATAACACAAAACAGATTTTAAGAAAAAAAGTAACCTATGTCATTCTCATGAAAATAATGAATATTATAAAATTTTTTTCACGACAATGGGTTCAGTAATTTTTGGAATTACCTGGGGACAATTTTTTTAATGTTTCGTCTTGATATAATAGTAATGATTTCTTTGGTCTCAATCTGCAGTCACACTGCTTTTTTTTTGGCTGCTTGCAACGAAGACACAGCTCAACATTAAACAGTAGCAGACGAGATGTACCCTTGCAGGAGCCTTGATTCTGGGGCTAGAGTCTTCCAACAAAAGACTCAAACATTGATCAGACAATGAGCCACACCATTGAACAACAAAAGATGATCTCCATAGTGAAACACTTAAAAATGTGGTCACATAAATGACAAGCAGTGCCTCAGTTATTGCTTATAGATTGCCAATCGTGTGTAGAGCTATGAGGATACGCAGTTAAGAAATTATTGCTTCTGGAACACTGAAAATCCACTCTAATGCACGAAGAACTGTCTCTCACATTCTCTATTTGATGGAACCTATATATTCCGAATACTGCATTGGCAACACTGTCATTGGGTCTGGTGATTGATGGATTACTACAGAACCAAGATGAACGACTTATTTATTGCTCACGCAATTGACGAATTGGGCTAAAGGAAAATGTGTGACCAGCAAAATGGCGTAACAGCAAACGTTAGCATTCCCTGACTAAAGGAGTCTTGTTCACTGGGCCACAAAATCGCCAAATGTGATCATTTTAGATTTCTCTCTAAGTGGTTCTTTAGAAGTTATGGGTCTATATGAACAAGTTGTAGATCCTGGTAACTCGAAGAAAGTAAAGAAAACGATTTTGCGATGAAATTCATCATCTTGGCGCATTTTCTCCAGAACCCAATCGAAGAACTTACGTCGCTTCAAATGGTCCATCGGCTTCAATTCTTGAGTCAGCTTGATCTTGTATGGGTATCGACAAAGATCCTTACGCGAAATACGCCAAAATGTGGTGAGCAATGCCCAATTTTTGAGAACGCCGCGCCGTGGAATTGACTGATTTGGATCGTTCTCTACGGACGCCTGAACGGCAGCGATATTTTCGACTTCGACCAACCCGTTATCTCACTGACACGGCAACATCACACAACGAATATGTAGACTCAAATTTTTGCACTAAACTTGTTTTTGCCTGTCTACTAGGGCGAGAATTACGACCGAAAATTGGAGTTAACGCTCTTAAAGTTGCGATCACCGACTCCGAATTTCGGTAGAAAATTTTTATAATTTGTAGATGTTGTTTGTTCGTGTACTCTACTATGATGAAAATGTTGAATTTACTGACAGTGACAGTTTGATGAAAGGTGAAAGAGTGCGTTCACAAATGAAAATCAAAGTTGTCAAGTCCCTGTTGGAAAACCCTTTACTATCCAAGAGTTGTGCCCAAACTATTGGGGACAGTTTTTTCAGTATTTTTTTGTATTTGTTTCTAATTCACAGACATTTTTTCATGATCATGTCATGTAGGCATTTTCCGATTTTAGAAAATTAAATCGATACAATTGGGACTGCATTCAAAAACTGTTTACGTTTCCACTACACCATGGCCACTCTCTAAATTCAAGAGTTAAAAACCAGATTACATGAGCTTTTGGTATCCTATTGTCTGCACTATAGCGCACACAGGGTTTTCTTATGTATTGGCAGGCATCTCTAACTATCTACCCAAAAGCTGTATATCATCATTATTCCTTAGATGACACCTACCGATGTGTTTCCATGGATGAAAATAGATAAGCCACATTTAGGTGAATGGAAACACAAAAAAAAAAAAAAAAAACGCTAACCACTTAGCGATATTATCACTCAACTCGCGCTTTATAACATTGCTCTACATTCAAATGTGATCTCCATTGCAAATCACTAAGCAAACATTTGCGATTTGCACCCAAGAGTAAAAGTCGTCGCTTTACTGGAATCATTTGCACCAAAAACTTAGCTAATTAAATAATCCTTCAAAATTAGCAATAAATTATACTCTAGCACTCTATAATCACACACTCACTATTGATTTAAAAGGTTTTTTTTTTTAGAGAAAGATAGAGATACCTACCTACAGATATTTACAAGCACTATAAACGATTATCGTCCCAATAACAAATACGGGTGTGTTGTGTTAGGTGATGGTGGTTCCCAAGAAGATTTGTATTTTATTTTACACCCTTGGACAATATCTGCAAATAGAAATACGGACAATTTAGCGGCATATCATTCACGACTTGGTTTTATAGGAAATAAATTTCTAAAAATACCCAAAAGCTTGCTAATTTACACCGAGATCCAAGTTCCAATGCACGACTTTTCCAGTCAGCCGCTCCAATTTAGAGAAGCAATAAGAAACAATTGTGTGACGGGGTTGTGATTCCAAAAAAAGACAAAACGAAGGGTGTTAACCAACTTCCAGTCACAACACAATAGCAAGAGTTTTTGTTTTTTATTTTGTTTTGTAACAAAAATGCAATAAACACTGATCCACCAGTACTTGGTATTGTGCGCCGCGGTATTTTGATTTTGTTTTATCTTGAAACAATGAATTTTTTGGGGAAAAGATATGCGTGCCACGTTTCACAGTCACAGTCACTTGGTCTCTGGCGCGTTTATCGTTAAAGCACACACACGAGTAGTATTTTGTTTCGCATTGCTAAAAATTTATCCGGCCATATGTAAATATTTACAGAAACGAAAATACATTTTAAACATCAAAATTGGTCCACCGCTTCAAGTCCAAGGAAAGACAGACGATTTTTTGTTTTTTTTACAAGCCAATTTGGCTTGGACGCTAAGTGCTATTCCTCATAGTAACCATTGAGCAAAAAAAAATTATCTATCAACTGACAGTTGTTAGTTAAGTGTAGCTAACACGTATTAGGTATTTTTCCGCGACAACATTGTCATTCGTGCTGATAAGGAATGGAACGGAAACCGAAAGTATTACCACATTACACAAGAGTTAAGAGTGTTCACACGGAAAAGGTAGTAAGTATCTAATCTTTTACAAAGAAACAGAAATTCTTGTGATCATATTCATCGAACATATCTAATTTGAAATATTAACGTACGGCAGCGATTATTTGCAGAAACAACTCAAATTGAAACGACGAATGTTTTTTGTGGGAATAAACAAAGACAGATAAGTCATCCATTAATATTGGTAGATACATATGTAGGTTCTAATGTGTTTATTTTATCTGCAGTCAATGTCAACCTTTGTGATGATCAAGCAACAAAATTGAACTGATGTGCGTTTTATTAAAAGTCACAACGCGAGCAGACAAAACAGTATTGATTACGAAGATATCTAACTAACTAATGTTTTACGAATAGGAGTTTATGCTACAGGATGGTTCTTGAAGAAGAATGTTCTTGGATCGACTTGACGGTAACCTGATACATGATTTCGTGGCTTGAATCCATTCAATTGTATAATTTTCTTTCGTTTTTCAGAGCAATCGTTGGAAATAATATTATTATGCATTTTTGGTTACACCAAAGCAGGTACATCGCGTTCACATTGGTGGAAGCAGACAAGAATTTTTGACAAGTGGAACACTTGAATCGGGTCATTTTCTTTCGATTACCAGCGTGCAACAATTACCTAATGTCAAAAATGGAATGAAATGGGAACAAAACGGCTTGCTTCACCCGAGAATCCAGTATGAAGATGGACTTTCGGTACAAGCAACCCTTCTCATTCCCACTTATTGAAAATCGTTCCCTCGCACTCGAACATTTTAGTGTTCCTCCATCAATTTAAACGGGCACATTGATGTTATCGCTCTGCATTGGCGTAGTTTTCGTTCAAGATTCTTCGTATGGGAGGTTAACAATCGGGCGCATTCCAAAAGTGTCCTCATTTGAGATGGTTCGGCAGTCTCTAATTGCCCATACCCAGACTATGAGATTGATGTGGATTTTCACTGAAGACCAAGAGACATGCTACAAACAATTGTGCCCACAAGAAACCCAGTCGGCGATGGAAGTCCTGACCTTGGTTACAGGAACGCAGGTTAGACCTCTGAACTTTGTCCAGCAACATCATCAGATATTTCATTTCCCACGGCCTCAGTGCTACCTGGGACCCAGAAGTCTTCCTCTTCTTCTTCTTTATTTAGCTAAGGTTATGATCCGGATTACAACGATCTGCACCATTCTGCAGAAATTTGTCCTAGGAGTACGTGGCGCAGAACAGTGGAGAAGGAAGCACGGTAACTAGGAAAGAGTTCGGAAGAGCACGTAGGCGTTGTAGAGGCCTAAGGACCCACAAGGGAATGCAGGACATAAGTAAAAGTAAGTATTTGCAGAAATGAGTCCGAAAATCGAATCTTGCGACACAGTTTCTTTCATATCAGTGCAATCTTTTAAAAACGACCTACTTTTCAAGTGGTAAAGTTGAGTAAGGCAGCTTTGATAGTTACTAGTAGATCTCGTCCTTGGGGCGCAGCTGGAGCTGCATAGAATCAGAGAACAAGGCAATAGTACCAGTCTTATGATAAGTGCCCGAGAAGGTAACCAAAATTCAAATGCGGCTCATGTTGTTTGCATTATCCTGACATCATATGGCAGAGTACAGTTGAGAACTACCAAGCCCTTAAAAAGAGTTCACTATAAGTACATATGTATGTGACACCAGTCATTCTCAGCAGTTTAATTGATATGAATCATAATTTCCATCCGTTAGTAACTTTTTCTTCATTGTTGCCTTTGAGTCACATTTCGAAGGTTTGCACTCAAATTTATCGGATTGTTTTTATGGACACTGCAACTAAGTTCTCCTTCAACTTAAGTAGTAATTACGCTTATAAAAAAAAATGCTAATTACTTGGAAGCAAAGTGAATGGAGCCCTGAGCCGCCCACTAAGTATAACACTGGACTTTTTTTTATTGTTTAATAGCTTTCGTTCATTGCTCCGACCTAAATACTTCTGATTTTGATTTGAAATCTCAAATTTCACCCTCGAAAAGGTATTAACTGCTACCACACGTGCAGATCTTGACCACAAAAGGCCACATGGTGCAAAAAAAAAAACCCCAGACGACTCGCGCGAAACAAAGCGAAGCGAATCAATAAATCAATGTTATATCCGCTGTAACAAATGAATAATAATAATTATGCAATTCCCACCTCAAGATAGAAAAATAAATTATGATCTAACGGCGCGCCAACACATGTCAAATTTGGCGTACTACAAATTTTTGACATTTTTTTTATTTTTGTTGGTTGTCAGTGCATGTCAAATGCAAACTACACCACACACTTTTTTTCTGTTTTCCTTTTTTTGAGTACATGCCAAGGTTGTGTTTACGTTTAAATATTTTTGTATTAATCTGTGTTGAAGCATACATTTTTTTTGTCATGTTCACAATCCGTACCAATAATCGTTAAAATAAAAAAACACATCACAGATTGTTGAATTAAGTAAAGTTAAGTACTATTGATTGAGAGTGCGCGATTGAGATGACAATCTCGCCACAGCCAGAGTTTTAGGAAGTGAGTAGATTTTTGCAAAAATTTACATTAAATTCGTGAGAAAAAAAATTTAAATTGCTTGGAAGTGGTGTTTTGTGACCTCACTGGCGATTCCACTAAGTGCAAAGCAAAGCGGAAGTGAGATTGGTGCGCCGATTGAAATTGCATTTATTTTTTTCATTTGTTGTGCCCTCTTGTGCGAGGTTATGCAATAATGTCGCCGCGATTGTGTAGGTGCAAAACCGCAGTTAAGGCTAGGACTGAAGCTATTTTCGTTTGAATCTTTGCGGTTTCAGTCTAGTATAACATTTACCCTTTAAATTTTAGACTTTCAACATCTATACCTTCTTTGGACGATAGAAGGACTAAGAGTCTCCTATCTTTGAACAAAAAAGAAATCAGTATCATGATAGGTGTACTAACTGGGCACTGTCCAATAGGTGCAATGGCCGCAGACTAGGCATCAGCTCACCAGACTACTGTCAGAGATGTAATGATACAGAACAAATTGAAACAGTCAAGCACCTGCTATGTGACTGTCTCAGCTGGATGACTTGGTGCAATCAAACTGTCACTGTCAATTTATTTAGCAAACTCAACATTTTCATCATGGTAAAGTACACGAATGAGCAACGTCTACAAATTATAAAATTTTTCTACCGAAATTCGGAGTCGGTGATCGCAACTTTAAGAGCGTTAACTCCAATTTTCGGTCCTAATTCTCGCCCTAGTAGACAGGCAATAACAAGTTTAGTGCAAAAATTTGATTCTACATATTCGTTGTGTGATGTTGCCGTGTCAGTAAGACAACGGGTTGGTTGAAGTGTCGAAAAAATTGCGTCCTTAGAAAACGATCCAAATCAGTCAATTCCACGGCACGAAGCTCTCAAGAGTTGAGCATCGCTTAGACCACATTATGGCGTATTTTGCGTAAGGATCTTGGTTTACACCCATACAAGATCAACCTGACTCAAGAATTGAAGTCGATGGACCATTTGAAGCGACGTACGCTCTCCGATTGGGTTCTGGAGAAGATGCGCCAAGATGATGAATTTCATCGCAAAATCGTGTTCAGTGGCGAAGCTCATTTTTGGCTCAATGGATTCGTTCTTATTTGTAAACCCTTTATTTACTTCTTTGTACCAAAAAGTATTACAATATACAGACCGCAAAACGTTGATAACTTCAAAGAACTTAACCACCTGGTTTCTGTAAAATCTCAACCTTCCAGGTGGCTGTAGGTCAATAGAAGAAAAATATTACGTATACGCCCGAGGGAGTGATCACTATTTGCATTGCAAATTACAAAACGTGCTGGATGTGATAGTTAACATTTTTGAATTTTTGAATAACTTACACAGTTCATTTAGATATACAAAGCCATTGCCACATTATTAACGTCAGTAAGATTACATTCGACATCAGTCCCATTCACAAGAGATCAATGAACGGAAATGAATACAAAATGTGGCAGAGATTAGGGTAAATAAATATTTTTTTTTTTAAAGACAGGTAAAATACAGGGTGCAGTAAATTTGCTCCTACATTTAGTGAGATTAGTTTTGTAGACAGTAAAAAATATACAGCGTAGTCTTTAAATAATTTATCGTTACGAAGGAAATGATAAGCATATATCAAGTGGTGCAAGGTTTAGCGATTAAATGTTGTAATAAAATGAATTAGTTATCTTTAGGAGGAAATATGATTCACTTAGTCAGTTGTTTAATTCACACAAACACCTAGTTAAAGAACTTTCTTACTACTTTTTGATGAGTACCACTTACCCGATGTGCATGCTCATAGAGTATTATTAACAATTTCGTACAACCTATTGGGCACCACATGTAGAAGGATACATTGGCTCTACGTCACTTTGATCTTTAAGCCCTGTCAAAATACTTTCATAGCGTGGACTAGTGAAATGATACTGACGTCAAAATTATGCCGTTAAACATGCTGTACACCATAGCCTTATCAATGATATCATCTACAAGTTAAGTCATACTCTCAATTACGATACAATCCCGTGTAGACATATGTACATTATAAAATTTTGT
Source organism: Chalcosyrphus nemorum (assembly GCA_949716465.1). Classification (NCBI taxonomy): domain Eukaryota; kingdom Metazoa; phylum Arthropoda; class Insecta; order Diptera; family Syrphidae; genus Chalcosyrphus; species Chalcosyrphus nemorum. The sequence continues at coordinate 13,006,499 of OX454333.1, read as the reverse complement.
GACCTGAAGAAAATGTGTCGTAAAGATAAACCAAAGAATAATATAGTAAACAACTTTGCAAAATTAATGAAGAGGCTTCGATTCATTGCAAAGGGCCTGACGACTACAAGGAGATTCCCAGAAATGCCAAGATAACAAATCGATTGTAATGATATCGAAACTGTTTATTGCCCTATATTTAAACATGACTATGGTGGAGGAGCACTAAGTGCACTATTTTGCCTGACGTTTAAAGACATATAGTAGACCTGTCAAGATTCATCATTTCTTTGGAATTTCTGGAACACATCATCTGGAATACACAGATGACATTGACATCTTCGGAAGATCCTGGCCAGACTTCGTAGAGGCGCTATTGGTGAGCAGAAAAAACGAGTTGGTCTTGAAGTGAACGAGGACAATACAAAGTACTTGTTATAATCAGATATTAGGTCCCTTCCCTGAGGGCGAATGGAGCAGAAGATACAACCGCGAACTCTATGAGCTGTACCAGGATGCGGATGTAGTCCAAAATGCCAAGATACGCAGACTATATTGGCTCGGCCACATCGAGCGAAGAAGAAGACCTCTGGTACAGAGACCAAGCTGTCGCATATGTCAGAAAACTGATAGCTGACAGATGATAGCTAGTGCTTCTGCAGGGACTCCCAAAGGAGACTTAAAAACAGCTGTGGAATGTATTTTTCGCATCTTAGGTAATATTTTTCCAGAAAGATCAGTACACAAATCCTCGAAGGAATAGGTTTTCCGGAAAGAGCAAAACTGAGGACCCTATGTTGGACACCCTGAATTCGATATAAAGGTGGGTCGTAACCAGGTTAGACCAGCGCGTTTAGGATTTCGTGAAGACCCTTTAATCTCTGTTTCACAACACTGGATGGAAGATCTACTCTCTTTAGGGTTTTCTTGAATTGGCAGTGAAAACAAAGTTAATACCAAAGTAATACAGAAGAGCGAAGGTGAGACTTACATAGAGAACAAAACAAATGGCACAATGTCATTTTATTGAAATAATGAAAAGTAAGGGACCAAAATGGCTCGCTTGAGCGACTCCAAACGTAGTTTCAAACTAAAATTTAAATAAAGAAAGCAGCGTTTGAAACCAGAAGGTAGAACTATGACTGTCCGGCATTTTATCGATATCACCCAAGCAAGCAAGCTTTACTTGTGTGATACAGAAGTATCGTTAAACAATCAATTTATTTTTCTACATTTAAATTCCCCTCTAATAACCGTTAAACACTTCACTGGCTGCCTAATTAAAATTCTAAAATTTAGGTAGGTAGGGTAATTCAAAACGTATTATTTGTTTGTTAATTTTCGTAAATCACGTACGAAAATTTTAAGTGTGAAGATATTTACATGTAATTTATTGTTTTATTTTTTTGCGCATTCAAAATGGTTAACCGAAAAAAATAAAAAGAAAAAAAGCTACTTGTAACCATAAATGGAGAAATTTCGCGCAAAATTTTTTTTAATGGGACGTGCCCACCGAGTGGGGGATTACCATCACATTGGCATTCCCCAAGCGCAGGCAGGCATTGAACTCGACTTGCATCGAAAGTTGATTTACTCGTTTAAATTTTCTTATCGCAGAGGAAATGTGGTGTCGGCGGCGGCGCTGTCAGTAAAAAAAAGGCTACTGCCGACTCCAAGGCTTTTCCTTATTACAGACTCTGTATCTCGATTTATTTTCGAACTGAAAAAAATGTGTAAAACACTAAAATTAGTCCACACAAATCACATGAATGTCAGAATAATTTTGAATGGCACCATTCATCATTTTTTTCGTTTCGAGAGGAGAGAAACTCCTTTGCTACGTCAAGAGATTGTTGCGCAGCATGAGTTCCGCTGTTGCAAATGCAATGACTTCAAAGAAAGATATAGATTCTATAATTATACGGTGCTTCGTCGTATGTTTTGATTGTGATAGATTTGTGCAAAAATATTTTATATTCGGATGGTGGGGGCGCGGGAGCGAATAACGCGAATAAATGCGTTTTCTTGCCCCCCGGTGGTGATGAAGCAATATATTATGAGGTAAATATTTTTCCATTTAGACGGTCAGTTTATCTGACGAAAGGCAAATTACTATCAGTGGCAAGGCGATGATATTTATGGGAGGTCTTCTATTCACACTTCCTTGTGGATTGGTTTTTGTTTACCATATTTTAGTAGCACCTTAGGGTGTAGTAATTTTGCAGTCAGTAAGTGAAAGGGGTTTGCAGATTCTGATGATGCTGTCATTAAAAAATGACATGATTTATTTGTTACAAATTAATCAGAGAAATGTCTTGGTGTTCTTTAGTAGAAAGTTAGTTTTGTGGACAGACAGAAAGTCAGTGGTGTTTTGGGAAATAGAATGAACAGAGGATGAAACACAAAATCGTGAAGTCGTCTCCCATGATCAGGACGATACAGAGCCGTAAATTGCTAAAAGAATTATCTTTCCAAGAGACTATTGATGAGAGTTTGTATATTCAAAACCTTAAGTCCGTAGTACACGTCAGGAATAAGACTGCATGCCTAGTAGCTCTGACGTCATTCGATGTTTGAATCCTATCTCACAATGCATTCATGTCGTGAATTGCTAGTGTGACGATACTGACAAAATGATGTCAGAGCAACATACGTAAGTAGCCTATTATATTGTATTATCATACAGCAAAGGAAATACGACGTTATTTTCGGTGGTGACGATGACGCTATCACTAGCAGAGGCTACTAGTTACTACGTAAAACCTATAAGACATGGCTTATAGCTGCAGGCGAATGTGGTTATAAACGGCGGTAGTCAGTAATGGTTTCTTGGTGAACTTTACTGAGATTGCAGAAGCTATAACAAGAACACCCATAGTTATTTGATTTGCATTGTTTACTCCTGTTAAAAATGACATGGAGAATCGATAAATTACCAGCATAGGTATGGCAACACCGACAGTTCAAAAATTAACTCTAGCACTTTAGTATAACGCGTAACTTGTCATCGAAATGTGAAGTTATGGCATTGCCGCTCTTGCAATTGAGCGCTCAATATCAAGATTTGAAATGCATTTCCTTCGAACACTATTGCGCTGTCAAGTAATCGCGCGAAACGTCAAATGTATGGGAACACGAGTCCTACTTACTGACTCGTTATCGATTACATTTATTTGGCCCCTGATTTGCTTTATGTTGCAGTATGCGTCACAGCCTGGCTCTTCAATTTTAGAACAAAAAAAAAAAGTTCGGTGATAGTGGCATTTACATATACCGACTGACAGGACTAGCTTGCCCTAAATTTGTTAATGCTGTTCACAATAGCTGACAAGGTGCGAACTTTACGAAATATTTCGGCGCAATTTTTATGCTTTGTTCACGATTTTTTTATCCAATTTACTCGAATCTTAGGATTTACTTGACAGCTGTCAGGGGCACGTTCCGCATTCTAAGCACTCAAACGTTTCTGATTGGTCGAGACATTCAGTTTTGCCTACAAAGTAAGGCATTTCTTTTTGAGATAGTGGACTGGATTTGAAGGTAATAAAATTCTCCCTACCTTTTTAGTCAATGTGCAAACTGTCAAAAATTCGTTTGCCGTTCCATTTGATAGACATTACCTCAAAAAGTAGGCCTAGAGTTCGGAACGTGCCCATTAATATCAGAACTGGTGCTGAAGGAGATGGGAAGAGTTGATGGCTGTTCACATTGGTGGAGGCAAGCTAAATTGTTCGAATGAGAGGTGACGATTTTCAATAAGTGGGCATGAGAAGGGTTGCTTGCACCAAAAATCCATCTTCATACTGGATTCTCGGGTGAAGCAAACCGTTTTGTTCCCATTTCATTCCATTTTTGACATTTGTAAATAAACTTCGAAGCGAAAGCATGGTACACTTCATTATTCGACGTAATCGTTGCATGCTTGTCATCGAAAGAAAATTACCAGATTCAAGTGTTCCACTTGTCAAAAATGTTGGTATGCTGTTGTCCAACAATGTGAAAGCGGTGTACCTGATTACCCTTGTCCTTTTCACGGCAATGTGAACAGGCACTTGGAAATAGAGATGGTGTAATGTAAATTAAAGCTCTGTAGAACGTTTCGGTGCACACAATCCGTGGATGATCTCGAGATTAGTAGACAAAAAATTTTGCAGTATTTTCTTCCGCGATTAACGAAGAATATATTAAAAATTCTGTCTGTCAAACCTGTCAAACTTATGCAACGTCTTCATTATGTTTGCGTCATTCAACGATTACCTGCAAAATTAAGTTCCTGCTTATTATACAACTACTTCTAAAAATGAAGCTCTTGTCATTGATTAATTTATCTTTTCGTGCAAATTTTGAATGTCCATTCATCAATCCCGACAAAATACTAAACAATAAATGATTAAAACTGCTGTAAGAGTCATCTATCACGGGTATTTTCCATTTGCAAAACTTTCCTATTGTCAATTTGACATGAAACAAGAAAAAAAACTGCCTTCGGCTTGATTTTATTTCACCCTAACATCGGCTATCAAACTCGAAACGTGCTCCAGTAGTAGTTATGTCATTTATGTCATAGCCACCACCAGAACCGAACACAATTTACTCTCAAGGAGACGAAGGCCATGTCATACATGATAAACAACTTGTAAGGCAACAACATAAAAACTTTTGGATTTACTTCATTACGTCGTCTTCAAAAGCTGGAGAACACAAAAGATACAATTGATTCCGATTAAAAAGCATCTATCTCCACAGCGGACGAGGACAGATTTTATCATATACGAGTATGCACAGACCGGCTAAAGTAATTGCATTTATTTTTAGGTTCTGATTTATGCTCTAAAGAAGCAAAAAAGTAAAAAATTTACTTCTATATTTAAATTCAGCTTAAGTATGTATATGATGTTGATGTACCCTAGTAGTCAGTTAATCCGCCCCTGGTGGGGTAAATTATGAATCGGGTAGCACATTATTTTTTCCGAGCACCTAGCGAAAAAATGCTTCACTAGATCATGTTGTTTTTTCAGTGCTTTTGCGTTTTTACTTCACAAACAAAAGATAATACGTTTCTATTTTAGTATGACGACTAAAATAGATTGCAAATCGCGTATCTGTCAATAAAATTATCGACATCCATGGCGGTGTTATTGTGATGCTGCTGTCCGGTTGGATTTCTTTTCTTTGAATTGACAGATTGATGATTTATGTGTCAGTTCGAGCTTCGATCAGTTCCTCGACTCAAAGGGCATCGTGCGACTCTGATGCTGAATCTATGAATCTACTCAAGGCGGGCGGGAAAAAAGTTAGAACACACACACTCTGTAAACAGAAGATAAGGCACGTGGTGTTTTGTAATTGTTTTGTATTGGCGGTTGTTTATGTGGTCTTTTGTTTGTTTTTATTTTTTTCATTAATTTTTATTTTTGCCGCCAATTTAATGGCGGTTGAATGTGCTTTTCAGTTATTGCGTTTTGGAGAATTTTAATTGCACCTGAGGTGGATCAGAGGTTCTCGAGATTTAATGTACAATGAGGCTTAAATTTAATTATTTTTTTCTGGCAGTGGAATAACACTTTTTGATTATTTCGCAATATTTTTGACTACATGTGTTGTGAAATACTTTGTTCTTTTTATCTGAATTCGAATTGAATTGACGTTCGTGTGGGGGTTTAATTTTTCTTGCATAAAATGCTTGCAAGGTATACACTGGAAAACTTTCATTGATTACAATGACCAGTGTCCTATAACACCACGAGTCGAAAAGTCTGTGCTAACTTGTCGAAGTATGCTTATCTGACTCAACCTCTCTTTCAGTGACTTGTCATTTTGTGATACACAATTTATGTACAGATTAGTTGAATTTTATTTGTCCTACAGTACACGTCACGTTGTGTTAAAGAATCTAGGAGATCATGTAGCTAAGTCTTTGACGAAAAATGAGGACCGAAGCCTCGCAACACTCACTTAATGCACACACAGAAATCCTAGTTTACGAATAATTAATCTGGTGAGCCACTAGTTTGAAAAATCTGTCAAGACCTTGACAATATGATGACCTTCCAAGATGAAATATAGGTAGTTCGAATGAAGAGAAAGGGACCTAGATGACTACATTGTGGAACATCATAATTTGCTAAGAAAGAACGGATACATTGCACTTATCTTTTGAAATAATACCTCAACACAAATATTCTGAAGAAAAATTTGGTGTGCTTGGTCTTTACACATTGCTTAAGGGATTCACAAGAGAGTACTGGTATTTAAAGCACTTCAACTCAGAAGTTTTTTCTCAGTTTTCTTAGAAAGACGAGAACCATGAAAAAGGCAGTATATAAAGGGTTTTCCAATAGGGACTTGACAACTTTGAATTTAATTTGTGAACGCACTCTTTCACTAATCATCAAACGGTCATTGTCAACTTATTCAGTAAACTCAACATTTTCATCATGGTAAAGCACACGAACGAGCAAGGTCTACAAATTAGAAAAATGTTCTACCGAAATTCGGAGTCGGTGATCGCAACTTTAAGAGCGTTAACACCAATTTTCGGTCGTAATTCTCACCCTAGTAGACAGGCAATAACAAGTTGAGTGCAAAAATTTCAGTCTACATAATGGTTGTGTGATGTTGCCGTGTCAGTGAGACAACTGGTTGGTTGAAGTGTCGAAAATATCGCTGCGGTTCAGGCGTCCTTAGAAAACGATCCAAGTTCGTCGACGATAACGATCGTCACGTTACTGTGAATGATCAGCGTCATCGCGCCATAATTCCCGATTATTTTTGGCCCGAATTGGAAGCTATGGACTTGGACGACATGTGGTTTCAACAGGATGGTGCCACAACTCACATTGGACATAGCACACGTTACAATCGATTTATTGAAGAGTAAGTATGGCGAGCGTGTTACCTCAAGAAATGGGCCAGTCGATTGGCTGCCTCGTTCGTTCCGCTTTAACGCCGCTTCACTATTTTCTGTGGGGCTACGTTGAGTCATTGGTTTATGCCAACAAGCCGACGACGTTGAAAGAGCTCAGAGCCAACATTGAATGCGAAATAGCGGCCGAGTCGTTGAAAATTGGGTCCAACGAATCGACCGCTGCACACATACCCGCGGTGGCCATTTGAACGAATTCGAGTTTCATTCATAAATGTTTTGATTGTACTTCAAGCCGATAATAAAATTTTTGAAATATCTGAAATGGTTTGCGCTAGGTATATTTAAAAAAAAAGTTGTCAAGTCCTTATTTGAAAACCCTTTTTCAAGTTCACCACCCTCTATCAGCTATCAATCAGCACCTTAATGCATACAACCAATAGCACTCCAATTCATAAATCCTTCATTCATCATAATAGATACTTTTTCCATAGCTCAGAGAAAATTTACAAACTAAAAGTTTACCCACACATCCATAACTTTGAGATTTGAAAATTATTTTCTCACACGACTGGTGTCACTTTTACTTCCGCCGCACGCCGTCTCCCTGCTTCAGCCGACATCATCTTTCAGTGTGTTGCAATCATTCTTAAATTTATTATTGTTCTATAGAATTTCTTTAATTACAGCACCTAGTTAATTGACTTGAAAAATGCATGCAATTACAAAAAAAAAGAAAAAACTACACTAACAATCTCAAATAAATAAATAATAAAAAGTCTCTGTCTACGAGTATAGGTCTACGTACTGATGTACACTATCTGTAAGATACTCGTTGTACTTTTGCTCCCAAGTATCTAAAATTAGACTACAACTAGAAGATAGAGGCGAAAGAATAAAATCACATTCGCAATTGTGGCAAATGAAGGAGTGCAAAGAGAAACAAAAAAAAAAAAAATGACAAACGACAATTGTGTCGCATCCCTTTTGAGATTGTAACAGGGGAAGGCACAGTAGTGCCCGATCTTCTCATCTTAGATGACTAATGAAGGTTCACCACTGTGTACATCACTTTGCAGGCCAACAAAACGCGAGATAAAAAAAACACGAGAGAATAAAACAAAATTATGAATAAAACTCAGAATCAAATAATGAATTCTGATTTGGTGTGCGGCTATTTTTAGACGGGGGCACACTCGAACGCACTTAAACCGTGTAAATGCCATTCCATACGTCGCGGTCGTAATCTACGTCGTCGTCGTCGTCCGTCGCCTGCGTAAGTGGACGTCTTTCGAGTTTTCAATGGAAATGCAAATCTGTACTCCTCTCCTCTCGTCCGAGAAGGAATTTATGACTTTGTACGAAGAAATAAATATTATTTTTGTCAGGCGACGACTTTTTCGTGGGGCGAGAGGCGGCCCATTTACACCGGCAGATACAGTACAATGAATAATGCCAGATAAGATATGCATAACAATTATTTATATCGAAAAAAATTAGTGGGAATTAATTTTAGAGTGACACAGTTTACAATAGTCTAGAGTCTAGACCGCAGCACTGTTCAGAGATGTAATCGGATTTTTTGCATTTTTTCTGCTTGCGAAATCAAGGTTGCATTTGGTTGAGGTTTAAGAATTATGCCACCAGATCATTGTCCGCAATAAATGAGATTGCAATCAGATATGCAACTCTATCAAATGGGATATGTTCCAAAGGCTATTTGTTTAGTGAGTAACTATCGAAGGAATGCTGTTCGACTTTGGTATGAATATTTTGGACAATTTCGACATAAGATTACGGCAGAAGGATTTCCTACACGAGAATTTCCTTCACATGAATATCTATTCTACCTCTAGCAGGAATCAAGATCAAGTGAGAATTAATTTCACTAAACAATTTGTAAACTTATTTTCCAGCAAAACTTGGTGAAGTATAGGAAATTTTCATGTCTGCTTTAGGGTACTGGTACCAATGACACCCATCGTCTAGTGGATATGCTCAAATCACAGTCAAAAAAGCTTTAAAGAATTACCTTGGAATATGCTTTAGACAAAAAGCACGAGGCAGTCTCCTAGGACACTTAAAAACAAACAAAAATACCTTTAATTTTGATTAAAGTATCAGGAGGAAGCTGTAGAGCAAAAAGGACTGAGTGGGATGATTGCTATGGGCACGTTTGGCATTTTAGACACTAGGTAGTCAAATGTTTCTGATTCGTCGATATATTCAGTTTTGACTACAAAGTAAGGCATTTCTTTTTGAGGTAGTAGACTGGATTTGAAGGTAAGAAAATTCTCCCTACGTTTTAAGTCAATGTGGAAACTGTCAAAAATTCGTTTGCCGTTCCATACGCTTGGCATTGCCTCAAAAAGTAGGCCTAGAGTTTGCAACGTGCGCTATGACTTGTGGAAGTTTTGGGTTCACTTTTGAAGTGTCATAAGCAAACGTCATCTATACTTGACGAAGGAAAACATTCTTGCGAATGCACGAATTACAAACACGCACGTTCTCTAACAGAGGTCGACACCTACACCTTTTCTTGCAGATAATATGTTTGTCAAATGCTAACGTCATCGCATAATTGCGTGTGAAAATCCAACTTTGATAAATGAAAACTTTCACTGACAGTTGTAAGATTTTTTTAGTTTATTTTTGCTCCTGCTGGTATTCCATTACTTACGGCTACGATTTTAACCTAAAAATCTTTTAAGTAGAGGATAATTGGAGGAGATTGTCAGTACACATGCAATCCAGTAGAGAGGAAAGCATGAGAAAAAGGACATTTACTAATTATTCTGTGTGTCTGACGTCATATGATAGTTTACAATTTGAGACTAGTCGAAAAAGAATAATTTGTTTAATTGAAAAACCTAAGCTAATGTCATAACTGAACGAAACGTTTCTCTATGGTCTGAAAATTCCAACCGATGACCTTAATACTTTTGCCTGCATCCCATCTCTATCTGTCAAGTGAAAACTTCGTAGTTCGAGATATGATTTTTGCAGATTTTTAACGAATCATGTCATCTGTCAAATATACATATGAAATGAGCGCACCGTTCAATTTATGTTTGGTTATGTTTGCAAAATTGAACGAAATTTCGGGTATTTGTCAAAGGAATCAGTTCTGGGCCTTCTATGTGTTGGATAATAAGGTTCTGAGACATAGCTTTACATCCGAATATTGATAATTTTTCTCACTTTAGTTTATTGACCTAATTTTTGAATAAGGAAGTGGAAAATCTTTTCAAACGAAAATCTGGATACAGTTCAAAGTTCATTCTAATTTCATCTAAGAAACGTGTATACCCCTATCTCTCTTAATTCAACATTGAACTTTGATTAACGCCTCGAATATTGATGCGAAAAATTCCTCAACTAAACACAAGTATCGCAAACAATAATTCAAATTCCGTTCTTTATTCACATTGTGGCTGTGTAACTTTTAGCGTTTACTCATTATTCTGGCACACACTAATTGCCGCGATTCCAATGCGCCATAATCACCTTTCAGATAAACTTGAAATCACAAGACAACCACCTGAAATTTGAGATTTGCTTTGCTAGAATTGCGTAAATCTCAGATGTCAGTGCAAACAAACCGTAAAAAACCACCGCCAGATGGAGAGACAGAAAGTAAGAAAATAAATGTTTTCTAAAAATTATCGCGGTCCAGTGCTCTCAATGTTGCCCTAGACGTCGCTGACAACATCACATGTTGGGATGAAAAACAAACACTGATCCGGATCAGAGAGAAGTTTGCGCCGTGTAACGTGAAACTCTGAACGTAGACGTCTGTCATGTTAAGTCGATTGTCTTGGTCAAGTTTTAATTGAATGCAACTTATGTGATGTAATTAAAATCAATTTGTCAATTTAGCGGAAGGTGTAGGTAATTGACGGAATCGGGAATCACTCGGCCGGCACATATAGTGATGTGAGAAAATGATTATGGGGGCGACGATGGCGTCGACTAAATAGTCACATGACAGCAGCATTAGGTGCGAATGATAAATTATTCCAAAGTGTCAGTTGAGTTTGAAAATACGAAAGCACGCGCAAAACTGATTAGATCCAAGGTTCTGCATGCAAGTGAGATCTGGCAATTGATTTTCATTTTTTTTTTTTTTAGAAGTATAGTGACCCATATTTTATTGTGTGTAAGCCCTTTTGCGCTGTGTCTATGTGGGGGGCACTTAACATGTCAATCATGGCTGTCAATCGATTGCCAAATTTATGCCTCAAGTGTGTATGCTATATGCTACAGGGTGGTGGTGGGAGAAGTCCCCCATAAAGAGTTGTAAAACATGTAAAGCTCACTCAAGTATGCGGTAGTCATGGGTTTACTTTACTCTATGCATCCACTTGTGGATTTTATTCAAAGAAATGTAGAGAAACCAATAAAGTGCACTCTATGGAGTGCTGGAGTACTTGTCGCTACGACAACAAGTTCAACATTTCAGAGATGTGAATGGTTGATCACATGCGAAGGGAAGGGGGGCGAAAGTATGTCATCATTCCTTTGAATTGTCGCTCTTTGCTTTGACTTATGATTTATTGATTTCTCAATAAGAGATGGGATAAATGCGACATGGGTTTTGGGTTGTTAGCTGGCCAAATTATATTGCGACACACACGCACACATTGTGTGTGTGGGGAATGAAATGCACTTTTTGTTTTATTGAAATTGTTTCAGTGTTTTAGGGGGGCGACACCTCAAAGTCAATTGGGCGGCAATGGGGAAACACCCAGTGGGAAAGTAAATGAGGAAATTGATTGCAGTGTAATAACAAAAAAAAAAAAAAAGAAGAATGAATTTCGGGTCTTTAAAGCGATTACATGAAGATGCTTTGAAGAGCGACAATAGTGTGGAGTACCTCGGTCAAGGTTAGATGAGAGGCTTTTTGGAGATTGCTGCTATATTGCACGTATACTCAAGGTGGAGATTTATTTTCTCGCTATGGCTATAGAAAGGCTTGTGGGAAGATTTCCATTGAAATTTAATTGAGTTCGAAGGTAGTCCTATCTAATTCTATACAGGGAACCACTGGAGTATTAAGAACAAACATTATGTGTAGTTTTATGGCATGATTGTTCCATTTTTCGACGGGTCATGTCTCTGTGCACATATCTTTTTAGGAAGCGCACCACAACACCTTGCAATAAATGAGGAACTATAAGTGGTCCACTTCAACTGCTTAGCCAGAGCGTTAAGGAACTTGCGATAAAGCGTCACGAACATGGTAATAAGGCTCCTTCTATTTTCAGCTCTAAAGGGGCAAGGGAAGTTCGAGTTGACTGTCTAGTTTAGTTCGTCTATGGCTCTGGACTGTGTGAGCTTTGAATATAATTATCATAGCTCAAGTTCTACTTCTCACTTTTTCGCATATCCCAATCAAAGTAAAAGGTAATTCTTTGTCTATATCGATCCAGTCCAGTGACTTACGGATTGTCAGCTATTTTTTAGTGCATTTCAGGCTTTCAACCAATCAGAATGAATAAATGTGACATTTGACGAGCATTTCAGCCTTTCAACCCATCAGAATGAAAAAATTTGACATTAGAATACTGAACATCGCCAATGGATGCGTTCCATAATTCAAAAAATTAGTTGAGTTTTAACTATATTATAATTAACTTCGATTCTTCCCTTCATGAAAAAGATCAGCAGACTTCTAAAGACTTCAACAAAGTGAGTGCAAGCACTGACTTCAACTGACCTCAAGAACCTGAATGCAATCAGTAAATGCTAGTGGTTTCAAGTGGCAATCAAAAAGATTGCATTCTTTCTAAGTTCACCATTCTGAATGCTAAATATAATTGCTGCAGTCATGGCATTATTTTTTGCAATCTGTAGTCTCTATTGAAGTCATGGAATTGAAACAAATCTACATGAATTCTTAGTATGACTTCAATGAATGCATTCCGCAATGATTGTTCTGTTCCATTGAAAATAATTGGTTCGAAAAGTTTTCCTTCGGTTGTCAAAGTTGCTGTTATTGTGATGATGTGTTTCAACTATTATGCGTTCCCTTAAATCTTGACATTTGCCATTCAAATTGCAATCTACGAAGCAGAAGATCAAAAAACATTAGGTTTGCATGTAAAGTTCACTTCAAACTTGCTTTTGACATTGACTATTAGAGGCAAACCTCTGGTGGCGATAATTGGTACTAGCAATATAGAATTTGACAGCTCAAATACACAATTGTATGGAATCCGAACGAATTGGACTAAATTAACACTTTTCTTTGAATAAATTCACAAGCCAAACTTTTCACATTTAAAGAACTCCCATCAATATAATTTAATAAGTAATTACTTAATTTTTACCTTCGAAATAAGCACCACAAAGCGACACCATTGTTATCCGTTAAATGACTGAAAAAATTGTCTACTAAATATTTTAGCACCACCAATCAAATGACCTCAACGGCAAAAGTAACGACTTACAGCAGAATACCATCAAAAATTAATAAAAATTACCCATTAAATAGGATTCCAATCCCACCAAACGGAGCAATTTCTCCGAATCCCAGCGGGCCAATAAAATACAAAATTCACCATAAAATTAATCCTAAACATTATACCGCCAATCCACCCTCGACTTAATTCTATCCATAAACATGATATTTGTGATATATGTATGATAGCTCTACCTAAAGTCCAACTAATTATCCTGTCTGTATAGTGTATTACGGGGAATAGCTCACGCACTTTTAATGTGCTACTCACCATCCTCCTAGAACTGTGTTGCGCCACACGCTGCACGCTCTAGCAAAGAATGAAAAAGCAAACAGAAAAAAAAGAAGAGGGCTTGGTTGGTTGTCAGCAGCGCGGTCGTGGTTATTTTTAGTTCATTATAATATTTTTTTTTTTTTTTTGCAATGTGGGGAACAACAATAGCTTTATGGATAGTTGAACAGATTTTGTTTCCCCGCTTGTGTTCGTTGTGTGTCTTCATATGTGAAACAGAGTTTTTTCGAGGTCAAACATTGCAAACAGTTACTGATGGGGGAGCGAACGGGGGAATAATCATGTACAAGGGGTAAAACGGATGGGAAATAAATCAAGAAGTGGAAGCGATCGGTAAAAAGGAGAAAAAAATAAAAAATACACCCGTTTATAGGGTATGATACGATTTGCCCGGTAAGTAGATGCTAATGACCTCTAAAGGAGGATTAATGATTTATGATGAAACGCCTCACCTTTACGGTCGTTGCCTACCTCTGCTTTGGGATCACAACAGTCAACGGCACCAGGGTTTAGATGATGGCAATCAAAAGGCATTATAAAAGTTGTACTTGTAGTGTTACTTCCCGCAGAAACGGACAGCTCTAGGCTCATCTCGGTGGGATTCAAGTCAAGAAAGAATCGCTATCGTCTATCACTCGCTTTTGTGATTACGTTTACCCATTTAACTTCCACCATATCGACTTCTTAGCTATAAGCATGCACATGCTACACAGTTCTCTTTCTTTCGAAATGATAGCTGTGAATATAATCACGAACACACATGTTCTTAATCTCCACGCGTATTACTTTATCAAGACTAAAATATCAACTCCAAACGTTGCTTTGAACGGAAATGATAAGGAGACTAAGTTCCGCTTTCAAAAGCACGTTAATAAACTTTCTCGATTACGTACGAATAGAGCGTTAACATGGCAGATGTCCTAGGTCCAGCTCAAATCAAACGAAGCTCAGCTAAAAATTATTGTAAGTAGGCACAAGGTACACCAATGCAAAACAGACAGAATCAGCGACAAGGAATACGTCTACTAAAGATATGTTGCTACTAGGTTCCAATAGTCCAGCGCTCTTTACATTGAATACACTGTGCAGAGAAAAGGCTAAACTAGTCCTTTGCCCATCAGTTGCAAAACCAAAGAGAGCCTAATGATATATATTAACCAACGATGGAGAAATGCCTGGGGGTTAGAAGAGAATTTGACGCATCACGGCCGAGACGGAAGCTTAGAATACGTTGTGGAGATCTGAGACACATTGCTAGAAACCGCACACGATGGCTGGAAAAAGTGATAGAAGCCCTATACAACGTTAAAATTTTCAGGGCTTACAGCCTAAACCGGACCACAAGGACTTTTCCGAACAGAATACTTGCATCCAGGGACTGTTTCTGTGTCGTTTTCTCCACAGTATACAAGTAAAAGCCTCGTGTTATCCCTTAAAATGTGACATCATCGACAAATGTGTTACTGAACTCACTGACTGATTTTGTTGCTATTAGCTTGGAAAAGAAGTCGATGATACTGACACCAAGTTGTAGCCTTTGCTGGCTGCGTTCATGTTCTTTTTGGCAAGTTTCAACTGCAAGTCTGAATATGATGTAACTTAACTTTGGCTATAGTAGATTCATGGTACCCATTGAACCAATTAGAGTTTAATATAAAGCGTTAGAGGACCGATGCTACAGCTTTTGAGCTCTCGGCTATGATCTTCTTTGAGTGTACAGGCTGGTGAAGCACTATAAAGGTACTTTATCCTCATTGTCCACACAACTTGCGCAGAAGCCGTTTACAATTAAGGCTAGTCTGATGGCGGACCTAGCAATAATGCTCTATGCCGTGATGACTTTCATAATTCGATTCCTTCGTCTGATTAGACATTGAAATGTACTTCTTTTCTAATAAGACGTGTCCAATAAACTACCACATTGCTACAGGAAAACTTTATTGGACGCTTAATCACGCGTATCTATATATAATTCAAGTTAAAAGTCATTATGTCGCAGTGTACGTAATCGGGACATCAAATCAAAATGCAAGACCCTCTACTCATCTAACTTCGGACAATTTACAAACTAAATTCGATGAAAAACAAGACACTAAACAATATGCCCCATTACATGACTCTTCCTTCACACAAGTCGCCATAAAGAATCTCATTCCCCTGTATCAAGGAACAAAACAACATCTACACCCTAATCCAGCTGATTAGCCTTTCGAAAAGTCTCTTATGTCATCCTCCGCACTCCCAATAGGGTACACACTCCTTCGTTAACATTCCTTTATAGCATTCCAGTCAGCTTTTTCCCCGCAAGGAACTGGTTTCGTACAAGTGACAACTGAAAAGCCGGTTCCTGCGTGGTAGCCAGCAAGTTATTCACCCTTTGCAAGGGGTGGAGGGTAGGTATACCAAGCAGTAGCAATCACATCTGACAGTTCTCTAAGGTAATTTGTCGTTTCGTTTTATAACTTCACAAATGCCGGGAGTCGTCGCCATTGTCGCAGCCATCGCCGGCGCCGCCAACTAGACCAACCCCAACCCAGAACTTTGTAAATGAGGTTACGAGGAAAATCAATATTGAAGCACCACCGGCCCCGACAAGACACCGCCTCGTCATCGTCGTCATTGCTGCAGAAGTTCACCCCCCTCTCACCCACCCAAAATGGGCGCCTCTTTCCTCACCTAAAGCGCTCTAACCTCAAATTACATAACTTTAGCTGTTGTACGAGTGTCCCAGTGTTCCACCGCTGCCACACACAATCCAGTGCCCAGCTTGAAGTTCGAATTAATTAAGCAGCACCGCGAATTTTCCGTTTGCGGGTGGCGGTCGGCATTCGATTGGGGGTGGCGCAGCGGCAACGACGAAGCGAAACAACGTCCAAAACGACAACCAGAAGCACAAGAGGAAAGTGGAAAAAACTGAGAAAGGTGGTGGTAATGATGGCGATGATGATGGTGCGGTGGTTGGTTAGTGACAGATGTTTCAAAACGTAGAAAGAGGTTAAAAAGAAGTCGATAAAATTGCACAAACCTTAATGCGGAATCAATAGCAAGGTTTCCTCGTGTCCAAGGAGTACTCGAGTCCGAATAATACAGCTAGCGAAGTCTCTTCTGCGGCACAAATTAAACCAAAAATAAAAAAAAAACACTTTTTTTCTTTCTCCTTCTTCGCTATACGAATGAAAAAAAAAAGAGCCAAAGAACAGCCAAACGGGGAGCGATTTGCTGGAGTTTTTTTTTTTCTTTTCGTCGCGCGGAAGCTACCGAGGGCGAGATTTTATTAAATGCAAATACGAATGTGTGGATCCTTGTTGGATTTATATATTTTCGTGTTTTTCTACCGAAATAAAACGAAGAATACCGCACAAATCGAGAAGAAAAAACCAAAATCACACTTTTGTCGACGTTTTTCTTTGAAGTTCTTCGTTTTTGTTCCGTTGCCGTGGCGTTTCAGTCTATATGACAGATGGGGTGACGATGGGAATTTTTTATGTGTCATGGTCCGAGAGCATTGCCAGAAGAATACATTTTCGATGAAATAAATTTTTTAGAAGGGTAATTTTTAAAAAGGGAAATTATTTTGCTTTTCATAATTCTACTCCACATTTTGTGATGTAGTGAGAGATAAAATGATTTCGTATCGGAAATTTCCAGTATTTTGCTTATTTTTTTGGAGACTTTCTTTAAATTGCTTATAATAATTTGAAGACGAGCATGAAGCTTTTGAGCCTTGTAGCCCTGAGCACTCTTAAAACTCTTCCTGACAAGATGACATACATATGTAGGTATACCTATGTATTTTGTGTACATGGGAACATAGAGTGCGTAACGTCAAATATGTCAAAAAAGTACTAAAAAATAATTTGATTGCATATATTTGCAAAAACAAAAACTTCACCATTAGGTACCAATAATAAAGCTGGAAACATAATTTTTTGAAATAGAAAAACTTTTATGTTGTACAAAGTCAACTTTGCAACATTCAGCGAGTTAACTTAATGTATACGACAGGACACTCCAAAATAAGAATGACGTTGATGACCGCATCAGTTCTGCTCAGAGCGGCGTGTATTTTCGATTTAAACTTTTCCAAGTGCAATTCTAATGCCACTACCGCGTGACATGTCCGCGCGAAACTAACGCACCATCTCATCGCCGAACCACAAAACCATGTCCGAACAGCGAGCGTCCTTTCAAGCCGTGTCGTCGTGCTCCGCCTCAAACCCAAAATCTCTGCAGTTCGCATTATGAACTTTTCAAATGAGATTTTCCACTTTTCCCAAAACTTAATTTCATTTGATTTTAATAATAAAATATCTCTCTCTCTCGCATTTGAATGTTGGAAGGACGACGGTAGTTGTGCTCATAGAATGTCGTTCTTTACGGCAACGCACACACGACCGAAAAGAATAAGTGTGCCACCCAGTGGCCGCCCGTCGCCCACCCAAAAGAATACAGGATGCGTGTTTTGAATTCAAAAATTGGAAAAATATTTGTTCTTCGAGTTTTTCTCACTCCGTACCCTCGGGGGCTGAATCTGATTGTACTACCGACCATCGCCGCTGAGCCGTATCACTGCAACAGGATTGTGAGTTGGTAAATTGCATTTGTCTTAACTTTGCTAACTTAACTTTGGAAAAAGTCAACAAGGACCAAATATAATCTCATTTTTTTGTAGTTTTTTACCCCCTGCATCCTTTTTTCCCATTCAAATTGAAAATGAGGCGAATTACGTCTACGAAAATATGCAATGATTTTGAGGGAAAAAAAACAATAATAAGTCTGCACTTTTGTTATCCTTAAAGTTGTGGACTTTGGGAAACTGCAATAATAGTGAAATTTTGATTAAGTGAAGGGGATATCCTTTTTTTTGGTTCTCCTGTCCACTCGAGCATGCATACAGCAAATGCCTGGTAATGATATTAAAAGGGAACGACTGCGATGATGATGTATTACGAGAGAGTGTACACAATTTTCGGGAAAATCTGAATGGCATTAACAGCAGCAGCGTGTCGGTCCCCCGGAGGACGGTTGGACTTTTGTCTATCAAAATTTCACGGATGACCAGAAGGATGTTGGTTTTTTTTTCAATTTCCGTCTCTCCGGTGACCCATGGTGGACACATGAGCTGAGCATACACACGGACACAGTTTTGCCGTACTAACAAGCTAAATATGTCCATTTAAAGTTTATGTACTTTGAATAACAGTAGCACCGACAAATTTATGTGCTTGCACAATTTTTTGACATGCATTTTAATAAGTTTTTGTAACAACTACTGATCCGTACGTGCACAAGTTTTGATGGTTATGTCCGTGGCGACGGCGACGGAACAGGATGTCATTTAGTTGGGAGAAGCAGCTGAGCTTGTTAACAATATTTCGTTCTTTTGAAATAGATTTTCTAAAGGATAATATGGATAATTATGATGTACAGCATTCTGCTTGAATTGACCTGCATATTTTGTGAGCGCACACATGGAAATGGTCGTATCCTTAAACTTGGTGTACGAATTGCCGAAGGAGTGGAATTTAGGTGATTGATGCTGGGGTTATGCCTGGATTTAAGATGTCTGAATTCTATTAAAAAACTTTATTCTTATGAAACGAAGCACTTTTTTTGCAGGCGGTTTTGTCTTTCCCCTTCTCCTGCTGCGATTCAATACTCGATATGCTGAAGGAAGTAAGATTTAACTGTCAGAACTCGATGTTGTGTTTGTGTCGATAGTATTAGCGGTAGTTCCTACTGTCAAAAGTAGAATACGCACAGACTCAATAGCGACGAGTTTGACAGCATATACTAAAAACAACAAAAAATGGAAGGATGTAAACGTAACGTAAACGTTAATGGCTTGACAGTATAATGCTCCAGGCATTGTGGGCGAATATTTTGAAAGTAGTCACTGTCACGTCATTTAACAAGGACAACTTGACTATTGCTGCACAAGACATAGGCACAGCCCATTGTGTTCGAGCAGTAAATCAACGTGAAAGAGTCTGCATCAAACAATGTTCTGAAAATACTAAGATTTGTTACCCTCGGCTATGACTAGAACAAGAAAAGGACGTCCTGAAAGTGGTGAAGGAAAAGAAAAGAATAAATGTGGGCAACTCTAGAAAAGCTGTCCATAGGTCCTTTAAGATTCTTCAAACCAGCCTGTATAAACTTATGATTCCACCAAAGTCCAAAGACGAATGGGTGAACCGCGAACAAACCATTTTCAGCACAATTGTCAATTTTACAGTTTCCATCTATCGATTTATGCAAAAACAGTTAAATTATAATTAGTTTCTGAGAAGAAATTAACAATTCGCTGATATTTCTGCGAATAAGCGATTGCTTCTTGCGAACTGTCAAATTTTAATAACATTCCACAGATGTGGTTTGGTTTAACCTTACAATAATTTTGTTTTTAGTAAATGACAGCTGATGTAATTCTCGAATTGAAGCGATTAGATAAGAGAAAAAAAAAAAATCTCCAAAAAAGTACGGGAACGGGTAGAACAAAAAACCTGCCCACTTTTAAGACGTCACTTTTTTTTTTACAGAACTCATATTTTTGCCCAAAGAAATTTCTTGGACTAAAATTCACAGCATGGGGAAGTTTCTTACTCTCTCGTCAGCTCTCTCTTCTGTGAAAAACCACTAAACTTTGGCGTACGGGAACAGGAATTCGCTATTTTTCGTAAAATTTCGTAGATTTTCGTAGTTTTGGCCAATACGGGAACAGATCTATAGAATTGCTGCTGTGAATGAAACGTCAAAATCAGCAGGCGAAAAATCCTTGGTAGATTTCAGTGGGCTATTCAGTTGATTGGAATAAGCGACAAAAAAAATACCTTTGTAGCAGAATATTGGGACCGACTTATAGGACTAAAAGGACTAGCTAATATGTCAATCGAGTGTGAATGACGAAAAATACGTCATGCATCCCACGATAAAAATCAGCTTCTTTCAGTTGACTTTGCTTGGCCAGTACAGTTAACCATCAATTGAGTCAATACCTTAAATTTTAAAAGTATTGAAAACTGTCTACTACATAAGAATTTGCCAAATAATGCAAATTTGAGCGGATGAGCTCGATAATATGCTGAGTGGTTGGAAGCCACAAACTTCTCAGACAGCTTCTAGATGACTTAACTTGTGGAGCCATCATAGATGAGGACCCACAGCGGAAAGCTTCTTGTTTGGTAACGAATTACGTAGATACCTTTCCAGGCATTACGTTGTCTTTTTTACTGAACTAAACAGTCATTCATTTTTTCCATTTTGACTGCAAATGACCTCATTCTTACTGACAGTTTTGGTACAAATCAGAGAACTGCATGAATCCATCATTTGCCATTGTGAATCATTCGCTAAAAAGCGACCCCTTCACAGAAAACAAGCGAGTATGAATAATGTAGGCAAAGATAACGAAGTTCACTTTCCGAAACGAAATGAAAACGAATCATAATGGTGTTGCTATTCATGAATTTTTGAGTACGTAGAGACATTCCCATTCAAAGCATTCATTGAATCAAAGCATTTACAAAGACAGTGAAATGTATAACTGATTCACGAGCCACCTTTTTTTATAGCAGCAATAAAGCAAAAACAAAAAGCAGTGCACGCATCAATCCAAACATTCACTGCCTTTTTCCAAATACATTGGAAGTGTAAACGCAGAGAGTTACTTCTAGGAATGAATGTGAACAGAAGCTCGTTTAAGATTCGCTTTTGAGAGGCAATAAAATGTGAACCCAACGAGTAGTTCTTGTAAATGAATACTAATGTATTCATTTGAGCTACTTGCTGCAGGTCTCTGCTACGAATACAAGTATTAATTTCATTGGATACCTTAGTCTAGCTTTGGTTCATATTGCAAGCAAATATTCCCTTCAAGAACATTTGTAGAGCAATGCTCCTTCTACTCGACTTGACCACCATGCTATATAAGCCATCCGTCTAAGCCTAAGAGGTCTGTCTAAGCCGTCTTTAGAACGAATGCGAACATGGCCATAGACATTATCATTCAGTTGTTTTCCTTCACGTTAAGGTTGATTGCTCCTTATAAGATGGCAAGTGTTTCCCAAGTCTCACTTGTTAGCATGTCTGGCAGATTATAGTTCAACATCCCCATTTAATGCCATTATAACTTTCGCCACTACTGTTTACCTTCTCTTTTGAATATTTATCAAGACAAAGAAACTGCAGACATTCACTATAAATTCAAATAGTTACTCACCTCTTTCGATCCTATTAAAGCCCAAAAGTATATAGTCTCCCATCTCGAGCAATTGTCATCAATCAATAGCTCGTGTCCTGACCAAATACATAGTTCATCTCAACTCTCAAATACCATTGATCAATTGAAAATCACGATTCAATGAAAATAGTTTTAAATAGAAATCGTGCCTCGTGGTTACACTGGCAGTGGCCATCCCCTCGCTAGGATATTGCAAATATCCTGTTTAAAAATAGAGATAGAAAAACAAAAATCGTTCAGTACGTTCCTTCGTTTGTCCGTTTAGAGGTGGCAGTGGCGATTTCCCAGGAACTGTTCCACGGGCTGTTTTCTTAAGTATTTTCTCTTCCATGAGGATATGAGGAAGACGATGATGTGGGGGGTATGGGGGTATCTGGAATTTCATTCTGTCTATTGCCTACGATCAAATCAAAGAATCCTTAGAGCAGTTCTATACTACTCGTAGTTTGGATACTTTCTGCATTGGCCATCGATTGTTATTGTAATTTAAAGTTGTGGTTGGAATTCTCAAATCTATTCGGTGTCGTATCAAAGGAAAATCTCTTTTGAATGTCCTGTGGGAAGACCAGTTGGTTGGACTTTTGCATTGTTATGTTACAATTTTTATTTTTTGCATCTTCTTCTTCTGAGTGGGTTTTTATTTTTTTGTCGTTTCCCTTGGTCTTGCTATCAATTTCCTTTTTAAGTAAGCATTTGAATGCATTTGAAATGGAAAATAAGGAGACACAAGGAAATGTTTTTCATGTAATCGGTTTGAAGTTGCACCTTCGGAATGTGAAAGAGTGAGTGAAGATACCTGAAATCTCTTTGAAATATTCAATTTAATGTTTCTCCTCTTTTTGGATTGCAAGCTTATTACTTTGTATAATCGATAACAGTTAATAAAACTTCCCTCCGGAAATATAATTGAAAAAATTCGAAGCAGGTGTTAAGAGCTCGAACCATATGCTTCAATTGCTTGGGGTCATTAGTAGTCCTTCCAAATATAGACGTGCCAAAAACTGCAGCATGCCTGTATACTGCTGACAGCGGGCAACATCTTTCCAAACTATGGTGAATAAACTGATAAACTCTGTCTAAGATCAGAACCATCTTTTGACAGGCTCCTCCAACTCATCAGCAGCTAACATCCCTGGACTAAACCTTCAAATTCACCCAGAGATGGTCGCTAATTATATATACCTTTTTATAGGATCCTTCTAGCTCAGAATCTCTGACAATGGAACAATGGAATATATACCTATGCTTTGTACTCGACAGAAGTATAAAAGGATACATTAAGGCATACCAGCGCTTTTGAAGGCATCTACATAGGTATAAGCATAAGCGCCTTCCACACTAAAGCTTAAAACAAACATAACTATACGCCGGACCTCTGTAGAGTTTACAGTGTGAAGAAGACAAGCCACTTTCTGTGTCCCTGTCTGGGTGTCCATCGTACCAATTCCAACGGAGAAACTCCTTCCAGGAGCTAGAGAAACTTTCACCAAAGGACAAAGTTAAAGCTCAAACAGTTTTTTATTTGATATTTTGGAACTAGAAGAGCATGGCGCTAAGACAAAACCAAAACTGATCGAAATGCTCGGCAAACGAAAATGGGAGGATGGGCTGACTTAAGAAAACCCCACAAGAAGAAGTCTAACGGGGACAAATCGCACTATCACGGTGCGGGAAAAAGCGCTCGTCACGGGCAACACATCTCTTCATCCAATTAGGGTCTAAGGGGATTGGATCTCATCTACCGAGAGCGTTTGCTGTTGAGGTTGGTGGCCTGGTCAACATCGTTCTCAAAGAAGCATTGACCGATCATGCCGCCAATCCAAAATCCACACCAAACAGTGACTTTCTCTTTCGGTCGATCTCGTGTGATCCAAATTTGACAATTTTGCTGGGTTGACGAACCCATTCATCCAGATATGGCTGTTAACTTTCAACTGCTCGAAAGCCCAGTCAGCGAACAAACGGCGTTGACTATGATAATTAACTTTGAGCTCCTGGGTCTGTTCAATCTTGTACGAATCTTGTCTTGCGAATAATTCTTTCGAAAGGACGATTAAGGCGACCGTAAAATAGGCGAAGCGGGCGAAATGTTGCTCGAATAGAAGACCCTAACTTGCACCTACTCCAGTTCGTTCTCATATTGGGAATTCGTTCATTTTAAGTTGGGTCTTAGTTCCAAAAAATCATGGGAATAAGTTCATATCAACTAAAACCCAAATTTTGTGGGACTTAGTTCATTTCGTCTAGTGAAAGTTAGTCCCCGTTGGGACTTAATTCTTAAGGCCGTTGAGAGCTATAATTCTTTGTGATGATTGATGGGTAAAACAGACTCAGTAAATGACAGCCCGTTTGACAGATGTAGCGTCAAAAATATGGCCGACATCACCTGTCAAATTTTCGGAAATTCCTATTGGAAAACCCTTTAAAAAGCTAACTTCCAAGAGGACAAAATACTTAGCCGATATTTAAGCATAAAAAGGGATTTTCTAAAATGTTTTGCACCAAGTTTTCCCAGTCTTCAGGTTTAAGTATTCCCAAATAGCCTTCAAAAAGTCTCCCTATCTGACCCGACAAAAGCTACAATTTCTAGTTCTCCATTAATCCCCAAGAAGTGTATATACGCTTCAAATGCTATTTAGCAGACATTTCGCTCTCCAAATTGCACTTACAAACTGAAATGGATTTAATTTTACCCACAAAAGGATGAATGACATTCTAAAGATGCTCTCCTCAGATCAAATACTAATTAATTTTTCATTTTTAATTAAATGCTTATCATGTACTTATTTGGTCCTATCTTGTTGTAGTTTATAGCTCATATCATTTAAACTGACATCCTCCTTGGAATATTATATCTGCAAAGGAAAAAAAAAGAAGAAGAGTGAATCCTTGTAGCATCAGCGAATGAATTTACCTACCAAACATGGAGGGGTGCATTCATATCTCCTGAGGCGCGTTATGCTATATGAATTTCCCAAAGGGCAACTCCACCCATTCTCCGCCTAACACCCCCTAATGAATGGTAAGGAGGCATCAACGCAAATGCGAG
Source organism: Chalcosyrphus nemorum (assembly GCA_949716465.1). Taxonomy (NCBI): domain Eukaryota; kingdom Metazoa; phylum Arthropoda; class Insecta; order Diptera; family Syrphidae; genus Chalcosyrphus; species Chalcosyrphus nemorum. Next base: position 12,981,609 of record OX454333.1, on the reverse strand, counting down.
CACTTCAGTAGTGACATACAATTCACACCCGCACCGCCAACCGCCACCACTCATTGGAAGGGTGGGTGGTGGTGGTGAAAGGCATCACACCCTCGTCGCAATGTTTTCCTTTTCAGCCTCTTCTGTATCCCCAATTACAAAGGCGACGGCGGAGATGACGATGTAGTGGTGGTGTATTTATTTATTTTTTTTTTTTTTTTTACAAATCTAGTTTCGTGTGAAAGGCAAAGGATATTCCCACAAATGGGATTTGAGTGGGGTTTTGGGTGTATGCCGTGCAGTTGTAGTCCGTTGAAAAAAAAAAAAAAAGGATACGTGAAAGGCGTTGCTTAGCGGGATCCCACCCTTTTCATATTCACAACTGCAGCTCTCAGTCATTTTAGACGTTGCTCGTTGGTCCTTAGGAGATCATCATCGTCAGCCATCCCCCTTAGGCATATTTAACACGTCTCACACTGAGAGGCCTACTTTCCATTGAAGGAAACTTTATTGCATATGGGCACTTGTATACGTTGAAGAATGTGCGAATGTGAAAAGGACTCGCATTCGCATCATCGTCATCGCAGTGATTATGGAATTTTGCCTAGATCTACGCAGTCTCGGTCGCCGCTTACTTTGGTACTTAGACCCATCGACGTGTGTCAAGGTGAGAGGAGTAGCTAAAGTCCTTCGAATCTTTTCGATTAAATAAAAGCAAGTGCTCAAGACGGAGGATACGCAGTTGTGATGCGGTCTTCAATAAGGAATGTTCTTTTAGGAACTAGGTTAGGTAGTTTACTCGTCTTTCAATGCAGGACAATACTGAAAGCACATATGTACATCGTAGCAAACTAAAAAAAAAAACCAATCCTTTGAATAAAAATGAAAACAGTAATACATTAGCTACATGTTTAAATGTAAATATCTGAAATAAAATTAAATGAAAATAAACGTCCTTTAGAATGTCCTTTAGAATGTCATCTATTTACACAGTACAATATGGTGGCACTGCATTAAAAAAAACAATCCTTCAAAGGAAAAATGAAAACTTTATTTATTTTATAGTCTTCTTTCTTTGCAGATTTCGCTTTCTATTTCATTTTCTCTGTTAACATACAAGGGACACATTTACAAAACGCCAGCAAAGTTTCGCAAAAGCGGAAGCAAATTCAATTTGCTCCTGGACAGTGTCTTTATAATAATAAATCCCGTATTGTTTTGCTCTCTTCTTTTTTCTTGTTTTTGTGTACACATTCCTTTTAACTGTAGCAGTTGTTACAAAAAAAAAAAAAAGTATTCTGTTTTGCTACTTGATGAAGCAATTTGCCCAACAGATGCAAACTTTGTAACTTGCCGGTTTGGGTAGAGGAACCGATCCTGGCATTATGAGAGACTCTAACTGACTATTGGTACAACATGAATTATCCTATATACCCTCATCTTCATAAGCTCGGTTAGCTAACCTGTAATGCCTTTATCATGACCTAGCTTCACATTTCTTCACGTTTTTGGCGTTGCATATTCTTATGTGCCGATAACTTCGGCCGTATGAAAGTAGTAAGTGCGTTGGTCTGTGTATTTGGTTCCAGGTTCGAATCGCAGAAAATACCGTCAATAACTTTCATTGTCTAACTTTTGTGGCCATCTAAGAAACATCCATGAGTATTGACTGTCACGAGTAGGTTCCTTCTATACGCGTTGGCGAGAATGTACTTCGAGCAAAAATGCTGCCTATATGTTGGGTGTGCCACCCCCTTTTATTCTAGATACCATTTGCTCCTTTGTATGGAGAAGCTATAAGATCAGTTAGATCATTTAATTATGGTACTCACTTAGTGTGGCCTTTTCAATGGGCTTCTCTTCTTCCTCATTCCTATAACTTCTACAGCAATCGTTATAGGGTATGTCTTCCTGTATCACAGTGTCCAGTGAGACAGCTTAATATATTGAGCAGGGTTCCTTTCTTGTGTTTAAGGTGGACTAAAAACCCATCTTAAACAAAACCTTAGCGCATCAATGTCTACTATTTAGGGCTGAGAAGCCTCCTCGAGCAAGCTCGTCAGCTTCATAATTGTCTGGTAAGTTACAGTGACCTGGCACCAAGCAAAGGATAAGGCTTCCCTGCCTTGGATCTCGTTGACTGCTGCCTGACTGCCGGTGTATATGACAATATCCGAGACTGATACTACACCAATCTTCAGGCAGTTAGGTGCTTGACGAGAGGCAATTACTTTGGCTTGAAAATGCTCCAATAGTTAGGACAGTTCAGAGAGGTGGATTTCTTGGTCTTTTAAAAAGGCTCCGGCACTGACTCGGTTCTCTGTTTTCGACCCGTCTGTATAAATTGACAGCGCACATATTATTGTGTCTAATAAGTTGTATTCGTAGCTCAAAGTGAAGTAGTGTTCAGCAGGCATATACGAGCTGTATGAAAGCTGTCTTGGACCGCCTGACCACTCACGTTTTTGAAGGCCTCTTTAATAGATACGAACCCAGGCATACCGATCCGCTACGATGCTGTTAGTAGACATGACAACAGATTAATCGACTTAAATTCCTTTGAAGTTGTGCGGTTTTTTCGCTGCCTTGGGAACGAATATGTCAAATGACAAGCGCCATATTTTAAGTGGAAAATTTCCAAGATATAGATTAGCAGACATTCTTAAGCTTGCTGCTTGCTATATAATGAACCCAGTACTTTGTTCGGGATAATGGTGTGATATGTACGTTTTACCTATTAAAGGTAAATAATCTAGGACCCAAGACACTGTGATGTTATCGCCTCACCTATTCCACTTACTTACTTACTTAAAGGGCTCCCGACCCTTGTAGCGTCTCTGCCTGAGACATTACTGCCTTCCATCCGCTGCGTACTCGTGCAAGCTGCTTCCAGTTGTAAAGACCAAGTTTTCTGGCATCCGCCACAACTTGATCTTTGTACCAGAGGTTCGGTCTTCTTCGCTCTTGACTGGATTATTATTGTCCATTCGCTTGATGTGGTCTACTTCTAGACCAACTCGTTTGCTGTAAACGCCTTTAAGACGGCTTGCCGGGATCTTCCGATGATTTCAATATCGTCTGCGTATCCCAGCAGTTGGATGGATTTCCGTGTTGACACCTGCCCTATCTACCTATCTGCTCCAACACGATATTGAAGAAAATACATGACAGCGCATTTGCTTGCCGGAATCCAGTGCACGTTTAGACGAGTTCACAAGCGTTGTTTCCATGTTGCACAGAGAATCGCGTGTCTCCCAGCGTTACGCGACACATCTGGATAAGTTTTGCCGGTATCCCGAATTGGGCCATCGCCTGGTAGAGCTCAAGACGATGAAAGCTGTCATAGGCGGCTTTAAAGTCGATGAAAAGGTGGTGACTTGAAATTCGTTGGTCTTTTCAAGGATTTGTCTGAGTGTGAAAATGTGGTCTATTGTCGATCCGCCTGGCCGGCAGCCACACTGGTATTGCAATTGCTCAACATGTTGTCAATGTGTACAAGGGGTACAAGCAACGTATTTGAACCTTTCTCGCTCTCTAGAGGATGCGTTGAGTGCTATTCCTCCATAACAATCAGTAAAATAATCTCACTTAAATAGAATCCTTAAGGTAATTATCAGTTCATACTTAACCCAGTGAAGACCATACTGCCAGTTTCTAAGGAAACATCCATGAATGCCGCCATAAAAAATCAAGTTGAAATTTTACCATAACCTACCTTAACTAAAAGGACACCGTCATGTAACCCAAAGTGGATGTGATCAACCACTTTAATGCTCCCCACAAACCTAAATCCCGGCTAGACTCTCAGACAAACGAAGCCATCGACCCTTTGCGCGAGACATTGTTTTGATGCCGGCGGCAGGGAATAATATGCAAAGTAAGACTTTGTCCCAGAACTCCCATCTGACATTTCACAAAAAATAAAAGAAGGAAAAAAAAAACATGCACCTAAACTTTCTTTTGTAGATTCAACCGCCGCAGACAGTATCGCGCCACTTTCGCCACCACTTCTCCACCGTCGTCGCGTCTGGTGCACTTCTGTTTACAAGGATCCGGCTTCCTTATTGTTTCCTAATCTTCTATTACACTGCCGACATCGCCATCGCCGCCACAACTGACAGCACACTGTGCTCGTTCGCCGGCGCACATTGAATTTGTCGCGACACAGTCAATAGATGTAATCTTCTAGAGAGCCAGAGAGGTGATTCCCGAGTAGGCTGTTCCACTCCACTTCAGATTATAATTGCTCACCGTGGAGCAACAGAGAGATGCCGTACTCAACCCATGAAGAGACAACGACGACAACAACGAATGGAGATGAATCGCCAGACCAAAGCCAGACCAAAAGACAATGCCGCGAAAGGGATTGTGTGACGATTGTGTGAACTTCTAGGACGAAAACAATATTCCGTTTGGCATGAGGCAGGTCCTTGGTAAATAATAAAAGAAGAAGCAATGTATTTGCTCCCAGACACTGGATGAAAACTGAATATCCTGTCGGATCAGTGCACAATTAGGTCTCGCCGTCTACTGGAAGCGCCTACTGCTAACTTATGAATATGCGACAGCATTAGGCAATGCACTCCATTCGTCCGGATGCATGCAGGTCTACTTTCGTCTCCAGGATTTTGAGTGTCGCTCAAGGTGACGAAGGGGTGGGTTGCAACTACTTGAGGAGTTGAGGAGAGAGCCTTTCACTTCGTGTGTCTGACCCAATAAACTTTTTTACACCTAAAATGTGTAAGTGGACTGGAAGACAAGTGGAAATGACGACATTGGGGGCAGGAAACGGTTTTCGTTTACTATTTGCAGAGCGCCTTAGACAGACGCAAGGTAGGTAAGTGTGCCTGCAAAATGTGTCGCTAGAGATGACTCTAAGCTGACTAGTTCTATTGTGAATATCAATGCAAGTGATTGCAAGGAAACGGGAGTCTGTTCTGATTGTTTCTCATTGCCTTTGGTGGTTCAAAAGGGGAAGATACAACAAATAGGTACAGCGTGCCATGGGAATAGTTTACATTTCTAAGATGCACATCGACATCATAGAATGCTTCCAGGGAATTCTGAGCAAAGAACAAATCCAGATTATGCCCTAGCTAAATTTGAATAAATAAATGAATACAAACTATTGAAACTCATCAATGGCGTGGTGTTGGAAAAACTCGCCATCCTTCTCGAATCTCGATCTACCGTCACTAACTAATCTAATCTGACAGTCTTCTAATTCAGTTTTTGTCTAGTTGTACGTGGCCAAACCATCGAAGCATACATCGTTACGCTTGGAGAAGTAGCCACTCAATATTGAGCGCCCCGCTTACTTTGGAACTTAACTCATAAGGTACCTTAGCAGATGACAGAGAAAGATGGAGTAACATCGCGGGAATATGTCAAAACTTTTGAGCACCCTTTACACACCAGCGGTCTATGTAAAGGGCGGTTGACAGAAGACCAAGAAGAGTTTCGTGAAAAACTTTGACAGCTAATCAAGTTAGAGAATAGAACCTCTACCACACAGAGAGCGAATTCTTGTATTCACATTGTTCATCTTTCAAATGAAATTCAACCATAGCTCTGCCACTTGTTCCTAGCTCTGTAGCAAATATTTTTTTTTTGCGAGTGTTGAAGGAGATAAGAACGTTGTTTCTGTTCGCATTTAGTCATGCTCAGCGTTCTTCTTCTTCTCTTCTTGTATGGCGCTACAGTTCAGTGTTAACCTGGGCCTGAACCAATAAGCCTCTCCACTTAGCTCGGTCTTAAGCTAATTGCCTCCAGTTGCGCACTCCAAGGTGGTTGAGGCCCCCTCCAATTTGTACGCGCCATCTGCGGCGAGGATGCCCTCTACTGCATCGTCCCTCCGGATTTGATTTGAAGACTCTGCTAGCCGGAGCGTTGGTGTACATTCGCTCTACATGTCACAGCCATCTCAGACGTCCAATGCGCAGTTTTATGACTAGGTCGATGTCGATGTGTACAGCTCGTATAGTTTGTCGTTGAATCTTTTCCTCCAAAACCGAAAATCTTTTTCTCTCGAAGCGACCAGCTTTCACTACTATGAAGCTATATAGAGGGCATCACGTGGAGGTGATGATTCATCATTTTGCCCGCTTCCTGAAATGATAGGAATACAAATATTTCTGGTAAGGCAAATTTGGTCAGGCACTTAGAGACTGAGACCAAAGAAGAGGACAGTATTCAATGTCAGAATGTACTAGTCAGCTGTGGGAAGCTACAGTTTACCTTGATTTATTCGCTTAAACATCACGATGTGTACTAACACGATGATGGAAAAATTACTGTGAATTAAAAACCAATTCAAAAATCACATACAATTTCCCTCGAAAATCTACATGCACGAACTTTTCCCTATTCCCTCTTTTTTCTTTGCTTCTCTATGAACAAAACGAATGCCTACATACCGCGAAACGCTATGAATCAGATGAGCTCCTAGTGAGCATGCATTCTTTGATGCGCTGCCACCTCCATGACCTAACCAATCCAGTAGAGCAGCAGCTATATTTTTTCGAAGAACCCAAGTAAATTAGCGTTCTATTGAATTTCAGTTGATATTTCACTGAAAAGCCTATAGTATTCATTCAGATACAACCTAAAATGTCATACACTAGGACGAAAGGAGAGACAACGAACAACTTTGAATGCGTCCAGCGCTATTCATATCCAATGATCGCATGAAAGAAGAACTTGAACAAAGAAATAAATAGCTGTTCCTTTTGGCAGCAGCTAACTGAATGTAAGACAGGTTTGCGTATGAATAAATCATAATTCGGTTAACAGGACCCCCCATTCGAGCTTATTGATATGCGACTACATATCAGTAAATCCAGTAAACATTTTTACCAATCCCTATGGCAATTCTTACAGATTTTGCCATACTATAACCAGGATTCATGCTAAGCCGATTGTCTACAAAATGCTAAATCAATCTGCTCAAGACGATGAAAGCTGTCATAGGCGGCTTTAAAGTCGATGAAAAGGTGGTGACTTGAAATTCGTTGGTCTTTTCAAGGATTTGTCTGAGTGTGAAAATGTGGTCTATTGTCGATCCGCCTGGCCGGCAGCCACACTGGTATTGCAATTGCTCAACATGTTGTCAATGTGTACAAGGGGTACAAGCAACGTATTTGAACCTTTCTCGCTCTCTAGAGGATGCGTTGAGTGCTATTCCTCCATAACAATCAGTAAAATAATCTCACTTAAATAGAATCCTTAAGGTAATTATCAGTTCATACTTAACCCAGTGAAGACCATACTGCCAGTTTCTAAGGAAACATCCATGAATGCCGCCATAAAAAATCAAGTTGAAATTTTACCATAACCTACCTTAACTAAAAGGACACCGTCATGTAACCCAAAGTGGATGTGATCAACCACTTTAATGCTCCCCACAAACCTAAATCCCGGCTAGACTCTCAGACAAACGAAGCCATCGACCCTTTGCGCGAGACATTGTTTTGATGCCGGCGGCAGGGAATAATATGCAAAGTAAGACTTTGTCCCAGAACTCCCATCTGACATTTCACAAAAAATAAAAGAAGGAAAAAAAAAACATGCACCTAAACTTTCTTTTGTAGATTCAACCGCCGCAGACAGTATCGCGCCACTTTCGCCACCACTTCTCCACCGTCGTCGCGTCTGGTGCACTTCTGTTTACAAGGATCCGGCTTCCTTATTGTTTCCTAATCTTCTATTACACTGCCGACATCGCCATCGCCGCCACAACTGACAGCACACTGTGCTCGTTCGCCGGCGCACATTGAATTTGTCGCGACACAGTCAATAGATGTAATCTTCTAGAGAGCCAGAGAGGTGATTCCCGAGTAGGCTGTTCCACTCCACTTCAGATTATAATTGCTCACCGTGGAGCAACAGAGAGATGCCGTACTCAACCCATGAAGAGACAACGACGACAACAACGAATGGAGATGAATCGCCAGACCAAAGCCAGACCAAAAGACAATGCCGCGAAAGGGATTGTGTGACGATTGTGTGAACTTCTAGGACGAAAACAATATTCCGTTTGGCATGAGGCAGGTCCTTGGTAAATAATAAAAGAAGAAGCAATGTATTTGCTCCCAGACACTGGATGAAAACTGAATATCCTGTCGGATCAGTGCACAATTAGGTCTCGCCGTCTACTGGAAGCGCCTACTGCTAACTTATGAATATGCGACAGCATTAGGCAATGCACTCCATTCGTCCGGATGCATGCAGGTCTACTTTCGTCTCCAGGATTTTGAGTGTCGCTCAAGGTGACGAAGGGGTGGGTTGCAACTACTTGAGGAGTTGAGGAGAGAGCCTTTCACTTCGTGTGTCTGACCCAATAAACTTTTTTACACCTAAAATGTGTAAGTGGACTGGAAGACAAGTGGAAATGACGACATTGGGGGCAGGAAACGGTTTTCGTTTACTATTTGCAGAGCGCCTTAGACAGACGCAAGGTAGGTAAGTGTGCCTGCAAAATGTGTCGCTAGAGATGACTCTAAGCTGACTAGTTCTATTGTGAATATCAATGCAAGTGATTGCAAGGAAACGGGAGTCTGTTCTGATTGTTTCTCATTGCCTTTGGTGGTTCAAAAGGGGAAGATACAACAAATAGGTACAGCGTGCCATGGGAATAGTTTACATTTCTAAGATGCACATCGACATCATAGAATGCTTCCAGGGAATTCTGAGCAAAGAACAAATCCAGATTATGCCCTAGCTAAATTTGAATAAATAAATGAATACAAACTATTGAAACTCATCAATGGCGTGGTGTTGGAAAAACTCGCCATCCTTCTCGAATCTCGATCTACCGTCACTAACTAATCTAATCTGACAGTCTTCTAATTCAGTTTTTGTCTAGTTGTACGTGGCCAAACCATCGAAGCATACATCGTTACGCTTGGAGAAGTAGCCACTCAATATTGAGCGCCCCGCTTACTTTGGAACTTAACTCATAAGGTACCTTAGCAGATGACAGAGAAAGATGGAGTAACATCGCGGGAATATGTCAAAACTTTTGAGCACCCTTTACACACCAGCGGTCTATGTAAAGGGCGGTTGACAGAAGACCAAGAAGAGTTTCGTGAAAAACTTTGACAGCTAATCAAGTTAGAGAATAGAACCTCTACCACACAGAGAGCGAATTCTTGTATTCACATTGTTCATCTTTCAAATGAAATTCAACCATAGCTCTGCCACTTGTTCCTAGCTCTGTAGCAAATATTTTTTTTTTGCGAGTGTTGAAGGAGATAAGAACGTTGTTTCTGTTCGCATTTAGTCATGCTCAGCGTTCTTCTTCTTCTCTTCTTGTATGGCGCTACAGTTCAGTGTTAACCTGGGCCTGAACCAATAAGCCTCTCCACTTAGCTCGGTCTTAAGCTAATTGCCTCCAGTTGCGCACTCCAAGGTGGTTGAGGCCCCCTCCAATTTGTACGCGCCATCTGCGGCGAGGATGCCCTCTACTGCATCGTCCCTCCGGATTTGATTTGAAGACTCTGCTAGCCGGAGCGTTGGTGTACATTCGCTCTACATGTCACAGCCATCTCAGACGTCCAATGCGCAGTTTTATGACTAGGTCGATGTCGATGTGTACAGCTCGTATAGTTTGTCGTTGAATCTTTTCCTCCAAAACCGAAAATCTTTTTCTCTCGAAGCGACCAGCTTTCACTACTATGAAGCTATATAGAGGGCATCACGTGGAGGTGATGATTCATCATTTTGCCCGCTTCCTGAAATGATAGGAATACAAATATTTCTGGTAAGGCAAATTTGGTCAGGCACTTAGAGACTGAGACCAAAGAAGAGGACAGTATTCAATGTCAGAATGTACTAGTCAGCTGTGGGAAGCTACAGTTTACCTTGATTTATTCGCTTAAACATCACGATGTGTACTAACACGATGATGGAAAAATTACTGTGAATTAAAAACCAATTCAAAAATCACATACAATTTCCCTCGAAAATCTACATGCACGAACTTTTCCCTATTCCCTCTTTTTTCTTTGCTTCTCTATGAACAAAACGAATGCCTACATACCGCGAAACGCTATGAATCAGATGAGCTCCTAGTGAGCATGCATTCTTTGATGCGCTGCCACCTCCATGACCTAACCAATCCAGTAGAGCAGCAGCTATATTTTTTCGAAGAACCCAAGTAAATTAGCGTTCTATTGAATTTCAGTTGATATTTCACTGAAAAGCCTATAGTATTCATTCAGATACAACCTAAAATGTCATACACTAGGACGAAAGGAGAGACAACGAACAACTTTGAATGCGTCCAGCGCTATTCATATCCAATGATCGCATGAAAGAAGAACTTGAACAAAGAAATAAATAGCTGTTCCTTTTGGCAGCAGCTAACTGAATGTAAGACAGGTTTGCGTATGAATAAATCATAATTCGGTTAACAGGACCCCCCATTCGAGCTTATTGATATGCGACTACATATCAGTAAATCCAGTAAACATTTTTACCAATCCCTATGGCAATTCTTACAGATTTTGCCATACTATAACCAGGATTCATGCTAAGCCGATTGTCTACAAAATGCTAAATCAATCTATGCGCTCCACTCCAACCCTCAAGCCCAATTCGACTTACATTCAACCGACCACAAAAGCTTTGTGTAAATGTAAACGACGAATGCTATACGGTCTAAAGCCAACAGCAACAATGACCAACCGAGAATAACAAAATCAATATCCTATCCCAAGTGTCCTTTGAGAGGAAGACCGACGCGACGGTTTGTCTGTCGTTGCCAGTCGTCGCCACCGTCATTCGACGCATCTCCTCCATCATCAAAGCAATATAAATGCACAATGGTGCAAGTAATCGGGCTAAGATATGAGAAAATCCCAAAAGGACCTCCTCCCATCTTCTCTTCAGTGGGCTCTCGAGCACATCCTCACACGAGAACAGAACAGAAGTAAATCTAAACAAAGGACAAGCGTCAGCAACAAAGGGGAAAATGTATAATATTCCGAGAAGGAAGAGTAGGAAGTAAATGGTTGCAAAAAGAATGCTATTCCGGAAAAGCAAACTCGTTCTTCGTCGTCGTCCTCGTCCACGTCGTCATGCAAGTACCTTACACACAACATCCACCAGAGGACTGGGTTGTTGATGTTTATGAGTGAGATACTTTTAAGTCGCTTGTTGTGTGTGCTCCATTGTGTGACTATATGTGTAGGGTTACACGTATGTATGTATATCAATGAATTTGATTTTATCCTTCAAGATTTGTCATGATTATCGACGGTCTCTATTGTCGGTCCAGCAAAGAAGGATATAACCAAAGACAGCTAAAGAAGTTTTTTTTTTGTGTTGCACAAATAACAAGACAATGGGGTTTTGGGTATTCAGTAACGAAGGACGGTGGTCGGTTCCAATAATAATAACCCTTATGGCTGGAGAAGTATCCATTCGACGTTAATTGATCTGGTCCAGTGAAAGTGGTGTAGTGGTCTGTTTTTGTCAAAAAGTCCACTGGCTTGCTATTTATAACTTTGTGTACGTAAGGTGGTCAGCCTTGTAATGCGAATTAGGATCAATTGCTCGTGAAATGAGCCATAGTTTCTTGTAGACTGGAAGAGCACGGGAATCAGTTAGGATGTAATCAAAATTGTGCTGTCAATATGCGGGGAAGGGTTTTGATCGATATATAAGTAGAGTTTACTCTACTAGATCAACCGCCATATAAATGAGGATGCAATGGTATTACCCAACCAAGTGTTAATCTAGGATGCCAACGTTTTGTACGATAGTACCTTGCACATACTGGCACTATCAAACCATTACATGGATGTGAACTGATATGGAAATTAATTAATTCAGGTCTGTAAGGATTTCCATGACTTCACCTTGGAAGTGAGATACTGATGTCGGTCTAGGGTCGGTACTAGGGGTTAAAATTCATGGAACTGGCCCTCCAGGTTGGGGGTTGTGCCTTACTACGTAACAAAAAAATTCTACTTATGAGAGAGACATCCGCCTCGGATAATACCAACGATCCCCCTCATTTGGTGAATATTTACTTCGTCCGATATACATAAGTATGCGAGTATACAAGGAGGGCAACTGGAGGAGAAGTTACAACCGCGAACTCTTTAAGCTTCCCACCATGATGTGTAGTCCAAAAAGCCACAATACGCCGACTACATTGGCGCGGTCAAATTGAGCGAATGGACAACAATGCTCCAGTCAAGAGGATCTCCGAGTCCCAGCACCCAGAGTTGAGACGGCGAAGAAGATACAAAGACGTAGTAGTCGCAGATGCCATAAATCTAGGTCTGCTCAACTGGAAGCAGCGTGCCGGGACTGCAGGGGACGGAAGGCAGCGGTGTCTCAGGCAGACACTCCAGCCTTTTAAGTAAGTAAATTTCATTTCAGGAAGAAGTAATACAATCACCACTAAGGCACGATTAACCGTGCTGTTGTGTGGATGTGGTGCTTGAAGTAGGTACTTACTATGTCCTGGCATATCTAAACAGTTTTCTGATCAGACCAGAGTCACGTACATCTTTAAAAAGGGTCCAAGGGTCTCAGAATCCATCGACTTCGTTCCGTAGAACTTTGACATGGTAGTTGACATATTGCCATAGGGAACAATCCCATAAGATCCGTTACATTTTTGTTTCTCAACAGCGAAGGCAATAACTCGAAGTTTAATATTTGAATGTGCAGACTAAAATGAGTGAATGTGTGTACTGAAAACGATCCGACGGATTAAAAACAGTAAAGACCCCAACCCATAAAATCCGTTGTTCCGCCGTTCCGATGATATTTAAGTTGACGTATTGCCGGCTGACATCAATCGACTGATTATCAAGCGCGATGACAGTTTCTCTAAATTCTCTCTCTGCTTCCGCCAATGAAAATGCGTACTCTCACTATGCGTGAACCTCAATAGGGCTTGGAATTTCTGAACTTACATAAGTGTATGAACTCTTGACATGGCTCTGCGCCACTATCCATCACTTCTTGAATTAGTTTTATTTCAACTCTTCAGATTAATTTATCACCAAAAACTCAAAAATCAGACTGATTTTACTAAATGTTCCTGTCAGATAGTCAGACAAGGTTTTTTACCATGTAATCACCTGCACCCTGTACTTAGTTACATTTATAAGTAGCACATCAAAACTACTCCCTATACATATGCTTACGTACGAGTATCCTTCCCTTATTTCATAATGGAAGCCAACATTATGCACATCACGTGTAGGTAGTCAGCATCAACTGCAGAATGGCAAACAAAATCTTTCCTATCTCGAATTAATTGCATGAATTGTTACCTCTCTCAAACCCATTTCCTGTTATAACCATGTAATGAAATCCCTTCCTTTTTCCCTCCCCCCACAAGGATGTAACTCTTCAGAACCACCCACTCTCACGCCCGACCAATTTAAATGCAATTAAGTCCATTATATCCGCATGAAGCATTTATTATCAATTTAAGTGGACTTAAACAAAAAGAATCCTCAACCCGAGTTAAAATAATTCTCTTCGTAGAAAAGGAAAAAAAAAAATTAATTAGACCACATCTACCTTCTTTTAGTCGATTTGATGAATTGCAAGACGAATTACTAAGACCTACCGCAAGTGACATCCCATTACGTCGAAAAGTTCAATTTTCATTTTACGATGCACGCCATAAAAGCGCAAAGAAAGGATTAGAATCAAAAACTGCAAGCCAGCATCACAAAAGCAAAAGCAAAAGCACAAATGAAAGGATAACCATAAAAGGATTACTGCAGAAATTACCAATGTAAGAACATCGCGTGTAAGACAAGAACGAAATTAAAACTCATTCTCTCTATCCATGGTCTCTTCCGTCGCGTCGTCCTCGTCGTCGTCGTCGTCCAGGATCCTTCGAATGAATGTCAAATAGCATGCCACCAACGTTCGACTTTTAATCCCATAAAGCGCGTGAATTAAAGTGATTGAGTATTCTAGCCAAGAAGTCACGGTCTGTAAAAACGACCACGACCAATGGATATTCGCTTGAATGTGTTCATGAGACAGGACCGAGAAGAAGCAGGACTGGGGTTCAAAACCAACCAACTTCTGTCCAATTTCATCAGAGCCACACAGCGAAAATGCTAAATGGAATTGTGTAATAGAATAGAATCCAATAAAACCGGAATGGTGGTCGAGGAGGAAATTCAATAAAAGTCGGGGTAACACTCAATTCCAGATATCGTTTGTCTTAGTTTCAATTCTCATTCCCCTATAGCTTTCAATGATTACAAGGAAAATATTGGGGTAGTGCACTTGGTGCACGTAAACGTCAAGTCATTCACTTTGCTTTCCAAAAGGAATAGGTTTGTGGATTACACACGACTGCAAAATTCCGTATCCTTTAACGAATTTTTGGCGCCATTTAGAGCTTCTGGTGGAATGTACACAAGAAATTGGTAAACACTTGTAATCCGTATTTATTTGGGTGACAGTCTCTGCTGTTGAAAGTTGAAGGTCGTCCCATATGTACATATACATATATGGTTAACGTAATAACAAACAAAAATTTAAATCGATAGATTTTTACTAATTTGTAGTGATTGTTAAAGGACATGACAAGCAAAGTACTGCCAGGATTGTAGATTAATTACCAAAAATTAACAGAAGTTTTATGTAGGTTTCTTTGCTCGCTCATCACGCTTAAGATACTGCACGAAAGTGAACGATGTTTCATGAATTGAACTGCTCTAAGCTTAACTTAAATTTTGGCATGTGTTCTACCAGCATCAGCTTTCTATAAGTTGAGATCTACGTTGAAGTTTAAAGCCAGATCAAGTTACCTGGTCATACATTTTCTAAACATTGGCCAACTCGGAGATAGCTCCATCTCGCAATCAATGTAATGAACTAAGTTCCACTAGCATTTCAAATGATACAAGAGATGGCGTTAGAAGCAATGTTTCAATTACTAGGATGCGTGTTAGCTGCTTTTTTGGATCAGGACCAGGACCAAGACCAGGCAAATATTCTACACAAAGAGGTGAAACGACTTTCTTTATAGTCAGCTCTGGTATAAGAAACTCCAATAGTAGACTTTACCCTTTGGCCTAAATTTTCTCTTATAAAAAAACACGCCAAATGAGATATGAGTGCCTTTATACCGACATTTAGGTCGCGGGCTACGAAAGAATAGGAAAGTGTTGGTAATACTTTACTTACTTATGTCCTCTATCCCCTTGTGGGGATTTTCGTAGGGCCTCTTCAACGCCTACGCGCCATCGTGTGCGATTTCAGGAAATGTGCCTCAGCTTCCCAACTTTTTCCCAGTTGCTGTGCTTTCTTCTCCACTGTTCTGCGCCACGTACTCCTAGGACCGCCCCGTATTCTGCCATCCTGGGTAAGCGGGTTCCATTGAATTGCTTGGTTAGCTATGGATCTGTCACCCTTTCGGAGAGTGTGACCAATCTGCCACTTTCGTCGTATGGTTGTGTCTATATGTTCATTTCAGCCCGAAACGTCTGCTTCCCTCTCCACATTTGCTGTCATTAGCTGAAGGTCCATTATTCTCTGAGACAGAAGGCATATGTACATCATCGGCGTAGTCGAGTTGCTTGAGTTCAAATGTAAGAGTCCATCGAATTCCTCCATTTCCTGTTGATAAGGCCGCATTCAGTACATCGCTAATCACCAATAGAAACAGTATTGGTGAAAGTATGCAGCCTTGTTGGACCCCACTTTGGACTTCGAATTCCTCAGACATCCTGTATGTAAGGCGTCACATGTGGACCCATCAAATGTAACCTTTATAATTGCTATTAACTTTTTGACACAAGTGTTGATAGTGAGGAATTTAAAATTCAAGTGATATAAGGCTAGAATATTTACTCTCCGTGAGCGGTGTCCAAATTGATAGGAAGAATAATATGTGGTCTTTGAATTCGTTTATAATTCACAGGTATCAAGTATCGTTGGAATTGATTTGCGCACTGAACTAATACACTTTCCTGCAAAGTTCACAGGAACCGTCGTGAATATCTTGCCTCCATTCATTGTCCTTGCTCGATCACAGCATCCTTCTATAAAATAATTATCAGCCACAAATAGATTGAGTAAGGACTGGTCTAACTGGTCTATCTCGTCATAGTAGTTTCTGCCAACCCTCTTTCCTATCCTTCGCATCTTGGGTTAGTTAGACTTAGCCTTGATATACAGTGATTGGTCGACAATTAACAACAGTTTTCCGTTTTCATTTGGTCAGCAAAGTTACTCTGGATGTGTTTCTCTAAAAAATAACGCATAACATGTCCCCATAATAACTTATATTTCAAAAACTAATTTCGAATAAGACAAAACCAAGTATAATTAAAAACTAAAACTTTAAGCATCTCGTCTACACGCACAACGAAGAGGACAGTAATCCCAACGCCCATCACACCTAACACCTTAAACTCATTTCTTAAGTCTTCGTTTGCGTTCTCCCTTGACAACAGAGCAATTGACAGCTTTCTCGTGTGCGTGGGTTTTGTTTTTCTTCATCTAAAGTTTTTCTTCCTTCTTCCCCAACGAGCATGTACCTTTCGGCGTGTGTTTTGTACCACCACCCCCGCAGTGCGCGCCCCTGAAAAGACTGACATGCTGTGTGGGCGACTGACTTGTACATCATATTCCATCAAAATGCATTAAGTGCACGCGCGCGTTTTACACGAACAAAAAAAGTTAAACATAGCAGATATACATGCACATTTGCATCAACACACCATCTTCTCTCGTTCCGTCCCCATCCGGCTAGGCAGCCGCCTGCTGTCTGTTTGTCTGTGATAACCGAAACTAGGACACGAAGTAATCTAGAAAAAATATTACACTACCCAGTCACCACACAAAAAAAAAAAAAAGAAATTCCTTCTCTTCCCTTCCCTTGAGGGAGAGAGGACAACAACAGGGTGACCTAAGAGGGCTTAGGGTTTTGCAGTATCCTGGTGGGTGGGTGGTTTTTCTGTGTTGTTTCATATCTCTATACAGTTTTAGTAGTGACATCTACCCACCACCATCAGAAGGAAAAAAAAAAAAAATAACCCAAACGTTTTTTTCCTCCTCTGTGCTCTTTGCAATTCATTTCCCTTAATGTACTGCATAGCATTCCGTTACACGTGCCACTTTAAATCCCCCCCTGGCCCCTGCATTCGGCTACATAACTACATATAGTCAGTAATGTATAGGCAAAATGTCTGGCTGGCAACTAGCGCATATAGCGGTAATGTAAGCTCTATGTGAGCGCGTGTGTGTGGGCGTCTAAAGCTGCCGGTAGATTTGCTTGTGTTGTGCAAACCATTTACTTATTACTCGGTTACACAGAAGCCACCCTTGCACTCTCATCATAGCTTGCACTTTTGGGGGTGTGTAACTGCATTTAAGGGAGAGGACAATGAAGAGAGCCGCAGCAGCACTTTATGGCCAAGTTAACAGTGTTTTAAGTGTGTAAAGTCGATTCTGTTAACTTTTGTGAAGAGAGAGAAAGGTTATTCTCTCACAACATAAATGCAAGTGTATATCACGTGCTGCTCACTCTAGAGACTTACACACTTGGCCGGCTAACGGAACTAACATTTACTTACAAGTTTCTCTTCCATGTGCTGGCAGGACTCTCTGAAATGATGAGGAAATGTAAATTGCATCCATCAGATCTGTAAAGTCTGGTGCGGCTGGTGGGGTGCTGATGCAGCTTTGCGTGTGTGGGTGATGATAACTTTCAGAGGGTAGGGCAGGCCGCTTGCATTGAGCGCTCTCTCGTTTTTGTTGTATCCTTGTTCGTTTTTTTTTTTGTTTTGTTCTTTGCTCCACGTGTATTTTTTTGTTGTTGTTTCCCTGTGTATTTGAAGGAGCTTTTGCACGAGTAACAAGGTCAAGGCCACACATGCCTCTCTATGTAAAATATTCAGTTGCAGCGAAGACAACATAGCTGTCGGGGAGGTGGTGGTGGCGGTGGCTGTAGGGGGTTTGTCGGCGTCGTCGGCGACGGCGATGTTGGTGGTGCTGGTGGTGGTGGTGGTGGTATTCAAAAGCACCCTGGAGTGAGTGAAGCGACGGTTAATTGGGTTGGAAAAATAGAAGGAACAACTACTACCCTTAGCCATGTTGGAAATTTCTTTCTTATTTTTAGTTTTAGTCGAGGCTGCTGTCTACTGCCGGCCGGGACGGGATTAGATACATTACTATATGCATGAGTCCTTATATACCGGAAGTAGGTCCACAGCCAAGCAATGAGTTATTGGCGGATGATGTGCCAGCGTTCGAAGCTTTTTACGTCAGACAGAGAGAAGACTTTCGTTTGGTGGTGTCTCGACGCTGGTGTGAGGTGGTGGCTCTTGAATCTGAAATCGAGTAGAGGGGGAAATAGTTTTCAGTTTTTTTTTTTTCGCTTGTGTTTGTGTGCGACGCGATGAGTATGTAAGTGGATGTAAATATCCGGCAGAGAAAAAGCGACAGGATACATTCAATCCCGGTGTCAGTGTGGGGCACAAACTATAAGTTATTCCCATTGTGTGTGTGGGGGTGGAGAACTGGTAGAAAGTGGTTACAAAAAAAGCATTAGAAATGAGTACATTACAGGATCGGTGGAAAGGATGGAGGAAAAATGAAGGAAGTGCAGCGGTGGCGGTGATAGCGCACACAATATGCTTGTTGCCACCATAGTTTGCCACGGCCAAACAAGGGTCACCGCCACTGGTGCAGGCGGCACCACCATCATCGTCCGATATACCAACAACGATTTTCATTACAACGCTCAGATGGACGTGCGGTCCTGGCTTCGAGGAGAAACTATTTAGTGGAACGGATGTGTGTGGTCATTGTGGAGAAGGGTTGTTCGTTTTTTTGTCCTGTGTTTCATGCTTGCTGACATTAAGAGAAAATTTTGCATTTCTATTTTGCGCTGGTGTCACTTTTGCCTTTAATCTGTCTGTCAGTGCTTTTGCCATGAGAGAGGGCGTACATATCTAATTGTTTACAGGTAACTGGTGTGAAGGATGGGTATGAGGACATGGATGCTTTTTAATGATATGTCAACTGTGATGTTGAAGTGCCATCACGCGTAAGGAAGATGCGTGGGCGGAACAATAATGAGAGGCAGCTGACAAGCAATGAGTTACAACAATTTCCCTTTTCATTTGTGTGGCTGGAAGTTTGCTTTGAGGTATATTTCAGGCTTGACACATTCATCTAGGTTAAATTAAGTTATATGGTTAAGGAGGTCGGATTTTGTGAGTTTCTTTTACTTGTTTGTGGTGTCTTCTTTGAGGGCTGCTGCGGTTCAATGACTTTAAGAAGTTGTATGGAAGGTTAAAACTGAAGAAGGACGTCATTGGTGGGGTTTCCTCACAGTTCATCTCTTACTTTGGAGAAAAACCTGAGCTAAGCCGAAGATTGTGGGAGGAGTAGATATTTTAAAGAGCCGTGTTGATACGATGTAGTCGTAAACATTGCAAGTAGTGAGATGGGATGGAAGTTAGGCTTAACACGGACAGGTGTTGTACCGTGCTTTGGATTTTGGACTGTCTTCCAAACTTTATCTAATTGTCACGCCAGCGAAGGATGTTCACCAAAAGCAGGCTCCTCTTGGATGTGCGCAATCATAGCTATCCACCGGCTTAGGTTAGGGGCAATGGTTTCTGATTTCTGGTGGATGATGGTCGCACAGAAACTTTGATTGTCTTATGCGACTTCTATGATAACGGGGATGTACAAGTCAAGTAAGAGTAGACTTTCAAGTAGAAGTCAAATTTTTGCTGAAGGCTCCATAACCGATCACTGAGGAGAAGCTTCTGTCCTTGTAGAAGGCGAACAAGTCGAGTACTCAATAGAGAGCGAGCTACATACATTGTCTGGCATAGATGAAGGGGTTACAGCATCTGAGACAAACTGAACCCTTTATCCTGCTCCAAGTACGCGCTACGGCGCGAAATGGGATGCACTGGCTCTTGCTCTATGTCATACAGGGAGGAAATAATGATGGAATTGCTGAAAGAAGCTAGTAGTAGAGTAGGCCATAAATCTCCATTGGGCCTTCATAGATCTTCAACCATGTTTTCGCTAGGCAATTTGGGTGTGGCAGAACTTTTAAATAGTGTTAAAACCTTTATCTGTAATATTGTCCTGCCTTTGCACGCTTCAGGTGAAAGATTTTAGGTTATTTTTTGGAAAACATTGTTACTGTAAGCCTGTCATTACTGAAGTGCACATTCCTCTTCTCAGAAAGCCAAATAAATTCCAGTAAAGCGGATCTTTAAGGGTGCGCTTTTGGGAAGTATAATAGACTAGGTATGATTGTCTAAGTGAAGGGTTGCCTATCCTTACAAATGGTCGCTAGAATATTTACTACAAATAGTGCAGTGAATATTGTTAAAAACTAAGTTGAAAAGAGATAGAAGACTTTTACTCTGTTCATGGAAAAAGTTACATATGTATGTACATAAGTTCGCATGTAATGCACCGCAGCCATTCGCTTTGGTTTTCTGAGAATACTTGAAGGTATATTGATGGACGAAAGCTGCTCGTAGGAGCTGGAGATCAGGAGGAAGCAATTAAGAGTGTAGCGAAAGAGAAAACACATAGATACTCCAGGATGATGAATTTCATCGTAAAATCATTTTCAGTTACGAAGCTCATTTTTGGCTCAATGGGTTCGTCAATAAGCAGTGGCCCGAATTGAAAGATATGAACTTGGACGACATGTGGTTTCAACAGGATGGTGCCCCAAGGCACACAGCACACGTTACAATCGATTTATTTAAGAGTAAGTATGGTGAGCGTGTTATCTCAAGAAATGGGCCAGTTGACTGGTCGCCTCGTTCGTGCGATTTAACCCCGCTTGACTATTTTCTGTGGGGCTACGTTAAGTCATTGGTTTATGCCAACAAGCCGACGTCGTTGGAAGAGCTCAGAGCTAACATTGAATGCGAAATAGCGAAATGTCAGTGAGACAACTATGGGCTGTGATCCAATACCTTATCAGCAGATATGGTTGGGACTTGAACACCAAACTTTTCATTCAATGAGCAAATGTTAGTCATTGTCTTGAAGGGTTGCAGATTGTGGTTGTTGTTGAAAAATTGGTGGCTTTGAGTGTCTGCTAACAACTTACTGGTCTTTCGCTGGTTTGGAAAATGGGGCTCAGACGCTTACGTAATACGATGGATACATTCTTGCATGTGACACTTACTAGGAATATTACACTTCGAAAGTCTTTAGTCACTCTTTGCCTTTTTAGCTTGATTCATAGGTCTGCTTCCCTTCATACTTATCTTCTCTTTCTCTTCAATTTTAATGCTCAATTCAAAACAAACAGAACTGCTCCTATAGCAATGCAAGATCGATTGGAAAAATTCTCAAATCTAGACAAATAGAACTGCTTAATCTGACTCAAAAGCGCATTCATACCCTCAAAAGGCAAACAAAGGCATAGAACCCAGCCAAACTCCTCAGTTGATCTACTTTTCTCTTAAGGTGCGCAAAATAAGGATAAAAAGCCAACCAACCAGACGACTCGCCGCCAGACAGTTCAAATGCAAGCCCTTCTCATTACTTCGGTGTCCTAATTCCACAATCCGATATGTACACACTGCAAGGACTACTGTTTTTTTTGTTCCTCTGCCTTTTTTTTCCACCACCGGGGAGCTATCAGCGTCATCATCAGGCATCACCACATCCAGAACATGCCTTTAAACACCCACCGCTGCTGTGTGTCTCATCTTAATGATATTACACGAAACAACACGTAGACTGAGGTGGCTGGAGGAGGATTAATGCACATTTCAACGAACGCCAGAGTGCCACCCAACGTTGGTGTGCCACCCATAAACCCTTGCGGCTATAAAAGTAATCAAGAAGTAGTTTCCGTTCCGCAGATCACATGCAGTGGAAAATGTAAAGAAAAATAATAATAAAGCATGCAAACAGAATGTCGGTATAGTATATCCTGGGACGGACGGCAGCGGAGGCTGTGTGAGGTAAAAACAATCTCAAAGGCGTATACTCTGGACGACAGACAGAGTCCTGCAATTGAGCTGGTGGGACGAATGAAGATATGCGAAAATGGGCAAGTGACCAACCGCAAGGGGCAATAGCAACAACATCATGGTCGATGTTTACATCGTTTTCCTGTTTATTTGGGATTCCTTTTTTTGTTTCTCTCTCCTTTTGGTTTTTTCTTAATCGGATTTTTGTGTGTGTGTTTTTTTGACTAACCGCAAAGGATGCCGACTTGATCGTGTGTTTACGCTGGTTTTGACAATCATTACTGATGGCGGTGGTGCGAATTAGAGTGCGTTCACTTATAAAGTCGCAATCGGCGTATTACAATTCACGGTTTGTTAGCGCCAAATCGGCTTTACACATTTGCAAATGCTTTGTAACTGAAAGCCAAACAGAAATGGGCCTCTGCACACAGTGGCAGGGAATGAATAAGGACGCAACAACTTTGGGATGCCAGTCGGATTTATATCGGTTTTGAGTGGAACTGATTGTGAGTGTCGTGTCGAGTTGGTACACTGAAAGGAGAAGTTATGGCACATCAAATCATACTTTTTAAGAAGAAGAACAAATAAAACAAGTGAACGTATTATACTAGTTCTAGAGTCGCTATATCGCATGAAGATGAGAGAAGTGACAAGCGCAATCGCAAGTGCGACAGTAGAACCATTTACAATCACCAAAGAGCTTATAGGTGGCCGAAGCTCTACTCAACACTCAGGAAAAGGCTTAGATGGTTCGTTGCTAATATCGGAAAAGGATCAACTGAAGAAATGGAAGGAGCATTTTGCTTCGGTTCTAAACCGAGTATTCGCCAGCAAAATGCCCTCAAGTCAGAGTAAAGTGTCTGTTGAAGAAATTCCCGAATTTGCATCACAACCCCCAGTAAGGAAGAGATTATTACCGCGATCAAAGCACTGAAAACCAACAAGGAGGTAGGACTTGACGGCATTTTTCAAGCTGCAAAAATAGCATCGGCAGAGCTACTGTTCCCAATTGTCGGAAGAACATGGGAGGCCGAGAGTTTTCAGGATGAGTAGAAGAAGGGAATGATCATCAAGCTCCCTAAAAAAGGCAGCGAAAGGAGAGGTATCTGCGTGCTGCCTGCTGTGACCAAGATAATAGCTAGAATAATACTGGAGCGAATCAAAGAACACCTTGAAGACACACTCGACGCCGAGCAAGCAGGTTTCCGATCTGGATCTTCCTGTGCCGACCACATCAACACCTTGCTGTTCATCATCAAGCAGTATGTTGAGTATCGATCACCACTTCACCGGTAATTTATTTGTCGTGCCTGTTTGAGGAATTCAAAGTCCAAATGGGGTTCGGCAAGGCTGCATACTTTTACCAATACTGTTTTTGTTGGTGATTAGCGATGTTCTGATTGCGGTCTTATCGACAGGAAATGGAGGAATTTGATGGAGTCTTACATCTGAACTCAAGCACCTCGACTATCCGATGATGTATATATGCCTTATGACAGCAACTGTGGAGAGGGAAGCAGACGTCGTTGGGCTGAAAATCAACTCGGCAAAAACAAAAATCATTAGCCTAGGACCGAACTTATTAACTCATGTATGCATTGCTGGACAAACGGTTGTACAAAGTATTGTCTCAACCGATGGCGGAACCGAACTGGATGTAGCCAGTCGAATAGGTAAGCAAAGTCTGCGTTTGGCTTAAACACCAACGTTGAATCCGTGCTGCTATATGGATGTGGTACCTGGAGAGTGACCGTCACTATAACGAGGAAGCTGCAAACGTTTGTAAATATGTGCCTGCGCTAAATCTTAAGGATATTGTGGCCAAACCGTATCCCTAACGAACAGCTTTATCAGAGAATGGGCCATGAATCTATAGGCACAACCATACAGTGGATTGGTCAGACTCTCCGAAAGGGTGACAGGTCCATAGCTTACCGAGTGACACAATGGAACCTGCTTACCCAGGATGGCAGGATACACGGCGGTCCTAGGAGTACGTGGCGAACAGTGGAAAAGAAAGCACGGCAACTGGGACAGGGTTGGTTAGAGCTGAGGCACATTTCCAGATCTCGTACACGATGGCGCGTAGGCCCGGGACCCACAAGGGGATACAGAACATAAGAAAAAACACCTATATTTCGATTCTATCTTGGAGAGGTACAGACATAACCTGATAACATTCCCTGTTCTGATTCTGTTGCAGACATCCAGTTCATGGCTGCTAGAAGCTATGACCGCCCTTGGTGCTTCTTCAGCGAATTTTGCCACGTCTTACACCATTTCTTGAGATATTGGGGTTCTTTGACTGCCGAGGCCGTTGCAATCCTAGTCATTGCTGTATGTCAGTCGATGCACTGTGCTACAAAGAAATGGTCGACCTAATGCTCCTGCATGCTAACGTGCTAAACAACGATCACCGCAGAAGGAATTCTTCCTATGGTAGTCGCTCTGACGGTGCTTCCCTCCTGCGTTCTCGGTTAATACCTTATTGTCACTGTCAATATCTTCAAGTGGCGATAGTAGTTGATTCCGTGAACGTGTCAATCGTGACCTATGTCCGAATCACCAGATTATGTCAAAAAACAATTTTTGCACACGGAATTTCTTTCAGTGCACCTTAGTCGTGTATCCTGCCACCCCTTTGTTCGTGTGGTATTGATTCCACAATTGCAATTGTTTTCACTGGTTTTGGTGTGTGGTAGACAAATGGCAAATGGCCACCTTCCCAGCACCTCATAGATTCATTCATTCGCACTCATTCATCGATTCACTTTCTAGCCTTTCACCTAGGCTTTTTGTACGATGCCAACTGGGTGGCATCTCATATACACCCATTGAATGGGTCACGTCTCGTCTGGTCGAAACTGCGAGAGCGGTGCGAAACGTACCAAGAGGAACTTGCAATTTTCAGTACCCGCTGAATTTTGTTGACCAATATTCCGGGAATTTGCGGCCGTCCAGTGATTGAATTTACACAATCTAGTTAGTGGTTTCGTTGCAGAAACGAAATTCACTGCCATGCTGCTGCTGCTGGTGCAGCTTCGTGCCCATTCTCATTATTGTCCAGTCGACGACGTCGTCCTCGGTGGAGGTTTCCATGTCCTGACACAATGGGCTTCGTAATAATTCTGTTTGTCCACAGCGGCGGCGGCGGCGGGGGTGTATTTTCACAGATATGTTACCAACAAACATCCCTTCTAAAGCGGGTTAGTGTCAATTCAATTGGCTTTGACTGTGGTCATTTAAAAAAAAAAAAAAACCAACTCTAAAAATAGACAAAAAAAAAGGAGAAAGATCCTATCTCCCATTCAAATGATATCCATATCCTGCTTGCCCCCCGCTGCATACGCATTCACACAGCACGTGACAAGGATTTGCGATGAGTGTGGTAAGTATAGTTGTCACATTCTGTGATTGCATGTCCGATGTCGGTTGTAAGCGCATGCAGTCGATAATGATTGTTTAAGAGGGTGCTCCACCCAAGGGTTGGGGTCGGTCTGTTGTGGCAGGCTATGCATCCGCATGTTGGCTGATTTGCTTTGGCAATTATTATTAATTATAGTGTAATACAAATAATTTGCACGCTTTTTCCCGACACTTTTTTAGGAGCTTATCCTGATTGTATTTTCTGCTCTTTTTTTTGTTCTCTGTATCCTTACTTTGTTTGCGTGTGAACCGATTATTTGAGGTATTTTTCGTTTTTTTAGCAGGAGCATTTGTTGACTGAAATGGATTTTTGTGCGGCGCGTTAATTTACAATAATCTCGTTTATGATTTTGACCATGATTAATGAAATTTTATATGCAAATGTGTGAATTAAATACAGAAGGTACAAAAATCCATTGGACATTGGATTTTAATTGCAAAACAATCGATGTCATGCGATTGATCAACACAATGGTTGCTTTTTTTTTTGTTGGTTAGGAGCTCAGTGAGCGTGAAAAACTCGGCAAATTTTCGTTGTAATGTGATTAAAATTATGGGGCAAGTTGTTAATTAAAAAATGTTTGGGAAAATATTTCATCTCTTAATGTGATCAGGGTGTTGTGTGCTAGGGAATAATCCAATTTACACAGAATAATTACTTAATATGGCGTAGTAAATTCCCTTTCGATTTATTGCAAAGAGACAAAATTAAAATTTTTAATTAACCGAAAAGTGGCCGATTGAATTATTTTTAGGTGAACCGACATTGATTGAGGGAAGACAACAACAGTCGCAGAGCATAAGCGTTTAACTAATTAAAGCCATGCAGTGGAATCCGCTCACCCAAGCAGGCAGAACAGCGGAGGGACGCCCTAGGCAAAGGTGGCGCAGAACAGTCGAGGAGGAATCGAGCTCTTTAGGAATGAGTTGGAAAGAGTGCGAACAAGATGGCGCGCAGGCATTGTTGACGCCCCATGCCCCCGGGGGTTAAAGGACATGAGTAAGTAAGTAGTTAGGTTGAAATTAGGATGCAACTCTATCTTCAAAAGGTCACCGACCACATGCCCACTGAACACAACTTCAACATGGGCCATAAATGCTTAATACCCGATAGAACTGAATGGACACAACAGGATGTTGAATCACTGACAATCTTTACGGATGGCTCCAAAGCAAAGGAAGGAGTCGCTGCTGGAACCTTTTCAAAAGACCTGGACTTCCACCTCTCCTTCAGCCTTCCTGACTTTTGCAGTGTTTTTCAAACTGAAGTCACCACTATTCGTCAAGCGGCGGACTGGCTGGCGGTAAATGCAGTATCAGTATCGGATATTGTCATATACATCGACAGCTAGGCACAACGAGATCCAAGACAGTGAAAGACTGCCGCGTATCTCTGAACGAGATAGTTGGACAGAACAAGCGCATCCTCTTCTGTGTGCTGGGTCACTGTAACATACCAGGGAATTGTGAAGCTGACGAACTGCCCCACGAGGCTCCTCAGGTCTAAACAGCATTTAGCAATGTCTTATGCTAAATACCTTATCCATGCCGATGCGGTGAGGCCCATACCTAATAAAACCAGGTCCATCGGACTTCTAACACACAAGACAGGAACCCCCTCCAAAACCGTCCCTCACCAGACACTGGCAGTAGAGCAGAGAGGTGTAGAGATGAAGAAGAAGAGGAGACCATCCCTGCACTTGACTACATTAGAAATGCCACATTAGGTGAAAACCTGTTCAAAGATCTATAAACGATCTCAGCAACGCCTGCACCGTTAAGATTTGCTCTTTCATACTAAGGAGTAAATGGATTAACCTACCTTACACATCGGCAGCACAATAAACCTATTTTTGGTCTAAGTGCATCCTCACCGAGGGCTGGTTTCAACCAACCAAATATTAGGTTTTTAAGCTTATCCACACCTGGGATTTCCCCTTAATGGTAGAGCATGTAACCATATTTCAGACATATGTATGTTTGTACTAATAACGACAACCTGTGTTGGCCAGCGTTTCCATTGATGATTGGGTGTTCTATGATGCCGACTGACTGACCGGTTGCTCACAGACTTTAGTTAGAAACACAAGGATTTCTTGCTGTCTATTGGTAGATAAAACTTCAGACAATTTGTTTGCGTTATCACGGAGTACATTGCTATTACTAAGCATCTAGCGAAACATCTGTCTACGCTGCCTTTGAGAGGTCGACGACACTAAGGAATACTTCGTTTATTGCTCTTGTAGGTGCTTATTAGGTGAATGCTGTAAGTTCCTCACTAAAGCGCCTTCTTGAACTCATTAAGAAGACTGTACTGTAAAATGGGACGTAATTAGCTACTTTCTGGTGGTTCAATATACTAGTTAAAGTCTCAAGTCTAGTGAAGCTTTTCCTATCCAAAAAGGTCTTCCCTAATATTACTCCTAAAAATTTGACAGTGCATGATTGTACAACGAAGCATCGACCCCGGGGCTTGTGAAATGATATCGGTCCTGAGAGGATTGACAACAAACAAAAACACCACGAATTGCAACCTGTTTTTCCATGCTTGAATAGTTAGATTTTATTGCAGATTCAAAGGACCCTCATTAACCTCACCACATTGAAACTTCCTTACTGCTCTCAAATTCATCAAGTCATTACCACTCATTAAGCTAATAAAAATCTAACTCAACTGTCTGACAAACGGTCTAGACAGTATTTAAATGCTTTGGGCTACAGTAGAGATCTAGAATTATGATACGATTTATGAATTACATTTAACCCATCCAACCCAAGGACATATCCCTAGAACTCAATCGATATATCGAATTGCAGCTTAAACGTTTTTTTTTTTTTTTGGCAGGTTCCTGATCATAGTCTACGATATGCATCACTTAACTATTGTTACCGGTACTAAGCATTTATGTAATGGAATTCAATTAGGATTACAATGATATAAAACGTGATCCCCATTCACGCAGCGAATATAATATTCCATTAGCAAAATATCAATGCCACTAATCACTGCGTGCTATGAATAAATTAATTCTCTCTCTTTGAAAACCTCTAATCTCCTTATACGCCATGGCAACGGGCATACTGCATACACACATAAGTGGCAATGCAACTAGCCCAGGCCGGTGAGTCCTTCGAAATGTCACTTTTAATTTCAGTTGGACCAACGTTAATGGTGTAAAATTATCGAGTGGAAATTAATTTGGATATTCATCACATTCAGATCCGGTGTTATAAGTGGCGAATTATTAACACCACACACACACAGAGACAGTGACTGGATAAAATTGCTGGTTTCAGATGTCCTGCTAATGTGCGGGTTTCTATTGAACTTCATGTGCGGATGCGATGCAATCTGAATTATTATAAAGCGCTCTTAATTAGCATACATACATATGTACTAATACATGCATTCAAATTTGAAATGTGAAATGGCTGCGAAATCCCCTACAGGATCTTCTGATTTCATTACTACCGCCCCACGTTCTATCAAAGGATGAAGTAATTATTATTTTTCCAGGGTCGACATAAGGCAAAACGATGAATACAAATATGTATGTATCTCAGTGAGTCGATAAAACCACGAGTTTGAGGAAGGAAGACAAAAAAATTGTAATAACCTGTCGGTGTGCCCTTTTTTTGGGGGTTTATTTCTTTGGGGGATGGCATTCTGCATTGATGAAGTTTTTCATCCTGAATTGCAGACGTATTCATTCTCCTTAAGTCCTGTTCTGGTTTTTCATTATAAATATTCATGTAACGAGTATTTCGGGGAGAATGTTTTGATTTTAGGAATATTGGAGATGTTACATGCATGGAATGTGTTGTCAATGACAGGTTCCATTGTTGTTTGCAGAAGGCATTAACTTTGGACTAGATGCAGATTACTCCTCTGTTATGCATCCTGGTTACTATCTTGCATGAATCTTCTTTGGGATGAATTCTTGTAATTAAATGCCAAGAGGCAAATTCATATATTTCTATGAGCAGAATGTAGTACAAAGTTGTTTGACACAGGGTGGTTCAAAATGAAAATTTCTGCTCTTATGTATTGAGGGCATAGAAAATTTATACTACTGTACTCGTAGAAGCATCGCCGAAAAAGTTCTGATACTAAGAGAGTATTCGTACCCCTTCTCATCGACTATACTCCCGTACTCCCCTCGTTCTGATTTTACTTCCATTAAAACAATTTAATATATTGTCACCCTTATTTCATTGAATGAGCCATCATACACTGGTGCAATTACCCCGGGGTTAAATTGACTTTATAGAAAACAGAAATGAGGTGTGACGTAAGAAATGGGGTAAAATCTTCATCCAGTGTTGATCAGTTGAACAGTAAGTTTTCAATTTCAAGGTGAAAAAAAACTGCTACAATGGAAATCGGTTCATGTACACAGAATTTTCATCCAGGGTGATGAGAGTATGAGATACCCAGGGATAACCCCAGGGTAAAATTACTCCAAGCTATACTTCTGTACTCGTCTCAGACACAAAATACTCCTCTGTAAAAATCTAAAATGCTCCCTGGTTCTGAATTACTAAATGTACACATTTGAGGATGTAATCAGTACCTATCTCAACAGGCATAGACTAGCTGCAAAAAGGCAAGAAAGATCGTCCTGCTACAGAAGTCAGATTTCTTCAAGAAAACTTCCTTCAGGCAAGGCACGAGGCTACTATAAATCACAAGCACAGCTTACCTGTCCCAATTTTGTTGGAAAATAAAATCACAATACAGCTTTCGCAACAACTAATGGCCTTTTCCTGGAAAAGACCAGCAAATTTCAAGTCGAAACTCACTATATTTTCATCGATCTTAAAGCCGCCCATCGATGAGAAGATAGTAGGTTTCAACTTGAAAATCGTTCGTCTGAGTGCTAAAATTTGGTCTATTCATGGCCATGGGGATAGCACAAGATAACAGAACATACATCTACTATGTCACTGTGATTGCCTTAGCAGAACACGTCATCGTTATTTAGGAAAATTCTACCTTGAAGCAGAGGACATCACTGCTAGCTCACCCAAAGATGTAGTTGACTTCATAGTCAATACAGAGATACTGAACGAGCTCTAAAATGAGGAAGTCACAATAGGCCTACATAGGCCGCAGGGACAAGGCGACTAGTTCCCACCTCAACCTACAATCTAATCTAATCTAAGCCTTCAATATTAGGTCCCTTATATGCGAAGAGAGCGAATGGAAAAAAGATGCAACCGCGAACTCGAAAAGAGGCATGAGAAGACATAAGAGACCACTACGTTAATTGTTTTGCAACTAAAGCTCAGGAGAATCCAAGAAGTATGTATGGAAATTGACAAAGACAAGAGAAGATCCTAAAATACTAACTAACCCGGCCAAGTACTTAAGGAGGCGAAATGCAAAACCTTCGAATTCTCTCATTAAGGGCTGCAGTGAAAAAGAAGGTCTGTGGTAAATTATTCACAAGGATCCCATTTACAGAAAGGTTTTTCTTTCTAGACATAGACTTCAGGAGCATATACATTTGGACCTAAGCAATCTGTGCAATTGCAATATTAAGATAACTATATATCTATTCCTCATGGGCTAGCCAGTGTATATCTTATTGTATAAGTCAATGGTAGGTTGGTAGATTGGTGGTTCAGATAAGAACCCAATGAGTGCTAAAGTGCACCACAGCCTGTTTAAGAAGGATGTTATTGGTTGTAATTGTATGCTGCTAAACCCAACCCGTGGAGTTTAAATAAAGAAAGAGGTCTCCAATCTTTATTTTAGCTATCTAGCTGAGATCGTGGAAGAAGGGTTTGCCAAGCATAGTTAGCCTGGTTCTTATCAGAGGAAGTGATACACAGATTCTCTCTCATTAGTATCCCATCTACAAAAAGAGTTATGCGGGATACCAAGCCTAGCCGCATGTCCTCCGACTCGCCAATGGCCCTTAATTACAGTTAAAATTCTAGCGATATCAGGTCTTGATCAATTTACTTGTGTTTATTATTGATGTCTTTTTTGATGTGGCTCAGTTAGTAAGACTCCACTTGTGATTTGCAAGCTGGATCATATGACGATATACATATATACGCCTTAAAATAGCCTAGCGGAGAATCGACAGTTTCCGCTAGAGAACCATCAAGGGCAGATCCCCTTCTGGCCAGCTCGTTCATTGCACATTGCACGTTCAAAACGACATTGCTCTACTAGTTTCGTGGAAGTGGAAACCGCATTAATGGCCTTATGGCCTTAATAGCAGCTTGACTATCTGTATTAATGGCAATATTTTGGTTGTATGTTGTGCAATCTTTAAGAACCCGGCAGGCTTCTCGAATCGTGAAGAGCTCCGCCTGAAACACGCTAGCAGACTCTAGAAGCTTAGCATTCTTCTTTTAGATAGTACTGAATCGATAGTAGTTTACTTTTCTTGATCATTTCTGCAGCTCCTACACGAATCAGTTGAGAAAACTTCTAAATTCTGACGTGTATGCCCGAAAAGTGTGAAATGTTACACTATTCTCCCTCCATTTGTCAGAAGTGAATGTTTGTCATCTCCATGGGAAGAGATCAATAATCGATGCGTTATTTGATTTATCTATGAGTGTTTCGCTTAGAGGTATTTTTTTAATACTAAAAATAAAGACAAAAAAAATAATTTTATCGGACTATTTTTATAATCAAACAAAAAAAACATTTTTGACATTTAATTTTTAGAGATTTATTTTTTAAATAAATAAATCAATAAATAGACCGTAACTAAAACGCGTTAAATTTTACTACTAATGGACTAATACTTTCTATGATAAAATGCAAAACTATTTTTAATAAAAATATTATGACCAATTTACTCGATTCTTATGTTATCTGTCAAAAAATCCATAGAAAAAAGGTACCTCTAAATGAATCACCCTTAACAAGCTCTCAGGGAGTATTGTTATCTCTATTTGTATTCTGAAACAAATTAATGCATTGTTTTCTTAAGAAGAGGTCTAGACTCTAGATACTATTTAAATATGTATCACGATATCTTGTACAAAGTACAAGAACTTTTCATGTAACTCTTCACCTACCGTTGGATAGATTTAATTTGATTGCATGTCGACGTAAAATTAGTTTATCCCTTTGAAAGTGCATTCGCCGCTGGAAAGTGATGTGAAAAAATATAGTTCTTTCTCGTCTGCCACTCTAAAGATGCAAGAAACCCACTTAAAGCTACCTCAACTTTGAAAGAAGCGATTCTAATTTTCCTGTTTCACTCTCGTTAACAATGGCAAACTCATACAAAACAAAAACGGAAACAACCTTTACGCCTCGAATACTCAATTCTAAATAGGTATCAAAGCTTGAATGTAAATTCTTCAAAGCCTGAGCGACGCCGACGACCAGACCAGACCAGCAGCAGCAGCAGCAGCTCAGGCAAACAAGGAGCGATGGATCCACTTTGGGAAACAAAACCAAAGAGCGGAAAGAACGTATATGTACCTTCGATTTTACGGTTACCTGATGAAAGTAGCATTTCTTTTTCGACATTCTAAAGGATTCAGCAAGGATACACAGGTAAAAGAAATAAAAGAAAACATTTATCGAAAAAATGAAAAAAAAAAAAAAAACTAGTATACGATTCAACAAACGATTTTAATTTCGTTGATCCTTTCAGCGTGTTTTCTTTTTCATTTTTTCTTCCTGTTTTCTTTGGTCTTTAAGTTTTCTTTCGAAGCTGTGCACTCGTTCTCCAGTTTAATGATTCTTCTAAGAAAATCTCCTTTGCATCGAACGCCCCAAGTGGGTGGTAAAAATTCCATTTCACTTGAAGGAGCTGCTTCGTATGCATTAGCATACCCTTTGCCATAATCGTCCACTTATTCGATTCGATTTTCTGTTTGATTGAACAATTTTTCACTTGACGCTGCCAGAGATGATGTGGTTAAATGGTTTCATTAGGTTGTTTGGCGTTCCATTGAGGATGAGGAGAAACCACTTTTTATTGGCTTTATGTGGTCGGCTAGTTTCTAAAAGGGATACATCCGCTTTAGCACTTTGATTTGAAATTCTGCCTCTTGAATTGGTTTGTTTGTGTCTACTAGCACTTACAACTAAATACCTATTCATTGGATTTAATTACAGTATTTTCTCAATCTCTCTCCTGCAATTACTTCCTGTAGGTACTCTTGGCAGGAACTTTGCAAAGGGTGTCCTTAAAATCTGATACACCTTCTTCACCTCAGTCGCCCGTTGTCAACAAACCAATTTGCCTTAGTTTCATGTAGCTCACCATAATTCAGGACACAATAGTCCACCACCAGCCACCCCCAAGCACTGATGAGAACAGTTCGACTCAACAAACAATGGGGGACAGAAATGACAATGTTCTTACTTTTCGCATTACTTCTGTATTTATGAAATTCCATGCCATTTGGGGAAAACAATAGACGCCTGCTGATATCTTACCTGAGGCTATGCATCCTTACTAAGGACGACAGTACTTTAGTACACACGGAGAGAGGGAGAACGAGGAGGTGAAAAGGTAGTGCGTTGCATGTTTCACATGTTCTATGTAAGCACTCGAGGAAGTATAGTGGCAGCTGCATATTACACATTTACAACGTCGTCGTTGTCGACGTAGTCATCGGGTGCACCCTATCTTTGGTGCAGATTGTTCACTTCATGCTTGGCACTGGCACAGTGAGAAACACTGAGTCGGAAACAATATTCACTTTCCATTGAAATGGCAATTGTGGGTGGGATTTTGGGGGGTGCAAAGTACCATGTTGTCAATGACGACTAACCACCCCAAAAAGCCAAGCCATACTGGACGAACGGATGTAAGGATAAGCAAGCACGGATGCACTATCGACCTTTATGGCACAAACAAATGCGAAATGATGAAACAACAAAGCTAGCACACAGCATATAGATGCACTCGTTTAACCAAATTATTTTCCAGCTAGTAAATGCCAGGCAAAGAAGGGTAGGGTTTGAAATTCATTAAAGATGGCATTGCCAGGAGAGTTTTCTTTTATAGAGGGAAATTTTCGAACAAAAATTTAACAATATTACTTTAAAAATTTGTATTAGTCTTAATCTTGATATTGCATTTCCAATTTTGGGTAGCTGAGCATATACATATGTATGTATCTTTAACTAATCGAAGTTAAAAAGAAACGAATTTTCGAGATTTGACAGTTGAAGATAATAGGGACGATATGTGAGTCTGTGAATGGCTATCCAACACATTATAAGTCCAGGGCATTCTCCTTAAATGTTCGTTCACCTCTGTAAACATAAGATAATGCTACATCAACCACTTACTGTATAGGTATAATGTCATTTTAACAGATGACATGTTTCTTTTAAAATGTTGGCAAATGTCGGGCTGTGAATTTTTGATTTGACAGATGTACAGGCAAACGAATCATAGCTATCGATTGGAATTTACAGAACATTGGGAAGCATTTCGTTCAGTTATGACATTAGCTTGTATTACTCATTGTTGAGTCTTGAGAAACTTTGATGATAAATATTTGTTTCTCTGTTATGAATTACTACCTGCATTGTCCGCTGGGGCATGAAACGTGTGCAGAGTTGGTAACGTTTCTCTCTAATATCACAGCTACTGGCAGTATTAATTTCGTAGCATTTCAAAGCTGTCAACGTAAGGCAAGCAAATCATGACAGCTGTCATCGCATAGACTTGCTTGAATAATGGAGCACATTACGATAAAAATGAGTACCAAAATTGGTTCGAAATTAAAGTTCAAATTGTAAAATTAAGTCGACTGGTTCCATAGGTAACGTAAATTACCTCGTTGACAGTTGAAGTGAAAAGAGGTCTGTTCGATACCCTCCTTAAACAGCGAATTTTTACGAAAGTTTTTCACAGAAGAGAGCACTCACGAGAGAGTAAGAAATTTCCCCAAGCTACGAATTTTAGTGCAAGAAATTTCTGTGGGCTAGTTTATGAAAACTGTCAAAGCTGTCAAACCAATGTATTTTCAAGATTTTCTTGTTCAAACCGTTCGTTTACTTTTTCGTTATTTTAACTCGTTATTCGTTATTCGAAATTTGATAATCTACGAATTGTAGTGCAAAAAGTACGCGAACGGACCTAATACTTGCAACAATGCGGTAAATGTCATGGGGTAAAACTGATATCAATTCGCTGCCTTGTTCTTGCTATTAGAATTTTTGATTTGGAGACCAGTGGCGCCAAAAGCCAATGCCAATGATCTCCAAACTATGCCCGAGCTAAAGAATGTAGAATAGAGTCTATTCTCAATATCAACTTGTTTAGCCAAAACTACCTCTGGCAACACCATTCAAACTTGTTTACCAAGAATGCAATGCAACTCAATGCAGGTGCGAATCCCTTTAACCCGACAAGATTTTAATTTTCTCAAATGAGAAGTTGAATGAATAAACAAGCAATGGAGCAATGGAGCAATGGAACCCCTTATCCGCTTGCAGATGCTGCTGTAGACGTTTCAAAGGGTCGAAAAGTGCGACAAACGCACTTGCCTACATCACGTATAATCAAGTTAAGCGATTTGCATAAATATTTACTGCGAATGCAATGTAATGCGCTTTTGAAGTTGCATTTCAGCTTCAAGCAATACCATCAACCTACCAATTTCTCAACACATTCGTCGGTCGTATTGACAACAAGGGGTGCCAAGTGTGGGAATGGGCAGGCAAGTGCATCACCAGAACGAACGATAAGCCTGGAGCTAGTAATTATTGTTATCTTGACGATGGTGTCGCACAAAACACATACTCCACTACATGTGTATCTGTATCTGCATACGTGTCAACTGCATAACCTGAAGCGTGATTCCGCCATCCTTATCACGCCTTTGCCGCCGAGATGCCGTCATGCAACCCTTATCTGCAAAGTTTTATCTTCTTAAGGGATTTATTACTACGAAGACACCACGCATCACATCGCAGGAATTTATTTGCTGCCGTATGAAAGGCATATCCTCCCAGGAGAGCACCAGCATTTTTGTTGGAAAGCGCCGCTCTGATTGCTTGTGATGTGTTTGAGTATAAGGCTTTACGGAGTTTTAATTAATTTCCAAGGATTAAGCTTCGCCTAATTACACCTGTAAGATAGTGTGGCGTACCACGGTAGGTGCTGGCTGTGCGGTATCCTGGAAGTACTGCAAAGGAAGGAAACTAGTGAAGATTTGCGAAACCAAAAAGTTACGTATACGCCCCGAGAGACGGTTCATGGTTGTGTTTTTTTCCTTCGATGCGACTGTGTGGAGTGGAGTATCTTATGACGAAGTTGTCTCTTTTTGGGAAGATCCTTTGTTTGGGGAGACTTTGGTGTCTTTCCGGTCTCTATGCTGTGCATCCGGGACTATTACTTTAAGGAAGCATTAAACTGTTAAACGAGTTAATTGGGGAGCAAGTTTAATGAAATGCGGAGTCACAGAATGCGGATGTTTGGTATATACTATACATACTTATGTATGTGAGCATGTTTAGTGTATAGTTTGCAGAAACTTGAAGCTTTCGATCTTAACGATGGAAAACTGGTGGTGGCAACGAATAAAGCGATGGCATTTTATGAAAGTTAATTTTCCAAGCGAAAACATTTTCGTTTTTTTTTTTTTTTTTTTTTAAGTTGACACTGCTGAAGTGATATTCTTAGAAACGTGTACGTGCTCATTACATCGTTTTAAAAAAACACACACATCACTTTGTTAAACATGATTGCTTTAAGTTTGTGAACAATTTTCAGGAATATTTAAAAGGCACTCGAATAAGTTTGCAGGAAAATGCGCAGCTGAGTGTGCTGATTGCAATTACAGGGTACCTAGGTACTAAGGGTTTAAAATTGAATCAGTGACATTAATTGCCCAAAAGGTTTGGTTGAATCAATCACATCTGTTTCTAATTCGGACCCACACTACGAGTACATCTATCCAGAATGGTTGGATACGTGGCGGTCCTAGGAGTACGTGACGCAGAACAGTGGAGAAGGAAGCACGGCAACTGGGAAAGAGTTGGGAAAGCTGAGGCACATCTCCAGAAATGGCGTGTAGGCGTTGTAGAGGCCCTAGGACCCACAAGGGGATACAGGACATAAGTAAGTAATAGGTAGAAGTGACTCCCAAACCTAAAATCCTTGTTCACGAAATTAATTGCTTTCGTCGACGATACAGCGATCGTTGTTGTGGCCAACGTTTTTGAAGGGCTTGAGCATGACTACTCCATCGGATGGTCAGGTTTGACTAGTTGGCATGGACCTACGAAGAAAAGACGAAGGCATGTTGTGCTTATCATTAGCAGACGATTCATGTAGACTGCAAGAATAAACCTCAACAGTTGTGGATTTCCAACACAAGGCTACGCTGGCGATGAAGAAATCCGCATTAAAGATCAACTGCAACGTGCCCTAAACAAAGTTAGCAACTGGGCTTACGGTCAATCCAACCAAGACCGTCATCATAGCCTTTACCAGAAAAAGAAATATTAATCTCCAAACCTTAACACTAAACAGTGTTCAAATCAATTTCTCAAAAGAAATCAAATGTCTTGGGGTAACTCTGGACCATAAGCCGAACTGAAAGTCGCACATAGTCAGTACCACTGAGAAGGCGACTAACTAGGCTTGACTAGCACAAGCAACCGCTATCTTTTAGGTAGAGGTCCATGCTATCGAGCTCTTTGCCAGGGAATGCATTAGAAGAAACCTCCAAAGATCTCATATCAATATTATTATCAGATAGCCAAGGCTCTCAGCTCCTATAACTTTGAGTCAAAGCTAGCTTGGAGCTGTCTCCAAACCATCTTGCAGCTTGCTGCACAAAATACTGTTACACCTTCAAAAGCAAAAAAGAAATACCTAGGTATGAAAGGTATGTTTGAATCTACATCCCCTGTCCACCCTGACAGTGAGGGTTGATTGATTCAGTCACTCTTCTTCTACCATCGATATCGAAATATCTTGACTGAAATTATTGTAACCAATACATTCGAAACGCCTTGGTGAAACCCCAAGTGAGACAGGGTCCAAAGATCCTCCTTGGCAGCAATGGCTACAGTCAACAACGACAGCGGCTATTCGGCTGAAGCAGGAAGACTACGTATTAAAGTTCAATTTAGTATAAGCCATGTAATGTCTCAGCCAAGAAGTCAACATAGTCCAAAGTCTCTAGTTCTGTGGACTTTTGGAGTAACTTGTTGAGAAAGGATAGATAGAATGGCTCGACTAAATACGATAATGGATTCAGCTTTAACTATGTGACGGAACGAAACATTGTTGTGTGTAAATCCTGCGTCTCGATATTTACAATATGAAATGGCTTTCTCTTGATCGAAAAACCTTCCACCAAATGGACCACATTGCAATCGGTTCCGAATTTTCCAATGAGTCAACTTAGACTCCATGTAGACTCCTATGTAGCCAAAGTACGGAGCGATACTAACGAAATACTTGTACTTTGAGGAAGAACTGCGGTCCTTTGTCGGACGCTGAAGATGCTGAAAATCAGTGACAACGTTGCAAAATGTAAGCAATACAAGGGACTCAATGTCAGGACAGAAGCTAGAGATTTGCTCCACAAGTCAGCAATGGAGAGCTGAACCTTGCCTGACCAGTTCATCAGGTAGTTCGTTCCCATGAACGTTGCTATGCCCTGGACCCCATATAAGAGTTATCATGGAATGGTGTGCAAGAGAGGCTAGCTAGATCTAGTTTCGATGTAATGAAAGTGCCGATATTTTGTCTCGGTAGGATATTGTTGCTTTTTAACGGCAAGCTTCACGGATAGCTAGTACTTCCGCCTGAAAACTGCTGGAAGCATCCTGAAGTTTATAGGACTTTGGAATGTTTAAGGATTCCGAAAGGATGCCAGCACCGACTCCACAGTCTATTTTCGAACCGACGGCGGTGTATACAGTGAGGTCAAATCCTTAATCACCTGTCCGTCTTGCCATTCCATTCTTGTGGGAAATTGTGCTTTAATCCTCTTTAGGAAGTTTATTTTGGGGATGATATATTCCGTAGGGAACGTTGCCAGTTCTCTTGGTAGAGAATCTAAGATGTTGCTGTGCCCATAAGGTTTTGCAGACTCTCTAAGTCTGACCGCACTATGTAGAGTAATATTTGTAATATGTAGATCGATGGTCAAGAGATGTAGGGTGACTGTAAGAGCATCTGTCGGAGTCGTACGTAGAGCTCCTGTAGTACCTATACATGCCGTCCTTTGAACATCCTGTTGAAGGCTATTGATGTTGTTGGCTTTCTTAAGGGCTGGCTGGACCATACTATCGTCCCATATGTGAGAATCGGGCGAACTACGGCCAGGAAAAATAAATCGATACACCCCCAGCTCCTCATTGACTTCAAAGTTGGCTATGTCTCGTCTAGGCATCCCTGTCAATGAGTTAATTTTTCCCATGAATCAAATGCTACAATTCGCCTTACTTACTTTCGCTTTGCCTCTTTTTCGTAATAAACACAGAAATTGTCTAAAAGTACGAAGAAGTCCTGGCGGAGAGTACATATTATAAGACAATATTCCCTGCATTCCCTGTAACTTACAGTCTTAATGCAACACTTCATCTCCTGACGCAATTCTACCAGATTTATTGCCTCCCCCCATCGGTACATTGGATGAAATATGATTGTCGTTAGGAATTTCCTTGGATAATAACTTTCAACAATCGCCTTTCTTTTATTTTTTATTTTTTGCCACACAGTCTATAATCTCCATCATCAGGGTTGTGTGCTGATCCTACGATGCCCACGTTGCGCATCGTCCGGTGTAGACCATCTTATCTGTCCAATAATCATAACAGTATCTCTAGTCTATTGTTGCCAGTGACTTCGTGGGAGAGTATTTTCTTTCAGGATTAAAGAAAGGACACTGAATACAAAACAAATAGCGCAACAAACAAAAAAAGAAGGAGAAGAAGAAAAAACAGGAAGAAATTAAAAGATTGTAAAAAAGGGTTTCAGTTCCTTCCTCCACCAGCAACGAACGAAAGAAAAAGACACGGCGTCGTGGTTTGTGATGTTTTGTTCCACGGCATTATCCTGGAAAATAATTGCAAGAGGGGAGTAAATTGTCAGGTTAAGTATTGGCGACTTTTTCCCGGCTTCTTTATTTTCCGGGAATTTCTTCTTCTGCCGTCATTGTTGTTCATTGTTTTTTGAAGTCTTTCAAATAATTTTGGAATTCTAATTTGTCAGGATATTTGCAAGGAGGATAACTTCTCACTAATGACATAAACAATGCACAAGTGGCATTTGTGTTTATATTCCTTATTCAACCACAATTCGACGAACAATGAGTACAATGGACTGAAGTGAAGAATATGAGAATTTGGATCCTTTTTTCTTTGCACGACGAATTGGTATTTCCTTGAAATGAGTTAAAAATTGCTTCTCAAAATTTTGGACACATCTTCTTTTTTTTTGTGATTTAAGGGACA
The DNA here is from genome assembly GCA_949716465.1 of Chalcosyrphus nemorum. Lineage (NCBI taxonomy): Eukaryota > Metazoa > Arthropoda > Insecta > Diptera > Syrphidae > Chalcosyrphus > Chalcosyrphus nemorum. The sequence continues at coordinate 12,940,812 of OX454333.1, read as the reverse complement.
AGCAATTAGAAAATCATTTGTAAGCGACACAAAAAAAAAAAACAGATGATTAAGGATACCATGATTGGCTGACTAATTGGAAGTCATGGTTAGTCGTTAAGGCAATGAGTTGTCAGTGATGACAAATGACCTTGTTTGTTTAAAATAAACCCAAGGCGAGTTTTTTGTCTAATGAGCTTTTGCACACGGACTTAAGGGTCATTTACGGGGCTGCTACTCGTTTTGAAACTAAAAATAAAATAATTAATTTTCAAAGTCAACCTTTTTCAATTCCACTGTAGCGCACATTGACAGAGAATGCCTTCTTTTGTTTCATTTGGGTGTAAACAGAACTGACATTCCGTCTTTATGCGCAAATTCTACCTCAGGTCACAGCTGTAAGACCATTTTCATCACTGTGTGTACAGGTTTTCCAATAGGGATTGCAGAGCTTTGACAGGTGATTGCGGCCTCATATGTCATCTGTCAAATTGGCTGCCATATTTGAATGATAATAGTTATATTCCAAACACAATGGCATAAATGGACCTTTTATAAATTTCAATGATATCCTAGTCACAGTTTGTTTTATTAAAATTTGAAGATGAAAACGTTTAATGGGAAACCATCCTTATCTGACTGGGGACATTTACTCAGGTCATTTGTCAGTTGGTCCTATGAACGTAAATTTGGGTCCAACCGAACTAGTTCACCAGGGAATTCAGTGACTATTATTCCTTGAGCGTTCGATAGGCTCTGTCCGACTGTTGGCGGTGATACCAATTATAACACCCTTGAAGCCTTTATGAAGCCTAAGCGCTGATTTAAATGGCAAGGGTTTTAGACATCATTGTGATCCCTTTTATTACGGTTCATTCTTCATGCTAGTGTTAAAGATTGGAGGACAGAATAATTGTCAAGTTCACCTTTCTAAGTAACAAATATGTACCCCCATCGAAAATATGAGAATCAAAAAGAAGGCACCGAATAGTTAAAATCATTGCACGCCATTAGGAGCATATTTGAATTTCTAATCAAATCACTGCCACTTCTTTACCGGAGTTGGATTCTCTTCCATTTCCATAATTTTGTCTTGCTTTTCATGTCTGTTAAGTCTAACGGATATCTTCTTATATGCTGAAGATGAGCTATTGGAAGAGCTAGATACTGACAAACTTGGCAAGAAGCTTTTATCATCTGACTATTTCCGTTGTGGATTCTTCTCTCCTGTTGGAGTATCACGATGATCAGATGATTCTCCATTTAGTGATTCCCCTTACCACTTTCGTCACTAGAATCTTGTTCTGGATTGTTAACTGTTTGATGCTCTCTTCTAAAGAAGTGTCCGATTTGACAGCTTTTGTCCTATTAAAACAAGTCAATATAAGATGATAAACTACTGATGACCAAAGAAGTGTACTTGATCAATTACCTCCGTAGAATGTTCTTTCTATGCCTCGTCACACAATGTCCGAAACTCCTAGATTTTCACCAATAAGTAGGTACATATATTCCCAAGGCGCAATGCCCTCTATTCTTTAAATAAACCATTCTGTTCCTGGCAGAGGGTTATGATTTCATTGTCAACCCGTTTGCTGAGTGTAGCGACAGTGTGATGCAGGACTATCCTTGGAGGACGTAGATTACCCGATTATGTAGTTTTTTTTTTGTTGAAATACCCAATATACTGCCTTGAAACAGAACTCATTTCAAATTATTTCTGCACAAAGACTGATATCCTTTTCGATGAAAGACCTAGAATAACCCCATTATGTGAATCATTAGCTCTGTTCCTCAAAATCTACTGTCAGTTGTGCAAGTTCACTTAAAGTTAAATGATGCGTCTAGATAACAACCCGTTGAAGCAAACAGTCGCCCCCCATTTGAATAATCAACCAACACACACTGGTTGCATCATTTAACTTTCGATTGAAAACTTCAACACATTTAGATAACCCACACAGAGTACAGAATCATGGTGCCAAAAACATGTTTACACCCAAATGACAAACAAATCATCCACAACATCAATCAATGGGTTCCTTGTTTAATAAATCAAAGAAGAAAAAAAAAAAAAAAACACACCACCACCAAATCGAATCACCCTGCTTTCAGCTCCTTCGCCAGCAAGGACAACGACGAGCATATCATTGACGAAAACCCGACCCAGCAATGGTTCCATTTCAATTCGGGAATATTGCCTTCCTCTGGTCTGATTACTGTTTCCACATGATTTGGATTTATTGCTGTTTGAGAAAATGCAACAAACACAGACATCAACTCCGAGGATATCTACGAATATATGTGGTGATGCAGCGCCGAAGAGGACAAAAAATAAAAACAAAAGTCTTTCCCATCCGACAATAACACAAAATCAGAAAAACAAAAGGATGCTCTATGCAAACAAGCAGCACTCTGACAAAAAAGAAAAACAAAAACATCACAGGATCCAAGTGAATAGTCAAAATCAAGAACTCGCTGTGCCAGAGAAAATTGGATGCCCACATAAAGACCTGGTGTAGTTGTATGGCAACACAACCATGCGAAAGGCATCCTTTATCGGAGCGAACCCTTTTTTTTTTCTTTTGCCCATCCTTTGTACGAAATGTGTAAAAATATCGGGAAATGCATAAATTTTTATGGATTGGATTACGACGGCGTAAAAGCGAATAAATTTTCTTTCAGCACATTTTCCCCACATCCAGTGTCCTGGTGTAAGGGAGGCACACACTAAAACCTGGCACTAGGTTAGCCACAGTTTGCAATTGCAGGCCGCCTGCTGGCGTTTACAGGAAAGCGCGAATGTACATAGGTAGGTAGCTGGGTACTTGCATAAACTATACGCTCGTTGCCGCAAACACACATAAAAACGAAATCAGGACAGCCGGCAATTTATAACAATTTGTCGTCTATTACGGTTTGATGGGAGGCAGTTCTGTGGGTACACATAAGCACGAAGGGGTCATAATCCCGTGATGTTGGTAATAGGTCCAGATTGTTGGGCGGATGAGAAGTTTAGGCAAAAAAAAAAAAGAATTTTCCTTTTTTTTATAGCCGTACATTTCTATGGCCACGAAGTGTTTTATGAACGTCAGGATATTTTTGCAAGGATTAACTGCAATGTGTATATTTTTAGTAAAAATTATCCATTCGATGGATAAAAAGTGGTGTGAACATAAATCGTCTGATACAAGTTTTTCTTGTCCATGTAATCTGATCTGGATAAAGTCCTGGATCTTATGTTAAACGTGTGTCTGGTTTGAACATTAACTCTTGGAAAAAACTGGTGCTAAGGCAAAAGTTTTGACAAATCAGTTAAGAAAATTAAATTGGAAAAATACCTGACTATCCTGAGAACGCATCATAACTTATTGGCCACACCACACCAAATAATTTGGCAAGGACGAGGAATTAACCTTACACAACACACACAGCTCATATCATGTGTCAATTTTTAGAATTATTTGCAGCTCTGATGTAGTTGGTGGCACATTTCAATCTTGGTTTGAATAAAAATGCTATATTGCTTAAAATACTTTGTATCTACCATCGTGTGTGGTTTATGACAATGTGTCACAGCTTTCGCAACTCATTTCCGTGCGCCCTTCTTCACTTTTTTGCGACACGTGCTAATCGGGTCAAAGCCATCTTCAATCTGCCATCAGAGTGCTACAAATCTGACTTAAAGCAGGACAATCATTTGCTTCTGTCACTTAGTAGAAATGATTTAGACTCTTAGCCTTTGACTGTAAGTGCGATCAGTCGATGTAGGTGTCGTCAGGTTTTAAATGCTCCGATCGCTGATGCAGAGGGTCGAGGTACATATTAGGAGATTTCCTTCCTCGGAAACTTTAGTTTAACTCTTGTAGAAACAGCGATGCAGCGATCTAAAATCTTGTGGAAAGATCCTTACCTAAAATAAGTTAAGAAATAACCAACAACCTTTGGTTGGAGTTGCGCTATCAACTCTTTTTTTAATTACTTACTCCATTCCTGTATACAAACCACCCAGATGATTTGATGTAGTTCAGCATTTCTATAGAAAGTTAGGAGAGTTCCTCTAGATCTTGAAAGATAGACTAGACTAGAGATAGGAACCTGTTTCTGGAGTGTTGAAGACCCGCGCAGTGACATAGAAGGTGGGTAGCATCCTCTTCGTCCCTACAGCCCCTAGAAAGTTCTTTCTCCATCGGGCGAAGTTTGTTCATGTGTTTCCGCAGAGTATTATGCCCCTGAATGTGCTTACGAAATGTATTCTCTGTCTCTTCAAATATTTCTCTCGATTCTTGCTTTGTCAAAGGACAGCCATAGCTTCCGTTTTGTGGCACTAGATTCCATTAAGGTCCATCTCAAGACAAGGCATGATACACACAGAGAGATCAGCTTAACCGATTCGTTGTCTGGAATACCTTCGTAACAAAAGGTTCAGGCGAGATGGTCGGACGGATTCTCAATTGAAGAGTACATCTTTCGCGTTTCCCTGGGTTTTACTCGAACTTAGTTTTATCTTCTGAGGTGAAGCCCTTAGAGTCAGCAAGGATGTCGCCTTTTAGTCCGCGAGAATAACTTATTTTAGGAACGTTTGCGGTCTCAGATTTGTCCAGGTCCTTTTGGCTCTATTTTAATTCATTTTGAATAATTTATAAAGCACATTAGCCCGCAATGTCGTTCTCGCAGTGTGATAACGAGGAAGCTACCATGCTAACAGAGTTTAGCAGCAGCGCATTAAAATGCTTCTAGCGCCATCTCTTGCATCCTTCGAATTGCTGGTGGCAATTAGCACGTTATATTGCTTGCTAGATGTTAAGATACTTAATGTTCTTAATGGTCAATGTTATGTGAACTGAACCCGCAAATCACGATAAAATTAAGGGGTTTTCGAATAGGGACTTGACAGCTTTGAGTTTAATTTGTGAACGGACTCTTTCACTTATCATCAAACTGTCACTGTCAATTTATTCAGTAAACTCAACATTTTCGTCATGGTAAAGTACACGAACAAGCAACGTCTCCAAATTAGAAAAATGGTCTACCGAAATTCGGAGTCGGTGATCGCAACTTTAAGACCGTTAACTCCAATTTTAGGTCGTAGTTCTCGCCTAAGCAGACAGGCAATAACAAGTTTTGGCACATATTTGAGTCTACATGTTCGTTGTGTGATGTTGCCGCGTCAGTGAGACAACGGGTTGGTCGAAGTGTCGAAAATATCGCTGCCGTAGAAAACGATCCAAATCCAATTCCACGGCGTTTTCAAGAATTGGGCATCGCTCAGACCACATTATGGCGTATTTTGCGTAAGGATCTTGGCTTACTTCAAGCTGACTTTAGCTGCCTCAAACTTGTAAGTCAATTTTTGGCAATTTTATGCAATTGTTTCGGCATGAGGCACAAGCAAAGAAACACTTAGGCAAGGAGACAATAATTTCCATTGCTTTGGCTTCTGTAAGTGTTGTTGACAACGTATTTTCTTAAATTCTTTCTATCCACAGACATGCCTCATTTAATGTTTTATGTGTTGATAGTGTGTGCTCCCATTACTGCCTTAATCCCATTTCCCCCAGCAAATATATTCTGTACACAGCGTTCACTTCTCTCATTTCTCATCCGTGGTGATGGGGTGTGAAAGTTATTCTCAACATTTTTCACTTTTTTTTTTTTTGATTTTAGTTCCTAACATTCCTTCTCGTCCTTATCCTTCCACTTAATTTTATCAACCTCAAATGGAGATTGTAATTCGCCGTGTCGAAGTGCACACATACGTAAGTGTATTGGCAGAGCAAGGGAATCTTGTTAAAAAGTCGAATTACACCAAGGACTTGGATCCATCAGATCAACTCAATCTAATAGTTTCATTGTTCGCACCTCAGTTCCTTGTGCCATCTGTGATGGTGTATGCGAACAGGTACCTTCTTGAATGCATTTTACAGGTAAGCTTCTGTTGACACCGAAGTCATATATACTTCGGTCTTATTGATGAAAAACTTTTCCTGTTCGAACGAAATTTTCTTTTTATTTTTATTTTTTTTTCGTTCCCAACACTCTATTGTTCTTTTGGCTTCCTGCTGTAGTTCGTTTTTTTTTTTTTTCGTTCAGACGGCCGTCTTTCAGGATGTGGAACTTTTTCTGAGATTTAAGTACTTGGGTAACTTCCTTCGAGTTGATAAAGTCGATGAAGGACTAAAAAAGAAAATAGGGAAACAAAATAAAGGACTAAAGTTGGTGACAACTTTTCGTATGTCGGGACACACACTGGCTAAAGTGCAATGATTGTGGCGGGATTGATTTCAGGTTAGACAGACTCGCAGGAATTGGTAAGGTTACGGAACTACATGAGGTGCAGGCCATTGAAAGTTTCTTGTTGCAATTATTTCTTAATTAACTGAAGGCAGCGAAGGGGAATATCGAACATTTGCACAGATAAGTCGAGTAGGCAACAAATTAGAGTACGGTAGAGTGACAGAAACCAATACTCTAAAAATTGGTGTTATTCATTTCGAGGTACCTTTTTGCCTAGGACATTTTGTCAGATGACGCATCAACCGTGTTAATTTGTTATGGTATTTGTATTTAGTATTGTTTGACATTTTATCATGAAAATATTTAGTCCGACAGAGTCAGCGCTATATAAGGACTGTGCAGCGTGCACTTTAAGTCTTTATATGAGGCACATTTCTGGCTGGATGGGTACCGGAATAAGCAAAATTACCACATTTTGGCTGAAGAACAGCCCAAAGAAAACAAATGCCAGGAATTATTTTATTGTTTTTTGATAAAGATATCTTGATAAAGTTGGTTTTTTAATATTTCTTTTTAGTTTTGAGAAAGTACTTCTAAATGAATCACCCTTAACTATCGTGAACATTAGAACTTAACTGCTGGTATGCACGTTAGGCAACAGAGGTCATCGGTGTCGAAACATCAGTAAGCGTGGCTGATCTGCTTTTGCGTCTCGTTGTCAGAGGGTTGTCATCTATTCCTTCTGCGATGAAGTGCACGAGAGCTCTGCCAAAAGCTTGGCTATACCTGAAGGGAACTCATTTACATAAGAGACAACAGATTCAATACTATAAGGATCTTATGAATAAGGAAGTGGTACAATTGGCTTAAAGAGATGACCATTTTCTCGGACTTTCACCGGGTGATACATCCAAAGTACCACAAGGCAATGCTGCAGGACGAGAATTACCGGACAAGTGGTCAGCGAGGTATTGGTGGGTTCATTACGTTCGTTTCCTTGGACTCGGTACTGCTGGGAGACGTGTGTGCCTATTAGAAGTCCCTACTTTCAAAGATATTCTAGTAACTATAGTGTGCATAAATAAATGCCTTTCTGGTGTTTGAAAACCAGACTCCAGGGGCCTACACCTCGTAATTTACTACACTCCTAATCCAGTGCAACCAATACTCGCATAATCAGACTTTTATGTGACTCCCTTTGGATTTCACAGGTTAGTAACGGTAAAATCATAATAACATTCATAAACAGTAAGTGTTTTTGCTATGTGAAACTTCAAGATCCATATTAATGCATCAATAAAACTCCCCCAAGCCAAATAAACTTTTCGTCCTCCTTCAATGGCGCACAACTAAAGCAAGCACACCGAGGACTCCCATTCGAAAGTATTCATTATTTTCCAATTTACAAATTAATGAAGCCATTTGCTGAATGGAAATAAATTTAATAAGCATGCCGGCAAAGAGTGCAATTACTTATAACAACTTTGAAATGATGGCACCGGGTACTGGCGTACATGGAAGGAGTCCCCGGCCGCGCGTTAAAAATACACCACCTTCATAATAAAATTGTAAACACGGAATTTTATTAGACTTGGAATGCAACTGTGGTATAGCTCTTTTAGCCTTTAACTGTGAAACAAAAAATATAAAAACCGGTAGATTAGTCCTCCCGAAGGGATCCTACTCTCCATGTGACGTACACAATGCACGCTCTACCAGGCGAAACCGAACGAAGACGAAGGACTGCTTCTGGTCCATGAAGCAATGCACTCTTCCAAGGAAATGTAATAAATTCTGGAAAATATTTCCTCACTGTGGTGTGCTATTCTCTCAGAAGTGGATGGTAGGTGGAATGAAAGGACGACTCTGTGTTTTGTGACATCGATCGAAGTAAATTTGCCACGGGTTTTTGTTGAAATGTTCTCCATCTCCATCTCCATCCATTCGTCCGTTCGTTGGTTCGTTCGTCTACGTATGTCTTCGTCCTTTGCTTGTATTAATATATTATGCAAAAGAAAATTGAGCTCTTTATCGGAGTGGTAACTAGATAAATGAGACTTTATCGTGTTTGCTCGTGAATGCGCTTCTTTTCTTTTCCTTTCCAGCTAGCTGCACTGCCATGAAGCCTCCTCTGGGTGTAGTAAGGATACAGCTATTAGATGGAATTGCCTTCGTTTTCTAAGGAAGTATTTTGCTGGTTGTTGACGTGTGAGGTGAATAATTTATTGGTGCATTGTAGATGTGATACATCTGAAGGAGATTTTTCGACGCTTAAGGATCGAGCGTGTTAAACGCGTTTTTGTGCTAAGAAGTAACTTATTGCTAAAAGTGTCCTGTTTTCATCCATTGATTGTTTATTATCTGTTTATTAGTAGTTTTGTATATTTATCCGACCGATACACTAAATAGAAAGACGGAAGACTTCCCTTGATAAGATTGCTGACAAAATTTGTGTGCATTCTGACAGTGATTAGGTAGTGGCATAAGCTACAAGAGCTTTTCTTTGAAACCATGCATGAACTTGGAAAGAAGGCGGCATACGTTGATAACCGGTGGATGCCAAAAACCATGGGCCCATGGGCGAAAGGTTAAACCAAGCACTCATCAGGCATAGTAATCGGCTACGCTGACGATATAGCAGTGGTTTTTGTGGCTAAAACACTAGAGGAAGTGACGCAACACTGTAATAACACAATTAAAAACGTGAAAACGTGGATTCGTTCATCAGGCCTGGAACTGCCAGAACATAAAACGGAGGCCGTCCTCATAAGCAGCCGCAAGAAAGTGGAGCGCCTGACAGTAGAGGTAGGTGAACACATTATTGAGTCGAAGCCTTACATAAAGTACCAGGGAGTGCTGCTTGACCATAGGCTAAACTTTAGAGAACACCTAGCCCATAGAAGCGTAAAGGCAAAGCGGGTGGTTGCAGCCTATAATAAGCCTACTTGCGACAGTTAGCAAGTCAATCCTCATGTATGCAGTCCCCATATGGGAACCAGCTACAACCATAAACTCATGCATGAGAGGGATAAATTCGGTACACAGAAGAGAATCTCTCAGAATATGCTCCGCATAGGTACAGGACAGTTTCGGGGGATGCAATTAATGTAATAGTAGCGCGAATGCCTATCGGCCTAGATTTAAGAAGTATCATCAGAGCTACTGCAGAAGTAAAATGGCAACGACGGTGGAACACGTCAGAAAATGGCCGGTGAACCTACAAACTTCTGCCAAATATCGAAGAGTGGACCACAAGAAAACACGGGGAGATAAATTTCTACCTCGTTCAAATTTTAAAAGAACATTGAAGTTTTCGGGAATACCTTCACAAATACAATATCGCAGATGATCCTTTCTGCCGGTACACGTCCTTCAAACTTCAAGTTAGAGTGATCGGCGGTACCGTACGGGGCAACATGACAATTTTGGGGCTGTGCTTTAGCACGTAAACATGCTAGAACATGGAGTCGGGCATAACTTCGTAGAACTAGCTGCGAGTCCATCGCCTCAAGCGACTCAAAAAAATATTGGCCTTTTGCTGTGCCCAAATTGTTCGCGGAAACGTTCTTGGGGATGGTGTTTTATTGAATACGCTGATATCAGGCGATTGTGGAAGGTGAAAGCACTGTAGATAGCTTTTCGGTCAGTGGTTCCTTGAAGGTTCCTCGCGTTCTCTTTGCCTTCAATTATAGAATAGAATCGATGTTGGCTCTTCATAGTTAAGTAAACCCCAAATGGTGGAATTGTATGTCGATAAGCACGCTGCTGGGATTGGATCTTCATCAGAAAGTCTAGTTGTGTATTCATGGTCGAGGATAAGGACTTCTTATCATCGCAATGCAAATTGTCGTGACTTACTTATGTATGTATATCCTGCAACTGCTATTAGCTCTTTGCCATGCAATTTTGGTTATTCTGCCTTTTATTCTTCTTGAATTTCTACAGATCCTGTCATCTTAAGTTAGAGTGTTCAATTGCCTTGTATGACGCTGCTTCTTCCGTCGTTATATGTTTGTCCTCTTCCTGTCTGATAAACAAATTTTCTTTTGGTTTGAATATAGTATCAACACTTTGTCCAGCAATTCAAACACGAGCTGATGAGTTTGATATCAAGTTGATAAATTGTCTAATCACCAAGTAATTTTTGGCCCAACAAAATCTGCTCTCCTCTACATTTGTTGACACTGAGTGAAAGTGCTTTAAGATGCGAATGAATGTCCAAGTAGGCATACATAGGAAGTGCAGTTGAGGTGTCTTAGTTCACTTGAAATATTACATCGAATTCCTTCGTTTGTCGTCGACACGACAACATCTATTGATGCAAATGCGCTCCTTATGTCACTGGTGCTGCAAGCCACCTCCTATGTCTTCATCCTTTTAGCACCAGGTGTGAAATCATTTTTTAGATCATGCAAATGACGGCAGGGAAACAAGCCTTTTGTTTCCACACTCGTAAATGTACTTTGTTAGCGCACTAAGGGGTCCGGAAATCGATTGATCTTTCCTATGCCATTAGATCTTGGAAGAGAAGCAGTACATAGTTGGATAGTGGCTATCACAAAATGACGATCTGACACCACCCCTTGCCCGCTCCTCGCCTACTTCTAAAGCAGCGGGTGGTGGCAAAATGGTACTCTGCCTACTGCTCAAAACCTAAGTAAATCTGACTAACCCCTTCTGTTCCTCATGTCATCTATGACCAACTAATCCTTTCAAGCAAATATTAAATCAAAATGTCCTTCCTTCGTATAAGTACTTACCTTCCAACTGGCACCCTATTCTTACAAGCATCTTATCGTGTTCTTTCAATAACAAACAAATGTCTTACTCCTTTCGGATGTGTGTATCCTTGCACACAAATAAAACTAAGATTGATGACCAACAGTCTTAGACACACCTCTACCTCACAACATAAGTATAAATTCTCTAATAAAATGTGTAATCTTCCTTTTCTGCATATATACATAAATGCCAAATGTTTCCTCGGACAATTCTTCTTCAAGACAGAATCCTTCTTTTCGAATACAATACAATCCGTCCGTCCAATCGTCATGTAATCCACCGGCTGCACTTAAAGTGATTGTAAACTCTTCACAATCCGTTCCTAAGATGAACATGAACACACTCCTCCCTCGTCGTTTAAGCGTTTTTCATTCCAAGGAACGATGTAGTTGTGCTTATTTTCTAAGTACATTCCATAAACAAGGATAAAACGTCTTCCTTTTGCACAGGAACAAGACAGTTGTACGAGTATCCTTGCAAAATGTGTATTTGATAATTTTATTCGGCATTTCGGTTTGCATTTATGATATGCCTGTAATAAAGGGAAAAGGAAATCCATATGCAATGGGGGACATTAAGAATAGTGGCGCCTGAAATTTTTAAATACCGTTATTTATTATTTGCTCAAAATGGGTAATATTGACTGGTATTATTGGTACTTGCGGACGAAAGCCGTTAAATAATTGGAAATTACTAAAAAAAAAAAAAAGCGATTGGGGATCATTTTGGAAAATCCAACAATTTCTCTACAAAATTTACGTCTTATCCATGGAGACAGAGCGGTGGTGCATCATCTGTGCTAAACGACCAATTTATCAAAATATGACTTTGCAAAGGATTTTTTTTTGCTGTTGTTTGTTTGGAGGAGAAAAAGGATACTGCCGTGCCGTGCGTGGAAAGGACCAAGAATAGCGACTTGCATGATTTTTCATTCCACACTAGAAGCGCCAGCAGCCGTGGCGGTGTATATCTACTACAACGACGGCATCATGGCCAGCGGATTTTTCACAGATAAAAATGTTTCGTACATTATTTATTTTGGAATAGCTGCCATAAATATCTGACGGCAAAGACTTGTACATCCTTGGTTGCAGGATGTGCAATAAGGCATCTCTCTCGCGAATGAAATAAATATAGCAGCAAAGTTTTAGGTTTACTTGTATGGCTGGAGTGGTTTATATCGTAGGGTGGATTTCACAAGGATATCGAAGATAGATTGTTGTTGCGTTCATTCTGAGTGTAAAGTGGATAAATGAAGGGAGCAGAGTGTTATGAATTAACGGTAATATTTAGTCGGACGCTTAAAGATGTTGTGTATGAGAAATTGAGGTCATTGATTACAGGAGTCAATGATGAGATCGGATAGTGTACAGTGTGCTAGAGAGTGGTGAAATTAAGGATTACATTACGTGTTGGGGGCATCCACCTACAACGTGGCTGTGGCAGTACCACCGATTAAGAGTGTATGCGTGAGCTCCCATTTGATTTTAAGAGAATGCCAGGATACATGGAAAATAATTGGTATATTTCACGCATAGACAAACTAATATAGGCAGTCGACTTCGGACGCTTTGACGTTTGGCTGCTGTAAGCTGAAAAGTAGATACCATCGATTTTGAATGTATTGTGACATTTCCACAAATTTACATCGGAGCTCACGCACACATTCTCAATCGGCGGTAGTTTTTAGTTTTTTGCGCGCGTAGCCATTTTGTAGAGTCGTTCTGCGTATTTTGTTGTTAATTCAATGACAGTCTGCAGAAAATGTGCTTTGCAAAAGGAAAGAAAGGAATACCACTACGTTCGTTCACATCTATCCACAGATAGGAAATTTAGGCTCCGCCTATTTTAGTCAACGTGCAGGGAGGGGCATGTAAAGACGACCGTCTATATTAGTAAGTCTCTGATTGCAGCTTCGAAGAGCCAAACGTCAAATCGACCAAAGATGTCTGTCTACCATGTTTATATGGCGAATAGAATCCGGATTCAATGCGAGTATGTTCGCATGTTGTAACGTTTTGATAGAAGCATTAAAAAATAAATTATCTTTCACTTTAAGAACCCTTAACATGTGTCAATTAGAATTAAGAGGAAAAATTTAAATATTTCATGAGGTTAAGAATGCGGCGATTCAAACCCTGTTGCTTTATCTAGATGTAATGACAGCCTTTGGATTGCTCTTCAGTCCAAATATTGCTATTTTGCTTATTGACGTACGTATTAAGCCAGAAATGTGCCACATCGCTGAACAAAATCTTTGTCGAAATCAGTGGATTATCTTCAAGCTTTCCAAGAGCCCACAGACTGGAACGGGGAAGATTCGGTAGGTTGTCTGCTTTAATTCTTGCAGGAGTTGAATTTTTTATACTTTTAAGCCAAGATCCTTACGAAAAATACGCCAAATTATTGAATACAATAAGCCAACGCCGAATCGATTCATGGCAGTCTTAGCTACAGCTCCAATATTTTGCTAACTATGTCCTAGATGTAGTCCTTTTTGGTCGCATATAAATGAAAATAAGAACTGGGTTTCAAATTTTTGGACTGCATAGCAAATCGTGCGTTCCGTTTAGGCCGTTTATGTGGACCATAACGTACTCTTATTTTAAGGAAAACATTTTCCTTTTCGAAGTACGAGTAAATAATTTTTAGATTTTGTCCTGAACTAAATTTTTCTATGATGAAATGTCAAACAATATTAAAGAAAAATCCTTGACAGTTAAGCAGAATTCATCTACCATCTGTCAAAAAATCGAAAGTAAAAAGAGTACCTCTAAATGAACTAACCTTTATTAGAGATGTTGTGTGGCATATGCCGTGTTGTAGGCGTGATGTCGGTGCACAGCCAAGTAACAAATAGCCATAATTTTTGTTAAAAGAAAACTTTAGCAACGAGGTACTCGTTGATGTGTCTGGAATTTAATAAAAGTCTAAACTTGGGCTCAATTTTATCATGACTGACTTGAACTACATATAAAAAGATGTTTAACCTATTTATTTTCAACTGTGTCAGTGCCTACTTCTATGGTCTTACGAGATACATGTTCCTTTTCTTCTTTGACACTAAACAAACATTTCCCTATTTTTCTTCATATCCATAATCCGGATAGTAGTTCCAAAAACATGAAAAAGAAACTACCCATTGTAGCAGTACTACAAAGAATCCGCACATCTTCCCACAAACAGCTGCTGACAAGACTTCCCAAATATGTAGTATCCTTCCTGAACATTCATCTTACATTCCAATAGCCCCCGTCACAATCATCCTCCTCCAAATCTGCAACAGTTTGCCTAAGAAAACGGATAATTCCATGGAACATAAAGGAAGATGTTTGCACAACCAAATCCTAAGCAGCTCTCAGATGGTAAAAGGCCTCGCACTCCTCCGGAAATCGGGTTCTAAATATTTAAGATGCGATTTAAAATAATAAAAATTCCTTTTTACTCCTTAAGGAGAAACCAACCTATCATCCAGTTACTCAGGCTAAAGTCGGGCACCTGCTGCAGTTTGCCACCAGAGTAAGTGTCTGTTGCGAACAAAAGTTTCACAAAACTGCGTCTGCTTCACATGCAGCACACATCACTCTAAAAAGGTGCAGCAACCAACACGCGCTAAAAAATTTATCATAAATTATATTTTGCCAGTTAGTTTCATATTTTAAACCGACTCTGGAGCACTGAACGCTGCCGAACACAATGAGACGTAATTTTATTGTTTGCATAGTAATGACTTCTTCTCGGATGAGAGGAAGAGTCTTGCAACGATGTGCATTGTTATAATTTTTAGGGATTAGAGGTGGTGCCTGTACCTCTACACTGACTCAGAGAGACGTTTGGTTGTGAGGTCCTTCTGCATAAAGAGTACGCCGCGCCGCTTTGTGTGTGCAGTTGGAATATTTATAAGAAAAACTTGAGAAATAATTGCATATCTTACAATTTTAAAGATGTGCTACCAGGCTTAAGGCACCCAATCCCCCCCCCCATTCGATGGGAGAATAGTTTCCTTTCTTTTGCCAGGATAGCTGCAATTTTAGTAATTCGAAATACTCCTTTGAATTTAGACTTCGTCGAGAGGCAGAGGAGGATTGTTTCTTTTGTAAAACGAAAAGACTTAAGTAAAGACGGGATTACCGAGAGAGCGGGCGGGAATATTGGGGGCTGTGCTAATCTGAATGGAAAATTAGTTTCGGTATTTATCTTAGGCAAATTATTACTTTTTAATATTTAAAGTGGTATCCTTTTGTGGCGTGTTGCTGTTGAGAAAGTTGCCTTTTCTGGCTGACTGGTATCTACAAATGGCGCCAGAAGGCATTCGTAAAAGAATGAATGCAAGCAAAAGTGAACTGCAATTAGTTTGGGTTATAAGGAATTTATAACAATAAGCGGATAGTATTGTTGAAACTTTGAACTCAAGATGATGCCAATGGGATAATGTTCATTTTATTTGTTTTGAAGGGAAATGGAGTCGTTTTGGTACGGATAACGATGCTCTATACATCTGTTATTCTTTGGACATAGTCTCATCAACTCATAAATCTTCGACGCAATTAGATTCCGCGATAAACTTGCCACAGGTAAGCATTAACATCCAAAACACTCCTGTTGAAAAGGAGCCACAGAAATCGCGGAAAAGATTCAGAGGTCATCTGCTCGTTATTTACTGCAGTTGCACAAGTTTTGAATTTCAAATGCACCTACGGGACCACAAACATCGATCTAAACTCGACACAGCTTACATTTCCATTCAAATTCAAGAGGGGTCCTCCTCTGTTCGGTTGAATGTCGCGATGTTGTTATTGTTACCATTGCTTAGACGGGAAAGAGGGTCCTTTTATTGCTAATTTTCATATCCCTTAATTGCTGTTTGCGAAACTTATAGCGAGCACGGATACAGATTCGCGTGGCGGTAGTGGTTGCAGCTCGCTGCATGTTATTATTTTAACAAAATTGTTCGGCTGAGCAATTTAAATGGTCACCGGGGAACATAAATAAATCGCAACAATAAAGGTGGTACAAAAATGTGCGTGGATCTCGTAAATTTGAAATGTTGCCATCATAAATTTTAGGTTACCACCATTTCCCCGTGTGTTGTGTTGTTACGCTGCAATTAATTTTTAGTTAAAAACTGAGTATACATATGTGTTGGTGCAGTGAGAATTTAAGTGCAGGCAGTTTAGTGGTTAGAAAGAAGGGAGTGAGGCTTAATTTACTTTAAGAAAAACGTTCAGGGATGTTACCATTCTATTAACTTTCAATGAGCCTACAAAGTTTATGGTTTTGAGGAGCCTCTCCAAAAACAATTCTCTGGATGTACACGGCTATCATAAGACCCATCCTGACATATGAGAGCCTTGTATGGTGGCCAACGTTAAACAAGTCCACCTACCTGAAAGCGGTCACTAAAGTACAAGGACTAGCGTGCATTGGTGTCACCAGTGCGATGAGAACCAGTCCAACTGCGGGTATTGAGGCTATTCTCAGCCTGCCTCTGTTAGACATTTAAACGATATCAACGGCAACCATAAGTGCCTTAAGAATAGTCCGACTGCGTGCTGGAAGATTTTTTGGCCATGCACCCACAACAGATTAGACTACGCCTTACCTTGACTTCAAAATACCATTTACCTCAGCTTACCCTAGCAGAGTGGACAGACAGCCGTATACCAAATGCCGCATCCATACCTATTTAGACAGATGGATAAAAAGTGAATCCGAATCACTGGGGATATCCAGATCTATACGACTTCCAGACCACAGCAGTGTTTTCCAAGCGGAAGTCCTGGCAGTGACAACAGCTGCCCGCGAGTCTGCCGTGGAACAATACCGCCAGAAGGTATCACTTTCTTTATTGACAGCCAGGCAGTTATCAAAGCAATTACCGCCATAGAAATAAAATCCAAGCTTGTGAAGTGCTGTCGCGAAGAGCTTAAGGTTCTTGGAACACAGCACAAGGTTCTGCTCTGCTGGTTCACTGGGCATAAGGGCGTCCCGGGAAATGAAAAGGCAGATGAATTAGCAAGGAAAGCTTCAGTCCTGCGTTCTCAAGCTTAAAGAAGGGAAACTGGCTACCAGAGAAAAGCAAACCCGAGATGGAATTCCCTAGAAACTTGCAAAACTGTAAAACAATTATGACCAACTTTTGATACAGCAAGAAACTAGAGAATTATTCGCAAGGACAGACAGTATATTCAAGGGCCTCAACACTCTGCGGTATCACCTAAAGAAACTACTTAGGACAGAAGAAGAACTCTGCACAGGATGCGGCTATTAGGATGTTATAGAGGACACTACCCACTTCCTTTGCTAATGCCCTGGACTCCAACATTCCAGGTACAAACTTCTCCGTAAGCACTTTCAGGATCTAGGAGAACTCTTCAATGCCAACACCACCGACATGTTATTGATGGATGAAGGATGGTTCGTACACACGGGTAACGAATAAGTACAGCCCTGGGTAGTTGTTGCAGATATTTATGGGTTAAATGGGCAAGGGGTACTATTCTACACCCCCTTTTGGGTGACACAATGGATCAGTTCTGACCTGAGGACGCCGGAGGTATTTCGATTCCGCTGCCAACCCACAAACCCAACCTAACCTACTGATATACTTAGGTAGCGCTACAGTTCAGGGTGGACTTGGGCCTTCATAGGCTCACGCCAAGTTGGTTAAAATCTCTCTTCACTTGTTTGCGCCATCGACTGCAAGATTGTCCTCTACCAAGCCGTTCATCCGAGGTGGATTCGAAGACGTTTTTAGCTGGAATGTTGGGGTCCATCCGCTCTACATGACTTCCTTATTCGCGGAATATCTCCTATCTAATTTTCTGGTCACCTTTTGGGTAGCTTTGTATGAAGGGCAGGCAAAAACTTATTTGCTTTATCATGAGGCATATCAAATTAAAGAGAATTTTACAAGGACTAGCAGGAAATATATCTGATAAAATTTGTTGAACAAAAAAGCTTGACAAAAATATGAAAAATTATGCCAGCCGACCAAGAAGTAGTTTCATACATAACGCAGAGAAATAGAGGAGACAGAAGTCGTACTCGAGGGCGCGCCAGTAAAGGCTCTTAGACCCGTAAGACGATACATGCATATATGTATATGCATATTTGGGTAAATTTGGGTCGTCTCTGTTCGACAGTGTTTTGTAGATAATAGTTTATATCTGGATTCTTTACTGCTGATCTTGCTGCTGTGGACAGTAATATTTAACATCTACCGACATTTGACTGTATCATCCGAAGCGGTGATTGAAGTATAGCCTTTTTTTCCTGCTTACTTTAGGTTAAATTTGTTGTCTAGATATTTCATTGCCTGTTTTGCCTCCATTTGCCATTTGCCTCCTACATCCTCGTTCATATATTCTATTCTAGTGATTAGAACTGCTCTCGTGCGTCGTCTACTTCGCTGAATATAGTTTAAACTATTTGTCAGTTTCCTCCTCTTAAAGATATGTTTCACCCCGAAAAAGGACATCTGAACATTTGCAGGTTTCTAATTAATAGCATAGACCCACTTACCCAAAAGCGAGGTCGAATATGTCTTCAAAAAAAAGGACTAATAAGCTCCCTCTCTCTCTGTCTTGAATAATTTAACCAGCAAAACATTGCGGTGACGGTATTCACACACGGATATTGTTTAATGCTGATAAATAGAGAGTGTTGTTGTATTAACCTCCATAATTTGCTTGTTGGCTCAATGATTCTATACACAAGAGGTTGCTCTCTACCCAAAGGTATTGCAAATATCCCGACGACAACACTGCTGCTGCTGCTGCTTTGGTTTTAGATAGCAAGAGAGAACGCAGATGCAAACAAGAACACCAAACTACCCACGATAAGCAAGGATATACCATGATCGTATGTCAATATACGGTTTCGTATCGTTCTTTGTACCTGGCTACGAGGGTATCCTTGTTTTGTGTACAGGAATCCCCCAACCGTCGTCGGCGTCATCGGTGAATTATACTGTTTACATGCAAACACACGAAAGCGAATAAATGGTGCACTCAAATGCGATCCCACTTGATATTAGTCCAGTGAATTGAATATCCGTCCTTAAACAGCATCAAAAAACCAGAAACTTAATTCTTGTGTGTCGATGGTAGTTTGTCAAAAAGACCACACAAAAGCACAAGGACTCACTCGACCATAATAGATAATCACTTATTTAACATATCCGCAACATTCGCATAATTCATGATGTCCATGAGCAGCCAATTAAAATTTGAAAAATGCTACTCTCACCATAAAGGACATTTCCTTTCATCTCGGTAAAAAAAAAAAAAAAAGCTGCAAGAGTTCAAAGTAGCCGTCTAGGCTCCAAAAAATGATGCTTGTGTGTTCCTTCTTACAATTGCACTTCTATTATTAATTTTAGATTATAGAAGTCCACCAAGGATAATACACTTGTCCGCATATTCTAATGTCAGGCGGCGGCGAGTTGTTTGATACGGAAAAAAAAGGCCTTAGAATCCTTTTGATGTATTTTTAACGAAAGGCCAAAAAATGTTCGCTTTTATTTTGTGTTGCAGTTTCAATTGTGGCCAGACACAGACAACTTGAAAGGAACAGGACCGCAAACGACATGTCCACAAGGAGTGTCAATATGCACACATTCGAGTGGCATATGTTAATCGGTCTCGCAAGATAAATGCGGTGAAACTTATGCTCTTGAACGGAGGGTGAGTGCAGACGTATTTCTTCCTAAGCACTGACCTCACGAATGAGGACTTAAGGGGTAGATGTTTTAATTTTGATATCCAATTTTATGTATTGCTGTGGTGTAACTACTTCAGTTTCTTGTGTTTGAAAGGATACGGTAACGAATCGATTGGATTCGTTGGCTCTTATGGTCAAGGATTTCATTAAGAATTCCATTTGAACTTTGCTACTAAATGGGTGTGCAGTGCATTAAATGTTATTGTATTGAGCTTGGACTTGAGATGTTCAATAAGGATGTTGAATTGAAAGAAATCTTTGGTGGATGTATTGAATTGTAGCCAAGAAAAGAATTACTTTAGAATTAAGTCTGCTGTAGTTTTTGTTGATCCTGGTGCATGTAACTACATTTAACGAATAGATAATGTCCTAAAGGTATGTAGGAATCAATTAACATGTCAGGGAATCCACAAGGATCTTCTTCTATTTATTGCCGAAAGAGGAAGGCTTTACAAGCAAATATCTTTGACTTTTTCAAAAGGAAATGGAGGAATTGAAATACGCTGAGTGGATAGGTGTACAGATGTGGAAGAAGCACAAGAAAAACCAACAATATTGACGGAAAACACAGGGAGCCCTTTAAGAGGGCTGTCAAATGTTTGGAGGCCCAATAAACACCACGGCAATACTCGTGAGCTCAACAATACTTAACGCATCTCTAATAAGGTCGAAGGCGCTAAAGATTAGGCAAAATCGGCTGCGGATACATGGCGTCTACATTCTTGTCGCACTACAAGTTATACAAAATAATGAAGGACTATTTTACAAACAGAATACTGCACTACCAAACCGACAACGTCACAGGCGGTGTCCCCCAGGGCTCCCTACTAGGCCCACTACTGTAGAATCTTATGTACGATGACTTCCTCAAACTTCGAATCCCAAGGTCCTCGTTGTAGTGGTAAAACTCGTTGAAGAGCTAAAACATGACTGCAACAAAGCCATCGGAACGGTACAGGACTGGGTAGTAAGCATGGACTTACGAACTAGCAGAGGAAAAGTCGGAAGTAGTACTAATCATCAGCAGACGGATTGTGGAGTTTGTAAGAGTGCCCGTGGGAGATCACGTTGTAGTGTCTGAAACAGAACTGAAATACCTTGGTGTTACTATAGATCCAAGGTTAACTTTTAAGCAACCCTGAGCGGGGAAGGCAGCGAGAACAACGGCTGTCCTGGCAGGGATTAAACCAAATACAAAGTATCTCTATGGCTCCCAAATATGGGCCGATCAAACAGCATAAGGATAGTACCAGTTTACAGAATCCACGCATTGAGAGTATGTAGTGCCTTTCGAACAACCTAGAATGG
The DNA here is from genome assembly GCA_949716465.1 of Chalcosyrphus nemorum. Classification (NCBI taxonomy): domain Eukaryota; kingdom Metazoa; phylum Arthropoda; class Insecta; order Diptera; family Syrphidae; genus Chalcosyrphus; species Chalcosyrphus nemorum. The sequence continues at coordinate 12,919,782 of OX454333.1, read as the reverse complement.
TGCCTATAGACCTCCTCATTAAGGAAGCTGCATGGATACATCGGGCCAATAGATCAACGATACCAACAGCAACGAGGCGAAGTGATGATGAATTATCACGTAGAACAACCCTGGAATGGTTCCTAGTTGCAACTCTTCCAACAAAGATAGATGGACTCAAAGACTGATCCCCAATATCGGCCTCTGGATCAATAGGAAGCATGGAGAGCTGAACTTCTACCTGACTGGTAGATGAATGTTTCAGAGCATACCTCCACAGATTTGGGCATGAAGACAACCATTATTGTCCAACGTGCACAGAAGCAGTGGAAAAAGCGGAGCACATAATGTCCGCGATATCGTGAAGGCCGTAACCTGTTGGCGAAAAGACTAGGTGTGAACTTAACCCCAGAGAATATCATCGGAGTGATGGTCAGCACACTAGAAGCTTAGGAAGTAAAAAGTGAAACCGTGGCTACGTGGTTAGTTTTGCTTAAGGAACCTCTTAATGCACAACACTAATTTTAAATCCTTTCTTCTCACTCATTCATTGGACGGGTTTTGAGCCAATATTAGCTTGTTTCAGCCAATCTGTGTGGTTTAGTGATAGCAGATTTGGTTTCTACTAAAAGTCTTATGCAACATATCATTGGAAGCTCTCTCTCTGAAAGTAGGCAATCCCATCTCTAAAGCTATAGCTGCACGCCAAAGATGAAGGAAACTCCCGCAGCAATAATTTAGTTCAATTTACTTTTCTTCGCAGCAGTCCTTCACTAATGCCGCTTATTAAATACTTTAAATACATCAAACTATAAACGGATAATACCGTCATATTCAGCGCGCGAGAACTCTACTACTTTTCCGAAAAGTAAGACAAGACAATTTTGTTACCCACCAGCAACGGGCAGCAGCACCAACAACTAAAAAGGATCATAATTGTTCCAGCAAATTGCTAATTAAGCCGATAAGGATACCTCGCACAAAGTTAATTTGATTAACTAGCAACAACTCGCTGAGGACGAGTGCAAAACGGACGATGTTGACGTTGCTGACAAAATGAAGGCGCACCCGGTGAATACGATGCTGATGATGGTGATGCTGATGACGGTGCGTCCTTAGCCTTTTCCTTTTGTTTCCACACAGTAGATTGAAAATTGAATAATTGAAAAACTTAAATACCCTCACAAACGGGAAACTTTTTCCAGGGAATTAAGGTCTGTTCCCGTTTCTTGCGCGCTCGAATAACTCAACAAAGGCTATGTATATGCGTCAGCCCCAATGGTGATAATTGTAGCAAAAGTTTGAGCGGTCTTGGCCAACTACACCGTACGTACGGGCAAGACTTTCAGTAATATTCGTCGAGCAATGTCCTGCGAAATTATGCGCATCTCATGCAACAAGGACCTAATTTAATATGCGTGTGCTTAGTTCATCCGCAAATTGCATAGCTCTCTGGCTCTGCTTTGCTACTACATAGGAGGTTTATGTCCTAACGATGATGATGTCCGTCCTGCATGACGACTACGACGACCGTGTCCTGTAATCACATTAGAGAGTGACCGTCACAATATTCTAGATATTGTTCTCGGAGTTTCCTTTGTTTTCGGGGCCCAGTGTCGCCTTCGTATCGGGAATTAAACATGTCCGCTGTGCGTGCAGCAGCGTGCCAATTTCTGTGTGTAGTTCATAATCGTAAGGACATTAGTGCGTGTGAGTGTTTGTGGCGTGCAACCTTGTTGTTGCACTACTCACTATGCAAATACAATCTTTGTCCCCAAAAGGTTGCTGCTATGTGGCGGTGTTTTATCGGGGCGCATTAACGGGAAATCTTCTCGCTTAATAACAGCTCATTTGTTAACCGATTGGTCACTAATCTGTAAATTATCACCAATTAGTTATGCACAATGCTGATGGGAGGCGTGCTGCGGTGCCTCCTGAGTGATGGAATGTAGTGTCTTCACCTATACGGCTCAGTGAGATATTGATGGACTGCTCAGAATGGTGGAATGTAATGAATCATTTCGGTTGCATTGCCTAATTGAGAGAAAAATCGATTAATCAAGTTTTGGAGGCCGATTTCTGAACAGAATGTCTTGGAGGAGGTTGGCGGCACTACAAATTCCGATTTATGTCTGTAATCAAATATTTGGACAGATGGGAATTTATTCGGTGTACCGAGGGGATGAACTAATAGTCTTGTGTGTGCATTCTGTCACACGGTTAATACTAATGAAGTGTTTGTGCGTCCACTGTCCGTCCGCCTGGTGATATGGTTGGCCAGAGCATGTGTTATATGGAAAGGACGACGCGTTTCGGGGATTAGATTGTTTGCAATTTTAATTGGTGCACATGCATTTCAGGGGATTATCTAATGATGCAAGGTGACAAATGTCGGTGGAGAATAAGTAAACGATATTTGTGGGACACGACGACACCGTGTGTAGTTTGTGGTGGAATTACTTGCTATTCAATAGAACGGGCAAGGTGCACTAAGAAAAAATGTGGGCCTTATAAATACATACACATAATGCTGATAGTTGCAGGAACATAATCCCGAAAGTACAGATACTTAAGGCCATTGGTTCAAGAAAAACCATCATCAATCAACTTTACAACAATTGTTTCGGCAGTCTTTAGTGTTATGAGAATAAGGCCATCAGAAAGTTGCATTTCTAGTGGTTAGAGTTTGAGCAACTGTAAACAGACTATTAACACGTCTTAATCCTATTCGGCCTATCCGTCCATTCATTCATCCTTTCATCCGTCAATCCGTTCATTCATTCTTCCATCCATCCGTTCATCCGTCCAACCGTTCATCCGTCCATCCATCCATCCGTTCATACGTCCACCGTCCATCCATCCATACGTTCATGCATTCATCCGTCCATGCGTCCATCCATCCAAACTGTTCATACGTCCACCTGTCCATCCATTCATCCGTTCATCCAGTCATAACGTCGATGTCGATCTTCATAGTTTTGGCACTAAGTTCAGGGGTCGAACCATGTCCTCTTCGAACGGATCGATAGTTATACGAAAACAAAGTCCGCCACGCCGGTAATACGTTACGTTAATAGGCATACGGGCAGAGATATCGTCATATTCGATACTCGTTCACGGAGGACTTGATTTGACCGCAGACCTCCTTAAGACAGAAGGGATAAGCTCTCTCCAAATTGATCCTTTCAAACACTAAATATGGCCCTCTATTTTAGACAATGTTGACGATCCTTACTCAGCAAAACAGGCTCAGAATAATACAACCCTTGACTTGCTTTAGCAAAAGCTACCTTTCTTATTTTCATTTGAAATTCGTTCAAAAATTATATTAAAATTGATCTTTTTCTGTGGCATATGGTCTTATATTCCCGATAGGGTACACTGCACTGCATAGTGTCTTTCTAAAGTCTTGAATATTTCATTTACTTTCATGCATGTTCTTTTTTGCCAGCAAGCTCCTGGCGCGCAGTATAAAGAAACAAATTGTTTACATATCCGCACACAACCCCCTGCAGGACATTTTCTAAAATACGTCATTATTCTATGATGCAAAGCAAATAAAAAACAAAATACAAAACACCCTTTTCACCGCACTTGACCACTGTGTGTGCGGTCCAGCACAACACGAACACGACGTCCTGGAGACGATGTGTCACCCACAACATATTCAAATTGCAGACGGTCTTTATTTTTTGTCCAGGAACCCCTTGCAATGTCCTTTCTTATTTGAAGTTTTTTTTTTAATTTTTTTTTTTTCATCCAGCTTTAGTCCAGGGTTGCACATCCTCTCGGAGCATACGGTTTCAGATATTTTTCTGTGCAGTTAATATGGCATGTAAACGATGCCTGCACTCAACGATTACACTGTCGTTTGTCGGATCGTTCGTTAAGTGGCACTATGAATAGGGATTAAGTTAATCAGGATGCAATTTTTATGGAGACATTTTATTCCTGTTTTTTTTTTTATTTGCTTTTGCTTTTTGTATCGTTTTTCTTTGTCCGTTAGGGATGCTTGGATGTAGGTGGACTGGTTTGTTCGGCACTGTCCATTATGCCTGACTTTATAAAGTAAATAAAGCTAGGAACAAGAGCCGTGTTGACCGTTACATCCACGGAAGGGATGTCCTTGTAGCCATTGTTATGAAATTTTTACTGACACTTATGGATTTTTATGACAGCAAGCATTATGCCACCTGCTACTCGGTTCTTTTGATCGTCTTTTGATTGCTCTATTGATGATGATGCAGGAGATTCTTGTTGACATATGAAAGGAAATATTTACATATCAGCCCCTTGATGACAGGGCGGGTTTGTTTGATGTATGTATTGGGGTGCCATGTCGTTACGGTTCGAGAGTGATACATAGAACTGATGTAGATGGGTGTCCTGTTACCAATAAAAAAAACTCACTGAAACCAACTTTGTGGATTCGTATGTCCTCCACATTAAACTTAAGAACATGTAGCTAGTACGGGACATTTGAAAAGCTACATATCGATAGCCATAGCGGCGGCATTGTACTCGTTCACTGAATGGAAGGCTCGGTGCTCTAGTGACAATCATTTCCATTCAATTTTCTCAATAACAAAATTATCTAAATCACTTGACTCTTTTGGTAGCATTTTTCTAGCTTTCGTCCAAATAGTATTTCGAGGGCTTTTTCTGGTTCTACTGGGGCTTCGGCGATCAGACCTTCATTATAATGAGTTTTTACATCTCGAATGGAGCTCCTGGATTGTCAATGAACTGAGAGAACACTCGTCTGTTTGTTTATGTCCTGTATTCTCTTGTGGGTCCTAGGGCCTCTACAATGCCTACGCACCGTCGGGTGCGGTTTCTGGAAATGTGCTTCAGCTCCTCAAAGTAGCCGTGCTTCCTTCTCCACTGTTCTGCGCCACGTACTCCTAAGACCGTCGCCTTTGCAGCTTCCTCGTGATAGTGACGGTCCCTCTCCAGGTACCACATCCATATAGCTGCACGGATTCAGCGTTTTAACAGTCGTCTGAAAGGTGGTGAATCTGAAGGAACCTAGTGAGTGGACATATAAATCGCATACTTTATGGTCTCCTTGTTTGCTTAAGCTCTATGGGGATCGATGACTGATGAGAGCTGAGGAGTCTCCAACATTCGTGTAGCTCATATATAATCTTAACGGTAGGTTAACGCTGCGGTCTGTAATGATTTGAACCTATCTTGGACGTTGATATGACGGGAACGTTGACATGTTATTTTACAGCGGACTTACTGCTTTACTATCAGAGTATGAAGTTTGAAGTTGTCTGCATAAGACAAGGTGTTAAGAGCATCAAATAATGGTGCCGTTAAGGACTAGACTTAAAGACACAAGTGTCCAGTCACTTCTACAAATCTTAGCCACATAAGGTGGGTCACCATGCATTTGTTTCCTGTTTTAATACCTTGGAGAACCCTTTAGCGGGTTTCGTTCGCAGTGACTTCTGTTCCGTCCTTCTTTTTGGACGAAGAAGTCATAGTGGTATTACTACTGACTAGTCTTTCGAGGCTATTGTTATTTGTATCGTTATCCTCTTTGGATTACCAAATTCACGGAATGAATATGTTGGCCCTTTCAAGGAGAATACCGTTCAAAAGTGTTTTTAAAAGTTGTGGCTTTGTTTTTCATATCTTTAGTTCTTTGGGCTGCTCTCCTTTTTGTTCAAAGGTCCTTTTTAATTACTTGTTTCTGAAGAAAATGAAACTCCCTATCAATCGGATGATGACAATAGCTATATATGATACATTCTTCATGATTCAAATAACATTCAAATATGCAATACGTATACGTACCATCCGTGTCATTCCCCCTTTAATGCAAATTAGAATGCAAAATCCTAGTTACACCACTAAACCAACTGGCCCAAGAAAATAGACAAACACGACGAAGGACTCAATTTCTGTCTATCATCCCTATACAATCATCATCATTGACATCATTCTGTCATAAGGAAGCGCACCAGCCTACTAATTGAGTCCAACCAAGGTAAAACAAAATTCTCGGTAGTTGAGGTGAAAATTATGGTCCAACACTTAAACCAAACATCCAACATCCTCCTCAGGATGCCAAGCAGGACTTGGACTAACCAAAAATGTGCTCGATCTCTTTCTCTCTGTCTCTCTGTCTTTCTCTTCCGCTGGCAAATCTAAGAGAAACCAATTGGAACCGCATACTTTGGTTTGGTTTTTCATGCAAACAATAAAATGGGAATTGAAACCAACACTCGATTCGTTATCCTCTACTAGGCATCGTGTCCTGCTGCTGCTGTTGTTGTTGCTCCTGCTGTAGTCTTTTCGTCATGCTCCAACACCATAGAGAGTGTTTTTGTCGCCGGATTGTCACACACACACACACTCAGTACCGGTGCGGTCTAGGCTCAGAACTTATTTAGGAATTCAGGTAATGTCGGTCTCATGTAAATTGATTTAATTTGGTTTGTCCTCGTCAGGGCTCCTACTTGGAGCACCCGGTTGGTCCTTGGACCGATTTGAGTTTTGTTATGAATTATGGAGGTTGGTCGGACACTGAGAGAGAGGATATATGATTGTGGTGTTGCGGTGGTGACCATAAAAATAGCCTCTCATGCATTTGCAAGAAGATGTGGCTATTATTTTCTTTCTGTCCTGCCCTACCATACACTGCGGTGATTTAGAAATATTCCATTGTGAGGACATACAGAAAAGGACCAACTAATTTGATTATAGTGCTCGTACGAGTCGAGTGAGGAGTTTTTTTTTTCCTGTAATTAGAGGCTTAAAGACCATCAAATTTAAAAAAGTTCCTCCATCACATTAATTTATTCTAGAATTTCCCGCAAAAACAATAAAATAAATGACGAATATTCTACCATTCGTTCGCAAACAAAAAAAAAAGGATTCCATTCAAACTAAAGGCACTCACTATCACAGTGTGTGAAATGCTGTCAGAATTGAATTGCAAATTTTTAACTCCACATAAAAACAATCCACAAATTTAATTAGACGAGGGAACAATTCGCGCGTATATTCCTCCTTCGGTAAAAAAATTGCATAACACATAAAAACCATAAAACCACCCCCTCCTTCCCACGCGCGGGGAAAAGTATTATTATTTTGTTTTAAAATAAAAAATAAATCCCTTCAATCAGGACCTCTGATGAGCAACAAAAAAAAAAAACAGGAATGAGTTTTACAATTTACAATAAACCTTTCGTTCTGAATAAATATACAATTGACTGCGTGGGAGGAGGACGGCTCAGATACAAATAAATCACTGAGAAAATATTGTATATTTCGGATGACAAAATTCTCGGTTTTTACATCAATCCGACGGATGAAGCGACACCCAGCTGCAAAGTGAGAACAATAACAAACAGTTCTTTGCGCGAAAAACTTGATTAAACAATCACATATGCAAATTAATAATCATAATACCTTTTTTTTTTTTGTATACATACATATGTTTAATGGAATATTCGATTGTGTAAAAATAAAAGCGAACAAAATATTGGATGGGGAAGGGGGAGGCACGTTGCCCCAAGTGAAATCAGCATTTTTTTTGTGGGTAGTGGCATTCCGGCTTTGTGGTGACTTCAACAACAAATGTTTTGATTACACGGCAATAATTAATTTAATTTGGGATCGTATAATGAATCTGTCGCCTAGCAGGAGGAGTATGCCATCATCCGATAGGAGTGATGCATAAGTTTAATATAGACCATAGTTGGGAGACAATCTATAAGTCAGCGGTTCTCAAACTGATTAAGCTCTAAACAAGGCTTAGATATATTTCGGAACCCCAACTCTTAACGACATATGTATAAAATGAAAAACAAAACACATTTTATTTAGGATATATGTACATATGTATATAAGGTTAGTGTGAAGGATGATCCTGTATCATTGTTTGATTTAAATTTTTTTTTTTGGTATTCTCCCACTTCTAACCATCTTAATTCGCTAATCCTTAGGATATCTAACCTATAGGTATATTGCATGAATTCTCTCTCGAGTTGGTGTTCTCCTTCTTTTAAAGGAGCGTCTTCACATTCCAGAATCCTATCTTTGTCTGGTTACAAAAATCGTCACCATTAAATCAGTTCTTTTCCGAGGGCTAGTTTCGGTTTCGTTAGCTTGTATCTTTAGTACCGCGGGGTGCTAACCTACGTCATCTAGACTAGAAACGCTAGACAAACGATCAAAGGGTGCAACTATAGAACGCAAAGCCTAAATAAAGCAGAATCCCACACTGCAGCTAAGACAAGCTAGAAAAGAATTATACAAACAAAATCTCAAAGTATCCCTCAGCATGCAAACAAGTCTTTTACTGGTTCAGGATGTCCAATTATCCATTTATTACTTCAGGTTCATTTGGATTATTGCTGTCTCTTTCTCTTACTGAATTTGACAGTTAACAATTACGTATTTATGTAACGTGTGGTAGAGTCAAATGAAAATTGTATTCAAATAGCTCTGTTCCTGTACTGACTAAAACTAGGAAAATCTACGAAATTTTACGAAAAATACAGAATTCCTGTTCCCGTACGTCAAAGTTTCGTTGTTTGTCGCAGAAGAGCGCTCACGAGAGAGTAGGAAATTTCCCCATGCTGCAAATTTTATTCCAAGAAATTCCTTTGAGAAGATTATGAGTTCTGTCAAATGGTTGTGTTGTTGTTGGCTGTCAAGATATAATTTTAAGTAAATTAATACAAAGAAGAAAAAAAAATATTAGGCCGTAAGCAACCTATAGAGGGCTCTCACAGCTGTGAGAGCTTTCTCATGACAGTAAATACTCTTGGATGTTTGTCAGACGCTCGCAAGAGGTGGGGCCGTGAAAAAAACTTTGGTGGTATTCTCCTGGATTCGAACTCGGAACCCCTTGCGCAGTAGTCCAACACACAAACCACTGAGCCACGGCACTCACAAAATACAAAGAAGAGTGACGTTTAAAAAGTGGGCCGCTTTTTTGTTTAACCCGTTCCCGTTCTTTTTTGGACAATTGTCTTTTTCTGAGAGAATTTTACCCCCACTCTTAGAAATTTGGCAAGCTGCGAATTTTAGTGTAGAAAACACGGGAACAGACCTAATATCTCTTATGTAAGATGTACGTATATACATATGTACATATATTCGCTCATTTTGTATTGTCAGATAAAATTTTTCATTATAATCTTAAATTTCATATACATAGGTGTTTGACAGATGACGGATGAGTCATGTTTACTTGTCATGGTATTTTAGTTAGTGTTGTTTGACATTCCATCACGGAAACACTAAGCCCGCCATATCATCTACAAATTACGATTGGCACGCGATTAGACAATTCGCGACCAAATTAGCGGCATAACAAAGGACTATTTGCTGCCTCAAATTGATGCCCCTCATCTTATTTGCCACACAGCCTGAAAACTACAAGTTTTTTGCGAGAACAATGTGTTAAATAGTTAGTTTTGCCCTTCGGACCGCTGAATTGGCTTCCTGCTACTACTACTCAAGACTTTTATTTATTGTGTTACGTAAAGTCCAAAGTCTACATGGATGAACCGTGTACGATTAAGGAATTGGAAGCCTATACCTATTACTCGCGTTACTCGCCAAATTCGATTGGAAATGTTCGGGTTCATTAACAAAAATTAAAACTTCAGAATGGACCATGTTAACTGCAGTTATGGCTAATATTTGAAAGAAATAATCTTACCCCAAATTGAATCCACTTAAAAGTTTTTGATCCTTATCCACAGCAGAGTTGCCGAATATACTACTAATGAAGTATTTGTTCTCCCTTCTTATAGGCTGTACTCCCGTTCTTCCCTGGTACTGATTTTACTTCTTTTAAAATATGTTCATTGCCACCTTTATTTTATTGTATGGGCCATCACACACTGGTGCAATTACCCCGGGGTAAAACTGACTTTATGGAGGAGTAAGATGAGGTGTAAAGTAAGAAACGTCTTCCACCAGTGTTGAAGCAGTTGAACGGCGGGGTAAAACTTATAAATTTTCTTTTTTTTAAACGAGCAAAATTACTCCAGTGTATGATGGGCTTTGTCTTGTCTTGCGAAATGGAAAAGTAAGCACAAAAAAAGTTTAAAACACAAACTAGACTCCTGTAGGTACTCCCCTCACACACAAAATACTCTTCTGTAAAATTGGAAAACGGCATCCCTGTTCACAGCATAAATTTATGCACAAAATGAACAAAACTACGGTCAAAATATTGCTAAGTGGTTACATTATCCCCAACAACACATTACACATCTATAAAACACACAAGCACGCGTACTACATGTGTATGTTTTTACTTGTAAGACGCGCAGTACAGCCGTGCACAGATTCCAAGAAATTCAAATCAAACCACTCAACAACAACGGTTGTTGTATGTCGCGACAGCTTTGGGACACAAGACACAACCATCAACAAGTTTGTTTGACAGTAGGCAGTCCTGCATGAAGTGCGCCATAAGCTTCCGTTCTACCTGCAAACGGATGGTTGGTGTTAGTTTCCTTCAAAAAAAAAAAAAAAACCCTTCCTACATTTTGAATTTGTATCCCCACCAGTAGGCTGTGAAATTTGAAAGTGTGAAGTGAAAAAGAAAAATTCGTTTTCCATTTTAATTTTTCAAAGCGCACAGGTAGCAACGCAGCAAGTTTAAAATATGCCACGCAGTATCTTCTCTCAGCGCTACAATATGGAAAAAATTAAAATGAATGCATTCTTCGATGGTAAGAATCTGTTTTAATATTTATTTAATAAAGTTTATAATTGGTTTTGATTTATTTCACAGATGCATTCAGAAACATCTCAATATTCCCGAAAATAGTAAAAATGCCGACTTTGAAGAAAAAAATTCCCCCCCAACCGATGGATAAAAACTTTTGTGACGGCGGCAAGGAGAAGAAGCTACTGCGCTCAACAGATTGGTATGTGGTTTTCCCTGGGATTTTGTCTAGGCACTCACTGCTCTCTTATCACAGGTATGACAGTGATCGTATTGCGATTACAACTCGGTATAATTTGGAGACAGTGTTGGGTTGCATTTTAATGGACCGTCACTCGGAGAATGACAAAAAAAGCAAGTACTGTGCCAAGGAGTCGCCGATCAAGCCGAGCATTCCTGTGACTGTTGCACCAGTAGTACCAGTGGCACCTGTGTTGCCGACAAATAAGCCAGAAGAATTGAAAGCCAAAGAGAATCTACCCCAGCCAGTGAATGATTTGGAGAAGAACTCGGACAATTTCGATTCGGATTTGGACAACTGTCCTATTGATTTGAGATTTTTCTCGGGCACAACCAAGAAGAGGCGTCGTTCGAAGCAGCGCAAGGTCTACGAATGTGAGCACTGTCAGAAGACATTTGATCGTCCTTGGGTGTTGCACGGTCACTTACGTTTGCATACCGGCGAGAAGCCATTCGTTTGCCCGAAGGAGTCGTGCCAAAAGAGATTCGCCGATAGGTACCTAAATTTGACAAGTGTATTGTTTTTCTACTGACTATGTCTACTTTGATTTAGATCGAATTTGAGAGCACATCAACGAAGCAAAGGACACCACAATTGGTTGTTCCAGTGTCCACAGTGTACAAAGGCGTTCAGTCAGCAAAGTTATTTGAATAGGCACAGTTTGCAGGCGTGCCGAAAATTTCTTGCTCATCATAAGAAATAGTTGGGTACTATGGCTACTTGTGTTCTGTTTTCTTTTATTTCGCATGGATTAAAATTATTTCTGAATAAATAGTGTTTACTTTGTTTTCATTGAGCTTTTTAAGTGTTTTTTACATAAGAAATGGTAGCTAAGTGACAGTAAGTAGAAGTTTTTGCAGACTAAAAGGGGCATATCTATAGAATTCTTCGCTTCCTGAAAGGACAGGACTATTCTTAAGATAGTAGTAGATCGCCTACATCAAGAGTGTCAAACTAAAATTCCTTTAGTGCCAAGTTTTTGTTTGAAGTATGGCAGCGGGCCACATTAAAAAACATAAACAATAGGGATCCAATTAGGATTTCCGAACTTCAACAGGTGATTGCGGCCATATTGTTGCCCCTAAGTCTGTCAAATTAGCGGTTCTTTATTTAATCTGTTTTGCCAAATCAACGTGAAAAATTATAGCCTTCAACAATGTGTACAAATGATTAAAGTGATTGATGGAAGTGGGCCTTCTGTTTGAGCATCATTTCGTGGAAAAATCATATTCAACGACTAGGTCCATGAACGGGTTCGTCAACAAGCAAAATTGTTGTATTTGGGACGATAATAATTCCGTGAATCTAGCCGAATATAAGACGTGATAACGATGCAACGGTTTCTATGACATGGCATTTAAAAAAATTAAAAGCTTGCTTTAAAATTTCCGTCTTTTAAATATGATGACAGCTGTGACAGCTGTCAAGTAAAAAGTTGTTCGGCTCGTTTGGTTTGGTTTTGTTTGGTGAAGTATATAAGCTTAAACAGTTTAGATGACACAGGAATAGGAACAGGACCTCTTTGACTGCGTGCTAGAAATAATGCTGATGATTTCTGATGGAAGGGCTTTAACAATATGAGACACTGTTTAACATTTCTTTCGCCACCGACTGATTGTCAAGCAATCTTTCCGATTGCAGCGAGTAGTTTATCCATGCCGTTACGACAGAAGTCATTAGATTAGATATCGCGTCTGACGCCGCGCCGCTAATACCTTTCTTTGGACTTCTAACTCCAGCACATGCCGATCTAGACATTGTATAGGGTTATTCAACAAGTGGTGTCATTTTAAATCAATAGAAAATTGCAAAAAAAGGTCCGTCGCGTACCCTCCTAAAACAGCGAATTTTAACGAAAATTTACGATTTTTTACGAAAAGCTGTTCGAGTACGGAGAATTTTCGTAGTTCTTCAAAGAAGAGAGCGCTCATGAGAGAGTAAGAATTTTCTCCATGCAACGAATTTTAGTCCAAGAAATTTCTTTAGGTAGAAATATGAGTTCTGTCAAAACGATGTGTTGTTGTTGGCTGGCAAGATAATTTGAAGTAAATTAATACAAAGAAGAGTGACGTCTAAAAAGTGGGCAGCTTTTTTGTTCAACCCGTTCCCGTAATTTTTTGGAGATTTGTCTTTCTCTGAGAGAATTTGCGAATTTTAATGCAGAAAGTACGGGAACACCCCTTTTATCTACTGCTGTCCGCTAGCTAAGATATTGACACTAGATTCAAGGGAACTACTGTAGTGTATAGCCAGTGCATTCATTTTGGACAGACACTCCACCTGTATAAAAGTGCTTGATACGTTCATGAAAGAAAGTTCCAATTACAGATTGACGTTTGTTGTATTGGTTCAAAACAACGATCATCAATCCCAATCAGATTTAAGATTCGATTTCAGCCAATACATTTGTTTCATTCGTTCATTACTCAATAACCAAACAAACTGAAAGTGCCTTAGTTGTGAGACAAGTAAGTATTAGTTTTGTCCTTGATTGGTTTGTGCTTGTGTGAATGCAATCATCAATACTTTTGTGTGAACGGGTCAAAATGATCGAATCAATCACGATTGACACAGCTCACTTTACCAACTTTGGCAGCATTGTTTCTAAGACCTCGTGTGGAGTATTGGATAGTTTCTACTTACTTATTGCATTGGCTATTTCTTCTAAGGTGAGGGTCACATCAGTGTCAGCGATAATTGCTTAGCTTAAATTAGTTGTCAGGTTATGGAGATGGAGATGGTGACTTTACAAATAAAGTTGACAGATAGCGATTAGTTGCCATAAAAAACTCAGAGAAACTTCTTGATTTCAGCTTTAAAAATATCTTCAAACGGCTATGAAACAAACTTTGGGTATACATACATAAGTAGTTCTGTTTTCTTTTTTACAAAAATTTAATCTCTCTACTTTGTGTAATCTTTGTGGGAGATTTCCTCCCCACACACCCCTTCAATTTGATTGCATCCACTCGTTTCGTTATTAATAAAAATTTCCCACTAAAACTCAAACAAAAAATAGAAAAATTGCAACGTATCTGCAACATTATTGCATATAAAACAAAGAAAACCCAACATCCGACCCTCGTTCAACTCAAATTTTCCCAACAAATAGGACAAGTAAAGCAAATGCGCAATTAACGCTGCACATAGCAGCCGCCTTTTGCAAAATAGAAAAACAAGTTTTTATGCAATTTTTTTTCCTAAAAAGACCAACAGAAATTTACAACTTTTCTATTTGCACTCTTGAATACACAAAAAAAAAAAAAATAAAAAGGATTGTAGGACGCCAAAAAATCTACTATAATTCTCACTCATGCACTGGTCTAGCGAAATAAAATTTCGTATGGAGAACTGCAGTTGCATAGCCAGCAGAGGTTCCTGATGATGATAGAATATTATCCTCACAAGGACCTCGTAAATGGTCTATCTACCAAAGCCTCTTTCTCTGCCAGTGGCAACCTCAATTTTTGCTGCAGCAATAATATACCGCGCAATGAAATAAGAAAAATCTGCTTAAAGGCATATTTCGTCCCAAAAAATCATCATCAAACAGAATAGAAACAAAAAAAAAATTCTTCCAATTTTGGCAATCAGAGAGTCATATATCCTAATTCTACGCGAACCGCAGCAGACCAAGTTCGTGCTGGAGATTTTTGAGTACTGAAACCTCCTTGCAATGCGATGCCATGGAAAAAAAAAATGTTTCGGTTGCATGTTTTGCGGCACTGCAATGCATTTAATGAAAATCTCTATGCACGACGACGTGTGTGTGCAAGGAATTACACGGATTCCCAAAAATAAAAGGAAAAACCCCACCAGACAATAATAATATCCCACCACAACAACACACACATGGAATTGGTTGGCTTATAATCGTCAAGGATGGGCCGGTACATCTAAGCGATGCGATATTAATTCGCCAGGATGCATTCTTCGTCGCGAATGCGAATGCAACAAACGGGAACGAGCCGTCGTCGTCAACTTTTTCTCGGCTGAGTTAACATAGGAGGGTGTCAAAAAAATACAAATATTCGCGAGCGTGATACAAGTACTCCCTCACCTAACAACAGTCAAGGGTGTTGAATGCAACACTTTCAAAAACGCGACATAGCGTGTGTCAGAATGCAAGGAATGGACAACAGCAGAGAAAAAGTTTTTATCCTTTTTGTTGAGTTGTATCCTTTAATTACGAATATGAAATGCAATGCTTTGGAGCAGGAGAATCTGCTTGTTATGCTTCGTTGGGATTTGCTCCTCTATTCTGTTTCTTTTTTTTTTCTTCACACATGTTAATGACCAAAATAAGGAGCCCTACCAAATACAGGATTCACCTGACAAGAGTTTTATGCGTCACGAGAACCCCAACTTAGAAGCTTATTAAAAATGCACGCACATATGACAACACATTCCAAACACGGAAAAAGAAAATATCATCTTTGCAAGGATAGAACTAGGAATAGAAAAAGCGAATCATAATAATAATGTCGACGAGACGTCGACAATGACTTGCGGTGCATCATTCATCACCAACTATGCACACTGTACACCCTCTTGGCTCATCAACACGATAATCATGTTCCCGGGCGCAGAAAAGGATAAAAAAAACTAGACAAATGCAAACTCAGCTAGAAATTGGAAATTATCCTTCATAAAGGAATTAGAGCGTTCGCAAAGGCGATGATGATGAAGAAGACGTCGACAAACGAGCTCTTGAATTGTGACTTTGGAAATTTATCTAGCTTCTTTCGGAAATGTTGGCTTTTCGGTTATGGATACGCAACTTTTTTTCTTATTGTCATCATTAATGACTTCAAGGACTTTCTTTTGCTTTTCGCGGGTTTTTTCCTATTCTGCATGCTTGGGTTGCCGCCTTTTCGCCGCACGAAAAAGAGTGATGAATTTCCTTCCAAAGTCCTTGTAAGTTTTTCAACCAAAAAAAAAAAAAAACACAAATTTATTATCCCTTTGTGCACAAATATAAACTGAGTGACGAATGATGGTTGGTGTCGTTCGTATGCAATGTTGCATAAGGCGGAAAACTTAAAGAAAGTTCTCAAATGTAGTTTGCATTCTTAAGTGGAAATTTTGAGATGGCAAAACATAAAGAACTAAACTTTGGAAGATTATCATTCGCTGAAAGTCTTAGTCTCCGTCTCAGTCTCCGTCTCAGTCTCAGTCTCAGTCTCAGTCTCAGTCTCAGTCTCAGTCTCAGTCTCAGTCTCAGTCTCAGTCTCAGTCTCAGTCTCAGTCTCAGTCTCAGTCTCAGTCTCAGTCTCAGTCTCAGTCTCAGTCTCAGTCTCAGTCTCAGTCTCAGTCTCAGTCTCAGTCTCAGTCTCAGTCTCAGTCTCAGTCTCAGTCTCAGTCTCAGTCTCAGTCTCAGTCTCAGTCTCAGTCTCAGTCTCAGTCTCAGTCTCAGTCTCAGTCTCAGTCTCAGTCTCAGTCTCAGTCTCAGTCTCAGTCTCAGTCTCAGTCTCAGTCTCAGTCTCAGTCTCAGTCTCAGTCTCAGTCTCAGTCTCAGTCTCAGTTTCAGTCTCAGTCTCAGTCTTAGTCTCAGCCTCAGTGTCAGTCTCAGTTTCAGTCTGAGTCTCAGTTTCAGTCCCAGACCCAGTCTGAGTCTTAGTATCAGTATCGGTCTTCGGTCTTGGTCTCAGTTTCAGTTCCAGTTTCAGTCTCAGTCTCTGTCTCAATCTCAATCTCAATCTCAAATTTCACTTGTGGAACCACAGTTTTGCTGTTATATCCCATCGACTTGCACAACACTTTAACGTGCAATAAAGCAATATTGCCCTCTAACACGCGATGTAACTACCAATTTCAGTTTGTGGGTGCATGTACCACGAGTTGGTAATTGTTGAATTGAATTAAACACCCTCCAAAAGAAAATCAAACGTATTTCACGGCATGCACGACATTACACGCTCCTTGAATCACTGCTGGAGTATCAGAGTCATTATATTTCTTATCTTCGATGCGCGAAACCATCCATTATGAGCCCATCTCCCGCACCGCTTGTGCACAGAACATCAGGGAGTCAATTAGCTTAGCGTATGGGGTAGCACATGGTATTAAAGCCCTTAAGCCAATTAATCCACGGAAGACTTCTTAAGTTTACATCAATTGGCTTCCTTGCAAAAACACTTCAATTATCTGCGAACAATAGCAACACCCTGTCGTCATCGTCGTTGTCGTTGTCGTCCTCGTCCACATGCAATGAAATCAGGCAGGCAGTCAGTCATAAAGCCATAAGGAATTATTATTCAGCCAAGTGCATGTGTTGGAGCTACCCTTTGAAGTATCTAATGTATCATTGCCCTTTAGATGGGCCTGGCCTTTGTGCATAGTGCGAATGCATTTCTATTCTTTTTGTATGTATGTGTGTGTGTGTGAAGGGAATATAATTTTTGTGCGTTATCTTAAAGAAATCACACAGGAGTGTACGGTACGGTACGCACATCAAACGTCTTCAATTTTGTCACCGCGGTCGTTGTCTCTGCTTTGGGGAGCTAGTCCGTACACACAGATCAAAAGCGAAAGGGTGACTAGTGAAATCCTTGACTATAGTCAAAGAGAAAATTCCCTCCAGCTGGATAGAGCATATAAAAACTTTTTTTTGTTTGCTGTTTGTTCTAGGAGCAGTCGGGAATATTAACGCATGTGATCAGGATACAAGATGCAATTCGATTGGGAACGCTTCTTATGAAGGGTTTTTTTTTTTTTGTTGTCATGTGTAGCTGATTTGACGTCTAGCCATTTAAGAACAAAAAAAAAAAAATATTGTCTTTGAAAACCCTTGATGTAATTTTACAAAGCAGTTTCAGCTGAAGATGAAAGGCAAGTAGACATCATCGCAGTCAGCAATTGCCCAGAGACGTAAAGGTTAATGTACAAAAATGTCCTTTCAGCATGACAGGCATTTCTTTCACTTCTTCCCTGTAAAGAGCTTTGCTAAATTTTTCACAAATTAACTAAATTGACTATTTATTGTATTCCAACATGAACTTGAAGAAAATACCGTGAGTTATAAACGAATCAAAAAATTACATACAATTCTCCTCACCAATTTGGACAGCAAACAAGGGAAGATACGCACACCAAATGCCTTCTGAGTTTCGCATTTAATTTTAGAATATTTATCAAGCCACATCCTCTATTGCTGTCCTGTAATAAGATTCATAAGTCTATACACTGGTCAACAGAAACGCCTAAAGTGGAAACACTCTAAACGATTCATTTATTTTCTCTCTCTCAATTCAAACTCAATTTTAGTTTCACTTAAAAATATGTATTAGGTGGGCATATAAGTTCTCGCTATTTGTCAATAGATGTCTCCAGAAGTAAGTGCTGGTCGTTTATGACATATTCAAAACGTTATAGAGCTTAGACATACAGCTAAACAAACCATTTTGCCACATTAGTGATTTGGTTTTTTCGAAACTGTCAGATTTTGTGCCAATCAATCGTGCCGCGATTGATTTCGTGTTATAAAGATGGTGCTTTTGACCGTCAACGCGAAGGAAGGCCAATATCCTTCGAAAACGCCGGATTGGAGGCATTGCTCGATAAGGATCCATACCAAGTTGTTGAAACCGAATGAAACTTTTACTAGGGACGGGTATCGACTTTAATTAATGCGATTGAGCCGAGCACTGCGCGAAAACATGACAACGCCCCACGTTACTAAACCCTACGTGGAAACGCTCAAATGTTGGTACCTCACCTGCCATATTCCCCAGATATTGCGCCATCCAATTATTACTTGTTCCGTTCGATGGCTCATGAAAAAAATTGTAGCTGGCGATGGGAAATACTTTGAATGATTCGTTTGTAACCATTTTTTCACATTCTCATTAGAGAACTTAGTTGCACACCTTTCGCACCAGAGACCTGCAGCAAGTAACTCGTTTTGTGAGCTACTCGAAATGTTCACTGCTTTTCACGTACCTACTCACACATTTTCTTATTCCTTCACAAGAGGTTTTCGCTGGGTTCACATTTTATTACCTCTCAAAAACGAATCTTTAACGAACTCCTGTACAAATGCATTCCAAGAAATAATTATCTTTATTTGGAAAAAAACAGTAAATGTTTTGATCGGTGCGTGCACTGCTTTTTATTTTTGCTTTTTTCCTGTCTTAAAAAAGGTCGCATCTGTTGTTTGTACTTGTAGTGTTCTGGGTTTTCTAACCACTTTCTTAATCATGTAAGGGCTCTTGAATCAGTTTTATATTTCACTGCCTTTGTGAATGCTTAAATGCTTTGATTCAATGAATACTTTGAATGTGAGCCTACTCACAGATTCATGAATACCAACACCATGATGATTCGTTTCGCAAAGTGAACTTTGTTATTGTTTCCTACATATTTCAAGTTCGCTTGTTTTGTGTATACGTGAGATTGTTAAAGGGCTCGCTTTTTAGTGAATGATTCACAACGTCAAATGAATGGATTCATGCAGTTCTCTGTTTCGCATGTTTCGCAAGAAAAGGGACGTAAAGAAAAATTGTTCGTTTTTTTTTAGGAATAGAACCTTGATTTTCGCGCATAATAGGCGAAGGTACTAACCACTGTACTACGGTCTCCACATTGACACGCGTTTCATGCAGGATTTTTGTTTTTTTTTAAGAAAGCTCCCAGACTTTATAGATATTGTGCTCTGCTCTCCGTGGATCAAATATTCATTTGCTCTATGTTATTAGGAGCAGCATCATACTACTATTTAGTTTCTCACTTTCGGCGGTTATCACGTGAAACCCCAGACAGTTTGGTATATTTTCATTTTATTTTACAATAAGCTACACACTGACTAGCCTTACACAAATTGCAATCTTCTAGAACATTACCTAGGAAAACTTTCGAAAATGACATTTTAAAAATTCATCTCTGTTTACCGTGCGTTATCCTCAGCACAGGACATCAGAACCTAGAATCCACAAAGAAGAAGAAAAACGACTATACGAGTACCATCTACCGACTAAGTGACCTTACTGATAGGTTTTGCCTTTCACTTACTAACAGGCTCTACTTACCCAGGACTATGATTACCATCTCATTTCCTTTTGAGAGTGCATCCACCACCGCAAAGGATGCTAAAAAAAAAACAGAAAATCTAAGGAAAAAACACCGTTAATATCGGCCTGAGTAAACAGATCTGGAAACCTCTGTTAATATGTTAACATTGCAACAAATTTTTTGCATTCAACTCAAAAAAAAAGGAACGAAGGATAACATTAATTTTTAAGTAGGAACATGCCACAGTACACCAACACCACCACCAATTGGGTAGATGTGCATAGAAAAATAGAAAAATAGAAAAAGACAGAGATGTGGTTATGTTTCGTAAAAATAATACTCTGTTGGTAATCTGGCAGAACTGGAGGTTCCACTTTCAAAAGGATTGGCTGGATGAAGAGGATGCCAGCAAATAAAAAAAGTGCAATGCTGTAGCCACAACCCATTCCAGCAGCTGCAAGGACCAACCAACAGTACAACTTGTGTTGTAGCTGGATGTACTTCCGTTGGTTGGTTTTTTTTTTTTCTGATTTTATTTTTTGAATTTGTTATTTTATCCTTTTATGCATTTTGGGTCTCCCTCTACTGCAAGCTACTACACTGACAAACGCTTAGTAGTTGATGCAGTGCTGCTGCTCCTGCTGGTTGCAGATGTAAATAGGAAATTTCTTCCAAGAAACGATGTTTTCTTTTTTTGATTACAAACTTTCAAATATTTGCATAGGAAATCGGCCTGAATGCGATATGAAAAGGAGGTTGGAACGATTATTATTATGAGAAATAAGCGATGAGGGAGTTGCTTTTGTTTATGTAAGCTGGACTTTGTTTAATTTTCGTTATGTCCTTAGAAAGAATGCTATCTGCGTTAAAATGTGATTGGTATGTGAATACTTTATTTTCAAATGTCAAATAGCTTGTGGTAGCCCTCATCATATCCTTCAACCTTCACAAGGAGACAAATTGATTTCTCGATAGAAACTAAATACCTTGTGGCAACTCTAGATATATACAGAACCACAAAGAAGGCGACTAAAGCCTTCTGAAGGTGCTTTTCAGGGAAAAATGGAAATGTAAGTCAAAATTATCCACATTACCATTCCTTGTCGTCATCCGTTCCGCCCTTCAAGAGTAAAACGATAAACATGTCTAGGGTATTAAGGGTGCAACGCGCATCTGTTCTCTTAGAAGTGCCACCTCTTCATGTAACTATTATGAAGACTGCATCTAGTCGTTCTTGTCACAATTTCAGATCGCAGCTGTTGGGATAATCCACACTTGGAATCTATGGTTCAAACTACAATTCCCTATCTCGACTTGAGAGGTTGTTACTCTTGTTCTACCGTCCCCTATCCGCCAACTGAGTCGCCTTAGTAGCACTTAGTAGTTTTTTTTATCAGACTTACTTTGCCGTCTTTGCTCAACCTTTGTTCTCGGGAATGTAATACAAGCTTCAAGTTTCTAGAACGAGAAATATCCCACCACAGTGACACAGTCTTGGTATAATATCGTAGTGAGCTCGTATTGTTGGCAAAGTTGACCTTGTCGCATAAATCGGGGAGAAGGAAACATGTGCTCAATCTTAAATCAAAAATCCCTATATGTAGGCATATAATTTAGTCTCTCTGCTTAAGCTTGGAATGGAATCTCTTTTATCGATGTTAACATATCTCTCACCAACATTCCATGCCCACAGTCCCCCCTACTGTGTACCGAATCGTCCCTTTCGTCGATAACACCTTAATTAAAAAAATCCCAGCGAACACATTCGATGCAAATTAAAAGTGCAAATCAATTTACAGCGAAAAACAATTGTAGGTGACACTTCAATCAATGTCGAATCGAAATTACAAACTCACTTTCACAATGAATGCGAATGCACCCACCAAAAAAAAAAAAATTAAAAATAAAAACAAAAGGGATGTGTAAAAAGGAAACAAAGAGACCTCTGAATGCACCACACAATTTTCGTCATTGTCTGTTACAATATCAATTTGTCAATTGATTGACTTTCCTTCGAACGTGGAGTTTCAGTTCCAGAATGGACAATCGCCGAAGCACAGCGCGGATGCAGATTGAAAATTAAAATTGATTCACACCAGAGAATGTCAGTTGGAAGAGCTTTCGCATTCAGATGGTTGTCTAGGGTTCTTTTGTGGTGAACCTACCTCGATGCAATATCCGATAATTTAATACTGGAATATTGTCGCAAGTGATATGGGGCCGGAATTTATCCTGCGGATGTATCTAGTGAATCTGTGCAGATTTTATTTTGTCGGCTGTTTTTATGTTTCCGCTTCGAAGTTGGACGATATTTTATATCATGGAACCTTTGATTCTGAGGACCGTCCTGTCCGACATAAATACAATGGAAGGTAATAGTTAAGTGGCGTACAATTGAAAGCGTTCTACGCGTCTTACATCCATCATCTTAAGGCTCAACCGTAATTGAATTAAGGCTCTGGACGCTGTCGGACTCTGCGCTCGATTTCGTCTTTTGGTTCGTTCTCGGCTCCATACCTTCCATACGTCTTGTCTTCTTGTAAAGCGTTACCGTTCGGGACGAATCTGGGCCTGAACCAATAAGCCTCTCCACTTAGCTCGGTCTTTAGCTAATTGCCTCCAATTGTTCACTCCAAGTTAGTCGAGGTCCCCTTCAACTTGTACGCGCCACCTGCGGCGAGGAGGCCCTCTACTGCGTCGTCCCTCAGACGTCCAATGCGCAGTTTTTTGACTAGGTCGATGTCGCTGTGCAGCTCGTATTGAATCTTCTCCTCCAAAACTCGTCGACACAAATGGGACCGAAAATCTTACCAAGAATTTTTCCCTCGAAGCGACCAAGGATATGTCCATGTTTCCGTAAAGCAGGACTGGAATGATCAGGGTCTTATACAGAGTCTCCTTAGTTCTTCGAGATAGGGCTTTACTGTTGAGTTGCCTTATTAGAAGTCTCCTTTCTCGTGCATCGAGCAAACGATGCCCATTCATCAGGCATACATTCATCTGACCACTTCCATACGAAGAGAGCGATCTTATATGCACATTCCGTATCGTAGTACCTACCGAGCGCTTAGCGTGACTAAATCGTGTGAGAGCAAAATGATATAACATACAGACATTAGCTGTCGCACTCTTAATGCTGAGGCTAGGTAAGCTTGAGCTTAAAGTGGAGAAAGATGGGAAGGCGGGAGTAGACTGTACTGTACTCTGGATGTGAAAAACCTCTTCACACAGCAAAAGGGATTTACAATCAGCAAGCACTTATCGCCAGACTACCAGCGGAAGATATTGACTGACTAGTTAAGCTATAGAACACCTACGATGGAATGAAGCCTTAGTATCATGAACATCACAGCAAAATGACGCCCTTAGAACTGTGCAACAACTATAAGGCGAAGTTATACTGAAGTACACAACCAAAAACAAGTCTCGTAGAATGGCAAAATAAATGGTCCCTAAATTTTCTGAAGAAGTCAAGTCTATGGGCTTGCATGCTGTTGGATGAGGAAGATTACTCTTTCGGAGAGGTGGACCCGATTGTCCACGTTAGCTGTGACTGTTTTACCACAGGGCACCCATCTACCTACCTATTTACCTTCGTAGAGGGTTCCTCTCTTCAGTTCCAAAAACCTGATAGATCTGGTATTGTTCAGTGTTTTTTGCCAAAATAGCCTAGGGTGTTTAGACTGTCCTAATTCTATCAGTGATTGGCCTCACTCACCGAGTCTCCATAAAAAAGATATTTAAGATGAGACGCCATCTTGTCTAGCCATCTAGTTGTCATTACAATTACCCCATATGCGAAAGTGATCTGGTACTCAGCAGAGAGTAAGGTTGTAGTGTCCAGCGATAGTCCTTCACTGCATTTGAACTTCTACGTCTGCTACTAATTTGGTAGATGCCTAACTGTATGACAATGTCTGATGGTGATACTGCATTATTATTTCAGGTTTTCTGTCAAATGTCCTCTTTCTTTTCGTATAATTGACATTGCCGCCTGTCAGTTTGACATTTTGTGTCACTTTGAAGCCGCTCAGCTTCTCAAACTACTTAACTATTTGAACTATACTTAATTCTGTGTGAATGCTGTTGTCTTAAGCATTCATCATCATCAATACTTGCTTCTTTCTTATGAAACTTACGACTTAGTCAATCCCCCTGTTAATACAGTACAAGCTGTAATTTTGTATTCTTCTCTTTTTCAAGTATATTTTAGGCTAACGCACACCTTTGTACCTGACAGCTGTCAGTTGAGACGGCTCACTGTGAAATAGTTAAAATCGCAAAAAAGTTTGAGAATCATGTAGGTAAATTGATTGACCACGAGTCAACCCCAAAGTCACCAGTTTCCATCCTAATCAATCAGTTTTTAATCCTTTGCCAAACGACATCCGATGGCATCGTGCTGCAGGTGAACCCAGCGCACACGGCGGCGAAGAAACCAATTTGCTGCGGTGCCATATATATTCAGACGATGAGACCGCTATTGCCTGCAGACGAACAACCACGACGACCGTATAGAAGATGACCACCGAATGGCAAATAGAGCGCAAAAGGTTGTTTATCTTACCCCATAAATCATCCACTTACCCGGAATGAAGCGGAATTAATAATTTACATTGCGGCGTTGTTGCTTCAATGTATTGCATCAAATGCGGGTGGGTGTATGCACCCCGTGGTGGTTTCAATGATGCACATACTTGCAACCGGTCAAATAACGAAAACACTTGGATCGGAGGATAATGAAATTTCTGAAGTTTATTTGAAAAGTTTCTCTCCCAAAGGTGAGACTCATTGGTCGGGTTGGTCGACTAATCGACTAAAGGTATCTCTCAAGCTTTGTTCGTTGCCAAAGGACCTGCACTGTAACTGAAGGCTTCTTTAAGATCAAATTAATTTCTAATTAGCCCCACAGGAAAGTCCAACTAAAATGTACTAGAGGTAAGCTGTTTTGGGCGAAAACTTCAGACAAACTTCGGACTGAAATGAATTATTGAATCGTAAGTTTGGCTCACGTCCACTTTTGTTTGAATAGCGTTGAATGAATTTTTGGAAAAGTTTTACTTCCTTAGGTTCAAATCGAGTGTTGGTATATAAATTTGATTTATTTAGAATGGTATTTTGTGAGGAATAGTTTGTACAACAGTCTTTAAATTCTTGGACAAAATAATAAGCTTTGATTGGCGATTAGTACATTTAGAAGAGACATCCATGAAGGAAGGTAATGAACTTAGAGCTTACAATGATTCAAAGAACACCTTATACACTTGATGCCGAAGAAGCTGATAATTGCTCCGAACCTCATGGATGGTAGGTAAAACACTTTTGCTGGGACTCTATTCTCATCTCAAGGGACGACATCTTACAAAAGTCAGTCACAGTACGGCTACTTTACGGATTTTTAGCAAGCAGTGCTTTGAGTCAACAGTCTTCCCCTGCAAGTTGCGTTGGTAAGCGAAGTTATTCAGAGTACATACGATTGTTCCAGACATGATAATTTGCATAGAAAAAGGCTGTTCAAGGTGGATCTCGTCAAGGCTGCATTTTTTCACCAATACTGTTTTTTGGTGATTAGCTATGTAATTCCAATGAAAGGAGCCTGAGCACCTTGTCTGGCAAGGTCATCGGCGGCTTCGTTGCCAGGGATGCGCCTGTGTCCAGGGACCAGGGACAGAGGAACTCTTTCAAGGATTTTCATGTGTCCATCTAAGTTAGGGAAGTAATTATTGCATAGTAGTTGAAGCTTTAATGCACTAGCAGCTGCAGTGGAGGAATGCGAGGTCTAAGATATCCTCCAACGCAGCTGTCGGACAGGAGCGCATTGCACCCGGAATTCCTACACAAGCTAAGCCTTGTATTCTTAGGATGACAGACCGCGTGACCGTTTAGTTGGCCTTTTCCCACCATACAAGCAATGCGTAAATCCGGTGGCTTATTTTCCCGAAAAGCCTACAGTAGGCCCAGAATGCTTTAGTCGCGTTCTCAGCGGTACTGATTATGAGCGGCTGCCAGTTCAGCTTTTGGCCAAGAGTTACCCCAAGATATTTGGTTTCTTTTGAGAAAACACTGTTTAGTGTTAAGGTTTGGAGGTTAATATTTCTTCTTCTGGTGAAGGGTATGATGACGGTTTTGGTTGGATTGACCGCAACCCCTCTGATTGACACCAGTTGCTAACTTTGTTAAGCGGAATTCTTCTTTGCCCTTTACAATTATGACTACGTCTTCAGCCAAAGCCTTGTGTTGGAAATCCACAATTGTTGAGGTCATTTAGAAGTTTGTCCACCACAATGGACCACAGCAAGGGTGATAGAACACCCTCTTGCGGACAACCTTTGGTTGTTTTAATGGATGGCAACGTTGGTCCAAGTTTAGCTGTGATAATTCTTCTACTAAGCATGGAACGTATCCATCTGATAGTCTGCCTTAGGGTCTGAAGGTGATCTATTGCCAGATTTACGTTAACCTTACTCCAGATTGACGGAATCTAGCTTAATTCAAAGCTGGATCTGACGACAGGTACTTGGGATTCAATGAGAATACATATCTATTCCATGCTGAAGAAGAGCTGGAAATATTTCATCACCACCAGGAGCTTTGTATGGCTTTTGTGTGGAGATGGCCCATCTTTTGGCTGAGTTCCTAGTACGTTTATTGAATGGGTATTGCTTAATTTCATATGAAGTAGGTGTAAGCGGATCATCTGTTTCTGAATTTGGGAAATGAGTTTAGAGGAGAAGACTCAATGTATCCGAGTAGTTTTTAGGAGACCAATGCCGTTGCAGTGACTTTTGGCGAGAGCCTTTTGAGCTCCCTGACAGCTAAGGGGAGATCATTAATCCTTTCGCAGAAGGTTCTCCATGTATGTGGTTTCCGTCTCCTAATAGCAGAGTTGTAGGTCGTGACAGCTGTTTTATATTCGCTCCAAGAGTTGGTGCGCTTATTTACTTTTATCATCACTTCACCATGAGATTTTGAGCCCTTCTTGGACTTTTACTCCCACTCAACTGCATGCAAATGTTTGTTGAAGCCGAGTACTGATCCTGGGATTAGGCAATAATTTACAATCTCTTTGCCATACCAGAACGAAATCTAACCCACTTATTTCCCAAGCCATTCTTCGAAAAAAAAACCTGATTAAAGCTTCAAAACTAATGCACATAGGTCATAGGAACCATTTTCAAACTCATAAACCAGAAATTATTTTGTGAAAATGGAATCAAATAACCACTTACCACAAAATATCAAAATCCTGACAATTACTAGGATACAGTGCCTATTATGTGTGACCAAACCGAGGTCATCACCGCTAGTACTCGTATACAAAAAACCTTCGACTAGACTGGCCACATTTAGAGCCCAACACACCTATTCAAATCTAAATCCACTTCCGATTCGTCGCCTAATTAACTCGTGACAGTTGTATGCCAGGAAATTGATGAAAACGTGCATAAAATAATCCACAAGCACACTCTCTGCTCAACGAATATGATAATTGACATTAAGCCATTCCAAAAATCAAAACAATTACAATTTAACCCAGAGTATCTCTATCTGCTGTTCTAGGTAGCCCTGGCCTGGCAAAAAAAAGGACACGAACATAAACGTTTCGGTGAGAGAAAACTCCATTTGAAATTAATCAAAATTTACATCTCCAAAATGGAAGAGAACGGTACTCGTATAATGGCCAATTTACAATCGTATTTTAACATCATTTTCAATTGAATTTTATGGAGCACTTTGATGTTGCAATGCGAGAGGCTCACTGGCTGTTGGGGTGGTGGTGTGTGCTGCTAACAAGGTTGTGGTTTGGGTGGCGGCGAAATTGAACCCACCCTGGGTTTTTGTAGTAAATAAATAAATAAATTTCCGCCACCATTAGTCACGTAGATCGAAGGTTATTTATTGATCGTTTATTTCGCCACTGTAATGGACAATGGCAGTTGGATGCTCCTAGTCCCAATGGAGCAGCATGTACGAAACGGACTCCTTTGAATTTTATTATGTGACGATGGGTAGATTAAGGACCTTTTTTGTTCTACATTTTATAGACTCTACTTTAAGAGAACAAACCAGAGGCTTTAAGGACCATACGTTCTTGGACGACGTGTATTTTAAGGGCTTAAGTTGTTCGTCGCACAAAACTCATCCAAAAAGTATTGTGTGTCCTCTGATGCATGTCCAAGTCGACCACGGACGCATATGGGTGGAGTGTCCTTTAAAAGTTTTTCTTGTTCAAAAATTGGTTAAAAATCACGTTGGCTTGTGAAAAGTTAAGCAAGGACTACTATTCCATTGAAAGAATGCAGATAATGAAGCAAATGCATTTGAAATTGGTTCCAGGTGTTTTTTTCCTTGTAAGATTGGTTGCAATCGAAAGAGGAAATTGAATTTTTTGGCCCCGGATCTCGAGTTCGACATCTAACAACAGTTATTTGAAATTAAATGAACACACGTACTTAATTGAATGTGAAATTTTCTACAGGTTTCCCCTGTTTAGTCATTCAATACTGCTTTTGCCTCTCAGGTGTGTCAAGGAACGCAATTGAAAAGGACGATGAGATGAATGCCGTGAAATGCATTACAAGTATTTGGTTTCATAGAAAAAAAAAATAAAAAAAACATTTAAGCAGGCTACTTAGAGTGAAGTACTGTAGTCATTATGTAATG
The DNA here is from genome assembly GCA_949716465.1 of Chalcosyrphus nemorum. Taxonomy (NCBI): domain Eukaryota; kingdom Metazoa; phylum Arthropoda; class Insecta; order Diptera; family Syrphidae; genus Chalcosyrphus; species Chalcosyrphus nemorum. The sequence continues at coordinate 12,891,181 of OX454333.1, read as the reverse complement.
CTACATGTGTGCATGATTCAAGTATCAGATATGACTTGCTCTTCTAGCATACAGAGTCCTGGAGCGGCAAGGATTGTATGCCAACAATAGCATGAACACTGTTACATTACATTCGTCATCCAGATCACGTAAGGGTTATATGAAGAAGGTATGGTGTATCCTTGCAGTGACTCAGTAGTTAGTGCGTTAGTCTACGGTCCAAGGTTCGAATCACAGTTTTTTTTTTTATGACCCAAGAAGTGGAGTTGCATATCTGACAAACATCAAAGGTTATCAATGTCATGAAAAATATGTAGCTCCAAAATGCCGAAGCAACCAGCATCAGGCGTTTCCCAGCAGTTTAATCCGCCAGATTGCCCGTTTGACAATTCCACACTTCTTTCTTTTAAGATTCTTGAAACCATTCTGTAGGAGCAGTTCACAAATCAACAAACACTTGAAGAGTAGTTATTTGCTACACACCTTATAGCGAAAATGCGAACATCCGACAATCCGCCTATTCATCAATCCACTTATTCGATCATTCTCCAATCCTAAAATTCGATCATCCGCCAATCCGAAAATTCGACAATCCGTCAATCCGAAACTCCGCCCATTTGACCATCCGGCAATCCGAAAACTCGTCCATCTGACAATCCGCTCATTCGATCATCCGCCAATCCTAAAATTCGATCATCCGCCAATCCGAAAATTCGATCATCCGCCAATCCGAAACTCCGCCCATGCGACCATCCGGCAATCCGATAATTCGACCATCCAGCAATCCGCAAATTCGGCCATCCGACATTCCTAAAATTCGATCATCCGCTAATCCGAAAATTCGATCATCCGCCAATCCGAAAATGCGATTATCCGCCAATCCTAAAATTCGATCATCCACCAATCCGAAAATTCGATCATCCGCCAATCCGAAACTCCGCCCATGCGACCATCCAGCAATCCGCAAATTCGGCCATCCGACATTCCTAAAATTCGATCATCCGCTAATCCGAAAATTCGATCATCCGCCAATCCGAAAATGCGATTATCCGCCAATCCTAAAATTCGATCATCCGCTAATCCGAAAATTCGATCATCCGCCAATCCGAAAATGCGACTATCCGCCAATCCTAAAATTCGATCATCCGCCAATCCGAAAATTCGATCATCCCCCAATCCGAAACTCCGCCCATGCGACCATCCAGCAATCCGCAAATTCGGCCATCCGACATTCCTAAAATTCGATCATCCGCCAATCCGAAAATTCGATCATGCGCCAATTCGAAAATGCGATTATCCGTCAATCCGAAACTTCGCCAATCCGAAACTCCGCCCAATCGACCATCCACGAATCTGAAAATTCTACCATCTGACAATCCGCTCATTCGATCATCCGCCAATTCGAATATTCGATCGTCCGCCAATCCGAAAATTCGATCATCCGCCAATCCGAAAATGCGATTATCCGCCAATCCTAAAATTCGATCATCCGCCAATCCGAAAATTCGATCATCCGCCAATCCGAAACTCCGCCCATGCGACCATCCGGCAATCCGATAATTCGACCATCCAGCAATCCGCAAATTCGTCCACTGTATTTCATAAATTTAGTTCATCCATCCAAATATGATGTCTGGGTTGCATCGACTCGGCAGTATTCACATCATGTCTAGCGTAAATCATCTGCAGTTGCGGAGGCCCCGTGCAATCAAACATCCTACAACTAATGCCTTGCTACAGTCCCGCACAAAAATGTACTCGTATTTTACTAGTTTCCTTCTACAAAAAAAAAAAAAGAATGCAGAAAACTCTTTTGTGAACGATACGACAGTAGCTTCATCATCGTCAGTTGACAAGCAAAGAATCACATCGTCAATGCGGTCCATATATTGACATGCAGCGTTTAGTAGTAGTCCTACCATAAAACCACCTTTCCTTCTCTTCAAATATCACCCAAGGCATCCGCACAACCACTCTACTTCCTGATGGATTAAATCCTTGATATTTATCTGATTTTCCGCATCGGCCATACAAAGTATATATTTCCCCTTTTTTTTTCATGACAACCGCTTGCAACTTGCAGTTGCCTCGTCCCACCATCATTATCGTCACCAGCACAGCGTCCACTGCATCTAAATCTGGACAATTTTCTGAGCACCAAAGAGAGAGAGGGAGAGATTAACCCTCTTCCCCCCCTTTGTACACACACTATACTCGCCCGTAATACTAATCCAAGCTGCTGAGCAAACATCTGCGGATAGATTTCAGTCAGGATGCCTGCCTACTTTCCCTCACTTCAATCAACCAGCGGCGAATTAGGTGACCCATACACTCTGCTGAAGGTTCCAAACACACATACTCGTACTCGCATAAAAAGCCAAAATTCAACATTTCCAAAATGCTTAGGTCAGCTTACAAATTGATTTCCAGCCTTCGGCTAGATTCTGTGTGGTGGATGAGACCAAGCGAAATATCCCACAAAAACCGTAGCTAAACCAAAAAAACAAGCAACAAAAATAGAGGACACGAAACAAAAATGATTGGCGTACTGTACTGAGTGCAGGTACAAGTTTAGATACTTTCAAATTGAATTTCAGAGGTTCCACCTATACAATAGCGCTGCCAATACCTGTTGTACAAAGGACGACGTCGTTGTCGTTGGCCACCATCTCTTTTGGTTTTTCCAGAGGAGAAGTACTATAGTACTGGTCAGCCGGGAACAGCATGAATGGCAGCAGCCGACTTTGATTAAATGTTGCGACAAATTTTCATTGAAGCGGTGATGAACGACTATGAACTGCTGCTGCTGCTCATGTGGTGAGACATTTTTCCAGAGGTAAAGCAGAGGACATTTTTCAGATGCAACATCTCGAGCAAACAACACAAACTCGTGCGAAGTGCAAACTGCAAGCGGACATTGGTGCACCCCACCAAACAAATTCGATTAAGGATAACTCCAAGCCCCAGTGTGTGGTTGCATGTTTCAATGGAAATTCCAAAATCCTATAAAAATGCAAAAATATCTCCAAATCAATGTCCCCATCAGGGATCAGCAGTGGCTAGTGTAATCGTCGTCGGGTCTATGACATTTCTCGTAAACATCAATTGGGAGGCAGGTAATCATCATCTCGCACTGCAGATACATTCACTCTCCCACTCAGAATTGGGATATGTCAGGGCCCAAGTCGGCATATTTTCTTTGTTTTCGGTTGAGCAATTTGGAAATTCGATTTCTGATGCATATTTAAATAATTCAGCTCTCAGGCTCACTCACCTTCTTCTCCTGCGTATCCTATCTTCTCTCTGGACAGTTTGTGTACTAAAGTGTGCGTGGCAAGAGAGGATATTTGGTAAAGTTCTACGTAGATACTATTGCCTGTTGGCCTCTGTGGAATTTTTGGCGACAAACTTTCTATATGATGCTGAACACAACTGAACTCAAACGGATAATGTTCACAGATCAAGCTCTAGATTCGTTTGGCGTGGATAATAATTTTCCTTTGGCATCCAATGCAGTAGTAGTAGTTGAGAAAATTCAGAAATGGATACAATTTGGCATACGCATATTTTTCTCTCTCTAGGAAGTCCTGATTTGTCTGTGAATTGTGTCTCGTAGGACATATTTCAGTTGACAGTAATGAGAATTGGGAAATGTACTCGTATACTCGGAAATTGCTTTCTGATTAGTTATGGTTCAGGCGTTGTTTTCTGGATATATTTAGAATTAATTTAAAGTGTAATTACGTTGGGGACGTGTTCGGACTTTTAACTGGTATAAGGATTTTATAAAATCAAAATTTCTGTGGTGGATTTTTTCCCTCATTTATGGAATCCACTTACGAAACAGTCATGTGGATTTAAAATGAGGGCTTGGAAGAACGTATTTTCAAGGTGAGACTGCCTGCATACTATCAAAGAGCAGTCTTGCACTATGGCCACAAAAGTGGCTTTAACAAGATGAAGCAGAAACTGAGTTTTATGCACGGGAATATGACATACTATCGACGAACGACTGGACCCACCAACTGAGGGTCTCAATCTAATGCAGTACGAAAACAGGAGAGGTATCTGCGTGCTGCCTGCTGTGGCCAAGATAATAGCTAGAATAATCCTGGAGCGAATCAAAGAACACCTTGAAGACACACACGATGCCGAGGAAGCAGGTTTCCGATCTGGATCCTACTTGTGCTGAGTATCGATCAACACTTGACCTGCTGTTCATCGGTTATGAAAAGGCGTGCCTTGCGCAGGAGATGCATTAAGGCTACATATGATGGGTCCACATGTCACGTCTTGCACAGAGGAAGGCTGTCTGAGGAACTCAAAGTCTAAAGTGGAGTTCGTCTGCATACTTTACCAGTACTGTTTTTATTGGTGATTAGCGCTGTGCTGAATGCGGCCTTATCAACAGGAAATGGAGGAATTCCATGGACTCTTGCATCTGAACTCAAGCTATAATGTATGCCTTCTGTCACACAAAATAATGGACCTTCACCAAATGATAGCAAATGTGGGGAGGGAAGCAGGCAAAAACAAAAATCATCAGTCTAGGACCGAACTCCTCAACTCATATACGCATTGCTGGACAAACGGTTGAGAGAGTTTCCAATACATTGGGAGTATTGTCACAACCGATGGCGGAACCGAACTGGATATAGCCAGCCGAATTGGTAAAGCAAAATCTGCGTTTGGGATGCGTTCCACAGTTTGGCGAAGTAATGTAATTAGCTTAGACACCAAGCTACGACTGTTTCGTTGCAACGTTGAATCCGTGCTGCTATATGGATGTGGTACTGGTACCTGGAGAGTGACCGTCACTATCACTAGAAAGCTGCAAACGTTTGTCAATAGCTGCCTGCGCTACATCTTAAGGATATTCTGGCCAAACCGTATGTCTAACGAGCAGCTTTATCAGAGAACGGGCCGTGAATCTATAGGCACAACCATACAGCGGATTGGTCACACGTCTGGACCCACTTGTTACATTATTTCTCTCATGTGGTCTATAAATAAGATTAACTAGGTATGTGGTTTAAGATTGTAAGCTTTTTATCCTAAAATTCAAATGCAGTCAACTTTTTTTTCCTTCTAGCACCACACGCTGTCTGTCAAACGTCTTCACAAAGTTTTTCACACAAAACTAAATTTTCCAAAAAAAAATTCTTCCAAAAAATAAATCCTTACAAGGATACAGTTCTCTATAAATCATTTAGGAGTTTTACAAAAGTGACCATCCTCAGTCCACTTCAGACATCCAACATAACATGCAGCGATCGCAAAAAAAAACAACTTCATATGGGCATTCAGCATAAATTACGACTGGGGGGCCTTTAAATTATGAAATTGTCTATTCAGATCCGCTTCGTCCTTGATAGCATTGCACATTGCCCGTATTCGTTGGGTGAACGGCTGCCGCAGTACTTCAGAAGCTAATTCTTTTCTTTTTTTTTCAATCCAAAAACTGCGAAGACAACAAGCAAAAAAAAAAAAGGAAAAATTAGAAAGAGTTTCCTCTAACGAATCTGCTGCAGCATTTAATGCAACAGATGGTCACTACCATCATCCTAGGTGAAGTTTTTCATATTCTTTTCCTGCGTTACCGATGCATGCCACCCGAAATATAGAGGATATCCACCATAGACTGACGATGCGATAGTTGTGAATTTTCAAACAAAAAACCTTCATAAAAATACATATACCATACCTATATATGTACATTCATGTGTCCCGGAAATAAGGCTGTGAAGAAACACGACGACTGACAAAATAATAATAAAAACCCGTGTGCGGGGTACAAAAAAAAAAGGACGAATGCAGCTAGCACAACGTTATTCTATTAGTGGCAGTGCGAGGGCGAAAATTTCATTTTTCACTACCAACAAACTTTTCATGAATTCACACATAATTAACTGGCGTTGGTGCACGTCAGAAATTCTTGTTCCACACTCCGAGACATTGATCAACAAAAAAGGATAACGCCAGGAGTCGTACTAACAGAACAAATTTACATTAGCGACAGGGGGAGGGTTTTTGGGTTGCTGGTTCCATTATATTGGGTAAATTTAAGAATTTTTGGCAACGCATCGGTTTTTATTTTGCATCAACTAATAGGATTAGATGGTTAGGGTCTGGAACGTCGAAATGTTAAGTTAAATTTCTAGCCTTAAGTTTGCCAGTGCATATAAACAAATGACCGATTCCGTGAAGCACAATTGAAATGTATATTTGCATACATTCGCATACATTTTGGACTTATTGCACCTTTAAGAATTGAAGTTAGAAAATATCTTATTTGTAGTGAGGTTACATAAGTTCGGGAATACTGCGAAGCCCAGAACTTTTTTTTTTTTCATAAACTTACCTTGTATCTGCCTTAAAAGTTAGGCAAGACCAACAATTTGGGTGCCTTGAGCCCAATAATTTAGCCCTGAAAACTCTGTAAAGAAGAGTCCGCTACTAAAACCACTCAGATACTTTACTAACTTATGTTCTGTATCCCCTTGTGGGTCGTAGCGCCTCTACAACGCCTACACACCATCGTGTGCGATTTCTGGAAATATGCGTCAGAACTTCCCAACTTTTTCCCAGTTGCCGTGCTTCCTTTCCTAGGACCGTCGCGTATCCTGCCATCCTACCATCTTAAGATGTAGCGCAGGCACCTATTGACAAACGTTTTCATCTTTGGAACGCATCCCAAACGTAGATTTTGCTTTACCAATTCGGCTGGCTATATCCAATTCGGTTCCGCCGGTTGATGAATTCGGTCCTAGACTGATGATTTTTGTTTTTGTCTGCTTCCCTCCCCACATTTGCTGTCATTTGGTGAAGGTCCATTATTTTGTGTGACAGAAGGCATACTCGTATATCATAGCTGTTGATAAGGCCGCATTCAGCACATCGCTAATCACCAATAAAAACAATACTGGTGAAAGTATTCAGCCTTGCCGAACCCCACTTTAGACTTTGAGTTCCTCAGACAGCCTTCCTCTGTGCAAGACGTGACATCTGGACCCATCATATGTAGCCTTAATAATTGCTATTAATTTATCAGGAATGCCTCTTCTGCGCAAGGCACGCCAAATAAACTCCCGATTTACACTATCAAACGCCTTTCCAAAATCAGGACCAGGAAATAAAAGACACAACTATTGACCAAGGAAATAAGAATGGATTGGTCTCACCTGACCTGTTGGACGCTATGGGGGCACGGCAGTTTCTGAAAGTATAAGGGAGCAAAAAAGGGATATGAATACTTGTTAGCTGATGTAAAACAGCGCGGCCGTTTCTTAAGTTAGAAGAGAGGAGGGATGATGCAGTAGTATTTGAAAATCATGTGGCAATAGTTTCCAACATTTATTTCCAATAGGTGGCGTCCAAAGTTATTGGAGAGATTTGTATGTTATTTCTGCTTTCGTTTGTAATTCACAGTATTTTTGCCGCGTTCGTCTTGAAGTGAACTAATTGCTTTGAGACTTTGTCATGGAACCCTTCACTCTATGACAGAAAATACTACTTCTGGAGGCTCACTCAAATCTATTTAGAGGCAATTCAACATTTACCCTAAAAATTCCTCTTCTACTGATTTTCCTATTCCTCCTTCCGCTAAAAGCCCCCGAAAATTAACGATTTTCTAAAATTTCCCCGCACAACTATTTTACGATGATGTTCTAACTGTGGGACCCTTCTGAAGTCCAGGCACATTAAACCGAGCTTTAAAATTTACCTTTTTTATGGGTCATCACGGAAAATTTATTTCCGAAAAAGAGAGAGAAGATTAAAACTATGCTTCTGGCATTAACCGCACATCCAGATCAGAATGTGTAAAGTTCAGATTTCACTTTCTCGAATTTGGTTTCAGGGGATTTTTTACACCGAAAATTTTAATTTTCCCCGAAAAGTTACAACCAACCAACCAACTTATTTGGGCACTCTGAAACGAACAGTAAATAGTTTCGAAAGTATTGATTGTAGTTTGTGAATGCAATCGCTTAAACTTTCTGCATTTAGATACAGGTAAAACCCACCGGTATTTTCAGATGATTTTCCCAGGCACTTGGACGTGCGGAGTAAGTTCCTTTCGCTCTTGAATTAAGAGGGATACAAATGTACATGTGTGTGTGTTGTGTGTATGTAATCAAGTCTTTCGTTGCATTTATCGCTCTGGCATATATATCATTTTGGGAGGAAAACAATTTCAACTTTATCATGATTCTATAAATTTTCCCCGAATGTTTACACGTTTCATAGAGTTTCGTTGAAATGGGAATTCCGTGTTAAAAACTTTTGGCTTTTGCGTTCGGGGGTTGTAAAATTATCATTCGCCTCAAATCCCGTTTGTCCGATTTCGTATGTCAATAAACTTGGTTATTGTAAAGTTGTGCAGACGATGCGACGGAGTTTAAAATCGTTTGACTAATGTGTTTGGCACAGCTGATACCAGTAGATACACACCTTTTGGAACCTCAAAGGACTTCTCGCACATGGAGGGAAGGTACTTTTGTTGACAGTTTTACAGTTCCTCTGAGGTAATAGATAAATTCAATTTTCTTTTTATCGATGTTATCGCATTACATCTGTTTGAGGCAAGGAGTGCACATATTTTTCTTTGATTCCCTCGATAGAATTGTCATCGTCAGCAAATAGCAATGGATGTGAACTGCATGCATGCACAAGGAGGTTTTGTGGTGAGGAAAATCCCTTAAGGTGCTGCCAGTTTCATAGCATCAGAGTCCAATATACTGCATGAGAGGGTTGGATTTTATTTATTTTTTTACATCGCATCGACGGGAAATTGGCTGCTCCTTTCACAAGGATATGTGAGGAGTATGTCAGTCTCAGACTGGAGGGGAGATGCTAGTGCAGCTAATAGAAAGGACATGCTACGGAGAGTTATTAACGAATATACCTGGAGACCCTCTCCAAAAACAATTCTCTGGTTGTACACGGCTATCATAAGACCCATCCTGACATAAGGCAGCCTTGTATGGCGGCCAGCGTGAAACAAGTCCACCTACCTGAAAGCGCTCACTAAAGTACAAAGACTAGCGTGCATTGGTGCCACCAGTGCGATGAGAACCACTCCAACTGCGGGCCTTGGTCTGCTTCCGCAAGACATTTGCACGAGAGCAACGGCAGCCATTAGTGCCTTAAGAATAAGTCTGACTGCGTGCTGGAAGTCAAATGCGATGGGGCACGCGACTATCCTAGGCAGTGTTTTCAAGCGGAGGTCTTGGCAGTGACAACAGCTGCCCGTGAGTCTGCCGTAAGAACAATACCGACAGAAGGTATCACTTTCTTTATCGACAGCCAAGCAGCTATCAAAGCAATTACAACCATAGAAATAAAATCCAAGCTTGTGAAGTGCCGTCGCGAAGAGCTCAAGGTTCTTGGAAGGATATCACAAAGTTCTGATCTGCTGGGTCCCTGGGCATGAGGGCGTCCCGGGAAATGAAAAGGCAGATGAATTATCAAGAAAAACTTCAGCGGACCCATTTGAACTGACTGACCTCTCCATAAGAACCCCGCGCTGCACTCTCAGGCTTGAAGCAGGGAAACTGGCTACGAGAGAGGCGAACTTGAGATGGAAGTCCCTTGAAACTTGCAAAACAGACGTTCACTGTCCATGCTTGTGGGGATACTTATGGGCCACAACACTCTGGGGTACCACCTACAGAAACTGCGAAGAAGAACTCTGCAGAGGATGCGGCGATGAGGATGTTATAGAGGACACTATCCACTTCTACTGCCAGTGCCCTGGACTCTACAACATTCCAGGTACATACTCCTCGGCAAGCACTTCTTTCAGGATCTAGGAGGAGAACTCTCCAACGCCAACACCGACATGTTATTGAACGTCATCAGAACATCAGGCTGAAAACGCTTTGCAGAAGTACGAAGAAGATGGCGCGCAGGCTTTGTTGGCGCCTTATGCCCCCAACGGGTTAAAGGACCTCAGTCAGAGGCTTTTTGAAGACTTTTTTTTTCATGATAGTAAATATGTACTCTTGGATGTTTGTCAGACTCTCGCAAGAGGTTGGGTCGCGAAAAATCTTTGATGGTTTTTTCTTGGATTCGAACTTGGCACAACTGAGCCACGGCATCCAAACTACTACTCCATCTGGGCTACAAAATTGACATAAGCAAAGTAATAACTGTATCAACAACTCTCAACTCAATTTTATGACCTATTGAATTCCAGAACAAAACAAGATGATAACATCCATCAAATGCAATTACATGAGAACGGAAAGTTCAATGCCATCACAAATCTGCGAAAACATTCTCCATAAAGCTCTCCTCCATCCGATACGTAGTGTACATCGCAGCACATCCTTCATTCGCAAACAAAATACATTTTCAAACAGCATCCCCCCCGCCACATGAAGACATAATTACACCAAACCCAATGTTATCCTTGAGATACGATGACAATCATTCCGTCAAATCACTTTCGAGAGAATTGAGATAAATAACTCAACCAAAACAATGACTAAAGGAATTCCCGACGGGAACTGCACCACGGAACACCATCTGATGGATATTGACGGTCGTCCAGCGCTCAGACGCTCGGACGAAAAACAATTTACAAATTTTGGTTTACATCCAATCTAAACATGGACAAAAGGATGTTCACCATAAACCAGCAGCGGAATGTCCTTATGTACGAAGATATGAACTAGGATAAGAACTTAAGGCTAATTCCACATATACTAGAAGATAAATTGCGTTTCCGTCTTGGGAGAGACTTTAGCCTGGATCCTGGGTAAAAACTTCATGCAAAGATGCATCATACAGAAAAAGGATGGGAGAGGATATTATCCTATCACAGAGCCAATTGATGCTGTCGTCAGATTTGTTTGTTCCTTACTATTTTCACATTCATCCAGTAGTGGTGGATTGCTACCGATTGAGTCCTTGTTGATGTTCATCGGATGTGTATCCTTGTGATGTGTGTGTGTATATCTGTGCTTACATATTTTTGCGTTCCTTTCATCAAAGAGGATGCAGGACTTTTTTTCACCGCATTCACTGACTCAAGAAAGTAAAAAAACAAAACCATGAAAGATTCTGTTATCTTTTTGCAAAAACATTTCACATGCATGAGCAGGTCTTGTGGACGCTTAGTGTAAACTGGGTAAACACTCCTTCTTGTGCATCAAGGACTTGAGCTCTAAGGGCGATCAATTGAACGATGTCCAGGACCAATGATGATGGGAAAAAATATCCAAGATACTTAAGTGTAATTGAGCGATCAAAGATTTTCATATATGCACCGGAAACGAGCTCAACACTTTTCGGAGATTGAACGAACGAGTTCTTATTTCCTGGACATGGGATTGTTCTATTGCTTGGATTTTGTGCTGCTGAGTAAATATTTATACGATGTCCTGTGGATCATACAACTACGCTTGTTTCAAAGAGTTGACTGTGGGAACGTACCTACCTACTTTTGAAGTTTTGTAATGAAATCATTTCTTATGTCAGTTGTGGGCTACGTCTATTGAGCTATGGCTGTGCAATGTGGAATATAGTCCATCCAATTTTCCTTGGCGTTCAAGTTTGAATTTCTTTGCGGCTTTAAGGACTTCAGAACGATCTCTAAGCTGGGTCGTTAAATTCCAGTTTTAAGAAAGATTAGCTTAGGATTCTCAACCACTGACTTAGACCGCAATGAGTCCAGTGTTGTAAGTTAAGAGATGAGATACTCGTAGCTAGGGCAGGCTTAGAACTTGCATTCATAGTAACTGGACCTTATTTTGGCGTCTTTGGGCAGCAACCACAATGCTGATCAACGACTAAGAAAACTCAACTCAGACAAAGAAGCACAAGAAAACTAGAGAGCTTCTTAGTTGGCCACTGTGGGGCAGCTTTACCCAGAGGGACAAGGAAAAGGACTGTTGGTTCTGACTACAGACATTTTTGAGCAAGAGTGTCAAAGTCAAACTTCCTTAGTGCCACTTTTTGGCTTGAAGCATTGCAGCGGGCGACAGCTTAAAACATCATGTGTTTTCCAATAGAGATTTCTGACGGGTGATTTATTGTTGAGGCTACATCTGTTAAATTGACTGTCATTTATTTAGTCTGTCTTCCCAAATCAATATAGAGAGTCATAGTGCTCAACAACATAAGCAAATAATCAAATTGTCTTATGAAAACAGGTCTTCTGTTCGAGCAACATTTACTGCGCTTAGCCCATTTTACGGTCGCCATAATCGTCCTTCCGAGAGGACTATTTGCCAACACCCGTACGTCAACAAAACCTAAGATCTCCCGAAAATATCGCCGCTGTCCGTGAGAGTGTGCGGGAGAATCCGAGGCAGTCAATTCCGCCTTTCGCAGACCACTACTTGGCGATACATATAAGATTCAACCCAGGAGTTCAAAGTCAATGACCATAGGCAACGCCGATCGTTGGCTGACTGAGCTCTCGAGCAGTTGGAAGTTGACCTTAATTTCGTTCTAAATGAATGTCTAAATTGCCGATTTTGAGATGATAAGAATCCACACGAAATCCACCAAATTGCAATGCATCCAGAGAAAGTAACCAATTTCTTTTGGCCCCAAAACACAATTACAATTGCTATTCTGTGCCTGTGCTTGAGAGCGTCGAATTTTCTGTGGGACGAGTCGACTTTCGAACTCGCACAGTCGCAGGAGTCCTTATAGATTTAAGCATACACAAATCCGCTGGTCCAGACGGTATTTCCCCAATAGTTCTGAAGAGTTGTTCTTCAACAACTGATAAACCTCTGCGGAAGCTTTTTTGTCTGTTGTCCTATTCTGGCATCTTTCTGAGTAGATGGAAAACAGGATTACCGACCTATTGCACTTACGTCCCTTCTTTCCAAGGTCAAGGAAACGCTGATAAATCGTCAGCTCATGAAATATCTTGATTCACGAAAACTCCTCAATGACTGACAGGTGACTTGATGGCATATCTCACCGAGAAGTGGAACCAATCTCTCCACCACTTCGTCAAATCAAAGATAGTTGCGCTTGCTATTCCAAAAGTATTTGACAGAGTTTGGCACCGGGCTCTTTTGTCGAAAATGCGTACATGTGGTATCGACGAGTCTCTTCTTCAATGGATTAGAAATTAGCTTTCGGGGCGTTCAACACAAGTTGTATTGGATGGCTTCAAGTCTGCTATTCACCACATAAGTGCTGGTGTCAAACAGGGCTCAGTTCTAGCTCCGACTCTCTTTCTTATTTTTACAAATTAACTCTTGTCTGCTACCTCTAATCCAATTCATTCATTCGCTTCGGCCGCAGAAGAGGAACGGCAACCTATGTTAAACTCATTGAATTCCGATCTTGACAGCATAATCATATGGGGTTCAACCAAGAGAGTGCAATTTAATGCATCCAAAACATAATGCTGTCTACTGTCACTCAAGCGTAACCAAAACCCAAAAACCACTATCCATGAATGGTACTTGCATCGCGGAAACCGAAAGGCTCACCATGTGTGTGTATCAATAACCACCTTAGATGGAACGATCACATATTCGAGGTCGCCAAAACTGCAGCAAAATGTCTAGGATTCCTTTAGCGGTGCAACAAATACCTTACCACGACTGATTTGGCCCCAATCTATAAGGCATACATCCGCCCAAAGTGGAGTACAATGGCCACATCTGGTCAGGTGCACCCAAGACTGTTTTAGAATCCAGAAGCGTGTGTTAAAACTTATAGGTTATAGAGACATTGTGAGCTCCACTAGAACATCGAAGAAATGTCTCATGTCTTTACCTTTTTTATCGCTTTTTCTTTTTTCATAAAAAAATGCGCCAATAGCCAATTGACCACTCCGCATAAGCAAGGTCTGATTTTTCCCGGCCAACTCGTTAATAATTCACCTTGATGTACTATTACCTGCAAATGATAAGGAGTGGGCCATCTAGTGGTTTCTTTTTAAACCATAGGTTATTTTGACACTGACAGCTGTTTCCCGCTCGAAATCGTGACAGTATACCGTTGGGAAATATTGAAAACTTAGTTTCAATATGTAGCCCAAACAGTTCGTTTTTGAAAAGAAGTTTTGAACGAAATGAAGCACCGCACCTGTAGTACGCAAGTATTTGCAAAAAGTTCGTAAGACTGATATGCTAGTGGACAACACTCATAGACGAGAATTTGGCTGCTGTAGCCGAGACTTCGAAAATGAGGCTGGGACCAACAACGTTGCGGTCAACGGTGGGCGCTACCGACTTTGTATTTTACTGAAATCGACAGAAATTTGGACGACCTCTGGTCTTTGGTCTCTGGCCATGCCACACAGCCCATGTGAGAATCGATATTTTGCGCACCTAATTCCCAAATCGTTCTTTCAGCCGTCTTGGCGAAGTCAATTGGCCGCCTCGAAGCTGCGATTCGACACCTTTGGACTATTTTTTGTGGAGAACTGTAAACTACCGATGTTATGCCAACACTCCGGAAACACTAAAAGCACTTTAGGAAAATATCATCCAAGCAATACGTGAGCTACATCCCGAAACCATCAACAAGGTCTTGGAGAATTGGAGTGACAGAATGCGCTACTGCGAAGCCAGCCGAAGCAGCCACTTGAACGACGTTGTGTTCCATAATGGAGGGGAATGTTTGATCTTAGCAATAAAGCTGAAAAATGAAGAATTAAGACCACACGCGTGTCTTCACTTAAAGATCAAAAAATATACCAACTTATTAAGTTAAAACCATTTGGTAGTGAACTCTTACTCCCACCCATGGGCGACTGCATAAAAATTCCGGAAGAAAACTCATCAATTTGAAGCTTTCAAAAGAGTTTTCGCCTTTTCACTGTGTGGTCGGTCCAAGTTCGCTCAGTAAAAGCAACAATTCAACCGAACGACAAACATCTGAAAATATGTTTGTCGAAGAAAAGTTTTCGCAAAGTTAATTTTGTCCAATGAATTGGCCTCGATTGGTAATGCAAACGAAGGATGATACCAGAATTGCAATCCCGTCGGCTATCCCTTAACTCATTTCTCTGCATTCGCATGATGCACTAAGCAATTGTCGAGGAATTCGTATTGGCTCTGTGCCAATGGCAATTCTTATTCTTTACAGCAAAGGCAATGACAAACATTTTGTCAAAATCAACCCCTTGAATGATGAGGAAGCTCCTCACAAGAACGAGAGAGCCACCACCAGCCAGGACGCATTGTGTGGCAGTGGTTGATGGCTTCCAACCACTGTAATTGCATATTTTCATCAGCATTCATTACGCTCGTTTTTTCTATTTTCTTTTTCTTTTTATTTTTTTCTATAAAATCGTTATTGTAGCTTTGGGAAGTTCTTGATTGAGAAAGTATGTATACTTCATCTTTTATTCTAGTTGTTTTGTTGGGAATATAAAGAAGAGAATCATCAGTTTGCTTCCATTCATAGTTACAGTTGAGAATTTGCATATCTTTTTGTATTCTTTTTATGTTTTTATGTAGATTTACATACATATGTAGTAGGTATACTGTGTAGATATCAATTTATTGTATGACAAACATGTTTCTAGAGTTTCATCCCCAGGCTAGGCTGTCATACAAATTGCTTCTAACTACCAAATCTTTATAAGGAACGAATTCTAAAAGTGGATTACTAATAACGAGGAGTTAAAAATTCTGGATTCTATGCTCAGCAGTTTCAAGTGTTTTCCGTCTTTTAAAAGGAAAGATACAACAGGCCCAACGGCTAGCAACTGCACGAGTACGTATGTTATGTTCTTCAAGCACAACTTTTTATGCATTATGGTGTAAGACACTGACGTATAATCGAAACAAGAAGTTAAGAGTGAATCAATGCACTCTTTCCGAGAAACTTTGCTCGTAATAAGTCCAATTTTTCATACACAATGGGCCTTACAACAACGAATCACTAGTCATGATATACAAAAAAATGTTGACTTAAATATTAATAGACACTTAAGTGCAAAACAAGACAAACGAATTTCAAGTCGAAACATACCAGCCGCCTATGTCAGAATTTATCATCTTGAGCTCTACTAGGCGATGGCCAAAACTTATCCGAATGTGTCGCGTAACGCTGGAAAAGACGCCATGCTCTGTGCAACTTGGAAACAACTCTTCCAAACGAGCACCGGATTCAGGCAAGGAGATGCGCTGTCATGTGATTTCTTCAACATCGTGTTGGAGCAGATAGTGCGCAGGGCAGGTATCAACATGGAAGGCACTATCTTTCACAAATCCGTCCAACTACTGGGATACACAGACGAGGCGTTTACGGCTATTGATGAACAGGCGAAACGAGTTGGTCTTTAAGTGAAGGAGGAAAGGACGAAGTATATGCTATTATATTTCGGTTTGGCAAAACAACTGGGTTCAAAACTCCTCGAGTGCTGGAGCACATATTGGCCAACTTCGAGCGAAAAATACTTCTTCGGATATTAGGTCCCATATGCGAGGAGGGCGAATGGAGGAGAAGATACAACCGCGAACTCTATGAGCTGTACCAGAATGTGGATGTAGTAAAAAAAGCCAAGATACGTAGACTACATTGGCTCGGCCACATCGAGCGAATGGACAAGAGTATCTTCGAATCCCAGCCCACAGGTTCGAGAAGGAGAAGAAGACCGAACCTCCGGTACAAAGTAGGGTGAGGACACTGCGGAACACTTCCTATGTGATTGTCCTGCCTGTATCAGGCAGCAGATTCTAGATGCGGATGTGGTGACTGCTGTCCATGTAAGCTCTTCATGACTGAAGCGCCTAATAAAAAGCTTATAGCCCTGTCAATACGAGGAAATAGAAAAGACAAGGTAGACAAGGTGGACACGATTTCATAACTTATTTGTTTACCCATAAGAATTCGCCCTCAAATGTGTGATAGAATGCATTCCTAGGCAGACTTTGACACAACATTCTACACATATGTGTATACATATATGGGCTCCCGTAAAAACAAACGGTAATTGCGATCATTGTCTTCGTGGTTTTTTAGCTTGTGCCCAATTCTACGCTTCTTCTGCCTCCTCCTAATCTTCAAGCTTCACAGTAGTAACTACACAATCGATATAAGTTTTAAATAGTCCGTATATCCTCACAAATTCTTTAGGTGCTAGATCTGTTCCCACACTTTCTATATCCAAATTCGCAGCTTTGAAGAGTGGGGCAAAATTCTCTCCGAAAAAGTGCTCCAATATGTGCGGAAACGCGTTAAACAAAAAAAATTCGATAACTTCTTAAAAGTCTGTTCCCGCACTGACTAAAACTACAAAAAGCTACGAATTTTAACGAGAACTAGCGAATTTCTGTTCCCGCAAGTCAAAATTTCGTAGTTTTTCACAGAAGAGAAAGCTCACAAGAGAGTAAGAAATTTTCCCATGCGGCGAATTTTAATCCAAGAAATTTCTACGGGCAAAAATATGAGTTCTGTCAAATGGTTGTGCTGCTGTTAGCTGTCAAAATAATTTGAAGTAAATCCATACAAAAAAAAGTAACGTCTAAAAAGTGGGTAGGGTTTTTGTTCAACGTAGGATCTTTTTTGAAAATTTGTCTTTTTCTGAGATAATTTTACGCCCACTCTTTGAAATTTGACAAGCTGCGAATTTCAGTACACAAAGTGCGGGAAGAGACCTTAAATGTCAACGATTTTCGTAGTTCTAATCAGTGCGGGAACAGGCCTACTACGAGTATATTTATAAATTCATATGTACATACATTATGTATATCATATATAGGTTTCAAAATTCAATCAACAGTGTAATCACAAATTTCTCCGCTTTCAACATTTTAAAAATAAAATTTGACATTTGTTTTGAAACTTAACACTTAACTTTTTAACAACATTCACTGCTACGAAGAGTCCCTTCACGTCAGTTTTTTACCTCTACCAAATTCGATACTGTTTTTGACATACCTACTGACTTATTGTCAGTACCTACATGTAATTTATGTAAATCCGGCATAAGTAGGTACTCGATCTTGCTTATGCAAGTATCGAAAACTAGGCATTTTTTGCTCGGCGCCAACAGGCGAATTCATGACGTGCTGACTGGTCAATCGGTAGCAATTGTGGATCCATTTTGATCCTAAATACTGTATATGACAAACTTTTTTTTGTAGGTCCAAAAAGCTCCAGTTGAGCAAAATAACGAGTCGAAGGGCATGGATTCTCTGCTAAACTAACGTATACGGAAATGATGCGTTCCCCACGGAACCGATTTAGTCAAATTTACAGATTTAAGCTTGAAGTGAGGCCCTATTTAGAGGACTACTGGATGGATACATTACCTGCGTTATCTATCATTCTAATTATTCACAAGAAATTTGTATTGTTGCAGTTGCCAAGCACTCTTCAAACATAGCTGCGTCGGGCGCCATTTAAGCCCACAAAAATCAGTGATTGTTCTGAGTTTTTTTTATCGATAGCTCTCACAATATCTTATTAACTTCAATTTATTTAACATTTTAAGAAATGAAAGCCTTTATTCCTACATAAACACAACCATGATTGTTTTCCAAAAAAATAATTAAGACCCAGTACCACCTTCCCTCCGTCATTCGATCAAATACCTTTCTCCTTTTCTAACAAAAAAAAATAAATAAATTTAGAACCAAAAAGTTTTCATTCACTTATCCCTAATTAACTACCATAAACGACTCATTAGTGTTTCACCCCATCCTCATGACACCACAACAGGGAATTCCTCGAAAACGTACAATTTTCTTCCTTATAATTCCCTTGAGATTCATTTCAGAGACCATCATCAAGTTACCTAATCCGACCTGACCTGCCGCATAGCCAGTATTAAAATGCTCTTGCCATAGACATAAAAATCAACCCTAATAAAACCGAAATCCTTACCCCTCCACATAAACGACAACATCCTCCACCAGCAACATGAGTCTGCAACATTCACAGCCCCTCGTTCGATGGGTGGAGAGCAACACATTCGAACTCACACAAAACAAAAGGCAAAAACTCAAAACAACATAAAACAAAGATACAAGAAGAAAAAAATCTTAAACTACTTTTACACCATAAACATCGTAACCAACACTATGTCACGTACTACACACAACACCCTTATATAACTCAAAACCCGAGGTCAAATCGGCATAGTGCAGTCAGTTTCATCAATTTTGGGGGTGTGTATACGAGTCCTACCCTTAAAACCAGTGCATCACCAACAACAACACACACAATGCCAGCGCAGCGAACGTAATGTACCTTCCTCCCAATTTATGCGCATTAAACATATGGCATAGATACAACCGCACAACATAACAGTCGATGTTTCTCCAGTTGTTCAGCGATTCGTTTTTTTTTCTTTTTACTCTTCTTTTTTTATTCGTTTTACCCTTTTCCGGGGGTTAACCCAACACAACACAAGCAGCCTGAGAAGCATCAAAGGTCGAGAGGAGGAGCGCTATCGTTGTTGTACGATGGCTTTGCTTCTGAACGTCCTTTGCAGCTGGAAAAACGCCCACTCCAGTGCCGAGGCTACGTATAGTCGTGTGCATTTCCGTAAGGGTTGATAAGTAATACACGCGCATTCCCCAAAAACACAGAGAGAGAAAATGCTCGTCTGCAAAACATTATTTGCGAGAACAAGTCCTTTGATACGGTCACGTAAATAAAAATCTCATTTTATTCCACCCCCTTCGAAGGGTAATACGAGTATGCAACATGAGCACGAGGTTGATGCAACACTGGGACGGAATGGAAACCGAACGCAGGTTGTCTAGACACCAAATGCAATTCATCCGTCATCCCCTGGATCAGAAGGACGATGGCTTTTATGAGGGTAGGTTACGTTCGAAGTGCTCACGAGAAGGACAAAATATACACACTCGTGGAGGATAACGAAATCAAAACAAAAGTTTGATAGCTGCAAGAAAGCACGTGTTGGTGTTTCGATTCCTGTTGTTCGTAGTGCGATTGTATTGGGCTGAAGTAATTTAGACCTCGATTTCTCTTTGATGGTACACATTCCATTTTGTCCCGTTGAGTACTTTCTTGCAGACTGACTGAAATCTGCATAAAGCCTAGGAGCACGTGCTTTGGCGGTACTGTGACAAAAATAATTATTTGTTTGGCCTTCATGATTTTATCGGTTTGAGGACGCTATTCTTGTATCCTTTAGATAGTCATAGATTTTATAGAAAAGTCCTTTTAACTGAACTCAAGACATACAGATGTCCAATTTTCCAGTACATTTGTCTTAATAATATGAGTCTAATTGCAGGACGGTAGTGGTAGCCATAGTACAAGCTATCACAAGCTATCACACTGTCAAAATCTGAGTTAGACATTCTCACATTTCACTCACAATGACTGTAGCAAACTGTCAAAGCTGTGGCTCGAACAAATTTAAGAGTTGGCCTCTGATTTCCGTTAATATTTCCTGAAAACCGCATGACATCAACAGGATTAGTTCAAAACAAGTACCTAGTTTGCCTAAAATTTCCACTGAGACAAATAATTGTCAAGCCTTGAAAAGTCCTACTCCACAGTAAAAATTTATTTCAGGAGGATTTCGCACGTACTTGCACAAAAAACAGTCGTGTGTCTTGTATGAACTAACGAGGAATATCCTTGCCAAATGTGGGATATACGATTCTATTCAACTTGTTGTATGAACTTCTAAAACTTTTCCGAAACACACTAACCGACACCAGCGTGACTTTCTGTTCAGCAAATCGAGGAATAAAGAATAAAGGCGTTGTATTTCTTTCGGGATATCAAAACTTATCCGCAATGTTTGGAAAAAAAACGCAAAGATCTTTGTAACTGGGGGACAACTCTTTCGAACCAAACATGCACCAGAACTGACAGACACTCGAACATGTGAGTAAACTTGGTAAGCAAACCATGTTCGAGTTGATTTGCCATGTCTGTGGACTGTTCTAGTTCTAGTACCAACTTCATGGTTTGAGTAAACCACAAAATTTGGTCTCACCAATATCAAAAGTACTTTGATATTTTCCAATGTTCGAGAGCGGAGTAGTTCAAGAGCGGAGTATCTGCGGAGTAGTTAACTTGTTAATTTCCTCGATCACATCATTTTAGTTTGCGTTTGGACCCTCTGGTAGTGTGATGTGAGGTTGATGTAGATGTTTCCCTTTGCTTCAATCATTCCTTTGTCAAAATTCTTTTCCTTTCCTGTCCTGCGCCCAAAGTTCCTTCTCTTCATCAAATCCGGTGAGTTAAGATGACGAGTGTATAACATGAAGACACAAGGAAAAATGAAATTCGAGCAAATTGATCTCACTGTCTGCGGGGTTTACTCGAACAAAGTTTACTAGTACCATGTCCGAGTGTCTACGGCCCACTTAAGGCAAGTGTAAACAAAGCCACGGTCTGTTTCACAAATCTAGCCAACTGATGGAATATGCAAACTGCAGTTGTAGACAGTAGTAAAGCTGACGAAATTCGAAACTCGTTTCTAAGTGCATAAATGAGCAAAAGATGAAGACAAAGAAAAATGATCTGTTCAAAACATTGTACTGGAGATCCCAAATGTACTGTAAACAGAGGCAACATGGACTACATTGGCCTAGCCACATTAAGCGAATGGACAAAAACGATCCAATCAAAAGGATCTTTGAATACAGGTCCAAAACAGTTCAAGACAGTGAAAAAAGACCAAACATCCAGTACAAAGGGCAAGCTGACGCAGATGATAGAAAGATTAGTCTTCATAGCTGGGAGCAACGTGCCTGGACCAGTGAGAATGAAATGAGTAATCTAGTAGTTATTTCGTCACTTAGCCCAGTGCCACACGAGTTCCCAAGCTTGGTGTTGTCGTCACACGAACAGCATTTTGGAGGTTGCTCAAGAAATCGGTTCGCGCGACCATGTCGACAGCTTTTTGGTCGTGCTCCCTCGTGTGTACAGATCTATTGGCTTGCTGTATACTCATGGCACGCGTCCAAATGGGAACGTAGAAAAAGGAGCTCTGGAATTGGTCTTATATCTCTTAGACGTCTGACAAATGTCTTAAAGTAATATACTATCAGAAGAAAGTTTGGACGAACAGTTAGGGAGATAAATCGGTCATACAGCTGGAAATAAACAAAATCCAAACAGGACTCTACAGCCGAAACTCAACACCTAACCGATTTCAAAGTAGCTTCTGGCAGTATTCACAGTCTTGTACTCATTTTGGGATATGATGAAAACTTATATCTTGAACGTTGAAAAAAACTCGATGCCCTGTTCAATTGGGGAACAACTCTTTTTCACAGTTTCAGCTTCCGAACTGAACCACTGCCCTTTGAATATAATATGTTGCTCTTCCTTAAAAGTGTTTCACGTATGAAATATATAACCAAGTAGTAGCATGCGTACAACGTGTTCATAATGTAATAAAAATAAAATCTCAAAAACCTGAAAATAATGATCAAAAAACTTTTCCTACGGGCTTTTTTTTCATGTCTTCTTTAGATCTTTTCACTATACAGCAGGAAATAAACAAAATCCCATTTCAACTCTTCCATTTAAGGCCAACAAATCGATCAGGACTCTACAGCCTAATCCAATTCCAAGTCACTCTGACTGGTTTATATGACAATGACTCTCGGGTCTTATTGGTAAGACTGCTCTGCTTTTTAACAAAACCTTTCATGTATAAATGAATCTTTTTTTTTTCTGCGAAAAAGAAGGGTCTTAAAGCTTGTAGTTAGCAGTGTAACCACAACAGAAGCACTACTAAGGTAGACTACCACCAAAAAGACTTGCAATACCAGGTGTGCTCTTTGGTATACAAACGTAGTATTGCAGTGACAGACATGTGATATTGAATATAGTCATGGTATATCTCCCACTTCAGTGAATTCCATTGAAACAGGTGGAGAAGCTGCTGTTGGTGGAATAGCCCTTACGGATCAAGCGAGCAACTAGCAGTACTTGGCAAAATATATCCCTAAGTAGAGATGTGGGTATCATTGCACAGAGTAGATCTACAAACTTAGTCGTAAAATTTTCTATAATTCCACATTCATTTTACGATATACAACCAAAACCATTGTAAATTATGCAAATTATACCGTTAGATTATAATATCATTGGGGAATACAATCATTGAAGTCATGATAAAAATTCACATGGATCTATTCCAATGCAATGAATTGAATGATGGCTTCAGCTTAAACAAAAACATAGTTATCTATTTTAGGTTTTTAACAATCAGAATGATAAAGTGGAGAATAATGCAACTCTAGTTTGCTCTGCTTTCATTGAAGTCACTTGAAGACAATGAATGAATAAATTGAATACAATCAGTTACTTCAAAGATTCCAATAAATTGAATTCAATTTATGATTTCAACTGATTGAAAATAACTGAATGCGTTCTGTGAATGCTGGTGACTGCAGAACAATTAAAAATATTGCCCTATTTTCCTCAATGATTGCTTTTTTTTTATTTGTTGAACCTTAAATCAGTAATGATTGCATTCTGCTACTTAGTAGGGTAGGGCGGGTTAAGTTAGGGCACTCAAGAACCCTGAATACTACACGAACAAGCCTGGACATGAACGATATGTTCAAATCGAATCAGTTGCATTGTATCAGCAGACAGAGTATGTCTGAGTAAATCTAGACGGAATATGATGATACCTTTGTTCAGTGACTGAAAACGTAGCAGAGCACAGAACAGAACATCACAAGTTTGGGAAAACTGTCAAAACAGATTACAACAGAAAATTACAACCTTCTGTTCAATGAGTCAGAAAGTTTCCCAAAACATTCTTCTTATCAGCAGTCAAAAGTGTTAACATATAGATATGTACATATATGTTCTACCCTAAGAGCAAGTACAGAAAATTATGTGCTGGACTGTGTAGTACAGAGTCACTGAACAAAGCTAACTATCACACCTCAAAAAAACGATGTCCAGCTAGCTCTGCCCTATCCTATACCTATTGTACATGAGCATTGCAGTATTTTTGGGTGGTAAGTGCCCGAGATCAAGGTTCGAATCCCAGATAAAAAATAGCAAAAACTTCTTAGGCGACCCAACATTTTGTGAATTTCTTCTTGTCTTTCTTGATTTGGTGTTCTTTTTTGCCTATTTATTTTCAATATAGAACCACTTGTCGTCCTTACTTCATTTAGAAACTAATAAAAATCTGTACAAATGGACATTGCTTCCTTACTTTGCTCCTCTATTACATTTCCTTTACCTCATCGTCTAAGTGCAACAAAAAAAAAGAAAACAATAAATCCAACTTATTGTCCATCTGAAATTCGATTCAATAATCTAGTCCCAACATCCTTACATCCATTAAAATAATCATCCTGATTCGTTGAAAACTCAAAAGTGTCTAAACTATGATCTCTAAAGTTACACAGCTCCAAGAGTCGAGAAAAAAATGTAAGAAAATCTAAAGAGAAACTCACTGAAACTGAATCCTTCCCGAAATGCAAGAGATGCCTACTTTCTGCGTAGTTAAAGAGCACCGCCGCCCTGTTAAACTCTTCAATGTATTGGTCCATCATCGCAGAGAAATCTCGAAAGGCGAGCATTAAGCTATGCATACCATGTGCTCATGTTGCATCGAACACGCACATGTAGTGGTATGTCCTTGCATTTACAGTGTTCCTTTTACACCACTAACTTGTATGCAATCGGCAAAGCACACGAGAGCAATTTCGTAGGGAAAGAGGCGTCGTCTATCGTCGCTGTACCTACATTGAGGATGAAACCAGCTTTTTTTCTTTCAAAGGATATGGATGAAAGAGAGCCACTAGCGATTGCAATTCGTACTCCTTCTCATGGCTCTCTACATGTGTGCGTTGCATTTTATGTCCGGCAACATTGGTCCGCTTACAGTCCTGGTGTTTACATGTTTGGAGAGCGCGATTTTAAAGCTGGATTCTGTGTGGGAGTGTAAGTTCGTTCGCATATTGCCGTTGTATGCGCATCCTCCCTGTCACAGTGTGTGTGCTTGCTGCTTTTACATTCACTTCGATTTCTCCATTTGTTGCTGCTGTGCTGTTATTCCCTATTCCTTTGGTTCTGTTCTGTGTATTTTGTGTGTGCTTTAATGTATTTCTCTCCTGTGCATGTGCTTTGCCACTGGACTAGTTATTCTCTGTTTATATTTCTTGCTGCTGTTATTGCCCTTTTACCATGGCTCTGCTGCGCTGTTAAACCCCATTCTCCCCCTCAATCACCAACCAACCAGTCTTACTCCTGCAGCAATAGCAACAGCAAACCATACAGAGAAAAGGCGAACCAGCACGAGAACAGAATATAAAAAAAAAAAAAACATAACATACAAACCCAAAACGAAAATAATAATAAAATTCCATACCATCCTTCAGACAGGATCAGGTATTATGTGAGTCCGAAATCAGATTTTGTTTAGTTGAACGCGAATGCTCCTACAGTAAGGACGCAATATTCTACATCTTCTGTGTGTGCGAGAGTGTTGTTTTTAATATCCATTGTTATTCTTACATCCTGGTTACCACAATTGACTTTACACCAAAGATATAAAAATTCAATTTCATGTAAAAATAAGCACTTACATCGGATGTGGACAGTTGTTTTTTTTTTTGCACAGTGACTACAGTGTACAGTGGATACTTCAAGTGTGTGTTGTTATTTATTTAGTCAACAGTGTACAATTATTATTACAAATCTCTATAAATATTTTGTTTGCGACACTTTGTGCTTAAAATAAAAAATAAAATGTAAATTTTTTTAAATTATTTCAACAAAGTCATACAAAATTTATGATTTTTAAAAGTTATCCATTTAATTTTAATTTTAACAAGAACGCAAAGCTTGTTACTAAATATTTAGTAAAATTTTTGGCGGGCCTAACAAAAAATGTAATCTCATATTTGATTGTCTTAAATTAAAAAAATAAATAAAATACAGTGTTTAAGGAAAAAAAAGGAGAACAAGTGCAATTTTGTAGTTAAGACTAGTTTATATTATAAATTGATTTCTTATTTAATTTTAAGTTCTTGTGAAGAGTGTTGGTGTTAAAAAAAAAAATAAATAAAATAAAAATAAACAAAGAAGAATCTTATTAGTGATTAATCAGTAAAAATAATAATTCGCCGAACTGGAGGGATACGCTCAAAGGTGAGTTGTTATTTTTTTAAGAAAAATTTATTTTAAATTAAAAGCAAATATTTAAAAAAAATTGAATTTTTAGGTAAAAATAAATAAAAGAATATTTAATTAAATTAATTAAAATAAAATTTAGTGACAAATGAAAAATTTAAATAAATAAAAATAATATAAGGAAATAGTTGAACTAAAAAGAAAATCTAAAAACCCTTGAGTTTTATTTGTCAAAGTTATGGGAATTAATTCCTAAGTTTTAGGCGTCATCTAATAAAAATTACAAAATTTACTTAATTTTTTTTTAGAATGGTAATCCAAAAAGTTGTTAGGAAAATAAAAATTCTTTAAAATAATACGCACCTCCTTAGCTCCTTACATATGTAAATAATATGTTTTATTTACCGCCCTCGTGTTGTGGTCAAACAAACAATAGAACACCCTCTGTTCCACCCAGTTTCGCAGTCGATGTCTTATTTTGCGAAGCAGCTCTTCTGTAGGGCACAGCAAAAGAGGACAAAAAACAAATATCAGCCGGTTTATGTAATCGTCGCACACTTACTTCACATTTGAATTGGATACCAAAGAGAGCTTTTTGTTGTTGTGTGCTCTTCTAGCCTATTACTATTGTTGCGATCGACCCTTAACCCTTATCGCGAAACAAAACTACTTCACTTCACGGTGTCTGTCTTGCACTTTGCTGTGTGTGTCCATAGTCCTCGTATCAAATGATGTAAATGAGTAATTGCACAGTAGGTTAGAGTACACTCGCGCATAAAAACACAAACACACAGACAATTTGAGAGTTAAAAAGCCCAGTAGAAGAAAAAAAAAGTTCTTAGCAAATAAGGAGGAAAGGATGAAGGAGAAAAAAAAAAAAACCATCAGGTGGCAGTGAGACATCTTCCTCTGTTCCTCCTCCTAGTTGGCACCATTTTTTTTTTTTTTGCCATCTAAAGTCCTGTATCCATACATCTATGCATAGTTACATGAGAGTTAGCAAAACCACTATGAAGAGTGGCACCAACGGAGCAGAGTAATGTAGCCATGACCAAAGCCAAGTTAACCCCATGGTAGGCAGACTTACATGCTGAGTGCATATACATATGCATAGGCATACCATGTCCAAAGCAGGGATCGGGCGACCGGCGGGAAGTAGCATCGTCATAAACACCCATTGCGACGAGCTCTCCAAAACGGCCTATTTGCAACACGGAGTAAGTCATTCTATCAGGCAGCCAGAGCCAGAACATGTAACTTACCAATCGCACTCATACTCGCACATTCACAAAACTATAAAGTTATCCTATCGATATATATGTAGGTAGACCCGTACGGTTGTGTGTCCTGCATATGCGACAGCTTTTCCGTTCGTGAGGAGGGCTTTTTAAAAGGCTATCATAAGGTTCTGGCTTCAGTATTACATCGGAAATGAATGTAGAATGAAGGGCGGTTCATTGGGGGGTAGGGAACAGAAAAAAAAAAACTCCAATTACTAACTACTGTCGTTGTGTGTACCCCGGCATTAAGTCCATGCTAGTGTTAGAAGTAAATGTTTATTGCAAGTACACCAAGGATACGGAAACAGGGAAAGAACTCTGAACAAACAGTACGAAGAGTTTTAGACTGTCTTGCCTTTTCTACTTCGTCCTTTTTTGCTTTGCTCTCATTCAAGGGTTACCTACTTGAAGGCTTTTTCCTATAAAACCAAAGGAGGGAAGAGAGAAAAAAAAATAAAAAAAACCCATATCACTCGTCAGTCGCCCTAGTTTGAGAAATATGCGGCGGCGACGGCGGCGGCTACAGTCGGTGGTGTAAGCGGGGGCAGACGAACAGCCACACAGTGGGTGGTGCATTCAGAAAGCAAGTAGTAATAAAAATAATGAGGTTGCAAGGAATAAGGGATTGTCTCTCCGCACACTAATGCATCCAACATGCATGAGTATATGCATGCAGGGAAAAAAGCATCCGCATTACAAACATTCTCAGCACCCAAACATTCGGCGCCTTCCAAAAGCAACGACGACGAGCCTCCCCACCCACCCCACCCTTGTCTGTAATCCTTAAGATACCAAGAGAGAGGAAAAAAAAAAAAAAAAAACCATACACAACACACTGCCAAGGGAAAAAAAAATGGAAAATAAAATCGCAGGCAGACTACATAGCCTTTTGGCATTTGAATCATCTGGGTGGCAGTATATGCCTCCTACCAGACACTGTAAGCCGCCCATCCCCGTCAGAAGAGTTAACAGTCTGCCTCTGTGGTTAACTTACATAAACTATAATACCGATAAAAGAGAGAAGCCCAAGAGAACACCACCCTTTCTCTCTCTCGGTCGGTCTGTGTTTGTAACAGACTCTCTTACATTTACAGAGTAAACTGTCAACTTACTCCTGTCCTGAACCTGATCCTGACTGAATAAATAAATTGAACCATGTTTACTCTTTCAATACACCATCATCCTCATCATCTTGGCTGACTCTTTTTTTTTTTTCTTTCTTGCCATCACTCACTCTCTCTCTCTCTCTTTACAGCAAAACGAAAAACTTGGGTACATAGTCCAGACGAACTTACACATCCTTTTGGTGTGGCGTTTGTCCCGGTCCCGGTCCCGGTCTCTCCATGTTTCCTATGTGTCACAGATTTTATAGATATCCCATCCCAAGTTCGCTATTTCCTCTTCCTATATTGCACAAGTATACACTATGCACTTGGTTGCAGCAGTGTTTGATGTGTATAGAATATAAGTGAATGAAAATTGGGTGACACTCAATGGAAGGGAGGGGGTGGTCCTTTCCACCTTCTCATGAAACTAACCGGGGGTAAGGACAGGAGGTGTTGAAATGGCGCGTGTTGGAAATTACACCTTCACAAATAAGCCAGCAGCACACACACACTCTCTCTCTCTCTCTCTCTTTACAGTTTATAGATAGAATGCATTTTGTATCTAACAGATAAAGTATCTGATTGATTGTGGTATGTTTATTAAATGTCTGACGGTGGTATTATGTTCGTAAATAGAAATCACGCCGCTGTTTGGTTTAGTTTTCTTCTCTCCGAGGATTAGATAGAGTATCTACAGGCTATTTAGTGCACTTTAAAGTGTTAAATTGGTCACTGGGCGTAGGGTTAATCGATTTTCAATGCTGGCAAAGTTCACCATGAGGAGTGGAGCGCTACAACAAGCGCCAATAGCAATTACGATCTGTGTAATAAGCTACAAGGATGAACAGAAGCAATGGCAACAGAAGATAATTAATTTATGCTGCAGATAACAGACGCAAGTTGGTTATGCATGTAAAACGTTTTTTATTTTATTCTTTTACTGCGCCTGCAGTCGCGTGCACAGGATCAAGACTCGGCAATTTAATTAGATGCAGGAAAAACATTCGCAAGGAAGAAGAAGAATGAACGAACAGGATGAGGTTTGGGGTAGAGAACTGTAGAATGGACAGGCCAGGCGGTGGTATGTATATTGAAGTCAATCCAATTCAATTGTCAAGTTTTTAATTGGGTCAGATCGAATTATCTAATTAGTTGGAATTCATTTTAGGGATGTTGAGGGTAAGGATTAAAGTGTACTCCGGGTATGGGAATGGGACTATTTTTGTGAAGGGCATCGCTATAATGTACCTAGTCTCGTCATAAATACTGATACAACGCGTTGATATTTTCTTAATAAAATTTACACATTTTATTTATCAAATCCCTGGCTACAAGTTATGGAAGACTTCATGCAAAATGACCTCAAAGAACAACCTAAGACGCACCGGCCAATCATCAACCGTATTAAAGACTTCATCCATCAGAATGTTGGTGATACCGCGGACAGTGGTTTGCTTCAAAGACTCAACTTTTCCGGTGATGAGTAGAGTAGGTTATTCCCTCTAAAACGAACCACAACTTTTGAGCCAAAGAGTTGGAGTCCGGGCTACCAGCTGGCCAAACATCCAGCGATATGAAGTCGGGTTCATTGTTTTTTAGTCACTGTTGTGTGTTTTTCTCCTTTTAGCTGGAACAGAATCATGTTGGAATGTCCATTGCTAAATGGATGGTTTAAAGTCTTAACTACGGCTTCGAAAACAATGATTTGGTAAACTTTCGCAGAAGTCTTAATTGCTTTTTCAAGCCTTTGTAACTCGCTCCCCACCATAGGAGGATGGTGGCTTCTTTCAATAAGTTCTGAAGCTTCCTTTGATGTCCTAGCGTATACACTCGATCATGTTGCTTATCAAAAGTTTCTTCAGTGATACAAATTCCCTTGTCGGTGATCAGAAATTTGTCTGAGCATTTTAATGCGACTGTTAGCAGGTGCCTGTTGTGTCTTTTGTAGGCACTAGGTCCCAAGTCTTCTTTAGTAGAAGACGCGAGGGGATCTTCTGCTTTCTGAGCGGTTTTCGCATGGCTTTGATGGCTCTAGGAGTCCTCACAGTACGTGAACAGGCGGATCTTTTACGGCAAAGTACTGGCATCGTGTAACCGGCCTATGAGCACCAACAATTCACAGCCAAATTGCCTTAACAGAAAAAACGTTATCATTCAAGTTGACAAGGAAAAGATCAAAGAGAATCGTGTGCTTGTCGGTTGAATGATTGATTTATTGGATTCTGTATCAATTGGCCTGGTTCGAATGTGACTAAATAATCATTAAGTCTAGCCTCTCCAACCACCACCTCGCACCAACATTATAATGAACGGCCTGTAGCTTAGAGCTAAGCTTATGTTCTATATTCTCTCATGGGACCGATGGCTTCTATTACAGCTACGGGCCATCGTGTACTTACTTACTTATGTCCTGTATCCCCTTGTGGGTCCTAGGGCCTCAACAATGCCAACGCGCCATCGTGTGCGGTTTCTGGAAATGTGCCTCAGCTCTCCACAACTCTTTCCCAGTTGTCGTACTTTCTTTTCAACTGTTCTGCCCCACGTACCCTTAGGACCGCCGCGTATCATGACTTGGGCCATCGTGTACGGTTTCTAGCAAAATGCCTCAGTTCTTGCCAACTTTTTTTCCCAACTGCCATGCCTCCATCTCGAACGTTCTACGCCATGTTCTCGTTGACAAGCTTACAGAGCCCTACTCGATGCTCACCAATGCTTCGTTGCGCCGTCGGCTCATTTCTTTGGCTTCTACCCGAGTCTGCTCTTCCAGTTCCAAAAGCAGTTTTTCATGCAAAGAACTCCGTGTTTTATATCCAAATAGGAGCTCAAGTGGACTTGTGTTTGTAGGACAATTTCGTGTGGATGACTCATTCGTTTGCCTTCTCGCCTTCTCTGCCTGGTTCAATGATTTCAACCCAAAAAGTTCTCCTTTCTTGGCAATGAGAAGTGTACACATTGACAGTATAATCATTTACTACTTGCCTATCCTTATGTCCTGTACCGCCTTCAACGTCTTCGGGCGTCTAAAACACTTTTGTGCCGCGCTCTGCTGTTAGGTTAGAGAGGCTCTAGTTTACTTTAAGACAATTTCATATTCTCATTTCGATAAAAATAGATAAAACAAAAATTAATCTCCAATCATTTGTTAAGGAACATTCTTTTCAGGAAAAGAAAAACAAAACACTCAGTAACATAAATCTCCTCTGATAATTACTTAAGTATGTGCAATTAAAATTCCACGGCAACGATCTTCCCCACTCACCCCCAGCCCTGTAGACAATTTTACAACAAACCCTCGAAATTCCTTTTTGAGGCGCGTTTGATTAATCCCATCATGCACAGTGCTCTCGTATTTCAAGGACCCAAATTCCTTTGCTCAAGCACCTACTTTGCTTTTACTTCCAAACAAACGATTGAATAAGGCTGCTACCCACAATTAGTTACTTCTCTGTATCAACTCTCATCTTGCAATCTACTCGAGGTCCATGAACTTAAATCGAAAATTTTAAAAACTTATAACCAAATTGCTGTCATTGCTGAAGTAAGGATCCATGCAATTTAACCGTCTCAACGGGTACCAAGTGTACTGAAGGAATACTTCTAACGGTTACATGTCATACGTGTAGGTTCTGTCACTGATGGAGCAAAATAAAAAAAAACTTCAACTTCAAGGTTGTCTGCATTCAAAACTCGTTTAGATGGAAAAATTTGAATCATAAACACGAATAGACATTGTTAACAAACTCCAACATAAGCTAGCTAATCTGTAGACACTTTTTGTATCGAAGACGGCCTCCAGTAGGTGTTTCAAATAATTGGACATTTTAGAGAATGTATTTCAAAATAATTGGGTATTTTACATTGGAATGTAGGCTTGCTGCGTAACAAATTAAATTGACCGAATAATGTGAACAACAAAGTTACAGAAATAATCTCAAATTTTCAGAAATATTACACGAAGGATGTAAGATTTCTCGCACGTTTTTGTATCTGTTCTTGTCCTTCGCAAGGAATTAACTTGGATATGCTTAAACAAATAATACACGAACAAAGTAATAAAGAAATGACAAAGCACTACTTTAAGAATAAGGAAGAAAAAGTTCAAGTTGAATTTTAGCGAAGACTGTAACGCTGCTTTACCCCGTGTACTTTTAGTGCTGTAAGTCACATAGTTCCCCTAATTGATCTCGAAACAGTTATGTCACAAAAGGAACCTAGAATAATGTCAAACATCGCTTAGTGATGATTATGGAGACCCTTCAAGTGCAATGCGCTTTTATTGTTATCTATCATAGCTAAGTAACGAGTAATTCATTTAAAAGTACTTTTTTCAAAAGTAAAACAAAATAAAAAATGTCAATTTTATTGAATTGTCTTTGCCATTAAACAAAAGAACCATTCTTGGCATTTAGGTTTTTTAAATTATTTCTTTTCAATTATGGCTGTAACTGCAATTGATTCAAGTAAAAGTTCCAATACTCTATTGCGGTAAATCACGCGATTAATGTTGGCTTCCATTCCTCAATCGTACCCGACCTTGGATTTTACATAGTCCACAGGGAAATAGTCTATAGGTTTGATATCCTTCGATCTAGATGCCCCATTCACCGGTCCCAAAAGCACGCAAATTCATATTGACCGAATTGCTCTAAAGCAATAAAGCTAGGGTTTGATGGGCTGCATGGGAAGCAGCGTCGTCTTGGTACCAAATATTCTGGCCTTAATTTAAGACAGCAAAAAATCCCTTATAATGGGATTGACAGTAACGTTCTTGAAGAAATATAGACCACCAGTTCAATAACCACATTAGACCGAATGCTGATTTTCTTTTTATAGAGCTGAATAATTTGTAGACACTGTACCGGGCTAAGGTTTTTTATGATGATATGTCAAACAATTTTGAATAAAATGGTCATAAGGAATTAACATAACTCACGCGTCATCTGTCAAAAAAAACATAGCGAAAAAAGTACCCTTAAACGAATCACCTTTATTTTAATTTTATTTCAACAAAATGGAAGAATAGAGACTTGACTCTCTTAACTTTGCAGGTTCATTATGCTACCTACTAACTTACTTACTTAAAGGGCTCCCAACTCTTCTAGAGTCCCTGCCTGAGACATCGTTGCCTTCCATCCACTGCTGTCAAATGTGAAGACTAAGTTTTCTGGAGGTTCGGTCTTCTTCTCCGTCCCGAACCTGGAGGCTGGGATTCGAAGATCCTCTTGGTTGGAGCATTGTTGTCCATTCGCTCGATGTGGCCGAGCAAATGTAGTCTGCGTATCTTGACTTTTTGGACTACATCCACATCCTGGTACAGCTCATAGAGTTCGCGTTTGTATCTTCTTCTCCAATCGTCCTCCTCGCATAAGGGACCTAATAATCGACGGAGGTGCCCTATATTTGCTCAGCTTTCTTACTCATCATCCAGCACTCGGCTCCATACAGCAGGATTGGTAACATGAGCATTCTATAGAGCATTAATTTGGTCTGTCGAGTTAGGAGTTGTGAACCTAGTTGTTTCGCCAAACCGAAGAAGCAGCGGTTTGGTAGGATTTTGCTAAGGTGATTGTTGATAACGTATACTTCGTCTTGTCCTCGTCAATAGCCGTGAACGCCTCTACGACGGCTTGTCGGGATCTTCCGATGATATCAATATCGTCTGCGTACCCCTTTCCCTGCCCTGTGCACTATCTGCTCCAACACGATATTGAAGAAATCACATGACACAGCGCCTCCTCTTGCCAGAATTCGGTGAACATTTGGAAGAGCTCCGAAGAGTTGTTTCCAAGTTACACAGAGCATCGGGTGTTTTCCAGCGTTACGCGACACATCTGGATAAGTTTTGTCGGTATCCCGAATTGGGCCATCCCCTGGTAGAGCTCAAGACGATGAATGCTGTCATAGGCGGCTTTAAAGTCGATGAAAAGGTGGTCCTCTTCCAGGACTTGCTTGAGTTTGAAAATTTGGTCTATTGTCGATCTGCCGGGCCGAAAGCCACACTGGTACGTGCCGATTAGTATGTTGAAGAAAGGTTTTAGACGTTTGCACAATACGTTGGATAGGATCTCTTAAAAAGGATATGCCTCGGTAGTTCATAGGATCGCCTTTTTTGAAGATGGGGCTGAGCTGATACTCCAGTCGTCGGGCATGCATTCCTCCACCCATACTTAGTTGACGAGTTGATGCATGTACCTTACCAAGACATCACCTCCGTATTTAAAGAGTGCAGCTGGAGGCCCATCAGAGCCAGCGGTTTCGTTGTTCTTCAATTTTCTCATGGCTACATTCACTTCTCGGTTGGTTCTTCATTGTCTGAAGTTGGGTTCTCGTCTTGCCCTATCACTCTATCTATTTGAATTCAAACAGAACTGGTAGAGTGGCTTCAGTTGTGAGGTGTTCACTTGTGTCGTCGTGAACGCATAACCATTAGCCAGATAAGTATTCCATATCAATTCCTAGAGTCCGTACTTAAAAATGGATTTAAAATAGCCGCCCTTCTTGGAGAACATCACACGTAATTGAACCTATGGATTGAATTCCCCTTAATCCTAGATTTCTTACAGTAAGTTTTGCAAGTGCTTTAAAATCATTTGCCATGCCACTTAAGAAATCGATAGGAATTACCAAAACAAAAGGAAGCCAATACGAATCGAGAAAAAGACGGACGAAGGGGGTAAATAGGTAGATCGTCCTTTGACATTTCCATCGGCAAAAGTTCCATAAAACAAGTTTTTCTCTCTTATGTCCTTTGGTGGATAAAATACACAAAAGCCTCGCGCACTGTAATAAAGTTAAAAAGAAGAAGAATATAAATTCTGTATGACTGCCAAGTTTTTTTTTAAATCTGTAAATGCATATGTTTCCCATTTACAATTGGACTCACGGACATAATAGAGAATTTTTCAAACCGAAAGTCAGTCAGGCACCACATGTACTGCATTACACTTGAAACTATGCAAAAAGTAGTTCATATGTCGTAGAAAGGATCAAGAAAAAAAATATCATTTACAAACTTACAAAATATTTTAAGGCCATAAGGTAGAAGAAGAAGAATTTTCGCCTCATGAATATCTAGGTAAAGCATGTAAACAGCAAATAACCAAGCTACCTACTACTCGAAAGTTTCCTTCCGTGATGGAGGACATCTTAAGAGAACTATCGTCATTTACCCTCTCATCTTAGACGAGGCACTAGGCAGTACCATTAATTTTGGGCGATACTGCTGCCAGACTGACTGAGTTTTATGTCGCAGTAATTCACCGAAAATTGTATACTGAATAGTTTACAGAATTTTTATCTCCTTGCAAATGAAGAGAATATTTTCGAAACAAATAATAGGGCAAAGAAACTGTCAGGATAATAGGGAGACAAAAAGAAGATGTTGAGGAGCGATTGTTGGATTGCTTACTTCGTTCATCTTGTTTGGGTCGAGAATTGTTATCTGAAATTGTTTTGGCTCGTGTTTATGTGGAGGAATTTTGAACGGATGGATGAACTACATAAATGACATCTTAATTTACAAATGGAAGAATTTACATTTTTTTTAAAGCAACTACATGTGATCTTCTGAAGAAAGTGATAGCTATTAAGCATGCTATGTGGATTCTTGTGGTTTTTCTTTGAACGTAAAGGTCTATGCTTTAAAGCTGGGCAGCATTAAAGATAATGGTTAGGTCCCTGCAGCTTCCTTCACAGAAGACCTTCAGTTTTATTTCACATCTGTAGGTCAAATACTACCAGATATTTGCGAGAGATGGGTCAGTGAAAAAGCCCTATTCACGTATAAGGGGTTTTCCAATAGGGGCTTGACAACATTGAATTTAATTTGTGAACGCATTCTTTCACTTATCATCAAACTGTCACTGTCAATTTATTCAGTAAACTCGACATTTTCATCATGGTAAAGTACACAAACGAGCAACGTCTACAAATTATAAAAATTTTCAATCGAAATTCGGAGTCTGTGATCGCAACTTTAAGACCGTTAACTCCAATTTTTGGTCGTAATTCTCGCCCTAGTAGACAGGTAATAAAAAGTTAAGGGCAAACATTTGAGTCTGTGATGTTGCCGTGTCAGTGAGACAACGAGTTGGTCAAAGTGTCGAAAATATCGCTGCCGTTCCGTAGAAAACGATGCAAATTAGTCCTCAAGAATGGGGCATCGCTCAGACCACATTATTGCGTATTTTGCGTAAGGATCTTGGTTCACACCCATAAAAGGTCAAGCTGACTCAAAAATTGAAGCCGATTGACCATTTGAAGCGACGTACGATCTCCGATTGGGTTCTGGAGAAGATACGCCAAAATGATGAATTTCATCGCAAAGTCATCTTCAGTGACGAAGCCCATTTTTGGCTCAATGGATTTGTCAATAAGCGAAATATGCGTTATTCGTCGAAAGAAAATCCACATGTGCTTCATGAATCACCACTTCATCCACGAAAAATAACTGTTTGGGGTGGTTCGCATGCCGGCCATATTTTTTCGTCGACGATAACGATAACGCCACGTTACTGTGAATGGTCAGCGTTATCGCGCCAGGATTACCAATTATTTTTGGCTAAAATTGGAGGATTTGGACTTGGAAGACATGTGGTTTCAACAGGATGGTGCCACAAGCCACACAGCACACGTAACAATCGATTCATTGAAGAGTAAGTATGGTGAGCGTGTTATCTCAAGATATGCGCCAGTCGATTAGCCGCCTTATTCGTGCGACTTAACGCCACTTGACTATTTTCTGTGGGGCTACGTTAAGTAGCTAATGTAGCTTGAAATATGTAACTCTTTAGATTCTTCTAGATCTCTCGCAATATCGCAAATGGGGCCTGCCATTGTTATCCTTTATCAAACTCGAAAAGCCTTTGAAAAGGTCTTGCTTACTTCCTAATGGAAAGTACATATGTTTATTTTTGCAGAATCATTTTCAAGTAGTCAAGACGTGTATTCAACTTAGCTATAAGTTTTTGAACACAAAAGATATAGAAATATTAATACCAAAGAAGTGGTCAAAGTGTCACAGAACACTTGACCACAAACTAGCAGATATGACGAGAGTTAAATCTATAATAACCTATAAAATTCACACATGTATTACTTATGTAAACAATGTATGTGTGCAGATAAATATTTGAATGTCAAAAGTTAGATGGCATTCAAAAGGCTGTCCAAGAACTCAACATTGAAAAACCAAAAACCTCCTCCCACCCACAATCATGTAAAATCGAAAGTAGCAAGAGTCCTTGTGCAATCGATTACATGGACAGGACATATCAAAACCACACATGACACATATCCCACAAAGTGGAACTTTAATTAAAATGCGAACAGATATCCTTTCATACGGACTCTTTTGAGAGGAATGTAATCGATAAGAGCACCATTATATCTGTTAATCTCTTAACTTATTACTCTGGATCATATCTTTCCAGCAATTTAATTCGGCAATTAGCAAAGAGCCTTAATAAAATCAAATTTAAGTGTGTGACTAGTGGTATTATCAAAGTAAGTCCCCAAAGAGCGTTCCCGTCCACCGCTGATGGCTACTGTCGCCGTCGTCGCCGTTGCAACTACCATCAGGACTAGCGGCTATGACGAAACCCCATTTAATGTGGCACAAATTGCGCTGCATCTACCCAAGGATCTTCAATTTGGTAAACTCATATCAGGGCGTTGTTCAACTGCGTTTAATTGCATTTTGGCGGATAGCCGGCACCAGGACCACCACCGGCATAGACATCCTCCAATATGGGGACACATTTGCATTTGAGGACATATGCTCTCTATGTGATTATTATAATTCTCGATTAAGCAACGTGTAAATTATCGATTTTAGGTTAAATTTTGGGCACTTAATGACCATCGATTAGTATGATAATTTAAT
Organism: Chalcosyrphus nemorum; assembly: GCA_949716465.1. Classification (NCBI taxonomy): domain Eukaryota; kingdom Metazoa; phylum Arthropoda; class Insecta; order Diptera; family Syrphidae; genus Chalcosyrphus; species Chalcosyrphus nemorum. The sequence continues at coordinate 12,852,893 of OX454333.1, read as the reverse complement.
TCACTGCTCTATTCCTGCGATGAAGTCCTGCGAAATCACGAGCGCCGGAATTAATGTAAACCTTTAATTGAGTGCGAATATTTCGCATATACGTGGTGACAGTCCACTTGGCAGTCTCGATGGCTTTGTAACTAATTCAGCGAGTTCCCGCGCGCCTAAACGATGGCGATGGCCAACAATAGACGATTTAATGATAGTTATCCTTGAAATGCGTGACTCTTGATGTTAATGTGATTTCCTTTGCCGATATGGCGACAATGAATCGCTGTAGCAGATTCATAATTACATATCTACGAGGAGGTACATATAGTACCTATCTAAGGACTATGTTGGGGGATATGTTTCCCAAAATTAATCCTCAGGATAATAAGGTCAATTTGCTGGAGTCTTTGTGAACATTTTGCCATCGAATTTTAAACTTAATCACATGTGATTGGTTGTGTAAGTGGACATGTCTATGTAATTGCATGCTCTTGACTGACAGGACCAATGTCAGCTCAATGGCTCTATAGACTAAAGAAAGTTAGAAAGAACTTGGGGAAATATTGAAGAAGAGCTTTTGTATGTAGTTCCCGGTTTGAGGGATGAACCATTTTGACATACCGTAGGCTTACATTGCCGAGCGTTAAACAAACAAAAGCCAGTGAATGTGGAGATCCCCTGTTTCAAGCTAACGCCTAGGAACGTGCTCCCTGTAAAAATCCATTCACAGCTCGACGACCTGCGAATGCGAGCGAACGAATTTTGACATTTCATTCACAGCTCCTTTTTTCCTTATCGCAGTCACAGTAATCTACGAAAATGTTGCTCGCCACTCGCTGTGAATATTACCTTTAACTATGCGTAAGACCAGTGAACAGTGACCAGATAGCAATGATACTTTTTCCAAATTTTATGCTTCAGCAGCTGTCAAAGTTACCAATGACATGCAGCTGTCAAAATATTTAGTAAGATTTGCCATTTTATCATGCATCGTTTTATGCTTGCCAATTGTGCCAAAATTATTAAGAAAATATTATCGAAAAAAGTTGCGAATTTCGACATGCGATGGGTCGTCTCCATAGTTTCAGTGGGCAGGAAATTCGTCGCATCATTGAACATTTTGAGCGTTAGTATACTCTTTTGGACCTTAAGCCAGCAACCAGATTGAGACTAGTGCAAAATGAAGGAGACACAGCCACCGTAGCCCCCGGCTTATTTTTCTGTTAAATTTGGACCTACATCTATATATAAAGAGCACAACACATAGTCGTTGTCCTGTTCGAATCTGACTGAAGATCCGGATTTTGGCCAATAAATCATCTTCTCGGAGAAGTCAGATTGCAAGCACAATCCGCAAGTGTTCTACTAAGCATCAATGCATCCACAAAATTTGATTGTTTTGTGCAACTTATGGCATAGTGGTATTCCTTTCGAAATGAGGAAAGGAGACACCGTTACCGTCAATGGTATCAGGTATAGAGAAAAGTTGAGATTCTTTCTGTGGCTAGAGCTCGACAATATCGATAAATCCCGCTGTAGTTCCAATAAGTTACATGCTACATGCAATACAAGCTCTAAGTTGTGGAGGAGAAATTTAGCGATTGGGTTATCCCACATTGCTATTCATATTTATGTACATCTATCGCAAGTGTCGCTCATAGTACTTTCACCTGAGCAGCCTAGAGTGAAACAAGGTACTTCAGTCAATTTAGGTCCTCTTAGTCCAATTTAAAACAGTCCTCACCGTTCCTACAAATACACATCTCGGCTCATTATAAGAGACAGGATAGATCTGAGAATAGTATGCCATCACTCATTTCAATAGGGGATACAGATGATCAGTGCCAGGCAAAACAAAGTGCATGCAACGCTGTGCGTCATATACATATGCGTAAAAAGGATCATGGTTAAGTGCTTGAAGTCAATGACAGCTCGTGTTGGTTGCACAGTACAGTACAAGTCTTGTTTTTCTGCCAGACCCAGAAATTTAAGAGTTTGACTTTGAGAAAATGCTTTTCTTACAGGACGAGGCAAGCAATCTCGCTTGTGGAAAAACGCCGTGAAATCAAAGCTTAGATGGGACAACACCAGCTGGTACACGAATACTAGGTGAATTGGTGTTGGCCTAAACCAGGTTCGGAATATATTCATCTTTGCACAGATGGCTCCAAAATTGGTTAATGATAAGGCTTTAGCATTTATGTGAGCCCCGTCATTGTACCGTCATACGCTCGGATTTTAACAGTTCTAAGGCCCGCGAGAATCAGGTGAAGGAGTCATAGTACATGTATTTATTTTGTGGGTGTAGGCAGTCATTCTTTGAAGCAAGAATTCTTTGAAATGCAAGATATAATGAAAAAGATAACTGACCTAACATCTTCTGGATCTTAAGTCTCTCTAAAATCGCAAGAGATAAGATTTCCAATAAGATTGCGAAGTAAGACTCAGACAGAAATACTCCGGCGCCAAACCTGCGTTGGATCTTCTTGTATCATCGGTTAGGGCTTCCATTGATGATTGGGTGAGCTATAAGCACAACTTTGTTCAGTATGTTTCTGGGCATACGAAACAGCTACTCCCGGCATATAATATATGAATAAGGCGTCATTCTTACTGCCTCGTAGAAGAAAGGACTGCAGTCAATTTATTGGTCTTAGATGGTATTTTGCTTCTGCAAATCATCTTAACATGCAAAGCTTATGTAGAACCTATCTATCTGTCTGCGATGCTTTTCAAAAGGGTGATGATGCTGCGGCACACGTTTTTTGTAAGTCTCTTAGTCGTATTAAGCTACCAAATAAGTGGTTCACAAGTTTTTAGAAACTTTACAGATGTACATTGAAAAGGTGTGCTTAGGAAATATTGCTGGCAGCAATCTCGCAACGTTCTTCCCAGAAAACATCATTTTGAGAAGCAGCAGGACCGTTCCATCTATCAGTAGTAGTAAAATCCTTACAGTCCATAAGGAGTTCCAAAAAGAAACAGATTTAAAGCAGAAAGACTCTCAAAAAGAAATAAAAACAAATACATATCAGGCCATAAGCAGCGCAAGGTGGGCGAAGGCCTAGCCTCCCACAACTGCACATGTTGTGCGTGGTATACAATTCTGCACATACAGAAGGGACCTACAGTTTTATGCCGTATCCAAAGGGCAGAGGGGTTTTGAGAAGCTTTCAAAAGAAAATTCAATCAGTAATAAGCTAGCATAAATGCTTTATCATAACTACCAACAACAATTTAAAGGACCTGCCCAAGCTGTACTTCATTTGCCTATGCATCCAAAAAAAAACGTAATCAGTTTCCTTTACTTTTATGAAAAACAAAAACGGTTGAACTTTACAAGTGTCGCTCCCGTACAGTGCACAAGTTTTTACTTTAACGTACTGCCAAATGTTTTTATTTCTGATTTTTTTTTTCCTTTGTACATAGTTCGTCCTTAATTGGCTGAGGCTGACCCTTCAGCAGATGGTTCTGCGGAATTTTGGGCCATTTAATTTTTACAACTCATCTTTTGCGTGTTTGCAATTTACTTCCTTTTCCATGGTATAATTAGCTCTTAAAGGAAGTAAGTCCACCCAGGGTAGCTATTTTTAGTTTTAACTTTAACCTTTAAGGGTGTTACTGTATATGTATAACCGGGGATAAAAAGTCACTCTGGCATAAACAGGATTCCATCTCCTTTAGCTTCTGATGAATATGCATACAGGTTATTATTTTGAAAACAAACAAAAAGAAAGAACCAGCAAATAAAAGGCGAAGGAGCATCGAAGGACTGAAGCTCAGCTTCCGTGTCGGGAAACTTCAAATAGCACATTTCGAGCAGGAAACTAGAGACAGAGAGATGGTTTTCATTACTTTTCCCACTAAGGTCTCTAGGGTTAATTTGATTTTACTTTCGTTGAAAGTTTTCTCATTTTTTTTACGATTTACACATTTTTGTCTCTGAAAGGTTTGCGAAGGACACGGTTTCTGGATGATTGAATGCAGTTTAGAGTCGGAGTGTATTTTATTGCTGGTTTATAAACTGTAGTTAATGGGATGTATCTTTAACATATACCAGCATGGGCAGTCGATGTAAAGTAGGGATTTGATATTAAGAGGTTCTTGGCTTTGGTTATTATTCAAATTTAATGTTCATGAACTGCGTCGATTGCCCCGCTCTTTGAAAGGTGTCAACTATTGAAAAAAGAGTCTCGGGAGTTATTCTCTCAGGTAGCCAAGAGCCCCATCGACATCTATGTTGACAGTTAAGCAGCCAGTAATGTGATCACAACCATTCCATCTCTCCAAAGTTGTTCGAAATCCCGGAGCTTGAAGCGTAAAGTCACAGTTTGTAAGATGGCAGGACATATGGACTTCTATGTATGGTCTGTCAAGACTATATGAACTACTCATTTCCAGCATAAGACAGAGTCAAGAGTCTAACCACATATTGAGAAGTTATGGAAATCTTAAATGATCTTAGAACCACTGGAATTGAAAGCTGTTGCTCATACGCTTTAGGCCACTCTGTTACATGCTACATCATCATGTTGGTCTTGCGCCAACTCTTTCCCAGCGGCCGTACTTCCTTCTTGACTCTTTTGTACCATGTAATTCGAGGACTTCCAGGTTTACAGGCATCTTGAGTAAGTGGTTTCCGTAGGATTGCCTGGTTATGGGCCTGTTTTGTGCCATGTACTTCGAGGACTGCCAGGTATACTGGCACCTTGAGTAAGTGGCTTCCATAGGATTGCCTGGCTAACTTCGAGATAGAGTTGAGATACTGGCACTTTGAAAGGCCTTTGTTAGCAGGTGAAATGGTTGTCCATACTCAATGCCAGAACCCATATTTCCCATAAGATTTCGCATCAATGGTTAGTTTGACATAAAAACGTTCAAACACGACTTAATGGCCAACATAATCGCAACAAGCGTGCGGTAGCATTAAGTAAACGCGACCGAATGTCATATCGTACTTGTCTGCCTCTCACATGATGTCCTCCTCCTCAGCTGTCAGTATGAAATGTGAACATGAGACCGCTGTCTACGTAAGGCACCAAAAGAGTGAACGAAAACTCAACGAAAAGTCGTTTTATATGGGACCAATATACCGATTCGTTTGTTTACGTACGACAGCATTCAGAGCCTTATGTAATCAACTATAAATAGGTGGCCCTTGACTCTTGAATCTATATCCTTAAACTTACATAATTTTATACATATTTCGTACGACCTAAGTTTAAAGCCCTACTATACATGTTGTGATGTAAGACAATTGACGTTACACCACTGTTTGTGTGTTTCACTATCCTTAGCCACATAAATTTTAAATAAAAATCCATAAAATAAAAAAACTGGCAAGACGTTCTTCTCATCAAGATATTCCGAGACGATTAGCTTTATTTTTTTAAAGATTTCGTCGGGCTATTTTGTAAGTACACTGTAAAAACACACATAAACGTTTATGCACTAGCAATTTCGCCACAAAGTAATATCTTTTAGTTGTGCATATCCTTGATGGGACTCGAATGAAATTTACAGAAACCAGGAAAAGCCAGCTCATATAACTACGTGTAGCTAGCGGTGTAGCGCCTTTCGCGCCATACGCCCCACCCCATGGTACAAAAGATAGAATAATGATCTGAATGACGACGACGATGGTGGTTTTAGTGGTGTTGTTGGGTACCGCCACAGCATAGGAGATGGTTAAGGACGAGACATCGTCAACGGTTGTTGTAATAGCGGCACACTGGGAGCAATAGGCTGACTAGACGGAGAACGTCTTGCCGTTGGTGGAGAGAGGGCTTTAAAGTTGACTTGCGGTTGATTCCTTGAGAAATTTTTTCTTGCAATAATCCTGTAGCTAGTCTGCCTTCTTGCGACGAAGTGAATATAGTATATTTCAAATGTATACGTGGAGTACACTTGAAGTATAGTTTGCCTTTTATTTTTTTTTTGCGCTTTGCGCGACGTCATAGACCGCTAAGGGAGCACAAGCAACTAGCAAACTGCTGACAGGATATGGTGGAGATAAATTTTATGGGAAATTCAGTTTGATAAAGGGGTTTTTTTTTCGCTCTTCTGTGTCGTGGTTCCGTTGTCTTTGCTGACTTTGTGGACACGTTTTCTTGACCTGGAAGTTGCAGTAGTTTGTGCTTTTGTGTATTTACGATTTCGTGTAAGTTCCTGTGGTCGTTATTACATTTCCCGTCTGATTCTGTGGAACAGTTGTAAATTTTATGAACTTACTAAAATTGTCAATATGGACAAGAGCCTTCCTTGCTCATGCCTTCCTTGTATAAAAGGACTTAAACAAGCGAAGGGTTTATCGGTACATCTTAAGGCAGTTAATGGCAGTCGCACGGAATCTGGAGTCGTAAACATTTTTACAGGTGAACAGAAGCGTCATTGTTGGACATTTGAGGGTCCAACAATGGCGAACTCAGCGAACTTGTCTCAAGAATAATGGTAAAGAAGTAAAGAAGAAAGCCTCCCTGAATTCGCCGAACTCATTCAGTTCGATGGGACGCACACTTCCAACTTTCTCGACTCGCTTTAGCGCGATCATTAGATGTGCTTAGCTTCTAGACTGTGCTCTATCAAATAAAGGTCCTTTATTCGTTGTGAAAGTAGACAAAGATACTCTCAGTGTAGTTAAGGTGCTTAGGGTGAAATGTCATAGTCCAACGAAATGCCATAGATGAATAGCAGTGGGCATAGTACGCATGCTTGACGTGCTCCACTTTCGACTTCAGGTTCCTCCGAGACCTTTTGCCTTAAGTAGGCGATAGTGAAGAAGCAACCTCTTTCTAGTGAGCTGATTCTCATCCGATATTAGAAGGTCACTGTTATAGAGATACTGTTGCAACTGCTTTCTGCTTCTTCAGCCCTAATGACAAGTTTACTGACGTTTGTACTGACATCTGTCTAAAAGATGCAGATGGTGATATTGTACTATCCCACAGGACTTTGTCTTCAAACAAGTCGAAAGCAGAATCACTCTAATCTAGGAAAATACAAAATGGGCGTCAAATATCCCGATAATTCTCACTCATTTTACAAATATGTAAAAATATCCACCATTCTGTCGTTACGAACGAAAAAAGAGGAAAAGAAAAACGGAATGCTTTTACTCAGAATTTATGCACTGCCATGATTTTAGTACGCCACGTTGTGCACACACTTTAAAACCGTCCCCTTTCACCGGAACCAAGTCCCTTTACCCAATGAGATTGCATTTGCACTCGATACTTGATCCCTTGTTAATTATCACGTCACACAGGACGCACCTCCTTCGTATGATTTTTTTTTTTACAGCCATTCTTTCGTGTCAATCATAATTCTCAAATTACATAAAAAATTGCTTTAAAACAAAACAAAAAAAAGGGTTAACTAAAAAATGGCTGCAACTCAAAAAAGGACAGTGTCAACGGCCTCCTGCATCTCTTGGAGTGAGACAAAGCACTTTTTGATAGAATAAACCAACTGATTTGCAGGATATGCTCTCTCTGTTTTTTTTTTTTTTTTTGTAAACTAATTATCAAATGCACATTGGCTATATTGCATGCATGAGTGGGACTGTTCACTGTTTAACAAAGGACACTTGAGTTCTCACAGTTGTTTTGAAGAAAATGTAAAAAAAAAAAAACTACTTCGACACCATTAAAATGGAAAAAAAAGGAAGAAACAAAAATCCTGCCGCGGCAATGACCTCGAAAAAAATTCACAAAATACTGCCTTACAAGGCGAGGAAGGCATTTAGGATAGGTATCAGCGAATTCATAGTCCACTGAAACAAGGACAAGGACGACAAAAAAATGGATAACAAACCCTTCAATGATGTAAAGGGGACATACAAGACAATAATCGCGAGTAAATTGGAGCTGGTGACAATATTTTTGCTTTCCTTTTGTCTCGACATCATTCTTTGTTACGTCCTTTTGTTCATTTTGACATACATAACTACTTGAAGGAATGAAATGTCTTTGGTTTTATACGATTGACGATGAGATGTCGTCGTCCTCTGCTTACACATACTCGATTCAGTTGAGATTGCCGTCTCAAAGGATACACGATGTAAAGTCCACAGTAATTAACCTTCTTTTACCGCGTCCTCTTTAAGATAAAACTAATCCTGGTTTCGATAATCTTTGCCATTCCTCTTCTTCGACGACTGTCATTTGGAGAGTTAAGCGGAGACGATTTTATCCTTCTTTTGGTTTGTTTGTGTGCACCATAAAGAAGGAATGCCGTATAGTATAAGCTATTCATTTATTCATGTAACTTTTGGGTTTATTTTTTTTTCTTAGTAAAAACAGAACTTGCACTTGGTAAATCAACCTTTTGCAGATCACTATTATTGTCTGTCTGGCTGCCTTGCTCTGATTTTGTTTATCTGTTGTTCTGTGTCTGCTTTGCCTTTGGTAATCCTCTATTTTTCCTGTTTCTAATTAGAGCAGACTATTACATTTTATTTTACTTACTTGGGTAATGTAGGATTTTACGTATGAGACTGCATGTATATCGAATACTCTTCTACTTTTAGAACCATAAAGACATTCTACTGTCTTAGGTACTCGGAGCCTCAAAAGCAAAGATTTGAAGTTTTCTCTGACTTATTGGTAATTACTCTGTAAAACAGTATATATGTAGGTAACACACGAGGCAGCAAAATCTTCAGGAAAGAAATAAGAACCAAAGCCAGCTATCATCTACTGGATGTATCCAACTATAGGCAAATCAATCCTAGCATATGGGTGCCTAATCTCGTGGCCAGGAGCAATGGAGGTCATCTCAGAGAACTCAACTTATCTACTGTACAGCACCTCTAGGCACTGATGCCACTTAAAAGGGGAGAGCCGTACGTCTTAAGCAATTGCACCACTGAAAACAAGGCCACATGGCTTACATAGACGCCACTACAGACTGTTGCTATTCCCCGACCTCAGTCACCCACACATGAAATCTGAATTCTCACATATTGGTCCAAAGCAAACGAAGGCGATGGCTGGAGCGTCTAGGTATCAGAACCCAAATTATCATTAAGCTTCAAAACCAGCGGTAACAGGCAACAGGTCCCAAACCCCCAAGTGGAAATCGTAACGATGGCAGAGGTTATCGAATTGTTATCCCGATACAGTCAATGTGTTGAGCTTACTCATTCGCAATAGTCAAATCAAATGTTTGTCCAAGCCTCCTTTGCTTCCTTGGATTAGTTGGTTTCGGGCAATATTTCTTTATGAATGCGCTCTATCTTGAGAACTTCTCATATTAGTCATCGATGAGGGATTCTGTAACCAGAATTCCTTGTTCGTTTAGCTGTGCGACGCTTTTCATTATGTCAGCCATAGTGATAGGCCCAAAAAATTTGAGTTAAAAGCAGATCTTACGCAATCAATATGGATCATCAATATGTCATTAACGGTATAGGAATGACGAACAAATTCCATCCATCAGTGTTTACTTGACTTACTGAAGGGCTCCCGGTTGATCCTTCGAAAGTCTCTGAAGAGACAAGGCTGAGTTCTGCGTTCGTCCTCTGCGTTCCCGAGCACTCTGCTTCTATGTAGTTAGGAAGACCAAATTTTCTCGTATTCCCGACAGTCTTCTTGGTTGAATCTGGGGGCTGTGAATCTAAGATCCTCTTGATTGAAGTTTTGTTGTCCATTCAGTCTTTGGCATGTCTTGGTGTTTGTCACGTTGTTATATTCTCCTCCATTCGTCCTCCTCGCAAATGAGACCTACTTATTATCTGATGGGGTTTTTTTCGTTCAAAATTTGTTCATATTTCTTACTTCTTCTTTGGGATATATCATTCCACTAAAACGAAGGCTCAATAGATTCTGTGTTGGTTTTCAAAACAAAACAGTTCGGAGGTTAGATGACCATCAAGTGTCCTCCGTAAAAACATCTTAAAAACCACTTAAAGCTTTCCCAAAGAGCTTGTATCATGGTATACAATAACTACTGGCTATAATGCGAGAACACTCGAGTCTTTAGTTTCTCTCTTTTTGGTTGAAAAGTGCACAGATCCCTAAGCTTTTCGAATCAATCTCCAACTGCCTCTTCCCGGACTTACAAAAAATCACATACTCCCAATAGACAACTTCTAAATCTCTAATCCCCCATTCCTTTTTTTGAATAATTTTGTGTAAATTCCTTTCCACACCCACGTCCATCTGTCCAACAATCAGACTCGTTGGAAAAATTCTCCAAATACCATCACCAATTAGCACAAAATTACAGGACGCTTTTCTAGCCGACTGCCTTCTCCATCAAAATGGCATGTTTTTCGAATAAATTATCCTCCAAATCTAGTTATGCATCTATAAACCGATACAATGCCTCAGTACAGCACACGCACGCACATATAAATTGGTGCCTAAAGCCTCGGTCGTATCCACAACAAAGTTATGTCCGCAGACGACATGGCTTTGAAGGAATTTCCATTAAATTAACATCGCGCGCGACTACGCGCGTAATCCTTAGATTCCAAAACAACGGCAAAAATCTCCATTCTAATAACGCGCCGTGTAATATTTAAACACACGACGTCGCGCAGCGCACTCCTCGCCTCCAGTGTGTTTTTGTGTCCAACACGTTCCATTTGGGATTCCTTTTTGCCGGTGCTGCTGCGTGTTGCACCTCGTAAAACAGCTAAACTTTCCAGGACTTTGCTTCGGTCCGACACAACAACTTGAAAACTGGGCGGTAAGTTTGGTCGAAAAACTTTCTCATCCTTTCGTCAGTGACTATCATCAACCTGCGGATGGATTACATGTCATGAGTGTATAGCTTCTTGTTATTTTAGATACAAGCTATCTGTGTGTGTGAGTGTGGTATTCGGCGAACACGTTAGTCTTTGCTAAGCTGCATATCCTAGTGATGATGATGATGATGATAATGACAGCGGTGGCAGGAGAGGAAGGATGACGTTGAATGGTGGTGATATGCTTTGCCGTCGGGTGTGATAGCATGTGTGCCCACTGTAATTACCACATGAAATGGAATTTTTGGGCAAGAGGAAAAACAATAAACCCTAACCTCATCATGTGTTTTGTTAGTATCTAGCTACGAAGTTATTTAAGTAGTACTACTCCTCGTCCACCAAGAGGGAAGACTCGAACACGCACTCTTTCTCTCTTTTTGTTTGGAACTGTACAAGGTAGGTTAGGTAGGTAGAGGAACTCCCATGGATCCAATTTGGAAATCCTTAACATTACTCAGCTGGGTAATATTTCATTGGAGCGATTATCATGGTGTTTAGCCAGTAAATACTCTCTCCTTCTGAGTGCATCAGGGAAGATTATTAACAATTCGTTGGAAGTGGAATAATTTTCGGTGTTGATTTGTTGGAATGCGTGTGTTGAATCGCGGAAAATATTTCTCAATCGCGACATTCTTCACGTAGCAGTGTTTGTATCCCACACTGGAATATGGTCCTCTTGTTTTATGCCTCTATTTTTGGCAATGGTTTTGTGTGAACACCTATGTGGGAAAAGTATACATAGTCTTACTAGAATCATAATCAATTTTGCACAAAAAAAATAGACCTGATAGTGGAGATGAAAATGGAAACCTCGTAGTAGAATCACAGTCGGTGCTGGGAATATGGAAAAACTACTTCTGCAGACTGTATAACGGTGAGGAAGGCTGACACCCCGCTGTCAGGCAGAATGCACCATTCATCATTGACGATGATAGGGAAAATCTTCGTCCACCTGACCTAAATGAAGTGAGGATAGCAATATCCAAGCTGAAGTCTAACAAAGCTGCTGGATCTGACGGCTTACCGGCCAAACCATTCAAGGCAGCTGCGGATGAACTGGTAGAGAGCATACACCAACTCATCTCTAAGATCTGGTCAGATAAATGTATGCCTGATAAATGGAACCTAAGCATCGTTTGTCCGATCCACAAGAAAAGAGATCCCCTCAACTGCACCAACTATAGAGGCATAAGTATGAACACCTGAATCCTTTTATCAACAGCCTGATTGGCCCCCAGCAGTAAGTCCACCATCGATAAAATCTTCACGCTGGGACATACTCATGATCACTTATCATGATCACTCGCCTATGACAGCATCTATAGGGCGAACTGTATAAAGCCATGTCTAGTTCTGACATCCCTGCCAAACTGGTCCGCTGGTGCAAGATGACGAAGAAGAACGCTCGCTGCTCCATCAAGCTATAAGCAGACCATAGAGGGCCAAGGACTACACTCTCATAGCTATGTACATATATGCGTTGTGTCCGGCAGAGTTCGAAAAGGAGCTCGATTTCGCCCCATGTTTCGAGGCACATAATGGTCAAGCGGCTTCAATCCTTTCGTGGCCTTAAGCCTTTTGCGTAACGTAGATGTAGATAGCTCCAATTCTTGTGCAGGTTGGTAAATGTCCTCATCAACAATACGATCCACAGCAACAACGAAGTCGGCTACAGTTTCTCCTTTTCATTCCTGGTATATATGTATATAAATCTCGCCATAAAAACTCCATGCCTCTTTTTTCTCCGTGTATAGTTTGCTTGCATCTCTAAAGCAGTACAGATTCTACCTTGAAGTGGAATATTGTCTCCTTAGAGTTTGGTTAAGAACTCAGCTTTTGCCTGCATTCATCTGCACTATTAAAAGTTATATACACAGACTTCTTTTTCAGGAATGTTTGGCTGAGTTAAAGTAAATTTGAGGCCTATAACTTACTTACTTACGTCCTGCATTCCTTTGTGGGTCCTAGGGCGTCTACAATGCCTACGCGCCATGGTGTGCGGTTTCTGGAGATGTGCCTCAGCTCTCCCAAACTCTTTCTCATTTGCAGTGCTTCCTTCTCAACTGTTCTGCGCCACGTACATTGCGTTTGTTAGGGAGCTTGACGATTATTCCCTGCCGTCAAGTCCTATCGCCTTATGAGTTTTCAGTGCTTTGATTGTGGTAATAACCTCTTCCTTACTTCTTTCTACGGTCACTTCAATCTGACTTGGGTGCATATTGCTACCGAATACTCGGTTTAGAAGCGAAGTAAAATGCTCCTTCCATCTCTTCAGTTGATCCTCAACGAACCGTCTAAGCCTTACACTGGGTGTTGAGTAGAGCTTCGACCACCTATAAGCTCTTTGGTGATTCTTTAAACGGTTTTGCTGTCGCACCTCGTTGCTGCTTCTACTACTTCCGTCGCCAGCGCTTGTCACGTCTTATGCTACGCTGCACTGCTCTCATTTTCATGCGATATAGGGACTCTAGCTCTATCCTCCTTGCTACATCTTGAGCTCTTAGCTGTTTTCGTTCGTTGTTATTTTTCCAGGTATCCTCGGAAGGCCACGCCCTATGGCTTCCCTGCGCTCGACCGACAATCTTTTCAATGGTCTTGGATGGTGGCGAGCAGTGAGCTGCTAATTGTTTCCACTCTATGTATCCACTCCATGGTCACTTAGTTCTTGGCGCATTGTGGGAACACTCAGTCGGTCTACGTTGAACCTTATTCTTGTGTCGTAAGATCTTCGAACGGCAACAGTTCGTAATTGGACAGTAGCTATCATAAGATGGTGATCTCGTCTGTTTCGGATGTCTAGAAGACTACTTCTAAAACGACGACTGATGGCAAAATGGTCAACTTGGCTGGAGGTTGCTTGTGCTTAACCATGGTGCCACCTATGACAAGACAATTTGCGTTGACGTTGATGTTACTTGTGTTTTGCTGGGATGTCCATTGCGAATTCGGAGATTCGTTGAAGATCATAACATCAGCGTCCAACCCTTCTCAGTAGTATAAGGGAGACTGTGTTTCTCTGACACTTGCTCTCCTCCTAAGCAAACCACTTTCACCTTTCATACACTCTAAAGACAAAATCATTTAGCTATACTCCGGACCTAAGCTCCGACTCCAAAGCAATTTGTATGGTTATTATCCAAGCAATGTTGCTCAACGGAGAACTGGTTCCGGTATGCTCAATCCTACTATCTCACAGCAATACATATCTCAACCGCTAATCTCTCGGATCCCGCCTACACACCACAAATACGTGCGTGTACCCTTTGACCAGGCAGCTACTCGCCTATCCCCGGACTTAGGTACGTTTACAGTGGCCTTACATATGTCATCAGGTGTTACGATGTTATTTTGCCAAGTGGCGACATGAAAGGTGCCTAGCAAGCTCTCTCCAAAACTACTCCAAACAAATTGCATCTGAAATTCTTTGCCGCGAAACTTTGCACACACGATAGAGTCCTCCGAATGCGTGTGTGTTCCCATGCCGCCGCCTGCGGCATGGACAGTGTATTACCTCAACATCACTGCGTTAGGGATTACACCAAAGTGGCTCTTGGGGGAATTTACCATCCATCCCACTTCACCGAACCGATGAAAGTGTTAAGGACTAATAAATTCCCAAAATAGTTGCTGGTTACGCGCACACCGTAGTTTCCTGCGAAAGTACACACATCAAAAGGACTACTCGTACACAGGGAAGGAGGTAGAGGAAATCAACAAACATTTTGCACTTCTAACTACGCGTGCTAGAGGTAAGTAGGAGTAGCTACTCACATAACAGGAGGCTAAGCTACAACAATATTTAGTTGATTAAATTTCAAAACGAGCCCTACACGTTACACGTTGTTAGTTTCGGAATTTCGCCTCTGCTCCTTCGTGTGTGTGTGCGTGTGCATTTTGGACAGAATCATCGTGGATTTTGGTCGGAGGATAAACTTTTCATCGGATTTCGTTGTTGTTTTCTACGAGAGAAGATCTTTAAGATTTAAGTTCCTATGAATCCTTGCTGCAAGAGGAATGTATTACGTTGTGCTTAACACACAAATTCAGAAAGAAAAAAAAAGGATGTGCTCGACCATCAACTACCGTCGTCGCTGTCGCTTGTTTAGTAGGGAAGGATGTGAGACAATATTGTCTGCATATGTTTAGCTAATACCATTGCAACCCACTGGCGCAAGGAACGCATGTAGCATAAGCTTATTCCATCACAAGTCGGTTGGGCAAATGAATGTCTTTCACACACACACACACACAGAGAAAAAGAATAGAATGGTAAACTTCAAAACAAATTTAACAAAGTAAACTTTGACATAAAAGTTATGAGCACGAAAGACATATATTATTATCCTTTGTGTGAGTCAACTTGTAACATACTTTTTTTTTTTATTATTATTATTATGTATGAAGAGTAAATGTCCTTTTTGCATTTTGTTGATGAAGCAACAGTATCCCTTTCATCCTTCTTGATACATGTTGTTTTTGGTTTTCTTCTTTGAAACATTCTAAGTACCTACCTATATGCTGACTTATAATTTAAAAAATGTAATGGAGAATAGAAGGATCATGTACGTCATCCTGGGAGCCTTACAATGCTGCACTTGCTGGAAGGCACATTTTATGAATCTGATGACACTTAACTGTCATTTGCAACAAAGTCGCCTTAGGTGGTGCTTATGCTTACTTTATGCTCATTTCAATTGTTTTTCCTTTAGAAAATGTCAAGTAGCAGTACGTACTACTCGAAGGATTAAATGGTTTTCACATGGATTTTAGTTAACTTACAATTGATCCATACTTAGCTGAGTAACTCTTGGAGTACTTTTAGTAAATATAAATCTTACAGGAGGCCAGCGAAATAGTTATGCACCACTCAGAAGCCTGCGTGCCATCGTTAGAGTTTGACTTCCCTCCCACTTATTCGGAAATAGCTTGATTGCTTCTTGAATGTCCTGCGCTATGTTTGCGATTCTGACTGAGTGAATAGATTCCTGTGTGCCGAGTATGCCCGATGCACTAACTTTTTCTCTTCCAAATAAAAGTTGTTCTGTGGAGACATTTTAACGGGTTGGCGAGAAAGAAGACTATTGCGATGCCCATAGGGAAGCAGGAAATTCCTTGCCCATTGAAACAGTGTTAAGAACCAAAAGCCCTACTCTGACGATTTGACGAACCTCACTATCCTTTCTGTTGATACGCCTGAAAGCTCTTCTATGTTGTAGAAGAAGTAATTTCCCACGCAATTATTCCTAGAGTGGTAGCAGCCTTGGCGGTTGCATAGTTCACTTAGAACTCCCTTGTCACCACAAGCCACCACACAGTTCTTCTTCTATGAGACGTAATTCTTCTTGTACATGACATCGCAGGGTGTTATGCCCCGTAATAGTCCCTACGAAGACGGAAAGCAACCTTTTATATTCCTGCATAAGTCAGTCCTTGTTTTGTCATACGACGGCCGCAATTTGATTCTGGTTGCAGTAGTTTCCATGAGTTTCCTTGAGTGTCCATCTCGTGTTCACATCTCTAATGAAGGGTCTTTCTCGAGTGAACTGATTGTCATCCGATATCAGATGATCCGTATAAGCTCTGGATGTTGTTTAGAGTAGCTACCACCAGTGACCTGCAATTTGTGGTGCTGCTATCCTTGATTATTGCACGCTTATCGATTCGCCTCCAGGAGTCGATAGAAAGTCGATGGCTTTTACCACGCTGTACACCAGTTGCAAAAACATTAGGCACACAACTCCAGTGGTCATCCACGCTCATGTGTAATGTGCTACTTTAAAAGCATGGTGGTCCCTGAGCCTGTCGTATTGAACTTGGTCTTAGAGGAAACTCCCTTCACTTAGTGCTTTTGATAGAGGTGCCTCAATACTAAGCTACCATAAGAGAGTGTCAGTGTCGACTAAGAGACAAGTTCTGAATCTCAAACTGATGGTAGTGTGGTCGATCTATTTGAACTAGGAAGACTGATCTTATGATTTAAAGATCGTCCCTAAGTACAACTCGTTGTTTTGTACATCGTTGTCTTTCTAGAATCCGAGGTCCTGAATTCCCATCATATACTCAAGCATATTGTTGCCGCGTGATACTATGGCGTTGAATTGAAATCCTCCATCATCATTACAAAGTCAATTGGTTATAGTTTGAGTCCAAATCCTTATAGGATTCAGTCGCATCTGTAATCGGTACATAGCTCTGGTCATAGTGAGGTTTTCAGAATATAAGTCTGCTTCGTGGAGCTGGGTTTAGTTAGCTACATCCTTACTCCGCACTTCAGCGGTCTACTAGCTTTTGGCAGCGACTCTGGAATTCTCAAGATGTCTAGTTTGAATGATGTGGCCTTGTGAATTGATTCTTGTAAGCTTCTCTTCACTTCTGATTGCAGTACACCAAGAGCTCATCGAGTTGCTTCAAGTATACAAGATTTAGAGGTCCTTAACTCTGCACGTATTTGTATGATGTGGACTCTTCGCCTAGCTAGAGAAATCCAGCGTTTTGAGGTTTCTCTTTCAAGTGAGTCGAGGAGGTTCTTAACGATCGTTCTTCATGGAGTACAGGATGCATATTGTTGCTCAAAAAGCTATCGGCGCATTTATCTTCCTTGCGGTTTCAGC
Source organism: Chalcosyrphus nemorum (assembly GCA_949716465.1). NCBI lineage: Eukaryota > Metazoa > Arthropoda > Insecta > Diptera > Syrphidae > Chalcosyrphus > Chalcosyrphus nemorum. The sequence goes on along the minus strand of OX454333.1, from coordinate 12,835,550 downwards.
TCGCTTTATCGGTTTTAGCTTTATCTCTTCATTTGGTTGACCAATAGCTGCTCCAGCAATCCCTTTTTAGTCAAGTACCATCCAAACTAATCTAAGTCCTGATTTAGGCCTCTTATACAAAGAGAAGTCTCTGAATTTCAGGATTCATTCTAAATAACTTTCAGAAGAAAAATCTATTGCCACATCAAATTGCTTGCCAAACTCGTGAAGATAGATACAGTAGCTAATTGAAACGGATCTCCTGTCCACCATGCACATAAGACAGTTATAAAACTTCACTTAAGTATCTTTTTTTAGCCACCATTAGTATCCATTATCCCCACTATAATATACAGCAATTTAAACAGTGCAATCCCTTTAAAGTCGGATAATTCGTTACAACAACTTTATGTGCGCTCGTGTAAAGCTCAGCCAGTATCTACAGTACATTCCATCGTCTGCCCTAGAAATACCTCTTGCTTTGGGCATATCCTTATATCCGTGCAGCCGTCTCTTGGGTTTTTTTCTCATTTTTTTTTTTTTGGACCTCTGACCATTGCAGGGTACTTTGCTTTGTGTTCTCTTTTCTCCTGTGGAATGCGCTTCTTTTACCTTTTTTGATTTTGTTTTTGTTTTTGTTTCTGCGGATTTGTTTTTCGGTGTTTTCAACCCATTGGCCTCTATTGAGTAGCTACTTTTGTTGGTTTTTCGTGTTATGCCACATTCCCGCCTTTTTGCCTTTTTTGGATGAATTTACAGGACCTTATGTCTGAATAGTTTCGCAAGGCCTGTTGGCAGTATCATAAACTGCATTTAGTATAACCCCGTAGTCCTTTTACTTGTGCAGTCCTAGTCGCTCTCACTCTGTACTCTATAAGCATGCATTTGAGCGCGAAACTGAAAGTATATTGTACACAATGACGTCAACAGCAGCAGCAGCACCAACTCCTTCCACTGAATATTTAGCTTAAGTCGAGAGTCCTTGGAATAAAAGAAGAAGAAAAAATAAAAACGCTGCTGCGTTCAAATGTTAAATGGCAACACAACAGTCCTACTATTCGAAGAGATTTCGAGTTTGAGGTTTTGTGTAGCCTAACAACAACGTGCTGTTTTACAAAACGGTTACAGCGGAGTAAGCCACAGTGGGAATATTTTATTTGGTTTTTCCTGTTTAAAAGGATTTATGGTAAACGTCAGGGAATACTGTGTTTTTTTTTTTTTTTCGTCCTCTTTGTCCTTTGTTACTTGGCTGAATGTTTGATTGTGATATTGTAATGTATAACATTACATTTGTAGCTGACTGTCTGCCAGTATGTGTAACAATGGGATATAGTGTCAGAGGTTTGTTGATGAAATCGATGAAGAAAAGTTGGCAGCTACTTTCTTCCTGTTATGACTTATATCCGTGATGCCAGGCGGTGTGATTTAGTAGCACCTAAAGTGATAAATATAAGTGAGAAGTATTTGAAGAACAGCCAAGTGGTACGTACGTGGTATTTTGTGATTTTGAGTTGAGTGTCTTTACAATAACCTCTTGACACTGAAATGGAGAATAATGTGACGCACATATTCAGTTCAATGCATCAGCTAAGGGATGACAACAAAGACACATGGGTAGAGGGCTGAGCTGAGGTAATTACCGAATCCATTATGCCGCCAAACTTGGAATTTACTCGATGTAATATTCGAAGCAAGCAAAGTCCTTTGATGAGACGGAATAAGATTTAACCACAGTCATTCTCTTCTAGATACTACGCCGTGGGTACTTTCTTATATTGTAAATTACTGGTACTAGCCTTGAGAAGGAAGGTTTGTGTTTCTTTTTCATGGTCTCGTCTTGGCCCTGTGAATTGATTCTTGTAAGCTTCTCTTCACTTGCCTAATGTATAGAAGATGTCAGCTTAGAAGTCCTTAACTCTGCACGTATTTCTCACGATTCTATGTCTATGTCTTTGTCTAGAAAACTGGTCCATAGCTCTGAGCTCAGAGGACTTTATCAGGGGGTTCTTCTTTGATCCATTAGGTATGTCCGTATATCGGACTCAGTCTATGTCCTCCAAACGAACTCCGAGTGAAGCCTTAATTTCAGATATGAGGATATAACCCAAGTATGTAAGAGCTGTTGAGAAAACTTACTTACTGCAATGTCCTGCTCTGTCCTCTCTTAGACATTGGCGTCTCCACAGTTAAACTGTGATGATTATCAAGTCTTTTGTAGATTATTTTAAAGAATTTTGAAGCAGGATCCGCTGTTTATCTTTATTATAGACTTTCTTGTTTGAAAGGAGAAAAGAAGAATCCAAGGCATTCAATTGCACGCCACGCACAAGAACTCTGCCTTTCGCAAACCACAAATTGGCAATACAAAACTTGGCCCTTTACTTGTACAAGATTCAACTTACTGACTCAAGAGCTCAAAGTTAATGATCATAGACTATGCCGTTTCTTCGCCGACTGGGCTCTCGGGCAGTTAGAAGTTAACTTCGATAAAGCAGTCGAAAAATTGGATTATTGGGTTGGTAAGTCCAGAGTTCAAATCGTGTCCATGCCTCTCTGGGAGACGCCCTTCACCGGTTGGGAACCACTGGTCTAGAGAGTCATACCTGGTTGCTTTTTTGATTTGCGGATCAGTTTTTTGTGCTAAAATTTACCGAAACCTTCGGCTACATCAAGGAATATTGGAGCACATATACTTTCTTCAAATTCTTTTTCAATTTTATTTGTCTCATCGATTAATGAATCCTTATTTTAAAAATACCAACTTTTCAGTAATTATTTTTTGCAGCCGTTCTAGAAGCATTTCTTTTGAATACATTGGTCTAGATTTTAGAAGAATTGATAGTAGGTGATAAAAAGTTGCATGACTTAGTGGTTTGCCTGGTTTTGGCATCTTTAGGTCAGTTCCCTTAAAATCTTACCAAAACTGCGGAAATCTGCAAGTTTTAAGAGAAATAGCGAATTCCTGTTTCCGTATGTTAAAGTTTCACAGTTTTTCGCAGAAGAGAGAGCTCACGAGAGAGCTAGAAATTCCCCAATGCTGCGAATTTAAGTCCAAGAAATTTCCTTGGGCAAATTTATGAATTCTGTGAAATGGTTGTGTTGCTGTTGGTTGCCAAAATAGTTCCCTAGTTTTTACGGGCGAACCTGAGCTATTGGCCTGTTCAATTTGTGTGATGTCTTCAAGAGCGAGTAGTCAGTTCACGAAATTGAAATCTAGTATTATTTTGGAAATGGCAATCAGTGAAGACAACGGCCGTATTGACTGTCTTTACCTAACTTTTAGATAAGACCAACGGGTTAGATATCTATTCTAAAGATCTGAACCTTGAAATATTTCTAAAACTCCAGGACCCATGCAGTGTTTTCCAAGCCGAGTTTGTAGTTGTGCTTAGAGCCGCAGAACTGCTTGAGATGGGAGTAAAGATAACGCCATCTTCATTGACAGTCAGACTGCGCTCAAAGCGCTAGAGTCCTATATCATTAAATCTGAGCTAGTCCGGGATTGCCGCGCATTCCTTAAGGCATCATGCACGCTGAATCGCTTGCGTGGACACTGTGATATTGAGGGTAATGAATGTGCTGATAGACTGGCCAAAAAAGCTGCGGAGCTCCCTTCGGAGAATATCACCAGCAGCATCAGGGCGAACGCTTTGCATTGCCAAGAGAAACATCACCACCTCCATACACAACTTGGCCAACCGTAAATGGACTAATATAGATGGACATAGGGTATCCAAACCAGAGATCAACCACAAAAGATCAGTGGAAATCTTTCAGCTAGGGAGATCACAAGTTTGGATTATGATTGGGAGCCGTTGTCTTTTAAGAAGGCACGCAGGCAGGTTAGGACTATCTGAATCTGATATTTGTAGATATTGTGAGGACCTACACTCCTCGGAATGTGGGGGTTTTTCTAGAAAGCGATTTATACATCTAGGAAGGCACTTATTTAGCAGTCTGAACCGAAGGACCTACTCAGCTTCTGTAGGGCAATCAATTCTGGCTCATATTTAAACCTCATCTCCTAGATAAGTAACATTACTATAGTTTTAGTGGAAGATAATATTAAATGGCTTTAAGCGATAGTTAACTCTCATCTCTATCTTACTTGAACAAACTTCTATCCACCCAAGGTAGTAAAAATTATGAAAAACTTACAAAGCATCATAAAGTGCATAGTTCCAAAGAAGAAGAAGGAGCAGAAGAAGTACACAATTATGCTAAAATTTTTGAGACAATAAACACGCGGAAGCGTGTAACAAATTTCCTACTTCAATAATTCATAAATCATTAAGAACAACCCGTCGACGCTGTCTTCATAAGAAAAAGTCAATGAAACAAGAAAAAAGAAAGAGTAACTCACTGCAACATGGAATTTTCTTAACGATTATCCTTGAAACTATTTACCACCCAAAGTTCAAAATAAACATGTGCACAAGGATAGACCAAAAAACAAAAAAAAAAAAAAAAAAAACCAAAGAAACACCCCGAAAGCTTAACTAGGAACCACCAACTTTCTGATGTGTGGATTTAACTTTGTTTCTTTTACTTATTTTTTTGGGTGAAGAAGGATACTATAACCAAGGAGCCACATCATAATCGACAAGGCTTATCCTTTAAAGCCGTTTCGGCTTGTTCCGAATAGTGGGGGGAGGCGGCATACTGTCACTGCTCTGCCTCCGCAACAAAGAATGCATAATTTATTATGGATCATTAATGATGTTCATATTTTATGACTTTGCGGGTGCGGTGGGGGGTATTTTGCCTTACTTTTTCACCCAATGTATTGTATATCATCTTCTCTTGGATTTTTTTGCGCACGAGCTCCTCCTGGTTGTTTCCTTCGAAAAGGAGGAACATTACCATGCCCCATTGTCATCGGGCATGCATATAACTTCATCACCGCAGCAGATGCATGCATTATGTATGTGCTGCCATGCAGCCCCCATGGCATATTGTTCCAATCAGTGCTGTCACAATTACCACACCCACTGATGGTGTGTGTGCTACCGAACAAAGGCAACACAACACACAAAAAAGGAGATTTCACGCGACATGGCACGCAAGAACCGAAAGGAAATTGGTTCATCTCGTCGAAAGTTAAATGCTTCTTTTTATCGTTCTCGTTCAGTCTTTTGTGGGGATTTTTTTTTTTTTTCGTTTTTTGCCCACAAAACGATGGAAAATTACTTGACTGAAGAACTTTTAGGGACCAGCCAGTAATTAAATGGAGTTTTTTATTGGATATCAAGCGAAAAAACTATCAGGCAATCTGGTCCCTTGCATTAAAAGAGAAATTGATCTGGTCCAAGTTCGATTGTCATCAACAGTATTTCCAATGAAACGCTTGTCCTTAACGGGGTTTCTGGAGGTAGGAAGCTCAGTACAACCAAGGAGGTCTAACAGCTAATACTGCTCCAGCACATCCACTGACATTGAAACTATTCTTCTTCTTATGTCCTGTATCCCTTGTGGGTCCTAGCGCCTCTACAATGGCTACGCGCCATCAAGTGCGGTTTCTGGAAATATGCCTCAGGTCTCCCCAACTTTTTCCCAGTTGCCGTGCTTCCTTCTCAACTGTTCAACGCAACGTAATCCTGAGTACGCGGGTTCCATTGCACTGCCACTTTCACCGTATTATGTTTCTGCCTTTAGGTTCATGGCCTGTTCTCTGATAAAGCTGTTCGTTAGAGATACGTTTTAACCAGAATATCCTTAAGATGTAGCTTAGCTACAACGAATATCCCCGTGACTGCCGTTAGGTATTACTTGGCAGGGCTGGTTAGTAGTTATGCTATAGTCTCCGAGGTCTCTCCGTCTACTCTCTTTCTATCCTCGTCTTACGATCATTTTTCTGGACTTGGTAGATTTCCTCTGCCAAACGTCTGCAGTAGAACAATGCATGCTCCGCATCATCCTTGTCATTTCGTCATTCCGGGCACTGGTGCGAACTGTCGTTTCCGCCGTGCACGGACAGGAACTGTGTAGTTACAGTTCCCCACGCTCTCTTTTTCCATGACTCTAGGGTGGGAATGAGCTTGTGGCTCCGCCTGCCTTTAGTAGGATTATCCAACCTGGTTTGCCACAACGACACTAATCCTTTTTGCCTCTTGCCAACTCGAGGATTGCCTAAGGTACACTCATTGAATCTTGTTAGCGAGGATGTTGATTGAGACCATTCCGGGTAATACGCAAGCAGCTTCGTCGGAAATAGCTCGAAAGTACAAGAAGGAGTGTTGTCTTCCCTAATTTGGTGTTGTTGATATAAGGTCCAATCTTTTTCTTGTATGGCGCTACAGTTCGGGGTGAATCTAGGCCTCAAACAATAAGCCTCTCCACTTAGCTCGGTCTTTAGCTAATTGCCTCCAGTTGCGCTCTCCAAGTTGGTCGAGGTCCTCTTCAACTTGAAGACTCTGCGGACTGTAGCATTTGTGTCCATTCGCTCTACATATCCTAGCCATTTCAGACGTCCAATGCGCATTTTTTTGACTAAGTCGATGTCGCTGTACACCCCGTATAGTTCGTCGTTGAATCTTCTCCTCCGAAACTCCTCGACGCAAAAGGGGCCCAAAAACCCTTAGGATACATTTTTCTCTCGAAGCGACCCTGTTTCAACCATGTTCCAGCTCCGTAAAGCAGGATTGGAATGATCAGGGTCTTATACAGAGTCTCCATAGTTCTTCGAGATAGGGCTTTACTGTTGAATTATCTTATTGGCCCCGAAAAAACAGCGGTTGGCAAGCGTTATTCTTCGATTGATTTCTTCTTTCTGAGAAGGTCCAATACGTGCTCTTATAAATTTCTGCGATTAGCTTAATGTAGTTGAATCGCGAGAAAGAACTGAATAATCGGATCGTGCAGTTGAAAAGTCAGACCCTATTCGATCGCAAGACACTGTAACTTTGAGGGCAAGTGAATGGAAGAGCTGAAGAGTCAGTCCTTAGATCTAGTGAAAATGTGAACCTTCCATGAAGAGTCCTTAAGAGAAAAATACATCATTACTCTTAAAAAACTGGCCAACTGAAGTGAAGTAAAAGGAACTAATATGCAAGAAAGAGAGACCAAATGGGTGTCCATTTTGTTGGTATAGTGATTCGGTCATTGAATCAAAGGTTTGGTGTTCAAGTCCCAACCATCTCCATTAAATTCCCACAGCAACAAAATTCCCTAAAGAATTCACTCAGAATGCACTTAGTATTTCAACACAAACGCGACAAAAATATGTTAAATTACAAACGAATGGAAAAATTGCATAGATTTTTTGACCAGTCAAATTAGACACCAACCACGGAGAACCATTTTCTCAGGCGCAATTCAGGTTCTTTGATGGTGAGACTCACTGCTTAAAGACTCACGCTTTCTGAATTGATGCAGAGATCTCAATCAAACAAACTTATGAGTTATGATAGTGCTTCATTAGTATGTACCTACTTTATATGGTTTAATCGTGTCATAGTATAGTATAGAATCTTACGATTCAGTTCCTTTAGAAAGGATTTGTTATTATCTCGTAGGTCTTCTTTCGATGAGGCTCAACTTCGATATACTAGTTTTACAGAGAACCCAGTGTCGATCAGATATCTTCCCATTTGGTTAACTCAAGATAAGAAAGCATCCACCCATATCCTACCTCTGACACTCTTGCTCGCAATTCAAGTCCATAAAAACCAACAAACTTTTTTTACAGGATACAGATGTTAATGTCTAAACAAACACTACGACTCCTCAAAAACAAAGACATGTGAAAGAAGCCCTGTCTTTAATTTCGTCACCATCATCATCAGTATCACCCAAAAGGAAAAGATAACACAACACAACCCGCAAACAAATATCCTTTAAAATTATATGTTTATGGTCAATGAGTTCATTTTCTGGGGAAAGTTCTTAATTTTTTTTTTCTTTCCCAGGGTTTGTCTCTGTTCTGTGTTGAGGTTTTGCATCATACCATCGATGATAATGCACACAACACACAGCTCCCGCATTTATGGATGCCCGCAGCAGCTACACTCATTTCCAACACATATTCCGAGTGTGCACCACACGAGTGTGATGCGGTCATAATTGTCGAGGTTTTTGAGTGAAACCGCAAAATTTCTACTTGCATTGTTTTCAGAGACAGAGAAATGGTGAAATACAAAAAACAGAAAAAGAATGCTAACCAAAACTACAACTACAACTTGAACGGATGGTGTACTGTTTGTTGTTTACAAAGGAATGCCGCACACATGTGTATAGTGTAAATGTATAACTTGGCGTTGCCACATGAAGAACAACTTCCTGTTCAATGTGTGTTCCTTTAAAGTTATTCGAATGTTTGTTGGGGAATTTTTCATGTTTTTTTGTTTCTAGTGTGTCTTTTTTGCTCTTTAGCACCTATTCCACTTTGACTGTAATTGTGTCCTTAAAAAGGAACCTCTTTAGCGAAAGATACAACCCTCAGTAGAGTTATCAAATCCATCAAAATCAAAGCCTTACCTACACGCGAATGACATCATCAGTACTCGATACTCCTTGCTACAAAAAAGAGTGAAAATCAATTGAAAGCATAAAAGTAAAGCTTAAATTCTAAAAAATATGGACCCCTTACGTCTTTGATTCCACCGAGTGTGTTACACAATCAATGACCGACTCCTAGGGGAGGATTATGAGTCAGATACTTTTACCCTCCCTTGCACTGTAGCAAACTAAACTATTGGCTTTTACAAGGAAATGCAAGGAATCTGTTGCAACTATTCGGTTTCCTTTTTTTTTACACAAAAAGGATCCCTGCTGCATGATAATGCGATTCTTTTTGCTTTCGTGTGTGAGTGGGCAGTTAAGAGAGAGAAGAATATAAGCTCCTATGTGGATTGCAGTACTCGAAAGGACCTTTATCGGTTATTTTGATTTTCGTCGTTTTTTTTTCTTTGGCAAAATTTCAAATCTGAAGATTTACTTTATAACACTTTGCGCTGGTCTGTATCTGTGTTTGCTAGATCCACAACTTTTTACATGACTGGGTGTATATTTACAGATTTTTTCCCCTTCAATTCCCACACACAGTCACAGGAATTCTATGAGTCTAATACTTATGTTTACTTGGATTTTTTGTCAGAGAAACGAGGCAAAACTGATGACCTGAACAAACAAACAAAGAAGTGGTATTTTTCCATATTTTTGAAGTTATTTCAAGGCGTGTCTATGTGAGAGCTCCTTAGCCTATTTTTGTGCAATATGAAGAGTAAAAATTGTTATTTACATGACCGAAATTCGTCTTTGGTTTTTGTGCCTTTATGAGCGACGTTTCGGATAAATTTCCTCTTCTTCTTCTTATGTCCTGTATCCCCTTGTGGGCCCTAGTCGAATATATTTTACATAAGAGTATCAATGTTGCGCACCACTCTCTCGAGATGAAATTCTTCCACAGGTCTTGGATTAGGTAGATGAGTGCATTGTCACTGCTCACGTAGACCAAGAATTCGGGTCGGGTAATGCCTACGCGCCATCGTGTGCGATTTCTGGAAATGTACATTAGCTTTTCCCAACTCTTTCCCAGTTGCCGTGCTTCCTTCTCCACTGTTCTGTGCCACGTATTCTTAGAGCCGCTGCGTTCCTGCCTTCCTGGGTAAGCGGGTTCCATTGCATTGGTTGGTTAACTATGGACCTGTCACCCTTTCGAAAAGTGTGACCAATCCACCAGAGTTGATGATTTCTTTTCTATGAAGGTCCTGGCCGTTTCGCATGCCTTCAGATGAACCCAATTTCTGTTTGCTCGATCTTCCTTAAGGAACTTATTTGGACCACATAAGGAAGGGCGCACGACAGGTACACCGCCGACCCTTTCCTAGCGAGCTCGTCAAACTTTTCATTTCCTTCGATATCCATCCATGCATATGCCCTAGTACCCAGCTGAGACTCAGCTCATTGTCTCTGGATATCTCGTTTAAGAGTGATTCGAAGGTTTTCACAAGCATCGATCTAGTTATAAGGCGACTGCATCATATCTTGCAGCTTATGGCCAAAGTTGAACGATAAACGGACCAAGAGCCTCCTATCCTTGAACAAGACAGAAATCAGTATCATGATAGGTATACTAACTGGGCACTGCCTACTCGGTGTAATGGCCGCCATGCTAGTCATTAGCTCACCAGACTACTGTCGGAGTTGTAATGATACAAAAGAATTTGAAACAGTCAAACACCTGCTATGTGACTGCCCAAACCTCCACACCCGTCGATTCTGCTACATGGAAAACTGAATGACTTGGTACAAGTCCCGCTCGGGAACATGATTTGTGTTATCAAGAGCACTGGTTGGCTCAACACAAGACCAACCGAACTGCTGAATTAAAATATGTTAATCTACAACAGGGAATCAAAATGGACCAATAGGCCCCCGTGATAGCACCTTTTTGGTGCACATCCTTATACCATACCATACCATAGGAGTGGCTCCCGTACCATCTTAGATCCGGCGTCGGTATAGAACGGTTCTTTTGGAATTCTCACATTGAACGTCCTTTCGACTATTATAAATCGAACTCATGTGATCAAATTCTTCCGATCCACTGGTTTGATGACCACAATCGTCCTTCACACAGTTATCCACTAGGCGTAGTGCGAAGTTGAGCCTTTCACATAGAATTGGGAGAAATTCCCCCGGACCCAGGATAATCATCAATGCCGTCGCATTGAAGCCGTTCTCCTTTAATGTTACTAGAAAGGCATTTACTACAAGGAGCCATAGAAAGAACTCCGTTTTAGGGTGTTTCTCTACAGACCAATCTCCGGATGGAAAAATTCCCTTGAAATGAGAAGATAATAATTGATTGAAGCATCTATGCATTCCAATTTCCAATTTTCCAAAGGCCTTGTTGAAGTGAGCTCTGTGCAGGCTATTCAGGATCGTGTCGGAGCTCACCCTTAATGTCTAGAAAGGCCTCAAGTATGAATATCTTGAAGTCGAGGGGCTATGCTCGATAGAACCCTGTGAAGGTGCAGATCTCTCCCAGATGTACGCATGTTTTGATTTGGATTCTTTAACGCTCCAAACTTTGCAGCATAAAAGCCAATAGGCTGATAGGCCTCAGGTCTCTTGCATTTGTATGGCTAGCCTTTCCTGTCTTGGGCATAAATACAACACACACCGTCTATCATGCTTTAGGAATATATCCCAGCCTAAGACATCCTGTGGAGATACTCGTGAGCCATATCAACTGATACTTCACAGGTCGAATGTTATCCGTTCCTGGTGCCTTGTATGGAGCAAATGGTTGCAAAGCTATCTTGTCATCATCTCTACATTTCATCAATCTCTTCCGTGCATATTCCCGATGTGGTCTCTGGAATGCGTAAATCATCTCCGGAGAAAGTTCATCAGTACAGGTATCGCTTTTGGCATTGATGTCTTGGTCTGTATCTTTCTTAGGCGAGATGCTTCATTTGTTGACTCTATAGACGCCCAAAAGGACCTCCAATAGCTCCTCTTTGCGAACAGCTCCAAGCCTGAATGCCAAAAATTTCCAATTAAAATTTAATTTTACTTCAAATACTGTTCATTTGACATGAATATCATCCACAAGTCACGTTTAGGGTCCTGTAAATTACTTTTCCGGTTCAGCTATTCATCCGCCTATGTAGAGCTTCCTTCCGGTATTTGGCAAACGCAGCTCTCACTTTCACACCTCATTCAGGCAATATTTAGGCCGTTAGCGTGTTAATTGTTAAAATTTAGCTTTTATAATGGCAATAAATATGTGATATTCATTAACAGTTAATTGAAAATTTGTCGCGTTCTTAATTACATGTTGGTATCGTTTTTTTTTTTTTTTTCGCCATTGACGCGTTTGACATTCACGCATTTATACGGCACCGGAAATAGGTAGGAAGAGTGTCCGTTTACCAGAATATTTAACCCAATTAGCGCCTGCCATAGTTGGAGGTGGTAATATTTCATTTTACACAACACAACCGCCATGTTAATTGGATTGGTGTTACCAACGTGCATAGGCCTTTTTGTGTGTGATTTGTGCTTTTGATGTTGTTCTTTTTTTTTGTTGGTATCTTTATTCAAGTAATCACCTTTCCGGCGAGCCGTTTCTGTAATGTAATTAAAATGTAATATCAATTAGGCTTTGATTATTTGCCTGTGTATGTCGTTATGAAATTCTCATAATAATCAGGAAATTAAGAGCAAAAATGTCACACAAAAAAAAAAAACCAACTCAACTCAAATTGCCTATTTTGCATTTGTAAATAATTTCATGTTCAAGTCGAAATTATAATCCGAAAACTAAACGAGCTATCATCAGTCAGAGAGTTATGGACTTCCGGTAACCTTTTGTGTGTCGAAAGTTTTATTGACTTTGTTGTACCCACTCTTATAATTTAAATTTCATTTTTCTGGGCAAAGGATAATCTCTTATAATGGGGGGCCGCCAAGAAGATCTCGTATAATTTATTCATGCAAACAGAACAAGTTAAACATTTGTGGAACTTTTCGTGTATATTAGTAGAAAGTTAATCCGATTTAAGGAAACTAGTTTCCAAGATGTACGAGTATGTGCTAGTGTTAAAGGACTTTTCTTTGTATCTTAATAGATTGCTTAAATATTTGTTTCTTATTATTTTTTTTTTTCGTTTCAGGTAAGACCATCGCATTGTCACTCGTTATAGTTACGCTAATTGCCAGGGAATTTCGTGAATTCACAAATAATTCAGGTAAATTAATTGAAATTATTGTGCGAGATGCAAATTTGCTAAATTGAGTGCACTTGAGGAGAGGATTTTTGAAGGACGCTTGAGCGTTTGTTGAAATTTGTTTATTTTAGCCGGCGTGGAGGTAACTCCTTCTTTGAGTGGGTGAGGAGGTTCTATTGTGCTGTAGTTACAGGATTCCTGTGGAAATTTTAATTGTTCATTATTGAGTGAAGAGTCTAGGCACTACGCTTTGCTTTTTGTACTTTAGTTTGTATTTAATCATGAGACTAGGTATAACTGGAGGAGATTTAGAACAATGGTGGTCTAGGATTTACTTGCCAAGGGGGATAATTAAATTAAATCGTAGAGTTCTTTAAATTTTAGTACACTTTGGAGAAAAGGAACAAGAAGCTAATTCAGCAGACAAAGAGAATGAAAATGGTCTGGCTCCCTTCAATGGGAGTAGAGGGCCTTGAAGCCAGCAATGATGCATTGATTTAATATACAGGTGGTCCCTGTGTCCTGCATCTCCTAGAGCCTCTACAACGCCTACGCACCACCGTGTGAGATGTCCCTCAGCTCTCATCAACTCTTTCCCAGTTGCCGTGCTTCCTTCTCCACTTCTCTGCGCCACGTACTCCTAGGACCGCCGCGTATCCTGCCATCTTGGGTAAGCAGGTTCCATTGCATCGCTCTGTCACCATTTCGGAGACTGTGATCAATCCACTGCCACCTTCGTCGTCGTCTGGTTGTGCCTGATAAAGCTGTTCGTTAGAGATACGCTTTGGCCAGAATGTCCTTAAGATGTAGCGCAGGCACCTATTGACAAACCTTTGCAGCTTCCTCGTAATAGCGACGGTCACTCTCCAGGTACCACATCCATATAGCAGCACGGATTCAACGTTCGAACGGAACAGTCGTAGCTTAGGGTGACCTGCATGGCGTACAACTAGAATCTCTGAATCAACGTAATCCTGACAACTTACTCCAAAGTTGTCATCCTTTATGTAAAATTCACTAACAATCCGCAATAAAACCGAATTTAGGCACCAGGAAGTCACAAATTTCCTCTAATAATCGATATTATATTCGGGATGGGGCCCTTTTGGCGTCGGTTGTCTGTATTGAATATTCTCTGTCCTTACAACAGAATATCCTTACGACTGCCTTTTATATTCTGCACTTTCTCATTCCTTTTGGCGGGACGGGTAGTGTAGTTTTGAATTGAGTTTAGTTCACGTTAAGGGAATAGCACAACCATTGGCCCCATTGTGTAATGCAATTCGGCGATGGTCTCTATTTTCGTCCCTGGAATCCTTTTTTTTTTGGTTTTTTTTTGGCGAAGTTAGCAAAATATGTGTGGCGGCGCGCCCACCACTATGCAACCGAGGCCATGACCGCCGCAAAATATTCGAATGATCTCTGTATACAATGGAATGAGAGTAGCATCATCATCGAATCTCTGGGCCACAAATTTATGGCGGTAACGCCATTTCTTCTTTCTTACCTCCCCAATCGTATGGAGTTATTTTTTTTTTTTTGTAAATCCAATGTCGAAGCTATCTTTAAGGCTGCCATCATTCTTAAACAAAAAAAACAAAAAAAAATGAGGAAGAACTTGGCCCTCCTCAATTAAAAAGTTATCCGCAATAAGTCCTTCTTTTTTTGCTCGGTATCTTTGGTGGAGGTACCTAATAGAAAATAGGTTGAAATTGTATAGAGCTGATTCAACTAAAAGTTGTTATACGTTTCAAATCTGCATTTTTATCCTTTTTTCTTTTTTTGGGATTTTTTTTCTGTGTAAATCTCGTTTTTGTCCAGTTTCCAGCCCGTGGTTAGTTATGTGGCAAATTGAATTTGGATAGCAGTGTAAGAGAATTGCCATTGCCATAATTTATCTTCATTTGAAGGATTGCCGGGATATAATTTTTGTAACTTTTCAAGTTGCATCCTGACTGGCAGGCTGCTTGCTTGCTTGGTTGTTTTTTTTCTCCGTACTCGAGGTTTTGTAAAAAATAATTGAATTGCCCAAATGAGTTTGGAAACTTTAACCATTGTAACGCGAAAATAATGCGATGAGATAGAGTTGAAAGTTTGCAGTCCTTTTTTTAATTTTTCAGATGTAATTAGAGGAATTAGATGCTGTCTGGGGGAAGGCGTTTAAATGACTTTTAGTAGCTTTAAATGCTCGCTAAGGCACCTCTCAATGATTATCCACTTTCACTTCCTTATAAACCAGGACTAACCCTCCTTCTTTCTTCTAAATAGAACGTGACCCTCACTAAAGCCATTCGGAGCCGCCAACTCATTTTGCTAAGCTAATTCGCTTTTTGTTACCAGTGTCCTGTGGCTCCAATAGTCATTATTTATTCACTTATCAGCACACAGTGTACACGCTCAGTAAATGAATAGCAGGACAGTCAATCACAACCGTTTTTTTCCTTTTTAAATCCTTAAACCAAACACCAAACTTGTTGTGCATTCAATTTTTAATGCGAATCACAAGACTCGCTTGGATAAAGGACAACGACAACGACGACGGAGACGATGGTAGCCGCACGAGAGGGGCAGCAAAAAAGAAAGTGGAGAAGTGAAAAAGTGAGCAATCTTTACAAATTCCCTGAAAGAAATTACGACGATAACTGAAAATTTGCGGGAAAAAAAAAAATATAAATAGCAAAATCTGTTTAAATACGGGAGAAATATTCTCAAAGGAAGTCTTTCATTATCTCAAGCAGCTTAGGTATACATAGATATGTGTTTTTTTTTTTTTTTTTATATTACAACACAGAAAGGAGAATAAAAGGCTTCACAGGACTTCTGAGGTGAGTTCTGTTGGTTATAGCACCTCTTTCATCAACCACTATGGCTGTCTGATAAAATTTGTGGTACTTTTCTTACAAAAAAGAGGTAATTTTTTATTAAAATCATACAAAATACACATAAAGGAGTAACAAGTGAATGGGGTTCCAAGGTGTAAGTACTTATTTTTGTCTGCGACAATTGCCCTTATCCCTGGTTATAATAGTTTACCCTTTTCTTTAAGCTTTAAAATAAATGTAATAGTGGTGTTGAAATGAGGATAGTTTTAAGTCTTGTGGACTTTGGCTGATTTTAGCTCATCCTTGCTTAGTGGACTTTTAGGACATGAGTTGTTTGATTGGTTTCTACGACGAAAGTGACAGTGACATAGCTAACCAAGCGATGCAATGGCACCCACTTACCCAGGATGGCAGGATACGCGGCGGTCCTAGGAGTACTTGCCGCAGAACAGTGGAGAAGGAAGCACGACAACTGGGAAAGTGTTGGGGAGGGCTGAGGCACATTTTCTATAAGGGGATACAGGACATAAGTAAGTGAGTTTGTCCGAGGAGTGCAGGTGTTTTAGAAATAT
Source organism: Chalcosyrphus nemorum (assembly GCA_949716465.1). Taxonomy (NCBI): domain Eukaryota; kingdom Metazoa; phylum Arthropoda; class Insecta; order Diptera; family Syrphidae; genus Chalcosyrphus; species Chalcosyrphus nemorum. The sequence continues at coordinate 12,819,500 of OX454333.1, read as the reverse complement.
TTGAAAATCACCTAAAACTTTGACTTTTTGGTCCTTTAAAACCAAGCTACCACAGAACTGAAAGAAGCGCAATATTGTTGGATGGAAACTGAAGGTAACTAGTCGAAACCCTTACTTCAAACTGCTTCCTAAAAGGAGACAACCCCTTCAATTTACTAGAAATTAAATCCGCATTAATCCCTTTGGGCCACTCCTCAAGAGAACGAAACAGCTCGTATAGTTTTCAAGAGATCAGATTAACCACGGGAGTCGTTAGTAGTCACAGTTACGCTAGGAAGCATTTTCTTTGACATATGCTGAATATTCAACGAAGGCGAAGAATCAGTAGAATATATCTTATGTCAACTGTACCTTGAAGCAGGGGATATATCAGTTAGCTAGCTCAAAAGCATTGACAGACCTATTGCCAACTGTGGCATCCTGAATGAACTTTAATAGCAGAGAAAATCCCGATAGACCCATCGTGACCCTAGGCAGGTAAAGACTAGATCTCGCTTGAGTTAACAATCTACTTTCATCAGAAGGAGGCAACAAGAGAGGATAGGAATGCACCTGATACTTTAACTCCTTAGTCCTTGTTTATTTTAGTTACCACTGGCCCTGGACTTTCAAAGAATGCAGCATATTTTTGACTGAATGGCTGGTTCTCGAGGGAGCGTCGAAAAGCACCTAATTTTTTAGCTCTTTCGTCCTTGTATAGTCTAGATACCACTGGCCCACTGGGAGCGTCGAAAAGCATCTGATTTTTAGCCCTTTCGGCCTTTTAAGGCCTAACCGTCCACTGTCCATGGGCTTTCAAAGGATGGAAACATCGTGGTACTGCAAGAGTTACTGGTCCTTGTGCGGCCATTGGAATGCACCTGATACTACCACTCTTTGACTTTGATTGAAGAAAGAGGAAAACAATGTGTTACTCCCACAATATCCGGTGGGAGTCGAAAGGACGTTGAAAATCACGTAATACTTAAACCTTTCTGCCCTCGTTTCGTTTCCAGTTCTTTCTTTTTCTCATTGCACTTGTTTTGTGTTAAAACTCCTGTTTACAAGCATCTGCCTTCGCCTTTTATTGTGGGCTCGTCACAAACTGACTCCCTCCCGAGGTTAAAGCTCATCCATCTATGCATTTTCATTTCAATCCTGGAAGAAGTAAACTATTAAATCCACATGCTGTTAGCAAAACCCACGGGCAACTCTCTGCTGAGAGGAGTGATACACCCGCATTAAGACACGTCGTTACTCATAACCATATATAATGCAGACAACGCCATTGAACTCTTTGCGCGCAAAGTAACCCCTCAAGGAACTGTGCACTGCCACCGAACGCCAGACACCAAGTACGTAAAAGAGCATTGTAATTTGTTGCGGGCCTACTTACTTTTAATTGTTACTTTGCGCGGCACAATCGAAAAAAAAAATCCTTAGGCATCCCTGTATGAAAGGATATGCGAGCTTAATGCCACGGAAAAAAAGGAAACCAGGCAAGAAAAATACCCTCCAAGAATGAAAGAAGAAAGCAGGAATAATGCGGTAGAAGTAGGTGAGTGTAGTATACAGTCAAGTGTAGGATTTCAAAAAAGGATGGCAAAGGCAAAGGTACATTACAAGAGAATTGATATAGCAATTGGATGTAATACATTGCCTGCCCGGAAACAACCACAATTCTATCGCCATAGCCTGTACACATATGTGTGCCATATGAGTTGGTACGGGGGCGTGTATGTGAACACGTACTTGGAGTGCGTGTGTTAAAGATTGGCCTTTGGCTTTGCTTGATGAGCATCTCGTCAAGTATTAGTATCCTTGCAACCTTGCAAGCAACTAAACAATGTTAGTGTAACATCAAAGTGAATTCCCGCCTGGCGGCCTCTTACTTCATAATTTTCATCGTCGTTGTCCTCATCGTCATCGTCATCGTCATCGTCGTCGTCGTCGTCGAGCCTGTACTACTTTGTGCAGCAAAGGGTGGGTTGGACAGGCCGCAGTATCCTTTCTGATTCCGACTTGAGTACTTTTTTTTTCCCCTGCTTCTCTAGTTGGTTTTTTTTTCCTTCTCTTTCTCTCCACGTCCTCGGTCTGGGTGGACTCTTTCTTCCGCTTTTCCTTTGAGTTTTGTTTCCTTTATTGTGTGTATTGCTTGTTAGGATAATAATGAATATACTAAGCTGAGAGGGTGGTCTGTAAGGAAAGCTCTGACACAGACACGATGCCTGCGCCTACACCGGAAGATGTGGTGGTAGCGACGGAGGGATGTACTCTACTTATCCGCTGAATGAATGCAGTTAACTGTATTCATATTCCCGTGCGAATGCTGCCATCAGTCTGCGAGAATGCACAGTAAGGGAAGTGTAACGCGGTTGTTTTTTCTTCCTTTTTTCGGGTTATTTTTCTGTGAAGTTCTAAGACAAGATAGATTCTAAAGTGATTTGAGTTTGACAGAAGCTCTATGTGAAAAGTACTCATTCTTGACATATGTCAACAAGTGTTTTACCAAAAAGTTCTGCGTTTTAAACTTTTAAAGGCACAATTTTTTGCAATAGAAGCACATGATGTAAGTTAGTGACGTTTATTATTTTGAGGTTAAATGCGTGAGCCATGTTTTATCTGTCACTATTTGACAGCTGTGTATTTTGTCTACTGACAGTTTTTTCTAAGCCTCAGTACTACCTCACCATTTGATTGAAAAACCATCTCTATGGTTATGTGAAGTGAGACAAAGAGACAAAACCCTGTAGATGACTTTATATACATATGTATGTTACTTTCCCCTATTGTTTAATACATAAGTTTGAGGCAGTATATCCACACAAATCAGTGACAACAAGTAGTGACTTACGTATCTGTCAAAGACGATGTTCAGAATGGACTGACGGAATGGATGACAGAATAGCTGTTACGTCAATCCAGATTTGCAGATTTTTCTGAAATTTCCTTGGACTTCTTTCGACGTTTAGAAACGTCATCTGATGTCACTTGAGCTCGATAAAAATATAAAAACACATAAATTTAAACAAAGAACACAGTTTATATGTCAATTGTGGTTAGAGGTTGTGAAAGTGTAAGATCTGTTTCATTCATTTGTAATTCACAGTATTTTTCGAATTCAGTGCGTGCTTTTTGGTTAAATTATTTCGCTAATGCTGGGAATGTTGATGGTAAATAGATATGATTAGGGCGTAGGCACCTTTGGTTCAATAACTTTCAGCTATTTGCTGAGTTCTAAAAGTCTAAAAGTTAAACACACAGAGGCTATTCGCAAGCCAAACGGCCGCTACAGATCGTATGTCATAACTGATTCTCATTTGGTCTGTTCCCGTACAGACTAAAACTATGAAAATCTACCTAATTTCACGAAAAATAGCGAATTCCTGTTCCCGTACGTCAAAGTTTTGTAGTTTTCCACAGAAGAGAGAGCTCCAAAAAATTTTCTTCGGCTAAAATATGAGATCTGTCAAATGGTTGTGTTGTTATTGGCTGGCAAAATAATTTTAAGTAAAAGAATACAAGCAAGAGTGACGTCTACAAAGTGGGCAGCATTTTTGTGCAAGCCGTTCCTGTTCTTTAAATTTTAACTTAGAATTTTGGAAATTTGACAAGCTGCCAATTTCAGTAAGGAAACAAACCTATTACATATTTGCAAATGGCATCTCCTGTCACTGTGACATTGACAGTTGTGTGCGAGCAAAACGCCTATATTTTTGGTTCATTTATGATTATCAAAAGCTCATGTTGAAGTTCCAGTTTCAGGGAGTGTTCCTCAGGCCATAAAAATAATGCATATGAAACCCTTCTCCTTTTTACCCGAGGTACAATCCTGATCCTTTTTCCTTTGTTCGTTCCTCTAATCCTCGTCCTTTCTGATCAACTACAACCTCAGTTGTACCCCAAAGTTGGCTAGTTCCGCAGAAACATACTAAGCCCCAATCTGCACCGAATAGAGCCGCCTACTTCAAAGTCAAAAGTGTTCGCTTGATCATTATTTTGCTTTCCTTCCAATTAAACCGAATTAATTTCAAAAACGCTCTTTACTATGCGACACGCACTCTCTACGCACACACACACGCACATACAAGCTTTCCTCCTGCAAATATTCAAACAATACAAAAGCGCCACTGGAGTAGTAGTAGGCTGTAGGTTGTTAAGATTCCTTTTTCCAGACATGGCCGGAACAGGAGCAGGCAGCAGCAAAAACAACAACAACAACAAAAAAAAGTCAATACACACGGTACAACATGTCAATGTTTCATGCGTCTGTGTGTGCACTACCCACTTACGGGCCGGGACACATCAAAGGGAATTTCACACAATAAAAGTTTTTGTAAGTTTTGTAATAATGATGACTTACCAGACCACTTAGCCCCGTTTTTCGTCACAGACTTAATGACAGTGGAGTACATGTGCATCCGAAGCATCCGCAGCATCCTGGCCGTACAAACATACAGTCACAGTAGTTGACAGGTCTTTTTTTTTTTCTCCCTGTTTTACTAAGCTTATTGCATATGCACTCGAGTGAGAGTGGAGGAGGGCTGACATATGGGGAGACAGCTGCAGCTATGTACAAAAAAAAAAGGTGCAGTAGACAGATATGCAAAGGATTCTTTCCACTTCAGCATTTTTTTTTTTTTTGCCTACACTCGGCACCATCAGCCAACACTACAGCATATCCTTTCGCCCAAACCCCAGCCACTTGTAATCGTCACTCATCGACGCGTCTACTAAACGCCTTTGTGTGAGAAATCCTGATTCATGACTCCGTTCAGACTTTTATCTCTTCTGACTAGATTTTTTTTTTTTTTTTGCCGCCTCTATTCCTTCTGTCATGTGTGTGTTATGTAAGGACAAAGGTACAAACAGTTATTAGCTTCAAGTGTGCACTGATTAGTTGCGCTCTTAGCATTTGCGGACGGCTAATAATACAGTCAAAACACGTTACCTTGCTAAGCGGCAGGATGACGATTCAGAAATTACACATATTGCCCGAGGATGAGAATGGGATATCCTTTTCAATTAGCCTCAAATCAAATGACACACAATACTAATGGTAGTCCCATTGGCTAGAATTGCTATGGAATGTGAGAATCGATAGAGCCAGAGAGAGAGATAGATTTTCAGGATGTTTTCAGGCTGACATAGTTTTGGCGGGTGTCAGGTGTAAACAACTGAATGTAGAACGGGAAGAAAATGAAGCTAGTCCTGGACACATGGACGGAGGGACGACGGTTGGATGATATCACGAATTGATTTTTGTCCTTTGGACGTGCAACGAATAGCAAATACCTTCTCATCGTAGAATGTGAAAGGATTTCAGCATTTTATTAGCCGTTTGAGAAAGTTTTCTGGAAGTAGTTGGCTGCATTGTTGAATGGGTGAATATCTGCAATAGAAAGTGGGTAACAGAGACGGTGAAGTGGAACTTGATGTAATGGCTTTTTTTTATGTCACCGATGGCAATGGGGGTTGCTTTAAGTTGATTTTAGTATTTTTGCCTTTTAAGAGAATTAAAAAGTTGGCAAAATACGTGCAAATAGTGCATACGTGTTCTGACATGAAACAAGGATCCTTTCAATAAAAGGTTTCGCTCCAAAGGAAGTAATGACTTTCAAATAAAAGCTCCTCTGCACCTTATTACATCATGGAAATGCATTTCTTTAGTCAGCAATCGTAGCGTAAGTAGTTTGAGTTGAATCTGTTCAAAGGAATCAATTGGAGTATTGATTTTAAGGGGACCAACTTCTTGTAGAACTATCCGCATCCTTTTGCATGCATACATAAATCGTCCTTAGAATATCGATGGTCGAAATCATCAAAACATTGAAACTCTGCCTCGTCTAGCCAAGGCCGATCTACTTGTTACTATCCTTCTTGCTGCTTACTGCTTGAGGACGCCGAATTTCGCACTCGTAAATGCGTACTTCCTCGCTGGCAAAGCCTTTGCGTTTTCCTTCCTTTGGACCTTTCCTTTCTTACGTCTACCCAACTAAAAAAGAACTCTGCAGGGAATGCGGCGATGAGGATGTTGTAGTGGATACTACCCACTTCCTCTGCCAGTGACCTGGAGTCCAACATTCCAAGTACAAACTCCTCGGCAAGCACTTCTTTCAGGACGTCTCTCCAACGCCAACACATACATGTTATTGAACTTCATCAGAACATCAGGATGGTTTTGTCCTTCACTGCGAGAGGGGACTACAGACTTAAATTCGGCTAGATCGCCTTGGCAGCTGACCCTTTGTTGGTCGTACTAACGATTCTTTTACGGTTCTTTCATGCTCAGCATCTGATTGGTGATATTCGCTGGGATCAAGCCCTCGCCTGTCAGTTCACCAGCAGCGCATGTTCTTCAAAATACCACATGACCCGTTCTGCATCCTCGACTGTTTCTGTGAACGTTTGACAATAAGAGTTGTCTTCGTGTCCTAAACCCTTGTAGACCCTGACAGACCGTCTGTAAGCATCTGCATCAGCTCTCCATGCTTTCTATGGATCCGGTCATCTGCATATGATAATGACTCTCTACGCCCATATGCCAGAATGGTTCCATCTCTGCTGCTATTATTTGAGGCATATCCTTGCTGGTACTTTCGTATCAATTCGCAGCTAATTGTCCGTTGGTAGGAGGTTGTGCGTCCGTCACTCTATACTACCACGGCGTTGACTCTGTAAACTGAAACCGTCTTCCTTTCGTACGTCATGGACTAGCCTTTATTTGCGAGCCGTAGAGCATCATTAATGTCGCAACTCTTTTTAGAAACTTTTGTCCTCCAAATGATCATGATCTTTGCCAGGACAGTCGTTGTTCTTGCTACCTTCTGCAGTAACACCAAGAGGAAAACACCTGTGTAAACTTTTCTGTTTGTCCTCCTCTTCCGGACTCTCTCCGAGAAGATGAAAGTCGCCATTTGCCCAGTCTGTTCCTTTACAAGGCTCCAATCATGCATCACAGCTCCTATATTCTTCGTCCTTCGTATTCGATAGCCCAATCTATCGTACTATCGTCGTGTATCCCTCTAGAATAGATAGATCTCAAGAGATCAACGCATATTCGGGAGAGGGCATGCTCTTTAGGATTTCCAATAGCTCTACTGAAGGAAGCTCGAATTCTTCTCCTGATCTTCCTTCGGTACCTTTGTTTACTTCGTAATATCACAGAGAATTCCAATATGGAAGGGTGAACGAAAAAAAATTGATTGAAATCCTCCAGACATTCGACACAGATCCATTTAGACCAACCACCCGAACCATGAATATGTATGCATGTGGTCTATAACAATTACTATCACCCACAGCTTAGTTTATCGTCCTTCTCTTCATCTTCCGTTCTGAGTACATATGTGCGTAGCATTCTCAAACGATGGCGGCAAACTTTGTCCTTCAAGGTCCTTTACAAAGGGAGTGCACTTGAGTAAAGAACGAATGCATAAATTACGAGCAAAAATAAAAAATAAAAATAAAAATGCGACACATTTCCGTCATAGGACTAATTCACATACGTCTAATTGCACACACGCACAGAGACACAGGAATGTGAGTGCGAAAGGACATACATACATGAATTATTAAATATGCAAGCTCTCTTTTGCCTTTCTCGCACACTAGTATTGGTAATGGCTATTTTTTCCCCATTCATTCGCTACCGAAAAGTTTTGATCCTTACACCGACACACAACTAGAGTGTGCTCCACTCCGCAACCCAATTTAAGAAGAAGTGCGTGCATTTTGCATATCCTGCGTCTTCTGTTCTATCTTGTATTCTTACTGTCTAGGCAAAAGATGATTCTTTTATCTCACTTTCGAGTGCTGGGGGCACGTGGTGGAAGTATTCAGCAATATCCTTTGATTCGATGCCTAGTAGTATGTTATCCTTATTTGCTGGTTCCAAATGAAGCTCTTGCAACTGAAGGTGGGTGGCAGGGCGGCATCAAACAATTGCCGACAATAGACACATGCATTCGCACTCGCAATGGGAAATCCAAGACAAATAACTGTTTGGAATAATGCATAAAGGATATCTTCGAATATTTTGTTCACAATTGTGATTGTTTGTGATTTTAATGGTAATTCCGCTGGTTTTTCTCTTTTGTACGAGTTTTGCTTTTGATGATTTTTACATTGGTTTGAGAGAATTTTCCTTTTACGCACTTTTTTTTTTTTTTTGTTTGTCGCACATATCCTTGTTTAGTACAGAGCCCTGACTGATTGATGTGTGTGTGTTATGTATGCGGTAAAATGATTAGCGTCGTCGTTCTGTTCTGAGTCCAATGAACCCTTACGTGCGTTAAATGTCAGCAGACTGCCATCGTAATGTAAACGGAAGTGCAAAAGAATTTCAATTGTTTCAAATGTGCCCCCGGGGTGGTTTTGCGGGAAATTTAATGCCGTTTGTATGTAACGGAATAGGTGGAAGAAACCCATTATCTGTCGAAGAAGTAATCAATTGTTAAAGGGGGGTTACCTATCTTACAGAGATAATGTAAATTAGTCCAATTAATGTGTGATAGGACATTATGCCAACGGCGCTTCTAATCAATGCCTGCCAATCGAAAATCCCTTTCAAGTGTCGCTTTCAAATTTAAATAAGTTTAGTGTAAGGATCACATAACTTCCTTGGCATTAAAGTGGTGCATTTAGACTGCAAAGTTTGAGAATAATAGACCCGTATTGTTGATCTAAGTGAATAGTGAGTTTCTTGCCACAAGGCACCCATCTACCTAACCTAATCCAGGGCAGAGACGAGGAATAAATGGATAGACGATAGACAATATCACTTTTTCTGAATGCAGTAGGTTTTTGGTCTGATTTTGGCCTCTTTCAAATGAATTAATTCAACCAAAACCAACTTTTAAGCCACGTGTAAGCTAGTACCTACAGGGAATCAATCTATCACTTTTCAGTTTTTACTTTTTATCAGCAAACTTTTGGGCTTTGACTTTTTGTCAATTCGAATTGTAGATAACAGACGATCTAAGGTCTCATTACCGGTCACACTATAACGCGTTCCGTCATCTCAAGATGAATTCGATTTAAATTTGGCTCCTGGAATGGACGGCATCTCTAACTTCGTCCTAAAAAAGGCTAATAAAGCTCAACCAGAGGCTTTTGCTAACCTCTATACAGCTTGTCGGATAGAAGGAAACGACAGAGATTGGTATTAATCACAAAAGGCTACAAGCTGTCATTATCCTCGACGTAAAGAATGCCTTCAACTCTGCCAAAAGGAGCTGAATTATGCGAGCGTTGAGCGAGCGACATACGCGTCCCAAACTCCACAATGATACGGAAGAAGGGCCAAAAACATATAAAATTACAGGAGGAGTACCAAAGGGATCAGTGTTAGGCCCAGCATTGTGGAACGTTATGTATGATGGGGTACTACTGATCCGTAAACCAAGAGAAGTACATATAATCGGCTACGCTGATGATACAACAGTGGTGTTGGCTTCGTTCATCAGGCCATCCTCATAAGCAGCCGCAAGAAAGTTGAGCGCCTAACAATAGAGGTAGGTGAACACACTATGGAATCAAAGGCTGACATAAAGTACCTGGGAGTATTGCTTGACCATAGGCTCAACTTTAGAGAACACCTAACCCATACAAGAGTGAAGGTAAATCAGGTAGTTGCCGCCATATCCAGGCCAATGCCCAATATTGGAGGACCAAAGCAGCCTGTAAGAAGCCTATTAGCGACAGTAAGCAAGTCAATCCTCACGTATGCAGAACCGGCTACAGTCATAAACTCATACATGAGGAGGATTAATTGGGTACATAGAACAGTATCTCTTAGAATATGCTCCACCTATAGGACAGTACAGGGGGATGCAATTAATGTAATAGCAGCGCGAATGCCTATCGACCTAGAGGTCAGAATAGCGACAACGAGGAAAGAAGCACCATCAGACCGACTGCAGAAGTAGAATGACAACGACGATGGAGCACGTCAGAAAATGGACCACAAGACCAGACAAGAGTGGACCACAAGAAAACACGGGGAGGTAAACTTCAACCTCACTCAATTCTTAACAAGGCATGGGAGTTTTCGGGAATACCTTCTCAAATACAATATCGCAGATGACCCTTTCTGTCGGTACTGTGAAGGGAAAGTCCAAAACGCAAACATGATACATGTCCTTGTAGAGTACAAAAAGTATGAGCCTGCGTGAAACACTCTTGAAATGAAAAAGTCAATTTGAACATCAAGAGAGTCACAAATACTACTACAAGGACTCTTTCCTATTCCTTCTTCTTCATCTTTTCAAAAATTGTATGTATTTGAGTGCCAGGTCATTTAGGTTCGAAAGCCCTCGCTTGATACCTAAAATTAACACCATTATATAAAAGCTAAAAGCACCCTTAGATCCTCTACACCTGGGGTGTCAAACTCATATTCCTTTAATGGCAATTTTTTGTTTGAAGAATGGCAACGGGTCACCTTAAAAAATAAAGGGTTTTCCAATAAAGACTTCCAAACTTTGACAGTTGATTGCAACCATATTGTTGAAGCTACATCTGTCAAATTTGCTTTTTTTTATTAAATCCATTTTGCCAAATCGACGCAAAGAGTTATAGTCTTCAACAACATGGACAAATTATTAAATTTAGTTATGAAAGTGTGGCTCCTGTTTCAGCATAATTTCAACCACTAGGCCCATTTCTGGCTAAATGGGTTCGTCAACAAGAAAAATTGTTGTCCACACTTCTTTGCGAACGAATTTGGCCATCACCGTCAGTGGCGAGCGCTATTGGTCCATGATAACCATCCTTCAATAGGATGTTATGGTGAACGACGAGACGCAGTTTCAACAACACAGCCCGTGCCACGATGGACTGGTGGATTTGGCCACCAAGATCGAGTTATTTGACCCCGTAAGACTTCTTCTTGTGGAATGTTCTTAAGCCACAGGTCTATGCCAATAAAAAACAAACCACCACTGCTCTTAAAACCAACATAAGCCGCCGAGGACTCACAGTTTGTTTCATTTAAATTTAAAGATAGGAAACGCTTAAAGGACCTTAATACCCCGTGTCTTAATAAAAGGACAATACCCCGTGTCATTTTTTCTTAAGTAGATCAATCTAAATGCCCTTGTCAGTCTATTTCAATTGAAATGGATCGATGTACTTACTTTTTTTTTTGCAAAGGTTTATATTTTCTTTTTTGGGGAAACAAAATTCGAAGGAGCAACAGACTGACTGTCTGAAACCCTCAGACTTCACGGACCATTGAAGGATATCTTCAACAGACTGCCACGTCTCAAACGCTCCACAAAATATAATGCTTATATTGTTGCTTAACAACAATACTTCGCCTAACGCACATACTATTCAACGTTAAACCCTGAAGTGGCTAGAGAGTATCCTTGAGCAGTGTTTGGGGGGCTGCACACGCAAATGGGACAATTTACTTCTTGGCTGCTTCTCTTCTTTCTGCAATGAGCTTTGATATCAGCGCTTTGAATTTTTTTCGGTTTGTTGAGCATAAAAATGTGCTTTGTTGGGTTTTGTAATTGTACCATTCAGGTTCTATGCGAATTCTTGGAAATTGAAAAAGGATTGTTTCAATACTTTCTGTTTGCTTGTAAGAGAAACTTTACTTCCAAGTTTTCCTCTGTCAATAAAAGGGTTTCTTGTTTTGTTGCAAAAACTGCAGAAAGTCTAGCAAATTTTAGACTTTTGTGCAAAAAATTTTGTTTTTTTGCAAAAAACTGCTTCGTTTTTAGAAGAAAATTTATAGCAAGCCCTAAATCTGGGCTTGTTTGCCAAAGGGCCTTCTGGCCAAATTAAAATAAAAGAAATAATGAGAGAAACCTGTCAATGTGACAATTGTAAAAAGAAACGCGTCAACAAGCTCATCTCATTATGAGATAAAGAAAATTGCAACAAATACTTGCAGCGCGGTTTATTGTCTTTGACATAACCTCATCGCGGTTGTTATTGTCCTGAAACACGTTGTTGCACGGTATTTGTGAAAAAAATAAATAAAAATTAATTGCATTCGTAAGCCATTACAATGTAGCCTTTGAGCGAAACGTGTTGCGTCCCTTAAGAGGATCCATTTCTATCTTATTATCATTCACATGTCTATTTCTAGATATATATATCCTCCTCAAGATGGAAATAAACGTGATTTTTGTATAATTTTTTTATATAATAAGCGTGACCTAACTCAATGTAGTCAATCTGCAATTGAGAGGATAACAAGGTATTCTCAAGAATAATTTTCCATTTTTTTTTTTTTGCTGTTCCAGACTGCATCTACCTGCAAGTTGTTGAACATATTTATCTTTAAGGCATTTCACATACATATTATACATACCTACTCTTGTCTGTGTAGAGAAAACATCCTTGAGATAACTTCAATTGTTGCAGAGTCCTGTTTTTTTATTTTTTTTATTTTTCAAGTATTTTCCTGGTAATTGCAAGAAAACACCTGAGCAATTAAAACGCCTAGTAGTCTCCTAAATCTATTTCGTCCCCAATCCCATTGAAATATATCCTTTTTTTCATCAGAAACTTAGAATTTCCCTAACATCCTTCTGAGTGACAAATAGAATATCACTGTGCTTACTTACAAACGCCTACGTCTGCATCAATCTCTTTTTGTTTTATCCTTTACAATTTCTGTTTCATTTTTTTTACTTTATTTTCATCCTTTCGCCTTACTTGGCGAATGCTGCTACAATCTTCTGTCCAATAGACTAACGGCTTGTTGACACCAAATTATGTAATAAATTACAGCGAAGAGTCACGTGCTGTTTGGGATCTCTTTCTGCCGTGGCCGTCCTTTTGGTTCCGGTTACTGATGTAATGTGAGGTCTGGAGCCCTCTGGCCGAGGAGTATACTTTGGCGGTAGTTTTTTTTTTTATTGCTCCTTTTGTTCGGTTTCAAGTTCATAACAGTAGGTATCCTTGGCGTGGTAACTTTACATATTTTTCTTTCCGCTTATCTATGGGATATCAATGTGCCTGGCCTTTGTAACTTTTTTGGATTTAAATTAAATTGAAGGTTTTTTTTTCTCGCCATTAATGCGCCCATTTGGCTATTCACTGCAGGATAAACCGGATTCAATGCAGCTATGTTTTATTACTACAAGGGAGTGAAAGGGGAGACATTTAGCTGGCTGCTTTCCTTGAAAGTTTGGCAGTACTTTGGAAAGTCTGTATTTAGTGCGAGGTAGTTGACCCTTTATAGTACATTTTGAGTTACAAATGTTTAATTTCCCACTGAAAAGACCGAGTATAGGTTGCAATAAGCTAAATGCGAAATAACCCTTTCTACGGCGGAGTCCAACTTTAGGGTTTTCCAATAGAAAATTCTAGATTTTGACAGATCGTTGCGGCCATATTGTAAAAGCTACAGCTGTCAAGTTGGCTGTCATTTATTAAGTTCATTTAACCAAATCACCAGAAAGAGTTATAGCGTTTAAAAACATGTTAAAATGATTAAAAAAAAATATCCCAAAAATATCTGCCCACAAGAACTCGGCCTTTCGTAGACTTGCCGAGCACTATCGGTTAATGATAACCAGTATCTTTTTGCCTAATTTGGATGATTTGGACATCTATGATATGCGTTTTCAACAAGCCACAATGGACATTTTGCAGTAGCGATTTTCGAACATAGTTCTCTCACGCGGAGGCGATTTGCCCCGTTAGACTTCTTCTTGTTAAGTTTTCTTAAGTCACAGGTCTCTGCCAATAAATTCCAAGCCACTAGTCTCTTGAAAACCAGGATAATCATTCCCATTGGTCAAAATGTGCTTAATGGAAAACCCTTTTGTAAGCATGGGTTTTGTAGATCGGTCATTTTTACGTTTAAGTGCTGAACTCCAGCGAATCAGGATGGAGTCTGGTGTGGACAACTATACCATTCCATTAAAACATAATATCAATGCATGTTTCTGTACTCCCAGCTCTGATACACGGCATTCTATTGGACTTATTCCTGTTGCTCTGACAATTTCTGTTTGAGTTCTATTGGTTTGGTCAGCCTAATGCAAGGCTGGTTCTTGACTCTTAGTAGTATTTTACCTTCGTTGCAGCACAGTTCAAAGTTAGTATTCCCCTCTTACTTCAACGTTACTCTTGAAGGCATCCTGATAGATCCTTTCAAATAAAGCCTACAAATCTTGTTATAAAAATAAACGACAGAATCAAGTCTCTCGGTGGAAACCCAAAAGTTCCAGACCAGTGCCACCCTGCGCTCCATAGTAGTAAGCCTTCCCTCTTCGACGGATCGTCAATTTCATACAGTAGATTGGTTCCAACGTAATTACGCAATTAAAGTCTTGACACCCGAAAGCTTCATGCCCACCGATAAGAGCCATCATAACCGCACAGTTGCTGTCCATTTACCAATATCCTTTGCCATGGACAATGTCAAGTTACAATCATAAAGTAAACTGCGTACGAACGAAGTCATTCACGTCCTTGTGCCTACTTTCCCTTTATCTTTATTTCACTTCTCTTAAGCAGACCGCACCGAATCGCTTGTAAAGTAATGTCCTTTCGTTTCGGCTGTACCCGTGAGTACCCTTGTCCATTAAGGATGGCTTTTTTTTTTCTCTATCCAATTATTAAATTTCATTTAAAATAAACCTTTTAAAGAAGACTTAACTGCAATCAAGTGCGCCTGCAGGAAGGATATCATCAGCCTGCGTCTGTTATCTTGCATTTCCGGCGGGCAAGTACCCACGTTGTTCTATCGCTTAGTAGTCAGCTTCGGGTGTGTGTGTGTGCGAGTAGTTGGCGACAATTAAAACTTAAATAGGGGCAACGAATAAAGGGTGAAATTGAGCGTTTACACTCAACAGTAAACAGCGCTGCAATCGCTAGTTAGTTGATGATGGTATTATGTATTTGTGTATGCGCGCCCTCTGGCCGAATTGTTAATCCGTGCGCCTCGCTTGTACATCCGCACCTCCCGGGAGGATGGAGCAATTTTTTGTATATCTCTACTGATATATGTTTTTTTTTCTCTTTGAGTCTGAGAGGACGGAATAATATCAAAGGATCATTGGGTGTCCTTGTGTCCTGTGCAATTTTTTTTTGTGTTCTTTCTTCAGATAGGGATGAACATCGAAGGACATTAAAATTCACTTGCTTTGCTTTTAATTTGTTTTGTTTTTGTACTGCACATTAACTACTTTTATCCCAGTTGGATCCTTGTGCCTTTTTTATGTGAATTTTAAGTGAAAAGGATTTCTGCACAACAAACGAAAGGCAAAGGATAAAATACAAAAAAAAAAAAACTGCGGGAAGATAGTGCCCGTAATAAAAATCTGCTGCCGCACGCTCTGAAAGGATGTGTGAATACATGGCACAAAAGTGAAACAAAAAAGAAAAACCGAAAAAATCTCCTTTCAAAGGACCTGGCATGGTGGTATCGGTGGCATGATTAAAAACAAAGGTGGGACATCAAAAAATAAATATCTCAATTATCCTTGTTATCGAAGCCAGGACGCGTCACAGCCAAAGTGAGGTGAGTGAGTAAAAATATGATACATTGTCTCTAGCACAGCATGTGAAAAGCCAGGATTCATTGCAGCATAACACATTTACTTCCCACGAGAACAGCACAATGCGTTCTGCGTCCTTTTTTGTGCGAACGACGACGACGTTTACAATAAGGTTTTCGGTTTCGGATTTTTTTTTTGTATTTAAACGAGCAGAAGATGCGGTGGTGGTGGTGGAAGCCGAAACGATAAAAACAATTTTGGATGTGGTTAAGGTGTGTGGTGGAATTTGTCACACGACAAAATGGACGAAAGCGAAACACTGAAGCCCACATGCGTTGGTGCACGGCAATCGTGCGGTCTCGCACTGTGTAAACTTTGGAGGTTTATTTTTGGCGGTTGCCTGCAGCCCGAAAAGCCATCCCCAAGTGGGCAATTTACAAACATTTAAAGTATTTTGTGTGTAAACGTGTAGGCACTCCTGCATTACTGGTTTGCTGGGGCCAATTGTGGAAGGAAACAATTCTGCTGCCGTCGGATGTAAGATACATACGTACGGCACACGTGGAGATGGTTCTTGATAAGTGAAGTTTGTCTCTTCATTTGTTCGTCGAGACTGTTGTATGCTTTTGAAACAATAGGGTTGACATTTATTGGTTTATCTTTGCGGGTTTTCATGTTCCAGTGAATTCATGTTTTGAAAGAATAATTGATGGCAAGGCAAATAGATCCTCTTACAATTTTATGAATAGACACACATAAGTGCACAATAATCCTCTCAACACCGTGATTTAATGCATCAAATTGAGATGAGTTATTCACGGTCCTAAAACCCATAACAAACTGCATGTATGAGGCTTTGACATTGTTTTGATGTACGAATTGTATGAAACCATCAAAATAACGACGAAGCCACATGTGCATATAGCCTTTAACGACCTCCAAAGTGCTGCCAAATACTTAAGAAAACTATTGCTACCTTAAGGCTTCCTAATTATTGACCTCCTCCTCCTGCCAAAAGGAGTAACTGAAACATATTTTTGTCTCTAAGAATTGAGTTTGAAAATACCTGGACGAAATCAGCTTCATACACTCACAGGTTAGGTTTGATTATGTTGGGTAGGCTCATTATAAAAGCACTAGGCATTGTACTGGGCCCATCGCGAAGCCTAAAATGTCCGAAAAAATAGATACCCGAGTCTATTTCCGCCGACACCCTTACATTCGCACAGAAATTGCCTTTTATCCTACGATACGTGTATGTTATGTAAGCATCTGCGTCTGATAAAGGAGGCTGTGTCCAGATAATAGTCATTTCACTGTCCTAATTTGTAATCTTGAACCTCATCACTGAAAATAACTTTGTCCTAAAAATGTTAATCAAATTTCGGCTTCTCTAATACTTAATCCACGGAAAAAGCTTGATACCTAGGATACATATTTGACCGTCAGCTGAAGTGCTGGGAGGATACCTCGGGAATAATTAGGAACGCGTATATAGAGGCCAAAGTGAAAAGTTCTCGGTCAGACCCATAGATGGAGCTCCAAGCAGCATAAATTTATTTTTCCTGTCTGGGTGTACATATCAGTAAGGGGATAAAACATCTTGCACTAAAGCTTAGGGTGCGAGAGCTCCGTGCATTTGCTGAATTCCGACGAAAAGCAAGACGATCCCGAAAACTAAGCAATTTGAGGTACGATATGTTCGCCTTTCCCCCTCTTTCTCCTGATTCGGTACCCTTAGACTTCCATCTAGTCCCAAACTTGAGAAAATTTATTTCTGTGAAGCGTAGAGGAATATTTCCATCGCCTTCCAGACTTTCACTTTTCACAAAATAATGATGTTGAAGAAACGCTGGACCAACTGTGTTGAAGTCCAGGAGCATTACGTAAAAAAATAAAATTAATTTTTAACTGAAAATTGCAGTCTTTCATTGTCAGGACGAGAACTTTTCACCTTGTACTTAATTTTTTCCTGAGAAAGAAAGCAGCCATTATCAATGAGATCTATGTGGCGGTACTAAGGACGCATCCTAATATATAAACGCCTAGTCTGGCGAGAAGTAGTGGAGAAGAGGTCCTCATCACTGCAGCTTCTCCAAAAGTCATTTGTGCAAATGTCCAGTCTTGTTGTTCTATAGACCGCTTATGGCCTGAAATTGACTAGCATTTCTTCAAGAGATGGCGCTGAAAGGAATTTGATCTTCTGCTGTGAAATGTCACTAAAGTGGCAGCTCCAGTGTTGCCACACAGCACAGGTATTTAATCCCCTTTTATCATTTTTGAAATTGCGTAATTCTAAATGATTTTGTCAGCCAATACGTTACTTTTCTTGTGTATCTTGCATAGTCAGCTGAAGGGGATTCAGATTTTCGTAGTTGCATTGCTCAGGGTCCACCTTAAATCTTGATATTTGTTAAATCGCAATTTTATTTTACTAGAGGCAAGACTGAGCCTTCCTTCTAACGACTTCTGCAGGAGGTGCATGGACGAAGAGGAGCAGGAGACTATTCCCCATCTTCTGTGCAGCTGCCAAGCGCTCTCAATCCGAAGGAGGTTGCATTTAGGTGAATACTTCTTCGATAATTCAGCCGAACTCACGGAATTAGACATCAATCGTATACCCACCGCTTTATAATAAGCTGCTGTTGGTTTTAAATGGATAGACTGAGGATACTCGATCAAGTGTGACTGCACCCACTGTAACCAGCCCTTCTAACCGAACCTACTAGAGGCTAAGATCTATGCTAAGCTATAAAGCTGTACTGCTCTTTTTCTATACCTAACTCTGTCTCTGTAACTTGTTGTTCTTTTCATTAAACATTCTTATCCCTCAATCAATTGAAATGTAACTATCCAAGTCCTGATGGGATCTCTTGTTATATGTATCTGTATGCATTTAGGACTTGCACATCATTGAACAATTTCCTTTGCTGTTAGACCTAATCCATTCAGGACTGATTTTATTCAAACACTACAATTATCTGCAATTAGCCACTGTTGACACCTTCAATTTGTGAAAGTGATAGCAAAATTATAAGCCAAGTCTCCCAGTATAGTTTGTGTAAACAGAACCGCGTTTAGTTTACTCCTCTTGAGTAGATTCAAATGATTACTTCAAAATTTTATTAAAACACTACTTCGAGCACAAGTTATCCTATCAAGGATTATAAGAAAAAATCTCCTCCAAGCAGTAAGAGTCTCTCAAGAACGACATCCTCATCGCTATCACATTATCCTTTTTCAAATGTTTACTTTACGGCCGACAATGACTATGCAAAGCGTTTTTTTTTTTTTTGTTCTTCCTCTGCTTCATTTTATCTGTACTAACTTTTTTTCATGATATAGTGCTGCAGAGCAGGAAAAAACCATGTACTCTGGGTTAACACGTTGGTAAATATTTGCCAAAGGATATTGGGTAAGTGCAAAGTAAAGGCAAATCTGAATCCTGTAAAAAAAACTGTCAAACAAATTAACTAATGAAGATGAAAGAATGCGTTTGGGCAGGGGATTGATTTGAAATACCAAATTCTGACCTCAGGGCTCAACCCAGACAGGCAAGAACCCAATGCCCTGACCACAGGGATTAATGATGCAAACTAAATCGCCATTGAAGGCCTTCTCTTCAATTTGGAAACTGCAACATAATTATCCTCAATTGAGCGTAAAAATTAAATTGAATGCGATTATTTTAAATGAGGGAGATGTACCAAAAATACAGAAAAGGAAAAGAAAACTTTGCCGAATAGTTGTGTCGAAAGGAAGCCTCCAACTAACTGCGGCAAAAGGACAAAAGAAGCATTCGTTTTTTTATTTTTTTTATTTTTAGTCGGGCTTAATTGAGTCGATGACCATCAGAAGTGCTCCGCAATGAATTACTTAATGCCTTTCTGTTCGACTGCGCGCATATATTATTTATCTGCAGTGAAATTGCCGCTACGAGCACAGTTGGAATTCGAATATCCTTCAGGGGTTGGAGGAAGGAAGACGCGTTTCTTTTTTTCAAAGGAATCCATAAGTACATTGCAGTGGCACTTCGATAAGCTAACCCTCGTCGAGTGCAGGAACACAAAGTGAATAGAATTAAATTGAGACTGCGAATCCTCGTTTTTTTTGCTCAAAACGGACAAGTAGCGCAGTACATATTCAGCGCTGCTAATTACTGATAATAATTAACTCTCGAGTTATATTTCCCATTTCTCTTCAGGTCCTTTGAAGAAGCACAGGCAAGCCAAGGCAAGACACAATGGAAGGATTATTTTTTTTTATGCTAGGGGGCCGGATCCCCTTACATGATGTTTGCTCTTGTACTTACAGCACGCACATATGGAGGACTGATGGGAGACAATCCTTTAGTAGTTTCCTGTCTTCTTACTTTGATACTTGCCGCTAGTCAGCCTCGGGGTGCGGGGGAAGCCTATGAGGAGATTCGCATCAGTCAGTCAGCAATTTCAAGGAGTATGCTCCTGCTGCTGTGTTGTTTTCCTTTGTATCTTTTCTATACTATCATTGTTACTCTCGTCTTGTCTACTGCTTACCCAATTTCAGGCCTAGGACAAGGAGGTTCCTTTGATGGTTTCTTTTTTTTTTTTTCTTATAGTCGCGTAGACAGAGTTGATTTAAATTGCCTCTTAACGTATACTGCGTGTGATATCAGGAGCAAAAAAAAAGTAGGCTTCCTTGCTTTTGTGTTTGAAAAATATTTGCTCGGCAAACACTTTTCTCTCACACGCTAGTGGAATGGTAGGAGGATGCAGGAGCTGTGAGGGTGCGAAACGCAAACATTGCTAATAAGTTAAGTTTTCAGACAGGGGATAGATCCTAAAGTATAGGGAGAACGTTTCTTTGTTTAAACGTTAAGTGACACCATGTGATCCGGAAATCGTAAAGAAAAGAAATTGATTTCACAGTGGCGACGCATTGGTCTCATGCGGGCCTTAGTTTTAAATCCTGAATAGTCCTAGGGCGTTCATAAAGAGATATGTTAAACGGATTGGTCATCATCGTACTTTAAATCCCATCTTCATTTCTAGATGAACCAGTTGATTTTGGTCAGAATGCGACACCTCGAAATATTGCGTAAGCTGTACCGACACAGACGCATGGTGTATTTCGCAATGCAATTGTCTTCGCGCCGTAGGGTGTGTCCAATCCACTGTCACTTTCTCCTTCGTATTGTAATGTTGATAGGTTTCTGGCCCGTTCTCATATAAAGCTGTTCGTTGGGGATACGGTTCGGCCAGAAAATCCTTAAGATTGTTCTTAAACACTTATTGCATAACCATAAGACCATAAGATAGAGGTCCATTATCCGATGTGCAAGTAGACAAACATCGTCAGCGTAGTCTAGGTGTTTAGGGGAAGATGTCATAGTCCAGCGAATTCCATGGGTTCGTTCCGTCAATGCTGCACGGCGAACATCACTGAAAACCACTAAAAATAACAGCGGTGACAGTATGCAGCCTTGACGTACTCCGCTTTGGAGTTCAAATTCTTCTGAGACCTTACCATTGTGCAAGACGTGGCACTTACTGCTCTCATACGTAGCCTTAATAATAGCTATGAGTTTTTCTGGAATACCTCTCCTGCTCAAGGCCAACCAAATACCATCTCTTTTCCAACTATCAAAGGCCTTCTCGAAGTCGATAGACAACAGATGTAGTGGAGACTTGTACTCAACGCATTGCTCGATTATGATCCGTAAGGCGTTAGTCTGGTCAATGCAGGAGGATCCAGCACGAAAGCCTGTTCAACGTTGAGAGTTGAATCTAAATGCTCCCTGATCCTTTCCAGAATTATTCTGGCAGAATGCATATACCCTTTCCAGTTTCCACAATCCATCAGGTTTCCTTTTTTTCCTTGATGATCATCCCTCTTTTCCAAGCAAGCTCTCCATATTAGCGGATGCAGCAAATCTGCCGCTTGAAATAGTTCGGCAGGGATGCCATCAATACCCACCGCTTTGTGATTCTTGAGGGACCTGATCGCTGTTAAGATTTCATTCTTACTGGGAAGTGCGGTGCGGATTTGGGAAATTATTGTTTGGAGTGCGCCCAAGTGGTTTAACACTGTGGCGAAATGTTCTCTCCATCTAACGAGCTGATCCTCATCCGAAATCAGAAGGCTGCTGATTACTTCTGCTTGTAAGGCAAGGTGGTCCCTGAACTGTCAGCGCACTTGGGGAACCTTGAGCCTGTCAGTACTAGACTAAAGACTAAAGAGCCGTAGGATCTACTTATTACTTCGTACATTTAATAAACAATCCTCGGGTACAATCCCCACGTTTTTCTGAATATCCTTTTACAGTCGTAGAGAGCATTTAGACCAATTTTTATTCTCTTTTCGACATTCCTTCTAGAGTCTAGTACAACCCCGTGATATGTACTTCGTAGAGAGATTTATTCTAGTGCTATCTAGCCTTAATAGTGCGAAGTTGGGAAAGTGTTTCGATAAATGATTTCACTTATTGTCAACAGAAATTTGTCTTTAATCCTTTAAACTAGGTCCTCCGAATAAGCTTCGATTTTTATCCTTTTATTCTCGATGATTTTGAGGATTTTACTGGCGGTAAGAAGAATCTACCTTGGTATCTACTCCCTCGACTGTTTTATGAATCTGATGTTAAGCATATTCACTTAGGACATGTCTACCTTATTGGCAATAAAATTTATCCTGAAATTATACATTTCTCTTCCTAATTACTCTAATTACGAAACTATTTCAGCGACGCATAGCTCATCTTGAAAATGTTCCAAAACTTGAAAGTAACCTACTCCCGTTTGAATTATTCTCATTTTAATTAGACGAGCTCCAACTTTTAATTGTTTGCCGCTTTTGCACGAAGTATTACAAAACGCCATCAAGTTACTTTTGTGTCCTTCGAATATATTCTATTAACAAATCAAAAGAAGGAGGAAAAACTCAGAAACGTGTAAGAGTGGGGAAGGAATATAAACTATCCTTTTGCTTGTAGATCATCTAATTAAAAGCAAAAGTCATCAGTTAACCCATACACACGCAATAATTATGCGCCAGAGAGGTGTGGTGCGCAAAAAACTCATCATCTATTGCAGAGGGAGTCAAAAGAGCTTGTGCCCTTCGTCACGGCGTTTAATTTTATCTGTGAGTCTTACAGGGGGGTGGCCAGTAAAAAAAAAACAAGGAATAAACCCCAACCTCTTACGGTCTTCTGCTTTCTGTGTCATCTCCCAGTTGCCATTGGGGACATAAGGGATTTCTTTTCGCAGAATCTTAGCGTGGCACAGAACTTTCACAAACAGAAGTCCTTCTTCTGTCCTCTCCACCCTAACTGACGCGTCGTCTTCGCCGTTCCTTTCTGTATTCCGGATGCGGACATATGCAGTTACCTAAGTAGTACTACTTGTATTACAAACGAAAGTATCTTCTTCTTTTTTTACAAAAGACTTACTTCTTCGCTCTCCCTTTGTCTTTCATTGCTTTTCTGTCTGTCTACTAGTGTCTGCTGCGCGACTAAACTGTCTGGTGCAAAACGAAAGAAAAAATAAAAAATATCCTGTGCTCTACTTTCGCAGAAAAATGTGTATCAAAAAAAAAAAGAAAATCTAAAAAAATATATATCGTCCTGGAAAGTTTATGATAAAGTAGTGCTGCTCAGGGGTTTCGGGGTTGATGATTGTAGAATAAAAAACAAAAAAAAAATTGAGATCCCACAAAGAGAATTTCTAGTCCTTTAAGCTCTTTGTAGAGTGAACAGTGAAATAACTGTGAGCAAATACATGCTAAGCTCGATTTCATTCACTGCTAAGCCTTAGCCAACAAAGAGGGTTGTTTATATGTCTTGCTGATTATTTTAGTAGAAGTTATTAATTGTAGTGGATTATGTTACTAAGGATTTATTGATAGATACTAATGCGCTTAAATGAAGGTAAAGAAGGGAATACTGAGTTTAAGGCTAGATTGGTGGGTCATCTTAATAAAAAGGAGCCTTTGGTATGATCATGAGTGCACTCAAGACGGCGCTGCAGCACAGGACGAGAGCGAAAATCAGATCAGAAGACGATTTTGTACAAAAGACCCAAGCAGCTGGCCTCTAATCCATGTAGGTTCTGACATGGAATGGAGCGTATTATTATGGCAATAGAGTTGTCTTCGCTCCGTAGGGTCTGTCCTCGGGGCAAGACTTCTGGTCAACGGCGGACCAAAAGCCAGCCAGTACTGCTCTACATGTAGCCCTGTTTGAAGTTGAAGAGAACTCAACTTCTCGACGCTCAACTCAGACTTAGACACAGATGCACATTCCGTCCGACTCTTAGGACCCGGTTTGCTTACCAAGTTTACTCGCACCATGTTCGAGTTTCTACGGCTCGCTTAAGATACTGTTTGAACGCAAATTCGTACTCGTTGGAGTGGCGGTCATTCTGCTAGGTCCTATATCCAGCATGGACATAACATTGGAAAGAAACAGTCGTGGCTTTGCATCTAAACTAATGGCATTTGCATAGCATATGTTCTTTATATCGCTAACTTTTATTTCGAAAATCTTTAACACAATTTAAACATTTTGATCTACTAAATTGTATCTGTATAGTTACCTGTCACCATAGCAGCAGACTCTTTTTTTTTTGTAATATATTTCATCTGAACTTCAACGACTGACCCAGAGATAGGAGTCCAAGCACATACTCACGTCCGCCACCGAATCCAAGCCGATTAAAGCCGGTTTTCCACAAGTTGTCTGAATAACAGCCCCAAAAATATTCAGCGATAAATATTCAACAACCCCCATGAGGGATACAACTTTTGTAACTGGACTTTTATTAGTTGCAGTACAGATGCATTAAAAAAGGAAATCATAGTATCAGTCGTTCGTCCTTTTTTTTTTTTTTGGATGTTGTCAGCCATTTCCTACTTGTTTTTGTAAAAACACAGTTTTTATTATGTCATTTTATTAACTCCAGGAGTAAATGTAAAGCTCAACCGCTTGGTTAAACCGATGTGATCTAAAAGGACACAATAAAATCCATTTTTTTATGGCCTGCATTTGAGGATGTTGTTGTTTGGTTTAAAACCAAAAACAAAATTTAATATATCACGTTACATAAATTGTGTACGAGTTATTTTTTGTAAAGTTTTACAGCGCAAATATTTGTGGTGGCTGTTGTGTAATTATTTAATGATCCTTTGATAGCGGACATCCTTTGTGTCATAAAACTGGCCGTCTTACAAAAGATTTCTGTTTTTATAGTCAATGAGCACTGAAACCTTACATGACCTTGTTTATTGCGTGTCCTCTTGATTATATGAGCTATATTTCCGTGTCATGTTGGTTTTAATTTTATTTGCTTCAACATGACTCGTTGATATCAACAATAATTGCTGTTTGTAAATCTTGACAGATACCTGACACCATCATACGAGTGCAGTTAATGTTTATCTACTGTAGAGTAAGGTTTTTTTTTTTTAGAATAACGTTGGTGTGTATTTTAATTAGAAAATACAATTATAATTACCCTTAATGAAGTCCTTAAGCGATTAAGTGGATAACGTAAGGAGTACTATGCAATTATTTGTATTCTTACTTGTGACAAGAAGTTAATTAACTTGTAACCCTTTTGCATAGACCTATAAAATAGTGTTGTGCAGGTGAACTAAGTAAAATAACTCCACCTGGTAACTCCTGCAAATTATAAACTTTACACATAGGTACATCACATACCGCACATCACTAGAAGCTGCAGTTTCACAAATCAACTGCACAGCCCTAGGATGGAATTTAAAAAAAAACACAAAAACATAATCCGCCGAGGCACCTCGAAACGCTTGACAGCTTGATTTCCCACGGCGAATTAGCTGTATTGGAATTCGCCTGGAAAACAGTTTTATGGGAGAGTTCGGTAAGAAGCTTTGACAGCTAGACCAGGAGAGTAACATCGCAAGTACGATCCTTCTCATCGACAGTGCTTGGCATAGGTATATGGATTGCATGATGGACGAATCTCAATATCATCCAAATAGTCCATATTTCGGCTGAAAACACAGACGCATTGACTCTTAGAATCGGCGACAATAACACGACCGTCATGGTCATCATCGCAGCATACAACTGAGGGGCGATTGAATTCATGATAACCGACCAAACTTGAACTTAAAGGTACAGTCTGGATTGTAGACTTGGACGCGATTGTTGCGACGATCGGGAATAAGGATGTTTCCCAATTTATCAACGCACAAACCCCATGGGCGGCTGAATTGTCCATCTACAGGACCGTCGGTAGCGAATGACATGGCCAAAACATTCGAGTTGCGTACCTAAATGCGATCTGAGCTACGGGCAATGCATTGGGTGATCCTTGGTGCACCAAACTGTAAGGCTGGTGATGAGCGAAACAAGCTGTGTTATTGCTTGCTGGTACTGGATTGCGTCAGCCCGAGTCCCGCAATATGGGCCGGCGTGTAGCTACAGTCATATGATGGATCTGTAGTCCTGGTGCAGCGAAAATTGGAACCAAAGCTCCTGGTTCGATGGGCATGCTCTTGTCATCGACAAAAATGATGCCCTCTTTACTGCAAATACCACCCAAGAGAGTGAAATCAGGAGGGACAAACGCAAACATTTCCTAGCGAGGTTGAAGGTCCTTGAATATAGATCAAATTGTTCCAACAGACGCTGGCCGTTGGTTATCTTCATTGCAATGTCAACTTGTGCCGGATGATGAATACCATCGAAAGTTTTACGCAACATTTCAGATGTTTCAAATAAGCCCATACGTAGCCAAACACCTCTGGCGAAACTTCTTAACAAAGTCTAACAAAAAGCGTTCACGATCTTCAATGGCGATCATAAATTTCCAATTCTAACTGGATCCTCCTGTGTCGACCACAACAACAACCTCTGGATCATCATCGAGCAATGTGTTGAATACCGATCACCACTTCACCGGCTGTTCATCGATTTTGCTTTCAGAGAGTAGAGAGTTTCTTTGGGAGTATTGTCTGACGGAGCCGAACTCTATACGAACTCAACACGTAAAGCAACAGGCACTACATCATTTCGAATATAGATATCATATGATAGCCTCCCATTTAATACCCCAATTACATAATACTCCTTGAGCAAATTGTTTTCTTATCCTCCAAACGACCCAAAGTGGACAATGTGCCCAATTCATTATTATTATCCTACACCAAGGACAATTCAGCTTACAGCGAAAAATAAAAGAATATCCCTCCCTAATGCCAAGCAATTGTATCCGGTCTGCCACTTGTTTTTAATGCGCTTAATTAAAATGACCCACTCCCGCACAATTTAGCGTAAACATCGCCCCCCAAACCCCAAAACCAAACTCAGACCTCTCTTCAAGACTACCAGTTAAACTTTCATTAGTTCCATTCTTGTTGTAAATTAAAACTAAACAAAAGTCAAGAGAGTAGGTACCTACAACAAAAGAAAGAACAAATCGCCCACACAAACATTGCATTGTTTACATTTCAACACCAAAAAAAGAAAAAGAAGCGAAATTCTACCAGGACGAACGAACCAAACGAAATTCCGAATTAAGGTACACGCAAAGGATCAGAGGAAAAAGTCGCGAAATGCCATTTCATAACTTGACCAGCTTTTTAACGCCTTCTTGCGTTCTTGTCTCAACTAAACGAAACCACTACAATTTAGACAGGACAAAGAAGTCTACGACAAAAAAAAAAGTTAATCCAAAGGACGACTTTAATCGTGAAGATGGAAACGTTTCTGGGCCAGACAAAATAATTTCCATTTTTTTATATTTTTCCTTCTCACAGGCCAGACGTGGGGTTTTCCCCAGTTCCTTCATCATCATCATCATCAAAGTACATCCCACAGTTAGAGGGATTTTTGTGTCTCTCTCTATATTTTTTTTTTTTATAATAATTCCTCCACAACAATCACCCCCCCCTTTTAGATGGAAAAAAAAGTTATCCTTATCCTTTTACTACTTTTTTTTTATGCTTCATTTTTCCAGTGTTTTCCTCCGACACAAAGATAAAAGGAAAATAGTGAGTATACTGTTGTAATGCTTCT
Organism: Chalcosyrphus nemorum; assembly: GCA_949716465.1. NCBI lineage: Eukaryota > Metazoa > Arthropoda > Insecta > Diptera > Syrphidae > Chalcosyrphus > Chalcosyrphus nemorum. Next base: position 12,792,017 of record OX454333.1, on the reverse strand, counting down.
GTCAACCGAAAGTATTCCTTTCGCATATTTACATCAGAGGGACATGCTAGTAGTAGTGCAACTGCAACGTCCTTCTTGCTAAGTACTCAATCATGGAAATACGTATCAGGCATATGTAAGGCAGTGGCAATGTAAAATTTGCATTCTCTAGTAAAATAATGCACTTGGAATAATTTTTTTACAATGTGTGAGACAGATAGATGAATTTTTTTTTTCTATACCAACAAGTTTTGGTCGCGACTGGCAAAGGAGAGGAGTTTTTGTTTTTGCAAAGGATTGTGTGTCCTTGTTGGTTAGATAGACGACTCAGAATGGCATTTATTCGTCAGTCGAGCAGTGCCATATAAAGGACTTCCAAAAATATACGAATTTAACAATGCTTTTGTTCTTTATTCACCTGTTTAACAGAAAGGATGTGTGGAAGATCCTACACTGTGTATTTATTTACTTATTTTTGGTAACTATACGTCTAACTTGTGTAGCCTATACACATTAAAAGGGGGTTGACTAAGACTACAATTATTGGAAATGGATCCCCGATCAAAAAAAATGCAAGCTAACACCATTTATCAACATTTGATTCGCCCTTAAGCGGGCCGTAGACCCTCGAACGTGGTGCTAGTAAACTTGATTCGAGTAAACCCCGCCGACAATTTATTCAAACTTCATTTTTTCCTTGTGTCTTCATGTTATGCACTCGTCATCATAACTCACCAGAGTTGATGAAGCGGAGGAACTTTGGGTAAAAAGAAAGAAAAGAATTCTGACAAAGGAATGGTTGAAGTAAAGGGAAACATCTATCAGAGGATCCAAATGTAATTTAACAAGTAAACTACTCCGCAAATACTCGAACTTGGTTCGATGTACACGTAGCTCCGCTCTAGAACATTGGAAAATATCAAAGTACTTTTGATATTGGTGAGACAAATTTTTTTGTTTTTTCTCGAACCATGAAGTTGATACTCGAACAAGCCCGCAGACATGGAAAATCAGCTCGAACGGGGTTTGCTTACAAAGTTTACTCGCACCATGTTCGAGTGTCTATGGCTCACTTTAGAGATTGACAAGCCATGAGTTATTGGCGCACCACTGTTACTTCTAAAACGCTTAACCCCTCTACCCTGACTGTGTACTTAGAAGCTTAATACAACTCAATTTGAAAGAGACTTTATATATTAACTCCTACCGACTATATGGACCTTTGCAGCACACAAATTACCAAGTAGTATGTGTTAATGACCAAAAACATTTGTCCAGAGACAACCTTGAGCTACATTCTTCTTCTTAGTATTTATGGCGAAGTTATGGTCCAGAATAAAAAGGTTACTGTTTGACAGAGTTCGAAGGATTACTTCTTTCAACGTGACTATAGCTGTGCCGATCATTATCAGTTTTACTTGTGATGTTGAAACCAATAGAAAGTGCTTACATACTTAAGTCTTGTATTCATTTGTGAGTCTAGGAATGAGCTCCCCAGGTACTAAGTTTCCTCCCATCGTTCTGCACCATAAACTGTTTAGAAGATCCACTACTCTGCTCTTACTGTTAGCTGCCACTACATCGCTATGGAGCTGTCACCTTTTCGCACCATGTATAGATTCCCTACCTCATCTCTGATAAACCTGTTTGTTTGCTGTCACTTCTCCAGCGTTGCATCCATGGATTCTATATTAAAGGAGAACAGTCTAAGCTTGGAGTCTAGGCTTATGGGATTGCTTTTTCATATTTTGGACCAAGCTTTAACAATTTGATCTAACATTTCTTCTGAGATCCATCTATTGGAAGCTCTTAACTCTCAACTCTCTCTTCTGTCTTCATTTATGACATGTTAATCTTCAGCATTTGGCATGCATGTCATTAACATATTCCAGGAGTCATTTTTGAAACGCAAGCGTTTATAGAAATTGCTTAGTCTATGACATCAAAGCAAAGCGAAGCAATGACAATAGTACTGGCAATACGATGTAACCTTGACTGATTCCACTATTCGCTTCTCTACTCTTCGGGGATGCTTTGAGCTTTTCTCTACAAGTGGATACAATAGCTTAGCCGTGGCCTGTAACAACTCTCCAGTAGCTTCGCGTCAAGAGCTTTGGCTTTGTTATTTTAGTGATTTGATAGCATTACTGGAAGGCTTAATCCAATTTAGGGAAATGCTCTTTCCTTTGTTAGAGATAATCCTCATCCAAATAAAAATTGTACAATCCTCCAAGTTGGGTCGAGAGGTGCCTGCTTGTAAGTTCTTTGGTTCTTTGATAGTATAGTCGCTTGTGACCAACGCGTTGATAAACATAACCTCCATTGTCAAGTCTCAATCTATGCTCTACGTCTCTCACTTTAATACGATATTTAGACTTCAGCTAGCCATTATTAGCTCCGGAGATTCTCCTCCCGTATCCAATCATCCTATCTTGCATAATGCCATTATGTCAAACGTATGCACATCGCATTAATTCTCTCTGAAGGAACCAGTCGGTTTGAGTGTTGTCAAACTGCGTACAAAGAAACCTTATTTTATAAAGGATACTTTGTCCTGGTTCACGATCGTAGTCATATCTTGTCCGAGGCGTAATGTCGGTTACTGTAGAGAAGGATCTAACCCAAGTTAACTGTCGAAACCGCTTGACCAGTCGGACCTACCGTTCTTATGTATACAGGAGGTAAAGTAAGAACCTCCTCGCGAATCGAATTGCTGTGCTATGGAGTTTACTCAAGGCAAAACCCAATCCGACTAAAGTGATCTTATTGACCAAATGCCACTACGTCCAGCTGTAAATCCGTCGACTTGCACCCAATCAAATAGACTCCTTCTTTTTTTTCCAAAATCCAAATCAAAGTCTCCTTTGTGATGTTAAATTAAAAATCAAAGACTACAATTTATCTTCCTTCAAGTCTCGCGTGCCTCATGATTATCTTCATCGTCGAACATCGTAATTATTCAGGAGCACTCCTTGCCGAGTCCTTCTCCTCAGTCCGTAGTTACTTTCTCCAAATTCTTCGGCGGGCAATTCACCATTCGTGTAAAAACTTTCCCAACATCTTTCCATTGTAGTTTCCAGCAGAGGAACTGCACTGCATCCCGGACAAAAGCGCGTGCATGCTTAGAATACAAATTAAGGGGAAAAGTCAAAGCTCATGGATTGAAAACAAATGAAGAATGAATACACATCTAAATAAATGGATAAAAAAACACGTCTGTTACACACCCCGCACCCTTATAAAACTTTCACTTAACTAAGGACAAAAAAATAAAAAAAAACTAGAGAGAGAAAAGAAATCCTTTGCCACCCTCACAGTCAACAGAGCAGCGATTTGTCTGTTCCATTTTCTTTCCCAAAGTTTTATTCTTCATCCTTGCTGATGATGATGGGTTGTGTAGCGCGCAGGAAACCCCATGACAAAAAGCTCAAGTTAAAATGAGGAAAATTAATGGAAAACTTGTTTAATTTCCATGTTGGTGGAAAATTGACTTGTCCCCTCAGAGGATGAATGAATATACTTTTTGCTTTTCGGGGTCTGGGAAGTGTTAAAATTCCAGCAAAAATTGCATCGCAAAATTTCTCTCTCTCTCTCTGTCTTTTTTTGTTTAAGATGAGATTTTTATCATGTAAAAAAAGACGGGCGTTAATTGTTCTTTTTTTCTTCTTCTTCTACTGACAAAAAGGACAAAGTTAACCACGTCCTTCCGGCGGCCACGAGAGAAGACATTGTTTTGAGTTTCTCTTCTTTTTTTTTAGAATGCTTCATAGCCACAAGTGATTTTTAAAAAAAAAACTTTGTAGCAACGCAAAAGTCCTGTATGACAGGGAATAAGTGTAGATTTGATAATCCTCATACGTTTGGTTTTGGTGTCAGGCATATTATCGCCGACAGATCCTTATATAATTAATTCTGCATTCATTGTACTATCACTTGTTCGCCCCTCGTGTCAAGTAAAAAATTGAGTTAAGCATTTTTTGAATTTAATTACATAGGCGACCATCGTGAAAAGTTTTTAATTTGCTTTTGAATGGGAGAAAAAATATTAAAAACTTTTAATTATATTCATTTGTAGTTGTGCTGTTGTACGTGTCGTCGTCGTTGGTTGCCTAGTAGATTTCAGTTTGAGAAGAATTAACAAGCAGATGTGTTGGCTTATACAAGTCCAATGGCAAACATGTTTTTTGTTTATATTACACGTAAAAAACTCTAAGGCTTTGAGCTGATTTGAAAACTTTAATTAATCATATGTTGTGCACACTTAAATGCAGTTTTGGTTCGTTTTGTTATTCTATTCTCCCATGCCTTAGCACCCTGCTGTCGTGTGTACTCGTGTGAACACAAAGAGTTAGTATAGATCAATAATAATCACTATTCGCTCAGTTTCGTCGAATTTTCGTTCAGTTTTGGTTTCATGCGTAGAGAGCTGTTTTTATCTAATGCTAATGTCAAAATTCTACGTTCAGTTTTCTTCAGTGCAGTCAATTCCAACACTTGCTTATGTCAAGTAGTTTTGCTTGCCAATTTTATGTTTTTTATAAAAAATCTTCAGTTTTGAGAAAATTAATAATCGCCGTATTTTATCGGAAAGTGTTTAGCCAGCTCTTAATAAAATGCTCATACTCACTTTTATACTCGAAATTACATTCAAATCATAGATGGCGTAGACTAGAATTGTAGACAGAAGAAACCTCCGAAGATCTCATATCAACATATTCTCATATAGCCAAGCAGCTCCCAAGGCTCTCAGTTCCTATAACTTTTAGTCAAAGCTAGTTTGGAACTGTCTCCAATCCATAATAGTGTCACACTAACTTGGGTCGTTGGAAGCAGGGGCATTCCTGCCAACGAAGCCGCCGATGAGCTTGCCAGACAAGGTGCTCAAGCTCCTTTCATTGGTCCTTAACCATTTTGTTGCCTACAAACTAATCAAATCAGGATAGAGCTCAGCAGATGGGAACGACAAGAATCGCTCTCCCACTAGAACTCTGAAAATCGCTTAAAACAAACCAAATAATTCATCAACTTACTACACCTACTGCAGCGCTGGAGGTTATTCTCGACCTACCACCACTTCATCTCCACATAAAGAGAGACGCTTTGGTTAACGCCTTTATGCTCATCCTTTCATAATGCCTAGACCATTCTGCACTTTGCCTATCAGCACAGCTAAAAGCTTAAAAAATGCGCACCATTACTATATAGAAACTGAAGATAACAGACAAGCTTCTTATGTCCAATTCCAATTGTCCAGAGATGTAGTTGACTTCATAGTCAACACTAAGATACTGAACGAGCTTTAGAATGAGGAAGTCACAATAGGCCTACAGAGACCGCAGTGACAAAGTGACTAGTTCCCACCTCTAACTACAATCGTACAGCTCTTTAAAGTATTATTTTTAAAAAATCGCATGACAGATCGCGTCACCCTGTCTAAGACCTTTCCAACTTCAATACAAAAGCGGGAATTCTCCATTTCCATTCGAGCTTATCAAGGATGCCAATACTAGTAGTAACAAGTACTTTGGGAATAGCAACAAATTTCTAATTAAATCGTACTGTTTCCTAGGCTTGCCCATAACCTCATTTCCCTAGCTACCCTTTAAAAAAAAAAATTTACATCATGCATCAGCTTCACATTTTCTGAAGACAATACAAGAACCATACAAGAACCATATTCAAGAACCCCCCTTATCATAGTGACATTAGTTATGACTTCAATGTCAGGCGCACCACCACCGTCTGTTAATGGCACAACACTTGCATAAATTCATATCCATCACATTCACTCCGTTTGACTTTAAAAAAAAAAGAAAAAAATTCTTTAAAATTAAAAGAAAAATTCTCAAAAAAAAAAACCGTATAAAAAGTACTAATTTTTTGCTGTTACTCTGATGAAATTTTGATCATTGCAATATTCTGATTATAAAATTAAATAAGTCCGACATGCCGCCGTCCGATTGTTTTGTGAAAATCTTCATGCATGCAAACGAATATATTATTTATTTATTTTCTAGTCTAGCGATGGATTTTTTATTTGTTTGAATCCATTAACAAAAATCCGCGCTTCGTTAGGCACAATGAATACATCAGTGGACCTCACCATTGTTCACTATTGAATATCAAAACAAAATATGTATTTTATTAATAAAAAAACAAGTTGGTAAATAAATAAATAGACAAACTAATGCAATGCGACTTTGGAAATGTGTTGTATTACATTTTTTTTGTTCGTCTTTTGTTCGATGTTGGTTGGTCCTTGCTCGTAGCTTTTTAGTCGTATTATGAGAAATTGAAACTGAAACGACTGTCACCACACCAGGCAGCCGGAAACAGGCTTTGATGCACTTCACAATATCAAATCTGCATCCCATGGAGTCATGTGCCACTCACGGCATTGGTTCCAATGCAGTTCTTGCGCTACACAATCGTAACTTGTGCTCCTAACCAAGGTTAAAACATCAAATCGCACCTGACCACATGTTGACCAGTTGGTTGTTGTTTTTTTTTTTCTTTCTTTTTTTATAGGCGAAAAAGTGCAATCGGTAAATTTGGAATTCGTTAGAGAATTGATAGGAGCCCAGAACACATGAATGCACTTGGCGTTTTTACGAATGCAACTTGCGTCAGTCATGGTGGACAAAAAAAAAAACAAAAAAAAATTAACTGACAAACATGGCCCGGTCTAACAGGAACCCAGTGATTTTGCAACGGAAAGCCATTTGGTGGAAAGTTTTCTGACCATTGACTCAAAAATTCAATTTGATTGATGGATGTGGTCGCAGATTGCTGTAAGGAAGCTTAGCGCATTTCAATACATCCTCGCGAAAAATTCATGTCCATTGAATGTGAGTACTATATCGTAATGGAATTTCAAATGCAGGTCCTTGTCTGAGTGATATTTGTATTCTGTTACAAAATCTAAATCAGTGCGGGATATGTTTTATCAAATTCTACTCATAGCTTCTGGCAAATAATATCACTGTGTATGGTAGTCAGACAAACTATACATATATAATTTTTACTGTAATAAAAAGCTTGAAATTTAACTATGTATATATAGACAGAGCCTTATTTTGAATAAGAAACTTAGCTGAAAAGCCAATATCAAAGAGCGCGTCAAGAAGGCCAGCTCTGCTCTATACTCTTGCAAAAGGGCGATTGGTACGAAATGGGGACTAAAACCTAATGTCACCTTCTGGCTATATACGTTTGTCGTCAGACCTATACTTCTGTATGGCGTGTCTGTCTGGTGGGCAGCTCTTCTACAGACTGTTAACCTCTCTCTCCTAGGGAAAAGTTCAAAGAGCTGCATGCATTTGTATATGTTCTGCTCCCTCCGCAGCTCTAGGTACCATTCTTCACCTACTGCGTCTAGATATCGTCAGCAAACAAATAGCTGCCTCAACGGCTATTCGTCTGCCTGCCTCTTCTCAGTGGCTAACCCTCAACTTTGGCCATTCCTCTGTTCTTAATGAATTTAACTTCATTTATGATCCCCCACCAACATCAAACTCAGCTTTGGTCGGATTTTCCGAACATCAATGCCAGCTCGTGAATTATGGTCTAATCTGCAGCAGGTGGATGTCGGAACGATACACATCTACACTGATGGACTTAGGGCCTCAGACGGAGTTGGTGGTGGCGTTTACTCCTCTGTGCTTAACTTATGCATCTCCTTCCGCATCCCTGATCACTGTAGCTGTACTTAAGGCGGAAATATTGGCAATTAAAGAAACAATGTCCTGGCTGAAGTCTGTGACGGATATTAGCATTTTCACGGAATCTCTGGAATCATCTACAACCACATCAAAGGTCGTACAAGATTGCCGCTCATCTCTGATGGAGACAATACAACAATACAAAAGACAATACAACCTATGCTGGGTGTCAGGCCACAGGCCACAGGGAACAATGTCTCTTGAGAAGTTCTAGAAAAGAAAACACATGTAAAAAAACAAATGGAAAAAATAGTTCTTTTGTTTGATAATATCATACATAACCGGATGAAAATGTATTTTGTTTCTTATTTTACTTTTAAAAAAGTGCTTCTAAATCAATCACCTGAATATATTAGAAATTGATGATGATGTACTGCGACCATTTTAGATTTATTGTGGACGCGTGCTAGGGTTCTAGTCGATGTGAATCACAGTAAGAGTAATTCTTGCACTTTTCCTATTGAGGCCTGTTTTCAGTGAATCGTTGCCTTGATCGTAGTTACCTGACGATAGAGCCTAAAGGGGCTCTGTATGTTGTGAGCTTGGCAACACACTAATACAGTCAATATCAGATGGCTGTATATGACCTTATCTAATGTTTTCAGTAGAAATGAGGTTAGACTGATGGGTTTTACGGATTTTGGAGGTGAGGGTGTCTGCTTTACCTGCTGTTTTTCATTATTCTCAGTAAAGCCTTTGTAATGACTTCTATTCCAGAAAACAAGTGACAGCAGGCTAAAACTATAACAGAAGAAGGGAGAGAGCGGAACGCTGTAGTACCCCTTTGTATAAGCTTCCTCGGTGGTCAATAAATCCATAAGTCTTTTAGTGAAATTAATTCATATTTTGTCCTTCAATTTGAACTCAAAATAATCACATTTCTACGTCTTTGGATATCAAACGTTTGCTACCACAATATGGCTGCTATTTGTTGAATGAAACCCACGAACGCCCTGTAATTTATCATATCCTTACCTAGATGCACTTTACATTGACCCATAAATCTCCTTCTCGTTCCTTTCTCACTGCACTATGACAAACCATCCTCACCAGCCGCCTCAATACAAAAGGCACACTTACTTTGATCAAAAATCGTAGTAAATGACATATCGTGATCACACTAAGTGCATTTATCATCGTCAAACCAGCCGCCACAGTATCCACACATAAAAGGGATAAAACACAAAAGGACACAACAAATGGAAGTCACTTTGCTTTCGCTGGTGACTGATGCGCAAACCCAATATTGCAGGACACAAAAATACAAAAACAAAACAAAACAGAGAATATACATAAATCCGCGGATTGTGGATGCACTATGGAATGGTTAAACTCCACACCAAAATGAGAAAATAATAACTTCAAATGGACATCATCGAAAATGAAATGCCCATACGGATCGTCTGCGCCACTAGACCAAGGTCCAAATGAATCCGGGCGAATGAAAAGCAACATTTAACTGCAGATTTCAATTAGTTTTATTGAAAACTCACGCCATTCCATGACTGACACTCTGTGCGGTTGGGTTCATTTGACCGAATGAGTGTAAAACAGGTCCTCATGCCATTTTGACTGGATAATTTCCATAATGCGATGCGCTCTCTTAATGGCCGAACATCCGTTTACTCCCAATTAAAGCAGTCAATTTTTGTCAACACTTGATGTCAAAGTGTATCCTAGGACTATTAAGTGCACCAATTTCGAAAGCACTAATCGGGAGAAATGGATTTACACCCCAACCGAGGTGGTGAAATGTATCTATCCAATTTGCTTTTACCGCTCACATTATCGTCATTACCATTATTATTATTGTTCCGCTTTGGGATTCATTTTGTTTTCTTTCTAAAGGAGTGCGTTTGTCGGTATTGCTCCATTTCCGGTTCGATTAATATCAATTCATGTTTAGTTGAACCTGCTCATGGTGGTATGCCATAAAAGGTTGACTTTGATTTCAAATAAATAAGATTTTTTGCTCATAAATTACCATTAATTTACTTCTATTATTTGTTTTTTGTCATTTCAGATACCCAAGCATCAATATGATGGCCACATCGCCAGATTTTTTTGGCAATCCATACGCCGCCATATTCCGAGGGCCGCCCACAACGATGCGGCCGCGAGAAAGCCCAATAAATTCATTCGCCCTCGATCTACAAACAGGAAACAAAAGAAATCTGGATACAGTACCACCACCCCCGCCATCGCCACCTAGGTAATGTATACTTATTCCATCGTAATGACCACCGAACCACGAACAACAACCAAAGTATCTGCAATTCAAAATACAACGCCCTAAATCATACTCCGTCTGCAATAAACCAAAATACAATGCACATATCTTCAATCAACAAAAAAAAATCGAAAAACTCTTCATGCACCAGTTTAGAAGCTCCTCATTCCGAAATTAATTACAGGAATCACGCAATTTTCTACAATCAACAAAATATTTCTTAGTTTTTTTTTTTTAAATAAAAAGTTAAAATTTAAAAATAAAAAAAGATAAATATGCTTTTTTTAAAAGATGGTCTCTTGGGACCATTTGGACACATTCGCCCACTTATTAAAAATGAAATAGTAAGACAAAACGCCAAAAACGTAGTAAATAAATTAAAAACATAAAAATTGTAAAAAGAAAATATTATAACCAATAAACCTTGTTGTTGTGCTGTAGTTTTTTATACATAAAATTAAAACAAAAAAATGCATTTATATATACATATTAACCATATCATACATCGTATACTATTCGTAAATTCCTAGTCAAAACAATAAATTAGATTTTTGATAATAATTACATAAAGTATTTTCATAAAATTAAAAAAAAGCAATATTTAGTCTTAAAAATTCCTACGATTTAAAAAAAAATATTCCTAAAAAAAAAAAACACAAATAAATATTTTTCATAAATTAGACTAAATTTAAGTGAAAATATCCTACGAAATGATAAAGCTAATATTCTAACAATTTAAGCCGACGGTTGTGGATTTTTCCAATTCCAAGCCCAGAGCATTCTTTTTCTAAATATTTTACTTAAGAAAATAATTTTAACTAACTACTAACCAACAAAAAATTTGAAATTAAAATTATATCCTTACTCCAACAGCAAAACAACAAATACTATAAAATAAACTTAAAACTAATCCATAGTAAAAATTTGAAAATATAATATTATCAAATTTTTTGCGTTTTGATTTTGCTATATTCTTTTATGTAAAGCATAAAAAAAAAACATAAAATTTCTTAAAGAGCACGTTGTAAAATGGTATTTTTGACCGAGAGTACAAAACATAAAAGTATACCGAGACAATTTTCAGGGGATAGATATGAAAGTAAATTGTAATCGTTTTTTGAGAGATATCCCGAATTTGTTTTTTAATCTTTCAATCATTCAACATAAACTTAACTTCAATCGACATCTAATAATACACGGTAATTAAATTTAGAACCGAAAATATTGCTATAGTAAAGTAAAATAGATTTTTTTTTAATTTGTAAAGTATGTAGTCTTCGAAATATTAAAATAAGTATACGATATTATCAAATCAAAATTAATCGGTTTTAGAATATAATCAACAATCAACACACGATCGATATGTATTCTACTGTAAATGGTAAGTGATAAATTTAATTTCTCTTACTATAATATTTTGCATCGAAATTATAATGCAAGTTTAAGGATTTGGATAGAATGGAAAAATGGCTGTTTCTATTTTATATGGTGCCGTTGGCTACGTAGTGCAATAATTATATTTAGTAAAATAGTATTTATATTTTCTTCATTCGTAAACTAGTATTTTGACTGAAATTACAGAGCTGCTTTTCGGAATCACTTAGAATAGATATTGTGAATTATAAGGCAAAGTCATAACTGCTATCTAAAAAAAAACTAGTATTGCATTAATCTTATTTAGAAAAAAACTATATTTTTCAAAAATGTTTTGAGTTTTACAATTGTTCAAATTTTGGAACTTTGTTGTTATTTTGCTGCAAATGAGCTTTGGCTCATTGCCTATAATAGATTGATTTTCAGAATATTCTGCCTTTTGCAACAAAAGTTTTCAAAAGAGCAGGAAGTAAAATCCAAACGCAGTTTTACGATTTCTATGAGGACAGAACTTTTTTTCGTCTTCTTTCTTAACAATGCGTCTCCACTAGTCTGAAAAAGGCCTACTTTTCAGTCCAACTTTTTGCCCGCCAAACCTTTATGTCCTTAGATGGACGAATTTTGTTATAACTTTTCATTCTTGAACATGTCATCAACAGCAAGGCAAGCTCACTTGCTTTTAAAAAAATCAACAAACTTATAGTTTCTGTTTGTGAAAATCAAAAATCTGTCATCTTTGCACGTCTGGAAGGCACTAATCGATCACAATAAATGTTTTTTTTTCTTAAAAAATGACAGCCAAACTTCAAATGTCAAATTTCAGTCAGGGTTGATGTCCACAGAGAAGATGACCGACTGTAAGTCAAGTTCGTAAAAGTGCAGTCTACACGTGACGTATTAATGTCACGACTCGAGTCTCGACTGCAATTATGTCTCGTAGAGACTGGGTGTAATGGCGAGGTTCTGTTCCATTCCAGAGTAGAAGGCTTTGCATGCCCCTTGCCTAAAGTAGGCGGAGCTTAAATCCTATCTGTGAATAAATGCGAACGAACGTGTGAACAAGATGTAACTATAAAAACAATCGTGATGTTCCTTTCTTTCCTTTTGCACATCACATTTTCAGAAGACTGTCATTGAAGTAACAACAGCTATATGTCACTACAAAATGGCTGCGTCCATAAAAACTACCACCGATTGAAAATCAAACCAAATCGACCGAAGACTAATATTCAGGATCAGGCTGCCCATGGAAAACAAAATTTCACTAGTTCCTGTCAATCATGCGTAAAAGACAAGCATTAAATCTGAAGCCTTCCTTTCAGTTATACTACACACGTATTTATAACTTTCGACTTTACTAACGTCAGTAAGTCTCCAACACACGCAACACGCATCTATGAGCCAAACCCTTATTCCATGCTATGGCATTCATAACTTCGTTAAAGCATTTATCTACTATCTAACTCAAGAGCAGCACTGCAAGTTCCTTATTTTCATTTTTCCACATCACTTTGAATATTGCATTGACGTGTTTTTTTTCTCTTATCACAAGGTACTGAGCCCTCGCTAAACCTGTGGTGCATTTAGCGCCTGTCACATTTATAGTGAGAAGTCTCCTCTTTTTCTTACAACGCTTTGACAGGAGCACGTTACATCTTTGAATGATTGATGTTAAAATCTCTTCGATGTCAGGCAATAGCACGTATGCCACTTAGCTAAAGTGACAGCATGATTTTATTTTAATGCCGACATTATTTTATAAGGAAAATGCATAGTTTCCTTCCCCCAACAGTTAGCTTTACGGTTTTTATTTAAAGGTGCTTACTTTGAAATAGATTTTACATTTGAAATACATATTTACACAGTCTAGACGTAAAAATCAAAAGAGCTCAAAATTTATTTTATCGCTCAACGAAAATGGGTCGGAATTTCAAATGGTGCAAGGACACAACCCAGAATGGGTGTAGGTCATGAATTTATGACCCACTTGCCGACATAAAAGTCATTGGATATTGAAAGAAACTTCATGTGAGCTTGCTACCTTATAAAATGGGCCATAAGAAGTCAACGAGCAAATTTTAGGGTTGTTACTGAGAGTAATTGTGTCATAAGAAATCCTTGATCAATTGATGACTTGGTCGTGTTGTGGGATGTTTTTTTATTATGTCATTGATATAGGAAAAGTGATTTATAAAAACGTAGCTTAAGCCGACACTTACATCGCCTTTCAGTACTGGGTGTGGTGAAGTGGAAGAGATAAAAGAATGAAAATAGCTTCTATGGCTTGTGACCACAGAATATACTCTCGCATGGGATGTCCGTATGGTAGACCTTAACAAATTTATGACGTAATGTTCTGCAATAAAGGTGGAGAGATCCTTTTCGAGACTATAGAAATATCCTGTATTCCTCCAGTAAGCAGCTTAATCTTACTGCCAAATTGTGAGAGAGATTGGGACATACATATGTACATATATTAGTATCGGTGCTGGATGTTGGTTGGTTGGTTGGAAGTAGATGCCAGCTTAGAAGCGTAATCGTAATTGTGTCGGAGGGTTCGGCCTATTTGGGATCTCTTCCCTCGTAACGACCTCGAGCTTAGCACCTGGCCATGCCTCCCCTAATTTGCTGATGGGTGATTTGTAAAGATCATATGGACTATTGATACTCACAAGCAATAGGCTTTACGTGGCCTATAAATATAAATCTATTGCCGTAGCCATTTGTCCTTTTTGTTTGTGTCAACTGTCAAATTGCCTTACTGAATTTACACCGTCCGTAGCCTCCCAAAAGTTACCGAAACTCGACGAAACTGAGCCAAAAGTCATTAGGGATAGAGTATACAAATTATGTGTTCTTGACTACGTACGACTGCGTTCAGAGCCTTAATTCAAATACAAATGCATGAGCCTTTAGTGTAAGTTTTTGTTGAGTCGTGAGTGAGTACACTAACCACGATAGGCTCTCATAAAATCTAATCCAAATACCTATAGATTGCAAAATTTTAATTAAGCTTACCTTTTAGCTTACCTGAAAATAAATTACTCTTTGGAGTAGGACGAAACAACAACCATTGGATCCCCGTATCCCTTGTTCTAATTCCGAAACAACTCCTTTTTTTTTTGAAACAACAACCTACAATTTAATAAACAATTTCTCACTATGTCCTTATAGTTTGTAGATGAAGATTATGCACATTCACCTGCATGTAAGGCAGTTATAATTCACTAAAATTGATCTTCGTGGCTTACAGCATTTTTTTTTCTAAAAAATTAAATCATAATTGCACATTTGGATGGACAGACATGCAAAGGCTAAATATAATATTTAAAATATGGTATACTATAGGAATTTCATGACAATAATATCCATGCAGTTGGTAATGCATGTAAGTCACACTTTTAACCACCAGAAAAATATAATAATAATATTCTTGTAAGTGGATATTTTCTCTAGCTATAGCACTTTTACACACGCAACTTTGCCGTTGAATCGGCCATAAAACATATGTAATATCACGTTAAAACCGTTTCTCTGAAGATTAAAAAAAAAGTTTTAATCGTAGCGGAAGGCTTTTAATTGGATACATAAGTGAAATATGACACGTACCTACCTACATTAGGCTGGGTTAATTTATTTTTCTTTGAATTTACTGAATCCTTGAATTTGTTACTTTGTTCTGAAGGAAATATTAAGTACAATTAATCGGTGGAAAGGTTGTGATTGGGGGAATAAGTAAATATTCACTTACGTGAGAAAGTTGTATGAATTCTTCCAGAAGTAAAACTTAGTTCGCAGTCCATTGCTAGGTTGGTGCGGTGATGTGGTGCCCCTCTATTCTTTAAGGCACACGCAGAACATGAGTATGGTCCTGGCGTCTTGCGGGTGTAATACGGGCGCAAAGAACACTCAATTCACTTTGAGAGGGACGACAAAAAGACATATCTCTCAGTCCTCTTTTTCTTCTTCCTTTATGCGAGGCTAAACCGAAGAAGTAGGAGGATCTTCGTAGTTTCCACTTCCACCGACACCTGTATATGGCCAGTTTCGAACTCGAGATTTTGATAACTTCCGGCATAAACTTTATAAAGAAGTCGAAAAAAGTGAGTCTGGCAATTCCATCTGTCTGGCGCTACAGCCTCAACGGGTAGACGGATTTTGATCAAACTTCGTACCTAGAGGCTGTGGGGCCATCCATAGAGGCAAAATTGAGATTTTTGTTCTACCCCTAAAATTAACGGTACTTTACTTAGTGCCAATTTGACAAAAAATAGATTTCCTGGAAAGCGGTTCCTATTACTTCATTTAAATTTCATATTCCGACTAGTTCGACAAAGTGCTACAAGATTTTGTACTACATTTTTGACGAAAAGCTTTAATAACGGTACTTATTGTCAAATTGGTAAAAAACAGTTTTGCTGGAAAATGGCTACGAGGATTTTGTTAAAACTTTATAATGAATCGAGCTTAGATACATGCTACAAAATGACTTACAACATTTTGGACAAAATTTGTTAGGACGGTACTTAAGGCCAACTTGCTTGAATGCCGGTTTGTTAAAAAACGGGTCAGCCGATTTTATTAAAATTTTGATTGTATATAAATCTGGGCTAACGCTATAAGATGGCGTTCCAATTGTTTGGCTTAAAGTAGCAAAAACGGTACTTTTCTTAGGGTTAAGAGGTTCTAGCTAATTTGCTCGAAAACGGCACTAACTTCTTGGTTTAAATTTTATACCGGGCCACCAGTGTCACATGTTACAAGAAATGGATCATGTTGAATATTGTGTAAAAGTAAATATTTAAAATACACATCATGCCCGGATGCTCAGCTGCATTACATTTAATTTGAGAAGCAATTTAAAATTCTGAGAAAACACAACATATACCGTGAGGGCTCTAAGCGCCTGTAGTGATTTCAGGTGTTTCAGCTCAGAATACCCTCACGCACACACACAGACGAGAAGTGCTAACTACGCTTCCGGCAAATTAATCACCGAAGCGTATGTCCCGAGAAAACCATCCCACCCGACGACGGTCAGTTAAGTAACTACTCTGTCCAAGGTAAACATCCAAGTGTAATCACCAACCTGTTAATAATCCAAAGTTTTGTGGACGATGGACGAAGAAGCGGGTTGGCTCATTATTGAATTAATCATTCAATTAGAAAATCCCATTTACAATTCACACATTTGCATATATCTTTAAGGGTTTTCCAACCAGCACCCACCCACTCCTTCCGTACATCTCAGTAATAATTAACTCAACCGCAGTGCAAGTATTTTCTTTTAATTTTCCCCCAGAACTTTACCTTTGAAGTGCACAGTGTGCACATATTTTGCTAAGGCGGCTTTAGTCCTTAAAGCGAAACTACAATCGACACTCAATGCCAAGCAACACCTTCGAAATGCTGCGGGCTAGCAGCGCATGTTAATGCAAATAACAGCAATGCAATTAATTAACCCTCGCGCTCCAGCGAAGGTACACATACACAGTCCCCCCCCCCCCCCTAAAACCCATCCAACCTCCTAATTAATCGAAGCGAATTCATTGTGGGGTTTTAATTTCAAACTTTCACTCGTATAACTCCTTCGAATATGAATTTTAAATAAAATTCACTTTCGGTTACCAGGACATAAAGAGCTCTTAGGTTGGTAATTAATTTTAAAACTTGGGTGCAAACTGTTTTTTCCCTGTTGCACATGTGTAAACAAAATGCAATGGAAAGGATCTAAAAACAGAAAAACAGAAAAAAATGGCCACCACTCTTCAAAGCGACTAACATCGTTACTTACACGACAATTACAAAAGTCCAAATTAAATGCTCCTAGGTGTCCTGTCGCAAAAAATCCCACACATCCAAAATGTTGTCGACCAAAACAAATAGCACTGGTATCCCTCTCTCTACCTGTGCGGTTATTAGTCTGTATGTTATCCTTTTTTGTTAAGTGCAAAGTCGAGTTTTTTTTTTTTTTGTGTTGCAATCCTTGTGTAAGGTACCAGTACCAGTGTGATTGTGGTGTTTTACACTTTCAAGCTCTCTCCAGTGCCAACCGAAATTTCCGGTTGCAAATGTAAAACAATTTCCAGAAGAACTTCACACGTGTGCAGTATGTGTTCCCCCCTACTGCTACTCTGGTGGATTGGCTTTATTACGAAAAGGTCCGGAATGGAAAGGTCAGCAAGGGCATCTATACGTCTGACTGTATGTATGATACATCAGTTCTGACTGTATCTAACATATAGAGCAATCATGAATGAGTTTTATTGCAAAACTCTAAGAATTTTGTTCGAAAGGATTTATCTGGGGACTACTTGTACATATGGGAAACAACTTGCCGTACACGAGTGCTACGAGTGAAATTACTTCCAAGTGCAAGTGGTTTTTTGTTAAATGCAGGAAGGAAATATGCATGCACTCGGAAAGATATTGAAATTTAATTTGAAATTTAATTCAGACAATTTTCCTTTCTAAATGGCATCATGAGGAGTGTTCTCTTTTTTTTTTTTTGCGTATTGTACATGTATGCATCTTAGAAGATGTCTGGTAAATGGTCCTCTTAATTAGTATCAGTTTTACACCCGAATAATTTAGGAGCAAGTAAATAAGAGACTATAATATAATAGGTTCACCCTAGTCTTCACAGTTCAGTAGATTGCTAATGGTGGATGCTCTCAATACCTTTATTCCAAATACACATGGTTGCTTGTACTACCAACCATTATTAGGCTCCAACGCTCCCTTAAAGGAGTGACCATTTATTTTCCATCGAATACAAGTTATTGTGAAGTATATGTATAATCAAAACCCAATACCAGACATGACTACGAGTATTATGTAATGCACATTTGCTTACACTTCAGCAGAATTCAAAGCGGTAGTAAGCACTTTTGGTGAAATTAGAGAGGCTGCTTAAACTGTCAATTTTTTAGCTTATTTGTCTAAAGGTGCGTGTCCACTTGAGAGCACTTCGCTAGTAAACCCTTGAAAGTAACTCTCGAGTAGCTTTCCATATGAGAGTAAAAATTGTATGATTTACTATCGAAAGTTGATTGCGAAATTTCTGAGAGTAAATTTTGCAGATAGTACTCTAGTAACCGTGTCCATTTGACTTCAGTTATTAGTTGAGTTAGTAGTCATCATGATGTCACATGACATGTATCCACTTGCGAGCAACTCTTCGAAAGTTTGAGACCTGAAAGCAGTAAACCAGTTGCTCTGAAGTCCGTGTCTTGAGAGTGTCCTCAGAGCTACTCGCCCGAATTTTACTCTGAAACGGACACGCAACCTAAAGATGGAGCCTATCCTTTAGAGATATTTAAGAATCAATCGAGTTGTGTCATTAGTTTATTGATTCAGACTATGCTCTGTCTACAAATGTCTATATTTTATTCCAATTCATTAAACCACAAAACACCGTTAACCCCAAGGGAAAATAGCAACGAAACTATAAATTAAACTGAAAAATCACAAAGCTCTCTATGAATTCTATAGAAAATAACTCCTGCATTGTTGTGCACTTAAGGAACCATTATATTTTGATGAGATCTTCAAGGATGACCGGAAGAGCTATTAGGTTTTTTTGTTTGTAGTTTTTTTCTATTACTTTTATTTGATGTCAACAAAGGGCAGCAATAACGTAATGTTGCCACACATCAGGAAGGAGACAATGTTTCCACAACAATGCGCTTTATCTAGTCGCTTGTAGCAAATAAAATTGTTCCACAATTCTGAGCAGCAATTTGTTTTGATGTTTTCTTCTATTTCCTTCTACAGCTTGTTCAACAAGTATATAACCAGGAGTTTTTTGGTCTTTCAAACTGACTTTCCTTTTCGCTCTCAGGCTTAAAGAGTAGCAAGGTAATCGACGTTATAATACCTTCGACAGGCTATCTCGTCAAGTAGTCATTTCGAAATCTCTGGGCTTGGATAAACTCAAAATAGGTACATATCTTCTTACGTCTTAAACCATTTGAATATTGTTCGAGTCAGGTCCGTCCTACAGGTCTGTGTTTTTAATCGCTTCTGTTGTACCACACGGGAGACATCGAGGTCCCTTTCTATTTAACCAAATTAAAAGCGATTATTAAATGCTTCTCATCATTCCTGTATGCAAAATAAAAGTGCAAAAGAAGTTCCCCATAAGCTCTATCTTCTTCTAAGTACTTGACTTGATGTTTCTCCACATTATACTGCTGAGACAATATGAACAAGATCTCGTAAAATTCCTTGTTTCGGAAGGGTACGTGAGTACTAATCGGTCTTAAATACCCAGGTTTCTCAAGCCACTATTAAGGCCATTAATGCGGTTTCCACTTCTTCGAAACTGGTAGAGCAAATCAACTAAATCCACTTGAGAATTAACCTTATCTGGGTTCCGGGACATAGTAATTATGAAGGCAACGAACAAGCAGACGCGACGAGCTGGCCAGAGGAGGATCTGCCATGGATGGTTCTCTAGCGGAAACTGTCGATTCTCTGCTTGGCTTTGTTAAGGGCTGCTAATATCTTCACATAGTCCAGCTCACAATCACAAAAGCAAAAGTCTTACAAACTGCGCCATAGCAAGGAAGACATGGTCCAGCTATAATAAACACAAGTCAACCGAGCTACTTAGCAGATCAAGACCTGATGTCGATAGAATTGTAGCTGTAATTGCGGGCCATTGGCCATCGGAGAATATGCGGCTAGGCTTGATATCCCGAGAGAATCTCTGTATCACTTCCTCTGCAGATGCCCGGCCCTAACAAGGACCAGGCTGACTATGCTATGACTATGACCACCACTCTACCTACCCAGGTTTCTTGAAGCGTATTCTTTTGACTTACGAGTACAGTCTTGCCCTCCATAAATTGCCAGACGTTTATATACGGGAAATTCTCGGGGTTTAAAGATATTTGCAATTAGCCTCTTGTATAGGGGATCTAACATGTGAGTCGAAGTGGTAGGCTTTGTGGTAATTCCATTGATTATCCCTCAGACAGATAGATTTGACTCTTGGAGAACTAAGACGTCTACTTTATTTTCCTCGCTTAATCGGCAGAGATGGTAGCATTTTTCTCTACTAACACCTTCGATATTTAATTGGCAGATGGTCCAATTTTTTTTTTTTGTGGCTCTGAGTTTTGCCAGAAGTTCGGGATCTCGTTGTTCGTCATCTAGATATGAATAAACTTCTAGAGTAACCCAGAGTAGAGCGCGAGGAGCTTGTATATTCTACTCACCACTCAAAATATTTACGTAAGATCCAGAGAACTGCTGCATGAAATGTGAGCCCAGCGAATACTTCTTGTTAAGGAATATGAATGTTTGTGAATGTAGAAAAGGCAGGGAATATTTCGAGTACCTCACCAAACGAACTACTTGCTGCACATTCAAAATTTCAACTATGTGGTCTAATCTTGTAACAGCTTCCTTACATATCCATATGCACCCCCCGTGTGTTTGAAACTGTAGGGCAATGGTGCAAACTTTCAAAAGGTCCCTATCACAAATAAAAGCCAAAAGTGTTCATGAAACAAAAACACAACTGTAACATCAAATTTCTCAATGAATGCCAAGACTTCACCATTTGACAATGGTAGCTTCCTTTGTAAGCCCATTTTCCGGCTATTAAATTGTTCCTTTTGGTTTTAAGTGCGTCTAGTTCATACTTGCATCCCACTTACATAGGTACCCACGCTCTAATTAGATTAAACGTTAACTAGAGCGTTTTAGCATGTTGCGAAAAAAAACTTTAACCTTCTTTGTACGCATGCAACAACACATGTACAGAATATTTTTCCAATGTTACACTGTAACACTATGGCTCATTCAAAAAAAAAAAAGAAAAAAAGTGAAACTTTTCAACTTCCGCACACATAACCCACTACCACTGAGACCGCGACCTCTTAAGCGTCACCATCCACCACACCGCACTGGTGCTCCTCTCGCGCGGCACAAAACATTTAAAATAGCAAAATTTAAAGGACCAACTTTGGCGTTAAACCCTGTGGTTGGCGGTGCCGCCAGGGAGCACCAGCGCATCGTCGTCGTGGCGAGTGACATGGCTAATAGTGGAGCTGGGAGGCCTTATAAATTTTCAACTCCACCAACCCCAACACCATCCGGCGGATAGTTAGTGTATATGTCTGTCGCATGCAGAATGTTAGAACTGGCTCCTAGTCTCGTTGTAGCCATTATTAAAGCGTGAAATAGATTTTAATCTCCTTAGGTATAGAAAAAGCGCCATAAAGTAATTAATCCTTGCTTTGAATAATTTATGTATGCTGAAAGCCGAAAGAGGGAATAAAGAAAAAAAACCAAGGTTGTAAAAGGATATCGCACCTTTTCAGTCAGGCTATCCACCAATCATATATCCTTTTGAAAACTTAAGTGATTGTACTGCAGTACGCTTAAAGGAAATCATTAACCGGAAAAAGGATTTGTCAGGGGGGTATCCCCTATTCGCATCTCGTTCGAAATTAAGAATGAATTTTACAAATCGTCCTTCGGACCATTATACTCGTATCCGCTACGTACTCAAAGTGATGATTGCATAGAGAGATAGACGTTGTTTCTGGCCAAATGAGGAACCTCTAAGGACTTCTTTCATCCTTATATAGTACAGAACTCCAAGCTAATCGTCTACATATCGGACACACTCAATTACTTATCTCTATCTTTGTGCCTGTCGGTGTCGGTGTCGGTGTCTCATGACGTATATTTTGTGCTAATAACATCATGGAATTTCACACAAAGCTCTAGCACAGAACAACCGGAACCTGGAGAATGGCAAAAGGAACAGCATCAGGAACTTGGGCAATTAATTGCGGCAATAAGGAATCGATTAAATTCCAAGTATGTTGATGATGACGATGATGGTGTAAGGCAATCCCGAATCGTACTGTTCATTGCCAAAGGCTGCAGAGTACTCTCTCTCTACATTCTCACATAGTTTCCTTACCCCAGAATTTAAGTAGGACGATAACAAGTGCAAACTCTTGCTTGTGTGTGCCAGCCAGTATATGTGTGAAGAAGAAGACTCCTTGAAGGAGAGAACACAAGTCATAGATAATGTTATGCCTCTGCAAATGACCAGGAGTGCTCATTCATCAATTGGAGAGTTCGATTGGTAATCTCAATAGTAATTTTGCATTGCTTTTGACACGGAAGTCAAGATGGCATCGAGTTGATTAGGACTCTTCAGTTATTCCGAATACATATGTTTGTTTGTATATATTCTCAGGGAAAAGTGATGAGTATTGAAGGTATTATCGTGTGAAATTTGAGTTTATTATTGGTAATTCAATAAACAAAGGGAATAAAAATATTTGCAAAAAGCCCTGAGAACCTGCTCTGGTGTTAATGATGAAATTTGTTCAATATTTAACTCCTTCTTGGGACTTGATAGATGTGTCCTTCTGGCTCAAAAGGAATCTTTCAAGTTATGGTATTCAAATTTATTCCATGAATATACTATAACACATTTGAAGTTGTCAGGGGCAGAGAGAAGAACTTGTGGACTGAATAATATTACTTAGTCTAATCTATTGTACTTGGTTTTACTTTACAAAGCAACAGAGTAACTTATATCATTTAGAGATGTGTGTATCTTTTGTCTGGACAAAGTGTGTTTAAGGAAAGAAAAAGCTCTGTTTACCTAGTGGGATAATGAATGTAATAGACGCATAGCAAAGGGAATAGCAAATGTAATATTTTAGTTTCATTCGCTTCAATATTGCGTCATCTCTCAAAGAAGATGTAAAAGGTTGCCTGCGGCTGAATGAATTCATATTTTGTTGGACTGTAGCTGTTACTATGACTGAGTTATTTTATGTTTACATTCTTTAATACCTAAGCTTTTAGGATACGGCTGTCCTTATCCCGTCTACTTATTTACTTCAATCGGGTGCGTTTATATGTATGACCTAAAGCCATTTTCAGAATTATATCCACATGCATAAAAAGGTATCGAAACAGAATATTCGCCCGAAGAGCTTAATAAGGCACAAAAAAAGGTCCCCTCTACAAAATTCGGTTTTACAATAAGGACTTGCCAACAATCGATTGTAACGTGTCCTGTGTGGCTTGTGGCACCATTCTGTTGAAACCTGAATCTTGGCGCATCTTCTCCACAACCCAATCGGAGAACGTACCTCGCTTCAAAGGGTCCATCGGCTTCAATTCTTGAGTCAGCTTGATCTTGTATGGGTGTAAACCAAGATCGTTAAATACGCCATAATGTGGTCTGAGCGATGTCCAATTCTTGAAAGCGCCGTGGAATCGACTGATATTGATCGTTTTCTACGGACGCCTTCGTCATACTGCCACGGCAACATCACACAACGAATATGTAGACTCGAATTTTTGCACTAAACTTGTTATTGCCTGTCTACTAGGGCGAGAATTACGACCGAAACGGCTGGTTGAGTTGATGCTGTGGTCGATGCTAAACCACCTCTTGTCTGGTCGTCAGCTCTCTCATTCTCCGGTATTCCTTCATGTCCGGAACCCAACTCAGTTCAATCTTGTGCTGCGTACTGAGTTCTTCGTGACAGCAATTCGCAAGCATTGATTTCAACGGCAGTAACTGCTTTTATAGCAGCCTGACTGTCAATAAGACCCTAAGGAGGTATTGCTTTTACCGCAGACTCATTGCATCACTATAAACATTATAGAAGGCTCCTTCAATATCAAGGAATACGGGTATATCGCTCAGCGATTTCTCCATTGGACTGAAGACACAGTCTAGGCGTGCTGCGCCGGGGAATTATCTCATGTGTGTAGTTCACTCCGAGTGTGAACTTTGACTAGTCCTTCAAGAGCATTGAGCAAAAGGAGGAGAGGCAATTGGTCTAAAGCCTTTCTCGTTAGTGTGACTTGCCTTAGCTGTTTTTGTTATGAAAACAAACCTTACTTCTCTCCATGTTCTGTACATAGTCATTCATTTAACACTGGAATGATAGCAGTAGCATTCCTCTACTAAATGGAGAGTGCGTTTTCAGCAGTAACTTCAGTGATTCTGGACAGGAGTCGACCCTGTTGCCATCGGAGTATTTCAGAGACCCCAAAGCCCGGGACTCTGTAGAGAGGGTTTTTTCCTCAGTCTTGAGGTTCCTGTGTTCCCACGATAGCACTTCACCTTTCTGCGTCACGTTTTAAAAGTTCCTTTGAGTTGCTTTACAGTAATGGACAAATAAAGGTACCACCACACTATTTTACAAAAAAAAAAAACGAAAGTTGCAACTCTGATTTGTCCTACTTTTGCCACATTGAGGAGTCTACATTTGCTATTTGCCTATTCCACCAAAAAGAAATTTTTTTGTTACGCGGTTTAATACCTGAAGAGCGACATTTATCAGGATGGTGTGTAAATCCTTGTATATCCTCTTTATAGCGAGGACTTTCGCTTTGATCCCTCATTCCTCATAACTCTCTTACGCTCTATTCCCTATGCCAATGGAAGTCAACGTCATCCACTCCAAGAGTATGTCTGCCTTGTAAAAGTGTGTTTCCACCACCTCCCACCAAGAAGTGGTAAATTCAAAGAAGAAAATCATGGTTTCTGCAGGATAAACAACGACTCGTGTTATTATCATATCCTTATGCTTGCTATATTTAGCAAAATTTATAAATAAAAGCCATTTACACAGGAACACCTACACCCATGACAACACAGGATCTATTCCTAAAAAAAAAAGAAGTAAGAAACATATAAAGTGGCAGCAAATTACTCTTACAATAAGTATTGTTCGATTCAGATTACTAGACAGGGACAATGAGGCGGCACCACAAGGAAATGCCTTTTGAAAGGTAACATGTTACATGTTAACGTAAGAAGTCAATACCATAGAAACAGCCTCTTTCCACAAAAGTTCTGTCGAAAAAGGTATTCCTTTCCCTATGCCGCCCACTACCACAAGGACCAACAGTCTCATATAGTCTACATTGTTGTAGATCCAGCATTACGTGCCAAATAATATTTCCTTTCGCATAGGCTCTTCAGCTTGCTAAAAATGTTTTCCTTTTTCTTTACAATTTTCCTTATGCCATATGCTTTAGCTCATAGGGATGGTTCCATTATCCTTTTTTGGTTTGTCAAAACTGTCAGGAATATTGAGATACTCTTATATGTAGGTACGATAGTATCAATACAGTACAGGAAGACAATACAAGCCGCAGGACAAATTTTCTATTATGTGTCAAAAGAGGAGGTAGGTGGTGGGCCATAATCATATCCGTCTTTTGTGGATACCATCCACAAACATGTTATGAATCGATTTGCTTATAGGATGCAAGATGTCCTTAACAACGCGAAAATACATAGTTTTTTGCCTACAAGGAGAAGAAATGGTTTCATTTTCAAAGATGAAATTTGATTTGTAAGAGCTGCATATCATAGATGTGTGGTAAACTGCATATCGCAGGCTGTGTGTGGTCCTGAGGGTTATTAAATTTAAAAGGATATGTCAAACAAGCAAATATACACTGCTGTTATCGTTATTATTTTGATTATGTCAAAGAAAAGATTCGGTTTTTTTTCGGAAACTGTACTCGAGTATGAGTAATGAGATTTTTTTTTTATTATTAATCATACGAAAGGAAACTGTCCTTATCCTCTTTCTACAAAAAATTAAACCGTACGAAGGATAGGAGCAGGATGAAATGACTTTTAAACGTCATGTCCTGCAGATATTGCTTTCATTTTTTTTCTTTTGTTTATTCACGTGGTCAGCCTTAATGGGTTTGCTTATAATTTCGTTTATTAAAGTGCATTTTTTTTTTGTTTTTTCACGGGTAATCTTGTTGAGTCCAGTGAATGTCCTCAAGCTATGCGGATGTCTTTTTTTGTAATCGGTTTCATTTTCTTTGACCGATAAATGGGTACACTGGTGCTTTGACAGGTTTAATACTTTGAAGCAGAACCGTTTGTTAAAAACAATAATAAATACTTGTGTGTGGTGGCATGGGATACTGCAAGTCAAGCTGGAGAGATGGTCCTATAGGGAAAGGGATAGCGAAAGCCTATAGCGGATAGAACAGTCTTACTACCTGGGCCTTGTCAAGAGGGATATAGCCTACCTATAATAATCAGGATTTTAGATATCCTTAATGCCTACTGGACAGTATGGAAGCATGCGACCAAGCTTGATATTCGCCAAAACAGCATCTGAAGAAATAATCCTGTACCTTACAAGATTCGGTTGGAATGTAATGCTATGAATTACAAACGAATAAAAAAATGACATACAATCAGACATCACCCATGGAGAATGAAGATTGAAAGCTAATAACACTTGAGTTTCAAATACCATTTAAAAGAGTGGGTCTTTCCTATCCCTTCTTCTATTTTCCGGAAATCTTCTCGACATCCTGGAAGAATTAGTTTCCCAGTAAGTTTTTCCTCAAGTGTTGAGGTCCCAGAGAATGGTTTAGGAATTGGGTATTGTTCTCAAGACTTTCCTCTTCACCACAGACTCTTCAAAATGCCTTCTCCTCCGTCAGCCGTCTGCAGAGTGTTATGCCCCGCGATGATGCCAGAGAGAATGGAAAAATATTTTCTATCTTTCCGAAGAATTATCTCGGTCCTCGCTTTTTCCATGGACGGCCATAGTTTCCCTGTGGCGGTCCAAATTTCCATGGAGATTCATCTTCTGTTAACGTCTCTTAAGTATTAATTCCCTGCTTGCGTGTGCAAGGCGGGATACGCCTGTGCGTATCAACTTGTTATAATAAGGCTACTAAGCCGATACTTGCTAACTTGTTTTTGTCTCGTAACCTAGATTATTCTAGTGTCCAGAGACCCAGGAAGGGTCTTGTCTTGTGTTCTGAGAAGCGATAATAAAATGGTACATTCTGGCGGTATCTCCCTTAACACAGGCAGCTGTTGTCACTAGTAAGATCACTGATTGGAAGATCAGTCTTATACTCCGGAATTTGTTTAGTAATTTCGATACCTCGGGGGGCAGAGAACACCTTCTTGACCCTAGATCAGTGTTCATTTTTGATCAGTCATTCTTATCAAGTCATCAGATTTCGTTTTGATCATTAAACGATTGCTATTTCTTCAGCGAAGACAATTGTGTTCGAAGACTACGCGATTCAAACTCTTCGCACATCATCACATTAAATTCCACAGTATCGGTCCTTATACGAAGCCTTGGGGAACACCACCTCTTAAGCACGTTATACAGCCTTGTTCTATCGGCGGTAAATGAGTGCGGTATCTTATTTCTAAAATACGTCGTGATTATGTATCTCCTGTGCAAGTTTTTGGTAAGAGGTACCAAACTGTTTCTCCATTTGAGGTTGTTGAAGTGGTTTTTGACATTCAGCGTGACTGTTTGTGTAGTACTGCTTACTCCAAACCTTCCATCGTCTTCCTGCGATGGCGTTTTATTTTCAGGTGAGTAACTCACTTAGTATTTCAATGAATCAAAGGACTTTATACATATACTTGAAATGATTCTTACTCAAGTGTCATAGCTCACACCTCTGTCAGGTTAACTTATGATTTTTTTTCAAAAAGAAAAATCATAAATCGCTCATCTTCTCACATGTTATTTATACAAGATTAACCTCGTGCATGCAAACGACTTACAGCATCTACCCTCAATCCATCCAATCTGAAAACTGTAAAAAGGGAAATTTCCCGGAAATCCTATGAAAATATGATCGAATCGAAAATAAATTTATAGCCCGCCACTTGGAGTAACTTCTCAATTGCATACAATTTTTTTTTTTCCGTTCCTTTTTATCCCCTTCTTTCCACACCTACCCTCCACCGCGTAGATACTTCATCATTGACTACCCAGCACCGATAGGTGTCCTCGAATGATTTTTCATGGACAGCCAACACCGAGCAAAAATCGTATAAATCAAATGTACGTACATACATTCATAAGTGAGGGGTGGTGATTTAACACCCAGTCCCTAAGGGATCTTCGTTTTTCACTGCCATTGCCAGCATGTGTTGCACGACATTACAGTTATATACCCGTACACGTGTAGGTTATACTTCGCGTGTGCTTACAATTGCATGCTTCGATTTTT
Organism: Chalcosyrphus nemorum; assembly: GCA_949716465.1. Taxonomy (NCBI): domain Eukaryota; kingdom Metazoa; phylum Arthropoda; class Insecta; order Diptera; family Syrphidae; genus Chalcosyrphus; species Chalcosyrphus nemorum. The sequence continues at coordinate 12,763,679 of OX454333.1, read as the reverse complement.
CAGTGCTTTCTGGTTGAACAGGTAGATATCCTTTTCGCCTTATGAAAAACCGTTCACATATGCTGCTACTGCTACTGCTGCTCTACTCTCTCAGTTGTCGAATAAAAAATATAAAAAAAAAGGGAAAAAGAAATCCAATTCACTTTTCACACAGAATCACCGATAAAATATGGAACCCCCAGGATATCTTAACCCATTTGTATGTAATTTAACGAAATTATTTTATTGGCTTATAGATATCCTTCAGAAAGGATATAATTCAATCTATCGGCTAAGAAGTAAACCTTTTCTGATTCGCCGTTAACTAGGGAATGAGGTTTACATTTAATCAAATGAATGCACACAAAGCACAGGTACTAGTAAGATCCTTGTAATTTTGCTGACAGCTTTATGCGACACACACAAATGCGATGATGATCCCCTTAAGACGACACCTGAATCCTCGCAATTGCATAAGTGCATTAAGTTAGTCTGAAGGGATTTGAATATTGTGCTTTACAAGGATGAATATTGTAAGCTATCTCTGTATGTGTGTATTGTAAATTGAAGACTAACACAAAGCATTCTCTGGATATGAATTATTGCAAACTATGCACGTGCAAGTTAGAAGTCATTTTACTTGACGTTATCCGAGACGATTGTGTTGGATTAAAGTGGAAGTGATTTGTTGTAAAGATACGAAGTAGAGAGATGGAGAAAGGATAAAGGTATGGTGTCTTTGTTAGTTTTATCCTCTTTGTTCTAGGATTAGTTCCACAACTCGGATATCATGTAATGGAAAAAGTTCCATCTTTGAAAATGAAAGCAGAGAAAATGAGTCAGCGAATGTAGGTGAAATGGATGCACAGCACACTCCACTGAGGTGTAATGAGTAAGGATTAAATTAGTTTTAAAAAAAATATTAGTGGTCAAAGTACTTAACGACTGAAAGTATTATCCTTATCTCAAGTAACTTATCTACGGTCCTTACTGTATACCTATATTCGGTCATATAAAAGCATTTGTTAAGCATAGGAGTTAGAAGTGCTGGCTTTAGAATTAGGTTAGGCTGGCGACTCAAAGTTGGAAGACGGAAGCTTTTTAATCGTAAGTGTACAATACTTACTTACATATGTCCTGTATTCCCTTGTGTGTGCGATTTCTGGAAATGTGCCTCAGCTCTCCCCAACTCTTTCCCAGTTGCCGTGCTTCCTTCTCCACTGTTCTATTAGCCTAATTTGACTTGTGTAAGTTTCCCGGAAGAATTTCTAAAACTATTCAAATTGAATGCGTTTTGACAATTCCTTACTCGATCACTGTAATATGTCATTGAGACATACCGCTCACTTGTCTACCATAGACGTCAAGAGGCATCACGAGAAACAGAATGTCAAATGCAGCAAACTTCACTGACATCAAAAACTTCAATGGCTTCAAATGACTTCACAGACTTCAATTGTAGAATGCAATGAATGATAGTGAATTCAAGGCGACTTCAATGAATGCAGTGCAATCATAATGATTGCATTCATTTCGACTTCAAAAATATGGCCGCAGAAAATTTTTGCTAAATTGTAACTTCAAAATTAATGGTGATTTAGTTTTTTGAACTTAAAATTGAAGAATATCCATGTGAAATCAAATGAATTACATGTCAAAATGATTGCAATGATGTACAGCTCTGCTGATGACAGTCCGCTAAATTCTATCAACTACGTCAATATGTGAACGTGTAAAATGAAAGGTGTTGGCTTCTGAGTTCTTAAATTATTTGAATCAAAGCATCATCTCGTTTACTTAAATGCGGTTTCGATGAGGTCCTTAACGTTTTTAATGGAAGAGTGAGTGTAGAGATGGACGAGTTTCCGTGATATCCAAACTAGACGTGACTTTTATAGCTCTTCTGTGTTTATTCCTTTTAAATCGATAGTGAAGAGATGAATGTGGCCTTTTTTCCAAAATCTTCTGAATCATGAAATATATAGTGGATATTTTTTGACTGAAAACGCAAAGATTGGTGTCAAGTAATGTGGAGAAAACAACTCCTATAAGTGTAGCAGTTGATCTATAATATAAGTAGTTACACCTTTATGAGTCAACTAGGAAATCATCCTATATGTGAGGATCGGCCGAAAAACCAAAGTGTAGAGCCAGTAATTGATAGCCATTTACAAACTCCTTTTATGCTAATGTAACCTTCTATTTTTGTGCGTGCCGTGGCTCAGTGGTTAGCTCGTTGGAATACTGTGCATCCAAGTTTAGATCCAGAAAAATACCATCAAATTTTGTTCATGGCCCCACCTCTTGAGAGCGTTTGACAAACATTCAGGAGTATTAATGTCATGAGAAACCTTCTCACAGAACCATCCTGTAGGTGCCTGCTCCGGTTCCGGGTTCCAGTGGTCTCTCGAATATACTTTGTCATGTACCACTAGGCAACCAGTCACAATAGATTTGAGATTTCAATCAAAATATTTCTGCAAAACCAGTCAATTCGATTGAAAGTGGTTTTACTGACAGATGTGCGCAGCGGACACAGACACAATCCAATACACACAAAGAGAAACGAAGTGTACACGCATTTTTCTCATTCGAGTCAACCCTATTTGAATTCGATCTGCGTTTATATGAATTTGAAGCCGTGTTGAACCTCGTTTGAACTATACGTATAAACGTAGTCAAAGTGGAAAAGTTTGACGTTTTCCATATTGATCTCCCACTAAGGCATTTCGATACTCGATACTCTCACCGAATGATATATGTACATATACAGCGTTTATAAGCAGGATTGAAGTTAAGCTCAACCCGGGTTGAAATTCATATAAACACATTGGATTGAAATTGGAGAGTCAAAATGACATGTTGTATTTGTATAAGTGTGTTGTTTTTCTTTCTCTGGGGATGGCGACCAGTTTATTTTCGTTGCGAATAAGTTCGTATTTGTTTGGAATTGGGAAATAGTTTGTTTTAATTGGCAGAAAAATAGAACAGAAAGATTGCTGTACTCATCTGACAGTTTATCCCCAGTTAGACTTTTCAACCGATGTGCAGAAAACCTAGATCGAACACGTTGACCACAGCAACAGCAGCAGCAACTTCAACGTTAGACCTATTCTAAATCTGCTGTTGAAGTTGAAGTTGTTGTTGGTGTTATATTGCATTGAAAAACATGTTGTCTACTGTTGTCGTTGCTGTGTGCAATGTGTTTCACACCCCAGCATCGGTCTTTTTGTGTATGCTGCTGGCTGTTTCTATATCAATGTGTTTCTACTATTAAAAAGAGTGCGTTCAAAGTTGTCTTACTGTTGTGCACTAAGTTTTGTAAAATCTCTTCGCAGTATGTATCAAAACCCTGAGTTATACCACTCGGGCTGCTTATGAAGCCCGAAGCTAATAAAATTCGTCAATATTTTTCTGCTGGGTCTTTGTTTTGAGGTTCTGCTAGTGCTAACTGTCTATCTATGTGAATAGACTACATTTTTTGTTCAAATGTAATTTTTCATGCAAAACTTAAATTTCATCTACCTACCTCTTCTGTTAAATACTCGTATGTACTTTAGTACCTCACACCTTGGCATCAATTCTGTATAGGTACCAAAAAAAAAAAAAAAACCTCTTAATCTGACTTTTGAAAATTTCTACCCGAAAGAAACAATTTTCAACATGGCTGAACTTCCAGTTGAAAACTTAATTAGTTCACATTATTTATGTTGTTCATGTTCGCATTGGTGCCTGCTGTTGTTATCCTGTAATACCGCTACCGCAAAGTTTAAAAAAAAAACACAAACACACAAACAAAGAGAGTATAACTCTCCCCAAGAAGTAACAGAACAAAAATAAGAATGCATAGGTACACAGGCTGATGATTCTTACGGTTGAAAGCAATAAATTTCCAGGTGATGAGAAACACACACATGCAAACACACACACACACACACACAGAACTTGCGGCATTGTTAATTATTTTCCTTCAGGAAATTACACTCCAGTGTTGAGTGTTAAAAGTGAGAAAATTTTCCAGAATTTTGTTTTACGGCTGCCGCTTCTGGATGGAAGAGGCCTTAAGAGTAATCGAGAGTTCACCTCTTGGTCTATGAGCCTTATTCGGGTAACCTATGCAATTAATCACTTTTTGCACAAAGTCCTTGTATCCTTATGTGGCGACGACACATGAGTCCGATGAACGAAAACTCAAACCAATTTTTGCTTTTGCCACCATTTCCATCATCCGCTTAAGTATTTACTTCCCAAATGTCAACAAAATATTACCCACCTGTAGATAGACGTCCCCAACAAGGACGAGTTGTACACACCATCAGTACCACTAATGCTTATTTACACCAAATCGGCCGCAGAGAAACACAGCATATCACGATGCCGCGCCGTTCTAAAGGTGATTGCTTCTTCTAAGCATAAGCAACTCACAGGACATACACTGTAACTCAGTTGGCGACGGTAACATTGTGTACATACATAGATAGGTACCTGGGGAATTGGGAGATGCCTGCCACACACGAAAATACAATTAAAGGTCATTTACAATCGAGTGCATTCCAGTTTCCTCACAAAAGGTGCTCTTAAGTGATTTAAAATGGGACATTGGGGAGATATTTGCACAAGCCCCTCAAAACTTCATTCGACGAAAGGATCCACTTGCCGTGTGCTTCTCTTACAACCGAAAATATATCACGAAGCAATTTGTCCCGTTGCCCAGGATCCTTTTTAGATGCATTCTATACTGGAGGACCACATTGCAAAAGCAAAAGGTGAGGATGAGGATGAGAACAACCTGGGGAACACTACTACTACTCGGCTAGATGTTACTTGTTGACACCCCAAGCGAGGTGGTGTATTGTATAGGTAGGTGGTTCCGATTGGTGTTATTGGCATTTTGTTCCGCCTAGGAATAACATGTGACTTACTTTACTATTATTAGGTGTTAGCATTTCGTTTCCTTTTTCAGAAAACGGTTTGTGCACCACACAGAGGTTCCGCTTGCATAGGGATTGCAAGCAATTCATCATCACATTTCACATGCATTGAAGAAAACTGAAACTGAATTGATATCCAATCTCAGGATGAAGTGGAATCAATGGAAAGTGTTACATGCCTTTGGGGGAGGGGGGTGTTGTTGTCACTAGGATGATGTCTGAGTGGTGCATGCATTACAGGAACTCCTATCTCCGGTTGATTGGATTGCAATTGCTTTCTCATCATACACTTGGACTCTCGGTTTGTGTCCTCCTCGCGCTGCATTTCTGCCCTCCATTGGCAGACAATAACTCAATATGTAAATTCTATGGGATTCTAATTAAAACGGGACTTTTGAAGACAGAACGGCTTTGGGTATCAAAGAGAATATTATTCAACATCGCTGTAATGCAGTTGAAAGTGTTTGCACTTTTTGCACTGTGATATTTTCCATAAAAGTTTTGATAGATCAAAAGAGTGAGACCGCCTTCTTTTGAGGTATTACTCATAAAGGAAAGATTGAGAGATCTATCTGCTTTCTTATGCCCTGTTCTACATAATGTGCTTTTCCATAGGCCGTATATGCTTCTAGATAATCTGTAGTAGCGGCTTCCATTGCATCAAGTGATAACCAGCGGATCTGCCAGCTTTCCGAAAGTATGATCAAGCCTCTTTCGTCGATGTAGGGTTTTTCTTACTGGTGTATGGCTTGTTCCCTGATAAAGTTGTTTGACACACAGTTTGCCAAAGAATCCTTAAAATATTGCGTAGCACCTAGTAACGAAAGTTTGTACTCTTTTTGGTTCATCTACAGCTCCTTGAAGCCGTACAAGACAGATTGTTTAGTTGGTCGGTCCTGAAAAAAATGCAATGAAATCAAACTCAGACTTGTCTTAGGAACTACTTTGGTTTTTGGTAAGGTTCAGTATTCAACGCATTGCTCGATAATGACCTACACAGTGTTGATGTGATGGGCACATAAGGTTCTAGAGCAGCGCCCCTGTTTCGGCGTCTTTTGTGCCTTTAAAGTGGTCTTTCATTCTAACTACTTCCGGAGCTACAGCAAGATCAATGCACAGAAAGATACCATCAAAAGTTTTTTCCCGGCTTCACCTCATCCGAGTGTCTGACAAGCATTCAAGAGTAAAACTGTCATGAGGAAGCTTCTCAAAACTCCTCTGCCATTCGGATGCGTTATAAAACGTCCCTTCTGTACGTGCAGAAATGTATACCATGCACAACATGTGCAGTTGTGAAAAGCTAGCCCTTGGCCCTCTATGGACTGCTTACGGCCTAGTATTTATTTCCTTACAAATAAGTAAATCAATTCAATCCAATCGACATATGACAATAAATTCCAAAACTCCCATGCATCAAAACTGTCTAAAACAACATATTTCTCAATGCACACAGACAGATTATCGGTACCAACTTGACACTCATATGTACAAGAACCCTCCAGACATTTTCAGCAATCATTATTTTATTAACTGTAAACAAGCAACCAAGTAATAATAACAACATCTCAAGAGTACCTATATGTGTGCTTCAGCCACCCACAGATGAAAACACAAATTTGAACGATGGATTTATCATACCTACTCTTACCTACCTCCACCAAGTTAGCTTAATGGTGTTCCTTTTACACTCAAGGACGCGGAATGTTGTTGGAATGGAATCCTTTTCACAAAGTGCTGTCGCCTGTAGGGAATCGAATCATAGAAATTTATTTACATGCTTTACAACGTTACCCATTTATGGTTTCCACAATTTGGTTGATGCGGGGTGGCATGGGGGCTTTGTAAAATTCTCCGCGACCGACGCGACGTGTTGACGTGTTTTGACAACTGGGACGTGAATTCATTTATGTAAGGCGATGTAAGTTCTTGTGAATACGAGTTTCACTGAATGTAATACTGTTTGTAATTATTATTAACGAACAAAACCGTCGATGCAGAAGTGCTCGAGGAATCTAATTAGTTAGTTTTGATTACAAATTTTATCTAAGAATAATGCAACCTTAGCGGGAGTTGTTTTCGTGAAAGATAAAGAATTAGGTTAAAGCAGATGTACATAAGTATGATCTGCATAAACTCCGCAGTTTATTGTGGCAAAAGAGGGTTTAAAAGTTGACATCTCTCATCTTTCCACTTTTATATACAAACACAATGGTATGCTTGTGTCTATAGTAACCGCAATAATTTGAACTGTCAAAAGTAGACTAAACACAAACGCAAAAAGGCGAACACAATGGGTACGTTCCGCATTCAAGGCACTAGGACGACAAACGTTCATTGCTCAGATTCAAATTGTAATAATAATAGCCGGGTTTTATTGGAAAGTGTATAGCCAGCTAAGTAAATTTTTGCACAGAAAGCTACAACAAAACGAAAAGTGAAGAAAGTTTAGTCAGTAATCGAAAGTAAACATAAAGTGTGGAGAAAGTCGAATTATAGATGGCGTAGACTCAAAGTGTAGACAACAACCATTAATTGTTTTAAACAGATAGTACGATTTGTCCATTAATGGTTGTTGTCTTTAATCCGATTCAGCGCCATCTAAGATTCGAATGTCATTTTGAAGACAAAAGTGAGAATTGACTATAAAAGTGAGTATGAAAGTGTTATTAGGAGCTGGCTATACCCTTTCTAATAAAACACGTGTTCTTTTTTATGTTCAATTAATAATTTACTATGTTCATTTGTAAATTTCACACTTTAGGTTAGGTTGATGATTTGGTGAAGTTTAGCAACTTGTCAATGTATGCACTAGAGAAGTTAAAAAAAAAAGGGTTTACCGAGGAAATTGTCTCTGGAGTGCTGGAGTTCAGGGCAATAGCAGGGGAAGTGATTGGTGTTCTCTACATATTCTCATCGCCGCATCTTTTACAGAGTTCCTCTTCCTTTCAATGCAGTTTCTTCATGTGGTTCAGCATAGTATGATGTCCCGTAAAGATCTACAAGAATGGAAAGGTTTCGTCTGTCCTTGCGTTTGACGTTTGACAGTTTGAAACAAGCTGAACAGTGTGCGTCCAAATCGCTTCTAAAAAGTAATGCCTTGACAGTACCTCTGCTTACTTACTTACCTAATTGGCTATACAGTTTAGAATGAACCTCGCTTCAACCAATAAGCGTCTCCGTCTTTAGCTTATTGTCTATAGTCAAGCACTTTAATTTATTTGTCAAAACCAATCATATGTTTCATTATATTCCGACGATTGTCAAAACAGTCGGTGTTGTTTTGTATGGAATGTTCTCATTCTTCGCTCTACATTATTTGGCAATTAAAAACTTCTGACAATTATGTCAAATGTATGTAATATGTCTTATGTGTAAATCCAGTATAGAGCTTTAACTTTGTATCTGATTTCAATATAAATGTCAAGTTCAAAGAAAAATAACAGCTTATGCCGCTAAGTCTTTCCTAAAGAAACATCTTGCATCACAAGTACCAGTTCACTTACTATGAAAAATCGAACTTTCAAAGATTATAAAATAACGAAATCAATTCCAAAGACCCACAGATTTATCTCCTCTTCCCACTGACTTGTGTTTTCCTATCAAAACACATATGTATATTCTTTTTTTCTGATTTATATCCATCGAAAGGTATTTCTTTTAAATCTAAAGAATATGCTCTCTTCAATCTCTTCTACTTGACAGTATAACCGAAGAAGCAACTCATAGTCACCATCATCGCCATCATTACCACTCACTCAGGCACACTGCAAAAGAAGGATATTCAGCAGACGAAAGTATCAAACTACTTATTCCATGTTCTGCCACAGGGAATAAGTGTTTATGCAAATCAAATCGTTGGCTTCATTACAAGCCGTCTTGATCTCATATCTTGATCCTTTGCACAACGAATATGGAGTACGTTTTCTAGCATTCCTTTCAAAGTCCTTTTTCGCGCTCGATTAAGTTTTCGGCTCTCTTCTACTTTGTCTATTTATTTAACCTCGTCTCGTGGTGTACTTTTCCGATTCATGAAGTGTGAGAGTTCATTTAAAAGCGATTTAGTTGCTGCAAATCAAGGCGAAACAGGAAGAAGGGATGTCCATTCATGTAACGTGAACTTTTTCCATGTGAAAATGTGAAAATGGAAAACTCTATTAAGGATACATGAAAAAAGTTTGCATTCGAGATTGCAATTCACTATAAATGCCCGCACATGTTTGTCGAGGTTCTGACATTGGCTTAGGAGCAAAATAAGGATAACACAAGTCTCTTTTTTTTTCGTGTTGACCTGTGACATGTTTCAATGGTATTATAATGTTACCGTTGTCAACGCGCCACTGTTAATACGAAAAACTTTCAACCTCATACAGGTGATTTTGTTTCGTCGGGTATAAGAAAAAAACTTTTCAAACTCTAAACATCAAGGATCACTTGAAACACGGTTAACAAAAAGAGAAAAAAAAATTACATATTCTTCTATGCCTTCAAAGGGAAGTCGGAAAAATAGAAAGAAAAAAAAAGAAATCAAAGGACGTCAAGCAAACTGTTAAACGTCTGTGTGTCTGGCTTTATAGGATGAATAAAAAAGGTGAAAGGAATTTTCTTCCTTTTTTTCTCTTTCTTCTTGGAGGTATTCGTGTACTCTTGTAGCGGAGTCTTGTCGCCCAAAGGAGTGCAAAGAAAGTTGTAGAGAAATTGAATTAGGTTCGGATGTGGGTAACGATTTCCTTGGTTTCTCCACCTTGTTCTCATTCAATACTAAAGGAGGATGTTAGCGAGGTTTACATGGATATTTAACAGCTAATGCAATCATACATCGGAGGAGTAGTAGAGAGTTTGCTTTTCTTTGTTATAGGTGCCTTGGTATTTTTTTTGCGTAGCTAATGGAAGTAAAGTGGGAAAAAAAAGAAAATACTGATGATAAAGTTGTTTACTTTGATTAGGCTTTAAGTTGAAGGAACAAAGAGGCTCAATAAAGAGTCTGGCACTTAAAAGGATTTAGTTGATGCCATTTATACACTCTCAAGCTGAAGAAAAAGCTTGCAGCAGTGAAACGATTGGAATATTTGCGCAAAATGCCATGTTATAGCTGGACGAAACCATTGGCAGCACTTCGTTTTCAGGTTAAAAGGGTAAGCATTCAAATAAATCGGTTGCCTGCGTCCCAGACCGCTATAACGTCAAAGCATCATCGTGTGCGAAATGCCTCAGCTCCTTCCAAATCTTCCAAAATCAAACCACTTTAAAAACCCTTATCCTAAGGGCCGGCCATATCATCCTAACCACTCCACATGAAAGTTTGGCACTACCTCAAACAAAGACTTACGTTCTTCTTCTTCATCGCCCAAATGCAACAAGACCTTGCAAATTTATACCAACAACTCTGTGTAAGCACAGAAATATGTATTTTGATGAAATAACCATGAAGACTATCTCGAGGACTACTTTCAGGCAAATTAGCAGCCAATCTCCAACGCTCCTAAAACTATGCAACTTTACTTTCCAAGCAAAGTTTTTCGCTGCACAACTATTGGCTCAGATAATAAATAACACAACTATGTAGTACGAGAGCAAAAAAAAAGCAATCTAATTGACACCAACCTAGATACCTTCAGGTCATACATGTAAACTTAACTGCCTCCATCTATCTATTTATTTTATGTTTCTATTCTCAAACCAAAAACAAATAAATTCTCAGACGACGAGTTGGCATTGGAACTATTGACTGATTTTGTTCTCTTAATGCAATAATAACCCTTTCGCCTACTTATAGTGAAAAAATGAAAGAAGAAAAGAGCAAAAGTTATTATTACTCGAAATCATCCCTTAGTTTATTTTTATCTAAACGCGAAAATATTTACGTATAATATTTGAGTTACTTGTGGTAAGCTTTTCGTAGTTTTACTCAAGTTAATGAAAGCTTATTTTTTCTTCAGAATGTGGTTTTCTTTTGGTGCTCATTCGTGTGTTCTTGGTTTTGAATGGAAATTTGTCATATATTTTGGCTAATTTTGCTGCTGCAAGTATTCAATTTAATACTTACGTACATATGTATTCACTTTCACAACATACCGTTGTGGTTAACAAAAAAAAAAAAATAAGTAAAATATCAACACTATAAAATTTTGTTTAAAACTTCTATAGGAGCGTGTTGTAAATGTTTTTTTTTTTTTTTTATATAAAACGCAAACCATGTAAGATAGTTCAAAAACTTTATTATCGACTTGAAGTACTACAATCAAAACATTTATGAATGGAACTCGACTTCGTTCATATGGCCACCGCGGGCACGTTTGCAGCGGTCGATTCGTTAGACCCAATTTTCAATTTTCAAGAACACAATCGGAGAACATATGTTGCTTTAAATGGTCCATCGGCTTAAATTCTTGAGTCAGCTTGATCTTGTATGGGTGTAAATCAAGATCCTTACGCAAAATACGCCATAATGTGGTCTGAGCGATGCCCAATTCTTGAGAATGCCGTGGAATTGACTGCTTTGGACCGTTTCCTACGGACGCCTGAACGGCAGCGATATTTTCGACACTTCGACCAACCCGTTGTCTCACTGACACTTCAACATCACACAACGTATGTATATGTAGACTCAAATTTTTGCACTAAACTTGCGTGTCTACTAGGGCGAGACTTGCGACCGAAAATTGGAGTTAACGCTCTTGAAGTTACGATCACCGACTCCGAATTTTAGTAGAAAATTTTTATAATTTGTAGACGTTGCTCGTTCGTGTACTTTACCATGATAAAAATGTTGAGTTTACTGAATAAATTGACAGTGACAGTTTGATGATTAGTGAAAGAGTGCGTTCACAAATTAAATTCAAAGTTGGCAAGTCCCTATTGCAAAACCCTTTACTGTGGCTTAATTTCGGCAGTCACAGCTATGGTTCGTTGCAATCTTCAGTGGATCATAGATGAACCTTTATAAAAAGTATCGCGGGCATAATTACTGGGCAATATATACTGTGATACTGGAAATTACATGGAATTCGTCGGAGTACGAAGAACAAACTGAACCTGTTTGCCAACTGATGTATGATTGCCTAGCAACTGAAAAGAACTGAAAGGCTTAAACACGCTTTTAGATAAATGAGCACAATGGACCCAAAGTCTTGGTCCTAATGGACCTAACCTAATCGAAGCTAGGCTATCTGTATAAGTCTCCAAATCAACGGATTAAGCCTTCGTTGTTCCATTACTTCTGTTGGTGACAGCCGTCAGTTGATTGGCTTGCGTTTATGAAATTTTCAGACTAAGTTACAAGTTCTTCGAAAAGTACTTCATGGCGAGTTAGAAAAGTAAGAACTTTTTGTATATTGCTAAATAAATGCTTACATGACAGATGTCAAGAAATGATAAGTTTACATACATTTGAATAGCAAAAAAGTGTACAAAATTTGAATTAAAAGTAATCGAAGAGAGGTAAAAATAATTGGTCGGTGATGCTCGGATCTGCGAAATTAGGAATATTTTTTAAAGATGTTAGAGGCATAGAGTAAAGGCTCCTCTTAGCAATATAAGTGATATACCACTTGTGAGAAATAATCGTGTTTAATTCCAACATACGTAACGAATCTCAAGACGTCCAAAACTTTTGTTGCAATTGGTATTTATCTGTTTCAATAAAGAAGCATTCAATTTGTACTTTGCTTCTTCAAGTAGTAGGTATTTTGGAGAAGCTGATTTGAATCCTTTTATCCAAAACTTGCTTTTGGCTTTTACCAGAGTTACTACAACCAAAGTTCATCTATTTACGTAGAATGCAAGCACCCGTTACAGAATAAGCATTACCCTAACCATTCCTCATCAGATTCGGACTTACATCATATCTAAACATCTGACTCGAACTGATTTATTAATACATATTTTAAACCAAAAAAAAAAAACTGGTATTAAATGGAAACCGTCACCCCGGCAACACCAATCACCGGGCCATGTGTTCAAGTTTTGACGGCAGCAGTCGACTCGGCCATCACCATGTGTGTAGGATGAACAAATCGAGTGAAACGTGAAATATGAATGAATGTTGCGATTTCCTTCTCTCACGCTCATTTCCATTTGGTGTCGTCTCGCTCATTAAAACTTTTTGTCAATCTGCTTGTGCTTGATTCCCTTCTTTTTCGCGATTGCTTTAACTCAGTTATTCGCATACACAATTCCACTCAAAAGTCAAAGTCAAAACGCAGGCAAAAAACGTTCATAGGGTTTGGATCGTAAATAAATAAATAAAAAAAAAGAAAAACAAAAAGAGTGACTGTGTGTGCCGAGTGTGATGACAGAATTTTTGCACAAGGTGAGTTTTGAATTTAATTAAATTCCCAAACAATTATCGAATGTAATTCTAAATTAATATCCTCTGACGTCGAGTGAATGAAAATGAATTCATCAGCATTGAAATGTCCAAACACCGACGAAATAGAAAACAAAGCGACAAAAGTCGCAAAAAATGAGAAAAAAAAATAGCAAATGCCAAATTGTGTCAGAAACTAATTTTGTTTTGCTGCTGTCAAAATGTGTGTTGTTTTTTTTGTTAATGTAATTGAGTGCGTAGGAGGATGCTCGTAAGTGTGAGTGTGTGCTTAAGAAGACCGGTTGTGTTCTGTGAGGACTATTACAATTTAAGATGCAATTCTTTTGGCCAGCAACAAAGTCATGTGGCTTATTATGAGCGCAAAGGGGTGTTGTAACGATTACTAATCCATAAGTCACCCTTCATGGACAGGTGCTCACACACAGCCACACTATGTAAATCTGACTAATTCAGTTAGTACGTGGGTACCTATCTACTCATAAAGTTTACCTTCGTGTGTGTATTTTTGTGACTTTTTTTGTAAATGTAATTTGGTTGTCAAAAACCTGGGTCTCTTTTTTTCTTGTCCCTTGTGGGGATGATATCAGACTCAGGTTTATGTATGTGCTTTATAAATCGTTAACAAGTCTCTATAAGCCGAACTTTTAAATACAACCAAAGTAATACATACATGGCAAATTCTAAAGAACTCACAAATAAGCAAATATTTGTTATAAACAAATTATGTATAGGTACGCGTACTTATTACACAATTTCTTATCAATTTAGGGGTTGCTCGGGGGTGAATACCTATATTGACGGTTTCTTTATCTCTAGTTCACATGAACACGCTTATTTTTAATCTTTTTTTTTTTCTTAAATTACGTGTCGGTTAACATGTGTTCTTTTGTTTATTGTTTAATTGGGAATAAATACACGGACTGAGCAATCAAATGCAACGTCCAACAGGTGGCTGAGCTAAGGCTATAGCAATGCAATAAAACTGCACGGGTTTTATTAGAGGGATTATTGCGAGCTTTTTGAGTGCAATTCGGTGGAGATTTGTTTTTTTTTTTATGTATCACGAGAGCTAAAATGAGAATGCGATGATAATGCATTTCTTTGGCGCGAATTCAGATGACTCGAGTGGGAAAGGAGTTGCAATCTATTGAGTTTAAAAGTTTTTTTTTAAAGAACTAATGGGACATGTATTTTATTTAGAAATTATTTCATTTAAAGATCAATGTAGCCGTGTCTTAAAGCTTAACAGGGAATCCACAAAATTCTATTCAACATTATTCACGATAGTTGTACTCTTTCAAAGATCTCTGCATTTAAAAGAAACATCTAAATGCTCATGTTTAAAAGGTTAAACTGACTTAAATACTGTTGGAGATTCGACTCTTCGTGATTGATTCAATGAGCCGATTCAACTATTTAAACCCGTCTGCAGAGACGATGACGAAACGCCTTTCCTCAATCAGAGGCCTGCAGCACGTATGTAGCTCGTTTTATGAGTCACTCAAAATATTCACTGCTTACCACGTACTCACACACATTGGTATTCCTTGGGCTCAAATTTTATTGACTCTCATAAAATGTATCTGAAGCGAGCTCCCATTCACATTCATTCCAAGAAACGATTCTCTACCCTTACACTTTGCTGCTTGGTACTAAATTTGGAAAAAGGCAGTTAATGTTTTAAGTGTTCCGAGCAGTGCTCTTTGTTTTTGTTCCATTTAGAGTGTTCTGAGTTTTCTAACTACTTTCTTAATCATATAAAGACTCGTGAATCACTTGTACTTTTCACTGCGTTTGTGAATGCTTTGATTCAATGAATACTTTTAATGTGAGCCAACCACGATGATTTGTTTTCGGTTCGTAAAGTGAGCTTCGTTTTCTTGTCCTACATGATTCACACTCGCTTGTTTTCTCTGTTCGTGAGTCTGTGAAGTGCTCGCTCCTTAGCGAATGATTCACAACGGCAAATGAATGGATTCATGCAGTTCTCTGGTACATACATATGTATGAATGTAAAGTGATCGGACTTAAGTTTAGGCATCCAAAAGGCGTAATTTGACGTAAATTATGTCGAAAATGAGCAACACCGAGTGATTAGATAGTGACTTTTCGATGCTCGAATTGCAAAGTATTTTATAGGTAGGTACATTGTTTGTATTAACTAATAAATACATAAATAATAAGATTGGGGATAAAATTCTCTCAGAGAATGATAAATGTTCACAGATGTGAAGGTTGAGGGACTTTAGATCCATAAAACCAACGATATTCCTATGTACATACATACTAATTTTTGGCGTAAAACTTTGTTAAGTTGGGCATAATTAAAGTACCGTTATAACCAACTTTATCCAAAAATGTGGTATGCTATCTCATAGGACTACAGAAAATTAAAGTCTTAGCCGTTTATATGAAAAAGGCATTTTGTTAAGTTGGCTATAAGTAAGGTCCCATTTTGGCCGAAAATGTGGAATGCAATCTTCTATGACGTTATAAATCTAAGCCACGTACGCAATTTAAACAAAATCGTTTAAGGCTTTTACGAGAAAAAGGACATTTTGTTAAGTTGACTGTAAGCCAAGTACCATTATTCACAATTTTACTTTACTGAACTTTACTGAACTAGTTTAAATATGAAATTCAAAGAAAATCGTTGGTGCCGTTTTCTAACAAATTGGCTAAAACCCCTTAATCCGTAAAAAAATACCGTTATTACCATTTTTGGCCAAAACACAGCCCCTAGATATAGAGTTTGATCGAAATCTGTCCACCCGTTCAGGCTCAGGGATACACAAACAGACAGACAGGCAGACAGAATACTTTTTCGATCTTCTCTATCATCGTAATGTCAGAATTGATTGATATCTCGAGTTAGAATTTTTGCACGCATCCAGTACTTACCCTATATTATATGTATGTACAAGAAGATTTTAACGCGTTAAATCTTTTCTGACAGGTGGTCAGAATATAGCTACGAAAGGTGTTACATACTATGTTTTCCAAGTAAGTAATTCTGGCACTATTTGTCGTTTAAAAATTCTGACCATAAATATGTTACTCGTGTAAACCCAGCATCAGTCATCAATGTAAAGTCCCAACGTACAAATGTATAAAATTTTGGGGAACTAAAATCACTCGTATTTGACAAAAACCTGTGTCCCTAAAAAAATACAATAAAATGTCTTCCAAGTTGATTGGTCATAGGAACAGTACTTAAACTTATACTCCTCATAATTCCTTCAGATATTATTCAAGTCTCTGTTATTGTTTTGACGTAAGTCATTGCCAATTTGTTCCACTGTCAGAGACTTGTCAGTTTCACAAAATAAAAGACAACTTTATCAATCTCGTTGGACGTTCTCCACATGCCATCACTCAACAAACTTTATGTCATGGTTTAGCTGTTTTAACCGTACTTGTGCGGTCATAATTACCCATTACTTGACTGAGTTGGTACATTTTGATTTTCCAGTGAATATTTTCTAGGACATTTTTCTGTGACCTTAAGTTGAGATCAGCAGACAAATTGATCAACCGTTGGTAGAGTTCCACCAATATAAGACGACCCGCTATGTTCTACTTGCTTACCAAAAGCAAATACTACTTGTGACATGTGGCTAATCACCAGTTGAAACGGTGTGCTACCACAGCCCGTAGAATTACTTCCTCATGCACAGTAAATTATACTAACTTCTTTAAAATAGCAGGAACCCAACCCGTTTAATCCTCGCTCAGTTAAACGCGCCAGAAAAACTGATTTGAAAATCCTCTAACTCTAATTAGATCTGAGATTGATACAATTACAGCAATCATTTTCGTTTTATAACATTAAAACTGGTTCGAAACGAGAATTCTAGAAATTCCTTCTGCCAAACTACCGGCACCCTGACAATATAACCATTACCATCATCACCATGACTATTATAGGCTTTGCATTACACACTGGCCAGTGGCCATCTCTAAACCACTTTGCTCGTGAAATAAATCCCACCTCATCTTCCAAACGAAACAGGAGCGCTGTCATTATCATTTCAGTATGCGAGAAGGAAAATCACTCACACATGCCAAAAATAATTCCCAATTCGTCAAGAGCCAGGAACAAAACACCTCCTGCGGAAATCCCGCAGCTGCAGTAAAATCATTTCTTAATCAAATTGGCATTTCTTGTGGTGTGGTGTGGTTGCACCTTATGCCACCCAACTCTCAAGTCCAATGAACACTGAAATTGCAAACAATCAAGTTGAATTAAGGAATGAAAACCCGTTCACTGGAAGGCTTCATTTATACGGCCGGCGCGCGGCGGCAAGGCTCTCCCTAGCTACGACTACCACCCTGGGTTATTCTGAATAAGAGCTCACCGTTGGGAACGGTCACCGTGCTATTAAAAATAAATTTAAATTACAAAACTCATTAGATATTAACGGACCTGAGTCACTTGTGCGCGAATGTGATCATCACCGTCAAATTGGCGCACGTATGTTTCAGGCACAACACAAGTACAACAAGCTTGGCTGTCTGTCTGTCGTCGTTGGTTGTCGGTTCATTTGTTCGTTTGTCCAGTTCATCGGACAGTCTTGGTTGTTGGTCCGTTCCGTTCGATGCGAGCGCTGCTAGTACAACAATCGGACATATTACAGTGATCCAATCCAACCGGTTGTTTCGGTTGTTACTGTTGCTGCTGCCGTTGTGCTCTTTGGCAATTAATGGATTTTCTATTTTTTCCTATTTTTCCCAACATTCCCATATCTGGGATGTGGCGCACACACAACCAAGGATCTAGTATATCCACTGCGACGATGGACAGGAAAGCAACCCGATGATGATAGTATCTCGGCATCTATCCAGAACAAAACATTTAGTCCATAAACATGTGTGCACCACTTATCTGGTACCGTGGTGGCACAAACAGTGTAACAACGGCAGCAGCGGCTCTATAGCTGTATCATCATCATTTACGATACAAAAGCCTCAAGTTTCACTTTGAGGAGCGAGGCGTGCGACGTGCGGCATACAGCGACGCATCTGCATGCACTGGCAACTGCACATTGCATCGTTGGGGCATTCTTCGGATTCAGGGCGCTAACGTTTTATGCCACAACGGATTCACAATTTAACTTGTTTAGATTAGTTGCTTTTATCAGTGATTTAAATCTCAGTACGGTACACGGTAAAAAAGAGGCTCTAGTTGTGGTTTCTTTTGCTGGCATGCTTTCATTGTTTCAAGTTGTTGTAGAATTTTTTGAATTTTTTTTTTATTAAAAGCAATTTAGAAGGCTTGTTTCAATTGACATGCCGAGATAAATGGACACGGTTGTCCTTGGAATAATTAGGTTTTGCAGTGACATTTCCATAGGAATTTAGAACAAATTGGAATAGTTTTTGACGCAGATTAACTTTGTCTTCCTACAGAAGGTGTAAGGATCTATCTTTACTAATTTTAACGCAATTAAATTGCCAAACAAACCATCTGCTATAGAATGGTAGGTTTTAGCTAGCAATAATGACATGACATTCATGATGCCATCAAGCATAGATCGTTCCCTTGGAAGCGACTCATCATCGAATTTCCCAGGTAGGTACTTAATTCAAATATCATTTGGGTTACTTCTGATCCGGATCTTATTCTATTGGTCCCATGATAAGGGAGAGTAGAAACAAATCTCTCGACACCCATTAAGCATGCTCTCCGGAGCTCTGGTTATGCCCTATCCTAAGAGTATACTACGTTTGACACATTGTTTGTAACATAGAGAAATATTGAAGACCCAATAAAGTGTATATATGTATGTATAAAAGCTCAGCAACACTTGGCGAGTCGATTTAGCTATTCCGTCCGTCCGTTCGTCTGCCTGTCTGTCACCAGTTGTTGGGCCTTAAATTTTGAGCTAGATTGTTGAAATTTCCTTGTAAAAATTTTCAAAATGCGCCCACCGACACGCCCACTTTTCTTAAAATGCCTTTTTTTCAATAATTTTACATAAAACTTGATAAAACTTCCTTAAGCAAATATATAGTTAATCTTTTAGCCTACATATCTCTCATACATTATGTATGCCCACGTCTACGTTTTAGGGGCGTTTTTTTTCATCAAAAAACTGTATTTCAACAGTTTCATCAAAATATGTAATATCACTTCTAAAGGAACAAAAAAAAAAATTTAAAAACTTGCAAAATCCGCCTACTACCACGCCCACTTACAAACAAAATTCGAATTTTGGAGTAGTTTTACAAGATCTTTAAAAGAAAGCAAATATACTGGTGGAAGGAGGAGCTATGAAGTGAAGAAGGAAAAGGATAGGGTATCATACGATCCGCTCCAGACGGTTTGTAGCATTTTCATAAGTTTTCGGTTTTGATTCCTAGTTTTGGAGTTTCTTAACATTTTCCACGGTCCAAGTAAAGTGAAAGGGACTTTTGGAAATGCCATTTCAGATTAGTTTAGCTACATTACTTGCTGCAGGTCTCTTTTATATACATATGTACATATGTATGTACATGCAAACTGCACAGTAATAATGTCAAATTCAAATGACGTTGCTCCTTGAATGGATCGTTTCAGCTCAAGCTTAAACAAAAAGCCTTTAAGCCTACCTTTGTCCAAGAAAATTAAAAAAAAAAATTGGACCTCCAATATGAATAAAGAATTTGTTACAGTGCATTGATATTCTTTTCCGTTTGTTACTGATTAACCAGTTATCTTATAGTTTGTTACCTTAATATAATGCATTACACCACTGCGGTATATCTGCGGTATGTACCTCTACAAGATGATTACTATCCGAACGCAATTTACGCGTTAATTTAAGCTTGTAAGAACCAGTTAGACACGAGTCACTAACGTCCACTAAACCACACGCAGGGGATGCAATAGCAATTGCAATCTACAAAAGAATACACGAGCAACAGCAATAGCAACAAGAACCGCCATCTGCAACATCCACTTATGGCCATTACACCTGTGCGCAGTTATTCGCTGACGACGACGAACGATCCTATCTGATTCAGGTTCTCCGGTGCAACTTTTCAGCTTAGTCCGCTTCCACCAATACCATAAATCTTCGTAGCAAATTTTAAGCCATTGCAAAATAATTGCGACCTTAAAACAATCAACGGGCCACTACAATGGCTAGCACTAGACGCAAGAGCGTGTCTCTGTATGTGTGTATGTTAGGAAGAGAAATTCTTTTCCGCTTTCCACCTGGTCCATGGCCGGCGGCTCCCGTGACATCTTCACAGTTTTCATGAGGCGCGCGCGTAATTCACTGGAAAATCTATTATCTCCACCGGATTTGAGTAACATGTTGCTGCAACAATGCGAAACAGGCAAATAAAAAAACAACAACAACCCAATCTATTATCCACTGTGGGTTCTAAGGTAATAAATAAAATTGTTGAGGATCATGGATTGTCACCCGATCGGGTGGAAGGTACCTACCACAAAACAAAAACATTTTAAATGAATTATGACCACAAGGAGTCAAGCTTGCTCCTGAGCGCGAGCACAGGCGACAACCAGGCGAAAGGGGAAGGACGAGCATCTGAAATAGAAAGAAAGATGTTCGAAGGAGATTGCAGATTGGGAAGGTACCTGGTTGGTACCAGCGGGGAATTTCATTTTTATGTGTGTGGGATGACAAATGACAGGATCCCCAAAGGAAGTCACAGTAATTTGGTGGTAGACCTGATCACGAGTATATTATGGGAACAGTAAATACAAATAGAGTCTCCCCTTTTTTGAATCGTGATTTATTGTTTCACAGAATTTTTGTTGCTGTAGCATTAGAATCGTTCTCTCTAAATGGGTTTTTGTATAATTAATTGCGCAGTCCTTGTTGTCACACTAAACCTTTACATTGAATCGCATAATCGATTTAAGGGATCCAAATCTTCTTGGAGAACAGCTCACTCCCATTTGAGTGGAATATTTATTACCCACACCCATACATATGAGTTTGATAAATTGACTATGAATATTAAAATGATATCCTTTTCGGCGATAGTTGAGTGTGCGGAGTCCTGGCAATTTACACGTGCCCTAGTGCTGGAAAAAAAAAACTAAATTCCATTGCATTACACTGTGAGGAGGTGTCTACAGATTGAATGCAATGTCGGAGGCACAAAAAAAAAAACAAGTGCCACATTCCTCTTTTTGTCGTTTGCATGTGGCTAGAAGCTTTTATCGTCGAGTGTACATACAGAATGTAGGCGAGAATCAAATTGACTTTGATAAATTTTTCGCCGTACAGTTGTGGATTACCTTGGCTTTTGTATTTTTTTTTTTCGTACTCTGCCACTTGAGGATGTGTAAATGGATGGTAAAAGTTCAAATTAGGCTGAAGTGTTATAAAAGTTTAAACTAGTCGGGAAGTTAACTTGAAGTCTAAATTATGGACGTATATAGTTGCATGAATAAGTACGACTATACATACATGTGTTTAAGGGAGAAGGAAGAAAGCTCCACAATGGTTTGAGAATAATTGCCATAGAGCTCTTCACTGCCAACAAAAACAAAACCGATCCCATTTTATCGAACTGTAAGAATAAGCCACCCGTCCTTTGCAATATTAAACGTCCAAAACTTTTTTTCATAGTAAATCCAAATTTGTATTTGCTTCTTGCATCTCATCCAAGACAGTACCATCAAAATCGGGCCACCAAAACTCAACAACACCTATTCGAGGGCAAAAATAGTCTTCCAACTTGGCACAATACGAAACTCTATTGACTGGAATACAGTGATCGCATCTCCGGCATGATGGATGGATGGAATGGAGTCTCTAAAAGTTCCCGTTCATTAACGCCTATTTTGCTTATGGACAAACCTATTAACCCAAAAATAAGCTTTATGGCCGTCGTCCATTACGTGCGCAACGCATCCAACCAACTCTATTCAATTGTTTATTCAACTCGTACAAATTTATTACCTTGTACACAAGTGCACAAACTCACGTTGCTTGGCTTGAGCAACGAAATTCAACTAAAAATTGAACATGTACGTGTTGAACGTGTTCCGAGCCTCGTACACCTAGTTGATCAACTCACTCAACTATTGACTAGCCTCGTACACCTGGTTGATCAACTCATTCAACTATTGAATAGAGCCTCGTTCATCTAGTTGATCAACTCATTCAACTATTGAATAGCCTCGTCCACCTAGTTGATCAACTTGTGTAATTTTTTCCAAAAAACCGGTTTCTCGAGTTGATCAACTGTGTTGCAGTGTGGTTCCGCAACGAGTTGATGCACGTGTTGATACCCTCGTACACTAGACCATGGATTGAATGTTAATGCGTTGAACACACTTGACAATTGACAGCCGTAGAACGCATTTTAACTTAAATTATTTTTTCGATACTACTTTGATAAAGTTTTTCGATGTGCGAGGAAGATTTCCTCCGCAAATATTGAAACACAAATTTACTCGGACCAGCACGAAAATTCCATCGGTCTCAAAAAACTCACCTCAACGAAAAATTAAAAAGGTTGACCAACACGTTGAACAAATAATGTGCAACACATTATCTCGAAATCGTTGCTCTACGCGTCGCACAAGAATCTTCAACAAGCAACTCGGGCCCGTACACTACGCCTACACCTGTTGAGTAACTGATTGTGCAACGAGACTCAACCATATTGAACGAATTTGAGGACCTCGTACATTAGAGTTGAATGTGTTGAATAAGAAATTGATGCGTTGCGCATACTGCTGAGAATGATTTTTTGATAAAATTTAGGATTTCCTTATCGGAAAAATTTTGGCTTTTCAAATTATCCAGAAGTTTGAGTTCAGTTCAGTTCTGAACTGAAGTTCATGTCCTTACACAAAAGTCACCACAATGTGGACTGAAACAATTTCGAACGGGAGTATTTTAGAATTTTACAGAGGATTATTTTGTGCCTGAAAGGAGTACAGGAGTAAAGTTTACGTTTTCCGTTTCGCAATTTACAAGACGCTTTGAAATTATCGCATCATTTCGAGGACAGATACACGACGCCGCCTTGTTCCTTATTTAAAGCAAATATGTTCGTTGCATTTCGTTGTATGCATATTTATGTGAAAGAAAGAAAGAAGTACTCTACTCTACTTTATTCTATTCAAAGGATTTTGCTTTTTTCTGACAATCTGCCTGAGAACTTGCAATATGGATTCGTTGGGCTATCACACACTGGGGCAATCTTACACTGGATGAATAATCCGGGGTATAATTCTGCATACATGAACCGACTTCATTTTTTCACCTCCAAATTGACAACTTGTTCAACTACTTCAACACTGGATGAAGATTTTACCCCGTTTCTTACTTCACACTTCATCTCACTACTGTGTGCAATGAAATAAGGCTGACAATGTACTAAAATCTTTTAGAGGGAGTAAAATCAGGAGGAGGGGAGTGTAATCGATGAGAAGGGAGTGCGAATACTCCCTTAGTAGTACCTTGAGCAACCCTGTTCTAAATAATAAATGTGATCATATGACTCAACCAGCAAATCAAACTTGATGCAGATATTTTAAAGAACTTTGTATATCTGAAAAAATTCTAAAAGCTTTGGCAAGGCATGGTACAAGTCAAGGCCTAATCAATCTAAGACAGCCAGGCTAGATTTCTTCAATAGTCATCGCAGAAGTATACACATGAGTCTGGAAAACTTTCCATAAAACCATAATATTATATTCAATCTAAATTCACTCTACCATAGGCCTCTTCATTCTTGTTGGCACCAATTAACGCCAAACTGTTAGGCCCTCTAACAAACGCGGCTGCCTCTTTTTCTTTTTCTTCAACCATCTGAGCCACTTATCCAATTTAAAATTGCACATTCCATGCTGCAGGAAAGTAATCAGTAAATCACATTTACCGTTAAATAAATCTAGTTAATGAAATTAACTCATTTTCATTACACACCGTGCCGCGTCTGCTACCTAAATTAATTAGCAGCAGCAACAGCGAGGTAGGCAGCAAGATCACGGAAATAAAAAATAATAAAATAAACAATTAAACATTAGCAGAAACAATTAATACACTCGAGCTCATTAAGCGTGTCGTGCTCATAGCTCATACCAGACCAGGGCTAGATAATTATAAATTAATAAATCCTAAGCTGCTTAAAAGTGCATCCAAGCATCCAGTGTGGTAAACGAATGGGCCACCGCCATACTCACACACATCACGACTGCAAGTTGTATCTCATCTGGGCAAACTAATATCTGTGGCGCGCATCACCATCGTTAAGGCGTAGTAATATTTTTTTTCTTCATTGTCAGTTCAAATTAACTGACTTGCTAGACTCGGCCAAAGAAGTACTATAAATGTCCGAAGTAAGTGTATAAAGATGGATAATTCTGGTACGAGTCTCGTTCTGACCAATAATGGTCAGAGCGATGTACTGTGCGGTGCGCTAGGGCGCGCACATATGATCATTGTTTTTGTGCGCTTGCGCCCCGCTGCCATGTGCACAATCCAGTGCGCTTGTGTGTAGCAACACTTCTAACTGCACATCTTAACTGTTTTTTCGTTACTTGCATCGACGGCAGCGGTGAAGTAGATGCGTGCCGCCGCCGCTATGGCCTTTAAATTATAAAGCTTTGATTGAGTACTCGGGCGGTTTTGGCTTTGGGAGAGCATAACGATCTTTTGCGATGGAATATTGTGCAGAGTTATTATGGTTTTTATTGCCATTAGCATTATGTATATTTTGTGAACAAATTAAATTATCATTATCCACGAGATACACAACACACATCGAGTTGTGGAAAGGTTCCTTTTGGGATTAGTGTGGGCCTACGGCTAAATTGTTTTTCTTTCTTGTAGCGTGATTACAATCGATGTTGTTTGGATGCTTCCTTGTAGGTTTTTTCTTTTCTTCTTTTGTTGATATTTTAATAACACTTGTCTAGCATGTCTCGTACGGTAGAGATTTATCTATTATTCCTGTTAAGTTCAAATTTTAAGACATACATTCCATAGACTTATCAGTAAGCAATAGAAATATAGTCTGGCATAAAATTAAGCCTAAATCGTGAATGGGCCACCCATGACACCTCCCCTCAATCAGAAGACGATACTAAAAGAAGGCAGTAGATCACGCAACCTCCAACTGAATGTATTAGATTCTGCGGCTTGGGACTTCTGAGACAGTGGCGGGTACCGCCAGTACCAAGAAATAGTCCAATCCAGAGAGGATTAGGAGTCGCCTAGAACTGGTGGTCAACGGAAGGATCAAATAATAGCTCTCTTAAGCCCACTGTTCACTAGGAAAAGGCAACTTATGCAAATGCAGCCCATCTGAGTGAAATATACATAGAAACACAAAATTAGTACAAACCTCTTGGATGCTACTAGACAGCTAGCTGCTTTGGGAATACTATACCACCCAAGCCCTTTCCTTTCCTGTGCAAGGACAAGCCTCTACATGTGTAAAACAGGAACATGGCCCACAGTAGCACTAGAGCAGATAGTAGAACTTACCTCTTTACTCATAAAGCTAAAGAGAATCGCAAAAAAAAGAGCACATTAAAAAGGTAAGGCTCCTTTCCAAGTCTATACATTTATCTAGACTATTTCGAATGAAGCCCAATCACCACCAGTAATACGTTGAATGAGCCTTAACAACAGAGATAAGCTCTAGACCCAAATGTGGACCCCTTTAGTTGACAATCTACGTATGCATTCCACTTTCAGGACAGAAAGTGACACTTTCTGACACAAGCCAGAAGCGAGCACAAAAAAAGTCGTCGTTCAATGAGCCTTACTTTCCGTGACATCGTGCTGAATGTTGGCTTCGTAGGAAAT
Organism: Chalcosyrphus nemorum; assembly: GCA_949716465.1. Taxonomy (NCBI): domain Eukaryota; kingdom Metazoa; phylum Arthropoda; class Insecta; order Diptera; family Syrphidae; genus Chalcosyrphus; species Chalcosyrphus nemorum. Next base: position 12,737,652 of record OX454333.1, on the reverse strand, counting down.
AAGTCCCTTCTGGTTTTACCTCACTGTAAAAATGACAATTGCTAGCTAACAAACCTATTGGGCCAAAAGTTAGCGGCGTCACTAAGCAATAAGTCGAACTTGTTTAAAAGTTCATTCCACAAACTCGGAAATCTTTTGGCAACATTTTGACACAATGGACGGACTAGGGTCCTAAAAAATGATGCAATATTGTATATGTTTCGAAAATTGAATAAATGTCAGAAATGTCATCACTGTCTGAAAGTTATTCTTATTAGAACATATGGGCGCACGTAATCGTGGTAGTTTACTCAGTCATTGAACGAAAGGTTTTGCCCTAAAGTTTCGACCATATCCATTCAATTTTCACAGCAACGAAATTAAAAAATTCATTCAGAAAACAGGAAATCAAAAATAATACTGTGAACTACGAACGAATGCAAAAATCACATACAACTTTTCCCAGTTGATTTGGACATCACCCATGGTTTGGTGGATATAAACTATACCTTATCTTTTCTATCTACTCTCTCCCAACTAAACAGCAGCCCATGCCCTATACGGGTAAAAGGTATTATCCCTTTGACAGATTATAGATAAAAAAAGTTACTTTTTGACGTCAGTGGCAGTGCAGGCTTTAACTAAATTCGTGAAAAGTCATCCCACGTTTACGTTCTCTAAAAGCACAGTGGAATCTCATGACAGCCGCTTGTAAATTGGAAGTAAATTGAAACTCTCTGCAAGTAGATGAAATAAATCATATATTCTACAACCTGTAATTGACTTCATTGTAAAAAGATAAAAAATAAGATTAATTACTTATAGCCTCTAATTAGTACTTCTTCCTTTAAAAAAAGAAAGAAAAAAAAAACACATCAAGCAAAGAGAATTTAATACCATGAAAGTCATAACTCGAACTATAAGCAATAAAGATACACAGTTCACATCCGAGGAAATCACAGACAAATTATTCTTTACGACAAGCAACTGCTGCACATCCTAGGATTTTTTTTTAACATCGATGTCGCTGTTTTTCTGCTGACCACCGATGCAAGTAAATATTCTCCTAATTGACCTACCTTTGGCACACTATCAAGCCGCAAGAGTTCCACAGTCTCATCTAGAATTCAATTATATTTGCTCCACTTTCTGGTGGAATGGTTGTAATTTGATTTTTACTACTTCCAGATGATTATTTCGCCTACAAATTGAAGAAATTTACCGCGCGATTCGAATGTGCCATATGCCAAACCCCAGTGTAAATTGTTAAAACGCCCACTCGCCCCATAAAAAAATGTATACATATAGAAACGCACTTGAGCATTAATAACTAAATCACCACCTGCACTGCATAGCTCTTATGATACGTATTGCATCGCCTCTAACACTGGACACAGGACTCTTTTTCGTGAGGTAAATGTTTCGAATGGTCGACCCGTGCTAATTTACAGTGAAAAATTTCTTCCTTTTTGTTTCATTTTTGTAGTATAGTTCTCCACTGAATATACATATTTATTAATCAAATATGGAAACTTCATCCTTGCGGATGCGAAACCACCCCGAGCAGACATTCATTCCAAAGAAAAAGTTTCACTTCCTATTGCTTATACAGCACACAGCTCCTAGGTCTGTCCTCTCATAATCGCTTAAGAGGTGGCGTACTTCATTTTCTGTAAAGTTCTCTTGGTTTTTTATTTTTTTATTTTGTTTTGTTATTCTTTCGGTTTTCCTTTGTTTCGTTCATGTTTCCTTAACTTTAACTTTCGAAACGGACGTTCAGTGGGTGGCCCATGGCGAGGGCGAGGGGAGCTTATGGCTCTTGTTGCATGTCGACCTTGACCAAGAACTTACACAAGGGATACAAAGTACTGCAATTCAATTTGACTGGCGGTGTGGTAAAAGAGGATTTAGTTGTCGGTCGTTGCAGCGTAACATCGTAATCTTTGTACCTAGTTGTGTTTCTGAAGAACTTCTGACCTAGGGGACGACAGATAGGACTTGACTGTGACTATGGGTGTTTGTATATGAAGAAGTATCTACCATCCATGATAGAGGATTGTGTGGTCCGAAAGAAGCTGACAGTAATTCCTATTGAAGGACGCTTGAATCCTGGATAAACTGAGAGATGAGACATGCTTTCAAATGGAATTCTAAATTGAATTAGTGTTAGTGCTAGTGTTTCGTTACTAGTGGCTGTTTTCAACTTTAATTTAAGTTAATAAGGGGAAAATTCGTGTTAAAATGCAACTGTTGCTGTACATCCTTGTATCGTTGTAAAGAATTTAATAAAAGTTTTCTTCTCGTCTTCTATTACATCGTTTTCTTTACACAATTATGGTAAAGTCTGAGACAGCTTGTCAGTGTATACATCTCTTGGGTTTTTGTGTGTGTTAACTATATGATAGCGAGGTTAGCTTCTATGCATCTCGAAGGACATTTGTCTTATTACTTACATTTTTAGTTTCTCTTTTTTTTTAAGAATTTAAATGAAAACATTTTCTTACATACTTTCTGCCATTCATCTTGGAAATGTAGCTGGCAGAGTAAAGTACGAAAAAATGTAGTAAATTAAATCATTCCTAGAGTACGAGTGGTTGAATTAAGTCGTATGTTTTAACGATGTAGTAATTTGTAGGTCTGTAGGTTATGATTTGACTTTTAATTGGACCGAGCACCTAGTACATCCTATGCTTTGGACTGTAACTGTAAGTGAATGGTAGCACATGGTCTCAATTTTGTCGGTACTTTCAGGCAGCTATTTCTTTGATGCATAGAGTCTGCTGTCATATTTTGACAACCTGCGACATATCTGATCCCCATATCCGTCAACTGACATTATAAAAAAGGTTTCAATATCGATTGGTGCATTTAATTGCTTCTCTGCAGAGCCAAATGACATGACGTGTGCCATATCCTTTGAATTGAAACTCTCTCTCTCGCCCTTGATTGTTATATACGGACTGGTTCAGTACCTAGTGCGTTGGACTATTGTACATGGGACCAAGATCCCATGAGATGAGAAGCTTTGACAGCTAGTAAACCTAGAAAAGAGACTAAGTTCCGTACGCAACGAATTCGCTACCCGCTAGACTGCTAAAACACGCTTGAAGACGAAACGTTTCGCTAGATTAAAAGTGTGTTTATCCGTAAAAATCAAAAACGTGAAGTGCCACTTAGAAATATCAGAAACTGGAGCTCTACATAACATACATATTCCTTCTATGCCTTTAGTTTGAACTGATGTATTTCAGTTGCTTACTTGGTTTATTCATGGATTTAATTGTTTTTTTTAATTACCTTTTATTTACCAAGGTCTTCCTCGCTAGTATCTCCGAAAATCTATTTTTTTCTTTTTTATCCTAGATGCCGCTAGATTCGTAAGTGCCAAATCTGCCATCCCGGTGCAAAGAATTCAAGCAACTGGATTAGCGAAGTGGTGGCAACGTCCTCGTTGACTTTAACTAAATTGTACTAGATCTTTTCCTATAAAAAAGTGTAGTAGTCTAATTAAATTTTTATTTTTATTTTTACTAAAGTTCAACACTCTCGTGAACCAAAAACAAACATTTTGAATTTATTTCCTGCACTTCTGGAAATTCAGACTAAATTTTTCGACGAGAAAGAATTTGTGTTATTAGATCTTTTTCTAATTTCCGTTTAAACAGATTTGACTTAAGTTATTATCACAAGAAAGTTCTCTCAAATTTATCAACCTTGAATGCTCAAGATAAAAGTTTAATTGAGGCATTTTAAGAGTTCTCAACTTTTGACAGTCCGGCAAGTGGTGCCAAGATTCTATAATTCTCCGTTTCGTTGTTGTCACACATACTCATCGTAATGCTCAAATGCTTTTAGAAATACCCACCGAGGTGTAATCTGAGATTTGGCCAAATCCAACCATCCATGTTAAACCACTCAGCCTCAAAAGTTGAAATGACACGTGGCATTTCAATCGGTCTGTTCCGGTACTGACTAAAACCACAAAAATCTTCGAAATTTCATGAAAAATAGCGAATTCCTGTTCACGTACGCCAAAGTTTCGTAGTTTTTCACAAAAGAGAGAGAGCTCACGAAAGAGTAAGAAACTTTCTCATGCTGCGAAGCAAATTTTAGTCCAAAAAAATTTCTTTGAGCAAAAATATGAGTTCTGTCAAATGGGTGTGTTGTTGTTGGATGGCAAGATAATTTGATAAACATCTATACAAAAAAAAAATTGACGTCTAAAAAGTGGGCAGCTTTTTTGTTTAACCCGTTCCCGTACTTTTTTGGACATTTTGTCTTACTCTGAGAGAATTTTACCGCCACTCTTAGAAATTTGGCTAGCTGCGAATTTAAGTGCAGAAAGTACGGGAACAGACCTAATGTATTAGGAGTGAACGGATTGTAAAATTTTGATACTAAACTGATTTTCAAATCTGTGGTAGTTCTAAGCGAAGTGGTGCATGTGTGAGTTGAAACATCTTGTAGCTTAGCATCTTTCTGAAGTATGTCAACAGTTCATGACATCAGACATCAGTGACTAAGAGAACATTTTCATAGAGTTCCATCCGATTAATTTTAAGCTGTCAGTCTGTGTTTTTCCAATTTATTTGCAACAAGTAACTTCCAATGCAGTTCCTGAAAGTTCTTTTAAAAAAATCATAAGCCCGCATGTGCATTCGCTGGAGACTAAACCAAACTACCAGTTGATCCTAATCATATGCATATCATATTTTAACGGAGCCATTCGAAAACAAACTCACTCATATGGCTACAATGTATGAATTAAAAAACTGATATTCCCTGCGGGATAGGATGTTAAACATTGCAGCCTAGAAAGAAATTATTACCGAATACAACAAGCGAACCTGTTCGCACCACCAGCTAGGCCAGCACCAGCCTATCACCAAGATTCAAATAAACTTGAGGAATATGTTACTCTTGCCATTGTATACGGTTGTTTTAAGGACCTATCCTGTTCTCTGCTCATTGGACACAAAAAATAATAGCTACACGCTACTATCCATTCCAAACTCGGAGAGACCGTTGCGGAATCTGGTCGCCCATGAAACTGATGGCGCACCAGCCAAAGTTCTTAACCAAAACTAACAGCTGCGGTGCGGTGAAACCTGAGTCGCAGGTTGCAAATAGACGGATGCCAGGCGAGCGCAGAAAGAACTACCAAAATGCACCATGCACCATGCACCAAAGAACTAACCTACCGGAGAGCATAGTAAAGTGTTACTGTTGTTGCAGTTCTGCCTATTTGTACTTGGCTCGATCGGTGATCATGATGATGATGATGGCCTTTAGATGCAACGTAATGGTAGGTTGAATTTGATTACATCGCCCAGGGAAGTGCGAGGGATGCTTGCTAAGCTCTTGGTACCGGTCCACTATCTCTGTGTGTGTGTGTTGTTGTGTTGTTTTTTTTTTTTATTGGGTTAGATTGCTTTTTATGTGCACGCAAATGTTCGTACATAGTAGGCAGGGATACGAGGATGCGGTACCGCTCCTTAACCGATAAATTTTGATATTGTAGGAAGTTTTGTTGCCGAGATGAAATATTTTCGCAATTTGTTTTGCGTACAATGTTGTTTTGTTAGTTACAGTGCAACAACTATCCGAAACTTTGCATGCATTAAAGTGGAATTTTATTACGGAACGCTCAAAGTAATTACCGACAACGCAAAGTCGCCTATGCATATGTATGTATGCGCAATCCGGTTTCAGTTTCAGGAAGATCCTCATCTCATTGGAATGCCTTTGGGTGACTATTTTCCTTCTCCCTATTTGGTACATGCACTTGGGTGATGGGAATGGAATTGAACTGTTAAAGGGAATATTGTGGATAAGAGGAAGTTAGGTATTTAGAATATTTTTTTTTTTTTCAGTTCTTCTTCTTCTTCTTTTTCGTATTAATTGATGAGAACTTGTGATGCAAATTAGGTGGATGACATTAACTTCCTGATGTTGAGCTAAAAGTGTCCATGGGAATTGTAATGGGCACTATAAAGTGATCTACTTATGCAATATCATGGGGGAAATAAGTACAGGAAAATAGGATTGGCATGGTGTGGTCAATTTTATTAAACAGGATTCATTGACATAAAAAAAAGTAAGTGGTGACAAAGCTCTTTTATGTGTGCAAAGGCTCTAATTGGCATATGGGTAGATGCTCATTCGGATTTTAGCGGTTTTTTTTAGAGATTATCTTGAAAATTGAGAGATTTTTTACGACAAATAAAATGGGAACTAATGAACACATACTTAAAGTATACTACTTTCCGATAGAATGTAGTACGCCAATAGTTAGTTGCTCATACGCCCACTCGCTTCTAGTATCATATGGAAATTTTTATTGCGGAATACAAATTAACTTTTAAACTTTACAGCAGAGAACCTGGCGCTTTCTAACAGATGGAAAGTCGGGCACGTCTCATGAGCCCATTCCGCTCGTAGGCGTTGTCTTGTTTCATAAAGGGAGTACCCTGAGGATTTCGAGAAGATAGCAAATCTTTCTCTACGCTAACTCAGTTCAGTAAATCCCCGTCCTTTCCAACTGACATCGTCAGCAAACAACTGGCTGCCTGCTTAGCAATAAGACTGAGAAGTTCCAAACAATGGAAGGAAGAACACACTGGACAAGCCAGAATACTATTGATGCATCGCCATCTTACAAAGGTCACCGACCACTTGCCCACTGAACACAACTACAAATGCTTAATACCCGACAGAACAGAATGGACACAACTCGATGTCCTTTAGTATGAATCGCTGACGATCTTCATGGATGGCTCCAAAACCGAAGAAGGAGTCGGTGCTTGTATATTTTCAAAAGATCTGGACATCCACCTCTCCTTCAGCCTTCCTAGCTACTGCAGGGTTTTTCAAGACGAAGTCACTGCCATTCGTCAAACAAATCACTGGCTGGCGGCTAATGCAGTGTCAGTATTGGACAATACAACCCCACCTTCTGCCGGGTCACTGTAGCATACCAGGGAATTGTGAAACTGACGAACTGGCCCGACAAGGCTGCTTAAGTCTAAACAGTATAAATGACACCGACATCAAGGCGCCAACGTCCTTCCGTCGTCCGTCGATTCATCGATGTTATCCAAGAACTCTTTCTTCTGCCTGTGGTGAGTCTGCTCCTCCTCGTCGCTCATGCAGCTTGTGCACAAGTCTTTAAAAAAGAAGCCTAGCCTGATGGGATGCGTTTCCAGTATGCAGCGATCTGTTCTGTCTACGTTGAATCGTATACATTCCAGCTGGAGCCAGAACTGTTTGATGTTGAGCAGTACTCCATCGGTCATCCTGCACAAACGGACCAGTGTCGCAGGGATGTCAAAACTAGACCTGGATTTATATAGTTCGTCCCTATAGATGCTGATGAAATCGATAAAGAGATGATGGGTATCGATGTTGACTTCTTGGGTTTTCACCACGATCTGTCGCAGTGTAAAGATTTGATCGATGGTGGACTTACTTGGCCTGAAAGTCCACTGATAGGGGCCAAACAGGCTGTTGATAAAAGGCTTCAGGCGTTCACACAGTATTGCAGAAAAGATCTTGTACGCAATGTTGAGGAGAGTTATGCCTCTATAGTTGGCGCAGTTCATTCATCTGACCAGATCTTAGAGATGAGTTGGTGTATGCTCTCTACCAGTTCATCCCCAGCTGCCTTGGTGGTAAGCCGTCAAATCTAGCAGCTTTGTTTGATTTCAGCTTGGATATTGCTATCCTCACTTGATTTCAGTCAGGTGGGTGACGATTTTGCCTATCATCGTCAATATTGATTGCCTCACAGCGGGGTGTTCGCCTTCCTCACCGTTATACAGTCTGCAGAAGTAGTTTTTCCATATTCCCAGCATCGACTGTGATTCTACTACGAGGTTTCTCTTTTTATCTCTACAGGCCTTTTGGTAAAACTCCGGACATTGATCCTGGAGTATAGGCTCTCAATATTTTCAAACGCGCGCTTCTCATATTCTTCTTTTGGAAAAGTCGATGGTCCTCCCGCCTCTTTTGCTCATAGATCTCACAAGCAGCTCTCGTCCTCCTTTGCAGCGCCACTTTATACGCCTCTTGTTTTGCTGCATGTGCTCGCCGGCATTCTTCGTCAAACCAGGATACGCGTTCAGTGAAGACTCTGGCTGTTTCTTGCGATTGTAGCTTTTCGACGTTAAGTTTTCTTTATTGCTCAACTTGGGATATCCGCATTCTTTATTAAGACTCACGGTTTCCAATATGTAAATTCCATTTCCTCAGAGTTTGAAACATGTCATCCCATAAGCAAGGATGTTAGTCGGGATTCATATCAACCTTTACCCGTCATTCGAGTGAACTATAGACTAGCCCCTTTTCCCAGGCCCGGAAATACTCCTTTTTACATGATATGTGCACCATGAGTCATCACAACTTGACCTTCACTTCCAAGATTTATTCCTCAAATATGCGTAAGGTTACTGCCATATTGAATTCGAAATAAATCTTCGTTCGATTGACATTTAAAAGGTTAAGTTTCTCCTATCGCTATAGGGTTCTACATACTTCCTGCATTCCGTTTCTGTGGAATTAAAAAAAAAAAAGTTATACATGTAAACCAACCCGTAGTTGTGACAACATTCTAACTCTGGCTATAACCTAAAATTAGGAAGAAATTGTAATCGATCTCCCTCGATCGGTGGAGAACATGTGAACCAGTCACTCTGGCAAACACACAACAAACATCCAGTCACACAAGTGTGCAGCGCTACAGGTTGTTGCGGTATGAATTTGTTTATTCCCTCCAACTGTTTCTGCCTCGCTTCGTCTACCCTTTGCAAGGTCTCCTCTCATGCACTGCCATATGAGAGTCAAATGCATCCACTTCCTAGAAGCGCACTGTGGTAGATGTTGCCTCCCCATTATTTTTCATTCCTATCTATGTAGGCCCCAATCGAGGACACACCGGCCAACTTTACTGCTGCTGCTGGTGCTCCTTCTAGCCCCCCATCCCCCGTATATGCACCGAGGATTATTATGATGATGATGGTCTTCCTACTGGAGGTTGCCTACCAGCGGCTCTCCGCTACCACATCGTGGAGCCCACCTATTCGCAGGGCAAAAAAAAAAATAAATAAATATAATGAATAGGCAACAAGGAGGCAGAGATTAGGCCAACTTGTTGCACTGTCCGCTCACCAGAACAGTGCACTGTCAGAGATCATCTTCGCTTTGCGTTGTCTTTCCAGTTACCCGTGTGTTGTATAGTGGTGGTGCGCCTATGCACATATGTATGTTCTTCTAACTGGGGGAACTTGTTTCCTTTAGGGCTCGCTCTATAAGGAAGCGCAATTGAACTTGCTCTGCATACGAGTTTGCCATTTCAGGAAGACGAAGGTACGTTCTAATGCCTGCGATGCTGCTGCTTCGTCTAGTGAATCGTGTGTTGCGTTCTCTTTTTTTTTGTTGCAGTTTCTGGTTTTTCTGGTGGAACCCTCCTCATATGCCCACATGTAATTTCTTTAACTGATTTCCCTTCCCAAGGATGGGTGCGCTCTGCGGCAGGCAGGCAGGCAAACATACTCTGCGCTACTATAGATGCTGCTGCTGCTGTTGCTGCTGCAGGAAGGCAGTCCGACTAGTATCTCGATTGTATTTTAATAGAAAATCGTTTGCGGATGTTTCATGTTGCGATTCGCATATTGGCATTGGCTATTTTTACATCAATTGTAAGAGGTAAACAGTAATGCAGATAGAGAAGGGGTATAAACCTGAAATTGATAACGGAATATCGTGGTTCTGTTATTTAAGGAAGAATAAAAGAAGAAAAATCTCTTCATCGTAGAAAAAAAAAAAAGGTTAATTTGTTCAGCTTTTTGATGTGAAGATGAGGTGAGCGGAGCGGAGTAACCGAGGAACGCAGTTGAATTGAATGTGCATAGGCATATTAGTATGTTCCTAAGATTAAAATCAAGTTCTGAATTGCAGTTAGGGTCGATTCTGTACCAGTATGTTGTTTAGGTTCAAGTGGGTTTTTTTTTTCCTTTTTTTTTGAAAAATGCTTGGCCAAATAATGCGAGGTCAATGTTCCTGCAAGACTGGATATTTTCATAATCTTGGACGTTGATTGATATTTTTCTTTAATAACAACTAAAAAGTAAAAACACTAGTCGCAAATATAGAGGGTATCTTTGGTGTTTTATTCGCCAGACAACTGAACGTGAAGACCGAGGTTCGAATCCCAAATAACGTATATATTTCTTTAAGAAGGAAATACAATGAAACCCTCTATCGAACCATGATAACAAACACTTGAAATTGAAGCCCATGACATGGCTTTATAGCGAGAACAATTCTTTGAAGAATTAATTTCCCCCTTCGAATCGGTGAATGTCTATATCGACTCTAGAATTTTTCCTTTGAGGAATACCTACATGGATACCAACCCAACATTACGCGTGTTAAGCGGGCCGTAGACACTCGAACGTGGTGCTAGAAACTTGGTTCGAGTAAGCCCCGCAGACAGTGAGATTTTTCCTTGAGTCTTCATCTATGCACTCGTCATTATAAATCACCAGAGTTAACGAAGAGAAGCAACTTTGGGCACAATGTAAAAAGAAAAGAATATTGACAAAGGAATGGTTGAAGCAAAGGGAAACTTCTACATCTACCGCACAACACACTATCTGGTAGTGGTCGAGTAAATTAACAAGTAAACTACTCCGCAGCTACTCGAACTTGGTTCGACATACACGTAGCTCCGCCCTCGAACACTGAAATATCAAACTCTTGATACTGGTGTTGGTGACCAAATTTTTGGTTTACTCGAACCATGAAGTTGGTACTCGAACAAGCCCGCAGGCATGGAAAATCAACTCGAACATGGTTTGCTTACCAAGTTTACTCGCATCATGTTCGAGTGTGTACCGCCCGCTGAATTTTATTTAGTCAGCATTTTTTGGGGCACAAAAAAAATTATTTTATTCCTTGAAAGGAATTTGAAAAATGCTCCATATTTATGGGAACTAATTTTTTTTCAACATAGTTCTTTTTTCTTTTCTTTGTTTTTCAAAATCTTATATTTTTAATCTCATATTCTAATATGTACTTGAAAAATATCGTTGCATATTGATTTCGATTAATATTCATGAAGTTTTAATTGAGAATAGGCCATTTTTGTAGGTAAAGCACCGTTATACGCTATTTTAGCCAAAAACGTGATATTTGTATTAATAACGTCCGAAACACTACTGCAGGTTTTCCTCGCACTTTTTAGAATTTTTTTCACTTTTCAAAAACTACTAATTGAATCAAAAAGTCCGTCAAAAAGCTTACATAAATCGCCAAGCCTTCAACACCGATAAATTTTCAACTACTCCTACCTATTATGTATCATAATTTTTCGAAAAAAACATTTTAGTGCTTCATTTTATCTACCATTTCTTAAGATACATTACAAGAACCATAAAGATGTGTGTGTGTGTGTTTGATATGTATGTACTTTCGAAAAGCTTTAGAATACGCACATACTAATTAAAAAAAAAAAAAAAATCGAAAAAGAAAAAAAATCAATCACTTTATCTACTTTTTCGAAGAGAAAGGAAGACGAAAACAAAATAACAAATTGTAATTACTATTTTCAAACATGGAATATACAAACAAACATTTGTATGTATGTATCTCGCAAAACATCTGTTATTCTGGCGAATGTTTGCTGCAAAAAATTAAGAAAAAAAACGAAAAATTATTTAGGCCAAAGTTTAATTGATTGTCTAAAAAGAGCACACTCGGTGAATGTATATACATACTTACACACGTCAAAGATTTATATTATTTTTTTTGTAATTTATGAACACACCCTTGCTTGACATGTGTCTCTTATCAGAAAGTCGATTACACATTACGCATTATACACCCGCTAACTATCGTTGTCGTTGTTCTTTAACAAATATGTAATAATTTCTAATGAATTTGCGATTGGTGCTAATTATTTTACAACTTTATAACATACGCTAACCACAAAGGTATACTCCGCACAAATATTTGCCAAGACTTACAGCTAATACATTTAGTATATCTTGAAAGTGAAAATTCGATAAGATAACACAATAATGAATGGAAACAAGAGACTTGTGACGACCATGTTGGGCTGCTAGCTAGCACCCACCCCCGCAACAACAATCGCACGTGCCTGTTCGGTATCTGTGGATAAAAGAATCACGAGGTTTTTTTTAGATTGTTGCCTTTTACATGATTAGGGCTTTTTGAAACTCCCCCTCCCCCTCCCCCTGGGTAATATATAATTTGACAATTATTTAAATAAATGATATGGGAAATTATTTTAATTTTTTTTGGCAAATTTTCTATATCAGTTGTTTAAACGTGATAAGAATAAATTAATATTCAATTGAATATTAATAATTGACGTCAATCGAATTTCGTCTCAATTTGTGATGCCTAGTTGGCTGTTTTTAGTTGGAGTCTCTTAAAGGATCTTTGGGACATTCATACGTTTGAAATAACAAATATTTTCGAAACCTTTTGTCACTGAAATGGTTTCCAATTTGATGGTCACAAAGATATGGTAATTCAACAAATTATAGAAATCAGAATCAATATAAATATCCTGTTTCTGTGTCTATGGCGTTTCCATGGCAATGCTTTCAAAAACAGGTTTTTTGAGTTTGCTTACATTGTGCAAAGGAGTGCAAAACATTCATTCATCCTTCGACTAGAGTCAAAATTAATATGTGCTACTTATTCTTACTTTTATACTTACTTAAAGGGCTCCCGACCCTTGTAGAGTCCCTGCCTAAGACATCGTAGCCTTCCTTCCCCTTCCTTCTGCGGTCGATGGCACGCTGCTTCCAGTTGTAAAGACCAAATTTTCTGATATCCGTGACAGGTTGGTCTTTGTACCGGAGGTCTTTGTAACTTTCTAGTGATATAAATGGTCACTCTCCACGGATATGACATTGGAGCAGAACAGTCTTAGCTTTGCCAAAGCTTAGGCAATATACCGAACGATGACTTTGCTTTGGAAACTCTGTTGTTCGGCAACTCTATCCAGGCTACTCTATCGGTGAAAACAATACTCCCAAGTAACAGGGCATCCTCTACTTTCTCTTATGAGGTTGTACCAAGGCTGATAACTTGAGTCTTTGCCATATTAATTGTTAGCCTGCCTCCCTCTCCACATCAGCTGTCATTTGTGGAGTTGAGTTCCATAATTGTGTGAGAGAGTAAGCATACATTGTCAGCGTAGTCAATATGTTTTGCGGAACATGTTCGCAAATACTTTAATGCTTTTTAAATAAACGGCGGAAATGGAAGTAGCGTACCCGGGACCATACACGATGGCAAGCAGCCGGGTCTCAGGCAGAGAATCTCTAAGCGTTGCCAGCCCTTTAAGTAGGTTTTTCAAAAATTAATATTGAATACCGAAAAGCCAGCTAAAATTAAAGTTTTAAAAAGGCCATAATTCTACGTTTTTTTCGAACACAATCCTTTTGATCCTTCTTTGACTTACAAGTGATCGGTCATAAATTTTTAAAAGGAACACAGAAAGCAAAGTGAAAGAGCTGAAAACTAAAAATTCATTACACAACTGTCATTCCCAATTATTTAAGTTTTATTGGAACGGTTTAAGCGATTCATTTCTGACTTCTGAATATGTAATTAATTCCATCTGCTAAATACATCTTTATTCTGTTTATTTGTTGTTTTAAAAATAAAACTTTTTTTTTTAACAAAATTAATGTGCATATGTTAAAAAATAAAACTACCAAAAATACACACCCATACTTAAGCATTCGCAGAAACAAACGCATCAGTTTAAATTAATACTATCATAGTGTGTGCAGTTGACTTTACGTCATTCGCGGTATTAAAATAAAAAATTTAGCAAAAAAAAAACCAAACACCCCTTACACGCCTTCTGCAAAAAATTATATTTTGTTTTTTTTTTTCCGAAAAATAAACGATGGCACATACTAAACAAAAAGTTTAATGGCGCCTCAAATAAATTCGTAAAAAAAAGAATGAGGATGTATGGCTGTATATGTATACAAAATCGCAACAATAAAACAAGATGAGGAAAATGCCGTAATTTGCCCTTGAAGCTCGCAATTTTTTTTTAGTTTTTTTTCTGGTTACTTTTTTTGTTTTATCTTTCAAACACACGAATTGTTAGATACATATGCATTATGTAGGTATGGTTGGACTTGTATAGTGTTGCAAAAAAAACAAAAAAATTAATATATTCACAAAGTGGTTTTGGATGAACACAGTATAGGTACAGAATGCAAAACGAATATCGTATCTATCGGGCAAATAATAATAATAGAAAAGAAGACGACACAAATAAGTGAATTGGATGGATTGGATGCATAGCGTCATGGACTGTATTTGGTTAAAGTATTGACATTCGTGACCTTAAAGTTTATCGGGTCGACATTAAGATAAATGATGTGGCCGTGTCAATGAGACAATGTCGTTTATCAAAATGCATTTGTGCATTAATTATATGCGAATTGACGGGGAAGTGGGTGAGTAATAGCTGATATCACGAATGTCACCTTATTGGTCGTTTGAAGTTTGAATGCCTAGTCATCAAATTAAAAAAAGAGCTAAAGAGTTTATTGAGGCTTTTTTACATAATCCATAAGTACATTGTAGAGTCGCGTGTCAATATGAATTCTGTTATCAAAACTGGTAGAAACCAAATTTCGTTGCTAAATTGTTATCTTTCTTTTTTTTCTTTTTTTTTGTTTTACTGCTGCTTTATCTCAATTTCTAATGATACGCGCTATTAAACAATGAATTTGTTTTATTTTTTTTTTTTTTTTACATGGCGTTGGTAATGTATCTGATGAAATTTACAATAAATTTTTAGTAATGAGCTATTATTGAATAGAATTAGTTGAAAATTAGATAAGGGGCTAGGTAGGACCAGAAATTGGTGCAAGGCGTGTAAGGTGTGTAAGGGTCTAGTACATGACATCCTTGATTAGTATTCGAACTAAGTTAGGGTGAACCTACCATGGATCTTACAATTCTATAAAGGTTTCGTGTCCGTCTTTCTTCCTGTGAAATGAGGAGCAAATAGTTGGAGCCGTCTCATCCAACATATGTAAATACACTTCTTGTAGATTGACATGTATGAACCTAAGGGCCCGCATGTATAATAATGGTTGATTCATTTAGAGATACTTTTTTTATAAGTAGAAATATAATTAAAAATTCAACTTTATCGAGCTATCTTTATAATCAAACAAAAATACTATTCTTGCCATTTATTTAAAATATTAACTATAACTGCTGTTAACACAGTCCATTCTGAAGGTTCAATTTCGAGTGGTGTTTGGCAAAAAACGCGAAAAATGTGTGGACTTAGGACTCTACATAGTCCCAAAGCAAAGAGTCTAGACGTGTAATATCACACGACCTATATTGGCCAATTCATCGGTTTGTAACACGAAATTAACTGTTCACCGAATTGTTCTCGCAATAAAGCCATAGTTCCAAATATCCTAGAAATTAGAGGCTTCACGGGTGCCATTCACTTTTACATTCTCACCCTCGGTCTTTGTATACACTCTCAGGTAGCATTCCAATATTTTCTTCACTGGGAAGTGGTTTATTGTCTAATAATGAACATAGGTCTGATAACGAATTGTGCGATCGGTAGGCGGATTATGTAGACCATAAGTGCATAAACACACACATTCCTTGTAGGTAGAACGTCAATCAATCTTTATTCAAAACTTCAAGTCAATAAGCACTGAGATCCAAAGATCTTTACCAACCAATAAGCTCTATGGGGCATAGTAGGTACCATCTGTGGACCGAATGATTACTCCAAGGCATCTAGCCCCACTGAAGTAGATTATTGTGTTGCCTTTGAAGGTTATAGACTTCAGATTGGCCTGTAACTTTTTCATTAAGGACACAATGCTCTAACAAGGATCACAAGTAGGAAGATATTTCTTACTTAATCATTTGTGTTCAAGGTTCCTGCCTACATAACTAAAAGTGTATCGTGATCTCTTTTTTACTAAGATAAAACATAAAACCCTAGACCGCGTGTTTCCTGAACCGTTTGACAACCTCTATAATGTCCTAGGCTTCCCAGGAAAGGAGACTTTATCAGACCTACCTCTTAATTTAACACAGGCATAGCTTTTTGGCACATTAAATACTGTTCAAATAAAACACCAAGGTTGGGTTTATGTATAGCAGCTCTGCATAAAAATTGCATCATTCAACCCGGATAGGAAGGGAAAATGTCAAAGTTCTCCATTGCTAAAAACCAAACACCGTTACATATTAAGCTATCCACCAAAAAATAAAAAGATCATAAACCTACAGAAAAAAAAACACTTCACAGAACCCACTAACACCATCAAAAAACCCTCTTCTACCTACCTACATACATACATATGTATGTTTTAACGTAGCACCCTCTTTGCGAATCTCCAGCTTGCAAACTTTGTAGCGAATAATCTATTGCCCTCTCTAGCCTCTTCTTCTCACCCATTGTTACGAACGACGACGACGTTTTTTTTCGCGTGGTCCTCTCTTTTCGCCTCTCCCATTAGCTCTATAAACTCATTTTATTGCCCACATTACCTACAAATACTATTTTATTTCAGTTTTATTTCCCAATTTCCTTTCCTTTTTTTTTTCGTGCCTCTTCTCATTCTTGTGCGAGCATAGAGCTTTTAAAGCCGTTACGAAAGCACACGATCACCAAGCACCACCAACACAACGATCGCATAAACGCAGAATAATAGCATTGTACAGCTATATTTCCCCAATGCTCTATACATTGGGCCAGATCAGCCACCATAGCCCCAACGCGCGCGCCATCATCTTCACCGCTGCACCATCATGATCAGTGCTAGTGGAAAAAAAAAGCTAAGGCCGCAGCAAAGCATTAGGTACTTCTCTCTATCACGAGTTGTATGTGTGTATATGTGTGCGCTCGTTCTTCGTTCTTCGTTTTTGCGATTTTCTGTTGCGCTCACGAGCCGAGCTCAATATCAGTTACGACAAACGACCTTGCGAATATTACTAAAGTGCAAAAATGTTCGCTCACACGCTTTTCGCTTTTTTTCGCACAAACAAATAGAGATAGAAGGAGACAGCAGCATAAGCGATGAAGAAGGTTAACATACAGCTCAACGCTATGCCTTAGCATTGGTTTGGTGTTGGTCGCAATTCTGGGAGGCAAGGAGGAGGCTTTGATAGTGAAGAGCGGAATTAATGTTCATAAAAAAATCAGCAAGTGGAATTGCTTCCATTTTTTTCTATGATTTTGCCGGTTCTTTTTTTTTTTTTTTTTTTCTAAGTGTGCGCGAAACTGTGTGGCATAGAATGGAGAGGGCTTGGAAATAAATTAAAGAATATCAGTGTTGCCAGGCACAAAATGTTACGGAAGGAAGTCTGGGTTTCCTTAAAAGGGGTGGTGGGTAGGATTTATAGCCTAGATCTTTAGAAAACTTCTACAACATCGAACGTTAAAAGTACTCTAAACGGATGTTCATTTTGAATGAGTATCGTTGGACAATCGAACCAATATTGAGATAATTTTGTGCCAGGAAAATACAATCGCTGACGAACAAAAACGTTTATATGAATGCAAAAATTATTGACTGACGAAATTAATAACACACCAAACGAATAGGTGCACAGAAACTTTTCCATTGACTAACATCTGTTTTAAACGACAAGCTATTAGATCATAGTCATCATAGTACACATTGGGCACGGTCCGCATTCTAGGCGTTAGAAAGTCAAACGTTTCTGTTTGGTCGACAGATTCAGTTTTGACTACAAAGTAAGGCATTTCTTTTTGAGCATTTCATACCCCAAAGTAGGACATATCCCAAAGTCTAAAATGAAGCTTTGATCTTACCAGTCAGTTATAAAGTTAGGTTAAGGACTCGTCAGACTTGTTTTAGATACTTATATTTATGCACATGCTTATAACATTTCTTTTTGCTTTTTAACAGATGGTATTCAGGTGATTTCTATACTGCAGACCGGTTTACATATTGATGCTTATTGCTGTAGATAGAACCGAAACGGGAGTAGGGGGAGGTGTATTCTCCCAAGATCTTAACTGCAAGATTTCCTTCCACATCCGTGATCACTGTAGTGTATTCCAGGCGGAAATGATGGCGATTAAGGAAACCTTATCGTGGCTGAGGTATAATGGATATCACCATCTTTACTGACAGCCAAGCCGCGATTAAGTCCATAGAGTCTTTCACATTCAACCACAAAATTGCCCTCAATTGCCGCCTATCTCTTAATGAGATGGCTGAACAATTTACAATCCACTTTATATGGATGCCGGACCATTGTGACAAAGATTCTTGGACAATCTACTCGCTGAATTAGACAACAATTGCATCCATCGCTTTATAATAAGCTCCTGCTGGTTTGAAATTGATAGACTGAGGATACTGGATCCCATCGGCGTCACAACGAGCCTTTCTGGCATAAGTGTGGCTGCACTCACTGTAGCCAGCCGTTCTAACCTAACCTATCCCGCGACCATTGTTTACTGAAAACCACTCAGTTCCTTTGAAATGGTTAATGCGTTTTTTGTAATTAAAATCGACGCGCGTGTCTTTGTTGTTGTGGAAAGATCCACACTGTACCGCATAGACTCTTGCTCCAGTTGAATGAATCTGACATCAGAATATATTTCATATTTCACGTATGAAAGCAAAAAGTCATCCTAGCCCTAAACATAGCCTCTTTTTTCGATACAAACTACTTAAAGCTTTAAATAATTTTTTCAAGATATAAAATGCCTCTGGTAACACTTCCATCTTTTTCGCTTGTAAAATGTGTGTCCATAAACCCCAGAGAGAACTAGCCATGTGTCTTCTCACTTGTTATCTCTGCACAGGTCCTCCGTGCTCCGTCCGCGAGTCTGACGACGATTCTCTCTTCCAATTGCTTACACACAGAGGAGGAGAAAAATTGCAAATAAAATTCGCAAGGAGGGTGTGGTGTGGACCGAGTAAAGTAGAAAAAAAGCAATACTCTCCGACTCTCTCTACCACTACATAACAACGTTAGATGCTTAGGTTTTTTTTTTTGCATTTGTAACTTTTAGGTATAGGTATATTAGGATATGCGTTAGTTATTTTTTTCTTAGCTGTTCTTGCAACCCTTTTGTGGATGATCCGTTACACCTGTGTTGGTTCTGGTTGTGCGATCATATGGGTAAATGTTTGGAATGTTGCCTGCGGCGAAAAATTTATCTACAAGATCCTTACAGATACAATACAATTGAATTTTATTCGCGAATTTCATGTCATTTGTTATGTAGCGAGAGAGAGAGAGAGAGAGAGGCTGTTAGATACGAATAGGTATTCTCTCGTAGCGCACATGTGTTTTTCGTTTTTATTCTTGTATCTTTTATTCGTTTTGTGTTTGATATTCTTCGTGTAGTGTGCCAATTTCTTTATAGTGCACGATCTGGGCTATTCTAGTTATTTCTTTTTCATCATTGCGTTTGGCGCTAATTCTTTCTTTTTTTATTTTGTTCTTCCTTTTAATCTTTTTTTTTCATACTGATCGTGCTTGATCGAAAGCGATGATGATGACGACGGCGCGCGGTGATAACGGATATCATTCGCGAATTTTATATCGCAAGTGTATCTAGATAGATAGATAGTTAGATGTATCTTTAGATTTCGCATGGCTCTCGGAGAAAAGAGAGAAAGAGCTACGAGTGCAACGCGCAATAGTAGTATGCCACGCTCTCTATTATTTGGGATGTGTGCTCCTCTGACTGGGCCTGGCTGGCTGATGGCTGTGCTGTGCTTTGTGCTTAGAAGAGTGAAGCACACATAAGTCCCTTGTAGGTGCGCGCGCGATTGCGCGAATATATGAGTGCGTATCTATTACAAATACAAGCATGAATTTTATAAGGAATTTCGCAAATATGTTGAATAATATTACACATTTGTCGTGATGTGTAAATTTTTTTTGCAATGAGTTTATTTCGCACGGGCTTTTGGCTTGGCTTTTTCGCTCTTCTCTTCTAGTAGTTGGTGATCGTTGTGGTAGTTTAGGTTTAGGTTTGTTTGCTAACTTCTGCTTGTGCGGTTGCGGCTGCTGTTGCTCACTTTAAGATACTTTTGTGTATGTTAGTATGCATAAAAATTTTGCTCTCGCTCTCATGAAATTTTTGCGGGGACCTCTAACGATATTTGCACAGTGTGTTGGATTGTTTTTTTTTTTTCTTCTTCTACTGTTCTCCTCATCATCATCTTCATTGTAGTCGTTGTCGTCTTCTTTTACTTCGTTGAAGTTGCTGTATTCTTCGTCTCTTTGGTAGATACGTTTTATTTATTTACTTAGTTTTTTTCTGTTTTTTTTTTTGTTATACCCTCCGTTCTTCTCCGTTTGACCATGTTTGTTGTTGTTGGTGTAATTTTTCGCGAATTCAGCTTTAGAATTTGACTTTACTAATAGTGTATGCACGCGGTTACCATTAGTAGTTAGTCGACTGTTTATTAGATATAGTGTGTCATAATAGTTCGTTTGAGTACGAACGATGTTTCTTCTGCTTGTCGTCGCCTAACGCTCGGACGCTAATTTTATATTATAAAAAACAAAAAATTATAAGAAACAAAAAGTTAAAAATTAAAATATCTTACATTAAATTTTTGTTAAAAAACAAAAAAAAAATTAAACAAACTGATCGGTATTAAGATACAAAAGTGCAATAAATACTCAGTGTAAAATCATTCAATTTCCTACACAAAAATATTTATCTAAGTTTTTTTTTAAATTTTTAATGAAACACAATGTGTGTGAGAACCCTAAAGGATGAGATCAGCACTTGAGACAGCTTGCCATTTATGGTTGTGTTGCGTTTGAGCTAATTGAGATCGATTAAAAGTATCTTGTGCATGGGATCTAACGTGTTTTATTTTTCAAAAAACAAAATAAAAATGTGTACATAAAAAAAAAAACCTCTTAAAACTGATATACCTACTATTGAGGGCAATTGTGCAAAATATTTTAAACCTATCTACAAACAAATAAAAACGGCTGTCAAATTAAGTAAATGTATACAAGTGATATCTGTATATCTATCTATAAAAAAAAAACACGACGACTATGCGCTAAACAGGCAACAACAACAACAACATAACACCATCTATCTCTTCTATAATACATTTGTGCAAATGACGACGTGTCCAATTTGCCCTTGATATTTTTTTTCGCGTTAGTGTTTCATTTTTTTTTTAATTTTTTTTTTTTTGGATTTGTTCAGCCGCACATGTAAAAAATTCGCAAGCAAAAATTCGCGAGCGAACTAGCCTGTCACAGGCAAAGAAGGTTGTGGAAGCTTAGTTTCGCGGATGGAACATTTGTTGAAAAGTCGTTAACGATCGGACGTTTTTTTTTTTCGTTTCTTCAAAGTGAGTTCTTTCAAAAAACAAAAAACAAAAAAAGGATCAACCGCGTGCATTCAAAAAATTTACAAAAAAAAAA
The DNA here is from genome assembly GCA_949716465.1 of Chalcosyrphus nemorum. Lineage (NCBI taxonomy): Eukaryota > Metazoa > Arthropoda > Insecta > Diptera > Syrphidae > Chalcosyrphus > Chalcosyrphus nemorum. The sequence goes on along the minus strand of OX454333.1, from coordinate 12,716,178 downwards.
GTATATGTATCTTAAAAATAAAACAGAAACGCAAAATCCATTCTCGCATTTGTAGTTGTTGTGGGTGGCTCTATAACGAACGCGCTGTTTGACGTTAGTTTTTCGATATACATTTTCGTTATTTTTTTTATTTTAATTTTGCCCACTTGAATGTGTGTTAGTAAGTGATCTCGCGCAAAGTTCCTTATGTTGTGTATTTTTTTTGGCAGAAAAAAAAGATTGATTTTTTTTTTGTAGTTCAGACAGACAACAAGCTCCATCACCAATACCAAAAACTAATACGATCATAATTCGAGTGGACTTTTTTTTTTTGCAGTAGCACTTCTTCAGTAGTGTGTATCTATACGGTGTGTGGTGTGATAATATGGTCTTAAGTAGCTCGGTGGTTTGCGGCACTAACGCGTTGTAACAATCTAATGCGTCTGGTGAGATACACAGTACAGTGCATATTTTTCTTTTTGGGATTTGACATCCTTTAACTGCTGAGTGTGATTCAAAGGAATTCTCTTTTTTTCCGATCAATCACAGCAAACACAGCGGAGAGCAACCGTCAGATATTTGAATTACATTTTACATTTAAAAAAAAAAAAAAATAAAGATAAAAATAGTAGTGAATCCGAAGAAAACAGTTGTTTGTATATTTATATGAGGAATTTTGTTGGTTTTGTGTATATTATTGGACCAATCGCGGTATGGTTTTAGTGTGTGCATTCGAAAAGTGAAATTGAAATTTTATATAAGGACTGCATATGAATTAGAAGTGTATCGAGTCCTTGTTCTGGGGAGAGACCAAGAGAGGACTCTTTGATTGAATATTGTGTAAAGTTTTTAATTTTAATAATTTGTTGTTGTTGGAAAACTGCCGAACTTTGAAACTGATGGTTACTTTGGATTATATAATTCGCTTGAAATGACTAGGTTTGTAGATTTTTTTTTCTTTTTTGTTTGCTTAACACTGACTTAATTTTTTTTATATTTCTTTAAGCCTACTTGTTTCAATATATTTAACGGATGTTTTTTTTAAAGTTAAGCTAAGCTAAATCAATTTTCAGAAGCCTGTTGAAAAGCCTTTTGCATATTTTGTATAAATTTAAGAAAACCTACAAAGAACACACGATTTACTTGGTTTTCTCCAAGAAATCAGTTTAGCCTTTAAATATACTTACTTTCTCAACTAATAGCTATTTGCACAAATTGAATTAATTGAAAACGGAATTTAATTGGGCGATCGCGTTCAGCAATCATACCGGTATTTAATGTGGATAGAAACAGAGTTTTTATTAAACGAGTTCTAGAGCATCTTAATTTTAAATGCTAAAGTTAGTTTATTTATGTACCTACCTTACCTTCTTCTATTTTTTTAAAATTTTTTTGCTGCATTTGATATAATTTGGTTTTTGAATATCTTTCTCAAAGTACAGAGTCGGAAAAAAAGTTTAGGAAACCAATTTATAGACTGACAATTTTAGTTGTAATACATTCCTCATACTACTGTACATATGAACAGACTCCTTTCTTTTGCTCCAAGAACTGCCCTGCATTAAGCTTCTTTAGAAAGTACTGCTAAAGGAATATTTCTACTACCTTCTCACCGACCCCTCGTCCGGATTGTACTCCCTTTGAAACATTTTAGTACATTGGCACTCTTATTTCATTGAATGAGCCATCATACACTGGTGCAATTACTCTTACCCCAGAGTGATTTGACAAAAGGGAGAGTGAGAGATGAAGTGTGAAGTAAGAAACGGGATAAAATCTTCATCCAGTGTTGAAGCAGTTGAACAGAAAATCCGCGGTTACTCCAGGGTAGAATTGAAGAAAAAAATGTTTAAATGCAGTCTTACTCCTCTACTCCCCTCAGACTCTGTAAACTTCTAAAATACTCCCCTTAAAATTTGGAGAACGACATCCCTGCTCCCTTTGTCATTTAACTAAATAAACTTTAACTCATTTGTTTTGGAATCACTGCCATTGTATCGTTCAGATTTCAAAAACCTGTCAAAATCCATCATTCTGACTGCAATATGATTCTAGCTTTATTCTTGGCTACAATCAAGGAAATACTCGTACATACATATATGTATCTAACTCTGCAGTGAATCTCCTCTTCATGCTCTGCTTAAAAGCCAAAATAGCACTTCTGTCGATCTTTCGGTGCCGCTTGATTGATATTCCTTTTTAGGTTTTGCGTTATCGCGCCATGATTGGACTTGGACGACATGTGGTTTCAACAGAATGGTGCCTCAAGCCACGTTACAATCGATTTGTCGAAGAGTAAGTATAGTTAGTGTGTTATCTCAAGAAATAGACCAGTCAATTGGCTGCCTCGTTCGTGCGATTTAACGCAGCTTTACAATTTTCTGTGGGGCTACGTTAAGTCATTGGCTTATGCCAACAAGCCGACGACGTTGGAAGGGCTCAGAGCCAACATTAAACGCGAAATAGAGGCCGTTTTGGCCGAATTATGTGGCAGAGTCGTTGAAAATTCGGTCCAACGAAGCGACCGCTGCGAACGTGCCCGCGGTGGCCATATGAACGAAGTGGAGTTCCATTCATAAATATTTTGATTGTACTTCAAGCCGATGACAAAGTTTTAGAAATATCTCAAATGGTTTGCGTTTCATTTAAAAAAGAAGTTGTCAAGTCCTTATGGGAAACTCTGTCAGTATCCACCTGGACTTAAAATTTGCTTTATTTCTCCTAACCTTATGACATAACTTAACCTGAAGATATTTAAAGAAAGAACATTACAGATAAACTCGACAGATTTTCTTATCACCTTTCGCCTAATTCACTTGTCAGTTTGACATTTTCTGCCAGATAAAAAGGTTAACTAATTATGAAGTGACAAAGCGTAAGTCACATCACAATCTCTGTACAACTGACTCATTGGAAAAACTGTAATATTCTATTTACTCCCATCCGATAGCCATCACATTCAATTAAAAATGTTAACATTTAAAAGCAAATACGAGTATATTCTAATAATAACATGTACTCGTACCTACCTCAACTAAACTTGTTGGCTGTTTTTCTGTAGGTTAGGTACCATACCCACACGGTTTTGTGTTGTGCATCAGTCTAGCACAACTTGTCTTCAGCAAGCTTTCGCTCTTTTAAACTGCATTGCGGGATGCAATTTAATGATCGCGTGTGATGAATTGATCATTTGAATTTTTTATGAAACTGCTGGAGCCGTCATTAAACATTTTAATTTCTAGTGACCACTTGATCTTAAACCTCAGCCGCCCTTAGACAATATTCATTACATATTCTCATTTTAATAGTTCTATCTTTACGATACACAAGTCAGCAGATGGTATAAAAATGCCAATAAAAACTGTCAATGCACTTTTAATCTTTCAGCAAACAATCGCAATAAGCAAACAAATAAAACCGCAACTATTCTACCTCAACTTTTTACTACAAGTATCACTTAATGTCGTTAGGAGAACAAAAAAAAAAAAAAGATTAAGGCGTTAACACAATTGAAAACTATTTACAAATCACCCACAAAGTGCAACCTCATTTTTACGAAATGGCAATTCAAATAAAATCCACCCACTACTCCACTTAGCTAACTATTTATGCGCCACAATATTTTTATTAGAATGTACTCTCTCTCTCTCTATCACAGATCGTAAATATTTACGATATTGAAATCACCTGTACACACACACACTTGGCACTCGGCACCTAGATTGAAGATTTTGTCCAAAAGCAATTGTTCTAACTTCAAACGCGAATGAACTTTATCACAGACATTGCAGCAACGGAAAATGTAATCACACGCGACTATTGTTCAATGTTGATGACAATTTGCTGCTTGCTTTTGATTTTCCGTATAATTAACACTTGGGTGTTAAATGAATGTGAGTAAACATTGGTATATACCTAATAACAGCGTTGAAGTAATCTTTATTACGGACCGAAGGGGGGGCACCTGCATGCACATGTGAGAAAGCAAATGCGAGTGACAAAACGGCTATCAGTTGTTGTTATTATTATTTTTTATTTTTTTGAATTGCATCACAGGTTACACTTTTGATTAAACACTGACACTGAACGAAAGGAAAAGTGAAGAATTAACAGGCATTTTGTTTCTTTTTTGATCTTTGTATGGGGAAGATGTATTATGCAAGGTTATTTTCACAAGGTGGCGTCTGAAAATTACTGCATAACATTTATAATTTTTTTTTTTTATTTAGTAAAAAAATTATAGCATTTAGCGAGAATTTGCAAAATTTTTTTATTAATTAATTGAGGTGTTACGAACATTAGGGGCACTAATTTAGTTTGCTATAGAAGCTTGTCATATGGTATACAACACAATGGACGAGTTGTTAAAATAGATATGACTAAATGTGTTAAAAATTCATGTGAAGTGGAGAAAAGAACAAAAATTTGCTTACAAGGTGAGTAAGTAGGAAAATTGTTGCAAATAAATTCCTTAGAGTTGAATGGTGACGTAGATCTTTGAGAAAAAAAAAGTCTGGAATATATGTGCTAATTATGTGTCTACAATAGGAGCTCTTAAATTTGATAACATAATGAGTTCTTACTCTGCAAGTCCAAGTGCAATTTCAGATAAGAGCTTTAATATTATGCAACAAAACTAAGGAATTTCATTTAGACGTACTTTCTTCAAAAGTAAAAAAATATAATAAGAATCAATTTTATCGCGTTATTTATACTGGCCAACAAAAGAACCATTTTTGGCATTTGCTTTTGAAAGATTATTTATTTCAAATGTTAACCGTAATTGCGGTTAGCGAGGTCCATTCTGAAGTTTTGAACTTTCAATAGCCCCAGGGGAAAAAGTCTAAAGTAGCGATTTCACAATTTATCGCTGCGAAGTGAGAAATTGATGGGTTAGCGAATTATTCTCGCAATAAAGGTAAGGTTTTACGGACTTCCAGCAGTCCCATTGATTCACAACCATTGGAACCATTCTTACCGTAGAACTGTTGCCTTGTCGAATTTTCGTACTGAATGTCTTATTTCAAGTACAGATTCCATAAGCCCACTGAAATTAAACGAAATTTGACGAAATTGAGCATAATCCCATTATTCATTTAAACAGATGTGATATATTACTTTCCCGTTCTTAGTATAAAAAGTAAAGAAGTTGAAGAGGCTCAGGGGTGCCGTTTTCCAAAATCGGAGGGGAAAAATTTAGAAGTTTACAGAGGAGTATTTTATGTCTGAGGGGAATACAGGAGTATAGTTTGTGTTTTATGTGTATATGTATGTGAGGAAAAGAAAGAAGTATTCTAGTTTTCTGACAATTTGCCTGAGAGAACTTCAGAACTTGTAAAATGGGTCATCACACACTGGAGCCCCAGATAATTTCTCCTAAATTGATAGTTTGCAAAAAAATAGCAACCCTGGTGAAGCTGCTCTGTTGGTGTACTGCAAAGAAAGAAAAATAACCTTAAAGAAATGAAAAGCTTTTAGTACACGAAATTAGAATCATCTCATTAATATTGTAAAAAGGATATTCTAACTCTTGTATAGCTAGTGGCGACTGTGCCGTATATTGTAGCTTATGGCCAACACTGAGCGAAAAGGGCAATAAAAGGTTCTTCAAACATTTTTACTTGCACCTATAACATAGTATAGGATTCGAGCAGATTTTCGATTTCGAGATTTTGATAAATTTGGCCATTACCATGATAGAGAAGTCCAAACAAGAGGATCTGCCGATGCCGTCTGTCTGTCTGTGCGTGAAGCTACAGCCTAAACGAGTGGACGGATTTTGATCAAACTTCATATCTAGAGTCTTTGGAATAACCCCTAAAGGGGAAATCGAAATGTTTGTTTTAGCCCTATTCTTAACGGTACTTTACTTAAGGCCAATTTTATAAAACTAAGATTTTCTCGAAAACGGCTTTAATGATTTTGCTTAAATTTCATATTCGATTTAAGTTGAAAAATTCCAATCAGATGACATATAAAATTTCTTTCTAAAATTGTTAAAAACGACTCAAACGATTTCTTTGAAATTCCACACTGACTAGTACAAACATATGCAAAAATATGAGGTACCACATTTTGACCAAAATCGGTTAGAACGGTACTTGTGCCCAATTTGACCAAACGACGTTTTTCTTGAAAGCGGATATAACTTTGTCAAAATTTATACAATAGATTATAAATCGCAAATTCTATAAAATGGCGTACAAAATTGCTGGCCAAAAGTGGATCTAACGGTACTTTTACAAGGCTTTTTTATGGGCTTTTAGCGAATTTGCTCGAAAACGGCTCCAACGATTTTGTTTGAATTTCATATTTAAAATAGTTTGGTAAAGCACTGTAAGATGGTATACCACGTTTTTGGTCCAAATTGATAAAAAAGATATTTTATTTATAGCCAACTCATCAAAATCTTACATATTTAGGTCGTTAGCTTTATGAATCTCTACTGCACACAAAACGTATAGGAATAGGTGCAAGTTTGTACGATCCAATCATGCACTTTATTTTCTAAATGGACATCGCTTGATAGGTGCAACATGCGTAACACGTATAATTGTTAAACAAGTGAAATTATTATATTTACAACTTTATTGATACATAACTAAGTTACATGATCAATAATAAATGAAACAGTATATCACTAGCTACCATTAATTTCGGATAAACATACCAAATTTTCACTTGTTTAACAAATATTTGTTGTTTTCTGGTACAGGCCTTGCTCGCATTTATATACACAAATATTGGAAAAAATCCCATTAGTTCTTAGGCTTTCTACTTTCTTGATCTACAAAGTTTAGATCAGATCTAATAAATATTGATATATTACTGTGGGTTAGCAGCTGTAATTTTTTGAACCAGGAACAGTTTTTTTTTTATCTTAAAATCTTTGTTTTATCTCAGATAAGATCAGATCTCAGATCTCAGATTTTGTTCCACTTAACAGGCCATGACTGCATTTTTTTTTATTATTTTCTATAAAGCAATATGTAGAACCATCGAAATTCTTTTATTTTATTTTTTTTTTATTATAAGCGCTTAAATAAAAGCGTTGTCATTTAATTAAATTCCACATTCACTATCAAACAAAGGATGACCTCATTCAATATTGCATACGTAAAAGTGAATAACACTAATGTTGTTGTTGTCCATTGCCCTTTTGTGTCAACCTCCATCAAACTAGCCTCACCCAATAGTTTCTACTATAGCTCGATGAAACCTATCTTATGTGTGTTGTTGAAGTAGGTATTTCTTTCCGTCTCCCACCTACTGACATTGCGAATTCAATGCGCGCATGCACAATCCCATAGAATCAAACCTATTAACTATGCTCGAACATTTTGTTTTTGTATTTGAAAAAAACAACAACAAGCTTTTAGATTGTCCTTCAAAAATAACCAAAATCTGCTTAACTATCTCTCTCTCCAACAACAAATGGACGGACACAAATGAAATGACCAGAAACAACAATGAATATATCGACCATCACTAATTTATATGCACTGGAGTTTGTTTCGATTCGATTGTCGCATGCCAACATGTGTGTGCAAAAATTATCAAAAACGACAAAAAAGCCATCAGAAAAAGAACAAAACTGCTTACAGAAGTTTTTTTTTTCCTTTATATTTGGTTTATAAACTTATTTACTTCATCAAATGGTTGTGGCTTACCTCGAGTTGAAGAATTTTGTAGTTTTATTTATTTTTTTGGTGCTAAGCCCAACTAAGCAGCTCCTTACCTGCATTGAGCGCGCGCCTTTGTATCTGCACACATTCAGTTGACTATTGTAAAAATTCAAAAAAAAAACAAAAGGAAGAAAAACATCACAAAATACATATATAGAAAAAAAAAAAGTATCTTCACTTTGATAGATAAATTGTGCTTGTATGTCACGTAGGTACGAGAAGAAGGTATAAGTGATGTTTTTATTTTTCTTTATTTTGCGCTGTCGCTGTTGCCTCGATTCCCTTGCCAATTTTTTTTTTTTTTTCCGTTTTTTTGTTTTTATTCGCGATGCAAAAAATAGCTTTTTTTAGATACTTTTCGAAATATTTGCTGTTGGGTATGTGTTGTATCTCCAAAATGAAGCGCAGCATTCGATTCTAAACTTGTTCGTGGCGCAAAAACAACAAAAAAAAAAACAAGCAGAAAAGATTTGAATTTGTAAATTTTTACCTACTCATCGTTTGTATGTGCATGTTGTCATCTATCGAATGGCACACGTGTAGCGCAGATTTTTGTTTGCAAATTTTTAACCCAAAATTACAAAGGTCAATTAATTGAAAAATATATACAATGTAATGGTTTTATTTTTGCCTGCCTTCTAGTATTTGCAGAAAAAAAAAAAAAAAAGAAACCTTTCAAGGACACATAACTTGAAAATTTACGACTACTACACTTGATAGATACTTTATGTAGGTATCTGAAGTAGTTACCACAAAAGCAACAGCAATTTTTAGGCGCAAAAGCGAAAACAAAAAATTAAGTTGCAAAACTTTGCAAATTTAACGAACAAATTTTGTACAAGGTCTCTACAGCATAGCAGCGGCTGCGATGATGATGGGCTGCCGTTGTTAAGTGACTTGGACTCCAGTTGTACCAGCAGTTAGTTAGTAGTAGTAGTGGTAATTGTTGTATTAGGGTGAAGAGGAAGAGAGTGGTTACTATCGCCAAAAGCTAATAGTTTGACCTACAACAACTACATCTATCATCAAAGTCTCCGTCCACAGATACTTGGACCTTTTTTTTTTTTGTTTTGTTGGAATGCAAATATTCGCCCATTTGTTTAGACGAATTATTTTGCGATTTTTTTTTTTGCTTTCTGTTGTTGCTTTTGCTTCTTTATATTCATTCAGATTTATATTTTGTTGGTTTGAAATTTTTGGGCACTTGATAGTGTATAGAGAATTGGATCTTTGTGTGTGGGTTCACAAGGCGGTAAGGTAGGGCAATGTGCATGTATTTGGCCGTGAATTGAATTAATTTGATGGGTCTCCCTTTTTTCTTTTTTTGTATTCACTCAAGTGTCTTTTTTTATTTTTGTTTTTAAAAGAATTTACTTCACGCGCGGTGTTGCAAATTTTTTGATTGCATATATCGCGTAAACATGACCTTGATGGTGTTGTAGATATTTATGTATATTCGTGTAGATTTTGGCCTTATTGTTGTTGTTGAGTTGAGTTTGTTGTTTAATATTGGACTCATGGAATGCAGACCCGTAGGGCTTAAGTTTTTGTATAGTTTATTGTTCCTTAAATCAACTGCGAACGAGATAATTGATCTTACGAGTCAAAAGGTTAGGCGTATACTCTGGGTGCAGAGTAATTCCAAAGTTTTAACTGTTTTCAAACAATCGGGCTAAAACTTGTGTAGTTGTAAGGTCAAACAACCGTACTTTTTTAAAGCTTTGAGAAGCTACATTAGTGTTGAAGTAAATTAAAAATTTTGCAAGGTTTTGGAATGACAAATAAAGTATCTGAAAAAGCTCTGACGTATGAATTTAAATTGACTGATATAATGTTTAAAACGGGTTTCAAGTTGACGTCTAAAAGTACTCTTTAACTGATTGGAAAATATGAAACTAGATATTGCTTATCTGTCTATGAACAACCTTCTAAACAATAGATATGCTTTTTTTTAAAATTTGGGATAAGTGACCAACTGTACTTTGAAAATATTTAGTTCTACCTGACACATGTTCGCATTGATAATATAAAAGGATATAATTTTACCTTTATTTTGTTCTTCCTTTATAATAAAGAGTGGGCCAGCTGCTTCTTAATTTTCTAATCATTTGGCTTCCGAAAGGGTAGAACTGCATACAACTACTACACTTCTTTTCTCGAAAATTCTCTTCGCTAGCTGTCAAAACTTCATACCGAACTCTCCTTCAAAGGACTGACGGACACCTCCTTTTATATCGACCACAATTTTTAGGGCGAATTCCAATACTCCCAATTCGGCGTTGGAAGTCGAGCTGTCAATAATGTAGCTAGATCCGTCTATTAGTTTCGAGGTGTTTTGGTGGTTTATGATTTTATTATTTTAATGTTAGATAAGATAAGGGACCTAACATACAATTTTAAGTTGTATTCTAAGAGCAGAGGGTTTTTAAGTAGCTTTCCGGATTCTTGGTTCGTCAAACACACGCAAGAGATTCGAAACTTGATCGCTACACATAGTAGTCTAGCACACTTATTGCTTAGTTCCCTACTTCATGTCAATTCCCAAATGGAATGGGAACTTTGAACTCTTAAACGACTCGTAACTCTGGGGCTTCCTTACCCTGAGATAAGACAGTTTTGCGCACTATTTTGGGAAGCGGAAATGAACTTCGTTATCCAAAAGGATTTTCTCGAAAAATTTTTGCGATTTTTTTATAATTTTTTAAAAAAATTCCACGATCCTATCACTTTCCTACTTGACACCTGTCAGGGCATAATACCAATGTTTGGAATAAAGCATATGGCTTACTGCCTATTTATACGCAACTAAAAAGAGCTTTGATTGATGCTCAATAAACTCGTTTAACCTTGTTCCACTTATTTTGCAAGAGGCTAGCAGCTTTGGCTATCTCTTTCGCAATCGGGAAATATAACTAAGGACAGTGCAGATGACCTTTTTAAGAGTTTGGTTAGATTTGTTTTCTTAGATTGTGCCCACGTCTTAAATCTTATTCCTTCACCATCATCACTATCTGAATCAATGCTGACCTCGAACAAGTGTCGAACAATTATTAATCGTTGCCGAAGGTCGCAAAAAGTCGGAACCATTTTATGTATAAAGAAAAAGTGCCCTCTGTTTCAAAAATATATAAAAGAAAACTCATCGTAAAGTCTGGTTTGTGTAGTTAACGCTTTGTGCTTCAAGTACCAACTGTAAGTGGTTACAATCTTAAAGCGCGCAATATTCCTTTGTTCAGTAAGAAATTACACAAAACCGCACAAAAGTCAAGCAAAAAAACTACGTCCTTGCCTTGTAGTACTTTTATTTTCTCTGTAAAAAGGAATTTACAAAGACCCTTTGATATATTTCTCTCTCATTGTGCTAAACAAATAGGTTATGTCTTCGGTGGAACTGCCTTCGACGTAGTAATTACTTTCTCCTACTACAAAGAATTCTCCGAAATCGCTATAATTTATTTTATGCAATAAATACAACAATTGTTGCATAAAATATAAAAAAAAACCTTTTAAAAAAAAACTGATATAGAAAGATTGTTGTCATGTTAATTACTCTCAGTTTTTGTAGTTCAAAAATTGAATTCGGAATTTAGATTTATTGCCGTTCCAACTTTAACTTTGCTGTCAATCTGAAATAAAATGACAGATGTCCAACTATTTCCCTGTCACCAATCACATGTTATGCATCATAAGGTGAAAGAAAGACGAAATAAAAGAAGGAAGCAAACACACAAATGATCTTCAACTCATTTTTGCAAAATGTAAGTTGCAAATCCGGTTATTTTCAAATAAAAAATACATCCATTAACATATTGGATTTATTTAATTATTCCACAAAAAAAAAAATAAAAAACAAAAAAGCGAATGCAAATTCCTAGCACACAAAATCCAGAAAAGACCATTTTTCTCTTATATAAATATAAATATCTAGATTATCTCCTCGACTGTCTGTTACTGTAATTAACATATTTATAGTGTTATGTTATGTAAAGCCAATAATGTTAGCAACAAATCACAACGAACCTTTTAAAAATAAATGCAGACACAGAAGATGCAATAAATTATGTTAAAACAAAAAAAAACAAAACAAGTAGAAGAGAGAGAGAGAAGAGGAAGCGCAACTCCACTGTCTCCAAGGATACAAAATAAAACAGAAAGCAAGGGGTAAAACACTTAAAAAGGAATAAATAAGCATTTATTGGAATGTGTGCATTAATACTTTTCGGGAACCTATACATTGTCCATGTAAAAGGTCGAGACACCAGCACTTGGGTTTGTTATTTTTTTTGGAGGACCTTGAAAATATTTGAAATTCTTTAGTAAAATAAAAAGTAATCCTTAATTGACTAGACGTCGAAACCGGTTCCTTGAAAATTTATCCTTCGTGCTATGTGTGGTTTTAAGATATAAATTCCAACCTCTTAAGTGTGTTTTCAAAAATCTCACCGAAGATAGAAGACAATATAAATGTTTTGACTGCTAAAAAAGAAAAAAAAAAATTACTCATACGCCCACGATTAGTCATGTTGGTTGTTTTTTCGGGGCTAAGTTGAAAAATGTGTATATATGTATGTACGTATTTATTTATTTTTTAACATCTAATACAGTAGTCTGTATTTCGTAGGGGTCATTAACACACGATCCCCTGCTTTTTTTCATCATGTGTCACATGGGTTACTGTGCGGACATTTTAAGGAGGAAATATATACATACATATGTACATATAAGTAGGTACTTATTTATTGACACTGATGTGGGCTTGCGAAATTTTAAAATACATTTTTACGAGTATTTTTAAAACTCAATTATGAGTAATATTCAGCACAAATGTGCGTAGACAGCAGATACTTTTGAATTTCACAATGCAAATTTCGCTTGAAAGGAGTAAAATTAATTCTTATCAAATTGTGACAAAATATTAGACTCGAAATATTTGTAGATTTTCAAAATGGGGTACCTCGTATCCACGTTTAATTTACTTGCTTGTGTTGAATCTTATTAGTTGACGTCTTTTACTTTTAAGATTCAATTGATGGTGAATTTTTGGTGTAAATGTATGTAAGTAGCCTTGAAAGTTTTGAACTGTATGATGAGACTTGAAATTCTACTCGTATACATATGTACATATAAAGGGTGATATATATATTCACTAACATACATTTTATATTACAAAGGATGATTATTTTAGAGGTACTTCTTTGTCTATGGATATTTTGACACTCACAACGTGAGTGGTGTTCAACTGTCAAAGTATTTTTGTTCAGTATTGGTTGACATTTTATCCTGCAAAGACAACGTTTACGAACTATTGAGCTGCCCATCTTGCAAAGACTAAAATCGGCACAGCGTTTGCAAACTAGTGAGCTGCCAAGGATTTATATAAGAATAAGCAAAATCGCCATATTTGGGCTGAAGACACATTCAGACAAAATAACGATTTGCCGTGGTGCCTCAAATTGAAGCCCGTATTCTCCAGGACTTTTGGTACCAACAAGACAGTGCTAATTTCCACATAGCAAGTAAAACAATGGGGAACAATAAATCTCGCGCTTCGAAATTCTTTGTGTGATATCACACTATGACTGAGTAATTGAATGCCAGCTTAAATAACATTAATCGCCAAATACCACTCGAAATGCTCAGACGCGCCATCGAATATTGGAACTTAAGAATGGACCATGTTAACTACATTTATGGCCAATACTTGAAAGAGTAATTTCTAAAGAGTAAATGCCACGAATCATTCTTTTGTTTACTAACAAAGATAACCCTATAAAATAATTTTTTTTATCTCTTTTTTACTATCGAAAAAAGTACCTCTAATGAATCACCCTTTTACGAATATGAAAACTATAAATATGGTGGTTTTTTGTTTTCAACTCTCGCTTTTTAAAATATAGGTCTTATTTTTTTTGGTTGTATAATATACATATGTGCATACAGAAACATATTTCAACAAAAATTTCGTCCCGCTGAAGAATTTGCAACCGAAGTGCTGAAATTAAATTCGAAACTCAATTTTTCTGGTTCCCGAAAGGTTAGAGCTTTATTTTATTAAAAAAAAAGAGGGAATTAAATCACTACACTTTTTCTAGAACAATCTAGTACAATTTTCTTCAAGCTCAACTTAGTCTCTTCACTAGCTGTCAAAGATTCTTCCTTATAACTCACTGACACCTCCTCATATATCGGCCATTATTTTCCAGGCGAATTATAATACACCCAATTCGCCGTGGGAAATCCAACTGTCAACGATCTAGTCAATTCTAGATCTGTCCACGAGTTTATCGGTGTTTCATGTTTTCTTTGATTATGTTAATGATTTTTTTTTTCTATCCTAGTGCTGTGCAATTGAGACTTCAGCGTCTAGATTCATCTAGTTTCGCAACAATATCATCAATCAAAAGTTATGATGTACATTTGTAATACCTCCTTAGACCTTATCATAACTTAAGTCGCATTTACGTAGTGACATACTGGAAATTTAAAAAACTAAACTAAAGTTTCGCGATAAAACTATCAATGTCTGTCTGAACTGCCTTGCACCCTTCAACTTTCAGTGCAAACACACCCTTACCTACGTCAGCCAATGTAATCAATAGAAACGACTTTTTGATATGTCATTAAACTACTAAGGGTGAGGTGTGTCATTCGCTAGCGAAAATAAAATAAAAAACCACATGAATCTTTTGATTAGATAAACCAAAAAAAAATTTAAAGCAACTAAGTCACCATTCATTAAATGCAAAGTTGATCACATGCTGTAAATTTTGCAAAAAAAAAAATATTCTTCATTATGTAGGTATATGCGCAAATACTATAATCTTGATAATTTATTTATAAAAATGTCAATTTATTTTTAGATACGAGTATCAGCGCAGGTATCATTCACGCGTGGACAGATAGGTACGCCATGTTGGGCGACATTTTATTGTTTGAATTTATTTGATAAGCACTTAAGAAGACTGTGCCCACTACACAGGCTTGACCCAAATTTACAATGAAATAAATATTTTACCAATGCATCATTGGGAAAATTTTGCGCTATCACACAAAAAACAAAAAGATAAATCTATTTTTAAACAAAAAGAAAAAAGAAAATCTTCTTTTTTTTCACTCCAAAGTGAAATGGATTTGTTGCAAATATCTTGGCTAAGAGGAGAGATTCCCAGCTTAGTCCCAAAAAAAATAAGAAAAAAGAGACACTAACAACTAAGAGTTGAAGAATTTCGAATCATTCATCATAAAGTGTGCGCTTTTGAAAAATTAACTTATCCGAACTGGCAGACAGAACGAGTTCAGTTCATGGAGGTGGCTCTTTTTCTTTCTCTGCAATGGAATAACAAAAATATTATATCTAATTGACGACGGTGGTGTTCTTGTTTGCGTATACACAAAATATACTTATATTTAATAGATGCACTTCCTTTGGATGATGGCTGTTGCGGAGGATGTAAATTAACTGCGGACATGTACATGACATGTTTTTTTTGGTAAATTTTGCGTGAGGAGCAAATATTTTCTTCTGTCTGCCAGTGTCCTATTTTGTTCTGGAAAATTATTTTTCTATTATAGTTGCCGAAGAGGAGGAGGCAATGGTCATTGGGTTTGATATCTAAAATGCTGTCTCACCCACGCGCCGGCCGCCCGAAATGTGTATGCATGTACTTGGGTTAAATGGTTATAATGTGCGCGTTCTGGTTGTTTTGAAATGATAAATTTATTTTAATTAAATGATGTCGTTTCGTGTTGCTGTTATTATTGCCCGCAAAGAATATAAAATGTCTCGCACCAAAATCGTCCTCGAAATTCCAAAAATACCCCAAAGTATTTGTGTCGTTTGTCTTTGGTTTGGTTTGGACAAAATTTAGTTCTTCGAACTTCCTCGAAATGAATAGTTTGGAATGAGTATATATTTCACCTGCTATAAATCATATGATGAGAAGAATTGTGTGCACTTTTTTTTAGCCCAAAATCATTTATATATTCACGCAACACGTGAGGTCATCAATGGTAATTTCGACAAACACTCGAAACGTGAAATGTGTGAATTCAATCGTATAATTTATTGCCATTGCAAAAATAAAATAAAATAAAAAAAAACACAACCACCACAGCAAAAAAAAGTAAGAGGAGGAATCGCCGCGGAGCCACAAAAATTTACCATAAAATGTATGTCAGCAAGGTAAAGGGCGCTAAATTATTTATTTCTTTTTTTTCCTCTGATTTTTATTGTTTATTTCCGTCGATGAGATAACCTTGGCTTCTATTCGCATTTGACTGTTTTTTTTTTTTTTTTTGCTAATTTGCATCGCCTATGGGCAAGTAATTTACACATTTTTCGTAACATTTTTACAGCTTGCGACCCTTGAATTTATAATGATTTCATATGCCCCGCCAGATATTAGTAGCCTTCACTGTAACTGAACAGTGACGGTGCGTTAATAGTTCTATTGTATGAAATTATAGTTAAGATATATTCATGAGTGAGTGTAAAAACCATTCACAAAGGTGATCTGAATACAACTTTTTTTTTTACTTGTTTTGTTTTGGGTTTCTTTGAGTATCTATATGTATCAGAACCTGGAATTATTAGAATGTTCTATTTCTTGTGAGGTTATTGACTTAATGTACGAGTCTTTGCATGCGAATATAATTAATGAATTGTGAAAGAATGGAAGTGGGTTGATTTATGTTATCTATTTAGGTACTTTCAATCATTTTGAGGAAATTTGGAGCAACTATATGTAAAGTTTTATCTGATCTAGATTTTCGGTTCTTCGGATATACATATGTTAATAGTGCATTCATAAAGTTTGTACGGATATGGACACACAATTCTACGCACTTTTTAACACAAAAGACTTCCTTCTCTTAGCAGTCCATTTCTCCATATTAATATGTATTAAGGGTTTTTCAATAAGGACGCAAATCATTTGAGATATTTCAAAAACTTTATTATCGGCTTGAAGTACAATCAAAATATTTATGAATGGAACTCGACTTCGTTCATATGGCCATCGCGGGCACGTATGCAGCGGTCGATTCGTAGGACCCAATTTTCAACGACTCGGCCACACATTTCTTCCAACGTCGTCGGCTTGTTGGCATAAACCAATGACTTAACGTAGCCATGGTCCATCGGCTTCAATTCTTGTATGGGTGTAAACCAATATCCTTACACAAAATACGCCATAGTGTGGTCTGAGCGATGCCCAGTTCTTAAGAACGCTGCCGTGGAATTGACTGATTTGGATCGTTTTCTACGGACGCCTGAATCGCAGCGATTTTTTCGATACTTCGACCAATCCGTTATCTCACTGACACGGCAACATCATACGACAAAAATGTGTACTCTCATATTTTTGTCCTAAACTTGTTATTTTAGACGTTGCTCGTTCGTGTACTTTGTCATGATGAAAATTTTGAGTTTACTGAATAAAGTGACAGTGACAGTTTGATAATTGGTGAAAGAGTGCGTTCACAAATTAAATTCAAAGTTGTCAGTTGTCCCTATTGGAAAACCCTTCATAAATCTTTAGACTCAAAGACTTAGACGTTCACAGTGATATTCCTTTGCATTAACCTCAGTAGCATAGCTGTCTTACTAAGCAGTCAGTATCTAGTACTAATTTAAATCATGAAATTACCCCCTAAATCAAAGATTAAGCAAATCCATTCCTGAATTACTTCTTCGCAACTCCTTTACAGTAATCATAAAATCTTTATAGTCCATCAAAATTCAACTACAGCATTTAATGTGCCGACAATATGTACCAACTTGTGCGACTGTGATGCATCTAGTAAAGTGCAAATATTTATTACAAAATTACAACACTCAGGCTCGGGCGAATAGGGTAATTGCTTCTGAATACCACTAATCCACCTCTGCTTTTCCGTACGCCTTTTCTGCTGCCTCACTTTGCTACTTATTCCATCTTATTATTTCGTTAGTGCAGCTCCCCGAGTTCATGTATTGCGATGCGATGTGTGCCACCTAAAATTGTCACCTGTCATCCATTTGGATCTAAAAAAAAAAAAAAAAACACGCAATGCATTGCATTAAGAGATAAACGTCAAAATCTAGCGACATGTTTTTCCCTATCTAATTGAGGTCAGATACAAAACTGTCATTTTGCGATAATTTGTATTGAGTCGTATAGAAACTGACTACTCTCTGCCATGGAGCAATTAAAGTTCCATCGTCCATCGTCCACAAATGGTTATGCCTCAAAACTGAGTGCATTCCTCCTATAAACTTCCGACGACACGAACACCTGAAGACGTTTCGAGGTATTTCGCTAGTTACTTTATAGAAAATAACTTCACATGCGCTAAGGGTTTATCAACCTACATACAACCGGTTGCACTTAATCGGATTATTAAATAGAGAAGAAAAAAAAAAAGTAGAGATATCCAAGCGTGCCACATGACTCTCCGTTCCGTTGGTTTGCTGTAGTAGCTAGCATCTCAACCACAACACTCAGGTCCATCGTTATTGTCCATCCATCCGTTGGGGATAACTTGAACGTGAAAAAGCCGCCATGCAACATGCAAGATACAGTTACATTCTCTGAGGTTCATGCGAGGTATAAAATGAAGAAGAAGAAGCAAAATAAAAGGAATTAAATCGAAGAAGATATCTTCTACCCTAGGAGGCGAATATAATTGACAAACTGGACGCATGCGCCTACCAGCAGTAGGCAGGGATCGATCTTACCATCTAACCAAGCAACTAACCACCCAAACAACCTGCAACCAAGGAAGTAAGTTGCACCTTTATCTATTTGCCTTGCGGTACAACAGGGCAACATTCGAAGCGTACAACCACCATCATCATCATCATCTTCATCATCGTCTTCTTCGTCGTCGTCGTGGGCCTCTGTAGAATCGAGTGGTGGTGATGCTGGTGAAGCCTATGAGCAAACATTGCTCCATGGCTGGGCATTTATCGGTGGCCAGTTTTCGTTTATTCATTTTTCTATTTTTCTTATGTTGAATGTGGATAAAGTTAACTGTAGGTTACACGAAGACATTTTTCAAGATGATCGCACACTGGGTTTTGGATAATGAATCTTTTTTTTTTTCTTTTTCTCGCAATAAGATATATTGAGTGCCGTGGAGTTCAGAATTAGTGTGTGGTAGCTTGACCTTTGGTCTGCGAGATATTGGTCTGTAGAGATATTTCAAGAACCTTTACAAATAGCAAGTTTTTAGATGGACTACATTTTTCTAGACTCTCCTTTATGAGTGTGAAACTGGAAGAAAAAAAAAAACTCATTCGTTCCAAAAGTCAAATCCACTTACATTCAATTTTTTTTACAGAATACAAAGATAACTCTTGTTTGCACACTAAATATGAGTCCATTCACAATAGGTGTTGAGAAATTAAACAATCTCTGAAGAAAACCATTCGAAACCGTGCTAAAAAAAAATGTCCTAAATATTCTGCTACTAGCTGACCCGTGCTCGCCTTACTTCGCAAAGATCTAAACAAACAAAATCTAAAAAATAAAAATTAAATAAAACTAAACATATTTTAAGAAAAAAAAGTAGCCTATGTCACTCTCATAGAAATGATAAATATTATAAAATTTGTTTCCTGTCAATCGGCTCAGTAGTTTTTGAAATTACCTGAGGACAAAGTCTTTAATGTTTCGTCTTTATATAATATACAATGCATTTTACAAAGTTTAAACATTGACGGTACTATGGGACGCTATGCTTCAATACTTCCAGGATTGTGGCTTAGAATTGCAGTGTTTTCGCGGTGAAAACATTCACAATGAAACCAGTAGAGATTGTGACTTTACAGAATTCCACCGAAACTGCGTTCTACCATTCAGTATCAAAATTAGTTCACAATGCGCTGTTTGTTTTTATTTCCCCAGTAGATGCATTCACAATGAGTCTAATCATTAGCGCTGTTATAACCTACCGACGTTGTGAAATGCTGAAACTTAGAATTAGATCACAATGGTCTGTTTCTGTACATCCTGCACATTTTCAATGTATAAATTCGATTTGTAAATCTATTAGCAAAAAAAAGACAATTTACAAATTTTAACATCCTAAGGCAATTTCCCATCAATTGGTGTTTTTGTTTTTTTTTTTATTTTTCTGTTACGCCAAATAAACTTTCCATTTTCGAAAACTTGTGCAGTATTTTAATCCGCAGCAATTACACACATGGTCTCCCGTACTTCCTTTCTCAGATAATTTCCTATAAAATCTTTGTATATATTTATGTAGGTAAACTTTTCTGGCAACTCCCTCCCCATATGGTATCCCCTTTTTTAAGCCTGAAAGCACTCTGCAAGCAATTAAAACACACAAATTGAGCAACCACTCGACTGAACATAATAATAATTTTAGAAACCCCCAAAATGTTCGTTTTTCCTTTACAGTAATGTCATAAACTAAGAGAGTTGTCACACGCCCAATACGGGTGCCTAGTACCCACCTTCAGTTCCTTTATTCAGTGTTTGCAAAGGCTAAAGACAAACTTTAACTTTTACTTGATTTAACATATTTCAATACATGCACTGATTTGTTTTTGGATGCCTTTTCCTTCGTCGAGAATATATCCTGGTCCATGGGTGTGTGCAGAGAAAAGTTAAGCCAAATTTAAATTTACCTTACACGAAATTCAAAGTGATATGGAAACTATTTACGAAACCAAAAAGGAAAAGCGTTTAAGAGGCATTTGTTTTGGCTACAAATTTCTGGAGCATTTACTGTTTATGCATTTTCTAAAGTTTTCCCTTTTGACTTGATGCCGAGATGCTGTAGATGGTGTCCTAGTCTACCTTTTGCTCGGTGTCGTCTTTTATCTACTTGAGTCGTTCGTTTAAGTTAATTCTTTGGTCCTGCACAACACACAAATGTGTTTAAACTTCCAGCAAGATGCAGGTGGCAACAACAGCAACAGCAGTCTTAAAGGAAAGTGGTCGAAGTATTCTTGAGTTTTAGGCGAAAAGTTAAAATTGTTGACCTCAAAATATTGCTCCTTTCGTTCGATATCCTTGAGAGGACACACGTGGTGAAATATTGTGCCTGTCTCTTTCTTCGAATGGCGAAATAGTTTACATGTTTCTAGGAAATATATGGGGCTTTTGTTTATACTCTTGACTTGTGGTGTGAGATTTGTCGATACATACTGTTATAGTGGTCCGCATTTTCTTCACCTATAACTACTGCCAACTGTTGTTATGGGCCGCATGTGTGTGTGTGTGGTGCGGATGTTTATTTTCGTTGACTCCGCATTAAGTTTTGTTTACCTTATGGTACTTTTTTTCCACTTGAATGTTTATACGTATTGAATGTCTATAAAATCTAGGTTAGGTTTTGAAATCCAAGGATGTTGCTGTTCATTAAGTTTCCTTCTCACAGAAACGCATATCGTGGTCAACATGTACATAAGTATTTCCTAGTGTTTGACAGGGGTATTTTCGTTAGCTTATAAGCCTTCTTATGTCGTTTCCGCTGACAGAGGCAAATGCAAAAGTCAGTTTTAGGCTCTTGTTAAAAGCAGATAGGTTCATGTTTTGCGAAAAGATTCGGTGAGCCCTTTATGAAGAGTATATCTCTAGCTTTGCTGTCTTCAACGTAGTAGTATAAAGCTGTTGTCATCGTGACTTTTCAAATTCAGACTATTCAGGACTGCTTCGCCTTATATCCATGCATCACGTCTTTGTTTCTATTTCACACGGAGCCAGCTAATTGATTCATAATCAAAAAAGCCTTCGAAACTCCAGGAGCTTAAATCACTCAGGGATGCTATATGACGTCATCATTACTAAAGGCTGTTCAGGAGTACATTAGTTCAGGAAACAAAGAGATATCGGCATATCCCGTCCTGGATATACTATCAATCATTGCAAGAGGCAGAAACTTGAAGAATCTCTCAGCGATATAATTTACGAAGAAAACTATAGCAGTTAGTGGGTGCTGTGGCACAATGGTTAGTGCATTGAACTACTGCGCAAAGGGTTCCAAGTTCGAATCCAGAAAAATACCATCAAAAGTTCTTTCACAGTCCCACCTCTTCCTAGTATCTAACACTGTCATGAAAAAGTTTCTCAAGACCCCTTTTGCTCTTCGGATACGGCATAAAACTGTAGGTCCCTTCTGTATGTGCAGAAATGTATACCACGCACAATATGTACAGTTGTGAAAAGCTAGGCCTTGGCCCTCTATTGGCTGCTTACGGCCTGAAACTATAGCCGATGTTTGTCCAGAATCCTTTCACTCAATGTCGTGTGTACTACAGGCTTAAGTCTTAAGGGGGCTACAGACACTAAAATATGGTACGGTCTCAGTAAACGTCGAACCTCTGTACACTACTGCAAACAAGTTGAGAAACCAGTTTGGTTGATGGCTTGTACGAGTAAAATCAAATCTGCTTCGATTTTTAATGGGCAGGGCCATTCGTTAAGCGAACTGTAGTCACTCGAACATGGTGCTAGTAATCTTGGTACGCAAACCATGTTCGAGTGGATTTTTCATGTCTGCGGGCTAGTTCGAGTACCAACTTCAAGGTTCGAGTAAACCAAAAATTTGGTCTCACCAATATCAAAAGTATTTTCTTATTTTTCAATTGATTGAGGGTAGAGCTACGTTTACGTCGAACCAAGTTCCAATATCTGCGGAGTAGTTTACTTCTTAATATACTCGACCACTTCATTTTAGTTTGCATTTGGACGATGTGCGGAAGATGTAGATGTTTCCCTTTGCTTTAACCATTTCTTTGTCAAAATTCCTTCTGTTCATCAACTCTGGTGAGTTATGATGACGGATGCATCACATGAAGACACAAGGAAAAAAGAAGTTCGAGCAAACTGATCTTACTGTCTGCGGGCTTACTCGAACCAAGTTCGAGTGTCTATAGGTCACTTAAGTGTCTGTAGCCCCCTTCAAAAGAAAATAAAAGCAATATTCTTGGTCCAGAGCAGTCCTTTAATAGGTGACTCCTGCATCCAACCTTCTGACATCATCAGATTTACACTGCTGGATTTTTTTTTTGCCAATAAAATATTAAAATGGAATATTCATTAGTTCGTCGAAAATTGTGTTCAAATCTTTCGGCAAATATCTCCACACACCCTTGACGGCACTAATCGAGCATAACCGTTTGGTTACAAGCCCACATTTTGCGAGTGTAAATATCAATTTTTTTTTTCTTTTCATTTGATGTTGGATAAAAAAGAGAAAATCAATAAAAATAGGTCAGGTAGGCAGTAGTTCCCTTTCCCCTTTCACTTTCCTTACCGTAGCCTCTAATAGTTACACAAATGTTTTTTTTACCAATTTCCTGACAACCTTTTTTTTAATAATACAAAAAATTACAGAGCCACTTCAAAGCATACTACACACACATCTAGATACAGCATATGATATGATCTAATGAAGTTTTGCCGAATACTCTATTCAAGTGAAAATCTAGGTCAGTGCCAACCTTTTTTCCCACTTGATTTCTCTCATTCTTTCGCCAAAAAAAAAAAACTCTATTTGCCTTTTATCAAAAATTCGCTCAGTATTTTATACATATGTATATTTATTGTACATATGACAAAGTATCTAAGTCAAATCATTCTGATAAATTGAAGAAAATTTCATGTGCTAATCAAACACATGGTGGCCCTAAAATTGTACTCAATTGGCAAATGCTTAAGAACCTGAAACATGTGTGGCGGCGGCTTTGTTGCTTTTAGAAATTTATTCGCGAATGACGTCATGTAGATCGCACTGAAATCAACCAAAGTGCGCTTGTTACGCATTTGGCGGGGCACAATACTGAGTGAGACATGAGCATGATGCCATATATCTATATAAAATAGTAGTAAATTTGCGCTATTATCGAGGTCAGTTGGTTGGGAATTGAGTAATAATCGTTAAGGTTAGGTTATATGGCATATGGCAAATGCATGATACCACCACCATCAATACTAGTGCCAGTGCCAGCATCAATAGCGCAACAGTGCGCCAGTAGTAGGTACCAGTTCGTGCAGATACTTACATGTGTATCTATAGGATAGTGTATTTATATTTTCCAGCAGGCAGTTTTTTTTTTTTTGGTTTTGCATTTGTTGCTGTTGCAAATTTACACAAAAAAAAAATAAATTGTGATATAGTAAAAAATAAAAAACCAAACAGTGGAGATCGTTCAACGACTTTTATGGTCATCAGAGCGGAAAATGGCGTGTCTAATAAATACAAATATACCTACATACTGTACTCGTATGTTTAGAATTCTCTTAGTTTTATTTAAACTTTTCCTGTTTTATGGATAGTTTTTGCAATGACATTTTTTGCTGGTTGTTCCACTAATGAGGGAAGGTCGATTACAAAACCGTGTTTGCAAAAATGAATATAAAGTAGACCACTCTAAATAGACCAGCACGAAATGGACGATTTTTTTTTTTGGTTTTTGGTTAAAGCGTGGGACGATACAGGCGTTGACCGTGCGCTAAGTATTTAGGAGGTAATTGTGAGATATTGAACTCTTACGTCAATATCGGTGAAGTCACTACAACAAAATTCGTTGATTCGTTTTAAATTTGCTCGATAGTTAGATGCCTAACGATGATGTGCTAAAAGCGATTAGTTCTAGTGAGGTGGAGTGGAGTATAATTAAGAAAAATTCTCTTAGATTGTTAGATTGGGATGGTCAGTGTATGCAGAGGTCATAGGTCATAACTTTTATCTTTGCCTATTATTGAACTATTAGTTTGCTAGGTTTGTTTTATGTCGAACTTATCCGCGCTTTCTGCTGGACTGCTCTGCGTCAAATCCTTCTGAGATCATACTGTATTCCACTGTCGTTAGCTGGTACGTTCTAGTACAATCAGTGTTTACTTACTTATTTATGTCCTCTACCCTCTTGTGGGTCCTAGTGCCTCTACAACGCCTACGCACCATCGTGTGCGATTTCTGGAAATGTGCCTTAGCTCTCCCCAACTCTTTCCCAGTTGGCATGCTCCCTTCTCCAATGTTCTGCACCACGTATTCCTGGGTAAGCGGGTTCCATGGCATCGCTTGGTTAGCTATGGATCTGTCACCCTTTCGGAGAGTGTGATCAATCCTTTCACTTTCCCACTTTCGTCATCGTATGGTTGTGCCTATAGGTTCATGGCACGTTCTCTGATAAAGCTGTTCGTGGCCAGAATATCCTTAAGATGTAGCGCAGGCACCTATTGACAAACGTTCGCAGCTTCCTCGTGATAGTGACGGTCACTCTCCAGGTACCACATCCATATCGCAGCACGGATTCAACGTTGGAACGGAACAGTCGTAGCTTGGTGTTTAAGCTAATTGTATTACATTGCCAAACTATGGATAGCATCCCAAATGCAGATTTTGCTTTACCTATTCGGCTGGCTATATCCAGTTCGGTTCCGCCATCGGTTGAGACAATACTCCCAAGGTATTGGAAACTCTCTACTCTCTTAACCGTTTGTCCAGCAATGGATATATGAGTTGATGCGTTCAGTCCTAGGCTGATCGTTTTTGTTTTTGCCGAGTTAATTTCCAGCCCAACGACGTCTGCTTCCCTCCCCACATTTGCTGTCATTTGGCTAAGGTGCATTATTCTGTGAGACAGAAGGCATACATCATCGGCGTAGTCGAGGTGCTTGGGTTCAGATGTAAGAGTCCATCGAATTCCTCCATTTCCTATTGAGAAGGTCGCATTCAGTACATCGCTAATCACTTAAAAAAAACAGCATTGGTGAAAGTATGCAGCCTTGCCGAACCCCACTTTGGACTTCGAATTCCTCAGACAGCCTTCCTCTATGAGTGACGGAAAACTCTCGGCTTCCCATGTTCTCCCAACAAGTGGGAACAGTAGCTCTGCCGATGCTATCGGCGCAGCTTGAAAAAGTCCTTTTTCGAATGTCTTTGCAAAATTCATTAACAGCAGGTGACGCTGCAATCGGTTCTCAACGCGCTGTTCAGGGATGGCTTGAGGTATACCTTGGCAAAGCTTGTCTACAATTTCTTCTTTTAGTGCATCCAGAAAGTTGTTGGTTTCTAAGACTTTCTATTGAAGATAGAACAAGGAAACAAGAGTCTATAATGGAATTCGAAGAGTTTACAATTTTAGTTTATTAGTCGAGCTATAACTTGCCCGACTCGTCAGCTTTCATAGGAAAGACAGTAGTTGTCGTTTTGTGTTACACTTTTTTTTGTAAAAAGATCTCTTCACTTGTTTTACAAGTACTTGTCGTGTTGTTTTATAGCCTTCAGTTCTGATCCTTGCACTAACCACTGAGCTACGGCACCCACGCTAAATATAGTATTCGGTCTTTAGCACTTAGGCTCTGACGTATTGGTCGGGGGGAACGAACACTAATCCAAAATTTGGGATTGGAATGGAACGCATTCGCTTGTATTAAAGCTTAAAGTTACTTTAAAGAGAATGTTTTCTGATGATGAAGGTCGAAATCCAACCTTAAAATGTGACAGCAAATATGAAATTCAATCACTCCAAGCAGTTGTAATGCGGTATCCCCAATAAAAGAAGTTAAACCCTACACACAATTTCACTTACAACTTTTTCTCTTTATTTCTATTTTTTTGATTCTAATTCAAATACCGAATAAAACGGTTCTTTTCAACAGAAACCTGTGTGTTATGCACTTGCTTTAGTCAAACTATAAAAAAAAAACAAACAAACATACAGATACGAAGAAACCAACCGAATCGCAAGCAGGTAACACAAGTTTCGCAACAAACTGCAAAACGAAAAGCTAGTAACAAAACAACACAAGAGTTTGAGTACCTCTATCTAACCATAGTGGACTAGGGTAGGACGCAAAAGTGTTACTGCTATCTGCAGGTATAAGTCTGGTTGGTACCGCTGCAGGCAACTAACTACACGATTTTTAATAATTCTCTGCCAAAATAGGTTATTACACAGGTTATTTGTGAGTCGAGTGCACGATGGAAAATATCGCGCTGCTTACTACAAATACACTTCTTCTAACGGCACACATCGTACTCGTATGTGTGTGTGTGTGTATCTTTCATCTCTTGTGAAAGGGCTCTTCATATGGCCACTTAGAAATAGTGTATCTACTCTCATATAAGCAGAACGATAGAATAACACCAACGACACCCGTGAACCTCGTGGGATTTGTGAGTATAAACATCTTATAAGATACACATAGTCCCCACTAAAGAAAAGATACATACATATGCAGCATACGCTAAAAAAAATAAAAAAAAAAACATGGAATTCGTATGGAAATACTCCTTTCCTTGTTGAAAAATGCACATTTAACGGATTTCATGTATGATCCAATGTTGCAACAGGTATTTTTGACATCGCAACGCTCACCTCCAAACTAAGAATCTAGTGTAGGTACCTAGCGAGAGGTGCACCAGGCGCGCCGCCACCTCTATGGCCATCTATATTGGGATTTTATTGGCTCCCAACTGTGGCAAACAGTTAATGTACTATGCTGTGTGTTGGAGGCCCATGCCCATGGTGTGCTACGAAATATAAAACAATATGTCCAATTCGTGGATGCTGGTGTCTGTTGTTGTTTTTGTTGTTAGTCGACAAGTTGACGCCATGGGATTGTTGTATTTAGCTTTTGTGCCAGCGCTTGTATGCCCAGATTTGGTGAGTCTTGTACTGCAAGTGGAACATATCATATCTTGACGGCCTTTTGGGCCGACTATCTTGCATCTGTGCACTGGAGTTTCTTCGAAGGACAGTCAGATTGGTGTTATGGGATCCAAATGTGTTGCTGCGGCTGCAAACGCGCAGAACGGACAAGATTTTCAAACACGTACCGAGTATACAATGTAATGTGCAACGTGATCGTGATTAGCATATTTTGTCACCGCTTGATTATTTATAGAATTTATCCAGGACAATTGGGTGGGCGCTAATGCGATTTTATGGTTGTGCGATATTGTCACCAATCTGATGCATTGGTTTGGTAGAACCGATGGTGGTGTGTATGCCTTTATTTGGGAGTCTTTAGAGGCAATTGTGTTTAGAGTGACCTTATTCTGTTTACATGTGGGGGGGGGGACTAAGCTGACATCATATATGTCAATTGGAAT
Source organism: Chalcosyrphus nemorum (assembly GCA_949716465.1). Taxonomy (NCBI): domain Eukaryota; kingdom Metazoa; phylum Arthropoda; class Insecta; order Diptera; family Syrphidae; genus Chalcosyrphus; species Chalcosyrphus nemorum. The sequence goes on along the minus strand of OX454333.1, from coordinate 12,688,441 downwards.
TGAATTAGGAATTAGGTGATGGTGATTTATTTACTGCATACAACAAGGTTGTTATTAACTACATATGCGTATGGATAGTGTTGTTTGCAATAGTTGCAGGACGTTCGTAAAATTCTTAAAGTACTTTCCTTTAGGAGAAAGGGAAGCTGACTATAACTTCCTAGCTTATGCTCTGTAGCTCCTTATGAGTTCTAGGTTTTGGACAGAATCATTGACTGTAAAACATAAGAAGTTTGAAGCCCTAGTGCAGTTGTGAATCAAGTTTCTACTGGGGTTAGTGTGACCCACGCTTCCTTGCAACCCCTGGCATTTACAAAGAAATATGCTGTCTCAACTCAGTTTTTTTCTCGACAGAGGCAACATATGGTTGTATCTGACAGTTTTGTCTTGCTTCGATGGAAGCTGGTGGGTGCATTCAGTTGACCGCTGTAATGTTTCGTCCTGTTGTGCCTTAAGCTACCATTCTACCGAGGCGTATGTGATTTAGTAGCAGATAAACGTGTAAACGGATAAGCTCTTTGTCAAGGATCACTAGACGATGTTTTACTTCTATCTGACGAGTGATAAGAGCCAGTGATAACGAGTCTCATAGCTAATGGCAAGATTATCATTTAATAACTTCAGAAATCTGTCTATAACAAAGGCTCAGATGAGATAGTACACATAACTTGACACTAACTAGACAAAAGGGAACAATGTTTGTCTACTTTAATAATCCAAAAAATTATCTGAAATCCTTCCCAGTTGCAATGGACTAGATAATTAAATACCATTAATGACTCAACTCCTTTAAAGTGTTCTTCATAAATAAACAAGAATAATTCTGCAAACCACCAGCTTACCAATTCCATTTACAGCTTCATAATTTTAATTTGTTTTAAAACCTCACATTATAGCCGTTAGTGCGTATTATCCTTAAAAAATAAAAACTAGGGGAGAACTTCATGTATTTTCCAAAACCCCGTAGATACCATGGCGCCAAGAATCTGTCCCAGTCTTGTTTTTTTCGTATGAAAGAGACTCATAAATATTTCACACTAAAAGCCCTTAACCGCTGATCCTTACTATTTGCCACTGCAATCTCGCATTCACTTAAACATCCCCCAGAACCAACGGTATCGTATATCCTCCTCGTAACAAATTAACTTAACTGAGTTCATAGGAGCAAAAAAAGAAAAAAAAAACTGTGCTGCACAGTGGGATTTTCAGCAATAAAATCCCCAATCCATGTAACACTACCGCTTTGAGTCTATTTGTTACCCAAGCATAACAACACTACAGACACTTGTATATAGTATAGGTTAAGTCCGTAGCTGTTCGCGTTCTTGAAATTCAATTTGGCAAAAATGCTATTTTTTCGTGCTCCACAGAAACTATGTATTTCCGCCACCACTGCTGAGAACTATTCCAATGCCCTTAAGTTCCACACGTATGCCCTCGACTTGTACCCAGACTTTGGTTGGGTAGGAAGCGATACCTAGGACAGCGAGAGAAAATTATGAAGAATTTAATTCCCTCTTTTCGCCTCTGCGGGGGAAAAAAAAAAATAATTCCATCCATCCTACGTTGGATAAGGATAAAAAGAAAAATACAAAACTGTGTACACGTTGTGCTCTACCACTGGAACCAGCCTCATCCCTATTGTCCTCGTCATCGGCAGTGGCATCCTCATCATCATCGTCATCATCACAACCATCATCACCATCTTCAATATTTGTTTTTTCTTTGCTTTCTTTTCGTAGTCCTCATAGGATTTTATTCAAAATATTACATTGTTGCTGGTGGAGGTTACCATCGTTACTGGCCCAGCTCTCTGAATGGATGTATAGGAAGGAGTTGGCAACTTGTTGCACTAGTGTACTCTTCCTCTTCCTCTTCCTCATGCACGTGATTTAATTATTAGCATACGTTGGTGCTTTGGAGTAGACAGTTTATAAGGATATGTGTAGTATTTATCTCTCCTACCATAGTTTGTATGATAATGTGGTTTTACAGTTACCTACTATCCACTCACATTTTTTTTTTGCTGGTGAATAAAGCTATAAGAGCGTTAAGGGATTTTATCAAATAGGCATGGGGTTTGTTTCATTACCTCATTGAGTTTTGATTTATTTTCTCGTTTAATTGTTTCGGGAATTTTAAGGATACTTATGAGGGAATTTTCTCTCTGGCGTATGAGTACTTTTTTTTTTTAAAAATGTAGAAGAAATATTTGAAAAATTAACAAAATATGTACTTTGCTTCTTTAACTGGTGATTTTTTGGTAGGGTGCATGCATGCAAGTCTTCAACCAAGTATGGGTGAAGGGATGCATGCCCGACGACTGGAGTATCAACTCTACTCGTACATGTCCCATCTTCAAAAAAGGCGATCCTATGTCTTGTAAGATAACTACCGAGGCATATCCCTGTCAAATGTCGCATATAAGATCCTATCCAACGTTTTGTGTGAACGTCTAAGACCTTTCTGCAACACACTAATCGGCACGTACCGGGCTTCCGGGCCGGCAGATCGAAAATAGACCAAATTTTCACACTCAGACAAATCCTTGAAAAGACCAACGAATTTCAAGTCGAAACCCACCACCTTTTCATTGACTTTAAAGCCGTCTATGACAGCATTCATCGTCTTGAGCTCTACCAGTCGATGGACCAATTCGGGATACCGGCAAAACTTGTCCAGATGTGGAACGCTGGAAGAGACACGCGATGCTCTGTGTAACTTGGAAACAACTCTGCGGAGCTCTTCCAAACGTGCATCGGATTCAGGCAAGGAGATGCGCTGTCATGTGATTTCTTCAATATCATGTTTCGTGTCAACACGAAAGGCACTATTTTTTTACAAATCCGTTCAACTGCTGGGATACGCAGACGATATTGGCATCATCAGAACATCCCGGCAAGCCTTTGTAGAGGCGTTTACGGGTATTGATGAGCAGGCGAAATGATTTGGTCTTGTAATGAACGAGGACAAGCCGAAGTATATGTTATCAACAAACAAAAATATATTTGTCCAAAACATTGGGCAGAACGTCACTGTTGATAACTATAATTTCGAAGTAGTTATGGAGTTGAAATGACACCTTTGTAGAGATCCGACGAAGAATAACCCTAGCAAACCGTTGCTACTTCAGTTTGGCAAAACAACTGGGTTCAAAACTCCCAACTCGACGACGCTCTATAGAACGCTCAGTCCTGCTGTATGGAGTCGAGTGCTGGACGATAAGTAAGAAAGCTGAGCAAATATTGGGCACCTTCGAGCGAAAAATACTCCGTCGGATATTAGGTCCCTTATGCGAGGAGGGCGAAAAGACCTCGAACTCTACGAGCTGTACCAGGATGTGGATGTAGTACAAAAAGCCAAGATACGCAGACTACATTGGCTCGGCCACATCGAGCCAATCGACAACAATGCTTCAGCCAAGACGGAGAAGAAGACCGAACCCTTGGTACAAAGACAAAGCTGTCATGGGACCGCAGAGGATGGAAGGCAAGGATGTCTAAGGCAGGGAGTCTACAAGGGTTGGGAGCCCTTTAATGAAGACCTTGCTTTCTGTCTAATCGACTTCAAACGTGGACTCATCGAAAAATTGTAGTGCCATAGCCAAGGTACCCACTCTTCTGCCAATAGCAGCAAATGGTCGTGGAGCAAAGAACATCAAGATTTACCATTTCTTTGCCAGAGACTTCACCCTTTAAATGCCCCCTCACCCAGAGCAGCATAATCTCATTTTGAGATGAGTACTCATTCAGTTTATGAACACGTTGCCAAAGATGTATTTATATTTCTTTGCTCCATGGGTCTAAGCACTGATCCAGTGAGGAATAGCCAAAAATCAGACAGAAACCAGTCCGGAATATTTGGAAGGAATGCCTAAATCCAACCCACAAGATGGAAGGGTGCATTGATGAAACTGTCAACTTGTTGGTGCCTACATGCCCTGTTGCCTTTGTGGCTCAGCATCGCGATGCTTTTCTCAAAAAACTAAAGTGCACACTTGGTCAATGCGGGCCTAAGTGGTGTTCCGCATTCGTGCTGCATTTGTTAGATTGGATTTGAACCCACCTCGCGTGTTCCTTAAAAAAAAAAAACTGCTGAACTTGCATGATACACACAGGTGACACCTGCTGTACCTCTGATATCTATAAAAATTCATTCTATCTCATTGCATTCCTGACAGCGAGCCTATACCATTCGCGAGTGAAACAGATTATGCAACCAAATATCAACTGCTATTGACAACATCGCGTGTAATCATAATAAAAACAAAAAAAAAAAATCTGGAATATATTCACCAACAGTTGCATCGGTATCAGCAGACAACAGTCCGATGGTAGCTGACTACACGCTGTAATTAGAGCTGCAGATACACACTTTATTTATAAATAAAAAAAAACATTAAAAAGTGAAACACAGCATAAATTACTACCGCGCAATATATGCCACCGCCATGACGAAGGTTGTTCGGGGTCAAGGTAGTCACTTGATAATGATTAATTTTTTTTTTCTTTTTATTCTCGTTCCATTTCCTTTGGCTGGTCTTTCTTTTTGGTTTTTCTTTGGCTACATACACTTTGGCTCTTGTGTGGTATAAGCGCAGACAGGGTAATGACAAAAAAAAAAAAAAAAAAAAAAATGAAAAATTGCGCCAAACCAATTGAACCATTGAGACGTGGAAACAGTAACTCCACTCTCAGAAAACGGTGCCTTGTTACTAATAAAATTACTGTGTGTGTGTGTGTGTAATGTTATGGTAGGTAACGGGTGGTGCACTGGTGTTTTGGTTTCCTTTTTGCTGCTGTTTGCTTTGCTCTTTGCGCTTACCCGCCTCCTTTGTGCAGTCTCCTTCTCAAGCAGAGACTCGACTCTGCAGCAGAGTATGCATATTATGCAATGCGATTTCAATTAATTTAAGAATGTGCATTCATTCATTGATAAGAACGTTAAAAGACTAATGAACCACCGGCTGCTGTGTGGATTATGCTTTGGCTATGGCTCCATAGCGAAATATGCGATAAGCGGAACTTTTTGTTTTATCGCTGTCTGTAGTTAGTACCTGTACCTACCTTTGTTTTAAGACGACGACAACTATGGGAGGCATTCTTGTGGTTGTGGTTGTGGATGAGGAATGATGTGCACTTGACGCCTTAATAAGAAACTCATTAAGCAGGGATTTTTATTGACTTGAAAGGTATGCGATGAATATTCCCAGATAATGTGTTGTTATGGCTTATGTCAGTGTGGCATGTGTCAGAGATAATTAATTGATGAGCCTCGCCTTTTGGCGCATCGGTTACACTTTGTTTACTTCGGTCTTTAGAATTTTAGATTGATCCTACATGGCTCCATGGGAAAGGGATTTCAAATTGTCACGCATTAGTAAGACGAAATTTAATTGCCATTAGTACTTGTAAAATGTTATAACTTCTAATAGTTGTTACACCCAACTTTGTGTCATTAAACTTGTATGGTATTATTATTCTGTGACTAATTACAGCAATTTTGTAAAACGAGAATAATTCCAATTAGCGATATCTATTTATCACACCTCTGAGTATTCTTGTGACCGCATTCTTTTGCTGGTTTTGCATGATTGTCAGAATTAACGTCAGTAAGTGTCAGTATTTTTTCTTTTTGTTAAGTTTAATTTCTGGAATCTAAAATTCTGACATTATTTGTCATTATGGCAAAAGTGTAAATCCTAGCATAAGTCATTTTGGGATTGCAGGCAATTTGGAGTTGAGACAGATCAGAGAGCTGTAGTTTTGGACTATAATGGGGCAGAAGAAATTCGTGGTGACAATTCAAATTAGATTTACTTGTTCAACCTGTCATACTTAAAGCAATCTCAAAACCCTCGTGAAATTTCTCGTCCCTGCAAAACAAATGTTCCTTGCGAAATTCAGATCTCCCCAAAGTTGTACAACCGTACAATCGACAACAGAAAAGTTTCAAATATATACATATGTATAATCTGAGATGGAAATAGAACTTTAATTGAAAACTTCTTTGTGTGTACAATAACAAATTTTACACCTTTAGTTATCTTCACTCAAGCAGAGTAATTAGGTAAAATTCACAGGAAAACCCACATCTTGTATCTATCGCTTGGATGCCTGTGCTGGAGGATACTATAATTTCCTTCTTGTTTCACCTAACATCATTCATATCCCGTTTTATACATAGTACAAGAGCATAAGCTAGATAAATTGTGTAACTCTAAAAGCCATAATAGATGGATACCATCACACCTGACTGAATACCAACTAAACCAACATGACAGTAACCGAATTTGTAACTTTTCCTAAAACAGCAACAAAGCCAAGTCCATCAAACATCCATCAGATTGTTCCCTATCGAAGTGTGAAGTGAAATTCAGTTAGGAACTTTGATTTTTGACTTTGAATAATAATCGTATGCTCCATTGGAGTCATGCAAAATGGGTCTTATTCACTTAGTACTGGACATTTTGGTCAAAAACGCATCACTACCCTAAGAACCCAGACAGATGGATGGTTTCTACGAACCCAATTAAAGTTGTCAATTTGATTCGAATTAAAAATAAACTACATAGAGAAAAACTACTTAAATTGATACAAATGTCATCCAATAAAATTCAAATTGGACCCGACACACACGCATATCCATGCATGTGTACATGCAAAGTGTCAAATGTATACAACACATTGTACAGTACGAGAAGAAAGTCATTTGCAGTGAATTTTATGTTATTGAATGTATAAATTTAATGGCGTACTCTTCGGTATAATGCTTGACTTTTGATGTATACAAAGAGTTTTATGATCCTTGCGGTGGCGTTTGTTTAGATTACAAATGAATTACGACAGTTATATATGAAAGGATTTTGTTTTTTTTTTTCTTGTGGCACATGCATAAGGATTGTTGTTGGTGACACAAGTTGATACTAGAAATGTGAAATACAAACAACTTTTTAGGTGAACATTTTTAATGGGTACTTTGCAGTATCATTGTCCATTCTGTGTGATGTATTTTTAGAAAGAAAAATATCTTCGAAAACCTTGACAAAAGCATTTGAGACGTGAGACGTGAAAACTGAAAACACACGCGTGTTGCAATAAAAAAAAAGAACATTATTTAAAAGTCCTTTGGATTAGAAAATATTATGAGTCTTAGTTTTCTATAAGTGTGATATAATAAAATAATTTTTGTGTGCACCTGTTGAAATTATACCTGACTTAATGATCATTTTTTATGACCAGAAAAGTAAAAACTGAAGCATCTGCCAAATGCTTGACTAAGAATTCATTTAACATGAATGATTTCAGAAATAGCTCTAAGCAGATGGCGAATTTTCGCGCGATTTGAATAAACAAAATCGAGCAGCAAAATTGTAGTAGCTCCTACAAACACAAAAGGGTCAAAAAAGTGTTACAAAAATTCCTGTTAACTCAATATACACATGACCAAAATTGTTGTGTTGAAACCTATTCGGTCGTCCAGTGAAAAGTTCTGTGGTCAAGTACTAACCATAAATTGTTCTATAAATACAATAAAATATCTCACAATATTAAAAAAAAAAAAAAAACATCTGTGAACTATACCCGAATGGAAAAATTCACAAGCAAAATCTCATCATTAATTTGAACACCACCCATCGAGTGTTAAGTTTCTAACTCTACTGAACTAGGTTAGGTTAGGTTTAAAAAGGGTCATGAGTTCATCATAAAACACTAGGCACAATAATGGGCCCATCGCGATCCCTTTAGTGAGTCCTAAATGGTAGAAGAAACCTAAAAATCTAAATAGAGTAAGTCCTTCACTTAGTTACATGAACCTACCTCTTACAGACTGCTAAAAAAATATCTGCTTAGATATAAAAATCTATTTTTAGGTATGCCCTCACATTCGCACATAATGTGCGTAATATCCTCTGAGGCGTGTAGATAAATGGCAATCACATTCTCCAGGTGAACTTCGCCATTGTGCCAGTCTTCCTTCCTGGCATACACTACTTCGTACTGAGTATCGAAGTCTAGAAAACCCAAAATATCATCTCATTTCACCTGAGTCTCTGGGAACGTATTCCTAAGAGTGCTAAACAAAATAAATAAATAAATATTAGGCCGTAAGCAGCCCATAGAGGGCCAAGGCCTACCTTCCCACAACTGTACGTATTGTGCGTGGTTACATTTCTGTACGCACAGAAGGGACCTACAGTTTTATGCCGTATCCGAAGGGCAGGGGGGTTTTGAGAAGCTTTCTCATGACAGTTATACTCTTGAATGGTTGTCAGACACTCGGAAGAGGTGGGGCCGTGAAAAAACTTTTGGTGGTATTTTTCTGGATTCGAACTTAGAACCCCTTGCGCAGTAGTCCAACGCACTAACCACTGAGCCACGGCACCCACTATCCTAAGAATGCTACTACCCTTAAAAAATCCTATATTTGTGAGCCTTTACTTTAATGTCATAGCTGAGGTCCTTATGATCATTATGCGCGGTATACAATTTGGACGTATAGACGTCACCTACAGTTTTATGCTATATCAGAAAGGTAGGGGTTTTGAAAAAGATGACTCTAAATACCCTTGGATGTGAGTCACAAACTCGCAAGAGGTAAGACCATATCTCAGTCAATAGACACACACCGCTCCAGTTTCCTGAATATCAACAATCTTGCTGTTACACTACATACATATTTGAAGTCCCATCAAGGCAAAAGAGTTTTTCAAAAGTTGATTGAAGATATTACCTGACTAACCTACAACTTCTGCACAAATTTATTTTCTATAATATTATTCAAATCATGTCAAATATTAATAATTTCTTATTTTCTTTCTCTTTATAGGTAAGTGAAATAAAAAGACGAATAATGAATGACTTTACTTCAACTAAATGGTCAGGTAAAACTTTTTTTTTATGAATTTTAACTTCTCGTTTGAAAACGGATGAGTTTCAAAAATAATTGAGGTATGTCCAACGATGCAAATGAATTTCATTTAATTTTTAAAGTGTACTTGTAAAAGTATCTATCGTTTAAAAATAATTTAACTTGTAGCTGGATTAGAAAAAAAGTCTCAGCAGCATTTTTGAAGAGCAAGACTTTTTAAAAAGCATGGTCTATTCATAGAGATAAAATGCAACTAATTACTTGAATTTGTATAAAACAAATGTATAGCGGTGTTACAATGTCATTTTTGGTATTTTTTGCTTAAGCTCGCAGGAAATTGTATGGTCTTTGTTAGTAAAAGTAGCCATAAAGTATGCTTAAATAAAACGTTTGACTCTACTGATTGTTGTGAGTTCAGGCGGTAATAGTGCTGCCAGAATACTTGTGAAGGAACAGTGATGTGTGTCATATTAATGACCTTACGATGCTGCTTATTGGATCGCTATGATAATAGAAAAATTCGCAAAAATGTTTGAGTAATGACATTTTGTTCTCAATACGATTTCAGGCTATTTATGCAGTTAGCGCCATCTTGGGGAGCACATGCTCATATGCATAGCTACGCTCTTAGCGCCATCATGACAGAAATAGACGTCGTTAATTTTTTCTAACGATAACCACTGACTGAATTTTTTAGATAACGTTGGCCATTGACAAAAACCATGGCCTCTTTTAGAAAAAAAACCCACTGGATGTTATTAGCGTGAGGACCATACCAAACATTTCATATCTATTTCTGTCAAGGTCCAAAAGCATAGACAAACTGAATTAGACAGTCAACTTTCATTCGTTTAACGGATTCGCTCCCCCAAGCTAAATTTCGCCAAAATTTTGTCATTCTGACGTCATTCACACACATAATTACAAAATCACATCTATTGTCGCAGCCATTTTGTACATACAATTTGATATTAACAAAAAATATTTTGCTCAAAAGGAATGAAAGAGATCACCCGACAAAATAATAGTTAGGTCTTGGTCACACGCTACTAAACATGGTAACTAGGCTCCGCCTATTTTCAGCACTAAGGGGGCAGAGGAAGTTCGAATTGACTATCTAGTTTAGTTCGTCTATGTCCAAAAACGTCGACAAAACTCACGACGTTTCGAAAGGCCATTAGGGCGCAAGGCTGTTGGTTTTTGGCAAGAGTATGGTGTCGTGCCGGCCATTTTTGTATTAATCGAGATTGTTCATATAGCTCCTGCGGTACCATGCTGACCGAAGATGAAGTTGGACTGTTCGATAAGTGATCGACGACCTCCGAAAACCACGTTGGGCCGAAGGTTCTCTATAGAGAGGTATGCAGTTGGGTGATGTATTTTGCTCAGAGCATCCTTGTACCCTCGTTTGCCGTTGATGGTAAACTAGGTATAGGCGTCGATTTGAAGCCCTTTGCGAATAGAACGAGGAGGTTGGGGTCTGTTCGCAAAGTACGATAATGTTTGAATAATTTATAATTTAATTATATCTTAACAATACGAATACCATAATTACATATTACTTTTCCACGACTGCTATTACAATAAAAACGAAAAAACCGAGTCCACAAACGTGAAAGATTAGCCAACTGTCATATGTCAAAAAGAAAACATCATTCTGATAACCAGTAAGCCATGAACTGTTCAGGCAACCAGAGTTTACATGCAAGTGGACAGTTGAACACAAAAGCAGTCTACGAATGAAAGAATTTGTAAGAAATTTTTAAAATATTTCATAACCCCAATAGGACAGCTTTGAGTAATTACGATGATTTGCCAAAATGTCCCAATTTATCTGCCTACTAGTATGAATGAGCATAGCTAAGTGCACATGAATAAAATGAGATAAAAACATATGAAACGGCTACAATCCGTCTAGAGCGGATCGTATGATACCCTATCCCTTTCCTGTTTACAAACTTATTTTTTTAATATCTTATCAAATTTTTAATATAATCAATAATTTACAAACACATTTTTGTCCAGTACATACTACACGCAAACAATTAAGGTAGGAATAAATTGACAAAAGCTGACTAAGGCATCGAAGTTCACTCTGCTAAAATTTTAAAAATTACATCAGTATGACAGCATGCTTGACATGACAGCATGCTTGACAGATAAGCCTCTTGTAAGTTCTATCTTAGTAGCAACTATGGTCAATTCCTTAAGTGTTGTTTTTTTCTCTGGTTCTTCTCCTTCTTTATATACTTAAAGGGAATACAGAGTTCAATAGGTACTGGTATTTGTGTACTAAAATCTAATTTAAACTAAGAAATATCTATCAAACACTCTGACACAAAACTTTGTAGAATAACAACTTTCTCTCCGTACCTCAAGGTACACCATTCAACAACTTACAGTAACTTATCTCTCTTATTCGTTTGCCAATCAAAGCACAATTCCAAACCTGATCGGTCATAAAAATTTCTACAAAAAAAAAAAAAAAACTATACAACACATCACAGATATAAACACCCACAAGCCCTTTCAGTTCGTTGGCATCTCATATGGAGCGCAAAAACTTACAAATTCCAATTCCCGTACTCATCTGTGTTTGACGTCGGTCGGTTGGCTAGGTATTGACGGTAAGCCCTTTTCTCTCCGCCTTCCAGCTTACCGTCTAATCCGCATTCTTTTCACCTTAAATGGCATCCAACGCCGGCTTATTGCTTTGGGCACGCAAAACAGGAAAAAAAAAATAAAAAAGTAAGAAAAGAACCTAGTCATAGGTGAATGAACGTATGGTACGCAATTGGAATAGTTTATTACAAATTAAATTCCCGCCTCTGGATTGTACTATTACCGTGATGCTAGGCATTACATACAAATAAACATCGAACAATGATAGGTCACTAGTTCAATAACACACTTACTCGTAGGTACAAAAAGTGTTTACATTCAGTTGTTGTTATTTTGTCTGTTCCCCCTTTAAAGCGTAAAGCAATCATGTTTAAACGATACAAGCCCCCACGCATGGCGATGGAGCTGTGTTCAGAAAGTATTTGAGTAAAATTACAAAACCCTCGAAATTACCACAACAGGATACTACTACTACTACTCGGGTGGCTGTCAGTCGCAGATTTCGAATTGACCGCTAGTGTGATGCCAGTCTACTTACCACAGATATGGTAGCGGTGAACACAAACCAATGGCAGATGTTGTAATTCAGGTAATAAAATTACCAAAATTGGAAAAAAATATATATAATTCGAAATAAAACAGAAATTAAAGTTTCTTGTTATACGAGCGGGGGGTGGGGTGTAACATGTTGCAGGACTCCTCGAAATTATTGCCTCCCCCGATGGCAATCGTATGTTTTACACACTGAAAGGTTGCCCGCTCACTAAAACAGCGAAAGAGCAATTACAACAAATTTTCACGTTTAATTGAGTTTTAATGTAATAATTTTTGTGTGCAAATATGTTCCATAGTGTTTGGATTGGATAAGGCCTCGAGGCGCGTACTCCGATGATGCGACTCTACATTATGCATCTGGTTACTACTGTAATTGAAATTTCAGTTTATTGCTTTTTGTGTATTTAATTCGGAATATGAATGTTTTTTTCGTTAATTAAAGACTGCAATCGCATAGAGTCTGAATTAAATTTCAACTTCAATGGTATTTGGGTTTTTCGGTAAATTTTAATTATTGATAGAAATTTATTAAGCTACGCACATATGTATGATTAATCACGGATAATTATTTGTTTTAGGCTTTAATTACAGTAAATTGATTACTGTACAAAAATTATTTCAGCAAATGTCATGTGTAACGTTAGTTCAACTAAAAACTTGTAGCCAGCCATTGGCTAATGATTACTGATCTTGCCGTGTCCAATAATATGGACACGAACCTCGGTGGTTAAATTATTTAACATAAAGTCATTTGAATATAAAATTTTACCTCGTTTTTTGTCTTACAACCTCTCCACCAACCGTGCTCCTAATATCAGTGTACCTACATACATACGAGTTCATGTACTATGCCGAGTCCAAGACTATTTCTAGAGTGAAAATTAGACCGTACTTAAAATTAGTCTTATGTTTGAATGAGATATCGTTTAAGTAGTCCCAGCACTGCTATTATATTTCCTCCAACCAGATTTCTATTAAGCACTTCCTATCTTTAAATTCGAATAAAACAAACTGTAAGGAAGATATTATTAAATTTCTTCATTTATTTGAAACGCCCGTGTATGCCATTATGTATAAAAATATAACATTTATATAAAAGACCTCCGCGGTTTCGTTGGATGGGGTGCATCCAAAACATCCCATTTTTCATAGCTCTTGTGCATAAATCAGGCTAAATTTGACCAATGCCATTGATTTCAATCTGTGACGTAAGAAAATGACACAAGAAGAAGTCTGGAGAGATCAAATCTCACGATCTCGATGGTTAATTCACGTCGCCTCCGCGTGAGATAACCATGTTCGGAAATCGCTCGTGCGCCGTCCTGTTGAAACCGAGTGTCGTCGGTGTCTATATCATCCAATTGGGGTAAAAAGACATTGATTAATATCAACCGACAGTGCTCCTTGTTCTCAAATAAGTATGGACCGATGATGCCACCAATTCAAAATCCACACCAAACAGTGACGTACGAGAATTAGCGGATTGTTCACAGAACTAGTCAACTCTATTTTATGCACCAAGTTCCGAATAGGACGACTACGACGATCGTGAAATGTTGCTCGAACAGAAAACATAAAACAATTTGATCATTTGCACATGTTGTTGAACTAAATAAATGACAGCCAATTTGACAGATGTAGCTTCAGTAATTTGTATGACTATCACCCGTCAAAACTGAGAAATATGTACCTATTGGAAAACCATCAATAAAACTTTAATCGAGATCGCTAGGTCTTCAAAACTAAAGCATAGACGAACTAAATTAGACAATTAATTTCGGGTCGTTTGACAGTTTCGTTCATCCAAACTAAAAACCACCCAAAAACGCATTTGTATTTTGACGTTTCACCAAAACTAAATGGGTCCTCACACATACAAGTTTTGGGTGACTCAGTTGACAGTTTTGAGTGAGCCAATTGACAGCACTAGAGTGCGGCCATTTTGTAGATGCTGTGTGTACAATTTGTCGTTGTTGAAGGAATCATGAGCCAGAAAAAAGCAAAGGAGGAACTAGCACGACACATTTATATGTAGTTAGGGTTCGGTCAAGGGAAGTGCTAGCTGACTGTCTAATTTAGTTCATCTATGACTAAAGTAAGACCACTTTTAGCAAAACCATTTCAAAAATATCCCAGCAAATTCTGCGCTACTCTCTTGCAGTTGATAATAAAAAGTTCCTTAAAACTATAACTTTATGCCTAAATTTACCGTCAAGTTTTATCGTTAAAGATTAAGTGAAAAACTATAAACATACATATCTGCACACTCAGAAAAAAAACGAGCTAAAATCAAGAATATCAGTGATATTTCAAGCCTATTCGTTGACGAAAGTATGGTAAACTCGGAAAATCTTAACCCAAGTACAAAAATCTTATTTTAAGCTCATTTTTGATTAGCTTAACATTCTTACTTTAATACTGTTTTGCGATTATTTTAAGAATGTGGTTCTTAAATTAAGCCTGAAACAAATTTATTTTAAGAATACAAAAGCTACGTTTTGGACCATTGTTAGCTCAAATTAAGCTCGAAAGCGCCGAGAATAAGAATGAATCCGACTTAAAATGAGTAGAAAATTCTTCAAACAAGAGCAAAAATCTCATTTTAAGATTGTTTTTAGTAAGCTTAAGCGGCTTGTTTTAATACTACTTCGTGATTATTTTAAGAATGTGGTTCTTAAATCATGCCTGAAACAAATTTATTTTAAGTATCCAAGATCTAAACCCTAAATTACTGTACGAATTTCTGGGTTTTATTTTTTTCATATGTGTATTTTCGGTCTTTCTGGAATTTAAGAGAGAAATACATTCATTTTTCAACAAATCTTATAAGACACCTATTAAAAGAATAAAGAAAGGCATGCAGTTCAGTCAACAATAAAAGAAACAATTTTTTATTTAATCATTTATTTCAAATTTAACTTACATACTATTTACATTTTATACAAAAATATTAATGATATCATCCCTATGAGAGGCTGTAAGTTTTTGATTTTCGGTTGCATAGGCAAGTACCGCCTTTCCTCTAGACGTTCCGTTTAAGAGTTCAGTTAAGTCCTAAATAGATATTTTTGTTTGCAATAAAATACCTAACGTAAATGTCGTTATGCGTTATTTACCTTGCTTAGGATTCTTCCATGTACTCGTAAAAAACTACTATCAGTTGAAAGGCTTGCGTGGTTTTGCAACCAATCCGTGACTTTTGTCGGCACAGATAATGTTTCGTCATCGATTCCAAACTAATAAAAGGTGTTAGAATCAATCGTTTTGTATTAAGTCGTAACAGCCTTTACCTCAGATTTTCTTTAGGCAAATAATTTTTCACGAAATTCAACACGTAAACCAAGATGTGGCACAGCTTCTTTTAAATCATCTTTTTGAATATATTTTAAGCTCCTAAATGTAACATTTGCATCTTAAAACAAAGATTATAAAATTAGTTGAAAAATCCAAAATAAGTTCACATGTTTTGCTATTCTGTTTGTAACCAGACCTGTAAAGTAATCACGTACATTGGGACTGTAGTAAAAGTATACATTGTATGTGAATAATAACTTACCTTTTAAATAATCAAAAATGTTTTCCAAGTCGAATTTTTTTAGCAGGTCCCTTAAATGTTGGTCATCATTCTGTTCCTGGGAGCTGACTTCAAGAGTTTGGTTTTCGCTATGGAAAATTAAACTGGTTGCGCTATCATCCCCAAGCAAAAATTCCAGTTCATTTCCATTTACTTCTAAGTCAATAGTTTTAACTATGTTTTCATTTTCACACATTTTGAAACTTTAATTCACTTACGCTTTTAAAACCGACGAAGAATCACACGACTAAACACAACGCGACGGCGAAATCAAATCATACTGGATTTTAGCTTGCGATTTTTCTCTGAGTTTTGTTCTTAATTTGTTTTAGCTGTACAATTTTAAGATTGTTTTGGCTTATTTTAAGACAAAAACCTAACTCAAGATTATGGCGAGCTTAATTTACGACCATAAGATTGAAATTAGATTTAAAGATATTAATATAGGGGATGTGTAATCTAAAATCAAGTTTTTTGTTCTTAATTTAAGAATTAAAATTTGTTTTTAGAATAATGATATTACAACAAGAATTATGGGTGTCATATTAAGATTTAGCACGTAAGAATAAAAAAAATTAAAAACAAGCCTGATCATACTGGATTTTAGCTTGCGATTTTTCTCTGAGTGCAGCCTAGTCTGTATCTAGAACGAATCTATAAAATAAGGTACATCTTCAGTGTATACAGCAAATGCAATATTTTCCATTTATACACATAATTCTGTTTATTTAACGTCCGTCTGCCAAAAATGCGAATACCTCTTTTCAAAGGGTCATTAAATTCACTACAACCAAAGAGCAAATACACAAACCTTAGGTACATATACATACATATTTAGTGTGCATACCTACATAAGAGAAAACAAAAATGAAAATAAAACCACTTAACTATCCGAATAAGGAATAACCCACAGAGAAGCGAATACTCAAACAGTTTCTCGAAGCGCCCCAAGCGCACATGGTGCCTCAGCTTACAGCAATATAATCGTACAACAAGCGACGATAATTAGTCACACCCAGCGCCAAAGAGTGAGGATACGAGAATGCTTTGCTGTTCCCTTCTGCGTCGCCCTCTTCACCAATATATTAGCACACATATTTTATTCAGAAATTGGCTTTGACAGAATCCGGCGAAGAGGAGGGTTAGACTAGTGTGGCTTACGGAATGGAATACACAACACACCCCCGCATTTGTTTGGTATTGTTAGTCAGTCAATCGGTCATTTGTTGTTGCACGTTTGATCGTGATTTTTCAGCCCTGCTCTTATGCCATTTAATGATAGTCTGCCAATAAATAGGGTATAGTTGCATGCGTTTCTAAAAAAAAGTATCTACTACGATTTATGGTCGATATAGGATGTTGTAAGATTATTGGCTTATGTTTGGCTAACAAGGTCTTTACAACAAAACCGTCAGTTCTCATTCCCTCTTCATTCAGTTTCGTTTATTTCGCGCCCATTACTAGAGCTCTTTAAGGTGCGCGTTTAGCCTACACAATGCCAGCATAACACCGACTAACTGGAGTCAAGCTTCTATGTAACGTCGAATGAAAAGTTCATGGGTAAACACACTCCTCAGGTGGGATGAAAATAAAAACAAAAATCCACCAAAAAGGTACAAAACTTTGAAACAGATGCTCGTATCTAGGTAGGGTAGTTGCAAAATGCTACGGGTAGGTACTCGTACCTCTAAGAGAGTGCGAAATTGCATATTGATGTCAGGGAGTTTGACTTTATATTTTTTTATAGAACTGGCCGCGCGCTGTGTTGCACTTGAAATGCGAGATTCAGAGGAGTTCTTGGTGGTGGTGTTAGCCTGGCAAACAGAACTGTTTCAGTTGGTGTTGTGTTTACATTTCATGTTAAACAGTAACACCCTCAGCCACGGAATTCGTCGTTGTTACTAGCGCTGCGCTGCCCCGTTATGTTGTGCAGAGTTAACTTTCAATTTTGTGGTAGCGGCATCTTTTGACCATGCAGATGGTAACTCATGAGCGCCTCGTGTAGTATTATGCTGCGTCCAAGCGTGCTCGAGTAATTTATTTCTCTGGTCTTGCTGACTGCATTTTTTGTTTTTAACTGTCTGAATGCGCTTTAAAGTTGTCATATTTGCATGGTTGTCATATTTCATATGCAACAATAAATCCGTTGATTGCAACAAATTTAATTGTAAACTTGTCTGAGGTCAGAAACATTCAACATGAATAGTTCACATATGTAAGTAGAATCCTAAGCGTTGCTCATTAGTTATTGCTTTTCCAGTGGAACTTTATAGTTTAGATGCAAATTTAGCATTAGCGGACGAATTTAAGTTTTAAATTGAATATATTTTTAGTTTTGCTCATTTTGCTTTCAGTTTTTTTTTTTAAATTTAGATCCGAAATTGTAAACGCATTTTTTTAGGTCGTAGATGTGGCACTTAAGTCATACAAATTCGACAGTCGTGCAGGTTCAACATTTAAGAGTTGTTCTTTCATCGGCCACAGGTGGCTTTCGACCGCTAAAACTATACAGTTGCTTAAGAATTACTCATTATGGTTCAAAGATAACTTCTCCAGAAACCTTCACTCGTACGCATCCTGCGGGTTGTTACAAAGTAAATTATTGTCAAACACAGGTCTAAAATAATGTGTTATTTGGAAAAAATGGTCTTTAACTCTTCGACGGAGAATATTGGCTTATTTATCTTGATCGATTGTGTTGTGGAAAGCTTTTTTTTATGTGAAGTTGAGAAGTTTTTTTTACAGAGCCTTATATCAACATGTAGACAAGTTAAAGATCTTCATTCACATGTGTCACTTCACTAGGCCTAACAACCCTTCTAGAGTCTCTGCCTTCCAAACTCTGCGGTCGTTCGCGACAACTTCTTCGTCTTTGTATCGGAGGCTTAGTAATCTTCTTTGGGGCTGGGATTCGAAGATCCTCTTGGCTGGAGCATTGTTGTCATTGTTGTTGGACTTACGAGCTCGTCATTATTACATCTCTCTTTCGAATAGAGAAAGTCTAGAGACTTCTTGTTGCCGCAACCAACGATTTTGACTCCGTTTTGCCATTTAGCCCCGTCAAAGTCAATCCCGTCGCCTGTAGAATCTTCACTTCTACCTTTGTATGGTTTATGATCTTTCCGTCTGGGATCTTTCCGATCGGTCGATAATGGCTACCTGTAGGTTCAAGGGAGAGTTGAAGCTCCTGAGGGTTACAATTTCTTCGGTTCCCTCTGGACCTTCTCCCCGGAACGTAACCTTTTCACTGTCTGCTTGCAGGTGGTGTTGCAGTAACGTCCGGTTTGGTTTGAACAGGTGTGGCTACTGGGGGTAGCGTTCGCCTAGGCTTCAATTAAGAAGGCGAGGAGCATTTGGCCTTAGGCTGTTGTTCCACGATTTTATCGTCCTTTTCGCTGGCGTGTCGAACATGTTGCCTAGGTTGTTGCTGAACTTCACTGCCAGGGTTCTTTTTTGTCTTATGGCGAGCTACTGATTTGCCCTCGCCGTAAGAGTCAATGGCTTTTGGCTTCCATGTTAAGTTTAAAGACCTTCTGTAGCCGCTCTTGCTATTTTTTTCTTACCCCAAACTAAGGTATCAAATGTAAGCAGTCCATCTCTGTCACATAATATTCTGATTACCTAATCTATTTCATTGTAAGTGCTGAACCCGGACCTTAAGATCTCGAAGCTACAAAAAAAAACACCCTGCCACCACTTCTCACCCTAGATAACCAAAGTCAAATAAAACACGAGCACTTTAGTAATAAAAAAAAATATATATGTATTTCTCTTAGCATGCTAGATTGCCAATTAGCGATAACTTAAACAATCTCTGCCACCCTTTCTATAGCCAAAATGAAAAAAAAGAACACATTTTGCCTCATTTACATGATTGAACCACCACAACACACTTAGTCTATTCCTATCAGTAAGCGTCGGTATCGTCATCATGCATTACATAAGTAGCCTCTAAGTTGAAAGGCAAATAAACACACTAGCCATTCTAACCCATTAGAATTTAGTATATACAGATACATTCTAAAAAGGGCTAAATGGATGTATAAATATTGTTCTCTTTTGCCATTCCTTAAGCTTTTTTGTCATGTGTTACCCTTTTTGTCAGAAATTATGACGCCCTCCCGTCGCGTCGCGTCGCATCGCCCACCCACTGATAAGTCGTAACCCCTTTATCACGCATATCAATTACTGCATGCGTAGCCTATCTAAGAAAGAACCTATAACATTGTATCTAAGTACCTGAGAAATGTTTACTTAAGCTTTTTTTTTATCTTCCGCAAATAAACCATTTACACCAAAAAAAAAAAAAAGTACAAACCTAAACACAAACAAATCACGCAAAAAAAAAAAAACATTTTGCGCTCTCTTGGGGTCGTATCTCGTATCTCTCGGTGCGCAGTGCTCTCTTGTGCAAAATACGCGACCAGACTTTTTAGCTTTCAGCACTTTGTACCCGCAAAACAAAACGAAAAAAAAATTAAATAAAATACAACCGATTTTTTTTCTTATTTTTCTAATGCTGTGTCCTAATTTTTCGTTACTACACTTACACTTGCAAAAAAAAAAAAGAAAAATACTCGACAGTCATACGTAGGTATTATATATAGAGGAATGCTTAGCTTTTTTTTTTATTCATTTTTATTTATTTTTTTTTTTTTTTTTTTTGTTTAATTTCTCATTCTTGTTGTTGCGATATTTTATTCGCCAAAAAACGAGCACACATCTATTTAGTTGTAGACGGCCGACCGACGACGGTTCGCACACATTAGCTGCTTTTTTTTTCTGTTCATTATTATTTTTTTATTGTAATTTTTTTGTGCAAAAAAAAAAAAGTTATAGGTACCCGAAACTCAAAATTCACGTAGTGCCAAGCTTATTGATGGGTCGGCGCGGAGAGTTGACCTTCAAAAAATAATTAAACAGAAAGCAAAAAATTCGCAGAGTTGCTTGTGCGAATTTTTTTTTTGTTCACAAGTTTGTGTGTTTGAAACGAAGAAGCAGGCAAAAAAAAAAAAAAAAAATCGCTCGTTGTATCTATTTTGCTGGTGATTTCGCTTCTTCTTCATCTTTTCGCTCAGTTTCAAATACATAGAAAACAGAAAGACCTATCGTCGCCGCCGTCGCCACCACCACCGCCTCCACTGCCGTGCCGTGCTACTACTATACCGCTGCTGCTGCTGTTGGGATATGGGATCTGCTGTGAAATGTGTGCCGTAGTTGATTATGATCAGTATCAAGGTTCGGTGTTTTTTTTTTTTGCGTTTTCGCGTTCGCGTTATTCCGAATTTCGCGAAGATACAAATTTGGTGAAAATTAAATAAAATAAGTTTTTGAACATATTCGCTTTCGGCCTTCCCTTCACCGTTGCATTGGATAAGAAATTTGCATAGCATATTTCCCGGATATACCTTTCGGTTTCGCGGATTAAAAGTGCCAGCTGTGATCATGATCATGATTTTAAAATTTTCTAGTTAATTTTGTTTTTGTTTTCCCCCCGAAAAAAGAAAAAACTCCTCAAATATTAAAAATATATATGTAAAGTGCCAAAAATAGTTGCTTCCATTTAAAAAAAAAAAAAATATTAAAAATTTGTGATCACCGAATTACTTGCCAAGAAATATTTATGTAACCAACCGCCGCCGGAAGACGACCATTAGGAAGTACCTAGTACCTTTTTTCACTTGGATATTGAATATGTAATATGTCTGCAATCATCTGATATAGTGTATCTGTCTCTCTGGGCTTTGGAAAAACACACAGCACGAGAAAATAAAACGACGACGACGAAAAAAAAAGAAGGTAGGTATGTCAACAGTGGAAATAGTATCTAAAAATAAAAGGGTGTGGAATATAATTCGCGTATAGTATAGTACACCCCCGTTTGCAAATCATCATCATCGCCATGATCATCAGCAGCACCATTTATTCGTTGTTGCGAATCAATCAATTGGAAAAAAGGGTGCGCGCGTGTGAGATAAGTTTTCCTTTCCTTCCTCATCTGATAGAGCTTTTTTTCTTCATCGAAATCGCGTTTTGCGTGCTTAGAATGGCTCCTCTCTACACGATCGCGGCATTTTCCTCCTCGATTCAATTTTAAAAATAAAAAAAAAACTTTGTGCAAAGCTTTTCGCAACAAACACACAATTAGGGCCATTGTACTTTTTTGCTCAGTTCAGCTCATTTTTTTTTTCAATGCTATATGTTGTATTCTTTTTATTTTATTGCTTCTCGCCCATATATAGGTACTAGATAGATCGTTAGATACTTCTTTCAATGTATAGATTCGTGTGTAAATAGGTGAAACAGTAGCGGATGGGGTTATTCGAACGAATGTTTTTTGTAATTAAATAAAATATATATGTCTGTATAAACAATGGGTCAAACTAATGTTAATTAAAAGGAAAAAAAACCCTATTTAGAAGAGATGATCGAACTTTATGTTTATAAAGAAATTTTATAAGTCTTTTCTCGCGAAAGGGCATTCTGGTTTATCAATTTACTCAGTCAGATAAAACTAATGCTGACGTAATATTTTTTATAGATTCCTTACGAGACCTTTGTTTGCTGCGTTTATCGGTGTTTAGTCTACTAGTTTCAGAAGTATCGTACTGTCAGATATATCAAATTACATTTCACTAAAAACTTACATGTGTTCCTTGGAACTAGTACACTATTTGCACCATAGGACTTTACCGAACTCATATTTGCAGTAATGGCAAAATTTGATATTCTAAATTCATACTCTAACTATAATGAGGGTATACGTTTTTTTGGGTATGTGTAGTATTTAGAACCTTGGAGGGGTCAGCACTGTAGCTGCCTTGAACAGTGGGGTAAGAGATATGTACAACGGTGTTACCGCAGAGTAAAATTGCTTCAGCGTGTGATGGCCCAACGAGTCCATATTGCAAATTCTAAAGTTCTCGGGCAGATTGTCAGGAAAAATAATACCTATAAAAACTAGAATACTTCTTTCTTTTTCTCACATATGTATAAAACGAAATGCAACGAACATATTTGCATTAAATAAATAATAAGGCGGCATCAAGGACAGATCTTGAAAGTGATGGGATTATTTCAAAGCGTCTTGTAAACTTGTAAGTGGAAAAGCAAGCAGAAAAATAAAGCTTCAAATACAAACTTCACTCCTGTACTCCCCTCAGACAAAAAATACTCCACTCTAAACTTCTTAAATACTCCCCTTGGTAATTAGAAAATGGCATCCCTGCTCTAGACGTGAGATTGTCTAGCTCTTTCTCTCTCCCTTTCTCTTTCTACCTCTCTCTATTTTAACATCTGGTGATTTCTCTACATGTTAAACTGTTAAACGCAGTGTCCTTCCGGCTTTTTATTTAGTAAATACATATGTATGTCGGGTGGGCTTAGCCCAAGTTTAGGTCGACTTCGGCATTCTTCTAATGACCCTTGTCGTTCCTATACAGATTACACATTCAATTTTTATTAGGGTGTTCAAGATTGTGATATTTTCTGCAACAGGCCATAATTTGGGCTTTGGTCATACAGTGAATGGTGGCAGATTTGGATTACTATCTATCTACAGAAAATTCTACCGCATGCAAACAATGGTATAAAGACTTTCCTTGAATTGTGAATGATTGACATATGTCAATGGGCACAATATCTTTTGCATCAATCTGACAACACCAAGGTAATTCAGAATATGATTTGATATTCTGTTACTTTTGTTTATCTTTATGCAAATAAGCTCAGTCTGCATGTGATAATTAATTTAGATAATCGGAATTCACTCGATAGATTCACTGACAAGTGTAGGCCTTTTGATCAGTTTTGGCGTTTCCGATGATTTTTCAAGCGCAAATAATGTGAATTACATTCATTTCCCTAAATTCAAAAACAGAAATTCACATAAAAAAAAAATGGTCCTCTGCCACTATTTCTAGACCCATAAAATTTCCTAGCTCAACTAAACTCTAAATATTGTCGCGCCTTTTGACAGCTGCCAAATGTCATTCCAATATTAACTTAACCCCAAATCTAAATTTAAATCACAAAATTTAGTTCACAATTGTTACACTATCGTACTTAAATATTATCTCAATAGCTTACACTGTGTGCAATTTATTTTATCGCAAAAATGACCCAATTTTCAAAAAAAAAACAAAAAACCACCCATAAAACTTCAATTACAATTGTAAATATTCTCCAAAAAAATTAGATGACACAATTGCAACCTACTTTAGATAAAATTAAAAACAACTGTGCAAATAAATACTTTTTTACTTAAAAATAAGTTAAAAAGGCACATCTTATATACGCTTTTTTCCGGCATACATACATATGTATACTATACGTGACCACTTTAATGTGTTTCAGGATTTGTACACACCATTAATTGGCACTTTCTGAAGTCATCGGAGAGTATGAATGCATTAGAATAATGCAGAATGAAATTTTCTTGTTGTTGTGTAGCGAGTGTAGTCAAACCTTATGGCACATGTTAAATTATTTTAAATAAATGACGTATTGGCAGTTGGCACTTGCTTGTCAATTGTTTTTGTTTTCTTATTCTTTTTTTCTGTCTCTTGTGCACTCAATGATGAATGAATGTACTCAGTTTTTATGATTTGTTTATTTGTATAATGCATTTGTTTTAAATGATTGAAATATTTTTAAATTCTTTTCTACAAAAACTTATTTGAGAAATGCGTTGAAACAGAAAATTTGACATGTTTGTGTTGGCAATCGAGTGTAAGTGTTCTTTTTAATTGATGATTCAAGAAAATGGCATTACTTATTTTTATCTAACATTTTTTCAATATGTTTTCTGTAACTTCTTCTAATAGTTTTGACAATATCATAGAGAGGCGAGATATAGACTGTTAAAAGTTACATTTTGACAACAACTCAAATGTAGGTACTTACTGTGACTTGTCACAATGGCAATTGAAAGTAGCGTACTAGTTCCTTAAAAAGTTCAGATAAGGTTTTTACCATTACTATCAACAGTCCTTGTAGTTAAAGAAACCATGACAGCTGTCACACTTACAGTTACTGGTAGCTGACAATTCGTGCGTTGCTACTATACCCCTTATCGTGCCACAAAACCGAGTCAACCACAAGTTCCTTTTTTTTCATAGAAATTTAAAATTAGTGACTTCCTCAAACTATGTATGTACATGTTTCCGGTTTCCTTATACGCTCAGATTGATAGTTAATATATTTTACGCTAAACGCAGTACGAAGTCAAGATTGAATTTTTCAATCTTATCTGAGACTCATGTCACACTCCGATCTGGGGAGCTGCTCGATAATATTGCTTACGGAATAACTTTTTGGGATCGTAACCTACGTTGCATGTATTTTCATTCACGGTAGAGGCTTTTATTATCTTAAGTGTACAATTTTTCGTACCAAGACTGTCCATGATGTAGGCAGACTAAGTGCTCCCTAGTGTAGAAAATGCTGCATACAATTTCAGTTTAGATTACCTTGAATGCAATTTGCACTTTATACTTTTCGACAGCAGTAGCGCCCGTAGTCGTCGAGGTTGTATTCTTATCAACCTCTGCTTTTTTTTAAGGATAGGGAGGGATAAGAGAATATATTCAGCAGCTTTGAATATAATTATTTATGAATCTAAAGACATTTTGAACTGAAGCTAAGGAGACTTCAGAGGGAGATGTGAAGCCTTTGTTAAAGTACTTAGGTCTCAGCAGAGCTATGGCAGGACATTCGCACAATATGTGGTGGGCTGTTTCAGTGTCTTCAAGACATAGGCGACACGTGGACACGGCCCATTTTCTTGAGATGATAATTGAGAGAGCAGTGACCAGTTAGGAAATCAGTGTTTTTCTTTACTTTGTATTTGCTTATAGAGAGGATATCTTTGAGAAGTTGATTAATTGCTTGGCTTGTTTTAAGCCATTTTGAGAGTTCCAGTGGGAGAGCGATTCTTGTCGTTCATATCTGCTGAGTTCTATCTTGATTTGATTTGTTTGTAGGCCACAAAAAGGTTCAGGCCTATGTGAAGCACCTTGTCTGGCAAGTTCATCGGCCGGCGACTTCGTTGCCAAGGACCTAAGTTAGTTTGACATTATTGTGTGCAGCAAGCTGCAAGCTGGCCTGGAGAAAATTCTAAACTAGCTTTGATTTATATGTAGTCATAGGAACTAAAAGCCTTGAGAGCTGCTGGGCAATCTAAGAGTATGTTGATATGAGATCTTCGGAGGTTTCTTCTAATGCATTGTCTGGCAGAGAACCCAATAGTGGTTATTTGTCCTAGAAGAACAGATAATTTTTAGTTTGGACCAAAGATTGTGCAAATATTAGCTAGACTAGATCTTTAGTCCGATTTTCTTTAAGTTTATAGACTCCTCATTAGTCTCATAGTAAATCAAAAAATATGCGTCGATTAAAACCAAGTGAAAAAAATGTTACGTATACGCCATGTCGTCCTTGTAACCTGAGAATTTATTTAGCAAACATCCACTTATGCATCTCGTACTTTCCTCTGCCTAAGACAAATCAGCTAAGTACTGATCCACTGTTATTTGCCAAAGAACTTTGGATGTACCTTAATACTAACGAGTTGGCAATAATGTTCCCAATTTTTATTTTCTTTGATTCACAATAAAATGTACTACTAACAAAAAATATAGGTACAGTAGACACCCGAAGTTAGTCAACACTTTGCGAGGCATATCAACTCCTCTTTTTTTTTGTTCTTGAATCAACTATGATTAGCAAAACTTTATAGAAACGCACAAAAGGGACTTTCTAATTTAACCTAAAAAAAAAGAATAATCAATTCATTTGCGAACTTTTAACCTCGCCTGTTGCCAATTACAAATACAAATTGAGCCCACACAACACACTCGAATGTTCCTTTATTTTCCATCCGACCGAATTGAAACTTGTTCAATTAGTTAAAGCCCACGGGCGACAAATAGATTGTTTGCAATTGTACTTAGAACACATGGGGCTCTCACGAAAAAGTTTCACTGGATCCATTTGAACTATCGCACATCGTCATGAACTGTAAGTACAACGACATGTATCATTACCATTTGTTAGTTCTATTACAACAAATGACATCATTTAGCTTTTTGTTTTTACAAGCTTTTTTCTGCAAAAATTAAGAAAAAGAAGGTATAAAATGTTTATATTTTTATAGATAACGACTCTTAGAGATAAAAAGAAAAAAAAGAGTTTTTAAAAATACTTTAAAATACAATTTATTTAGCCTGGTGTGTAACTAAAGCGCCGGCCGCCTCAACGCTTCACATTACACAGTCCGTTCATCCATTCAAGCACGAAAAATACGCACAAATAGTAGATACACATGCGGCAAAACGAAAAATTAAGATAAAGAAATAAAAAAAAAAAAAAAAGAATCCGGCACGCACAATCGATGCCCCTTCATATTTTTAGATATAGAATTGAGTAGTCGTATTATTGTTGTTCTACGCACACCTACATTTTGTGCTAATACGTGTACAAAAATGTATCTACGAAACCGCTGCCTACCTCAACTAGGCCATTAGATACATTTTGCAAAGCGAGAGTTCATCGACCGTTGTCGCGGTTGCCCCGCTGCCAGCATTCACCGCGCCGCGCCGTGTCATATAGGAGGAATGAAGAACCAAAAAGAAAATGAGAATGAAAATAATATTATTAAATTACTGCTTAATATTTTCATGTTATGAATGCGAATCTCAGTCTGCTCCTTCTCGTCTTGTTTTATTTCTCTTTTTTTCTTCGTTTTCGCCTCTTTTTCGATTGTCAATTGTGCGTGCGTGCACCTGCTCTCGACCACACCCCCCTCGCACAAAATATGCTGAGAATCATTTCAGTATTATTTGTTTGATTAACAATCTTTAATCGCTCGATATTGTACACGTGTTTTTTTTTTCTCTGTTTGTGTACAATCGTACATTCGTTGCGAAATCGAGGATATAGATACTTGTAATGGAGTGCTGCTACAGAGCGATGAGCAGATTGTATATTATTCCTAAATTCTGCTTCTGGGTTAAACAAACAGAAGAACCGATTGGGCGCGATTAATCGAAACGAAACGATTATCTCAACACTTTTTGTTTCACAAATTTTGTAATCTTTTGAATATATGAGTACTGGCACTCGTTAAATCGTGACAAGATGGAATCTGATAATCTGAGGCTTTAAGGTTTTTTTTTTACAAGCACAGTAAAAAAAAATAATTCCATAAGAATCTATCTTGTTCATTGTAAGGTGCATGGATTCCTTCAATGAGATTGTTTTAGAAATGTGTATGGTTTTAAAAATTATGGTTAACATTTTTTCTGTTGAAATATTTATTAAATAATCATTAAGCTATTACATTGCCCTTACACCAAATACTAAGCATGTTTTTTTGAAACCTTGTTAGCCAGTATTTCTTTAGAACTCTTCCCTGCAAGCTTAAGACCATATTTCAGAGTTGGTACTCTTTCCTTTCCGAGTTGGTACTCCTTTGTCTTCCATATTCGTAGGCTGCCAAAAAACGGGGGTATGTTTGTGAAGTTTAAGTAATTGAGAATCTTCAATAAATTGTGAATAAGAATTTAATTATTTTTAGTAATACTGTAACAAAACTTCCGTTCGTCGAAGAATTTTCAACCGAAGTGCAGCAATTAAAATTAAAACTCAATTTTTCTGGTTCCCGAGAGGGTAGAACTTCGTTTTATTAAAATAAAAAATTAATTAACCGACTACACTTTTTTTCGAGAAAAATCTAGTACAATTTCTTTAAGTTGAAGTTAGTCTCTTTACTAGCTGTCAAAATTTCTTACCGAACTCTTCATCAGAACTAGGTGACACCTCCTTTTATATCGACCATTATTTTCCAGGCGAATTCCAATACACCCAATTCGCCGTGGGAAATCCAACTGTCAATGATCTAGCCAATTCTAGTTCAGTCGACGAGTTTCTCAGTGTTTCGGTGGTTTATGTTTATGTTTTATTAACTAATTCTATCCTAAGGCTGTGCTGTCGGAGTAATCACCTGCACAACAGTACTATTATGAGCTTACTTGCTAAAGTACTCATACTTATTAAAGTATATCATCACCATAATACCTATCTGTCAAACAAAAAGAAACGGTATAAAAATGCTTGTAAACTTTTTGACAGTTAAGCCATTCAATCAACATTCAATTACAAAATCTGGCGATTTTTTTGAAATCTATGGTCACACCCATTTTGTTCATACAATGGGTAGTTCGTCATTCTCGGCACTTGTTAGTCAAAGGTTTCTGATTGGTCGAAAGATTCAGTTTTGCCTACAAATAAGGCATTTATTTTTGAGGTAGTGGACTGGATTTGAAGGTAAGAAAATTCTCCCTACCTTTTAAGTCAATGTGTAAACTGTTAAAAATTCGTTTGCCATTCCATATGTTAGACATATATGTTGTTGTTAATGGAATAACAACAGAAAAAAAATATATTGCTCAAAAGGAATGAAAGAAATAACCCGACAAAATAATAGTTAGATCTTGGTCACACGCTACTTTACATTTATTCACAAACATGGTAATTAGGCTCCTCCTATTTTCAGCACTAAGGGGCCAGGGGATGTTCGAGTTAACTGTCTAGTTCGTCTATACCAAATGTCGAAGCACGTTATCACTCTAAATTTCATTGCGTTGAACACGGCGTATAATGATATTTCATGGAAAATACCCAGGAATTTTGCGGAACACAACTCACACTCGTTGTCAATGGATTTGCTTTTGTCGCATTTCTATAAAAGTCACAATTTTTCAAAGAGATTCAACACGTCTTTACCAAAAAGCAGTTCACGAGCTTTATTTCTATCTTAAAGGGCAAACGCAATGATTTCGAAAAACTCTATTTGACCTGTAACTACAAAGTTCGTAAATACATAGGTGACAGTACAATCTCTTAGCATGCTTATCAAACTCTGTCCAAAGTTCATATTTTGATATTTTTGTTTTGTTTCTTTCTCAAATGAATATTTACTTTTACTTAGTTCATATAACTTTTTTTTCTCTGCTATCAACATGAGACAAAAAAAATTATTTACTATAACATTTTTTAAAAATAAAACCAAAAAAACTTTATGCAACATGCCAAAAAAAAAATGATAATATTGACGGGAACTTTTAATCTTTTTGCTTAAAGTTAAAGGTTGAAATTAGATTATAGATGAACTTGGTTTACCCTGTCTAAAAAATCTGGTAGACAATATGCATATATGCTTAGTTAATGGTGTAAAAAATGAGGTGAGCATTGAAGGTACAACTTGTTTTAGCGTTAAGGCCCAGTCATCCTTGAGGCAATCACAGTGATTTCTCAGTCACAGTTGCAAAATCATCCACCTAGAACGTAGTATGTATGTTATGTATGTTAAAAAGAACAAAAATAAACGTGAATCCAATCATGCCCACCGTTTTTAGACAAGTCCTCATAAAAATTAATCCAACAGTTTAACATCATGAAGGAAGGGACCATTCGCCCTGTCCATTTGTCTTGATTACACTATTACCGACCTTCCCCTTCAACAGAGCAATTTTAACCAGCTTTGAGACATGTGACATCATCTCCCTGGACACAAATACATATCACTGATGTCAAGGCCGTCCAATTCTGGCCAAAAATATTTTTCCAACATGGCACGACAGCAAACTCCATTGACCTTAACATGACGATCAGTTTCATCAACGAAAAAATATGGTTCAATCACACTTCCGGCATGAAATCCTCAACACACGGTCACTTTCTGTGGAGACAATAGAGTCTCTTGAGCAGGTGTGTCAAACTCAAATTTCTTGAGTGCCAATTTTTTGTTTGAAATATGTCAACGGGCCACATTAAAAAGCATGAAGGGTTTTCCAATTCGGATTATTGAACTTTGAAAGGCGATCGCGACCATATTGTTAAGGCTACATCTGTCAAATTGGCTGCTCTTTATTTAATCTGTTTTGCCAAATCAACACGAAGAGATATAACCTTCAACAACATGTGCAAAACATTAAATTAATTTATGAGAGTGTGGATTCTGTTTGAGCATCATTTCACGCGCTCCGTTGTAAAATCTAGGCCCATTTTTAGGTCGTCAACAAGCAAAATTGTTGAATTTGGGACGATAATAAACCACACGAGCTCCACCGAATTGCAATACATCCAGAGAAAGTCACTTCTTGGTGTGAATTTTGGACTGGCGACGTCATCGGTCCATACTTTTTTGAGAACGAATTTTGTCAGACCATCACCGTCAGTGGCGAGCGCTATTGATCGATGATAACCACTCTATTTTGACCCCAATTGGATGACACACGCTTAAAGGACCTTGACCCTTTCTTCATATGAATGCTTTCTTTGAAATTCAATAGACATTATTGAATTGATGTCACGGGCAACAAGTTGTTGCCGTATCTTTGACATGCCTGCTCTTGAGGGACAAGCCTTGTTGATGTAAAGGGCGAACGATTGGACCAAAAATTAAATTTAGGATTTTCTTTAAACTTTTGAAAGCCTAATGGAAGAAGTTTAGGTCTCTTCAAATGGTCAAGAGTCTTCAGTCCTTGAGTTAGTAGATTTTGTAAGGGTACACGCAAAGTTCGCCACAATGTAAACTGAGGGAATTTCAGTTCCTGTAAACGGCGGAACCGAATCGACTGATTTAACTGGTTGCAATATTTTTTAGTATTTATTATTATTTCGAACAGTGCGTTGTCTTATTGGTTCAGGAACATTCAAGAGTGAATATGTTGATTCATCCTCTATAATACGCACAGCTAACGGGACGTACTTCAAGGTGCAAAATAATCCTAATGCCTTGTATTTCCATTTACTTTTTTTTTTATAAGAGATAATATTTATTTTTAAACTTTCTTTAATGAGTGGGAAAGTACATATTTTCTTTTCCTATTCAACAATGTGATCTATGTGATTTATTTTCATAACTCAAAATCCCATTCGAAAAGCCAATTGTGTGTTTGAATGAGAGAAAATATTAAAACTATTTCATTTTCATAATATTAATACGCTGAATGGCTTATTGCCAAAATCACTTTAAACCGATTTGTTTATTTTGAATTGATTCGATTCGATTCGATGACACGAATTGTTACAAATTCGCATCTAGCTCTATTGCAAACATCGCACCAATTCATTGGACATGGACACATCATACACAGGCAATGGTTCCATTTCCTATTATGTTGGCGCTTACTACACACAACTTACATCCTTTTATGAGGCGAACATACCCACCTCTCCACTTGATATGTGACAGTCAATGAATTTGAGTGACTTTGGCGTGTATACACACATTCTCCTCTGGCATTTTAGTTACCAAAAATATGATGAGGCTTGTTAGATTCGGGTTTTGTTTACTAAATCCCAATTTAGTGCTTGGTATAGTGTGGGAGCGGGGCGCGAAACGAGAACAGGCAGCCAACAAACCGCACATGTCGATGTGGCGTTCAAGTGTTGCCACACAGAATTGACAGCTGTCACTTATGTTTTGATTTAAAATCATTGCCATTCGACGCCTAGAGCCTGGAGAAACTTTCTGGCGCACATTTATGTATATGTATATTTTTCCCTAACTCTGTGATTGCAAAAAAAAAAAAACAATTATTGCCACA
Source organism: Chalcosyrphus nemorum (assembly GCA_949716465.1). Taxonomy (NCBI): domain Eukaryota; kingdom Metazoa; phylum Arthropoda; class Insecta; order Diptera; family Syrphidae; genus Chalcosyrphus; species Chalcosyrphus nemorum. The sequence goes on along the minus strand of OX454333.1, from coordinate 12,656,206 downwards.
AAATAGGTTGATGACCTACAAATTCAAGCATGTGTGGGTTTTTTGTTAGCATATTAGTTGAAGTGATGTTGGTATGCCTTAAGATAAGATTAAAGTATCTCAATGGGTTTTCTCCTCACTTTCAAAATAAAAATTACACAAAAAAGAAATCCCTTATAAACAAATAAATTGAATCGAAAGTTACCGATAAGGCGCTATAAAATCGCAAGCTCATCGTGAGTAATTTCAAACCAAAAAACCTATACAATGACGCTTATCGGATAAGGAACCTGCTGGGCACTTAGCGCTCTGCAACGCGTTACATAATATAGGTAAAATATCCAATAAACTGCGTGTTGTCTAAGAAAAAACACTCCACACCAACTATCCGTCCAATGAAAATGAAAACAAACTCCGAGCGTGAGTAAATGATAACCCGTCAGAGTGGAGTTTTATGAAACTTAAAAGATTACACCTCTGACACGTTTGCACCAGACCAAGACGGTATTCTCAGGGGGGGTGTTGCGGTAGCAGATCGCGCCTTATCGCTGCGATCGCCCGGCAAAGCTCAAAAGTGTAAAATATATGGTGACGGTTTGTCACCCCGTCTCTAACTGTGTTGTGTAAGCTCTGATAATTACATCAGCAGCAGCGCAGATACAAACAAAACAAAAATCTCAGTTCACTTTCGTTTGAAATTCTCGCGATAACAGGGGCGTCCCGCTTTTTTGCTTTTGAAAAGAAACACCAACAACAAGATCCATGATAGAGACAAAAAAAAGCTCTGTTTGCCGCGAGATAACACAAACTAATACACCTGCATTCTATTTGCCGGTCAATCTCACAGATACAAATGTATCGCGCGCAGGAATAGAGAAAAAACTTTCGCTTCGCTCGCCGATCATACATGGGAACGTGCGAAAATCTAAATTTATAAACATTCACATGTTATACAATGTTCGCTTTATTATTATTATTTATTTGGTTAGTAGCGATTAAATTTTTTTTGTTGTTTTTTGTTTGTTTAAGTGTAGTCTCAAGCTTAAGTGTATGTATTAGAGCGGAGGTGTAGCAGGAAGATTGTATTTGTGGCATGAAGCTTCGTATGACGTAGTAAACAGCGCTCATCAGAACACAAAGTCGGTTTCACTTTCAATATTGCAGTCAATGTGCATTAGAATAATGCATGGCAAATGTGATTGAACTATTCATTTAGCCGTACCCAATTAGTCTTAGAATATGCATACATGTGTATATTAAATTGATAGTTCAGAATACAGAATTCTGCAGTTGTGTCTTGGGCATTACATGTTTACTATTTATTTGATTACTTAGAACATTGTAATGAAGCTTACAATATCTACAAACTAAAGCGACAACAACGCTAAGGAAACATTATGGATTGTCCTATTTCTATGCGGTTTGTCTGCATTTGGACAACATTTTAATTTTTATGCATTTGTATAGAAATCAAATATAAATAAATGTGATCACAAACATTAATAATTATTTTTACTCATTGACCTCTACCAACCCACATACCTAACCTAACCTACTCATTGACAACATAAGCAGAACTAGACATCATCGTCATTTTTAATTACCTGCTCATCTTTTGTTGTTTGCACGATTTAATATGATCCGAATAGAATCGATAATCGATATTTTTTTCTAAGAAATGACATGAAATTCAGTGGCCGAAGATTACCTCTTAGAAGCGTTTTCATATCAGGTCGTGTAAAAACCCCATGTACAATATTGACTGATACCAAATACTGCCATTGTTATACAATTTAATGCATCAGCTTTTGCTATACCCAATTCTTATCCAATTTAAATTACACAAGGGACTGAACTACTTGGATGGCTTTACAGTACGAGGTGAACCTTGGCCTCAACCAACAACCCTCTCCACTTAACTCTGTCTTTAGCTAATTGCCTCTAAATTGGTCGAGGTCCTCTTGAACTTGTACGCGCCCTTCGGCTTTGATACGAAGACTCTGCTGGCGAGAGCGTCGGTGTCCATTCGCTCTACATGATCTAGCTATCTCAGACCGTCATATACGCAGTTTCACTAAGCCGATGTCGCTGTACAACTCGTATAGTTCGTTGTTGAATCTTCTCCTCCGAAACCCGTCAACGAAAACGAGACTCGAAGCGACCAAGGATGTCTTCATCCACTTTCAATAAAGTCATCACAGTAAAGCAGGATTGGAATGATCAGGGTCTTACGCAGATTCTCCCTGGAGCCTCAGAGATACGGCCTTTCTGTCTTATTAGCCAAAACAGCAGTTGGGAAGTGGTATACTTCGCTTGATTTCTGCGGTGGTATCATTCAGAATCAAGGTGGATAAAAAATCACTTACTACCTCAAAGTTGTAACTACCCACTTTAAAGTGTTTTGTCCTGTTCGTCGGTGTTGATTGTCATTTTTTGTTGACAGGATGTATTTGGTTTTGCCCCCTCGTTAATCGCTTCTGATTCGATGCATGCAAATGCACCGGGGACCGCTCGCTGAGTTTTTACAATTATGTCAATATTGTCGGCGTATGCAAGCAGTTGTACGGACTACCCTGCTCTTATAGTGCTTGTCAGTTTTTATACATAGAGGCTTTAACCCCTCGGGGGCATAGGGCGTCTACAATGCCTGCGCGCCATCTTGTTCGGACTTCTGCAACGTGTTTGAGCTGCTTCCAACTCATTCCTAAAGAAAAGAAGATGAAGAAAAGTTGTTAGTGTTTAAGTGTACTGTTAATTGTAAAAAATTATCTAAACTTATCACCTATAGGTCCACAATTCAAACCGCAATCGAAATTTGTGAACGCCACTTTTATAAAAAAAAAAAAAAAACTGTTTTTCTCGAAAACTGCTCTACCAATTCGTTGAAACTAAAAATGTTCAATATTTTTGGTTGAAAATTCATGTGTATGTACAAATATTTATATATTTTCTATTGATATCAATCATAGCTATGAGCAATCAATTTTAGCATATGGCAGACATGCTAAAATATGGTATTTCAAGTTTGAAGAAAGTTTAAATTTTATTTTGTTTCATAAATTTTAAATCATTAATTTTTGACGGCATTATTAATGTTAGTAGCACATTACAGTTGTTAATTTTCTTACCAAAACCATTTATACTTAACTTAAATTTTGTTAATTTGAGTTACAAATTTTCTAAATTATTCACAAAATCAAAATGAAATTCATTCTTGTAGTAGGTACTCAAAAGAAATAGTTCGCAAGTAGGTCAAATCGTTTTCACTCTTCTAACTCGTAAAATTCAATTATTCATTCAACAAATAAACACACAATTAAAAGCAATTTAGCGCCTCACTTGCTGTCACATTCTTTCGAAAAACTTTATCTTCCTCTATGGACAAACGTTGGTGGAATGGGTTGAAGTCACGCGATTGCAATGTTACTAAAGGATGATTAGGCTGTGAAATAAGTGCGCTAAGTTTTCCTATTCTCGTTAATGCTCGTTGAGCAGAAATCATTACGAAGAGTCATTCATTTTTAAGCTTTTTTTAAGTACTACCAATCTATTTTAAAAGTGTATGATTAGGAAGTTGAATCTCAAACTGAATGATATAAACATATGTGCATATATATTTGGACAATTGGAAACGTTCCGAGATGGATGTTGTTTTTTAGTCATTTTCAAAGATTTCAAATCGGAATACTATTATTTTTAGTTTTGCATATCAATTGCTCTGGCTTAGAAAGCAATCGTACGTGTTATTTAGCTGACATTGAATTGATCTATGACCAATTTTAGCTTTTAGCTTAGAAGTGAACTACTGGTGATATAAGTTATTAGTTGATACTTTTTTTCGGGATCATTCATACACATTGCAATGACATGATGGCCTTCGTATTTTTGAGTTTCTTTTCTTATTTTTAAATCTACCTATTTAGTGTACATTTTCTGCTCGCTTCACAGGACTTCTATGGAAAAACGTAACAAGTAATAACTAACCAGAGCTCGAAAATCCATTGAGATTCAGTCATTAAGCATAATTATGAAATTTTTCTTGTAATGAAACACGTAATGCATTCGAATGCAAAACAATTCTGCGAATTGTAACCGAATTAAAAAAAAATTAACAATGCCCTCAAATAGCTTAGACACTAGCTCCAACCGCCTATAGAGGTCCTCCATACATTTAGCTTGAAGTTGAAAGCACTTCTTTAAGTTTCTCCAACAACCTACAGAGGTCTTCCATATATCTCAACTTTAAGTTGGGTGTACTTCTTTGAGTTCCTCCAACTGCCTATAGAGGTCGTCCATACATTAAGCTTGAAGTTGGGTGCACTTCCTTGACTTAATCTAACCCCCTATAGAGGTCTTCCTTTCACTCAACTTGAAGTTAGGTGGACTTTTTTGAGTTCCTCCAACCGCCTATAGAGGTCTTCCATATATTTAGCTTGAAGTTGGGTGCACATCATTTGAGTTCCTTCAACGCCCTATAGAGGGCTTCCATATACTCAACTTGAAGTTGGATGCACATCATTTGAGTTCCTCCAACACCCTATAGAGGTCTTCCATATACTCAACTTGAAGTTGGATGTACTTCTCTAAGTTCCTCCAACCGCCTGTAGAGGTCTTTAATACATTCACCTTGAAGTTGGGTGCACTTCTTTGAGTTGCTCCAACCCCCAACAGAGGTCTTCCATACATTTAGCTTGAAGTTGGATGCACTTCTTTGAGTTTTTCCAACCGCCTGTAGAGGTCTTCCATACCATCAGCTTGAAGTTGGGTGCACTTCTCTAAGTTCCTCCAACCGCCTGTAGAGGTCTTCCATACATTCAGCTTTGAGTTGGGTGCACTTCTTTGAGTTGCTTCCAGTGTTGTTCGACTTTTTTACTTACGTTTTTTTACGTTGGTTTTTTACATGGTGAATTTTTACTATGCTTATGTAAAAAACGTAAAAAAGGTAAAAAAGTAAAAAAAAATACAAAAAACACGGTAAATAATATAAATTGGGGAGCTTCAAAACAGACGATGAGAGTTGTATCTGATTAATCTGTGCGGTATACAAAAAACTATTGGGTTTTTATCTTCTTTTCGATCAAATTATTATAAAGCCCGATTTGTTGAAAACAGATTCTCTAATCCAACGTTTGTCAACCTTTAAGCGTATGCGGAATATGCGGAATACAGACCCCCAGCAATGAATTTATCAGGAATAACCCTGTTATTATATTTTACTGTATTCTTTTCCTTAAATACATATAATTATGAAGTCTAACCAAATAAAAAATCGAGAAAAATTTGATTTTTTTTAACAGTGAAACATACATATACAATATTTATTATTCTTCTGTTTCAATATCTATATATTCTGCATTAGTTGAATTTAGTGAAAAATATACATTAATGAGTTTTTTAGACCTTTCAAAGGTCTATTGATTTCTTAAAGGACTATGTATTTGAACCCAGTTTGAGAAAACCCTTTCAATTTGGGCGGAAGATGCTGATATATTAAGAAGCTTCAACGCTAAAGATGACAGTTATATTATTTATTTGAATTTTGACAGATATTGCAATGCCTCTGATTTTTCTCAGTAATTTACTTTATTTAACCCTTCTTTACCTTTTTTAAGGTATTTTTATGTTGTTTACACTTATTGACGCTAATCAAACGTACAAAAGGTAAAAATAGTTTTTTACACAGATTTGAACATCACTGGTTGCTCCAACCGGTGCACTTCCTTGACTTAATCTAACCCACTATAGAGGTCTCACTCAACTTGAAGTTGGGTGCACTTCTTGAGTTTCTCCAACACCCTACAGAGGTCTTCCATATATCTCACCTTGAAGTTGGGTGCACTTTTTTGAGTTCCTCCAACCGCCTATAGAGGTCTTCCATATATTTAGCTTGAAGTTGGGTGCACATTATTTGAGTTCCTCCAATAGAGGAAGCCCTGTAGAGGGCTTCATGCTACACAGCTTTTTTTGATTGAAAAGAAGATAAAAACCCAATAGTTTTTTGTATACCGCACAGATTAATCAGATACAACTCTCATCGTCTGTTTTGAAGCTCCCCAATTTTATTATTTACCGTGTTTTTTTTTTTTTTTTTTACTTTTTTACCTTTTTTACCTTTTTTACGTTGTTCACATAAGCATAGTAAAAATTCACCATATAAAAAACTAACGTAAAAAAACGTAAGTAATAAAGTCGAACAACACTGGAAGCAACTCAAAGAAGTTCACCCAACTCCAAGCTGAATGTATGGAAGACCTCTACAGGCGGTTGGAGGAACTTAGAGAAGTGCACCCAACTTCAAGCTGATGGTATGGAAGACCTCTACAGGCGGTTGGAAAAACTCAAAGAAGTGCACCCAACTTCAAGGTGAATGTATTAAAGACTTCTACAGGCGGTTGGAGGAACTTAGAAAAGTGCATCCAACTTCAAGTTGATTATATGGAACACGAACTTCGACAAGCGTCGGACAGGGTGCTTCATTTCGGCAAAAAATTATTTTCAAAAAACCCACTGCTTGTGCACTCACTTTAGAAGTAAGTTTTCAATATTTCCCAACGTTGTTCAAGCTTTACGCAACTCATTTCGTTCCGATGAGGTAAGATCATAGACAAACTAATATAGACAGTCGTCGTCGGTCGATTTGACAGTTGGCTCCCACAAAGAGCAAAACTACCACCGATCTCGAATGTATTCTTACGTTTCCGGCAAAATCGAATAGGTGCTCACGCACACATTCTCAATCGGCGGTAGTTTTTACGGGCGCAGCTATTTTTCTGTATATTTTGTTGTTGTTAATTGAATGATAGTCTGCCGAAAATGTGGCGTGTAAAAGGAAGAAAGAGACACTACGATTGGTTTTATAGTTATGTCTTGTTTGCACGTTCGTTCACAGATAGGAAATTTAAGCTCGGCGTACTTTACAAAATTTTCGGGTGGGGAACGTTAAGACGACCATCTATAGGTATTAGTTTGTGTATGGGTATGATACTGACTTTCTGTCAAGATTTTGAGCGAGAAACAGCTGTCAGTGTCAAAATAACCTATGAGTTAACAAGAAACCACTAGATGGCCCTTTTGTTACCCCGTCTGTCTCCATCATCCTTTACGGATATAAGTAGCTAAAACTGTTTTCGTTGATTACTTGCTATGAAGTTACTACGCTACATACTCGTATGTTTATATCTAAATCAATAATTTTTTTAGTGAGATAAACCAGTGTCTTCCCCCTAAATGCCTACAGGTCTTTCTATTTCTTATTCAAAATAACTGATGCAATATGCAAAGTACCGTCTAAAAGTTGCACTTAAATAGTAAGTCAAACATATTACAGACATAAGACATTCCAAGAACTTAACCGGCTTATCTATGACTCTCTTACATTTTAAATCTCTTATATATGCAAAGATGTATATTGAAAACACCTTCCCTTAAGTAAAATAAATTCTAAATCATTCCATTTCAGATGTAACTTACATAAGTTATGTAAAAAAAAAACTTTCCAAATAATCCTCTGTCGAAATACTATACAAAAGTCTTTTTTAACAAACTGCAGAGATAAAGATAGCAAATTTTTTTTCGAATTGTTTTTTGTAGGTACTGTTAAACTTACTGCCTAAATAGTTGATCCAGTTTGATTGTTTTTTATCTGCAATAAGGCATAACACATAGTCATTTTGTAGATACGACAAACTCCAGCCAAATATTTGCAAATTCGAAAGTCAAATGTGACTTTCTTATATCGGCAATGGGAGTTAGTTTCGTTACTCCAAATAGTTTTAGCATATTATTTACATAATGTGCTCCCTTCATTTACAATTTAGCCATGAAGTTTTGCCAAGTTTTATCGAAAACTTTAGCGCAAAAAAGTAACGACAACGACGATGAAGATGAAGATGGAGAAGTTCAGACGATGCTTACATGTTTATGGCTGACAAATGGCAAACTACATAATCTATTTGATACACATTCCCCCCCCCCCAAAAAAAAAAAAAAAAAAGGTTTATTGAAATTTTATTAAGATTGGCATTTTTTGGCGCAAAAATTTATTAGTTCATTGACACTAAATTTGCAAACTGAAATAATTTTTGTTGGCAACGTAATAAGATACAGTAGTGTATATTTAAATTTTGTAGATTGTGTGATATCTTTTCGGGCCTTTTTTTTAATTGGTAAACTAATTTAAATATTGTAGAAAAATTTTACTTCAACAAGTTGTTGGAGGAGAATAATAAAATAAATATATATACACTCGTCGTTCAGTTTTATGGATCGTAAATTTTTAAATAGAAGAATGGCTATTATGAAATTTGTTCAAGGCTCTGAGAAGAGTTAGTGGGACATGCATTAACATACACAGCAGATGATTGGGATAAACTATTAATTTTTTTATTTTTACATAGCAAAAAATTAAATCAGCTTCTTCCTTATTTTTAGGAATTGCCATAATTTTAAATCCTCGGAGGTATCATTAATTCTTATTTATAATTTAAATGAAATTTATCCTAAAACTATGTTCAGTGGTCAAATTATACCTTTGAAAGTCCATAAATAAGAAATGTTACACCAACATTTCGTCGGCTGCCACCCAACCTCTAGGCTATTCATTAACAGACACGTATTTTAACATGGAAAATCAATTATTTATTCACGAGAACATTGCGTTATATTAACAGTGATTTTTGTCATCATCACACTATTCGGTGTAGCCATCTGCAATATTACATAATCGACGCAGTGGAAGTGTTGTCAGGATTTGGTTCTCAATTTTGGAAAGAGTATTTTAAAGCGAAAAAAATGTTTATACAACGAACGAGCCAACGAGCTGGCCAGAGGGAGATCTGCATGGTTCTCTAGCGAAAACTGTCGATTCTCCGCTTGGCTTTGTTAAGGGGTGCCTATATCTTCATATGGTCCAGATCAGGTAAGATCAAAACCTTAAATCGCTAGAATTGTAGCTGTAATTACGACCAGTCGGAGAACATGTGGCTAGGCTTGGTATCCCACATAGCTCCTTTTGTAGAAGCTATAGGGATACTAATGAGAGAGAATCTCTGCATTACTTCCACTGCAGGTGTCCGGCCCTGACAAGGACCAGGCTGACTTTGTTTGGCAAACCCTTTTTGGAGGACCTCAACGAGATATCTGAAATAAAGATTGGAGACCTCTTTCTTTATTCAAACTCCACGGTTTGGGTTTGGCTGCCTAAAATAATTACAACCAATAACATCCTTCTCAAACAGGTTAGCGCGAATTTGTGGTATCAAACGGTGCACTTTAGCACTAATTGGGTTCAGTCTCTTAACCACCAATCTACCTACCTACGTAAGACATGATATATGACTAAAAGGACACCTTTTTCCAATATATCCAATATCAATCAACGTCCCTACAGAATCCAAAAAAAATGCAGATGAAAAAAGAACTGGATCAGACAAATGTCAAAACACCGGCATTTGACTGGGTTCAGTGACGAAGTCATTTAAAACCGGCAAGCCTCTAGATACCTTCTGAGGTCGAAGCGGTAAACCGCACATGCGTATCAGTAGCAATGCAGCAAGATTTTTACATCGTACTCCGGACAGGTTCCGTAGGCTCTGACCATAGTACATAAACTTCCTCCTTGACACATATTAGGCTAATGTTTTGAAATCTAACCCTGATGCAGCCCCCAGGCGATCGCTTATCGGCTTAAAATCAATAACTCTTCATCTGAGCCGATCTGAGCTGAGCTTCGAATATGTCGAAGAAGCTCATATTACATGTTTGCCAAACCGTCCATGGATTCCGCTGTTGATTCCATCTAGCATTGGGGCATTAGTCTCTCCTACTTAGTTGAAGTAAAAGTTATAAAATAAAATTTTTCAAATTATTACTACTTCAAATAATTTCGTTATTTTTCGGTTAAACAAGTTATTAATAAAAAATATTTATTAATCTTCTTTTTTAGGTACAACACTGACCAAGGAGCTATGGACCAGCAATTCTGCCTACGCTGGAACAATCATCCGACTAATTTAACTGGTGTGCTGACCTCCCTGCTGCAGAGGGAGGCGTTATGCGATGTCACACTAGCATGTGACGGTGAAACGGTTAAGGTACTTACTTTTAAAGTATATTTTCTTCTTTTTACTTGAACCGATAAGTAGTATAGTAGCAAGTTTGATATGATGAATTGAGTCTTGCAATTCTGTCTGTCTGTCAGGGAGGCTACGGTGCGTTGGACTACTGCGCAAGGGGTTCCGAGTTCGAGTCCAGAAAAATACCATCAAAAGTTTTTTCACAACCCCACATCTTCCGAGTATCTGACAAATATTCAAGAGTATTTACTGTCATAAGAAAGCTTCTCAAAAAACCCCCTGCCCTTCGGATACGGCATAGAACTGTAGGTCCCTTTTGTACGTACAAAAATGTATACCACGCACAATACGTACAGTTGTGAGAAGCTAGGCCTTGGCCCTCTATGGGCTGCTTACGGCCTAATATTTTTTTTTTTTACTTATAATTTTTTTACAAAAAGCCGATTTGAAAGAAGACGGCTCAAACTTACTCTTAATTTCACACTAAAACTAGTAAAAATACGTGCTATAAAATGACGTACCACATTTTGGCCAAAAATTGTTTCAACGGTAATTCTGGCGAATTTGGCTAAAAGGCGATTTTCTTGAAAATGGATTAAACGATTTCATTCAAGTTCTTACGTTAGATTACAAATCGCAAATGCTTTAAAATGACTTAAAAAATGTTTGGCTAAAATTGTGTATAACGCTCCTTTTTCAAGGAATATGGTGTTTTAACCAATTTATGCGAAAACGGCATGATATTTATTTTCTTTAAATATCATATTTGAACTAGTTTGGTAAAGTTCTAAAAGTTTTTGGCCAACATTTTTAATAATGATACATATAGCCAACTTAACAAAATGATTTACTTACGATTTGATTTACATTGCATACGGAGACTAAATTCATAATGTCCTATAAGATTGCATTCTACATTTTCGACCAAAGTTGCTAATAACGGAACCTTTTTTATAGCCAACTCAAGAAAGAACACTTTTCATATAAACGGCTAAGACAATGTTGGTTAATTTTCATATTTGGACTAATTTTGTGAAGTCCTATGAGATGGCCAAAATAACGTAAAATAATAACGGTACTTTTTATCCAAATTTAAAAGGTTTTATTCAAAAAACTTGATATTATATATAGATTGTTCAATTTATAGATAGCACCTACTTTTAAATCCTTTTTGGTGTTAAAAAATGACAGTTGGTTTTGTTTAAAATCCAGGCCATCCTTTTTTTTTAATCAGACAACCCTCTCACCAAACGGTTTTCTCCGCTCAACTTGTCCTTTAATAAACATCTATTTTGTAGAAAAATGAAAAAAAAAACTTATAACTCACGTAACCACCTTTTGTCACACCAAACACAAAATGCATGGAAACAGATGGAATTGTGTGACAATTTATTTTAATATTACAAATCCCGTTTGCATTTCATCTTGCTGCTTGTCCGTGTTCCGCATACTTTTCGTTGTTTTGACTAAGGAGCCTTTTTTTTTGCTTGATGCAGCAGAAATGAAATACGTGAGCGAAATTTATCTTCGAATTCTTTTACACGGCACAATCGTGTTCTTTTGCTGGAATATTGCTAGGCAAATATTTCCATAAATTACATTTATACTTTATTTTTGAGCTGAAATTTGTTCATAACCAGATGATTTTTTTTCAATTTTAGGCGCATCAAACAATTCTATCAGCATGCAGCCCATATTTCGAAACAATCTTCCTGCAGAATCACCACCCACATCCTATAATTTATTTAAAAGATGTTAGATACTCAGAGATGCGATCGCTACTCGACTTTATGTACAAAGGCGAGGTGAATGTTGGCCAAAGTTCGTTGCCGATGTTCTTAAAAACAGCTGAAAGTTTACAGGTTAGTTATAATAATCTTTGATTTTGTAGTAAATTGTGTTTGATTTTGGAAAAATATTTAGGTTCGAGGATTAACAGATAACAACAATTTAAATTATCGAACCGATTGCGATAAGCTTAGAGAATCAGCGACGTCATCGCCTTCGAGCAAAATGCATTTCGATCGGGAATCCAGGGAAAGAGAACGTGAACGTGAACGTGAACGAGAACGAGAAAGAGAACGAGACCGTGAACGTGAACGTGAATTACATCATCGCAGTAGTAGTAGTTTAAGCTGTGGCGGTGGTGTTGGTGGTATCCGTGAGGGTGTGAGTGGCAGCAGTTCAACTGCTATTGTTGGTAACAGTGGTGCGGTTAATGCTAGCCTTCAATCGGCCGCAGCAGCCGCATTAGGTTTAAGTGAACGATCTCCTAGTGTTGGCGCTGGCGTTAGTGGTAGCGGCAGCGGTGTCGGTGGCACAGCGACAATCGCTGGTAGCGGAGGCAGTGGTAGCAGTACTGCTGGTACTGGTGTAATCAGTAGCGACCGGGAACGTGAACGTGAACGGGCCGACAGTCGTGATGAACTAATGCAGCTAGACTATAGTAAAGATAGAGATCGTGATAGAGAAATGTCAACCACACCGGTAGACCATAATATTAGTAGTAATAAGAGAAGACGTAAGAACTCATCCAACTGTGATAATTCGTTGACCTCGACACATAACGCAAATGTACAGGACAGGCATTACACTCAGGATTCTCAGGTAAGTACTTTCATTTTGCTATATATGCATATTAATCAAATCCTTGAGCGCAATTTACGTTTGAATATTTACTATCTCATGGCCCCACTTGATAATAAATTTATCCATGAAGACTGGGCTCTTCTTACATTTTTGAGAAAGCTTTTGGTTCCATTATTTCTTACATTGCACAACTGTTTGCTTAAGTTTACTCACAAAAATCGATTTCTTCAAATACCTATTCCTGGAAACATGCAATCATCACAATAGCCTCCCCTCCTCCGCGAAATAAAATCAATATTCCTACTGTACCCACAGATTAGAAGCTGGAATTATCCCTTCAATCATTATACATAAGTCACTGAATTTTATTTGCCTATTTTCAGGCTAAATTTATTATTGATTATAAAGGGTTTTCCAATTTGTGAACGCACTCTTTCACTAATCATCAAACTGTCACTGTCAATTTATTCAGTAAACTCAACATTTTTATCATGGTAAAGTACACGAACGAGCAGCGTCTACAAATTATAAAAATTTTCTACCGAAATTCAGAGTCGGTGGTCGCAACTTTAAGAGCGTTAATTCCATTTTTCGGTCGTAGTTCTCGCCCTAGTAGACAGCCAATAACAGGTTTATTGCATAAATTTGAGTCTACAAATTCCTTGTGTGATGTTCCGTGTCAGTGAGACAACGGGTTTGATCGAAGTGTCGAAAATATCGCAGCCGTTCAGGCGTCCGTAGAAAACGATCCGATTGAACGTTCTCAAGAATTGAGCATCGCTCAGACCACATTATGGCGTATTTTACGTAAGGATCTTGGTTTATACCCATACAAGATCAAGCTGACTCAAGAATTTAAGCCGATTGACCATTTGAAGCGACGTACGTTCTTCGATTGGTTTCTGGAGAACGTGCGCTAAGATGATGAATTTCATCGCAAAATCATCTTCAGTGACGAAGCTTATTTTTGGCTCAATGGGTGAAAATCCACATGTGCTTCATGAATCACCACTTCATCCACTAAAAAAAACTGTATCCTAACTAAAAACAAAAAAACAACTCTAGACATCCAGTTAATTCTTCAAATAAACGTAATTTTTCATAAATTCGAACCATCACTTAGTTTTATGGAGTTTTACTAACAACCCCCATTCAATACTAATTTTCGCACAAAAATCAAATCAATTTATTTGCATAAAATCTCAATTGACAATTACAATTCGTTTATAGTTCCTTGCCTCTGGAGTAAAAGGCAAAAAAAACTCGTAATAAATAAATACCGATGCAAATTTAGCTTCGGGAATAAGCCCATCAAAAATGTAAAACCATTGTAAGTGTACATAGGGATACGTTCGTAAATACAATAATTGTTTGCATTCAGAGTGTGCTTTTTTGTTTCACGTTGAATAGACTGTGATTTCACTACCACCCTCAAAAAATAAATATACTTACAGCTTTACAAATTGACTGATGAACGGGGAAAAAAAAATCCCACTTTCCCATCAACTAAATGAAATTTCGATAAAATTTAGTGTCCATTGTATAAGGGATTATAAAAACAGATCACTAAATTGCTATACTCGAACGGATTGCATTTGCAAAAAGCCAATAGTATCTACGCTATTCAAATAAATTTCACAGGATTATACGAGTACTAGAGTGTAGAGTGACTCTGCTCCAGAGGGGAGGAGACCGGGGCTTAGTTTGCTATTCCTTGCACAGTTTAAATATCGGTTAATTTCAATCATGGAATTGCAAATAACATGAAATTACAAATTAAACAGCAGCCTCACCACGGCTCGCTGTCATACAAAAAGTTGTTGGCCAACAATTAACGCCTCCAAAATCCACTTCTCACTATATCATCGGCTGATGATACTGTTGATGTTCTGCTCTCGAAAAAAAAAGTCAAAAAATAATTTATTATGCTAATTGTTATGTAAAAGCTGTTTGTGTGGGCGCCCCAAAAACTGCCAAAAGACACTCACTGATTGGTGAATATTGTAGTGGTATCTCCGCGTGTGGGCGAGCGGTCTGAGGTCCGATGGGATTTAAATTATGTATGCACACTCGTTGCAACAAACATAGAGTCCTCTGGAAGAACATAAATAGTGTTGATATTTCGACACAATGTCGTGACAAGTACTCTTTTAGTAGATTTTATACGCTAATGGATGGAATGTAATCAAAGTAATTAGGAAACAATATCCAGTCCTTTTGAATGATGCTAATCTTTTTTCTATGTACATAGATTAATTTTTGGCTGTCAATACATATTTATTAGTAGTCGAAATTATTGACTGTGGAGCAGGTAGTGATTTGAATATTATATACATACATATATTGTGTGTATATTCCTTATTTCCAGGGTCCACAATAAATATTATATATTTCAGGTTGCTAGGATTTGACATTCCTGCCATATCTGTCAACTCTTTCAGTATTCTACAGTGAGGGACAATTAGTTATTGCCTTGCCATTTTCAGTACTTTTTGTCCCAAAATTTGCAGCTTGTCACATTTCAAAAAATAACTTAACTTTGCGCTTCCCTTAAATGTGTCTATCAAACAGCAACGACACTACAAGTTTAATTCGTTTCGTAAGCAGCTCTTTCTTCTACGAAAAACTCCGAGACTAAAAACTACTACTACAGTAAAGGGCTCTCATCACATATGACGACAATCGTCTGACGATATCGTTTTGTCGATAATTCACGTAACATTAAATATCACTATCGTTTAGGCGATATCGTTTTGACTTTTGCTTCAAGTAACCGCAGAGACTCTCAAACACTATCGTCAAGACGACATCGTTTGCGCGATAGGTAAATAGGTATCGTCTTACAATTGAATTTGTTGTTTTGCGTTTTTAAAAGCCTTTTAAATAAAAGTATATTCAACAAAGAAATGTTTCATCACTATCTAAAGAAAAAAAGTCAAGGGCTGCACAAGCAAAGAGCAGCTGAGTCTTTTGAAAGACTAGGTACAGTGTTAAGAATAATGCACATCTGCACACATTATTAATCATATTAATAATTTATTTGTTATTATACATGTTTCATTTCAATTTCCTACCGCCAGCTAAAAAATGACAGATAAACATACTTTATTTCATACACAGAGGAGAAGTATCAATGTCAGTTTTCTCTATTGCTCTCAAACTTTTCACAAAATAAACGATAGACACACGATACATGAAGCAAAGTACAGACGACATCGTGCTTTTCTTTCGTTTGGACGACAAGCGTCTTAAAATTTACGTGATGAGGGCCCAGGATTTCCCATTTGTTCCGGAAATTTCACGGAATTGCACAACTTTAGAGTATACGGGAACAGTCCTAATAAGTATCGTTGAACCACCATTGAGTTTCTTGAAAGGTAGTAGCTCTGTAGTATCTGTATATTGTGACTTAAGGACATACATACAGTAATGGACAAATAGAAGTTACCACCACACTATTTCAAAAAAAAACTAAAGTTACAGCTCTGATTTGTCCATGAAGTGAGCTACGATATAGCAGATTATCTGTTAAAAAGTTTGGTAGTTTTGACTGTGTATCCACCTTTTCTAACTCAGCTTCTCACCTTTCAGTAAAATCCTACTTTCTCCCAGCCCTTCAAAAATTTAAATAAACTTGGAGACATATGTATGTACATATGTACAAATGTACATTTTCTTTTTCAAATAATTTCCTCCTCTGCTTTTAACTCTTTTTTCTTTGTTGTGACTTTTTGTTTGGTCTAATCATATCGTCTGTCTGCCTTATCGTTGCTTTGTTTAGTTTGTATGTTATCAGACAAATCAGTTCTGTTTTAATCAGAGAATTTAAATTATTTAGACCAGTGACGCACAATGTTTTTTTTTTGTCCGAGAAATATTTACCGTTATATTAGGTGTAAAGAATTTGTGCAAAGAAATTCAGATTTATTTACCCAAAGCATATCAGAAAAATAAATCATATAATGTCTTTGTAACAATCTTGGAAAGTTGTGCGCTATTCATAAGCCACCCAAACAAAAAGAAAACGAAAAGTGAAGATAAATTATATATATATAGTATATATAGTATATAAATTAGACGGATCATAGATGACGTTGACTGTAATTGTAGATAACAACCCTTAAGTTTTTTTTATGCTGACAGTACGATTTATTTGTTAATGGTTGTTGTCTTCAATTATAGTCTACGCCATCTATGATTCGAATGTTATTTTGATTATAAAAATGAGAAGTGAGTATGGACGTTTTATTAAGAGCTCGCTAAACACTTTCCAATAAAACACGGCTTAAGATGCAATCAGTCAGTCGCTCATTATTGATAGCAACGTTTGAGAGCTTTCTTAATTAAAACATAACATTCAGTCTCCTCTTCTTCTTCATCTCTACAACTTCTACAGAAGTCTTTGTAGGGGATACCCAATCTCTTGGGAATGCCTTCCTATAGCATGGTATCCGGTGAGGGTGTTTACGATTTTGGAGAGGGTTCCTCTCTTGTGTTTCTGAAGTCCGATGGACCTGGTTGCAGCTGCAACAATTTCAATGGCTTTGATAGCAATCTGGCTGTCTCGGTAAGATATTGTTCTGTTGTTTGATTTCACGGCAGGCTTCACGGATAGCTAGTAATTCCGCCTGAAAAATGGTGGAAGCATCCGGAAGTCTACAGGATTTTGAGCTGTTTAAGGATTCCAAAAGCACGCTAGTGAGGTCAAAATCCTTAATTACCTGTCCGTCTTGCCATTCCGTTCTTGTGGGGAATTGTACCTTAAACCTCAGGAGGTTTATTTTCGGGATGATATAGTCCCTAGGGGGCGTAGCGAGTTCTCTTGGTAGAAGATCTAAGATGTTGCCGTGCCCATAAGGTTTTGCTGTCCAGCACTTAGATTCTTTGAGTCTGACTGCGCTATGTAGAGTAATGTTTGTAATACGTAGATCGATGGGCAGGAGATGTAGGACGACTGTAAGAGCTCTGTCGGAGTCGTACGCATGCCGTCCTTTGATCCCTGCTCAATTTGTTGATTTTGTAGGCTTTCTTAAGGGCTGGCCACCATACAATCGACCCATGTGAGGTCAATTTGGGTCGCAAACCCCATCGTTTGCCAAAAGTTGTATTGCAGGCGTAGAAGGCTATAATTATTTGTGTTACTGGGTTTATTCATTTTCCCTTTGGGTTGAATCCAATAGCCTCACTACTTTTTAGTTGGCTAACCTCGTCGATGTCAAGTTCTGTTTAGGTTGAAGCCTATTTTTAAACGAACAAGAAGTCTACTTAATGACTATACCATTAAAAACTGTTTCATGTTTCAATTGACTCCAATAAATCTGTCAGATCACAGGCTATTACATAACGCTTACAAAAAAAAAACACTCACTATGACTTGCTAAACAGATTAATTGAAATGAAAATCTCATTAATAAAAGCTCTTACAATATTCTAAAAGCCACTATAATATCAGACCTACCACAATTGCAAATTAAAAAAAAAAAAAAAAACACCAACACTCAGTTACATAATCGCCAGTCTTATCAATTAATTGAAATTGAAAGTAAGCGTGAATAATACATATGCAATTATACGTGATATTATCATTAAGCACAGCTTGTGCTCATGTGACTCTCCGTAAATAGTTAATAAACTAGGTAAACGACACATGAAAGGGAAACTATTATAATTTATTGCCCTCCCTCCAACTAAAATGACTAACTGAATATAAGTAATTCGGAATGAGATTTGTTTAGTCGCGCAACTGGAAAACTACTACTACTCTATAAATAAGGAATTCCACGAACAGATTAGTCTAGTCAATATTTACTAATGTGGAAATCGAAATTGTAAATATACACATACATAATTCTTGTGTAATAGTATCTCATAGAACTTGGAACACTGTGCTCACCCCGCCTCTGATCACAAAAACAAACCGCACACACAATGTGCAAGTAGTATTCGTCGCACCTGTCTGTCTGAGCTAATTGACCGAATTAAATTGGCTCTTTCATTGGTGTAACACCGAAAATTGATTTAATCAATGATCTATTTGATTTAAATGTTTTCAATATCAACATCAAAAAGGGAAATATTTACCTCGGTGTCGTCGGTGTGCCTGAGTTATTGATACATGGTTATTGTTATTGTGTTTCGGGCGGGCGGCATTGGTCGCATGCAATTGCTGGCTGCATATTGGTTTCGATTACGAAAATAAATAAATATTTCACTGTCAATGCAATTGGTGTTGTGCGAAATCCATTGGCTTTGGAATGAAACAGTTTATTGAGAAATTTTATGGATTTCAATAAAAAATCGCGTGAAAATCTTGTTTACAAAAATATAAACAACTTGCAATGGTTAGGTTAGGTTAGGTAGATGGACGACAAGAAAATCACTGCAAGACTGTTAGTAGACTAACAAATTGGGTCCATTGGTAATGGTTTACAATTATTTGTATAGGATATTCTGCACTGCGACCTTGTGGTCTATTGTGCTCCCCTACAAACCTTGGAGAGGTTTTTGCCCTCGTCAGAGTACCCCTTCGCCTACAATTCCTTTGGAATTCTGTTTGACGGGTATGCACTTAGCCTAGGTGAGAATAATTCCCTAAGAGATCTCTCTTCAGACCAGTTTCTTTTAGGAATCTGAGAATGAGAAGTGGGTCCAAGGTTGGCATATTCTCTGCAGATGTTTGGTGTCCAACTCTAGGAGGTGCTCCGAAGTCTCACCCTAGGACATGCGCCGGAGTCTCACTTGACTCATAGCAAAATCTGCAAAGGCCTTCATTTGTTATACCTAGTTTCCGTAGTTGCTCCCTGAGTTGCGGTGTCCTGTTAGGAAACCAGTTAGGATGCGTAGGCTATTCTTGCTGAGGCAGATGCAAGCTTCGAATCGGGGCGGGAAAGAAGAACAGAGATGCACCTGTACACTTCAGCTTTGAATGTTTGAGGATTGTAATGACGAAAAAAAACAGAACCTGGAATTGCAAATGTGTGCATAAGCTCCGATTAGATTTTGCCGGAAACGTCAGAATACATTCAAAATTGGTGGTTGTCTTGCTCTTGTGGGAGCCAACGGCCAAATCGAGCGAAGACGACCATCTATATTAGCTTGTCTATGGAACTGATGTGCATTCAGAGTGTGACGCGTATTGGGTGTGAAATGTTTAAAGAGGATAAATGCAGTTGGCCTCAAATTTCAAACTCAGGTGAACCGCTTTGAGCATCATTTTACTATAGTCTCTTACTCTCAACGTTGAAGCAATCTAAAGCCTTATTGCTAGAATTTAGCTGACTATGTCTTTCATTCATTCTCTTGGATGAAAGAACACTTTTTATTTACCAAGTCCGATCGTTTTCTGGTACGAAAGGTTGTCCACTTTTATTGGCTCAGCCTGGTCTAAAACTCAATCTAAAACTTAATTTTTTTCTTTTCTAACTCTCCCAACCCGAACAATTTTTCTTTATAACACTTTTCAACACATTATTATACACTTATGATTTCTTCCGTTTCAAGTCCTCAAGACGAGATGGAGATGCGCCCGCTGAGATGCAGCAGGCTTCAAGGCTATTTATAACATTGCTTAAGGTAATCACAAACGGTTCTAGGTATAAAAAAACATATATTTCCTAAACTCCAGAGCTGTTTTGCAATCCTTTTTCGGATGATTATCAATTGCAAAGCAATGTTAGCTTATAACATGTGGTATAGGAAAAAGTTTACCCTATTTCTTATTAAACAATAAAAACTTATACAAAACTAGTTTTGGAAATAAGATACCTAAACCAACAGTTTCCAAATATTTCAACTAACATTATTCATTTTATTTTTTTTTAACTGTCCTCCACATCCTGCCTTTTCTCAGTTCTTATGGCTAAATGAGAAAATTTTGTACTCCCACTTAACGAGTAATGGATAAATTTCCACTCATTTTTTAATTAAAATCGTAAAATGAAATAGTTTAACATTACTATATGTTATTATATAGTATCATTCATCAAGTATGGAGCGCGTTCCCAACACCTCTCTAATCTAGCTGCTGGACTACTTTGCACCGGGATGACAAATTTATCACTAACGAATCTAGCGACCTCTAGGAGGAAATCTGTCATCCCGTTGCAATAGTATTCTAGCAGCTAGATTAGCGAAGTAATGGGAATGGAAACTCGGCGAAATAAAGTACAAATACTTATACACAGTTGGTTTCACAAATAATATAATATCCTTGAGTGTATTTAGTCATTACCAATATTGTAAGTCACGCTTAATCAAATTTTATACTCAACTAGAGTGAATGGACGCAGCTGACTTTCGTAAACAATTTCACATTTTCAAAAGTTGATTAGTGAGTTCATTCAAAAACAGCTGTCATAAATTCATTCTAAAACTATTACCCTGAAATGTTGCAAAGAATAAATGTACTAGATTAGCATTGCATTTGGGTAAACAAATTATTCAGTTTGCTTTCTACAGTCTTTAAGGTCACAGTTCTGGAAAAATAATTATTAGATTCTTATCTCGTGACTGACTGCAAGGACTAGATAATTTGAACATCGTTTTATTAAAATAAAAATTTAATTAATCGACTACACTTTTTTTCTAACACAATTTTCTATAACCTCAACTTAGCATCTTCACTAGCTGTCAAAGCTTCTTACCGAACTCTTCTTCAGAACTCACTGACTTCTCCTTTTATATCGGCCATTATTTTCCAGGCGAATTCCAATCCAATACACTCGTGGGAAAACCAACTGTTGATGATCTAGTCAATTCTAGATCAGTCCACGAGTTTCTCAGTGGGCGAGTTCCCAACACCTCGCTAGTCTAGCTGCTAGATTGGAAAAACACCCTAGAAGATTAAACGTACAGCTGGAGTTAGAAAGTACTAAAAAAATACACCACATGCCCTGTTTAAATGAGCAGATTGTGAGATTGGATTAAGAACAAATTGGGTTTCAATCTGGGTTCGATCGAGTTCGAAATTGATTGTAATCGTGTAATATATGGCACTTTTCCTTTATGTGCAGAGGTGGTTTTGCCAAACAATTAACCCTTATTAGCTATAAAAGTTTTATGACCTTACAGTATATCTCATTCGTGTGGAAATACAACCCCTTTTTGTTTTCTGATGCCACACCTTCGATCCTTGAATTTCATGAACATTTCAAACCGATCCCAAAACATTTTATAATCAGATCGATTCAATTAAGTTCAAAATCGATTCCCTCATATAAACGGGGCAATACAGACGTTTTTATTTTTCCGTAAAATAAAAAACATAGAACATACATAAATTGCCACACACATAAGAATCGCCACTTTTACCACACTTTACAATTAAGAAAAGCACATAAAATATGGAAATACATATTGCAAATTACAAATTCACAAACTTTTTGACAACAAAAGGCGAAAATGCAGACAGCTGTTGTTTGTTTTGATTTCTTTAGTTGATTTACTACATTTTATGCAAATACTAATTGGGTTTACTACTTTGCAGCGAAGGTCTTCGTCGCTAGGATCTTCTATAATCTAGTCAAATTTTGATCCTAGAGGCCGCTAGATTCTCTAGGAGGAAATCTGTCATCCCGGTGCAAAAGTATTCTAGCAGCTAGATTAGCGAGGTGTTGGGAACTCGCCCAGTCTTTCGATGGTTTATGTTGATGTTTTGTTTTATTAATTACATTCTAGAGCTGTGCAGTTGATTTGTGAAACTGCAGCTTCTAGTAATGTTTTCATAGAAATTTTATAATTTGCAGGAGATGGAAAATAATAACAGAATAGACATATGTATCTGTAGAACTTTTTTCTACCTATAAATTAAGAAATAAACTCATCCTTGTTTAGTTAGCTTCTTTGTATTGTGATTTTAAATATGGATATTTCTTTGCTTCTCAACTATTTGGACCAAAACGTCAGCTCATTATCATAATCAGAATATTTTCCTTTTGAAATCATGTAAATTAATTAGCTTTGAATATGGATTAATTCGTTTATTGGGAGGGGCGTTAAATATTTCGTACAAAATTCAATTGATAAAGAACACCCATGATACACATCCACCTTATTAATTTATAATTACACCTCTTTAAACAAACGCATGGTGTATCCCTCCACAACACTTTAATAATAACGCCAATAATGTATCTCCATTAAATCAAAAATTACCTGCTAATTATTTCAAACAAATTTCCATGCAATTAGCGATAAAAATAATAATACGTCAACTTTAATTATGCTACATGAAATCAGTGTCGCTAATCACACTTAGTGGGCAATTATTATTGTTATTATTCAAAAGCTTAAATAAAAACCAAATGAATTATATCGTACCGCTCTATTTCTTCTAAATCTTTGACTATAATACAACGATAAAAGGATATGCAAATATTTATAGCCATATAATTAAATTCTTTCACAGGCATCCTCACATAGTAATTTTAAATCAAGTCCCGCGCCAAAAACAGGAAACAATTCAGAATCAGAGGACACGGGTGGTCGTCGTGACTCACCGCTATCAGCGAGTCATGGAGCTGGTCTCAGTCAATCGCTTAGTATTAAACAGGAACTAATGGATGCTCAACAACAACAGCAGCAACATCATGCATCCTTACCGCCCGAACTGTTGCCGGTAAGTTCATAATAAATATTTACCCTTGGTTTAATTATTCAATTTTCCATATCCAAGAATAAAAACAATAAAAGCGTGTCCTTTAGTTTTGTTAAGGTTTTTTCTTTGGACCGGTTCGATGGTTCCAATTTTTGTTGTTCCTATTATTGACGTTATTTTTTTTTTCTTGAATTTTTTAGTTAATATTATTTTTTCTTACTTATTTGTTAATATAAATTCATTTGTATAGACGGAAAACGGCCCCATTTGTAAAATAGAGGAAGAAATAGCAAAAAAAAATAACTTAAAAAGTATTAAAAAAAATATGAAGGGCGAAGGATTATTGAGATAAACATGCATATAATCGGCCGAGAAAAAGAAAAAATCTAAACAAAAAACAAAGAAAATGTTTGTCTTTTAATTTAGCTATGTCAATGTGTCTTATGTTTATTTTGTTGTTTTTTTTTTTTTATTAAAAATTTTAAACGCAAAAAAGCACTTAAATCAGAAAAAAAAACAAAATATAAACAAAAAATCCTTCCCCTTCTTATTTTTGTTTTCTTTTTTAAGTTATTATTTTTTTTTTATTATTTCATTTTTTTTCTTCTTTTCTTCAAAATCGTAAACCAAAAACGAAAACAAAAACAAAAAAAAAAATAAAATAATCTCGCCTACGCTGTTGAAAAGATACAGAAAACTGTTATTCTCGATAATCCTCGACTCGATATAATAATACCATCGATAACAATGTTGACAACATCAGCTACGCTATCGGCAACTCAACATCAACCACAAATGCCATCCTCGGTGCAGCCACAAATGCACCAACAGTCACCCTCGTCTCCGTATTATTACCATCAGCCTAGATACCCTCATCATTCCCAATCGACAATGTACCATCTCCATCAACATTCTACTTCGTCGCAAGACCAGCATTTCTTAAATTCCCAGCAGGCATCCGCCAACGAGATGCAAAAATTCCATAATCAATTAAAAGATTTCCAACACCAACAAAAGCATAACTTAAAGACATGGCTGCCACCGGAACCAGGTATTATGTCGCCACGTGAGTCCGATACGTCGTTACGATGCTTCCTGCGACACAGGGAGCAACAGCAACAGCAACTTCCAACAGCTGCCCAAGAGCATATGAACAGACAAGATGGCGGCATTATGTACAGTACGAATTTACCAAAAATTCCATCAAATTACCCCTATATGTTAAGTAGTGGAAGTGGTGGTCCAGGAAATATACCAACACAATCTGTCGCTAGCAATAATGTGACACTTCCTGCACCTGTAGCGCCAGCGACAACTTCATCCAGAAAAAGCGGACGATTTAGATCCAATTGGTTATACCAATTCGATTGGTTGCAGTACGATGAAACTGCAAATACTATGTACTGTAAATTTTGTCGAAAATGGTCGAATGATATTCCTGACATTCGAACGTCTTTTGTCGAAGGAAATTCGAATTTCCGTTTGGAAATTGTCAATCATCATAATAAGTGTAAATCGCATCGTTTGTGTCATGAAAGAGAGTTACTTGACGTTGATGAGAAGAAACAACAACTTGAAGTGTCGGCAGCATCATCATCAAAATTAACAAAAGACGGTACAAAGAATTTGAAAAAGGAAATGGATTCACCACCAGAAAAAGATTCAAAAGATTTGACAGAGAAAAAAACCGCCAATATTGATTTTGTTGTTAATTTGGATTGAGGATAGGATATGATGTTGCATTTCTATTTTGTACTAGAAAAAAAAATTTTAAAAACTTTTTTGTATCGATTTTGTTTTCAAATGTTTAAGTTGCAATAAAATTTATTTTTTTGTCCTAAATTTCTTAAGTTCTTTTGTTGTGCTAAATTAAATTTTATATTATGGTAAGAGGAGCACTTAAGTGCACATAATGTCAGGATACAATTTAATTATTTGCACTTGGAAAGCAGATTAAATAAAGAACAGTCAATTTGTCCAATGTAGTGCCAAGAATATAGTCACAATCACCTGTCAAAGTTTGGAAGTCCCTATTGAAAAACCCTTTATGGTTTTTTTAATGTGAACCGCTGCCAAACGTCAAAGGAATTTAAGTTTGACACCCCTGCTCTATAGCCTTATGTCTATCTTTTTTAGAGAAGTTGTAGAAATGAAGGAAAAATAGGACCTATTCACCATTCACCTCTTACTCTTGGCAGTTACCTTTTCGCAGATCAATGTAGATGAGCTACAAAACATTGAAGTGAATACAGCCCCCGGATCTACACACTTATCTTATAACATGTTTCCACCGAACCGAAATCTCGAGGTTTGGATGAACCTTAGTAAGCCATTCCCACATTGTCCAAATCGTCTCAAATGTCAAAATTAATTTGTATTAAATTTTAAATTAAATTATTAATTTTTGTCCACTTGAGAGTAAAATTTGGGCGAGTAGCTCTCAAACCACTCTCGAGAGAAATTCGAGAGTAGACACAGACCTGAGTGCAACTTGCAGAGAGCTGGTTTACTACTCTCAACCTTCAAACTTTTAAAGAGTTTCTCGCAAGTAGACAGACGTTATCTTACTCTCGGAGATTAACTCGCACTTTTCAAACAATGTTCGTATTCTGAGAGTAGCTAGTCGCGAGCATGGCTCACACAAATTTTACTCTCATAAGGAAAGCTACTCGAGAGTTACTCTCGAGAGTTTACTAGCGAAAGTGCTTTTCAAGTGGACACGCACCTTAAGTAATGCAGAATGCATAACCCAAATAAAATATATGAAAAATATAAGAGTTCCAACACTAATCGCATTCGTTTTGACATATGTATATTATTTTGACGTCTAAAAATGAAAACCAAAATAAACCGAAGTTCACGCTTAGACTTGTTCGATTTGACAACCTCTTACGAACGGATGAGCTCAAGGAAATTTGAAGTAGATTTCGCCGAAACCTCGATAATGTATGGCAAAACCTCGCAGATTTGGGTGATGAACAACTAAAATTTCGATTCACAAAAAAACTATCTAATACTGCTTTCTCACCGAAGCGAAATCTCAAGATTTCGATGAACTTTTGAAGAAAGATTTTAATACATAGACAATGCATGCGAAACCTAGGAGATTTGGAGAGATTTGGCGAAATCCCGAGATTTCGTCCGGTGAGAACGCGGTTTTACATTTTCTTTCTGGAATTTAAAATTGTAAACTTTAAACTTTATTTTGGCGTTTTCTATAGACCAAAAGAGAATAGAATGTGGAAAATAATCGAACGGAATTCTAAGTACAAATACCGCAAAATTAATCCTAATGATATCCTTAGAAAGGGACTCTACCTCGTATCAATGTAATAAGTGCCAAAGACACATAATAATTTATTTATGCGATACATGTAGTTTTTATTTTTCCATTTTTTTTTTTAAATTCTATAAAATTGAAACCATCGAGCAAACTAGGAAATTCATAAAAAATGCAAAAAATCTTTAAAGTTAAAACCTTAACAAGTGACTATTTTTATTTTATTATTCACTTCCAAATATTATATGGAACATATATACATATATAACCTACCTTAATAAATAAAAATAAACTAAGCCAAACATCTACTATATAAAAAACCCTTTTGTGCGTGCACCATAGTCTGGTATGAAATTACATCCTGAGGAGATGTCAAGTTTATTATCGTCACATGGCCTTCAGTCGGATTCGAGAGAGGACCAAAATGATGTGAAACAAATGCAACTGGACCAATCGGATAACATTGATGGTGAGTACAATTTTTATTTCTCAAATCTGATTCAATTATAACAATAAATTATACATAAATAATTAGTTTATTACTTTACAAAGCATTAAGTATGCAAGTATATATATTTACCTACCATAGTTCCTTTTTTTCTAGTTTTAAGGCAATCAAATAATTTTAGTTCTCTTTTTTTTTCGTAAATCGTAAAGCTATTTAGTTTGTGTACGTATTCCTTTTTTTTTTAATATCGTTTAAAAATAAAATCACATATATTAAAACAATAGAAAGCGATGTAGTCGAAATGAAAAAAAAAAAAATTGACAACTAAAGTGAAATGTTATTTTGATAGAATTCCATGATAACGTCAAAAATCTTCATTGTTTCCGGAATATTTATTTTATACTTTTATACAAAAAAGTATTATATACAATGACTGAATTAAAATAAAAATTTAACAAAATAAGGCACAAGAGTTGTTATGTTAATAAATAAAAAGTTTTCAATTGTTCAGCCGATTGTAGTTGATTTCAATAATTTTTTTTGTTTTCAAAATAAAGGGAATGTAGTACAATCGAAACGGTAAAAAGGTTTCAAAACATTTAGTTGATTATCTCCGATATAATGTACACATACGTTTCTCTATTGATAAATAATTTATAGGTTGAACTTATTATTATTATGCGTGCCAATTTCGGCATGTGAATGCTTACTCCAATGTTATCAATATAAACAAGCAGTTTTTTTTTTTTTGATTTTAACTTATGTGTAGTAGCTGAAATCCCATTCGTTCTCTGAACTCTCTCGCAACTCAACCAATTTACTTCCGGGCTAACATTGCTATTTCATCCCTATCTGACAGCTATGACTCTTAAGGCAGGTGTCCATTTGAGAGTATTGTCACTAGCGAATTTTATAGATACTGGCTTTGTAAAGTTGATGCCAAGAATAAACTACCTGACTCTCATAGCCACGCCGACTTTAATAATTTTTTTGTGATGTTCGTCGGCACACAAGTTAAACCATAGGAAATCAATCCAACTTATTTATAGTTTGACAAAGCACTTTGCATTCGTAAAGAATAATGTAAAGTCCCCTTAACTTATGGTTTGACATGTTTAATCTGAGGAGGGCGCAGGGGACTTCATTCCCGACTTTGATAGAATTCTGGTAAAATAATTTCACTTTAAATGTCTATATGTCGGTTTTATTTTATTTTTTTTTTTTTTAAATTTAAAGTACGAATTTGAAAAATTATTGATATTTACAATATAAGAGTTTCGTCAGATAAATCTCTTTGATAAAATTCATATTTTCGTATCTCTCTCCTCACTTCCAATTAGAAAATAGTTAATAAATTGTACATAAAAAAAATTTTAACGAAAAAAAATACCAAGCAAAGAGTATTATTTCCAAAGTACAAATTTAGTTAGATACATTAATCAATTGTATTAATTTCAATTATCTTTTCTTTTTTTTCAAAATAAAAAATACGAAATTAATATACATAGTAATAATAATGGGGTGGTTTTGACTTGTTCTCCCTTTTGTTTGCTAATAAATAATATATATATATATATATTTTCTTAATTAATTTGCATGCAATCCTTTTTTATTATCGTCTTCTACTCTTTTTTATACATATATACTCGTACATATATATTCTTTTTCCTATAAAGAGAAATATTTTTTAAAAATAATTTATATAATATATAAATTAATGTAAGTATATAAATAAAAAACAAAACAAAAAAACTTGACGTTTATACCATCGCTAAATAGTAATTTCAAAAATATATATAGACTGAAATGAACAGAAAATAAAACAGATCAACACCTCTCCTCCTATGAGAATGTGCATGCTGCATGTATATAGTCAATTATTATTTTTATTTTTTTTTAAATAGATTTTAAATGGACAAACAGTATCTTTTGTAGTAAGCTTTAAAAAAAAGTCCGAAGTATAATCTAGCATATTCTCTTCAAATTGATTCAATTTTGATTTATTTTTTTTTCCTGTTAGATTAAATATTTTATTGTATTATTTTATTTACTTCTTTTTTTTACACACATTTCATTTTGTTTGATTTTGATTGTTATATATATTTTTTTTTATATTATTTATCATTATAAACTTAAACAAAAAAATCTAACTAAAACAGAAAAAAAAAATACCTGCATCATACGTAAAATGAAAGACAAATAATATATATATATCTCAGTTGTTCTTACCATTGTTGCTTGGAAATAATAAAGAAAAGCAAAAATTGTATTTCATAATGGTTCCAGTAAAACAGCAAAAGAATTGGATTGCTTCCTACATAACCTTTAATCCACAAAATTATAAGCTTATTACAAGTTAATAAAAAAAAGAAAATATACTCTGTATATTAATCCGTCGATAGCTTGCCCAAAAAGTTGTATTCTATTTACTTGCCTTTAAGCCAACAACAAATCAATTTCCCGTGTAACGAAATTACACCTAAAAAAACTCACATGGATGAATCTACAAGCAACACATACCCTTACCCACATCTGTTATATTTTTTTCTTTTTATAATCGTTTCTCTTGATTTCTTTTACTTACTAAAAAAAAATCAAAAATAAAGAAAATAATACAAAAAAAAATATGTTTACTACTTTTGTCTTTAATGTTGCAACTTATATATCACAAAATATTTATACAAAACTGTAACTTATATTTGAAATTGGTATTATTTAAGTGAATAAATACCACTAAATTACTTCTTTTTTTTTAAGTATCGATATTCATACATATATGAATTTACATGTCTGTAAAATATATATTTTATTTTTTTAATAATTGGCATTTTATGGTTTAAAATAAGTGTTTTGTTGTTGGTAATTAAATTCTTATATAACATAGGTATTACAATTATTATTTCTTCTTTATTTTGGGGTAAAAAAATAAATATCAAAGCGATTCCAACAGTAAACGTTTCGGGTGAACTAAAACGCAAAGTTAAACACAAATATATATATTTTTTTTTTTCATTTATTTTTATTTGTTCTTACTTTTCTAAAATTTTGCAATTGTTATTTTTTTGCAAATAAATAATTTAATTTCCTTAAACTTAACATTCCGAAGAAAATATTTAAATGGAAGCACCATAATTTTCTTTTTTTCTAAAAAAAATAAAATAAAAATAAACTTTTGAAAGATTTTTGTTCGTAATATTTTTTTAATTACTCTTAACCACTAACATATTAAAGTACTACATATCTCCTCTCGCTTTTTTCGTAGGTGTTTAAAAAAAATACAAATTACTATTATGCGTTATTTATTTCTTATATTTATTTAAAACAACAAATCAAAGTCTTTTTTTAATAAATCCTTTTCGCATTCTTTTCTTCTAATATTGTTATTGCGCACATAAAAATTATATTACGAACTCTAAACAATACAAACCGAAGCAATGAATAATCATCTTATATAAACTTATAATATGCTTTAAACGATATCGCAAACATTATTATTATTATTTTTTTTTTTTTTTGTTTATGTAGGTGAAATAAAAAGAACTGGAGATTTATTTATGAAATATTAAGTAGGTACCTAATGGTAAAATAAATAAAACAAATTTTATGGTTGCAACATTCAAAGACTAAAAACTGAACACTGCGATTCTTTTTGATAAACAAAGAATATTAATTAAAGGCAATGATTTTTATGTAAAAGACAAATTTTATGAAAAAAAACTAAAATTGATATTTTTTTTATTTTAACACTCAATAGTGCAAATAATTATTCAACAAAACATTAAATTTTATTATTTGTATCGTTATATTCATTTATACCTAAGTTTTATTATTTTTGTATAAAATATTTTTTCTCTTATTTGTCCCTTATTTTACGTTTAGTTTTTTTTTTTATTTTTAATTTGGTCCCGTTTTTACTTCTGTGCTTTTCCTGAAATAAAAATCTCCAAATTAAATACTGAAACAAAATATTTTTTTCTTATTTTTAAAAGTTTTTTCTTTGTTTTGAAAAACATTATATGTTTTCTGGTTTTGTGCAAATTTTATTTTGACACCCTCAAATCGTTTTCACTTTGTTTTCATGATTTTTCTTAAATTTTATATAATATAGCAATTTTTAACCTTTATGATTTGAGTTTGTTATTATTAGATAAACCACTAGTTGAATTATATATATCAAAAGTATATTCATATAAATTTATATATACATACATTAAAGTGTAGAAGTCTGTTGTTAATTATTTAAATATATTTTCTTTTTAATTTGATTAGAATGAAAAAAAAAACAAAATATTAATTTAAACAACAATGCTAAGTTTAAATTATTAGAACGAAATAAAGCGAAAAAGTATATAATTTGTATAAGAAAACGAATATATAAAGCAAAAATTTATGATAACTCGGAGGTCGATTCAAATTTTGATAGCTGATTGGAGCTATTTTAAAATGGAAACGTCTTGAATTGTATTTTCACCGCTATTTTATACAGATATATATACGAAAGAAAAAAAACATAAAACAAATTAACAACAAATTATTTCAAAATTTTAATTACGTGTTAGTGCATCCCAATATTGTATGAGTAAAATTTTTACCAGCGAAGTTATCCATTAATTTTATTTTTTCTATTAAAAAGTTTACTCCAACGAAGATTTGATTTTTGAATTCTGAAACTCTGCGCACAAAAATTCAAACGAAATAAAATAAAGTAAAAGCTACAGAGAGCTGATAAATCTTGGATAGCTCCGTTGATATAAAACCTAGCAAGAGTTCATAATTTTTTACAACAAAAAAAAAATACCCCACTTCTGTTGATTTTTTTTTAATGATTTGGTTTGTTCATTTATTTGACTTGAATTGCAAGAAAAAAAAAACAAAAAAACAAATATTCCCACACAACGCCTTTATAAATATATATAAAATTTATGCTACCTTGTTGATTTTGGTTTTTTGCTATTATGTTTTCTTTTATGTTTTAGATATATCTTATATTTATACATGCATAAAAAAAATAAAAATGTCAGTGACGTGGCGCCATTTTTAGGAATAGAAAAAAAAATCAAACTAGATTAAAAAAAAAAAATTTCCCTATTTTTGTGCTCATACATACCTGTATAACAAGCCAACCAACCAAACTGTTTACAGGTGATGATGTGAATGACGACGATGGCGATGACACAAACAATGACTATTGTCATTTAATCAAAAGCAAACAACTGAATTTGGCGTTACGTTGTCACCAACAAAATATACCAATGGCAATTGTTGGCCGTAATCTAATGGATACAAATGGCGTACTAAATGACTCAACCCCAACAGTTATAAACATGGCCAGCAACCCATGCACTGGTGCAAGTGGCAGTTGCAATAGTGGTCTTACTGGTATTAACACACAACATTCACCCAATGATGGTAATAATCCCATGACAACATTGTCGCCAACATCATCAACATCAGCGTCATCGACATCACTTCAGCAGCAACATTTAAATTTGGCTATGCATCATCAGCATGCAGCCGTAGCTGCATATCAACAGCAACAGCTCCAACATCAGCAACAACAGCATCTAACCCATCCTTTGACTTCATCAACATCATCCACATCGTCGTCCATTTCATCGTCGGCGGCGGCAGCAGCGGCATCAAATAGACGCGACCATAACATTGATTATTCAACACTTTTTGTACAATTATCGGGCACCTTACCAACGCTCTATCGATGCGTTAGCTGCAATAAAATTGTTTCTAATCGATGGCACCATGCAAACATCCATAGGCCTCAGAGTCATGAGTGTCCGGTCTGCGGACAAAAGTTTACGCGTCGAGATAACATGAAAGCCCATTGTAAAATAAAACATGCTGATATTAAAGATAGATTCTTTAGTCATTATGTACATATGTGATCAATTTTTTATGTAGTAAATTAAACAAAACAACTTATTAAAAAAAAAACACAAAAAACAAGAAATAATAATCAATAATCAGTAACTAAGAGTAAAACAAATTAACAAAAAAATCCCAGAAAACGTTCAATTAAGTACATATATTACAAAGTATTAAACATAAACTATAACTTAGAAGCAATTAAAAAAGTATAAAATTAAAATAATATAAAGTATTAAACAAAAAGTAAGCTATATTACAAAAAAAAAATCACAGTAGAAAGAAAGTAAGATAATGTACTAAAAATTAATGAAATATTTAGGTGAATTTATTTTTTAAAAATTCTTTAATTGTATGTATATATATATGTATATTTTTACAATTTTATCAAAGGAAAATGTGAGACACTAAGTAAAAAAATTGAAAAATTATAAGAAAAAGAAAAAAAACATAACTTATATAACGTTTTAGAATTTTTTGCTCAAAAAATCAAAATAAGAATCGAAAACTTCCAAAATTGTTTCTGTTATTTTTTTTTAATTTGAATGCAATTTTTATTTCTTTTTTTTTCTAATTAAACTAGTGCGATTGTGTTTAATTTAAAATAATAATCATTGCCTTTAACTACGATATAATTTTATGTCCAACAAATGTATTCGGATTTAAGGCTACACGAAATATTGTAGGACCTACGTGAAACCTTATTAACGTTAACGAATAATAAAATAACTTTCTTTTCTTTAAATCAAAAAATCAGCACAATGAATCTACTTATGGTGTAAAACTGTAAATGCATCTTCATCAAGAGACTTTTCTAACCATCATATTTAAAATCTGAACAAATATAGGGATACAATTAATTAAAGATAATTTTTTGGTTGAATGCAGTAGGTAGTTTAAGATTTGTTACCGATTTATCTGCACAATTTGTGACCCCAAAAGATAAATTCCTTTTTTATCAGCCAACATATAATTTGCTCTCTTATTACAATATAAGAAGTTGCTAGTCACTAAGCCGAAAGGGATTTCGTTATTCCATCAATGCATAGTAATAAATCTCAATATATGTACCTACCTACGTATTTTTTTTTTTAAATTTAGAAATATATAACACACATTTATCCTTACTTCTTTTATACCAATCGCACTAATTTTTTTATAATCTTTTTTTTTAAGTTACTTTTTAATATTCTGAAAATGTGATTTAAGAAGAATTCTAAATCAAGTTGAGGGTAAAAAAAGACGAATAATTTCAAATTGAGTATGATATCGTTTGGCCTTTCTGATAGAAATACAGGGATCTCAGATTATATTATTTCAAAAGTTAACAAAAAAGATACATATTTTTATTCCAATTTTTGATGCCAAATTTATAGTGAACACTAACTTAGAATAGATAGTTAAAGCGTTTCTTATTTGTTTAATGTTTTTTGTTTTAATTTTTTTAGTATGCTTAAGCATTGAATGGCCAACCTTATCATATTCACTTTTAAATATCGTTATAAAAAAAAAACTGAATATAAAATATACCTACGTAATAAAATGGGACCTTATACAGAGAAAAAAAATTAAACATTGATCTGATCTAATGTACATATAAAGAAAAAAATATACAAGTCATACAGACACTAAATAAATGAAAAAGGAAAAATGAAATAATATTTAAAAAAAATTCTATATCTATAAAATTTAAATAATAAACATGAAAAAAGAGGTTGTTTTGCGTGAGTGAAAATTATAAAAAAAAACACACACACAAGCTATAAAATATATTTAGACAAAGTTTAAGAAAAACAAAAAAAAACTTGTAAATAGGTATGTTTATCTTTAAAATTCTACAAAATATCTCTATTTAAACTTTATTCGAAATAAAATAAAAACTTAACTACATAAATAAGTTGTGTTCTACAAAAGAAATTGCATACAAACCGTATTAATACAAATATAATTGCTTATTAACCAAAATCTTCTTCTTCTTCGCCTTTAAAAAAAAACCAAACATTTACATTTCAAATAGTAAAATACATCAAATAACCGAATCGCATATTGATATTCATTTCACATAGGTGCTTAAAAGTAAAAAAAAAATAAACTGTCTTATATAAAATGTGTATAAACTTATACCGTCTTCTTTAAATTATATAGTTATATATTAAAGAAAAGATATAAAACAAAAAAAAATTAACAGCATTTTAAATTTGAAAAAAGTAAAAATTGATAACAGAAAAGCAATTATTTATGTACAACATACATGCATACATATTAGTCCTTTCATCTTTGAATAATAATTAATAAAATATCTAGTACATACATACATATATACAATTATTATCAATAAAATAATTTATATTAAAAAATGAAATCAAAAACAAAACAACCAGAATCTTAAATGAACGAAAAATTAGTACAAACATTTTTGTAGAGTATTGCCATTAATATATATTCCAAATTTAACTACCCAACGTAGCTTAAAAAAATAAGTTGCTACGCCATAAAATAATAATATTAACAAAAAGAGTAAATTTCTTCTAAATCCATAAGCAATTTAGCATGATTCCGTAGTTCTAGTTTTAGGTTATATCTTGAATGTTTTTCTGTTTCTATAAAATTTGTTTTATTTCGATGGTATAAAAGTTCATTATAATTAAAATAGCGACTAGGCACAATGAACTTATGGGGTCTGAGTGGATCCACTTACCCTCAAGCGATTAGCTTTGAAAAATTTACAATATTGTATCTTAACTTGTCATTTATCTGGAAGTATCACTATGAACTTTCGATGATTTAGGTAACATTTCGATATATGTTTCAATCATAAGTAAAAACACATTGTTTTTATTTTTGTTCCTTAATTTGAAATTCGACATGAAGAAATTTGTTTGTTTACACGTTGTATTGGAAAATCGCATCTTTCGTCCAACAAATAAAGAAAGAAAATACGAACAGCAGTACGTTGCAACATTTTAAAAGTTTCCTCAAACTCCTAAATGTGGCTTAAGAAAAAAAATCTAGTACTTATGAATCTTATATTTCGCATTCATGAACTGACTTTGAAATATAATTTTCTTAGGAATAAACATGAGAACAATTTTCTTATTTATTTCGTAGGCTTCATCCATCGCTTAGCTTCTATTAGATTAAGTACATAATTTTTCTCAAGCCGGCTTATAGTGGCCATTTTTTAATGTATTAATTGCACCATAAAAATGTCTGCGTTATTATTCTTAATACGACAGTTCCCTAAGATATATGCTTTTGTTTTTAAATTAAAAGTGTAGGTACCTAATATTTTTTTTAAATTTATAAATACACAAACCTTGAATCCCACCGAAATATGCATCATAAAAAACTCACTATCAAATACATAGTATATAGTATGTATTTCATTCTAGTCAATGAGGAAATTTACTCTTATAATAAATAAATAATAAAAAACAAAAAATATTAAAAAAGGTTATTAGAATAAAATACAGTCTAGTCATCAATAAAGCAAAAAGAAAAAAATATTATACGACTTATAAAACTATCCAAACATAAAAGAAAAGAATCACTGCATTTTCAGAATATTCAATATTTTATTTTATGTTCTCAAAGCCCACCTTAAGTAAAATATTTGAAAAAGAAAATCAAAAATACAGACAAAGAAGAATAATATTTAATTTTTGTAGGAAATGTAAATTCAAAAACAATAGAGAAAGGAAAAAAGAATTATAAAAAAAAAGTATTATTTTAGTTTTAATACGAAAAAAAAAATGGTGATTTATCAAAATTTAAAGGAAGAAAATAATAATACATTTAGGGAGAAAATATAGTTTTAATTATTTAAAATATATATACACATAAAAATATATATATTTACATAAAGGAATTACATTTAAAAAGTGAAATAAAAATATATTAAATAAAACCTTTAAACCGTCTATTTGTATTTATTACAATTTTCAATTATTTAGATTTTTATTAGTTGCAACTCCAAAAACAATATATATTTATATAATATATACCAGTTCTTTTTATTTCGTCATAATAGCAATCAATGTCTTATTTATATAAGATACAAATTTTCATATTTTACTTTATTTTATTTAATTTGCCTATATTTTCTTAAAATGGAATCTACGTAAATAATTCGCATTTGCATCGTCATAATGTTCGCTTATATTCTTTAATGCTGGTTTATATGTCTCATAGCTCATGTGTTTCAAAAGCAAATTGAAAAACTGTAAATCTTCAAGTGTTATAATTTTTTTTAATGTATTTTCAAAGATTATTTATTTTAATATATTTGTGGTAAATTTCTACCTAACCGAAATCAACTGGTAAGTGTGTTGTACTCCTATTTTAATGTTTTTTTTTTTTCGTTTTCTTTTTACCATGTAATTTATTTATAAAAATTTTATTTTGATTGTAAGTATGTATATGAGATATAAAAAATACGTATTGTTTATGTATTACAGAAAGAAATTTGATGTGAAGGGACTGTCATTTTAAAAAACACAAATTAGCCAAACAAATTTGGTTGAGTTAGAATTCTGTTTTATTAAAGTGTTGTTAAATGAGAAATTTCGTCGGTAGAAGTTTTATTTGAATTTTTTTTATATAAGCGACAATAAATCGAAAAGGCGATAATACAAAATACTTCAAACATCTAGTTTTAATTTTTTTTTATATCTATTTTGTCTCTCTTGGGTTCCCAAATTGGAAACCGAAACTATAACTGCATACTGTGCCGTTTCTCTTATCTCAAATAAATTAAATCCCACAGTAGGCAGGTTAAGATTTTATTGGGCCTTTAATAATCCCCTACTCAAAATTATTTCAAAAGCTATATCTTTCTCTTATTTTCTTTTCAAATGAATTTAGCCACATTCATTTTGCACTCATTACTATATTACTCTTTCTATATACATATATATATATATTTTGTTTATTTAAATCTTTATTAAACAAAAAATAAACTAATGAATTTAAATGTATATGGAGCATTCTATATGCAAAATCAGGAGAAAATGCAATTGGATTTATATTTAGTAGAAATATCAAGAATATACATGCATTTTGCTGATTTTGTTTATCTATTAATTTTGTTGGTGTATGTCAAAATTGTTTATACAAATTATTGCTACCTACATATAAATGTTAACTTCACTTTTTTCTTCTTTACTCGTATAATGTGTCGGTTATTAGGTATACGATACTTTCAATTTTAATGCAAAATATTAATAGATTTTTATGTATATTTGTTTTATTTATCATTTAAAGAAAATCTAGATGTTATTTTTATATTAACTCCAGTTTTTTTTTTTTTGTTATATATTCAAGAAAATGGAAATACAGGAAGGAGGGGTGTTGAAAATCGATGTTTTTTTTTTCATTCTTATATACATATTTAAAAAAAAAAACTTGATGAATTAATAAATAATTCATTGAAAAATTTATGCACATTCAAAGCGAACAAAAATATTGTACAAACAAATTTAGCAACGTTTTTTTTTTTAAATCGCTCATGTACAATTTTAAATTTATTTCCTTCTCTTTGGTGCGGGTTGGAATGGCTATTTCAAATCAAATCAACAGAAAAAAAAACAAAATGTTTATAATCCGGAGTAGGGTATTTCATATAAATATAAATAAATATTTCAAATAAGTTTTGAATATTTCTAGTAGGTACCATAACATCATCATTTAACCAATAAAAAATCGTATATTACATATTAACCAATAATTATAAAATATATAATATAACCATCAAAAGCACATTCAATATTTATTTTTTTTTTTTCATTTCGCGAAAAGGGGTAAAAATCTGGAAATTCTGTCTGATATAACAATTATTTCTGACTAATTATTTTTTTAAAATTGTTTTATTTTAATTCTCGAATTTAAATACATACATAATGTAACATTTAAAAATATATTTCAAATACTTTCTCCAATAATTTATTCCTTCTCTTCTATAACTAAATATAATTTGTTTGTAAAAATTAAATTAAAATAAAAATGTTTACAATTTATAATATAGTTAATACCAATGTTTGCGTCTAATTTAAAGAACAAGGTTTTAAATATTTTCATAACTTTATGGCTTTTATTTAATTAAAAATAACTTAAGTTTTTTTTTTATTTAATGGTATTATAGTAATATTTTTATAATAACATACTAAATAGTTGAAACTTATATATGCGGAAATTCTATGTGTGGATTAAAAAATAAAAATAAAATAAAAAACACATAAAAGTTCCATTAATATTCGACTTAAACTTGGCCGTCAAACGGCAAAAAAAAATATCTTACCCATCGTTATACTATGGAAAGTCAATTTATAAACTTAATTGGATTAGCTATAGAAAAATGTGCATACAAAAATATTTACCAGAACTATAAATATACAACAACATTTTTTGACTTTTCATGAAACGGTGGCAATTTAAACGAGCATTTTAAACTTATGGCTTCGAAAATTAATTTATTTTTATAAATAGAAATTGATTGTCTTATTGTGTTGTCTTAACGTACTTCATTCAATAAATTTAAAATAACGCAAATGCCCTTAGCGCTGGATTAAATCAACTGCGCTTGTTCAACTGTTTTTGAGCACACAAATTAGTCGTTTTATATCGTGATTAAAATTTAAACCAATTTCAAATAACGATTTTTATTAAATAAATTAATTTTCGAACTTAATCAAAAGTTACCAAAATAATAAAAGGTATTTTTTTTATAAACCAATTACTATTCACAATACTGTATTCCAATATGGTTATTTTCCGCCCATAAAGTTAGGTTCTGATTAATTTTTTTTAGGTATTTTTTGTTATATAATTTTTATGTGAAATCACCAACAAAAACAATGTTTTTTCTTTTTTTTCTTTTCGCGAATTTGGGTTCATATTACCAATCCAATTTTGACACACAAAAAAACACAATAAAAATATTAAAACAAAAAAAATAATGTGTTGTAGGCTCTAAAGCGTGGCATATGCGTTTAACATTCGAGCGTCTGTCTGGTGGATGCAATCTACACCGCTGCAAGCTATGCGGTAAAGTCGTCACACACATACGGAATCATTATCATGTACATTTTCCGGGACGTTTCGAATGTCCACTATGCCGTGCCACATACACACGCAGCGACAACCTCCGCACTCATTGCAAATTCAAGCATCCAATGTATAATCCAGATACGCGAAAATTTGATAATATTTTATCGGCCGCACAGTCACCAACTGCAACACAAATTGCGGCAGCGTCACAAGCTGCAATGGCTGCAGCAGCGGCTGCAGCTGCCGCAACTGCTTTCAATGCAGCCGCTGTCCAACAGCATCAGCAACAACAGCAGCAACAACAACAGCAGCAGCTTCAGCAGCAACAACACCAGCAGCAACATAGCAATTCAACGTCCGAATGATATAGTCAGTACTTGAGCTGGAACTATACAAATATGTTGAGCTCAACAGCCAATTCGTTCTTGTGGAATCTCGATGATCAACATTATCATGGTGGCTATCATATTTTAAATAGTAATAGTAATAATACTGAAAGTATCAACAATAGTAATAATAATAATAGTTTAACTAAAAGTACCAATAACATTTATCCACCGCAACCGGAGATTCAACAACACTTACAACAAAAGGAGCACCAGAGTCACCAACAACATCACCAACAGAAAAATCATCGACAAATTATGAATCTACCACAACCGCAAGCCGCACACCCTGATTCCGATGTGAATGATGATGAAGACATGTCCGATGAGGTGGAATTCTTAAGAAACTCTAATAATAAAAACAAATATTCTCCACCAATAGCAGCAGCGAATATCGCACATAATACAAGTATCACATCAACAATTACAACAGCAACGATTGCATTAACAACAACACCAACACCAAGTACTCCAACAGCAACACCGGCTTTTGCATCTTTGTCCTACAACAATAATTATTGTGATAAAATACACGCAACTGCAACATCAAAAAGTTCACCATCGCCTGGAATGGAACCATCAACCATTACCAGTACCATAAGTCATTTGAGCGGTGTCCTAAGTCAACTCCAGGAATTCGAAAAGCATTAAAAACGGAAGCAGGAAATAGAGTTTAGTTTTAAACAGTCAAACAGTGCAATTTTTATGTGAAAATAAAAATGCAAAACAAAAATGGAAATATTGTTAAATATGTCAAAAAAAAAACATCCACTCGATATTCACTTTTATTACTATTTTCTAATTTCAAATTTATAATTGTCACTGAACGATTTAAGTAAGCCAATTTTTTGGTCAAGTATTGTGATTCGACAATGAATATAGAAGCAATCTTTTTTTAACTGGTATGATTTGTAATTGTTGAAAATGAAAACATTCAGTCAGCCCGGGCCTTGTGCAATAGTGTTTCACTACATGTAGTAGATTTTATAAAGCGCAATACTTATCATAAACATTTTTAACATGTTTGTCAAGCTTTTTTGTTCAAGAAATTTTTTTATTGATTTGATTTGATTTCTTCTTTAATTTGATATGCAACATGATCGGAGGTCCCTAAAAAGTGTCCACAAAATAAAATTCATAACCACCAACTTTTGTGCGGAAACTTCTGAGCGAAAGTTTCAGTTATCAACGTCAAACGGTAATGACAAACTGACTAGTAGACACACATCCTGTCAAACCCATAAGTGTTCCATCTTTCCTTCTAGAGTCCGGAACACAAAACGTTGTGTTGCTGGCCATGGTGTAGAGGTACTGTACTCAGTCATTGAAGGAAAGGTTTGTTGATCAATACCCGTCCGAATTTTTTTACAGTAACAAAAACAAATAATTCGCTCAGAAAGCACTTATTGTATTTCAATATGGACGCGAAAAAGAAACTGTCAATTACGAACGAATGCAAGAGTTACACACAAGCTTGTCTCAGTCAAATTGGACATCACCCTCCCAAATTAACTAACGCCCTGCCCTACTAATCAGCAAAAGTA
Source organism: Chalcosyrphus nemorum (assembly GCA_949716465.1). Classification (NCBI taxonomy): domain Eukaryota; kingdom Metazoa; phylum Arthropoda; class Insecta; order Diptera; family Syrphidae; genus Chalcosyrphus; species Chalcosyrphus nemorum. The sequence continues at coordinate 12,614,389 of OX454333.1, read as the reverse complement.
AATTACTTAATCTTAAGAAAAGTAATGCCTTGAATCGCCATGCTATTAAGCTCTTGTACCCTCGGCTTTGCACTTTTAAGCTGTTGCCACAATATCTTCTTTATTTCACATTTTTTGTATTTAAAAAAATAAATTCCTAATCCGAATCTGACATGAGAGCTTTCCTCCCATTTAGGTGTAAAACTGACGGATTTTTTTGCTTAAGCAACTATACGAGTATGTTCCCTCTAAAAAATTAGGGGTCAAATGACTACTGCTCCGTCGAATAGTACAAATAGTGTTTTTGACGCCAGAGAAAACTATTACAACTGTAGCCTGCTTCTATTGACTTTATCTGGCATAATATCAAGGATTTACGCTATCAGCAAGGAAAACACGTTTTAACTATTTCTCTATGTTACTGACAACTTACAAGGTTTCCCACTTAAGTTTTTTTTTTCAATTCTACTTATTTATTTTTAAGTATTTTCCGATGTTTTTTGCCATTAGGTTGATGACATTCTTGTTATCAAGTAAACTCATTGTTTTTTAAAATTCTCACAAAAGTCTAATACATATATAATATGTTCGTCTAAATTCACGACTATGTAGAAATTTTATAAGAAATACCAAAATACTCATTGCAACATAAATTATTTTATTTATTCAGATTTGAGTTTTGTCTACGCAATCTACTAATTTGTATTATATTTCATTAGTGTTGCAAATCATGCAAAGTTAAAATAAACCTCAATAAATATGCCAAATAATAAATAAGGATTTCGTCAAAAATTAATGCACAGTTTAGCACAACTAATTAGTAATGTAACTATCGAGTGGATGAGTATTAATTCATAATTTCAAATGGCAGCCAAAATATAAAAAACAAAATATGACTTACATTTTAAAATGAAAAACAAATAAACATTTAAGTGGTTAAATTAAAGCAAAAAACATATTGCACACACATTACAGAATCGAAAAAAAAGCTAAAACGGTTACATTTAATAAGAACAAAACAAACGAAAGTTATTTACAATTTTAAAAGGAGATATAACAAAATGCCAGATTATAAAGAAACCAAGTGTTGTATATTTTTTTTCTTTTTTATATATAAATAACATATATAAATTGTTGTTGTTCATTTTTATATTGAGAAAAATATGGTATATATTATAATACATTAGTGAAATTTAAGTAAAATTTTACAATTTAAGGTATAATATATTTTATACTTTTTTTACTCTTTTTTTTGCAATAACATTATTTTTCACATTTACAATAATCAAACTTAACTTAAAAATAGAAATAGAAATAAAATTAATAATAACAATAAACATACATTTAATATTTATATTAAAAAATGTATTTTTTATGTATGAGGAATACACAGAAACTTTCTTGTACAAACTAAATTTATTTAAATGACATAAACCTAAATGAATTTTAACTATTTAACATTTTACATACACATACACAACACATACAGACAACACCTGCACACATAACATACTAAATGAAACAACAATCCTCCCACAAAACAATATAAATTAACTTTTTTTTAACAAATATTTAATTATTTACTAATTACAAAAAGAAAAATAAAACTATATTTATTACTGACTAGTTAAAACGGAAAAAGAAAAACAAAACAGAAAAACTAAATAGAATAAAAATTTTGAACAAAGAAATCCGATTATTTACATTTAAAATTAGTTTAGATAAAATTCAATTTAACCCCTTTACAAATACTAGTGAATTAGAATTTCAAAAATTACTACATATATTTACATAAAGAAAAAACAAAAATCTACGTGATCGTTTGTCTAAATACACATACATATGTATATATATAAATATATTTCTTTTCCCTAGATAATTAACAAATTCTATATATATATTTTTTTTTTAATTTAATAATGTGTTATGTTTTTCATTGATTTATTTAAATAAATTTATTGTATAATACATTGGATTATCATTAAAAACGTAAACATATTTAATTTAACTACATTTTTTTTTTTTTTGTTAATTAGGAAAATCAAACATGATGTATTATAATTTTCTGAACAGCCTATTATAATTTTTTTTTCACAAATACAAACACTTAATGCATTTTTTTGTGTCTTCCAATTGTACATGGCAGTGGCGTAGGGCGTTAAAAATCTTTTTTTATTAATTTATAATCATTTTCCCTTGTATTGACTAAAATTTTATCCTGACTTTATTTAGTTAACTAAAAATATTTAACAAAAAACTATTTTCATTACTCATATATCGAAATTAAATATATTGTGTACGAAGGCTTTGGTAGAAAGGAATTGATTTTATTTAGCTATGGAGCAAACGAAATTATTTTCTTTTTTATGAGATAAAGTTTGGCTATTTAGTCTTTTTTTTAGACAGCAAGGAGGACCCACAATTAAATAATTTGTAGATAAATTAATCTTGTTTTTTATACAAGAAATAGGTGTTTATGGCCCATTTATTTTTTAAATTTAAAAGCCTTAAAATTTGCCAATGAACTATTTGTTTCATTCATAAAACTGGACATAGTTTTATGTTTTTTTTTGTATATGCTAAGAAAGACATCTATTGGGTAGACACTCTCAAAAACTAATGGGAAAAATTCCATTTTAGTTATTACCTACGCTTGTCTTAAATTTAGATAGGTATGTCTTTAACAAAATATTCCAAAATCTTTTTACAATTTACTCTACTCCACTGTCAAGGTACAATTAAAAAGAGAATCTAGGTTTTTTGTTTTCTTCCAAATGCCCTACGTTTTAATATATTTTATAATATGTCTAGATAGAACATCCTAACTATTTATTCATAAAGAAGTACCTCTTAAAAACTTTCTTGATATACCTCTATTTTTAATTTAAAAAACTGTATAAATACATACATATATACTTTAAAAAAAAAAGTCCAATATCATAATTTACAAATGGAACATGAATTTACTTTAGTACTAATCATTCATGATATTTACAGAGAGATTTGATTTTCATTTGTAGTCTATTTTTACTGGTATTCTTAAAAAGAGTCCGTTTTTCCTTCATAATTATTTAATTAATGTGATGTTATGAATGCTTTTTTTCACTAAGTGTATCTACAATAAATATATATATTTTTAATAAAAATTTCTCTGAACGATTACTTATTTTCAGATTGTAGAATACATACATATATGTGCATGACATTCTGTTTTACTTTTTTTTTTCAATAATATATGTATATGTATTTGTACACTTTTTTTTTGAAAATTAATTTTTTGCTTACCCTTATAATATTGTAAAAATATATACATACGTGTTTTAACAAAATTAGCCCCAATATCTATTTTGTTTTATTCTTTTGGTATTTAATCCCACCGAATGTACATTTCTAAACATTAGTTAATCTTATTGTTCAGAGAAATATATGTAAAAATATATATTTTACTTGCTTTTTAAAAATACCCTTAACTGCCATTTCGCATATAAAAAATATATTTTATAACAAAAAAACTAGCGCATAATAACATCACATCCGTCTTTTTTGTTTTATACTAGTACACATCGTTAGTGAAAACAGCTATAAAAAAAATATATTTTATTTAACTGTTTCAATGTGGGCATATTTTTATAAATTTTAAATAAAAAAAGAACTTATTTTGTTTACCGTAAAACATATTATGTATCATATTTATTTTTCTACATCAATTTTAAAAAAGGAGCACTAAAATAGTAATAATATAATGAGCAAAGGATGAGGATAAAAGGTTGTGTTAAATTTTAAAGAAAAAAAATTAAAGAAATAAAGTTTTGGCCATATATATAGACAAAAACAAAAAAACAGAGCATATTTGTAAATATGATTTAATATTCAAAATTAAATATTATATATTTAGACTTTCAAAATTATAAAAAAAAAGAAAAACATTGTTCGTAATCGTATATATGGAACTTTAAAACTAGAAGAAACATATATGTAATATTTACTTTTATATATTTTTGTGTAAAAAAGAATGTGATAAAACTGTACGGTTTGATGGTGCTAAATCCAAATATATATTAGACGAAAATTTTATTTAAAAACAATTTCTTCGTACACACAAAAACACACACACACACAGACCCTAAGAAAACAACAACTAATTCTAAATAATTTTTGTTACCCAAAAAAATAAATTCAAAGGGAATAACTACAGAACAATAAAACGAATAAAGAAAAAAAGAATAATAATAATTTAACCGAACGTGCAATATTACTAGTTATTTTGTTTTTACAGTGATTTTTATTTTTTTTTTTAACTTTTTTTTTGATGAAGTAATCAAAAATATTTTTTTAATTAGTATACATTACATAAACAATTACTTATTTTTTTATTTTTGTTTTATTTAATGCGTTGAAACGTAAATATATATTTTTAATCAAACTGTTGAAATAGATAAATTGAACTCATTCCTAAAACACAAATGAAAGAATTTTTTTTAATAAAATTAACAAATACATATAGTTTACAAAGCAGAACATATAGCATTGATTGAAATAACACAAAACTTAACTACAATTATTGAATGGAATATAAATCTAATATTTCAACAAAGAATCACAAAAAGTAAATAAAGTCGACTAATAATCTTAAATTAAATTTTCTTCTAAAAAAAAAAAAAAACACACACACTAATCATTGAAAATTAACAACATTTAACATAACAAAAATGTATATTTAAAGTTATAGATTTACCCTAGATTATAAAGAACAAAAACTATATATTTTGAGGAAAAAATATCTTTACCTGATTTTTTCGTAAAACGTTCTTCTTTTTATTTATGTATTTTAAAATTAATATTTCCTTCATTAAAAGAAATACTATATTTTTTTTTTCAATATCATCTAAGGACAGATAATAATTCTTCTGAGAAACAAAACAAGTTTAGCTTTAATTCTAAATTTAATTCATACTTTGCGAAGCATTTGTTACGATTTATTAAGAACCACACCAAGTTATTGAATATTAAATGATTAATAATATAACTATAACTTAAAAAACAAAAATTTCTTATTTTTAAAGAAATATATAAATTAAACTAACAAAAAAATATACAAAAAAAAAATAAGATGAATAAAACATAAACAATTATAATAAAACTGATATTTTGAAACAAAATAAAGAGATCTTATTATTTCATCTTCATCGAATCCATAAAATACCTGTATTAGCTATGGATTTATTGTGTGAGTGCAAACGGATCCATCAGCTTTTTTTAAAGTGGGAATATTAATAATGATTAAGTTTTTTTTATTAGTGTATGAATTGTGCTTCCAAATCGTCGATATTTTATTACATACATATGTATTTATATACATATATAATTCTATTCTATTTTACCATCATCATCGAAATTTTCAACCCTCGGCCCAATTTTCCTGATTTTTTTTTATTTTCTTGATTGAATAATTTTTATATTTTTTATTATTATTTAATGGTGTTTCACATTTTATTCTTACAAATTTGAATCACATATAAATTAGTTAAGTATACTACTACTTAAGTATATGAGTGCATTAAGATGAAATATAAATATAAGTTATTTTTTAAGGCTTTATGCAAACGGTACAAGAAGTGAAAATATATTTTACAAACGATATGTATATTTTTTTTTAACAAGCAATTTACATTTATACAGTCCTGCGAGCTTTTTCATGCTTTCGTAGATGCCTTATATCATTATCTTAAATTAAGCAATAAGTCGTATTTGATATAATGAACATATAAATATATAAACATTTTTACATATTTCTTTGTTAATACATAAATGTAATAAACTGCTATACATCATTTTTATATATGTATTATTGTTTTCAAATTGGTATTTTTCTTTATGCGTATTTTTTTTTTTTTTAATTTTGTGTTTGTTGTTTTTTTTCAACTGATTTGTCAGGCAAAAAACATTGTACCTTAATTTGCATCTATTTTGTTTTGTTTATATGACAATATTTATTTATAGCAGTTTAATTAATGAAGAGTAAAGGACATAATTATTGTTTCATTGTGAGAATTTAAATAATTATGACTGGCATGTTTAAAAGAAAGAGATTTTCGTTTTCTCCTCAAAATATTTTAATTTTTAGTCTCTAAATACGGTCCCGAAATAAGTAACTTGATTGCCAATCATAATTACTTGAAATTATTTTTAAAAATCGAAAAAAATACATCTATAATTTATTACTTTTAAAAGCGAAAAAAAATCGAAGCTTTACATATTCCTTTTGATGCCTTGTGTTACTTTTGGCAGGGTTATAAATATATTTGTTGAATGTCTCTGGTAACAATAATTATATTATGTACTATAACTTATATATAAAATAAGATATTACCTGGTAAAGAAACAATTGGAGACGACATGAACAAACAAGTTCAACAACAAAAATGTTTTGTGCTTACTTTGGCGAAAAAAAACCAAACAAACAAACATATTTTGTTTCATTTTCTTCCTAAAAAAAACAACGATCACAATGAACAAGAACAACTGAGATATAAAATTTTTATAAATTACATAATAAACCTCACACACTTATTCGTAAAAAATATTGCACGCTGGAATGAAATATATATATATATTATTCAAAACAATGATAATCTTCTTTATACTCTTTGCTAGTATATAGCTTTATATATTTTTTTTTTGGTTTTTACTTTTTCTACTTTGTATTTTATGAAACTGAAAAAAAAATCTACTTTTCAAAATAAAAAATTAAAAAGAAGTTAGATCTTTAAACATGATAATAATTACTTATATCCTACATTAAACAAATAGAATACGTATATAATGTATTGGAATTATTTCTTCAATTTTATATACGAAAGCTCAACAAATATATTTCAAGGTTTCTGCCACAGTAATATGCAAAGCAAATCTATATATTTTTTTTATCAACTTACGCTTATTTCACAAAGTATACTATACAAAACCGCTTGGAATGACAAAACCACTTAATATATTAGTTGAAAAATTTATTTACAGTAGAATATTTTTCTATCTATACATACATATATATGCATACGAGAATTGAAAGAAAAAAAAATAATAATTGAAAAAAAAAAAAGTAATATTCTTATAGAAAAATACAATATATATTATAATTAATTTCCGCACATCTTAAAAAAAATAAATATTTGACAGCAAATCGAAGAAATATAATTTTCCTAAATCTCATTATTGCGTTTTTGTTAAAGAAAAAAAAAACAGGCTTCTTTAGTTCAAATTTCAAGCAGATACAATGAAACGAATTATCTATACGTTATAATTTATTCCTTTATTTAGATTTTTTTCGCTTTTTTATTATTTTTATTCTTCTGTCTTCTCTGGGCTGATTTTCGCCCCATTTGTGGTGTCTTTTTTGTTGGTTACAGGGCCGGGGGGACGTCATCATCTTTCAACTCCCTTATCGACAACATCATCATCATCCCCACCACCCCCGCCATTTGCAATACATTTTAAAAGTGATTACCATCATGCGTTAGGGGGTCATGACGTTGGACCTTACCGTGGCGGCGTCGGCGGTGGCGGTGGAAATATCAGCAGCGGTGGAGGCGGTAGTAATGGTGGTGGCCATCATCATCATCATCAAGGAATTGGAGCATCTTCTGGACTCGGTTCAGGTGCCGGTGGCGGCGGTAGTGGCAGTGGTCATAATTCCCACCACCAGATGTCCTATCATAATATGTTCACCCCGTCCAGAGATCCAGGTACAATGTGGCGGTGCAGATCATGCGGCAAAGAGGTCACAAATCGATGGCATCACTATCATTCTCATACCGCTCAACGTTCCATGTGCCCCTACTGTCCGGCCACATACAGTCGAATTGATACTTTGCGCTCACATCTGCGTGTAAAACATCCTGACAGACTACTCAAATTAAGTTCTTCAATATAAATATTACTACATCCAAAAATGAAAAGAACTCATTATTAAATATCAATATTTGTTTTTTTATCTTCTATCTAGTTTGAAATGTAATTATATATAAAGAATGTATCTTGTTTTTTTTTTATTATTCAAATGTTTTCCTATTAGTTTTTAAAATACAAATAATTTTTTATTGCATTTACTAGATTTTATAAAATTAAAAAGAAAATCTTAAATTCTGCCGAAAGAAAACCATATGCAGATAAAAAATACACACACAAGCCAATCAATAAAAGCAAAATAAAAATATTAAGCATATAGAAAAACTAAATTAATAAAAGATTGTATATTACTAAAATTTGTCGTTAATTAAAACATTACATTACAATATTTTTGTTTGCGATAAATTCAATAATCACAAAAAAATTTGTAATATAACAGATGCAAAATTTGCCTAGAAAAAAAAACCATTTGCAAATAATTAGAGCTGTTCAACTTGTAAACTTAAAATTTGATTTTTCTTTTAAACAATTTTGCGCAAAAAAAAACAATCGTCCTTCAGAAGCTGAACCACAAAAGCACTTCTCATTTAGACGGTTTCATAAGAAGCAAAAAAAAAATATTAGAACCGAAAAATAGTCATTTCCTGAAAATTCTCACGAAATTCAGGGATCAAGTTAGTCATACTTATAGGTTTTGTTTTAATGAATTCCTATTATTAATAAAAAAAAAAAAATTAATCACGTTAGTTCATGTCATGTTTAAGTTGCACAAGGTTAAGGTTAAACTTAGAAAAGAAGTAAACATAATAGTAACGCGACTTTTAAAAAAAAAAAATCTTATTTGTTATTGTTCTTTAAAATTAAGATGGAAAGAATAATGAAGCTGAACACATACAAAAATCTAAATACCTCAAATGCATTTCAGTTTTAACGTTATTTTTATTATTATCTCTTTTTTTAATTTTAAATGTAATATAGCATTTTTTAACTTTAGTTAGATATTAAGCATTTGTTGTTTCCTAATTTACCCGTACTCGAAGCTAAAGAAGCTAGAGAATTCTAGGCTATGGTTTGTTCAAATAAATTAGTTTTTATTTTTTTTCTTAATTTATAAATAGGAATTTGATATATAATAAGCTAATTAAATTTATACTGTCCACTGCACTCAAAGTTAAGGCAATTTTTAAGTTAAATACAAATCTTGTTATGTCTTCTATACAAATTGATATAATTCATAAAGCTGACAGAAAATTTAAAAATCTAAAAAATAATATACTTTTCTAACTTATTACGAAAGAAGTTCTTATTTGGAAAATATATCTCCCGTTTATAAACTGCTAAGTATCAGAAGAGACTGCTGTTCTTAATCTACCTCTTTTCAAAATGGTTACGTAAAATAAGATATTATTTCACACATCTGTCAGCTGTTTGCCAATTTATTATTCTAAAATTGCCGTGCTTTAATTAAAATCAACGAATATTGGTATGATTCGATTTTAGTGTACATAAAAAAATCTTTATCAAATAAATAATTTCTCCTTATTCTTAATGGCATGAAAAATTTAATTAACTAAATTCTTATCAGCTAAAAATAAATTTTAAAAATGACTTCAATCAAAAACTAAATAAATCCATATCAAATTTATACTACATACAAAATACACAAAGTAAAAATATATTTTCAATACTTTCTACAAAAAGAAACAAAAAAATATATATATACTTTATGAAATAAAATCTAAACAAGACATCTATCCCTTAAAGAAATTTAACATACATAATTATAACTTTTAAATTTAAAATATCCGTCTTTTCTAAACAATAAAAATATGTAACAAAAAAAATTTTCAAAAATTGTATAAAATAACATAATAACAAATAATAAACAATCCCTATTCTGTAATTTAGCTCATAAAAATACACTTTTCCTACATTTTTTGTTATTGAAATGTCGTCACATATTAATTAAAATAATTATATTTAAAAATATTGCCTTGTCTGATTCTGTAATAGTGGATACAAAAAAAATAATTGAGAGCGCAACTAAAAATCAAATAAATAGATAAAAAAATAAGTGCCAAGATCTTTTATTCGTACTAATATCGCTTAAGAATTCTATGAATTAAAAATTTTATTATTATTATTTTACGACTTTAGTTTTTGTCTGTGTTACTAGTTTTGCTTGTTTTATATGTTTTGTTTCATATGCTAAGAGCATATGGTTATTAAAACTGAAGTTAGTTGCTTTCGTGTTCAGAGTTATCTCTCTATAAAAAAAAAAGAAAAAACAATGTTTTTTGAAGAGCACTATTCCGGTTCAACTTCTCATTTGCGATAAGTTCGCCTACGCAATTTTTGTTTGCATTTCATATTGTAATTGACTATTGTTTTTATTTTTGACTGATTTTTGAAAATTTCTAACGAGAATTAAAGTTTTTTTTTTTTAATACTGGAACTGGGCTGAGGCTTGCTCTATAAATATTTAATTCTGAACTGCGTCTTAAAAACCTCTTTAATATATATAAAAAAAATATTAGAAGCTATTTAATTTTAAAAAATCATATAAGTTTAAATTTTAAATGGAAACATTTTGTGATATTCCAAATTTTTTTTCCAGTCGTTAATGTATATACTTTTTTGGTATTTTTAGTTTCAAAATTGTATCCCAAAATTATTTATGTGATATTTTTTGTCGGAATTTTTAATTCATTGGCTATATTAAATTAATTGTTGAAATATAATGTTATTTTGTTGTAATTGTTTTGGCATTAAAATTATATACATTCATAATATAAAAAAAAAACACACAAAATTCTTCAAAAAGATTGCACAATTTTGACTAGCTTTTAATAAAGCAAATAAAAATCTCCACTTTATTGCATGGAAACTGTAAATATTTAAAGCAGTCTAAACATATAAAAGGGTATACCGAAACTGGCCAGAATACACAATATGTCTCGATATTGTACTTTTATTCATAAAACAAAATACTTAAAATAAAATAAAAAAAGAGAAAACTCGGAGAATTTGTTAGGAAATAAAATATCAAAGTGTATATATATTTTTCTACACAATGTTTATTTCTAGGACTCAATATAAAAATAAATTAAAATGTAGGAAGAATTAAATTATAAGACGAATTATAAAGGGATTGATTGGAATTCTTTTTTCAGCTAGAATTAATTAGGTTTTTCTGTATAAAAAATAGATATAAAATCCCTAAATAAAAAAAATAAAAAATAAAACGAAGCATCTTTATAGTCATAAAAACTAATTGTCAAACTATTGTATATCATATGTATTTGCATAATTCTTAAGTAAATTTTTTTCTTTCTAAAAACAAACAAATTCACAATCTTAAATCTTTTTGAATTTGACTAAGCGACAACCAAGAAAAACTAAAAAGAAAAATTAAGATATTTGTAATTGTAAAAAAAAATAAAAAAAAATAATAAATGACAAATCTAAATTAAAAACTTATATGTATTCAATATCATTTTTATAATTTCATTTGTGACAATTTGGAAGCACAATTCATTATAGTGAAATATACAGAATTCACTCTTCGTTATACGATATTTGGGTGGGTTACTTTTCAGAATGAAGGTAAGTAACAAAATAATTGGATTTGATAATTGGTATCAAGGATAACCACAAGGAGAAAGTACAGTGGAAAACAAAACGGATAATATGATTTTATGCAATAAAAATTAAAAAAATGGATTGTTTTATTTGGAATGTACATAATTGGTTTGGAAAAATAACAAACTCTATAATAATATAGATGAAATGTAGATAAAAATTTCCATTTTTTTTTATTAATTTTTACTTGCATCTATAGGTATAGGGTAAGTATTGTTGATGGTTGGCACCTCAGTGTGAGGAGCGCATTAGGAAAAATATGTTGGAGGAGGGAATGTTAATAACAAAATTATGGGGAAGTAGTAAAAAGTCGTTCTATATAACTAGCTGTGATCCTAAATGATTTGGCCCGATTTGCTACGAGTGTTTGGGCCTTAAATTTTGAGCTAGGTCAATGAAATTTTGTATATAAGGTCCTTGGAGAAGTAAGCAATACCAGTGTAAAAAAAATTAAAATCTGCCTACTGACACCCCACTTACTACATATTACCGTAGGTGCAAGTACGTACCATTACTCGGCTTTGAAAAAGCACATATAATATGAAGGTAGCCATAACATGTATAATATTATATAACGAAATGCTTAGATTTTTCCAAAAATTATTCCTATTATGACACTCGACCAGTGTTCGGACTTTACTGCAATTGCAGTAGATCTACTGCGATTTTGAAAAATATTTAAAATCTGCTGCGCCACTGCGCTTGACTTGAAATCTACTGCGATTTTTGAATGTGAAAACGGTTGAAAATTTGATGTTTTCTAGATGAAAAACGAAACACAATCTAGAAAAAACGTAAATTTATTGATGGAAAATTTCTTTTAAGAACTGAATTTAACTGAAAATTAATCAGTTATTAAAAATTTTATAAAAAAATAATTTCGTGCAAAGATTTGTGATTAAATTTACTTTAAACTGTGCAATTTAAGTTTGTTTTAACCTTATTTTATCGTAAAAAATATATGTGTATAAATCTAAACTCCAGTATTGTTGTATTTTTTGCAACAAAAACAAATCTGCTGCGGAAAATACGGATCTACTGCACTTTTTGTAAGAATCTACTGCTAAATTTTATTATTGAAGTCCGAACCCTGCACTCGACTAATTAAAGTATAGAGCCTATTCGGAAATGCAAACTTTGCAAAGCAAACCCTGTGCAAAACAAGAGCAACAAAGTAGTCAAAATAAAGTTAAAATAAGGGGTTTTATTTCCGGATTCACCCCAGATTTCGTATTTTTTAAATTAAAAATTATTATTTTTGCCTGTTCACATTTACTTTTCCTTCTGTTACGTCAAATATACCCATTTTTACTTAATTCATGCAATATTACATCTCGATTTTTCAACTCAAACACGAATCTCTTCCTTAAAACACCGAAAACAAAAGTCGTTACCTTTAGCTAGAACAATATTCTGTGTTAAAATAGCGTAAACAATTTTGTGAATTAATATTCGAAGGACTTTGAATGTCATAATTGATGATATGTAAAAGTAACCCGCCCTCTGGCTGAATCGTACAAGGTGAAAGAATCTTTATTAAAAAAATTAGGTCATAATACGCCTATAGAGGGCCAAGGCCTACCTTCTCACAACTGTATACGAAGGTCAGAGAGGTTTTTGAGAAGCTTTCTCATACCATTTATACCCTTGAATGTTTGTCAGACTCTCGCAAGAGGTGGGGTCGTGAAAAAACTTTGATTTGAAGTTGAAGCCTCATGCACAGTAGTCAAACGCACTAACCACTGAGCCACACAGTACAAATTCGAGTTTTAAGATGAATTTAACCTTAAAAAATTCAAAATTTTAAATTCGTACTGATTGGAAAGCATTTTTTTACACTTTTTAAATTATATAAAACTAGCTGGCCTGGCAGACGTTGTTCTGCAATTCTATCATTCCATTTGGCTTCAAAGGAAATCCGATGAACGCAACTAACCGAGTCGCAATTGACATGGCTTTATCAGGTTGATGAAGTTTTTTTCAAAAGAGTATGCACAGTTCTTTTACATTATTGTCTTCGATTTTAGTTGTATACCCAAATGAAAAAGACCATACAATACAAAATTTGGCGAATATAATTACATTACATTATTTTGAAATCTGTAATATTGTAACTGTAGAAAAGATGAAAATATTTGCAGTAGCATCTCTGGTCACCATATTGAAACTATTTAAATGTTGGCCGTTTTTTAGAGCAAGAACACCTGAATAAACACAGATGGCACAGGTTTTTTTGGAAAATATCGACGGTGATGGATATTTCGTTGTTGTTTATTGCCGCTTTGAAACAAAGGAGCTAGAGATGTTAGAACATATTTTTCCGCAGACATAGTGCGTGTGTTCAGGATTCTAGTCACTGCGTAGTGAAGTCAGATTTGGTCGATCTGATTGGTTGAGAGCCTTCAAATGCACTGCAAAACTATACTTTGACCAACATAAATTGTCAGTACACGTCTTATGTGAGAGGTTTTTAGAGATCAGTAGCGTGTCATATTTTTGCACCATACTAAATTTAGAGAAACCCCGCATAAAATGTGTATACCCGCCAGTGAATATCCATTTATATCTGACGTAGATCCAACAGCGCACACCTGGGTTATTTACCAGTGTCCGTTTTGTTACTCGTTCAGTTTTTTTTCCTTGAGTTTCTATTGAGGAGCTTTTGGTTTTAGAGCTTTTTGATAAGTGTTACCATCTTGTTTTGATTTGATATATTATTTCTTTTAATGTGTTGAAAATACGTTAAAATGCAATTACAAAATTGTAAGATGTTTTCTATTCTAAAATATTTTAGTGTTTTGCACTTTGTAGGTACGCATACATTTTTCCCTCTTTTTGGGTTCAATTTGCAGTAAGTTGAAAAATATATAAAATACGCAATTGGTAAAATAGTATGTTAACTTTTTATCATATTATGTAAGAGCTAAACAGAATGCATCTTGCAGTTGCAGCGGTCTCAATAGTTTGCCGCACGGCTTGCAGCTGAAGCGAACAGAGTAAAACAGACTATCAAATTTGTATCTCTTGACTTCACTTCTCATATATTCCTTTCGTAAATTTTTGTTCATATTATGTTAATATTTCTGTAAGTTGTGTCTAATGGACACAAAAAGAAATTGCATAAAAAAATGGAAACAAGATTTACAATTATTTTGGAAATCACTTAACTTTCCAAATTGTTCCGATATGTCCTCTCATTTTTCCACTTTTCCGCAAATTCATCGACGTCCATTTAAGAAAAATTGTTTCGTACAAATTTATAGACGTCAAACTTGCAGCGCTGCTTGAAGTTGAACTTCACGATACACGACTCAGACGCATATTGTGTTGCATCTTATGGCCTTCCACAAATTCAATATTTTGACAGCTAGCGACTCAGACTCAGACACAGATGCACATTCCTTAACCCTTAAAATGGTGGTTCCTATATATGTGCCAATTCATGTATTTTGTATGTTTTTGAATTTAAGGATAAGTGAAAAGTCTTTATTACCCCGTTTATATGATCGAATCGAATTCAATTAAAACATGATTGACCCGCTAAGGGTAAATTGTGTAGCAAACGTTACTCTGCGCAGAAAGGAAATATATGACACGAATTCAATTAATTTCGAAATCGATTAAATCCAGATTGAAACGCAATTCATCTCCAATCCGATCGTTCAATCTGCTCATATAAACAAGGTATATGTTTAGTACATTTTAATTCTAGAAGTACGCTGTCTAGAATCTAGCGAACTCTTGGCGCAGGGAACGCGGCCAATCGCCTTCTAGTCCAGAAATCTAATCTATTCATCGAGTTTAATAGTAGAAACACATTGAAACAGCAACTTTGACAACTGGAGGAAATTTTTGAGAATTAATGCTTTTCAATGGAACAAAACACATTGACCGCAGCAACAGCAACTTCAAAGTTAAACCTTATTCATAAAACGGCCTTTGAAGTTGTTATTGCTGTTACCTATTTCGTTTATATGCAGGATCGAGAGATCGAGTTGAAATGTCGATCTTGGTATTTCTGCACACCGAGTTGAAAGAGTGAAAGATCGAAATGGGGTTCAAGTTGAACTAACAGATGAGTACACAGTCACTCTTTTATTTTTTTTTTATTTTGTTGTTTTGCTAACCAAAAGAAAATATTTCCCAATGCCAAACAAGAAAGAACTTGTTCGCAACGACAACAAACTGGTTTCCCACCTCAGAGAAAGAAAAAAGAAGAAACACCACACACGCAAATGTCATTTCGACTCCTCAACACAGGTTTTTCGTGCATTTTTCGAACTCGACCTAGAGTTGAGTGGAATCAACCCCATTTCAAACCGATGTGTTTATATGAATTTCACGCCTGGTTGAACCTACCTTCAATCCTGCATATAAACGCTGTAACCGTGATCAGTTTGTTCTGTTGCATGGACAAATACATTTACTACGCTTATATGAACAGGTTGAGAGATCGGATTGACATGGGATTAAGTTCTAATCCGTGTTTTTGCTGATCGAGTTTGAATCGAATTGAGAGAGGATTGAGTTTGACACTGCTTCTGCATTTTATTTTCATGCGTCCAAATATTTCTGCCCCTAATTTTTTACTTCTTACTTTACTCCTCACAACATCTGGTCGCTAGAGACAAAATAACATGAAAGAGCAACAAATTTCTTATCCTTCTTTATTTTTCTCTCCATCTGTCAAACTCAATCTTTTAATTCGCGTTTATACTGAAAAACTCAAACTAAACAGTGGTTTCGATGAAAGAAAAATATATTTGGACTGACAAGCGAACGACTGAATAAAATGCCTCGGAAAAGAAACAAAATTGATAAAATTGAAGCGGTCACAATTTAATTTGGCGGATATTAACTTCTGTAGGATGTAATCGCGATATCAAGAAAATCCACTCAAAATAACATCCCTGTTGTTTTCCAGCGAGTGTAGACTTCACACTTTCTGATTGGAGAATGGATAGAAGAAATTCGCCAACTGCCGCCATATTAACATTTTGTTTGGGCCTTTGACATTGGAAGATTGTTGCAAAAGTGCGAAGCGAAAGCGCAAAAAACTCTGTCTCGCAGTGAATTTTTCCTCAAATTACCCGGAAAAAAAATTAAACAACAAGTGACCACAACTATCGGTGAAGAAAATCTCATCGATACCCCCATCAATAAATCATTAGTTGCGGATAGAATTTTCCTGTTTTATTCTGGCTAACAATTCGGTAAGTAGAGTCTGATGAGTGATTGCATTTTGCATCAGCCAAAGACACTGGAACGTTTTATGTGCTGCTGCTTCTTCTACACACCTCTGCATCCGTGCACCAGAGGAGCAAAGCAAACAGAAAGCGACATTCGCTTACCACGAGTGCGACAAAGAACGAGCGAATGGCAGATTTCTTTTTGTTTATTTTTCAATGTCAATAACACCGCCGCGAAAATTGAAAGATTTTTATTTATTTATTTATTTACAATTACCAAACAGTTATTATATTGGCCCTTAAATCTGTAAAAAATAACGTTAAAATAGTTTAGTGAATCAATTGTGATTTGAGTTACACGTTGTAGGAGCTGTTTCCCGTCGGATCATCTCTTTGACAAGGGAAAAATCCATAAAATCTTTTTTTTTTTTCCGGGAACTCTGGTGTACCCACAAGAATTGAAGAAGCTCTAGGATGCAAAATGTTATCGCTGTCGGTTCGTATTTGCGGGGGGTACTGAGTGGGAGGTGCTTTTTCTCCTCCACTTTGTTCGAATTCTATTCCCGAAGTCCTCGTGTGGGATCTGTGTTCCTTATTTTGGAAAAATATGTGTGTTTTCTTCCAAGAATTTGTAGCTCAAGAAGGTGTGGTGAATCAAGCATGTACCGCTTTGGCATGATGATATCCGTGTACAGGCATAAATAAATAAGTTTTTATTACTTTTTCTTATGCCCTGGAGCTCTCATACACACGTATTTATTGAAATTTGACGCAGTTATAACGAGTATATGATACAATAGTCTGTTAAATGAATTGCATTTTAGTAGTACATGCATTTCATTCGGCACATTAAAACTTCGCGTAATGACTTTTCAGAACTCCGTACCGGAATTGTATGTGCATATGGTTTCATATGAATGTGTCTGTACCCAGTGCTACGCCTATATGTATATTTTCATAGACGTAATGTAGGGTAGTGTTCCTTAAGTTCACAAGGCTGGAAAAGTGCTCTGCTTGGAGATTGTACTGGCTTTTTTCATAGTGCCAAAATGGGGTCTCTAAATAAGTGAACCATATCCAAAACCTTGACTTTTCACCATAATTCAAGTTCGAATACCTATCCATACGTTTACACTCTTTACTACATACTTGCATACACTATATCTGTGCAGTCTAGCTTTTAGTTAGGTAGTATTTCATTTCTGATGAAGAAATTGTTCAATACAACAATAACTGACGCGCTATACTTTTCCCCAGAAATGCTATTTAACGCTATTAATATATGTATGTCAAAAACGCCACAGATGAAAAGCTTGAGCTCAAGTCAGGATCGTGAATTACACCACACATCATTGTGTGTGGGAGTTGGAACTAAAACGCATTCTACAGCACGTGCAATCTGAGCTGCAGTTTTTGGCAACACAGAAAATTTGCAGCTTCAGTAAAATTATGCTTGAACCAGGACTTTTGAATGTATAGGCCTTATTAGCTGGGATTGTAAAAAAAATCTAGCAAATTCAATGGTCTGATCGTCAAGTAGACTGGGTCTCAATTCAATTGGTTTTAAAAAAAAAAAAGCGCTTTAAAAGCGTCGCAAATTTTAACGTACTCATCATTCATCATCTATTTTCGCCTTTTAATGGTACAATTGCCGCTCCTTGACAAGACGATTCGATGTATTTTTGCACAAAGCATCAATATTGTAAATATTCACCATATATAAGATTTAAAAACGAAACCACCACGTATTCTTCTACATAAATCGAGCAAAAATTTTAATCCTGCAGCGAAATATCCAAAAATTTTAATTCAAAGACGTTCAGTAGAACTGTGAAAAACAAATAGCCTAGATGGATTTATTACAAAGTTCTACACACTGCCGTGGCTCAGTAGTTAGTGCGTTGGACTATTGCGCAAGGGGTTCCAAGTTCGAATCCCCACCTCTTCCGAATGTCTGACAAACATTTAAGAGTATAATTGTCATGAGAAAGCTTCTCAAAACCACTCTGTACTTCGGATACGGCATAAAACTGTAGGTCCCTTCTACACATGCAGAAATGTATACAATGCACAACATGTTCAATTGTGCGAAGCTAGGCCTTGGCCCTCTATGGGCTGCTTACGGCCCATATATTTATTTTATTTACACAAAATCTAAAGTTGTTGTAATTTTCTTGATTGGATCTTAAAAATGCGGAAAGCAAATGTAGATGTAGAGCAGATTGTCATTTCTTTGACTGTTTGGCATGGTTTTTAGTCTGCTTCGTTCGCAAAAGAGAAAAAAGAGGGTTGATTCGAGGTCTAGGTCAGTCTTCTGGGCATGTAGGGCCATCTTGAAGAAACTACATATTTTCATAGAACGCCTGTATCATCCAAGACTATTACTGTCATGATAAAACTAAGGAAAAAATGCTTTGGCTTTCGGACACGGTATAAAACTGTAGGTCCATTCGGAACGTGTAGAAATATACTCTCATGTAGCTGTGAAAAGCTAGGTTTTGTCCATCCTAAGCTGGGGACTATTGTTTTTTTTTTACACGGCATTCAAACAGACAACTTCAAACTATTCTAAAAGTTCAGCCATCTAAAATAAATACTTGGGAAGTAAGATATTCAAAATGTAGCAAAATAATAAACATAAAGATGTACTTCTTATGTATCAAATAGAACATTGAATCCAAACTACTTCATTCCTTGGAAAAACAGTTTTGGTTATAGAAAAACGTTGATGTGGCTGTATGTTTCAATAATAGACAAACTACCACATCTCGTCTAAACGTTTTGTTTTACTCATGAACTTTATTTAATCCTACAATTTATACTTTTAAAAATTAAGCGCCTTGATATATATTCTATAGTTTGAAATAAATAAAAGGCAGAACATACATCTTAGAATGATTTACTAGTATCCACAGTATACCAAAATATTATAGCCTAATATTGAATACCCCCTAAAATATAAGATTACATGTTTCTGGGCGATGTTATGATAAATAATAATTATAGCATTTTTAATAGAAAAATCCATGATGATTCTTCTATAAAGCTGCAATCTAGCACAGTCACAGAAAACCTATTTTCAGCCGCCTTATCTTTCCAGGAGGGAACAATGCGCACCCGTCAGGAGCTAGACAACATGGTATGTTCTTTGTAGATTTGTATAGTCTTAATGACTATTATTTATTATAGTATATTCTGTAAATGTAATCTTTTTTTAAATATTCAGTACCAAATGTTGTGACTAAACTATCATACGAACTTTGGGATTGAATAGAACTTTCTGTTATAAGTGGCAATTGATTAATAACAGCTAATTTCTCTGTCCATTCGCAATTATTTACGCTAGTAATTCTAATCAAATCAGGTATTGTCGTTTTATTTATTTATTTTTCTTCTTCCAAACTTTCCCACTTACCGTATACACAATTTCGCTGGACCCGTTGAGCACTTTATCGCAGTAGGCTTCTGATCGAACTCTCTAGCATTTGGTGGACCCGTTGAGCACTTTATCGCAGTAGGCTTCTGATCGAACTCTCTAGCATTTGCATTTTCTGTCTTTAAATATCCCTACCGGATGTATGTATGTGATTGTCTTTGTTTTTTATACCATTTTCACTAAAGAAATTTGATTGGCCTTTTCTTCTCTTTTACTAGCGAGTCTCGATTTTAGTTCAGTCTCATCAACAAGTCAAGGTTTTTTTTTTTTTGTGATTTTGTTTCGGTTTTTAGGGTATATCCCTGCGTATCCTCGGTGTAACATATTAATTGATCGGAAAACACAAACTTTAACAGAACGTACTCCATTCTACATCGAACATATTCGTTTGTTTCATTACTCATAGTCTATGCTTCCACATATCCGCACACAACAAATATATAATTCCATGAATAAACTCATAGCTGCAGTTGACGATAATAAATCAAAGAATGAATATCCAAACGATTCGTCACCAATTCCATGCAAAGCTCTGTACAAATAGCAAGCTTCCAAATACATATTTGTACTTCCTGGTTGCTACACTATTTATAAAATAATCTAGAAATGTGCATGTGTTCATATTTCTCAGGATACTCCATGTTATGCATTATGAATAAACAAAAAAAAGAAGCTTGGCAAATGTATTGCCACAAGCAGTCAATGTTTCATAACAAAAAGTCAATGTCTGATCTTTTTCAGCTACTAAAGAGCGTGGAGAACAAGATGAAAGATTGATTTTTACTCAAATCTTCAGTTGCATAGAAGATTCTCAACCGTACGGCTGGTGTTTCGCGTCCGCGTCTGGTCTCTATTTTTTTCTTACTCTTGCCTCACATCCATAAAACGAGAACGTTATTTTTAGAATTTTTTTTTTTATTCAGTGAAAACTTTAAAAAGAAATGGATTACACTAAAAATACGCGTCGTTGGTTCTAATCGACTGGTCGATTCTATTAAATTTTCTGTCGAAAATCTTTTCAAGATAAAACAAGGCATAATCTAGAAGAATGATCAAAAAGAAACATTCTTTTCGGAGTCGAAATTCTTCATCTTCATCGGAGACGAATCCGCGGAAACGTATAAAGCGATGTTGCCGAAAGTTTGTCGCTTTTATGTGCACTCAAGTCGGCGTCGGCGCATTAATTGTTGTGTACGCGATATGTGGTGCCGCCAGTTTTACAGCTATCGAGACACAGTATGTGGACGACTCGGCTACAATTGTTAAGAATCTACGAATCAATTGTTCTGAAGAGCTCTGGGTTAAAACTGAAACGCTGAACTTATTCAATCGAACCGTTTGGGAGAATGATACGGATAAGATATTGCAGCGATTCCAAAATAACATCACTCTGATGATAAAAAAAGGTTATGATGGTCGAACCCCTGTACAAATTTGGTCGTTTCCTGCTGCGCTGATGTTTTGTCTATCGGTTTTCACAATGATCGGCTATGGCAATATGGTGCCGCGAACACCCTGGGGCAAAGGTTTCACCGTTATATACGCTACTTTTGGTATACCTCTGTACATTTTATACTTTTTGAACATGGGCAAAGTACTAGCGAAGTCATTCAAGTTCCTTTATCGAGGCTTGCACGAATGTACTCAAGATTCAAATAGTGATGATATTGAATCAGGCGTCCGTAAAAAAATAATCGTACCATCAACAGCGTGTTTGTGGGTCATAATGTTTTATGTTCTTACTGGAACTGTTATGTTCGCCAACTGGGAGAAGTGGTTCTACTTGGACTCCTTTTATTTCTGCATGACGAGCTTGTGCAAAATCGGTTTTGGTGACTTTGTTCCGGGCGCTAGTATTCGACCAATTAAAACTCACGGCTCAGATATTGAAGAGGTTTCCGAATCGACAATAAATCTGCATTTACTATCTGAGGACTTTCAAACCGAATCCGAACAGCAAACAAAGTTGGCAATCAATTTCATATACATGTTAATCGGAATGGGACTTGTAGCTATGTGCTATAATTTAATGCGAGAAGAAGTGCGGGTTAAAATGCAGGAAATAAAAGAAGACATGAAATTATGCTTAGAAGACATGCGATCGCGTTCGGCTTTGTGTTGTGGACGCGACATGGACGATGAAGAATACTATTATTGATACAACTATAAAATTTGTGTGCAACAAAAGACTTTTTATACATTGGAAATTCCATTAACGCCAAAGAAGTCTCTCATAATGAATGATTTTGCTTATGTTGTGTCTGAGTATTTGCGTGATATGGCGACAATACTATATATATTGTGTAAAAAATATTGTTTATTTGATTAAGAAAGCATTATTTTTGCTTTGTGTGTACACTTTTTTATTTAAGGTAAAAATTGAAAACTTTTGGAGACTCGGAAAACGTGATACAAACTTTAAGGTGATGCTTGGTGGCAGCGCTGATCGGTTATGCACGCCAAGCACGTCGGCTGGACCATTTCGAATATTTGCGGTTTCTGGATTTCAAAATCGAGCGAATGACATTGTCTACTGTCCACCAATTATACGGCAATCAACCCAAAATGTGGAGGATTCGACGGCGATTGTTTATTTTGGTGGTGACGTTCAGGTATGTAACATAAAATATTTGATAAAACATTTTGAAAAGTTATGTTGGGCTTATAGGCACACTATCTAGTCTTGCTTCCATGCAATCTCAATTATATCTTTACACAAATTGAAAATGAAAATTAAAGATTCGTTTCTCGAGTTATAAAGGGTTTTCCAATAAGGACTTGACCACTTTTTGTTTTTTAAATAAAACGCAAACCATTTGAGATATTTCAAAAAATTTACTATCGGCTTGAAGTACAATCAAAACATTTATTTCGTTCATATGGCCATACGGCTTTTTGACATAAACCAATAACTTAATGTAGCCTCACAGAAAATAGTCAAGCGGCGTTAAATCGCACGAAGGAGGCGGCCAATGAACTAGCCCATTTCTTGAGATAACACGCTCCCCATATTTACTCTTCAATAAATCGATTGTAACCTGTGCTGTGTGGGTTGTGACACCACATGTCGTCCAAGTTCATATCTTCCAATTCGGGTCAAAAATTATCAGTGATCATGGCGCGTCAACGCCGACCATTTACAGTAACATGACTATCGTTATTGTCGACGAAAAAATATGGCCGCCGGCATGCAAACCGCACCAAACAGTTATAGTTAGTGGATGAAGGGTGATTCATGAAGCACATGTGAATTTTCACTCGACCAATAGCGCATATTTTGCTTATTGACGAACATATTGAACCAAAGATGAGCTTCGTCAATGATTCTGGCGGATCTTCTCCAGAACCCAATCGCAGAACTTACGTCGCTTCAAATGGTCCATCGGCTTCAATTATTGAGTCAGTTTGATCTTGTATGGGTGTAAGCCAAGATCCTTACGCAAAATACGCCAATGTGGTCTGAGCGGTGCCCAATTCTTGAGAATGCGCGGTGGAATTGACTGATTTGGATCGTTTTCTACGGACGCCTGAACGGCAGCGATATTTTCGACACTTCGCCCAAACCATTATGTCACAGACACCGCAGCATCACACAACGAATATATAGACTCAAATTTTTCCACTAAGCTTGTTATTGCCTGTCTACTAGGGCGAGAAATACGACCGAAAATTGAAGTTAACGCTCTTAAAGTTGCGATTTCCGACTCCGAATTTCGGTATAAAATTTCGGTACCATGATGATGAAAATGTTGAGTTTACTGAATAAATTGAGAGTGAGAGTTTGATGATTGGTGAAAGAGTGCGTTCAAATTAAATTCAAAGTTGTAAAGTCCCTATTGGAAAACACTTTATATTTTACAAAAACGCACTTCAGCAAGCATCTTACCACAAGTGCTATTTCTGATCAAAATATTGAACATGAAAATTGTCAAGGTGTTGCGTAGGTAAGAGGACATTTCCATATTTCTCGTGATAGTGGTGTACCACAACTATATGTAATGATGAGCAGTATATCTACTTTTCCGCTTCGGCTAACAGCATCCAGTGCATTTATGTACATTTACTAAGATCCATCGCATATGTATATTTTCGTTCATTAAAATTTCACACCGCTAAAAGTTCTTAAAGGGCTTGAGTTGTCTTTGCCCTAGCTATAAAAAAAGACATAAAAAACCCCATCATCAAAGAAAGAAAAATGTAAATAAATAAACACGTGCGACCGCAATTTGTTTCTCTAAACTGATGGAAAGTGGACGTTACTCCGCTATTATGTATTTAGATGCTTTTTATTACATTTGTATTCCTTTGGTCATGTTCAATGTTCTCTACTTTTTTTTCGTTACTAACAAAATAAAGCTTCTTTCTCTATATATGTATGTGCTATCAACTATAAATTGGCAACATTTCAAATAGAATAAAGAATTTCCAAAGCAAAATAAATATTTGAAGAAAACATAATAATAATCAAAAAAATCATAATAAATTTCTTTCATCTTATTTACAGGATTTTCCCGAAAGCATGGAGACAAATAGAGACAGTAGGGGTTACATGAAGTATAATTTAGAAAATTCAGCCATTTTATTGCGGGAAGCATTTCCCAGATCGCACATAATTGTTATACGTCCAGTGAGGTAAGAAATTCAAATGATTAAATGTTTTTTTCTCTGCACAAAATAACTGAATATATTTATTTTTTATAGGATGGAATTTAAAACATTTAGCTGCTTTGATAATTTCGTAAGAGGGAATAACGCTGGGGTACCGGATCATACACCAATGAATCATGCGCTTCAGCATTTAGAAAAGTAATTTTATTTTATTTTTTTTAGCTTAAATAGAAAATTAATATAAGTAATGTCTAGTAGCAAGGTCAATTTAGATGTACGTAAGATAAGACAGATTAACATTGCATTTTATTTGGTCACACTCCTTGCACTTACTGATGCACTTTATTTATTTATTTGTAGGCTTTTGCAAAATCTCTCTCAACGATTGATTTCGATACCCGAAAGTGAAATTTTGGCACAAGTTACAGCAGCAGCTGCTGCTGCAGCGGCGGCCGCATCGGCCACCACAACTCCAGTCCCAACAACCTCTTCAACAGACACATCCTCATCGTTAAACAGCGATAATAGTCAGGAAATGGATATTGATATCTTGCAGGTACAAGAAAACGTAACTGTTGATACAGATGGTGCCATGGTATTTCCCTGTGGCAGTGACAATACAACAGCACCGCAATGCACAAATGATGAAACATCACAAAATACTACTACCACTACCACATCCACATCACATTCCGCCGACGTTCAGGATCAACCTCATGCTACGTCTGCGAACTTTAACAATATAACTGTTTCCAATGACTGTCGTCAACAGAATAACGTACTACAGGCATCAATTGCCCAACATCAGCAGCAACAGCAACGGAATCCACTTTGGTGGCGGGAAAATCTTAACTTGGATAAATCAAAGCTAATATTGATTGGCTTCAGTAAAGGATGTGTTGTGCTCAATCAAGTGAGTCGAAGAGAGTAAAAATCAAAGTTATGATAATAATCTCAAGTCTATTTGTGCTAATACGCGTATTTTTCTATTTTTTTTGTTTTTCTTTTGTTTCCTTTTAGTTTATATACGAGTTCCATTACTTAAAAACTCTCACACCTGACGATAGCACAATGATTCGGCTTTTGTCGCGTATTAAAGATATGTATTGGCTTGACGGTGGTCACGGGGGTCAGAAAAACACATGGATTACTTCTAGAAGTTTATTAGAAACTTTAACTAGAATGGGTGAGTTAAAAGATTCAATCATTTATAATCCAAGTTGTAACATCTTTGTGCATTTCTATAGGCATGAATATCCATGTTCATCTGACGCCATACCAAGTGCAAGATGATCGCCGACCATGGATTCGTAAGGAAGAGAAAATCTTTACAGATATGCTACGCAGACTAGGAGCGCCTATAACAAGACGCTTGCATTATGAGAGTCAAACTGCGAACCTAATGACACACTTCGAGGTACTACAGGCATTTTGTCAGCACATTCACGACTTTAGTCAGCAACAACTACAACATGATCAGCAGCAACAACTTATTCATAGCCAGCAGCATAACGTAAACAAAAGCAGTGGAGAAAATTCGTTGGATGAAAAGTGACAACGACGTCGGTTGAATTTAAAAAAGTCTCCAAAAACATCCCATTCTACATCAGCAGCGACGCCAGCAGTGGCACATTATGCCACCACATCAGCCACCCCCTCTACATCATTGTCTACTGCAGCAGCACCATCACCATCATCGTCATCGTCGTCTTCATCTGTACATAGTCATCATTATAGGTCTAAGCGTAAGATACATAAATTATATTATACTCTGTGCGGTTAGTAGCATGTTCTTATTGTTTGAAATATGTCTTCTTATAATTTTTTTAGATTTAGATTTAAAAAAATTATGGTATTAGTATTAAATGTGTTTGTACTTTCTATTGTATGTCTTTAAATGTTTCTTTGTGTCGTTATAAGAACATTAATGTCCATGTATCAAAAAGCACTTAAAATATTTCTAATACCACAAATCTACCGGTACTAGCAGTGCAATAAATTGTTAGTGTTTCTCATCTGTATTGTCCAAAAGTAGTGGTGATTTTTGTTGTAATTTGTTTAATTTTCAGAAAAACCTAAATCATTTTATATTGATTAACTTTGTCGTCAATGACTGATGTCTGTTGCATTTATCTATTTGTTTTGTATATCGACAAAACTTTCACTTGCTGAATCTAGCCAAAAACACAATCTGTATTTGTTTTTAGGACAGGTGATCTAAACGCACCGCTTTAAATGTTTAAATTAAATATTATTAAAGTGTTTCTCACTTGTTACCATTTATTATACATTTTCACTCTCTGAATCTAGTAAAATTGTTACTACAGCTCATTCTTGAAATGCTCAAAATCGAAATGCATCACAAGTCGTCTTGAGCCAAAGCCAACAGGTTATTTTAAGTTGTGATACAAAAATATTTTGTATTTGTTTTCTGTATAAAAGTTATATCAAAACAACATCGTCATTAATGCTTTTAACTTGGCATTGGCGATAGATTAACTTATCAAAATCCTAGAGCAGTTTAAAAACGATATGCAATCGCATTTATACTCTTCGAAACAGTATGAAAGGACAAGAAATTAAAAAAAAAAACCCTCTCCACTGGTACTGTCGCCTATATATCCTTAAAAAGGATGTTTGGTGTATGTGAAACATTTATATTAGAAACACATTGACACAGCAACGACAACAGCACACAACGTGTTTTTCAATGTAACACAACAGACTGAGCACGATAATACCAACAACAAACTCTTACGTTAAAGTTGCTGTTGCTGTGGTCAATGTGTTCTGTTTCATTGAAGAGCATTGGTTCTAAAAATATCCCCACGGTTTTCAAAGTCGCTGTAGCTGTTACTGTGGTCAATGTGTTTCTACTACAATCTACACTCTTACCCCATTATGAACACGGTATTCCCTTGTAAATGGCAAATTCATATAGCCATTGCTGTAGCAATCCACAAGATTTGTAATTACTTTTTTTCAGTATTATTAATTGATTTACTCGAACGGCAACCGCTGTGAATCAAAAGTCAATGCAAGAATCAAAATGACCTAATGTAAATTTCAAACATCGCCACATTACTCTCTTCATAACCCATTTAAGTCATGCCATTCCCAAGCTGTACTGTTTTTATGATGAATTTACATAGTCTCCTGGTGAGTAGTCACATTGTATAAATTATATTCTTCCTAAAAATAAGAGACAAAGGAAAGGAAAGGACATGATTTAACATGATTCTGTTCCTAAGCTTATTCTTCTTGCATCTATATGCTCAGATATTTTCCACGCATTAAAAGCAGGAAAAGAAGAACTACAGGTATACCCCGGTTAACGTTGCCCCGGCAACGAAATGTTACCATACCTACGCAACGTTAAGCTGTAACGTCGATTCAGCATTTAATTTTCTTTGTCCCGCACGACGTTGTTTCATTTAACGTCGTGTTTTCCAGAAACCCATTAACGACGTTAACTGGGGTATGCCTTCATTAAACATGCAATGATTTTAAAAATATTTGTCCGCATATATTATAGGCCACAGGTGTTATATATTTCTCTGTTTTATGTTTCGAATTTTTTAAAACAAAAATCACCTTAACTTCTCACTACATATTACTTTTGGTGTATAATAGAATTATTTTTAGTTAAGTAAAAAAAATGCAGCTTGTAAATACATTTAATTTGTTCCGTCTTTGTGCAACGATTCGCCTGCTTTTTGTCACTTCTGAATATCAAATTTAAATGTCTACTTTTTACATAATACCAATGACGAGCTTAACCTTTTTTATTTTGGCAAGAACAATAACAAGAAAATATTTTATTTTCTCTCTTAAATGCATCTATTCCTTCCAATGACAATTATTGTAATTTAATAGCTCTTCACTTGTCCCGGTTAACTTTTATATTTTTATGTTTATTCAATATTAGTAATATGTAGTTTCATAGTTAGCTAGATTTTAAGAATTATTATAGACGTAAAAAAGTAGTTATAACTAAAATTAATTGTGAAAACAGACGAATATTTACATATTTAATAAAAGCTTAAATACATAAGCAAAAAATATTTATGGAACAACCACACACACACACATTTGTTGATGTACCTTTCGAATTGCAGTTCAAAATTGCTTTCTTATTTTCTAATGATGAATCTAAATTGATTATTTAAATTTGGATGGAAAGAAAAGAAGAAGTGTATTCAATTTTTATAAAAAAAAAAAACAAAAACAAAAAATTATTAACAATTTTTATTTACAGTAATGTATTTAGAAAGTATGCAAAACAAAAATTATATCAGCTAGATATAGTATGAATATTGAATTATATTATGAACAAAACTAATATATTTAAATTTATATGAAAAGAGAAGGAAAATCAGAAAAGAATTTACATCTAAACTATTTGCAATTGTATTAAACATTAATAAATATTGCGTATTAACTTTAAATCTGAAAAATGCTTTTTATTTATTCTATATTTGGCCCTTTTTTAGACCAAGGATTTCGCATTGCATGAGCAATGGTAATACAAGAATAAATAAGTAAAATTTCAGTTTACATTGCTGGCACAATCTTCAATTTAAGTCTAAATCTTAAACACACTCGTGGCCGAGCAAGCTGGTTTCCGATCTGGATCCTCCTGTGTCGACCACATTGTGCGGATCTTCATCGGTGTGTTGAGTATCGATCACCGCTTCACCTGCTGTGCATTGATTTTGAAAAGGCGTTTGATAGTGTCAATCGGGAATAAATTTGGCATGCCTTGGCTACATATGATGGATTCACATGTCACGTATTGTACAGAGGAAAGCTGTCTGAGGAATTCAAAGTCCAAAGTGGGGTTCGACAAGGCTGCATACTTTCACCAATACTGTTCTTATTGGTGATTAGCGATGTGCTGAATGCAGCCTTATCAACAGGAAATGGAGGAATTCGATGGACTCTTACATTTGAACTCAAGCACCTCGACTACGCCGATGATGTATGCCTTCTGTCTCACAGAATAATGGACATTCACCAAATGACAGCAAATGTGGAGAGGGAAGCTGACATCATTGGGCTGAAAATTAACTCGCGCAAAAACAAAAATGATCAGTCTAGGACTGAACTCATCGATTTATATATGCATTGCTGGACAAACGGTTGAGAGAGTAGGAAGTTTCCAATACCTTGGGAGTATTGTCTCAACCGATGGCGGAACCGAACTCGATATATAGCCAGCCGAATAGGCAAAGCTAAAACTGCGTTTGGGATGGTATCCACTGTTTGGCGAAGTAATGCAATTAGCTTAAACACCAAGCTACGACTGTTTCGTTCCAACTTTGAATTCGTGCTGATATATGGATGTGGTACATGGAGAGTGACCGTCACTATCACGAGGAAGCTGCAAACGTTTGTCTCTAACAGCTTTATCAGAGAACGGGCCATTAACCTATAGGCACAACCATACAACGACGAAAGTGGCAGTGGATTCGTCACACTCTCCGAAAGGGTGACAGATCCATAGCTAACCAAGCGATGCTATGGAACCCGCTTACCCAGGATAGCAGGGTACGCGATGGTCCTAATAGTACGTGGCGCAGAACAGTGGAGAAGGAAGCACGGCAACTGGGAAAGAATTGGGGAGCGAGGCACATTTCGAACATCAATAACACCCTGGTTATATACTTTTTAACCACATTTGTATATTTCTTGACCACATTTGTATGTATGAGATCCAAATTCTATGTGCGTATGGTACTTCGATTATAGGGAACTACTTAGAGTATGTAGAAAACCAACGGTTAAGAAATACTCTACTTTTATCTTATGAACAATTTTGTTTGATTTCGTGTGTAACACCCGAACCCGGTCTGATTAATAATTCTGTGGTGTTTGGGATGAATCTAATGACTCCAACTATTTTTTTATTAAATATGTACACTGTTCTGAACCTTTAGAGACATATTTTCACTTGCAGAACAATGATAGCTCTAGCACCACTAGAAAAAGATGTAGTCACTTTGTCCGAGAATGATAAATACCGGTGCTTTGTTTCTTTTTGATATTAACTTGTTGATTTAATTCTTGTGATCCCAAACACCGCAGAATCATTGTTCTGAAATTAAATAAGCATACATATGTATATAATTACAAATACAAGAAAACATAACATCATCAGCAACACAAATTAGAAATAGTATGTGATTTCACACTGTATACTTCACCTTCGCATAGCGAAATAAGTTTTTATACTCTTCTTCTTCTTTTATAGAAAAGTTTTATTCTGAAAAATGTCACTTTTTTTACGGTAATGAGAAGTATAAATGCATAAATAGAAATAATTATGAATATAATTAACAACATTCTAAGAACATCGATTCGGGCACTGAACCGTTTTCCATTCATCCGATCCATCACAGCAATCACAGACGCCGTCATTAATACGGCTGCTAGAAATGTACACATCTCGTCCCCTCCCAGTGATATGTCTCTTTTGGTATTTACAATAGAATTTTCCTGATTCGCAGGCGTTCGTACTGGGCTCATCGCTTCCATCAACGACACAGTCGCAAAAATCATCGTTAACTCGATCGAAGGCAATGTCCTGACTGCCATCTAAGCACTGGAACTTTCCCTCAAAATTTGGCTTGTAAGCATCATAGTCAAAGAGTCTTATGCCACTAGAAGACAAGAGAACTAACGAATGACGGTACTATTTATAAAGGATTTACAGAGGAGACTCACCGTATAATTTTAATGTGCTCACTGTCGTTTTGTTCGGCACTAGTCAGATCAGAGTTGGAACGTTGATCATCAGTCTTTTTGGGACTTAGAACTATATATTTACTATCTTTAAATTCTAAAGTGCTATCTAAACTAAAAGGTGTACTTGAGTAGGGTAGCTGATTTATAGACAACGCTTGGTAGATGAAAAATATGATTCCCAAGAGGAATATGCCGAGCAAGAGCATTTTAGACTTGTGCTTGTAGAATGGTTTGTAGTATATATTCTCCCTTTTAACCCATGTTTTCTTCATATTTGTCGAAGGAGGAATTGTTGTTTCCGATTGTTTTGTTGCCGTGGATTCTTTGTATAATTGACGTGTATGTTAACTTGTTTATTTACACAGAGCAACTTCAAAAAAGGCAAGATAAACTTTCAGAAAACAAGACCTATTGTGGCGTATCGTTTTGAAGTTGACAGCTGTCGTCGATGACAGATATTTGTGCCTTCAGATGAAACAACTCAAATTTATGGTTGACCTGTTCGTTTGATTATACAATAAGCCCGTGTACGCACTTCCAGTGGAATAAAAAGATAAAATTGGGCACCTTCCGAAGTCTAGGCCTACTTTTTGGAGTAAGGCCTGACATATTGTACGGCAAACGAATATTGGACAGTTCTCACATTGATTTAAAGGATAGGGAGTATTTTCTTACCTTCTAATCGATATATGTATATCAATTTTGCTGCGAAATTGATCAGATGTTGACATCTGTGGTAAACGCTCGAGTCTGTTGATTGAGCTTTTCTTTGGCGCTAGTGATTCAATTAATTCGATTCCACGATTGATATAATCGCGTAAATTGGCGAACAGTGAAGTAAAATATGCCTTTGTACGATTGATTTCGATTAGATTCAAAAAAGCGTAAACATTTTATGAAATTTAGTAGCCACTCGCTTACAAAATGTCTTATTATTTGTATATGAATTTTTATACTAAAAGCCTATATATCCACCGTATGTTACAAGAGTAGGTTCTGACGAGCTGTGATGAATGAGTTACTTACAAAGCAAATTGAAAACACTGCCAGTCATGTTCCACTGGTTCTTCGAAGGTATCTTCTGTAAGAGCATATCGCTTCCCGATTTCATTTCGGAAGACACTCAGAATAAACCAACGCATAATCTTTTTCATGTAAAAATAAAGACAAATGATATGTTCCATTGGAGTCCGAAAAAAAGGGAATTCTTGAGTGAAACCAAGGAAAACGACATTTGCATGTTTGTTTGAACGGTGCAATTAATATCATAGCTCTATTCCTTAAGTCGAACAAACCTAATGCTTATCAACAATTTTGACTGTTCTTTAATTTAACTTTTGTGATTTACCTTTTATCTCGCTATTTTTTTTTTAAGAAAGAATATTATTTATTGTTTTATCATGTTTCGTCCATACGATTGGGAAAATAGAAATGAACAAGTCATAGCTGATACATATAATGTCCTTGAACGAACATCGAGCAGTATTAATCGTTCGCATCAAGTCGCAATTGAAACTGAACAAATTGGAACCGAGGTGAAAAGAAAAATATGGACTATATCTTACAAATAGTCGTTGATAAGTTTATTTTACGTTATATAGGTGCTTTCCGAATTAAGTGAACAAAGGGAGTCCCTGCTGAGGACTCAGCGGCGCCTCGACAGTGCAGACACGGAGCTTTCCAAATCACAAGCTGCACTACGCTCCATACGCCGTAATGTAATTTACAACAAATTGATTTTAATATTGATAATTTTACTTGAAATTGGCATCCTGGTCGGTGTACTAATAATTAAGTTTGCATAATAAGTGTTCTCATTATCAATCCCATTTTGCTTTCTGAATAATAAATGTTAACAATTGCTTATGACCTTGTACATTCGAACTCTTTATGTTTTTGGTAGGGAAATACATAATTTTGGTGCACCCAAGAAAATATTACTTTCAGCTGCGATTCAATGTGCGACCGGATCATACTAGAGGAGAAATGAAATGGCCATGACTGGAAAAGGCACAACCAGTATACATATATCCACCAAATGTTTTATAAATAGCATCAAAATAACTTACGACTCTTAAGAAGTACACACAAAATCTAGTGTTGCAAGTTTTTATTAAAATAAAATACAATAAACAAATAATAAAATGAAGAGAAAAATCATAAACTAATATACATAAGTAAAAATACATATATTGATACCCTTATTATGCGGTAAATCTCCAGCTGATGAATGAATTCAGCCAAATGATGCTGATGTATTGAGATACTTGTTTTTCTTTGCCTTGGCCATTTTGCACGAGTTCACTGTTGCAGCGAATCGCAAAGATTTCACTGACTCCACAAAACAATCTTGAAATGGTGCTACATTAATGAACATAAGAGTCTTTGAATTGCCTCCCAAGCTAGGCATCAACAAATGCGTCAGCTTCGAATTTCTATACGGTATATGGTCCTGTTTTTGCAATAAAGCTAAAATAACATTTGTCAGTTCACTGAGTGACCGATTGATGTTCTTGGTCTCATTCATTCGAATACTTGTCTTAGGGCTCTCAGAACCTGCCAAATCGACCAAGTTGATTGTTCCAACAGAAGTCTCGCTTTTCGCCGCATGTGTGCCAATGAGCTCAATCTTTGTTACTGCGTGAGAGCGCGAGGAACGATCATTGCCAACAGTCGCGGCAGTGGCTCTGTTCATTTTAGCAATCTGCATCAATTGACGTAGCCGATTTGCGCTGTTAACAGTCTCCTCTGTTATATTAGTTACATAAATATCCGATTTGTTGTTTTTCGTCATTCGAATTTCCATATCTTTTTGTTCGTTACTTAGTAAATCGTATAAAACTTCATTGTAGATCTCAAGAAAGGTTACCTTAATTTCATACTCCCAACCAAGGTGTTTGTAATTCTTAACCGATTCGAAAAGCAAGTCCACAGTGCGTGGTATAACACCTACTTTCGACGGCACTCCGTCCATGGTAAATGTTTTACCACTTCCAGTTTGGCCGTAGGCAAATATACAAATGTTGTACCCATCAAGAGCTGATTGAATAAGCGGGGAAACCATTTCGAATACATCGTCCTGTGTTGATCGCGGATGAAATACGTGATCGAATGAAAATGTATGGCTTGCGACTTTGTTTTTCGCTCCAGATGAGAGTAGCTCCAAATTTTGAATTTCTAACGATGTCTCATCTAAATAATTCCAACCACACAATAGTCGATCCACCTCATATTCTAATGGTGGCCGGACACGACAGAACACCCGAATGTTTCCACGCAAATCCATAACGGCGTTGTGCAAGTCCTTTCTTTCCATATTCGCTCGGAACAGCTGCTCCTTGCATGCTGTTAGTTCTTCTAGGAGTTCGGCATTATGATTTGTTAGAACAGATGTTTGCGAACGCAGTTCAACAACTTCTTTATCGAGCACCGAGTGATTGGCAAACAATTTCTGAAAGATATAACAAAAATGGATAAATCATAAAGTATTATGCAGGCCTAGCTTATCTCATCTATTTATTTGCATGTACAGAAGGTTCTATGCCGTATTCGAAGGCAGAGTTTTTGAGAAGCTTTACTAAAACTAAATTTTTCATAAAAATTATAAAACATGATTTGGCAAAGGTTCTATTTAGCTATACATTTGTACATACGCACTACACCTACGTACTACACATAAGAGTTAGAACTCACCTCATAGTCTTCCTTTAATTTTTCAAAATCTTCTTTAGTTGTTTGCAAGCATTTGGTTATGGACGCAATTTTCATGCTTTGTGAATTGGTCTGTCGTTGCAAACACTCAATTTCGGTTTGAGCATTTTTTAATTCATCTCGCACCGCGAAGAGTTGTGCTTGAGATTCCTCATACTGTTCCGGCAGAGTCTCCAAATTGGATAAGTTATCCCTCAAGTCATCGTATTTGTCCTTAAGTGCTTTATGCTTTTCCAAAAGATCATTGTAGCGTGCTTTGAAATCATATGGCGGAATGCGCTTATTTATGGGCTTTGCTGCACCCGTGGTAGACGTACTGGTGGATGTTGTCTTCTTCGTCTTCGACAGGGTAGAACTATTGCTACTGCTATTACTTATTGTACTCGTATTAGGTGCCATTGCAGTTCTATTGCGCACAATTCCACTTGCACCAGTTCGGGGTCCCACATTGGTGGTTGTCGCGTGCAGACGGGACATCTTAGCTGGAATTGGAGCGAGTGTAGGTTCCTGCCTTTTTGGCGCTCGTACTTCATTTAAACGCAAGTCGCATGCTGAACGACTTCTACGCAATTTGCTTCTGTTGGTGTTGAATTTAAGGTCTGCCGAGCTACCAACACGTATCAAACCATTTGAGGTAGCCGGCAAACGGAGTGTTGCCTTAGAAGTTAGATTCGACACAGTTGCTGCCGCAGCAGTTTTGAATCCTCGAATATCGTTCAAGCGCAAATCACCAGCGGATTGACTTCTCCGTAACTTTCCTCTATTTTCGCCTGGTCTAGAGAAATTAGGCGACAAAGGGCGAACTAAAAAAAGAGCAATAATTTACTTGATATGCCAAGAATAAAAAAAAAAACACTTACTTCTGTTCGGAAACGAAGGCAAATTACCAATGTCCCTCGAAAGAGGAGCATGATTCAAATTCGTATTTGTGTGCAATTTATTTAACAAGTTTGAGTTGGCTTTAATGCGGTCCATTGGCAGGATAGCTTTCGTCAACGCCATTGGCCTCTTCAGACCCGAAGGTTTCGGCAAACGAGATTCCATTTTTAACTGGTTTTTGTCAATCTATTTACTCAGTTAAATTTATAATATTATCATCAACAATGCGAAAGCAAACACAAATTCTTCTGCCGTTACGAAGTTTCAATTTTCGCATTTCGAATCGAATAAGTTTTGAAATTCGGGGAAAGGACAAGTTCAGAAAACTGCAAAGGTTATCTAAAGTAAGGGTGATAACACACTACCAGAAAAATGTAGTTTGAGCACTTTTAAGATCCGACATACTCGAAAGTGAGGAAGAGGGACAGATGAGAAGTAAACGGGGTAACCTTTGTCGGGCGGGTAGAAGAATTTGAAAAATTTGTTCGTATTCTCCTTTACCTCGTTCGTAATTTTTTGCATTTTGTGTTTGCTAAATTTTTGTGTTCTCGGCGTTAAATTCGTTTCATGCAGTGTGAGTGTGTGTCTGCACACAGTAATGTCGTTTTCTGCTCGGCAAAAAGAACTCTTCTTTTTATCTTCCAAAGATAGAAAACGCTGCGAATTACGTTCCATTGGCTCTTCGGTAGCATATTCTGGAAGAGCTTTTCACTTCCCGATTTCATTTGAGAAGACGTACAGAATAAATTAACACACATAAACCAAAACAAGGAATATGGCGGCTCACTAACACATCCAGAAGAAGAGAAATCTTGAGCGACGTAACACAGAGATACCAAAAGAGAACGTCAAATTGATTAGAGTCTTCATCGGTCTATCCCTTTGCGTGACTGTGTTTCTACTATAAATCAATTAATGGCAAAATTGCAATGTCGCGTTAGCGCGCGTACGTTAACAGGCTTTTTACCGACTTTACGATAACTTCTGTTATAAGCGCGACTTGCAAATTTTATAATCCTCAATGTCGCTTCACAGAAATTCGGGCATCATGAAGTTCTATGACAGGAATTAAGAATTGTTTGCTCGGATCTCAAATACATAAATTCATCGTAGAAAAAAAAGTAGATCCCTTTTACGAGTATACAAAAGAAACAAAAATACTTTTGGAACACAAAGATAGTCTAGTCACATGAGACTCAGGGTTGTAGAAGTATAATAGTCGGCGTAATAAATATTGCTGGTGTATGAAAGTGTATAAAAGCAAGAAATAGATATAAAAATGAAAAATATGTATGAAAGTCAATAATGTAAAATTGTATACACTTTTAAGTACTTTTTTACACACCTAATTTTATATACTTGTGTACACTTTTATACGCTTTTTTACGTTTGAATGTATAAAAAACCAAAAAATATGTCTATTCCCGTACTTTGTGCACTAAAATTCGCAGCTTGTCAAATTTCTAAGAGAGTTTATAGCGAATTCCTGTTTCTGTATGTCAAAGTTTCGTAGTTTTTCACAGAAGAGAGAACTCACGAGAGAATAAGAAATTTCCCCATGCTGCGAATTTCAGTTCAAGAAATTTCTGTGGGCAAACATATGTTTTCTGTGAAATGGTTGCGTTGGCTGCCAAGATAATTTGAAGTAAATATAAAAAAGTGACGTCTAAAAAGTGGGTAGCTTTGTTCAAGACGTTCCCGTACTTTTTTGGAGATTTGTCTTTCTATGAGAGAATTTTACCACCACTCTTAGAAATTTGGTGAGCTACGAATTGTAGTGCAGAAAGTACGGGAACAGACCTATTGAGTAGATTTCATATGTTTGATTGATCCTGTCTAGATGATTACGAATAATTCTGCTGTAAAATCTAAACAATATATCCATTTAGATGATTAATCTTCACTCTCTATTGGAATCCGGAGGGAGTTGATGTAAGAATGGAAGATCAAAAAAGTTTCCATCTTTAATATATTTTATTCTAAAAGTAGCTTTCGTTCGCGTACTTTTTGCACTAAATTTCGTAGATTATCAAATTTCGAAGAGTGAGGGTAAAATTTTCTCAGAGAGAACTAATATTACGAAAAAGTAAACGAACGGGTTGAACAAGAAAAAGTTGAAAACACACTAATTTGACAGTTTTCACAAACCAGCCCAAAGAAATTTGTTGCACTAAAATTCATAGCATGAATTCTTATATTTTCTACTTGAATATTGCCCTCTCTTTACTTTTCACTCTTCTCACCCTCATATCATCGAGATAGCAGAGTTATGAGTACTCATCTAAACACGCTCATTCACAATCGCAAATTTTCTCTAAATTCCTCCTGTGTACGTTCAACATGTATTTAACTGGAACGAAGAACGTAAATAACAAGAAAATGTAGTAGTATTTTGTTGTGTGAGTCACGGAGGCCATCCAAAACTGAAAGAAGAAAGTTTTTGTTGTGGTGAACAATTTAGTGATTGGTTTTCTTTTATAGTTTAGTTTTCCAAGTAATTCATTGATTCTACTGATATTAGTGGCACATACAATTAATTTAGATTAATTAAATGTTAAATTACGTTAAGTAGTAAGAAATAATCCATTCCTGATCACCTCGCAGAAGTAGCCCATAGAAAATATTTTAAGACAGCTGTCAGCATTTCAGGAAACTAAAATACGGTAAAATAATAAACTAAACTTGATCTATTTGATGTTAAATCTAATACTAGCTACCAGAATATCTCTAAGTGCATATTGCACACTCGGGGAGCACCCGTATTTATCTAAGTGCTATAAAACCTGAATTCACCAATTGGAATGAAGCAGCAACAACTCGTGATAATTTTCATGACGAAATAGTTCGGGAGTGCAATGCAATCTGTTGTTATCGAGGGATGAAGATTTTTGCGCGTCAACAATTTGTAAAAAAAAAAAAATAATATCCCGCCGGTTGGCGCATGAAGTAAACAAGTACATGTACAATTTGTTTTTTCACAAATGACATTGTATCCCTAATAATAAGTTATCACACCAATCTTAAACAATTAATTTTATTAAAAACTGCAATTCAAACAAATGTTTAAAGAATGTAAAAGACTAACAACAGCTTCTTTAGTTTTAACATTTTTGAGTGTATATCTTAGGTATACTTGTACCTATTAAAGCACAATTCAATGTCTGCAAAGTAAATTATTACTATTACTACATTAAGAACTAATCCATGAGTCCGCTGGCATCTCCTCCTTCCAACCAAACATCTAATTTGACTCAGATGATAACTATCTTTTTTCAGAACTCGAAGGCGCTACCGCGTTACGTTTTTCGGTACACACGACCCCCGGCACCATCAACTTCTTCGATTATATTTGCGGGTACATACTTTGAAGTTCAGGCGTGAACCATTTTAGATGCACGCAAAAACTATAACAACAAATAGATTCGAGAAGGTAGTCCTTACCCCAACACGTCTTATTGCGCCCCATATTTTATTCTATTCTTCTGGCATATTAGGATCGCATCATAATCGACATAAGCTTACATGTTTTAGACTCCTAATCATTGTAGTACTAGAAGTAGTATATATTGCTCCAAGCAAATCTTTTGTGTAAAAAGACTGCCTGAAACAGCAGCCTCCCATCCTCCTAGCATCAAACGATTACAAAGTACATTAAATTATATATGTACATATGTATAAACCGAAAGTGTGTAGTCTCAAACATGTTCTTTATAAAGTTCGCGATTATAAATTTTTCTCCATTCTTAAGTCATTAAGGAACATTGTACTGCTACCGAAACTAGGTATATGACAGCACAGAATCCAACTAAGACTGGAAAAATCGTAAATAACCCTAAATACCTTATAGATCGCTTTTATCCTACTTTTCGCGTCCCGGTTTACTATTTAAATTTTTGCGTGGTTTGTTTTTTAAACATTGTTCTCTCTTTTTTCGACGTTTGACTCAAAAACATAATTTCTCTTTATAGTAATGGATTTTCAAAGCATCACAAGTCATAAAGATCCCCACGCCCGTACCATCATTCATTTTGATATGGACTGTTTCTATGCTCAAGTCGAAGAGATTCGTAATCCATCATTGCGTACAAAACCAATGGGCATACAACAAAAACAAATAGTAGTTACTTGCAACTACGTAGCTCGGCAATTTGGTGTCACAAAGTTAATGTTAATCACTGAAGCAAAGAAACTCTGCCCGAACTTGGTTTTGATCAACGGCGAAGACCTCACAAACTACCGCCAAATGTCAAATAAAATATTCGATGTAATACACAAATACACACCGTTGGTCGAAAAAATGGGATTCGATGAAGATTTCGTTGATGTCACTGATATAGTTTCAAGTCGATTTCTTGATTCTAGTGATGTACAAATCGAAGGATACGTATATCCAGACAATCGTTCTATGGCAGATTCCTGTGATTGTGGCTGTTACAAAAGACTTGCGATTGGATCGCATATTGCCAAAGAAATTCGTCAGGAATTATTCATCACTTTAGGGATTACTTGCTGTGCTGGAATCTCTTATAATAAACTTCTTGCTAAGTTAGTGGGTAGTAGAAATAAGCCCAACAAACAAACAGTTCTAATCTCTAACTATGCGGAGGAATTCATGCGTGAATTGACTGACTTGCATTCAATTACAGGCATCGGTCAGAAAACAGAATCATTACTTATAGAGAATGGGATTGCCAATGTGGCGGAACTTCAAAGTTGCGATATGGAAAATCTGAAGAAAAAACTTGGTTTCGAAACAGCTACTAAATTGAAAGAACTGTCCTTTGGTCGTGATACCGGACCTGTACGACCAACTGGGAAACCCAAGACTATTGGACTAGAAGATTCGTGTCGACCGATATCTGTAAAAAAGGACGTAGAAGAGAAATTCCGCATGCTCCTCTTAAGGCTGGTTGAGCAAGTAGCCGAAGATGGTCGAATTCCTATTGCAATAAAAGTTGTTCTGCGTAAATTTGATCCTGTTAAAAAAACAAGCCACCGAGAGACTAAACAAGCAAATATACTCCCCTCCTTATTCAAAACAACATCCGATGGACACGTTGTTTTAGCTGATGGTGCCCAACAGAAACTTTTAAAAATAATCATGCGATTATTTGAACGAGTTATTGACCTAGAGAAGTCCTTTAACATCACACTTATTGGATTGGCCTTTTCGAAGTTTCAGCAACGGAAAATTGGATCATCTTCAATAGCCAACTACCTGATAAAGAAAACCGATTTGGAGGTGCAATCAGTTACTTCAATAACAAGCGATGAAGCATTCCTTTCATCGCCAAAGAGTTTTCGACCTAGCGATCAATTCTACAGACGGCGGACTACAGCGTCTCCCATACCAATGAATGTCGATGTGGAAGCGCCATCCTCAGATATTTCCGACTTTTCGGAAAATGAAGTTGAACCATCGCCTAAAAAAAGTCGATTCGGACTACTTATAGCGAAGAGACGTTGTCTGCCGAGCACGGATGTAAACGATATTGCATCTCCAAGTAAGCTTCGAGTTTCCGATCTTCGATTGAACTCTCGCGACAGTGAAAAAGATATTTCCATAAGTCCAATTTCATCACCATCAACTTCATTTCCAGTGCCTGCAGCAAAATCTGCATCACCATTGTTCCTTAACAGTTCTTCAACTTCACCAGTCAACGGAGGTGCTGAAAACCGTGACATAGGTATGATTTGTGAATCGAGCACTGTCACTCTTTTGGCTTCTGAATCCACGTCGTGCTTAGAATCGAGAGTACTATCTTCTACCACATCACAGACAGACAGTTCATCCACTACAATCACAAAAGCAACATTCAGAGGAAATCTTTCAAACATTCCATGTCCATCCGGTGTCGATCAAAGTGTATTCAACGAGTTGCCGCTAGATGTTCAAAATGAATTAATCAGCACTTGGAGAAGTTCAATGACTGCAAAGGCGAACAATTTAAATGCAAATACCGCTGCTAACGGTAGTATTAACCCATCTACCACTATGGCCGGAGGCCAAAAAAACACACTCTATAGGTATTTTCTAAGGAATAAGTAAGATAAAACTGAGAGACACTGTAAACCATTTTGTGCCGCTTTGACTCGCTCAAACTGTTTTTTATTCAAAAATGAATTATATATATATTTTTTATTTTATCATATGAAATAACTTTAAGGCATCATTTTATACCAATAAAACAGTTGAAAGTTCTTATGTAAAATAATTTTTTTATTTATTTCAATGTAAATTGATGTTGCATACTTTGCATGCTACTTTGTTGTACAGGGCCAACGTTATGGGTTACTAAATTCAGTAATTTAGTACCTGAATTGTTTAAGAAATATCTTATTTAACAAGAAACAAACATTTCGCATTCAAGAGAAGTCAGGTTATGTGAAAAAACTCAGTCAATTGTAAAGCTTGGATTGGTTTTCAAATAATAAACTTTAAAAAATAGTTTACCTTCCAAAGGACGTCCAAGAACCATCCGATGTTTTCAGCAGGAGCTGGAGGGATGGGGAAAATATTCTTCATCTTTTTATTTGTCCCGCCCTGTCTGTAAAAAGTTATAAACTGAGGCATCCTGAGTTGGACATTCAGGTAACCTCCGTTGTCTTGCACAGGGACATCTTTACCTGTTCAGCCCTGTATGTAAAAAGCTAAAGCCATAAGCATTATTAGTTTTTGTTGATGGGACAAATGGTATGGTTAAAGATAACTTCTTTACATAGGAAGTTTAACCTCGGCTAATCGTGGTTGTACCAAATTGCTTGTGTTCAGCAATATCATATTTGTTTCTTTAATAGAGTTTGCGGGCATTTAGTTATTAAAAAGTCGTTTATTTGTTCGCAAGATACGACAATGGTCTGGTCGGATAAGAAGCGACTATAGTCGGATTCGACTGTCGTATTCGAGTTTAAGAATAGGGATCACTACACGGAGGTAGTATCTACGGTATGTACGGGCTATAGGACTCACAAGGGGATACAGGACATAAGTATGTAAGTACTACACGGAGGTGCAATCCGACACACCATACAGCGCGCATCCAAGCAATTACGAAATACAGCCATATAGTGAAACTAGCTTTACTTAAGCTCAAGACAGAATAACCCAGGCAAACTTAGTACAGGACAGCTGAATCCAGCTCTATTGATATGAGTTAGAGATAGCTCGTTTTCAGAACTCGGAATAAAATTACATAAGCCTTGTTCAGCGACTCTCTACTGCACAGTCCAGTACAGAAAATTACAGGTTTTTTGCGTTCAATGAGAACAAATATCGTCCAAAATTGTTCTTTTTTTTGTTCAATGAGTGCACAGTCCAGCACATGATTTTTTGTACTTGCTTTTGGGCTAGAGAATACTCGTGAGAACTGTCATAAAGTTCATACTTTCACTGTTAATAAGCAGAATGATTTGGGAAACATTCTGACTCATTGAACAGAAAAGGTTGTAATTTTCTATTCTAATCTGTTCTGAAAGTTTTCACAAATTTTTGCTGTGATACTTTTTCAGTCAGCACTACAAAGCCAACTAAATATTGATGCCCAAATCCACTCACTTGTTCTATGGTGCGCATTTTTTCCGATTCTGTAGGAACATTGAATGATTTTCCTTTTTGACGGGGTTCTAAATATCTCACCCTTGAACATGAGAATCACCCTTATTGTCTTCGTCGTCTGTCGAAAACGACTGGCGACTTCTGTCGAGTCGAGGCGGTTGAAATTTCAGAAACAACGCGACTCAACATTCCACATACATTTCAGACGATCACTGCCTCGACAAAAGTCGTTAATTCTTCATCGCCAATGCCAAACAGTCGTGTCGTTTGTTTTTAGAGTCGTGGACAACTTCAGCAATAACTGAGGTAGTCATGCCCTTTTTTGTGATGAGTTCTCTTATAGAAAAGCTTCGTTGAATCATTAAACTACTAGAGAAAAGCAAAACCTGTGGTTTACTTACGAATTTATTATTCTTTTTTTTTTCGTATATTATTTACATTACATAATAGCTAAGTTCATTCTAATAACTAATCTATCTTTGCCAACATGGGTTTTATGTTAGCTAAAAGCACAAAATTCGTTCTTTATTCATTTAACGTAGGAAACTTAAGAACGAAGGCAGAAAAATACACATTTTTCTTCGGCTTTTCCTGTTTTTTGTTTTTGTATTTATATAACATAGCGTATTGTGATAAATTTAAATATTTAATTTTCTAGTTGTCTACGTATTATTTTAATTTAAATTGAAAGTAATAAAGAGATCGGCGAGTTAGCAATCTTAACTTGATACAAGTGTATTATAGAAAATGCTTTTATTTATAGTTTTAATGACAATTTTTCAATGGCTTTGAATATCTGAATATGTAAAATTATTAAATGACATACATACATATCTGAATATGTAAAATTAATTAAAAAATGAATGGCGAATTCGTAGTTTTGTTGCAAACATTAGAAACATTAATCAGATCCAATAATTAAAAAAAACCTTAACTGAAACATCTCGCCGATTAACAATAAAATCATGAAAAAAGTTAATAAAACATGTATTTAGATAATTCAGTTCAATAAAATAAGTGTGAAGCT
Organism: Chalcosyrphus nemorum; assembly: GCA_949716465.1. Lineage (NCBI taxonomy): Eukaryota > Metazoa > Arthropoda > Insecta > Diptera > Syrphidae > Chalcosyrphus > Chalcosyrphus nemorum. The sequence continues at coordinate 12,569,711 of OX454333.1, read as the reverse complement.
ATCCACACTTGTAACACTTGATCAATGGCTCAACCATCCGGCTTTAATTAGATATCTTCTGATAGAATTTTCAACTGGGGATAAATTTGAAGAAAGGGGTGCGCCACTTAATAAAACTGTCTTCACGGACAAATAGTGAGTTGGAGGGAGATTTAATATATTACACAATTGAATTTCATTCGAGGACAGCATATTCTGGCCTAGAGGATGAGGTAATAGTTTCAGTTCGTCTAGTTGGCTCCTTAGAATGTTGCTCATCGGCTGATGTTGTTGAATTTTTGTTGCGAGTTCTTGATTTTGCTGTGTTTGCTTTTCGTGTGCGCCTGCTGCTCCTGTCACATGATACGGCTGACTGTTGCTCGCAGTTTGATTGCTGCTGTTGTTGTTGTTGTTGGTCGGCGTCATATTCGACTGATTGGTCGTCGTATGACCCGACGATCCCCGACAGCTATCCAAGTAATTTTTGTTGAGCGATGATACGTCGGAGTAAGTCGGGTCTCCGATGTGGTGCGTGGTTTTTTTTCCTGTGGAACTTGAGTTTACCTCGCCTACGCTTGTAAGTTCTCTAATATAAGTTAAAAAACATAAGATTATAAAGGAACAGTTCTACTCAAAATTTGTTTGTTTGTTATTACGTACGGTTGTTTTTTGTTGTGTGGAGAGTGCAAGGACGATCCGTGCCGATTTCCAGTGTTGTGATTGTCCTGTTAAACATTGTCTTATACAGCCATTCATACGTTCACCATTCGATCCGATTATACACGTAAGCTGAATATCGCAAGGCATTTATAAAGAAAATATAGAATGGAAAATGAACTAGTGTTTAGAACAAACTTTTGTTTGAAAAAAATCATATGCAATTCAATAAATTACGCTAAATGTTTACTTTATAAACAAAGAACACGATATTCAACTTCTCGTGTATTATCAGATTTCATTTATTTATATTAATCTTGCTAAATAATAATTCGAAAAGTTTCTAATTTCATATGTGGAAAAACAAGAATATATTTCCTTGAATTACAAAGTAATTGGATTGGATGGATTTTAAAATGTATGAGATAGGCTTATTGTGCACAAAAGCAAAAAACATGGACACATATCGACTAAGAGTAAACGATAATTGCGTTCCTTTGATGGATGTAGCAACCCATAGAAGGCAAAGGCCTAGCTTCTCACCACTGTACGCCTTTTGCGTGATATACATTTACAGAAGAGACCTACAGTTTAATGCTGTATCCGAATCGCAGAGATTCTTTGAGAACTTCATCTGGGCTGTAATACTCTTGGACGTTTGTCAGACGATCGAAAGTGGGGCCGTGAAAAAACTTTCATAGTATTTTAATTGGTTCGAATTTGGAACCCCATGCACAGTAGTTTAACGCACTAACCACTGAGCAACGGCACCCTCATGGAGATGCGTAAATCGTTGGCTCTAATTAGGACCAAACATAAGGGGCTAAAGCAAAAGAGCATCCAATCAGATGAGGCAGAAAGTCGGAAAAGGTGCGTCTCCCTGATTTTGATAAAATTTTATTATGCTGTAGAGGACATTAGTTGAAGAACTTTGTAGTATATACACATGTATTTATGTTGTACTCGTTTCTGGCTAATGGCAGTGGATCAAAGCAAAAGCGTAACAAGATGTGCTGTTTTGATAGCTTAAAAACCGGAAAAGCCACGAAAAATTGAATACATATGTCATATTACACCTATAAGACAAAAAAAAAAAAAAAACAAAATAACATGCTTACAGTCTTTCCATGGCCATATGGACCAGTATTCCGATGCTGAGCTATTGCTGCATGTTGTTCAAAGTGCCTGCAGTCATCGATTTTCGTAAGGCCATTCCAGCGATAACGGCTAAGTTCTGATAAACGAATCCGCAGTTCCTTTTCACGCTCCAAAGATGCTAACAGTCGCTCGTATTCATTTGATGAATAGAATTGAGCGAATACCCTAAAACGATCACGAAATTCTCTTTGGTCTCGACTTACACGAGGATGCTGTTGATTTTTATGGCGAAAAAACTTCGCCACCAACTGATAGTCCCAAACAATGCGTTTTCTTCGAACACGTTCCCGCAATCTTCTAATGTACATATCAACATGGGCAAGTTTTAGCAGATAGTCGGGCTCTGTATCGTCAATATTCAACGTCAACAATGATATCAACTGTTCAGCTGTCGGATCATATTCACGTTCGAAACCATCTCTGTTTAACATGTAACCAAGTTGAGCTGATTCCTCGGGTGTTATATCGAGCTGAGGAAGCTTCTGCATGGCACTACTGCCCAGTGGGCCAGTATCTTCGGTGGTATGATCGACTAGCTGTGGTCGTTGGGATTGCGCAGGTATCCATGTATGCCGTCCGATTGTGCCATTTAAATACTTATTCACATATTCCTCCTTAGAGTCTTCAGCACTCTTCGTTTCAATGTGTTTACTAATGTCTTCCCAGTTGCCAAAGCCATACTTCTCTATTGCATCGAGCAGACGAAGCTCTTCTCGGGCAGACCATGATCCTTTACCTCGGAATATGGACAGAATCGCGGTGCCAGTATCCATAAATTGGTAGGCATGATTGTTGCTGTGCTCACCAATTTCTGCACCGGCGGCAAAACACTAAAAAAATAAAACGAATAAACACAACATAAACAATAACGTGATGTGTCATCAGTAGAATTTTGTGACGTCACAATATGAATACAGGAAAAAAAAATGCAAGAAGCCACGACCCACCTGCAGACAAAGGTCGAAAGTTGGGCATTCAGCACAATGCACCCATATGCCCGTAATATCATCTTGGCAATTTGTGCAATTATATTTGGTAAATAGGTCTGCAATAGCACAAAATAATTTAACATGATGAATAAATTGAAAAATTAAGAAAAACCTAAGAAGAAAAAGCCACTCACCCGCCATATTGGCTTTGAGAACCTAGATTCAGGGTTGCTACAGAGGTGTGGACTAAAAATATTCACAATGGACAACAGGGTTACTTCAGCAGGAGTTTCATAAGAATGCAGCGGTATTTTTTTTTAATTGTATTTAAAAAGAAAATCAAATTGTATAGTTTTTAAATATGAATAAAAAATATAAAATAACGTAATGAAGGAATTTTAAATTCAAAGTTTTAATTAATATCTCAACTTAGAATTAAATACTGTCAGATAGTTGTCACGAAGTATACGTCATTAAATTAGAAAAAAAGAAAAAAAAGAACCATCTGCATTTCTGAAATTGCTCTCATATGTTAGATTTTAAGAGTATTTTAAAAGAAAACTTTTGACAGAAGTAATCGAGTGCAACATTGAATTTTTGGTATTGAATGCAAGTAAACCATTCTAGGGCGCAATAAAGACAATGAAAAACGTGGACTTAACCGTATTTCGTATCGCTCTCATAAAATCTACGCAAATAAGCGAATGAAATCGCCCTCTGCGTATAGAAGCAAAAGTAAACGATAAGTTGACGAAATCGAGAGAAAAGTTGTCATAGTATCAAAAAATATGTGCATTCGTTGGAATACGTATGACAGAATCAATACCCTTAAATCAATTATGGTTGGCCCTTAATTCCCTTATCAAACTTGAGATGTTTTATTGAATTTATGCTGTGCTGATTTCGAAAAAACGAATGATGTTAACAAAAGTACTTAAATAGCCCTTCCCGTATCCGATGGGAAGGGGGTTGTGAGAAGCTTTTCCATTTTTGGGAGTCAATTTTATATAATTTTTATAAAAATATTCTCACTTTGTTTGTACATATGAGTTTTTTAATTATAGAGCTGAATGCTATGCATATTTTATTTCATTGGGTGGAAATAGACACTTGAAATCAAAGTCATATCATTGTGAATTCGGCACCATTTTTCACTGACGTCTGAAAATGACAGTAACAATGTCATCCATTTCAGTAGAAAATATTTATTTATTATTATTTAAATAAATAAAGTGTAGGTATTTATTTATTTATTGTGAAATTAATTACGAAAGCCAAATTCTGGCTCAAAACTCAAACTGAATACATTTTCAAAAGCTTCTCCAAAGCATTAAATTTTAAAACTGTTTTGAAGACAAATATTTCCATGGTTGAATTTTGTGATTCAAGAAAGTCCTTAAATATTTGGTAAAAACTCTAAGGAAACCTATCATGCCATTGGATAATACAGCAGTGTCTAATAAATCATCTATAATGAAACCATCCAAGCGTGCATCACGATTATCTAGCCTTGCTGAGGATCTCAGCATTCCGGACGATGCACCGTTTAGAGCTCGTCTTCATATGCTTTTTTCTCAAATCGAAAAGGAATTTGAATTGCTTTACATTGAAAATCTTAACTGTAAGTACTTCTAGAAAAGGGTAAACATATTTCTTGCATATCTCGCATCCACAGTGCAAGAAAAACTTGAATCATTGGGTGCTAAGGACAGTATAGGTGGCGGAGATCGCTCTGGTGGACATGATGATCCTGACACCACTGGAATACCGATAAAAAGTTTCAAATCTAAGCTAGCCTCTGGAAGCAAAGTCAAAGCTAGCCATAAGATTCGTGCCCAAACGTCTCGAATTGTGTCTAGCTTTAAGGCCCAATCTGTTGTCAGCTCTTTGGTTCGCGATTTCTGTGGACATAAGGATGGAGTTTGGCAAATCGCTGCTAAATCCGGGCAACCGATTATTGGAACGGCATCAGCTGACCATACCGCGTGTATATGGGGCATTGAAAGTGGACGTTGTCTGTTGCAGTACCAAGGACACGCAGGTTCAGTAAATTCCATAAAATTTCACCAAAATCGTGATCTGGTTCTAACTGGGAGTGGAGACGGCACTGCGCATATCTGGCAAGCGGCTGTAAATTGGGAAGTTTCCAAGTACTAAATGTTATTGTATACTTGCTTTCGATATGTTTTATTATCGTTGTTGATGTCTCCTAGGAAGGGTCATTCATCCGAAGAAGAGCTCGATGACAGTGACGGCCCAGTCGAAGATCGCGATCGAGTTGACACATTACGAACACCACTTTGCGAGTTTTCCGGACCTGGAGGCCATACTTCTGTTGTTGTAGCAGCCGATTGGTTGCCAAACATGGATCAAATTATCACAGGCAGCTGGGATAGGACTGCAATACTTTGGGATGTGGAAACCAAAGAACCACTTCAGCCACTGACTGGTCACGATCATGAGTTGACGCATGTTTCTGCACATTCCAGCCAGCGTTTAGTAGTAACTGCTTCGAGGGATTCAACATTTCGATTGTGGGACTTTAGGGATGCTATTCCAGCTGTCTCTGTTTTTCAAGGCCATACTGAGTAAGAGTTTGTTTTCTTTTCTAATAAAAAATGATTTTGAAAAAACGACTTATCTTAGCTAGAAGTGGAAGAAGCATTAATATGGAATTTATTTTTACCCATTCTTAGAAGCGTTACATCAACTGTCTTTACAAGGGATGACAAAGTTGTATCTGGCTCGGACGATCGTACTGTAAAAGTATGGGAACTTCGTAATATGAGGTCAGCGTTAGCTACTATTCGAACCGATTCAGCTGTAAATCGCTTGGCCGTTTCATCAGCTGGAGTTATTGCTATCCCACACGACAATCGACAAATACGTCTTTTTGATTTGAACGGACAAAGGGTAGCTCGTCTACCGAGAACAAGTCGACAGGTATTGCGATATACATATTGTAAAGTTCTATTTACCTTACATTGTACTTGCAGGGACATCGTCGAATGGTCTCATCAGTTGCTTGGTCTGAAGAGCCTGTTTTTAATTGCAATTTATTTTCTTGTGGTTTCGACAGGCGAGTACTGGGCTGGTCCATTTCATTACCAAAAGAAAATTAGATTAGTCTAAGTGTGTCTCACATATGCATAAATAATTCTAGAAGCACCTTGTTATTAGAACAGATATAACTATTTAATGTTTTTATATGTTTATTGTTGTTTTATTATTATTTTTTTTGTTCCTCTAGTAAAAAAGGAAGAAAATATACGTTTATTGTTATGTATTGAAATTTGAAAGTGTATTTTCAATTATTTTATGCGTACACAACACACATCACACTAAATATTGTAATTGCTAGTAAGAAATATCAATAACGTACATATGATTCAAACGATGAAAAAATATATTATTGTATAGAAAAATCTCATTATTTATAAAGTTCGTTTTCTTACTTTAAAAAACATAGAAATGTGGATGTAACTATTATTAGAAAGAGCACTAACATAAATATAACTTAATATATTATTCAAATATTGTATTATTGTGTATTGTGAATTTACTTTTTAGTTTCAAAATTAATTTAATAATAAAATGCAATTACAATGCAGTAAGCCAGTGAAAAACTAAACTAAACGTTTTTGCTAAAAGCTTATATTTTGAGTAATTTGGTGTAAGTATTAGGGACACTCTAACACTCAACATCTTAGCGCAAAGAAGTATGGAGGTTAATCGAAACTACAAAAAATCTTTCGGCAAAGTTCAGCATATAAAACTGTTAAATATACTAAGAAGGAAAGGAATTGATGACAGAGACTTGAATATTATAGAGTACCTTAGGTTAAGCAGCTCACTTAGGCCTAAAAGGCCCATTGTGGTACCACCGGATACAACCGGAGAGTCTCTTTATTACCAACAAAAAGGTCTCATAAAAGTAGATGGGGTAGAAACAAGAATTTGAGATCCTAAGAAGCGTAAGACAAGGATGCATTTGCAAACAGAACTGCGAGGAAGCTCTTGAAGACCAAGAGGGAGGGGTGACGATCAACGGGGTAAAAATCAACAACTTCCGATATGCCGACGATTCTATAATAATTGCAAGAAACGAAAAGGAACTAAATTCAATGGTAAACAAGTTAAACAGAGTAAGCAATGATTATGGACTCAAAATAAACATTTCCAAAACAAAGTTCATTGACAAATATTAGTGATGTAGAACTAAAAATCGGTGATGTTCACAATTCAACTCCAAAGCAAACTCTACAGAGAAGATCAAAGTCAGACTTGAACAAGCGGGAGCTTCTTTCTTCTTTCTGCAGTGCACTCCCCGATTGAAACATTCACTACCTTTTAAAGGGTAGAAAATCATTTGTTGGAATGAATATGCATGGGAGCTCCTTTGGGATTCGTTTCATGGAGGCAATACAATATGAGCTCAGTGAACACTTCTTGTGAAGGAGTACGAATGTGTTTGAATGTATGAAAAGCAGTGAATGTTTTGAGTAGCTCACAAAATGAGCTACTTGTTGCAGGTCTCTGGTATGTACGTAGGTACATATTTTATCGTTCTATGGGCCCAACGCGAACGTCAAGCATTATAAATGCATTCCACGTATTTAGAACGTAGGTTAGAAAATAGAAAAAGCAATTTTATTAAATATAAATTTATTTCTTTTAATCACATCTCGTACAGGTGGAATAACTTTACTACATACATATGTAAATGCCTTCACGACAGTGTTAAATATTTTATAAATAATTCCATTATTTCATAGCCTCTCTAACCGCTTCAGGTAACTTCTTGACGATATCATCATGCGAGACGTTTCCATATGTTGCTAAAACACCTTGCTTATTTGGAAATTCGACGTCTGCACTGTACGAATAGTGTTCACCAAATATATTAGTTAAAGTGCCCCCTTGTGCTTCAAGGACCGCTTCAGGAGCACAGGTATCCCATTTCTTACACCCAGCACTTGCAAAGACATAAGCATGTGCTTTTCCCTCCAACAATTGAATAACTTTGTAACCAGCTCCACCAACTTTAAGAACATCCGTTGGTTTCAGAGCATCTAAGGCACTTTGAACAATCGCATTAGAATGCGATCTAGTTGTTGTAATGATGAATTGATCTTCGGGTGCAAGTTTTTGTTCGAACCCTCCGGTTCCTATGCCTTTAAGACCCCACAGTGTTCTTCCTAACTTACCACTGGCATGTTTATAGTATGGTTGATGAATAACACCACCAACAGCCGAGTTCTTAACAGCGATACCAATCAAAACAGTGACATGTTCAAGAAATCCCTGTGTATATTCGGATGTTCCATCGAGGGGATCCACCCAAATTACAAAATCTTCATCTTTTAAGTTGGCTAACTCTTCTGGACATGATTTTGATAGAAAATCCGAGTCCATTTCAGTAACTAGCCAGTCTGGTGAAACGTTCAGATCGGAACATCCCTCTTCTCCAATTATATTGATAAGGGGGAACTGTTTATTGAGTGAAGCTATAATGCACCTTTGAGCAGATCTATCTGCTTCTGTTTGCAAGTCATCTTTGGCCTGCTTTCAAATATTTACAAGTCACAATTTATGTACAAAGAGAAAGTTATCTTTATGAACCTTTTCAACGATACCCAAGTTTCCTTTTTGCATAACGTCCCGGATGATAACACCAGCTCGCTTGGCGGTGTTTATCGAGAGAGACATTATCCGCATCACAAGAGGACTAGACATTGTTGAGAAATTGTGTAATTTATGGAATAAGTGTTTACAAATTAATTTTAAATTGGAAAATCCTTAGAGCCGAATGATAAGTGAAGAGTAGATGCAAATGTCAAATTAAGTTTTGACATTGCAGCAGTGATTTAATTTGACATTTTCCTCTATTCTTTAGTGGAAGTATGTTTGCTTTTAGATTTCGAACGTAACTATATTTGGTTACTGTACTATGACATGTTTCTCGAAGCTCCGAAAAGAATGTATATTTTATTCTACCTACCGACTTCCTCGTATTGATTGGAAAAGGTTTGCTTCCAACCAATTAATTCTTCTCTCGCTAAATATATTATTATTTAAGTTCATTAATGTTAAACATTTTTCGTATGCTTAGTACGTTTAAAACCCTAGTTTACTATGTGTTTTGTTTCTGCAATTTAGAATCCATTTCAAGTTTGAAGGATCAACAGAATGTGCCTTATGCACACCGCAATTTAGTCATAAATTGTCCCATGTAATGCATGCCTGATCAATTCACTAGTAGCTGGTTTTAACATGGCTTTATATTATCCATTGTCGCTCTTAACACACATGTCTTGTTCTTGAACGGTATATTTTACGAAACAAACGTCCAATCATAAGAGATCGTATTCAATAGCGAACATACCTTTATGTTATCATCTCTCATCCCTCCCACAAATGTACTGTCAATAAATGTGCTAACCTTTGGACCATTCGGAAGTTTTTCTCCTGTGAGTTGAATTCTCCAAATTGTTCCGTGTTATTTTCATATTAACTAATTAAACATTCACTTAATATTTCTAGTTAAATAAAGTAAAGATGTCTCGTGTTTTGGTTGGAGTAAAGCGTGTAGTCGACTACGCCGTCAAGGTATTTATACGAGCCAAATCCACTTGTTGCAAACTTATACCTTTTGCTGTGTCTGTTATTTGCGTAATCACTTATTTCACTTATGTAGGTCCGAGTTAAGCCGGACAAGACTGGCGTTGTCACCGAAGGCGTTAAACACTCTATGAACCCCTTCGATGAGATCGCAGTGGAAGAGGCTGTTAAACTGAAGGAGAAAAAAGTAGCAACTGAAGTAATTGCAGTTTCAGTTGGTCCGACTCCATCGCAAGAAGTCATTCGTACTGCCCTAGCTATGGGTGCTGATCGTGGCATTCATGTTGAGGTTACTGGCAAAGACTATGACCTCCTGCAACCTGTTCATGTTTCGAAAATTCTCGCTAAGTTGGCTCTAGATGAAAAGGCCGACTTGGTAATCCTTGGCAAACAGGCAATTGATGATGACAGCAACCAAACTGCCCAGATGACAGCTGCTGTCTTGGACTGGCCACAGGGAACCTTCTGCAATAAGGTCGAGAAAACTGATGCTGGTCTAACTATTAGTCGTGAGATTGATGGCGGCTTAGAGGTCATTAAAACTAAACTGCCAGCTGTTCTCAGTGCTGACTTGCGTTTAAATACTCCCCGATACGCAACATTGCCCAACATTATGAAGGCTAAGAAGAAGCCAATTAAGAAGGTGACACCAAAGGATTTGGGTGTTGACACTTCTCCAAGGATTGAGATTATCTCCGTTGAGGATCCACCTGTTCGTCAAGCTGGTTCGGTTGTCCCTGACGTGGACACTCTCATCTCCAAGTTGAAGGAGGGAGGTTTTGTTAAGTAAAAAAGTGAAGCAACGAATACCCTTTAAGAATAAAGTTTTCCTTACAACTATGTCCAAATCAGGGTTTTAATTGAAATTAAAAGTGCATTTATTATACTGTATTAGTGATTGTTATGTAGCAAACCTAAAATTTTATACCGAAGTTCTTGAACAATAAAAGTCTATCCATTAGAAGAATGCTTGTTTTTTCCTTATTCTTACCATTTTCAGGTTTATTCGGATTCTTTTCATCGTCGCATGTTAATGGGCTTAATGATAATAATATAATCAATGAAAATCAATGTACATAAGGTTATATAACAAATTGTATCGCATGTGTTTAAATTATGTACATAAGCTTTGATCTAGAGAACATTTGAGCACTAGGTGGCGTGTAAAAAATAAATCCAATACAAAAACCCAATATGATTCCTTAGGGGGAAAGCTCTAAAAGATTGACGAAAAGTTCATTTGAACTTCTAAACTAATAACGAATAGTACCTATTTAAACTTTTAAATCTGTCTATGTTTTTCTTCGTTCTTCCGTAGGATACCTTAAAGTTCCAGATTACACATGAATCGTTAAACTTGTAATGGTATTTTTTTCAGTATTGTTTGACATTTCACAATTAAAAGACATATTGAGCTGTATTACGAAAATTGGTGTTCTAGACAAAAAATCCCAAAACAGCGAATTTTTACGAAAATTTACGAATTTACCATGCTACGAATTTTAGTGCAAGACATTTCTGTGGGCTGGTTTGTGAAAACTGTCAAATCTGTCAATTCAGTGTATTTTCAACTTTTTCTTGTTCAACCCGTTCGTTTCCTTTTTCGTAATTTTAGTTCTCTCTGAGAGAATTTTACCCCACTCATTGAAAATGGATAATCTACGAAATTTAGTGCAAAAAGATGTGCGTCAATGAACAAAATCGTCGTATTTGGGCTTAAGAGCAATCCAAAGGAATTAAAGAGCTTCCCATCTGGACAAATTGCTTTAGTGTGGTATATAGGCTGGTGGAATCATCAGTCTGTTGTATAAGCGTGGTAGTAGTAGCAGCAGAAGCAGAAGTAGTTTTGTTGCTTATAGCCTATTGGAAAATGTATATTTAATGCATTTTGTTCGAAAGTGAGCAAAGATCACAAATTAGCTATATTAGATAGTCTACTCCGAGGGATCTTCTCCTTAACCTACAAATTTTACACTGATGAGCGAGAAAGTGTTAGTGATTTTTACAGATTTCACAGATGTATTTATGTCATTTTCCATTGAGCAAAAATAAGTCTTCCATTTATCTTTCGAAGAGAAAAAACGCTGTCAATCACGTTCCATTGATGTTTCGGAAGCATCTTATGGAAAATTTGGGAAGACGCCCAGAATACACTGACCAACATAAACTCTTTTATTTTACTACTCGCCAATGCCATATGGCATTGCAAAAACAAAAAAACAAGGAATATGGCGGCTCACCAACACATAAACAGTGATCGATTGGAATCCTGAAGAAGAGAATTCTTGAGTGAAACCAATGGAAAACGACATTACTTTCACTCATTTGCATTCTCAACTCCGTGAGTTGTGTATGGACCCTTAATGCAATAATGGCCATAAGGTGCAACTACCTGACATACGATCCAGCAATTAGCATCACCACGGTTCGTTAATACAGATTTGTGTCCTTACTAAAACCGAATCCTAGTTCTACTATGCTCAATAGAGGTCAGAAGAATCGAAATGACAACTAACCTCGACTCTTTTTGATTAAGAAAACTTTCATAAACGTTGTTCAGATGGGACCTATTACTTTTTAACGTATCCATAGTTGAAATTCATATAAACGCAACTCGACTTAGCTTAGAACAGCAACTGGGTCACAGTCAGCAATGAACAGAAGGCCTTAGAATCAAGTATAACATTAAACGATTAAGATTCGGTAACAAGGCGTCTAGCTTATTTGTTTGGAAGCTTCGTTCCGGGATAAATTCCTCCATTAGCTGTCAAATCGTATGAAAATTCGTGCGTCGCAAAAAAAACAAACTACATAATTCAGAAATTCGGGTGCGAAATAACTTCAGGTTGCGTTGAAAGCATTTTACCGAGTCCCAATTCTCCTCTTTTTATTTGCTTACATTCAGTATGCAGACAAAGCGGTATTGTGAATCGGGCATAAACTGAAATAAATTTAAAAAATATATAATCATTCTTCATTTCTTAAGAACTCTTTTGTTATGTGTTTATGCAAAAATACCCATAAATTTTCTATGAACCAGATTATACAAATAACAGAGTTAAGAGTATTCGTCTAAACATGGTCTTCTATCTTTCGGATTGCGACTCCGATTAAACGAATTTAAACTCGGACCTGCAAATTATCAATTAGATATATCTTCAGGTTTCGTTTACCTTGGTTTGTATCCTCACTATATCCAATCGCATTTCTACTATGCTCAATAGAGGTCAGCAAAGTCGAAACTACCATTCACATCAGCTATTTGTGCATAAGAAAACTTTTATATATGTCAAATTTTCCGCATTGATTTGTGACGTTTTACTTCGCTTGGTTCTAGCTATATCTGCTTGGTGAAAGAATTAAAAAAATTAGAAGAAAGTTGCTAGATTTTTACTGATTTTCTTGCATTTATAAACGGCCTAATCACGGAGAAACTAAATACAAAGATGGCTCGCCGCGGAGCGCAAGCAGAAGACTTATCAAACGTTGAGTTTGAGACCAGTGAAGATGTTGAGGTGATACCGACTTTCAATTCAATGAACCTCAAGGAGGAACTTTTGCGTGGTATTTACGCTTACGGTAAGTGGGTCAATTGCATGCTCTTTTTCGCAAATTTTTGAATGTTATTACCAACTTTTCTTTTTATAAAGGTTTTGAAAAGCCGTCCGCCATCCAACAGAGAAGTATCAAGCCCATAGTTAAGGGGCGCGATGTTATCGCTCAGGCGCAGTCAGGTACTGGTAAAACAGCAACATTCTCGATTTCTATTCTGCAAAGCTTGGATACAACCTTGCGTGAAACACAAGTCTTGTGTTTGTCCCCAACACGCGAGTTGGCTGTTCAAATCCAAAAAGTTATCCTTGCTTTGGGTGACTTTATGAATGTTCAGTGTCACGTTTGTATTGGTGGTACTAATTTGGGAGAGGACATAAGAAAACTGGACTATGGACAGCATATTGTCAGTGGCACACCAGGACGAGTGTTTGATATGATCAAAAGGAGGGTTTTGCGAACCAGGTAAGTTAATATTATTTAATTTTTAAGCTTTTTGTGACTTAATAGTGTTGTTTTTTGTCAGGGCGATCAAAATGCTTGTTCTAGACGAAGCAGATGAGATGCTGAATAAGGGCTTCAAGGAGCAAATCTATGATGTGTACAGATATTTGCCGCCAGCAACACAAGTTGTGTTAATTTCGGCCACACTCCCGCATGAAATCTTGGAGATGACTTCCAAATTCATGACCGACCCGATTCGTATCCTTGTCAAGCGGTAAGTAAAAATATTTTTTTTCCTTCACTCTACAATTCTTAAGGAACCACCTTCCATACTCAACATTGCATTTGTGACTTTCTTTTTTTCTTAATTTTACTATAAAAAGTGTTTTTTTTTCTTTACAGTGATGAATTGACTTTGGAAGGAATTAAGCAGTTCTTTGTCGCTGTAGAACGTGAAGAATGGAAATTCGATACTTTATGCGATTTATACGACACGCTGACCATAACTCAGGCCGTTATATTCTGCAATACCAAACGTAAGGTAGACTGGCTAACTGAAAAAATGCGAGAGGCTAACTTCACAGTCAGTTCTATGCACGGTGACATGCCTCAAAAGGAACGTGATGAAATTATGAAAGAATTTCGTGCGGGACAAAGTCGCGTGCTGATCACAACAGATGTATGGGCTCGTGGTATTGATGTACAACAGGTCTCTCTAGTAATCAACTATGACCTGCCCAACAATCGTGAGTTGTATATCCATCGTATAGGTCGCTCAGGTCGTTTCGGGCGCAAAGGTGTCGCTATTAATTTCGTTAAATCCGATGATATTCGTATTCTTCGAGATATTGAACAGTACTACTCCACGCAGATCGACGAGATGCCAATGAACGTGGCTGATTTAATTTAGATTCCACACCAAAACACTGTTTTTTTTCTTTTTTCTTTTAATGAATTCTAATTTTATATTTAACATATATATTTTCACTCTCTCTCAATAAAATGTATTAATTTTTCATTGGATGATCTACACATAGTGTTTACTTTGGTCTAGCTCGGTTTATTTACAAAATAGTTTTGTATTCAATCACACTGAACTTGAAAGTATTGCGGGTTGTGCGGGTTGTATATTAACATACGAGGTCTGGTTGGTGGAGGTGCTTGTCTTATTATCTTCGGATTTGAGAAGTGTGCCCAGTACAATGCCAAGGAAAAGAATTAGTCCTACTTGGTGGTTTGAAATGAATTTCTTCGCACAATCGGTTGGATTGTCAATGTTTAAAGAATAAATCTGAAAATTTATGTATAAAATATTTTATTTATATACAACCAAAGATATCGTTTTTATATATGTATTACCTGTTGAATTAAATGTCCAGCTACCATGCCAACAGCTGTGTAATATGGCCACGTTTGATCACAAGCCGCTCCGGCTGCCACAAGACCCGACATCATCGCCGTAGAAAACCCCGACAACCAAAGTTTTGTGTTTTCACCAAATCGCAGAGCAGTCGATTTAATACCGACCTGTACATCATCAAGCTTATCTTGATGAGCATAAATTGTATCATAAACTATGGTCCAGCAAATGCCAGACAAATACAAAGGCAAACAGGCCGACCAATTCACAGCACCTTGAGTTGCACACCAACCTAATACAGCACCCCAATTGAAGGCCATTCCAAGGACCAATTGTGGCCAATAGGTGACGCGCTTCATCAGTGGATATGTAATAACTAAACTTAGTGAACAAGCACCGAGAACGATTGATTCTAAATTTAACTGCAACAATACCAAAAGCCCTAGGCTAAGTTGTGCTGAAAGGAACACTATTGCGTCAAATTGGGAAATTTCGCCACTAGCCAGTGGCCGTGTTTTGGTTCTCTCTACCTTAGCGTCGAGATCCTTGTCCCAGAGATCGTTAATGGTGCAACCAGCGCCTCGCATTATTAGTGCTCCGGTAGCAAAAAGGCCCAACGTAAAAGGATCCGGCCAGCAACCGGCCGGGGCACTTAATGCTATGCTCCATCCACATGGCCAAAAAAGGAGGTAGGTGCCTAAAAGAAATCAGATTAAATTTTTTTTTTATCCAGAAACGCTAGCTAAAAATGGGCATTTGTCTAGTAATAATCGCTTTAATTGTTATGTGAAGTTTAAAGGTGACGTGACCATGATATTCGTATTCTATACTATGATGCATACAAAAGTACAACTAGTATGCAATGTGGGGAACAGAGAACTGCATGAATCTACGTACACATTTGCAGTTGTAAATCATTCGATAAAAAAGCGAGACTTTTACTGTCTCACACAAAAAACAAGCAAGGCATGTCATGAATCATGTAAGAAACGATGAAATATTGTCTGGTTCGCTAAAAACCCTTCTAGCAAATTTTGTTTCATTTGTTCAGCGGAAACGCTGACATCATTTTTAGCCATTAAACACTGCAATAGCCGGTGATTAACTAATTATGCATTGATTATGATCGTTTGAGTTTAATCTTATTTGAGGTTCTAAAATGCGATTACCCTAAACAAAGCTTATAGTTTCGTATCTGCTGCTCATAACTTACCGATAGGACGATCAAGTCGCATTAATCTGCCATATGGTGATAATGCATTTCCGATCCGCTGTACCAGTGTATTGCTTTGAATGGGTTTCTCCTTCGAAGTGTTATTTTCCAAACTACTGCTCAACTTTCGCACACTAAGCAGTATCAAATCCTTGTCTAGTCTTCTTTCTAGTTGAAGTTTATTAAGCGCTAACGATCTAGGTTTATGAAAATTCTGAACGTTGAGGTGGCATCGAGAGCGGTTGGCCCGCAGGCACACTGTTCGCATAGACAACATTGTGCATTGAGGTATTCTTATGAAATGGCAAGATTATTTATTCAATGCCAAACTGGTTTAGAGTTTGGAATAGTTAATTACTAGCGGTGGGGTGATGTTGCTGTTTCTCTTAACCAAATTTCGTAACGTTGACCTTTGAATTCGCAATTCTAAATGCTAAAATGTTGTTGACACGCAGAGGAAAGCGTTCGTAGAGATGAATTGTACTCACAACATTTTGTTTTTGATAATAAATTGTCAATAAATCACACAGAACTCGTGCGGTTGTCGTAAGCAAATTTGACCAACGATTTTTGTCCGCGCTCACTGTTTTGTCAAAAATGCAACAACAATGTGCTTACCATTTGACAGTTGAAGGGAGGAAGAAGAATATCAAAATATTGATATTGAGTTCCAATTGGGTTTCTTACACTTGAGAGTAAGAAAACGTTATAGAATGGGGTACATACAGTGGATTAATAGATAAATAAGTTTGGTTCAGGGAGCCTATCAAATATTTTTAAAGTCGATAAGTCCTATTGCAGTTGTCAATCAACAACCAATTGACAATTTATACCTCATCTTCTTTTTCGAGGCAATAAGGCTTTCTTGAACCTTCGAACTTCTTATTTTATCAAGTTTTTTTTACTAAGCGACGAGCAATTTGAACCGTATAAAAGGCACCGAACACATAACTGCGGTGTAGAGTCTTACTTTCAGGTAGGCGGAATTTTTCGGTCGCAGAAGACAGCAGAGTTTTACCTCCATTTCATTCCTACGATAACATGATAATTGTTGAATGAAGATACATATTTAAACTTTTCGCACTTGAGAAGCACTTTCCATTAAAATAAACCAGTCAAACCAAGTTCATACAATGGGCTTATGTGTTAGTTTTCAGGTTCAACTTATCTAAATCCGCAAATAAATTTTGAGCCAGGTTAGAGTAAATTAGCTATGTATATGGCCGTAAGATTTATAATTTAATAATACAATTAAAAATTCTATTCATTTATATAACGCAGCATAACATTTGAAACAAGTTTTTTTGGTGCAGGTTTTTGTAAAAAATGTACACACATTATCACGAGATACACGATGGACTGCAAAAGAACAAAAAGCCCACTAACTGGGCTGTATAATAATTTCTTTCCCAATGATTCCTCTTGCACATAAAAGTCCTGAATAGTTTTCCCTCCATAAATTTGAAGCTGTATTTTCGTAATTCTTAATTGAGTCCATTTTAAATAGCCTTCTGCAATATTAAAAAATGTTCCGAAAGCAATCCCAATCGCAAAACCAACAAGCATAATAATATTGACGCCATCCTTTTGTTCTTCCTTTTTGTTCAATGGGGCGTTAAGAATTGAATTACGACTGCTACGGTAACTACCAGGAGGACTTCCACGATTAAAATTTCGCGAACCTCTTGAGAAAACTGATTCTGATGAGGGAGAATGTTTTATCGAAAAATTTCGGGTATCGTATTCTACTTCATCAGTTGAAAGGTAACGGTCTGAGAAAAACAAAGAATATTTTATTTGTTCTAATAAACAATAAATTAATCTTACTGGTTTGGCTTCTTCTTTGAAATGTCGTTTCATCAGATAAATTCACACTCGGAACAATACCCTCAGTTCCGTGTACCGTATGTGTTAAAATGGAATCATTATCAGTGTTATTAAAATTCCGTCTGCCACCAAACTTTTTTTTTCTTGCACTATCATCTAAATCCTCCTCCAGACACTGTGCAATTTTCTCTGACCAAGCATTGTGGAGAATGTTTTGAGCCATTTTTTTTAATTCAAAATCGTGTATCTTTTTTATATTTATTTTTTTAATGACTTGCTACTGAATTTACATGGCAATCTTTTCACATCAAAATCAAAATTAATAAAAAAGTATATTTCAAATATGTACATAATTGAAATAAATTACTTTTGATTGTTTTTCTTTCTGGGTTATTCAATAATAAGTAAGTTGCCCAATTGAAATGAAGATTTTCTAATTGCTATGTAAGGAGTATTATATTTCGTCAGTGAGATAAAACTATAATAAAAGTGCGCCATAAACTCACCTGGATTCGGCACCAGTTTTTTTTTGACTATTAATATATTTTTAAATATTTTAAAAGAGTCTGTTGTGATTGTGTCAAAACAATTCAAAAAGGCTGAATTATTTAAAAAAAGGGAGCCTAGAGGATAACCTGATCCATTTGCAGATCTAGATTTTATTTAGGGTACAGACAGATTCTATTAAATTGCAGACGACCAAACAGTGGGTGGAATCGTAAAAGATATATCAAATTGGATAATTTCATTAAACTGGCGTCCACAGCAGAACAATGTCTTATTACTTTACCGCAATAGAATGTCTTGTATTAAGTCCTACATTACAGGGGTAGAAATTTCTTACTCTCTCGTGATAGTTGGCAACAGCCAACTTGAACTTAACACATGGAAATCCTACAATCTTTCTGAAGCGGATCATGTGATACCCTATATCTTTCCTACATATATCTCCTTCTTCCACCAGTATAATTGCTTGAAAAAGTGTTCTTTTTCAAATGTCTTACAAAATTACTCCAAAACATAAATTTAGTTCTTAAAAAGTGATATTTAAATATTCTAATGACCCTACGAAAAAGTTTGTAATGTATGGTAGATATTTAAGGTAAGGAAACATTTTATCGAGTTTCTTATAAAATTACTGAAAAAAGGTAAATTTTTCCAAAAGGAGTAGTAGTAGTAGTATATAAAATTTCATTGTCTTAGCTCAAAAATTAAGGCCCAAAAACTGGTGACAAGCAGACGGGCGGCCATGGCTCAGTCGAATCGGCTATTGATACTGATCATTTATATATATACTTTATCGGGTTTATCTTTAATATTTCTTTATGTTACAAATTATGTGTCAAACTTGACGATTCTGTGATGTGAAATAGGCAACACATCTGTATTTGCTTTAACTTCAACAGACGATTTTGGAGTCAATGTACACAGCTGGCAATTTTATTATCCCAAATTCATAATTCTTTTGTAACGAAAGTGAAACTCGCTAATTACTGAAACTACATAAAGTTTTTCTTCCGCAAAAAATTGTACCTCACGAACAGAACAAAACATTTAACTGACATTACTGTCAATTGATCCGTCATCGAATCAGCTGTTGGATTTGCAATAGCAGAACTGCAAAATAGCCACGAAGGGCAAATTAACGTTTCTAGATTGCTTTAGTGTAAAAAATTATGTGAACAAGTGTGGCCTTTTATCAAACTGTATTCGTGTTTACTTGTATTTTATTTGTTTATTTCTTAACAATGGTAAGTGGAATGTATCAAAGTTGCAGTGCACTTTTACTTATATGAAGTATGCTCTTGGTTTCGTAAAGGGACTAAAAAGAAAGGTCTACAACTTAAGAAAAATTGTGTCTGTTAGAATTGCATTTTGAATATGTATATTTAACATGTGTGCGTTGAAAGAGCTTAAACAAATATATTCTTCCGCATTTGTTCTAAAAATTAATAAATAAATAAATAAATACTGGCACAAGAACTAGGCAAGGTCATTTAGTTTTTTTTTAGTTGCAGCCTGTCTGGTTTATTTACCACGCATCCGAAGTAACCCCCACCCTCACTGTCTGGTATTCAACTTGTATGCCACATAAAACAATACCGGTTTCATTTGTTGCTACTTCTTAGGCTCATGGAACCGGTCTAATAATCTTGTTCGTGGTTTATCAGAAAATGTCAAATAGAAAGTTGCTCTTGCGACTACACCCATACAAAAAGTTACCTTTGTAGCTTTGGTGGCAGTTGCTTTTAATTTTTTGCGAAGTACACAACGATAATGGTGGGACATAGAAAGGTTTGTAAACGTGGTACCTATATTTTTTTAGCAAACTAGTAAAAAAAAAGAATTGTATTGCTTTTTTAAGTGGAATCTTCAAATAGATATGTTATATTTTTATCAGAAAATTGATGAGCAATTAGTGCTTGTGTAATCATTATCGCCATGACTAATTGATGAATATACCTACAAAACAAACAAAATAAACAAAATTTTTGTTACCAACTTTTGTTTGAATTCAATGATATTTTTGTTTCAGGAGGAAGTTTATCTATACGATCCAAGAGTTCTCCTGCAACTGAATTTCCATAAAAGTCCGGCAAAGTTTGATCCATTCATTTCGGCAACTACACCAGGGGAACCGTGGCTGAAGGTACGACCACTAAAGGATGGCGACTATGATAGAGGTTTTTTGCAGTTGCTTTCGCAGTTAACGGCTGTTGGCGAAGTTTCAAGGACACAATTTCTAAGTGAGTATCAGTGTTCATTCTTATCTGTTACATACGCATACCTACATTTTGAAAGAATGTTGTTTAAAACTTCCTGTTTGGCATGTTTTAGATTTTATACATATATCAACTAAATTTAGTGTCATTTAGTGATCTGTGGTACCAAAACATTCGCTTGGATAATATCTTGAACTTGATTGATTTCTGTAGTTTTTTCTAATATCATAAGACAAAAGAATGCTTGTCAGAGGTAGATAGAGGTATAAAATTGAATGTATGTTCTTCATTTTAGCGAGATTCTCCCAAATGAAAGCTAGTGGCGACTACTTCGTAACAGTCATTGAAGACACAAGGAAAAAAGAAATTATCGGAGCCGCTTCTCTCATTATTGAACGAAAGTTCATTCATGGATGTGCAATCGTAGGGACTTTATTAAATCATGAAAAACAAAAAACTTAACCTTCTTTATTTTTACAGAGAGGACGCCTTGAAGATGTTGTAGTCAATAACACTTACAGAGGAAAGCAATTGGGAAAACTGTAAATAAATTTTAAAATAACTTAACAATAAATAAATATTTTTTTTCTTTTTTAGGATTGTTGTAACCGTTTCCCTACTTGCTGAACACCTTGGCTGTTATAAGATGTCTTTAGATTGTAAGGATAAACTCATACCGTTCTACGAATCACTAGGATATGTTCTCATTCCCGGGAATTCGAATTCAATGACAATTCGTTATGACGAATCGGCCAATACAAATGGTACACACAATCACACCAGCAACACTGTAAGCCTCGAGTGTTCATCTTGACAATTAGCCCCCAGTACTGCTGTCAAGTCAAAACTTTAATTGAAGAAAATCTAAGTAAATAATTTTTTGTGACGCTTAAATCAAGAAATCAACCACCGACATTTAAAAATGATTTAGCGCGCACTACATTTAGTTATTTTTTTCTTTAAAAAAAAGTGCTTGTCTTGCATAAAGTGAGCCACAGGAATGATAACAGCAATCTCACTTTTTTTTACTCAGCAGTACTGGTGCCGTGACCGCATATGTATACTTTTTGGTTTTAAATATCAAAGTACATACATACATTTACGGTTAATTCAATAACGCCTATTAATTCTTATGTTTTGTAAGCAAATTAAATTAGATTTTGTTCGCTTCCTATGGTGTTGGGCTTTTCGTCATAAAATAAAACTTCTCCTCATTTTAAGTAATGTTAAGACTATTGGAAACTATCCAAATATACAAAGATTTTTATAAAATACATATATGCATTGTTTAATTATTACTACATGCTTGGCTTGGCGGCGAAGTCGCTAGGAAGTCTTACGTTCTAGTTAGATTGAAATCTTTTATGGAGTACGACAGATGTTCCCTCCAAAACTTTAAGGATCCGTACAATTCTCTGCAAAAAACCATCAATCTATTGAAAGATACTCATTTTTCTGGTAACTATACTGTTGAAATCGAGACAACAACTCATCTTATATCATTAACCCGCAAAAGCTCCTTTGGGTTGGCAGTCATTTTAAAACCTACGAAGCAACTGGTTCGGATTACTCTGCAGAACCTTTAAGGTATACTCCTTGCTACATGCTAAGGCAGAATTTATTTATTTATTTTATTAGTTGGCATCATAACGGACCCTGCCGTCTAAGTGTGTCCTAAGCCAAGGTTAAGTTAGAGTGGGTGCTAGTGACCAGATACAGATGAGCAATAGCTAACTTAGGCCTAAAAGGTGCTACAGAGGTTGCCGGACAAAATAACACTTAAGAGGGGATTTAGCTGACAGGTCAGCAAATTCAACTGAAGCTTTTAATAAAGCGTAGAAGGTGCCTAATGGGTAGCCCTGTCAGGTCATCAAAGAAAAAGGACCCCAAGTGGAGGTTTCTTCTTGACGCTAGAGCTGGAATCGTTTCCTCTTCCTCCTCGTCCCTGCAACTCCTATAGAAATCATTTGATGGGAGGCCCAGGCCGATAAGGACAGCGATGATGGTGCACAGGTCAGAACGCTTCAGAAGCATCAATTCTTTTTGGAGCGCCCTCTAGAAATTCTGAAGGGACAATGTTCCCAAAGTTCGCAAAGTTGGCCTTCCTTATAGCATCTAGTTTGAGCAGGTGTTTACAGGTAGCAATTGGCATATTAATTCCCGCCTTTACGGAGGATTGTGCCATGTTTGGCAATTTCATCCGTCTTACAGTTCTCTGGAATATACCTGTGGCCTGGCACTCAGCATATCTTCATGTTTTATTGTTCCGAGATCTCCATCAGAGAGATCACAGAGGAGTGGCCTTAGTTAAGAGTCAGCCACTGGGAAGAGGCAGACAGACGAATAGCCGTTGAGGCAGCTATTTGCTTGCTTACGATGTCTAGGGGCAGTAGGTGAAGAATGGTACCTAGAGCTACGGAGGGAGCAGTTCTAAGGGCTCCACATATACAAATACATGCAGGTCTTTGAACTTTTTCCAGGTCGGAGAGAGGTTAACAGTCTTTAGAAGAGCTGTCCACCAGACGGATACGCCATAAAGGCCTAAGCCTAACTACATATATACTTTCGCAAAACACGGTTTCGATGAAATAAGGACAAATATTGAATTTAACGTCTTTGGTAAAAATAAAGTTTTCAACAGTTTGGAGTGGATTTCTAGCAAGCATAAACGCTCTTTATAACAAGTTTTCCTTTCTTTATAACAAAATCTCTTTCTAGCGAACTAATTTTGGGGTCTCATGATGATTCGTTATAGAGAGCTTACACTGTATTTCTTTTCCGTGGAAAAACTCTTTAGTATATATAATTAAACGCAACAAAAATAGAGAAATTATTTTGGAAAAAATACCTTTAATACTTACAACATATCAATACTAAAGTCTTACATAGTTATATCTTTTAGAACGCCATCACTAATATCGAAAATGGCATCAGTGCTTATGTTTCCCAAGTTAGCTTTGAAGTCGAACTGAATATTCGAGGCGTTCGCATTGTTTTCATCCGACGTAAGATCTCTTTTGTTTAATTTAAAACTACGGTCCAGGTCGCCATGCGTTGGTTTGCATTTCTCTGTTGAGATCACCTATAAGAAAAGATATGATATGAACTTGTGAAAGAAAAACTAATGACTATCAGCTTACATTCAGTAAATTATTTTTTTTAGTTGATGATGTTTCAAGGAGGGTTCTGTCGTTTAGTAGGATCTTAGGAAATTCCTTCGGATCGAATGATACTAACGGATCTAACCTTCCCGAAGGGCTAGTACTCAAATTTTGAAAATTTAATGAAGCATCTTGGACCTTTTGCACAGCAGAGATTTTTCGGGAATAAACAACACTCGTGTCTAATACATTCGATGTTAAAGATATGTCCAGCTTTTGCCGAGTGACTGTTTTATCATTCGAACTAAATGGGGAGTTAACTGTCATAGTCAACACCGCTTGGCATTGTTCGATTTGCGATGACTCTGCATCTTCTGGTTCAAAGAGGCTCTCATGCTTTTTCCACTTTGACGCAAGTGTTGATAGATTACGAGAAATATTTCTAGACTTAGATGTGTCTTTATTCAGAGTGCGCAGTAATTGCAAAGGATCAACTATTTTTGATTTATTGACTGAGCTCGGAAATTGTTTCATTGAGTTATCATGAAACTTTCTAGCAGATCTAGGTGCTGTCATAGTGGGAAATAATGTGTTCTGTTGATTTACAAAATAAAACGATTCAATAGAACGCTCTACAACAAAGTCGTCGAGGAACGGCAATCGAGGATTGTTGTTTAATTTATTGTCGACCATATCAAGCTTAATGGGCGGTGTATTAATGAACTTCGATAAGAAAATGCCCTCAAACTGGGCTTCTGTATTTGGCCGAGCTGGAGTAATTTTAGTCAGAGGATTCGTCGAATTCGCATTAACAGTTGACAAGAATTTCGTCAATTGTGTCTCAATTTGGATTATATCCGACTTGAGAGCGCATAGTTCATTGTTTATAAAGTCGGTTCGGGTTGATTTTTGATCGACAGCTGTAATACTTGCCAATACACCGGGATATATGCGATTAAATGCAGCTAACAGTGTCCCCATTTGTAAGTCACTATCTGCTTCGTGAGTAGAAGCTCCAATTTGAATATCAGGGTAAGCCAACTTAATTTTTAACAAAGAACGCTTTACCATCTCTTTATCAAACTTTACACCCGCCTCGTAGTTCTGGAAACGATCTATTGTTTCTTTAAGACTTTTTAGTGGTTGCTCAATTGACGCTACCTTTTCCACTTTCGGCTTAAATTCCCTCTCAAATAGTTGTCGGTTACTCGAAGCGAAGTCTGATAGTACAATTTCATCTATCAATTCCGTTGCATTATGGCCTGGAATTGAAATAGAATTAATGTGCTTGCGCAAATGTTCCACATTCTCTTTTAATCCAACAATTTGCACATCAATCGCTCTGATGTAACGAGAAGCGTATTCCTTGTGTAACTTATTCTGTTCTCTCATACGCCGGATATTGAATTCGGTGAACTGGACAAAGCTTCCATCGGCGTTAATACATTTTTCTCGTTGTCTGATTAGATCTTTTGTGATAAAATCTATCAAGTCTAAAAGGAATACAATGAACTTCATTCCTCCTGGCATAACTACAAGGTAGCTCTTAATATTCGTCCACTGCAGATTATGTTTCTCGTTCAAGTGCATAAGATACTGTATTGTAGAAGAGCGAAAATTGGCTTCAGATTTCTTATCGGCAATAGGCCAATAGAAACGTTTCTTGAACTCCACCGGATCGAGCAAAGTGAAAAGGTAGTGCATTACATGAAAGAATGCCTTCTGATTCGGTTTGAGGAACATATCTTCGACGAAACATTTCTTGAATTCATCTGTGGGCGGGTGGATCATTGTTGTTAGAGCTGTTAATTTCCGATGAAGTTTTTCACCAAATTCTTTCTCCTCTGCCTTCCAAGTGTCGATAACCGTTCGATCCATTTTACTTGCAATTAAATGGGGAAAATATGTGTTCAAATTGGATTATAATAAAAATAAATAAATACAAGAAATTAAATGCACAGACACAGATTTTTTCATGGAAAAATACGATAAGTTTGAAATTTAAATTGAAAATATATGTCATTTCAATATATGTCTCAGAAAAATGAATTGGCATCATCGGTATTTTCAATGAATGCATTCAGTGTGTCGTTTGAAATTCCATACGATTAAAGTAGTTAGAAGATGAAAATTCTTTCAAAATATTTTTTGTTTTATTTATAAAATGTGATGTTCAGAAAAAAAATTTCATCGTAGTCGGTTCATAAAATCGAGAGACTTAAAAAAAGTGCGTTGGACTACTACGCAAGAGGTTCCAAGTTCGAATCCAGAAAAATACCATCAAAAGTTTTTTCACGGCCCCACCTCTTCCGAGTGTCTGACAAGCATTCAAGAGTATAACTGTCATGAGAAAGTTTCTCAAAACTCCTCTGCCCTTCGGATACGGCATAAAACTGTAGGTCTCTTCTGTACATGCAGAAATGTATACCACGCACAACATGTACAGTTGTGAGAAGCTAGGTCTTGGCCCTCTATGGGCTGCTTACGGCCTGATATTTATTTTTTTTTTTTTAAAAAAAGAAAATTTGGAAAATGTTTGTATGTTTTGTTGAGAAGTTAGGCAGAGTGGGAAATTCTCAAGAAAAGTATTCAGGGTGCTGCGTGTTGAGGTTTTTTTTTCAGAACTGAAGTTTGGCATTGCTGCTGGACGTTAGTAGTTAAAAGATCAGCAAAAAAAGAAAAAATGGAAATACAAATATGTCAACAAAATATCTGCGTTGACGTATACAGTCAAGTCTACAAATTTCATAATTTCGAAATTGAAGTTTCGACAGATTGTTTGCAATAGATATCATTTAGGATTTTGGTATACCAATAATGAAAACCATAAAATATTTTTCTACTACTCAAACTTTTGTATTGATATGCATTACATATCACAAAACAGTTCAATAAAATTATATCAGTGTTAACAGAACCGAAATTTATTTTTTAGTAAGAACTTCAGCCCTCTACTGTGAATAAATACGACTATGTGCACTGAATACACCCTTCTTGCTTTCACCGGCATGGTGGTGGCATCTGTCATTGCGGCAAATAGTTTACACTTCTCCGTAGAGCGAAATCCCGCCGGCAATTAGTTATTTAAAGTAACTTTTAAATTCATTAAATACTAAATAAAAGATATAAAACTATGGAGGTAACACATCCAGAAAAAAAGCCCAAGATGGATACAACGCCACCGGTTGAGCCAGAAAAACGTAAAGATGAACAAACCGGTATTTGCTACTGGTAAGGGATAAATGTCAATGCTTTCCAATTGAATTATGTACTATTTTTGTTTTTTGTTTTTTTAGTGGGAAAGATCGCAATTTTAATATTGTGGAACTGCTCTGCGCCAATTGTAATCGATGGTATCATGAATCTTGTATCAGTTATCAATTGGGCAGATTGGTTCCTTTCGTAACAAACTACGTATTTATTTGCAAGAACTGTTCACCGAGTGGTTTAGAGAGTTTCCGTAAAACTCAAGCGAGTATGTAATATATTCGTTATTTAACAAAATGAAATTAGAAAAAAAATTCTACTGTTATAGCTATTCCTCAAATGTGTGTCACTGCCATTGCCAATATGCAGCAAAACTCTGCAAAAGAGGGCAAGAATCAACTGCTGTTTAGCAAAGATAAAGAAATTATTCCCTACATTGACCACTACTGGGAGTCTATGACCACAATGCCTCGTCGGATAACACAGTCATGGTATGGTTACACCATTGGCCGTCTATTTGATCACTTTATGGAGATTTTAAATTTTATTTTAGGCACTCTACAGTACAGCGCGCACTTCTTAAGGACATCCAAATTGTGTTCACATATGAAGAATCCGTGGAGAATGGAGCCATGTTTGGGTTATTCAACGCAGATCTCACAAGTATTAAACCTAATTACGATGCAATGGTCAAACTAGGTGCACTGCGACTAACAGAAGACGGGTATGCACAAGGTAAGCGAGCTTGCATAAAACTATTTCTCAAGTGAAAAACTCGTTCGATTAAAAAATGGGTAGGTATGTATGAAGTTCTCTGCAAGCTCTTTCTCTTTGTTCAGTAACTTACCAAAGTTCAAGATTTGAGCGAATAGAAATGTTGGCTCGGGCCGGGCAACTTTTCTTACTTCGCAGCATGTTGATTAGAAAATGTGTCGGTATGCGTAGAGATAATTATACTTGATTTTGAATTGATAAAGTTCAAATGAAAATGTATGATAAGGCTACTGCTATAAAACGAATTTCAATTTCACTTGTCTACTACGAATAAATGGTAGTTAATGCTGTATAAAAGAATATAACATTAATGTGAATAGCTCACCGACATGGCACGGCAAAATTAAGGGCTATAAATAATGGATGGCAATAGTGTAATGGATTCAAAACTCCTAACTCGACGGACCAAATATGCTCTATAGAACGCTTATCTTACCGGTCCTGCTGTATGGAGCCGAGTGCTGGGCGATAAGTAAGAAAGCTGAGCAAATATCGGGCACCTTCGAGCGAAAAATACTTCGTCGGATATTAGGTCCCTTATGCGAGGAGGGCCAATGGAAGAGAAGATACAATCGCGAACTCTATGAGCTATACCAGGATGTGGATATAGTCCAAAAAGCCAAGATACGCAGACTACATTGGCTCAGCCGCATCGAGCGAATAGAACAATGTTCTAGCCAAGAGGATGTTCGAATCCCAGCCCACAGGTTCGTGACGGAGACCTCCGGTACAAAGACATAACTGTCCCGGATGCCAGAGAACTTGGTCTTCACAACTGGAAGCAGCGTACCCGGCATAGAAGGCAACGATGTCGCTGGCAGGGACTCTACAACGGTCGGGAGCCCTTTAAATGAAAAGTGTAATGGCAAATTGTTTGTTCAGGAAACAATAGAGGAGAGATTTCATTTAAACAAACCGTATAGTTTTTTTTTTTCTAATAATTTCTGTTTTTGAAAACGATCGTCAATTTAATGGTCATTGCAGGACTAAGGATTGCGTGCGAACATCTAACGGCAAACTTTATTTGATATCGTTAATCAGTTTCATTCGGCTGTTGTTTTTTTGTAACCGCAGTTGAAGTTTTCAAACAAACAACGTGAAGTTGTTCTGGAAAATTAACTGCTAAAATAATGGGCAACTCTGCACCAACATTAAAGAGATCGCAAAGCCCAGTAATGTGGTAATGCTTACTTACTTTAAGAGAGCATTATCAACATGTTGGTTGTTATTATTATTATTCAAATCTTTCAAGTACGATAAGAGAGAGAGAGAACAAATAAAAAGAAACGCTTTCAATGTTTGCAAACATCAACTAGTTGCCATCGGGTATTTTAACCCACATTTCAACTCCGAACAGAGCTTAATCATGTTCTATAAATAGACCAAGTTGTTATTTCTCCAACGACACTTCGATTGCGCGGTTTGGGGATGAAGCGACAAGAGAGTGACAAATTATTATCTGCTCTAATCACAGACAAGTTTTTTTCTTTTAGCATTCTTCACTCTATTTAAAAAAAAATACATATCGCTTTCTTGCTGCAGTTCTAAAACTGAATAAACTATCTACTTGGGTGTGATTTCTATCAACAAATTACTACTATACGTATTTTTTTCTCGTGCTTCGTTGTATGATTTATTAATTTATTAATATATTTAGTGTGTCCGCTTATTTTCTTCGTCGTCGTACTATCAATAACACTCCACGTACTTGTACGAGTAGAATGTACTGTTCACCACTTGACATTAGGAAGGAAAAAAGCTTTAAAAAAAAAAGTCTAAATTTATAATTCGATTGTTGCTACTGCACACGTTTGATTCTATTTTTCTTCGTCTAGTATTGTTTTTTTGAGAAATTCACTTAGACCCTTAATAGACAGCAGGCGACCGACAATGTAAAGTAATTGATTTTAATTGTGTGACGGGAATGAGACCACTCGAATTTATCACACTGACTATACAATATGAGTACATTCATATACCTACCTACTTGTTTGAAGCTTATCTACGATGAGAGAATTAGTTTCTCATACTACCCTGCTGAATGCAAATAAAGAAGAAAATTTTGTGTTTTCAAAAAAATTTGCAAAAAATAACTCGCTACTTTTGTTTTGAGAAGCATTTCCTGTTTATCTTTTCATTTTGTGTGGCGCTATTCCATCATTGATTTTTTTTATTGATATTTCTCGTTGTAGTTGTATTACTGTGGTAGTTGTTGTATTTATTCAAACGCACGGATTCAGTTTCGGGTTAATGCGATCTAGTTCGTGAGTTGTGTTCCAAATTATGGTTTTATTTTGTTGCATGTAAAAGAATAATAAAGATTAATTGACTCTTTCTACGAGAACACGTTTAAGTTATACAACACGAACTATTTGAATAAGTCTATAATATGGATAAAAACCATTCCATGGAGCTGGAAGGTATGTTTTACTTATATAAAAAATGTAAAATAAAGTTTTAGAGATAAAAGAAAAATAAGTTTGCCGATAAAAGTTGCTTGTACTGCTACTTAAATGACATGTTCAATAGCACGTAGTTTTGTGTGGAAATGAATCAATAAATTCTGATTGCCATGGGGATAATCTCTGTGTCGGGGCTCTGGGGTTTTATTGGGTTTTTGTATTATGAAATAATTTTGACAGGAATGTATGTAGGTAATTGTAGTTTGTTTCCAGAGAAAGTGTAGCTTATGCGCAGCAACCTTGTTTGGATGAATTATGCATACATAGAAAACACCACCTGTTACTAGTAGGGGATGCTTTAAAAGTAGGTCAAAATAATGTCTTGATTCGCTACATATTTATTCAAACGTCATGATACGCAATTCGGTTTATAACCTGTCCTATAAACGAATTCGTAGAGTTCTAAAGAACGTTTTAATGGTATGTAAAGGGGTTTCCAACAAGAACTTGACAACTTTTTTTAAAATAAAACGCAAGCCAAAAATAATCGGTAATCATGGCGCTGACCATTCACAGTAACGTTACGATCGTTATCGTCGACAAAAAATGTGGCCGTCGGCATGCAAACCGCACCAAACAGTTATTTTTAGTGGATGAAGTGGTGATTCATTAAGCACATGTGGATTTTCACCCGACCGGTAACGCATATTTTGCTTATTGACGAACCCATTGAGCCAAAAATGAGCTTCGTCACTGAAGATGATTTTGCGATGAAATGCATCATCTTGGCGCATCTTCTCCAGAACCCAATCGGAGAAAGTACGTCGCGTCAAATGGTCCATCGCCTTGAATTCTTGAGCAAGCTTGATCTTGTATGGTCGTAAGTCAAGATCCTTACGCAACATACGCCATGATGTGGTCTTGAGAACGCAGTGGAATTGACTGATTTGGATTGTTTTCTACGGACCCCTGAACGGCAGCGATATTTTCCCGTTGTCTTACTGACACGGCAATATCACACATTGAATATGTAGACTCAAATTTTTGCACTAAACTTGTTATTGCCTGTCTACTAGGGCGAGAATTGTCACCGAAAATTGGAGTTATCGCTCATAAAGTTCCGATCACCGACTCAGAATTTCGGTAGAAAATTTTAATAATTTGTAGACGCTGCTGGTTCGTGTACTTTACCATGATGAAAATGTTGAGTTTACTGAATAAATTGACAGTGACAGTTTGATGATTAATGAAAGAGTACGTTCACAAACTAAATTAAAAGTTGTCAAGTCCCTATTGGAAAACCCTTTACATACATTATGCTCACATGCAAATACAGATGTAGTACATACATACATACTATTGCACTCGTCGGTCCCATATTTACTAAAGAATGTTTGTAGCGGTTATTGCTATACATTTTAGGAATGAATTGCCAAATGAATTCATTGTTTGCGAATAAAAACCCAAACGTGATAGGTTTGTATCGTAACTAACGAAAACAAAACTAAGGTTTTATTCACCTGAATATATACATATGTATTTGCTTCTAGTATTAAAAGAATGTCCTTTGAATTGCAGCATCTCTTGCCAAGAACAACCGGCAACGCCGAAAGCTACCTGCAAGTGATTCTGGTACAACTAAAAAAGGCAGGCCTAGCGCTGATGTAGCAGCAAATCTAAAGCTGCCCGCTCATGGCTATCCACTTGAACATCCATTTAATAAAGATGGCTACAGATATATATTGGCTGAGCCAGATCCACATGCTCCATTTCGTCAGGAATTCGATGAAAGTTCTGATTGGGCTGGCAAACCAATACCCGGGTGGTTATACAGAACTTTAGTACCGAATTCCGTGCTTCTAGCTTTACACGATAGAGCACCTCAGTTGAAAATAGCCGAAGACCGATTGGCAGTGACAGGAGAGAAGGGCTATTCCATGGTTCGAGCTACGCATTGTAAATAGATTGCTTCGTATGTCTAAATTAAAAGAAAACTAAAAATTAACTAAATATTTTCAGCTGTAAATCGTGGCAAGTGGTATTTTGAAGTGACCATTGAAGAAATGCCAGAAGGATCGGCAACACGCTTAGGTTGGGGCCAGGAATATGGAAATTTGCAGGCGCCATTGGGTTATGATAAATTTGGTTATTCTTGGCGATCTCGCAAAGGCACACGATTTCATGAGAGCCACGGTAAACATTATAGCGATGCATATGTCGAAGGTGATACAGTGGGTTTCATGATCGACTTGCCCGAGATGGAGGATACTGATTATCTGCCGACAACCTTCAAAGATAGGGTGCGTATAAGTTGAATTAATTTGTTAAATAAACTTATTTTTAGTTTTTTTTTAGCCGCTTGTTAAATTCAAGAGCCATCTCTACTATGAGGACAAAGATAGAGTGCAAGAAACTTTGAAAAATTTCAAAGCTCTGCCAAAAAGTACAATTGAATTCTTCAAGAATGGTAAATCACAAGGCATTGCGTTTACGGATATATACGCGGGATCCTACTTCCCCACTATATCCATATATAAAAGTGCAACTGTAAGTGTGAACTTTGGACCGAACTTTAAACATCCAGAGCTATTGAATGAATGCAATGCTAAAGGGGTAAGATAGAAGACTTATAATATTCGATACTCTGTTAACAGAATATATTTACAGATGTTTGATAGAGTTGAAGAACTGATAAGCGAGCAATCATTATCTGATTTGCTATTTCTAACGGAAAACAGAGGAAGACTGAGATTGGATAATTATCATTTGTGAAGTTCTGTGTATATTTCTATGTTTAAATTATAAATTTACAGTTAAGTAACCACTGTAAGTGGATATTTGAAGGACTAACACATTGAAAGCATTATGATTGTATAATTATACAGATGTAGTCAGAATTACAATATATTTTAAGCCAATATATAAATAAATATACTTTACCTTGCTGAAAATGTGACAATTAAGCTATTAAATATGACTGGAAAAGAAATATTTCGCAATCAGGCAGTAAAGAAGATCAAAATCACATTGGAATCAATCTCTTTGGTTCTAACCAAATGCTGAAAGGTTTGAGAAGGGACCAAAATAAAACAATTGCTTTTTACATTTGTTAAAAACTGTATTCTCCACTAATTTGTACACAGAAGCTAAAATAATAGAAAGAAAATAATTATAATGCCACGAGAAAAAAAAAAAACGCTGCAAACTCGTTGTTCCCCTATTTGGGTATTTTAAATTTCGCAGCACTATAAGGCACATAGGACCAGCTCATCTGACCACGGTTGAATGCAGCTGAAATTGAACGGCCCACTAGCGGCACCGCTTCATGAATATGTTGTAAATTAATCGCTGGCAAGATGATGGCATTTTTATTAATTTGACCATTGACTGCTGCCTGTTGCGGGAACCATCTTCTACGCCTTGTAGTGACGGCAGCAGACTGAGCCTGATTCGGGGCTGTTAATTGGACGAAACTCTCGTGTTTTGTGCGCGCTTCTCGGAATGTGTGTTTGGCTTCGATAACCTTCAAAATGGGCGGCATTCTTGCAAGAGTTGCAGAGCTAGAACCGTTTTTTGAGAGGCTCTGTTCTTGGTTACTTGCCGAACTGGTGTCAAAGAGTTCGCTGTACTTTCGAACTGCAGGTGAAATGTTGTCACCTCTATTTCGAATTGGGGCACGACGACCGCTTAACTTTAGATCTAGTGGAGCGGCCTTTTGAAGTCGCCTCACGGCCATCGGTACGGAACTTATTCTGAGGTCATTAGCTAGCATATTTATAAGCTTCTCGTGCGCTATTATTTGCTTGGTTGGCAGTGGTTCTAAGGATTTTGCCGAAAGTTTCGGTTGGTACAACGAACTTGGACCGTTATTTGTGGGAGTTATTGTGCCGTCCTCGTCATCGTCATCGTCTTCATCGTAATAATCACGCTCATCGTCTGAAGTGAAGCTGAGAGTTGACAATTTTTCCATTTCCCTGGGAGGTCTCTGCTGCGAACGAAGGATGTTTGGGAATTTGCGGTGCCATTCGAGGATTTCATTCCTTAATTCAGCTTCAGCGTCCGATAGATCTTCTTCGCCACGGAACATCCTCTCTACATGCTCCCAGTCGATTTGGTTCTGCTTGATGGCATCGTCCGCCCAGGGAATGGATCCAATGCTGCTTCGGTCAATGCTACTCGAGGAATATTGCACTTCTTGAAAATCTGAGTCAGAATCTGATGAATGTAGACTGTCATCGCAGTAAAAGAATCGCGCGGACATTTTTCGGCTAATTCATTGCAGTTTAATTAATTAAGATGAGAAAAAATTATTTAAGCGACAGTAAAAATCGATTTTTAAAAATACACAAACAACAAACAAAACAAATTAGTTGACAGTTGTGATAGCCGAATTGTTATGGTAATTTCCGGAGGAAGGAGCAACGAACTTCTGGCTAATTAACGAGTGGTGTAAGTATACGCTAAGAATAATCTATATATTGTGAATTGGCCTTTTATGAACTTGGAGTATCTCTATTGTAGCTTTGTATGAATGCATTCATTTGCTTTTTATTTATTCCAATTATTCAACGTAACTAAGTATGTAGTATAAAGTAAAAGAAGTAGGTACAACACCACGCGAAATACTCTCTGTACAATACTCTGCCACCTAATAGTCTTATTTAAAATTATATGATTTTTCTAATCAGAATTCTGTTATTCAAAAATCTCGCACGTTCCGAACTCTAGGCCTACTTTTTGAGGTAAGGCCTAACATATGGAATGGCAAAAGAATTTTTGACAGTTTGCACATTGACTTTAAAGGTAGGGAGAATTTTCTCACCTTCCAATCCAGTCCACTACCTTAAAAAGAAGTGCCTTATGTAGATGAATACTAGTGTACTAATTTAAGTAATACCTTTATGTATTAATATCCGTTTTTTATGAGTAAAACTCAACTAATATCGTCTTTCATTGGTTTCATTCTAGAATTTGCTTCTGTTAGATTCGAATGGAACAAGCAATTTGTTTTCCAATCAACCGAGTATGTATTGTTAAATATTCTAGTTTTTTTTTCAACACTAGCTACCAAGGCTTTCAGCTGGAGTAAAAATCTAATATGACGTCAAAGGTTGGGGTTTAATAGCTAGAACATATACTTACATATATTGACAGGTTGTCCGATGAAAGAGTTTTTAGTAGTACATTTGTTTCCGAATTGAAATCCGAAGAACCAACCAATGAAACATGATGGCAGTTTTCTTTTCTGTTTTTTATTTCATTGATTAAGAAGACCACTCGACTCTTATTATCTTATTATTGTAAGAGAAGCACATTACATATTTGAACTTACGAGCTTTGTTTAAAAGTTTAAAAAATGGAAAACACGAACTTGATGGTGATACAATATAAAATGCTCGTCAATACATTATTAAATACCACACTATACAACCCTTTTAATGAAGTTTAAAAATAAAAACAATCTATGTTATTATAATTATTTCTACAAACAGAATTGTATACCCTTCTAAATTTTCTCTTCGAACATTATTATTGTGAATGGCCAGAAAAGAAACTTGTTCCCTCAAAATTATCGCCCCCCCCAAAAAAAGAACTGTCAAAAAAATTACAGCTGATTCGATTATTCAACATCAAAAACATGTTTAGGAAAACCTTTTTGAAAATTGCAAATGGTAAGTAAGTTTTAAAATTGTTAACTGGATTTGTTCACCAATAAAATTATGTTGGATTTTAGTCGTAGCACAGAGATCGTATGCAGCAAAACCTGGCCCAATCGGAACAGAAATCCATGCAATTTTATCAAAGGAACTTAGTCCAGTTCATTTGGAAGTGGTAGACCATTCAAATGGATCGGAATCACATTTCAGAGTTTTGGTTGTGTCAGAAAAATTTGAAAATCTTCCCCTAATAAAGGCAAGTCACATATATTTGCATCGCTTATTAAATGTTCTCATTGAAATTTTTCTTAAATAGTGCCATCGCTTGGTCACGGATCTAGTAAAAAAAAAATTGGATAGTGGTGCAGTACACGCTCTTTCAATTGAAACAGTAACACCAAATAAATGGGACAAAACAAAAGACTAAAAAATAAAATTATAATATTTTAAATTACGTTATTTTAAAAAATTGTTGAAATTTTAATTCATGTTTTAACGAATTTTAATAGATGTCTTATCTCGCACATGTCAGTATGAATGTATGTAGTAAAATGCACGTGGGGGTAAAGAACAGTGTTGCCATAACATTCTTTGCCGTGTAGTTTGTAGCAACGAATCGTATAGGCACATTGGTTGTTTTCGAGATGGATAGAAGAGCAGGGACTTGAATCTCATGATTCGATTCCATCCCACCATAAAATATTCTGGGATCTGCATTTTGAAAAATCGAGTTTGGTAGGTAGAGCTACTTTTCGCCGTCAAGGGTAGGTATAATGGATTATTTGGTAGGTAAAAAGCGTGGCTCAGTCGTCTTTTAATTAAATTCTTAAGCTTCGTTATTGTCGGCGTTTGAAATACATATAATGTAACACATTCGGAGCCAACCGCTGTGCTCTGATAAGAAGTACGAATTATTCAAATACCTTTACCGCTTTCGTGGTATGAATGAAATGATAGTGTTACTTTTCCATTGGTTTCACTCAAGAATTATCTTCTTCTGGATACCAATCAAACATGTATTTTGTTTTCGAATTAACTATTTACGTGTTGGTGAGTCGCCATATTACTTGTTTTTGTTTTTAGAATGAAAAATCGCTAAGCCGTATGGCATTGACAATCAGTCCAATGAAAGAGTTTACGTGTTTGAATTTATTCTGTGCGCCTTCCCAAATGAAATGCTTTTCCAGAAGATGCTTCCGAAGAGCCAATGGATCGTGATTGACAGTGTTTTCTCTCTTCGGAAGATAAAAGGAAGACTTTTGCCCAACGGAAAATGACATTTGTTTATTTAAAAACCCAATGCAAGTAGGTAGTTATGTAATTTGTTTCTCATATTTTTCCTTGATTACATTTTTACGCCTTTATTCTATAAAATTGCCTTCCTTCGGAAATTGTATAATGAAACTTTATGAATAGGTACCTACCTAACCTAGGTTTCCAAAAATACCTACAGCAGACATTTAATTTTGCGTTCACTGAACGCTTTGATTTATTTGTCAGTGAAGTGACCTGTCACCGACAGCTGATTGGTAAATGTTATGACAACACTAGGCGATATGATAATAAGACAAAGCTTGTTAAAAGTATTTAACGGTAAGTAAAACCAATTTAAATTTTCTTTCAAACTTTACAAAACAATTGTTTTTTACAGTCAGTCGCTCTAGTCGCTTCTACGCTGGCATGTCAGGTCCAATTGAATCAGCTATTCGGGAAACACTGACCGACAATCTGGAACCAGTTCATTTAGAGATAATAAATGAATCGTACATGCATAATGTCCCCAAGGGTGCCGAGTCACACTTCAAAGTGCTGGTTGTGTCGGATAAATTTGAGAGCCTTCCGCTTATAAAGGTATGCAAAAACACAATGAATTAACTTATTAACCAACGTTGATTTTACAGCGACATCGGTTGGTGAATGACTTAGTTAAATCAAAGCTAGAAGGCGGTTTCGTACATGCCCTTTCAATCGAGGCAAAGACTCCGAAGCAATGGGATCCTAGCTACGAAGTTGAACCTAGTCCAAACTGTCGCGGTGGTTTTGGAAAGTAAATAAAATAACGTTCTCATAGGTACCTACACCGCATTTATTTTCGTTTTAATTTTTATGTATAACCCACAATGCTGTCAACTTGATTCTTTGCGGAGAGAATCACGTCGTTTACGCCTACACCATCATAAGCTGACCCACATAGTGTCAGCGGCAGGTTGTATTTCTTAATGTAGCTTCTTATTTCTTCGACCCGCACTTTATGCCCCACCGTATATTGAGGAATACACTTACGCAACACATGCACCCGTGTGTTCCTTGGCTCCTTCTCAATACCTAGAATTTCTTGAGTGTGTTTTACGGCCACGTCGAGGACTGTCTTCTGTGTGGGATTTTTGCCGAAAATCTTCTCAAACCAATGCCCACCCATCATTACTGTGAGCACCGTATTACCCCTCATAGTGAAACAACAACTGTCAAAGATTACACCTAAGATTGGTAGATTTTCGACCGGAGGTACAAGAAATCCAAATGCATTGTAGTTAAGTACATCTGGGGTGTTGTACTGCAGGTTTACGACAGCTACGTCTACGTAGGGAATAGTATTAAGGTGGGAGGCAAGTGTAGGATGGTCTTCAACTACTGCACTTGCTAGCCGAAATGCAGGTAATGAACTTATGACATGGTCAGTCTTGATTATTTGTCCATTTATATTGACCTCAGCGGAGCCATCAGTGAGAAACGTTATCGTGTGGCATTGTGAGTTCAGATGGATGTCCCCATAATTTTTCAGATACTGAGACAGCGCTTTGGGGAGAGTTTCTAAACCCTTATTCAGGGAGTAAATGCTCCACTTTTGATCCTTAGCTAACTTCGACAAGATACTTTCTGATGGTGGTTTAGCAGGTGTCTTCTTCTTGTCTCGCATAAAAAGTCCTTTGATAACTCCACCATGCTTTTGTTCCCACTCGAACAGATCGTTCATTAGGAATCGCACGCTAATCTCCTTTGCATTGCCTGCACAAATGCCGCATATCATCGGACTTATAGCGTATTCAGCAATTTCCTTGCCAAATCGTCGTTCTGCAAAACTGTATATCGATTCGTCGCCTAGGTTTTGTTTCTCACTAACTGCCTTTAGGTCATGAAACAGGGCAGAGATTAGCGGCTTTGTGAAGGGCGGCATAGTTTTGAAGACTCCACTCAAACTGTTGGGAAGCGTGCATAGTTGACCTTTACATACAACATTTGTAAGTTCGAAATTACATTTCAATATGATACTTACCCTTAGCGTATATCATCCGGTTCTTGACGGCTGGATGGCTGTCACATACCGGCGAGACTTCATCCTCCAGCTTAAGGTCCGTGAGTAGCTCCAATGTGTTCAAAGCGGCCGGCCCTTTGGTGCGGATGGTACGGGGCCCAGCCTCAAAAATGAAATTCTTATCCTCGCGTACTTCGGAACGAATCCAACCGCCGACGCGGTTAGATGTTTCGTATATGGTAAAAGGATTAACGTAGCGCCGTGTAAGATAGTAACCGGCTGCAAGGCCACCAATTCCACCGCCTAAAACTACCGGCATGTTAAGTCGACTTTATTAAGAAAATAATGGAAAAGTTTTGTGATGAAATTTTAGCGCAGTGAGAGTGAACAGCTGTTTTCATGTCGGTGATTAAGAGACCATTCCGGATTCACGATAGCAACAGTTGTCGAACTTTAGTGTTAAGAATGCGATGAGGGGTTTCAATTAGGCGCTGTTGAGAATATATTTTTTAAGAATTTAACACCAGTGTCGTGAAAACAAGTAGAAAATATTATTTTATTATATTTTCAATAAATTCCAATGACAACTACTTCTACAGTTGTTGTACAATTGCCATTGCTGTCAGTTGTGGTGAATCTGAATTTTAGAAAATGAACTTTGGGTGAATTCATTTTTGAGGTGAAAATAGATTTGAGTTTCATATCCGGTAACGTTATGGCGGAAGTCAGAGAGATTTGATACGTTACCAAAATAAACCTTCAATGTGTGTTCACAAAATGTTATAAATCTTGTCCTCTTTAGTCAAATTAGATATAAATTCGACAGATATTAATGAAACATCTTATTGAAAATAATAAAGTTCTTAAACGGGTGAACAAAAGCCGGATTTAATAAAAAAAAAATTCACCATACAATAGTGTCGTTTGACAAGCCGCTGGATGGAGCGTTCACATTAGTTCACATTATCAAAATCAAGGCATTCAAGCCATGCTTGTAAAACAAATTTGATAATGTGAACCCTGCTAATACCTACTTTTAATTCATTCTGTGTAAATGGAATTCCAAGTTTCGATATCGTCAGATAAGTACTGGCAAAAAAATTAAAATAGTCAGCTATTTCTTTTGACAGATTCATAAGACCTTCTATTTTTTGAAATTCTATAACGGAGTTTGACTACAATTCAAAAACAAAAATTACCAACTATAAAAGGTCTTTTAGAATAATTGAAGGCTTTTACTAGTCAGTGAATATGTAGTGAGAAGTGTCATAAACGAAAATTCTTTGGCATCTTAATACTTTTGACTGCTAATAAGAAGAATGCTTTGGAACACGTTCTGACTAATTGAACAGTAGGTTATCAATTTTTGTTCGGATTTGTTTTAATAGTTTTCACAAACTTGTGCTGTTCTGTGCTGTGCTACTCTTTCAGTCACTGAACAAACCTACTATCGCCAAACAATCTCTCTGATCCCCTGCATATCCAAAATATTGGAAACAATTTTCGCTAAACGTTTGATTTTGTGTAATG
This sequence comes from Chalcosyrphus nemorum, assembly GCA_949716465.1. Lineage (NCBI taxonomy): Eukaryota > Metazoa > Arthropoda > Insecta > Diptera > Syrphidae > Chalcosyrphus > Chalcosyrphus nemorum. The sequence continues at coordinate 12,529,324 of OX454333.1, read as the reverse complement.
AAACACTTCATTTGTGAAAGAAACTTAGAAGTGAGACCATGGCGGCGCGGCGTGCGCTTTTGTTGCAGTTTTGATGACAATGGATGAAATATCTTTATTCCTCGCTTTTAATTTTCTACACTTTTAGAAATTGCCTCACTGAAATTCATGAAAAATGCTCTGAAGTCTTAACACTTCCGTTCACATTTGATTTCACAGTAATCGCCATTTTACAAGCATTAAAAGCCTTGTCATATTTTTCGACAACAACTCTGTGCTCAAAGCTGTCAACAACACATACATTAGAACCGTTCGCGTACCCTCCTAAAACAGCGAATTTTTATGAAAAGCTGTTCGCGTACGGAGAATTTTTATAGTTTTTCGCAGAAGAGAACGCTCACAAGAGAGTAAGTAATTTCCCCATGCTACGAATTTTAGTGGAAGAAATATCTGTGGGCTGGTTTATGAAAACTGTCGAAGCTGTCTAACCAGTGTATTTTCAACTTTTTCTTGTTCGTTCGTTTACTTTTTCTTAATTTTAGCTTTCTCTGAGAGAATTTTACCCCCACTCTTCGAAATCTGATAATCTAAGAGTTTTAGTGCAAAAAGTACGCAACAGTCCTATTATCTTCGATATTCGGAATAAGCTTGTCAAATCTTTAAACAATTTGAAGATAATGTGGATACTTCGTGATGCTAGTAGGTATCCCGGCTATCGAGCACGCCGGCCATACAGCCAACTCAGAAACAACCTCATCAGTGTTTAGATTCAACATTTACCCCAAAACAGACCTTAGAAACGCCATAAGAAAAATCGTAGAACACTCTACTGAAAACAGAAGGAATAAAAACCCTACACAAGAGTCTCACTTAGGCTAGATTCTTCTTGTACTCTTCATTGTGCACAATGCTATAATTTCGCAAGAGCAGGGCCCTAGAAGTGACTCAGACAATCCAATTTTAAATTCAATCAAAGTTCCTTATACACTTTTAAAATATATTTGAATTTGATTGCATGTTACAAAATCTAGTTACTTTCCTTTTAAAATAATGAATGGTGGCGTATACGTGATATTTTTTTCTGTTCGCTTGGCATACAAACAAAATTTGAATTACTTCGAAATACTTGAAGCGCGCCACTTAATACACTTATTAAATGATTGATCATATCCTTCCATAGAAAGTGAGCAAAACAATTACAGTAACCTCAAAATCAATAAAACACTTTACCCAATAACCGAAATACAGTAAAAAACCCCCTAAAACGAGGTAAATACTTCAATAGAATTTTACCATATTGCCCCGCTGTGCGCTGCGCTGTGCTGCCCCACCAATCTCTTAAAAGTACATAATTACAGTGCCAACCAAAAAACCTAGACTAAATATGCGTGTTGTCGCCAACTTGTGACATCCTTTCCGCAGGACACCAACAAAAAAAAAAAAAACAAAAATTACACTTAACTTGGCCAAAGGGATGTTTTCGACCATTCCCCACCGTCACCGCTACCTACCGCCATAAAATAGGGTGAACACAAAACGAGACACGTATACTACAAGTACACAACTAACAACAAAACAAACCGAAAAATTTCCCAACACAACCTGAACATTTCCCACCTCCACACATGCGCCAGTGCATTTCACCAAGTTACAGATATTGATTCAGAGCTTTCCATACCGTCGCAAGATGAAAATTTCTATCCCCACTGCACCCCCGCATCTAGATATAATCGGAAAAAGGAAAATTCTTCTTCTCTCAGTGGGAAAAAATTTTCGTTTCTCAGAATAGTATCGGCTTTAATCGAGGAAGGTTTGTTTGCTGCGTTCGTCGTCCGAGAGCAAAGTGTATACACATACATACTGTCTATATGTATAATAGTGAGAAAAAAAATTTTTCTTTTTATATTTTCTAAAATAAAAGTGAAAAAGATCTCTGCTCTGTGGTCTGGTTCTGTTTTACTGGATTTCTGCCAAAATTCAAAGATCCTCTACACCGTTAAATAACATTTTTCAAAAAAACAAAAAAGAAAAAACGAAAAAACGAGAGAATTTGTCGCGAATTTCTCTGAAAAAAAAGGTGTTTCCATCGGGTGTGAAAATCGTGGACGAATTTATAAAATATTTTGTTCTATTCTGTTTAAGAATTATTAATAATGTATCTTTTTCTATAACAGGGATAATGGGGGAAACTCCATTTGAAAATGTGTATATAGAAATGAATTAATTTCAAGCCTGTATTGGTGTGTGAATGTATATGTGTGTGCGGTAGGAAAAACTAGGGCACTGTGCTTCATATACGAACATCGACCACGACCACGACGACGAAGACGACACGGCGGCCCAAAAAAGGATTTCACAAAGGAAGAGTACTTTTTTTTTTAAAAAAAAAGTAGACTGGAGCTTCATTAAGGTCTTTTTGAAAAAGTGGTGGTGGTAGTAATTTTTTTTTCCCTAAATCGGTAGTGTGTCAGTGAAAAGGATATAATTTTGAACAACAGAATAAGAGGAAAAAGAAAAAAAAAAGGAAATCGAAAGAAAAATCCTACAAATGTACTTTTAATTGAGATGAGTGAAAAGGAAATTGCGCTGATTATCATTTGAAGAGAGCAGGGAGAAAGCTTTCTTTCTTTTATTTTTGTTAGCTCTATCCTTTAGACGCTCTCCCTACATTCACATGTAAAAATTTTTGTTGTTAGTTTTAATGCTCGCACTCGGCTCTCGCCACATCAACTGGCTGACTCTCAGCGGTACTCGTTGTTCTCCGTGTATCTCGAAGTTGTATTCGTATTCGTATTTGTATTCGTTGCCGTTGTCATTGTCAGTTGTGCTATATTCCTTCATCACATATATACCACAGTGACCTAAACTATATGTATATGGCTTAGTTGTTATTCCTTTTCAACCATCATCATCATCATCATCATCACCCACCATCACATCACGTATGTGCGCCTATCGTCCTTTTTGTCGTCGCTGTTCTAATGGGTAACTCGTTAGATTATAAATACGTAAACAGTGTCATCGTATCTTGTGCTTCTGGTGTTTGCTACAGCTATACTGCTGTGTTATTGTGTGTGAAGAGCGTGTATGTTGAAGCTTTGTCATTCTGTGTCTTCTAGATGTCCTGTTTGTTGTTTGTATGTGCGCGCGGTTTGTACAGGACACTTGAAAAAAGTTTGTTTCTTCGATTCGATACACAGAAAACATTTTCTTCTTTGTTTTAATTTCTCTCTTTTCCAAAAAAAAAAGCAAAGCCGAAAGGATTAACAAGGTACAATCTTAAAAAAATGAAAAAAATACAAATCTTTAAGAGAGAACGACAAAATATTCAAAATATTATATTCAAACAACCAGTGCCAGTGTGAAGAGCGAGTTCTGTTTTATTAATACTATACCGCAGTGTATTTCAAAATCAATTCTAAATAAAATAAAAAAATATATATAATCACTCTTACATATGAGTAATTGTATATAACAACAATATTGTGGTACTAAGTTAAAGAATACAACAACCAAAAATAGTGCATAGTGCAACTTTAAAGCCGTATTCATAAAAATAAATAAATAAATAATTAAATAAATATATACATGTGTAAAGTTAAATGTATTTATAACATAATCAATGTGCCTGTATTCTGTTTTCATGTAGTGTAAAAGTATGTGCGTTATTTGTGTAAATAAAAATAAATAATTAAACATATCGTAAAAAATAAATATACTCAATAAATACCTAATTCAGTAAAGGAATAAAAAATAAATAAAATATATCTAGCAACGAAAATTATTTAGCAAACAACACATTTTAGTGAATTTCCATAATAAATAAAAAAATTCATAAAGAAATAAAACAAAACAATACCCTCCCCTAGTTGGGTGAGATAATATAGCTAACGCACAAGAATTATTAAGTACAATAAATCATAAGGAAATTTTAATTTAGTGCATCGCGTTATAGAGTGAAGTGTGTTTTTCCTTAGTTGCAATCACGGGTAAAAGATTTAGCACAAGAAATAAGAATTTTTTGCTGTGGATTACTGAATGTAAACAGGAATATAGGCCAATATTTTCGGTTTATTCGTGGATGGTGTTTACAGATGTTTCACTCTATAGTGTGAATGTTGGCAACCCTGGAGTGCCTCGGTGGTTTAGTGTGTACTAGGTAAGTTTTTTTCTTCTTTTCATAAACGTATTTGTTGATGTCGACAAGAAGTGATTTATTATTTAATTATTCGTTGTTTTTTCTTGAGAAAGACATCCATATCATTCCAAGTAATAGTTTAGTTAAGCTAATTTATAGGTACTTCTAATCAATAATACTGACCTGTCTTAGATGTCAATACGAGTGATTTATGTCTACTCTTACTGATTGACAAGTTAATAGGGTTGTGGAAAGTCATGTTCGTCTATTAGGTTTAAGTGAAGGAAAAGAATTTGTAAAGCAATGCTATTTGCTTTCACTTTAATAATTTGTAGAATATTTCGAGAACAGATTCAAAAGTTTTAGACAATAAATACAGTGCGATTGGATTTTTTAACAAAAATACCACATTTTATATAAAAACTTGCCATTCCAAGCAAAAATTTCCCACAGTGGTAGAAAGTCACTACTACAAAAGAGTAAAGCCACAAAAATAACGAAACGAAATGAAATTGAAATCACAAAACTTAAAAAAAAGATTACAACATATTTTTAATCTAAGAGAAATTAAACTTTAAAACTTTAAAAAAATTTCAGTGTTCAAACTGATAATTGAATTGAAAAAATTTACTTCAATTTCTACGTCTTGAAGTTGCTGGTATATGAAAAGAAATATTTACACAAGATTTTTTTTTTTGATTTTTGAACTTGTTTCCAAAATGAATTTCGTTTTTTCCTCCGGAATAATCCGCTTGCATGGAAACCAGAATACAATCTGAAGGATCTATTGTATCGAAGGGTTGGAGTCAATCTAAGAGACGTACTGTAAGTCCTGAAATTTTTGCAATGTGTTTTGGAGTCAAAGTAGATGAATTTGTACTGAAGTGCGTGCTTCATGTACAGAAGGGACTTACAGTTGTGCGTGGTATCCGAAGGGCAAAGAAAGCACCTCATGACAGTAATACTCCAAGGGTTTGTCAGCAGACCCTCGGGAGGTAAGGGGTCCCTGAGAGAACTTTGTTTTCCGAATTTGAACAAAGAACCCCATACACAGCAGTTTAAAGTACTTATCACTGAGCCACGGCACTCACATTTGATATCAATTAAAAATTATAAAGAGTTTTCAAATAGGGACTTGGCAACTTTGAATTTAGTTTGTGAACACAATTTTTCACTAATCATAAAACTGTCACTGTCAATTTATTTAGTAAACTCAACATTTTCATCATGGTAAAGTACACGAACGAGCAACGTCTACAAATTATAAAAATTTTCTACCGAAATTCGGAGTTGGAGATCGCAACTTTAAGAGCGTTAACTCCAATTTTGGGTCGTAATTCTCGCCTTAGTAGACAGGCAATAACAAGTTTAGTGGAAAAATTTGAGTCTTCATATTCGTTGTGTGATGTTGAATGTTTGTCAAACACTCGGAAGAGATGGGGCCGTGAAAAAAACTTTTGATGGTATTTTTCTGGATTCGAATTTGGAACCCCTTGCTCAGTAGTCCAACGCACTAACCACTGAGCCATCGCACCCACAAGCTACTTTTAGCCATTGGTTTATGCCAACAAGCCGACGACGCACGTTGTGAGAGCTTAGAGCCAACATTTAATGACACAGTAAAATGGATCCTTCTACTTCGGATCATAAACTCATCGTTATTGACGACAAAAATCATTGGATATTTAAGTATCATAATATGGCTTCATTCGAATAAAGTATATTTGTACAAACACCTAATTCATTACAATTATTGCCTGCCCTAGTAATACTAGTAATGCATAGGTATAATTCCTTTTTTTTTTTGATTCAAGGAAAACCTATAGAGACTTTTATAATACGCTTTCGTAGGTGCTCAAATAAAGTGATATAATGCATTCTACAGAGCTATATATACTGAATGTTTGTAGTTTTGTTTTCTTGGAATAAAACGTTGGAAAATCTAAAAATCAATAACAGACATGAGGGGGTGACACACGAAAAAGTGTCTTAAGTTTTCAGTTCCGTCTTGTGGCTTACAAATACTCAAGGTAAAGACTATATGAATTTAAAGCAATAAAGCAATTCATGACCATACACGAGACTAAATGCTTATTCATTTTTTCCCCATAAAAAAAAAAAACTTGACAAACGCCATAATTTGCTAAGCTTTAAAGTGTTTGTTTATGTGCAAACTTTTAAGGAAGATAGTTGACGCTCAGCAAGAAGGTAACAATATATTGATTTGAGCTTTAACATTTTTTTTCTTCACATTCACAATCAGCAATAATATAACATAAGTTAGTAATCGGTAAATTGTAAAATTTAGTGCAGTGAAACTGCAGGAAAAAATGTATAAAATAATTGTTGGGGGGTATTTTTGAACTTGTTCTTAACTCTGAGACTTTTCTGAATCTCCACTGATCCACTCGCCCTCAAAAACTGTTGTGTGATCGAGGAGTTTTTTGGATTACCGCTCTTCCGTGTTGGTTTTATATTGCTTTTTTGACCTGGTCCAAATGATTCCACCTGTGAGCATAAAAATATCAACCAAAGGAGTGATGTTCCATAAGTCCTAGAAGCGAAATTTAAAGTTTTGTTTTAGCCTTAATATTAACGGTACTTTACTTAAGGTCAATTTGACAAAAAATTGATTTGCTGGAAAATGGCTGCAATGATTTTGTTTAAATTTCATAGTTCAGTTAGATCGGCAAAGTGCTATAAGATGGCGTATCACAATTTTGTTCAAAATCTTTAATAGCGGTACTATACTTATAGCCAAATTGGCTAAAAACTGATGGAAAAACGGCTGCAACGATTTTGTTTAAACTTCATACTGACTGGAATTTAAATACATTTAAATAAACGAATAAAAAAACATAATAAGAAATGCTGCTTCCGAAAAGAATCAATAAATTCCTTAAAGCTTATGACGTGACTATATTATATTTGAAGTCCCGAATACACATTTTGTTGATGAGAAGTAAATAATTGGCTTATTAAATCGATTTGTTTTTTTTTTTTTTTGATAATGTGGCAGGTAATAATAGAAAGTGACGCGAGACGTTATGGTTTGAATGTCTTATTACTTTTTTTTATTTTAGAGCAAATTAATTTTCTAAACACAATATACAAATAGCTTTTATATTTGATTCAAGCGTAAAAACCACTAATGGATTGATTATGCCTTTTCATTTTGGCAAAAAAAAAAATTAGGTTATAAGCAGCCCATAGAAGACCAAGGCTTAGCTTCTCACATCTCTACGTAATGTACATATGTACGTATGTGTTAGTTTTTTTTTTGCAAATATAGAAGCTACCAATAGTTTAGTTTCGTACCCGAAGGATAAAGGGGTTTTGAGGGTACGTTCATGTACACTCCCAAAACAGAAAATTTTAACGAAATTTTACAAAAAGTTGTTCGCGTACGGATAGTTTTTCACTAGAGGGTGAAGAGAGTGAGGCTAGGTTGTGAAAACTGTCAAATCTGTCCAATCAGTGTATTTATAGAAAAGTATGTTCGAGATATTTAAATAAGAAGATGGAGAATTTTCGTAGTTTTTCGCAGAGAGTAAGAAATTTCCCCATGCTAGGAATTTTAGTGCAAGCGTATTTTCAACCTATTCTTGTTCAACCCGTTCGTTTACTTTTTCGTAATTTTAGCTCTTTCTGAGAGAATTTTATAATAATTTTAATATTCTTGGATTTTTGTCACTCGGAGGGATCAGGACGAATTTGTTGGTATTTTCGGGGACTCGAACATAGAACCTCGTACACAGTAAGACAGTCTATCGCACTAGACACGACATCAACGAGGTCTGGGTATTAAACTAAATGACTTGGTAAAGAAAGAATCCAAGATTATGTCAGTTGTTGAACTTATCCTTGATTTGGAAATTCCAAAAATGCGAACAATGTCACATTAAAAAGAACACATTCCTGTGAAACAAACAAAAAATGGTCACCATCGCTCTAAAATAAAAAAAAAATACAATTTAAATCAACGTGCGTCTTTTAGAACAGCTCTCTTTAAAAGTTGCCAGCTAAAGTCAGTATATTGTGTATGCTTTAATAGCTTTTACATTTTGTGACTCTGCTCCTACTAATTCCGTATTCATTGAATTTGTCATAAAGACATGCTATTGATTCTAATGTCTTTTTATACGATATCTAATAAATATTTTCGGCTCATTAATTGATTGATTTGAAAACGTCTTTTTTTTCTATCAGTGACTACGAGTATGTATGTTTGTATATCTCTAAAATATTTCGTTCACGTAAGGATATTCATTTGAATTTCGTATAAAATAAGTGACTCCATCGTAAAATATTTGTAAGGGAACTCCTTTAAAACATATCGCCAAATATATTGTGAATTTAAAAGTTTAATGTGGGAACCACAATTGGTGGAAACGTGTTTTGAACGTTTTTTCTTTCAAAAACGGTTTAAGTAAATTAAACATGTGTTCAAAGAAATTGTTTTTTTTTATGATTGATAGGTAATTGCAGGTAATTCGAATTTTAAAAATACAAAAAAAGTGATTGATTTTGGTCTCTGATGTTTGCACCAGGCACAGATTTGATGAGTCAAAATTGACAGTGTTTGAAGTGCAAGTACATTATGTACATTGAATCATTCGAAAGCTATTTGCTGGTGGACTTGACAAACTTTTACTTTCTACCTGATGAATGGTAAAAGATATTTGAACAAAATGTCATATATTTGGTTTGATAACAGGTCCGTTCGCGGACTTTTTTCTCTAAAATTCGAAGATTATCAAATTTCGAAGATTGGTAGTAAAATTCTTTCAGAGAGAGCTAAAATTACGAAAAAGTAAACGAAACGGGTTGAACAAGAAAAAGTTGAAAATACACTGGTTTGACAGCTTTGACAGTTTTCATAAACCAGCCCACAGAAATTTCTTGGACTAAAATTCGTAGCATGGGGAAATTTCTTACTCTCTCTTGAGCGCTCTCTTCTGCGAAAAACTACGAAAATTCTCCGTACGCGAACAGCTTTTTGTAAAAATTCGCTGTTTTACGCGAACGGACCTAATATATGCATTTTCCTTTTGAAATATAAACTAGTTGTTTGCCATTCATTGGGTATCGTGTTGCAAACTGCAGGATTCACTAGACAAATATTCGAAAGAGTGAATCGATTTATGGCTACAAACTTTTCTCAACTGTGTGACAAACTTATTCTATTATTTTGAAATCTCTTATCTCAATAACTCATTTTAGAAGTGACATTGTATTTTTGACTGAAAACCAGCCGCTATTTTTCACAGAGTTCAATTGTATTTGACGATTCTTCTTTAATCCAACCAAAATCAATTAGGTCTTTAAGTTCTACAAAGATTTTGCTTAAATCGGATGCACGGTTTTAAGCAAAAAACGCTTTAACAAAACTTCATAATTCTGCCTCGAATTGTGATCCTATCACAGATATAAAATGTAAAGCCAATCGGCCCATCCATTTAGGATTAAGAGTTAATTAAGGAGGAAATGTATTATATTTTGGTTTTTAAATTAAATCCCACATTTTATCGTACAAAGGGTGGCTCATACGACTGTTGTATAACTGCACATTGTGCTGCCTGTTGCTTACAACTCATGGGCTGATTTGAGTACAACAAGGTGCAGCTGCAGAGCGATACGATAAAATTGTTATGCACACTCGTATGACGGTTGTACGGACGATACAATTTTCATATAATCAGTCGCATTCGACGTCAGGTTTTCGCAATTGAAGACGTTCGATTATGTGATATCGGCCCAAAATCGAAAGCAAGTAAATGCACGGTAAAATTTGCCTTCGACATTCTATAGAAAAAAAAATTGTAAAATAATAAAAATTTATTTGTAAATTTCAGAACTGAAATTCCTATAATGAAAGAACTAATTAGTAACAAAATAAAAAATTAAGTATCAATTACTGTAATCAGTGAAACTCAAATCTCCAGGGTCAGGAAGATCAAATACATAAATTATTTTTTTCGTTTTTTAGTTGATTTTATATTTATTTGGAATGCGATTGATAACAAAAAAATTACGACTTTTTATTTGACTATTTAAAGAATTCCGTCGAAAATTGATAGGCGAGCTGCTCAATATCTCAACCCAGTGAGAACTTTAAAAGTTGAGCTCTAAGGCACATAGTCTTAAAAATACTTCTCATGGAATTCACAGTCCACAGTTAGAAAAAAAAACAACAAACTGTTTTGACCTCAGTACCATTTTATATGCACGATCGAAGAAAAAAAATCTCAAGTCAACGTCAGACTAAAATTATAGTAGTACTAAAACTACGTAAGTCTACAAAATTTTACGAAAAATAACGAAATCCTGTTCCCGTACGTCAAGTTTCGTAGTTTTTCACAGAAAAGAGAGCAAGAATTTTATGAGTTCTGTTTAATAGTTTTGCTGTTGTTGTTGGCAAAATAATTTAAAGTAAATCAATATAAAAAAAGTGACGTCTAAAAAGTAGGCAGTTTTTTTGGTTAACCCGTTCCAGTATTTTTTTTTTGAGATTTGTCTTCCTCTGAGAGAATTTTATCCTCACTCTGAGAGAATTGGAGAAGCTTCGTATTGAGTGCAGAAAGTACGGGAACAGACCTATTTATTTACAAACAGGGGTATTTAGGCTCAGCCTGTTTTCGGGCACGAGGAGGCAGGTGAAGTTTGAGTCGAATGTCTCATTTTAAATAGTCTATGACTTTAAGTAAGAAAACATTTGGTACACTTAAGACTAATAAAGTATTAATATTTAAGTCGACAAGTTTTTTAAGTCATGAATAATGATTCATAAAGCCCAATAAGTTAGTGCTATTTGCACAAAACTAGACAATTATCTTTTAGTATACTAAACACAAGTTTTGTGAATCACCGCTCTGATAAAGTTTATAATTATTATTTAATTATAAAGCTGATGTTGTAATTGTTCTTTAAAATACTAGAACGTTCAGGTTGGTATGTACATCTAATGTTTGAAAGTAGTCTCAGTGAAATATAGGTCAGCTCCCAAAAGGTTTTCCTATTCACTACAATTTCAAATTATTTTTTTTTTACGCATGCCACACAAGCGAATCTATGAACTTTCAACGTGCCTACGCACCTTCGAGGATTCGAATGACATACTTCGCTAACAAATTCAACTTTAGTTCCACCCACGCCCATCTGACTCACTGAACTTTCTGATAAATCAATATTATAACGGCAATTTATCTATCTACCAACAAGGATCTTAATGTCAAACGCATCTTGCACGACCTTCAAAGCGAATTTCTTTAAATGAAAAACAGTAAAGTAATGCTGTCATCCATTTTATGTAATCAATAATATTTTACTTCATCTCAATTGCGCTACATTCCTGATGAATTCCAGTGTGTACAGCCATTGCTCTAATTAAGCTATCATACAGCCCCCAACCCACTTGACTCCCACTCCTAGAATTACACAAATTAATTACAAAAGACTATGTTCAATGATAAAGAATTGTGCTCGTACTTAATAATAATGAAATGTGACATACGGCAATTTATTCCATTTTGCCTGAAAGGACATAAACACACCCAACCACCGACCGCACCGTGCCAAATGCAATGCAGCCACAACTAACTACTCACAGATGAATTCCATTCCACAGTTCCTCCTGAGAAGGAAGGAGCAAGGACTTTTTATAATTTCATTAATTTTGAGCGAAAAGAGACGAAACTCTGGGGATTCATTTTGCCTGCGCCCAAAGCGTCGCTATGATGTCATTTTAGCCAAACACAATTCAGAAAAAAAAACTGAAATATTTAATTCTCACACAACAGCCCGTGGCGGTCTTGAAACGACCACATTTGTCAGTCAATATTACATGCATAACATACATACCTATACCCTTAAAACAAATGCAGTTCTATTGGTGCAATCTTCTAGCTCCGAGGAGATTAATTAATCTATTAAAATTAGGTCTGCACCGCGGTAGTACGTTCGCGCCTTCGACGCTACGCGATCGATCGACGGCGAGTTGTCGGAATTTCAAAAAAGTCACAGAACGTTCGGTCGTCGTCGGCAGGTTATTTTCATTTTAGCTACCACTTGTGTCGCCAACGGATCGCAGCAGCGGCAGCAGGAGCTTGTTAGAAGTGTTGTTAGTGTTGTTAGTTGGGCATCATAATGCCTTTGGCAGTGAATTTAAATCCTCTTGGTTGATATTATAGTTTCTTGTTGTTGTTGTTAATAAAAATAAATCAAATTAGGATCTATTTTTGGGGTGGCCAATCAGAGTGCTATACGCATTATGGATAACTTAACTATGTGTGGGGTGAGTGTTATGTGGCAGTTGGGGGGCCAATACACTTAAAAATTTGGGCCAACATTTTCTTGTAATATAATTAAGTTTGTGATTCATATACGTTTATTTTTTTGTTTTTACAAAAACTGTTCTTTAAATACAATCTGTTTTTCTTTTATAGGGGATGTCGCGGTGTGACGAAAGCGGAGTTGAATCAGTATCAGCAGAAACAACCGATTCACCATTTGAAGATGACGATTGTCTCAAAGTTCGAAAATACTGGTGTTTCCTATTGTCCAGCATCTTCACATTTCTCGCTGGATTATTGGTTGTACTGCTATGGCGGGCGTTTGCGTTCATATGCTGCCGCAAGGAGCCCGAACTTGGACCAAACGATCCCAAACAGAAGGAACAAAAGGCATCCAGAAACAAACAGGAGTTCGAGGGAACTTTTATGACAGAAGCAAAAGACTGGGCTGGTGAACTTATATCCGGTCAAACGACAACTGGTCGAATTTTGGTAAGTTTCTTATTTTCCTATCGACAGATTGTTATAATAAATCAAATGACATTTAAATTTGATGGATAAGGTGTGTGCGTAAAAAGGATAAGTCATTCGAAATAAGTGCAATCAAATAATGTGGACGGAAAATTTATTGTTTGCCTAGAATTTTTCTTCGGCATGTCTGATACCTACATTAATTAATTATTTAAAAAGGTCAGGTTGGATTCTAATTTTAGGAACATTATTGTTGAGTTTGCCGAAAGGTTCAACATATATTTTGTTCGCATTTCATTATGAAAAATTATGTTCGCCCTTATTTTGTTGTGCTTTCCCACAATTAGAATATAAAAAGTTAAGTGCACTGATGAATCTACAACTTTTTGTACATAGGTATATGTATATGTATATGTGAATTCATCATTCTCCATACTTGTATTATAAAAAGAAACTTTTAATAGAATATCAAACTTTTAGTATGAAATTAAACCACTTAAACCAAGTTCTCCTACTACGAATAGATTACGAGTTAAGACATTATTTTTATTATAATTATACCTATTTTGGTCAACGTGTTCAGGCCTTCAAACGTGTGTATTTCATTCGTTTCATATGTTGAGCACAATGTTTTGTTGCAAACAATTCAAACCTGCAGTAAGAGTCCATTCGAAATATTCACTGCTTTTCAAGTATTCACGAACATTCGTATTCATTCACAAGAAGTATTCGCTGGGCTCACATTTATTGCCTCTCCTAAAATGATTATGACACGTTTTGCTGCCTGCATTGCATTTTCAAAAAGGGCAATGAATGCTTCCTTCGAGTGGCTCTTAATATTTTCTATGGATGCACGAATTTACTACCAGAGCTCTTTGTTTTTGCTTCTTTCTGGTCATAAAATGAAGTCGTCTGTGTTCATGGGTCAAAAACATCTCGGTTTTCTACCTGTTCCCAGCTGTTCACTGTCATTTAATTATATGAAACCATTCAAAAGCTCGTGAATCACTTGTATATTTTACTGCTTTTGTGAATACTTTGAGTAAATGAATACTTTGAATGTGAGCCCACTACGCACTTAAGCATTTATGAATAACAAGGTCATAATGATTCATACTATACTATTCACAATGGCACATGAATGGATTCATGCAGTTCTTTCATATATGTGTGTAGCAACATAATTTATGTTTAATAGCCAAGGATATAACACAGAGTATCTTTGTTTGTTGCTTGTTTTTTTCTGACAGAAATGTTAATGATGTTTTCAGCTACGGGTGATAGTTCAATATATACGAAGACAGTAAGGGTAGTAAAAAAATATCTTCTGTTTGACACTTAAGTTAAGATGACCAGACATGTAATTAAATGGAACTCTCTCTTGGCAGTGTTAAAGTTTTATTGTTAATGAGCAATATTGACTTTAAATAAAACACTCTTTAATTACTCAATGCTATTACATACTGATAGTATTGCTGGTGGTGTCTTCTTATGTACGGGCAGTTACGGCTTCTTTTTTTCAATAAGAATGCTAACAATTAATCAAATTGCTGACTATAAATTGTACCTTCAATTGGCCCAATGTAGTGCGCGATGGCAATATAATCTCTATTGCTTGGCGTTTAATTTCTAAGTATAACAGTCGCATTAGTCATGAAATAAAATTTCTTTAAAATTGTTCGCTGACAAGTCGTTACTCTCTCCTACAATTCCCAGTCTGCTTTTAATGAAAAACGTTTGCGGATGGATATGTTTCTCAATATATAAACAGAATTTATATATACATATGTATATTTATGACTTAAAATTTTTTGTCATTAAATAAAATGTTTTATGTTTAAAAAACGTTTTAGAACTCTACCCAGCTGACATGAAAGTTAAAGTTGCGTACTAAAGAGCCAACCTTAATTGAATTATGTCTCTGAACGCTGCCACACTTAATTATGCGAATATACATATGTACATAATTTGTGTGTATATTGCACCCATAATGACATTTTGTTTAGTTTCATAAATTTTCTATTCCCAGAGTGATTTCATTCTCATTATGTGAGAACGATTCAGAAATGATATGATATATGTTTGAGGTTACGAAATGCAAAAACGTACATATATATTCGCGTAGTTTTCCACAGTATCCGATTTGAATTTTTGTTCAATTATGGCACTAGATATCGCAGAATTAATGCAAGTATGACTGAGCCTCAAAGGCACGAATTGCATCGGTCTTTCATAGAACAGCATCTCCTTGAGCAATATTTCATAGAATGCGAGATGACTAGTGAAAATCACAAATAGACGTATTCTATGAAATTTTGCTCTTCATATATTTAAATTTCTCTGTAAATAGTATTCTATGGACAGCGGTTTTTTTTTGGTGCGATAGTTAGGAGACGAATGGATGAAATACTTAAGTTTAATAAGAATTGTCGGCAATTTGAGTTCTTGTGGAAAAGAAGTGCTGCTTAAATTCATTCGACATTTTGAATGCCTTTATCCAATAAACTGTCAAAATGCTTGTTCTGAGACATTTTTATGGCTAAAATAGTAATCTATGAAACCTTAAATTTTATGGAATACTAATTGACTCTCTTTCTATGATTGATGGTTTTCTATAAACTATTGCTCGTGGAGACTTGGTGTTAGTAAGCAAGTGAACAAAAACTTGACGTCTAACGATAGTAATCTCTTGTATTCTTACAGTTACTTACGTTATCACGCGTTGAAATTTTCTAAAATACATATTTCCACTTTAAAGGCTTCTGCTTTGCAATTTGTTTAAATCTATCGGGAAGTGTAACGTGGCATTTTCGTTAATGGTGAAGCCTTCACATGACAAACATTACTAACTGACATACAAATTTGACAAATAGGTCACGATTTTGCTTAAACACAAGAAGGGTTTCGCCATATTGAAATGAAACTAAAAACTTAAACTTGTCATTTTTGAATAACGAATATAGAAGATATATATAGAATGTTATACGTCACTGATGAAATTATTTAGTCTTTGTTCGTATAGGAGTGAATGACAGATAGTTAAAAGTGCGTGCGAAATTTTTTTGCGGCACAATGTAAGGAAAAGATAATAACATGCCAAATGGCTTTATAAAAAATGTTATCAGCACTGATAGACTTAATTGCTAGTCTCTATTAAACTATCTGGTGACAGTGGAATTCCAGTTTAAACAAATTTGAATAATTGGACAAAAAAGTCGGTTAAGTTCCAAAATGAATAGGTCTTTTTTGTTACTCGTAAGTAGCTATCATTTATCACCTTCATCAATTCTGGAATTATCATTGGTCATAGGAATAATAGGATTTCATTGATTTATCATTCTAAAAATGACATTTGTCACCAGTATGTTAATTAAATTATGTCAGAATAAATATCATTAAGTATTCGTTAAGTTTTTGCTTTCCTATTGCAGTTGTCATATTTGGCTGTCATTGCAACTGACAGAAGTAGAATGTTTTTTTTTTTCATTAATTTCAATTCATCACCCGAATATGCTATATATTTCGAAATTCATGAGGGTTTATTATTTTCCTGTCACGCAAATAGAAACAGAATATTTGTTTATTGACAACATTTTTTCGCCTGTAAAAGTGTGTTGTTCGTGTTCCACCAACCATTACACGTACGTTTCGTAAATTATTCAAATCTATGGACTAGTTTCTACCGCACTTCTACGCTTAAGGTATCTATTCGCATTTTTATGTTTCCGATTTGATCAGAGATACATTCATGCGCAATAATATACACGAGTATGTTGGTAGCATAGGTGGCAACTACACTGACACTCTTCTAGGAGCCACATCACGCAAGATGAATATATGTAGGTACATTGCCTGTGTTACCATGTTTGCACGTTTTCAAAGGTGGGTGTGTGTTAAAATTTCTAGCAAACAAAAAAAAAAAAATGTATCCCTTCCAAGGAGCGGTGAAAATTTAACATATGTAGGTATGTAGCTGGGTGGAGAATAATGTGTACGGGGCTGCAAAACAATGGCATAACATCGACCGACTTTGGTGGACACAAACATGAGTGCCAAATGAATATTTAAAATCCGCCTTTGCGCCACACAGTCCTTGCCAGCATCGTGTTTTTTTGTGTGTTTCGCTCTTTAAATAACATAGCCGAGCCACACATAGTTTATAGATACTTTTTGTGCTTCTCTAATGTTGGTCGTAGATACACTCTCATATTTGCCGGGTAAATAAAGAAAAAAAAATACCACTTGGCAATGCAGATTTGAGATTCGCCAGGCATTGCAGACGAAACCTAGGGAAGGGGAGAGGTGTAATAAAAATTAGAATACCTATCAGAATGTATGCACATTTTTTTTTTAATTTTTGTACTATCAAAAGAAGTTTTTTTTTTTTTGTTTTTAATTACACTCGCAGTGAGGTGGTGTATCTATAAATTCGTATCTGTATCTCTTGGGGGGAGATTCGCAATAGTAAAATGAAAATTATTACCCAAGATTGCATAAAGAGGAAATTCTATGTGTGAGTCAGGACGATTCTGTTTATTTTGGAAGTTTGAGTATTGAATATTAGATTTTATTTGAGCTCTGTATGTTGGGTGTAGATACTACATATGTGCTTGTGTGTATTAATAATGTTAAACGTTACAATGAGGTGGAAAATAAACATATGGTTGTAATTGGGGTTTATGTTCCCCCTGGTAATAAAACGGAAGTGTGGGCGAATAAATTTCGTTTCGAATTATTTAACGGCCTAATTTGGTTTTGTCGACAATTTAATTCATGAATAAATTTTCTCAAATGTCAGGATTGTGGCTGAAATAAAAATTCAAATTACTCGTATATTTGAAAATCCAAATGGAGTAAGGACACATTCTATAGTATATATAGTGCACTACAATGACTCTTGAACTTTGTTTTGTGTTGCTAAGTAGAGAGTAAGTAGTTACAGAAATATAGATATTTCAAAGCCCAGCTTTTTAAAAGATTATATATTATCCAAAGAGGAAAGTCTTAAGGTTAGGTTAAGTTGAATAGGGCTAATAGATTATCAGAAATACCTACACCAGATACTAAAGACCCAAGACCCAACTCAACAGAATCTTTACTGGAAAACACCAAAACTCGTACATACATGCAACCGATTGTCCTACAAAAGAATCAAATCTATGGGTTTTAAATTGGGGGCTTAGAAAAAGGACTCCTTGTCCATTTAACCGAAAATATCTGTAACCACTACCCATGGTTGTACTTACTCGTTTCCTGTATATACAAACCATCGTGATGTTCTGATGAAGTTCAATAATATGTCGGTGTTGGCGTTGGAGAGTTTTCCTAGAACCTGAAAGAAGTGCTTACCGAGGAGTTTATACCTGGAATGTTGGACTCCAGGGGACTGGTAGAGGAATTGGATAGTGTCCTTTATAACATCCATCACCTTGGATTTTATTTCTATTGCTTTGATAGCTGCCTGGCTGTAGATAAAAAAAGTTATACCTTCTGGCGGTATTGTTCTTATGGCAGACTCACGTGATTCGGAGACGATTCCGGATTCTTTTTTGATACATCTGTATAAATAGCTATGGATCCGGCTGTCTTTCCACTCTTCTCTGCTAGGGTAAGCTGAGATAAATGAAAATTTTGAAGTCAAAGTAAGGCGTAATTTAGTCTGTTCTGGGTGCATGGCCGAAAAATCTGCCAAGGATGGTCGCATGCATGCCTGACTTATTCTTAAGGCTGCCGTTGATCTCGTGTAAATGTCTAGCGGAGACAGGTTGAGAATAGCTTCAAGGCCCGCAGTTGGAGGGGTTCTCTTCGCACTGGAGGCACCAATGCACGCCTGTCTTCGTACTTTAGTGAGCTCTTTCAGGTAGGTGGATTTGTTTAACGCTGGCCACCATACAAGGCTGCCATATGTCAGGATGGGTCTTATGATAGTCGTGTACATCCATAGAATTGTTTTTGGAGATTGTCTCCAGGTCTTCCCACAAATTCCGTTGACAGTTCTACTCTTGAATACTGTCAGACACTCGGAATTATATTATTTTTATAATTATTACTCGAACTTGGAACCTCATGCACAATAGTCCAATGCACTAACCACTGAACCACGGCACCCCGTTACTCTCTAATCGTTACTTCCCTAATCCTTTCCTTATCTAAACTAAGGATATCTTTATAGGAATAGGGCTTGATTAACTTTTTGGATTGTCTAAGACCTGGCGCGAAGTTTATTTTCCCCTTTCGTTAATCAGAGTTGTGACTGATGTCCAATTGACGGCACAGTAAGGTTCAGGACCAATGAACGCAGATTCAGCGCCGACCCTTGCAAGCTCATCCGCAAATTCGCTGCTCTCAATCCCTTGGTGTCCAGGGACCTAGCCAAGTTTCACCTTGTTGTGCTTCGCAAGGAATGGTAGAACATCGAAGCAGCTCTTAACAGAATTAGAGTCCATTACAGTGGCTGCCTCGTGGAGGCACTATTACTCAGTAGTGATCGACCAAGGACTTTACCCTAACAGGCCGATACAGCAACCCTTCTGTAAGTGAAGAAATGTTAAAAGATAAATCTAAACTGTTGTAGTATACTGCTGTTACCAATAATCTAATTGACATGAATAAATTAATAAAATCTAATTTATAATCGTGTAAAGAGACTAACACAACAAAACTTAACACAAAGTGAAATAAATTCCAATCATGTAATGCACCGCATCTATGCAGTGGATTCAAATCCACTTAATCCACCAAATTGAAATTGCTAACCACCCCCACCCCCCATCCACAATGTGCGCGGTCATTGAACGAAAAGCTTGCCCAGGAATCATAAAGAAATCATAAAATGGAAACCTCTTAGCTGCTTTGCCCTGTGTTTCCCTGTGTTCATTTTTCCTGTTTTATTGTAATCTCATTCAAACTGAAATTACATGCACACATGCATGCAAGCAAGCAAGCCACCCCCTACAACAACCCTATCCTTCGGCGAAAAAAAAAAAACAAAAAAAATGAAATAAAAACAAAGGAGAACTTTCAGCGAATGAACGGACACAAAACACAAAAACACAAACGGAAAAACAGAAAAAAAAAAAGAAGAATAAATCCAATTCATTCTCTCTCATACTATAGTGGTGCTGGTGGTGCTGCTGCTGCTGAAGATGCCTGTAGAGAGGTACCCACTCAGACCCACTTTATCGATTTTTTCGAATATTTAATTATTAACAGGTCGACGCTCCAGAAGGATAATATAGCCTCAGTTGGTGGACGAGTAATAGTTGGTCGAATGGCTAAGAGTTCTTGTTTATGATTGAGATAGAATTCTATGTGTCTGTCTGTGAGTGGGGCTAGTTTTCGTTTCGTTTTGGGGGTAACCGTGAAGATCCAGATTAATTGCAGTTTGTATTCCATTGTTGGTTTTATGCGTTTTACTCAGTAAGAAAGTTGTAAAGGTTTGCCCTGAAATGTGGGCTGCTTGGTTGAGCAAAATTTAATTAAAAGACAACATCAATGAGATGAAGATTTCACTGAGTTACGCTACGGCAAAGAGATTTGAATTTGTTTTCCGTATACTGTTTGCCAAGTGAGTAACTTCAGTCAAAGGAGTCTTAACAAAGGTATAACCAATGACGGATAAGAGTGGAATTATCTCTCCTGTTTCTTAATTGGGATGGTAATAGGTTGTATGAACCTGCCGAAAGCCGAGAATCATTTATCGTAAACTCTTTTTAATTTACATGGGTGTTTGAGTATACCACCGCAGTGCTGTCTAAAACCTATGTAGATGTCCAGTTCTCTGGTGGAACTATGATCTTATGACTTAGGAAAAAGAAAGAAAAGTCAGTTTAAACAGGTCGGTCGTTAAAGACAAATTTTGACGACGACTACAATACATATTTTGTGATCAAAGCAAAAGGAAGAATAAGTGAATAAAAACTACGACAAGTGGCTGCAAAATCCGCTCAACAGAATCGAATCTGCGTTTGACAGAAATGAAATAGTCTGACACAGGAAGAAGCCATAGTGTGGACAAACCATTGAATCAGGACATTGGTGATTGGTGATGAGTTGACTGCAATCAGGTCTCTTTCAGAAGAATTTTCAGTTTCTGTCAGATGTACCCCGTGCTTATGGCGCGAGAGTGCAACATGCTTTTTGGCCAACAAAGCCTGCAAAGTCCTAGGGCCTCTACATCGCCTACGCGCCATCGTGTGAGATTTCTAGATTCTCTGATAAAGTTGTTCGTTAGAGACATTTTGGCCAGAATATCCTTAAGATGTAGCGCAGGCACCTATTGATACTCCCAAGGTATGGGAAACTCTCTCATTTCTCAACCGTTTGATGAGTTCGGTCTCTGCTTCCCTCTTCCATTATTCTGTGAGACCGAAGGCATACATCATCGGCGTAGTCGAGGTGCTTGAGTTCAGATGTAAGAGTCTATCGATTTCCTCCATTTCCTGTTAATAGGCCGCATTCAGCACATCGCTAATCACCAATAAAAATAGTATTGGTGAAAGTATGCAGCCTTGCCGAACCCCACTTTGGACTTCGAATTCCTCTGTGCAAGGCCTGACATGGGGTTTTAGATTGGAGGCCGATTGATAGTTATAGTTATTTGTTATTTAGCGGATTTATCGCTTCATTATTTTATATTGCTCAGCTTAGCCCAATATATATAAAATAAAATTAATAGATTTTACAACGTTCATCCGCACACCGTTTTGATGGGTAGTGCTACTACTACTTTCTAAAATTCGTTCTTATTTCCAACGATAAGAGCATGAAAAAACTTTCCCCAAAACAAAAAGACAAATCTATTACAATATAAACCAAGTACAAAAAGCATTTGCATGATCCTAAGTTAATTCGAAAAGTCACGTATACATCGCTCCACGATTCTACGTCGATAGATTGAAATGAAAAAAAAAAAAAAAACACCAACCGACGAAATGACTATTTATAATCTGTGATGGATCCTTTGGTTGATTTTTATTTTGTTTCCGTTTAAGTAAGTATAGCGTGCTTGCATGTCGTATATAACCCGTTAAGCATAAATAATTTTATTGGGTTGGTTCGTATACGTACATATCTAGTCAAAAAAGACAAAAAAAAAAAAAACAAATTTCCAAAGTTCAATCGCCCTGTGGACGATGCCATTGCTTGTCATTTGTTAAATCAATTTATTGATTCGATTTTCTGTTTTGTTTTGAAATTTCGTTGAAAGCTATATGGGGTGTGTCCTTTTACATGATACGCATATATGACTCTGGATTTTAATACGTGTATGTATGTATGTAAGTATAATTGATTGTTATTTGACACATGTCCTTTTCACACAGGCATTGTGGCGTGGGCGTTTTATACTTAGGTTTTGTGTTTTCGGATTTTTTTGTGTTTGTTCTGGAGTAAAATGTGTCTGCGACAAGTGTACTGATGTGATTTTACGAGTGCAATTGAAAGGAGGCATGGTAATTCGGGTAAATCATGTTATCACAAGAGATTCTATTCGAAAAAAGTTTTATTGGAAAGTGTATAGCCAGCTCTCAATAAAACGTTGCAAAATCACATTCGAATCTTAGATGGCGCTGATTCGGATTGCAGACAACAACCATTAACGAGCAAATCCTGCTATTAGTGCAAACCAATTAATGGTTGTTGTCTACAATTCTACGCCATCTATGATTCGACTTTCTCCACAGTCTATGTTCATTGTTGTTACTGACTAAGTCATCTTCACTTTTCGTTTTGTTTTGCTTTGTGTGGATAAATGTACTGATTTGGCTATACACTTTCAAATAAAACACGGCTATTGAAATAAGTTAGGCATTAAAGATGACAAAATATCAGGTACTGTTTATTTTCTGTACAAAAAGACATGTTTTGATTAGGTGATATAAATTATTATTTAAAATTACTGCCAGAGATCGTATATTCAAAATTCTTTAACCGATTTTCGTTTGGTTGTTAAATTTTCATACGAAAGACCGAATGGATTCTTAAGTGAGCAAATTTCAAACTTAAACAATCGAAACAATAAGCTATTATAACCTCAATTGCATTAAGCTTGCGATAGCTAATGTCATAATCGAACGAAAATTCTGGTCGCGTGCCGTCAAATAGAGCTGTGTCAATTGTGATTGATTCGATCATTTTGACCCGTTCACACAAAAGTATTGGTGATTGCATTCACACAACCATAAACCAATCAATCACAAAACCAATACTTGCCTCACAACTCAGGCACTTTCAGTTGTCTCGGTTATTTAGTACTGAACGAATGGAACAAAAATATTGGCAATAATGGAACGAAAAGGAAATTTAAACTTCGTTATGGTTGTACTTGTCTTATTTTCGACAACACGGTACATTAGTAGAATAAACGAAGAACGGAAGGAAACCAATCCAATACTAAGATCTGATTGCGATTGATGATCGCTGTTTTGAGCCAAAAGAGCGATAGAATGATTGATTGAAATGACCGAATTATTTTTGAAACCAATACTTGACCGATCCGGTTATCAAATTTGAACGAATGGCACAGCTCTACCGCCAAAGACCTAATAGCTGTCCTCAGAGCTCCGTAAGGAACGTGCGAATGAAATCGCTCTCTATATATGGAAGCAAAAGAACGAAAACTCGACAAAACTGAGAGAAAAGTTATTATAGTGCAGTAGTATACAAATTATGTGTATTTGCTGACTGGGTTGACCCTTAAAGGCTGAACTATAATAATCGGAAGCAATCGGAAGCTAATGTCAAAATTCTACGTTCAGTTTCCTTCAATACACTCATTTCCATAAGTAATGGGAGTATGCGTTCGGCAGCATCTGTCAAATAGTGTCGCTGGTTAATTTTGCGCTTTTCCAAAAAAAATTTAATTGTTTTAAGAAAATTAATAATATAACTTCTTGAAAATTAAAATTGGATGCATTTTGCACGTTATAAAATCTTATTTTAGAATTTTCCCCACCTGACTACCGCGAATGGATTCGCACTTTCGAAAGTGAGCAAAAGTGACCGGAACTGACCGAAAACTTAACGAATCGAACCCAAAAGCTATTATATCCGCTCAGCACAAATCTTGTGTATTCGCACTGTTTTGGAAGTGGTTGTACGAAACCATTCGACTATTTTGAAATTTTATGAAATTGCTGTTGATAGTGTTCTAAGGGCTGTCCTTTTTGGCTTGACATCTGTGAAATTATACTCCATTTGTCACGAGAAAGGGGAACTCTACTCCGCGTTTCTTTTAGAATTCTTCCAACTCGTTCCATTCAAACTCTCCTTCCTGTGAGAGTGTATCGAAATGATTTCATCTTTGATAGTTGCACAACTAAACTAGTAATCTACGAAAAAGGCCACTCTGCTTGGATTTCTTTCTATCACAAAATTATAGATGCTTTTCTTTGAAATATCTGAAAATGTTTTATAACAGCAAGTTTCTTACACGCTGTACTTATTTAATTCGAGTAAATGGTGGTTATTGTTGACAGTTGACACATAAACGAGCAAGCTTGGTTAACTTTGACTTCTTGTCAAACTATATTACACTCTAATCAATCAAATCAAAACTTTATGATGTTGGTGGCTGTCAAGAAGACTTCAGAAATTTGTAGTATACATATTTGTGTTTTCTCTTTTCAAAATACAGACTTTTATGAAATCAAGGTCTAAGATTACTAACAACAGGAGTAAAAAAAAGGTTGACTATTCTTAAAGGAACACTTCACATGTACACAATTTTTCTCTAATTATGTTAAAAATTCCTTGAATGATGGTTGGTAGCATGTAATTAAAATCTTCCAACGCTTTGGAGGCATGAAATGCTTTTGAAGTGTAGACTTCTGATTGACTGTGTTTTGTGGGGAAGAGGGAGTCTAAGATTAGGATTTTTCTTTAATGTACATACTTCTTTCACCACTTTCTGTGATAGAACTAAAACGACTAGGTAAAATATTATTATATGAAACACGAAGGATAAATTAGAGATAAGCTTCTTATCTTTTGATTAAGGCGGTTGTACTTATTTGATTCATTTTGAAAGGACACACTCAACTCCTGTTGAGATATACAGTACTATTGCAACTGTTTGATTTTCACAAAAATAGCCTCAAGGTGCAGGTGTTGGTGAGTGTAGTCTCAATTTGTTGAAAAGTATGATCATTAACACAAACCAGGGTGACGCATCGGCTCGCAGACTTGTCAGATGTGGTCAAAATGGCCACTTTGTTGGTGACAATTATAGCTAGTCTTAAAAAAGCGGGATGCAAGATAATTGTCTATACAGAGTGACATAAAAAAGCTGCCTACTTGCACCTTCTAAGTAAAGTACAAAGAACTTCCAGCATATGCCTGGATGACGCGCAATACCTACTTATTTGCAAAGTATGTACAATAAAATCTAAATTAAAATCTCTGGAATCATCCATTTTTTCGTCAGCGGTCATCGATTGCCTGTCAAATCTAATAGAAATGTAAAACTAATTTACCTCTGTTGGGCGAACCCGAGTGTTGAACCAAAATATATAGATATATGTAAAGGAAGGAAGCTAATTTACATCTGGTAAAGATTTCATGCACTTCCTTGTTTTTTTTCTTTATTTGCGAGAAAAATATTCAACTTCCTTTGTATACATGTTGCAAAATGTAAAACCCTTTTCATCCACTGTCACTGCAAACTAATGACAAAGAAAGCCAGTCTTCGTGACAATGCATTCAAAAGTGGAAATTTTCTCCAAATCTACATAAGTTTCTACCCTTATTCGTTCATTCATAAAAGAGTTTATACCATGCCAGTCACACATATCTAGACAACACCTACATCCTTTAGTTGAGCTGCTTCTATCCTTGCAGCATTCGTCGTTTCGTACATTTTTAAGTTAACCCCATTTTTCAAAGTGCAAGTTATGTTACTTGGATCCCATTTGTCCTTGCACAGTCACATAATTCTCTGGCCTTAATATTATTCTGCTTCGTATTATAACTACAATTGAATGTTGGCGCTCTGCGTATGATTGTGTGAGTGCGCGCGCACGATGAATACTTTCAAAACAAGCAGCAAACAGTTTGGGGATACATTCCTGTTCTTTTCATAAATTTTGTTCTTCTTCTTTTCCCGTGTTGAACATTTTCTTGAAGTAAAATATCCAAATGGAAATTTCTCAAAAAAAGAAAGAAAGAGTATAACATGAAAAGAAGAAAAAGAAAAATGTATGTAGAGTATCAGTGGTAAAGTAGGAAAAAGGTAGTTGCACCTAGAGGGTGCCAGGGGTAATACAGTTTTCAGTGCAGATGACAACTCTTTGGCAGCTGCGACAAGAATAAAGTAGACCAAGTTTTAATGAGTTTGTTGTCGATACGTTCGTACAGCAGCGAGCTACTGCATTACATATCTAGTAGATGGGTGTATCTGCAACATCAAAACTAGTGAAAGGGTGAAAGTGGTGACAATTACAAATGATGAAAGTAACACAGTCAAGGGATGAGGCTTGTTTGGGCTTTGGGGGACGAAGGGTATTTAGAATTTATTTTATTATGTTACAAACGAGATTTCTTTGAAATTTCCCTGAAAGAAGGATAGAATTTGTAAGCTTGTTCGGACATACTTAGAATGGGGGAATTCCATTAGTGTATTAGTTCGTGGGGGTTGCGAACTTTCTTAGTTGCCACAGTGAACCCATTACGTACACATTGTGCCTGTGGGGAAAGAAAGGCATGTTGCGCACCTACTTCAGCGTATTAAAGAACAAATAGTTTTCCATGTTGGGGATTTCATTTGGAATGCAATCATTTAGTAATGGAGGACTTTTATACCCGCAATGTGGATCGACAGAATGCCTTGAAATGAGTTTATAGTTTTCATGTAAGGAAAGGTATATTGTGTCAGTATTTAGGTGAATGTGTATATAGATGCAGAAATGTATGTTACTCTAACTGGTTAAAAGAATGCTAATGGGGGAATGGAGCTTAATACAAAGTTCTGTCCATAAACATTAAAAAAATAGTTTGAATATACTCAAAATCCACAAGTCAAATTGATCCGTCACTTTATGCGTTGTCGATAAATTTGTCTCCTAATATTGACAGACCGCAGAACTTAAAATAAGGCATCAATACAAAGCTGTCATTTCTTGCCAACTGTCAAGTAAAAACTATAGGTTAGGTTAAGGATATTGATGATTCTGTTAAGAATGCCTCTTTTAGCAATGCACATTGGTACTTTAATGTCACTACTAATATTTCCTCGTGACAGTGGCAAATTTGTCATTAGCTCTGTTTGCGTAGTTTTTTCACTAAAATTCGCAGCTTGCCAAATTTCTAAGAGTGGGGGTAAAATTCTGTCAGAGAAAGACAAATGTCCAATAAAGTACGGGAACGGGTTAAACAAAAAAGCTGCCCACTTTTTAGACGTTTTTTGTATTGATTTACTACAAATTATTTTGCCAGCCAACAACAACACTACCACTTGACAGAACTCATATTTTTGCCCAAAGAAACTTCTTGGACTAAAATTGGCAGCATGGGGAAATTTTTTACACTCTCGTGAGCTCTCTTCTGTGAAAAATTACGAAACTTTGGCGTACGTAAAATTTCGTAGATTTTCACAATTTTAGTCAGTACGGGAACAGACCTATTATCATAGAGGTAATTCGTAGTACCCAGGTACCCAGCATAAGATATAGATCTGCCTGCATAATTTCGTGCTGCAATTCCTCAAGTAAAAGAAGCCAAATTGTTGTATCATGAATAGGCTGCCTAGATGGCGCTATTTAATGTCGTTAGACTTATAAAGAGGATATTAGGTAGTAATATCAGAAATACTAAGCATAATGTGGACAACGCAGTAAAACTACTAATGGCAGCCCAGTATTACTCGCGCTTAACGACCATTTTAAGTGCCACAAATGAATTAACCTAATTAACCATTAATTTTTTTTTACTATTTTTCTTGATGTTTTACCAAAAAAACTATTCCTCAGTGGATTCACTAAAGTTCATAACTCCTCTCTTACTGCATGGAGAAAGTTTTTAGTTTAATATGAAACTACGAGTACATTTCAATGATAAATTTCCAGCATTACCGTAATTTGGCGACTCCATTCCAACAGAAGCCCAGCCAAAGTAAAATTAATTTTCATTTTCCCAATTTATCCCTGACAGAAACACTCATTCCACGTCTCGTCTGACATGTACTTTGCCTAGAAGAATTCATTACTAGAATCCCTTGATTAATAGTTGCACCCTGCTGGTGCCTGATTTTACAAGGATTTTCTAAACTGTATAGACACATGACATGATTATTAGATTGGACTCTTGCTTAATAATAGATCAACATACACATGTGCACAGTTAACCAGAATCAAGGAAGGCATCTACAAATTTCTAGAGTTGAAGATTTTTTTGGTTCACCCCCTGACCTATTCCACTACAATAATAAGAAAGAAACAAATAAAAGGAAGAACAAAAAAAAAAAAAAGAATTGATGATTCAAAACTTTCTTGGCAAAGATCTTATTTTGTTTGGTAGTCTGGTCCAATTCTGACAGATTTTCTAATGCATCCGAGTCGGAGAAGTTTAAAAACTTTGCACTTGGCAAGCATAATTCTCTCAAATTCATATATTTTTTCTTGTGTTCCCGGTTCTGCTTTCTAAGCAATAATACACATAGTTTTGTGAATTTCAAATTTTCTTTCTACCAAGAGTTCATGTTCTTCTTTCTGAAGAGGATTAAAAAAATTATACATATTTCTTTTTGTTTGCAATGGTAGATACTAGAAATGATAGGAAGGACAGAATGTAAACTTATATTGTTGCGGCGGTATTTTTTTTTGAAATCTTGCCAAAGATGAAATACAAGTTTGTTTGTTTAATATAGGAAAAGAGTGATTCTATATGCAGAGAAGAATATTTTGCGTCAAAACAAATGACAAGACGACAATTTTGTTTACGATTCTTATATCATTTTGATGATGACGGGAAGAGTAAAAAGATGCGAAATGTTCAGTAAAATACTCGTACGTTGAAAGTTCTGTTCAGTTTTTTTGAGTGCAGTATTTCTGTGCAGTAATTAACATAGTGGAAGAATATGTTTATGCTTGCTTGTGGCAGTTTTGAACGATGTAATGAACATAATCTTAATTAAATTTTGAACTGAAAAAAGGAAATTTTGATCGAGCTCTTATTACATTTGACGTTTTGATACTTGTTTGTGCTTCGATGTCTAAAAGAATTTGTATTCTTGCTTGTAAATTTGAAAACAGTAGATCTCAAAGTTCAGGGTTAAAGTAACCACTTTGATTGAAGGAGGCTAAGTGGCAAAATAAAACTACCTACAGTAATTTTCGTTCCTTAATAAATGATCGCAGATGCTATAAAATATTACTCTGTTTTTTGCCACTTATAAATAGTGAAATAAAGTCGACCGACTCGATCGGCAGTTGTCAGATTTTTTAAGGTTGGTATTTCCTCTTTCTTATTTTATTTTTATTTGTTTTGGTTTTTTTTGTTACAAAACAAAGAAAATCTCAGCATTGAACGAAATATTTGACTTCGCAATGGAGTGTTGAACATTTATCTACATTGAAACCGACCACAAAACTTTTTGGCAGTCATTGGTATAGTATATTGTATTCTATTTACATACAAAATCATACTTCACCTTATACCGCGTTCTCACCAAAGCGAAAGCTCTAGCTACAGCTGTTTTCCCATGTAATATTTTGACGTCTAAAAATGAACACCAA
The DNA here is from genome assembly GCA_949716465.1 of Chalcosyrphus nemorum. Taxonomy (NCBI): domain Eukaryota; kingdom Metazoa; phylum Arthropoda; class Insecta; order Diptera; family Syrphidae; genus Chalcosyrphus; species Chalcosyrphus nemorum. The sequence continues at coordinate 12,499,718 of OX454333.1, read as the reverse complement.
AATAAACTGAAGTTCACGTTTAGGTTTGTTCAGCTTGACAACCTCTCATAGATTGATGAACTCAATGAGATTTCGAGGAGGTTTCGCCGAAAGCACGAGGTTTCGATGAATAAAATAAAATATATGCGAATCCTAATAGATTTCGACAGATTTGGCGAAATCTCAGGATTTCGTCCGGTGAAAATCATCATTGAAAATTTTGATTTCCAATTTTAAGACGATTTAACAAAGAATATTGGCTTTAATTGGTATCAAAATGAAAAGCTAATCACTTGTAGAATTTTTTTTTTACAAACAAAAATACCTTTTTCTTTTATGATTTCTTTAAATCCAATTTTATTAGTTCACTGATGGAAGTCGATTTCAATGAACAGCTGATCCTCGTTTCTAAAATTTGAAACACAATCGTTTCACTGATGTGTTCTATTCTCTTTTTGTCCTTATCTGTCATTTATCTTTTCAATGATCAACTCCAACCTCAAAACCTGTACTTTATTGTTGCTATTTCACTGACAGAGCTTTACACTAATAGCAATTTTTCAATCATTGTTATAACTGACTTATCAAAACAATTAGATTTGTTCCAATGATGCACTTGAAGATAGCTATAACTGACCCCTTACTTAGATGTGAGAAAAATTAAATTCATTTTATTTCTTTTCCATTAGCTTGTCCCATTTCCTTTGAAATACGTAATTCTACTAAAGTTTATCAATCATAAATGCAAATGCAAACTGAAAAGATCAGCATTTGTTTGACAATTTCTCAGATGTAGGTATGTGATCTTGCAAAAAAAAGTAGTGATCTACTACGTTTTAGAACTGTTTGCTTTTTCAGTAATTTTTGGCGGAGGATCCACTTTGCATCGTGAATTATAAGAGAAATGATGCTCTATTGCATTTTAATTGAAGCATTCAGATGAAGAAAGGGTTAAGGTCCTTTAAGCGGTTTCCTATCTTTAAATTTAAATGAAACATACTGCGAATCCCCCGCGGCTTACATTGGCTTTGAGAGCAGTGGTAGTTTGTGGTTTATTGGCATAAACCTGTAACGTAAGAACAGTCCACAAGAAGAAGTCTTACGGTGTCAAATCACTCGATCTCGGTGGCCAATTCAAATCGTCTACCGTGTGAGATAACCATGTTCGGAAATAGCTCGTGCAAAATGTCCATCGTGGCACAGACTGTGTTGTTGAAACCGCATGTTGTCGTTGTCCATATCATCCAATTGAGACCAAAAGAAATTGGTTATCACCGACCAATAGCGCTCACCACTGACGATGATAGTCTGGCCAAATTCGAGTTCAAATTTAACAATTCAGCATGTTGATGAACCCGTTCATCCAGAAATGGGCCTAGTCGTTGAAAATGGTTTTTCGACGAAGCGCGCGAGTTTTACACCCCTGGTGTAGATCATATTCTACCAAAATATCTGTCATCCCGAATCATGTGAATTCAGTAGGATGGAACACAAGCACGTCTACTACTACTACTACGTGACACAGAAATAGTAGCTATAATGGGATTATGTTCAGTTTCGTCGAGTTCCATTAACTCGGATGACATTTTTCCCTTCTTTGATAGGTTATGAAGTTTGCTTCAGTTCTTTATGGGCAAATAGAGCGGATGGAAAAAATTGAGTGGCCATTTCGTTCGGTTTTGACATAAGTTAATGCCACAGAAATTCATTATCGTAAGCTCTTGACTCCATGCGGCTAATATGTCTTGGACGATTATATTATATTCCAATTAAGGGAAATGTTTTAAAGTGACAGCTCAACAATTTTATTGTACTAAAATGTTATTGTATTCTTGAGCAAAATCTTGAAAATTGTTTTAAATTTTTATACATTAAAGTATGTACTTTGTTAGTTTTTGGTCCTCAAAAATAATTTGACAAGATTGGAGCAACATTTTTTTTTCTTTTTTTTCAAAAAAGTTTTTATTTATATAAATCAAGAAAAACTTAAATGCTAGACAAAAACGGTTAAAACTAGCTTAAATAACTTAACTATCTTATAATGACTTACTGGCTCTGTGCGAGCGCTCTAAGCTAAACTTAATGCTTATCCTATGTCTTTCGACCTAATCTAACTAATGTAATTATAGAATAAATATAAACAAATTAAGGAACTAAGAAAAAGTGATTAAGAAAAACTTAGTGACAAGGACATTTATTATGTAAAAAAGACCTATACTACTTAAAACCTAAATTAGCTTACACACTACCTTAAAATAAACTTAACGGCTAATTGTTTTTTGTTTTGTTTGCCAGCAAGCTTACTAACAGACAATTTTTATATATTTTTTTTTTTTTTGGTTGCCAACGGGCATTTTTTTTTTTTTTTTTTTTAACCTACCCTAGAACTAAAGAACACTTAAAACTATGCAAGTCGACCAATGGCAAATGGCCAACTACTAGTTGTTCCCTACCTATCCAGGATCTATTGGGATCGACGAGGGAGCTCGCTCTATGAGCCACCAGAATTGCTGGTGCTGCCGCTCGACGTCTTTAACATCTCGGATTGACACCGACCTACTAAATCGGAGACGCTCCTCAGCGCTCCGTACGACGTCCCGCTCGTAGTTGAGCCGCCTATCCACAGTTTTTCGGCCTACGTGGAAGATTATCGGCACTGCCGTTCTATCTTGAACCAGACCTGTCTGATCATAGTAAAGAAATGCCTCTGGGGGAACAAAGCCGCTAAATCGAACGCGATTGGAGCAACATCTAAGGATGAGAATGTTATGAAAAACTGTGTTGAGATCGTGATAATATAACATAAGCATAAATCAAATTTATACAGTAAATTAAAGAGACTAAGAAATATGCTCAACTTGATATACATATATTCTTTAATTTAAATCATGACCCTATCTCAAGTCAACTTTATAACCATAAAATGAAACTTACTAACATTTATAACGGAATTATCTCCCTTTTGCAATAAAGCCATAGAATTAAAAACTCTTTGGAATTGGTATCACTTAAAAGCACTTAATAGCTTCGCACGCCATAAAGCCTCATAAATGTGCTAACCCTATATATGTGCACATTTTCCGCCTAAGCTGATAGCCTGCATCGCATACACTCTAAGAAATGCAATATTAATCACTTTCACTTTTCTGGCTTTCAAACTCTGCAAAGTAATAACGAACGAGGACTCTCCCAATCGACCTTCATCAACCGGCAACAACAACGACGAGGACTACAATCACGATGAAGAAGACGAAGATGGCGACAATGAAGAAGACGACGACGACGACGACGACGAGCTAAGAACTAGGTCAATCACAGTTCAAAGGAATTCAATAACGACTTATATGAATTACGTAAAATTGTTCTCTCTAATACGTTATGGGCCACTAAACTAAAAGCTTCCACCAAAAGGTGGTAGTGGTAGCGTTGCATCCACCACAAGCCAAAGAAGCAGCAGCAGCATCCCTTCCATGTTAGAGGAAAATAAGTTTCCTCACTCATCCTTTCCAAATCCTCATTCCTACTCCTCCTTCGCACTTCCACACGACAAAAGCAAATATGCATTTTTATTTTATTTTCATCTTTTTGAAGTACAAAGTTAAATAAACGTGAAATTGCACACAAAAAATACGACTATGAGTGGGTATACTACTTATTCGTGTCTTCACTTCCTTTATCCTCTTTCACATATTCGACATCAGCCTCACGATGAGGATGTGGTTGTCGTTGCTGCCCTGTGGCGGGGGTGGTAGGAAAAAAAAAAATGCTGCTTATCAGGTCCTTGTGCAGAAGTACTTCGCCGCTAGGTTGTGGCACAGGATAGGCAAAAAAAAAAATGTATAAAACTTCGAAACTAGACTACAGCGGAAATGATGACTTAAGGATACTCAAGTTGGATTGAAAGGCTTTCCATTTGTGCAAAGGAGTTTTTTTTTCTCTCATTCTTTCTTTTTATACCGACGAACTTGAACGAATTTTTCCTCCCTAAAACCGGATGAACTAAAATATGAATTCGGTCTTACTCAATAAAAAAAAAACTATATTTTCAAGGGAAGATCCCAAATCTTTCGGCATTAGGAGCTCATAAATGCTGGCCTCCTAGCGTTCGCTTTATTACTTAATTTAATCAGACAAATGCTACTTATTGATTTTTATTTGAATTAAACTGCGAAATTAAGAAGAAAGGGCCATAAATCGTTCAGTTCTTCGCCGCGAATGAAAACAGAAGAAGATAATGCTCGTGAAACTATTGCGTGTGTATGGACGAGTATGTGTTTGTGTGCGGCAGTCGTACCCACCTTTTCGGCTCGTTTTCTTAGATATTATAGATTTTAATAATAGATTTCCACGTTTTGGTATTCTGTTTGTTGTTTTGTTTGAATGGGTGCTTCGCTAGTCGATATGATTGATTTCATGTGGCAAATTGGAAACTTGCCTATTGTTCGCGTGTTTAGTTGCTGCGTTGTAGATTCGAAAATAGATTCTTGTGCTCGCTATTTACTATTGATAAGTGGTGCTCTTAAAATCGGTGGTGAGTTAGAATTAGCCAGCCAAATTTTTTTAAGTACTTGACATTTAGCGTATATCTGTTTCTGTATGTTATTGAATCTCGAAATATTTTTTTTCCAAATCTTTGGCAAGTAAAACATTTTTTCAATAGTTTTTGATTCCTTGATATTCTCTGAATTTGTATTATGAACACATTGGCTTTTAATAAGAAGCAGACGCCGGAATGCCTCTCCTGCGGAAGGTATGCCAAATAATAAATTCCGGATTGACACTATCAAACGCCTTTTCAAAATCTATGAACAACGGGTGAAGTGGTGATCGATACTCAACACACTGCTCGATGATGACCCGCAAGGTGTTGATGGGTCGACACAGGAGGATCTAGAGCGGAAACCTGCTTGCTCGGCATCGAGTGTGTCTTTGATTCGCTCCAGGATTATTCCAATATTATCTTGGCCACAGCAGGCAGCACGCAAATACCTCTCCAGTTTTCGCATTCTTCCACTCATCCGGAAATTTCTTTCTATGGACACTTCAGTCTGACTTGGCTGCACATTGCTGGCGAATACTCGGTTTAGAACCGAAGCAAAATGCTCCTTCCATCATTTCAGTTGATCCTCATTCGATATTATCAACGAACCGTCTAAGCCCTTCACTGGGTGTTGAGTAGAGCTTCGACCACCTAAAAGCTCTTAGGTGATTCTGTAAACGGTTCTGCTGTCTCACCTCGCAGCTGCTTTTGCTTCTGCACTACGCTACCGTGCACTTCTCTCATCTTCATGCAATATATGGACTCCTGCTCGATCCTCCTTGCTGCTGGAGCTGCTGCAATTCGAGCTCTTAGCTGTTTTCTTTCGTTGATCCTTCTCCATCTATCCTCGGAAAGCCACGCCCTATGGCTTCCCTGCGGTCGACCGACAATACTTTCAGCACCTGATGTGAAAACAGTTTTCACAGTACACCAATGGTCTTGGATGGTGGCGGACAATGAGCTGCTGATTGTTTCCATTCCACGTGAGAGATGGTCCCTTAGTTCTTGGCGCACTGTGGGAACTCTCAGTCGGTGTACGTTGAACCTAGGCATTCTTGTGTCGTTAAATCTTCGAACGGCAGCAATGCATAACAGTAGCTATCATAAGATAGTGATCTCTTACCAACCCCATGTCTGCTACCAACACTGATGGAAAAATGGTCAATTTGGTTGGAGGTTGCTTGCCTGTCAGTTGACACCCAACTGATTTTATGACAGGTCGTGTGCTCAAACATGGTGCCACCTATGACAAGACGATTTGCTTTGCATTATAAACAGCTCCCAACTGGTTGTAGAAGGTCTCCTTTTCTTCCTCAGACGAACCATCTGTAGGTGCGAAACACTGGATAATGGTGACACGACGTACTCTCGTCCGGAATCTGGCCGTTAAAATCCTGTGGCCTCTGTGGGCCTTCCTCATCCTCCTGTTGAGTTGAAGGAGTTGTTTCGTTTTTTAGGGGAAGAGTTTGGTTTAAAAGTTTTTTACAGCTTTTAGTTGTGCTGATAGGCAATCCGCAGAATGGTCTTGGTATCATGAAAGGAGTTTCCGCACCTGTTCTGGCTAGTTGGTCAGCTATTTCGTTTCCTATAACCTGCTACTATTGACTATGCCTAGTCTTTTTCTTAGTTTTCATTGTGTTCATTCCATAGATTCAATAAATTGACGAAATGGTTACGTATATAGGTACAGAGATAGATCTTGTAGACCGGTATGGAACATTGGATAGTGTAGAGTGATCCATCACCTAAGTTCTTTTACTACTTTATTACGCGTTGAGATTCATGACTTTTCAATTTAATTAGTTATATTAACGAGAGTTGTAAAAATACTTCACACCATAAAATATTGGCTAAGTAGATTTCTTAGAATATATAAAAAAGAAAACCTACCATTCTTTATGATTCAATAAGTTTCAAGGTTATTAATTAACTAAGAGCAACTTCATAAGTTAAAACGAACAAATCTAGTATAACCTACTCTTATCTGGCTCATCGATTAACGCGCCGCGCCACGCGGCCCCAAATAACATTTTTCCGTTTATTATTATTTTTGTTTCGCGTGGCCATTCTCCTGATTACGAATCTAACACAATTTGTGGTTCCGTTTCCTACGTTGAAGGTTACATAAAGACATCACGAAACACTTAACACTTATTACCAATTTAGGCTGCCTTCGGAATTCCTAAATATTTTTGGCCCTCTGGAACAAGTAACATGACACGGTATAGTACTTTACCAGCTATTTCCTTTATTTATTAAAAAAAATACACATTCTTCCTTATGCCTAACCGATTTCAATTGTTTCCCAAAACATCTGACATTTGAGTTACTGATGTAATACATTTCTTGCTTTCGACATTAATTAAATTTTCGCAGCCTGATGAATATTTGGGCATTTATCTGTGAAATAGAGTCCTATTTTGTTTTGGATCGTTTTTATTTCGACAAAAAGAAAAAAACCGTCCTCGTCTCCTCTGCTATTAGTTAATTAAAATAGTTCCGCCTGAATTGAATCGCTTGTTCGTTTCCCGAGGCACTGAAATCGGTCCGTTCTCCTGTTACATTAGCAAAATAAGTATCTGTTGTTTTTTTTGTTGTGTTCAATCATTACTTTGCGATGGCAAGTCCTTTTGTTGAAAATGTAACATAAATGGTGGGCGGAAATCGAAACTATTGTCTGCGACATTGGCATTTAAACTAAGCGTATCTGAAAGCCTTCAGTGAACTCTCTCTCTCGCCGTATAATACTGCTGTGTCATGGTTACGACGACGATGATGATGGCAGTAAATTTCACTAGATGACACTCTATAAATTTGCATTAAGTGACGAACGACGACTGCAGGGCGATATGAAGCTGAGTCTGATGCCGACTGCCGACTCCGGTGCTCTACTATGTCTCTGATGAAGATGGCGACACAATTTACTTTGAATAATGTCACCATATAAAACAAAAAAAAAAAATGCAAATTCTGCAAAAGAGACTGAAAATGGAGACCATTATGCCATTTTTAAACTAAATAGAGAATATAGAAAAAGTACAGAACATATTTGGTTCCAGTGGAAGGCTGTGCAGCTGTTGTGCGATGTTTCACTTTGAAATTAATTTTCTTCAAGGAGAAAAGTGTTTGTTTTTTTTTTCTGAACTTTCGCATGGTCTATGATTAATTTGTTAAATTTCAAGTTAAAGCAGAGCATCTTCCCACGCTTTGTTCGTTTAGTGTAAATTGTTTATAGTATTCCGAGAGAGATAGTTTTTATTTGACAGATGGTGAATGACATCTGTGTTGACATTTGTGTTTGACAAACTATCACGGAGAGACTTACATCGCTAAAGTTAAGATGCATTTCTAGCATAATCGTTTATACATATGAGCAATTTTTTCATCGATTTTGTGATCAATTTTGAACGAAGCACTTTAGGTACTAGATCTGTGTCATTCGTTCAGATATGATAACCGGATCGTTCAAAAATGATTCGGTCATTCCAGTCAATCATTCAATTGTTCAATGATATAGATAATAATTACATATGTTGTATTGGCTCAAAACAACGATCATCAATCCCAATCAGATCTTAGTATTGGATTGGTTTCCTTCCGTTCTTCGTTCGTTCTACTGATGTACCGTGTTGTCGAAAACGGGACAAGAACAACCATAACTAAGTTTCAATTTCTTTTTCGTTCCATTATTGCCAATATTTTTGTTTCATTCGTTCGTTACTAACTAACCGAGACAACTGAAAGTGCCTGAGTTGTGAGACAAGTATTGGTTTTGTGATTGATTGGTTTGTGGTTGTGTGCATTCAATCACCAATACTTTTGTCTGAACAGGTCGAAATGATCGAATCAATCACGATTGACACAGCTCTATTAGGTACATAAGAACATATCAGTGCTTCTTCGTGTCAAATGTAGATGGCATGGATTTTCAGACAGATTTCGTTAGGAGAGAAGTTAAAGTCAAGCAACTAAAGTAGCATCAGTTTGGACACATCTCGAAGGAGGTTTTCTTAACTATTACTACGTTTATATGACCGGATTGAGGGATCGATTCGAAAAAAGATTGAGTTTCAATCCCCGTTTTTGGATCGAGGTAGAATCGAATTGAAAGAAGATTGAGTTCGCCACTGCTTCTGCATTTCATTTGCATGCGTCCAAATATGTCGACCCTTATTTTTTTTTACTTTTTGCTTCATTCGGCAAAATCTGGTTTCAATCTGCCATGTAGAGGTGGTGTATGAGGTATGTAGGTAACCTTCTAGGATGGGTGTAACTTCGTTTGTTTTTGTCCTTCAGACAACGAACACTTAGGTAAGGAATGGTCTTCAAGTTTTTCCATACAAGTAACAAGCTGGAAAAGTCTTGGTGATTTTATTTTTTTTTTATGATAGGTCAAAACAATTTCATGTGAAACTGTTTCGTGATGCAAGAAATATAAAAATTTTAAACGCAGAATAAATATGTAAACATTCTTTTCATTTCCTCAAAATCTTGAAACCACGAAGTATACATTCATGTATGAATTTTCCAATAATCATTGCCATATGGAAACATTTACTTTCAAAAGATATTTTCAAGAAGCGCAAATGAAATGTCTGCGGCATCAGGCGGTCTAAAATCAACATAAACATCAAAATATCATCAATAAAAGATTGAACCTGTCAACCGAATAAATAACCCAACAGCAGACCTATATAAACGTTTCCAAAAATATACCTCCGCACTCTCACTTTGCGCTTGTAAATACGAGTAAGTGCGAGTTTAATTTTAAACTCAAATACTTTTTGGTACATGGCGTATACACACGTAAAGTAAAAGAAAGAAGAAGTATCGAAGAGTTTTGACCCCGCTTTACACAAAGATTCGATGCTTTTGAATAAAAAAAAAAGTTTTTGTGTATATTAATTTGTTTTCTTCGACTTTATCTCAATGACTTCGTAGTGATTTTAAGCAAACGGAAATTAGTAGCATATGGATCATGATTTAAATTAAAAAGCAAAAAAAAAAAAAACAGAATAAAAATAATAAACTCTTTAAAGATGGCATAATGCCAATTCTTTCGCTTTGCTAATGGATTGCAAACGGCTTAGCATTATTTATTTGATACCTTAATAAAATAATAAATTATTTTAAAGAAGAAGATTATATTAATATTTTTATTAGAAAGTGTCTATCATAACCGAGGTATCCTATGTGAAATGCAAGAAAAATTCTTTCAAACCAATTATAATTAATTGCTTTAAAGTTGCGAAAGAATAAGAGAACTTTAGACGAAGAAATGGCAATCATGTTGACCCTAATTGCAGGCTTTGATGCAATTTCTACGCTAAGAAACTTCACTTTCAGTTTTAAGTGGAGAACATAAAATAAAGAAGAAAAATAATGGCCAGGTAATGATGTTTTCCCTTTAGCCTTGGTACATATGTACGTACGTATAACGACTTTTGGTACGCATAATAGAAAAGCACTTTGTAGCGAGTTGTGGATGAATAAATCGGCGTGCCTGATAGAGAAAACGTTCAATCAAATATTTTCCAAGCTTATAAGGATTATAAGTGTAAGTGGCAATGATTTCGGAAGCCTATGAAGAGCATTGATTAAATGATCAGTAAAAATCAGTGAAAATCAAAATGGAAAAAGGTTTTGTGAAAAGATCTATTTGAACTCAATACAAATGTCATTGGGTAAAGCTCGTATGACCCCGCATTTTTTCTTAATTTTTCACGCTATTGATATTGAATTAGAGCAGTACGAAAAATTCACCACTGAAATTCTCAGTAGGTGTGAGTGTGTATGCAATAAGCAGAAAAACTTGAAAACGTCAAAAAATATACTTTAAATATGAGAACAGCGAAAAAGTTTTTGACAGCTGGCGCCTTGGGCACGTTGCGAACTCTAGGCCTACTTTTTGAGGTAAGTCCTAACATATGGAACGGCGAAAGAATTTTTGATAGGTGGCGTATTGCCATAAAAGGTAGGGAGAATTTTTTTACCTTCAAATCCAGTCCACTAACTCAAAAAGAAATGGCTTTGACTTTGTAGTCAAAACTGAATATCTCGACCAATCAGAAACATTTGACTTTCTTGTGCCTACAATCTCACCACATTTTTTAGCCACTGGCAGATTGTTTTTTTTTTGACATTTCTGTATTGAGCTTACTCTTCGTTGGTTGTTGTTTTTGCTTTGCAGTCATTTGAAAATGAATTATGCCAGCGTACATTGACTTGCATAAAAATAGCTTTGCTTCTCGTAAAAATAAACTAGCTGTCTTTTTCCTGCAAAACTGACACTTGAGCATTATGAAGTATGTAAAAAATACGAAAAAAAGTAGTATTATACAGGCTTAAGCGTTCACAGCATTTAGGAACAGTCGAGTACAGATGGCGCAATTGTTCACTTATCCGTTTGACTGGTTGGTTCTTTATTCAGTGGTCATAGATTGATGTACATAAATTGGGCTACACACTTTCATTTTGAAATGAAATTCATAGGCTGTCATTTCTTGCTACGTTATCATTCTAGGCATGAAATTTTTTCGAAAGTTTTTTTAAATTTTTCTTGCTCAGACGGATACTCACCTGAGACCCACTCGACTAGCGACAAATGCCAAATAATGAAATTTACCTACAAATAGTCATTTCTTATGCATCATTCTCCGTCATTCCAGCAAAATCCACGAAAAGTTTCATCATTGTCGCCATCATTGCCCTCGACATTTGTCAATTCTGCCTACACAGTACACACTGTCATTTATACCAGAATGTCATATCAAAAACGATAGTGTGTAGCCTACCTAACAAAAGTAAGTTTTTGGTCACTTTTGCTCACTTCCGAATCCATTTTCTTTTTGGCATGAAAATAATATGCCATTCAACTGGGGAAAATTATATAATTATTAGGTCCGTTCGCGTACTTTTTGCCCTAAAATTATCAAATTATCAAATTTCGAAGAATAGGGCTAAAATTCTCTCAGGGAGAGCTAATAATACGAAAAAGTAAACGAACGGGTTGAACAAGAAAAAGATGAAAATACACTAGTTTGACAGTTTTCATAAAACAGCCCACAGAAATTTCTTGCACTAAAATTCATAGCATGGGGAATTTTCTTACGCTCTCGTGAGCTCTCTCTTCTGCGAAAAGCTTACAAAATTCTTCAGCTTTTCGTAAATTTTCGTAAAAATTCGCTGTTTTAGGGGGGTACGCGAATGGACCTATTTCAGCTCAAAATTAGGTAACTACTTGATAGATACTAGGGATGAGCGATATTGACAAAACATCGATGTCAACATTTATGCCTTAACATCGATGTTCGATAATTATCGAAAAGAAATTATCAATCGAGGAAGCGGATTGCACCTTCTTCTACTACTTCTCATAGTATTTTTTTTTTTAAAGTTGTTCATTGTAGACACAAAGGGGCCCACAAATTAGCCTTTTTTTAAATCAGTGACTCATTTTGAAAACTACAGTCTCTGTGCTGTTGCAATCTTCCCACCAACACAAATTAAATTACTACATTTGTGCTACAAAAATCAAAATTTCCATAAAAATACCTACTTTTACTTAATGTTGTAACTCAAAACGATGCCATGAAATCGTGATACCAAATCCTTCCTGTATCCTGCAAGAAGAGCGGAGAAAGCAAAAAAATCCTGTTGTCAGTTTATTAACCCTAAAAATTGGATCCATTTTACCCGCGCCCAAACTTTAATGGTATACTCCAGCAGTGAAATTTCTTTATTCTCTAGTAACGCTAACAGGAAGCAAAGGCAAGACAGAGAGAAAAAAAAAAGAAGAAAACATGGTGGCTTCCGCATGACGCAACTGCCATGCCACTCTTAATTAGACTGGACGAGGCGACAAACAACTGAGTACACTGCTGAGCAAAGGATCTATATGGATAAAAGTACATAATTACCCATAGATATAGTGTAATGTGTATCTATGTGTGTTTGTTATATCAAACTGTGTCTATCCAAATGGGGATATCTTTGAAATTCAGTCAGAATTTGTGTGTTGCTTTCATGTAAGCGTAAATACTTATCTACATATTTATATAAATAAAGGATTGCCAGCATGAAAATAAAAAAACCCTCAGAACTCATAGCTAAGAGAATAAAATGAAGGGAAGAAAACGAAAACGAAAACAAGTCTTGAACAAACAAAAGCGTAAAAAATTTCATCATTAAATTGAAGCCATTCCTTCCTGAATATTGTCTCAGACTTAATGATGTACTCTTGTAGTGCAGTCGTCGTCGGTCGTGTGGTAGTATAGTCCTTGGCAGAACTGAAAAAAAAAAAAAAACTGAAATAACGATATACATACAATGCGCAGATCCTTTCTTACATTTTTAAATTCTTAAGGTGGAACTACGACAGAGGAGTTAGAAAAGTCTATTGTGACACATACTTGTTTGACTGTTGTGTTTTTTGTTTTATCTTGTTGTTTCGTCGTCTTTTCGTTTGGAAGATTCCTTCGTTTCTTTGTTTTTGTTTTTGCGCTCTTATAATTTGTACTTTCTTGTGTTCTTTTTTGTATTTATCTACTTGTATAAGAAAATAATGTGCATAGTTTGCTTAATGTGAGGATAATAATGTTATACGAGTACTCAGTGATGACTTTCATTTTAGTTTCACTTTAAAGTCTCATAAAATTTGATGCAAATGATTTGTTTGTTTATCAAAAATAAGTAAGAAAATACTATACGGATAGAAGAAATATTGGGGAATATTCTTAGTGTAATAATGCAATAAAAATGGAAATTTTTATTACTTAAGTAAGGTAATGGTAATCACTTCGAATGCTCATGAAAGTTATAAAAAAGTTTATATTTGTTTGTGTATTCATCCAAGATATTGGAGAGCTAACTATATTTTACTAACAATGTTCTTAAAAAAACAGAAGAATTTGGCAAAGCCAAACCGATTCAAAATTTGTAATAAACGTTAGAGTATTTTTCTTAATCTGGTAATACTTCAAACACAAATTGGCGTTTAGTATCCGGATGAAAACTGGATTGAAAACGAATTGAGTTTCAATCCATGTTTTTGTTGGATTGAATTGAGGGATCGAGTTAGAATTGAATCGAAAGATGATTTAGTTTGACACTGCCTCTCCATTTTACTTGAATACGTCTAAATATTTCAATCCATTGTTTATTACTTTTTACTGTACTCCGCACAAGATCCGGACGCTACGAACAGAGGAGACGAAAAAACATACATTTTTTTTTACCCTCTTTATATTTTTTTCTCTATCTGTCAAACTCAATCTTTTGATCCGCGTTTACATGGAAAAACTCAACTCGATAGCGGAAATTTTTTTGATCGGATCGAGTCAATCCAATCTGCGTTTACATGAAACTCAACTTGATGCAATCTGGTAAATGAAACTTCTAAAGCCAGTGATGCCAAGTCACATTTTTTTTTCTTTTGTATTGCGGTAAAACAGTTGAGATTAGAAATAGAGATTTCTTGCAGAACAGCGCTGTGTGGAACTTGTGTGTGTATTCTAATTTCAATGCATGCAGAATTCTGCACATGTAGTTTGGGGATAAGGAATTCCCAGCGATCGGTGCTGCCAAATATAGTACAAATTCATATTGCCTTTTCAAATCTAATTTTATGGCTCTTCATTTCGAAATAATCTCCAATCTACTTGCATACGATATGGACTTTTAAATTACACTGTGGGATAAATTCTTTTTTTCTGAAAACAAAGGAATATTTTTCAATCATCAAAGGCACACAAAAGTTTCATTGGAAATGTTTTAAGAGAGAGTAAGAAAAAAGAAAAAATAAAGGAAAGAAGTCGAATCCCAAGAACACCATGCAATTCTATTTTAATTCATTAGATTGCATTCTAATGGAAATGTTGACCTTCTTTTGTGTCTCCATGGAGAAAAGAAATAAAAACGTCACCCCATGCTATGTCCAATTCAATAGTTCAGATGTTCAGATGGCGCCAAGTCTACATATATAGACCTACATTCCCTGCCCTTCACATTGTGACATAATCTACTCCCATGCGATATATTCAGATACTATCCAATGTGCAGCAATTTCAGCTTAACAATATCAATTACAAAACGTTGCACAATTTCACAGGTGAAGTATATGTAGGTGGGTGTTGGTATTGGACCAAAAAGGATATCATTCCGAAAGGCCAACCAAATGGAAAGAAAAAAAAAAGAATCTTTCGTTGAATTTTTGCCAATAATTTTGAGGTTTGCATGGCTACACACACACACACACACAGTGTATTCGTATGTGTGTATGCCAAAATCACTGTGTGAAGTTCGATTAAGCCAATAAATTTGGAGAATATCGTTGATTTTTTTTTTCTTGCACTCGAACGCCATGTGCAAGATGCAATCTTTGGGCTTTATCCGTGAGTGGAATAATTCGATTTTAATTGCAAACTTGAGAATGATATATTTTTATTTTCGTTCCGCTGGAAAATTTCACATAATCGGAACTTGAGTTTATTAGAGAAATATCCAAAAGGAAATCGGTTTATTAGACTAGGAGAAGGAGGAGATTATAGTCATTAGGGGATGTTTGGGTAATAATCGAGTTTCTATTGATTTCTTGATTGTCTCTCGAAATCTTAACAACTATGTCCCAGAACGCATGAAACCCATTGAGACAAGTACGTATGCATACACATATCTGTCAATTTTGAGTGTCACAACATTGGGGACGATTTTCATTTGTTCTCTTAAATACAAAATTAATTTTTTTCTTTTCATTTTCAGGTGGTTTTGGTTTTTATTCTCAGCATTGCATCACTTATTATATATTTTATTGACGCATCTAGCGAAGAAGTTGAGAGATGTCAAAAGTGGAGTAATAACATTACGCAACAAATCGATCTCGCATTCAATATATTTTTTATGGTTTACTTTTTTATACGAGTAAGTGTAATTTGTGTCAAAAAAACCAGCATTCCTTTTTTGTGAAATTAATTTCAATTTGTCTTATTTATTTCAGTTCATAGCGGCGTCCGATAAACTTTGGTTTATGTTAGAAATGTACAGTTTTGTAGATTATTTTACAATACCCCCGTCCTTTGTATCAATATATTTAGATCGGACATGGATCGGTAAGTGGTTGTTGTTTTGTTGATGGTATAATTTATTTGCGACTATAAGAAACATAACAAGCAGTTGAATAGCTATTAAAATTTCTATGAAGCGCTATATTTTTGTTTATGTGTAGCTAGAGTATTAGACTTGTATTTATAGTCCTTCTACTGCTCCTCCTCATCGTCGTCGTAATAATGGACAATAAAATCGCAATAAAAGATATTTGAATACATACACAGTTCACATAAGATGTGTTTTTTGTTTTGTTTTGTGTTTCTCTCATATGTTTATGTTTTGGTCATTCATCCGATAGATTTAGAAATACATTTTTGTATGTATGTCTTTTGTTGAATATTTGTTCGACTATCAGAGTCGTTCATGGTAATAACTAAAGCTTAATATATGTACATGTTTTTTGATAATTTGAAATGCTTGGAGATTACTTCTTACGACACACACTATGCACTTGTGCTTCTTCGATAAGACTGAGTTACGACCCGAATAACTACAAAACTATTCTATGAGAAAGTAAGAATACATCGTAAGCGTAGTCAATATGTTTTAGTTGAGATGTAAGAGTCCATAGAATTCCTCCGTTTCCCGTCGACAAAGCTGTACGAAACACATCGCAAACCACCAAAAGGAATAGTATTGGTGTTAGAATGCAACCTTGACTTACCCCACTTTGCGTCTTGAATTCCTCTGACAACCTTTCTAGCCTTCACAGACCAGCGAATTGGCGTACCGTTTAAAACAATTTTTAGCTCATTTTAAGACAAATAATTAACAATTTTCCTATTCCCAAAGAAGAGAGCTTAATTTATTTATCGATTTATGAAAAAAAAATTAAATTGTAATTAATTTCTGCAAAGAAATCAATAATTCGCTGATTTTTTCGCGAATAAGCAAATGCTTCTTTCAAACTGTCATATTTTATTCGCATTCCAAAGATGTGGAATGCAATCCACACTCGCAAGACCAAAATATTCGCCAGAGTTTAAACTCACATTTATTTTTTTTTTCTCTGGTAAATGACAATTTGAAATTCACAGATTGTAGTGAATAGATGAAAATGTTGCTGTGAATGAAATGTCAAAATTTGAGAATATTCCGTCGCTTGTATTTGCGACCTGCAAAGAGTAAATAGACCTTTACTTTTCACTCGTAAGAGCTAGACAATATGATGTTGGCGTTTTCGAAATAGAGAAACTTGTGCAGAATTTGGAGTCTAACTTCACTTATCTCTCTCCGTCAAGTAAATAGTGCACATTTCTACTATGTGCAAAACAATAAGAAGAAATATTCAACCTATTTATACCAAAAAGTACAAACCATGAATACCTTTTACAATAAATAAAACTCGTTAAATCAATTCGAAATGAACGTCATGCGAGAAACAGATTTTTAATACGTCCAATACAATTGCTATTGGTTGAAAGTCATAACCAACATATGCATCATGTCATGCAACAACGTGTCTCAAGAGAAGGCGCCACTGTGTTAATTAAAGTTAAGTCTTTGGCGATTGCTATTTTTGATTAAAAGAATGTATTTCTCCCAGATATTCCACAATTGATTGTTTCTATATCATCTAGAAACAGTCATAAATCTGAATTGAAACACGTGCGAGACGTGTTCGTGTTGTCTAGACTCTAGAGTATTAATAACATCAAATGGATTTCTGTTAAGATTTTATGTTTCGCTGTGATTGTGGGGTAAAAGAGTATACACAAATTTTTAATTATTTATAAACAATTTAATTTATTTTAAGGACCTATATTTTTGAGCCGTATTCCAAGGGAAAAGGGATTTTTTCGGAGAAGCTTTCTTATGACAATCTCAAGATTTGGTGCGTTCACGTCATTTTGATGGGACTTTTCGCATTGAAATGTTGAACCTTTTGTACAGTAGTCCAACGCGCCATTGACACACGGCACGCAAAAATCATAATTCACGAAAATGACTTCTTTTCTGAGTGTTTCTTTTCTGCTTGAGAACGCTAGATGGCGTAGGTATTTCCGATTACTTTATTCTTAAGATACTAAGGGCTTACTTACTTAAAGGGCTCTCAACCCTTGTAGAGTCTCTGCCTGAGATATCGTTGCCTTCCATCCTCTGCGGTCCCGGGCACGCTGCTTCCAGTTGTCAAGACCAAGTTTTCTGGCATCCGCGACAGCTTGGTCTTTGTTCGGTCTTCTTCTGCGTCTCGAACCTGGGGCCTGGGATTCGAAGATCCTCTTGGCTGACGTATTGTTGTCCATTCACTCGATGTGGCCAAGCCACTGGAGTCTGCGTATCTTGGCTTTTTGGACTACATCCACGTCCTAGTATAGCTCATAGAGTTCGCGGTTGTATCTTTTCCTCCATTCGCCCTCCTCGCATATAGGACCCAATATCTAAGACGGGGCATATAAAGCTGATACTCCAGTCGTAGGGCATGCCCTCCTCCACCCATACTTGGTTAATGACTTGATGCATGCACCCTACCAAGACATCACCTCCGTATTTTAAGAGTTCATCTGGAAGCCCATCAGAGCCAGCGGCTTTGTTGTTCTTCAATTTTCTGATGGCTACATTAAGTTCTTCAATACTGGGTGGGGGCGTTGGTACTTCATTGACTGGAGTTGGGTTCTGTTCTTGCCCTATCACTCTCTCTATTTGCTACCCGTTAAGCAACTGCTGGAGGGTTCTATACAAAGCTTTTTTCTGTTTTTATTTTTACGTCAACTTTTTTAGCTTACTTGTAAAATACAATTTAATCACTGTAACATAATATTAGTTGATTCATACAAAATACATTTTATTGGATTCAAAAAGTATGTACTTAAAATCTGTACAAATATTTGCTATTGCGATTTTATTTAGTAGGCACAAAATTCACTTCGCCCTTTGTTGTGATCAGACTATTTTCCATTAAAACAAAAAAGGTGTATGTGTACATTTAGAAGTATATATCAACAAATTTATTATTTAACTATTTAAAGGGAATATCCTTGTATATTTATTTAACACTAAAACAGGTCTCCGATTTCTTCGAGCGCTTCGTCTTATGACTGTCCCAGATATTTTACAATATTTAAATATACTAAAAACATCGAGCTCTATACGATTGGCTCAATTAGTATCAATTTTTATATCAGTATGGTTAACAGCAGCGGGCATAATACACTTGGTAAGAGAATGTTTGCTTCATATATTTATGTGTGCGTAATTTTTTGTTAAAAAAAAACATTAATTTTGCTTTTTTTTTTTTGTAAAAAAAGTATCATTCAGTTTGTTTTCATCCAATTGACAAAAAAAAAAAGATATATATTTTATTTTTCTATTATTTGCTCTAATTGTCTCGCATTTTTAAAACTAGCTGGAAAACTCTGGCGATCCGCTAGATTTTAAAAATCCTCATCAATTATCCTATTGGACCTGTGTCTATTTCCTAATTGTGACCATGTCGACGGTAGGATATGGTGACGTTTACTGTGAGACTGTTTTAGGAAGAACGTTTTTGGTGTTCTTTCTACTCGTCGGCTTGGTAAGTTCAAATTATTTATTTTTCTTTGTTATTCTTTTACTGGTTTACTTTTGACTATTTTATTCTACCTATTTACTATCTATAAATTTTTGATTTCCTTAATTGTTTTTCTTTTTCCTGTTTTAAAAGTTAAAAGAAAAATTATAAGAATATGTGCACAACATTTTATTTGTTTTTCTAAAAAATGATTTTTAAGTGACAATGCTGCCAATATAAAAAAAAAAAAACAAAAAAATCTTTGAAAAATTTCCCTTTAAAAAGAAAACATTTGTTTTACAGGATTATTTTTAGCGCTAAAGGTAGAAAATATATAAAAAAACAATACACACAAGTTGTTAACGTTTTACATATTTACATTTTATTTTTGCTTTTAATAGGCTGTTAGGCATTTTTTAAAAAAAAGTAATAGGACTTTGACAGAGTTATACATTTATAGGGATAAATTAGGATAAAAACAATGTGGAGTGAATGTATAAAAAAAAAAAACAAAATATTTTATTCCATTTGTATTTTTTTTTTGTATTACTAAAGGCAAATTTGTTATTTTGCTGTTAAAGTAAGAATTGAACTTATTCCTTTGAACTGAAATCCCTCTAGAAAGTATAAGCAAACTTTGTATATAGTTATTTCCTACTTTCGTATATGAATAGTTGCACCAAAACGAATATATATTTTATTATAGTTCTTTTTATTTTTATAACATTAAATAGAATTAAAATAAATACAAAAAAAAAAGAAAAAATCATTTTTTTGATTATAAATTTCTGTTTGTTTGTTTAGTTAGTTTCCTAGTTTAATTTAAAAAAAAAGAAAAACCAGAAAAAAAGTTGCAATAAACTTCACTCAGGCAAAGTAGAGCCTTGCAACGTTTTTTTATTTTGTGTTCAGTAAATAATAAATAGATTACTTCATTCATTAAAGTTTTAAGGTTTGCATGCATGCACATTTTCGTTTAATTTAGAATTTAAGTTAGGAAAATTATTATATTATGAGGTTTTTTATTATTAATTGTAGGAATAGAGTAATTTTTAATTTATTGTTAATTATAGGCAGTTAATTTATACATTTTGTTGTATAGTTACAATAAAATATAATTTTGGCAAAAGGAATTTCAGAAATTTGAGAAATTTATTTTGCCAAAAATAAATGGTTGTGTTTCTTGCATGAAATGCTGGCTGCTGCATATTGTGTAACCGCTTTTTGAAGAAAGCTATATCTATATATTCCTTAACTAATTTCATAAGGAATATAATCTTCTACGAGTATATGTATGTATAAAGATAATAATAATATATAAATGTTCTTACTCAAAAGGGTAATGGAACTTAAGTGGGTAAAGAGTATTTTGAGAAAAAATATTTAGAAAAAGTACTGCTTTTACATTTACAAATGGTAAACCATAATTTTTCGAATTAAATAAATTAGAATTTTGCTTAGAGTAAATTTATTTATATACACAAAATAAAGATGGGCAACAAGTACAGTTTTTGCCTGGAGACATAGAAACCGTTTTTATTGTGTTTGAGAAGTGGAACCAATCTCTTCATCACTTCGGCGAAACAAAGATAGTTGCGCTTGATATTTCAAAGGCATTTGACAAAGTTTGGCACCAGACTCTTTTGTCGAAATTGCGTATTCTCTTCTTTAATGCATTAGGAATCACCTTTCGAGGCGTTCAATAAAATTTGTATTAAAGGGCTTCAAGTCTGATATCCACCACATAAATACTGGTGTCCCCCAGGGCTGATGACAGTGGCCTCTGTTTCCCCCTTCAAAATTTCACCCGCAATACGCGTCACGCTTTGAATGCACATCAGTTTACTCTCAAGCCCAACTTCGAACGTACTGTCAAGTACAGAGATTCATTCATTAGCCGAACAATAGGTGTGTGGAACGAACTTTCAGGCTCTGTGTTTCCTCATCATTACAGCCTTCAAGCATTTAAAGTCAACGTGCACAGGTACCTCCTCTGTTCCTCTTCTTTCTAAACGCCCGCGCCCTGAAGTAGGTTTTTTGACTTAAGCCCTTAATATCAAAAAATCGATGAACAGCAGACAAAATAGTGATCAGTTTTTAACGCAGTGCTCAAAGATGATATGCAGGTGATTTTTTGAAGAATGAATGAAGTTCAGCTTTTGATATCATATTTATCTCACAGGAGCTTACCATAGACTTTGTCAATTTTTCGAGAGCAGTTGAATGTTTCGATTGATTGTATAATCCTAGTCCTATTTAATGCAAACAATGTGTAAAATTAGCAGAAATAGAAATATAGAATATTTGCTGTTTTTTTAAGTTTTCAAGCTAATCCTTCCTTATATAAACTGAATCGGTTTCCGTCCAAAGTTTTCTTTTAATGCAGAACATAAAATGTAAAGAAAGAATTATGGTTTACCATTTTTAAAAATGTTTTTTTTTTTCCAATCGAAACGCCTTTGGTTGTTTATATATTTTTTGTTTTTTATTTATTACTTCTAAAGTATTAAAGAAATGAATATTTATTTAATGATTTAATTGTTCTGTCTGTATAATTACATTTCTTTTAAATTAAAAAAAAAAAAAAAAACAAAATGGAAAGATTATTGTTTCTAATACATAAAATCCCAATGTAATAAAATTTTAGGCAATGTTTGCCAGCAGTATACCGGAAATTATTGAACTCGTCGGTAGTGGCAATAAATATGGTGGTGAACTGAAAAGAGAACATGGAAAGAGGTAGACAAATAAGATAACAAAAACAAAGACAGTAACTTTAAAAAAATAATAAAAAAAAGTTATTATATTTTTTTTTTGTTTCAAATTTATTACTAATTTATTTCCTGTATTTATTCATTTAATTTCATTTAATTTCTCACTTCACGTAGACTCGGAATAAGACCTTTCTAGTCTTGCTCTTTTTTACGTGAACTTTTTTTTTTTTTGTCTATTTTTCTGTACAAAATTCTTCTTCAAAACTTAAAAAAAAAAAAAAAAATCTTCGTGTAAATTTGTTCTTTAAATGGTTACACAAAAAAATATATATATATTTAAAAAAAATTAACTGCTCGACTTACAACCAATTATTTAGTTACAAACAATTTTTTTTTTCTATTCGTTTATAATGTTTCAGCACCAATTTATACATAAAATAGTCTGTTACCCTTTTTATTTGATAATGATTTAATGTTTTTTTTTCTTTCAATGGTTTATTTCCTTTAACGTAGTTTCTACAAATTTTGTTTTTCACAAACATATGAAAATAATTCATGATTTTTTGTTTTGTATCCTTAAATGAGGCAAGAGTCAAGTCAAAGACAGACACCGTTTTTGTTCCCCCAAATTTTCTTCAATGAAACTTCCTATTTTGTTTATATAACTTGTTTAGTTTTGTTTTTCATTAAATTTTCCAATGTTTTTGTATTTTATTTCTATTATACTTTCATGACTACCATGTTGTTTTGCACATTTTTATCGTCATTGATAATTAAAACCAAAAAAAAGATGAGAAAACAAATTGAAAATCATAAATAATCCTTTTAAAGTAGTAGTTATTATTATTATTTTTTTTTTTTAACAAAATAATATAAATGTGTTAATTTGCAATGCTACCAGTAATCTAATTTATTTTCCGTGTTAGCATAGTTTTGATTTTTAATAGCAAAACTTTTAGTCCTAGAAAAAAAATATTAAATTCAATTGATTTTGTTTGTTGTAAGACTTAAAAAAAAACGATTTAAATTTAAATTTAAATTATTTCAAGCAACGTAAGATATTAATATATTTATATATATATGTGTTTTTTTATATTTGTCTTTATATTTGTTTTTGTTTTATGATGTTAATTATTATGTGGAATTAAACAAAAAAATGAAATGAAGGAAACACAAAATTAAACTTTCGGTCACGCATTGGTGCATACTTTTCTTTAAAATTATAAATTTCATCAGTGTTTAATGTTTTTATTCTTTGTTTTGGAAAACACATTGTTTAGGGTTCGAATAAAGAAAACATACTCAACAAAGGACAAACTAAGAGAGAGATTGAACAAGATGAGATATATTATAGAAAAGAAATTCCTTAAATCCTTTATCTGAAATCCCCCAACAAAAAAGAACAATTTACAGAGAAAAAAAAAGAAACAAAATATTATTAAATACCTTACGTTGTTTCAAATGCTTTAAAATACTAATTTTGAAAATATTTTCCTTAGTTAAAGTTTATTTCCCTTAAACATTTGGTATTTTTGGTTTTTAAGTTTTGTATTTTATGTTATGTTTTTCTGTTTGATTCCTCCCAATTGATTAGTCGAATTTTACCTCTATTATTTAGAAGAAAGTATTTTTTCTCGCTTTTTCTCTAAAATTCTGGTAAAAAGGCTAGTTATACAAGGTTAAGGGTACCGTACGTAAATATTTGTTTTATTTTTTTTTTTTTTTCAAAAAAAGTGTATAAAAGTGTGTGAATGAGTGGTATTTTTTGTTTTAAGTATGGTATAGTAAGGGCTAAAGCTGAACTGAATTTTCAGGGAAGGAATTTCTTTTTTTTTCAAAATATAGAAGTGACAAACTTATAGATTTGAATTTTATGCTGGTAAAGTAAGAAAAGAAGTTTATTTAAAAAAGAAAGCAATAAATTAAGAGTTACAAAAAACAAAAAAAAAAAAACTACCAAAAGTCATAATGTCGTATAAATATTTGTATGTATGTTAAATTTAGGCTGTGTTCGCTAGTTGGATTCCAGAAATTACTGAACTGGCTGCCCAAAGAAGCAAATATGGTGGGACGTATAGCAAGGATCCTAGAAAAAGGTACACATCACGATGTACCAGAAGCGAAAACATTTTTTTTTTGAAATAAAAAAAAAGTATTTAATCAACAAATGTATTATTTTTTGGATTGTATTTTTTTTTTTCTTATTTTATTGTTTTCTTTATTATTTCATTTATTTATTTATTTTAGTTTAATTTTTTACTAATCGTTAAAGTATTATTATTTTTAATTTTTTATTAAAGTAAATTACCGAATGCATTTAAGGACACTTGCTTGAATTTTTTTCTTTTTTGTTTATTAATTTTTTTTCTGTCGGTTTATTGTAATAATTATTTAATTTTTTTGGTTTAGTATCAGTTACAAAAGTCATATCAGACAAATTTAAAGGATGAATTTGCATTTTTTAAAACACTTATGTTTATAACTCATCATATCAATTCACACAACAAACAATACACAATGAATGTCTTAAAGGTTGAGAATAAAATATTTGGGAATCATAAATAAAATTTTCAGAAAATAAACGTTCAATTGAAAAAAATGTTTCAAAAATGAGTTACATATGAGGAAAAAGCCCTTTTGGACATTCCTACTTTTTAATCAAATTAATATTTATTTGAGATACAAATTGATATATTTATGGAACTCAGAAGACTAAGTTTTGAGAGAAAAAGCCTCTGGAATGAGAATGTGGCTCAGCATATGTCATTTCTTGAGTTTTATTAATAAGTGGTATGAAGAATTTACATATATATGGAAATGAACAAGGAAAAATGATAATTATTTTCGAGTTTTCAAATTTTATATTTCCTTCTAGAGCGAGTTTCAAAAATGTTTTAGCATCGCCGCTAAATCTTTGTCTATTTCTGGAATATATTTTCAAAGAGATTCAATGAAATAAAAAATAGAATTATAATTGCTTCCTAAAGATCAATTAAATTCATTTAAAGATTGCTAGCAACATTGCGCTAAATCATTTGCAAATACCGCTTCGGCTCTTCTTGTCTTTCGTTTACACATCTCACTACCTTCAATATCCTGAGCAAAATACATAGTGAATATGAATATCTTTTCTAAATGTGTTCAGATATTTTCTATAGCTGCCGTTTTCAGCAGAGATGTAAAAGAATTAAATCTTTTGAGAATTGACTTCGAAGAAATTAGTGTGAAGTCTTATAAACTGCCATCAATTTGTATGAAGTCTTGAAGTCATTTGTGAAGTCTTAAAGACTTCAAATGAATGCTAAGACTTCAAGTGAATGCTAGTGACTTCAGAGTGACTTCAAAGAATGCAGTGCAGTCACAAGGATTTAACTCAGTCATGTACTTCAAAATGAATGGTGATTTATTTTTTGAAGTCCGAGTCCAGAGGTGAAGTCAATTGAATGAACTCTTTCATTTGCAGTCTTTGGGGATAAATCACGGAATGCATTCCCAAAAGATTGCATTCTTTTACAACCCTGTTTTTCAGATAACAAGTTGACTATTTCCGTTTTTATCTGAATAAAGATGGGTGTGTCCAAAAGAACCTTCTATTTTGCATTTTATTGCAAGCTTTATATCAAGTTACCTGAAAATTTGGCAAGCTTACAAAGCACTGTTTTATTTGCTAGCAATCTATAAAAATAATGATGTTAAAACATTTTAAGGAGAAATTTATGACAGCCAACATAAACTCTCGATTTGTATCTCAAAAATAAAATTACCACTTTTACAGCTTTTTAAACACACTTAGTTTTTATTTTGATTTCTTTCATCAAATTACCGAAAATATTAATTTTCAAAAGGCATTGGTTTCTTGGCGGCATGTGTCTCAGCTCAATTTAATTCGTGGCCTATAATTTATAAAAAGTACAGAAACATATTTTAGTTTTATACAAAAGATGGATATCCTAAAATAGAATATTATAATTATTGTTCTCTTTCATAATAAAATTAATAAATAATTGAATTTCTTTACCTTCTGTAAATTATTCCATTAATCGAAATATATTATCTAAAAAAAAGAAACAAATACATAATGGGAATGCGGAATATATATAAGTAAATGTTATTTACATATATTGTAGCTAAATAAGTTGCTAATTAAAATAACAAAAAATAAATTTTTTATTGAATTTTATTTAAAATAAAGGAAATTAAATTTTAAATCATTGCATGTTCATTTTGATTCAATAGCAAACTAAAAATTAGATTTTTAATTTGTTTCGGTTGTTTTGTATTTTAAAATTTTATTTATTTTCATAATTTGTTAAAATTATTGGTATAATTTACAGAAGATGTAAAAAATTTAAGTTCAATAGTAAAAAAAAAAAATTAAATATCAGCGATATATTACTCAAAAAGCGGCTCAACAGAAATCGATGAATTTTTGAAAACATAATGCTTATAGTACAGTCAATTTTAGGATTTAAAATCTATACATGATTAGATCTTATATTATTTGCTTTTTGAATATCACCTTTGAAAGAAATTAAAGAAAAACCAAAAACAACAAACATAACAGAAAACAAAACTTCAAAAATCAGTTCATTGGCACCAGAAAAATATATAAAAGCGAACAATTTTCATGAAATTACATTTTTTTTCTTAAATATGATCTTATTTTCCTTCGTTTTTGTTTTCAATTTTTCAACAATAATTAGATCTTGTAAAGTATGTTTAATATTTAAACTAGATTTTTTCTTTTTCGAATATTTGTATTAACAAATACTAAATAGCTCTAATTAATTGGAACAAATCACTGCGCACACTGATTTTTGTCCTGTTTGTATACGATTTGTATGATTTTTTATTTATTTCTTTTCTTTTTGTAATACGAAGAAATTTTTTAACATATTTTGTTTTGGTTTTTTCTTTGCTCGGGGAGTGCAAAACGGTTTGAGTTAAATTTTTATCTTAGAAGAAAATTATATAAAAAAAAAACAAGTTTATTTATCAAACACTCACAAACAGTTTTTTAATTGAACGTTTGATTTTATATGCAATTCCTTGTATTAGAGTACCAATTTTCTTTAAATTAAGCTAATTTAATTTTTATTATGTTTTTTTTTTCATTTAAATAATTAGTTACTAATTACTATACTTTTTTGTATTTTGTGTTAAGTTTTTTTTTCTGTTATATATAAATATATAAATAACATAATTATAAATATATTTTTCTTAGAATTTACTTTCTAGCTTTTTTCTTTAGTTAATCAAACAAAAATGATAAAAAAAAATTAACAGAAAAAAAAAATACAAATTATTCTGTAGACGTTTACTTTTAATACATTTAACAATATTAATTAATGATAATGTTGAATAAGTTTTTTGCTTGCACAGCCTGTATGCCGCAGCCACGCATAATTAGAAAAAAAAATCAATTAAGAAAAAAATGTTTATAAGTACAAAATTATCTCCCTTCTTTATTTATCTTTTTTTATTGTTATTCCTAGATTCAATATAATTATAATTAATACCATTTCTTAATACTTTTTCTAGAACAAAAGAACAAAAGTCCCAAAGCGTTTTTTTTATATATTAAAAAAACAAAAAAAAATTCCTCGATTTTTGTCAAGAATATTACACATATCCCGAAATATCCCCTCAGTATATATATATATATAATAAAATTTCAATGAGCTAAGTTTTTTTTTTTTTAAAAAGAAAAAAACTATTGTAGTGAAATTAAAAAAAAATATCACCACAAAAATAAATATATAAATGTCCCAAGAAATCGAAGCCTAGTTGTGTAAAAAAATTCAAAGAACAACTTGTTAGGGGTCCCAAATAAATGTTTAATAGTCACGGCACCCCTTTATTAGATTTTTTGAGTTTTTTTACTACAGAAAAAAAAAAGTTTGTGTTTTCCATCCATTGTGTGAAAGAGAATATTGTGGTAGTAGATTATTTTTCGTTAATACTTTTTGGGTTTGCAATTCTTCTTTTTTCGGTCTTATTTTATTTTTGTATAGAATATTGATCTATTCTGTGAGTGTGTTTATATAAAAAAAAATTGTAGGTATTTGAATAAAAATATAGGTTTCGTTTTTATTTTATTTCTTATTTAATATTTGATTTATGTAAATAAGTATTTTAAAACAAATTTTATTTTATATTATTTTGTTTTAATTAAATTAATTGTAAAATAAAAAAAAATTATTATTATAATTTTGGTTTTCACCGAAAACTGGACTTGAGGATTTCCAAGCAACAAATTGCCCCCCCCCCCCGGAACGACATTACATGTATCTGTCTATTTTAAAATCGCTATGGAGCATCGTCTGCGTTTTTTTTTGTCGCACTTACCTGTTTCATAGGGTGTCAGAAAGTTTGTTTGGGTAGATATTTAAAAAAAAAGAGAACACGACGGTAAAATGTGAATTTGTTCAAATTTGATGTTTTTTCTTCAAAATTTTATAGCAGAAAACAAAGCCAAAAAAAAAATCATACAAACCATAAAAAATATCGAAATTATGCTTAACTATTATTTCTCGTATTGAAAACAGGCGATATTTGCAAGTTGTATACCTGAGATAATAGACTTGATTGGAACAAGAGCCAAATATGGGGGCACATTAAAAAATGAAAAGGGTCGAAGGTGAGAACAAATTTCAATTAGTATTCTTAAAAAAAAAATCCAAAAACAAAAGAAATTCATTCCGAAGTAAAACAAAGAGAAATAAAAAAAAAAATAATAATAAAAAATAAACACCAAATCAAAAGAAAAAAAATCAAAATACATCCTAAAAATCATATATTAATGATTTTTTGTTGAATGCGTTGTTTTTCTTTTGCGTCCCATTCATACTAAAAACCAAAAACAAAACGAAATTTTCAATTAACCAAAACCAAATAACCCACCACTACAACAACAAAACAAGACCCAACAAAATTATATTTATATAAATTTAAAACAAAAAAAAAATACAACACACATTAAGTAAATTTTATAATTAATCCTTCTTTTTAATCGTATATGTTTGTGCATATAAAATATAAATTATCATTTAGCCAACAAATCGCAAAAATTCGATACAACACAGCACGCCCTCAAAATTATTTTATACTTTTTTTTTTTTTTTTTAATTTAGAAAAATCGAAACAAGTACAAAACTTATCACGTTTACACACTTTATTTTATTCCAAAATACAATGATAAACAAAAAAATAAAAAAAGACACATAATAAGACGTTAACTAATGTTTTTACATAGAAATTTATATTTTAGTTTGATTAATTTTCTTTGTGATATGGAATAAAACTACCTATATAATAAAATTAATCATTCTCATGTTGCACGCTTTGTGTTTGTGTTAATTTTTCTTTGGAAACATTAAAAACAATCTAAAAAAATATATTGTTACTATAACAAAAAAACTAATGTGGGAATTCATTGATAAATCTAAAGATTGGTGTTTATTAAAGTAATTGTTCTATAATATTGTTTATCTACTGTGTCCAGTCGAAGTGATTATAATTATATTAATAAATGTTACTAATCTTTTTCTTCGTTTGTGGTTTTGTGTTAATTTATCGTAAAAAATAATTTTTATATCATATTTGGTTGGCTTTATTTTAATTTTTTCAATTAAACATAGTGAACCTGAAGTTATTTTGCAATGAGAACTTTTGGAAATATATTTACTTATCGAACGTACATGTGATCATACGTAAAGGAAAATGTATCTTAACTTATGTATCGTATTTTATGATAGTCCCCATAATTATTTCCATTTCCTTCTGTCTCTTTCGTTCATGTGGCAAATGGCGAGAGTCCTTTGGGTAGATAGGCTACACGTATCAACATATTTGCGATAAGTTTTTAGATCTAGACTCATCTTGAGTCTCTAAGGTCTATGTCAACTTTTCAAGCAACCACCGAAAAAGAAATCGTGTTGAATTCAATCCATAATATCTTCTTATGGTCCAGATTGCGAATCACAAGTTGAATAGTCTTACTAGCTGTGTCATATCAAGGAAGACATAAACACAAGTCATCAAGCCCTGATATCGCTAGAATTGAAGCTGTAATTACCGGCCATTGTACAGTCGGAGAACATGCGGCTATGCTTGGTATCCCGTATAACTCCTTTTGTAGAAGCTGTAGGAATACTAACAAGAGAGAATCTCTGTATCACTTTCTCTGCAGGTGTCCGGCCCTATCAAAGACTATGTGACTATGCTTGGCAAACCCTTCTTCGAGAATCTCAGCGAGATAGCTGAAACAAAGATTGGAGACCTCTTTATTTATTTAAACTCCACGGGTTGGGTTTAGCTGCATATAATAAATACAACCAATAACATCCTTCTTAAACAGGTTAGCGCGAGTTTGTGGCGTCAAAATGATGCACTTTAGCACTAATTGGGTCAGTCCCTGAATCTACCTACTTACCTACCTTCAATCCATAAAAACCAATCCCGACCGTAACTTAACAACGTAACTAAGTCATTTTCTCGAAGTCTTCGAACCTTGGTAGCTCTTCAAACATTGCATCTTTGTACTTGGGTGATTTTCTTGATTGAGGTGTAGATTTTAAAGGACAGCAATTTTGGTTGTTTCTGTGATAGTTGATAGGCCTGTGTCTTCTTGTAATGTGCTGAGTAAAACAATTTAATCATTTGCTGCTGTTTAACGCTATAACTCTTCATGTTGATTTGGCAAAACAGATTAAATAACAGGCAATTTGACAGATGTAGTCTCAAAATATGGTTGCAAACACCTGTCAAAGTTTGGAAATCTTTATTGGAAAACGCGGAGTTTGAGTTTGACACTCCTGGTATAGATAATAGTTGTTTTAAAAAAGGAAAGCAAATAAATATATCTGAAACAATCATTGTCAAAAATCTGTATTTTCATGAATCTCCTTTTACGCCAGTTTAGTTAACCTCGATTTTACTGTATTACTTTTTGGTTTCTATATTATATATTATGCCCTTTCTTTAGAATTCCTTTCAATAGAAATTAATTTTTATATTCTAACCTACATGGTTATAAAGTTAAAAATAGTTAGCCAGTCATTCGAATTTAGGTAATCGAAGCCCATATATTAAAATATAAAAAAAAAGTAAGAATTGAGTTACCTATATATAAACATGGTTGCCGTTTTCCAATTTCGAAGTATTTGAGAAGTATACAGAGAAGTATTTTGTGTTTTAGGGGAGTACAGGAGTATAGTTTGTGTTTTAAACTTTACAAGACGCTTTAAAATTATCCCATTACTTTCACTGGAGCACTTTTGCACTGTGGTAACCCCGGATAATTGCTCCAAAATTGACAGCTCGCAAAACACAAAAAAAAGAAAGAAAATGTACAAGTTTTACCCCGCGTTTCAAATTCTCCAACACTGGATGAAGATTTTACCCGGTTTCCTACTTCACACTTCATCTTTCCCTTTTATTAAGTCTGTTTTACCCCGTGGTAATTGGACCAGAGTGTGATGGTTCATTCAATGAAATAAAAGTGACAATGTACTGAAATGATTTAAAGGGAGTAAAATAAGGACGAGGCGAGTATGGGAGTACAATGAATGAGAAGGGAGTACGAATACTCCCTTAGTACTACATTAAGCAACCCTGCCTATGAAGTTCTTGTATTGAGGTTGTGATAAGTATATTGTGGGGAGTCACGGTATATTGGAAACATAAATGTCGATTGAGTGAAAGATTGGTCGCCCAAGTTATTTTATTTCCATGGTAGAAAAATTCACTTGCACTTAGGAGTTGTATTCCGAAGTAAAAAAAAATACTGCGAATTATAAGCGATCGAAAGAATAACAAACAAATCTCACCATTAATAAAATTACGAATAAAAAAAACTCAATTTGGAGGTATAAATTGAACAATTTCCCCAATATGTTGCACACACTCTGTTTCTTCTAAATTGAAATTGCTGTAACTTTAAAACAACAACAAGAAATATTCTTTAATTTTTCCAATAACGTCTAATACTTAATAAAATAGGATAGGTAGCTTAGGTCTCCATTAGTTCTCGTTGCATTAAAAAAAATCTATTAAAAAAAAATGCTTACATTCAAAACCATATTTAAATAAGAAGAAACAATTTTTTTCTCTAAAAAAATACATAGTTCGTTTTTACTTTTTTAATTTTTATTTATTAACTAAACCATTTTAATATTTAGTTGAAATATTTGTGTGTCGATAGCAGTTGTGAAGCAGAAATAAAATTTCAAAATACATGAAATTGTAATTGTGTACTAATTGTGTTGTAGTTTTCTTAAAAAAATATTTATTTCTTGTTCTTTTCTATTCCACGTACTAACAAATTGTCAATAACTTAGAAAATTTAGTGAATACCTAATTGTGGTAATATTATTGATTTCAGTTCCAAAATCTCGTTTTTTCGTTGTGTTTTTCTTTTTCTCTCTTCGAATTCTTGATTGTTTTTTGTTTTTTTTTGTGTAAAAGCATAAAGAAAAATAAGAAAAAAAAAAACAAAAGCTAACTTCTATTCATTTCAATAAATTTCATTTGTTTTACTTCTACTCCTATAATTTGTCTTCGTTTTCAGTAAATCTAAATATTTATTTCATTGAATTTTATTTTCAATACAAAAAAAAGAATTTATATACTATTAAACTCTAAAGTGTGCAAATAGATTTGTCTTTTTTTTAGGTCGTAAAACATCGTCGTTTTGTGTTTATCTGTCGTGTTTTGTCTATATATATATATATTCTATATATCTATTATATTTCTACAGTATGTGTCTATACGTTATTCTTAAGAATAATAATAAACTACTACTACTTTTTTTTCCTTACTCCTGTGTTGGAATTCTACTCTGTCGATTATGTACAATTTATAAACAAAAGTAAATTAATTAAAACCGATTCGTAGGTAAATATTTAGTCCAACGTAATTGTCTTGAAGATTTATTGCCTGTGCCCCTAAAAATCAAATAAAAACAAAATTGGCAAAACAAATTAAAAATGCATTAAGTCTTCATGACGTGATATTTCACTCCTATCTTTAAACAAATATACTAAATATAAAAAAAACTATTGTAATTGTTGTAAAGTACTCTTAAGTATACCGATTTTCATTCGGATGTGTGGTAAACAGTTTTGCGTGTGAATGTCCTCTGTATTATATTCAGTTACAAAAAAAAAAAAAAAACTTCCGTATATAATTTAATATTATTATTTTAGTCAGAAAATATAGTTTTATATTTTTCTTTCTCCCTAAGTTGACCCTTTATTTTTAATTCTCTTACGAAAAAAAAAAAGATCGAAAACCAATATTCCTTATATTCCTTTCCTCAAAGACTTAAAAAAAAAAAACAAAAAAAAAAAAATCTTCGTCCAAGTTTGATCTCTAGAACTGCACGATATTTAGTCATTTGTAAATAATTAACTCAAAAAACCAAACCATACAAATGCAAGAAAACAATTATTGTAAAACTCATCCTTTTAGCCCTTTTTGAACTTTATGCAGATAACATAGTTGAAACATATTTTTTTATATGAGAACACAAATCCACCCACCCTTGTTGAGATAACGAATTGGATTTTCTGTGTTGAAAATAAAATTAGATACCCATTTGAAAAAAAGCACAAACAACCAAAATATGTCAATTAAAAAAATTAAAAAAAAATTATATATAGTTAAAAAACTAATTCCAAAAAAAACAAAACAAATTCAAATGCGTGGCCAGGCATATCTTTTTTTTAAACGTTTTTTCTATTTACAAATAACACAAGATCCTTTTTATTCTTTTCTTTCGTTTAATTTTAGAAATAATTTTAGAGCTTACAGAGTTTGTTTTTTGAATTGATTAAATATTACATTACTGCAAGCATTTTCCACTGTTCAAATCATTTAATTTTTTTCTTTTATTTTATTTTGCGGAGCTTTATGTGGGAGCAGTGAAAAAGATTTTCCTAGAATTTGAACACTTTTTTTTTTTGTTTTTAATTTTTTGCTTTTGCAATACAATCCTTAACATTAGGCAGAAAATAATTCACATATTTATCTGCACTTTGAGAAACTTATAATCAATCTCCACCAATTCTTCAGATTGTGTTTTAAAAAAATAAAAATCCTTATCGCTTTTGGCTTACGTTACGTAATTGTTTTATCCTTGGTCAGCAACTTGAGGAAATGGTGTGTTTAACAAGAATATGATTCCATGGTAATGTATCACTGCAAGAATTGAAGACATGAACTCACAAAGCAAAGTGATAGTGTGACTTAATTTTTTTTATTGAATTTTCTTGTAAATAATTTATTGTTTAATCGTTTTGTACAAATATATTGAACCACATAAGGCTCCTACGAAAACCCTTACAGAAAAAAATATGTAAAACTTTTTCCAAAACAATTGGCCATAGCAAATTAAATTGGAAAGAGATGGTGTCAATGCATTTAATTTTTGACAATTCAAAGCGCTAGAACTTCAAAGCTACAAAACTTTTAATTTATGTATAACGTAAAAGTGACACACAAATTTTTGGTCAAATATAAAAAAGTTTTTAATACTTCAGACATTGGGGAAATCAATAGAATCCTATCTTGTCATACACAAACAATATGGTTTTTTTTTTGCATATCGTTGTTATGTTCTCATCTGTATTTGAAGTCTACTGATGGTAGTCAAAATTAACTCTTGAACATGAATAGGTTCGTTTACGTACTTTTTGCACTAAAATACATAGATTATCAAATCTCGAAGAGCGGGGGTAAAATTCTCTCAAAGAGAGCTAAAATTACGAAAAAGTTAACGAACGGTTTGAAGAAGAAAAGGTTGAAAATATACTGGTTTGACAGTTTTGATAAACCAACCCACAGAAATTTCTTACTAAAATTCGTAGCATGGGGAAATTTTTCACTCTCTTCTCTCTTCTGCGAAAAACTACGAAAATTCCCCGTACGCGAACAGCTTTTTGTAAAAATTCGCTGTTTTAGGAGGAGGTGTACAATATTGATCAACTACCTCTTACCGCTCTGAAAACGTAGGATAAATTTAAGTGAAAAAAATGAACATTAAGTCGTAGCAGCCCATAGAGAGGCAAGGACTAGCTTCTCGCCACTTTACATGTTGTGCGTTGTGTATATTTCTGCACGTACTGAAGGGGCCTGCAGTTTTATGCCGTGTCCGAATGGTTTTTTGGGAAGCTTTCTCATGATAGTAAATATTCGTGTATGTTTATCAGAAGCTCGCAAGAAGTAGGGCCGTAAAAAAAGTTGATAGTATTTTTCTGGATTCCAACTTGGAATCCCCTGCGCAGTAGTCCAACGCAATAATCACTGACCCCACTCCTTTAAGTGACTAGTACCTGAAATACCAAGTTCGCTTACAGTATTTCCTTATAAACAACGTTTTATGATCTACGGATATCAGATGGGAACACTGGAAGTGACTCTTCTTCTTGTATGGCACTACTGTTCGGGGTCAACCTGGGCCTAAACCAATAAGCCTTTGATTGAGCTCGGTCTTAAGCTAATTGCCTCTAATTGCGTACTCGAAGTTGGTCGAGGTCCCCGTCAACCTGCGGCGAAGAGGCCTTCTGGGTTTGATTCGAAGACTCGAACGACTCGCTAGTGGTAATTTGGTTGCA
This sequence comes from Chalcosyrphus nemorum, assembly GCA_949716465.1. Lineage (NCBI taxonomy): Eukaryota > Metazoa > Arthropoda > Insecta > Diptera > Syrphidae > Chalcosyrphus > Chalcosyrphus nemorum. The sequence goes on along the minus strand of OX454333.1, from coordinate 12,464,276 downwards.
GATGCCATATGACGCTATCTATGAATATATGGTCAACGTATTGGCAATTTATGTAAGCAGATCCTGCCTTAAAGTTCAGCGTAAATAGCAGGGCACGATATCCGATAGATCAGTGATTTTTAAGGCCCAATCATAAGCGCATTAAGCGTCTGATAGCAAAAATCATAATTCTGGTCGCACACTGTCAAAATCTAAACATACGTAAGTCGTATCGTCTAAGTTCTAACACGGATCATAGTACTCAGCACATCGTACTTGGGAGTGCCTAGAACCATAACTCAATTTTGGTTGGTCTTTTAGATATTAGAATTCTACCGGGGAGCATAGGGCGTCAACAACGCCTGCGCGCCATCTTGTTCGTACTTCTGCAAAGCGTTTGAGCTCTCTCCAACTCATTCCTAAAGAGCTCGAGAAGGAAGACTGTTCTGCGCTACGTTTGCCTAGGGCGTCCCGCTGTTCTGCCTGGGTGAGCGGATTTCACTGCATGACGTATTTCGCAATTGAATTGGCTTCGCGCCGTAGGGTGTGTCCAATCCACACTAATGTTGGTTCCTGGCCCGTTCTCTTATAAAGCTTTTTTTTGGAGATACGGTTCGGCCAGAAAATCCTTAAGATTGTTCTAAAACACTTATTTACGAAGCCTACGTGTGCTAATCGTGTCCACCTTCCAGGTACTGCACACATAAAGCAACATCGATTCTACGTTCGAGTGGAACATTCGCAGCTTGGTTTTTAAACTGATAAACGCAGCTTTTGCCTTCCCGATTCTGCGGCACACACCCAGTTCGCTGCCACCTCGGTTTGCCGAGACATTTCCTAGGTAGAGAAAGTTGTTAACTTTCTCGACTTCCTGTCCGGCAATGTTAAGTTGGGCGCTGGAGCACTTCTAGCTCAGGGCTTTTGTTTTGGCTGTGTTAATTTTGAGCCCCACTTTGTTTGCCTCTGCTTCTAGATTCTGGACCATAAGATGGAGGTCCATTATCCGATGTGAAAATATAAAATATCGTCAGCGTAATCTAGGTGTTTAAAGTAAGTTGTCATAGTCCAGCGAATTCTGGGGTTTCCTTCCGTCAATGCTGTACGGCGAACGTCACTGATAACCAGTAAAAATAACAGCGGTGACAGTATGTATCCTTGACGTACACCGCTTTGGAATCTAGTCACAAAAAGAAAAAGGTGTTATATTTCTATCTCATATCTGAAAGGTGGATGTTTTGAAAAGGCTTTTTTATGACTACAACACTCTAAGATGGGCTTTAGCTGCTCTAATTCGTGTTTTCTGCAATTCAAAAACCTTACTTTATCCAACTAGTGGATACGAAATATTTCGGAAATATATTTTTTTTGTCAGGATAGGAAAATGTGGATTCAAATAGAAGCTCCATTTTACTGAAATTTTCTTCTCTTTCGGAGGAATCTGAGAATGTACATTAGTGATGTAGCTTCTTGTACGTCAGTTTACACTCAGGAACACGTATGAAAAGTTAAGATAGGGCTAACCGCCTAGATCAGCGGGATTCACATAGTTGGACTTCATCGCTCTGAATGTTAACAATTGTTAATAAATAATTCATCGGTTCAACAATGAATTAAATGCTGACAAAAATTAATATTCGAGCAACTTCTTTCTAAAGTTGAATTTTGAATGCCTAAGCTTAATGTATCTTTTGGTAGAAATGGTTTCTGGGGCAAGATGTACCTATAAACGAATAGGAGACACAGAGGGTTTCTGAAAATCTTTCTCATAGTCCGACATCCAAGCATGTAAGTCTCTTTCGTAATTTAACATTTGTTAAAGTTAATTTAAATACAATGACTAGGCTTAACCTTGGGGAGAAAATATTAAAAAATATTTTTGCTCTGAAACACTCTTAAGATTATGTTTACACAATTTTCCAAAATTTGTTTCGATTGCTTGTGAACAAATGTGTGCATGTGCTTCAAAAGCATTTAAAAAAAAAAGTATTATAGGTACTTGAACATAAGACAAAAAAACAACATTTGTGGATTTATTTAAAAATAAAATCTAAAGGTGCGTGTCCACTTGAGAGCTTGCAAACTCTCGAGTAGATTCCCATATGAGAGTAAAGTTTGTGCGAGCCATACCCGCAACTAGCTACGCTCAGAATACGAATATTGTTTGAAAAGTGCGAGTTGATCTCCGAGAGTAAGATAACGTCTGTCCACTTGCGAGCAACTCTTTTCGAAGCTTGAAAGCTGAGAGTAGTAAGATAGCTCTTTATGAGTTACTCTCAGGTCCGTGTCCACTTGAGAAATTTTTGTCGCTTGGGGGTTACTCGCCCAAATTTTACTTTGAAGTTGACAAGCACCTTAAGACTTGTGTTATGGAAATCTTTAATTTTTATTATAGAGATCCTTTGTTAAACTTATTATATTCGTTAGGTGATAGAGGTAGTCATAAGAAATGGAACTAGGTTTTATTTTTCTGGTTTAAATTACCTTTTAGCCGAATGTTATTCTAAAATTCAAAATGAATGCATCTGATTTTACCTACATTGCAGAAAAAGAATATCTTAGGAGTTAGAATTATTTTCTTCTCTTCTCGTCGTATATTGTCAATAAGCTTGGTTTGTTCTTCAATTAAAAAAAAAAAAAAAACAAAACTCTCTTTCAAATATTGTCAAAAATTACAAAGACAAAAAAAACAACAAGACACCCAAAATTTTGTACCTAAACAACTCTTAAAAATTCATAACAAAAAAAAAATATATCTAAAATGACTCATAAGACTCATACTGCAAATTGCATAGGCGACAGCAACTATATACTTTCGCACGCATGTTTGAACCATTGTACTTGTGTAGACTTAGAACTTTTGTCAATGATTGAGTATTTGTTTTGTAATTCAGGGTATACTTAAGTAAGCCGGAATGTTGTAATGTTTATAGTGAATGACATGTTATATTTCTAATTACTAATTGTATGTTCATGTATGTTTTATTTATTTATTTCTTTCATAGTAGTAAACATTGATATACCTACTTAATCAATCAAAGTAGTCTTTGGCACTACACTCTTAAAGAATTGGCTCATGAGGTTTGCTGCTATGTACTTTGTTACCGTGATTTTGATTATAAAAATAATACCAAACAAGATTCTCTTAGAAATGCATGGTAGTTTTGTTATGAGAGTATTATTTTCTTTTCATTTAACTTTTTTTTTTTTAATAAATTGACACTATTGAATCAAATGGATTGCAAAAAATTCCGAATTACACCCAGCAATATTGAACTTCGCATTTGATTCATTAAAATGTGAACAGTAATTTTTGTGTAAATAATTATGGGGTAGCAGACTAAAATATTTAAAAAAAAAATACTGAAATTTATCTTCTTTTTTTCGTAATTATTATTTTGATTGATAATTTTTTAATATTAAAGTAAAAAAAACAAGTCTATATTTGTTTATTTTTTACTATTGTATCTTATTTTCCAATAATACACAATCGTGGTAAATTTTTTTTTGTTTTATTTATTTTTTTTTCAACATATTTTTTCGAATTATAATTTTGTTATTTTGTTGTATCTTCTCTCACTCATTCTTCATACTTACTATCCATTTTACTATTTTTTTTTTTTGTACAATTTAAGGAAATATTTCCTCTTGGAGATATAGAAAGATGAAAATTTTTCCTTGAATTGAATATTCCAAAGTAACACTTAACATTCTGACACTAAAATATATTAAAAAAAAAACACTCTCATCAGACTTACATGAAAAAATATCATTTTATCATTATTTTATCTGTAAGATATTGATTATTAAAAAAAAAAAAATACATTAGTATGAAAAGTATCTAATACAAGGTTTTTTCTTCCTTCGTTTGCATTCCGTTGAATTTCGATTCGAAAAAATAAATCCGGAATATGTTACGAAATTGCCCACTTCTTGACGACTGATACCAAATCGAATGACGGATTTAATTGGAAATTAAAAATTTAGACACATTGTGGTATGTGGCCATATAACATACGAATCGGTGTCCCATTTTCTGAAGGATTTCCTCCACGAAGACAGAGAGGATGTGGACGTTGAAGTTGTGTTTTTACATCGGTAAGTTTATAGTTAGCTTGATAGACGTATATTTTCCTAGCATTAAGTAATTTTTATTTATTTTATTCGAATTACTTGCAATAAGATGACGAATACAGTAAATCTCTTATTACGAGTAAAATTGAAATAGACTATTCGTATAGCCAGATAAGATTATTTCTAAGGTAGATTGATTGAGAGACTATAAAACAAACAGCTTATAGTACTATGATTTTGTAAAAAACAAATAGAAATATTTATAAAAACAAAATGTATACGTGTATAAATCAAAACAAATAGCAAGGAGCCTGATCTGGAACTAGAGGGACTATTGAAACGCCACTACACGACTGTGGCGTTTTTTCAGGGAACTATGATGAATGCTGTCGACTTGGAACGAGTCAAGGTATAATAAAAAAAAAAAAAAACAAGATAAAATCAAAATAGATTCCAATCGCTTTCAAGCTACCACCTCAGATACAAGTTTATTTATCATTTGTCTAATTAATTCTCTGAATGCGAAATACTCTAAACTATTATTATGAAGGATAATTAATTTTATTACGTTTCAATTATCCACCCTGATTTAACTTTTTTTTGCCCTTCAATGAAACCAAACTCCACATGTTTGTCTTCAAATTCCCTTCCTCAAGTCCACAAAGTATGTATTATATATTTTTTCGGTTTATTTTTATTGATTTGTATTACGTTTAAGCTTAATTTTTTTCCAATTTGCTTCAAGGAATGACAGATATTGTTTTTTGGTCTTGATTATAAACATTGTTTATTTATTTTCTTTTTCTACAAAATAGTTTAGAATGGTTCCTTAAAATTTGATTTTTAAATTTAAATTTATTATTAAAGAAATGATAAACAAAATAATAATATTTGCTTCTTATATTGTTCTCCGTAGAGCTAGAATGTAATTTTATTATTTATTTTTTATATAAATATACTATTAGGCAGACATACTAAAAACTTAGACATACTACAAACTCTGTGCAACAAAAAAAAAAAAGTGGTAATACACATTTTTGAAAAGTAAGTTTAAAGGGGTAAGCCTTAATAAAATTTTTGGATTTTGGTTTTGTTTTTTTTTTTAAATACAGCAACGGCGCGGCGCCTAAGTAACGTTTTAATTTAAGTTCAAATCAGTAAAATGTGATATTATCCGATCACCAAAAATTTCAAATACGCCATAATGTGATCTGAGCGATGCCCAGTTCTTGAGAACGCCGCCGTGGAATTGAATGATTTGGATCGTTTTCTACGGACGCCTGAACCGCAGCGATATTTTCAATACTTCGACCAACTCGTTGTCTCACTGACACGGCAACATCACACAACGGATATGTAGACTCAAAATTCTGCACCAAACTTGTTATTGTAAAATTGGAGTTAACGCTCTTAAAGTTGCGATCACCGACTCCGAATTTCGGTAGAAAATTTTTATAATTTGTAGACGTTGCTCGTTCGTGCATCATGATGAAGATGTTGAGTTTACTGAATAAATTGACAGTGACTATTTGATGATTAGTGAAAGAGTGCGTTCACAAATTAACCTTTATAATAGTAAAATCGCAACGTTACTTATGCGCCACCCTGTAGAAAAACTTTGCTGAAAATATAAGTTTTTCTTTACCAGCTTTATAACATTTATATTAATATATTAAAGGTGCCGTGTGAATCTATAAATTTTCCTGATACATAGGAATTCTGACTCAGTATGTTACAATTTTTAAAAATCTGTTCGCATACGATTTTGTGAATCTAGAAATGGTATAGATTTATTTCATAGAAAACCCGATGCAACCTAAAATCTCAATTTAGCGAACTTTTTTAATCTCTAATAAAAAGAGTTTTACTACTTTTTTTCTTATCTATTATTTTAAGTATATAATTTTATTAAGGCTTCAAAAATCTACCGCACAAAATATGGACCATCATAAACACTTTTCCATATTGATTTTACTAATTTTATTCTTTAGAAGACAACGTTTAGTAGATGAATCTCTCTTTAAATCTCTTAATATGTATTCTTATTCAATTTTTTTTTTTTTTTTTTAAATTCACGTCTTATAATAAAACTCAGAAATTTAATTAACTGTGTTAAAGAAATAATAGTCTCGTATGTAGAATAAAACTTAAACTGTAATCGATGTTAAATAAAATTTATTAAAATGTTGTATATCAATCTACCTATACAGGAAAGTACTTAGTACATTTTTTGTAGGATGTATGTTTAAAAAAATGGTAAAAACCAACATATATTGTTTTTATGATTTAAGGATTATCTGAAAACGATTATAATAGAAGATTTGTCATTTTTAATAAACAATTTTCTTTCTTTTTTTTCTTTCCCTTTATGTTTATAATTTATAAAAAAAAATAAAACAAACAAAACAAAATGTTTATCATTTTCATCAATACTTGCTCCTTTGCAACAAAAAAAAAAAAAAAATAAAAAAAAAACACACAACCCAACATTCTATAACTTGCATTTCTGCAACTGAAACAAACCCTCTTTCAACGTTAAAATAAATTGCGATGTTTATTAAATTTTAAATTAAAACAAACAAAAAATAAATAAATGATATAAAGTAAACCACCCGATCTGGAATTGGAGGGTTTGTTTAAACGACATTTCACCACAGTGGAATTCTTCCAGGGAACCATTATGAACCCGATAGATCTGCAGAGGGTGAAGGTAAACTACATTTCATTCCTATTACGTTTTATTTCAATTTCCTTTTTATTTTGTCTAACCTTATTTATTTTATTTTTATCACTTTATTAAACAAAGAAGTAAAATACAACGCAATCGTACATTTCAAAGTTTCAACGAGAAACCATGTTTTTAAATGTCTAACCAAAAATTTCTACATAAATGTCTTCATTTTAATTTCTTAAAAAAAAAAACATTTTCCTATTTTAGTTAACATTTTGTGTTTCATCCATTCATTAAATTGTTGTGACAAGAAAAAAAAAAAGTAATCGCAAATTATGTTTCGATGTATAATACACTAACATTACATAACACGTCTGTGTAAGGCGTTATATTCTACGCTTTTTTTTGAAAAAAAAAAAATCATTTTTACATTATACCACTATACTATATTTCTTTTGCTATAAACAATTGACTTTGGTAGTTTAATTAAGGACAAATAATGAAGAAAGAATAAAAAATAAAATTTATAAACCAAAGATAAATTTTTTTTAGCTTTATTCGATATAGTACCCCAAAACCTAGTATTTTGTGAAAAATACAAGCATTATTTTAATGCATTTCATATGATATGTAAGGTGTATAAATTGATGAATAACTAAAATTAAGACTAACTGTTCGTGAGTTCATAATCAATTTGTTTCAATTTGTCCTCTTATTTATTGAATTTGGAAAAAAGGATTGAAAAAGTGGATGAAGTAGAGCAAAACTTGCAGCTTACACCCTAATGCCACTCTGACATTAGGTACATTTTGGTTACTGTTAAAAAGGTCGGATAAAATCTTAGCATTTTTGATAGAAATGTATGAATATAGTTATTTTTAGATTTAGTTAGCTAGCGAATTTTAACTGGCTTATTATAGCCGTGTTTTTTTCGACAGTGTATAACCACTTTTCCACACACAAAGCTAAAACAAAGCGAAAAGTAAAGATAAATTAGTCAGTAAAAGTGAACATAAAGTGTGAAGAAAGTGGAATCATAGATGGCGTAGACTAAAACGACTAAAATTGTAAACAACAACCCTTAATTGTTTTACGCTGACAGTACGATTTATTGGTTACACTGCGTCTCCACGAGTCTGAAAAAGGGGCACACTTTTCAGTCAGACTTCTAGTCCGCCAGACTTTTATGTCATTGGATGGGCGAATTTTGTTATGACTTTTCGTTCTTCAACACGTCGTCAACATCAAAACAAGCTCACTTGCTTTTAAAAAATTAACAAACTTATTGTTATTGTTTGTGAAAATCAAAAATCTGCTATCTTTGCACGTCTGGAAAGCACGAATATATCACAGCAAATGTTTTTTCTTATAAAAAACGACTGCCAAACTTCAAATGTCAAAAATGATTCAAAAAGCTGTCTTGACTGCAAGTCAAGTCCGTAAAAGTGCGGTCTACACGAGACATACATATTAATGTCACGACTTGAGTCTTAACTGAAATTATGTCTCGTGGAGATTGGGTGTTAATAGTTGTTGTCTACAATTATTGGCTATGTCATCTATGATTCGAATGTCATTTTGAAGATACAAATAATGAGAAATGAGTATGGACGTTTTATTAAGAGCTCGCTAAACACTTTTCAATAAAACATGGCTTATTTATCAGAAGAGAGGTCATGATTTATGAGATATAATCGTTATCCAAATGTTGCTAGTCCGTAATATCCTTATGATTAGATAAGGTACTGATTGCGTACTGAGTAACATTACACTGTCCCCAAAAAAAAACACGAATTTTCCCGCAATCTGGTAATACTGGCATCCATTTGTCTCTTGTGAGTTTATGCCAAGTTCAGAGTAATTGGCGTAGTTGTGCTACATTTGCTACAGTTTCGTTGAATACTAGCTTTCAAAGGTGTGCTAACGAAATTCCCAATTCAGCAGAACTGATATTTCTTATGTTAAGCACTGTCAGTATAAAAGGAGATCTCATTGAAGCTAGATTTCATATGCCACTAACGAGAATATCTCGTTTTGAAACTCAAATCTGGTTTAACCATAGGAATCTCCTTAGCCTCGCAGACTTTCCAGCGGTTTCGATGTCAATCCGGAAATTTTTCTGGGTTGCCCCCTTGGGGTGTGTTGTTTTGCTCGTAGTGGCCTCAATCGTTGGCAGGGACAGTACTTTCTTTTATTTTATAAGTGTAGTTTGCTACCAATATTTGAAAACTATAGCACTTTTTTAAATTTCTTCTTCTTCTAACTTGAATTAAGTTATGCGCCAATGAATGTTTATCGACTGAGATTATTATTTCTCCTACTTAATAACTGTTTGTATTAAATTCATAGTAAAACAAACTGAAATTAAATTACCAAAGTTTCAATATTTCACAAAGAAACATGTTCAAACCACTGTGATATTTGTTATAATATTATATGTGTGTAATTGCTGCTAGAATATCAATTTAATAGTATAATTTTTATATATTATATGTTTCAGTGTTTATAAGATAAAAAAAAAAAAACAAACAAGCAGAAGTCGTTTCATTATAGTGTTAATTATAAAACAAAACAAAACATTTAAAAAAAATCCAGGCAACTTTAATATGTAGCAAAAAAAATTAGGCTAATATTTTTATATGAAAGAAAATATCAATCACATTAATAATAATTTGTGTACATCTTAAGTTAGCCGTACTACATAAGACGGTGTAACTAGCGAGTTTGATTCTACTACTTCTAAAGCATGGGAAAAGAAAATGTCAACATTAATAGAGAGTAGCTTTCGTGGTGTATCATATAAATTAGTAGAAACACAGTTGAAATAAATATTTTTTGTGAGTAGGTAACTAGTACCTATGATAAAATGTGTGTTAGAATAATAAATGTAACATTGGTAAGTGTTAGTAGCTTTAAATGTTCTGCATGTTATTTCGTTAACAGTTGTGTACACCTTTTTCTATTATTAGAAGTAACGCTAATTTAACTAAGCAAATTTCATAAATTTTTAAACTTTCTATAATCTTTCTTAAAACATATTTTCAAAGTTCTTTTTTAACTTTTTCCTTCGCTGATTGCTTGTATTTTGTGTATGCTTCTATGTATATTGCAGCATTATGAATTTATGTCTTTAATACATTTTATTATTTACCCGATATATATTTGTTTTATTTTTATTTTCATTTTGTTTAATAAAAATTTTATTTTCCGAGAAAGTACAAATCTATTCAAACTTTTGAATATCTGCGCTGATGGTTTAATACATGATAAACGGATATATTTCATGAATAGAAATAAAATAAAGCACAAGGAAATAATTACAGAAGAATTTATAGTTTTTATAGAATATTTGATTCAAATTTGGAAAAAACAGGGTAGCACAAATCAGTTCTTATGTTTTGAATGCTTCTTTACTTTACTTTTTTTTCTCAAAGTAAATATTTTGCTGTGCAATAAATATGTATACACATACATAAATAGGGAAAATTCAAGGCTGATTTATTTCATTGCTTATATTGCTCTCTGTAGGAAACGCCGCCGTCATTTCGCCCAAAGAAGATGACATCTGCTCCCAAGTGAAACAAAAGGGCTGATAGCTGTCAAAACGAAAAGAAGAAAAAGAGCGGGAAAGAATACAAAGGAAATAATGAATTTTAAAGTGCATATGCATGAAACATAACAAAGTTTATTAAGATTTTCTTTATCTTCTGAATATTCTAAAATTTCGAATTTGCTGTTCAATAAGCAGTTGTCCGATGCAACACTCTCCACTGGCCTAATTGGTGGCAACTAAATTTTTAATATATATGAACTAATAAATATCCTAGAACCTAGACTTCCATTTCTAAAGTGACTTTGGCAAGAGAGTCCATTATATAAAAAAACTGAGCCTCTGTGACAGTCAGCGTTACCAGATTGAGGGTTTTTCCCCAGCTTTAGGGGTTTTTTGACCGACGCGGAGAAATTTGAGCGAAGAGTTTTAGACTTTGACTGTCCTTTTTTTTTTAGAGAACCTGGTACACCAAACACAATCTGGTTTTTTTTCCGAAAAATATACCAAATCTAGAAGTTTTTGAGATTCGTCTGGGGGTAAATATTTTGACCACCTGGCAACGCTGATCACAGTACTCCTTTGTTGTCCACCACTTTGACACCAGCTGCGATATTTATCATTATTTTTATAGTGTCTACTGTGGCCCGGACTTTCCGGAATTTAGACTAGCATTTCGAGAGAGTGACTCCTTCTCGTCTACTAGTGGTAGTAGTAACGGTTTTGCCGGTAAAATCTCTTTACTGTACATTGTAATCCTCGTTAAGCAAACAGCTTTGAAGCCTTTTCAAACCATAACGTGTATTTTGTGCTACCCAGTATATCAACACAGTAGTTCAATTATTGATGAACGTGTAACCCTAACTCGTTTTTTATCTATAAAGTGACAATGGTTCTCTAAAAATGCGAATAATTATTTCAGTTTCAACTTGTTAATATATAAGAAAATTATAAGAAAAATAAATTAAACCATCAATACAAATATTCAACTGAGCAGTCCTTCATACCATAAACAAAATATCTATAAATTTATATAAAAATAAATGCTTTTTTAATTTACAATCTTTATTTAAATTGTTTACAACTTTTTAATTAAAAAAAATGACAGGTTCACGAAGCTGATGCCTGCTTGGTTCTAGCAAACAAATATTGCCAAGATCCAGACGCCGAAGATGCTGCCAATATTATGAGAGTTATCTCAATAAAAAATTACAGTGATGATATTAGGGTTATTATTCAATTAATGCAATATCACAATAAGGTAAGGCTACACTTTTAACAATCCAAACATGTACAAGAGTCTGATCTGAATGTTCAACCAGGCATATTTGCTGAATATTCCTTCATGGGACTGGAAACAAGGAGACGATGTTATTTGTCTGGCTGAATTGAAACTTGGTTTCATAGCACAGAGTTGCTTGGCGCCAGGTTTCTCAACGATGATGGCGAATCTTTTCGCTATGAGATCGTTTAAAACAGTAAGTATTGCACTCTTAATTCTTATATATAATATTTCTTTCTTCAAGTTAAATCCAAAGGAACTCCTTGAAAGCTTTAAGTATTTTTTTGGACTAAAGAATGTTCACTATAATCTCCAGAAGGTTTAAATCGTATTTACGGATGAAAATATTTTAAAAGAGTTTTTTTTTTTTGTTTTCGAATAATAACTAGGAAGTAAAAAAAAATTCAAATTTATTTAAATTTTTATTTTAAATTATTTTTTCCTTATGGTTTACTATTTTAATTTGAATTTGAGAATGAAATTGCCACAAAATATTATTTATTTGGTCTTTTAGTTTGTTGGTTATTATTATTTTTTTGTGTTTAAGAATAAATATATTTATTTTTTATAAAATCAATCAATATTCAGTCACCAGATATGCAATCGTGGACAAACGATTATCTACGCGGAACTGGAATGGAAATGTACACAGAAACATTGAGTCCTACTTTTATCGGAATACCATTTGCTCAGGCTACTGAGTAAGTCTTCTGGTTTATAATAGAAGAAAAGCTATACAAAAAATACAACAAAAGAAACACTTAAAAAACAAAAAAAAAAAAACACCTCATATAAATACTATACATACGTGTAATTTGGTCATATTTAGTATTCTCTATGTCAAGTCAATGTACTATTTTTTTTTTTACTTTGTACTCGTATTATACATAAAATACCTGTATCCTGTTAATTTTTGGTTTTTCATTGAGCAAAAACTTGCATTTTTGATCCGTTTTATAATTTTCGAAACTCGTACATTTTGTCATCTGTTATGTTGCGGCGAGATTCGCTTGTTTATTCACCTATTCATCAATTAATTGTCATTGATTTTTTTTATTATAAAACTATTCTGTCCATAATGAACTTTTATTTTTGAATATTTTATTTCCCTTCTTTTCGTTGTGGTTATCGTGTAAATGAAAGCCGTACAAAAACTGCTTGAAATTAAATATTTTGTAAATACATATGTATGTGTATTTTTTGTATTTCATCTACGAAAATGTATAAGACTTCAGTGACTGCTATGTGGTGTCTTTAGAGATAGTTTCTATTTAACACAAATCTTAATCAAAATAATATGTAAATTTTGTTCCCAACGAACAGATCTACGTAGAGGATTTTACGACCATGTTGCCAAAAATGCATTTCTGTGAAAGTTAGAGTTGAAATTGAGTATACTTACTCTCTTATAGTTGATAGTTTTAATTTCTTTATACTTGTTGTCATAAAATAGTCGTTTATTCTAGAAAATATAGGTAAATAAAATAAATAAAGTAAATGTGCGAAGCAGAAGACTTATCCATAAATCACAATGAAATTGTATAAAACCGGGTATACTTTTAGGCGTAAAATAAAATTGTGTAGTGTGGCCAATGTGTTACTGACTTAACATTTTGAATAAGTGTACACCAACTCTATTAAAAAAAATTTACACTTTAATTCAGTTGTATGAGTGTCTTGGAAACGAAGAGTTCAATTTGTAATATCAATATCATGTTCTCAAATTATGTCTACAGGCTGCGTTAACTTGGATTTGCTGACATCCATCTGTCGGACATTGTCAAATAAGGGGATAGGCAGACTAAAGGGGCAAAACAAATTGTGAATTTAGTGTCACAAGAAGAATCTTAGGGCCAGTTATAGCTATCATTGAAATGCATCATTGATAATTTTGATTTCTAGTTGTAAGACAATTAAGCAAACAATATTGGCCTTAATTGGTATCAAAATGAAGTTAATCACTTGTAGAATTTTTTTTACAAGCAAAAATACCTAATTTTGGTTAAAACTTTTCTTTAAATCAAATTTTATTATTTCACTCATCAAAATCGATTTCAATGAACAGCTGATCCTCATTTCCATAATTTAGTCCGAAAACAACATACTCACATGAAGTTCCTTTAAGTTCCTTTAAGTAATTGGAGCAACTTACAAGATGACATGAAAATATTGCTCACCAAAACTGAGTCCTTAAAAAATATTTTGATTATCTCTAATAATGGTTTTGGTTAGGTTATATGTAGTAAAAATATGAAAATGAGGTAGAAAAATCTACAGTCTGGCAGAAGGATCGGTCCGTTTGAAATATTATTGTTTTGATTAAATAGTTTTTGCATGATTCTTACCTTTAAAATTATAATCCCACTCTAAGAATCTGTACTTGTTCCTCAGTCGGGATGAACTTGATTGTGTTGGGGAAATCCTTTTAAATTATTTTCTTAACCAGACAAGCAGGTATCCCAACAAATAGAGATTCTTTGCTTACCTCAAATTGAATGTTATTGCAGGTTTTGAATTATATATATGTATGTATCTTTACTTACTTTTTCCAAAAACTAAATTTCTATTATCGTGTTCTTTTTATTAAAAAATCTTCATTTAAGACATATCTACAAACAATTTTTACAATTTTATTTGCTTTTCATAATTCAAAAGATTTTCTCATCCATTTTCAATTTATAATAGAAACTTAAAATATTGGATACGGTATTTTACCTTACTGACACTATATTAACTACTTTACACTTCACAAAAAAAAAAAAAAAAAACCGAAATAAATAAGAAAAAAAAGAGGCTTTTCATGTTGTGAACGTTCCGAGTTTATTGCGTATCTGCAATTATCCTTAGTGTTGTAAAAAGTTATTCTTTTTTTTTTAAATTCAGTTTGTTTATAATTCGTTCTAAATATGATTTTTGTTTTTATTTACCTAATAATTTATTAGTGGCTTTTTTGCGTTCAGTATTATTTTGGTACATATTTGATTTTGCAAATTTTACGAATGCTTAGTGCTAAATCTAAAACTAGGGGATGGAAGTGTGATTTAAAAACCAAGGAACTAGTTGAATTATCAAATAAAAAAATTAACTTTTGTATTAGTTTTTTTTTTTAAAAGACCACAATGTTATCCTTCCTGGAAGAGTGTAAGATGATGCACCCCGATATGAATAAAAAAATATTTCTAGGCAATCGCGAAAATTTCTTTATTCTTAAACCAAACAAATAAATAATTACAAAAAAAAAGAAAAATAAGAAAAAATATTAAGATATACTCCTTTGCACCTTGTAACGATTTTTGTGTCTAAATATCCAACCCATCAAAAAAACAAAACCATTTTAATCTTACAGTCACCAGATACTCAGGCCTGGCAAAATGATTATCTTCAAGGTACAGGGTGTGAGATGTATACAGAAACCCTTTCACCTTCATTTACCGGCATGACATTCCCACAAGCCAGCGAGTAAGATCCTAATTCGACTTGTAGTGAAACAAAAAGAAACAAAATTTCAAATTTATATAACAGCAACTCTTGTATTTTTTTTGGTTTTAATTATTACTCTTTTTGATAATATTAATATTTAATGGAAAAAATGATTGTACCAAATATCTAATAAGAAACCATTTCCTTTGTCTTGAATCAATGGAATGCCATGAGAAAAGTTTTGTTTGTTGTTTGTAATATCAATTTAATCTATAGTTTTTCTTTTTTATACATATATATATAATATATACATATATGTATAATATACTTTTTGGTACTAGACTTTTGCATTTTTAACATTTTGGAGAGAAGTAATTTTTAATTAAAAATAATGGTGTATAATCACTTGATAGTTGCATGACTAATTGATAGAGTGTTCTTTATTTTTCCGTAAAACAAGAAAAACAATAAAATATCTAACAAGATATAATCTAATAAATGTATTTAACTGTTTTAGTTTGGCACATGGTATCGGCAAATTTTTCTTAGATTTAAAACAAAAATATAACCAGGTTTCTCTTTAAAATATGATAAACAATCGATGGTGTTTTTCTTTCTTTTATGTTATTTTCTTTGACATTTTTATCTTCAGGGAAATTAGATAGTAATCATCTCTTGTTTCTTTTGAAATACATATGTATGTACAGAAATCAGCTCTAATTAGTATGGACTTCTCTTGGTTCATACTTGGATTTTCGATGAATCGGACTAGGTAGTTTTGTTTGTAGCCGTATATATCAAGCGAAAATGTGTCTCATTTCTGAAGATAATGTTAGTCGAAATTGTGAATCAAATAGCACAAATTTTAATAGCAGAAAGACTTTATCATTTAAAAGAGAGATATTAACAGCAAAGGAGATATAGTAGACGTTTTAATTTTTTTATTTTAGAGCAGAGCGTGCCCAGAGCGCTCTGAATTGTTTATGAAACACACTTAAACACTTAGCTGTCATTTTATGATTAACCATAAAATGTCTATTTATAGGTATATTTTATATTACCTTATCTTTTTATGCCAGAACAACAAGCCTCGTACCGCATTTAAACTGTTTTCAATCAGTTTTCCTTTGTTTTCCCTCTGTCAACTGCGAAAAATGGCCGTGCTCAACTTTTACCCTGAATGCTCGGTCAATTTATTCTGAGCTCATAGAGCACGATCTGAACGAAAAAAGAAAAACGAATTTAGACTCTGATGTGTCTGAGCTAAAAAAGAAACACGATTTTTTTTTGACAACTCAGGCTTTGCTCTTAACTATTGTTACGTGGGAGAGCATAGCAATGGATTTATTTACAACTAGAACAAATGACAACCGCAGCGAAAGTGTTAGAACCAATGCTTTTTAATGCAATAGAAACAGTCGAATCAAAACCTTGTACTTAACCTTAATGTTGCTGTCGCGTGTGGTTAATGTGGTCTGTTCCACTGAAAACCATTGGTACTAAAATGTTTTCTGGGGCTGTCAATTATTTAAGTAGTTTTTACTATTGCTGTGTAAATGAGTTACTGCGATGCATTTTCAATTGAACAATCATAACTCAAGGTAATATAGCTTTAAAGGGCCAACCATAATCAACATTGCGAAGCATAAGCTAATGTCATAACTGACTGAAAGGTTTCCTTATGTTTTGTCAACTTCAACCACTGACCATTATATTTTTGCCCACATAGCCATCCGTCAACACAATCTACAATTTTTACTTCCACCTATAATATAAGGCAAGTATTGAATTTTTTCCCTGTCCTTGTTTATTTTTCGCGAAAAAAATGGATAGTTGCAGAAATTTAATAAAACAAGAATCAAAGCAGTAATCATTTAAACATTTCCAAATATAAAATATAAGCAAAAATGAGAGAAATCATAAATGGAAACACAGAGGGATGGGTAATTTCTACCAACTGTCAAATTCGCATAGACAATGAGCGGCTGAGAGCGGCTGAGAGCGCTCCCCCTAATGTTCGGTAATGTTTCCGAAAGTGACCGAAAACTGAACGAATCCACGCCGGGCTTATTATGTGTAGGCTCATAAGATCGTGTGTATTCGCGGGATCACATCTGCGTGCATATGCTGCTAAATGTTGATTATGTTTCTCACTTAACACCTCTTAAACTTCGATTTGGAAGAGGCTAGGGCGACCATGATCAGTGCTCGCGTGCTATTTTTATCATTATACGTACCCTATTCTAGAAGTATATTAAATTTGACACATAGTTCGGATGATAGAAAAGTATTTAAGACAGATCCTTTAAACTTAAGCATATATCATATACATATGTACAAATGATCAGTATTGATGCAAATCCATCTTTGGGTCACGGGTGATTTGTGGACCTTAAATAAATAAATGATAGAATTTTGTACACGAAGTTTTCGTAAAAGTAAACAATTCAAGGGTAAACATTTCCATCATTACGAGTTTCTACGAAAAACTGTTCGTACGGAAAATTTTCGTAGTTTTTCGCTTACGAGAGAGTAAGGAACTTTCCCATGTTACGAATTTTAGTGCAAGAAATTTCTTTGAGTTTGTGAAAACTGTCATATCGGTCAAATCAGTGTATTTTCAGCATTTTCTTGTTCAACTTTTTCGTAATTTTGGTTCTCTATGAGAGAATTTTACCCCCACTCTTTGAAATTTGAAAATCTATGAATTTTAGTGCAGAAGTACGCGAAGGGACCTATTGATACCATTTTTCTTTCATTTTGCCGTGGAAACAGCTTAGTTAAGAAAATATGTAGAATTTCATTTCATGTACAAACATTTCATTTATTGTGTAAGGTCACGACCAATTTTTAAAGTAGTTTTTCTGAAAAAAAATATGTTGGTGATTGCTTCTGTCGCTAGATACGCAGAAGCACTTTGTTACTATTTTTACATATCCTCACTTTTCTCTGTAAAATTTTCATCTATTGGGATACATTTTAAAAGTCATGGGCAACCTTACAAAACAGTCCGCAATATCTCTTACGGATCTTTTCAGTTTCGGTACCAATTATACAAATGGAATTAAGGAATCATGAATTAAATTAAAGTGCCTCCAAACAAAGTCTATATATTTTTAGCTAACTATTTTAACAAAATAAAAAAAAGTAAAATATAACACTAAACCCAAAATATACATTATTGTAAAGTGTACTTAATTTGTCGATACCTATTCATATATAAACATATATATATATTTAATTTAAATCTTATTTATTATAAAACAAAATCAAGAATGTTCCTAGTTTTAGCACATTAAAAATACATAACTATCAACATGGCTGTATAATACAAAATTAATTATTAAATCACTTGGGAAGGAAACTTCAAACAGTCGCATGAGCTCATAAAACCTTACCTGTAACAATATCAATGAACGGGTGTAGGTCAAGTTAACAATTTGTTCATTCAACACAATGTACAATACAATATCTTCACACTTCAAAACTTCATGTGAATACACTTTAACATTGAATGTGAATTTCCCTCTTACCTAATTTTATTGCAAAGCTCATTTTTTTAAAAAGACTAAGTTTCTTTATATCACATCTTCTTTGCTTCCAAGCACTATTATTAAATTTTATATTTATTTATTGCTATATTATATTTGTAAATATGTACTCTAAATTATTTAGTCATATTGTTGGAATGTTTGTTGTAAGAATTTTGTTTAGTGCATGCATGAATGTTTCGCTGCTTTTGTACACTTCCACATAACTATTGTAGATATGTTTTTTATAATAAATAAAAGTACAATTATCTAACTAGTGCTGCGATGTTTTTTTTTTTGAAAAACGATTTGAAACAATCTTTTTGTAAAAAGTTAAAAACAAAAAAAAAAAACAATGACAAAAACATCGCAATACAGAAATATGTTTCTTAACTTACAAAAAAAATACTATTAAAAATTTATCCATCTTAAAAAAAAAATACTAAGACTTCATTTATGTTATAGGCTCTGCTTTACGAAGCTAAAACTCTTGCTGTTAGCCATTGAAATTAAAGGAGCTGAAGAAGGTGCCGACAGTAAGATATCTATTAATCCACGTGGTGCTAAAATCCAGGCGAATACTCAAGGATTTTTCATTGCACAAAGTGCCGATGAAGTCAAAAGGTAAGAAAATCAGATTCCAATATTTAGTACAATCCTTACAAAAATTAAAATTACCAAATTTAAATAAAATAGAGCCTGGTTCTACTGCAAGGCATGTCATGAAGACATTAAAGATGAAACTCTCATCAAAAAGTGTAAATGTAAAAATTGTAAGTATCGTGCCTTACTTTTATTTAGTTTATCTGTTTTTTTTTCTTCTGTTATATATAATTTATATAATATTTTATTTCTTATTAGACTATTTTTTTATAATTTTGAAATTTTTTTCAAAAAGAAATAAGAAAACTTTTATATAGCATTACAAAAAAAAAAAATTAAAATAAAATGTAAAGTTAATTTTAAGAGATTTAGGAGTCAGGAAATACATCTATACTTTTATGAATTATATTTATAGCAAATTTATATAACAAATTATAATACATTATTATATTTTTTTTCTTATAACAAAAAATGACGCGTACGATGCGATCATCATTCTACAATAAAAAAAATTATGCAAACATACAAATATATAAAAAATAAAATAATAATTCGATAATACGAAAAATATTTTTCAAACAGTGACAGTACAACCAAGGAACAAATTTGGTGACTTAGGTAAAGGAAAATATAAAAAAAAAATAAACCAAAAAAGCAAAACATTTTGTTAAAGTTTATGTTTTTTGTTTTTAATCTTGGTTTCGTTTCCCCTGTTTACCCTTAAAAAAAGGTCGAAAATTTCGTTTCTAATATTTCTTTATATTAGACTGTACTAACTAAATTTTATTTTGTTCCCTTGTTTAACATTTCGATTTGTGTTTCACAAGTGATTAATATATTTTTAAAAACCTCTTCAGTTCATTTGAATTCCGTCTTCTGTAGTTTTGATATCTTTATTAAACCAGACACATTTTGTAAATATGTTTTTCTTAGTTAAGTCTATCCACAAATTTATTTAGTTTGAATTTTGTTCAGAAAATAATAATAATAAAAAAAAAAAAAACAAACTTAAAGTAGAGACAGAATTTTAAAAATATATTAATACACCAAAAGAAGTTTAGTTTTTGTTTCTTTTTTCTTTAAATTCGGAAATAATTACTCTCAAAAAAAGAACTAATAAAGTGTTTCAGACCTGAACGTCCCCCTTTCCATATATATATAAAAAAAAAAATATTTTTAATTTAATTTCCAAGCCCGCCTGAAAATATTTTCCAAAATATAGTCTCGTTGGTTTATTTTTTTAATGAAAAATTTCTAAAGGCTTATTTTCAATTTGTATATATGTTTGTGCGAATATGCATCCCATACAATTTTTTAAAAATAAATCTCAAAACCCATTTTTCTTAATATGAGAAACTATAAAAATGATAACACATACTTTTAGTTCTAATATTTTCGAATGATCTATAAATTTGATTTCATAATATTCATACTTATTTTTCTTACGAAATCAAATTTTTGCGAACAAAAAAAAATATGCTTTACACTATTCAATTGTATTGTGAGAGACCGTAATTCTTTTATTTTTCTAATTCAAAGCCTGCAGATTCCTTTATTAACCTCTCAACTTCACAAATATGTCTGTCTTACTTAAACTTAAACAAAAACAAGATTGCTATGACAAAAGCTATCACAGAATTTTATTCATTTTATTTCCCACCCATCATTTTAAAAATATTGTTTTAAATATTTTCTGTTTTTAATTTTGGTTTAAATAAATAAAAAAAAAATTATCATTAACAAATATATACCACATTTGAAAGTGCCCATCACTTCCGAATGCAGAAAAAGAGTGAATAACGAACAAAACTTAATTGTCCATTGTAGATTTTCCTTTAGAGAAGTTTTAAATTTAATTCCGATAAAAGAACGAAGAGTAATAATAATATTTGCCTGAGAGTACATATATGTATATATATTTGAATATAATTTTGTTGCACCTTTAATTTATCATGAGTGCATGAATTTCACATAAACATATAATATTAGAATTAAATAAAAATCATATGCCATCATGTTTTAGGATTTTTTTTTGCAATTGAAGAATGAAGTAATTATAAATACAAATGTATATAATAAACAGAAAAAAACAAAAAAACATCTAAAGAAGTAGATTTAACGAATCAAGTTAGAGGTTGAGATATACATATGCAACAAATTTTTTAGGTGCACTACTGATATACCCTGGGTGTTTGACATTTAATTTTTTGGTTTTTGTAAATAAGTTTTGTTTTTATTTTAACTAATATATAAAAAAAAGAAAATGCTTATCAGCTCAGAACTACATTATTTTATATTTGAAAGTTCATCATTTATAGGATTGAGGTTATTTAAAGAACATGCAAAGTTTTAAGAGTGATAGGTAAAACTATAAAGGGAATGCTCTGTAAACAGCTGAGTACTCCTCGAAGGATATTGATTTAAAGAAACTTAGAACTTGTGTGCATTTGAAAAAACTTTATAAGTCGAGCGTATATTGTCCATATACGCGATTGTAGCGAGTAATTATTCAAGGACTTGCCTTTGTGGGTTGCCGCGTTGTAGTGGTAGTGTATTCGGTCATTGAATTGGAGATAGAGACCATATTCATTTAATTTTCACAGTAATAAATTTAATAATGAACGTGAACATGATAAACCACACATAACTCTCTATTCAGTCAAATTGGATACCTTCATGGGAAATAAATATTGAAACTTTATATAACCTTTCAAATATCATAAAACGAACTCTTTCGTTTCTTTTCGTTCCTTTTTAAAATTAACCAACTTACGTGCCGGTCAGAAGGGCTTACGGTCAATCATACCTTTTCCAAACTTTAACACTAAACAGTGTTCAAATCAATTTCTCAAAAGAAACCAAATATCTTGGGGTAACTCTTTACTATAAGCTGAGCTGGAAGCCGCACATAGTCAGTACTACTGAGAATGCGACTAGAGCCTTCTGGGCCTGCTCTAGGCTTTTCAGGAAAACATGTGGGCTAAAACCAAAACGATCCACTGGACTTGCCTCACAATCATCACTCCAATTATCACCTACGTTTTGCTAGTATGGTGGGAAAAGGCCAATCAAACGGTCATGCGGTCTGCGCTCATAAGAATACAACATTTATCTTGTGTAGGTACTACGTGTGCAATGCGCTCCTGCCCGACAGCTGCGTTGAAGGTTCTCTTAGACCTCCCACCCCGCCACATAACTATTATGAAGACTGCAGCTGCTAGTGCATTAAAGCTTCAACTGCTATGCAATAATTCCTTACTTGGACGGACACATGAAAATCCTTGAAAGAGTTCCTCTGCAATCCAATCCAGTAGTGTGCCTCTCGGACTTCATGTCCAAGAGTTTCTGAGACAATCAGCTTATTCCCCAAACTTCCTCCTCATCAACATTAGGTCTGGAGCTGGAATCTCTAGTCCAAACTACAAATTATCTGTTCCTCTAGGACATCTTTCAGGCAGAGGTCCACGCTATCGAGCTCTGTGCCAGAGAATGCATTAGACGAAACCTCCGAAGATCTCATCAACATTTTTTCAGACAGCCAAGCACCGCTTAAGGCTGTCAACTACTATAACTTTGAGTCTAAGCTAGTTTGGAACTGTCGCCAATCCATCTTGCAGTTTTCTGCACGTATTAATGTCACTTTAACTTGGGTCTCTGGACACAGGGGCATCCCTGGCAACGAAGCTGCCGAGGAGCTTGCTAGACAAGTTGCTCAGGCTCCATTTATTGGTCCTGAATCTTTTTGTGGCCGACAAACTAATCAAATCAGGATAGAGCTCAGCAGATGGGAACGACAATAATCGCTCTCCCTCTGGAACTCTCAAAATGGCTTAAAACACGCCGAACAATTCATCAACTTCTCGAAAAAGAGAACAAAAGATATCTTCTCTATGAGCAAAGTCAAGAAAATCACTGATTTCCTAACTGGTCATTGTACGAATGTCCTGCCATAGCTCAGCTGAGACTTGACTTACTTACTAAATTGAATCCTTTAACCCCTCGGGGGGCATAAAACGTCAACAACGCCTGCCATCTTGTTCGTAGTTCTGCAACGCGTTTAAGCTCTCTACAGCTCATTCCCAAAGAGCTCGATTCCTCCTCGACTGTTCTGCGCCACGTTTGACTAGGGCGTCCCGCTGTTCTGCCTGCTTGGGTGAGCGGATTCCACTGCATAGAGAGACTTCAGCTGAACCACAGAAACACTAATTACATTCAAACCTGCTAGGGAATAGCACAAAAGATCCTCCTGGGTCGTAGTGCTTCAGAGGCTTATCGCCTTCTCTTTGCCCTCACTATCCTTAAAAAAAAAAAAATTCACGTGCCCTGTTGATCAGTAAAAGGATACTCATATTCCCCTTTAAAATATTCAGTTTGAACTGAGTGAAATTTCTTACATACTATGAAATAACATTTGCAAATGGGTCCATAAAACCAATAAGAAAACCTTCAAAAATTGAAAAATTCTCCTTAAAATCTTGCTCGACTTATAAAGTTCTTTAAATACTGCACACCTCGTTTAATTTAAGAGTGTTGAAAATGTTGTATAAAGCTTTGAAATCTGCTGCTTTAATGCACCGCGACCGACCAGGAAAAAAAATCATCGTTGACATCTTAGGTCTTCAAAAAATGTAAATAAACATAAGATACTCGTAAGATGGCTTGTGTTTCCTGTTGATTCTAAAAGTTACTATGTATGTATGTATTTATTTTGCAAACAATTTAACAGCTTTAATATCTAATAGCAGAGGACAAAAAAAACAAAAATGAAATCTTATGAATAAGATGGAATTGTACAAAACAAAAATAAGAATACTTTGTTTGTTTTGTTTTGGTTTTTTGTTATTTTTGGTTATTTTTTTTTTTCTTTTCTATGTATTAAATTGTGCGATTTTCAGATGTGGGCATGATTATGATGCAGACTGGAATGGTTAATCAAGGTCTTAGCACGGCCATTAATCAAATTGATGGTACGGATATATTTGCAAAATTCCTATAATTTTTGTTTTTCTTATAAACAATGTGCTAAAATAGCCGTTTATAAAAAAAAAAATACCTTATATATATGTATATGATTTATGTAGCATTTTGTTGCTATATACCCATATTTTCGCAATTTCATTAAATATTAATTTTCAAAAAAAAAAATATTTTCCGATAAACTACATAATGAAAAGTAATACCAAATGTTACCTTCAAATAATGCAAAATTTTAACTAATGAAAATGAAAAAAAAAATATAACGTTTTTACTCACAATTTTCTTTCAAATTAATAAATTTATTTATTTCGAGTATTATTTTTTGTAACTAATCAAGAATTTTACTCATAAATTAAATTAAAAAAAAAATTGGAACTTAAAAAAAACAACCGTAACAGTTTGCTAATAATTAAGAATTTTCATAATATTTTGTTGCTAATGCCTTTTTTATTTGATTTTTTCTAAAATTATTCCTAATGCAAGCTTTGTACTGATCTTATTCATTATAACGTTTATTATTATAATTGTTATGAAACGCAAAGGATTTTAATATTTTGTTTTGCATTAACAAAACTAGGGGAAAAGCAAATTTTTATAATATTTTATTTATTATTATTTGGTATTATTTAAAAAAAAAATGCAAAAGAAAAGTTTTAAATCTTCAAAGGGACACGAAAGTCCTTTAAGTATTTATGACTATGCTGATTTTCTAAATCTACGTAGGTAATGCTAAATTTGAATAATAATAAAAATAAAAGTAATAATACCTAATGCTAATGATGCTTTAAACAACTTGCGCTATTAATTTTACCTGAGGTTACAATGCTATTTTTTCTTTGGAACCGAGGGAATGCACATGTACATATATATTTTTGAATTTTAAAATAGAGGTGGAAATTGGAAAGTGTTTATGCATACATATATTATAAAATTAAAAATAAAAGTGTAAAAACATTAAAAAAAAAAAAAGCTGACCCACGATGTATTAAAGCTGCCTCCATAGACAAAGACAATCGTCTTCGGTCGATTTGACCGTTGGCTTCCACAAGAGCCAAAGGAGCACCGATTTTGGATGTACTCTGACGTTTCCGGCAATATCGAACCGGAGCTCACGCACATATTCTCAATCGGCGGTACATTTAAGGGAAGACGATCGTCTATGTTCGTTTGTCTATGGCTGAGCCACGATGTATTAATATTGAAAATGGGGAATACTTTTAGGCGCACGGAAAATAATGTGGTGTATGCACTATTGCATGTGCGTCGGTCAAGCAGCTTCAAATGAATAGCATCATAGATTTTGTCTATAATAGCATCAATGTATTATCAATGGAATTTTATCCATAAGGTTGCGATATGATATAAATTTCATGGACTCTATACGATGAGCGGTTTATTGCTTTATTATTTAAGAAGCACTAGCGACTTTTTATAGTCCTTTAAAACTTAAGCTAGTATTATTTTCGATATCTTAAAATGTCCAGGGCTTTTACGTGTTTGAGAGACTCTGGGCTTACGTGAAGCAAAAGTAATATCGGCAAAACGATATCGCTTAAACGATATTGAATGTTACGTGAAGCAAAACTATCGACAAAACAATATCGTCAGACGATTGTCGTCGTACGTGATGAGAGCCCAGAAAATAGTTTGTTTTATTTTATTATTTTAAAGAAACAAACCTTTTTTTTTTTTTGAAATCAAGTCAATTCATTTTATTTCTGTGTTCAGAAATTTGTTAAAATGTTCATTCCAATTTCCACCAGCACCAAATCATTTGTTACTTTAAGTAGGCATACGTACATATGTAGGTACCGCTTCGATTATAATGAAAATGAAATAATAATAAAATTGAAACGGTAGGCAAAGTAATATATATACGAATAAATACGTATACGTCCTTAAATTGTGTTTTGTATCTTTGTCCAGTAATAAGACCAATGCAAATTGTGAAGTGTGTGTGGCTTTATAAATCAACCAATAGCTTAGTTAATCCATCAAACATATAAAATATTTTACGAAAGATTTTGAAATGCTTTTTGACCCAGGGTATGCAGTTAAAATAAGCATAGATATTTAATTTTAAACAAATAAAAATACATACACCAATGTAGAGTATAATACATTTCATATTAAAAAAAAAGAAAAAACAAAAAAAAAAATAGATAGGTCCTTAAATATATTAGCAGAATCTTAACTAAAAAAACTGAAATATTTTATATATAAACAACAAGTAAGAAATGAAATATTATTAAGTAGATAATACTTACTAATATAAACCAGAAAAAAAAAAATTTAGCCGTTCAATTATTAACTAACCTTAGTTTAGTAAAATCCCTTATTTCACTATTTTCATTTTAAGTGTTTTATTTTTTTTTTCGGTTCCTTATAATTTTTCATGATCCTCATTTACCTTTTTACAATCCTATAAATTTGTTTCTATGACCACAGTGGCTACCTTCAGGAAAGGCGTCCGTGCCGTACAAATGGTAGGACGTGCAAGTACGTATAAAAAAAATTAAAAAGAACTAACATCAACCAAAAAAAAAAAAAAAGAGTAATAAACTTACGTTGAATTCGAATGGTTTTAAGTTTTTGTAGTGAAATTGATAATTAACTGTTTTTTGTTTTCAAAATTTATTTTTATTTCGTTTATTTAACGATAAAAATGGATATTTTTTTGATTTCATATTTTTTGTGTTTTAACTCATTTGTGTGTACGTATTGTGAGTGGTTGTGATAAATATACTTATTTTTTTATTTTGTTTAGGTCCGTCCGATTATTTTTTATTTTCTTTTTTAAATAATTTTATAAATGTCTATTAATTAGATTCTGTTAGTAGATCGTATTGTACTTAGATATCTTTAAATATATTTTATTTATTTCGTAAATGTATTTTTTTATTTTATACTTAATTATTGTAATTTATATATCTTGTTAGATTTAGCTCCGTTCACAAAAAAATGTTAAGTAGTTATTTATGTAACTGTCTTTTTTATACTAATAAATAAATTCATCAAATATTTAAACAAGCATTAAGGAAATGTAATCATTTAATCTTTTTTTTTCAAAACAAATATATATATTAATTAACAAAAATCAGGGAGCAAGTTAGATGTTATAGTGAATCAAATCCCTTTTAGTGCTACATGGAGTACATAGGTGATAACCATAAAGGTGGTGATAGTATGAACTTTCCTTTTTCTTTGCGTAATTTTTTGGGGATGCCTCTCCTGCTTAAGGCAAAGCAGATAATATTTCGATTCATTTCGATTAATTAATGTATATTTCTTCACATTCTTTCATTTGAAAGGGTGAGTCAAAAATAAGCAAACTACACTACACTGTGTATTGGTGGTGTATTCGGTCATCGAATGAAGGGTTCGGTGCCTAAGTTCCAGCCATATCCGTTTAGCTTTTACAGTAACAAAATTACTTACTTATTGTGCTTCACATGAACGCAACAAAGAAAATACTGTGAATTAAAAACGAATGTAAAAATAAATTAGATACAACTCTTCCCATACAGTTTTGACATTGACCATCGTGTCATAGATATTGATACAAAAAATAAACTTATGCCAAATTAAAACGCTTTGATATTTTTCAATAAAATTTACACATTTTATTTGTCAAATCCTTAGCTAAAAGTTGTGGAAGATTTCATTGGAAATGGTAGCCATTTGCCTAAAGAACGATCTGAGACCGGCCAATCATAAATCGTATTACGGACCTCATCCATCAGAATGATGGTGATAACGCGGACAACTGTTTGCTTCAAAGACTCAATTTTTTTGGTGATGAATAGAGCAGGTTATTGCCTCTAAAACCACTACTTTTAATCGAAAGGGTTAAGGTCAGGGTTGGGTGCATTGTTTTTAGCCACTCTTAAGTGTTTTTCTCCTTTAAGCTGGAGCAGAATTATGTTGGAATGTCCACTGCTTAATTGCGAACATTGTTCAGCTTAGAGGCTCAACGACGGCTTCTAAAACAGTGGTTTGGTAAACTTTTGCCGAAGTCTTAATTGCTTTTTCACAAAAATGGAGGTAGGTTTTGCCTTCGCAACTCGCTCCCTATCATACCATTAAATTTACGGGATGGTGGCTTCTTTCAACCCTCGGAATAAGTTCTGAAGCTTCTTTTGATTTCCTAGTATACACTCGATCATTTTGCTTATCAAAAGTTTCTTCAACGATAAAAGTTTTCTTGCCAGTAAACAGAATTTGTCTGTGAGCATTTTTAGCATACTGGCTTAGCTTTTGATTTTTTCTTCCGTGTTTGCTTTAATACGACTGTTAACAGGTGTCCGTTGTGTCTTTTGTAGGCACAATGTCACAAGTCTTCTTTAATAATGCAAGGCATGAAGTTTTGCGAAATGTTCATTTCCCATCATTTGTCATATATTTTCGCGACAAAGAAACATATAAACAATGTATTAAATAACGGTTAGTATGAAAAAGAGTTTAACTTTTACTTCACTCAAAATGGTTGCAATAAGAATTGTATCAATATTTATTTATATTACCTAGTCTAGTCAAGGTTAGATCAGATGAGTTCAAAATGTGGCTCTGGCAATTCTGTCTGCCTTTTATTGACATTGTGAAGTTAGAGGACGTTTTGCCGAGATAATCTGCACGTCTTGCGTAAAACATGCCTAAATTGTCATAGACGTCTTTGATGTATTCGACTGGAGATATTTTGTCCAAAGCGGGTTTCTGTCTGTCTGTTAATTTTTTTTATTTTCTTATTATACTCATTGTTAAGGGTGCATCATGTTTAAAACATTGTGTAGCATAATTCAATTTCTTTCTTCAGGTTCAAGGTAACTTCCCTTAGTATCATTTTATTAGGCAGATACGAGTTTGTATCACACTTCTATAAAGTTAGGAAAATGCCATTATAAACACTAAAAAAGATTAAATGAATCATTTTGATATAAAATCTTTTTTTCACGAGCATAACTTCAGCTCATTTATCTCTTTTAATAAAAATTAAATCAAAATAACAACAATTTTCTCAACTTTTTTCCATAAGTATAAGAATTTTTAATTTTTAAATATTTTATTGAAAAGTCTTAATTGTATTTTTTTTTCATACTTTCAATGTTTTTATTTATTTTAAAAAGTATATTAAATGATGTTGTATTTTAGTAATATACAAAATCTTTGAATGAGTGTCTTTTATATGGGAGTGTCATTTTCTCATAGTTTTTTAGTTCATTATATTTTTCCTTTCACATTTTTTATTTACTTTAACACAAATTCAACGAATACAGAACAATTTGTTTTGTTATTTCTTTTTTTTTTTTTGTTATTTGTCACAAATTGGCAATGCAGTTGCAAATCAGAAATATAAAATATATTTTACTAACATTAAACTACTAACCTTCCTACCAATTATATTTATTAAACAAATTTTCTTTCTTTTCCCATCCATTAACAAACTTACTATATTTGTTCCCCTACACAAAAAATATAAATAATAAATCCATATCTAATGGGTAAAAAATTATTTGAAACCAAAATCCGCAAATAACAATTCAAAAATCTATTATTAAACCAAAACAAAACAATACTTAAAATAAAAACCCAAAAAAATGGATAACATAGATGATGATTACTCTCTGACAAGTAAGTTATCAGAAAAATGAATTTATTCAAGTTTATTTCGTTTAATTTTTTTGTATATGTTTTAAAAGAAAAAAGAAAAAAATACAATCCGTTTTTTGATTTTTATAATTTTTTTTGTCTGTTTTCCTTAGTTTTGTTGTTAGTATAGTAAAAAAAATAAATATATTTATTGAAGGATATTTCTTAAATTTTATGTATTTTATTTAAACGAGAAAAAATATGAACTATAATAAAACACTTTTCACTGCGATCAAATTAAAAATATTAAACAATGCAATAATATTCAAAAGTATGAACAGTGAAACAGCAACGCACAATCACAAAATCACAAGAAAAATAAATCCAAAAAGCGTATTCACGTTGCAAACATTTAAAAAAAAATATCAAAAAAAAAAAAAAAAAAAAAATTGGAAAAATAAAAGTAATATCACAAAAAAGAAATATACAACAAAGCATAATAGAACAAAAATTAAGAACACTAGCGTTTAATTGTAGTAGTTTTTGGACAATAAAACAAATTTCTAGTTATAGTAGTTCAAACCATTTAATAAGGATGCGCTAAGTTTCTGCTAATAAGTTAATGAAATTAAAAAAAAAAAAAAAATAACGGTTTAATATTTACTCAAAAGCGACGACATTCATTTCTTTGAATGCAATTTTGATGTAGATAATGAAGAAATAATCTTAATCATGCTACCAAAAAACAATCCAATCCTTTTTTAAAACAAAAATATATTCTTAATTAAATTAATCTGCTGCTACACACAAAAACACGCTTTTAACTTTGCACTCTAAACAGATTTTTAAATAATTTCGCTAAACTATTCTTTTTATATTTAAAAAAAACTATATTTGCATTTCTGCATAGAGTAGTGTTGCATGGTGTGGGTACTTTTAGAGGTAACAGTGCATGTTGTTTGAATTAGTTGAAATCACTTAGTGACATTTTATAATGTAGTTATATTTTGTAAGTAATTTTTAATTAGGTAATGTGCAAGTTGAATGCCTTTAGTAGTATTTGAAACTAAAAGAAACATGCTTTGATATTTAATAACGAAAATATTTCTTTAAATATATATTCATATTTAACCGAAGATCCCTAGTAAAATTCATCCCTATCCTAGTTTTTTTTTTTTTGTTTTAATTCCTTTGTTTTAAGAATTTAGATTGATTTTATTTGGTAAAAATATTATTATCAAAGAAGGTAGTTGGCCAGAGAAAAATGCAATCGCCTTTATGCTTCTTTATTACACAAAAAACTACATATAGTGTTTATTGTATCTTTGTAATTTATTTTTTCTTATAAAAATGGCTCATAGTAGTTATAAAGTCAGATTAATTACTGCAGTCCATTTCGCACAGTTCAAGCTAGAAATGTTGATCAATAGAATAGTATTTTACGAAAATTTTTTTTTTAAATATCATGCTCTTGATTATTGGAAGAAAAAAGCTTATATAAAGTGTAAGCTGTAGAAATTGAATATTACTTCCAAAAGCAATAAGCCTCGGTCTAGATGGGGTGGCCCAAAATCACGTAGTGGATTTTAAATTTTTGTTATATTTGTTGATGTTTAGAGTTCTATTGAAATCTCTTATGGTCGGTGTGCAACGTGGTTCAGTAGGTAGTGTGTTGGACTACTTTTCATGGGATCAAGACAAGACCTATAAGCCTTACAAGCATCCATGTGCATTACTGTCGTAAGATAGCTTCTTTAATATAGTGTGCCTTTGAGGTAAGGCTTTTTTTTGTGATAGGAAAGCTTTGCTGGAGCACTCAGACATCAACTTGTCCATTGTACTACAACTTTACGCCCCCTTTTACTGTACAAATATTCTCGTCTTTTTAATGAATTCGATGGCGCTTCAGTGACGAAGAACTTACATTGACAGCACTCACCACATTCGCACAAAGAATCGTATACCACGTA
The DNA here is from genome assembly GCA_949716465.1 of Chalcosyrphus nemorum. NCBI lineage: Eukaryota > Metazoa > Arthropoda > Insecta > Diptera > Syrphidae > Chalcosyrphus > Chalcosyrphus nemorum. Next base: position 12,432,637 of record OX454333.1, on the reverse strand, counting down.
TACCTCCCGAGCCTCATATACGTTGCGCACCCATGGTTCTTGAATAGATATAATGTGGGCTTTTGTACGCACGTTTTAAAAGTCTACTACATATCAGTCGCAGCCTTAGAATGGTGCAAATTGTTCTGAGTAAATATTAAAGAAGTTTACTCAGAATGGCTAATTGGACAAAGTCTGCGCAGGTTGTACCACATCTGGAGCCCGTTTAGCCATTACGGCTTCTTGAGTCATACCGCCAGGGGCATCACCTCACACTGTAACCTGTCTTGGATTGCGATTAGACGTACACGGTGTAACCTTTCTACCACTTTCTCTTTCGTTGGACCTCGACCTATCGTTCTGTGTCACATTCGGAGCTCGTTCTGTCATACAGACATCACAAGTCAAAACGTCAGAGACAACATTACGACCAGTGTAATGACCAACCGAGAGCCTCGAATAGAGAGCTGCAGGAGTCCTCAGATAAGAAAAGGGCGACTCCTGTATCCTGGGGGTTATGTATGTTGGTTGAGGCCTTTCCCGAAACGCCACGGTTCGCCTTAGAAGCACATGTTTTATCCCGAGGTGTGTCTCTTTTATTCGGTTAAAACACAACACATATTGTTGAGGAATTAACATTTTTTGTGAACCCTTTGCATCTTCTTACAAGAATATATCGTTTTGACACAGCCAGTGCCATGTCCATGTCCGATGAAGTTCGATTTTTTGTAGTGTTCTTAGAGAAGACGTTTTTCTGGTTAATGTGAATGGATAATATCAAACTCACCTATCTTTTGTCTTCTAGCAGCGGAAACAGTAGGAAAGACATAGCGTTTATCACCGAAAAATATCCTCTGAATTAATATGGCTTGGCACTAAGGACTTTCAGATAAATGCGTGACTCTCACGCTAAACTTCAAAGAATAGCCTGTTTGAAGTACACGGTAGCTCTGCTCTAGCCACATTGCTAAATTTACCCAATCAAATATATTCACCAATTTGTTCGAATTGACCTCTGATGTGAACCAAACTTGCATTTCAATTACACTTATCCTCCAACTCTGGCGTAGTCGATATGTCCTTCTACATCTTCTTAAGATCGGAACACTAGATAGACGAGTACATAACGAAAGACATATTCTCAAAAAAGTTGTGAAGTATTGTCTATGGGCCATCCTGGACACTCTCAAAAAATCTCAATATTATAGAGTTTAGAAATACATATATGTACATATACACGTAAGCTTTTTGGTAGGTAATGCTTTTTCGAATAACTTTTTAGGCTCAACTGGTAAAATCGCTTTTTAATAAAATCAAGGTACAATATCTTTCTGCCATATGTAATGTTGATTGGCAGATTTGTTGGGATTTTCTCGTGAAGAAAATTTCTAATCCGAACATTTAAATCGTCGACAAAGTTTCAAAATCATTGATAAATGAGTTCCAGTGCCAATTACCTTCGAGTTAGTGACTTATATTTTTTTTCTACTCCTTAATTTGTTTTCATTTCAATTAAACAAAAGAAAAACGAAACCTTTTCCAACTACTTACTGTATTTATTTTAATTTTTTACTTTCCCTAACCATCCTTAAACAAAAAAAGAAGATTGATCTGTATTTTTGTTTCCAGTTTAATTTTTTGTTTTGTTTTAAATCGAAATGTGGGTTTGAGGTTCTGATAAAGTGAAATGTTTTACAGATGACCATCATCCCGCACCTACATTTACTCCTCCAGAACTACCCAAAAGGGTGCATGTGCGTGGATCATCATCGGGTAAAAAAATTAATACTAATACAATTAAATCAAAATTTTATTAGAAAAAAAAACACAAATAAGCAAAGCAAGAAATGATGTCAGTCCCCTGAAAAAAAAAAATTAAGCAATGCATTTCTGTTTCAATGCAAAATCCCAACAAACAAGTGCCACATTAGATTTTTTGTTTGTCTTTGACATTTAATTTGCCTTAAGTATAATATAATTTCATTTTTTTTTAAGATTGTCAGTAAAACGCATTTGATTTTAGTTCAATTACATTTATTTCATATTTCATTTGTCAACGCTTCTATTTGTTTTGTCCTGTATTGGCTTTATAAATCAATGAATTATTTTTTCTCTACTCTTTTTGTTGACTTTTTTTTAATCCAAAATATATTTTCTTTGATTTTACCAACTATTAAATCAACGCGCGAAGGAGACGTAACGTAAAAATACATATATCTCAAGCATGTTTTATTACATAATTTGTTTTTTTTTTTTGCCAACTGAATACGATCTTAAGAATAAATGTTTAAATTGTTGTAAATTAATTTGCATATTTACATAAAACAAAAAATTATTTCTATCATAATGCTGTGTTTTTATGTATTTAACTATATTCTTTTCTATAATTTAGTTTTTTACCAATTTTTGTTTTTGGTTTGCTTACATTCATTTGAAGGAAACATTAAAAGAAAATCACAAAAGTATTTGTTTTTATTTTAATTTATTGGCATCATCGTTTGTTGCTATCAGAACTGTATAAATGTGCAAGAATAATTTGAATAATTTTAAAATCATATACTTAAGCTTTGATTATTAAAACTAAATGCATTTTACAGGTGATATTACTAGAGATCGGGAAGATATGACTCGTAAGTACCTTAATTTTTGCCTAACTATACTCAGATTTTACTTTAGCCGTGTTTTTTTCGAAAGTGTTTAGCCACCTCTCATTTTTATCTTCAAAATGACATTCGAATCATAGATGGCGCAGACTATAATTGTAAACAACAACCATTAACGAATAAATCGTACTGTCAGCGTAAAACAATTAAGGGTTGTTGTCTACAATTTTAGTGTTTTTAGTCTACGCCATCTATGACTCGAGTCTCTCAACACTTCACTTCACTTTTGGTTACTGATTAATTTATCTTCACTTTTCGTTTTGTGTGGAAAAGTGGCTATACACTTTCGAAAAAACACGGCTTTCATAACTTTTGTTTTCCATTTCACAATTCTTACTCTTTCCATACTCCATGACTAAGGTCAATTGAAAATTTAAAATTTCAGTTATAAATCGAAATGGACGCCGGCCAAATGGTACAAATGGTGGATCGACTCTTCAAATGAATTCTACCACAAAACAAGTGAACAAAGTGAAACCAACAGTGAATCGAGGGCAAATCGAAGGCACACTCATGTCACCATCAACATACAATAGGTAGGTCTTAAAGTTAACAATTTTCCGTTTACTTATTTTATTTGATAAAAGAGAAAAACTATCCGACCTATACCAAAGAAGAAGGTTACTTTTACTTTCTGCCAGACCTAGTACTATAATTTCTATTACCACTTAAATTTCCAAAAACAAAAAGCAAATAAATTGAGTTGTTTATAGTTTTCTTTTTTAAGCACTTGTGGTAAGTATCTTGTTCCACTGTAGATAGCCTCTCGTCGCGTAGGATTGGTAATAGATTTAATTCCAAACTTGCTTTAAATAAAAAAATAAATATCTTCGATTATTCAGTTCTACTTGAATACAAACATAGATCGCTTAGGTTTTTCTTTATTGTTTTGCATATCAAGACCCGAATGAATTCTTTCGGAAACGTGGTGACTTCATTAACCTTCATTTTGCTATCGATCCTTTGATATTCTTAACTTCTTCTTACGTACTAACTGCTTACCAAAAAAAAAAAATCATAACTCTTTACCGTATTACAAAGAAAAATATTAATTTAAAAGAAAAAAAAAAAAAAATTCAAACCAAATATTGCTTAAAATCAAATTTAATTTCAGGCCTACAGATACCGATGCTAATCCTTATGCGGGCTATCAACTTGCTTACGAAGTTAAAAAGCTCATGTATGCGTCTAATTTCCTTTTGTTTTGTGTTGTCTTGTTTTATGTGTAATGATTAAAAAAAAAATAATAATAATAATAATACTCTACTACAAACTACCACCACAATTATTAATAATAATGATGTTAATGTCGTGTTCTTTTTGTGCTATGTCTCATAATTCTTGTTACTTGTTTACATGTCTTATTTATGTTACATTGCATTGTCTTGCTAGACCGTATTTCAAAAATAACAAAATTTCTTGTAATGTTTTGTCGTAAACTACTTTGTTTTCAAATAATTTCTCAAACGAAAAAAAAAATGAATATCATTCGAAAAGGTACTGTGCAAGTTTTTAATCCGTCTTTCTGTCTCTCTAACTTAGCCAAAAATGCTTAGACAGGCTTTCACAGCTCTGTTTTTAGATTGATATTGAATATAATGAGTGGTTTTAAGATTTTTGAACTTCTTTTTAAAAAAAAATAAAACAAATACTACTACTTTTTTTCCGTATTACATCATTTAGAGCATGCAAATATTTTTAAACAATTTTTTAAAACATTTCTCATAAAAGGAATTTTTTCTCCAACTATGTCCATATTTAAACAATAGATATATGACTTTTTTAACTAGAAATCTTAGTACTTAGCTTGCATAATGCTACATTGAATACCAATACATTTTTAATAATACATTTTTTTATAAAATCTAAAACATAGCACATTTTTTCTTTAATTTCTTTGCCGAATTCTTTTGGATTCTGCTGAGTTGACAGCGTTTTAGAATTATCACGGCTATAAAACCATATTATTTGGTTTTTAAGGATATAAATCTGCTGTGGACAATACTATTTCTTTTAGATATTTTATATATCTTTATATTTTATATATATTTAATTTTTATTTAATGTGTCTTGAAACCTTTTAGAAAAGCAATACATTTTGACTAGCTATAATTTTTGACTTCTTTATATGAGTTCAATTGCCAATGACAGCCTAACTCTTTAAGGCAAAACTAAAATTAAGAAATTACTGCTTACAATGACTTATGGGAAATTGTATGGTAGACTTTTATCTCAACTACGTCAAGGTTGTACTGACTTACAAAAGAGTAGTTCCATTTAAATTTTGTATACGAACTTTTTACGGTCAGTTCGGGGGACAAAGCATGTATGTATAATGTTCAAAAACTACAAGGTTTAAAAAAAAAACTAAAAAGAAACTGAGTCTCTACCACTCATGTACACTTCGTGTCATGCTTTTCAATTGACAGTTGTTTCCTTTCGACTTATAGATAAATTTCTAGATGTGAGAGTGAGGCATACCTTCTATCGATTTGAAATTTGGGTTCCTCAAACTGTGTTTGGAATATAGTCTATCAACGCCTCCGGCAAAATCAAATGGGTTATACTTACGCACGCTTGTTTATACCTATTCACATATTTAAGGCAATTTAGACTTTACTGTGCCACGACCAGTGCTTTTGTATTTGTTATAAATGCATTGGGGGCATACATCTTTAGTAACAATTCTCTGATTCCTAGATTATTGTTATTTTGCGAAGTAGCTTAAAGTGATATGAGATCTCCACACTTTGTAATCTTGTCCACTTATTTTATAAGCATGTACTTATTAGATTTTATTAATTTCGACTTTCCTAAGGTATGTAGCAGGGGTATAAAACTCAAACTCCTTTAGTGACACTTTTTTGTTTGAAGTATGACAGAGGGCCACTTTATAAATATAATGTGTTTTCCAATAGAGATTGGTCATTTCAACCATATTGTTCAGGCTACATCAAAGTAACTGTGTTTTGTTTAATCCATTTTGCCAAATCAACGTGAAGAGTTATAGGGTTCAATAGCAGCTAATGGTTAAATTGTTTTATGAAAATGGGACTTCAATTCCAGTAACATTTCGCATTCATTTCTGGATGAATGGGTTCGTCAACAAGCAAAATCGTCGTATTGGGAACGATAATAATCCACACAAGATCCACCGAATTGCAATACATCCAAAGAAAGTCACTGCTTGGTCTGGATTTTAGACTGATTTTCTCCTCAGTCTACACTTTTTTGAGAATTGAGAACGAATTTGGCCAGGCAATCACAGCGAACAGCCAGTGCTATTGATCGATGATAACCAATTTCTCTTGGCCACAATTGTCAAATGGACAACGACGACACGCAGTTTCAACACGACGGAGTTACTTACCACACAGATCATGCCAGCGTAAAAACATTTATGAAATTGAAACAAGAGCATTATTGAATCGATATGACGGGCCACAAGTTATTGTCTTGCGAGCCATTCGAGGCCCACTATCTACGCAAGAGATAGCTCATTCAGTTATAGTCGAAATTTTTAATTTTTTTTAAATTTTTAATTTTTGAACGAACTCGATATAACAATGAATTCTGACATAATTATGGTGGAGAAGGTCTGTGAAAAACGGCTCTTACGATAAAATAAGTATTCACAACTTTCCAGCGATCGCAGCGACATTTTTCTTAGTGACTCTTCTTGTTTAAATAAATAATCCTCAGTTCGATAGTTAATAAATCCATTTGCGTCGTATTTTTCGATTTTGACATTTAATTTAAAAAAAAAATGACAATTCGGCACAGTGTTGTCAACGGATACTACACAGGGTGTGTGTCACTCTCTATGGTATTGTCAATACTATGGTACTCATATTATGGTATCCATACTACCAGTGTGTCTTAGGTATTAAACTGATGAAAAATTTACTAAATTATTTTTACAAATTCAATTAACTGCATAAAGGTGCAGGCATGTAAGACACAGACGTGCACTTTATTTTTCCAAGAATGTTTCATAGCAATAGAATTCTTTGAATGGCTTCATCTTTACTCGTCATAGTTTTTTTTTTTTTTTTGCAAATAAAAACTAAACGCAATTACTTTGTACTATCCGGGCCTTAAAAAAGGAGATCATTGGTACTAAACGTAACTTATAACTCAAACGTCATCAGGATCTGTTGAACGTCGTATGATGCGAAATACTGCGAAATACTGCACGGAACCTTTACCCCAACAAGTTTTATTTAGGTTTACTAGGGGCCAGTTATAGCTATCTTTCAAATGCATCATTGAAAATTTCCGAATAAAACTATAAAACTTTTCTTTAAATCCAATTTTAGTTATTTCACTGATCAAAATCTATTTCGTTTCCATATTTTGGAACACAATCCTTTGACTGATGTGTTAATTTTTCATTTTGTTCTCATTTGACAGTTTGCGTTTCAATGATCAACTCTAACCTCAAAACATATACCTTGTTGTTGCCATTTCACTGACAGAGCCTTCGACTGATAGAAATTTTCCTATATGATTTCTATGATATGATTCTATGATTGCTATAACTGACTTACGAAAAAATGAAACCAATCCAGTGATGCATTTGAAGTTTTTTAAAGAATAGTTCTAAAACTTGCTCCCTTTGGAGAAGTGCGAATAAATATCTATGTAAAATGTTCACAAAATTAAGATTGAACTTAAGGTCGTACTCACTGATTTTAAACGAAAAAAATGTTTTTTTTTTTTTTTTAAAGTAGGCAATTTTTTCCATTTATCCTGTTGTAATGTATATCGTTAGAACAAAATCGTATGCTATTATTGAAAAATAGCCCAGTCGACATGTCCTGAATCCATTTTCCACAACGATATTTCGAAATTAAGACATTTTGCATAAGTTTTGAATAAAGGTCTTACCGTTTGCTTGCTTGGAATATAAATCGCTGAATATTTTGCCAATATAAATGAAAATTATCTGCGGCTATAAGTGATACATTTGACCGTATCATTCATCTATGTACTTCCATATTGAACTCTACATTCTGTAGAGTGTAGAGCTTTACGCAGGTCTCAAAACGCGTTCATAGAATTGCACGTTCAATATCACCCAAAAAAAATAATATTTACTTCTATGTATTCTATACTTTAACCAGCTTTTGCTTTGCTCAGCAAGGAAACCAGAGTTTGTGTCACCAGATTGTATGGCGCTTCTTCTGATTGTTCACTATATAGTTGATCGCCGGCACTTATAAATTATTATTCTTTCAATTGGCTTCTTTTCAACTCTTGATTTGTTCTTGACCTATTTTTTGTCCCGCCTTCTTTCTGCTTTTTAAGATTCTTTCATTTATTTTGAGTAATACCTATATAAACATAAATTTGAAAATTAAGGCAAGTATATTATTTAGTCTTAAAACCACTCTTATTATTATATTTAGACAAACAATTAACAAAAATAAAAAAATAAAAATGCACGTTTACGTACAAAAAAAAAATGATATTCATTTATTCTGCTTATAATTTGTATTTTTTCTCTCATCGAGACAACTTGAAGTATACACAGCAAATTTCATCATCACACTCATCATTTTGAGATACAAAATAAATACTTGTCCACTACTCTAACTTCTCTAACCACACACGTACTTATTCCTAATTTTGATGGCTAATTCTTACACTTGTTTGGCATTTAGTTTCATTTGCAATATTCAAGCATACTCTAATTTTGCGTATCTAAACAGTATAATTTTGAAACACACACGTTTTCGCATCACAGCACATATTTTTCGGCACAAAAAACAACTTGTATATGGTTGGAACATTTGTTTTAGGAGGCAATTGTTTATCTTTTGTTCAGTTTTTTGGATTGGATACATTATTTATTTGCAAGAAACCGTACTTAAGACTTTCTCATAATTCGACACAAAAACAAAAATGTATATTATATTTTCTGAATCGTAAACCAATCTGTTTTAGAATGCATTTAGCAACATTTTTTTCTTTTTTAAGCATTATTTCGAAACTATGAAAGCCATATGCATTCGAAAAGGACAAAATTTATTAAAATATGTGTCTGTTTTGAAATTTAGGCCAACTAGTCGAAGTTCGGGAACTGGAACTCAGAATCAGCCGGGTGGTGTAACGCTACCGGCTGGTATTGCTGATGATCAATCGAAGGATTTCGACTTTGAGAAGACCGAGATGAAGTACGATTCGACCGGAATGTTCCATTGGAGCCCGGCGAGAAACTTAGAAGACTGCATATTGGTACGAAGTCTAAAATAAATATAAAAATGTTTTAAAAAAAATCGATTTTTTTTTAAAGGATCGAAATCAAGCGGCAATGACAGTCCTTAATGGTCACGTTGTAGTTTGCCTGTTTGCCGATCCGGATTCACCGTTGATAGGACTACGCAATTTGGTGATGCCACTGCGTGCGTCTAATTTTCACTATCACGAACTGAAGCATGTGGTGATAGTGGGCTCCGTCGATTACATCCGACGCGAATGGAAGATGTTACAGAATCTACCAAAAATCTCAGTGCTAAACGGATCGCCGCTAAGTCGAGCCGATTTGCGTGCGGTCAATGTGAACCTATGTGATATGTGTTGTATTCTATCGGCCAAAGTTCCTAGTAATGATGATCCAACGTTAGCCGATAAGGAAGCAATTCTAGCATCGTTAAATATTAAAGCGATGACATTCGATGATACTATAGGTGTATTAAGTCAACGTGGTCCAGAATTTGATAACTTGTCGGCGACAGCCGGTAGTCCGATAGTGTTGCAGCGAAGAGGTTCTGTTTATGGTGCGAATGTACCAATGATTACAGGTTTGTTATTAATATACAATACATATTTAAATTTTAATTGGTTTCGATTGAAATGTTGCAGAACTGGTGAACGATAGTAATGTACAGTTTCTTGATCAAGACGATGACGATGATCCCGATACAGAACTTTATTTAACACAACCGTTCGCTTGCGGTACTGCGTTCGCTGTTAGTGTATTAGATTCATTGATGTCAACGGTAAGTTAGTCTCACTTTTAATTTTTAATTTTTAATTAAAAAAACGCATTTATTTGTTTTGATAGACATATTTCAATCAAAACGCCTTAACACTGATTCGATCACTCATAACGGGTGGCGCTACACCAGAACTGGAGTTGATCCTGGCTGAGGGTGCTGGTCTCAGAGGTGGATACAGTACGGCTGAGAGTTTAAGTAATCGTGATAGGTGAGTTCTATTTTTAGTTCAAAAATGTCCAAAATAATGGGGATATTTTTGTGGCAATGCTTTAAATGCTTCTAATTCTCACAGCGTATTAGGATGAGTAATATTAATGTCATTTATCATCTGACATTGACAGAAAGACTGGAATTTTTAAGTCAGAAAAAAATTTGTCTGTTCTGAATTCTTGTTTTTGTTTGTCAATTATGCTCACCACAAAAGCGGCATGATGTGTTCCCGCCTTCATCAAGTGCATATCAATAAGATATTTTCAAATAAAGATGAATTTCACAGTTCATTCATAGTTGAAGTCGTCAAAGTGGTAGGCCCTGTTGTTCAGAGAAAATGCTCAAAAAGCTTTAATCCCATCTTCCAAGCTTACAGTTTTAGCATTCGTCCATTTTAATAGGTCGGTTTACGTACCCACCTAAAACACCGAAATTTTACGAAAATTTATGAGTTTTTACGTAAAGCTGTTTACGTACGGAGAAGAGAGCGCTCACGAGAGAGTTAGGAATTTTCTCATACTACGAGTTCTAGTGCAACAAGTTTCTGTTTCTTTATGAAAACTGTCAAACCAGTGTATTTTCAACTTTTTCTTGTTCAACTCGTTCATTTACTTTTTCGTAACTTTAGCTCTCTTTTTGAGAGAATTTTACCCCCACTCTTCGATATTTGATAGTCTACGAATTTTACGGGAAAAAGTATGCGAACAGACCTAATGTTACCATTTCGCGTACAGCGTGCGTATTCTAGGTTACACAAGCTCCGTTTATTTATTTAATTGTTGATCAGGTTTTTTTATTTTTCTTGGTTTCCAATTCTAATGCAGCCTTCCTTCTTCGTGGTCTTTTACATTCTGTCCTTACTTCTTTTAAAAAACCTCAGCTCCTCGATAGAACTAGTCTTCCCAGTGGACGATAGAACGAGTGATCTCATTGGTTGAATCTTTAGCTGTCAGTTAACTCGTGCCGATCACCCAAAGTAGTAGAATGTCCAACTGAGGAGTTACATCTGCCGCTTATAGATTAAAACTATTCTACTTTTCTACATTACGAATTTTGACGAAAAGCTGTTCGCGTACGTAGTACGTTTTCGTAGTTTTTCACAGAAGCGCAGAAGAAATTTCTTTGTGTTGGTTTGTGACATCTGTCAAATCAGTTTATTTTCAACTTTTTTTTCTTATACCCGTTCGTTTTTATGTATTTTCTGCTTCTCAGATCAACCTGGGGCTCAGTTACGTAATGAAAGCTTAAGATAATCGTCCAAAAGGTCTTGACACTAAAAAGTTTTTGTTTAGTCGCGAAAAAGTAATGGAGTGCATTAAACAAAAAGTTTGAGGTAAATCAAATTGACAGGCGTGACGGATCTTATAATGAAGCCCAAAGGAATTTGTGAGCTTACATTTTTTTCAAACTTTTGTAGAAATCATTGACAGCCTTTTATTAAGACACACTCTAAAACGTTTATTTATTTATTATTTGGTCTGTTCCCGTACATTCTGCACTAAGATTCACAGCTTGTAAAATTTCTAAGAAAGGGGGTAAAATTCTCTCAGAGAAAGGTAAGTCTCCAAAAAAGTACTGGAACGGGTTGAACATAAAAGCTGCTCACTTTTAAGACGTCACTTTTTTTTTTGTATTGATTTACTTCAAATTATCTTGCCAGCAAACAACAACACAACCATTTGACAGAACTCATAAATTAAATGATGATTCAATTTATTATTTATAGGTGCCGAGTGGGCCAAATTTCCCTGTACGATGGGCCACTGGCTCAGTTTGGGGAATGTGGCAAATATGGAGATCTTTTTGTCGCTGCGCTCAAATCCTATGGTATGCTGTGCATTGGTCTTTATAGATTTCGAGATACAAGTTCGAGTTGTGATGCGAGTAGTAAACGTTATGTTATAACAAACCCACCCGATGACTTTTCCTTACTGCCAACAGATCAGGTAAATCTTAAAGGCATTTTATTTTAAAATTTTTATATAATATTTTTATTTTTTTTTTAAAGGTATTCGTTCTAATGCAATTTGATCCAGGCTTAGAGTACAAGCCACCAGCCGTACGGGCACCAGTTGGTGGACGCAACGCCAACACACAAGGCTCTGGGGTCGGTGGGGGTGGTTCTAATAAGGATGATAACTCTTGATTGTTACTGTGTAGCGCCTTAACTGATGGTCCTTATTCGTACATATGAACGATGGAGAATACTCTTTTGTACAAAATAACGCATTTATGGCAGCAAACAATTCGAAAATTCATACAAAAAATATTTCTTATTTTCAATCGGTTTAGAAATTAAAATTCAAATACAAAAATAAAATTAAATTGGTTTTTAAAACTAATAAACAAAAATTCAATTTGGGTTAAATTACAGAAAGATAAAAGAGAGAAAAAAAATCAACTAAATGCGTTATTTTGTACTTTTATATTTGCAATAACATTTGAATATCTCAGCATGTATCCTTTTACAATCAAGGATATCTTTAATTATTTCCATCGGCAAATGTCATTGCAAATATAAAAAGAAACCATCATTCATTTGTTTAAGATTGCTTCCCACACCATTCCGTATGCCTTTTAGAATCTTTGTATAATTTTTTTTCCGTTTCTATATTATATACTTTATGTTATGCACTTGATATTTTGTACCATCACTTTGTCGTTTTTAAGTTGTCATTGTTTTTGAATATTTTGTTTCCTTTATTAATTTGATTTGTGCGTAAACGTTAAGGTTTCTGTTCACACACTTTTTGTATATCAACAAATATATATTCGTTCGTTTTTTTTCTGTTGCAATAAAAGCAGATACTTAATTTTTTCTACTTTCTTTTGATTTTTGTTTCTTTTCTTATAGTATTATTTCAAATAGTCAAATATCCTTAGGACATTTAGATTCATTTTTTAGGGCAGAAGAATGCATTCTTTTCGTTGTTATAATCCTGAAGGTAATTTTGTTGATTTTACTTTCTTCTTTTTTTTACGATTTAGTTGCACTTTTTTATTTTATTTAGTTATAATTTAACCATCGAAAGTTTTTACTCATCTTAATGGTGTGACGTAAGCAATTGGGAACCATTAGTAAGGTAAGCTACACATTAAACACAAAACTTAAACTATAATTTAAGGAGAAAAAATTATAGGAACTTGAGTGAACATACACAAAATATAAAAATAATGAAAAGACACTTAAAGACATTCACAATATATAAAAAAAAAAAAACACAAAACTTAAAACTAGATACGAAATTGTCTCTAAATAGGAAAAAATAAAAATAAAAATCGAAATCGCTTTGATACTATAGAAATAGAAAATCTAATCTCTAGCAAATGCATTTCTTAGAAGTGACTCATATATTTAAAAAAAGAGTTGGAAGAAACCAAAGAATAACACGCGTCTAACTTTTTAAATTTATTATACTAGAAATTGAATGCTTTCTTAAAACAAAACAAAAAAAAAAAAACAAAAGAAAAAAAAATGGATTTACAAACGAATAAAAATGGCAAGAAAATATCTTCTAAAATAAAAAAATAAAATAAACAACACCTTTTTATATTAAAAAAAATCGTAAAATTACGCGGATATAAAATAGAAGTAATATTTACAAAATACATATTATCGCCAAAAGAAAAAATAGGTCTTTAACACTCAAACAATCACTTCTTCGTTTTCTTTTTTACATAATGTCTGTAACTCTAAATAAACGGTTGTTTATGTTAGATCTTAAAGATAGAAATAAAACAAAATGTGTAATAGGTAAATGCAGATCACATAGTAGGGCAAGTGAAAACAAAACATGAATCAAATTTAATGAATAAGTAGAAAAACGTATATTTCCATTTCTTTTTGTATAAACGAAAGGTCTTTTTCATCAAAAATAATTTTATTTTTTAAGTAGGACACAAAACAAACACAAAAAGAAAGATTATATAAGTATATATTAAAAGTAAAGAATGCAGGATATGTTATACAATATTCATACATATTCTTGTTTTATCTTAATATTTTACGCGAGGTTGGAGTGTAAATAATTTTATATTTCGTTGATACTATAAGTATTTTTAAGACTTAAATATTTATTATATTTTAAACATTTATAGGTATTTTACTTTACATTTAAATCTTAAAAAAGGTTTTAACATTTGATACAAATAATTTTTAATTAATTTTTTTTTTTTTTTTAATGCAAAATTATATGGTTCTGTGGAATTTGAGAATATTAGATATTTTAGTTCTGCGCGGATAAAATCTTTGGTTATTTTACAGAGTTGGGAATTGCGATTATAAACTTTCAAGCCTCTGATTCCTGAGATAAAAATCTTTTTTGTAGCTTTTTTATCTTGGGTGCTGAAAGAAAACTTTATAACGCGAGTATTTGTATATTTGATCTCACTGGACTTAATACTAGTAATAGATTATAATCCGTAAAAAATCGGAGAAACAATGTTCTTAAGAGAATTTCTCTTCAATATGAAGGGCTTTCTAATAAGGACTTGACAACTTTTTTTTTAAATAAAACGCAAGCCAAAACTTTATTATCGACATGAAGTACAATGGACTTTACATTTCGGCTGAAACGCCCGCTATTTCGCCACAGAAAATAGTCAAGCGGCGTTAAATCGCACGAACAAGGCGGCAAATCGACTGGCCCATTTCTTGAGATAGCACGCTCACCATACTTTCTTTTCAATAAATCGATTGTAACGTGTGCTGTGTGACATGTGGCACCATCCTGTTGAAACCACATGTCGTCCAAGTCCATATCTTCCAATTCGGGCCAAAAATAATCGGTAATCATTGCGCGATAACGCTGACCATTCAAAGTAACGTGACGGTCGTTATCGTCCACGAAAAATATGGCCGCAGGCATGCAAACCGCACCAAACAGTTATTTTTATTGGATGAATTGGTGATTCATGAAGCACATGTGGTTTTCCACCCGATAAATAACGCATATTTTGCTTATTCAGGAACCCATTGAGCCAAAAATGAGCTTCGTCACTGAAGATGATTTTGCGATGAAATTCATCATCTTGGCGCATCTTCTCCAGGACCCAGTCGGAGAACGTACGTCGCTTCAAACGGTCCATCGGGTTCAATACTTGAGTCAGCTTGATCTTGTATGGCTGTAAGTGAAGATCCTTATGCAAAATACGCCATAATGTGTTCTGAGCGATGCCCAATTCTTGAGAACGCCGTGGAATTCACTGATTTGGATCGTTTTCTACGGACGCCTGAACGGCAGGATATTGTCGACACTTTGAACAACCCGTTGTCTCACTGACACGGCAACATCACACAACGAATATGTAGACTCAAATTTCTGCACCAAACTTTTTTATTGCCTGTCTACTAGGGCGAGAATTACGACCGAAAATTGGAGTTAACGCTCTTAAAGTTGCGATCACCGACTCCGAATTTCGGTATTAAATTTTTATAATTTGTAAACGTTGCTTTTTCGTGTGCAGTGACAGTTTGATGATTAGTGAAAGAGTGCGTTCACAAATTGAATTCAAAGTTGTCAAGTCCCTATTGGAAAACCCTTAAGAATCTATTTCATCCCTGCGATTTACTATTCGTGCCTTGGCATGATAAACAGCCCAATCTTTAAAGAACACGATGTTAAAAAAGGGTCCCTAAGAGATTCGCAGAGATTCAATGCGAGACTGCCATTTTATTCTGCGGGATATCAATTTTTCCTGAAGGATATCATTGTTATTTGTATCTTCTTGATTCTCAAATTGACATAGTCGGATTGGTCTATGTATTTGATCGTCCGAAATTAACCAAAGTTTTTCTAATTCTGTATTTATTTATATAAGGTTTTGTCGATTATTTTTTTTTTATTACAAAATGAGTTAGATACATTTACATACAATACATAGTACACTGCCATACATAGACGTTCAAACTCCTTCTAGCCAAAAGAAACACACACTTATCTATTATTTCCATTATTTACTATAATTTCATTTGTTTTATAATTTTCTTTAAATTTTCAGTTTATGGAGAAATGGATAGCAAGATTTGGCGAATAACCACTTTTTTTTTCTCTACTTCTCTCTTCTGCACTAAAATTGTTCTTCTATCTTGCACAGCAACTTGTGATCACAATATTCAACAACATTTCTATAAAAAAAAAACAACCAAAAAAAAGGGTTAACAAAAAAATAAACAACAATTTTCAATAATAATAAAGAACAAAATAAAAAAAAATATTCAAATAAATTTTTGTACAATAAATTCAATCATGTCTAAAATAAGAGTATACTGCCCGATTCATACATGCGTACAAATCAAAATCCCATACAATATCAATGTCATTGTTAAAGGTCAACGCGATCACTTGTTTGCTATATTCAGTACTAGCAAAGTAAAGCAACTAACAGCCGTCATACTTTTAAATAATAATAATAAAAGTATCTATATCATAATTTTCTGTGCATGAAAAAATGTTCAGCTTTCTTCCAAATTTCACAAGCCATTTTCAATTTCACTTAATTATTGGTTTCTATTTTTTTTATTTTCTTTATTTTGGTCATCGTTGTTGTCTCGATTTTTTTTTTCAGAAATACACAGTATGTATAACATTTACTTTAATGAATAATAGTATGTCTGCATTATTACACAATAGATATTATTTTTTTTGTTAAGTTAAATTGTTTGATTTTGCACATTCCGCACAATTTGACAAGCAAAGAAAAATATAACAAAAAATTGTTGATCTGTATCTATTATTTGTTTAGAATCTACATCTATTTAGTTATTTAAAAAAAAAATGAAAAACAAAAAAAAAAATTAACATAGGTTACATAATGTAAGATTGTTTGCGCTTGGATGCATTCATTTTTTACGCGTTATCCGTGGATATTTTGAATATTTTTTATTTTACATATTTTTCATAGTGAGTCTTGTTTCGTTCCAAGCGTTAACTACTGTAAGAAAGTTTAGTAATTTTTAGTTCAATCATGATAGTATAGTATATACCGAGATGATATTGGAGCTTGAATAACACCAAACAACATATAGATAAATATTTTAATATCAGCGAATAAAAAAACTTTATAAAAAATAGATAATCATTTAAAAAAAAAAACAAATACCAACATACATAATATCTTATTAATTTTTCTTTTCATATGTAATTTAAAAAAAAAAATTAATTGCAAGAAAACAAAATTCGAGCTTTCACATAGTAATATTGACACAAATCTAAACGAAATCAACATATACTACTGCTTGGATACAAAAGTAAAGACATTATAGTTAAAAAGCAACCTAAAGAAGCATTTGCTTACACATACAACAAAAAAAAAAAAGAAAACAAATTCCAAACATACATAAATTAAGTAAATGAAAAATGTGAATATTACGCGCCTTCAACGTTATGTAGATGTATAAATAAATATGTTTAATTACTATAGGAAACTTTATAAAACAAAATGAGAAAAAAACTTAATTTTAACGAGCGTCGAGAAAAAAATAATATATAATAATTTTTTTATTTCTTATTAAAAAAAAAAATTACAAAAAATACAGCCAATCATTTTTCAAACAAAAATATAAATATATAATACTTAAAACAAAACTAAAAATAAAATAATAAACATGCAGATTATATAAAACAAAATCTTACAGAGTTAAATAAAAACCACATTAAATAAAAGAACATAAAGTTAAATAAACTCTCGATGTTGTGAAACAATTTAAAAAAAAGTAAATATAAATATTTAATAAAAAAAAAAAACTATGCCTATATATAAAATTCATAGAAAACATACATGCATATATTTTTTATGATTCTGCAAATAATCAATACGAAAGCACTTTGAACTAAAAAAATCTCCCATAAAACAATATATACAAACCATTAATTATTTAATAAGTCATTAACAAAGCCATCACATACTTACAAATCAACCAAAAAACCAATTTAAATACAATATGTATGTCAAGAATAAAGAAAAAACATACTACAATAAGGCGATCATGTACTTTTATTTTGTAAATGTAATTTTTAGATTTTAAATATATTGCAAAACAAAAAATAATCATAGGTAGATATATTTTTTTTTATAGATAGTATCGTTTGCAAAAAAAAACAGAAAGAAAAATTATATAAAAAATAAATATGAATTTAAATGAAAATTTAACAAATTATTGAACAACAAATATTATTAAATAAACAAAATGGAATATTAAACAAATTAAATTAAAAGGAAATGTAATCTTTATTTACAGCACTTAAAACCAAATAAATTTAAAATATTGTAAATTAAACTTAAAAAAAAACGGTAATGATATATTTGTATTATATAATTTCAGTTTTTACTTGCTATTTATAAAAAAAAATATAATTAAATGTAGTAATATAAATATTTAAACTTAAAACAATACAAAAAAAAAACTGAAAAAAAAACAAGGATATGTACTAAAATTTTTATTGAAAACGAAATAAAAATATTACAAAAAAAAAATGAAATTATAAAATAAAAAAAAAACAAAACAATGTTGTTAATGTTTAAATAATTGTTAAAAATCATATTTCAAAATAAAATATGCAAAAGAATATAAACTGTATGCGTTGTTGATTCTTACGATGAAATGTTGCGGTAAAGTTGAAGCAAGTAATCATTTAACGCTGTGAGGCGAGTGACCCACATTGATTTATGTGGCGTGCGATGCTCTTGAATTGATTTCAGCTATTAATCTCATGAAAGTGTGTCAGATAAGAATTTGAACCGAATTCTTGGTAAAAAAGAGAAAGGAGTTGAACATGCATGGTCATGTTTTTATTTTTCTAATCTTAGACGACAATTTCGGTAAGAAATACATTTGACCTAACTAAGGACCATAGGGAACAGTTCCTTTTACCTATTGGTTTACGTGTGATGCGTAATACTCTGTAATGCTGCGGTTGAAATACTATTAATATTTAGCCATCAGGCAGTCAAGTGCTTACGTTATGGATGTGTTACCAGCAGTGCAAAACGGGTTAGCGAAGATTCTCTATCAGAATTCCCAGCAGAGAGGAATGGGGTATAGGTACGGTCTGTGCCGAAAATGAACTCGCCATCTATACCGACGGATCCAAAATGGATGTATGTAGGTAGTGGTGCCGGTGTCTACTGCGAGTTCCGAAATATAAATCGGTCCTTCAGATTCAAGGACAGTTGTAGTGTCTTCCAGGCTGAGGTTACTGGAATATGATTATTGAGGAAAATATTTCAGGAAAAATAATCAACGCCATCAGTGATCCAAGTGGGCGCAGTGGTTAGTGCGTTGGACTACTACGCAAATGGTTCCAAGTTCGAATCCAGAAAAATACCAACAAACGTTTTTTCATGGCCCCACCTCTTCCGAGTGTCTGACAAGCATTTAAGAGTATAACTGTCATGAGAAAGTTTCTCAAAAACCCCTCTGCCCTTCGGATACGGCATAAAACTGTAGGTCCCTTCTGTACATGCAGAAATTTATATCACGCACAACATGTACAGTTGTGAGAAGCTAGGTCTTGGCCGTCTATGGGCTGCTTACGGCCTGATATTTATTTATTTATATTTTGTCGTGACACGACACTGCGTAATAGGTAATCATGCAAAACGGACTCTGTAGAAGTTGTAAGGACGAAGAGGAAATATAATCCATTCGTGACTAACTGTGTGAGTGTCCAGCATTGCCCGCGAAAAGGAAAGATCCTATAGGGAGTTATTTCCTTCCGGAGCTGGACGATCTAGGATACATAGAGCTCAGCAAACTCCTGAGATTCTTACAGTTATTTGGGTGTTTTAGCTGAGAGGTCTAATGGGTTTTAGGTTCCCAGCAATCCTTTGGCACAATGGGCTCATAGCGGTCTCATAGCTCATAGGGTTTCTAAAAGTCCCTCAGAAATTTGTACTACAGTTGTGAGATGCCAGGTCTCTATGGCCTAATATTAGCTATTTGATATCAGAGCTAGACCCACATTAATAGGCTTAGATTCTTGTCATTAAAAATAATACAAGTTGCTCATTCTTTAATGTTAACGTAATCTATTAAGAAATATTATATTAATCAGCCTTCCTGAAATTGCATCTCAGACGATTTGTTGCTCCACTTAACACTTTAAAGGCTTAGCAAATACCTAAGTGTGCCAATTGCGGAGTGAAATTTGGGCCATAAATTAATTAAAACAATTATTTCGGCAACAAACGAATTTGAAATATAAATGCACACAGCCGAATTACTCAAATGCCTATTCAAAGTAGTAGCGGAACTAATAAGCCAGGTGGCGGACGCGTCCTAACTGCCTCTTATGAATATTAAAATTACCGAATTTATACGTTTGAAATTGAAAGCCAAAGCGACTAAATGGGTGAATCACACCCAACCCTATCAATTGTATAATATGAATCGAAATGATCAGAGCGCATTTGATGAGTTATGACTCGCAACATGCGTCTATTTATAAACTCCAGTGGCAGTATCTCTAGCAAAGAGATACAAAGTTATCACTTTCTCGCGCCTTTTTGCCTTTTCGTTTTGGTGTCTGGAATATTTTTTTGATAAGACTCCAACACATAGGTAACAAGTGGCTGCCCATTACGATGGTCATGTTGGCCGGTTGCGTGTTACTTTGTATGGCAACACTTAGAGAAGACAAGTCCAACAGATACGGTTCGGCTTATGGCACAACCAAAAGACATCAATTGAACTTCAATTGAATATCAACACACACGCATAGAAACGTGTGTGTGTTCACTAGTGGTGCTATTAAGCCGATGATTTAGACTACACCCAGGTATAACTATAGTTTCCACATTGTGCACCTCAGTGATAGCGACTTTCTTCTGGCGATAGAGTTTGAGTTGGCGTGATGGAAGATACTCCATCGAGGTATTGTTGCATTCTTCGATCAATTGAAGCTTCAGTCTGTGTTTAAATTTCCATCGTGACTGTCCAGTCATTTAATTAGCTCCTTGGTCGAGTTAAACTCGGTTTAGCATTTTTTCTAGCGGTAGTCTGAGTTGGTTGGAAGGAAACTCATCCATTCATCCAACTGGTTTGTGTTTTATCTTGTGACAGAATAAGTGCATTCGTCGTTTACAGAGATATTAATGGTGTGTGCCTCTTGTGCGCTGCATTTACTTTCAATTAAACGAAAGACATTATAAGAAAAAAAAAACTAAAAGAATTTAAAAAAATCTAGTTCAGTGTTGTGCCGGAACAGGATTAGAGAACGTATCAATTTTTTTTTTTGTTTTAAGAAACGGAATAACCGTTAATTAAAGAGGATATTATTTGTATATGGATTAGAACGCTAACTAATTAAAAATGAAGGTAAGTCAATAATTGATAACAAGTTGAAATGAGTAAATATATGTATGCATGGGTATTTTAATACTTATGTATTGACCACTATTTGTGTTATATAGAATTTCACACATTTAAAAGCAGGATTGAAACGATCTGCAGCCGTTTCATATCGCATCAACCCTCGGCGGCAGGATATGCGCTTACCAAATATCAGCACTTAGCACCAACAGTTATTTTTATCGATTACAAAATGTCGATAATATTGATGACAAACTTGAATGAACCTTCTCCATAATAATCTTATATAATTTTCAATTAATTGGAATATTTAAGTAGGTCAGACAATTATTCAATTATAGTACATAATTTGTGATTTGATAGCTATTTATTGTAAAAATATATATTAATATTGGTGTTTTATTAATACTAAAAAACAATCTAGTGGTAGTCAAAATTTTATAACCATTGTTTGTAATCTATTTGCGAAACACTTTCAATCAGTGTACACAAATTATTCGTTAAATACCCCAATCACATTTGAAAACCCCGACTCGTCCGATTCTTTAAACATTAGTAGTTTGACCTTATCAATGCAAGAAGTAGAATTAGCCCTGGCAAGTTTAAAGTCTGACGCTGATGGTATCCCCTCAGTTATACTCCAAATGTTCTCCAAAACGTTTGCTATTCTACTGCAATTAATTTTCAATCGATCCTTAGATGATGGTGACTTTCTCAGTTCATGAAAGAAGTCTTTTATTACACCTATTCATAAGTCAGGTTGTAAGCAAGATGTTGCAAATAAACCAAGAAGTAGGTTTTCATTAATTTTTTTTTTAAATTAATTAACTTCTATCTAAGAGAACGCGTTCAGTACGTTAGAATAAACAACCTACTTTCCTCACCAATCTATGCTACCTCAGGAGTTCCTCAGGGTAATCATGTAGGCCCTTTGCTCTTCCTCATCTTCATAAATGATATTTCCGACATCTTTTTGTATTCTCTGTGCCTGTTGTTCGCTGATGGCATACAAATAAATCGGTGTTCTAACTCGATACAGGATTGTATGTGGTTGCAAGAAGATCTCGGTAGATTATCAGCTTGATGCAATAAAAATGTCAAAGCCTGACTTACTATCACAATCATTCAACCACTTATCATACTTACAATGTTGGTAACATAGAACTGTCAACCATACCTATTAAAAAAGACCTGGGTGTTATCTTTGATCAAAAGCTAAGCTTTTTTAATCATATTGTTGTTTTGATTTCTAAAAGCAACTCAATGCTGGAATTTGTCTTACGAAACTCTAAACAGTTCTCTGATCCCCAAATGTTAAAGTGTCTTTTTTCGCCTATGTATTTATAAGGTCTGGTCTAGAATATTGCAGCATAATCTGGAATCCATTTTACGAGGTCCACCCTGTAAGGATTGAACGTAACAAAAAAAAAAGATTCACGAGAACCGTATTTAGAAGACTTCATTGAAATATTGATATGCCTCCATATGAAACCCGTTGTAAATTACTTGGAGTTTGACCTGCAAGAACTGTAGTAGGAGATGTTTTTCTTGCCTAAGAAAATAAAGTACACGACTGGGTCGATCCATAAATAGAATGACCTGACCTATACATGTATATATGTAAAACTTTGTATAAGGTGTTTATAAATAAAGTATCTTTCTTATCAATTTTCGCCAGCTTATAGATTTGACTTTTCAAGTTTTTAGAAAAACGCGTTTGAAGTTTTGATATTCTGCAAAAATGTATGGAATATTGAGATTTTGGTTTTGCCTTTTTTATCCATACATTGGTTGATTTTGCGAGTCTTGGTCTTGGAATAAAAAATTGACAGTGCATGCTTTAAATATTGGGAAACATTGCGGTATACTTAAATCATTTTCTTCCTAAGTCGACTTTGTTATTTTTGGTACAATCCCATTAGACATCTAAAATGGATGAAACTTACAATATTTACCCGGAAACTTAATTCCAATTTATTGCCCCAATAGAAAACAAGAAAAGCAGAAAAGATCAAGGTCGAACATGTGACCAAATACACCTATTTATAGCGGATCAATAAAAAATCACTTTGGTCAGTTTCTTTGGTCTCACTTTTATCACTCTTTTGCTCGATGACGCTGCAAAAGAAATAAAAATTTCACTACCTACTTGTTTACTTCAATTTGTACATCTATGAAGATACATTACGCTACCTAGATACGTCGTATTCGTTCGATTCCATCATGTATCGTGGTCTGCTTTTATAACGACCCAATTAACTCGCGCCTAGTGCACGTCAGAATTTCTCCCCATGGTCGAATTTATCATTTTTATAATAACCGTCTTTAAGTCTATCGCTTGTTAAAGTCAAGCCTTACAAAAATTAATAATTCCACTCGATACGGCAAAATTTTCTACATTTATAATGAGGCAATCGAAACAATCGAATTAAATGTGTAATTTAAAGTGTATGCAAGGAATACGTGCTTATATTTGCGTGCACCTTTCTACAATTAAACTTTTAATTGTACCGAACTATGAAATCGAAAGTCGAATGCCATCACATTATCACTGCCGATCAAATAGTACATATTTTGGTTGTCTGACTACAAGGTATCTAATGTGCGTAACGTACGCGCGTATCTATGGGTAGAAGCGGTTGAAATTTCACAAGCAATTTAAATTGTAACTGAAAAAAAAAACATGTCAAATGCTTAACTGAAATACGCACAGGTGAAATGTAAAATTTGAGCTACGTGATTGGAATGGCCAATGTAATAGTGATGGCACTGATACTTACCAATGGATTGTCTTTTAATTTAACAAAACTCTGTGAATCATTGCAAATAACTGAAATTAAATCCGAATCAAGCTAATTTTAATTAATTTCTCTGCGCTTCAGTGGTTCATAGTGAATAACTGCAATTTGTTTGATTGCGGAATTGGGTAGTTTTCATGACAGATAGGTTGTTAGAGTAACCCATGGATAGAGTTAATCAACGAACGAACGATGGTGCATAGTAAATGTATCTGCATGTTTGGAGAAATGTAAACAACTGAACCAGCGCGCGGAAAATTGAGTTTTGTTATTTTTGCATTTATTTCTGATAAAATTATAGCGTTAGCTTATTGGAGTCCACTTAATCGAGATCAAAATGGAAGGGAGAATATAATCGCTAGATAGTCTGTTTGTATGAGAATCAAAAAGGAAAGTTTATTTTTATTTCTCGTGATAGCTGTTGTAAGGTTCGGCAAATGTCTTCATTAAGCTGATTTATTAATTTCTTTGTGCATGAAGTATGACAAATTTATTAGACGAATAGGTGATTGGTTCAATGAGTCGAAATTTTGCAAAGACCAGATTATTGTTACGTATATACATACTGTATCTTAATTCGGTGTAACGATAAATTATGCTTACCTCACATTCTATTTTAGGCCACTTAGTTTGGGTTAATGAGTGGAGCTTACACAGATTGGCACTCTTTATTTTACACAATTTGACTCGCCCTGTTGTGCCTGACCTCAATTGTATAATTAATAATCCTTTTAACGCTTTTAGCTCAATCTATCATATTAAAAATATGTCAGATAAGGTTGGATTTGAAGGTGAACATCAATAGTCATGGCAGTCAACATATTCGTACGACGGAAGACAAACAATGAAGCCAAGCATCGATGTAATTAATGTTATTCATTGAGGGCGCCTTGGCTCAGCGGTTCTACTAGACATAAGATCAAGGTTCGAATGCCAAAAATACCATAGTATTTGGTATTTGGTACTTTCTTATTTTCTGTATCCCCTTGTGGGTCCTAGGGCCTCTACAACGCCTACGCGCCATCGTGTGCGATTTCTGGAAATGTGCCTCAGCTCTCCCCAACTCTTTCCCAGTTGCCGTGCCTCCATTTCGACCGTTCTGCGCCATATTCTCCTCGGACCGCCGGGTTTTCTGCCATCCTGCTTGGAACAGTCACCTTTTTGTAGTGTGTGACTAATCCATTGCGACTTCCGTCGTTGGATTATCGTGCATATAGGTTCCTGACCCAATCTCTGGTAAAGGTGTTCGTTAGAGATACGGTTGGGCCAGAAAATCCCTAAGATGTTACGTAGGCTGTTGTAGGATGTTGATCGTCAATCTCCAATTGCTACATCCATATAACAGCACGGATATGACGTTAGAGCGGAATAGTCTCAGCTTGGTGTTTAAGCTGATTACATTGCTTCGCTATACCTTGGACAACATACCGAACACAGATTTCGCTATGGAAATTCTGTTAGCTATATCCAGTTCGGTTCCACCGTCCGTCGAGACAATACTGCCCAAGATACAGGAAATAGTCTACTCTCTCTACCGGTTGTCCAGCAATGCCTAATTGAGCTGATGAGGTTGTATCAAGGTAATTTGAATTTTCAGCCCGACGACGCCTCCCTCTCTCTCCACATTAACTGGCATTAGGCGGAGATCCATAATTCTATGAGAAAGTAAGCATACATCGTCAGCGTAGTCAATGTGCTTCAGTTGGGATGTAAGAGTCCTCGACTTACCGTCGACAAAGCTGCACGAAGTACATCGCCAATCACCAAAAGCAATAGAATTGATGAAAGAATGCAACCTTGTCTTACCCCACTTTGGATCTCGAATTCCTCTGACAACCTTCCTCTGTGCAGGACGTGACATTTTGAGCCAGCATATGTAGCCTTGATAATAGCAATTAATTTATCTGGGGTGCCTCTCCTGCGTAAAGCACGCCAAATAAACTGCCTGTTGACACTGTCGAACAGTAGCTCAGCCGATGTTGTTGGCGCAGCTCGTAAGATCTCGGCGGGAATACCGTCAAGTCCTACCGCCTTGTGGTTTTTTTAGTCGTGGTACGTATTCGGGAATTTTGTACCTCGGGCAGCTCTGTCTGATTTCGGAGCATATCGCTGGCGAATACATGGTTAAAAAACCGTGGCAAAATGGTTCTTCCATCTCTTGAGATGTTCCTCATTCCAACTAAGCAAAGAGCCGTCTAGCCTTTTCACCGGGTGTTAGCTGAAGCTGCGACCACCTGTCAGCTCCTTTGTGATTCTATAGACGGCTCTGCTGTCGCACCTGCGTGCAGCCTCCTCAGCTTCTGTAGCCAGCGCGTTGGAGTAGCGCAATGGATCTTATTTTGATGAAGAAATATTCCATAGTCCTCAATGGTGTCGGAAAAGTCAAGCAAATCTTCTCCGCCTGAAAGTAACCTTTCTTTCTTTTTGAGGAAATGCTAGCAAAGAAATACTCATCAAGCCAATGTAATAGAAAGACACTTAAAGCTTTCTTCTTTTAATTATAATTAATCCTAGATCGTTCACTTAATCGCAGATACGTGCTTCTTCATGTTTCCATTTTATTCGCGATCTCGATCATGATTTCCCTTGAAAGCTGTCTATGATATCACTATCACTGACACTGATGGAATGCAATGCAGTTACGTATTTTATTGGCATCTGATACCGTATTATGCACATGCCATTCTTCAAATGAATTTAATTAAAGTTTTTGTTTTTATAATTGATTGACGTGTACTTGGCACACCGCAAACGCACTTTTTGTGATTCAATAAAACACGTGTTTAATCACTTAAAATGCTGAAAGCAACTTTCTCATGATTTTGTTTTGTTAAATTTATTTATTTTTCTTTTTTTGCAGCTCTTTTACGTTGCCTTCGCATTTACTATCGTCGCGCTATCAACGTGTGATATACACTTGTCCAAAAGGCCATTAGTATTCCCAGGATGGCCTCCGAAGAGCGCCAAACAAACTGGAATTGGTCGTAATCCTCCTGGCGGTAAACGAACTTTTGTGCTACAAATTCGCAGTGACAAACATGTCCCCATTGTTCTGAAACGACCACCACAACAACAGGCCCTAATGCAGCGTCCAATTGGACGACCGCACAAAGTTATACTGAAATCTGGTCCACTGTTGAATTCTAAACTCGTTGGCCGCAAGCCAACAAGTGTTCTTAAAATCAAACTACCTAGCGTCAAGCCAACGCACTTTGAAAAGCCTTATCATTACGAGCAGCCTTATCAGTTGGTGTCGGAAGTTCAAAAATTGCCAGTAAGTTAAGTTTTTGTTTCCTCTTAAGAGCTTTGTGAAACGTATTCGTTTTTAGCTTGAAGGCAACAACCACTTTGTATCGGATCACTTCGCGCCAATTCACACCATTCCGGCTCCAAATCTAGGTATCCAAGACAATCATATCTACCAAGCAGACCAATATTTACCTCCAGAGCCACAGCCATACCACCAAAATCAGTACCAAGTGAACGAGGATCAAACCAATGACCAGACGATCATAGATCCCTTCTCTGGCAAGCAAAAACTCTTTGCTCCAGATCCAGACCCATCTCTACCGACTGCTAAGATCCGTCCAGCTACAGAACCCTTCAACACACCCAGTAATGGAAAACCACTACCAGCTGATATTCAAACGAACTACTTGCCAGCTGCTCAAGCGCTCACTCAGCAACAACAAGTGCCAGAGTTGTATGGCATTCAATACGTTAGTCAACCCATTCAATTGGCTCCTGTAGCTGTACAGAATCCTACATACCTGGTGACTCAGTCAAATCAGCTGTTCCAGCAGCACCAGCATGAACTCTTCCGACCGAACGAAAATCTAATTGTCTCAGGATATGCTGATGCTGATCTGACTCAAGAAGTAGCCAGTAATGGGCAAATTTTACAAGCCGCCAAAGATCATTCAGAGTACACGGCAGCTGATGTGGCTATTAACGCAGCCCCACAGTTTGCTGCTTTGATTGCTGCTCCTCCAGCTTCTACAGCTCATGCAATTAACATTGAACAGCGAGCACCATTCCAGTTAGCCAACGTAGGAGCTCAACAACAGAATGGTTTTGTGGTGTCGAATTTCTTTGGGAACGCACCTGCTGATTCTCAGCTTTTACAAGCATTTGCCGAAGAAGAAGCTCAGCGAGAACAAGCCGAAGGTCAGAAACAAGCCCAGCTAGAGTATGAACATCAATTGCATTTAGAACAACAGGAGCAGCAGTTACTTTTGCAACAGCAAAGGAATCATCAGTTAGAATTGCAACAGCAGCAGCAACAATATGAAATACAACAGCACCAGCAGCAGCAACAACTGTTGGCTGCTCAAACAGCGCAAGTGCAGCAGCAGCAGCAGCAGCTTCAGCCTCAACCGTCTGTAGATCCAGCGCAAGCTGCATTCGAAGAACATGCACGTCTAGTCCAGCAACAGTTGGGACCACAGTCGTTGAGAATATTTGTGCCCGACGAGGAAGGTGGTCTTACAGCGGATGGGGTATGTCATATTTCCTAACACCTAAATATATTTTTGCTAACTTCTTTCATTTACAGCGTCGGAAGCTGAAGAGACGTGCAGACAAGGGATCAACAAAGAATGAAAACTCCAAGGATAGGAATTTCTCAGTCTCGTCCTCAGTCGAAGTTTCCAGTGAAGATCAGAAACAATAATAATTGGCGGGCATGAAGAAATTCTTTGGGGTGTACCTTATTTATTGATATTAGTTTAGGTTAAATTATTTAATTAATTTATTTTTAATAAATCGCGCGACTTGTGTTGAATATAATGTATCAATGTATAATTGAATGACTAACAGACTTTGATTTAAGTTCAGAAAAATATATTCTTACATTTTTATTAAAAAAAATAGGAATTGTTTTAAATTGAGCATGTCGGTTAGGCAGTTTAAAAAAAGCATCATATTTTCTTCGTTTGCATGGATGAGGTACTGTACGTGTCCCATATGTGCTTCCTACCGCAGTGAACGCACTCACCCTTGTGACAGTTGACAGACAGTGAGCTGTCACTTAAAAAACTATCACGTTGAATACAAACAGAAACAACTCGCGGTTTCTTCAAACTTCTGGACGATATTTTACAATTTATTTAATTTCCTAGAGTAAAAATGATTATCCCCATTCGCTGCTTCACCTGTGGTAAAGTTATCGGCAATAAGTGGGAGTCGTATTTGGGTCTCTTACAAGCAGAATACACAGAAGGGTAAGGAGTACATACCATCTGATTTGTCCTTAATACATTCTTTAATTATTCTAGTGATGCTCTCGATGCCCTGGGCCTTAAAAGGTATTGCTGCCGCCGGATGCTTCTTGGACACGTTGATCTCATCGAAAAACTACTTAACTACGCTCCGCTAGAGAAGTAAACCCGTGATACAATGTAAATTTAGTGTAAAAAGCCAATAAAAAAATCATTTTTAAACAAAATCTTTATTTAAAAAATCGTTTTAACAAAATTATCTCGGTTTTCGCTCACATTTTATCCATAAAATGAGGTTGCCCGTTGTTCTCGCGGCGACGAGTCATGATTTCGCAGCCATTCTCTGTAACCAGCAATGTCTGTTCGAATTGCGCCGACCATAGGCCATCGGCGGTGACTGCGGTCCAGTCGTCGGGCCATTGATCACTCTTCGCTACACCTTCGGATATCATTGGCTCGATGGTAAAGCTGTTGCCAGCTTTCATTACACCAACAGCTGAGTTTTCTACAAAAACAAAAAAAAAAAAATTTAGAGCGTATTGGTTGGAACGGAATCGCGAAAGGTCATCGTTGATAGTCGGGGATTTTTTCGTTTTTCTACTACTTAGTAAGGGGACATTGACTTTCTTGAATAAATGTAACAAGGGACATAAGCACCTTCGTATTCTGAGAGTACGCGGATTTAAACGAACATACCGAAAAATTATTTCGACTTACTAGCATAATGAGGCACATTTGGTGCTGTGTGGAACAAGCGGTGGATACCATGTCCGCAATAGCTCTTGACCACACTGAATCCATGCGGTTGCACGTGCTTTTGGATCACGTTTCCAATCTCACGGTACTTCACTCCGGGCCTAAAATAGAAGTTAAGTTTGTCTTGTTTGCGATGAAATGCCAAATAAAACTCACCTTACAATGTCGATGGCTTTACAAAGAGCCTCGTACGTAACCTTCACAAGCTTCTTGTGTTTATCGGACACATTTCCAACGAAAAACGTTTCGTTCAAGTCCCCATGGAAGCCGTGATGATAGACTGTCACGTCAACGTTACAAATATCACCATCCTGCAGCGGCCTAGTGTCCGGAATCCCATGACAAATGACCTCATTCACCGAGGTGCAGCATGATGCCGGGAAATTGTAGTAGTTCAACGGCGATGGATAGCAGTCGCGTTCAATTGCAGCCTCATGGACTAGACGGTCCAACTCATCGGTCGTTACGCCTACATCGCAACCCTTGGCAGCTTCATCAAGGCATTCGCGACCTAATTTGCATGCTACCCTCATGGCCTCAATTTCTTCGTCGTCCAGCACTTTGATTGTGCTATTGCCGCGCATCGCCTCTTCGGAAAGGGCCCGTCCTTTCGGATGGTCAGCGTAGTCCGGCCGCTGAATGAGCTCGGGCACCGTACGTTTCGGTGTTTGTGGATATGGGCGTAACTTCCCCGTGAAGCGGTAGTACGGCCAGGGATTGTAGCCATTCGACTCTGGGGCACTGTCAGACTTTGCTGAACCCTCTACGGAAGGAGTGCTATTAGAATGTGAATTACAAGTAAAATTTCAATTAACTTACGTGCCAGAGCATGAATCAGCTTGTGCTCCTTCCAATAACCCTTGAAGCAGGGTTGCGAACAAAAGAACGAACCCTGAATGCCGATCTTCAGACATGTTGGACACTGGAGAGTGGATTCTTTGCCGCAACCGGGCGTTTCGCACTGGTGCGCGATCAAAGACATTTTCTGGGCTTTGGTTTTGAGATGTAGATACTGAGAAAGGTTTATAAATAGAATTTTCTTTGCTATAAATCAGTTGTTTTCAATTCGGCGGCGACACCAACGATGGATGAAACGTCAAAGGCGATGAGTGGATTGCACAGATGGCAATTTTGACAGATTAGAGGTTAGGATTTCTATTTTTGTTTGTTTGCGGTTGCACCGAGTGCATGATTCGAAATAAGGGTTAGTCAGAGGAATTTTGTGATTTTATGCAATAAAAATTAAGATTTTCTTTCACAAGTTTAATGTTTTTGAATTGAAAAATTGGAAAACAATAGAAAATTTAAGAAGAAAGGTAGAATTTTTGAATATAACGTACGCCTAAGAGTATACCTTGGTTTTTTGTACAGAATGAACTAGTATGAGGAGTGCTGAGATGCAGATGGTGGTAGTGTCGCATAAAAGAGAGGAAGCTGCCATTTGGCAATTGTGCGTTATATTTGATTTCTATTGCTTTTTATTGTGTTTCTTGGAAATTAAAGTAATTATTTTAACCCTATGGTGAATAGGCAAACCTAAAGAAAAAGGAATATTAACTATCGTTTTCACTGTCTGTATGAGTTTCCTTCGTAGTGGATGTTAGTCGGAATTTTAAAAATGGTTTGTTAGCATTTATTTTACTGATTATCAAGATACCTACGAGTAGAATAGGTGGATACACAATGTCATAAGTTATGTTCTTGTAAATACGATGGGATACGGAACCAAAATATAAAAATAAAAGAAGCCACAATTCTGATCCACAAAGCCCAGACTCTGATGAGGTCAGTTTTCCTACTTTGACCCTTAAATAAGTAAAGCATTTGCTTTCTGACCCTGGATTAGTAACTGATAGCGAAGCAGTAGATTACGCTCTAATGATTGACAACAAGCAATGATGCGAATAGTGCTCAGTGAATTATTCTAATGACATACGCCTTGGGAGCTGAAGGAAGTCGGAAGTAGCAACATAATACAAACATATACATATATAATATTTCTGCAAGGTCAATCCGCTAAATTTTAATAAAATTCAGGTCTTTGAAGTGATAGAATGATTTCATTGTATTAAACTAATATTTTTTTACTCAGACTAGCTTTTGATTAAGTAGGTCTTGGAATTTCCATGGGTAAGAAGGTAAGAGCTTTCAACGTTGGAACGTTGTGTAGCTTGGTGTTTAAGCTAATTGCATTACTTCGCCGAACTGTAAATAGCATCCCAAACGCAGATTTTACTTTACCTATTCGGCTGGATATATCCAGTTGGGTTCCGCCATCGGTTGAGACAATATTCCCAAGGTATTGGAAACTCTCTACTCTCTTAACCGTTTGTCTAGCAATGCATATAAAAGTTGATGAGTTCGGTTCTGGGCTGATCACTTTTGTTTTTGCCGAGTTAATTTTCACCCTAACGACGTCTGCTTCCCTCTCCACATTTGCTGTCATTTGGTGAAGGTTCATTATTCTGTGAGACCGAAGGCATACAACATCGGCGTAGGCGAGGTGCTTGAGTTCAGATGTAAGAGTCCATCTAATTCTCCATTTGCCGAATTCAGCACATCGCTAATCACCAATAAAAACAGTATTGGTGAAAGTATGCAGCCTTTCCGAGCCCCACTTTGGGCTTCGAATTCCTCAGACAGCCTTCCTCTGTGCCAGATGTGACATGAGGACCCATCATAAGTAGCCTTGAGAATTGCTATTAATTTATCGGGAATGAAGAATGAAAGGTAGTGTATATCTCTTTTGAAGCCTTGGCAGTCCCATGAGGAACGTAAGTGTTTGCATTATTTAAAGCTCGCCGTATGTCTAGGAAAGATGCTTAAGTGTGTTCCATGGTTTCAAGGAAAAATACCAATCCTGAAATGTGTCAAGGTCTGAATATTTTACAACCAATAAACTTTTCACTCAAATTTGCAACTTTACCACGAACAGCCACTTTTATGAAACATAATTGCAAACAAAACGTGTGAAACTAAGTTACATCTCATCAAGGACTCTCTTCCTTACATAAGTTCGCTCCATCGAGTTTGAATATGAATTTAATTAATCTCCTATGTTACATCGCGAATATTTGCAATGAACTTTCTCTTCAACAAAACTATGAACACCCAACTCCAAAAAAAGTATTTTATGGTTCTGCTCTGCCATCTTAGACTAAAGTTCCCGAGGACGTGCTACAAAAAAAACGCACACCAATTTGAGAGCGAACTTCATCGTAATTAAGAGCAAACATTACTCCCTAATTATTGAATGGCAAAAGTTCTTTTTCGCTGTCAAGGACTTTTCTCTACACTCACTCTGCAGGATAAAATACATGGGAAAAAAACTACCACCCAGAATTCCTTAGCTTCATAATAACGACACTAATATCTGCACTGTTTCGAGTAACTCTAACTTTACCATCTAACGGTAATCGCCAATCAAGTTTCCTCTATTAAATTTAATTTTATTTAAAATTTTCATCCCCAGGGAGCGCTTATCTAACCCCTCTCTCTATAACAAAGCAAATCATTTGAGGGAAAACAAAAACTTTAACTACTTTATGATGGAGACATTATCCATGCATGAGCCCCATGTATCGGTTAACAGAAGCCCAAGACACCGAGCCGAGAGTGTTTTGCAAGATACTGGGCTAGAGGTTGAGAGAAAATATTATGCCAAGAAGGAAGGAAGGAAGACAACCTGATGCTCCGAAAACCCAATTAAACTTGGAATGTGTGTGCGAGAGCAACTCACCCTTCTCCACATATTTCGCATTTTAATCGAGGACACACTTCGAACTTTTTCCCCATGTACCTACATTCTATACATACAGTACACACAAGGATACGAGAGCGAGTATTATAAAAGTTTTCAATTTAATTTTCTATGCGGAAATTCTTCTTCTCCTGGTTCAGGATATAGACATATCCCCTGAATGAATGAACAACATCCTCACTCTTCTAGTTATTAGTCTATGCGCGGAGGCTCGGAGCAAAAGCGTATGTCGTGATATGCGCTCGATTTGGTGCTTCCGTTGGAAAAAGAAAATTTTACATAATTAAAATTATGTTACTTATCTATGCGATAGTTGTTGGCATGTGTGTGTGTGTCTGTCAGTGGGGGTGCGGGTAAGGGTGACTTCACCATATTCTCTTTCTATTCGGCAGAATATATTCAGGTCATGGGTTATGGGAAAAAATGTAATATCCTTTAAATTATGCTGAGTTCTTTTTCTTCCTAATTACACATGCTAATTTTGTCTCTATTAGTACTATAAGTGAACTTTCTTTGGGATTAAGGATTTTTTGCGAAAAAGGGGTTTTGAAAGCGATATTTTCTCTTTGTATCAGCATTTTGTCTATGTGGGTCATTGACATCTATAATCAATCAATCAGGCTAAAGGCTGAATTAAATAGAAGGATGGTTTCGTTTAACCACTTTCGAAAGAGTGCAACCATAATAGCTTTTGTCTTCGATTCGGTAAGTTTTCGGTCACTTTTGGTCACTTCTGAATGTGCGAATCGAATCGCTCTGTCGTATAAAAATTTGACAGCTGGGGAGAGTTCTAAAATGAAAACTCTTGAACGAGTTTTAATATTAATTTTAAACCTTGAATTAACCGGCGAAAGTACTTGACAGATGCTTCTGAAACTAAATTATGAAAAACTTAACGAAGAATGACAAAGAAAGGCTAAACTATAATAGTCGAAAGGCAACGGAAGCTAATGTCAAAATTCTACGTTCAGTTTCCTTCAAAATTTCCACCCACAATAGCCTTGAGTTGTCGACCAAGACTCCATTTTGCCCTTTCGATTCAAGTTTTCGTCCATTACCAATAATATAATTTTATTTATTTTTTATTATAAAATTAGCTTAATTTTACTTATCTTGAAGAATAGCCACGTTCGTGAATGAACGAATGAACGAATGGAGAGTAGATGGATGGACGTATGGCCGTATGGACGGATGGCCAGATGGACAGATAAACAACTGGACAGATGGGTGGAGCTTTCAAACAAATTCAAAATATTCACAAAATAAGTACAGTCGACGTTCAAAATACTGCACAATGCAATATAGTTTTTATAGTTCCATGAAGTCGTCAGTTAGGCCCTCTAAGAAGTATATACTTGTTTGTCGTACAAAATGCAAACTCTCTGTTTCTTGTTTTCTTATTTTCTGAACGATCTTCTTTGTGACCATCTCTCGTAAGCATTTGAATCTCAAAGCGAGGTTGGTTGGTTGGTTGGAAGTGGCTGCCAGCTTAGAAGCGCCGAAACACTTGGACCAGAAATAGGTCTATTGTGATACCAAGGAGTAGGGATCCTAATTCTCCAATACTCGTAAGTACCATTTTGAGCTTCTTATGAAGCGTAAAAGACTTTTTATGTCGTTATAGTATAAAGCTTCTAAGTGAAGCAACCTTCTACGGGAGGGAGCTGGGCAGACATAAAGATGGTGAGGAATAGTTTCCTCCTTATCCCTGCATCTTCTGCAAAAGTCGTTTGTAAAAAAGGCCTAGCCTTGTGGCGTGTTTCGCAATAATTTCCGCTTGGAACACGCGACAATGGTTTGGTAGACGGGAGAAGACACCGCCCCTATGAAACCATTTTCACTCCAGTCTGATCTGGAGGGAATGGTGACGAAAAAATTCTTGTCAAAATTTAGGCATGGGGTGGAGTAGTCAGTATTTTCTGGGGAGGCTCTAAAAATTGGCCGCTTCCGCTGCCATTTGCTTGCTGAATATATCGAGGGGTAAACGGTGGAACAAAATATCCAGTGCCGCAAAGGGTGTAGTGCGTAGTTCACCTCTTATGGCTAAGCGCTGGACCTTGCTTAGAACATTGCAATTTATTGCTTTCTTTAGCGCCGTCGTTGGGTACTTACCTGATACAGCCACAGAAATGTCATCTGCATAGGCTATCGCCCTGCATCGGAGCCCTTCCAGGATTATCAATAGTTTATTAACGACCAAATTCCAAAGAAGGGGGATAGAACACGTCCTTGCGGAGTGCCTTATTAACAGATCTTTTAGTGGACGTCTCACGCAGCTTGGAGTTAATTATCAGACCAGTAGATTTGTATTATGATTTACATATAAATATTTATTACTTGATTTCGTCAGATACCCTTCAAACTCCAAAGATGAACTTATTATATCTGAACCTCCAAGTAAGCTTAAATTTGAACAGAGAACTCCAATGATACTTCATTAAAAAAAAAAATCCTCTTACCAATATACCATTTGAAATTTTGAGTTTAAAAAAAATGCAAAGCCTTACAAGA
Source organism: Chalcosyrphus nemorum (assembly GCA_949716465.1). Lineage (NCBI taxonomy): Eukaryota > Metazoa > Arthropoda > Insecta > Diptera > Syrphidae > Chalcosyrphus > Chalcosyrphus nemorum. Next base: position 12,396,426 of record OX454333.1, on the reverse strand, counting down.
CTTGACGTTTCCTGTAAATCAAAAAATCCTAAACAGAGCAAAAGCTGAGACATAATGCAAAGTTGAAAAGTTCATTTTCTTTCGAAAGTCACAAGACGAAAAAACATACAAACCAATTAACAGAATAAACCCGCCTAATGCTCTTATTTGCATAAAAAAAAAACCGGTAGAAAGTTAACCTCAAATATAAAACAACCAAAGAACACACATAAATATGAGGGGTTATTGACATAACACGTCCCGTCCACCATCCCCTTCTAAAAAACAGAACACGCTCTCTGAGAGGAAGCAGCACAAATATGTGTTCCTCAAATTGTTTACACAAGGATTCTAAGCAAAAACAAAAAAAAAAAAAAAAAAAATCAACGTCGTTGGTGGTTAACCAAGGGGCTGCCTAAAATATACCATCACATTAAATAAACATCATCAGTACGCTTGACAGACAATGGTAACACTGTCCACATATTGGCCATCCAGCTTGCGCTCTTGGGCAATTGTGATGTGTGTGTCCTTTGTCCAACCCCTAATTTGTTTTTATCACTTTGATGACACTGTTATCAATTACATTATTGTAAAGTGGCACTGTGAAGAGGTACACTGTACACAATACCAGAGCTGTTGCTGCCAACTGTGTGCCACTACCGAACACTGATGTAAGGGAGAACTGGTGAGAAAAATTGAAATTCAAGTCCTGCGCAGAAAGATGTTGAGAGAGAGTATAGTTGGGAATTCGTTCTCTGTTTATATTTTTTTGTTCTGTCCGAAGGATATTCAACAAAAAGACTTTGCATACGAATACGGATGCAAGGAACAAGTAACAGCTGAAAGGGAATCTTATTTTACTGTCTTAACTATAAGGGTTGTGTTGCAGTGGCGTCAAGAACTGTTTCAGGAATATTTTATAAAATAAATTACTTAAAATAAGAAAAACGTGAAAATTCCAAAATGCCTTCGGAAATTATTTAATATTCATTTGCTCTTTTTAAGGACTTTTTAAGAAGAACGTTGATAAACCATGGCACCAACTTTCAAAATCAAGAAAACCCTTTATTATAAAGTATAAAGGGGGCTTGAAAGGTTTCTGAAAGATGTTGGCTACAACATTGAAGTCAGCTAGAGGTGCTTAACATAGGAGAACAGAACATACTTACTTACTTAGGTGGCGCTACAGCCCGGGGTTTACTTGGGCCTCAACCAACAAACGTCTCTTAACAACCCGGTTGCGAGCCAGGCCAAGTTGGTTGAGGTCCCCTTCCACTTTTTTGCGCCACCTACCATGAGGTCGTCCTCTAGGGGCCGTCCATCCGGGGTGGTTTCGAAGACATTCTTCGTTGGAACGTTGGGCTCCATCCGCTCTACATGACCCAACCATCTTAGTCGCTGCATGCGAACTCTTCTGTTCGGTGTTATACATACCTATCTTCTTCGCCAGTCACTGTCTATGCAGACGGGACCAAAGATCACTCGAAGAACTTTTCTCAAACCAAAGGCATCCTCTTCCGATTATGTCAAAGTCCATGCCTCTGCGCCATACAGTAGGACTGGGATGATCAGTGTTTTATAAAGAGTTACATTAGTAGTTCGAGATAGGGCTTTGTTACTCAATTGCCTTCTTAGCCCATAGAAACACCGATTGGCAAGAGTGATTCTTCGTTTGATCTCCCCACTGGAGTCATTCGCGGAGCTCACCATATAGCCTCGGTAGACAAAGTACTTTACTACCTCGAAATGATATCTGTCTATTGTGGTATTCTGTCCAAGACGCCGATGTTGAGTGTCCATCCTTGCTGCTTCGATCTCAATTCTGGCAAATGCCCCACTGATGGCCAGCTGTGTTCTTCTGATTATGTCAATGTCATCGGCGTAAGCGAGTAGTTGTACAGACTTGAAAAAGATTGTACCTCCGGTGTTGACTTGTGGGTTTCGTACTATTCTGACATGACAGCGCATCACCATGTCTAAGTCCCTTCCTGACATCGGAACGGTTTAGAGAACTTCTTACCGATTTTCATGGACTTGGCAGGGATGTCAGGACTCTGTATAACTCTGTTCGAACACGCTATCATTCGCATCAATTTTATGTTCGTGAGTTTTTTCCATCTGCCGTAAAGTGAATATTTAGTCGACGGTGGACCTTTCGGACCTAAAACTGCACTGATAAGGACCTATCAGGTTATTGAAGATCGGTCTTAGGCGTTCACATAATACAGGCAGACAGGAACTTATATGCGATGTTGAGAAGACTATAACAAAAGAGAAAAAAAATATAAATAAATATTAGCCCGTAAGCAGCCCATAGAGGGCCAAGGGCTAGCTTCTCACAACTGTACATGTTGTGCGTGGTATACATTTCGGCACATACAGAAGGGACCTACAGTTTTACGCCGTATCCGAATTGCAGAGGGGTTTCGAGAAGCTTTCTCATGACAGTTATACTCTTGAATGTTTGTCAGACACTCGAAAGAGGTGCGTCCGTGAAAAAAACTTTTGATGGTATTTTTCTGGATTCGAACTTAGAACCCCTTGCGCAGTAGTCCAACGCACTAAACACTGAGCCACGGCACCCACAAAAGAGAAAGGAGAACAGAATCTCAAAGAAAAATTCAAGAAACTATTGAGTAAAATGCGAGGGGAACTCGCTACTGTGAATTACAACGGAATGTAAAAATCACAAGTAAATCACTCTCCTCTCTTTCAACTTCTCCATCGCCATTGCTAGTTAAAAAGACCACTGCCTAAATTTGTTCATTCGATTATAAAACAACTCTCACTCGAATGTCAGAATTTGAGTGGATTTCCTCTTTTGAAAGAACTTCAAAATGCTGTTAATGGTGATCACTATTCACAGGTTAAGTCCGTGAATGCATTCATTTTGCTGAAAAATCAAAAGAGTTGATCTAAATAATGAATTATTTATTATACTTGATACAAAAATACATATACATATATGTAATGTGAATTATTTTTGACATATGTATGTATATTTTTAAAGGATGTCAAATATTTTACTCTTTTGGATAAATCCCAAAAACACGGAGAAAAATTTCCCTAACTAATCATTTGGGAAATCCAAAAACAGAACACAATATTTGGCATGTACCTGCAGTAGTTTTCTAAGGATTATGCTATAAATAAACGGTTTTCCAAACATGTGCTTGCCATCAGCCAATAAAGGAGTAAATTTCTAAAACGAACTGCAAATAAACACATTTATCATATATTAGCTGATCAAAGTTTGCCACCAACATGAGTCTATTCTAAATATTTGCAAAAAGTTAACTAATTACTTTACAAACACACACCCATAAAGCCCATAAAGATACACATAATCCACGATAAAATAATAAAATTCATCATCATCGTCATATCAATATGCACACACAAGAGGCCTATGCACACGCGGAAACCCTTCAACCTTAAAAATATACTGCGCCAATGCTAAAAATAACCACCGCAAAAAATATCAACACGTATCGTCTTCGTTGCCTATAATGTGTATCTGTATCTTTTTCAATTGCATTGCATCTCACATCTCATTACTACCACTGGCGATGCAAAAAAAATATATATTCACTTGTTCAGCTGCGCTCCATTCTTCTTCCTGTGCAAAAGGGGGCTGGTATAAATAGTAGTGGTGGTGGTGGTGGTCCATAAGGATGGTGATGGCATGCCTCAATATTCTTTTGGAACATGATAGCAGAAAAGCAGCAATGATGCAGCAGCAGCAGTAGTCGAAGTTGTGTGGCAGCATCGCGTTCAGATACTCTTGTCAACAAAACGCGTTCATTTTCATTTCCAGAAGATAATACCACACAGAGTACAACCAGTACCACCGTGTATACAGCATCACTGAGGCACAGATACAAATGGCCACAGCAGCCAGTAGTAGATAGAATTTTATTCTCAGCTACATCATTCAGTTCAGTTCAGACTACCAACCGTGGTAGACGAGACGATAAAGACAACAGCGACGGACGGAGTTTGTTGCCAGTGTTAAAGAGTGTTAAGCTACGGTAAAAGTGTTTGACGGTTTCGGTTTAGTTTTTGTATTCTCAAAATACGATAACGAGGTCTAAGGATTTGATACACATCCCCTGGGGGTATTTAATTTAATTTTACCAACCTTTCTGTTGGTTGTGGGTGTATAGTGTCTAACAGTGCGACTATATTTCTTATCAGTTCCAAGTCTTAAGTTAGTGCACGAAAAAGAAAAAAAAAAAAACAACAAATAAATCCCATCAATCTCAACACGCGCGTCTTCTTCTTCAACATCCCATCGAGAATTGAATGAATTCATCTTCAAAGCCGGTATCCAGGGCCATTAAACAGACCTGATTCCCTTTGTTAAGGTACGTACATGTATATATCCACAGACGAGACCCCATCAATATCGTTGGCAAGGCAAATGAAGTGCTTCATGAGTTCATGAAGATTCATGCAGGGATTCGTGATTTTATCCCGGTTTTAGGCACACTTCAGTTTGGGTTCCCTTAAAAAAATTACACAAAAAAAAAAAAAATCCTGCCCTTAAAAATGTCCTTTAATCTAAATTTGCCTGCGTATGCAATTCAATCTGAATGAAGGACTTCTTTGCTGAATCCTTCCTGGTGAAGTGAGATAACGCGAAACTCGCCCACTGCGCTCAAAAATTAACGACAAATAATTGTAATTTATTCTTCCCTCGTTCTTTTTTTTTTTTTTTTTTGTGTTTGCGCCAGGACCATGAGGACCACAGCCAACTGTGACCATGATAGTGAAATGTGAGCTCTTCTTTAACACTGGGTTTGGGCAAACATCTTTCTGCTACTGCTGCTGCTGGTGGTGGCGTGGCGGTTCTTTTTCTGCTGCTTGTGGCCTTGATAGGATTACTTTTCCTGCGGGAGAAGGAATATGCTATAGAGGAATGAAATTAATGATTTGTTGAATCTTATAATGAGATCGACAAAAAAAAAGAATCCCACTAAACAGGGATAGAAAAAAAAAAGACACAACCAAGAAGAAGAAGGAAGAATTTTGTCCACTGGAAGGGGATGATGATGAAATGGGTAAATTTACTGGAAACTGTATTTTTGCAATGAATCTGGGAAATTTTTTATCGTGCTAATGAGATTTTAAATTCCACCATTCGTTTACTATTTAATTGTTTCGAAGGATAAAAAATTTGGCGCTAAATCGAGGGTGGCTTTTTCTACTGCTTTCGTCCTTTCTTTGTGTGTGTATAGACTATAGAGTAGTACTTTTGGTGTCCTTTCAATTTTCTTTTGTCTTTCAATTTGCGGGAGGATTTTAATGGTGGATCTTTGGCGGGTGTTTCAAGAGATTTGATTGCTAAATTATTCACGAAAAATCCACGGGACAAAAGCCGGGTAAATGATATTCTGCAATTGTAAAGTGATGGTCTGGAGGGATTTTCTCTTCTGTGCAGTGATTTTTCACTTCCATTTTGTGGGATAATTTGTTTTTTATGTTTTGTAAAGTTTTTCGTTATAGAGATCTACGTTTTATATTTATTTGAGTTCTACAATTCGCCGCAGGCTTTTCGGCAAGAGATTACATTGTGTGTAGATGTTTGTCTTTTGATAACAAAGGGGGGGTGGGGCATTTTGTGGGGACATGTTGCCGCAGGTAGTTGATTGGAATTTAATTTACCACATTTGAGGAAATTGCATTTCAATCTAATGTTGTTGTATGTTATGGAATCAATGGGAATTTGTAACAAATTGCCAGAAGGGTTACCTATATTTGGCTTTGGTTTTTCTTTTGAACAAACTTAAGGAATAAGATTTTTTGGATTGCTATCCATTAGATTTCTTTCCGGTCTAAATGGAACTGTATGAACAGTCTGTCTACCGGAACTCAACTTGGGTAGTTTTGTTTTAAGTAACATCCGCTAAAAGTTACCATTTAGTGCACGCAAAATAAAGTTTGGCCGATGGAATTCAGGCGGAAAGGCTAATACTTTGTTCATATTCTTTGTACATAGGAAAGTTTTGTTAATGGATGAGTAAATTTTCTTCTTTAATTGAAACCATTCTTCCATATGTTTCCCTTTCAATTAATGACCCGAGATAAGTGAGTTCTTAAGTCGGTATATAAATACATCAAAAGGGCTGTGTCTATTAATTTAATTATGACTAAAGGACCCAAACAAAATTATTTAGAAGGTTGCTGACTTTGTTCAGCCTAACGCTAAAGCTTCATAAGTTAATTTTTATAAATTAAGAAATATTAGCACACAAGTAATGGATGTAATGGCAGCTCTTCAATTTTCGTAATACTCCTTAATAATTTGTAGACTGTGCGGGAAAAAGTCTCTCTATAATGAAATGTCAAACAATATTGAACTAAAAATACTGTAAAAGGTTAAAACGACTTATGCGTCATCTGTCAAAAAGTCCATAGACAAAAAAGTACCTCTAAATGAATCACCCTTTATTAGTGGAAAGCTTATTTAACTGTCGAAATTCTACCTTTAGAGCAGTCCATTCAAGAAGTCAACCACAATGGTCATCCTCAATAGTAGTAGCTATTTGGTGGGAAGGAACTATCAAGTTGATTTACCCCTTAACTACAGAACACGGGGTTTCGAGAACTCAAATGTGATCGTTCCAAATTTACGATTCTTATATTTTTTTTCAAAGGTCTACTGTCTCCAAATGGAGGAATTAAAGAATAATTGATCACAATCCCCATACATAAATATAATCCTTTTTCCAATTTTAGACTTGTGTTTCTCAGGAACTTATGTACATTATGGTAATGAAATTGATAATGTTGACTTTCAGTGAATTGGTGGTCCATTGGCATAGATCTGTGACAAAAGAAAACCTCACAAGAAGAAGTTTAAAAGTGTCAAATCGCCTGCTCATGAAACAACCATGTTCGGAAGTCGTTTGTGCAAAATTTCCATTGTGGTTCCTGCTGTATGTCTGTCCTTTTGAAACTACATGGCCAAAAACATGGGTTCTCTGTCGACCGATAGCCCTCACCATTCACGGTGATGGTCAGGCCAACGTCTTTCTCAAATCTTTCTTTCGTCTTTCTTTGATTTGACAATACAGACTAAATAAATGACAGTCAATTTGACAGATGTAGCTTCAATAGTATGGCCGCAATAACCTATCAAAACTTGGCTATTATGTCTCCCTTTAAATAGAGGAACACAATGAATTGAAACATGTCCAAAAATGGGTCAAAACTCTCGTAAAACGTTGAGAAAAACTTAAACTTAAGTGCTTTTGATTGAAAACTGTATTATCATCGGACTATAGCTAAATGAAAATGTAATGAGTGATTATTTCCAAAAGACCTCTGTGTTGATTTGACAATTTGGCTGACTAAATAAATGACAGTCAATTTGACAGATGGCCGCAATAACCTTTCAAAACTTGGCTATTATGTATGTCTCCCTTTAAAGAGAGGATCACAATGATTTGCAACTTGTCCAAAAATGGACCAATACTCTCGTAAAACATTGCTATTGATTGCAAACTGTATTATCGTCTGACTATAGCTAAATGAAAATGTAATGAGTGATTATTTCCAAAAGAAAATAAACCCCATTAAATGATTTAAACAAATTTAAGCATTCGGACAACCAACACATTCATCAAATATCAAAGTATTCCGAGTGCTGTCAGTATATGTATGTATATCTCAATCTGTATTACTGGGGGCCACTTCATTCTGTTTTTTTTTTTTTGTGTTTAAAGTCATGCTTATAATTTAATTAAAAATAAGATTATCTGTCGGACATTTTCAAAGAAGAAAATTTTAATTGTTCTTTGTCTCCGTTAATGTGACATCCGTGTAATCGGAAATTGTACACCCTTATGTTTAGTCCCTGTCATCTGACATCTGACAGTTCCACGGATAATGTTAAAAAATAGGACACCCTCTTTCACCGTTAACCGATGGGTGTGCGCTATATCATTGTCACTCTTGATGGACACGTTACATGGATTAATTACTCGTTATAAACAAAAATTTTTGTGCTTTTGTCATTTAAAAGTGAACTTGGATTTGGCAATTTTGGTCTTAGGTTTCCTTAGAATTATTCTCTACAGTGTAGTTGCGTCTAAAGTGTACACACAATCGCTTGAACCTATAAATCAAAAGGAGAACTCCCCACTTTGAAGCTGATAACAGCACACAATACACAATATTGGAAGCGCTGCAAGGCAACGAATCAACAAAAAAGTAGAGTAACACATTCGAATAGCAAGAATAAACAAAATTATATTCGGTAACCTAGACCTTTGGTAGTCAATTGACGATTAATCTCTCCAGGAACGAGATAACCACTGGAATACATATCACATAATGCTGATTGGGACAGTATTTGGAAAGCGTTTACTTTCGGCCATTGGGGCGTGCAATCGAGTACCTTAACTCATAATCCCAGATTAATTAGCTCGTGCCATTGTGATTTATACCGACGCACACAGGTAAATTTCCCCAAATTCATGGCCAAAACTACAAAAAAAAAATTTCGATTTGTTGTTATTTTTTCAATGCAAAATTGTTTACAAATAACATGAGCTTTGAATTTGATTGTTCATGCAATGCAGATTGTAACTATTTAATCAGTAGATGCTTCTAAAGTCCAAACTTTAAATTTGAGTGCAGTAGCAAGTTTGGTTTGTGAAAAGAAGTAGTTTTTTTTTTTTTTATTTTTATTGCTTTTTTGGGCGATCTGTAAAATAATTTGCCATGGATTCTGTTCCTTATGGTATGTATAAAAAGAGTGATAGCCCTTTTTCACAATATATTAAGCGCGAATGAAATTTTCAAGCTACTTAAGATAATGTATTTGAGCAGTCAAAAAAAACGATTTTTTTTTTCTTTGGTAATGTAAAAGTTAAGTTGATTCAAACTGCTTCGTACTGAAAATAGTCTTAAAAGAAAGATTAGTATCTTCGCAATAAGAAACAATCATAAACCGTTGCGACTTTTTGCGACTTTTTGAAATATTGTCTTTAAAAGGTGTTAAGGACACTGAAAAAGGTGTTGTTTTTTAGGGTTATTTTTGACACAGAATCACGATCAAGTTTCATTTTTCTTTCAAGAAATCAACTTTGTGAATTTTTTAGAAGCTGTACGTCTCGTGACATTAAAGAAAAAAATTATTTGTTCATAGAAGAGGTCAAAAACGAATCCAATATCGAAATTTCAGAGTAAACAAAGAAAATTCTAACTGATTTTCCTTGTATGCGTGGATACGATTTTTAGAATGTTTACTTCATGTGTCCTTTAAACTACCCATAGGAAAATGGTAAGCTCGTGATGGGGACAATAAAAGAAAAGTCGAAGAAAATAAGCAAAGGGTTAGAAGCCGAATGGGACTTTTAGTTTTCAAACCAAAACCATGTTTGTTGGTATGAACGATGGCAACACCGCTCGTTTATTTTTCCTTGACTCGTTTACCTACTTTTTCGCAAATTTGTTTGTGCAACTGTACCCGTGGTATAATAGGCCCACAACGGTATATGTAATTTTGATACACAGTATTGAAATTATATGTATCTGAAGCTATTCTTCCTGTTGGGCAGCTCGGCGAAGACGCCCAAGAATCACGAAACAAAGCCATAAAGCGTTTTCGAAAAAGTTTCCCAGGAAAATTTTTGAAGAGGCAAAATATGGAAGAAGTGTTTCACAACTTTTCAGTTTCTTCTGACTCATTTATAAATGGTTTGAGAAAACTAGACCCTAAAACAAGAAATTCGTACTTCAGTAAAGTAAGCATTTCAGTTTTTAGTAGAACCAGAGGTTGATCAAGCAGACTTCGTTCCAGTTTAACAAATCATTGAATGAATGAATGTACATAAACTTGTTTATTTATGTTTATTTTATCTTCACTTTTATTTTTATTTCAATATCGTATTATTTAATGTCAAATGCGAGAAACCCTATGGCGTAAGTAAAGTCTTTTAGTTTTTAGAGAAAAATTTGAAAACACAATTTTTTATAATTTTGTTCAGTTTTTATCGAATTTTCATGTAAATTTACTTGAAAATGGTCCTTTTTATTAAAACTTTCAGTTTTTGATACCCTCATACAAAAATAAGTCGAAAAAATACAAAAAATAATTTTGGCCATCTTTTTGTGAAAATTTACCTGTGTGCGACGGTGGCTTAGGGAACATCAATGTCAGGGATTCTGATTTTTTTGTTTCTTCCTTTAACTTTTTTCTATTCTCCCTATTGTGCGCTATTATCTGTCGCTCCGAACAGCCGGGGCGTAGCAATAGAGTTTCACCTAGCTTCTCCCCCAGCAGAAGATTTGTTCAACTGATAACTGATTCCGGAAATTGGCCGATTTACTTAATTAAATATTAGATTTAGGTCAGAGCGAGTGGATGATTTTCTTTCTCGTTTCTCGTTTGTTTAAGGCTTTGACAGTAACGACCAGCTAGCTATAGAGATGTGTAGGTATTTTTTTTTTCACATACTAATAATTTTGCATTGATAATAATTGATTGAGTTCTTACGCTCAAGGGATTTAGTAATTAATACAGAGAGTAGCAACTCTCGTTGGAGATAGTATACAAGTTGTTTACGAACAAATGCGTCCACTGAGAGCCTGAACATAATATGAGATAAAGTTGACGTGGGGTTGTAGTTGTTTTACGCAATTTACCTAATAGGATTAGGAATTAACTTTGTTAGACGACAACTTGTTCCCATGAGGCATGCTGTTTATCAGAATTGTTTTCTAACTTTGCGATATATGTACATATGTATGTTAGTCTGTGATATGTCTTAAGCTGTGATATAAAAAAAGTTTGGGAGTTATTTTCTTTTTTTTTACATTGGACAGAGTGCTGAAGGTGCTGAATGCAGTTTAACAGTGTTCACCAGTATTGCCAGGTACATACATTATTTACATTCGTGCAACGGAAGATAAAATGTTAGGAAGGTCTAAAATTTTATTATTATTTTTCAAACACAAGTATATCGTGCCATTAGTGTTGAGAGTGTTGCCATCACGGGCGCAAGATCTGAACCTTGAAATATTTCTAAAACTCCCGGACCCATGCAGTGTTTTCCAGGCCGAGGTTCTAGTTGTGCTCCGAGCCGCGAAACTACTTGAGTTGGGAGGGATTAATATCCAGTAAGGATATCGCTGCGCTCAAAGCGCTATCTGAGCATTATGCACGCAGAATTGCGTAAGATTATGCTGGGTGCTTGGACACTGTGATAATGAGGGTAATGAATGTGCCAATAGACTGGCCAAAAAAGCTGCGGAACTGCCTTCGGAGAATGTCACCAGCAGCATTTGAGCACCGCTATGCGTTGCCAAGACATCACAACATCACCAACTCCATACACAACTTGGCCAACCGCAGATGGACTCATATAGATATAGATGGGTATAAGGTATCCAAAGCTCTGTGTCCAGAGATCAACCACAAGCAAGGGAGATCACAAGTTACGATTATGATAGGGATCCTCTCTGGTCATTGTCTTTTAAAAAGGCACGCCAGCAGGTTAGGACTATCTGAATCTGATAATTGCAGATATTGTGAGGACCTACACTCCTCGGAGGATATTACGCACATATTGTGTGAATGTGGGGGTATTTATACAAAGGTTTGTAAATCAAGGAAGGCACTTCTTTAGCAGTCTGGAAGAGGTAGATTCTTGTAACCCACCTAAGGATCTTCTCAACTTCTGTAGGGCAATCGATTGCTTGGGCGACTTGATTTAGGGTTTAGGTTTTGTTCTACTATTTTGAAACTGACTAAGGGATCTTGATGGGCCCATCATTATGCCTAGTGTCTTTATAATGAACTCATAACCCCTTTATAATCTAACCTAACCTAATTATATCATGCTGCTCCTCGTTTTTCTTTTAGGCACAACCATAAAATGGCTGCGACCTTGTGCCTTGCCCAGGCGTCCGCGTCTTCGTTACCTATGATCCCGACGTGTCCAGGCATTCAGTAGAGTGTGACCTTGTTGTTCATGCCTAGTTCATTAAGTTTATGAAAGCATTCCTTCGTAGATTGTATCTTCGATTTAATGCTGTAGGAATAAAGCGCTCTAATGCCTCCTTGACAGGTACTGTGTCCTCTTTCGAGATTAATTCGGATGTACCTCTCAATTGCGCATATTTTAGCCTGAAAGATGCTGGTACTCTTACCCATGGATTTTGAGTGTCTCGTTCTTGGCCCAAACACTTCTGCATTCGTTCTATATCTGAAAAACATGAATTTAGAGTAAAAACTTTGAAATCTTTGCTAGAATCATGCTTTGATGATGACAGGATCCTTCACTTGTCCAAATATATTTATGTAACAGATTCTCTTTAAAAGTGTTTTAAAAGATTTTAAATTGAAATAAAGAATGTTCGTGGAAACCGATAAGCAGCATTGGATGAGAGATGTTTGATTGTTTCTAAAAAAAGAAAACTTGCAGGTTATAGTTCCAAGAATCTTTTGCTTTTGCGGAAAAGTAGGTCTGCCAATTCCATCTGTTTGTTTCTGTGCACAAGGCTACAGCCTAACTGGAGAGATGGATTTTTATCAAACTTCATATTTAAGGTCTATTTGTTTATTTAACTCGGAATTATATAAACAGAAAGATGATTTATCTGCTTCATAAAAGGCGATGTACGATCGTACGATGGAAGGCTCAACAGGTGAAGAAATGTATCAAATGCATCAAATGTCTAAAGTTCAATATTGTTTTTTTTTCGGGAAGTCTGATCTCAGCTTCGTGATACTCCCAAGGGAATGTGAGTATGTATATGTGAATGAGAATACCCTATTATTATTATAATAAATACAAATAAATGAAGAAATCGATTATCTGGCGAACTCTCTAGAAACTTTAGCTCTCGATCTTGACATATTTTTAGTCGAACATCGATTTAGAAGTTTTACACAGAAGAAAGTGCTTAGGAGGTTAGGTGGATGGGTGCCTTGTGACCAGAAAGTCACTGCTTACTTAGACCCACAGTTTGGGTCCATTGTGCCCAATTGTTTAATCCATTGGTAGCCTCCCATCGGGACAGAATGGAGGCGTGGCCGTAAGAGTTTCATGACCACAATCGGCCTTTCCTCAATCTTATAGCAGTTTTGGCTGCCAGACTACTAAAATAAATGTCAGACTGAATGAAACTAAGCATGATTTCCATTGCCGCCGTCGGTGTTGTTCTCAATCATCCCATGAATCCGATGCATGCCGCCCTCTGGATTTTGGTGAGGTTTGAAAGTTGATATTGCTTCTCAAGTACCGCCCACCATACTAGTGAACCATATGTGAGAATGGGTCTTACCGCTGTATCCAGTATGTATCCAGTATACCACAGCTGGTCTGAAGCCCCACGTATTGCTAAATGCCTTTTCGCAAGTGTAGAGAGCTAATCTTGCTTCTTTGATGCGTTCAGCAATGTTTTCTTTCTAGTTTAGTTTGGAATCTAAAATCACACCCAGGTATCTGGCTGAACTCGAGATATTTAGCCGAAGATATTTGGGGTTCTGAATGTGGGAATTGATCTCTTCTCAGTGAAAAGAAAAATCTCCGTCTTTGAGGGGTTCACTCCCAATCCACTGCTTCTGACCCAGTTATCCACTAGCCGTCGTTTTCCTTCAATATTACTAGGATCTCATTCACTACAAGAAGCCATATCAGCGGAGAAAGAACTCCACCTTGGGAGGTGTCTCTGCAGACTCTTCTCCGGATGGTTGTGTTTCCTTGCGTGAAGAAAGTGCTCAATAGTGCCAAACAAACCTAATTAGTAGCTTACTTCTGCAGTTCTGTCAAATACTTATGAAACGTCAAAAAATGACGTTCAGTAAAATGTATTCAGTTAAATTTTGTTCATGTAATGATTCTCCTTTGCTTTGGTCGAATTGTAAGCAGAATTAATAGAGTCCTTCTATTTAAGAACTGATGTACTTAAAATTGAATAATTCGTGAACTACTCATACATTTAAACACAAAGTCTTAGTGTGTGTCGCACATAATGCACCTGCATTAAATTGATTAAATTCGCAGTAGATTTTGATAGAGAATCCCTTAAAATTAACCCTCGACAGTTCTCTATTATCCATTGCACAACATCAAACTTTGTTCACAATTACCCACCACCACCACCTGCACACTATTTAATCAGGATTTTAAGCGAATTGTATTCGGCTTAATTTCGTGTTGACAAAATAGAATTAGGAATTCGAATTCAATTGAACCTGCAACGGTATCAATTGCCCTGCCAATGCAATTAATTGAGGCAAAGTGTTCTATGTTTGTAAGCCGAGGCGCCTTTACCAACATTGCATATATCCGTATAACGTAGTTTCTCCCTATAGCGCGGCTCTCTGAAACGTTACACATTGAATTGAGCTGTACAAATCGGGACATTTCCTTTAATACCCTTTGATTGGATGCAATCGGAATCGGTTGACACCACCTCGCCTGTAGGGTGGATTTAAAGAAAATCAAACAGTTGAAATAATTTCCCTAATGTTTCCAGCTTAAAGCATCTACTCGTATCTATCTGGCAATGGAATTGCAAATTGAAAAGCACCCGCCGTCGCAGAGGAGTGATTCGCGGATGAAAGGAGTCGAATCTCACCACCGCGCGCCGCCGTCATAATAAAAAATCCAAATAAATGAGAAAATGAGGAAAAATGGCATCATTTTTTCGATTTTTTGCAATTTTTTGAATAAAATACGAAGTGCAGGCGAATAATGAAAACCGCGCTCTGGCTGTTCTGTTTTGCATTGAATAAGCTCGCTTGGTGCATGTTGAAAGGAAACCCCTCTCATTTATTCCTTCGTCGATTTTTGATAGAAAAAAAAGAGAAGCATTCCGTAAAAGGAACTCTGGTGCATTCCTGGAAAATGATGAATGTTTTTTTTTGCTATTTTAAAAAGATCGAGACAGAAACGAAATGAAGGAAACATTTATTTCAATCTTTTGAGCAAAGAATTACGGATAATTAATTGTTTATTGCTTTTGTTGGATTGAATCACAACGAACAACGAAGGCGTCATTTTCATTTTGTGAATTTTGGGGGGTGCAACTTTGAAGGATACAACAAAGTATTTCTCTATGTATGTATGTAGAGATAGATTCGCACTAAGAATGTTAAAGTTTGTACAGTTCAACGAATGAATGTGTTTTTTATGAATTTAAAGGATGATGCAATGTTTTCGTTTTCGAAAGAAACTTTTCGAAACAAAGTTCTTGAATAGCCTGTGTTTCAAAAATTCGCTTGAAAGTAGTTTCATTGTTACTTAAGGAATATTTTGTTTGGTGCTTGATCCTGAAGGTCTTGGAAAGTTTTTTTTTCTCCTATTTTATTTTGGATTAGTAAAAAGTTTTAGAGTCAAACTGAAACTATGCGATTTATTGACGTTACTTTTCAGGATTTAAAGTTAATCCCATGAATATTAGAGGTATGGTTTGATATCTTTGTTTGAAAGTTTTTCTTCCAACTGACTGAGTTATAGTTCGGTGTGAACCTGGGCCTCAACCAATAAGCCTTTCCACTTAGCTCGGTATTTAGCTAATTGCCTCCAATTGAGCACTTCAAATTGGTTGAGGTCCTCTTCAACTTGTAACTCCGGATTTGATTCGAAGCGTTAGTGACCATTCGCTCTACATGTCCTACCCATCTCAGACGTTCAATGCTCAGGTTTTTTCATCAGGCATATGCAGATGACGTCGTCGTGCTCTCTGTTGGTACATGCCTAAGGACTGTTTGTCCTAATGTGCAGATAGCCTTGGGCATGATCGATGAGTGGTGTACTACGAATGGGCTTTCTCGTCGTTCTCTTTACGAGAAGGAGGATCATGGCCGATCTGACTCAGGCAGTACTAAAAGGCGTCACCATCTCGCTCTCAGATGAAGTCAAATGTCTACGAGTGATCCTGGATAAGGAGCTTCTCTGGTCTAAAAATATAGAATCAAAAACATCCAAGGCGATCTCAGTTTTCCGGCAGTGTAAGGGTGCTTTTGGAAAGTCGTGGGGCTTGTCACCGAAAAGGGTCCTCTGGATCTGGCTTATGCGTCGGTTGTTTAGTGGAAGGTTCTTTCCCATAGATGCGTGGTTGCCTCTTGAAGAACAATTACTCCGGGCTTTGCTCTAGATGCACTGCTGGATCTCCCTCCTCTTGATACTTACATCATGGGCTGTTCGCCAAAAGCTATCCACAGACTCAGACGTGGTGGTTTTTGGTATGAAACGCACTGGAGCTTTGAGCACTTATTCTATGACCCTTGTTTTATGGATATGCCGTCTGATGCCATGACTCTGAGGCTTCAGTTGCGGCGCAAGTATGAGGCCGACTTTCCAGGTATTCAGGACTGGCTACCGCCAGCTTCTGAGGGGTGTAATCGTATTTTCACGGATGGTTCCAAGGCCGATCAAGGTTCAGGGGTCTGTGTATTTGTGGAAGACTATAACACAAAACTGCAATACTCATTGGTCAAGCATGCCTCTGTCTTTTAGGCGAAGATTTTCGGTATCCTAATGGCTACAATTCACATCGTTAGGAATAGGTTAAAGGGTCGTCGTATCTGTGTCTGTAGTGACAGTCAAGCCTTGCTTAACCCTTGGTCAGAACTTTACCATTTCAACTCTTCACAGGATGTTGTTAGGGCTTTGAATCTCGCTTCTCCGTGATGCTGGAGATAGCTACTTGTGGCTCATGTTCCTCTACACAAGACAATCAATATACAGCTTGGAGAGCAGGTGCTGGTCGCACTTTGATCCATCTCGTTAAATGTTCTCTGTCAGAAATTCTAGACCCAATCATTGCGATGTAAGCTCCCATTACATTCGTGTTCTACCTTGACGTTAAAACCCCTCATAACCGTTGCCAAGTCCCCCGAGATAAATCTGGAAGGCATATGCTCGAATGAATGTGTACACTCCAGACGTCTTAACCTTTCAGTGCCGCATACATGAACTTTGGATTCTTTCATCTTTTCATCTCCTTCTGTGTTCAAGGTCTTGTTAAGCATTACGATTTCATACGCCAGAACCCTTTGTTTCGTCTCAAGATAATCCCTACCACTTGTCTGTAAACAATGAAATCATCATCCCCTTCACACTTATTTTTTTTTATTCCTTAAAAAACTTTATGTCCAGCAAACACACATTTAACAATTTGTTTTGTAATTTCTCTTTGCAGTGATACTCGCATATAACTATTTCGGTCCCGAATTTTCCGAAATCAAAAATGACCCCTGAATTGAAATAGCTCTAAAGATTAGACAAGACGAAAGGCAGCCAAAAGGGAGTGGAACTTTGATACAGAGAGCTGGAAATAAAAATACATACAATAGCACAACTCAACTCAGAATCACGCTCCCGGGAGATATCGCAGTATCAGCGATTCGAACAACTTCCCACAATGCATCCGCGTCGCAATACCCAATGCAAATGAATCGCATTTAATTATTATTATTGTTATTATCGTTATCACAATTAAAATGAAGTGAAGTACAAAACGAAAGCGATCACACATTATATACGGAAAAATTCCTCGTTCTTCCACAAAAAAAAAGTGCGGCATTCGCACGGTCAACGTTCGGTTCGGTTCGGAGTGCGCTTACATAAAATTCGATAAAAAAAATATTTCATTGGAAAAAAAAGGTGCATAACCCAATTTGTGTTGCAATGGGTCTCGTTAAATTCCGAAAGAATCATCCGCTATTGTGCAGTTATTCATGTGCTCTTGTGTTGATAGTTCTAGTTCAGCTGCAATGTGCTGTACAATGTGCAAATTTAAACCAAACTACTATAGACGCGGATGATAAACATCAGCATGAACAACAACCTCATCCGCACAGGAATCACAATCATCAGCATCAACATCATAATCATCATCATCGCCATCGTGCAGAACATCATACCTCGCAGGAGGTACCAGAGGTGGATACACCGCTGCAGCAGCAAGAGCAACAGCAGCCGCATCATCATAGTCATCGGCATAACCATGAGGAGCATGAATTTGTTCAAGTGCCGGTTCAGAAACGCCTCTATCATAGTAAGTTCACCGTAGATGAGCTGCTCCACACGAAATTTAAACACAAGACGTCCAACGACGTGGATATGGATCCATGTAAAGCAGGTGAGTCTCGTCCCGATTGAATTTCTTGCATTAATTTATTATTGCTGGAATATTAATTCCGCACCTTAGACCTTTTAATGAATTTATCTGATGAGGTATACAACTCTGCAGTGCGGTAAAATATACGGAATGACTGGGGCGTTTTGTTATGGTTTAATGAGCGAGTAAGGTGGGTGCTTATACTAGGGTATATCTTTCAGGAAGTCGCCATACTATCCCAAGGCTCATAACTCTAGCATCTTTGGGGTTATGGGCACGAACTATTAAGAGAAAACACTGTATCTATGAGAGTTACGTAACAACAATCTATTGAACTTATTAAAGATGCATAGATTTCTCATTAGCTTTGTTCAGTGACACTGTACTGTACAGTCCAGCACAGAAAATTACAGGTTTTTGCGTTGAGAACAAATATCGTCCAAAAGTGTTTCTTCTTCTTGTTCAATGAGTCTGTACTGTATGTACTGTACTATTGGCTTTCTAGAGTGCTTTACGTTGAGAGGTTCCTAAGCCTTGAATGTAACGCCTTTGTAGTGATAGACTGGGTCCTGCAGTTCTTGTCGTAGTCTTTCTCAATATTACCTTAATCTTCGGCATCCAGCTTGCTCTTCTATAGGTAATGAACCATACGTATACGATCATGGGCCGAGTGAGGCCATGTAGCAGATTACCTTCAGCTTTGCAGTGTGATTTCTAAAATAAAACAGGGTACTTAGCCCACTTGTTTCTGGTATCCCTAGAGATCCCAGACAATAGCGTTTTACAAAGAATGGTTTCATAATTCTGGAAGTTAATTTTCAATATCGTCGCAATAATTCGGAATCTTATCGAAGTCACGCTGCGAGAGTCAATTTTAGGCCTTGATCTGTTTAAGAGATCCTATCAGAAAAGCCGTGTAAAAATTGAAGAGGAGCAGATAAATGTTCCGTGTTCCACAAAAAGATTCATTGGTACAAACTTTCTACTCATCAGCATAGCCACAGGTACAGTAGTGCTTTGCTTATGCTGAGCCTGCTTAACTTGTAAAAGAGACCTTCCAATCATATGGTACTGAAGGCCTTCAATCAGAGAAGTAAACACACATTGTGTCTTGCATCAGTTTAAATCAATGCGGCACTACTCTCTTAATCCACTTAATCATTGCTGTATGGAGGACTTTCTCGGATACCTGAAGGAGACTTATAGAATGGAGATTTTCCAGATTGGAACTAGTCTTTCTCATCATATTATATCGAAGGTACAAGTTGTGCACAAGGACTTTATTTTCTGTGTCGTGGTTCGTGTGTTTGCTAGCGTTTACCTTATGCAAATCTTCGAAAATAGTTTCTATAGCTTCTACCTTCTCTTGTGGATCTTCAACTACAAAAAAAAACGTCCTGAGCTGTAATGGGAGAGCATTGAAGATTTTTCCTACCAACGACACAAGTTCTAACCTTACCTTCGTTACTATTGTAGAATACATTAAAGTTATATGACCCTAACCCTTTCACCCGATTATGAAGACTCCATGGTTCTTGGATTAGGGCCAAGTTAAGCTGCTAAGGTTGACCGAGGCGGCCTCACGGTGATGAAGATTAACTTGTACTACCTTCATTGGTCGTCAAAGTATTCTTCACCGTGATAGACTCAAAGTGAATTCACCAGCTCCGAAGAAAAGCGGCATCTGCCTTTCCTTTTTTAGTTTCGGAGAAGGATTCTCTATTATGAAGACTATACCCTTGGTTCCGTCTTCATTATCCTCTATAGCCAAAATCTTCCAGTCGTCCATAGAGACTGTAGGGTTTTGTGCCTTAGCCGAGAATTTCCTCTTATCCTCTCTGATATCTCGTCTAGAGCGACTCCTTTCAAATCAACTCCCTCCCAGGGTTTAAAAGTTGGTATGGCCTTCTTCGCGAAATCAAAAGATAGCTGGTCTTTGCAGTTCACTCTGCTGATTCCACGCTTCCAGTTAATCAGGCCAATCGTAGGAGCAGTTGTACCAATATTGTTCCGAATGCGGTCGAAGTTCGCCTTGGCCACAGCCCTTTCGATCAACTTCTCCTGTTCGAAGGAATACTGTCCGCTGTGCTTGCCGACATCCAATACAGCAAGCTGTAAAGTATTTCGTAAAGCCCCGCTGAACTGAGCCGTCGTCTTCGACATTACCCTTTTCACTGGGTTGCTTGCCTCTTCTTTTGTTGGCGCTGTTGGTGCTCTGCTCTTGCCCGTCTTAGTAACTTCGGTGTTGAGCTTTTTTCTTGGATCCGCCTTAGTAGCTTGGATCTTCGGGGTGGCTTTCCAGCTCTCATCTGCGCCACGCATCTTAATACCGCCGGGACCCGCTTTATCGGCTTTGGCACCAAGTGGTTTAGTATGTCGTGCATTAGATTTGGCCGCCTTTCTGCTCGGGTTCGTCTTAGCGACAACACACTTGCTTTTAGCTGATTCTTCCTTACACTTTTTGATTCTTGCCTCCGGTCTCGTCGAGGCAACTTTTAAAACTACGTTTGGGCACCTATGAGAGCTCGTTACCACGAGAAGGTGGGTTGCGCCAGAGACTGTATTTTACTCTAGTAAATGTGGGGAAATTGTTCTTTATCAATGACCTAACTCACGGGTCTTTAGTCTTATAAGCAGCCAACTTTTTAGTATGTAGGTATATATGTACGTGCAGTGCGTCGATTATTGCTCTGAGGTGAACGTTTATGCTGTATACGTAGGAGGGAAGATTTGATTATTTTCTGCGATTTGATCATCGAACCTTACGTCCAACGCACTAACCACTGAGCCGCGGCTTATGAGCTAAGATATATGCATGTGTGTATCTATTTTCCTCGATAAAATACTACTTCAAGGCCTCCTTCTATCTGTTTCCAACAAATCTCCACTTAAGGCAAAAATACCTTTATTTCCAATATCCAATTCATAAATAGCAAACCACTTAAAAAATGCTCAGACAGATCCAACTGTATGACAGTTCTCAATGCAATCAAATCAAAGAGGGAAGGAAGAAGAAAAGAAGAAATCCCTTACACCAGCACTTAAGGACTTGTAATGCACCCATTCACTGAATGCGTTGTTTAACACTTAACAGAAACATCTCAATCCCTCTGTGAGCCTCCTTTGTTGATGCGCTCTCTATACGCATTGTTATGCAATGGAAACGGAGCCTTTTAAGAAGTTGTTAATTCATCGTCTTCATCGTCGTTGTCGTTGCTGGCGTCAGAAAGAAGAAGAAGAAGGCTCTTTATGTCCAAGAATATCGCTGATGCTGCCCACTTGAATTCTGTTACATAATACCTCTATTCCGATGGGACAAACGAGACTCCTTGCGCCTTTATTCATCACTTAAAATGAAAAAGCAAAATGCTTTTTGTCGACATTTTTAAGAGGCGATACTTGGCATTTGCTATGATGGCTGCCGCAGCCACTGCCACCACCACCGACGACGTCATTGTATCTGCATCACGCCGCGCCGTGTGCTACTTATAAATCAACATAAATCGCGATAAAATTTATGCGTGGAATATTTTTCTTATTTTTTTTTTATTCAGTCTCCTTCAGTGTGCATACTTGAGGTTGTGACGACGGGCTCCGAGATGCATTCAATCTTTGGTGGGGGACTTAAGTTTGATGTTTGTGTTAATGATGATGGTAAAAGTGTTGCCGGATTGTGCAATGAATTTTGCATAAACTCTTTGAAAGATACAAGATACACATCAGTAGCTGTTCTACAGTGGTAAGATTGCGGTTTAATTAAATGAGTTATTAAGTGGAAACTGTTTTAGAAGGTAATTGAGATCACATATTGATGTGATTACGAATTTCACTTAAGATGTTGTAAAGCATCGTCAATTATGTATAATTTTCCAATGATTAAATTAGAGAGACATAGACATAGGTTCTTTTACCGAATGTATAAATTTCTTGTTCTACAGATGCATTCAACGTCTGTTATTGATGATGTGAGGTTACAAATGGCTTTGTTTGCTGATAGCTCAATACTTTAGTTATCAACATAAATTTCGAATATCAACGCTCCTTGTGGCTTTCGTAATGGACTATTGGATATATGTTGTGCAGAAGGTTTTATTTGATAAATGAAATAATCGCTTTTTTACTGAGAAGAGCATTGAATCCTGTCCATGCCACTTGCAGTGTCCATTAAACAGGCTTGCTGGTGACTGCTTTTTGACCTTCATTGAGTTTGAATAGTACACCTGCAGCTTAATGGAGTTTCAGGGAATGTAACGTATTTGAGTGATTAACTGGTGGTTGTCAAGTAACTTAGCAGTTACAAGTAGTATTAGACAGCACAATGTATAGTCTTTAGATAATAAATTCCTTCTAAAAGACCTTACCGATGTCGATGTACTGCAACGGAATACATTATGCAACTTGTTGTAGATTTCTTTTGCACTTATAGGCTTTCAAGAACCCAAACCCGCTTATTGCGATGGCAGAATAAGTACAAGAAAAATGTATTTGATCTTTGAATTTAAGTGGTTGCAATGTCGATACAAATTGAGCTATGCTATGTTTCGTCTATTTCCGTGGATACCCTGCCTTAGGGATGAGTGCGTCGGACTCCTGTGCATGGGGTTCCAAATTCAAATGCTAGATGCGTTTGACAAGCATCTAAGGCTATTACTGTCATGAGAAAGGTTCTCAAAATATCACTCTGCCCTTCAGATATGGCAAGCAACTGTAAGTCCTTCTGGAAATGTATACTACACACAACACGTACACTTGTCAGAAACTGAGTTGTGGCCCTTTAAAAGTTGCTTATAACCTAATATTTATTCGCTTTATCCTCTCTCTCTTCTCCTAGATTGGACAGAACGTCATAGTGGCTACCTCTTTGATGAATTAAGGGTCTACGTTGGCTCTGTTCATAATTCTGATAAAGACATCAGCAAAGAAATCGCTTCTTTTGTGAACTATTAAGGCAATTCCAGAATAAAACAGAATCTATATACGATTCCGATTATTTCAGTAGTACTTTACGGCGCTGAAACATGGACTTTTTATCCTTGGTCGGAGGAAAATTAGTTCGTAAGATAGTCGTTCTTAATTACTCTGCAGAGTATTTGAATCTAACAAGTGTGGCAAGTGTGGAAACGCACTAAGGAATCGACAGCCTCCATTTACTTGAAATATTCTTCAGTTCAGGATATCTGCATGCTGCCATGATAATAACTAGAATCATCCTGGTGCGAATTAAAGAGCAAACTAACAGCAATGCTACATATCGATGGATCCACTCCACATGTAACGTTTTACACAGAGGAAAGGTCCGCCAAGGATGCATACTTTCACTAATACTGTTTTGTTTTGTAATTAGCGATGTAAGCGGGTTCCATTGCATCGCTTGGTTAGCTATGGACCTGTCACCATGATGATGTGCTAAATGCGATCTTATCAACGGAAAATGGAGGAACTCGATGGTCTCTTACATCTGAACTCATACAACTCGACTACACCAAAGATGTGCGCATCAGCAACGCCTGCGCGCAATCTTGTTCGTACTTCTGCGACGAGTTTGCTCTCCCCAACTCATTCCCTAAGAGCCTAGCGTGTCCCGCTGTTATGTCTGCTTGGGAGAGCGGATTCCACTGCATGGCGTATTTTGTAATGGAATTGTCTTCACGTCGTAGGGTGTGTTTAATCCACTGGCACTTTCTCTTTCATATTGTAATGTTTATAAGTTCCTTAAGTTCGGCCAGAAAATCCATTAAGTTGCAGCCTACGTGTGTTAATGGTGTCCACCTACCAGGTGCTGCCCCCATAAAGCAACACCAATTCTACGTTTGAGCGGAACAGCCGCAGGTTGGTTCTTAAGCCGATAACGCAGCTTTGGCCTTCCCGATCCAGCTGCACACATCCAGTTCGGTGCCACCTTGGTTTGCCGAGACCACACTTCCTAGGTATCGAAAGTTTTGAACTTTCTCGACTTCCTGTCCGACAATGTTAAGTTGGGCGCTGGTACTAGAAGTGTTCAGGGCTTTAGTTTTGGCCGAGTTTATTTTGAGCTCCACTTTGTTTGCCTCATCTTCTAGATTCTGGACCATAAAATGGAGGTCCATTATCCGATGTGAAAGTAGACAAACATCGTCAGCGTAGTCTAGGTGTTTAAGGTAAGATCTCACAGTCCAGCGAATTCCGTGGTTTCCTTCCTTCAATGCTGCACGGAGAACATCACTGATAACTACTAAAATAACAGCGGTGACAGCATGCATACTTGACGTACTCCGCTTTGGACTTCAAATTCTTCTGACACCTTGCCATTGTGCATGACGTGACACTTACTGCCCTCATACGTAGCCTTAATAATAGCTATGAGTTAACGTTTACGCAGGTATGTACATATGGCTGTCGCATTTTGCTTCTATCTAACGGCTATGAATCCTACTAACTAATTCAGTTTCAAATGTAACGAATCTTTGTGTGCATATTTAATTACCTGAAAATATGTTGTCCTCTTAGTTTAGTAACCCTGTCACGAACACAGATACTTAACATGGAATGTCATTCAGTTTTAACAATGCAAGTTCAACTCATGAATAAATTCCTCAGGTTAATGTTTCGCGTTGCATTTTATGATCAATTCTATTCCTTTCACGCCATTAAAGTGTTTCCTGATATAATTGCTTTCCTCCGCAGGATCGAAAAGCAAATCATTTGAATCTGAAAATGTAGAACGAGAAGTTCTGTATAAAGTTACAAAAAAGTCAATGTTGAATGTGAAGAGAAACACGACCAGTTACATCCACTACGCCACAATATTTCCCCTGCGTTCTTATGGCAAGGAACCCAGTGTGAGATTGAGTCCAATAATCCCTAAGCTCTTGCGACTCTCTATGAGGTTTTATTGTCAATTGATTTAACCTAATTCCTGTCTTGTGTGTGTGTCTACTTTTTTCGAATTCACAGGACTCTACTCCTTCTCAAACGTCAACAGGGGAAAAAATATTCAAACACTGCATAAAGCAATTCCAAAACGGTTTCATCACAAAAAACACAATTTCACTATACACCTGAGAGAAATTCCGTATCGATTTCAATTTCCTGATTTCGCCCCAAAGGAGAGAGAGAATACCCCCTAAAGAGACACCATCATTGGGTTATAGCCAAAATTTGTTATTCGTCCTGTATTAGGTTAAGGACGAAGGGGTTTTTGCGAAGTCACAATCACAGGTTTTTCTTTGACATTTAGGAAACACGACATGTTTTTGTAGAAAAAACACAAAAATTGAATGAAGGCCAATATCCAGGGAGAAATCCTTTTGTCAGAGTCAAAGAGAGAGAAAAAGTCCAGACAAACCAGAGACAAGACACACACAAAAAGGAAGCCAAAAACCCAAGTAGACATAGTGGCGCGCTCATGACCCTTCTTACATCAAGGATTCTGGGGGATACCTGCAAAACATACTCATACTCGTAAATTAATAGTTTCGCAAACTATACTACAGCAGCATTATCTTTTGGTTCGGAGCCAAATCGACTAAACAAAGATACAATAATTTCAAGAATTATAAAACCAAAATCGAATATTACACAAACCAACCAGCAGAAGTCGTCCTACAGCAGGCAGGACTAAAGCTAAACACGTGTCGGTCTCCTCGGTATGATGGTAGGCTGCTGTGATACAGTATAGGCCGAGTACAATTACCACTCAGCACAAGGATATGGTTAATATTTGCACCAATTTGGACGGCTTACAGGGCAGGAAACCACTAAATGTCTATTTATCCTGCTGTCATTCGAACCATTCTGTTCCATTAGGTCGCGTCGCACTGGGTTGGATTTTGGTTTGGTCGTGCGCCGTCGTCGTCGTCGAGTCGCCCCTCTATGTACGCGTAATTTATTGCGTTCCTTTGCTTGCTCGCAATGGAATTTTGAAAATTTTATTTAATTTAGCCCAACGACGGCAGTGTGAGATGAATTTCCTAGGCACAGAGTGTGAACCTATTTTTGGCTTCTGCCGGCGCGTGGTCCTCCTGCTTATTGGACATTATAAATGCATTTCATTTTGGCCGCAAATGTTGTACTGTTGTAGAGCAGAGCGCGCTGAATTGTGCTGAATAAAATGCTGTGCTAACTTTAATTTGCATATAAATTATGTGCTTTTTGCGGTCGAGGAGTTATTGCATTTGCGGTGGATAGTAGCGTGTGCCGTGCCCATTCGCCATTCGCCATGAGGCGGATGGTTGGAAGTGTCAACGCATATTTCGTACTCGACGACATGATGAATTCACTTTTGTGGTTAGTTTTTGAAATATTATTGTAATTTGCGCTTGAATTGTTGTTGGAGATGCTCTCCCCCCCTTTGAATGGAGAGTTTATGCTTTGGTCGTCTTTGTTTTGGTAATAATGTGGCATGCATTGGACTTGATAGATGGGGATGCAATGCTTGTTTTTTTTTCTCTTGCACTAAAAATACTTGACATGCAATGTTTATGGCAGAAGCAATTGAAATAGAAAAAGATAGGAGAGAAGATAGGGAGTGAATAAGAATCTGGAAAATGTGTATTTGTCTTTTGAGTGGAAATGCTGGAATGTGGAGTGGACATAAATTAAGTTCTAGGAGTGCTATTTAACTCTCATTTTTTGTCTAATTGTTAAGAGAATCGTGACTTTTAATAAGGCATTCTTGTGCGAACATTTTTGCATCTCAGTCTTGTAAACTGAGTGGGTGTTTGTCATAAAGACTAATTTGCAAGAAATACACTGCTATGCAGGTGAACTGAAGAAAATCACTCAACCTGCAAACTTATGCAAATTGTCGAATTTACACACATCACTAGAAGCTGCGACAGCACGGTCCTAGGATAAAATTAATTAACAAAACATAAATATAAAACCCCGAAACACATTGACAGCTGGATTTCCCACGGCGAATTTGGTGTATTGGAAAATAATGGTCGATATAAAAGGAGGTGTCCGTGTCAGTGCGTTCTGACAGAGTTCGGAAAGAAGTTTTGACAGCTAGTAAAGTGACTAAGTTGTGCTTGAAGAAAATTGTTGAATTTTTGTTTCAAGACTTAACCCAAGGCCAGTAAAATGTATCTTGATGCTTTCTTTTTATTTCACTGGGTAGAGGAGGTGCTTTAGCAAGGGGAAAACCAAATTAGCAACAAGGTGTCGTTATGAAACCACAACTCAAGTGACCTGTTTGTTGGTGTTTATTTGTGAGAAGTCTCTAAATTCAGCTTGTGGAATTTAAGAATACCAGAAGCTGATTATTGTTCTTGTCTGGTCCTGGCTAGTGCCGGACAGATACAGTTTCTGTTGCACTGTTTCAGTTGCGACAATGTGCGTTATATAGGGGATGCCCAGTCTGGCCTCATGTACTCCAATGTCCATTCACGATGTTATTCTGGCGACAGCTTTGTGCGTTTTGGTTAGTGGGTCGTTAGTCTTTGACAGGCTGTATCTAGGCCACATCTTTCTAGATGTGGAACAGTTCAATAACCTAGCCCATCTAAGATTAGCTTTTTTTAAGAGGATTGAGCAGATGTTTGCCTAAATTATCCCAAGAAGGATAGAATAGCCTGGTCAGTTCATCGGCTTTCTCGTTCACATGTAGGATGTCTGTTTGAGCATCTGTCAGAGTCGTACGCAGAGCTCCTGCTGTACCTATACATGCCGTCCCTTGAACCCTGCTCAATTTGTTGATGTTGTAGGCTTTCTTAAGGGCTGGCCACCATACAATCGACCCATATGTGAGAATCGGACAAACTACGGTCGTGTACATTCAAAGCGTTAATTTTGGTCGCAAACTCCATCGTTTGCCAAAGGTTCTATTGCAGGCGTAGAAGGCTTTACATGCTTTCTTTACTCGCCGTACCTAGATACTTAGCAATGGATTATTTCACTAAAGTAGTTGCAGTTTTTATTATTTTTAGTGTTAGCTGAGTAGAACCGG
Organism: Chalcosyrphus nemorum; assembly: GCA_949716465.1. Lineage (NCBI taxonomy): Eukaryota > Metazoa > Arthropoda > Insecta > Diptera > Syrphidae > Chalcosyrphus > Chalcosyrphus nemorum. Next base: position 12,368,429 of record OX454333.1, on the reverse strand, counting down.
CCCTCGATCAAGCAGAATTCACTTAGACAAAAGCTGTGCAGCACGATAGATCGAATTGTATGGCTGCAGATATCCGATATGCTCGTAAACTTCAACCAAATGATAAACCATGAAGACTATGTGGTTCCAGCTGGGCAGTGCATATACAGTATAAGTAACAGGAGACTGCACTGTAGCAAGCGTTTATAGGGCGTCACCCGATGCGACCGCTACAGACTTCCCTTCTTGGGACACAGGTGGACCAAATACAAAGGGGTCAAATCACAGCTCCGAGCCGGCCAATTGAGATCGCCAAGACGGCTGTTAAACACGATTTGACAATTTGGTTCTCAAAAGATCGATGGTGGCGACAGCGACACCCAAAAAAATCAAATAATCGTGTTGGTGTCGGCTCTCTCATATGCCACTGTGTGTAATCGCGTTGGTTTGGAGAGGCTTCATTTCGTTCCGCGAAGCTATGATACTGACTTTCTGTCAAGACCCTTGTGTTTGTTTATCCAAACTATCAGTTTTAGGTGTGTTTGACTGAAATATCGATGGCGGTGCGATAAAGGGATGACGAGAAGCTTTTGCTAACGACCAACCATGTAATCGAGTGACTATTCAACTATCCAAGCTGCATTGCGCTGAAACCTTTCCAAAACCACCAGTTACAACTAACAACTTACAAAACCTTAAGTTGGCGAAGAAGAACCGGAAGTTACAAGTGGTTTTACTTTATTTCATCAATCGAACTTCACTCTAACAGTTTCCAAGTGTAAACGACTGTGTAACTGCAGAAAACTAAAGTTGGTAACTAAGAGTGACAGACGTGGGCAAAGTTCAATATGTCAAAGTTCGTGAATCGCAATTTGGGAAATGATTCCATTGTGTTTTATATTAAATTCCCACAATAAGGTTGCATGATGTAAGTTACTTTCTTCTCTTCACAATAGCATACGTATCTGTCTTATCGCATGAGGTTTCTCGTTTTAGAATTCAATTGTGCGATATATCGAACATAATAATTCAAACACAAGAACAGACATTGTTAAATGAAAGCAGTGTTCTCAGTTAGATAGGTAAACTCTCCCCCAAACTCAAGCTAATAAAAAAAAAAAAACTTTTAAATACACTTAAACGATATAAGAAGGGAGTGTTCTTAATCTCGAACACATGTAACATCGAGAACAATTCAAAGAGAAAATCTTTCCTTTTTCTTGAAAGATTCCAAGAACTTTCTTTGTTTCTGTTGAATAGGAATCAAGACTTTTCGAAGAACAAGAAGAAGAAGAAGAACCTTTTCATAAGAAAAAAAAAAAAAACTTTTGTCTAAAGTTTCAAAATTAAACTGTTGATCTCTGCGTATATGTCTTTCAGCCACTTGTTGGCCCACGCACACAATTTGTCATCGTTGGCCATCGTTGAATAAGGAAGGCCAATCCTCCTCGGCCTCCCGAACCCCAATCAAATTGAACCCTCGTTTAATCCTCATCGGGTATGAGGAGAGTGATTTCGAATAAAGACGTTCTCTTACACATATGTAGGTATGTATGTATCCCAACCCAAGAGACGTGTGTCGGTGAGGCTAAAGGGGAGCAATCAATTTAACGTAGCTAAACAACGTAATCCAACCTTTAGCAATTGCTCCCTTACATTTTCATCGTCAATCAAATCAGAAGTTTTTGGGCGCACACAGCAGCACCCCCCACCCCCACCCCCATCCATTGGAATTAATTCATCATCAATGTGCAGGAGTAATGTGATGGGGGTGATGTATCTAAGCAGAAAGTTCTTCTTCTACTTCTCCTTTGCCTCATATTGAAGGTGGATTACGAGTTGATGGCTCATTGTTAAAGGAGCATCGACAAATACTGCCGATGGTTGTATAAATGAAATGTTGACAGCCTGGAGAGTGGAGGAGCTGGAGGAGAGTAAAACTTGTGTAAAATCTCTCTCTCGCTTGAGCTATTTATTGACAGCTCTAAGTTCATGGTCTGGTGCACTGCCAGACTTAAAAATATGTAGAATCCGCACTAGAGACATAAATAAAAACCAAAACAATACACGTGATAACAATATAGAAAATATAATACTATTATGACAACAGTGAATAACCGACAAAAAAAAAAAAAAAACTCAACCCCATGACAACAAAGACCGGCATTTTTGCTAGCCCCCTCTTGTTTTTGGTATGTGGAGCAGAATACGAGTATAGTGGACACACAAAAGCATTCTCTCTAAGAATCTAAAGAGTGTAGGTACCCTTGGATATATTTTTTCCCCAAAGTAATCCTCTTTTATTTTTGTGCCTTTTTTTGCTCGTTGTTTTATAGAAACACAAAAGAATGTGCATAGTGTGTCATTTCATATACTTGAATGGATCGCTCTGCCTTGTTTTGTATCGGATGTATCCCCAAAAAAATAAAGCAAAAAACGACTGTAGAGATACCCAAAGTTGGGAATATACAAAGCATAGTACACAAAGTGTACAAGGTACGAGATACCCTTGTTAAGCTAAAGTACTGCTCTTTTTTGTTTTTTTTTTTCTATCTCTGGCCTTTATAATATTTTCTTCTAGTCCTTTTTTTTTCGTCATTTTTAGTTAAGCATGTCCAATGGAGCGGGTCGTTAACGTTAACTCGTTCAGTAGTAGGTTCAGTTATACGGTATACGGTATACGGTATACGTTATCGTTGAGGAGGAGGATAATTTCCTCGGAATGACTTTATCTTTCAGTGAGTATCTCGTTCCAATCAATTCATGTGGATACGGTCTACCATTCATGGATATAATGAGAAAGTGGTTGGGGGGAGGGGGGAAGGTGGGTAATGTGCTTGAAATGATTGTCTATGGGTTGTAGTGTTTTTTGCGTAAGCCTTTTTGACCGTATCATGGAAGTGGTTTGGATATTTTCTTTTTGGCTTTTGTTTTTGTTTTTGGTTTCGTTTTGCTTTTTGGTATGAAGACTTTGATGGAGGTTAAATGTGATGAAAAGTATCTCTCAGTTTAGGAAGTTAGGTACTAAGGATGCTCTGCAATGGGCTGGAATGGAATTTGTTTTTGCAGTGAAGTGGATATTTTGTAAGCTGTGAGTTAGGTTTTGGAATTACTTGTACTATAGCGGGAAATAGTAAAGGTAACTTATGAGCCGTGGTCTGTATTAGTCTGTATTTAGGGCAGAAGTTAAGAAAGACCAATTAGTTGGGAAAGGTTTTAGACAAGTACAAGACACTTTTTGCCCCATCTTCCAAAAAGGCGATCCTATGTCTTGTAAGAAATACCGAAGCATATCCCTGTTAAATGTCGCATATACGATCCTATCCAACGTATTGTGTGTGAATGTCTAAAACCTATCTGAAACACACTAATCGGCACGTTCCCAGTGTGACCTCCGATCAAATTTTCACACTCAGACAAATCCTGGAAAAGACCAACGAATTTTAGCTCGAAACGCATCACTTTTTCGTCGGCTTTAAAGCCACCTATGACAGCATTCATTGTCTTGAGCTCTACCAGGCGATGGCTCAATTCTGGATACCAGCAAAACTTATCCAGATGGAAAACACGCGATGCTCTGTGTAACTTGGAAACAACTCTTCGGAGCTCTTCCAAACGTGCACCGGATTCAGGGAAGGAGATGCGCTGTCATGTGATTTCTTCAATATCATGTTGGAGCAGATATTGCGCAGGGCGTACGACGGGCTAAATTAATGCTCATCTTACCAGTTCTGCTATATGGAGCCGAGTGCTGGACGATAAGTAAGAAAGCTGAGCAAATATTGGGGACCTTCGAGCGAAAAATGCGAGGAGGGCAAATGGAGGAGAATATACAATCGCGAACTTTATAAGCTGTACCAGGATGTGGATGTAGTCCAAAAATCCAAGATACGCAGACTACATTGGCTCGGCCACATCGAGCGAATGGACAGCAATGCTCAAGCAAAGAGGATTTTCGAGTCCCAGCCCCCAGGTTCGAGACGAAGAAGAAGACGAACCTCTGGTACAATGACCAAGCTGTCGTAGATGCCAGAAAACTTGGTCTTCACAACTCGAAGCAGCGTGCCCGGGAGCGCAGAGGATGGAAAAGGGATGGAAAAGACTCGGGAGCTCTTTAAGTAAGTAAGTTTCTTTTGGATCTTCACATCACGCATAAGTGCATCGGTAATGTGGGTACAGCATGCTTACCCTACAGGAAAATCGCTTGAAACAGCTCCCCATGAGGTAGTAGAGAAAATAGAATCGAGCAGCGATTTCGCACTGATTTCCAAGATATTGAAGAAGCATTCAATAATATATTCAAGGCCTAGTAGGGTGTACTATACAAAGCCTCACAAAGCAAAAACAAAACGAAAAGCGAAGATAAATTAGTCAGTAACCAAAAGTGATCATAAAGTGTTGAGAAACTCGTGTCATAGATGGCGTAGACTAAAATTGTAGACAACAACCACTAATTGTTTTACGTTGACAGTACGATTTATTCGTTAATGGTTGTTGTCTACAATCTGATTCAGCGCCATCTAAGATTCGAATCTGATTTTGAAGACAAAAATTTTTTTTTTTTTTTTTTTTTTTTTCCGAGGGTAGGTGAAAATCTTCAAAAAGACACTATGAGGATCGCCAGCGCGTGCTCATAGTAGTGTGGGATTCTTACCCACTAAAAAACCTCCCTTCAACAAACTATTGTATTTGTTGGTTTCTATTGTTACTACAACTAAGTGTTCGACTTATCAAGCAGTTTTCTTCTCACGAAATAAGAACATTTGGCAGGTTAGCTTCCCATTAGAAACTCCTGCTAGTTCCGCAGTTTAGACGCGGTTACTTATCGCGCCAGGTCTAGAGGTTTAGTTCTTTGAAGACGGCGCAGTAGATTACTTTCATCCAAAACTTGAAGGACTGTGATATTAACGTGACTTTCTAGTCGAATTTTATGCTTTCTCGCGTAGTTTCTAATTTCATCTACGATTGTTTTAATGCCGAGATCTCTGTGGATATCGTTATTTCTAATATACCATGGCGCATTAACAGTTCCTCTTAGCACTTTGTTTTCAAAGGTTTGTAGAATGTTTATATTACTTATTTTGGTACAACCCCAGAGTTGTATACCATAAGTCCATACTGGTTTTAGCACTTGCTTGTACAAAAGCAGTTTGTTCTCTATATTAAGTTTGGAATATTTTCCAAGTAACCAATACATATCTCTATATTTATTTTCTAGTTCTTTGCGTTTTTTCTTTACATGCGATTTCCATTTAAGCTTTGCATCAAGTGTCATTCCAAGGTATTTAGCCTCGTTTGCGAACGGAATTTGAACCGAGTTCGAAAAAATCGGCAAATAATTGATTTTCTTATTAGTAAAATTTACATGCACAGATTTGGTCTCATTAAGTGCTATTCGCCAAACCTTTGTCCATTCATTTACTCTATCCAATGCCTCTTGCAATTTTTCGGTAGTCTCTTCGACCGTTTTACCTACTGCCAATATAGCAGTATCGTCGGCGAAAGTGGCTAACTTCGTTCCTTCCACTTGCGGTATATCACGAGTGTATAGTAGATATAAAAGTGGACCAAGAACACTTCCTTGCGGCACCCCAGCCATTACTTCCTTAAAATCCGAATATTCATTTCCACATTTGACACGGAATACTCTATTCGTAAGGTAGTTTCTTAGAATATTATATAAGTGTTCTGGCAAAACTTGTCGTAATTTAAATTTTAAGCCTTCGTGCCAGACCTTGTCAAAAGCTTGAGATACGTCAAGAAATACGCTTGAACAAATCTTTTTTTCTTCAAGAGATCTTTCGATTACATCTGTTATTCTATGAACTTGTTCAACTGTAGAATGCTTACTTCTGAATCCGAATTGATGATCCGGGATGAGATGCTTTTCTTCTATTATCGGCTGTATTCTTCTAATTAAAATTCTCTCGAATACTTTAGATATAATTGGAAGAAGTGAAATTGGTCTATATGACGATTTTTCAGTTGGTGGTTTACCGGGCTTAAGAACCATTAACACTTCCGCTACTTTCCATTGGCTGGGAATATGTTCAAGTCTAAACGCGGCGTTTATAATAAAGAGAAGCTTAATTAAAGCTTTTCTTGGCAGTGCCTTAAGAACCTCTCCCGTGATTAAGTCGTATCCAGGAGCTTTCTTGGGTTTGAGTTTCTTAATTTCGTCCTTAAGTTCGGTTAGTGTTGCATATCTTATTGCAATATTGTCTATATCCGACGTATTTGCATCTTGAGCAAGAGCTTGTCCGTCAAATGGCTTAAAAGTATCTTCCAAATGCATTGCAAAAATTTGTGCTTTTTCTTTATCATGCCTGGCCCATTCGTATTGATTTTTCCTGATTGATGCGGTTTGTATTATAGGCTTTTTAATACCCTTTATAGCTTTCCAAAGCGAATAATTCGAATCTTTTTCTGCCGATAAGCTTTCAAGGTAAGTTTCTATTTCTTTGTTTTTTAGATCTTTAATAGCCTTTTTTAGTGAGTTGCACAACCGATTAAGGTGTGATTTATGCTGCGGAGCCCGACTTTGTTGCCATTTCTTACGCGCTTTTCTCTTTTCTTTAATCATCTCTTGTATTTCCACGGGATAAGTTTGAACATTACTGACCGGCATATTCTTTTGCTTTGGAGTATTTTTCCACGCGGCACTTTGTAAGATATCAACGAACCGATCAACTTCTATTTCAAGTTCATACGGTGTTTTAAGAGATACCCTCAGATCGATATTTACTTCTATATCTTTTTTGAAGTTACTCCAATTAGTTCTCGCGCTGGTTAATCTGGCCACTCTTTCTTTTTTTAATTAGAGCTTCGCTTACGGTCATAATGATTGGAGAATGATCAGAGGAGAGGTCAAAGCTTTCTTCAACTTTTATAAAGTTGCCTGATATTCCTTTAACAACAAAGAAATCGATCAGATCCGGTATCTTATTTCTATCAGTCGGCCAATATGTTGGTTTACCCGTCGAGTGGAAATTGCAACCGTTTTGCATACCCGCATTATAGAGCACCCTACCTTTCTGAGAGGCGTGCCTTGAACCCCAGAAAGGGTGTTTCGCGTTGAAGTCGCCACCAATAATAAAATTTGGTTTAAGGAAGTTAAAAATGTTTGTGAAATCTCTTTCCTCAACCTTACAGCGCGATGGGCAATATATAGACGAAACAGTGAATGTGAAATGTCTATTTCTAACGCGAACCGTGCTTACTTGCATTGATTCTAATTCAATTTTTACTTCTGCTGAGTGTTCAATACATTCTTTTATAAACAAAGATGATCCGCCTCTGGCCCTTTCCGATGGGTGGAAAGCGTGGAACACGTTATATCCCCTTATATTGACGCACGATAATTTTGTCAGATGGGTTTCACAGACCAGGCAAATATCAATATCTTTTTCTCGTATAAATATTTCTAACTCGTCGAGTCTTTGGATGAGCCCGTTGGCGTTCCATGTAACAATTTTAAGCGTTTCTTTCATATTCTGTTTTGATTACGCGTGTTCTGTATGCTGTTTTCAAGAGCAACTATTCTTTCGAAAACTAATTTATTAGTTTTGCATTGCTCTTCGAGCTTTGCAAGAATTATGGAAAGCACGTGGGATACAGGGTCTTGTGTACTGTCCCTTTCATTGTTTTCCAATGTCACAACTCGCCCAGAAGTATTTACGTTACTGTTACGAAGGTTTTTCGCGCTGGGTACCCGTGAGTTCTCAGTCATGTATGTCACCGCTTGGGCATAAGACTGCACGCCAGTGTTCGATGAACTTGATTCTGACACATTTTCTGTGCTAGTTTTAGGTTTTTTTTTATTTACCGGCTTTAAGTCAGTATTGGTGGATTTTATATTTTTCGCTGCTTTTTTGGTAGCAGTTTTGGATATACTTTGTTTCGCATTTCGCATGGAATTTTTAAGCGTATCGCGTCTTTTTTGGAGCTCTTTCGCTACTTCGCAACCCCGATAGTTCGCTGGATGCTTTCCTTGGCAGTTTATACAAAGTGCTGGCGTCTGCTTATTTGTCTTACACTCTTCCGATAAATGTTTACCTGCGCATTTCACGCAACGCGGTTCTTTCTGGCAGTAAGTCTGCGTATGGTTGAATCCTTGGCAACGCTTACACTGCGGGATCGACCTGGAGTTCTTACGCATAGGTTCGATTTTGACCACGATGTTAAGAATAGACTTAATACCATATATTAAATCCTTTTTTTCGTCTTTATCAAAGCTTAGCATAAATAGTGGAAGTCCACGCTTAACTAATTTATCCTGATCGCCCTCAGACTGCTGCTTTTCCTTTTTGATAATATTAACGGCATCTAGAATGTTAAAGCCTTTGCCTTTAAGGTCGTTCATAATATCTTCCTTAGTGCACGAGGGGTGAAGTCCCCTTGCTATTACACGCATTGGTCTTTCTGACTTGTTTTCATAAGTATACCACTGAATTTTTTCGGTATTCAATTTACGGGATACTGCTCGGTAACCTTCGGCATCATCAACGTTAATTTTCCACATATTGTTACGGAAAGACGTGACCTTAAACTGTGATGTCACAGTACTTTTAAGGAGGCAGTGTAACTTATTATAGTCCGTAATTCCAATGACGTTAATCGGTGGCGGAGGACGTGATTTCTTTTGATAATGATTTTCTGGCAAAATTATGTTTTTTTCATATTTTTGTGGCTCGACTTCAGGTGAGGAACCTGCTTTGCGTTTTTTGCTAGGTCTTTTCTTTTCGATCCAGTTCGTTTCCCGTGCTAGCTCTTCTTCATCAGTATGGTATTCATGACTAGATGAGCGGTGTGGGCTATCTGCATTTTCCTTTTGTGGACACGTGTTTCTTAAGGCATTATTTTCTTTCCTTAATAAGTCTAACTCTTTCTTAAGCTCTCGGTAGAGCAGTTCCATTTCGGTAAGCTTGGTACGGAGTTCGCCGTTTTCCTCCTCAACGCTTTTAATTTTCACTGAGTCCCTAAGTTTTTCACGCGCTTGCGCTTCCGGCGGACTTCGTTTTCCGGAGACAGTCGATCTTGCTGGTGGAGATCGAGATACCCTTGTACTTTTACAGAAGGGATTTATTAGTTGCAATAAATGGCTCTCCCCAGAATCCATAGAGCCGACCTCAGAAGAGGGTGGATTTTCCAGTGTAACTGGACTGCCACCTGGGGTATTTAATCGCTTAGTTTTATTCATTGCATATTTGTGTATACGCTACGCTCGGTATACGGAGGTTGGATTTTAGTCGCCTCTTACGACAGGCATGCCTACCTCGGGTATATTCTAACCCCTACCCGAAGGGGGTGAAGACAAAAATGAAATGTGAGCATAAAAGTGAGTATTTATTAAGAACTGGCTAAACACTTTCCAATAAAACACAGCTATAATCTAACTTAACTCATACAAAAGTACGACAAATACAAAATTATAACTAAATTTGTGATGGTTTCATCGTATTTTACCCTAACTGAGTTCACTCACAGCATTTATTTTAATTCTACTTCTCAATTTTACAAGTATCTTCCAAATAAAAAGCAACAAAGCACAACTTTACTTCGTCTACCAGTGCATATACTTTTTTGAAAAAATTAACTTACGCATCCCTCATCGCACCCTCTTACATGTTTTTAAAGTATAATTTGTTTTCAATTACCTGCAAAAGTATTTTCTTACATAACAAACTTTCTATGTTCAAATGAGTTCTTCCTTTTCAAGTATCTCTCTGCGTCGCATGGACAAACAATCAAGGTAAAACTCAAAACATACCTTCTTGAAAAGAACCCTCATACCCATTGATTTTTACTCGAATGCTCCCAACAAACCTTAATATCTACTCTTGGCATCAACAGCTTTACCATTCATCTACTCATAAACATTTCTTTCCCTTAAATCCCTCTCTCATCATGACACACAAAAAAAAGAAAAAAAAAAAACCAAACAGAATCCCATCCTGATAAAAATCCCAGATAACCAACCGGATTACACCCGATTACCCACATTGGAGTGTGGTGTAACCCTTTTCGCATGAAGCTTATTAACGTGCGACGGGGATCTGAAACATCGGATGAATTTGATTTCCTCATATGTCAATCCTAACGAATGACATCACGTATGAAGTAAGTGACAAAAGGAAATTTCCTACCCACTCATTGTCATCTTCAAAAGTGACTCTTTTATTTTAGAACTATGTTGGTGAATAGTATACAGGGAATAAGCGCACACGAGGTAATCCAAATGTGTCACCCCAAATGGGGATCATCATATATATCAGGGCTATGCTGAGTGAATGGTATACTTTAAGGTAGACCATGATGCGTCACACATGGTATGGCCCTGAATGGGTTTCATCAACAATTTGAGGAAATTACGTGTCTTCATTTCAAGGGCTTAGCTTTGATTATTCGAAATAATTGAATTTTGAAAATTTCGCTAACACAGTATACACTCGTACTTTATAGAAGATAGAACGGTTTTGTAAATTTTTTTAGACGGTACTGTACAGAAGAAGTCATGGGAAAAAATTTGGGACTTCACAGAACAGAATTTAAATTCTGTTAAATCAAAAATGCTAAATATGTGTCACCATGTTTCATCTAAGGCACAATTGAAGTTGTAATCTCTATATTCGAATCGTATTTCGCGTTGTGGGACTTGGTGACCTGTGGACAGCTTCTAACATTCAATCAGTATTTTGAACTGAAACCTCTTCACACTTTTCACAAAAGACTGAGACTGTTAGTGTTTCTGAAAGCTTCTCAGCATCCCCTAGCACAGAATTAATATTCTTGGCCTCTTCTATGGTGACCTTGTGTTTAAACGAAGTGTAGATGCCAAAGTACACATTCATGCCCGTTTTCACTCATGAATGATAGGAGATTGCTACTAAAGGGTAATTCATTAACAGGTACTTTTTTGTATATACACTTTTTGACAGATGACGTGTGACTCGTGCTAACCTGAATTATTTCCATCATAAAGTTTGCAACCCAATTTTAAGTTTAAATATCAAGAAATCATATCAAAAAAGGCTAGGTTCTTACCCATTTAAAGTTTGAGAATAGGTTAAGGTCCTTTCGAACCTAATTCTATAATATATGTGCCCAAATAGGGGTCTATATACAGGCATGTGGGGAATAAAATGTTGGAGCGGAAGCTGAGACTGTACGCAACGACTGTTGGCCTTATTTCGAAAACTATTCGACGTGGACTCAGATCATTATCCAGACGGACCGAAATCAACGAAATACTGCGAGGAAGTTTGACGTCGGACGGCTACAATCGCAATGGATGAAAATGGCAACGTAGTAGTAGAGTCGCAGTCTGTGCTGAGGATATGGAAGGAACACTTCTGCAGACTGATAAACGGCTGTGAAGACCAACATTCCGCTGTCAGGCAGAATGAACCATTTAACAGTGACGATGATAGTCAAGATTCCTGTCAACCCGATGAAGTGAGGATAGCGATATCTAAACTAAAATCCAACATAGCTGCATGAGCCGGCAGCCTTAACGCCAAACTTTCCAAGCAAACTAAAACACCACCTCTTCATCGATTTTAAAGTTGCCTATGATAGTGGGTGCCGTGGTGCAGTGGTTAGTGCGTTGGACTACTGTACAAGTAGGTTCCAAGTTCGAATCCAGAAAAATACCATCAAAATTTTTTTCACGGCCCCACCTCTTCCGAGTGTCTGACAAACATTCAAGAGTATAGCTGTCATGAAAAAGTTTCTCAAAACCCCCCTGCCCTTCGGATACAGCATAAAACTGTAGGTCCCTTCTGTATGTGCAGAAAATATAGGTATACCACGCACAACATATACAGTTGTGAAAAGCTAGGCCTTGGCACTCTATGGGCTACTTACGGCCTGATATTTGTGTATAGAACAGAGCTTGACAGAGCCATGTCTAGTCTTGGCATGTCTGCCAAGCTCCGACTATGCAGAAGTACTTAGATGATTCTACTCAGTAACCGAAGGTCTAGCAAGAATCGCCTCAAGATAGGAAAAGTCTTTGCAGTGGGCAAAAGGGCAAACAATCTCAATGATTGTGAACATGATAAGTAGATCATAAATACGTAGACTGTGCTGTGCAGCCACCACTCCAACCCAGTCTTTCTATACTTTTGACGTAGGCATGGTTAGGAAGAAAACAATCAAGGAACGCCATAGTTTTAAGCATCTCCTGACACTGATTTTCAATAAATTTCCACACAAATCAATGTACTTTTATACCCAAGAACTCGTCATTAATGTTTAAACCCTAATTAAACATAATCTTCAGCCTCAAATTCAGAACTCCATAATCTAATTCTAGGAATGTTTTTTCCCATTCAACGGCAATGCACTCAAATGAAGTGAAATTGTCTAAATATGAAACCTTTTTCGTACAAAAAGTTTGACCTTTTAAATTTGATTACACAACTCCAACCCTTAGTGTTTGGACTATTTACAAATGACTTATTCCCGGCACGCACTCACCGAATGGTCCCCTTCCTATTTTGCGTCCCGGAAAAAAGGATTAACCAACCTTCCAATTTATGTCCCAAAAATTAAACAAAAACAAGCACAAATAGTCCTCTTCAAGTCTTAATTGACATCCCAATGAATACGAAATTTCATTTCATCTCCAACAGAGAGATAAAATCCAACAACCATCAGCCCCAGCAGCAATAGCAATATATCCTCTCCAACACAGAGAAAAGCCATTTTTTGCCTTTTGTTGTTTATATTTGTTTGACTCATATTTTACATCCCGAACACATGCAAAACCTGACCCAAACAATCTGCTCTCATTGAGAGATTTTACATTTTAATTTGGGATGCCTGGGATCTCTCGTGTTTTTGATTCGCATTCGCAGGATTCACACAAAAATGTTCCAATGGCCCACTGAAACCCACCCACAGGATCTCATATCTGCACAAAGTAGTTACACAAACTGAAAGCTACAGTTTAAATGAAGCAGAAAAATAAACAAATGTGATTAATTACCGCCCCCCGTCCTCAAAAACAGGAACCAGCATTCTTGGCACCACCACCACCTCAACATGTTGCCTGTAGCTGGAGACCATAAAATGTATATATACGAGTATCGTATAAAGATTACAAAAAAATGCATAAATCAAGGGATGTCCTGCCTGCCTCTGTATGGAGGGCATCGTCCTTGAATCACTTTAAGCATCACCCCTTTAAGTCTGTCTCTCGTTTCAAGGGCCTTCCTCAAAAAGATATCAATTACTCTTTCACAAGCCTGCCACAACCTCGCTTGCTGCTTGCTGTGTTCTTGGACTGTTGTGCGCCTAGAGTCAGTCTATTGCGACAGAGCGACCGTACAGTGAGCAATGTTGCTTCACTTCAGGCGGCGAAACGATATCATGGTTTTTGTGTTTTATTTATCCAAGTGGAAATTATCGAATTAACATGAAAATGAAAATGAAAATGAAAAGAGAACACAACAATAACAACAACAACAGCAGCAGCTCTAGCTAGCTGAGTGAGTAATGATGCTTTATTCAATCGGCTGTGATGAATGCGCTTTTATCAAGCGTGAAAATTGAATTTCAATACACGCGGCAGCGCAGCGTGTCGGCCGGCAATACTCTTAACTCACTGCTTGTGTTCTAGTGGCGGTTACACGGAACCAGAGCTATAGATAGTCGCGCTAAAAATGAAAGCTCATTCAATCCAATCATTGAATGTGGTTTCAAGTTGTGTGCACACGCAAATGAATGATCGGATGTGATTGTTTTGTTTTATTACGAGCTAGAGTTTTAGATATGAATTCGATTATTTATTACCGGGGTTGACATTAGTTTCAATGGGATGGTGGTGGCTGTGGGTGGTTCTCGAAGGGACGTTACAATTATTGTCGAGTTCTGTTTGTGATTGTTATTATGAAATATGACCAATAATTGGGTCAGTGGTGTGGTCTCTGATTCGGACAATTGACTTCCTTTGTCGCTGATTGTTATTGAGAAGTTAATCTCAATCAATAATCGAGGTAGAACGCAAAATTCTAGGTAAGGAAATTTTGCCATCAGTCTGACTGAGTATGCTTTAGGCCACAGCAACTGACTAAATTGAGGGTAATTTTTGCAAATTGTATGTCATTTCGTTAGGTTGTTGACATATATTTAGTTAAAAGATGTACGAGTAAATTTGTCATAATTGTGACTAATTCTCCAGAATAAAATGAGACAAGGAATCTACGTTCATCGTCACTGATATAGGTTTTGTAATTCATTTAAAGGTACTTTTTCTAAAAATAAAAAAAAAATAATAAGAATTTCAACTTTATCGGGTTATTTTACTATCAAACAAAACAAACATTCTTGACATTTATTGTTTAAGGATTATTTTTTTCAAATGTTGGCCGTGACTGCGGTTAAAATGGTTCATTCTACAGTTGCAATTTTCGATGGCTTTCGAGCATTTCAAGTAGTATTTGACAACTAACGCGAGCAATGATAGCTTCTAAATCCTCAATAGCACCCAACTTATCCATGTAGACCTAAGACTTTGCATAGCCTTAAACGACAGAGTGTATAGCTTTGATATGAGCCCAGTTCACCTGTCCGAAAATTAAATGCTAGTCGAATACTTACTTACTTAGGTGGCGCTACAGTCTGGGGTGGACCTGGGCCTAAACCAACAAACCTATTCAGCCAACCTGGTTAAAAGCCAGCTTCGTCCAGTTGCACACGCCAAGTTGGCTGAGGTCCCTCTCCACTTTTTTGCGCCACCTACTGCGAGGTAGTCCTCTACTCGAAGACATTCTTCGATGGAACATTGGGCTCCATTCGCTCTACATGACGCAACTATCTTAGTCGCTGCATGCGAACTCTTCTGGCCATGTCTATGCAGACGGGACCAAAGATCACTCGAAGAACTTTTCTCTCAAAATAACCCAGGCCATCCTCATCTGATTTTGTCAAAGTCCATGTCTCTGCGCCACAACAGGACTGTGAGGATAAGTGTCTTATAAAGAGTTACCTTAGTAGGGCTTTGTTACTCAATTGCCTCCTTAGCCCATAGAATCACAGATTGGCAAGAGTGATTCTTCGTTTGATCTCCCCCCTGGTGTCATTCACGGTGCTCACCATAGAGCCTAGGTAGACAAGGTCCTTTACTACGTCGAAATTATATGTATCTGTCTATTGTGGCATTCTGTCCAAGACGCCGATGTTGAGTGTCCATCCATGCTGCTTCGATCTCAATGCTCGCAACTGATGGCCCGCTGTGTTCTTCCGATTATGTCAATGTCATCGGCGTAAGCGAATAGTTGTAAGCGAATGGTTGAGCCTTTGTTCTGTTAAAACGTTTTTTTGACAAGAAAGATGGCAAAATATTTTGAGGTTCGTCCTAAATTTTGCCATACTTAAGTTGATTGCGACAAAGTTTTCTTGATTTGGGCTTAAAAGAGTCAAATAGCCGTCAGCACAGGTCTATAAAAGCCTCGTTTTAACGATCTCAAACTCGGTAGTTTTGGAAAAGCCCTCGTAATCATCAAAACAACAAAAGTGTTTCAAAAACTTCCGCAATCCAGATAGTATAGCTTCGTACCGCTTAAAGGCAGATTATGTATGTATGCCATTCTCTCTATCTCCCTGTTTGTTTTATTCTATTTTTCGAAAGTGTATCTCACTCACTACAAAAAGATAAGAACTGAGGTAATTGCGTACACTGTGCGTAAATAGAACTGCGTAAATGGATGGAACAAATTAAATAATTAACAAGCAAAAAGAGTTTCTAGAAAATGTCATTACCCCTGCTCTAATAAGAAGAAGTACCTACTCACCCCGGGAGTACCTGATAAAAGCCTCTGGCAATGCTTCAATTTTTGCACTGAATTCATGTCGCACATACACCTATCTACATCTATCGGCACGGCATCCATTATGGATTCAACTTAACTCATTATTCCCGTCGATGAGTGACTGAACTTTGATATGACGCTGACGCGCTCTCTGCAAGCCTCGACTGATGGCTTTTGTTCGAAACAATTGTGCTGAAGCAAAAATTTATATTTTAATTGTTTTACGTTCGACTGTGCTGCGAGGAGACACAAGTGCAATGTGGGGGTGCTCTTCCGCAGGCATATATAGGAGGAGGGTGGCAGACGGTACAACACAATTTATCCATTCAGCGAGAAAAATCTTTGTCTCCTCCCTCATCTTGGTTCAAGTAGGAAATATTCACCTAAATATGAATATTCTATGACTAGGTTCACCCCAGGGATTAATGGGTATTCATTCAACATACGAGCATATGCATGCGAGTGTGTTAGAGCTGAAACTGCTCCCTGTGTAGTAGATAGTACTTATTTATCCATAATTCGTCCTCATTATGGTGAACCCACCCACCACACACACACACTGTGTATCATCGCGAGGATTCTGTACAAAGTTCAGCCCTAGGGTTATCCGCAGACTTTGAGTAAACATGTTGTGTGAGGTGAGGCATCGCGCAAAGGAATGTTTGCATAGCAGTTTGGAATGCAACTGTTGGCGGTGGCGATGGTGGTTTTGAAAGTGAAAAAAAAAACCGTGTTTTAAACTTGCGCGCGGGGGTACATTAAACTTTTGTTTCCATAAGGATTTACGGAATTTACATGAGTTTAGTATTTTTATCAAAAGATTTATTTAGTTTACAAACGTGTGTGTTGCAGATAACAACTGTAATTAAATGCAAATGAAATATGGACACAGATAATTATGTTGAGCTAGATGAAAGTTTTGGTGCGATGCTTAATTAAATAAGTTGAGCTTCAGTGGCGCATAGTTGCTTAGTTGTTTGCAAGGCGCCCCTAATGTGACATATAATTGCACTTTTTTTATGCTCTACACTAGAACCCAAAACTCACAACAACCCTTTATAGTGAAAGAAATCTGTTGCGACTGCATATTCGCCTGCTTGCACTTGCATAGTTTGTCCTTAAGCTATTTCTTGTGGAACAATCGAATAAACTGTTTTTCCTCCCCTAACTAAGATGGACAATAAGCTTTTTTCCCCAAACATCCTCATCATCAGATTGGTATACTGACAGATCAAAGATGTTAAATGGATGTGGAGCTGGAATCTCTGGACAAACAACCACTATCTTTCAGGCAGAGGTGTCTGTGCCAAAGAAGGTATTAGAAGAAACCTCCGAAGATCTCATATCAACATATTCTCAGACAGCGAAGCAGCTCTCAAGACTCTCAGCTCCTATAACTTTGAGTAAAAACTAGTTTGGAACTGACTCCAATATATCTTGCAGCTTGCTGCATATAATAATGTCCCGCTAACTTGGGTCCCTGGACACAGGACTTGCCAGACAAGGTGCTCAGACTCCATTCATTAGTCCTGAATCTTTTTGTGGCCTGCAAATCACAATCAAATCAGAATAGAGCTCAGCAGATGGGAACGACAAGAATCGCTCTCCCTCTGGAACTCTCAAAATGGCTTAAAACATGCCAAACAGTACATCAACTTCTCAAAGAAGAGAACAAAAGATATCCTCTCTGATGATGATGAATCACTGATGAATCACTGATTTCTTAACTGATCACTGTTCTCTTAATTATCATCTCAAGAAAATTAGCCGTATCCAATCGGACACGTGTCGCCTAGGTCTTGAAGACACTGAAACAGCCCACCACATATTGGGCGAATGTCCTGCCAAAGCTCGGCTGAGGCTTAAGTACTTTAACAAAGGCTTCACTACTCCGTCTGATGTCTCATCAGCTTCAGTTCAAAATGTCATTCATAAATTAACTAGATTTTAGCTAGACTAGGGATTAGCACAAAAGATCCTCCTGGTTCGGAGTGCTTCATAGGCTTGTCGCCTTTTCTTATCCCTCGCTAACCTTAAAAGCCGCTTAAAAAAAGCTATTAAACCGTTTTGATAGGGATACCATACCATACCATGCCATGCCGTGGTGCACTGTGGCCTTAAGATACATTTATTGCGATTAACCTCAACAGAGCTCTAGGCTCCAATTTTCAAGTTTTCGCAAATCCTGATTAGATCTATGTTAGGTTAAGTTACTTAGGGTGTGTGATGGAAGAGGAATACATCACGTGCACTTGGAGACTCTAAAAGGGTCTACTGCGCTTATCCTTTAACAAGGATTGGGACGAGAAAAAATAAAGGATACAAAGATGTGCTGGGGATTGTCATCTATCTTGGTGTCGGTCAGCCTTTAAACCAGTTGGTACTATTAACGATTCTAAGTAGGTTTATTATCTACCTTACTACCTTATTCATTCTTTCTTCTACATTTCTTCTCCAGGATATCTTAGAGTCGGCCTTACTCGGATTAACTATTAAGCCTTTTTAGTCCGTTCATGCAGAAAGTTCTTCTAAAGCAGATTCCATAAGTTCACTGATTGTTGGCAGATATTTGCCTTTAATCAGTATCACTTAGTGATATTTTCTTCTCGAAGATTTTGAGAATCTTGTTGACTGCGAGGACCCATAGCGTCGGAGAGAGGTCTCCTCCTTGTGGCGTGCATCTCGTTGTCAGTTTTCTCCTGGAACTAGGTCCTACTGCCTAGCTTATTATTCTACTGTTATACTAGTTCAGGGAACGGGCGTTCGATAAATTGGAAAGTAGAAATAGGGATGAGAAGATTTGGTGTAATACATATGTATGTATATTTGGAAATGGGGTTCCTTAGCTGTGCGATAGAGACTTTGTTTTTTGACATGCATCCTGGGAAGTGGTTGTCCTTAGGACGATGTCGAACAGGCGGGCTTTCACGCTGGATCCTCCTGCATCGACCACATAAACACCTTACGGATTATAATAGAACAATGCTTCGAGTATAAGTCTCCGCTACATCTACTGTTTATCGACTTCGAGAAGGCTTTCGACAGCTGATTATCGGTGATGTTCTCCGTGTAGTATTGACGGAAGGAAACCACGGAATTCGCTGGACTATGAGATCTTACCTTAAACACCTAGACTACGCTGACGATGTTTGTCTACTTTTACATCTTATAATGGACCACCATCTTATGGTTCAGAATCTAGAAGCCGAAGCAAACAAAGTGGGGCTTAAAATTAACACAGCCGAAACTAAAGCCTTCTAATACCAGCGCCCAAATTTACACTGCCGGACAGAAGTCGAGATGGAAGTCTTATATTTAGGAAGTGTGGTATCGGCTTATCATGGTAGCACCGAACTGGACGTGTGCAGTAGAATCGGGAAGGCTAAAGCTGCGTTCGGAATGGTGCTTCGTAAACAAATGTTTAAGAGCCATCTCGAGGATTTTTTGGCCTAACCCTATCTCCAACGAATAGACTTATATGAGGACGGGCTTTTTGCGCACTGAAAAGTATTAATCTTTCCTTAAATAAGGTAGGCACTCAATTATACCTTCCTTAACACACTTCATTGTGCAACTCAAGCAATCGTAATTAAATTTAATTGGAATTTACGAATCCTTGCTTAAGGCAATTAAGTACTAATAAATGGACAGCAGAAAATCTGTTCTGTTAAATTATCTCATTTAATTTGTTCCAAAGCAGAATGTGTTGAGATTAATGGCATTCCCCCGAGGACTCATAATGACAGCGACTTGTCTGAAATTGAATTACACAAATGGGTATGGACAGTTTCGCTCCATTTATTAAATAAATGCACAGCAACAAAATTCCAATAACTCACATATCGACAAACATGTCTTATCCTTAATTTACACAGGTGCGCCTTTTTTCCGACATTCACAGCCTCTTCACAGTACAATAGTCCTTTCACCACTCCCATTCAGCTTTAATAAATACATTATAATACAACAATTCGCCCACCCATCACATCCTGCAGTTTGTTTCCTTTTTTTTCTTTTGCAACGTGTATCCTGACAAGTGCAGACCGATTAAAGGGTTTCAGACGCGCCGCGCCGACGGTGGAGAATTTATTTTTGCCGACACTCTCGAGAACTATCCTCATAGTTGGCATTGTATCCTTCCATCTATTTATACCATTCACTATTGGCGAGAGATATGAAATTGAAAATTGGAACACATTCTTCCATTCACACAGACGACATAGACGGGAACAACGAGACGATAACGATGATGATGACGATGACGATGACGATGACACCATGTCGCCTGGGAGAGACTTCTTCTACAGAGAATCCGCACTTTAGCAAACAACAAATACGAAATTAGACAGGTGCACCATCAAGTGGCACTCATCCTTCTCTCTGTGGCAGACGACTGTGCTGTGTGCAGTGTGCACATCCACTCCATTGCCCCTGCCCTCTTCAGTTGTGTACCCCATCATCGGATGGAACGATGAAGATTATTCGCATTTCAAGTGAGGCTCATCACTTTTTCTTTCAAAAACAAGTACCAATCCACCTGTCAAGCAACTGGGTTGATTCTTATTCAGCAGGCGGGAATAGGAGAGGTGCTTTTTTTGTTTCTTGCACTGGTTATGGCGACTCTTTGGATAAAATAGCTAATTTGCTGCAAATAAAATTCTGCAGAGCTACGGAAACAGGACCAGGTTGGGACTGCACCTCAATGAAATATTTTTTAAGCGCTCTGCAGCTGTAGGTACCTACTACTTATAGATACAATTGTCGTCGTTCTGATTTGTGAAGAACAACCGTGTTCAGGACTTGGAACAATAGGTCTACACAGTTCTTTGCAAAAGAAAAAAAAGAGTGGAATGAGGATGCAATTATGGGTGAATGCGTCCGTCTGCAGGCAGCAATCCTTTCGAATCATTGAAACATTTCACATTTCGCTGTAAGCATTTTTAATTGCTAGTTATTAACTTGGTAAATGAAAAGTGACTATTAGAACGGGTTGTCCATGCTCAAAACATAAGAGGTGGTGTTTGTTTTTTAGAATTTTTAATAATGCAGAGGTTCGTATTCGGAGGTTAGCGGGCCGTGGTTTGGATTTAATTGTTTTGCTTAAAAATGAAACCAAGGGATTCAGAGATGGTAAGCTAGGGTTTTCTAATGAGAGACATGACATTCAAATCAATTATTAGTTGTTCTAATCATATAAAAGCAAGGAAGCAGGAAGCCACTTCCACTAAAGGGCCAGCAAAATAAGTTTTTTCCCCAAAACTGGTTTTTACTTCTTCACCTTTGATTATTTGACAAATGCTCTTTTATGACCCAACCAAGGCTTATGTCGTAGGCAAACTAAATTAAACAGATAACTTCGGTTCGTTTGACGAATTCGCTCCCCAAGCTAAAATTCGCTAGATTTTGTCATTGTATTCTGACGTTCAAGCAAAAACAATTGCAACTCACAAAGGTCACACACACAATTACAAAACCTGGCGATTTTTTTGACATCTATGGTCGTAGCCATTTTGTACATAAAATTTGTTGTTGTTAATGGAGTAACAACCGGAAAAAAAATATATTGCTCAAAAGGAATGAAAGAGATAACCGTACAAAATAATAGTTGGTTACACGCTACTTCACATTTATTCACAAACATGGTAACTAGTCTCCTCCTATTTTCACCATTAAGGGGGCAGGGGAAGTTCGAGTTGACTATCTAGTTTAGTTCGTCTATGATTTATGTAATAGATGTGATAACCCGAGATTTACATTTGCAACACACAGTCTGTACTAGATGTGCTCCTCACTTTTTTTTATTAATTTCAACTGAATTAAGTTAAATCTATTTGAAGTTGGTTCAAATTAGCACAGGCTTTTCAGTACAATCTTTCACTTTCACAAAAAAGTTACCACCTTGTCATTTCACAAAAACTTGAAGTTTTTGGACTGATTTGTCCTCCTAACGATGCAAATCCATATAAATTTATATAAAAAAAATATTTAAGGATTAAAAAACAGTTATACCATTGTTTTATGCTTAGTGCAGTTTATTTAAGTAGTGTGTTAAAATGGTAAAGCAACTTTCCAGTGAACAAAAAGGTGTCATTGCATTCTTGAGACCCTGAAAAAAACTATCCTTGACGTCTAGATTCGCGATTCGCCAAAAACTTGTCAGAACTGGACCCAAAAATGACGGAAAAGCCTTTATCTTCCCTAATGACAGTAAATGTAACCTCAATCCATCTGACGGTATCCAGGAAGTACGGCGAAAGCACGGAGAAGACTTTAAAAGAAAGTGCGTCTTAACAAGAAACAAATTTGTTCCCAGGTTTACTTTGGTCCTCACTCAAGACGAATTTTTATTTTCCATCGGTTCAATGAACAAATACAGCTACTTCAATGACATAAGAGATCGCCTAGTGCCCTCCATTGATGCACTGTTTCCAAGCATAGTTGATCCCATCTTTTAGGATAATTTTTTTATTATTCTAATCCATACAACTCTTAAAGTTCTAAAGTATTCACCATAAAATACGACAGATTGATACAACGCCTACGTGCTATCGTGTGCGATTTCTGGAAATGTGCCTCAGGTCTCTCCAACTCTTTCCCAGTTGCCATTGTTCTGCGTCACGTACTCCTAGGACCACGGCGGCGTATGCTGAAAGATTTTTTGATAGGTCTCAGATCATTTGTGTTTGTGTTGCTCACTTTCCCTCATCCTAACATTTTGAGAAGCTAATATGAGCGACTTCAGTTCGTCCAAGGCAAGCTTGACGCCTGTATCGCGTAAGGTAGATACGCAGGCGCAACCATGCAGTTCCCATTCACCCCTCTCACATTCAACATTGTAAAGTCGCCGGAGCTAAATGAGATTGCATTAGTATTTGCAGATTTTTTTTAGCCACGATAAAAGTTGTTACCTTACTTTCCCAATATGCAAATCTTAAGAATCCTCGGTTTTTGGATTAGGGCCAGGTCCAACAGCTTGTCCGTGAGCCGCTGGGCCATTGAGGCAAATTGCCTTGCAGTCTTTTTCGGTAGTTTTTAGCTCTCAGTCGAGTGCAGATTTGTGCAATGCTAATGTCCGCGAGTTGCATTATCAGCAGCAGGTGGAAAGACTTAAGTGTCTACATCTGAAATAAGTAACAATCAAACTTGATTAACCCTTTAACCATTTCCTAACAAGTTCCTTCAACGGACAAAGTCATTAGCTACTTCAATTAAAGTCAAGACCCAATTCACTACCTAAAGGCACCTCGTATCCGTATCGTATAGACCCATAAAAATAATACGCAATATTTTATGTAACAAGTACCACTAACATCCATCCGGATATCTTTACTTGGAAAGTGCTATTAAAGCTTGAATTAAGGATCTATCAAGTTCCCAATTAAATCTCTGCCATGCAGCACTAGTTAGCTTTAGCATTCTTTCGGATACGTTTGCATGACTTCTTCATATGGGTATTTGCATTCAGAAGTCATCCATAAAATGTATATCAATGGCAAACATCCAGATACTCGTATTCGTTTTATTCGTTTGCAGCAACAAATATTTAGTATCTCACTCGCAAGTGCATTGCAAATGCAAACAATGTCATTATGTTTACAAAAGATACCTACCATTCATAAGTATCTGTGTATCTATTTTGTTTTGTTAAGAGATGTCCTTTGTAGCAAGTCAATATAACGAATTGATGTTTGTTTACTTACATCTGTCGTCGGTTCGGTGTGTAAAATTACTTTCAAAGGCTTTATGACTTTATGGAACCATCAATGACGATGTATATCTTTTAGCAGAACAGAGCACATGTTTCATTTAGTAATAACAAAAGATGATTGTTTACAACTAGTGCATGAGATGGTTCTTTTTTTATTTTATCAGACCTGCTAGCTGAAAGCTAGGGAGATAATTAGGAAATGAAAGTAGTCCATTTGGAGGGAAAGTCAATCAGTTGGTTGTCAACATAAAGGAGAATATATCAATCATGTTGAGTGATGAATGAGAGAAGTTTCTACTTCGAACAGCTGCACTCAGTCATTAGCACTAGGTTGGGATTCTATTTTGGGATTTAGGGATTCCTACTTTATGCGTATGCACTTGGTTACAGATACAGATGCCTTTTACGACCGTAATGGTTGCTCTTTGATCGTGTACATATATATAAACAGGAGAGTTTATTATTGTCAACATATTAGTCAAGCCAGACTACTGCAAGCTAACTTAAAAGCAGCTAACAATTTTGACTCGTTCTGAGTATACACAACAAACACCCAACCTCTGCAGACCGACGGGTATACTCTGAAAGCATTCCAAACAGCCTCATTCAAAGACTGCATAAATGTGTGACTGTACAAAAATTATAAAAGAAAATCTACGTCTTTGCATCATCAGGGGTTGAGACAATCTATGAAGATGCTAGTAACGTCGGCTACCAACGCACTCTTCTTGTATGGCGCTACAGTTCGGGGTAAACTTGGGACTCAACCAACAAGCCTCTCCACTTAGCTCGGTCTTCAGTTAATTGCCTCCAGTTGCGCACTACAAGTTGGTCGAAGTCCCCTTCAACTTTAACGCGCCACCTGCGGCGAGAAGGCCCTCTACTGCGTCGTCCCTCTGGAATTGATTCGAAGACTCTGCGAGCCGGAGCGTTGGTGTAAATTCGCTCTACGTGTCCTAGCCATCGCAGACGTCCAATGCGCAGTTTTTTGACTACGTCGATGTCGCTGTACAGCTCGTATAGTTCGTCGTTGAATCTTCTCCTCCAGAACCCGTCGACGCAAATGGGACCGAAAATCTTACGAAGAATTTTTCTCTCGAAGCGACCGAGGATATCTTCATCCGCTTTCAACAATGTTCATGTTTCATTGTCGTAAAGCAGGACTGGAATGATCAGGGTCCTATACAGAGTTTCCTTAGTTCTTCGAGATAGGGCTTTACTGTTGAATTGTCTTATTAGCCAAAAAAAAAACAGCGATTGGCAAGTGCTATTCTTCGCTTGATTTCTGCGCTGGTATTACTGTTCGAGGTAATGACAAAGCCAAGGTAGACAAAGTCCTTTACTACCTCGAAATTGTAGCTGTCCACTGTGACTTTTTGTCAAATTCATCGGTGTTGACTGTCCCTTCTTGTTGGTTTTGCCCTCGTTTATCGCACAATCCGCTCAAGTATGATGTAAAAGACCAACGCACTCTCAAATCCGAAAAATTGCTGCAGGAAGTCGTTTACTACTGACCGCTGAACGACTCTCTTTGTTTGACTGCCACTTTATTCTACATGCTCCTTAGGAACAGATCTCTAAACAATCATCTCATGACCTCGCCCAATGATTTGTTAGAAGTTGTGTAGACTTGAAAGTTTAAGCCTGGACATTCTGGCGTAAAAGAGTAGACCTCTACTACCTCTTCTTCTACTTCTTTATGTGAGGTTATGATCGAGAGTAGGAGGATCACAGCCTTTCCAATTTACGTCATTCCTACTGATCTGCCTTTGGTTTATTTGCAATCCTTTTACTTCTACTTTATCCTGACTGCTCTTCTTTTTCTTCTTTCTTGTAACTTTTTGCTTACCTAAGCCTTTCACCGATTTGAGAAACTGTAGATGACTATGACACAGGCTTTTTGCTATAAAGATTCTTCCATCAACACAAAGATGGAACTCTTGCCTTCTCTATACTCCACCCAAACATTGCTTCTATAGCTTTATGTTAGTCATTTGCGTAATTATTTCCCTGAGGACAAATTTATAGGGCAAACAACTCAGAATATGTACTTCAAATGAAAGGTTGCTTGCCAAGTGTATCATTTCGACTTCTAATGATGACTTTCTGGCTTATGTCAGGAACTTTTTAAGCAAATAAAGTTCAAACTTATTAATAGAACTCTGTGTAGTACCCCATTTCCATTTCCATCTCTCATCGTTCTTATCAAACTGTCAGTATGTTCCGTCGACGTTTTATAATCATATGTTAATCCAATGGAAGAGCTTAGGAACACGTATTTTTGTTATGTGGGGTTTGCTCCCAAAAATTTCACAATGAACACAAAAATTTTCCATTCTCCCCTCAAAAAAAAAAAAAAAATATCGACACAAAGGTAAAAGATTATATATCTTTTATCGTTTCACCCGCAAGAAGATATACAAATCTAAATATTTGCATGCGACGACTCCTCTTTATTTTTTTTGTGAAGAAGATGAAAAAGGGAGGAAACACGAATAAAGATTAGCTTCCCTCATCATCCTTGGAATGAATTTATTTAGGCCAATACCATATTTTAAGTATTCACCCTTCAGAGAACTGAGTGCGGCTTTGTAGCTAAAGAAGAATTTCAAAATGTGGAAGCATGTTGATAAGAGGTTACAACGACGATGATGATGACAGTTGTATGTTGAGATAGAGTACCTATGCCGCAAGGGGGCTGCTAAAAGTGGGTTAATTATTTACACATAAATTTACTGAAACTACTGTTTATTTGCTGTGAAAGGAGTAAAGCCTAGGTGTAAAAAGTCATCATTTATTCAAAGCGAATCTGTGATGTTTGACCGGGCCTTTTAAGTGGTGTCGGTTGAAATGAAACGTTGAAGGGTTTTACTCATTAAATCAGTTTGGGTATTCTGTGCCTAAACTAGGGTGAGGATAATATTTATTTTTCTGCAAATTCAAAGGTTTTTGAGGGTATTTTTGCTGCCCTCCCTAAAGTGTTTGATAGTAAACCTTTGAATGAGGAATATGTTTTTGATTCAAACATATCTAGTGTTGAACTTGTGCTAATGGCTTTAGATGTACCTTTATTATGTATCTCTTGCAATTAGGATGGAATAATTGTGAAGCTATTTACATATGTACATACACTGTTTTCAGTTGAATAGGATCCATAGTTAGAACTCTGGGTTTCGACAACTTTGAAAAGTGCTCATGAACGATGTTATGCATTCAAAAGTAGTGGTCTATGATATGTTAATTGGTCTACCCACAGGTCTATACCTATGCTGCTCCTTGTTCTTCCGGAGTGCCTTGCAGCACAGCTTATTTCATCTGCTAGGTGAGCAGCAGACCTTTGCAATGATGGCATACACAGAGACACTACCAGCGAAAGTGGTGGGTGGATGGACCTGTCTCAATGGCAGGTATTATACCTTTTGCATCCACTTTCATTGGGCTACCATAACCTTAAGCAGCTGCCACTCTATCTGGCCAAAAAGGTAACTTATGTTGCTATTTAGGATACTTAGAACTTTCATAGAAGGATCAAAAACTAGTCTTGTTTTCTAGGCCTGAAAATGTTGCCACATGTCTTGGATGGCGTATAAGACCTATCTACTCAACCTGACGACATTGACGACTGCACCTTGGTTTTCTAGGTGTCTATTGCTGGTGGGGTGTGATCTTTAGATATAACCCATTTAGCGACTTTAGCGAAGACTAGAGTGTCTTCCTTGATTTGACTATTCGAATACCTGATATAATCGCCATATTGTAGCTAGGTTTAACCGTGCAGAACTATTCCTTCTTCCAAACAGAACGACATCTAAAAATCACTGTACGTACAATCCATAAAAGTAGACGTGCCGTGGCGTTATCTGTTTCCCCAGGTCTGACGTAGATAGAGAGTAGGGCTGGGCACACATGGCACTGTCATCCATCTAAAGAATTCGGTTGTTCGGCAACAAGCGGAGAAATGATGGCTATCGGAAGCTCTGCAGCATCTCGACTATGTGTGTACAGCACCCTCTTCATTTTTTTCTATATTTTATTAGAAATTTAGGACAGAGGAATTTTTAACCAGAGCATTCGAAGGTCACCAAACTCCATACTCTACCACACTATTAGCCTCTCTTAGCATCCATAGACAATTGCTGTTTTACCTTGGATTCTAAAACGTTCAGAGGAAGTTTACTTGCTTTGATCGGTTTGGTCGTATACTTAGAGTTCCCTGCAGGCTGTATAGTGCCGGCAACCGCAAAAGTTCACAATCTTCAGTTGAGTAAGTAGGGACTAGTTGGCAGATTACCTGGCTGAAGCATTCGATGTCCGTAGCCGGTTTTGAATCCTGTCTATTAAGTGCAAAATGGTCATAGGTGCACCTGACCAGTTGTGGGCGTTGTATTCTAGCTTTGGGCGGAGGTAAAGTATTTCTTGCATCGCTTAAGGAATCCTAGACATTTGGCTGCATTTTGTTTTTGGAATATCA
The DNA here is from genome assembly GCA_949716465.1 of Chalcosyrphus nemorum. Taxonomy (NCBI): domain Eukaryota; kingdom Metazoa; phylum Arthropoda; class Insecta; order Diptera; family Syrphidae; genus Chalcosyrphus; species Chalcosyrphus nemorum. The sequence goes on along the minus strand of OX454333.1, from coordinate 12,340,456 downwards.
TCTGGACAGCGGATTTGTGTATGCTGAGACCTTTAAGAACTCCTGCAACTGGACGAAAGTGGACTTGTCCAATAGAAAATTCGACGCTCTCAAGCACAAATACAGACATAACACTATCTTGCAGTGTGGAATTAGTTGCGAATTGTGCAACGGGCAGATTGGCTTTATCTTAAGAGCTAACAGCTGGAATGTCATTGTAAATGAGCGTTGGGATGGCAGATGAGGCAGAGATTTTAATGTTTTTGATGAATGACCAAAAAATTTGACTACCTTTGGGACACAGTAGAATTTGTTGCCTCAATTTTTGGTCGTATAGGAATTTTACACGTTAAATGTGGGCACTGCAGTCATTTCTGGCTTGTTTATGCCCGGAAACTTACTTCTTTCAATCTGATAGCCTCTTTACAGCTCTGGTCGAACCATGAGTTACTTTCAAATTATTCACTCAATAGCTCATGCAGTCAGTCTTTATTTTAGAGTACCGTCTTCATACATACTGAAGTAAAAATCTTAAAATCTTAAACTTTCAGCTTTTCATGAGAAAACTGACCTGATGGTCCGCACCTATACATATTTGATGTTCATCCTCAAGCCAGGCGATATGCCTACTGACCTGTTCAAATCTTATAGACCCATGTATAAATTTGACATCTTTGGCCCTCTAAACTATGCAGAGGCCAATTGAAGTCCGTAGATAAGGCTAGTTAGATCTCAGTACTTTTCTGCACTTGAGTTGGTATGCATACAGAGACAAGCCCAAGAACAGCGCTCGTCCTTATCTAGTTACAAAGCTGAGGGAAGTACTCTGCTCGAAGGGAATATGTGCACAGCTCTATGTGCCTTTCTATAAATCGATGGCAAGACCCACCATTTCTATACGTGTAGTATGTGGCATACATTTTCGCACGTATCTAATGGAACCTCTGTGCCGCGGCAGCCACTTTCTTCTGGGTCGGTTTTTTCTTGTTCAGGCAGAGTGCAAGGTAAAATGTATTCTCTCCTACTTGTAAGTGTAGAAATCTTACTTGAAAAGGACCTACAGTTTATGACATTTACCGATAAATGTCTTAAAAGGCTGTATACAATATGTCATAGTATAAATTTTGGACTATGTATCCCAAAGTCATGCATTAATTTATTCTAAAATTCTATTGATTTTCCTTACCAAATTGTTGACATTTAATAAGCCTTCCATGCATATTTGAAAATTAAACAAGATTTCTCCACTTGTCGTCCTTAAATCCCCACCAGCAAATCCATCCTAAGCCACTAAATTAAAATAATTTTGCAGTCCCAAGTGAACACAATACGAGAATATGCAAATAGATGACAAATTTCATTGTCAACTCTCAGGGTAATGGCTGGAAAGCAAAATTACACGCTATCACTTGCAATTTAATACCCACTTAGAATGTGTGACAATTACGCAAGAGGACACACCGGAACCAGTGTATCCACACAATAATCTCCCACTTTGTAAATATGCAAGTACATTTGTATTTGCTGTCATTCTTGGTGGAGCAGCCTATCAACATCCGTCGGCTGTTGTATACTGGCTCAAAAGTTAAACACAATAAACACGAACAGACGAGCCACTGTTGGGTTCCTCTTGAAATAGGAGAGTGGATCCTTTGGAGCAAACATGTCATTCCTTGGTTCAATATTTCATGTGATTGCAAATAGGGCAAACAGATATGTAGCCTCATGATTCAACAGTATCTTCTCTGTTCATGGATTCATATGCTGTCATCCAGCCGAATGGAATGCCAAAGAAAGATAAGCATGGCTTCTTCTCTAGGATAGCTCCTGCAACCAATCTAACCGAAAAAGTCGTTTCATAGGACTATATGGTAGAGGAAGAGATCTTGCGCTTGCGGCGCAGTATACATATGAAGGCAATGTCGGTAAAGGATTTTAGTCAGAGAGAGAGAGAGAGAATTTCAAATTATAAAATACTGCTCTCTATGAAATATATTTTTGTTGTAAGTTGGTGTCCTTAATTGTACGAGTCTGAGGATGTTTCGAGGGATGCATGGAAGAGTGATGAGACCGAGCACACTGCTGACAAATAGATTTGGAAGGATGATACTAATACAATCCTGGGTGGGTGCCTCCGAGCGCCTCTGTTCATGTTTCACAGGACATTTATACTATTCGTCTTCGTTGTTTGTCATCGCGTCGAGAGATAGCAAGTAGTGTCCTCATATCCTCTCTGTGGATGGTTGTATGTCGTCGGTGTAGAAGGGTATTGAATGCGGCATCTAAAACGAATGGGATGCAGATGGAAATGAATAGATGTTAATGCTATTCGCTTAGATTTTTGTTAATAGTTCCTAGTAAGGCTTTTGTTGAATAAAAGTTTCAAGCAAATATTGATCATTTTGACAAATGTTCTTCAAAGCTTAGACTTTGAAGTTTCCAATGAATTTGAATACTCCTATAACAAAAGTGTTTGTGTACCCAATGATCTTGAGAAGCTTGTACAGGAGGCCTTTTCACTATATTTGGGAAATCCAGAGCTCCCTTCCTTACGGATTCCATTGGGAGGGTTGTGCCAAGTTTGGCAATTTCATCCGCCTTATACTTCCATGGAATAGCCCTGTGGCCTGGCACCCAGCATAGGTGAATGTTATATTGTTCCGAGATCTCCATCGGAGATGAGCGGCAATCTTGTACGACCTTTGATGTGGTTGTGGATGATTCCAGAAATGATGGCTGTCTGACTGTCTGTGAAAATGCTAATATCCGCAGCAGATAGAACACTTTACTTCAGCCAGGACAGGGCTTCTTTAACTGCCATTATTTCCGCCTAAAATACGGTACAGTGCTCAAGGAGGCAGAAGGAGATGCTTAAGTTAAGCACAGAGGAGTAGACACCACCACCAACTCCGTCTGAGGTCTTGGATCTATCAGTGTAGATGTGTATCGTGCCACCATCCACCTGCTCCAGATTAGACCATGTTTCACGAGCTGGGATTGATGTACGGAAGTTCCGACCAAGGCTGAGTTTGGCGGGGATGTAATCAGTGGTTTCAACAATGAGGGTAAATTCATTAAGAACAAAGGAGTGGCCATAGTTGAGAAGAGGTAAACAGAGGAATAGCCATTGAGGCAGCTATACTGACGATGTCTAGGGGCAGTAGGTGAATAATGGTACCTAGAGCTGCGGAGGGAGCAGTCCTGAGAACTCCAAATATAAAAAAAAAGTGCAGCTCTTTGAATTTTTCACAGGAGAGAGAGGTTAACTGTCTTTAGAAGAGCTGACCACCTGCTTTCGTTATGTTTCTTCGAAATCTTTGTTACTGCAAGTATTTGATCTGTTTTTTCTTTCAATCGTTTAACTACCCCTTAGCTAGGATTCCCATAAGATAATTAAAGGTTTCAAGCTTAATGGATTTCTTCATATTGTCGTTGGATACACTTTAGAGACGAATTTTTGTGGAAGCCTCTATCATTAGGTGCATTTAAGACGTAAACCAAACTTTATTCATAAGAAAATTATATTATTCAGCGGCAACTATCTTATACAAATCTTTTTCAAAGTAGTTCCTTTGAGCATTCACACATTTCTTTGAAAGAAAGTAACACTGAAAAGATTCCTTTGAGATGCTATGTCCGGAGAGTAGAGAGAGTTGTAAAAGAAGTCAGCTGGTCACGCCTCTATCTTATACCGATGGAATGTTTCGAAACTCCGGATGAAAATGGACTATGTCATACCAGTTAAAAACTGTGAGCGGAGATTCTCTATCAGAATTCCCAGCAGGGAGGAATGGGGCATTGGTACCGTCTGTGCCGAAAATTAACTCGACATCTATACCGACGGATCCAAAATGGATGTAGGTACTGGTGCCGGTGTCTACTGCTAGTCCCGAAATATAAATCGGTGCTTCAGACTCAAGAACAGTTGTAGTGTGTACCAGGCTGAGGTTGCTGGAATATGATTATTGAGGAAAATATTTCAGGAAAAATAATCAGTATCTACGTCGACAGTCAAGCAGCATTGGTACGATCCAAGCCGGTGAAAACGTGCATCGAAAGACTGGACTATATCTCAGAGGCCAACAAAGTGACCCTCTGTTGGGTGCCTGGCCACATGGAGATCACCGGGAATGAGAAGGCGGATAAACTGGCCAAAGAAGGATCACATCAAAGCTCCTTGCAGACCTTGTCTGAGGCCAGTACACCGATTAGCACACTGCACATAGAATTGGACAGTGGGTCCTGTGAGGAGGCGCTACAGCTAAATCGTTATGGCCCGTCTACGATAAAAAGAGATCTTCTAATCTCATACAACTAAGTCGCAGGGATATACGAACGGTCGTAAGTGTCGTGACAGGACACTGCGTGAAAGGTGACGCAATAACGACTTCTTGTAGGCACGAAAAGGAAGTAGAATCCATTAGTCACCTACTTTCCATTAGTTATTTCCTTCCGGAGCTGGATGAGCTAGGAAACATAGAGCTCAGCAAACTCCTGAGATTCATACAGTTATCTGGATGGTTTAGCTGAGCTGTCTAATTGGTTTTAGGCTCCCATCAATCTGTAGCATTTTTGCATTGACGGATTGTAGCATTTTTAGTACATATTGCCTCTTTGACTTTTCGAAATATGTTGAAGGACCAACTTTCAGATTAACTTATAGACCATTGGTACTGGATTGTAGTCTCCTGAGCATCAAACTGAAAGCAAACTGTCATTTAAAGTAACATACAGTGTGGCCCACTCCATTACAGAGTGTTGTAAGAGTTTTTGCTTTTCGACCTTATATCATAGTATTGCCGCTTTTGACAGTGCAAAATGCGTTTAAGGAGACATTTGCTGATCATCTTTTGGACCGCTGGTCTAGATTGTAGTCTTTACATACGTGGCTACAAAACCTGAGGCGACACCAAATTAAGTCCGATTACAGGTTACATTCAATTGCGATAGGTTTGAAATAAGTTTACAAACAACGCGTTTGAATGCAAAACAACAATACAAATATGTCTAAGGATGCAAACACAAGAATCATTTGCGCCGTTAACAATAGATGGCGCTTCTTCTTCGCTACTGCTAGTGGCTGTTACTTATTACGATTACCATTCAATTCCAGGTCAAACTGTGCACACAAGCTAGAATCGCATAACTTTTTAACAAACGCCGAGCAATTTGACAAATGGCATTTCATAATAATTTTCGAAACATAATTACTCTTCCACGGTAGTGTGGCGTGGCGTGTATAACAGTGTTTATTCGTTGACAATTAATATCTGTTTCGCTCACGTAGGTATGAAGCAAATTTAAAAATCTCAGAAATTTATTTAATGACATTAAAATTAACATTTTAATTGAAATTTTATCATTTCGTGGCGTGCCACACATTGGTCTACCGCACTTTTGTGTGCATATGCTTCCTGTCCAGCGGATCTCTGTGCTGTGTGTCCTGTGCAAAATAAATATTGAAATTATATTTTTTCATCACAAAATTTTTGCACATCGCTCTTCGTATTTACAGGGAAATTCCCACAAATTAATTTACAAAAAGAAAAAACTATTCAGCTAGTTGGTTAGGGAAGAGTTATTTTGATCCTTTTTTGTTTTTTTTTTTGCAAGCCAGAGTGGGGTGAGACAATTTAAAACGAATTAACTTAGAGTAATGGTGTACCAGAGAGAAAGGATTCTTTTTCCATGCACCATGTAACCAAACAATGACAATATATTTCGCTTGTTATGCCAAAGGATAATGTATTGCTTATGTGTGCTTGCTTTTGTTTGGTACAAAAGGCAAATCCAGAGGACCAGATCCTTTCGTTTAATTTATGCTCATGTGAACAAGAGCCAAAATAAATCCTGCAAGTCGTCGTTGTCGTTGTCGTCGTTTGCCTTATTCTTTATCTCTATCTACATATAGTAGTTAAGCTGGCTTTGAGTTTTGGGTGGTGGTTCCTTTCCTAATGCTACTACTAATGTGAGTGTCTCTTGTGGGTATAGAATGAAGGAGCGGCATCGCTGAATGGATTATTCAATAATCAGATGCGATTAATTAAAGTAAGAGATTTATAAATTTGTTTTCTTGTCCTTCACGGTGGCGGTCGGCGGGTGGTTAAGTGTGACGACTCCCTTAAGAAGGGGAAAGGAAGGCTTCTTGTCATGGAAGGTGTGTGGTCGTGTGCTGGAAATGCGATATGAAGATTAATGAGGATTGTGTCCATTGGCTACTAGCGCGTTAGATATGCAGCTGATTTGGGTCGGCAGTGGAGGGATACTTTACACAAAACATTTATCATAGCTCTGTAAGACTGCTCAACATGGTGCATGTGTGTAGGTAGTTTTAAGCTGGATTTAGTTGGAAATTTATGCAAAGTACTGTGTGGTATTTTGGAGAAAATGTTAAATGGAGTTAAGGCAATGTGTTGCAGAAGACTTTGAAAACATTTTCTCAATTTAATATAGGGGCTTTGAGGAGGTTCTTTATGCCAGTAAGTAGGCATGCTCATCGGTGAATGAGTACCTACCTTGTACCTGTATTACAAGAGTAACATTGTAGGCTTAGTAGTTAGATCATTGTTAGGCATAGAAATTAAACAATCAACATATTTGATGCAATTAAGCACTTCTTCTTATTGGTAGTTTTGGTGCCCGTACTTTCCCTATCAAAGCCCACTTTTGATAAACAATTCTTCGTTGGACTTTATCAGTTCAAAAGTAAGCTTTGGTGACAGTTTCTCAGCTCCTTAGGAATACCAAGTACTGCTCCAAAATTGATGACGTTACGAACAAATGAAGGTATTCAAAGTTTGGCTTTCTTTTAAAGCAAGAGATTTAGTTGATAGCCCACTTTAGCTGTGTATCCTTATCATATTGTGCGCAACAAGTCTTAGGATTGTACAGTCATCATACCGAATGTAAATAACGCCATCAAGAACGCAGAGAGGCACCAAATTCTGGGAGTACTTACCGACAAGGGACTGTGGGACTATCTGCAGGAGATAATGACGGACTGCACTACGACAACGGGTGGCGGTGTTCCTTAGGGCTCCATACTGTGAAATTCAATGTACAACGACGTTTTCAAACTTCGAATTCCGTTGTAGTGGCTGAGGTTGTTGAAGAGTTGGAGCATGATTGCAATGAAGTCATCGGGATGGTACAGAACTGATTACTGGCTAGCAAGCATGGCAGAGCAGGCGTGCCATGAAGACTGTAAGAGTTACCGTGGGCGATCACGTTGTAATTTCTAAACCAGAGTTTATATTACGTTAACATTACTTTAGATGCACGGTTAACTGTTAAGCAACATGCAGAGGAGGAGGTAGAAGGAGCATGCCAACCATTGGACGACGGAAACAAAAGAATAGACTACTCTTGGTAAGAGTTGCGATGTCGATGATGCTCTGCTGCTCCCAAATATAAACTGGTGCAAGGAGGATGGATTCATACAGCAGAAAGATGGAATTATTGTAAGTATTCCTAAGTCGTTTCAGGAATGTTGCCAATAGACCTCCTTAAGATTGCCGAACGGAAACATCGTGCCAGCAGGACATCGATACCGAGTCAAAGTGATATTGAAGTACCAGACCTGGAATAACGGCAAGCAGATGGAACTCTTATGAGAAAAGTAGATGGATGCATGCACTGATTCGTGTTTTGCGTCAATAGAAAACTATTGCCTGACGCAGATGGTTACTGGTTATGTAGAAGACAATCATTAGCGTCCATCATGTACAGAAGCAGCTGAAAAGGTGGAAAAAGGAATATTCCTCTGCTCATGATAGCATGAAGGTCTTAATCTGCTGGCAAACGGACTGGCTGAGGACTTAACCTCAGAGACGCCTACGCGCCATCTTGTGCGATTTCTGGAAATGTGCCTTAGGTTCATGGCCCGTACTCTTTTAAAACTGTTCGTTAGAAATACGGTTTGGCCAAAATATCCTTAAGATGTAGCGCAGGCATCTGTTAATAAACGTTTGTAGCTTTCTTGTTTTGTAGATAGTCAGCTCGACGCTGTCTCAGCTGTCATTTGGTGGAGATACATAATTCTATGAAAAAGTAAGCATACATCGTCAGCGTAGTCAATATGCTTCAGTTGGGATGTAAGAGTCTATCGAATTCCTCCGCTTCCCGTCGACAAAGCTGCACGGAGCACATCACCAATCACCAAAGGAAGAGAATTGGCGAAAGAATGCAACCTTGTCTTATCCCACTTTGGATCTCGAATTCCTTTGACAACCTTTCTCTTTACATGACAGTTTGAGCCAGCATATGTAGCCTTGATAATAGCAATTAATTTATCGGGAATGCCTGCCTGTTGTCTACTGTTTCCTGCGCAAGGCACGCCAAATAAATTCCCGATGGACACTATCGAATGGCCACAACACGCAGCACGCAGATAACTCTCTAGTTTTCACACTGCATTAGATTGTCCTTTTTAGGGATCTTGACAATCATTCCGTTCTTCTACTCATCCAGAAAACTCTCGGCTTCCCATGTTCTCCCGACAAGTGGGAACAGTAGCTCTGCCGATGCTGCTAGCGCTGCTTGAAAAACTTCCGCAGATATGTTGTCAAGTTTAACCGCCTTGTTGGTTGTCAGTGCTATGACCGCGGTAATAATCCCCAGTAAGGGTTGTGGTGCGAATTCGGGAATGCGAAAACTCGGTTTAGAACCGAAGCAAAATGCTCCTTCCATCTCTTGTGTTGATCCTTATCGAGCCGTTCACTGGGTGTTGAGTAGAGCTTCGGCCGCCTATAAGTTCTTTGGTGATTCTGTAAACGGTTCTGCTGTCGCAACTCGCTACCGCTTCTTCTGCTTGCGTGGCCAGCGCATTGATGTAATTGCGCTTGTCTCGTCTCACGCTACGTTGCACTTCTCTCATTTCCATGCGATATAGGGATTCTAGCTCGATCCTACCTGCTGCTGGAGCCGCTGCAATTCGAGCACTTAGCTGTTTTTTTTTTCGTTGATCCTTCTCCAGGTATCCTCGGAAAGCTACGCCCTATGGCTTCTCTGCGATCGACCGACAATCCTTTCAGCATGCTAGATGTTGCTTACTAAAATGTTTCTATGGTCTCACATTGGTTTTGCTGATTAGTAGAGTTGGCTTTGCAACCGGACTATTTTCTGTTTCTCTCTAGTAGCTTATTATCCTTTAAAGGGAATGTTTTAAGAGCTAATTCTTTTTATCTAACGCAGTTTGTTGAACTGAAAACCTGAATTGACTTACATCCTAAGAAAGTATCAGTCTTAATATGACACACTTCACTACACGCTATCAACTACATAGTAAATAGAGAGAATGCATAAGCATATTATACTATCAGGCTTTTCTGTCGTTAAGTGCATTTTTATTGGGGTTCATGTCAGCGATTCATTTTCCCCGTCCAACTGCAACAGATAGATAATACTATTATGTACATCGCTGATTGGCAATCTGAGTCAAATCAATAAGATGAATGTGTGTCAAGCACTTTTTCTCCGCAATAAAATGTCTCATAAAACTTAAAAAAAAAAACATCTCATAAAAAAATTTCACATTTTGTCCCCTGAATAGCAGTGGTATCGCTTATCGCTTGTTTTTTTTTTTTCCTTTCATGGAATAAGGGAACATTCATCCCTAATGGCAAATTATGAATTGCTCTCTGGTGTAAGTTTACACATTACTACAGAACACTAAACGTTTATCACCGTATGGTGTGCAATTGAGATTCGTCATTAATTTATAAGTCCCCGAACGGGGGCCAAAAGGATGTGAATACGTGTGCTGCTGTTGGTGGCATGGTGTAATTATTATCCCATTATAATTCAATGTTATGATAGTAGTTATTCATATCTAATTAGACTCATTAATAAGCTACTAATGAAGAGTAATTAGAGCAAAAATTTTGCACATAAGTTCTAGAATGACTCTATGAGGTGAGATTGAAGGAATGGGAGTAGTCCTTACTCCGGCTTTAGACTTTTTGGCAGTGTAAGGGTGCCTTTTGAAAGACCATTTCTGACTTGACAGGATCTTCCTCTAGTATACGTGGTTGCCTCTTGTGCTTAACCAGTAAGAACAGTTTGTCTCGGATGCACTGGAGCCTTCCCGAGTAAACTAGACTCGGCTGAGTCTCCCTTTTATATAAAGGGATTTTCAATGATTTTCAGACAAGATGGGTGTTGGTATGAACCGCACTGGAGCTTTGATGATCTTGCGCGACACTTGTTCTATGACTCTGGCTTAATGGATACGCTGTCTGATGTATCGAGGCTCAAGCTGCAGCACAAGCATACCCCGGTATTCAGGGCTTACTTCGGCTAGAGTGTAAGCCAGGAATGGAGTGCAGCCGTATTTCCACAGATGGTTCCAAAACCGATCAGGATCAGAGATTGGTTTATTTGCGGATGATGTGGGCAATCCTACGAGCCACATCGTTAGAAATACGTACATAGGTGGAAGAGTCATAGTTTCTGTGTCTTCAGTAACAATCAAGCTACGCTTAAGACTTTGGTTGACCCTTTAGTCAGCTTCAACTTAAGAATATAAGAGCTCTTTGATCTGAGTCGCAAGATTTAATTATTTGACACTCTTCATAAGGGTATGAGCAGAGATGCCAGACAAGGCTAGGAGGAGAATTTCACAAGCCATGAACCAGTGTTGGGCCTTCCTGTATCCACAGACGGAGCTTCCATTGATAGTTGAGTTTCCTATGAACACAATTTTGCTCAGGATTTGTTTCTTGAATACTTACTCCCGACCCTTGTAGAGTCCCCGCCTGAGACATCGTTGCCTTCCATCTTTTGCGGTCAAGGGCATGCTGCTTCCAGTTGTGAAGACCAAGTTTCATCTGCGACAACTTGGTCTTTGTTCGGCCTTCTTCTCCGTCTCTTGACTGGAGTATTGTTATCCATTCACTTAATGTGGCCGAGCCAATATACTCTTGGCTTTTTGCACATCCACATCCTGGATGGACATATCTTCTCCTCCTCGCCTGCTTATCAATAGCCGTAAACGCCTCTACAACGGCTTGACGGGCTATCCCAATGATGTCAATATCGTCTGCGTATCCCAGCAGTTGGACGATATGTGAAAGATGGTGCCTTCCGTGTTGACACCTGCCCTGTGCACTATCTGCTCCAACACGATATTGAAGAAATCATATGACAGCGCATCTCCTTGCCTGAACCCGGTACACGCTTGGAAGAGCTCCGAAGAGTTGTTTTCAAGTCGCACAGAGCATTGCGCGTCTTTCATCTGGATAAGTTTTGCAAGTATCCCAAATTGGGACATCGCCTGGTAGAGCTCAAGACGATGAATGCTGTCATAGTCAAAGTCAATGAAAAGTAGGTGGGTTTCGACATGAAATTTGTTGGTCTTTTCCAGGATTTGTCTGAGTGTGAAAACTAGGTTTATCGCAGATTTGCCAACACAACGGAAGCCACACTGGTACGTGCCGATTAGTTTGTTGCAGAAAGTTTTTAGACACAATACAATAGGATAGGATCTTATATGCGACATTTAACAGGGATATGCCTCGGTAGTTCTTACAAGACATAGGATCGCCTTTTTTGAAGATGGGGCATATAGAGCTGATACTCCAGTCGTCGGCCAACTGTACTTGGTTGATGACTTGATGCATGCCCCCTACCAAGATATCACCTCCGTATTTAAAGAGTTCAGCTGGAATCCCATCAGAGCCAGCGGCTTTGTTATTCTTCAATTTTCTGATGGCTACATTAACTTCTTCAATACTGGATGGGAGCATTGGTTCTTCATTGACTGGTGGTGGGTTCTCTCCCTGCCCTATCACTCTTTCTATTTGCTGCCCGTTAAGCATCTGCTGAAAGTGTAGCGACACTTTGAAGGACTCGGAGTACACGTCCAATAGTTGTAAGGTGCATTAGAAGCCATCCATAACAAACGCACCCTCAATTGAAAGCAATTTATCGCAAGCATTACATTCCATTTGTGGCTACTATTTGTGTAGAAAAAAGTTTAATATTTTTTCTTTATTTTCCTTCCGTTTCAGGTGGTTTTATGGGTGACATTGCTCTGCCCGACCTTAATTACCGCACCGAGCCAATTGTTGCTCGTACACCAGCTGCTGCTGCCGGCGCCGCCACGTCTACATCAATTCTCGACTGGAAGGCAGATCCGAAATTCAACAAAACCTTTCAACAGGAACTCGAAATTCTCAAACAAGAGGTATACAATGAAGGACTCCAGGTGGAAGAAGAAGGACTAACCGATATAATTAGAAAGAAAACCAAACTGCCAAGCTCTAATAATGAGAACTTAAATGAGCGAAGCCGTAATGATCCAATTCTGGTGAGTAGCGAGTGCCAGTGCCGGGGGATAGAAAATATATATAAATTTTCCCTTTTGTCAACTCTATTTGTAGTGGTTAACATCCACCCTCCCGTTCATCTACCTGAATCTGCAGCTGGGATACAATTTCATTATCCTGGTATTCGATAGCTGAAAGGGGGTAGTGAACGGACAATCACAATGGTGGCAAACTTTAAAATTAGATGCAAAACTTTATGAAAGGCGGGAATTTTTTTTTCTCATCCTTATCGTATCGGCGTGGTTGTGCTTCAGTTTGATGTCATTCTTTCATTCAACCCTACCCAATCAATTACTGCTGCTTGATGCTCCTATTGCCAAAGTAATTTCCCTTCGTAACATGGTTCATTGTTTGAGGGTGCGCCGCGCCGGCCGCACCGCCTTGCCTTTTCATCATTGTCGTTGTCGTTGTCGTTCCGTTCGTTGTCGCATCTGAGGAGCTTGATAAAATGATGATTTTATCCTTCATTAGGTTCGTTTAATTAAAAGATTGTTATGTTGGCGCGCAATCGTTGGGCTTTATTGGGAGTTCCATCTGTAAAATCGTTTGCTACTGTTTGGGGGGAGTCCGTCGAAAGGACACATTTGGGATGGGGATTTTTTTTTTTTAGGTTAAAATTTACTTTGCCTTCTCTTTTATTTTTTCGTAATTGAATGAAAATGAAAATTACTTTTAATTGGTATTGCTTTCCAACGAAGTTTCACATTTTATTTGGAAAGTTTTTATTTTTCAAAACATTTTATCTGTATGTGCATATGTCTGTACATTTGAATAGAAAGATGAGTTATTTTAAACTTATTTTACTCTGGGGTTTTTTCTTTTAAATGTTGGCCGTAACTGTGCCTAACATGCTCCGTTCTGAAGTTCCAATTTTCGATCATACGTCAGAGCATTTCGAGTGGTATTTTGCGAATAATGCGAGTGATATTGGCTTCCCATTCCTCCAAGCGCACCGTGCTTAGGCCAAGTTAGGTAAGCGCGTAGGCAGACGAAAAACTTCCGCCGCTCTCAGGTCAAACCTGATCCATTGTGTTACCCATAGTTAGAAGAAAGGTATTCCCTTGCTCTTTTAACCCATATGTCTTAAAACTACTTCATAGAACTTACTTGTTCTTAGAGTATGCAAACCACCCTGATGTTCTGGTGAAGCTGGTGGCATTTGCACCTGAGAGGTCATCTAGGCTTTGTTCAATTCTGAAATAGCCATTAGGCAGTGGATAGTGTCCTCAACATCTTCCAGATTTCTTCTTCTGTTCGACGCAGTTTCATCATATGGTAGCGCAGAGTGTAATGTCCCGTAAGAGTTCCCACAAGCATGGAGATGGATCGCCTGTCCTTGCGCATATATTTCTTGATCCCTGCTTTATCAAAGGATGGTCATAGTTGTCCTGCAACATAGCAAGTTTGTATAGAATTCCACCTTAAGTTCGCCTCTCTTGTGGCTATATTCCCTGCTGCCGGGATGTTTATAGAGTGGTCTGTAAGTTCTAGTGAATCTGATAAAGCTTTTCTTGCTAGTTCATCTGCTTTTTTAATTGCCCGGACACCCTTGTGCCCAGAAACCCAACAGAGTTTCAAGGACCTTAGGCTGTGTTCCAAGAACCTTCAGGTCTTCGCGACACAGCATTTCAAAAGCTTAGATTTGGTTTCTGTGCCGATAATTGTCTTGATAGCTGCCTGGCTGTCGTTAAAGAAGGCAATACCTTCTGGCGGTCTTTCTCTTACAACAGATTCGTAGGCGGCTGCTGTCACCGTTTGGAAAACACTGCTGTGGTGTGGGAGTCGTGTAGATCTGAATATTCCCAGTGATTCGGAGAAGATTCCGGGCCCTACACCGGTGTCCATTTCTTATCCATCTGTATAAATAGCTATGGATTCAGTAATTAAGTCTAACAAAGGCGTGATGTAGTCCGTGGTACGTGGTCAAAAAATCTGTCAAGGACGGTCAAATGCCCTGTCGCACTTAAGCGACAAAGCCTGCAGTTGGAGTAGTTAGTGTAACGTACTTAAGCTAGGTAGATTTTGGACTTAAACCATGGGCTGTGAGGCAAGTAGCCTTTTGTTGGTACGAAATGTCCTCGAGAACACGGGGTTCAATCTGAGGCAGCAAATAGACCGTTATCATGGCGCAATAATACGTTCTGCTCTCCCTCGTCCTTGGTTATTGCGTTGGCACCTACATATTGTAATAGATCTCTACTACTAATTGCACGCACTCTGTAGTTTCTTAAGAAAAACCGTGTAACCCACTGAAAGAGAAAATAAAGAAGATGGCTGTTTCCGTTTTGGGAAAAGGGCATTCCTCGGGGTAAAATAAAAAAGAGTAAGTAGTAAGAAAAAGTGGACTTCCTTTCATTTAACGCGCAAAACATACTGTGTATTACGAACGAATGCAAATATCGCAAACAGCTCTTCCCAATCGATTTGGGCAGCACCCATGGGGCCACCTGAGTTTCAAAGAGCACTACACTTTTCCACCCCTTCTTGTCTCTTCCAATTTAACTAACACCCTTACTCTGTACCTCAGTAAAAGGATATTCATATCCCCTTTCATAAGAATCTTTACTTTGTATGATAAATTTGCAATAGAATTCGCAATCTACTTTTCATGGTCTGTATGAATTGACTTATGCTTTAACTTACATCAATACACAATTCGTACAGCATGACTTGCACAAAGTTTAACACATTTCAACCAAATTGCATCAACTCGCACTCAAAGTTATGTAAATTGATTTTCGTACTGCATTTACAATTCTTACACAATAAACTCGAATACCTTTTATGTATCAATTAACACATTTTCACAAAATTAAATTGTCTGTGCATATTTTTGTTTCAATTTACAGTCAGCCAATGAGCCAGTTAAAGTCCATCCATCCGGCCACTCAACATACGACTATCCGATAAAGAATTTAAAAAACCAAATTATTACCAGCCAACCGAAGGAGAGTTCATATCCGGCGGAAATTGAGAACTTCGAACCGAAAATTTCGATTCGAGAAAAACCGATTATTGTCGACGAGGACACTGGCAATACGATAAGCGCCAGTGGTTACAACAACAACAACAACAACAATAATGCACCTGGTGTCACCATCGAAGAACAACAACAACATCAACGACGACGACAACAGCAACTGACATCAGCTGAGGCAGAGAAATTGAATAAATCGTCGACTGTGAATCATAGCATTCGAAATGTCGACCGACGAAAGATCCAATCGAACACGAAGGACATTGAAGACGATTCGGGAAACAATTTCGTATCGGAACGCAAAGTTATTATATTACCAACATCGATTCCAACATCGAGATCGACTCTACCTAATGTTTACAGCAATGCCGGAGGTAATGGAGTAAAATTGGATGACGTTGAGTTCCTGCACGCCGAAGGTATTGTGAGAAGGCGCCATCGGAGGGGTCGAAAAAATCGGTGAGTATAGTTTGGGCTTAAAGGTGCGGCAAACTGATTTAGATTATGATGTAGGTTGCTAATTGGATGTTGAATGTTACTTGAAAGAGAGGAAATAGGAATTTAATTTAACGACAGGACTTTAATATGTTACTTACTTTGTGTGGCCTTAACGCGCTTCGAGGAAGGACAAACTTCGATTGAAAAATATTTTTCTTAAAAGGCTCTGGAGAGGCCGCATAATACTTAACTTATGCTCCCTGCTTGGTAGCACTTTAATCACTTCCAAATTTGGACAAAAATCTCCATAAATACAACCGAACTTTGTCTTCAGAGAGCTGTCTGTGCCCCATTGTAGTAGACAAGCCTTAAAAGGACCTCAAATACTTAAAATGATGTAGTTATAATTATAAGGGCAATGAAGAGTCCTGTATTATTGAATTTGTTCTCAGCAAAGTGAATATTTGTTGCTAAACAGAAAGGCTTAGGTTTAACTCCACAAAAACCATCAATATAGCCTTAACCTTCTCCTCCACATAACCGCTAGGAAGACTGCAGCTGCCAAGGTTCCAATCTACTCTTAACCTACCTGGACTTATGAGATCCTAAAAATAATTCTGCTGCTTTATTTTCCAGCTGTATGCTGCTCAGACTTAATGCCTAAAAGAATTCATCTCTATCACCCTTTTTTGAGACAATCATCAAATCCTTCAAGCATCAACTTTAGTAGGTTGGTACACCGATGGCTTGAAGTAGTCGAAAGGCACAGGAGCTGGAATTTTCGATCCAAACTACACACTGTCTAGTCCTTCAGGACAATCAATCACTATCTTCCAAGCAAAGGTCCCTGCCATTAAGGTCTGTGCCAGAGAATGTATTAATGCAATTCTCAGAGCTGTCATGCTCTTCAACTTTGAGTTGGCTCTGAGCTCTTCCAACGTCGTCGGCTTGTTGGCATAAGTCCAATGACTTACCGTATCCCCGCAGAAAATAGTCAAGCGGCGTTAAATCGCACGAACGAGGCGGCCAATCGACTGGTTCATTTCTTGAGATAACATGGTCACTATACTTACTCTTCAATAAATCGATTGTAACGTATGCTTTGTGGCTTGTGGCACCATCCTGTTGAAACCACATTCGTCCAAGCCCATATCTTCCAATTCGGCTCAAAAATAATCGGTAATCTTGGCGCGATAACGCTGACGTGACGTGGCCCAATAACGCCGCCGGCATGCAAACCGCACCAAACAGTTATTTTTAGTGGATGAAGTGGTGATTCATGAAGCGCATGTGGATTTTCACCCGACCAATAACGCATACTTTGCTTATTGACGAACCCATTGAGCCAAAATTAACTTCTGAAGATGAAGATGATTTTGCGATGAAATTCATCATCTTGGCACATCTTCTCCAGAACCCAATCAGAGAACGTACGTCGCTTCAAATGGTCCATCGGCTTCAATTCTTGAGTCAGCTTGATCTTGATTATTATAATTTGCAGCAGTTGCTCATTCGTGTACTTTATTATGGTAAAAATGTTGAGCTTACTGAATAAATTGACAGTGACTATTTGATGATTAGTGAAAGAGTGTGTTCACAAATTAAATTCAAAGTTGTCAAGTCCCAATTGGAAAACCTTTTATATGGAAACTCCAAGAAATGCTCCTTCACTGGAACTCATATGCAAACGTCAATTAATTTCTCAAAAAAGAGGTAATTCTTTTGCTATTATTTCTCAACGAGGAATGGCTTTTCCTTCCACCGGAAAAGCATAAAAACCAAAGGTTCTATCGATTAATTAGAATCAATTCTTAATTGATTTCCAAATCTGTAACCCATAGCCATTAAAATTCATACCGTTGTTCCACATCAAAACCTCAAACTGAAAAAAACCTTTTATAAATTCAATTTCAATTTATTTACACAAAATACCAGGAGCCCTGCAGTGGGTCACGCAAAACCTCTTCAGTATTAAAACTTGAACCCAAAAAGATTATAACTTCAATTAAAAAGTTATTCAAGTAATGAAATTAAACTTTGTCTCCCTCTCTCTTTTTCTCTTTTTATTCTCATAGTCGTAGTTCAGAGACAGCACGTGACTACAATGCCCGATTGGAGAGACTAAAAGCGGAGCTTAATCGTCCCGTTCGAACTACAGACGATTTACCGAAACTTCACAAACGAATTCACAACAAACACACTGTATCTGTTCCAACGGAATGGCCATCACCTACCGAGCCACTCAGTTCAGTAGTCAAACCAACCAGTGATTCGTCGTCATCCCCCATCCAGGCGACGACGGTGCCACCACCGATGGAGTTGACAACCCCCGATGCGAACGCCGAAGCCGAAGGACCAACAAAGACTCATCACAAATTCATAACTGCTGCTAAAAGTTTTAATTATTCGTCCGAAAACACGGATGAACTGGAAGTCCTCACCAAAAGGAAATCAACGATGGACGCAATCAATGCCGAAGTGAACACATCCCTCGAAATGCAATTACGAAATGAGGAGTAAGTTTCCAATTTGGGATTTGTATATTTTTTGTTTTGTAGTTTTTTTTCATATTTTTGAGTTCATTTGAGCATCTCTGATCCATGTATGGATGTGGGTGGGTAACATATAAACGGATGCGAGACTCCTTCCTCATCGTATCCCTTTCTGGACTCGCACCAGTTTTACGAAATAAAGTTTTTTGTGAAATTTATGAGAAAAAAAAAACTAAAACTCACACAAAAACCGACCGTTGATCCAGCTTTATCTACGAGTATGGTCTGTATCTGTATCTGCTACAAAAATTGGCAGAAGCTAGTTAAAATTGGAAATAATTTGCACACATAGTATAACTTTCTGCATAAATCTGTGCAAACACGAGCAGGGTGGCTGGTGCGCCGATGGCCGGCACTGTCTGATGCAGAAGCCATTGCAGAGAGTGATAGTTGGAATATGGCGTAATAAAAGACATCCTAACTCGCCACAATTGCTGGTCGGGAATATTGTTTCTGTCTTCTTTTTTTTTTTCCTGACGAGGCGCGTTGGCCGGGATATTACATTTTCATTGTACCAGGGCAACTTGAAGAGTTATTTGGAACATTTAGAGAATTTCAGCGGGTAATGGAAGCGCTTTCACGCTTGAATGCAGATGAACGTTTGTGGATTTAATTGCTGTTCACGAAAATTATTGCCGAGTTCTTGCGGTTGAAATGTAGTCTATGAAGTGGATGAGAGGATATATTGCCTTAAAGGATTTATCAAAAAAGGGGAAATGATTTTTAAATTCAACTGAAACGAAATTGTTATGCTTTCCAGAAATAAAGGGTTTTCCAATGGCGATTTTTGAAATTTGACAGGTGATTGCGGCCATATTAGGTCCGTTCGCGTATTTTTTGCACTAAAAGTGGGAGCAAAATTCTCTCAGAGAGAGCTAAAACTACGAAAAAATAAATGAACGGGTTGAACTAGAAAAAGTTAAAAATACACTGGTTTGACAGCTTTGACAGTTTTCATAAGCCAGCCCACAGAAATTTCTTGCACTGCAATTCGTAACATGGGGAAATTTTTTACTCCCTCTCGCTCTCTTTTGCGAAAAACTACGAAAATTCTCCGTACGCGAACAGATTTTCGGAAAAAAATCGTAAATTTTCGTAAAAATTCGCTTTTTTTTTAGGGTAGGCGAACGGACCTATTGTTGAAGCTACATCTGTCAAATTGGCTGTCGTTTATTATGTCTGTTTAGCGTTATGTGCAAATGATTAAATTGTTTTTTGAAAGCGGGTCTTCTATTTCAGCTACATTTCGCGAGTTTTGCCCATTTCACGGTCGCCATAATCGTCCTTCCGAAAGAACTATTCGCAACTTCATGCATAAATTCGAGTTGAGTTCAGTTCAGTGAATAGAGAAAGTCACTGTTTGGTGTGGATTTTGGATTGTCGGCATCATCGGTCCGTACTCCGTCACAGCGAGGGCTATCAATCGATGATAACCAATTTTTTCTGTCCCCAATTGAATAATATAGACCTCGACCACTGTGATTTCAACAGGACGCGTGTGTGTTTCAACACAGCCCGTACAACAATGGACATTTTGCCAAGCGATTTCCAAACATGGCTATGCGCGATATGCGATTTGTCCTACTTAAACTTCTTCTTGTAGGGTTTTCCTAAGTTCCAAGTCCATGCCAGAACAAATCACCCCTTCGCTGAGCAACAAAATCTATGCCGTTGGCCAAATTGAGCCTGATCTATGAGCCAATTAAATGCACAAAATGAACGTTTCGGATGCGCTCCGCCCAGCGTTGCCGCGGCTGACATTTGAATGATGTTATATTCCATACATAATTGCGTATATAGGTTTTTTAAATGAATAAAAAATTTCAATGATATCTCACTCACAGTTTGTTGTATTCAAATTTAAAGATAGGAAGCGCTTAATGAAAAGGCTATTATAAATCAAAAACACGAAGTTGAAGCTCACTTTTGGTTTTAAATAAATAAATATTAGCCCGTAAGCAGCCCATAGAGGGCCAAGGGCTAGCTTCTCACAACTGTACATGTTATGCGTGGTATACATTTTGGCACATACAGAATGGACCTACAGTTTTACGCCGTATCCGAAGGGCAGAGGGGTTTTTGAGAAGCTTTCTCATGACAGTAAATACTCTTGGATGTTTGTCAGACGCTCGCAAGAGGTGGGGCCATGAAAAAACTTTTGATGGTATTTTTCTGGATTCGAACTTAGAACCCCTTGCGCAGTAGTCCAACGCACTAAACACTGAGCCACGGCGCCCACTTTTGTTTACCACAACAATTTCTTTTAGATCTCTTAAGCTGTGCTTTAAGCTGCTTCTTAAACTGATAACATAGCTTCTGCAGATTTTGGATAGTATTCCGAACACGGCTTTAGCTTTTTCGATTATGCTGCACATGTCCCGTAGTTAGAAGAGACCCCCACTTCCTTCTTCAGATTTTCAGTATCAAACCTGGTTGTATTCAGCAAGTTTGAACAGTTTTCTTGGTCTCCAGCATTTTCGTATATTCTACTGCCTTGAAGTTGGCGCCATCTAGAAGTTTCTTTTTAAATCATAAGTTATTTTGACACTGACAGCTGTTTCCCGTTCGAAATCTTGACAGATAGTCGGTATTATACCTCCGCGGAACGAAATGAGTTGCTTTGCACTTAAATTAAGAAATATTGAAAACTTGTTTCCAAAGTGAGTGCTATAGGTACTCATGGTGCCAGCTCTACGCAAGTTTGTGCAAAAAGTTCGTGAGACTGATATGCTAGTGGACAACACTTATGATCACTGTCGGCTCACAGACTAGAATGTGGTTGCAGCCACTCCAAGCAATCTGTGAGCTATTGAAACCATCAACAGAGTGACAGAATGCGCTACTGCGAAGTCAGCCGATAGGTAGTCTAGGTATGAACCGATGAGTTTCTTAAACACCCCACTGATTTGCTTCCACCTTGTCACAGGACTAAGGACAAAGCCTAAGGTGTATGTATTTATTCATTTCAATACCGTAATGCAACTTGCTCACATAAATTGGTAGATCTGTTATTTTAGTGACCCCACTGTATGCATATCATAAGCTACAGATCCATACAACTATCAGGCATGCTCAACAAACGGCAGAAGAAGAACAGAAATCCCAACGCGTACACCACATCCACGAGTCCATGTCATGCTCAGTGTCCTATCAAAAATAGTTTTACCAAATACCCACTCAGTTCCTCAAAAAAATTCTCTAAAAAAAATTCCATTGCATATCCACCCTCTCGAGATAATCCGAAAAGGATTAAAAAATCATCCATCACTCTGCAAACGAAAAACATCCCAAAATCCCACACAACATTGCTAAACAAAAATTGTCCTCCATTCTCTCTTCCATCTCTTCAAACAGACATCTGAAACATTTGGAACACCATCATCGTATGGCGCGAGCAGTTACTGCCAAAAAGGAACGCGTCTGGGATTATGGCGTCATCCCATACGAAATCGATGGCAACTTCAGTGGCTTACACAAAGCACTCTTCAAGCAGGCGATGCGCCACTGGGAGAACTTCACATGCATCAAATTCGTAGAGCGTGACCCAGAGAACCATCCCAATTACATTGTCTTTACCGTCCGGAGTTGTGGGTGAGTTTTGAACCGAACGACGGATTATGCATGTAAGGCTGCATGCATATGCATTCTCCTCTTCTATTTTTTTTCTTTTGTGTGTGTGTGTACGTAATCTCACTTTTCCACTTTCATTTATACTCTCGATCCTTGTAGGTGCTGTTCGTTTGTGGGTAAACGGGGCAACGGCCCACAAGCCATATCAATCGGCAGGAACTGCGATAAGTTCGGCATTGTGGTCCATGAATTGGGCCATGTTGTCGGTTTCTGGCATGAGCATACCCGTCCCGATCGGGAGCGGCACGTTGTCATCGAGCACAATAACATAATGAAGGGACAGGATTATAACTTTAACAAGTTGACGGCGGACGATGTCGACTCGTTGGGCATGGCCTACGACTATGAC
The DNA here is from genome assembly GCA_949716465.1 of Chalcosyrphus nemorum. Classification (NCBI taxonomy): domain Eukaryota; kingdom Metazoa; phylum Arthropoda; class Insecta; order Diptera; family Syrphidae; genus Chalcosyrphus; species Chalcosyrphus nemorum. The sequence goes on along the minus strand of OX454333.1, from coordinate 12,318,205 downwards.
TCCATTATGCATTATGCAAGGAATACATTCTCGAAGGGTACCTATCTCGATACGATACTGCCAATCGAGGTGAAGGGTAAAAAACGACCCGAGATTGGACAGCGTTTACGGCTGAGTGCTGGAGACATCTCACAGGCGAAACTTCTATACAAATGCCCGAAATGTGGGCGAACTTTCCAAGAGAACACTGGCAGTTTTGCTAGTCCGTCGTATTTCACGCCCATTGCTGTCAATGAGACAGAGCGGTGTGAGTGGCGGATTACGGCCACACATGGAGAACGGATTATCCTGCGGCTAGAGAATTTGGTACGTAAATGTGATTCTCCGTCCTAACCAACACACACTATGGTTTTGTGGATTCTATAAAAAGTTTTTTCTTTTTCTTTTTGATTTTTTTTTTGGGGGGATTTTGCCCTTTTTGTAGAATATATTCAAATCGGAGAAATGTCAGACGGATTATTTGGAGATACGTGACGGTTACTATTTTAAGTCACCACTAATTGGACGATTTTGTGGGAAAGTAAGCAAGGAGGTCGTGACCACTGTGAGCAGCAGAATGTTGCTCACATATGTGAACAGTCATCGTAACTCGGGTTATCGTGGTTTTAAAGCTGATTTTGAAGGTAATTCCATATGAAATGCATGCAATGAAGTTGTTATGTAGTTGAATGGGTGATTTTTATGAGTGTGGTAAGAGAAACTTACAGGGTGAACAAAAGAAAATAGATATTTTGAAAAAAATCTTGGAGAGCGTTGGTAGAATTGATAGTCAACGGGGCAAGTGGACCAATCTGTGTGATTCTACCCAAAAATCTAATTTATTCAAGTGGATATTCTAGTCACAGTTCAGGAGAATTGATTGCACCTTTAAGTGTTTTACCACAATTCGCTGTAAAGCTTACCGCTTTCTTTAATTTTCTAGCCACCATGTATCTGCTGTTCTTACATTCTTCATTTTGAAGCTTTGTGCTGTAGAATCTTTATAATTTAAGCACCTTATTTTCCCTCAGGATATACATACATACATGGATTTTGCACTCAAGTGGCGTTCATATGAATATCTTTTACATGAAAAATGAATGGTGTAAGAGGTAGCTGCTTTCTGAACTATCATACTAAAGTGTTTTTCAAAAGGGACTTGACAACTTTGAATTTAATTTGTGAACGCACTCTTTCACCAATCATCAAATCGTCACTGTCAATTTATTGAGTAAACTCAACATTTTCATCATGGTCAAGTACACGAACGAGCAACCAAAAATATCTGTTTGGTGCGGTTTGCATGCCGGCGGCGTTATTTTGCGATATTTTTTCGTCAACGATAACGATCGTCACGTTACTGTGAATGATCAGCGTTATCGCGCCATGATTACCGATTATTTTTGGCCCGAATTGGAAGATATGGACTTGAAAGACATGTGGTTTCAACAGGATGGTACCACAAGCTACACAGCATACGTTACAATCGATTTATTGAAGAGTAAGTATGGTGAGCGTGTTGTCTCAAGAAATGGGCCAGTCGATTGATCGCCTCGTTCGTGCGATTTAACGCCGCTTGACTAATTTCTGTGGCGCTACGTTAAGTCATTGGTTTATGCCAAAAAGCCGACGACGTTGGAAGAGCTCGGAACCAGCGTTGAATGCGAAATAGCGGCCGTTTCGGCCGAAATATATGGCCGAGTCGTTGAAAATTGGGTTCCACGAATGCCCGCGGGTGCCATATGAACAAAGTCGAGTTCCTTTCAATAATGTTTTGATTGTACTTCAAGCCGATAATAAAGCTTTTGAAATATCTCAAATGGTCTGCGTTTTATTTAGAAATAAATTTTCAAGTCCTTATTGGAAAACCTCGTATTTGGACACATGCAAATAAAATGCAGAAGCAGTGTCAAACTCAATCCTCTTTCAATTCGATTCTATTTCGATCGGGTTACAGCAAAAAACGCGGATTGTAACTCAATCCCTTTTCGATCCGGTTTCTCAATCCGGTCATATAAACGTAGTACATGTCCACTGTCCAGAGCCCTAATTCAATTATGGTTGAGCTTAAATACAGTCGAATGATGGAACTACAACGTCTGTCTTATTTGCCATGGGTGTACACATGCCCGTATCTGCTTTCTTTCATTTTCTGTCGAGTGTCAAATAGCATGAGACTCGTTCCTTAAAGCTTATTAGGTTCAATTAAAATCAAACTAAATCCAATTTCAGGCGAATGAAAGAATTTTGCGGGGTAGAAAAGGAACCCACCATAAAGCCTTGAATAACTTTAAATGTAAACACATTCTAGTCGATGTTAAAATGTTATGTTAGTCGTGTTTATTTTCCTATTTCCTTAACCACAGAGTTTAGTTTTCCTTGAATTATTCTGTGAAATGCACTCAGCAAATGCAAAACTCGTCCTTTATCCATTCAACTGCACTGAATATTCAAATTCTCTACACAAACGTCGAAAGGAAAAAAAAATAGAATTAGGACTCTTCTGCCCATTGTACTCGTACTGTCATCCTCTGTGCTATATATGTATGAATGTAAAAAAAAAAAAAAAAGGATAACAGTAGCAGTTGGAAATTTCCTCTTTTGTGCATTCCTTTCACATACACATATCTCACATATTTTCTTCTTTTTCTTCTTCTTATTTTCCCTCCAATTCTAGCAATTTGCGGTGGCGAACTTTCCGTGGACGAATCCGATGGACGATTGGAGTCCCCCAACTATCCACTCGAGTATTTACCGAATAAGGAATGCATTTGGAAAATAACTGTTCCAAAAGGATATCAAGTGGCACTCAAATTCCAATCGTTCGAAGTAGAGAATCACGATAGTTGTGTGTATGATTTTGTCGAGGTCCATGATGGCGATAGTGCCCAGTCTGACTTGATTGGGGTATTTTGTGGATACAAACCACCACCGAATATGAAGTGAGTACCAGCTACCCAGATAGATAGATATGTAGGGCTTTGCTAAACAAATGACAGAATGATTGGATTTGCTTTTTGTCATCGGATTTAGGTCAAGTTCCAATACGATGTTTGTGAAATTCGTTTCGGACAGCTCGGTACAGAAGGCTGGATTCTCGGCGATTTTTATGAAGGAAGTGGACGAATGCGAGACACAAAATCATGGATGTGAACATGACTGCATTAATACGTTGGGTGGATACGAGTGTAGCTGTCATATTGGCTATGAGCTGCACAGTGACAAGAAGCATTGTGAAGGTGAGTGTACATACATTCGATGGTACGTATCCTGGTAGAATATTGATGTTTTCATCTGAAATCAATTGCAGAAGAAATATGGGGGTTTTTTTGTAAATCTGTTAGGAAAGCTTTTTAGCTTGCACTCACTACATATACTCGTATGTACATTTCAATTTCCATTGTCAACAAGTGGATTATCGATTTCATCGGGGGAGACTTTCTCGTGCATATGTTTCATTTGTATTTAGGTCAACAAATTTGAAAGGGTATCTTTCTAAAGAACAGCAATAGTATAAAATGGGAAAATCCTTGTTCATGTAAACGGAGATTTTACGAGTTAAACAAATCTGTTTGGCTCAGAATGATGAGGATTTTGACTGAAATATCCCAAATGGACGTTTTAGAAATAAAACTCATTCAGTTCTACAAATTTTTCGGTTGGCTGTCCCTCCATTGTTAACCTTTTTAGGCCTTGTCGCGCGATTAGTGCTAAATGTTGCCCAACTCAGTCCACAGCGACCGCGACATTGTTTTCATCTATCTCAACTTTAAACAGCACGTATGACCACGACTGCGTTTACAACACAGCGCCACCATTGTGTTTCTTGCATGTAGGGTACTTGCCTGACAGTTGACATTAGCTTTCTTTATGAAATACTTTGTACTGTAACATGTGACAAGGCGGTTTGTGTTGCAGAAATCAACAAAATTGTCAACATTTTCATCCAAGGAAATATTGATGCAGAACCTGACAACTTATGACCCGAACTTTTGAAGGCAGACTCCAAATAGTTCTTTCGGCAAGGTCTTCTCGAGACTTCAGTTGGCCTTGGAGATCGTGCGATTTTTTTTTAGGCAATTTTAAGGTAATGAGCAATAGAGCTATGTCAATCGTGATCGATTCGATCATTTTGGCCCATTCCCACAAAAGTATTGGTGATTGCATTCACACAATCACAACCGCATTCAGACACAAAATCAATATTTTTGTCACAATACACTCATGTACCTTACTTAATGTCTCGGTTATTTTGTAAATGAACGAATGAAACAAAAGTATTGGCAATAATGGAACGAAAAGGAAATTGGAATTCCCATATGACCTAAGACTTGTCTCACTTTCGTCAACACGATAAACAGTCGAATGAACGAAGAATGGAACGAAACCAATCAAATACTAATACCCCGTTTATATGATAGATTGAAACCGATTTCAATTCGGGTTGAGTACCATATGAACGCAAATCGGATTGAAATAGGATTGACTCGATCCGATCACAAAATTTTCTGCAAACGAGTTGAGTTTTTCCATATAAACGCGGATCGAAAGATTGAGTTCATTGAAACTCATATAAACGTAGTATAAGATCTGATTGGGACTGATGATCGTTGTTTTGAGCCAATGCAATATATCTGTCTCTATCGAAACCAATTAATGAACGATCCGGTTATCAAATTTGAACGAATGTGAATGAGCTGTAATGGGCAACGATTGAATATAAATAAGTTAAAATATTAAAGAAAAAGCGGAACTATGCGAAAAAGGTATAAAAAAATTCATCAAAAAATGACACCTGCCTATGTATAACTTGGGAGTTAGTAACTTGGTCTTTGAGCTTATACGGCATTTAAGAAACAACTGAAGGGACTATATACACCCTGATCATCCCAGTCCTGCTTTCCGGCGCCGAAAAATGGACTTATTTGTGAAGGAGGATGAAGACATCCTCGGTCGCTTTGCAATTCTTCTTTGGTCTCGTTTGCGAAGAGCGGTTTTTGGGGGGCCTCAGAAGCTGCATAGCTATAATAGTATGGTCAAAAAGTTGGACGTTTGAGTAAGCTATGACATGTAGAGGGAATGGACACCAACGCTCCGGCACATAGAGTCCAAATCCAATCCAAGAGGAACTCCTTGGAGTGCACAACTGGAGGTTGCCTTTATCTTGAAGACAGCTAAATGGAAAGACTTGTTAATAGAGGCCCAAGTTCACCCCGAACTGTAGGGAAATAAGAAAGCTGATTTGGTATCGCTGGCTATAGAAGATCTGGGGTTTTCTTTGGATGAATGAGCAGGAATGATTCTTTAAATGAATTGTACTCTGCTGCTGTCAGGAAACTTATCATCTACAAATTGTGAGTGTTTTAAAGATTACGACTTAATCCGAATACGGAGGTATCGAATGGTTTTTTTGGTCTGAGCAGTATAGTGTAACGTAGCATAACGTATTGGGGATTACTTTCTCACAAAATGCACCGTGTAAATCGCATTAGTTCCTGCTCGATTTGACGGTATTGAGTCTTTGAGTCAAGAAGCGTTTTCGTACACAAGAAAGTCGTCAACGTGTTGCCAAGCTCTTTGGAAAACACAAGGCATGACAAATTTTTAACAATTTCCCATCATCATTCCCATCCTGCCTTTCAAAAAACGTTTCTCCTTTAATTTCCAGAGATACTTTTAATTTTTCACGGCAACGTCATTAGACTCTTTTCTCTACTATCTCAAACAGAATTCACATCCTGATCAATGGCCCATAAATTTTAATGGTTCAAAGGACTTTCATATTGTACCAACAGATATGAGCTATCAGACAAAATTTGTTATGAAGTTGTATAACCCCTTGCAGCATATCAATACAAAAAATATCTTATTTGTTCTTCCTCTCCTTCTGTTTTATTTCACAGATGCCTGCGGTGGAGAAATCGGAGCAAATGGTGGAATTACAAACGGAAGTATAACCTCACCATCATTCCCTGAAAATTATCCAATCCTTAAAGAGTGCATTTGGGAAATCATCGCCCCACCACGGCATAAAATCTCACTGAACTTCACCCATTTCGACTTGGAGGGTGTCTCGAATCAGCACACCGATTGTGGATATGATTCAGTGACAATATACTCGAAATTGAGCGAGAATCGATTGAAACGAATCGGCACCTATTGTGGTGGTGTGATACCACCACTTGCCACTTCAGAAAGCAATGCGCTTCGCATTGAATTCCATTCGGATAAATCCATTCAGAAGACTGGATTTGCGGCCGTTTTCTTTACAGATGTCGACGAGTGTTCTCTGAACAATGGTGGATGCCAGCACGAGTGCCAGAATACAATTGGCTCATATGTTTGTTTCTGCCGGAATGGTTATACGTTGCATGAGAACGGACATGACTGTAAGGAGGGCGAGTGTAAATATGAGATATCCGCACCGATTGGTAATATTTATAGTCCAAATTATCCGGATCGATATCCGCCGAGTATGATATGTGTATGGCATTTTACAACAACGCCGGGTCATCGTATCAAGCTGATATTCAATGAATTTGAGTTTGAACCCCATCAGGTAAGTGGTCGTCGTCTAGTGGGTCAGAGGGTTTAGAGATGATAGCTATTTGTTGTAAACTATTTCAGGAATGTGGATATGATAATGTTACGTTGTTTGATGGCGGTTCGGATAGTAGTTCAAGTTTGGGAAGCTTCTGCGGGAATAAGATTCCATATCCGATATCAGCGTCATCCAATCAAATGTATATGATTATGAAGGTGGACAATAATAAGCAGTATAAAGGATTCACGGCAACACATTCAACAGGTGAGTTATGATGGGGATATGAAGTGAACAAGACTATGCAATATATTGTCAGTTAATGTCCGATATCCAGACAAAAGCATGTCATCAACCAAAAGGCCTAGAGAGGCGACATTAAAGACATGCTCGTCTGGTAGCTCTTTATGTTTCCTAATTTCATTTAAAACCAAAAGCCAGACAAGTACTGATAGTTTTGGTTCAAAAACTTACTCTGACAAGCCCCATAACCTAAATAAGCCTGTCTACAGTTAATGTAAACGTGTTCGCCTATTACAATGCATATTCCCTTTTATTTGCAGCTTGTGGTGGTTACCTCCTTGCCACTAATCAAATCCAACAATTCTACTCCCATTCCCGATTCGCCGATAACAACTACGACGAGAACATGGACTGCGAATGGACGATTCAAGCACCACCCAGTAGTAATGTTCAATTGTTCTTCCTCGAATTCGACATTGAACACAATGAGAACTGCACATACGACTATGTTGAAGTTTACTCTGGCATGGAGGACAATAGCGGCCCACTCTATGGTAGATTCTGTGGAAATACCGTAAGCGATAAAAAGCAAATTTAATAATCAGAAAAAAAAATCGACTTTTCTCATTTGAATATCCTTTCTTTCGAATTTTCTCACATCAACATCCCTGCAGGTTCCCCAAGAGATAATCTCACTGACAGATTCGCTTTTAGTTCGCCTTAAGACAGATGAGAGTGTTACAATGAAAGGATTCTCCGCATCTTACGTTGCTGTCGATCCATTTGAAACCAGCGATGAAGATACCAACTCGGATAGTTCTGAGATGGTGACACCGTTCGCCGGTTACCTGAAGAGCATCTACAAGCCAGACACTGAGGAATACGATGAGTACAACGACTACAGTGAGAATCATCTAATATTGCATAGTCGCCTGAGGAATAGAATTCGATTCAAGAATCGGTTCTAAATGGATTTCTCGATTTGCGCGTTCTCTCTAACCCCCTTGAGGGGTAGACGAACAGTTTCATATCAAGCAAATGAAAAAAACTGGATTTAAGGATGAAACGTAAAATACTTAACAAAATAAAACAGCGCTGCGAAATTAAAAATTTTTAATACTCTGTGCAATTTTAAACCGATTTTTTTTTTTTTAATTTTATTTTAAAAGACTTACGGAAAAAATAAATAAAAATAAAAAAACAACAATAAATTTCATGTAATGTGTTATAAGAGCATACTTATATACGTGGAACTCTCAATACAATAACTAATGTTTAGGTATTTAATTATAGGTGAATTTAAAAATGGACAAATACATATAACAAAATACGTAGATACTTTTCTTAAAGTAACAAAAAAATAATAATAATAAAAAGCAATAAACGATGATGATGACTTTTTTACAAATCATTAAAAAGCATAAAACTATAAACGTTGTAATCTTAAGACTTGTGTGCAGATATAAATTAAAACATAATAACATCATATCCTTTTCATTAAAAAAACAAAAATTGAATTAATAAAAATAAAAACAATAAATTCAATTGGGTAAATTAATTTTTAGGAAAAATGTAACCCTTAAGTGATTAAGTAGAGAATGAAAGTGTAATTTACTATGTATATGACTATATTTATGGAATGACAAATAAATAAAAAACAAACATAAACATGTTAATGTAAGAAAACAAAATGGTGTCTTTTTATTTTATTTTTCCTAGATTTATGAACAAACCTGTATAGCGATCTTATCAACGTGTCTATAGGTAAAGTATAAAATCAGGGTTGTCTTATATTTTCTCGGAATAATCACGCTTATTATAATTATTCATTTTTATTGCTCCCTTTTACTGAAATTTGTTCGACTTGCGAAGGAATTAAGGAATTAAGCCATCTGGTTAACTAAAGATGCAATCATAATGGACTCCAGCACTGAATATCCCATTTCCCTAAGCTCGTAGAAGTTAACGAAACTTGACGAAACTGAGCAAAATCCCAATATGGCCGAGTCGTATTGAACCCCAACCATGTTTACATAATTTACCGTCATTCTGTTTGCGCACTCTCAAAATCTAAGCGAATCCATAACGGTATTCAGGAAATGTGGTCGTATTTTATATCGTTTTCTGGTTCTAACATGTTGAAGTCACCTTCTGCTTTCCGTACATGATGTGCAAATGAAACCTCTCACTGCGTATGAAGTTGAAAGTGAACGAAATTTCGACGAAACTGAGCGAAAAGACATTTTGGTTGCAGGATACAAACTATGAATATTCGCATGACTACGTACAACAGCGTCCATAGCCTTAATTCAATTATGGTTAAGCCATTGTGAGGCCAATGATCACATATGGTGTGATAGCATGGACTAAGAGACCTAGTCTGGTCACAACGAGGGCGTCACTAACTAAAGTGCAAAGACTGGCGTGCCTCTGCATTGCAGGAGCTATGCGAACGTTTCCAACCGCAGCTATCGAAGAACTCCTAGAACTGACGCCGCTCCACCTTGTAGTGGAGCAACATGCAAAACGGACAATCCTAAGGATTGCTAAAGAAGGCATCGAAAGGGAGAAATGCAACAGGGATGACTGCTTAAGAAAATTCAGTTTTGTGAAAAACTTTTGTATAAAGCTGAGCAACAAAAAAGATGATGAAAAAAGATGATGAGCAATGAGTCCACAATATATGAGCTAAGCAACCACACAATAAAGTGGTACACAGACGACCCGGTACAAGAGTTTTTAGGCCAAGAACGAAACACTCTGAACCCATGGGCAAGAGTACCAGCTTCTTTCAGGCTGAAATATGCGCAATTGAAAGGGCCATCCGAATCAATGTCAATCAATCACTGCGATATAGCAATGTTATTAATTCCTACGTTGTTGAATTGAAACTTGTATGGGAATACCTTCATAAACTTAATGAACAAGCAACGAACAACGAGGTGACACTCAACTGGATCCCTGGACACTTCGGGATCAAAGGTAACGAAGAAGCGGACACCTTGGCAGGACAAGGAGCCACAGAATCCTTTCTATGGAATAGATCACACTATACGCGAAAAATTCAGGAAAACTGAGAAAGAAGACAGCACAAGAACCTGGAACAATACTATACAGATCTGCGACAAGCTAAACAACTACATCCGGAAAAGATTCAAAGCTTGCTTCTGCCTTAGCAAGAATAACCCACGCATCCTAACTGGCTTTCTAACAGGACACTGCAAACTGAGGGAGCATTTACGGAAACTAGGTATAACAAATGAAGACTTTTGCAGATTTTGCAATGAGTCAAGTGAGACTCCGGAGGGCCTCCTAGAGTCGTGCCGGGCATTGATGAAATATCTGCAAAGAATATGCCAACCTTGGACCCACTTCTCATTCTCAGATTCTTTAAAAAAACTGGTTTGGAGAGAGTGCTCTAAGGGAATAACTCTCACCTAAGCTAAGTAAGAGTGCATACCCGTCAAACACAATGTCAAAGGGAACAAACCTCTCCAAGGCTTAGTAGGGGGCACAATAGACCACAAGGTCGCCGAATACTCTATACAAATAATAAATAATAATTACGCTGGCGCAATGGCGGATGTTAGGAAAATTTCTAAAAATTCTGTTTGAAAACCCAACCAAACCATTGAGATTTGCTAACAAGAGAAAAGAAAAAATGCAGCGCATACACAATTCAACTCGACTGTTAAGTGAGTTGTCAACTAAATTGATGCTTGGCCTGACACACTACATCAACAGAATTTAAATCGTGTACGATTTCTGGCAATGTGCCTCAGTTCTCCCCAACGGAACAGTCTCAACTTGGTGTTTAAGCTGATTGCATTGCTTCACCATACATTGGACCACATACCGAACGCAGATTTCGCTTTGGAAATTCTGTTAGCTATATCCAGTTCGGTTCTACCGTCCGTCGAGATAATACTCAAAAGATACAGGAAATCATCTATTTCCTCTACCAGTTGTCCAGCAATGCATATTTGAGCTGATGAGGTTGTACCAAGGCAAACGACGCCCGGCGACGCCTGCCTCTCTGTCAACATCAGCCTTCATTTTGTGGAGATCCGAAATTCTATGAGAAAGTAAACATACATCGTCAGCGTAGTTGGGATGTAAGAGTCCATCGAATTCCTCCGCTTCCCGTCGACATAGCTGCACGGAGCACGTCGCCAATCACCAAGAGAAATAGAATTGGTGAAAGAATGCAACCTTGTCTTACCCCACTTTCGATCTCGAATTCCTCTGACAACCTTCCTCTGTGCAGGACGTGACATTTTGAGCCTTTATCTGTGACACCTCTCCAGCTAGATTTCTCCAAACACAGGTAGTCCGATCGCAACGCAGTAATCATGGAGCCGCGCAATATTTGCTTACAAATCAGTTTCAGTATCGATTTCTCATCGACAGTCTTGCACTAAATTTGCGTGAGACGTTATATTGTCTTACTTATCTAAATCAGCTGGTTCGGTTGCTAAGGTTCAAACATTGTTTTCATGATGTCACAGTGTCTATTGAATTTATTTTCTTCTTCGCTCTAGACTTAAATCACCTGTTTCCACATTACTTAGGTACATGCAACATATTTCTGTGCTTTACTTACTTACCACAAGATTCAATAAACTTGCTAATGTTATTCAATTCTTTCCTATAATCCGGGTCGTCGTCCTTTAGAATGTATCCAAACCATAACCACCAAAACCACAACATGTGGCTTTCCATCAAGGAGTACCTACTCTTCTGGACTTTCCCCATGAGCCACATTGAGTTAAAGAAAAAAAAAAACACATAACACCTAGATACCTGTATTAGTGTGACAGAACAAACATCGACCACATTATTTACAAAAAAGCCTTGTAAATGGATTAAAGGCAATTTTCAAACCGACCACTACAGTACCTACTCGAATAATAGAAATTATTACTCTGCTAATAGCTGGATGGGAATTCCATAAATATTCATTCTGTACTTTTTGTATTTCGGGGAAAACCCTCAAAGACCAAACATGCTACTGGTAATTCTGCTGAAAATGCACACTCAAAAGTGGATTCATTTAAATTTGGGAAATTCCAGGACTCAAATTTATTGAATGGCCTTTTATTACCTTATAATCAATGGATGTAGGTGACATATCCTGTTTCCGTTTGCCCTAAAATGGTTCCTAGAATGGTTCTGGATATGGTTCTTCGGTAGGAAGGATAAATAGTTTTGTTTGCTTTCTATTTCCGCTATACTCTGGATTTCGAGGGAAACATGAAAAGGATGCTTCAATATAAGCTTCGATATTTGTGAGTTTTTTTTTAATCCCCATTTTTGAGAATATTTTGTCAAAGAAAAAACACTCAACGACGCATAATTGTTTACAATTAATAAATCATCTGCGATCATCTTCAGTTTAATCTTTCGCCCGCATCATATGGCAACAGATTCATTGATAACTAGAGATGAATGAAAGCTCTCACTCATCCCAGATCTGAACATAAATACTGATGCTGACGCTGAGCTGAGCACTGAGTTTTCTATCAGCACACATAAAGCCTATTAAGAGAGGCAAGCCGTTGGGCCTCTGTGAAAACTTAACGCACTCAATCAAGCTGGCTCCAGCAAATTGATCAATGGCATGCAGAGTTCAGAGTTCATGTAAATTATCTCTTTCCCTCTCGATTGTTGTATTGACTAGTTCACTTTGCAGTCGGTTCACACTTTTTCCTTAATCTCTGATTTTAATAATAGTTACAGTCTATTTACAAATAAAATAATTATTTTTAGAACGTAAATGTTTAAATTTACAATTTCAATTACAAACGTGATGAAAATAACTTGTGTTTTTTTTTTTGTTAAGAAGTACATAAATAAGAACGCGCCCCCGTCCACACGTTATTAATTTGTTCAGTGTCAAAATCGTTGAACAGTTATTTTTATTCTCATTGTGCATGTGAGTGACTTAACAGGGTGAAACTTTTATTTATTTTTATTTTTGTGTAACTAGCTTATGTATTGTGTATAGATTGCGATTTAAGAAAAGAGGTAAGGTAAGATTTACAAAGCAATACATTTTGATATTAATGTGAAAAAAAACAATTCCCAAACCGTTGTAAATGTTCAAACAAACCTACACACATCAGGTCTACTCTTTTGAATATCCAAGTGTGAAGTTTTGTTTAAGTCCTAATATGTTTTTTCTATATTTCAAGTAATAAAGTTATAGATATACGAGTGTTGTGAAATAGACAAATAAAAATAAATATTTACCTATAACTTATAATCGAAATTGGCTTTATTGTTTTTCAAAAAACCTACATACCTACATATGTATGTATTCTCTATTAATATCAAAACACTTTTGCTTGCGTTTGAGCCAATTTTCGAATAACTTTGCCCACTCCAATTGGGGTAATTTTATAACATGTGATTTGAACGCATCAACCACTACTTCCAGCATAAAAAAATTTGAACAATTTTTTTTTTTATTTGTTGAAATATAGTATGATATAGATGGCCCATTAATTCGATGTTTTGAGTGGATGTGTAAAAGCTAGCATGTTTTGCTATAGAAACATTCATCCTCTGCAATTGGTTTATTTTATTTTTTTCCGAACAATTTTGGCAAATAAATAATAGTTCATATAGATAAGTCCATGAATTTTTCAACATTTCTTGAAACCAAAAGACACGAGCCTTTTTTGGGCGATTCTGAATGTATTTATGAGAGTAAAACTCCGATTTGCCACATGACGATCTTGCAACTTTAGTTCACGCGTCGATTTTTTCAGGCACGACAACCGATTTTGGACGACCTTCACGAGGTCCTGTAGCGAAATACAATCACGATTAAATTCGGTAAACCATGGAACACGCTTTCTCGAAACTTCATTACCAAAAGTCGAAGTAAGTTGATCGGCACGCTGTTGTTGGTTTAGTCCACGAAAAATTTCACTATTCATTTTAAGTATGACAAAACATTCTGAGTACAATATTAAATTCAAAATGTCGAACTCAGATTTGACATATTCAGACGGGTGTTGCCATATCTCAAAAATTAAGTATCAAACGAAAGTGATCTTCACACACAGATAAAACACACACAATAGGTTAATCCAGCTGAAGTTTGACGTAACATTGAATAGATAGTCTTAGCTACATACATATGTATCATATCATGCCAGTAGGTAAATGGAACTCCCCTTGCTGAGTGAGTAGGTAAGGCAGTGGACATCCAATTAGACGTTTTTCAAGGGTCCTCCTCTTAAGAGCTTTTTTTGACATCAAAGCTGAGTTGAAGTTCTTTAGAATACAGGTTTCTTAGCAATGACCTTAAATAAAGGACCGAGCCAAGGCCTAGCTTCTCACGATTGTAGAATTTTCTACGATTTTCTGGCTGTCGGCATGTATGTATGTTGACACATATTGTTTGTCGAGTGACACCGATTCGCTTCTCTAAAGTTCAGTTAATTTTGCTCAAGTTGTAGTGGAGAATGACGAACCGACTTAGTGCACTATTCTGGAACCAAATACTAAAGGCTCATCCTAAATGGACTTTAGTGGGATTAACCTTATTTCAAAACCATAATGAACTTAACCGAACTTCATAACCTATCAAAACCTATATTCTATTGCCGTCATTTTTTCCGTTTTGTTTATGTGAGCTGTAAAATTTCTCTCATTTCATTTAAACCTTCCTTAAGCTAACTAACTAAACTCGAGGAAACTGACCATATTCCCATTATGGCTATGTAATGGGACAATTCATTAAGCTGGCGTAAGCTCATCTAAGTTCATTATGGTTCTGCCTTAAGTCTGCGTTTTGTTGGCAGACTTTCCAAGGTGAAAAAAAAAATATACAAGACCGATGACTATTTTCTATTATTCTCAGACCATAGTCTGGAGAGGATTACCTTGGGCGGGGGTCATAAAATCCATTTTCGAAAGGTACCTATATTCCTAAAGTAAAAGGCGTTTACGCAAATTAAACTTGTGTTATAAAAGTAACCTATTGTGTTACCAGACAGACAATAGCTTACTGGTTTAAAGTCAATGACAACTCATGTTGAAGTTCTTGTTATTTCTTTACAATAGACCTGGATGTAGTCCTATAGTCGAGGCACCTCCTCGAGTACAAACTCAACGCCTACCTTTTTTAAAGTCTGGGTATGGCTTGCAAAACTCAAACCATAAAGTACCTACAAAAAGATTGAAAGCAATGATTATATTAAAGATGCGCAATATTGAGATGCATCCACGTATGAGGTAGTCTCATACCTGACAATCGGCTGATGTAGATAGTGTTGGCGCTTATAAGGAGCCCTTTCTCTCCCATCTGCCATCTGCTGGTAAATTGTGCAGAGGTCATTTTACTGAGTGTCGTCATAAATTAGACGGTTACTTACCAATGTCCTTGGGCTCCCTTTAAACTGCCAAAGGTGCCAATTCATGTTGTCCAGTTTTTTATGGGTTTGTGATTAAAAAACTCTCAAATGTCAATTACCCCAAAAATGGTGGGTCATTATGTGTGTGTCTGTGGATGTATGCATATCGAGCTCATTTTTCATCATTAGCGTCATTGAGCTTACTTTAATGAAAAAAGTTCCACAACATCAAATCCTCCGAATACAAAGAGGAGGAAAAAATTCTTTTTTTTTTTTGGTTCTCCCCCGCCTCTTAACCCTTTTTAGTTGGCAGTGCGGTTAGCAGGACGTGAGATACCCACCACCACTTAACTTGAATGCACTCAACTCAAACCAAACGATTATGCCGATGATTTTGATGTTGATGGCGATGATTATGAGGTAACCGAAGAAAATATTCAATAAGACTGGATTTATGTGGCCCATAAACAGGTGTAAAGGTAAAGGTGAAGGTGAAGAGGACAAACGTACATATCTTCCTTCGGAATGGTACCCTACCAGCTTCATATACCTTCTATCATTCTTCTTTTCTTTCATTTTCAGGTAGATCTTCAAGGGGAGGAGAAAAGAGAGTAAACGACAAAAAAAAAAATAGACATTTAGATACCAAATATCTGTATGTACGCATCTCTGAGCATATTTGTAGGTGTTCCAGGCAGACAGTAGGACCCTAACCGATGATACCTACTCAGGTAAACGAAAAAACAACCAAAGAGCAAGAGGAACACAACAACAAAAAGTATCTCATCGATCGCCATACAATAGAACAGGCAACAGCATACCGATACCGAAGCTTGGGATGATCTTCGGTGTCTTCAGTTGATTACCCCTCTAAATAAATGCTGCGCTCTTGTTGCTGCCGCTGCTGCTGCTGGTGCTGTTGATCCATTCCATCCATCCATCTATCCCATCGGTTGTCTGCTTACCGATCACCATGCTGCTGCTGCTGCTGACAGCTTCATATATATGTTGGCCTTAGGTCTATCGAGGTCCTCAGTAAGTGCTTTGTTTTTGTGCGGGAAGGTGTGTGATAAAAACGGCGCTCGGGATTTCCCTAAATTCATTCATTTCTTGTTAATTTTAATAAAAATACAAAAATAAAAATGCATTCCTTCAGAGTGATAATAGTGACAATTGTCATCATGTTGATGACATTTGTGTCTAGTGATAATTTAAAAAAGGACTCCCCGCAACTTGACAATGAATTACAAGTGGAGGAGGAAGGATTCTTTGAAGTGATCGAACAACCGCGAGTGTTTGTAAGTGATATTTACTTACATATGATTATTAAAAAAACAAAAATATTTACTTATTTTTATTTCCGTATAGAACCCCAATCTTAAAGGAACTGGTAACAATCCTCGTACCATCGAAACGGAAATTTCCGATCATTTGGAAAAGGGACAGAAAAAAACGCAGAGTCGAATGCCCGCGTTTCTTTTCAATTCCGATTTGAATAAGATCCAATCGAATGCTAAGAATATCAAAAATGATTCTGGGAATAATTTTGTTTACGAGCGTAACATCATCGTGGAGCCAGCACTGCCGGCGGATAAAATACGCGCCGAAATCGAGGCGCTCAATCGCGATAAAATCAAGGGAGACAATTCCAAGGGTGTGCACAAAGAGAAGCTGCAACGGCGACGATTGTCTTTCCAGAGGTAAGTTGTTATAATAGTTTTTTTTTTTTTTTTCTTTTTTCTTACTTTAAGATACTTTGTTGCTTTATTGAGATATGTACGTGCTGTCATGTTTCGTGTATTATTAGATACTCAAAACTCAAGTGCATATTCATTTCTGAAAAACAAAAACAAAAAAAAGGGACCATTCACAAGTTTATTGGGTTTTCCAAGAAATTCCGTGAATGGTGTAAGTAGGGTCTAAAATTGGGTGTATACCTGTGATTAATTTTCCGAGTTGTAAGACATTTGGGATATCTAAGGAATTTTTGAATAAGTAGCGTTAGATTGAGGAAATACCCAGAATTTCTTAATGGCAGCGAGCAGGTGTACAATATGGCTTAGTTTTATTACCCTGAAGTATACTTAACCCTTATGTTGCACAGAGATATAGTGTGATCTGTGGCACGTGCAATTTTCGAGTAGATATTTCTGAGAATGAAGACTTTCTATTAAAACTATAATTCCGTCTTTTTGTAATTTCATAATCTTTAGTTTAAAGGTTTGTTGAATTGTAAAGGATCTTTGCAGGCGGTTACTCTTCTTAAGGTCAATGCAAATTTATAGTCTCTGCAATATCGCTCCTAGAATCATTTGGCATTGCGCGTACATTCTTTGAAAATATTTTTCTTAGAATTTTGTTGATTTTTCCTTTATTTCGAACGGAACTATCACCTGAGTATAATTTTGACCTTCGCTCACCAGGATCTTGAGAACATTTTATAAAATTGCACATGAATTATGTGTAATTTTTGTCGTTGCTAAATAGGTATATGCTGTCCAAAACTAAGGCTAGTTTCCTTCCAAATTAAATGAGGAAATCAGGGCTTCGATTTTTTCAAAACCTTCCTTTGACTCCAGAAATGGGTCTCGCTGCTAAGTATGATTTTTCGACCGAAATTGGGGTCAACTTCCAACTGCTTGAGAGCTCAGTCAGCGAACAAACGGCGTTGTCTATGGTCAGTCATTAACTTTGAGCTCCTGGGTTGAATCTTGTATGTAGGGTACTTTGCTGTCGAACAGCTGTAGAAACAACAAAAATTTGCACGTAAAAAAAAAATCAGTTAAATGCATTCGCTGTAAAATCTACAAAAATTTGTTAATTTAACCAGATTCACTGTTAAATACACAAATCTACAATGAATTGTTAAATCTACTGCCATCAATTGTAAAATTTACAGCGCTTATTTTTTCGGGTGTGTACACTACTATGATTTTTTTGGCGTGTCTCGACGTTCTAAGCAGTGATTTGGTCCCCTCCAAGAAAGTCCCACAAATCTTGTGCCCTCATCAATGATAGTGAGAAGGTAATTTGTCATGCTGCTGATAAAAGTTTCGTCTCTTTCCTTAATCAGCTTGTAACAATTGATTTTTTCTGCTAACATTTGCCGTGTTTTATTGGAAAGTGTATAGCCAGCTCTTAATAAAACGTCTATACTCACTTTTATAGTTACTTCTCATTTTTATGTTTAAAATGACGTTCGAATCCTAGATGGCGCTGGATAGGATTGTAGACAACAACCATTAACGAACAAATCGTACTATCAGCGTAAAACGAATAATGGTTCTTGTCTACAATTTCAGTCAAGGCCCTCTGTGATTCGACTTTCTCCAGACTTTATGTTCACTTTTGTTTACTGACTAAATTATATTCACTTTTCGTTTTGTTATTGCTTTGTGTGCAAAAATTTACGGCTATTGTTTGTTTATATGATTTCATTCCTGTCACCATAAACATTTCTGTCAAGAGTAAAGGGTGTTGCTGGTCGATTGTCTTTCTTTACAACTATCAGTAATTAAGTATACTATCCTAGAAACCGTCGTATATATGTACAAAAGTAGACAACAACTGGCTAGAGTTAGTTATAGGATTAATCAATGAATGAGAGTGTTGGATCCCTTTTCGTCTCTTATCCACGATCCATCTTAACAAGAGAGAGCCTCTGGATTTATCCACTGTTCTTATTTGACTTTGACTCCTCAACGCTGTCAATGAGCGTCCATTTGAACTTCTGGATTCCGAGCCCCAAGACCTCCATTCTTCTGCTAGCTAATGCTCAACATTTATACAGTATATGTTCCGCGTCTCGATTTCTTTCAGGCGTAGTTAACAGGTATTATTTCTCTAAGGACCCACCTTCTTAAGGTGATACTCGAAATTTTCATGACCAGAAGATAGAGCTACCATCCATTTCAGTGTTTCTCGTTCCAAGTGGTGCCAATCGGCATTTAAATATACATTTTAGCCTGCCTACAACGTTTCACGGTTTACCACCTTCTTCGGTGTTCCGCCGCAATCCAATTTTTTGTTTAGACACTCCTAATGTGATAACAATTTTTACTTCCTTTCAGGCGACTTTTTAAGAAACTAAAAGGCAAGAAGAAACGTATAGCGAAGCGACATTTGAAGAAGAAGAACAAATATCCCAAGAAGAAACTAAATCTGGTGTAAGTTCAAAAATTGAAAAAAATATTTTAATTTCCCAATCGAAACGTAAGTAAACGTAAAGAATTTGCAAACGCATTTCTCTCAAATTGTATCTCAAAAGTCAACATTTATAAGACACTTAAGTTCTATGTACTTTCAGACCCCATATCACGCCAGCTACGAAAAGCCTTCGCAGGCATACTCGTGCAGTTACCGCCAAGAAGGATCGCATATGGGACTATGGAGTCATTCCGTATGAAATCGACCGAGTTTTTAGTGGCTCTCATAAGGCACTCTTTAAACAAGCGATGCGCCATTGGGAGAACTTCACCTGTATTAAGTTTGTCGAACGTGATCCCAAGTTACATCCCAATTATATCTATTTCACGGTGAAAAATTGCGGGTATGTTTACAAGCACCTTTTATGTTACAGAACACGACTTCTAACCTCCTTTCACAGATGCTGTTCATTTGTTGGCAAGCGTGGCAATGGACGTCAGGCCATTTCGATTGGCCGCAATTGTGAAAAGTTTGGCATCGTAGTCCATGAACTGGGTCATGTGATAGGATTCTGGCATGAGCATACCCGCACTGACCGCGACAAGCACATAATCATAAATCGTGCGAACATCATGAAGGGCCAGGAGTACAATTTCAATGTGCTTACACCTGAGGAGGTGGACTCATTAGGTCTACCGTATGACTACAACTCAATTATGCACTATGCCAAGAACACGTTCTCGAAGAGTCTCTATCTGGACACAATAATGCCAATTGGAATGCCCACAGAGGAGCGCATTGAAATTGGCCAGCGATTGAGGTTGAGTCGGGGTGATATTGCTCAAGCGAATCTGCTGTATAAGTGTACTGCGTGTGGGAGGACATTTCAACAGGATACCGGTGACATAGTGTCACCGCAGTTCTATTATGGTAGCGATAAGAATGAGGAGCAGACGATTGAAGGGATGCTGGAAACTTGTGAATGGCGTATAACCGCAACCAATGGAGAAAGGATTACTTTTCGGATTCATCAGTTGGTAAGAGTTCTAGATTCCCCTCTATTCTATTGACAAACTATACTTGTACACGAAAAGAAGGGATTTTAAAGGATTTGTTATTTGGTTTCGTTTTTTTTTCTTTCTCGTGTAGAACTTGCTAGAGTCGGCGAACTGTGAAAAGGATTATTTAGAAATACGCGATGGTTATTGGCACAAATCACCCGTTATTAAAAGGATTTGTGGTAATGCGACATCGGAAGTGATTAAAACCGATTCAAGTCGAATGCTTATTAGCTACGTGAATCATAATGTGATTAAAGGATTCAAAGGATTCATCGGGGATTTTGAAGGTAAGTTTTTTTTTCTTTAAATTTTATTTATAAACCACACTAGTTGAAAGCTTCTTTTAACGAGATTGGGTTAAGAGGGTGGTTCTTGTTTTATTTAAAATACTTTTGGGGTTGTGTTAAGGTGGATTTTGTGTTTAATTTTTTAAATGTTACTGGTTGGTTGAACCCTTTTTGGTGATGGCAAAGGATTTAAATTGAAATAAATGTTCTTTCAATGGGTAGGTAACTTTTAGTCGATTTAACTTTTAAATGAGATAAAGCATGACATTGGAAATTTTTAAGGGTCGCTGAGTCGAGTAATTGGTCTTTAACGAGGTAATTTCAAAGTAGACAGTTGCTGGTGAAAGGATGGTGTATCCTTTGACTTTTATAGTTTTTTAGGAATACTTTTAGTTGGTTGAGTAATGATACTAATATTTGAGATGGTAAATTGCCTAAAATAGGAGATATTTAATTAACAAATGTGACTTGGCGACTAACCTAAATATGTGCTTCTAGATCTACAAGTTTCTTAGTCAGTAAGCTCCATGACTAGCTATGGACTTATTATCTTTTCAGAAAGTATGACCAATATACTTTCACTTGGAATTGGGTCATCGATTACTGATTTGGTGTACCAGCTTCTTACAAATAGAGCCATCAAATCAAAGCTGGGCGATGCCTCGATGCGGAGGTTTGTCAGTAGAGGCACACTTCAAGGAGGTGTCATCTCTCCTCTTCTTTGAAAACTAGTGGTGAATGAGTTGCTTTTAATCCTGGAAGGAAAGGGTTGCAGGGTAGTTGCCTATGCGGACGACCTTGCTACGTTGAGGGATCTTATGCAGAATGCCCTTTCCAAATGGACCCAAAAATTCGGTCTGGCGGTAAATCCTCAGAGAACCAGGAAGGAACCATTGTGGCTATGGACATAATGTTCCATCTTTTATCGCTAGACACTCGCTGTATTCCAGGCGGAAATAATGGCGATAAAGCAAGCCTTATTGTGGCTGAGGTATAGTCTAATATCAGCAAAGGATGTCACCATCTTTACTGACAGCAAAGCCGCGATTAAATCCTAGAGTCGGTGACATTTAACTCCAAAACTGCCCTCAATTGCCGCACATCTCTTAACGAGATGGCTAAACAATTTAAAATCTACCTTGCATTGGTGTCGGGCCATTGTGACATCGAGGGAAACTGTATAGCTGATGAACTCGCTAGGCATGGCACAACTCTTCCGATTCTACCCGAAAAGGGGAATCTTACATGCCTCTCACTACATGTGCACTTTTAATTAAACAAAACGCGATCAAGCAGGTGGTCAAACTGTACTACTTGCTCCATTGCAAAGCAGATCTGGCCCAAGCTGGATCCAAAGCGATCCCACAACCTAATAAAGCTAAGATCTCATATTAGTACTATGGTAGATGTCATCAAGGGACACTGCATTATTGAGGGGCACGCAGCAAGACTGGGCCTCCGCTCTAATA
Source organism: Chalcosyrphus nemorum (assembly GCA_949716465.1). Taxonomy (NCBI): domain Eukaryota; kingdom Metazoa; phylum Arthropoda; class Insecta; order Diptera; family Syrphidae; genus Chalcosyrphus; species Chalcosyrphus nemorum. The sequence goes on along the minus strand of OX454333.1, from coordinate 12,296,113 downwards.
ACCTCTGCAGGAGCTGCATGGACGACGGGGAGGAGGAGACTATTCCCCATCTTCTGTGCAACTGGCAAGTGATCTCAATTCGAAGGAGGTTGCATTTAGGTGAATACTTCTTCGACAATTAAGGCGAACTCGCTGAATTAGACATCAATCGTATCCACCGATAGACTGAGTATACTCGATCCCATCGGTATCACAATGAGCCTTTCTGTAGCCAGCCGTTCTAACCTAACCTACTTTCACTTTCGCCGCTGTATAGTTGTACTTATTGACTGGTTTGGAATACGGTTTGGACGGATAATCCTTCAGATATTCTGTAGCATGTGGATCATGTCTAGAGTCGCTTTTGCAGAGGTTTTGAGAGCTCCACTTGTAAGCCAGTCTTTGTACTATGATGACCTATATGTGGCTTTATTCACAGTGAAATGATCAATATTAGGCTGACGGTGAATACATAGAGCCAGCATGGAACTCGTGGCTGAAATCAAAGTGCTTTCTACCATCAGTATAGTGTCTTTCTTCACTTCCACTAGAATAAGGGGTACCTTAAGTGGTATCCCAAAACTCGGTCAAATTCATAGACTGAAATAGTGTCAGTGAAACTTTGTGTGTATCAATAGTCAATATTCACTCCGCTACCCTTCAAAGGCTTTCCCTCAAAATTAACACCCTTCCAAACGACTTCCAACACCTCGGTTGTGCGAGGGTGATCACCAATATTGACCTTTAAAAATCTCCACTATTGCCATTCAATAGAAAGACTCATATTCATCCCGAGGGTAAATCCCATCATCCACTGAAAATTTATCACTTCCACCGAGAATAAAAGTCACGTCTATAAATGCAGATACAAAAAAAAATATAAAGAGAAAGAGTAGAAAAATCTGTGAATAGGCAAAACTGTAGACCAAAGGTAACCCTTGCTGAATGTGCGACTTTTGAACAAGGAAGCTATTGCCCGCAAAATTGAATAAGGGGGGCGCCTATTATCGCCCACAAAAACCAAGAGAGCTCTAAGTAAATATGAGTTCGTGTTCGGGGTGGGTGAACAAAAAAAATGGCTAAATGTGTGCGGAATTGCTTCGGTTGCCCAAGCCTACTGTTCTCTGCAATCGAAAATGCCAATTTATGATTATGGTAACATTGGTTATTGATGGTGCCATGGTGCAACTAATATAACTCGCATGAGTGTTACTTCCTATGCTAGGTTGAGTGGAAACAATGCTTGTTGTACACTTTGTTGGCATGTAATTCGAATTAGGTGATATGGGTAAAATTTTAATTAAATCGTGTATTATAAAATTTATGGAATTTCAATAACATCGACGCACTACTACTCTCTGCCACTAGGATGTGTATGCAAAAGTGGTGAACACAAAGTGTTTAGTTTCGATGCGTATAGTGAAATTGGTTTTGCGGTCGTTTGCGGTGATGGATGTGACATGAAGCAAAATTTTGAATAAAACATACATAAGTGACGAAAATACAGCAAATGTGAACTATTGTGTTCAAATTTGAAGATACTAGCCACAGCCACAGAATTGGGTTTAAATATCGGTAGCTAGTGGTCACTGCAAAAGAAAATTATATAACCTTTTTTGGTATTTTTACAATTTAGTTTGATTTTAGATTTAAGTCCAATTAATATTATAAAATGATGACTTCATACAGACGTAGAAGCCCATCAGTTTAGATTGTTCTAACAATTGAGCGACTACTGAGAATTATAAGTGAATGTTAAAAATGCTAACAATTCTCGATAATAGTGTGTAAGCCACTCATACACATAATATGTACACTGAGACGGAGTACTTACTTACTTAAAGGGCTCCCGACCCTTGTAGAGACTCTTAACTGAGACATCGTCATCTTCCATCTTCTGCGGTCCCAAGGACCAAGTTTTCTGACATCCACGACAGCTTGGTCTTTGTTCAGCCTTGTTCTCCGTCTCGAACCTAGAGACTGGGATTCGAAGATCCTCTTGGCTTGGCTCCTTAACTGCCTCGAAAGTATAGTTAACAACAGTGACGTTCTGCCCAATGTCGAAACTTTGACGTACGGGAAAAGGAATTCGCCATTTTTCTCAGATTTTCCTTGTTTTAGTCAACACGGGAACAGGCCTAATGAAATAGGACGGAAATTGGACAGATGACAGAACGAAAAAACCACCGCAATAGAAAAGAGTTGTAAATGTCATAATTTTTAGTTCCAATGATGCAAACAAATGAAGGATTGGTTATCCCATCCATTGTACGATGGAATAATTTAGCTTATTTTCCTTTTTCTTATTCCCTTGTCTGACAGACTATAAAGTTTGCTTAAGTTCATTATGGGCAACTAGGGCGGTTGTCAAAAATTGAGTGAACTCTTCGTTCGGTTTTGACGAGGTTAATTCTACTAAAGTCCATTCGTTCAATAGAAGGTACCAAGATTTGAAAGGAATTCTGATCCATACTTTAATTTCGATTTGAGTTTGGCATATTGATATCGAATTAAAATCCGTATCACTTGAAAAGCACTAAAACGTGCCATATATGTATATTTTTTTTAAATCTGTGCGAATACACGAAGTTTTGAAAGATCCAGTGATATGGACGTGTAGACAGATGTTTTAAGCGAAAACTTTCTGGACATAAAGGCAAAAAGTTTCCGCTCAAATCCACCTACTATGTGCCAGCTAATCGAAAAGTTTTCTCTTTTTTATTTTAATTTCAGTTATTTGCGGTGGTGACATCGTTCTCGACGAAGAACGGCGCATCGATTCGCCCAACTACCCCGTTGAGTATCTACCCGATAAGGAGTGCATTTGGCGAATTACAGTGCCAGAGAATCACCAGGTGGCCCTCAAATTCCAATCGTTCGAAATTGAAAACCACGACAATTGCATCTATGACTATGTCGAGATACGCGATGGCAATCGATCCGATTCGGAGCTAATTGGAGTCTTTTGTGGCTACAAGCTGCCACCGAACATTAAGTGAGTATTTAATCCAGCACAGCTACAGTGATTATTTTATATATATAACTTTGTGTGAAATTATCCCTACAGGACCAATTCGAATCAGATGTATGTGAAATTCGTGTCCGATAGTTCGGTGCAAAAAGTCGGATTTTCAGCGTTGTTCATGCAGGAGGTGGACGAATGCAAATACAGAGACCATGGATGCCAGCATGAGTGCATCAACACCCTGGGGAGCTATCAGTGTGGTTGTTTCGCTGGTTATGAACTGCAAATGGATGGCAAATCATGTGAAGGTAATTGCATCGAAATTATCCTTGTTGTCCTTCGAAAAAAGTACATTTTGCTTCTATTCTATTTACTCAGATGCCTGCGGTGGTATAATCAATGCCACCTTAGAGAATGGTACACTAACATCGCCTCAATTCCCTGATTTGTATCCACTTGCAAAGGAGTGCATTTGGGAGATAGTCGCTCCACAGAATCACAGCGTGTTCCTTAATTTCACTCATTTTGACTTGGAAGGAACGAAATTTCAATTTAGCGAATGCAATTACGATTATCTGACAATCTATTCGAAGCTGAAGGATAATCGCCTTAAGAAAATCGGTGTATTCTGTGGCCATGAGATTCCACCAATTATACATTCCGAACAGAATATCCTGCGGCTGGAGTTTTACTCCGACAAGTCTGTACAACGTACTGGATTTTCGGCGTTATTCCACATAGGTGAGTTGTTGTTCTTCCTTTCTCCCAACATGGTAGCCCCTGCGAAGCGACTGAGAGATTAATTGTGTTTTACTTTTTGTTTTTTTTTTTGTGGTACAGATAAGGACGAGTGCGGTGTGAACAATGCTGGTTGCCAGCATCATTGCGAGAATACATTGGGCTCGTACAAATGCAGCTGCCGGAATGGTTATACTCTCGATGCGAATGGCCACAATTGCACCGAAACAAAATGCAAATTCGAAATAACCAATCCTTATGGGGTCATCTACAGTCCCAATTTTCCGGAAGAATATCCCCGGAACACATATTGCTTTTGGCATTTTTCCACTGTCCTTGGGCATCGAGTGTTGCTAACTTTTCACGAATTCGAAGTGGAAAATCATCAGGTAATGTCGCCGCTCGAGGAGATCCTTGTGAAGTAATCAATAAAGTTCGTGCTTTTCATACGAAGTTTTTCTTATTTCCCTTTTGAATATTCAGGAATGCATTTATGATTCTGTTGCCATCCACGACGGCAGATCGGAGAACAGTTCCACGCTGGGAGTATACTGTGGTGGAAGGGAGCCTTATGCCGTGCTGGCATCTACAAATGAAATGTTTATGGTGTTGAAAACTGATGCTGGTCTCCAGAAGAAGGGATTCATGGCAACTTATTCAACAGGTAAGAAGAGTATGATTAAATCTGATTGGGTTTTTGGGTGGGTGGGTGGTATTTGCCTTGGTTTAGAAATATGTGTGTCGAGGGATAAGGCGGAAATGATTTCCTTCTGTTGTGCCACAAGTAGGGCAGGTGGATGGCTTTATATGTGGTTACGAGAAGGGGGTTTCATTATGCGCAATAAAGTGGAGGGGGAAGAGTGATTTTAAAGCTGTCAGTTGACAGTTGTGGTGGTTTCCGCGGAGAGAATGGATTAAAATATCGGAATGTAGGTTATGGAATCTATTTTGGGTGCAGATAATAATAACGCGTGACTGTAATAAGAAATTGAAAGGGTTACAGATCCTTACATTTCACAAAATTACCAAATTACCAAAGTCAAAGTGCAACCAAAGTCAGTGCTTGCTAACAGCTAGTAAGTCGTAAATAATAGGTCCATTCGCGTACCCTTCTAAAATAGCGAATTTTTACGAAAAGATGTTCGCGTACGGAGAACTTTCGTAGTTTTTTCGCAGAAGAGAGCGAGAGAGAGTAAGAAATTTCCCCATGCTACGAATTTAAGTGCAAGAAATTTCTGTGGGCTGGCTTATGAAAACTGTCAAACTTCTTGTTCAACCCGTTCGTTTACTTTTTCGTAATTTTAGCTCTCTGACTGTCAAAGTTCTTGTTCAACTCGGTTGTTTACTTTTTCGTAATTTTAGCTCTCTGACTGTCAAAGCTGTCAAACTTCTTGTTCAACCCGTTCGTTTACTTTTTCGTAATTTTAGCTCTCTGACTGTCAAACTTCTTGTTCAACCCGTTCGTTTACTTTTTAGTAATTTTATCCACTCTTCGAAATTTGATAATCTAGTACTTTTAGTGCAAAAAGACCTATTATGAAACTGCATGTAAGTTTTTCTTTTGACCATTTCGTCTATTTTCGAACAACTTTTTTAAATCAATGTTTTTCGTTAGCGATGACAGTCTCGACAACATTTATGAACAGTTGGGGACATCTTTATATGTCTTAAAAGAGAAGGTGACTAAGGGAGACGGAATGCTATTATTTTTGACTTCAGTATAAAGTACCTTTCAGGCCACTTAGCACTTCACTGATGTGTACTGGAGCAAATTCAAAAAAACAAGCGACAGCATATCCTATGTCCCTATTCCAAGCAAGTGAATCTCTTGCTGTATTGTCCTCAATTTGCATTTCCTTTGGCAATAGCACAAATGTGCTGCTTTATTCAAAATGACATTTTACGCATCAAAATAATATTCTTTTGAACCGTGTACATTCTAAAGAGTCACTTCTAGAATCCTTAAATTAAAAACAACGTTTATCTTTCCTTGTGTTGTACCACCTACTCTTAAAGGCATATTTTATGAGTTCCACCATTAAATCACGAACGCGTCAACGCACAAAAAGGATGCTTTATCCCTACTACACTCTCACCTTTAATGTTACATTCAACCCCAAGTAGTATAGTGCTTCGCGTCACCTTTTCAAGAAAAAAACAGAAAAAAATCCCTCCTCCTTATCTGTGGAATGGAATGGTTAAAGGGGAAAATTCCTTTCGCAATCTACAACAAACATGTGAAGCACACACAAATACCTACTTGCTTTCAGCAGGATGTATGATGCATCATGTTGATTTTGCGTAGAGCTATAGAAATGAAATATTGAATCTTATCCTTGTGCACTTCGACAGGGCCAGACCTCTCTTGGATTATGTGAAAGAGGTTGAGGTCGAGGTTATTTGCTTTATGAATTCGAATGTGTGGATATCATCTAGTATGACGTGTAAACATATTCTCTCTCATCTCGAATGCCAAAAACCTTAATACTTATGGTTTTTTTTTACTTTCAGAATGTGGAGGATATTTACGGGCCACGAACAGAAGTCAGGTGTTCTACTCTCATCCGAGATTTGGAAGTCGACCCTATAAACGAAATATGTACTGTAATTGGCGGATTCAAGCCGACCCGGAGAGTAGTGTTAAAATTACATTTCTTAGTTTTGAAGTTGAATACTCGGACAGATGCGACTATGATTCGGTGGAGATATCCGAGGAATTGAACTATGTGAGGAACACGAACCACGGAAGATTTTGTGGGAATAGAGTAAGTTTTTTTTATACAAAAGATGTGGAAGTTATTATTTTCTTTTGTTTTTTGCTTTTTTTTTAGAAACCACTGCCGGTGATCTCGTATTCAGATACAATTTTGATACGATTTCAGTCAGACGAGAGTACTTCTTTGAGAGGTTTCGCGGTGTCATTTATTGCTGTCGAGCCACCTGATGAGGAGTCAGGTGATGCTTACGATACAGTAACACCGTTTCCAGGATACATGAAGAGCATGTACTATGCATCGGATGATAGTTTGTACGATGATTACGATGAAAGTAATCGGAAATCGGGAGCACTAAAGCTTTTCTGAGACGCTTTGCTCCGATTGTTTCGGTTTTTAAGTTATTTGTTGTAAATAGCGTGTATATTGTTGTAAATGTTGAAATAAATGTGAAATGTAATGTAAATAATAAAAAAACAAATGTTATTTCCAACAATCTGTCGACTTAAGGAATGGCGTTGTTGCTAAGCAATGAACTCTCATGTGCACAATACTTTCGAAACTACTCACCCCAATTCTTGAACTCGAATACGACAGTCGAATCCGACTATAGCCGTATTTTATCCGACCATAGTCGTATCTTGCGAACAAATATACGGCTTTGTAACAACTAAATACGACTATGATCGGATTCGAGTGTCGTATTCGAGTTCAAGAATTGGGGTGACTGTTTTTGGCATCGTCGAACGATATGAACAAAATCTTAACCCACCAACACGTGAACTTTATTTCAAAATGCACGCTGAACATTGGATGTAGGAATACAGTCCAATTATCACCACCACAGAACGAACTATTCAAAATAATCAGTTGGAAATTTAAACTTTTAAAAAAAATACTACCGCCACCTACATGTGATAAGTTCTAGGGCTCCTTATTCCGGTTTGAGTATGCACTTTTCCCATGGATACACTGATTCAATCGGTTTATTGTTCCACCTTATCTCACAACCAGACATTTATTTCAGTTTCGAATATTAGGGTGGTGTTCACTAAACACAAACTCTTCAAGCGAGGTTTTAAATTGATTTGAATGTGGGCTTTTACACGCGGACTCTTGAGGCTGGACTCGCATAAGTGCCAAAGAGAAAGAAAATTCGAAAAGTTGAGAAGACAAATATTTTGCCCTGTGAGTCGAGGGTAAAGTTTTCGGCGATTCTTTTTGACGTTTTTCTTTTATTCTTTTTATCATGTGTAAAAGCGCGAGACTCACGAAAGAAAATAACAAAAGAGAACTTCGAAAAGAGTCAAGCCTCAAGAGTCTACGTATAAAAGCCCACAATGGAGTTACTATTTCTTGCGCTTTTAAATCTCGTTTTATTCCGAAAATAGCTATAAAATGTGTCAGAACAACTGTCTGGCGTTCTTCTAGGGAATTCTTAGAGTTTCAAAAACCTCAGACCTCAGAGCGATACTAGAAATAAAGGGAATTAAAAAGCTAGACAATGGGCACGTTCCGCATTCTAGGCACTAGGTAGTCAAACGTTTAAAATCATTTTCTTTTAAGTATACAGATTGCTTTCTCAAGAAACACTTCCTCTCCACGAGTCTGAAAAAAGGCAGACTTTTCAGTCAGACTTCTAGTCCGCCAGACTCTTATATCATTGGATGGGCAAATTTTGTTATGACTTCTCATTCTTCAACATGTCGTCAATAGCAAAACAAGCTCACTTCCTTTTAAAAAATCAACAAACTTATTATTTCTGTTTGTGAAAATCAAAAATCTGACATCTTTTCAAGTCTGGAAAGAACTTATCGATCGCAACACATATTTTTTTATTATCAAAAGCGACTGCCAAACTTCAAATGTCAAATTTCAGTCAGTCTTGATGTAGACAAGATAAAAGGGCTGTCTTAGATATCCGACTGCAAGTCAAGTCCGTTAAAGTACGGTCTACACGAGACATATTAATTACACTGATTGAGTTTTGATTGAAATTATATCTCATGGAGAGTGGGTGTAAGTATAATTTTACGCCTAAATAATGTAATGATAACTTCAATCATACTCTCTTAATTTGTTACCACAATTCATCGTAAGAACTACTTTTATCCCATTTTTTTTATAAATGTTTCAATTCATGTGTTTTTCCACTGCAACTTTAGAAAAGGGTAGCTATTCGTGCAAAATAAGAATAAAAATCTTTTTTTTCTTAAATTTTTTGTCGAATGTATGATATGCTTGTGCTGTCATTCGTACCCCATGCATCAAACGCACTTAAAACATTTCCCCTACTAAACGCACGCCAAATGACAGCTGTCAACCAAATTTCGAAAATTGAAAACAAACGGTTAACGCTTTTTCTTTCAACCGGTCGTCTTCACCACAGTTAACAAGCCGCGCTCTCATTGGAAAAACGTTAAAAAAAGAAGAATTTATGTGTTTTTTATTTAATAAATTGCTTGTTGTTAATTGTTTTGTTAAATTCTATTTGAAAAACCACTTGAAGAAATACTCAAGTTAATCGTATCCGTTCAGCATTGTGTTTCTGTTCAATAATTTAATGTTTGTCTTTGAGTTTTATTAGAAAACGAAGAATTGTTTTGCAAATATGAGTGCCTTTGTGGTAAGCCTTGTGTGCAATTGGGGAAAATCCATGTAATTTTAATAAATACCCGACGTTTTAGGTCAGTTTAACGCCATCGAGGCTGAAAAACAAAAAGAAAATCGAGGCCAGAGAACCCACAACAGTTGTTATGGCCCCGTTCTCGTCCAAGGCCATAGTCACATTCGAGGATGTTCCTGTAACGAAATGTGCAAAGCGAATTCTTAAGATATTCAATCCATCCGCGGATCCAATTGAGGTAAATTATCAACAAAATAGTAGAATAGATATCAAACAATCTGCGCGACCTTGGTGACAAAAAAGTTTCAAAGTTTGGTCGATCGTGGGGGCATCCTTATTATTGTATTTGACGAGAATAGACAGCTGTTTAAGTAGGTTACACCCGTCAGGTACTATTTGAATTCTCATTATTGAACATCTGGCGCAATTTATTGATGCCATTCTGATGTGTTACAATGTTCGAGGAGAGTTAAGGTGTACAGCGAGTGAAGAGGAAAACGATAGAAAGTATTACATATTCTAATTTAGTATATTCAACTGAAAATGAGTTCCCAGAAGATGTAATTAACTTCTGACAGATAGGACAGGACAGTCGTCCAGCAGTTCTACATATGGCGCACATTTCACACTCGCAAAGGGACCAAAAACGTCAGCAGACTTCTCTTCTGTTTTTTTGCAATTTTTTGCGTTAAATTTCAAAGGAATAAAAACATTGTATAGGTATTTATCTGCCGATGAAAATGTTTAAGACTAACAGTCGGTAGATAGTACTGTTCCTGAAGATAAATTTAAATGAAATCTAAGAACAGATTCATGTGCAAACAAATGAAAGATATGACTGCTTTCAATAAATAGTTTGAAAACTGCCTGCCTACCTGAATTGCATCGGCATATGATGAGATCACATCCTTCTTTCCTATTTTTACTCTGCCTAGTAACATATGTATGTACATATGTGCGGAGATATGCAATTAGGGTTGTTTATAATCTTGTTTAACTGGTATACTGGAATGCCGTGGGCATGGCAGGGATACAATGTCTTATTATAATACAATACAATTGTACAACGGTTGAATGTTGTATATTTGGCGTAGGGAAGAGCGAGTTAATCAGCGCATTAGGATGGACATCGACGTTTGGGATGATCAAATGAGTTGCTTACTTTTCTTGCTTTTCACCTGCTCTACTTGAAGAAGAGGATATCTGTTGTGCTACCTTCAGAACTAGACCTTCTGCTAAGTTTTATTCTTTCTGACATTCTTCCATCAACGTTCAGACTTTAAATTCGTCCTTTCGGCTCCTTGTTCAACCCAAATCCTCTGTAAACTATAAGTACCTATGTATTTTATATCCCATTTAGGTAAAAGTAACTAAACCTATTCGTGCTGAGCACAATTTAACGATTGATTGGATGACAAACACTGTACCAGCCGAAGATGAAGTTCAAATGGAAATGGTCTGGAGTCCTTTAATGGAAGTAGCCTGCAAGGAGACTCTACAACTAACTGATAATCGAAATTTTCATAAAGATGTTATGGTCATACTTAAATCCATAAGCAACAAACCATTATCTAAGGTGAGCACACCTTTTTTTCTCTTTAAATCCTTGACTTAATGATTTTTTGTTTGTAGAATGTCAAACGCTTTCCAACAATATCTTCGGCATCTAGTCACATCAAAACGCTGCGTCTTAAATCCCCAACCGGTGCAAAACCGAACGCACAATCTCAACAACGTCGAAGTCGACAATCTCCAAACTACAAGGCACAAAAGACTGATAGAATGTCCCCAGTAGCGAGAAAGATTCAGCCCCAAAAGAAGCAGATCTCGCCGCTTTTTGAAAGGAATATTCCAGATATCGTATTGCACCAGGCGGCGGCAGTGCCACCGCACGGTTTCGCCCGACCACAATCGTCGGCGCATCATATGTCAAAGGAAAACGTGAGTCCCCTAACTCCCGGCAATGTCTTGGACATGATAGATAAAATGCAATTCACTCCTGCTACTGAAACGGTGTCTAGAGACGAAATTAAAAATGAATTTGATTATTTATCATCTCTGCCCACACCTATCAATCGCAATTCGGCGAATACCGTGGTTGTGGATACGAATTTGATACGAGAAATTCGTCCAAGGCGTCTTACTGTAGAAACTTCCGAAGATGAAGGGAGCCCTATGCACTTGAAAGTGGAATCCAGAGTGGAAACGACTGAGATCGAAACAAGAGAGGGAAACACCATACAAAGTCAGGTTATCATCAACAAAACATTCGACCTAAAAGTGATGGATAAATCTGATTCATTAAGTGAATCCCAAGAAAGCCTAGATGGTGTAATTTGTGATAGAATTGTACTCAATAGGACTTCTACGATAACACCGGCTCTGTCACGACCTCTTTCAATGATCGAAGAGGAGGACGCGCACAGCCCACCACATGTTCTGCAGAAAACCTACGAAATCGCCAAAGTTGATGATCAATTAAAGCGAGATATCAAGCTGATAGGTACTCCTCTGCGCAAATATTCTGAATCCATGAAAGATCTCTCCCTAAAGTCACCATCGTCGAAAATTTCTATTCAAGGATCAATGCCGAATCTCAATCAAATGGAGAACATCAGTTCCATTGAACAGAATCGATACTTTCACGGTTCCAGAACTACTACTGCCAACCATGAGAGGCAGTATCCACTTAAACCCAAAGCCATCTGTCTAGACGACTCAAATGATTCCAACAGTAGTTTGGTGAGTTCCACTTCACATGCAGAATATCTTTTCAACCAAAATGAGATCCTCGCACAGTCAAGTCGATTTAATTTGAACGAAATTGGTAAAAAATCCAGGAAAAACAGTCCAGTAAGTGTTCCCATGTCAAACGGTCGTAAAGGAACACCAACAAAGGCGGCGAAAAAATTGCTAGATAGTCCTGCTAAATCGGTTGGCAACAAGCGCTATAGGGACTTGACGCTATTGGATTCACCGAGCAGTGACTCGTCTATTGTCGGCGTTCCTAAGGCCACTGTATCTCCACCGAAAAGAGCGAAGATAGAGAATGAGGTATCCGCTCGAATGCCAAGTAGCAGTAATGGGAGTAGCAAATGGGGTCAAGTGCAACCAAAAAAGCCCAAACTTGCGAGAACTTTGTCATTAATAAAGAAACCTATGACACCGCGGAAAATCAAAGAGGAACCGATTGTAAAGCTTTACGACTCCGAGTTGTATATGCAGTCGTACATAAATCCAGACCCGTTTGCTGCCACAACAACAATGGATCCCTTCTTGGCTTCCACAATGTATCTGGACGAACGAGCTGTAGATAAACATCAAGTTGCCTTCAAGAAATGGTTAAATGCCTTAGTATCGATTCCTGCTGATCTGGACACCGATTGCAATCAGAAAATCGATGTTGGCCGCCTGTTCAATGAGGTCCGAAACAAGGAACTTATTTTAGCGCCCACAAAGGAGGAACAATCGATGAACTATCTTAACAAATCCCGTTTGGAGAGTTTAAGGCATGAGGCCATTCGATTTTTTATGAGCGAAGAAATGCAAGTTCCCTGCTCCAAAGTAGCTGTTTATGTGCACAAGAATACCATTCGAATAAGAACTGATAGAAATCTGCATCTGGATGTTGTCATGCAACGCTATATCCTCGAGCTGCTGCTCTGTTTTAATCCACTGTGGCTAAGATTGGGTCTTGAAGTGGTATTTGCTGAAAAAATTCACATGCATTCATGTTCAGATGTCATTGGTCTGAGTACTTTCATCGTGAATCGATTGTTTAAGGACAAATTCTTGGAACAGAGGTATTCAAAGGCGTATACCTTGTCAGATGAGTATGCGGATCATATAAAGAAATTCACCCTGCAGAAGGTGCTCTTCCTCCTTTTGTTTTTAGACAAAGCGAAGACGAAGCGAATAATCAAACATAATCCCTGTTTGTTTGTGAAAAAGTCTCAATACAAGGAACCACGGGAGATTTTGTTGAAATTCTCGTGCGAATTGCTAGCTAACATCGGCGACATCACTCGAGACTTAAAGCGTCTGGGTTACGTGCTGACTCACAAGCAAAATTTCATCGATGAATTCGATTATGCGTTCAACAACCTCGCTGTGGATCTTCGTGACGGGATAAGATTGACTCGTGTTATGGAAATAATACTTCTGCGAGACGATTTGAGCAAGCAGTTGCGTGTACCAGCAATTTCCCGGCTGCAAAGAGTCTATAATGTTAACCTAAGTCTTAAAGCGCTGGCAGAAGCAAATTTCGAATTGAAGGGTGATATTACCGCTGCTGATATCGTAGACGGTCACCGTGAGAAGACCCTCTCTCTTTTGTGGCAAATAATTTACAAATTCCGTTCGCCGAAATTCCATGCAGCTGCGACAGTCATTCAGCTTTGGTGGAGGAATTCGTGGTTGGCGGTATGCATTCGACGAAGGATTCGCATTAAAATTGAGAACCAACGTAATTTAGCTGCAACCGTGATTCAAAGTGCTTTCCGTGGTTTCATGTCTCGCAGATATATCGAGTCGTTCCGCTTGGAACGTACCAACGCTGCCATTTGTTTGCAGAAGTACATTCGCAGGTACTTGGCGCTGAAACATTTCACTAGCACAGTGAATAGTGTGTTGCATATTCAACGTTGGTATCGTGCCGTTAAGTATGGCACGGCTGTCAGACGATCCTTTGTTGACTTCCGGAATAGGATAGTTTTTATTCAGCGCTGGATAAGGCGAGTGAAGTTCGCCAGAAAGCTTGAACAGGTGGCTCCCATAATAAGACTTATAAAGACGGAAGCACAAGTGCGGCATGAGAAGGCAATTGTCATACAGCGTTTTATGAAATCGGTGACAATACGACGGAAATTCCATGATTTGGTATTTACAGTCATAAGCACGGTAAGAGGCTCAAAATTGGAATACAAGAGCGCTGCAAGAATTCAGTCTTTCTGCAAAATGATTCGATTACGAAGAGAGTTCCAGAGAAAACGACAAGCTGTTTGCAAAATTCAGCAAGTGTGGCTAGCCTACCGGCAAATGAGAGTTATTCGAGAACAATATCTTCTTCAGAGAAGCCGAGTGATTACTATTCAGCGACACTATCGTTGTTTGAAGTTGATGCAACGGCAAAGGGAGGAATACACTAAGCTGCGAGCAACAGCTGTCAAGATTCAAACTCGATTTAGAGCAAACAAGTTGGCCGCTGTTCAGAGAATGCAGTTCTTGAAGGTTCGACAATGTGTCATAGTTATTCAGCAGAAAGTCAGGGCAACTCTGTTGATGAGGAAGATACGATCGGATTATCAAACACAAAGATTAGCCGTGATAAGGTGTCAACAGCGTTTCAGAGCAAATCAATGCATGCGACAACAACGCGCTGATTATATGAAGGTTATGTCCGCCGTTGTTTGTATTCAACGGTTTTATAGAGCGCACCTGCAAATGAAAAAAGATCGAGCTGAATTTCAGAGAACTAGAAATGCAATTGTGAAAATTCAACGCAAACTTAGGGCCACACTTTTGTCGCGGAAAGTGTGTGCTGAATATGTTTGTTTGAGCTACTATGCGATGGCTATTCAACGTCGTTACCGCGCAATGCGACAGATGCGTGTAGAGCGATCTGAATTTTTAGCCAAGCGAGCTTGTGTCATAAAACTTCAAAGACGCTGCCGAGCTAATCAAGCAATGAGAATCGCAAGAAACAATTTCATTTTGCAAAGAAAGTCAGCAGTAATAATCCAGCGCAAGTTTAGGGCGCATTTGGCTATGCGTTTTGATAGGGCGAAATTCTGTGGGAAAAAGCTGGCTGCTATATGTATTCAGCAACGTTTCCGAGAGTATCAAGTTATGAAGAAAATTCGTAATGAATATGAAATGAAAAAGAAAGCAGCTATTGTCATTCAGAGGAGGTTCCGTGAGCGACAAACAATGAAAATGTTAAGACTCAACTTTACGCAGCTTCGCAGCAGCGCTGTATGTATTCAGCAAAGGTGGCGAGCCCGACAAACAATGAAGGCAACAAAAGCAAATTACGAAAATAACCGAAGGGTCATTGTTGCTTTACAGCAGCGCTTTAGAGCTAAATTATTGGGAAGACAAGCACGCCGGGAGTATGAACGGGAAATATCTTCAATAGTATACATTCAGCGTCGATTCCGAGCTAATCGTGAAATGAAACAAGTTCGAAGCTCCTACCAGGAACATAGACGAAAGATTGTGCGAGTTCAGCAAAGGTTTAGGTCGTATCTTCAGATGAAAGAGCAAAGGAATCTCTATATGCAGCAGCGTCAATCAATTATCACCATTCAGTGTTGGTATAGATCGATAATGGCTACGCGATGTAAGAGGGCTTCTTATGTTCACGTCCGTCAGTGTGTTATAACCATTCAACAGCGCTGGAAAGCAATTTTGCAAATGCGAAAGCAACGAGCTGAATATCTGCTTTTGAGCCAATCTACTATTGTAATTCAGCGCAGAATACGAGCAACGCTAGCCATGCGTCGTCAACGGATTGTGTTTGAAAAACAAAAACACAGTGCTGTAGTTTTGCAGAGAGCTTATCGTGCTCGTCTGGAAATGTTAAAAATGCGAAGTCAGTATTTGTTAATCGTTTCCTTAATTGTATGCATTCAGCGGAAATTCCGCGCCACTAGAGTTATGAAAGTCGAGCGGGAGAACTTCTTGCAGTTGAAAAAAGCTGTGATTTATGTTCAACAAAAATTCCGAGGTCGCATTCAGACAGCCAAGGCGCAAGAGAAATTCGCTCAGATAAGGAAAACTACTCTTGGCCTGCAAGCATCAGCACGAGGCTTTTTGGCTAGAAAACGCTACCAAGAACAGATGACACCTGAAATGAAAAAAATACTGGCTGAAAAGAAAGCCGCAAGGGTAATTCAGCGCTTTTGGCGAGGTTACCGTGTGCGCAAACGTTGGCAAAATCTTCGTATACGCACGATACGTATTAATATTAAGAATCTCAAGAACACTGCTGGTGTTCTGAACACAGTTCGTTGGAAAATTCAGGATTCTGTTCGCATCCTTCGCGGAAGATTCAGTGCATCTGATGCTCTCAGTGTGCTTTCACGATTGGGTAGGCATTTACTTTTTATTGGGTTAAGTTTGAGTATATATTTTGTTTTTTAGAGCGAATGTCCCGTACCGTGCCAAACCTGCTCATGGAACATACGGACTTCATTTCCACTTTTTGCTATGGTATAATGGCCCAGGCGATACGCTCAGAAGTGGATAAACAACTCATTGAACATTGCAGTCGGGTTATTTTGAATTTGGCACGCTACAACAGTACGACGGCGAATACCTTCCAAGAGGGAGGTCTGGTCACCATCGCACAAATGCTATTGCGTTGGTGTGACAAAGATTGTGACATCTTTAATACCCTCTGTACCCTGATTTGGGTGTTTGCTCATTCACCCGAGAAACGACAGGTACTTAATGATTTGCATGCATAGTCTGGGCCAAAATATTTTATTTATTTTTTTTTGTTCTCATAGAAAATCCGTGAATTCATGACAACCCCAGAAGCCATTTATGTCGTGCGAGAGACGAAGAAGCTTGTCGCTCGTAAGGAAAAGATGAGAAAGAACATCCGCAAGCCGGCAAATGTTACAAATTCTTCCCGTGGCCAACAGCAAAGCAACGTTTTCTCCAGTAGGGCATTGCCAAGTCTTCTGCCCGATTACGGTGTTATACACAATAAGCCGTATACGTTCATCTCGTCGGTGTATGCCTTCGATACTATCCTGTTGAAATTAAACATTGACATTCCTTATTGCTAATCAGTGTTATTTCCCCTCGTTTATTTGTATTATAGTACCTTATACATTCGAATAAGTATTTGTAGTTTAGTATCAATTTTTTTTTCGTATTATGTACTTGTCGTTTCTGTTCGGTTTCTTTGGATGCAGCTTGTGTTTAAGATCATTTTTGTTAACATCTAAGATACAAGTATAAAATATACAAGAAAAAACAAATAAATGGTGTGTTTTATTTCAGATTATTAGTCTTAAAGCGACTGTCATTTCACAAAACAATGTAAGCTCGGCATGACAACTGGTGTTTAATGACTTAAAACGACTCATTTAGTTCATGTGGATCATATTTTCTTGTTCGACAACTATCAACAAGAAAACAAACAAACTTTATCGTCATTCTGTCACGCGTTTTAGCCTCACAAAACTAGTCTCGTTTGGAAATTTATAACAATTTTTTTTGTACAGTCACATCAAAGGCAATGGAATATGCTCACTTCTTACTTATGTACTGTATGTCCTAGGGCCTCTACAATGCCTACAAGCCATCGTGTGCGATTTCGAATTCCTCCGACAGCCTTCCTCTGTGCAAGACGTGGCATGTGGACCCATCATAATGTAGCCTTTATTTATGTGGAATATAAGCTCATGGTGTTAAAGTCACAGAATACCGACTCAAAACACGAGAGTTGTCGAAGAAGTTAAACGCCTGTTATAATTAGGGTGATTGACTCTCCATGGTTGGTGTCTTAATGAACTGGGAAGAGTTGTAAGGGCTTTTTGCATTCGAACTGACCACAAAGTTATGTTCCCATATAAATAACTAACCTAGAAGATCTTAAAGGATGGGTCCGTTCGCGTACCTTCGTAAAATAGCGAATTTTTACGAAAATTTACGAATTTTTACGAAAAGCTGTAGTTTTTTGCAGAAGAGAGCGCTCACGAGAGAGTAAGAAATTTCCCCATGCTACGAACTTTAGTGCAAGCAATGATATGAAAACTGTCAAACCAGTGTATTTTCAACTTTTTTTTGTTCAACCCGTTCGTTTATTTTTTTCGTAATTTTAGCTCTCTCTGAGAGAATTTTGATAGTCATCATGTCTTCAAGTCTTCAAAAAAAAAAAATGCAAATTACTTTTAGTTTTTGATCATAACGAAAAATAAAGTAATTTTTCTGTTTTTATTTGAACTATACAAAATCAAACAATAAACTTATTTAACAAATAAAACTTATATAAAACCAATAGAAAGGTTAATTTATAAATACACTTGTTTTTCTTTTTTTTTTGTTATTTTACAATGAATGCAATAATTATTAATTTCTTTTATTTATCTGCGTTTATCATTCACATTTGCATAGTATGATGCATATACATATATATATATATTTCTTTTAAAAGACAATTACATAATTTGGCTACTGTTTATATGCATTAATAAATATGTATATTAGTCACTCTCTCGTTATTTTTTTTTTGTTGAATAGGAAGTTGAAGAGTTTCATATATATATATATATCCTTGTTTTAAATTATTTTAAGTACCAATACTTGGTTGGTAGCCGAAGGAAAAACTAACCAAAATTAACTTTTGTCTTATATAATTGCTTTATTGTATAATACATAAATACCTACACAATCGTTATAGTTCTGCGAGCTGATTTTTTTTTATTTATTTAATGTTTTTGATTAAATAATTAGTTACAACGGATGAATATTTATTTATATGAAAGCACACAGAGTTTCTTGTATTTTTTTTTTATTTTAAATATTTTGTTTTTCATTACAATACAATATAGAGAAGTATTAGTTTTTTTTACAATTTTTATTGTTTATAAATATATATATATATGTTTGTAAATATATTTTGTTTTGTTTATGAATAATTTGTTGCTGCCTGTGGTGTATATATTTTATATATATGTATATATATATTGTGTGCACTATTGCCCCACTGATCTCGGCTGGAGGTTGTTGATGATAGGCTGGGTGTGAAAGTACTTAGAGATCATTGTGACAATATGTGCACTGAAATCGATATCGGGGGGAGTCAAGTTAGAAACTTTTTAGAAAAGAATAAATTTACAAAAATACCATTCCATTGAGAGTCAGAGTCAAATGCACGGTGTGGTATCCTTAACGTCTTACAGCTCCAGCTGGTGGTGATGCTTCACGTTTGCCCAGTCCAAAGCTATATCTTTCATTGTGTCCTTCGCGTTTGCCAAGTCCGAAGGCATATCGTTCGGGTCTGCTTTCGCGTTTACCCAAGCCAAAGGCATATCGATCATTTGGTCGTGGATCACGTTTACCCAATCCAAAGCTGTACGGTCTAGTGCGCTTGATTCCAGCTAAACGAAAGAGTTTTGTTGTTAAAACAACAAGAGAGGCAAAAAAACAAGTCTTACCATAGTAATAAGAGGGATCGTAGTTGCTGCCATCAAAGTCATCCAAATATTGTTCGTCATCAAAGTCGACACGTTTTCCCAGGCCAAAGGAGTAGGGTTGTGCACGCTTGCCCAAACCGAAATTGTACACAGGCAATCGTTTCGCTGACGCTCCATTTGTGTATGTGTAAGCTCTTCTGCCTAGACCGAAGGCATATCTTTCCACTCGTTTGTCATAGTTGGGATCATTGTTGGCAACGTCAGAATCAGCGTCGAGGAGAGCATTTGATAGGCCATTAGATGCGTCCGAGTCATCAGAAAATGGTTCACAATAGACATATGTGAGGCTGATGGCAATTAAAATTGCGGATGTGTATAGCTTATTCATGGTTATTGGTGGGAGGAAATGGGTTCTATCTGAAATGGTATAAAGGAAATTGTTAATAAAAAGTTACGCTAAGGCAAGTTATATATTTTTAATATTTTTAATATCTACAGGGAAACCACATCTATTTTCATCGGTTACGACATCAAGTCGCTCAGTTGTAGATGATCAATTCGAAAGCTTAGGTAGGTTTTAAAAAAATTATGAGTTCATCATGAAGCACTAGGCCCCATAATGGGCTCATCGCGATCCCTTTTTAAGAGTCCTAATGAAGCAATAGAATCCTAAAGCTTAAATCATGTCCCAGCATTTGATTGCCCTGCAGAAATTGAGTAGGTCCTTTGGTTGGTTACATGGAGCCTACTTCTTCCAGACTAGTAAACCTATTTCTAGAAGTGTCCTCACATTGGCGCAGTATGTACATGACATTCTCTGACGCGTGTAGATCCTCATAACACCTACAAATATCTGATTCTGATAGTCCTAGTCTACTGGCGTGCCTTCTCCGAAGGCAATGTCCAGAGATTATCCCGATCATAGTCCTCATTTGTGTTCTCCCTAGCTTGACCACCTGATCTTTTATGGTTGATATAATCTCAGGCCATAAGGCTCTGGATGCACTATGTCCCTCCAGATTAGCCCATCTGCTGTTAGCCAAGTTATAAAAGATTTTCCAATACGGACTTGACTTGACAATTTATGTAATTTGTGAACGCACTCTTTCGCTAATCATCAAACTGCCACTGTCAATTTATTCAGTAATTTCAACATTTTCATAATGGTAAGGTACACGGACGAGCAACGTCTAGAAATTATAAAAAATTTTCTACCGAAACTTGGAGTCGCTGATCGCAACTTTAAGAGCGGTAACTCCAATTTTCGGTCGTAATTCTCGTCCTAGTAGACCTAGACAGGCAATAACAAGTTTAGTGCAAAAATTTGAATTTACATATTCGTTGTGTGATGTTGCCGTGTCAGTGAGACAACGAGTTGGTAGAAGTGCCGAAAATATCGCTGCCGTTTAGGCAGTCAATCCAAATCAGTCAATTCCATGGCATTCTCAAGAATTGGACATCGCTCAGACCACATTATGGCGTATTTTGCGAAAGGATCTTGGTCAACACCCATACAAGATCAAGCTGGTTCAAGAATTGAAGCCGATGGACCATTTGAAGCGACGTACGTTCTCCGATTGGGTTTTGGAGAAGATGCGCCAAGATGATGAATTTCATCGCAAAATCATCTTCAGTGACGAAGCTCATTTTTGGCTCACTGGGTTCGTCAATAAGCAAAATATGCGTTATTGGTCGGGTGAAAATTGTTTAAATTTTTTAAATTTCAACATTGAACGCGAAATAGCGGCCGTTTCGGCGGAAATGTGTGGCCGAGTCGTTAAAAATTGGGTCCAACGAATCGACCGCTGCAAACGTTATTACCACATGACTTCTAGCTTGTCTAAGTGTCTCCAATTTTCGGAATATGTGCATTGAACTGCTTTAAATAAGAGTGCTTGGGTTAAGCTAATCATTAGCTTCCCTGGTTTTTTTTAAATACATTCTTTCATGAAGACTTCCTCTCCGACTGGGAAGAATACATTTCTTTGTAGATGCTAAAAATATCATTTAACATGCACGTCTGTCTTCAATTATTCCTTTCATGTCTTCTTAAGAAAAAAAAAAACATTCTTCAGGGAAATTCGCTTCAGACTCAGAAAAAATGTCAAAGTGTTCAATCAAATTCACAAAAAAATTCTCTCCTTCTTGGTAATTAAATTCCTTTTTAAAAATACGTCCTTGTTGTCTAATGAATAACATACACACTTCAGCACACACGACAGTATGGGCGTTTGTCTGCCATGGCAATGTCTAACATCCATCAAATGTTCCTTTGCTATTCAACAAGGCGGCACATATAAAATCAATCAAAAAATAGAGATGCTATTGTAAAACTATAAAAACCCAATAAAAATAAAAAAAAAATAAAAAAAATCACTGTCAATTGATAATGTCTTCAGTTTCCATTGACCTTCTTCAAAACGACGACAGCCCAATTCACCACATGGACCAATAATAATAACAACAACCCACTTGTTCACAAATATGAAATTCAATTTCATTAAAAAGTTAAAAATAAAAAAAAGAAATAAACTTAACTTCCCGTAAAAAAAAAAAAATACAATGAAAATCTTATTGTTCAACGATGCTTGTCGTGTACTTTGGGGGATCTTACGCTCCATCGAACTCGGTCAGTGATGCTAGGACAACAACTGGTATCTCTTACCAAGCATCTTAACAGGATTCAATTTAACATGAACGTTATTCACCCGAATTACTTCAAGAATTTCCACTTAAGTGGCAGCCACAAAAAAAAAGAGTCCGTATGGGCATGGAACCCAATAAAAACACAGGACTAACACATGCGGTGGCTGGTCAATTTGCAAATTCTCGTATAAATTCTACAACCTTAATCTTGTGCAAGGATTCAGGCGGCTAAAGGATGCGTGTCGTTCTGAAAACAATAAAATAGCCCAAACGATTAGCATAAGAAGAAGAAAAGCGTGAAAATATTCGCAGATTGGAATGCCGACGTTTATAGTGTTTAGCAACAAATGTTGCCTCGTTTTAAATAATGGACTGTTTTGTGTGGAAGTAGAAGTCCTGTCAGCCATAGTTGCTTGCTTATTTTTTTGTTGGACAGTTGTATTGACTTCCTTTAAGTCAATACAATGTGACAGGTATGTATATTGAAAATTCCAAGTAAATGGGCATTGTACCAATGACTAATAGTGTCTGGAATACTTTTTCTTATTTCGAAGGATGAGCTGAACGAATAACATTTTTTATGTGGTCCTTTAGACAGGGAAATAAGGTTCATTCAAAAGCCAATGACACAACATTTTTCTTCGCTTTTATTTAAGAAATGCGAAGGTTAATAAGTCACGCATGAAGTGTACTGGGCTGGATGCAGGTTTGGAAGATCTCAGAAGAGCTGTTTCCAAGTTCCACAGTATCCCGAATTGGGACATCGCCCGGTAGAGCTCGGACGATGAATTCTGTCATAGGCGGCTATAAAATCGATGAGTAGGTGGTGGGTTTCGACTTGAAATTCGTTGGTCTATTCTAGGATTTGTCTAAATGTGATAAGTAGGTCTATTGCAGATCTGGCGCGCCGGAAGCCACCCTAATCTTTGCGGATAAATGTGTTGCAGATTGGTTTTAGAATACTTTGGATACGATCTTATATATGGACATTATGTGTGACATTTAACAGGGATATGCATCTGTAGTTCTTACAAGACATAGGATCACCTTTTTTGAAGATAAGGGAATATAGAGCTGATATTCTAGTCGTCGGGCATGCTTTCCTCTACCTATTGATGACTAGCATCCTATCAAGGCATCACCTACGAGTTTGAAGAGTTCAACTGGAGCCAGCGGCTTTATTGTTTTTAGCTTTCTGATGGCTACATTAACTTCTTCAATACTGGGTGAGGGCGTTGGTTCTTCATCGACTGGATTCTCGATGACAGATGCTGTAGATCTCTCTTAAACTTCAAGACAACTACTAAATTTCTTCGGTAATTCATTTGCCATTTACGTGCACCGGACTTGCGCTAATCAACAAAACCCCAAAACCACTATGACCATCTCTCATTTCCATCATCTAATTCATTATTTATCTCATTAGAACCCTTTTACTTTCTCTCTCTTATATTTCATCAAAAAACTTTCTATTCAGCCTTGTGCTCTGTATAATTAGATTTAGAAATGCATCGTCATCAAAAATCTCTGTAAATCCACCCTAACACAATCTAAGTTTTACCTTCTTAGAGTGAAATAAATGTGTACTTTGAAAACCTTGAACACTTGTTGCACTTGTACCACTTCCATTCGCTACAAAGGATTAAAAGTTTAAGTACAAATATAATTTTCGCAGATTTTACAAAAACAACTCGTTGCTCGTTGGTTTCTGTCAAGAGTAGATCCTTGCATAGATTACACAAATAAGTAGTATGTACCAACTCGAAGTAAAAAGATACTCCATTGCAGGCACTAGACTCTTCTCATTGCCATGATTTTCTACTTCTATTTAATTTCCGTTAGATAACCTGTGGATGGAGCATCCTCTATTTGAAGATTTTTGGAGAAATTCGCTGACAAAGGTAGTAAGTCTGCCAATATGCGTCACAGTTTTGTAACACAGCAAAAGAATATTGTTTTTTTTATTTTGCCTTGTGACATTTTTAGTTGAAATGTTTTCTTTGTTATTATTCAGAAAAAAAAGGAAGAAGAAAAACATTTGTTACACTCAGAAGAAAACATGAAGTTCTTTTGGTAAATGCACATACAAATGGTTTCTGTCTGCTGTCATCGTTAGTTGCATAAGGACGAAAGGAACCACCCAAAGGGTAGAGACTGTGCGCAGTTTTACCTTGAAAATAAACCGAACAAAATGAACAAATGAAAAAGTTATAAAAAGTTTTCCTTTTTTTGTTTTTGCTGGACAGTTTGGCCGTGATATAATTTCTGGTTTAAGAAAATTATTTGCTTTAAGCTGTTGGACATTTTAAATGGGTGATAACTTTGATTTAAAAATAAAAAAAATAAATATTTTCTTAGAGATGAATAGCTGAATAGAGCTGGCTCAGTGCCCCAAAAAGGCATGTGAATAGAGCCCAAATAAAGCTTCTTAGTTCCTTTTTAAGTGACCTTGATTTTATTTTGAAGTGACATTAAAGTCTGTGGCTAAATGCCTGTTCCGAATCGTAAAGACAACCAGGGATCTTAATCCTTTTTTAGAGCTTAATACACTTCAAAATGGAAGTTATTTCCCGCGGGTCTTATTACACTGCGCCTGAATACCCCTGTGCTGGTTTTACATTTGTCGCGTATATGCAAAGGGTATTCCAATAAGGACTTGACAACTTTTGTTTTAAATATAATGCAAACCATTTGAGATATTTCAAAAACTTTATTATCGACTTCAAGTACAATCAAAACATTTATAAATGGAACTCGAATTCGTTCATATGGCCACTGCGGGCACGTTTGCAGCGGTCGATTCGTTGGACCCAATTTTCAACGACTCGGCCCCACATTTCGCTCGAAACGGCCGCTGTTTCGCGTTCAATGTTGGCTCTGAGCTCTTCCAACGTCGTCAGCTTTTAGGCATAAACCAATTACTTAACGTAGTCCCACAGAAAATAGTAAAGCGGCGTTAAATCGCACGAACGAGTCGGCCAATTGACTGGCCCATTTCTTGAGATAACACGTTGACCGTACTTACTCTTCAATAAATCGATTGTAACGTGTGCTATGTGGGTTGTGGCACCATCCTTTTGAAACCACATGTCGTCCAAGTCCATATCTTCCAATTCGGGCCAAAAATATTTGGACGATCGTTATCGTCGATGACGATCCACTTTTAGTGATGATTTTGCGATGAAATCCATCATCTTGGCGCATCTTCTCCAGAACCCAATCGGAGAACGTATGTCGTTTCAAATGGTCCATCGGCTTAAATTCTTGAGCCAGCTTGATCTTGTATGGGTGTAAACCAAGAGACTCAAAGACTCAAATTTATGCACTAAACTTTTTATTGCCTGTCTACTAGTGCGAGAATTCTGACCGAAAATTGGAGTTAACGCTCTTAAAGTTGCGGTCACCGACTCCGAATTTCGGTAGAAAATTTTCTGACTTTGCTCGTTTGTGTACTTTACCATGATGAAAATGTTGACTTTACTGAATAAATTGACAGTGACAGTTTGATGATTAGTGAAAGAGTGCGTTCACAAATTAAATTCAAAGCTGTCAAGTCCCGATTGGAAAACCCTATACAAGTTATTGTTCATCATATAACTTCGATTCTCTTTATCTTTTAATTTATATAAAGAAATATTCTAACCTATACTTTTAGTAGCTACGAAAATTGAACCTGAAAATCTCGTAGGTAGGCGTAACGCACCATTTCGTTGTCCTCTTTTAGTAAAGTAATTTTATTTCGAATGCAATTATCACAGTTCACATTTTGACCTATTCCGTTCTATAATTAGCAAATGCAAGGAGTAGCCAACAGCACCAACCAAATGACAGAGTAATGTGAACATTTCAGTTCTCCATTTCTTTTTGTTTTTTGTCATTTCACGTTGACTTACTGATAAATTATCACAACAGACAGTAGGTATACTCGTACAGTACAGTAAATAATCGCGATGACACCTGAGGGTTGCGCGTATTTCATGCATTGATAACGGACTCACACCTTTAACCCTTTCCAAATGGCACCTGTGTCGACAAGGCCAGCACTTGCCGCCGCCATTTGATGTCAGTGCACATCATAAAGTCTGAGCACAATAAATTTCGTGGTGTAAATGTTACAACAAACACACATACCATGCTTCAACCTGATTTTATTCACTTGTTGCTGGGTGCTTTTTCGCTTTACAAGCTTGACCGAGTCCTGTGAGTCCCCAAACAGACACATGTGTGCTACCATCCTTCATTAACGTTCATGCTGCCGCTGCTGCAAGTCTAACCCTTTTCAATAGGAGTTGTTGAACCTGATATCCCGCGTGCAATATTTTCCAGAGATCCTTCATAAATTACTATGTCGGCGAGGACACATTAGTGTTTCGCGTTTCACTTTGGTTAGGGACATGTATTGAAATTTACGACACTTTTGATGGCGGCGGCATGACCGGCGCGGCATGTAAGTTTGTCAGGTTTAGTAGCGCCTCTTTTTTTTTTTTTTGGTTGGAAAACCTTATGTTAGTTGATTCTATAGGCTAAGGATGCGTGAATTTTATCCTTGGTATTTGATATCTTGGTCGGTCGGGCGTTTTAAAGTATTTATGACTTGTAAGGTGAATTGAAAATGGTTTTCTGTTAAGGTAAGACGTATTTTTTTATAGCCGTTTAAAGGGATAAGGGTCTCGTATGAATAAGAGAGAGTCCAGGAACTGGGTTAACGTATTTTTAAATTTCAGCAAAGTTTAAAAAAGAAGAAGATTGGAAGAAGACTGAGAAGAATTTAAACTGATATTTGTAGCTTTGGCTTTGCATAGTTCTTTGGCCTTTTTCGTAGATTGCTTTTGTGTCACTTCTGCCACCTCTAGGACTACCGCCTGCAATACATTGCCTTGTTGAAGTCTTACTGCTGGTGATTTCAGGTTTCGATGAGTTGCAAAACCTGTGCAATAGGTTTAGACCTGTGAGTGGAAACTGAGATTTCACTTGTCCTGTGCTCTCACGTTGTGACAGCTGGTCTAACGCATAGGCTACAAGGCGTTTGAGATCTCTTACGTCAAGGAGTCTAAGTTGCCACAGGAAGCTCTAAAAAAAATTGTATTCAGAACTATATCGCATTATATTGGGTGCCTGGACATTGTTATTAAGAGGAGAATGTATGAATGCAGTAAGGCAGTGTCTAAGGCAAGTCGCATTATCACCTTCACGTGGTGCCCTCTGGATAGCTAAAATAAATAAAATAAATATTAGGCCATAAGCAGCCCATAGAGGGCCAAGACCTAGCTTCTCACAACTGTACATGTACAGAAGGGACCTACAGTTTTATGCCGTATCCGAAGGGCAGAGGCAGAGGAACTGTTAGGATTTCCATGACTTCATCACGGTTAGAGATGGTGGCGGATGAACCCTTAATGGGTCAACGGCAGCGCTCATACCTCCAAAGTGAGTTACTGATGTCGTTACCTGGCCATCCAGGTTGGGGGTTATGCCGTCGGGGTAACTGCCTTATCATGTAAAAAATTCATAGATATAAGAGAGACACAAGCCCTAGATTTTCTCAGGATAGGACTCTACAAGGGTCGGGGCTCTCTAAGTAAAGCAAGTTTCTCTTTTAGGCATGAACGCCAAGAAATGTCTTCCAGGATATAATGTCCGTGCCCGAAAAAGACTGAAATACTTCTTTGATAACTTGAGGGAAGAAATCAGCTTAAGAAATCGACTTTATTTCCTTTTTGGAGATCAAACATATGTATGCATTCACATAGAATCATCACATTCCTTTGTTTGATGTAATCTGAAGAAAAGGCTTCTTTACAAGGATTCAATTAAATATTTGTTGATATTTATTCTCTTCTGTGTCGTTTTCCCATCATTTTTGTTTACATTACCAGTATTTTTTTTTCCTTTCCTTAAATTGCCACCATGCATTTTCTATTCCTTGATGATAATGAAATTGTCCATATAATTGAATATACACTATCTTTGCACATCCTTCAGTGGGTTGTGATCACATGAAAAGTGCAATACCATGTCGTGAGACAATAGAAGATATCATAGCTTACATTTTCCGCCGGAAGTAAGGTTGACCTTCCTTCCGTTATCACCACCATCATCTACACGAGATGCACGTCACGTTTCAACCACAGAGTCCATACTCAGCAAAGTTTATGTTCGTATAGAGACCTGTTTCCCGCCCATGTTGTACAAATTGTTTGTTCAGGCGCTTCAAATGAAGCGAGTAGTGTTTATGTTGACCCATGTTTCGTCTGCCAACTGAAATAAAAACCGCCTCGATTCTTTTGTGGGAATGGTAAATGGTCATTTAAAGGATTGAATGTATAATTTCTTTCTAGAAATGCCAAGTCAACCTACACACACCATCAATTGCAATCACGCATTGTTCATAGGAATTCTAAGGATCAATAATTACTCACTGATTAAAGTAAGATAATTGTGTACCTTTGTATTAAGTGCAAACCCACACAAATATATTGTTTACCTATACGCAATAGACGTTCATCAATTAAGTAAAATTGCAAAAGGATATTGCAAGCACTAAATACTTGTTACGTTACAAGGATAATAGCAAAAAGAAAAAAAGAAACAAAAAGAAAAAGGAGTGCTCTATGGACACTTGTTGATTTTAACGACACACTTAATGCTATTACTAGAATGACATTCTTCCCCAGCTATTTGTTTAGACGCTAAATTAGGATTAGAAGAACTTCCTGGCGGGATTATAGGCACATTCAATTGGATAAGAATTTAGTCAAACAATTCGAATTTCGTCATAAGAGGGTGGGGACTTTGCCTTTACTATTTGGAAAGGAGAATCCTCTTAGCTATTGATTTTTAGCGCACTTCTTCAAGGAGATTTATTTCTTTTGTTCTTCCAGCTTCTTACCCATGAGAAATGTTTGGTTATTGCAGTCAAGGGTGTCCTGCTTCAGCACTGAAAACACGAAGAAAAATGTTCGCAAAATATTTACAGTGGTAATGTCGCCGTTGTTAAATTTTTCAAAAAGCCATTATATTGTATTTTACTGTTAGCAAAGTAAGTGTTGGGGTACGTGCAACGATTTGACAAGGGAATTCCGATTGAATTCCGCTTGGAGGATTGACCATTTTATTGATTTGGATTTTTAAGATATTTTTAAGTGGATTTAAGAGTTTTTTAGCGCATATTTTAGGACTTTCAGACATGTGTTTAGGAATTCTAAATGTAATGCAATGAAGGATTAACGGATGTTAAAGTAAAAATACACGCGTAGTTTATTGACTTGCAGCGTTAGAACTTGAGAAGCGATTTCAAATGAATGCGTTTTGAAGGTATATGTCAGTCTGACGAGTACTGCAGAAGGATCACCGAACGAAAACAGCTTAAAGTTAGAATTAAAATTAAAAAAGCTTAGCTTAGCTTCCTTTTGATGACGACTATCTGAAGTGTTAGACAAACTAATATTGACAGTCGTCTTTGGTCGATTTGACCGTTGGCTCCCACAAGAGCACACCTACCACCCATTTTGAATGTATTCTGACGTTTCCGGCAAAATCGAATCGGACCTCACGCACACATTCTCAATCGGCAGTATTTTTTACGGGCGCAGCCATTTTTCTGTTTGCTGTTTCCTCTTTGTTTTTCTTGTTGTTAATTCTGAACAAAAGGAAAGAAAGGAACATCACGATTATTTTTTATAGTTACGTCTTGTTCGCCCGTTCACATTCAGCACCACATTAAACTGCTTCTAGCGCCATCTCTCAAAACAAAATGTTTTATGTAGAAATGTATAGAAGTTGTCTTTTGCTTCCATACAGATCCAATTAAATTGACGTCCAAATATTCTGTCAATTAAATTTCCCATTAGCTATCGCAAAATTTTCTAAAAGCAAGTCAAAGCTCGCAGCATAAACGAATTGTCAAAACAACCGCATCACTAACGGTACAACTGAAAATTGTCAAAGGGAGTTGGCTGCGCGCATTTTGTGTAGGTGTCACTAACAATTCCCAGAGTTGGACTGTTCTTTTAGGACATTTTCCACTAAAATACATTTTGCTAACGAAATGAAAAGGAATGTATGAACTCGACCAAAAAAGTTGTATTTGAGATCAAATTGAAGTCAATATTGACACACTGGGTCATTTGAATACAATTATGATTTCATCATCGCCTTCTGACGGTGGACAAGGATATACTCTCAAGTGCTCTCTGCTGTGCGGTTGGGTGCCGAGAAAAAAGTTTAATTAAAACATAATTGTGCGGGAATAATATAAACATAATTAAAAAACTTATTCACCATAAATAAAGTAAAAAAGTCATTTCCTTCTCTATTGCATAATAAATGATTGACGTGCCGCTTCATTTAGGGATGAAGGACATTCTGGTCAAACAGTATCTGTAGAAAAAAAGGTTTATTAGAAAACGGGCCATGGAACACTTGACACAATCACGCAACGACGGAAGTGGCATTGGACTGGCCATACTTTTTGAAAAAGTCACGGGTCCATAGCTAGCCTGATGATGCAATAGAACTCAATAATAATAATAAGTCGATATACACTAAGCCCTAGGTTTTTACACCTACATATACATATGTATGTATGCGTTGTAAGTATACATTTCTTAACGTAGAGGGAGAGAATTGTTGAAAAGTTCCTTGCAAGAGGTGAGCCAAGAAAAGGCCCATGCATAGTTATCAAACACATTGATTACTGAGTTACAGCAGTTACACACTCCAAGTATTACATTCATAAAGCAGCACGAACTCAACTTTGGAACAGTGTTTAGTGATAATTGCATTACTTCGCGAGATTTCGGACAGATTTGTCGATTTAGCTGGCCATATCCAGTTCAGTTCCACCATTAGTTGAGTTGGGAGAATACTTCCATAATATTGAAAACTCTCTAAACCATTTGCCCAGCAGTGGATTTTGCCGAGTTTATTTTCAGGCCCACAACACGTCTGTCCCTTCACCTTTGCTGTCATTCGGTGAAAGTCCGGTCAAACATAATAAAAACTTTCCAGTTAAAGCTCGTCAATAGAGCAACGAACAGTATAGGTCAAAGAATACAGCCTGGCTGGACTCCACTTTCACACAAATGCTTAATAATCTTCTTCTACCCAAAACGTGACACATGGATCCATCGTACGCGGCTTTAACAATTGTTCTCTGGAGTGTCTCTCCGTCCAAATCAATTTCCGGTTGACAATATCAAACGCCTTTTCAAAATCGATGACACCAGATGAAGTAGCGCAATACTCGATGACGATCCGCAGAATGTTGATGTTTTCGAGTTGTTCTTTGATTCAGTTTATCATAATTCGAGCAGGCAGCACATATCTACATACCTTCCCAGATTTCTCACTTCGTTTTATGCCTTTTTGGGGAGCGTAATGTGTAGACCATTTCCTTCTTTTGTTTATTCGGAAAAACTCTGGGTTTCCTAATAAATGAAAGAAGTAGCTCAGTCGATGCAGTTGGCTATCTGACATCATTCTTCCTGTACAAATTCGGGAATTTTTTCCCAAACGCTTAAAGCTGACTTAGGTGCACATTGCTGTCAAAAATTTGGTTCAAAACCGAAGCATTCCTATAGCAATACGTCAAAATGAGGTTGCAGTGTTCGATTTCCGTATTTATTCTAAGTGACGGAAGAATAACACACGATTTTTTCATTGGTTTGTAATTCACAGTATTTTGCGTTCGTGTTGAAAGCTAATTATTTAATTTTGTTACTGTGAATGTTCATCGAACTATGAAGCAGTTTTATAGCCTACCTGAAGGACATAGCATTCGTATTTTAAATTTAAAATAGAACGACTGTAATATAAGAGTTGTAGACTCTGATCGTAAAAATAAATTTGATAAAAAATATCTTATTAACGTGCATACATATGTAGAGCTTACAGAATGCTGCAGGCTGGCTATGATAAGAAGTGAAGCAATCTCATCTCTCAATTCATTTTGATTACAAAACATTCATCTTCTTCATTTTGAATACAAAACAAACAAACCTTTATGACTTTTCAAACTGATTAACCACACATTCTTTACAACCTTAATTTTTCACTGCAAAACAATACTTCAGTTGTAAAGCTAATTTTTACAACCATCCCACCATAGGTGTTGTATCTGGATCGTTAAAAAATTGAGAAATCCCATAAAGGAGCAATTTTATACGATTCTCATCTTGCCGCAGTTGAGGTTAGGTTGAATCATCACCCCCAACCAATTCATGACTATTCAATGTTAAAGAAAACAAAAGAAAACACCCGCCTGTTGCCAAACGCATTTTCATCATTGTTTTGACCTTCTCTTAGCAGAGCTGTGAGGCCTGCAGCACCGTAAACAAGGTGAACTTCCTATCGTGGAAAATAAAATCTCATCAACGTTATTTATCCCGATAAAAAGGCGCGTAGCGAACGAACGTCACCACCTAAACGATGGTATTATGGAGAATTTTACGATCCTTCCACAGGTTATCTGTTTATGTCTATTGGATTCGTTTTCTGTTTTCTCTCTTCTCTGTTGGCCTCATTTTGTTCTTCTGTTTTACGATATGGAGAAGGTAATCCGTAGACGACGAGATGTCAAGAATTACCCATGAACAGAA
The DNA here is from genome assembly GCA_949716465.1 of Chalcosyrphus nemorum. Classification (NCBI taxonomy): domain Eukaryota; kingdom Metazoa; phylum Arthropoda; class Insecta; order Diptera; family Syrphidae; genus Chalcosyrphus; species Chalcosyrphus nemorum. The sequence continues at coordinate 12,263,696 of OX454333.1, read as the reverse complement.
CAGAAGAACTTATAACACCACCACCACACCACCCCCTAACATCCGTCAACGAAGTGATTGCAATATTTCTTTGCAGATTTCTCATATCCGCAGGGAAACGATCCCGCTGCCTACAGTCTTTATGTGGTCTTGAGCATGTCATTGTTAGCATCATTGCTACCGGAATTTAGTCCAACATTATGATGGCATCAACTCCTACAAGTTGAATGGATTTGTTTCGATGTGTTGTGCAATCATCATTCGCTCTAGATGTAGCGCGAGAGGATAATCTATGTATGTAAATGGTACAAGGACATTTTCATGCTGCTTGTAGGTGATTTGACTTAAGGGTGGGTTTTAATTTCTTGGTGTAAAATTCTGGATGAGAGGCGAATGCCATTGTTCTTACGAAAATGTTTTCAGAGAATATGGCCAGACATAAGTTTTATTTCTCACCAAAAATATACGGGCATCAAATTTACTTCCTTCTTGTAGATTTTATCATACTTTTCTCAGTATTGTATTTCACTTCAAAATTATTTGACCATCTGAAAGATTTTAACAGAAAAGTTTTCGGCAACTTTATCTTTTTTAAGTTCTTTGTAAATTAAGATTGGAATATCCGGGTAGAAACTTGTTCAACTCCTCCTTTGATGTTTGATCAGAATGCGTAGTGAGGATATTAAGTAATTTGAAGTTTTACTTTTGTCTATTCTATCTTTTTAAGCCTTTTGCTTGATTCTGACTAATCCATTGTTATAGTTAAATGGGGTTTCTTATTGGTTGCTGACGCTTTTCTGATATAAAAAATAAAATAAATTACTTTTATTCGTCCATTTTAGCCCATTTTAAATGATTTTTGATCGAACAAAGCTAAACGTCAGAACATTTAACAGTGACAATAGTACTTCAGTTTTCTGTAACAATATCGTTCAAAGGCATACTTGAAAGTCGAGATATTTAGTTCCAATAGACTTGTGTACTATTCAGGCTTCAGTCTAACTCCATACAGTATTCTCATTGAAAGATCTGAACAAATGGATCCAAAAAGTGGCGAAGATGAGGGCTGGGGATTTTCTGAGAATTTTCTAAGAATTTTTCCTCAACTTTTAAACTATGGAGTGCATCAAGTTCAAGTGCCAATCTCAAATGAAAAATGCCATCATCGAGTAAATAGCCCATGACTTTTTCAAGTCCTCCTAGAATTTACTACAAATATTATTTTTTAATAAAAAACAAATGTCCAATGTCAGTTTTGTTGATAAAGGATTATTATATTCTCTTGTAGGCCCGTAAATATTCCCTTATTTTTCAATTACATGTCCACACGTTATGCAAGGAAATAAAAAAAGGACGAATACTCTTCATATAAAAGTCTAAAGCAATTTGAATACCTTATGCTTTTGGAGTATGTATAGGTATAAATTTGACTGTATTCACCTGTTGTTCGTCTATGCATGGTTTTCAACATTCAAAACTTATTCATGGGTATTAGTCTCCCCCGCATGGTTGAAACGAGAAAAATTGATATTAAAAATTTATATTTCTTACCTTCCTCTCCTTATTTTTATTGAAAGACTAAATGTAAGTGAGCTTTTTGCATTCCGACAAGAAAAAATCCTTTGAAATGGTAAATAATGAAATGACGTAGTTAAAGTGTAATAACATTTTTTTCGGTATGGAATAAGAATTGGTTTTTACTCTTAGATAGATGCGGATCAGGTGCTTTAAACATTCAAATATTTAGAATATTTACTCACATGCAAAATGAAGGTTAGAAAGAAGTGCAGCGTAGTGTGAGGAGTAACAATCGTCGACCCACTGGCTTCAAGGGCTGAAGAAACAGTAAGCAGATGCGACAGTAGGACTGTTTATAGTATCACCAAAGAGCTCATTGGAGGTCGGAAGTCCAAACAACACCAAAAGCCTAGTTGGCAGCCTTATTTCGGATGAGAATCAGCTCGTTAGATGGAGAGAACATTTCGACATAGTGTCGAACGAGCACTCCGAAACAACGAATTCCCGAATCCACACCGCACCTCCTCCTAAGAACAAAATCATAACAGCGATCAGGTACCTCAAGAAGAACAAAGCGGTGAGTACTGATGGTATCCCTTCTGAACTATTTCAAGCGGCAGATTTGCTGCATCCGGAGGATTGCGGATCATCAAGCTTCCGAAAAAGGGAAACATGATGGATTGTGGAAACTGGAGAGGTATATGCGTTCTGCAAGAATAATTATAAAAAGGATCAATGAGCATTTAAATTCAACGCTCGATGCAGGCTTTCCACATTAGCACCTTCCGGATCATAATCATGCGTTGAGTACAGGTCTACAGGAATTCGAAGTCCAAAGCGGAGTACGTCAAGGATGCATACTGTCACCGCTGTTATTTTTAGTGGTTATCAGTGATGTTCTCCGTGGAGGAAGGCAATCACGGCATTCGTTGGACTATGACATCTTAACACCTACCATGGGATAATGGACCTCCATCTTATGGTACACAATCTAGAAGCCGAGGCAAACAAAGTGGGGCTCAAATCTAACACAGCCAAAACTAAAGCCCTGAGCACTTCTAATACCATTGCCGGAGAGGAAGTCGAGAAAGTTGTCAAATTTCTATACCTAGGAAGTGTGGTCTCGGCAAACCGTGGTTGCCCCGAACTGGATGTGTGCATCAGAATTGGGAAGGCGAAAGGTGCGTTCGGCATACTGTCCAACATCAGCAGTGTTATCAGCTTAAGAACGTAGAGGAGGTGTGCAGCAGCTGGAAGGAAGTCTTCGTAAATAAGTGTTCAAGGACAATCTTGAGGATTTTCTGGCCGAACCGTATTTCCAACGAACAGCTTTATATGAGAACAGGCCAGGAAACTATCAACTTTACAATACGAAGGTGGCGCACTGGATTGGACATACCATACGGTGCGAAGACAGTTCCATTGCGAAATACACCATACTGTGGAATCCGCTCAGCTAAGCAGGCAGAATAGCGGGACGCCCTAGGAAAACCTGGCGCAGAACAGTCGAAGAGGAATCGAGTTGGAGAGAGATGGCATAATCCCGAGGGGTTAATGGAGCTAAGTCAGTGAATAAGTAAAATGAAAGTAATTAAGGTTGGACCACTGTTGGACCAAAACTTCTATAAGACTTAAGAAGCAATTGCGACCTTGGTTTGGTAGGACAACTTGGTTCAAAACTTCTAACCCGTTGTGCCAAATTATTGTTCTATAAAACGCTTATCTCATTAGTTCTGCTTTATGGCGTTGAGTTGTCACGGATGTCAGAAAAATTTGGTCTTCATAATTGAAAGGAGCGTGGCCGAGACTACAGAGAATTGAAGACAGACGTTTCTCAGACAGATGCTTCAGAAGGGTTGGGGGTCCTTTAAGTAAAATAAAATCACAGGCAAAACGATTAATGTCTGCGTAGATGGCAAGGCAGACTTTTAGACTCTAGGTTCCGCTGGTATAACATCAAAGCATTTGAGCGGGCCCTCTGACCAATACTAGGGCATAAGTATATTGAAGGAAACGAAAGGGTTGATAAGCTTACAAGAAAAGGATCGGTGATAAAAGCATCACAGGTTGTTTCCTTCCTCAAAAAACCGTTTAATGGAAAAAAGATTAAGGCACTGGTCGGGTGAACCGATTCTGAGTTCATCGAGACACAAGTTCATGGGCTAGAGCGTTATGCCCGGTCTATAGCAAGGAGAGCTCTATCTTCCTAGTGAAGCTTAGTCGTTATAGTACAGGAGTCTTTTCGGAATAACAGCCACGCACTGTTTCATTGGTATTCATGCAGAGCGTGTTGATGTACAGCACAGTGTAATGGAATGGACGTAAACTTGTTGGTTTAGGTAAGCAGCGACTCCTAGTTGCAAGGGACCTCTCCAATGTAGGTTCCTCATAGCATACCATCACACCATAGACACTGCATATTATAATCTAAAAAAAAGACTAAAAGAGTTTAATGGAAAGCATATAAACAAACTCGATGTAACTATGATGTCCTCATGAAGCTACCTCTTTCCATCCACAAATGAAAGTGCCTATTCCAACCTTAAGCACTTTTTTACTATGCAATCTGCCTGTAGTCGTGATTTCTTTAAAAAGAAATAAATTATTATTCTAATTAAATTCTGCTGCCACTTTGCACTTTCCTTGAAAGGCACGAAACATATTCACCCACACAGGCACATTCAAATCTTACAAAACAATTATTATGAATTATTCATGAGCAAGGACATTTTCTTGGATCGTTGGCTGAATTTTCTTCATTTACTGGCCATCCCTTGTCTAACTATTTTTTTGTCTTTACTACAAACGAAACTTACTTTTGTTAATTGTATTTAATTAAAACTAATTGTTTTTTTATTGTCCTTACAATGACTTTCTACCGTTTTTTCAAAAGTTAAGGCAACAAGTAGCAAAGGGTTAAGTTTAGTTCTCTTAACAAATAATAAACTATTTTAATCGATTATTGATTTTTTATACGTACCATCTAAGGACGTGACAATGAATGATTAATTAAAATCTTTAAATAAGACAGAGCGTAATCACACAAGGATGTCGTGTGTAAAGTTTCCTCATCCCTTGTGTTCACATCATCATCATTGTTAGATGAAGAAGAGGCGGGATGGGATGTTAATTAGCGTATAAGAAAATCCTAGATGAATTACTAGGACATTTTTTAAGTTAATTATTGCTGGAACATGTCTATGTAACACAATAAAGTTCATTTTTGAAATTAGAGAAGGGTTCGTTCTCATTTTTTTTTCTTTGTTTTGGTATTTGGTTCCTTGTGTTGGATTCACGCTTATGGACGAATACAATAGGAAAGGTGCGTTGATAATTTTTGGAAATTTTAAGACAAATTTCTCTGAAGTCGTGAATGGGAATTAATTAATCACATCCTGTTTGTTGGGCATGCGAATGTGTGTCAATTTTGTGTGACCTAGTTCGAGGATTAATTGAGGCGGGAAATTTAAGGAAGCTGTTGCTGAAGGAAGGAGCACTTTTGTTTTCAGACTCAAATTGTGTCAGGGAATCAGTGAATAATAATAATTAAGTTGAATCTTTTGAATCGAAAGCTATGATTGGTTCGTTGACTCTTAAGTTATTACTCATTCCTCTATTCTACTTTGAACTCTCATTCGTTGATTCTTTTCCATGCCTCTTATTTGACAGCTCTCTTTTGCAACATTTTATTAGTTCTATTCCCGTACTTTCTGCACTTAAATTCTTAGCTTCTCAAATTTCTAAAAGTGTGGTAAAATTCTCTCAGAGAAAGACAAATCTCCAAAAAAGTACGGGAACGGGTTGAACAAAACTGCTGCCCACTTTTTAGACGTCACTTTTTTGTATTGATTTACTTCAAATTTTTTTGCCACCCAAACACAACCACTTGACAGAAGTCATATTTTAGCCCAAAGAAATTTCTTTGGCTGAAATTTACAGCATGGGGAAATTTCTTACTCTCTCGTGAGCTCTCTCTTCTGCGAAACTTCGACGTACGGGAACAGGAAGTCGCTATTTTTTGTAAAATGTCGTAGATTTTCATGGTTTTATGGAATACTGGAACAGACCTATTATTATTTATACTTCTTTGGTTGCTAAGGTTGATAAATGAAAAGAAATGAAGCGAAATATAAAAAGAAAAATAACGAACAAGGAAAAGAAGAAATGTCAAAAAGAGGCAGCAAAATTCATATCCTCGACTCACCGGGTTACTGTCCTGTTATCTAATTTTTTTCCCCTTCGCATTTATGTATTTTAAAAAAAGAGTCATGACTCAAGAGTCACCGTGTAGCACTTGTCTATATGTAATTTAATTTTTGAAGAGTAAGATGAAGTCGACGAAAGACTACTGAAGTCGGTTTAAATAGAAAGTTTGTCCTAAAGATCCAATTTATGATTTTGACACCTTATAGCTGATTTGAACTTAGTTTAGTATGAAATTTGACCATGAATGACAGAAGAACTCTTGCATTTGGGACCAACGCATCATCGGTCTTTTCACTGGTACATGGACTGGAAAATCAACTCTTTACCCTTATGGACAATATTGTTAGTACATCGAGTTCCACATTCGGTTTTGTCAAATGGTTTTCCAAAGAAATTTCAAACCCATATGCCTCACCTTCGTCAGGCTCTTCCTTGGGTATGGTGGACAAGTCCGGTCCCACGTACTACAAGACTGAGATCTTAAGAACCTGTAGAAGCTGTGTGATATTCTATTGACCCACATTCTGATGATAGTGCTCAGCAGGCAATGATCTCCTTTAATACGAGTCCACGTTACCATGAGTCTGTGCCTATTTTGTCTTTTAGGATTTCTCATAGATCGCTGTCAAGTTAGAAAAATTTCTCCTGGCAACGGGAGCAGTATTTATAAGTATAAGAAGTATTCTTGAACCTTCAGGGGGTCACTTTTTCTTTAAGTTTTCATTAATATCTTTGAATTGACTGCTTGTGAATTAACACAAAAAAAAAGTACTGATAAAGTGTTCAATAAATCATTGTAAGCTGATGTATTAAATATCGTCAACAATCGCGTCGAAAACGATTAATAAATCACAAAATACTTACAAAAGGTCACATGAAAGCAGCCTTAATACAGGCATAATTTATTTAAAAAAAAAAACATTCCCGCAGACAGGCACTTCAAGAGAGCTCCAGCATTCCATAAATATTAAGTCATATAATCCAGGCAGATGCTCTTCCCCCCATTTCATAATCGGCAGCCATTTGGCGCTTGAGAAAAACAAACCTTTACTCATCTACTTTATCCAAAGGGCTATAAATTTGGGAAAGTACCTACTTAATTTATCCCAACCGAAATTCACTTCTTTGAACGATGGTAGCAGATGCAAAAGAACTCTGCACCCGAGTATTGCTTAAGATTTACAAACAAACGGATGGATGCGTAATGCATTTTACACGAAATTGAAGACAGTTCCTTTCATACATACAAAATAGCTGCAGCAATAGATAAAGTCCATCTGAAGTCCTGAAGCGGTCTTCATAGTTCGGAAAAGTTTGGTTAAAGTTTTGTTTTTTCTTTGATTTTATCATAAATGTTTTAGTAGTTGTGAATTGACTAACTGACAGTTGAAGGAGCTCAAAAGTTTTCTCTCTTTTCATTGTAATTGTGCTAAATGTGCAGTAGACAGATTAAGATATGACAAATGCGACAATCAATAAAGTAACGGAGTACTTCTCAAGAAGGCTAGCGTATGTTTTCTTAAAGAATAATTCAACAACAAAGTTTGTTGGCTTTCAAGTGCAGAATTGTTTTTCGTTTATCGGCACGCGACTTTACTTTAACGAGTTGGTCGGTTATCAGGTCTATTTCGTGGAAGAAATCGTTCGTCAAACGTTACTTTCAGTAAATTATGTAATTGTATCGTACCCTGTGTGGGATATGGCTCCATCCTGCTTAATTCACATGTTTGAAACATTACTGCCTTTCAATGGAGGCATATGGTGGGTCCACATGTCACGTCTTGCACAGAGGAAGGCTGTCTGAGGAATTCGAAGTCCAAAGTGGGGTACGGCAAGGCTGCATACTTTCACCAATTCTGTTTCTTTTGATGATTGACGATGCGCTGAATGTGGCCTTATCAACAGGAAATATTTAGAGGAATTCGATGGACTCTTAGAGCTGAACTCAAGCAACTCGACTACGCCGATGATGTATGCCTTCTCTCTCACGGAATACACCTTCACCAAATGACAGCAAATGTGAAGAGGGAAGCAGACGTAGTTGGTCTGAAAATAACTCGGCAAATACGCAAATGATCAGCCAAGAATTGAACTCATCAACTCATATATGCATTGCTGGACAAGCGGTTGAGAGAGTAGAGAGCTTCCAATACCTGTACCTGAGTACGTGGCGCAGAACAGTCGAGAAGGAAACACGGCAACTGGGAAAGATTTGGGGAGAGCTGAGGCATATTTCCAGAAATCGCACGCAATGTCGCGTAGGCGTTGTAGAGCCCCTAGGACCCACAAGGGGATACAGGACATAAGTAAGTAAGTACGTCATTGTTTGGTATTGTTTTTGATTAGCGTCATCATCGGTACATACTTCTTTAAGAATGACCGCCATCGCCGTCCACCGGCCATCTTCGCCACAATTGGATCACGTGGACACATATGTGCCTACAACACACACGACACAATGGACATTTTGCACGAACATGGTCATTTCACGCAGATGCAATAGAAGGTTTTCTGAAGTGACAGGTCGATTCTACTAAAACTTGAAAGCCAACATAATCAATGCCATATGTCAAATTAAGCCCGATTTATGCGCGAGAGTTATGGATAATTTGACGATGCGGATGCCCACCACCCAGTGAAGCCGCGGTGGACCTTTGACAGATGTTATATTTCATACATAATGGCATACATGGACCTTCTAAATAAATAAACAAATTTCAATGATATCTCACTCAAACTTTATTTTATTTAAATTTAAAAATAGAAAGCGCTTAATGGAAACCCTTTTGTACATATTGACTTGGTCATTTTTTCATAGACACCGTTTCCAAATATTGAAATTATAGTAATGTTGTTTTTTTTTAATAAAGAGTAAATAAATTTCACCATCATTATTTCATGATTAAACTATTTCTTCAAACGCCAAAACACATTTATGAGTAGGAAACTTTTTCACAAAAGTACATAGACTACCATATGTCCCAACTCGACACGATTCCATTCAAGCTAACCCTGTAAAATTCCTGAAAATAAATGAATTTAAAACAAAATGCAAAAACTTTTAGCTACTACGGAAGTAGAATAACTACATATCTGAATGTACGCATTGTGGTTGTCTATTTCATGCATCGGTGAATTGTATCCACCCTCTGTACATGTACAAAATTCAGTAGTTCATCAGAAAGTTAATGAAAATTAATGTCAATAATTAGAGTTTCTAAATTAAGACGAAATTACATTTGATCAAAATAATAGAAAATCCCAGTGTCCTTTTTTTTTTTTGAGCAAAGAAATCATTTGTTACCACGTTTTTAATGATTTAAACTCGCTCGTAAGTATATTCCAAAGTCTAATGAGGGTTATCTTTGTTTAAAGCAAAACAAGCACCTAGTGAAATGTAATATAGGTTCAATCGAATATTTTTCTACATTCTTCACATAGGGAAATTGAAAATAATCCTTTTTTTAGATGGTATCAACTAGGGAGGAAATAAAAGGAAGAATCTTTAAGTACTTGCACAGTACCTACACCATTCGACTATGTATCGTACTTGTATCAGATTTCAGGCTTGTTTTTGGGCTTTGTATCGGCAGGCATTATTTTCTTTACACTCCATATCGTTCAGATGTATTCAATTACATACAAAAAAAATACGTACGTATGTATATTTGTGTATTTTTAAAAAGTGTGGCATTTAAGTTCCTTGTCATCTTTTCTTTTCGGTTCATGAACGAGTGTAAACTCCTTACTTACGCACAGTGAGAAATGAATCTATTAGACGAAATAATATTTCTTTGATTTCAGTTCGTTTAAATATAATATATAACAATTTTTGTAGAAATACAGTGGTGACAAATAGCGCTGCATTAATTGAGAGGCTGATGGATGCCCTCTTGCTTGTTATTTTGCTTCATCAACTTTAAGATAGATAAGCATGTTCTTTTAAAAAAAATGTCAACAATTTTATTTCATATATGTACACCACAAGCTATGGATTGATTTTACTCGCCCTCAAAGGGTCATATCACTTCAAAGGACATTACGCTTCATTTGCAACCTCAAAAGCGGCCGCCTCGGTTCACTTCACTGCCTCACAGTATTTTATTTTCATTATCCACTTAGATACATATGTCTAGTAACTTTTGACACGTCATTTTATTTGACTGAAAATCTTTTAAAATATATACATACATAGATTTAATTTTATTTTAAAACCTTAGAACCTTAGAACCTTAGTCTGGGGTGCAGTACTCCCCTATCGTTGTCAATGATGAAAATAAACAACATTTTCTTACACACTAAAAACAAATCTCCTCATTTTCAATTAATTGTACCGTTAGCTTGAATGTATTTATATTTGCAAGTACAAATCACAAATCAAATTGGTTGACCGATATACAATTCATTTACTTAAATTATTGCTTAGTTTTGATATAAATTGCGGTGGGGAGTAGAGCTCCCCAAAACACGAAAATGTGTTAATTGAAAAATACACGGTTCTAGGGTGTTATTGTGGGTAAAAATTAGTAGGATTCATTCAATTCAAAGTAAAAAGTTAAAACTTAAATAAAGACTTAGGAGTATGACTCATGAAGTGAATTGTAAAAGAGATCGAGTTTCAGGCAGTGAATATTACAGTTGAAGTCAGTCAGAAACAGGCAAAACGCCGTTATATTGAAACTCTAGATGAAGCGTTTATATCGCTCATTGTATCCTTGCAATTGAAAAACTATTCTGTACATAAGATGTGAAATGCATTAGATATACAATGCACAACTACATTGCTTGGAATGCTTCTTAAGAGAAAAAGCAATTAAATAGTTTTTAAGTAAATACCAACAGTAATACTAAAACCCGTAAAGGGTACCTTCGGACTTCCTGTATTTCTTCATGTGTCTGAGTTAGTACCCAAAAGGTTTTCCGATAAGTTTTGTGTGCGACACACACATAAGATATTTGATAATTAATAGTTTGAAAGTTACAGGAAGTTTAGTTCTAATAAGGAAGGTTCACAACCACCTGAAACTGGTGGAACAAACTGAATTGCATGACCTTAAGCTGAATACATGACTCGATTTGTTTGGATAGAAACTGCAAACGTAGAACTTGGCTTTGATTTGGGCATGATTTCCTCTTCTCGGAGAACTCAAACTCACCTTTGAAATCTTTCTCTTAATAAAGCGAGTGCAGGAAATTGCATATCAAAAGGAGACTACATACATTCAGTCTTGTTTGATGGTACTTTAGGGTGTGTTCCGCAGATTTCTTCTTGACTGACCGAGAGAGATATCTTATATTCTCTCCAGGTACCACATCCATATAGCAGCACGGATTCAACCTTGGAACGGAACAGTCGTAGCTTTTTCAAAATCAATGAATAGCAGGTGAAGTGGTGATCGATGCTCAACACACTGCTTGATGATGATCCGCAAGATGGTCGATGCAGGAGGACGCAGATCGGAAACCTGCTTCCTCGGCGTCCAGTGTGTCTTCAAGGTGTTCTTTGATTCGCTCCAGAATTATTCTAGCTATTATCTTTGCCACAGCAGGCCAAACGGTATGAATCTTTAAAATCAAGTGCAGACAAGCGAAGCTTGTAATATTTAGCATCCCTCATATGCACAACATCTGCCATCGCGCTGAAAATCGGATAACACAACCGTTTACTACCGAGATAAATCTGCTACTGACCTTGCTCAGACTTTTTGAAGGATTTGCTTTTTATTTAAAGTCAAAGTTAAAGTTTATGCATACCCTACCCATTTGCTTTTATGTGAATAAAAGGTTTGCGTTTTGCCAATAAAAAGGATACAGAAAGTGAATACTGATTAACTTTAGGCACTTTTTGGTTGTATTCAATCAATTAATGTTATTAAGTACCATGATATGGTATAATGCTATAATGGTACCCAAATGCACTGGATTCATAAGATCTATTCTCCTGGCCCAATTGTTGTTTTTAAAGCTTTTAATAAACCAAGTCCTAGGATTCGGTTGCGATTAGGAAGAGTCTGCCTGTTTGTTTATTCAACATAGATTCCCTGGCTCAGATTCTGGCTTGATAAAGCAGGTCTTGAATCCTGAGTAGCCCTAGTGTTATACGATCCGACAAAATATTCAAAAAACCAAAGTACACCTAGTTGCATTGCCCAACATATATAAAGCCAAAAGAACTTGTTTACAATTTTTCTAATACAGTCAATAACTAATTAATTGGGTAGGTGGTTGAGTGGTGATTCAGAGACTGAACCCAATTAGTTCTAAAGTGCACTGTTTTCATACCACAGCTAAACCCAACTCGTGGAGTTTAAGTAAAGAGAGAGGTTTCTAATCTCGCCGAGATCCTCGAAGAAGGTTTGCCAAGCAAAGTCAGCCTGGTCCTTGTCAGGGCCGGACACCTGCAGAGGAAGTGATACAGAGATTCTATCTCATTAGTATACCTACAGCTTCTACAAAAGGAGTAATGCGGGATACCAAGCCTAGCCGCCTATTCTAGCGATATCTCTTGATCTACTAAGCAGCTCGGTTGACTTATGTTTATTATAGCTGGGCCATGTCTTTTTTGATATGGCGCAGCTAGTAAGACAATTCCACTTGTGATTTGCAAGCTGGACCATATGAAGATATAGGTAGCCCTTAATAAAGCCAAGAGGAGGATCAACCGTTTCCGCTGGAGAACCATCCAGGGCAGATCCCCCTCTGGCCAGCTCGTCATTTGTTGCCTTCATAATTACTATGTCCCGGAATTGGTTGAATTCAAAACGGCATTGCTCTACCAGTTTAATGGAAGCCGCATGCAAATCCACTTACTTCTATTATGCTAATCATAAGTTGATAAATACATCCAAAGCAAATCCCTACAATGACATCTTAACTTTTAAGTATGAACTCCATATTCAGAAAATCCAATCCATTGTACCATTATGGTAGCGATTCGATTTTATTTCATAAAGTTCAAATTGGCCTTTATTGATACATCTTAAGATACACCTTAAGCGAGTAATCACTTAGATATACATATGTACTTTTGGCAGTTCCGATTCGAATAAACTGTACATGTGTTTGTAAACGTACTGTCAAATATAATGTGTCGAAAATTTAACTTTATTATTTTTACAATTTTACAAAGTCGACACTTTGTGTTTTAGGTGATCATTTTGAAGAGGCAGACATAATACTCGTAGAGCTTAGGCATTCGTTTATGTCGCCTAAAAATGTTTTATAAAGGAGCTTAGGATAAAAATTTAAGCAAATGTCTGTTGGAAAACTCGTTCATTGTCCTATCTCACTGGAAGTGGTGCTTTAAATAAACAGAAAAAGTTATCCTATTATTTATCCCTTTATGGCGATTGTTTTGATTGCTCATCTTAGTTTCGTGGACTTTTTTGTACAATGGTAATTAGTTAAAGGAATACGAGGTACAATCAAAGCGCCGCCATAGATATCTTAATAATCGAAAAATGTTCCAAATAGTTACCTACTAAAGGGTCCGCCATCTAACGTTTTTTTTCAACTAGTGCTTATTTCGTGAATGGTAACACTTAGCTCATGTCTGATTTGGCAGATAATTAGTTTTATCCTTCCGTTGAACGAATATGGTTGTGTATACGCTTGAACAACGCTGGGAAATATTGCGACATTACTTTGAAAATCATGGTAATGTTGCAGAATGTGTGCGAAAATTGCGTACGGATTTTGGAAGAAGAGAAGCACCGTCAGCTCCGTATGTTCGTTATCTTGTGAAAAAAGTGAAAGAAACTGGCATCCTCATCGATAAACCAAAGCGTGAAAAGCCAAAAACACCCGAGAAAATTGCTGCTGTAGCAGAAAGTGTGCGTGAAGCGCCTTCAACATCAATTCACCGTCGTTCTCAACAATTGAACATTTCGGAGACATCATTGAGACGTTGGTATGACGCCATACAAAGTCCAATTGGTTCAGGAGTTGAAGCCAACTGACCATCCAATGCGTTTTCGCTTCGCTAAGTGGGCCTGCGTTCGACTTAGAGAAGATGCCGATTTTGCCAAAAAAAATCATCTTTTCAGATGAAGCTCATTTTGATCTTGGCGGGTACGTAAACAAGCAAAATTGTCGCATTTGGGGCACAGAAAACCCGCACGCATACATTGAAAAGCCGATACACCCAAAACGAGTCACTGTTTGGTGCGAATTTCGGTCCAGAGGCATAATTGAGCCATTTTTCTTCGAAAATGAACAAGGAGTGGTCGTTACAGTCAATGGCGATCGTTATCGGGCCATGTTAAAGGATTTTTTGTTCACAAAAATTAAAGACATTTGGTTTCAACAGGACGGCGCTACGTGCCACACAGCCGAAGCTACACTCGCTGTTTTGCGCCCTGTTTTTGAAGATCGCATTATCAGCTGCAGAGCTGATGCCGTTTGGCCACCTCGGAGCTGCGATTTGACACCGTTAGACTATTATTTGTGGGGTGCCGTAAAAGATAAGTGCTACGCCGACAAGGCAGAGACAATTGACGCTTTAAAGGACAATATTCGTAAAGCCATTGGTGAAATACAGCTGCACACAATCGATAATGTGCTAAAAAATTGGACCGATCGTGTAGGTCCGATCCCCACTAGTTATATAGCAATTGAGAAATACTTAAAACACAACCATAAATACATTAAGCGTGCGATAGCTAATGTCATAATAATCAAACGAAAACGTGCGAACCAATAATTTCATAAAGGAAACGTCACCGTGTGTCATATCGTTTTACACGATGTAGTTACCCTCAGCGCTGAAACCGCTCTCTACCCAGCGAAAGTGAGTGAAAACTCGACGAAATTGAACAAAATGTCATTATGACTACGTCCAAAAGCGTGCATAACCTTAATGCAATGCTCTTAACATTTTTTAACCATATGAAATGGAACAAAAAGAAGAAGGAACAACATAACAAAATATCAAATATGTCCACATATTCTCCTATTAACCTTGAGTATGTATTTTCGTACAAAAATTAATCCGTCATATCTTATATTTCCTAAAAGAGAAACGTTACGTATACGACATGTGTGACACAGTTTTAATTTTCACCCCTTTAATGTTATTTCTATTTTATACATTTCATTCTATTTTGATTAAATATCTTAAACGCCTGAAGACAAAAAAAAAGGAAGTCAAAAAGTTCTTCGTTGAACGTTTAGAAAAAAAACTTTTGTTTGGCTTATTCATCGATGAAAAGAAACCTTTTTTTTTGGATCAATAATCGCATACGCTTTCACTCTTCCTTATCCATCCGTTTTATATTTAAATTGTTTCCCAGTGAAAAAAGAAAAGAAATGTAAAATACTAATTATTTTCATCATAATTGAGTTACCGTACCCAAAATATTTTTCTAATTCCCGACCTATTTAAAGATGTACAATACTTTAAGGGGGATATTTTAAATTGAGTTCTTTAAGGCATACAACATTTCGATTTATATTTGGTAATTAAATTACGCGCAGCATTTTGGGGAAAGAGGATGTAGCCCAAAGGTTAAATGTTTATATTTCTTATTTGCAATTATTTTTCAGAAACTTCTAAGCACTTGTTAATGTAGATCCATGCAATTTTAGAATGTAAGCCTTGTGTCTGCTATGGAATCGAATTGGCGATGATTCTCCAAGGTGGGGTTTGGCAAGGCTGCATACTTTCACCAATACTGTTTTTGTTGGTGATTAGCGATGTGCTGAATGCGGGCTTATCAACAGGAAATGGAGAAATTCGATGGACTTTTACATCTGAACTCAAGCACCACGACTACCCCGATGATGTATGAATTCTGTCTCACAGAATAATGCAAATGTGGAGAGAGAAGCACACCTAGAGAGTGACCATGGCTATCACGAGAAGCTGCAAACGTTTGTCAATAGGTGCCTGCGCTACATCTTAAGGATATTCTGGCCAAACCGTATCTCTAACGAACAGTTTTATCAGAGAACGGGCCATGAACGGGAGAGCTGAGACACATTTCCAGAAATCGCACACGATGGCTCGTAGGCGTTGTAGAGGCCCTAGGACCCACAGGAAGATACAGGGCATAAGTAAGCAAAGAGATGGCACAACAAAATCTAAAAGATTTTCTATCACCTAGCGTTCAGCGTTCTAACGAGTCTACATTACTTAAAACTTCTGCTTATACTTAGGAGGTTACCTTCGTTTTTATGAGTATGACTTATTATACCTATCTATTATCCTGATACATGTTTGAATTTATTTATGTATAAATATTGCTTTTTTAAAATTTCTGTGTGAACTTTGGAATTTTGGTTTAAAAAAAAACACTACTCCTCGAATTTGTATACGAGTTCAATGCAAGTGATGCTATTTACAATGCCCATTCAATTCTGGGAAAAAAAAACCCGGGCACTATACTCAAGAACAACAATCTCAATAGATTTGCAAACAAATCGTTGCTTCTAAGGAAAAGACGTTATTTTGGAAGAACAAACTATGAACTCTATTTGAGAAGCACTATTCTCAACGCAACCTTGGATTCACTTGGTCACGCGTATAACACTGAAATCACTTGACTCCCACAATTTTCCTTAGTTCTCCTCGTTTTCGCTATCATTAGAGAGAGAGAATGGTATACATATATACCGTTTTTAATACCACAGAATGAGAAGTTTTAGCAAACAGTTTTGGGGCGAATTTTCACTTTAATCGTCCGAGCACAGAATGCTTCGTAATTCTTCCGTCTAGCACTCTCGTTGTGTGCATCCTTAAATATAAAACCAATCCAAGTATGTCATCGCTTGAAAACACTTTATTCTGCAAAATTTGTCCTTGAATCCTTTGGAATCCCATTACATCGAAACCAAAAGAGAGGAAATACGAATATCCGGCGGCAAGACTGCGCACAGTATAGGACCTTTCATTTGTCCCAGTATAACGTTCGATATAGTAGATGAATCGCATAATTTGATATCCGTGGCTATACTTTAGCTGTTATGCCAAGGCACATTACAATTTAAAGGAATTAAATGCTGGTGATATTAAAGCCTTCAACTTACTTATTTGATTCATACCAAAATCCTGCCTTCAAAAGATAAGGATCTTCCATTAACCCTAAATGATGAGCAGAACCCGCACTGCAATGGCTGTCAGCAATTCATAAACCGCATATGGTTTGAAGTTTATCTACTATTGAACT
The DNA here is from genome assembly GCA_949716465.1 of Chalcosyrphus nemorum. Lineage (NCBI taxonomy): Eukaryota > Metazoa > Arthropoda > Insecta > Diptera > Syrphidae > Chalcosyrphus > Chalcosyrphus nemorum. Next base: position 12,246,828 of record OX454333.1, on the reverse strand, counting down.
TCGCCCCAATGCAAAACTACAATATTATGTTTATCCAAAGCTCACTTGAATATTTTGCCGATGGATACTATATCTCTGCATAGGTCAGGGTAATAAGTAACACATATAAACAAATTTCACAGTAAGGGCAAAGCCATCAGTCAAAAAAAAACTTTAAACTTTAATAATTCCTTCACACTCCTATATATTGATGGATTTAACTTATTTATGGTTGTACTGTCAAAGCTATTTTTTTATTTGGAAAAAAAAAACAAAAAAATAAATTAAAAGCCCCAACATTTAATCGCTAATGCGATGTGCGTGCTCAGAATGACAATTTAATTTTTTTCCACACGTCACAACATTAATCACTACAATTCAAAAGGTTTTGAATTAGTGTACCTATTTAAGAATTCTTTTAAATTTTTTAGAGGCTTTAACTGTGTAGCTATTCGCCCCAATTGAGCTGCAAGACAAGCTCCACAAGTTGGGAGAATAGAAGAGAACTTAAAGAAGTATACTTTTAGGCTTTGTCGCTTAGTGACAGTTCCTAAATGGATAGATCAGTGGTTCTCAAATGGTTGTGGCCATGTGTTACTTGAAGGTATTGAGTCTAAGATGAATCTCTGCAAAGATTGGCAACACGTCAGACCAAATATTCGTCAGAGTAAGCTCAATAATTAGAAAATAAAACACATTTCACATATTAAACTTCAAAACAGTTTATAACGTATGAAAGGGGTTTGACAAGTTTTTATGGGCCAGTTATAACTATCATTGAAATGCATCATTGGAACAAATCAGTGGAACAGTGGTTTAATTTTTTTGACAAGGCAGTTATAGCAATCAGTGAAATGGCAACAACAAAGTATAGGTTTTGAGTTTGGAGTTGATCATTGAAAGGTAAAATGACAGATGAGAATATAAAGAGAATAGAACATATCAGTGAAACGATTCAATTGTTCATTGAAATTGATTTCAATCAGTGAATTAATCAAATTGGATTTAAAGAAAAGTTTTAATCAGAATTAGGAATTTTAGGTGTGTAAAAAAATTCTACAAGTGATTAGCTTAATTTTGATAGCAATTAAAGCCAATATTGCTTGCTCAATCGTCTTTAAATTGAAAATCTAAATTTTCAATGATAGCTATAACTGGCCCCTTAGACTGAACATGAAAATGACGTTACTTGTCAAAAGCATTGTTATACTGCCATACGTATAGGTATTAGGTATCCCATTATATGCTTAGATTCTTGTGAAGAATTCGTTAAAAATTATTGTCGGCCAGTCGTGTGCCTTAGTTGATGGCACTGCTTTTGTAAAACTTGAAACCTTGTGTATCCTGAGTTGATTAAGTTCTTGCAAGAAACCAATATGGATTATGTTTATAGGACTCCGTTCGATTGTATCGATTGCTAACGAAGAACGATGGGTGGCTGAATTTAAGCGTAGGCCCCAAGTTTTATGTTACAGGCCCATGGTCGTACAAGTTTGGCTGGCAATGAACATTCGTTATAGCTACTACCAAATGGTACTCGGGGAATGCAAAATTAAAGTTGAAGATACGCAAACAAAACAGTTTTCATATCTTCACTGAAGAATTTGACAAGCTGCTCGCTCGGTATACATTTTTCGAGCTTGCTCAGTTTAGATCGATTACTTTTCGCTGCTAAAATTTTCGCTTGGAGGACTGAAATTTTCATTGTATGATGTTAGATCATCTCTGGTGAACGTGTATTGAAAAATAAAACTAAATTTGATGGAAAAAATACTTGTTTCTATCAGGCTCAAAACTTTTTAGCTTAATCTAGTAAATTATTACCTAGTACGTGACTGTAATGCACACGGGTAGTATGGAAATAAAAAAAATGTTTAAGAAAAAAATAGCCTATATCACTCTCATGAAAACGACATATACGAGGTGTGTTCAAAAAGTATCGTTTGAATTTTCGCGGGTTAAGTATATTCGAATTTCGATTTTTTTGTGGCGTTATGTTGGTACTCATGCCTACAAGCTCGGCCATTTTGAATATTCACTTAATTGTTGACAGCTACTTTGCTTGCACGTGTTTTGGATCGTCTTCGATTTTTACCTATTCAAAAAAATGGATGAAAGTTTTGCTGACAGTTTTCTTCGATTACAGGGGCGTGGTGCATCATGAGTTCTTGCCACAGGGTAGAACGGTCAATAAGGAATATTACCTGCAAGTTATGCGCAATTTGCGCGAAGCAATCCGCCAGAAACGCCCGGATTTGTGGAAGAACAAAAATTGGCTTTTGCACCACGATAACGCCCCTGCTCACACATCGTTACTTGTGCGCGACTTTTTGGCCAAAAACAACACACTAATGATGCCGCAGCCACCGTATTCCCCAGATCTGGCCCCCTGTGACTTTTTCTTGTTCCCTAAACTGAAGAGGCTCATGGGGATTACTTTGAAGGGGACAAAATAGATATTCATGAATAAATAAATAATTTTTGAAAAAACACAAAATTCGCGATACTTTTTGAACACACCTCGTATTATAAATCTTTTTTTATGTTAATCGGTTGAGTCGTTTTTGAAATTATCTGGGGACAACGTTCTTAATGCTTCGTCTTTATATAATAGTAATGATAATGATATGGCTATTTGCACCAAATAAAACCTGAAGATAGTATTTGTTCATGTGTGCAATCTAAGGCAGCAATTAATCAGGGAATCTTGCAATTTGATGAAATCCGTTTACATTTTGTACTTTTTCCTTCAAGAGAAATTTTATGTAGGTCTTTTAGGAGGACAATGCAATGGAAAATTATACTAGAACCATTTAACAAAATGACGAGTTAAACTTAAGTTTGGGTTTGAGCTCTCACTGTGTAACTGTGTTAACAGCACAACTTGAGGTTTATTAGGAAAAGAGTCCTTTTTAGCTTTCAATAAAAGTCACAGTTAGTTAGATATATGATAAATTTCGTTTAAAAAGAGATCACTGAGAATTCCGTGGCCGACCACTGTGTAATAGTTTTAAGTAGGTGACCACAGTATAGTGAAAAAATTCACTTAACGAATGAATGGTTCGCTGTTCGAGATCCAACGATATACTGTGAATTACAAGTGAATGAAAAAATCACATATTAAATCTACCCAATAATTTCAATCCAAAGCCGAATAATTTGTAAACCTGATATGACCAACGCTTATACCCGTAATTCCTTTGAACCAACTCTTTCCTATCCGTTCGTCTTTCTTTTAATTTACAATTCGGCTTTTCATACCGCCTTTGGTATGCGAAAAAAGAAAAGAAAGAAAAATAAAAAGGACGACAAAGAAACATAGAAAAACGTTTACTGGAGGCATAATAGTAAAACATGATCTACAAGAACTGAAATTACAAACGCTTTGAAGGATTCAGACACATTGCAATTGTTTTTTGATTGCCATGAGATGTCAGTAGACTTGCTTCTCTGCATCCAAGCCGAAAACAAAAACTAGAAAAACCTCTAGAAGGGATAACTTTTACAAATAATATATTAAAATAAATTGAACTTCCATAGAACATGCATTTATGAAGAAAAGGAAAAGGTAAATACATCCAGTTGATGTGAAAAATCTAGAAGAAAACTTTTTCCAGAAAATAAAGTTTCTGTTATGCTGACTCACAGCATATCTTTGATTTTCGCGACATTTTTTTATTAAGTGGTTACAGATACTTTTGTATGTAAAAAAAAAAAAAAATTGGATATCAAAATCATCATATTCATATGATACATGATAAGGGTTTGCATAGAACCGATATCAAAATATGATATGAATAATACGTCAAGAGAATCGTATCTATCTTGCATAGGAGTTGAAAAGGCTTCGTTATGAATGACGTGTAACGAAATAAACAAATTGTCCTCGAAATAGTGTTGGAAGAAGAAAAATAAAATGTATCGCAATTCAGATGATCTGAAAAGGGGTAATACATAATACTCTTTTCAACAAGGACGCATGTAGAAGAAGAAAACTTATAAGTACTAGGATATAGCAAATCAATGTTACGAATGATAACAGGTGAAATACAATGGCAGGTCCTTCGCAATATGTAGAAAAATAAAAATAAAAATATGCTTAAAGGTCACAAGACGGCTGCGCTTCTTGAGTGTATCAAATGTAAGATTCTGGGAAAGATTTAAATCTTCTGGTTTCTCATTAATTGAGAGCGGTAAAATCAGCTCCGAGGCGTTCTTAAAAATTCTTAATTTTTTGTTGTGAAGTTTGAGAGCAAGACACCATGAGCAATGCATTTACCAACACTCTTTCTATAAAATAATTCGTAGGTTGAAATACATTTCATATTAAATTATTTTGGTAATGTTTGTTTTCTTTTAAATAAAATTAATTTATTTGAACTAATTTACGTGGCTCATTCTTAAGATTGGTCTTAGTACAAGAGGTCTTTAATTTGAAAGAATTGTGTCTTAATAGATAGAATGTGATTACTACTTGAACGCTATTAGAATTCAAGCCTTAAGTGGTCGAATGTGAGTCAAATGGACTTGCTAACCGTATATCTGATATTCAGCCAAAAAATAGGTCGTTGCAAATTTTCTTCATTCCCTCCTTTCAAGTTCAACATCATAGCACAGACAAAGAACAAAAAGAAAAAAATTCTTTGTCTGTGATCATAGCATAGAATTTCTCGAAAACGAAAAGACTTACTAAACCGAAAGTTTGGAATCGAATAATCCTTAATCCCCAGAAATCATGTTGTAGCCCGCAATGCTTTTTGGTCGGGTTACAGTCCAGTTTTGCAGTACAAGTTTGTACGTAACTTTTTCCGGAGATCATACAAAAAATTGTTAGTTTTTATGAACATGTGCTGAGTGATTGTTGCTTTGGGCTAGTTTGCATAAGATCTATGGTTCAAATCTCAGAAAATATCCAATAAGTTTATTGAATGGCCCCAATCCTTGCTAGTTTTTGGAACAACCATCTAAGACCATTAATGTCATGAGTAGTCTTCTAAAAAAATGCCTTTTCTTCGGTATCTAACATATTAGGTCTGTTCCCGTACTTTCTGCACTAAAATTTGCAACTTGCCAAATTTCTAAAAATTTCTTTCAGAGAAAGACAAATCTCCTAAAAAGTACGGGAACGGGTTAAACAAAAACCAGAGCAAAGAACAAAACAACCATTTCACAAAACTCATATTTTTGCACAAAGAAATTTCTTGGACTAAAATTCACAGCATGGGGAAATTTCTTACTTACGGGAACAGGACGTGCTACTTATTTGGGCATGTCTTAAACATCAGTAAGCAGGAATCTAAAATTTGAAATTTGCCCCAAAGATATATGTATGAATTGCCTTAAAAATTTGTACCCCATGACCCATAGTAAGACCAAAAAATTTTTGTAGCAAGTCAGAAATAATCCAAACTTTTTCTATGACAGGTGAAGGACATTCATGTATAAATAACCATAAATACGGGGTATTCAACTGTTTGATTAAGAGTCATCAGTTCCAATTTTTTCGGCAGAATATAAGAATACGAAGGATTTATTTTATATATTTTATATCCGACGGTTCTTTATAATTCTGTAATATATTTTGAAAGCGCACATTTCAATGGTGGCAGAGTAGATTTCTTGCGAACTTGTTGTTTCGAAAAATTGAAATCTAGTTTGATGCCGTTTTTATTTTGTTGGAAATGACTTATAGGAAACGAATAGAATTCGGGATAAAAAAACATAGGTAGCAAGGTTAGATGCCTAAACGCAGAATGGTAATTTTAAATATTTTATTTTCAGTCAAAGACTGAGGAAAATTACTCAAACCAAATATTGTAAATACCAAAGTTTATACGTGTTAATTTGTAGTCTAGAAAATCTTTTATTTTCCTTAATTTCGCCTGTCAAATAAACCAAGAGATTTTATCATTCAAAATCAAAAGGTCAAGAATTTATTTATCTCACTTCGCAGAATATAATTTAACAATTTCATTAAAGTATTGACTTTGAATTTGCAATATTTTTGGTATCATCAAAATGTCCCAAGTTATGAATATAACTCCCTGAAATTTTGTAAAAATTGTTTAATAAACGAACGTATTAAAGGACAGACGACTTATTCCTACATAAGTATGAAAATATAATAAAGAAGTAGAAATGAAAAAGGTTTCTTACTACCAAAGTGTATTGTTAAGAAAAAGGTTGATAAAACCAAAATTTGAAGGCTTAAATCTGCCACTGACAAACGACAAAAATATTTTAAATTTCATACCGATTTTCAACTGTCTAATTTCCATCCCAAAATTATTCAGAAATTCAATCGAAATTCCGAAACGATGAAATTTTGCTTTTATAACAATTTTTCAAAAATTTAACACAGAATTTAAAAACAAATTTTTTGTGTAATCATTACATTTGAAAATTATTTGTCAATGAAATATGCTTTATATAAAACAACCCTCGAAATAAACATTTAACCACAAACAATTATCCAAACTATCTCTTTGCCAAATTACGCCTTTTCGACCAAGATTTTCATTAACCACAAAGTAGAACGTAAGAGCAGCGATTATATATAAATTTGATTCCATTTCAATGAAAGAAGAAAACGTATTTCATCAGAACAGAACCAACGTCATGATTAAGTATTTATCAGATTCAATCACCTGATGCTAACCTGTCCAAATTTCACTTTGTAAAACGAAACCATTCATTCGGGCAATCAACTCTCCGATAAGCGGCGAAATTCAAAACTACCTCGTCAGATTTTCTCCACGAGTGCTCTCAATTAAAAGCAATTACAATCAAATGATTAATTAGTTTTCAATGAATTCCATCGTCAACAGAGAAAATCGAATATCGTTAATTGATCTAAATTTTGTATTCAACTTTAAAATTTAGAAACTTACCGGATAAATAAGCCAAAAGTAAGTTGAAAACTGTGAACCACAACACAAATTATTTGCTTGACACTTTGTGGGAATATTTCTCTTCTTAAAATAAAATTTTGCTCAAAAATTTCAGATTCAAAATCGAGATAAATTAAGGAACTTTTATTTTTCGAAAATTCACTTTGCACTAGTAAAACACACAGAAAAATCCACTCTTCTCTTTAGTATCCGTCAACAGTTTAACAGTTCTTTTATCCACTACTTTGGTATATAACGGTAGATACGATGATGATGATGATGGTAGAGTACAGAGTTTTTAGCTCCTTGGTATGTGCACACAAGTCAATTGTTCGTTAACGTTTAAACGTACTGCGATCCGAGCTCTAGCTTTATATGGACAATCGTGTGTCCCTAAAACAAGTCATCCCTTCGGTTCATCCCTCTACCATCAGGAACAAGAATAACAACAACAATAGCAATAGCAACAGCGACAACAGTGGTTGGTGTTATCAGTGTGTAACAAGTTGGCAAAAGCTATATTTCCACAACTCCCTCGGCAGGCCATACACACACACAGAGAGGCATAGAAATCTTCTCGGTCTTCACAGAGGAAGGGTGGAGATTCACAGGAAAAGCGCGAGGAGTCTGTGAGTGACTTTTTGGCTTTTTGCGGACATGCGTTTCGCTACCATTCATCGAGCGAGATTAGTATCCTCGTCGTTGGTATTGTTGAGTTGGTTTTTCTTTTTGTTCGCGCGAATGTTGTTGAATTAATTATTTGCTTGAGTAAAACAGTTGTTGCATCTTCGTTCAGGTCCTTCTTGTCGGGGCAACCACTTGTCCAAAAGGAGTCCACGTCAATGCTTTGGACATATAAAATAGTCAGACAATTATGTTGGTGGACAAGTTAAATGAGTTTTGTTCTGTTCCAAGATCGCAGCTCTTTGTGTTTTGAAGACAATTTTGGTGTCCTTTGTGAACATTCGTTATTTGAGTGTTATTGTTGAGCTAAGAATGTGTGGTTGGCGGTAATGATGGTGCCCAACCATAAGTACCTGTTGCAGTTCGTGTTATTGCAGATTGGTACAGCTTTGTGGCGTCGTCCTTGGTTGGTAGTGAATTTTTATTCTCGATGTACATATGCATAATGGTTATGAGTCAAATTGCACCGCAGAACATTTATTGCAGTGGGATATTGGTATTTTAAAAGGTCAGTAAAAGTGTGCAATCGATTCAGAATTTTATTCTCTCTTGTTTTATGAGAAAGAAAACATTTGCTTAATTAAAATGTTCATATGTTCTTTGATGTTGCTCAATACATTTTGCAAAAATAAGAATTTTGTTGAGAGCGTTTATCATTGTAAGACAAGTCGTTGACACTTTTACTTTAAAGAATAAGAATGAGTTTAAACGGTCCTATTTCCGTATCCGCTTTTGAGCTGACCAATCTCATATAACTTATTTATCTTTCTGACATTTTAATCCGAATTTGTATTTATTTGAACACAACTGCTTTACCTTTTTCAGATTCTTGTCATCCAGCAAGGATTTGTCTATGAGGGTGCTTCAATCATTGGAGGGGGAGAATGAATAAATTGAAAAATAAATGGATCTATTCATTTTTGTTCCGAACACACGTTTTACATACGTATACATGCTAATTGGTCTAGGATATGCAAAAAAAAAAAAAAAAAATACTATTTCTACTTTGAAATTGTAAACTGGAGTAGACTACCGGTAAGATGTCAGTAGTTGATGCCCTAGGTATGAATATTGATCAAATTTTGTTTTCAGATTGGGATGGTTCCGCATATATCAATCAAATATCGAAAATTTTGTCACAAAAAAGACAAGTGCTAGTTCTCAGCTCAGTAAAGTTTCTACACAAAGCAACAAAACAGAAATAAAGATAATTTAGTCAGTAATGAAAAGTGGGAAATAAGAGCCAGTTATAGCTATCATTTAAATGCATTCTTGAAAATTTAAAGACAACGAACAATATTAGCTTTAATTGGTATTTAAAATACTCGTAAATCACTTAGAATAAATCATCAATACTCCCAAGGTATTGGAAACTCTCTACTCTCTCAACCGTTAGTCCAGCAATGCATGTATAAGTTGATGAGTTCGGTCCTGGGCTGATACATTTTGTTTTTGCCGAGTTAATTTTCAGCCCACGACGTCTGCTTCTCTCTCCACATTTCCTGTCATTTGGTGAAGGTATATTATTCTGTGAGACAGAAGGAATAGTTCATCGGCGTAGTCGAGGTGCTTAAGTTCAGATGTAAGAGTCCATCGAATTCCTCCATTTCCTTTTGAAAAGCCCGCATTCAGCACAAATTGAAAGTATGCAGCCTTGCCGAACCCTACTTTGGACTTCGAATTCCTCAGACAGCCTTCCTCTGTGTATGAGGTGACATGTGGACCTATCATATGTAGCCTTCATAATTGCTAATAAATACTTTCGGTGGATTTTCTTGCATTCTTCGATTAGTAAAGAGAATTCTCTCTTCTTCTGATTTCAGCCTCAACCACAATTGCATTAAGCGTCGGATAGCTAGTGTCAGAATTATAGGAAAGTTGCTGCCAAAATGTCTGCGTATCCATGATTCCATTAAGCAAAGGCGACCAAATGTCATATAATGTTTCTCTGGCTATCACACGATGTCCGCATCCTCCACGTTTAATACAAAATGAATGAAATAGCTCTTTAGGTGTGGAAACAAAAGTGAACGAAAACTTGACGAAACTTGCTCGAAAAATCATTATGGCTGCAGTACGCACATATTGTGTATTCGCATGTCGACGTACGACAACGTTTAGAGCCTTATTTTAATTATAGATGATCCTTTACACTGCAAAAATTAGGTCACCTTAGTTTTGTAGAAGCTAAGTGCTTCAAAATCCTGATGATTCAGAATCTTCCTAAATTTGTCCTTAAAATAGATTGCAGTTCTTCAAATATTTAGCTTTTTTAGCCCTCGATTTTAGACTCCTGCATTTTTACATAGTTGTATATTCATGGCAAAAACCAACAAAACTGCTCCCAGCTCCCGCAAACCTTGTTTGTAAACAACTCATCTAATTAATTTATAGCAAAAGGACTACTAAAAAAGGAAACCGTATTGTCTCTTTGCTAGACTCTCTGAATTTATAATTTTTTTTTTGTTTTAGCATAACTACTAATTTAGTCGGACATTATCCCCTTTTTGGTTGTTGCTGTTGTCCTTCTATTAAGTTTCTTACTACTAAACTCGTCCCCATATCAGACTCATAAAATTCCCAATAAAACGACACCTGGGTCGTTACTTAAGTGAAATCACACCATCAACGGTAAATGCAATATCATAAGTTTTAATTTCGTCACCATACGCCCGTTTACACCAAAGGATTCAACAGGTTTCCCCCATACAAACAAAACCCGCACACACACAGACACACTTATCATTTGGCAACATTGAAGCTTAATGGATCCAACGTTGAAGGAAGGACTATTACGTCTTTCAAAAAAAGAACAACAAACAAACAAACAAACTTATTGACGAAAGTTTTCCATGTCAAAGTTTCTTGGTAAATTGTTTAAATTGGCACTCAGGAGGAAAAGTTCACATTATGAGGACATTGACAATATTTAATGAGCAATCTAAGCCATACATATGAGTGTGCGTTACTATTAAGTTGACAAAATATTTGATGAAAAAGCATTTGACTTTGAAAATAATTAATACAAGTAGGGAATATGTATATAAATAAACAAGCAACTTGTAAGTAGTGGATTATTTTTCTTCGTTTTGAGATAGGACGTACATATTTGTCCTGAACTCAGGGAAGGTAATCCTAAGAGTTTTGTGGAAAATGTCAAAAATAATTGCCCCAATTGTTGGGAGTAAAAATTTATGACAAAGGTACAACCAATGCAGACTGGTCTTCTTAACTAACAGATTCTGATGAACTACTTATAGGTACATACTTATACATAGGTGAATAGCATGCTGCTAATAACATTCGGTAAGGTGCTCCTGTGGCTTGTGCTGATTTATGAAGATGTTTTGGAAAGAATCTTAGAAGCATTACATCCTCTGTAGCTGAAGCTTTCATAATGTCTGTGGAAGAATCCGCTGGCTTGTGACGACTATGCTAAGAACGCGAATTCTTCAACTGATATCTGTGTTATAGGTCATCTTTTATGGCAACATTTAGTTCAGATAAAATAGGAAACTTAGAGAAATCTAGTCCATTGTTAAGCCAGAAAGAAAGCATTTTAAGACACAGCTTACAGTGGCAGGATTCCCTACATCAGGATCAAAGATATCCAGTCTCATGACAGTAAATTAAAATGTCCGCCTGGAAGACAGCTACATGCTTGGCCAACAAGTGCTGGAATTGTTTATTGCCGCATTCTATATAACAGGCAACCAAGTTCCTGATCCTTGATATGTGTTGAAGTCATAATTGTAGATTACACTTCACTTCTTACTTGGGTCAAACTCTGGTTTAAGGCAGATGGGGAAGTCGACTTCATACTTGCGCTACAGTTGGAACACTAGTATCTTAGGATCAGACGACCACGACTTCATCAAAACTTCAGTGCGGCTCACTCCTAAAGCCATCTAGTCCACAAAGTATACCTGGAGAAAGATCAACACGCGAAAACAGATAATAGCTCAAATTGCAGCAGCTCCAGCAGCCGGGAGGATCGAGCTTGAGTCCCCATATCGCATGTAGATGAGAGAAGTGTAGCGGTACGTGAGACGTGACAAGCGGAATTACGTTTACAGAATCACCAAAGAGCTTATAGGTGGCCGAAGCTCTAGTCAACACCCAGTGAAAGGCTTGGACGGTTCGTTGCTAATATCGGATGAGGATCAACTGAAGAGGAGCAGTTTGCGTCGGCTCTAAAGCGAGTATTCGCCAGCAATATGCACCCAAGTCAGACTGAAGTATCCGCAGAAAGGAATTCCCGAATTCGCACTAAAACCCTCAGTGAGAAAGGGATTATTACCGCAATCAAACACTTGTCGGGAGAACATGGGAAGCCGAGAGTTTTCCGTATGAGTGGAAGAAGGGAATGATAGTCAAGCTCCCTAAAAAAGGCAATCTGTAGAGCTAATGCGTGCAGCCCGCTGTGGCCAAGATAATAGCTAGAATAATCCTGGAGCGAATCAAAGAACACCTTGAAGACACACTCGACGCCAAGCAAGCAGGTTTTCGATCTGGATCCTCCTGTGTCGACCATATCAATACCTTGCGGACCATTATCGAGCACTGTGTTGAGTATCGATCACCTCTTCACCTGCTGTTCAACGATTTTGAAAAGGTGTTTGATAGTGTCAATCGGGTCCACATGTCACGTCTTAGAGAGAGGAAGGCTGTCTGAGGAATTCGCAGTCCGAAGTTGGGTTCGTCAAGGCTGCATAGTTTCACCAATAGTGTTGATGATTAGCGAATGCGGCCTTATCAACAGGAAATGGAGGAATTCGATGGACTCTTACATCTGAACATAAGCACCTCACAGAATAATAGACCTTCACAAAATGACAGCAAATGTGGAGAGGGAAGCAGACGTCGCGTCGTTGGGCTGAAAACTAGCTCGGCAAAAACAAAAGTGATCAGCCTCGCGCCGAACTCATCAACTCATATATGCATTGCTGGATAAACGGTTGAGAGAGTAGGGAGTTTCCAATACCTAGGGAGTATTGTCTCAACCGGCCGAGTAGGTAAAGCAAATTCTGTTCACAGTTTGGCAAAGTAATGAAACTAGCTAAAACATCAAGCTACGACTGTTCTTTTCCAACGTTGAATCCGTGCTGCTATATGGATGTGGTATGTACCTGGAGAGTGACCGTCACTATCACGAGGAAGCTACATCTTGAGCATATTCTGGCCAAACCGTATTTTTAACTAACAGCTTTATCTTGGAACTGGCCATAAACCTATAGGCACAACCATATGAGGACGAAAGTGGGAGTGGATTGGTCACACTTTTTGAAAGGTTAACCAAGCGATGCAATGGAATCCGCTTACCCAGGATGATAGGATAAGTGGCGGTTCAAGGAGTACGTGGTGCAGAACAGTGGAGAAGGTTGGGGAGAGCTAAGGTACAATTCCAGAAATCACACACGATGGCGCGTAGGCATTGTAGAAGCCCGATGACAGAAGTAAGCACGTGGCTCTGGATTTCTATTCCCGATAAACATCAAAAGAGATCTTTCCGCAGCTGCACCCTTGGTGAACATTTCACAAACGTAGTGCCAGGGAAATACTATTCAAATTCACTTTACCTTTGAGAAACAGTATAAAACTCTATGTGCAGGCCATGACCCTTTATGGACTGGCAGTCTTCCATAAGGAATAATGAAAAGCGGTTAAGAAAAAGGACTATTTCCCGCTTAGCTCTTTAAATTTTACTTAAAAGACAAGTCCTTTAGTGATCCAGTTCTCGAAACTCGCAACAGTTTCATTTATATTCCGTTCGCAAACTGACTTCTGACTACCAGAAGTACTCCCCCTTCACCCATAAGAGAACCAGTGACTTGTTTTTTTTTCTTCTGTTGAACGTTTATAATGCGCATATTATGCATGCAATGAAAAAGGATTCCACTCTGATGTGAACTAACAACCCCGCTGCATACTGTATGACAAACGGTGCATTTGAAACCTACACACAACTACTAGTTGACAGCAATCACCATAGGAGAAATTTGCACAAAGAAAAATGTCCTTTTGACTCCTTATTAAGGAGAGGACAAACGGATACAAATGCGGCCAGAAGAAAAATTCGTTTTCGTCCTTCTTCTTCTTTCTTCTTCTTCTTTTTGTTTTCTTTCACTTAACCGATTGTAATGATGACAGGAGTTATATTGCATGGAATCCATGACGTCACATCAAACACCCACAACACATGCATTCGTCCTCTGCCTTACAAAGAAAAGAACACACCACATCCTTCTGCAAGGCGTTTATGAGTATGAGTACAGTCCTTGATTGGATTTGAAGAGTTCAATTAGAAATGCCGCTAGGCAAAAAGATACAGTATATATCTGTATGTTCTAGTTGAGAATGGTAGCAATTTTTGTTTGCAAGGATTCTTGGCAAAATTGCGAGAGATATTTCATCCTGTTTCTGGTTTATGGATATCCGCTCATTTATTGGAAATAATTTGCCAACACATCCGGTGCCTGCGGCCATTCAAAGTCAATAATTATTATTACTTTGCCGACTGTATTGTGGCGGCGGTGTTGGAGATAGTTCCTTTTTTGTTATTGTATTTTTTCTCTACTCATTCAAGGATCATATCGAACGGCCATTACACCCTTTTCGCCTCATTGAAGTGGTAAAACAAAAACAAAAGAAGAATGGAAAACGCAACTGGTTGCCATTATTAGAAAAGTTGAAAATGCAGATGAGTTTACTGTTTCGCTAGAAGAACATTGGACTCCGTTCGCTAAATGAGGAGGAGTCAGACGATGGTGTCCTTCAGGGTGACATTTATCAGTATCAGTAAGGGAACAAATAGTAACATTCTGCGGGGGAGAAAATGGTTTAATATGTGGCGTATTTAACATTGCTGAGTGGCACTGAGTAGGCTTAAAGTTTTTAATTTCGTGGAAAGATTTGAGTGTCTCATGACGTTGGGAAAAAACCCAAACAAACAAACAATTATCCAGCATATTGGTGACAGTTTAGGATGCGAAAATGCTTCGTATGTATTTTAATTTTTATCTTCCAAATGGGGGACACGTTCTAGATGTTTTTTTTCTTTTTTTCTTAGCCAGCACGTTCCACTTTGAATATCCCTGTAGAAGTGGAGAGACATTATGTCGGCACGTTTTTGTTTGTGTTCAATAAGGACATCGACTTTAAGTCCAATGAAGTATTTTAAAGAATTGTTATTGAGCGGAGGCAGTACTTTTGCGGGATTTCAAATGCAAATGGAAAAGTTTGGAAATATTTTTTTGGCTTTTACCTGTTTGGCTGCATTTTGTTTTGGAAATAAAATTGAGTGGGTGTGTGTCGCAAAAAAGAAAACAGTAAATAAAATGATCTGTTTCAACTTTAAAATTACACTAAATAAAGGGAAGGCTTATATGTATTTTATTTAGAAAAACTATCGCACCAATTGTTTCATAGAACTCAACGGAATTGCGACGATTAGTCTGTTGCAAATTATGTCTACAAATATACCGTTATTTAAAGAACTAAAAGTAAAAGTCTCCATGTTGTGATATGTACCACGGAGAAAGGTAAAAGTCCTCTTCGTACTGCAAAAAGGCAAAACAAGTAAAACTACCACAAAACATCTCCAGGAAGCTTCTGTATGACATATACCAACATTCTTGAAAGGCTACATGGGAGGACTTATCGCCAGCTCAATATGTTAACAACAAAAACAAAGGTGTGGATACGTCGTCGTCGGCTGTTCAACTAGAAAATTGCTGAGAAATAAAAATAGGCATAAGTAGTTGTCACCAGTGCTGCCAAATTCCGCGGAAACATTTTTTGAGTGGAAATAGAGTAACTAACTCGAAAAGGGGAAATAGTTTTTTCGGAAATCGCAACATTTTATATTAAATAGTCACTTTTCAACGCAGACTATAAATAGGTTGGGTCACTCTCTTAGTTTTAGTACACTGTACTTTTCTTTATAAAGGCGTTGATCGATTTAGATCGTTGAAAAGTATTGTTGCAGGTTTTTAGAATGTTTGGCAAGTGAAAGACCTTCTCTTCTTCCTCCTTGTCCCTACAGCTTCTGTCGAAGTAAGGGCAGAGGATGTCTAAAATCTAGGCCAGTCTTCTTCTATGTAGAACAGTGTGCTTAAGGACTTTGTTATTTTATAGAGGAATGTCTTGTTTTAGGAAGCCCAATGGACCTGATTTTGTGTTGGCCAAGGAGTCTAACAGTGATACATTGGTTTAGTTGGTACCAGGATCGATGCGAGATCCTTACGCTATTTGTACACAATTCCGAAGTATGCGACAGTGACTTGGGTTGTACTGTCTCGTTATGAGATTCATAGTAGACTTTCGCTGTCTTAGATCTTATGGTGCTGGAAGTGACGGATTTTTGACCTGAATGTCTGACTGGTGGATAAGGGTAAGTAAGCGACGTTGGTCTGATAAGAGCTTCAGAAACAGGTCTTCCGAGAAGGCTTCAGCATGGAAAAATAGACTGATGGTACATTCAAACTCATCCGCCATATTCTGATGTAGTGCTCATAACAACACCCAAAGAATTATGAAGCAAATTCGAAAAAAAAATAGGAGGAAAGGAAATGTTAAAAAGATGCAAAGAAATCATGCCTCCAGGCAGCAGGCGAATGTTTTTTTTTTTTGTTTCATTATGCAATGTATCATTCTTGTGGAATAAGATCCAAGCTTGTGAAGTGCTGTCGCAAAGAGCTTAAGGTTCTGCTCTGCTGGGTCCCTGGGCATGAGGGCATCCTGGGAAATTAAATTACCAAAAAAAGCTTCAACGGACCCAGTAGAACTGAATGACCTCTCCATAAGTATCCCGCCCTGCGTTGTCAGGTTTGAAGTAGGGAAACTGGCCACCAGAGAGAAATTTCTTAGAAACCTGCCACTTTAAGAATTTGCATCGTACGGAGGAATAACTCTGCAGATGATTTGACGATGAGAAGGATGCAGAGGACAACATCCACTTCCTGTGCCAGTTCCCTGGACTCCAATATTCTAGGAACAAGCTCCTTGGCAAACACTTCTTCCAGGATTTAGAAGAACTCTCCAACGGAAACATTGACATGGTTTGTATTCAATGGATATGAGTAAGTACTATCTTAAGTAGCTTTTTGAAGACATTATATGGGTTAAATGGGCAAGGGAACGCATCTCTATCCTTTATGGGTGCTGCGATGGGTCAGTTCTGACCTGATCGCGGCCAACCCACAAATCCAAGGTAGAAAAGGACATTGACTTAGGTTCAGAGCTCTTTTCCAAACCACTGTGCAAATTGGGTTTAATCCGCCTTTCGAACCATAGCATCGAGTAACGAGGTCTAAGCAAATAACGACGCGGTTTTATAAAATTTTACAGTCATTAACTCTCCATAATCACTCAAATACCCTGTATGGGTATCCATTGTATGGATTGGCTTATAAATTAAACGCTCTATAACGATTCCAGGTACGTTTATCAGTAGGTACAATAAAATTCAATGTAAAAGAGATAGTGCGTCTAAAAAAAGATTGTCCCACACGCCAACTTTGTGCCGGATACATATATGTGTATTATTCTTGTAAATCCATATTTTCCAGGAAGCCACTTAAACGTGTAGTTCATTCGTCAAACGACATAGAACCTATTGCCTTAGGCATCGTAAATCTCTAGTTGCAATTGAGATATGGGTCTTGTCTGAAGCATGTTTACCAATGTGTGACATTTTCAAAACAAATAAACTCGAATTATCCCACCCGAATGCTATTTGATATCACCGAAGCCGCCGCGTCGATATGGCGTGCGTTCGCCTCGCTTGAAAATCATCGTAAATCATGCGATAATGATTACCGCCTCGATGACAAGTAATATATGAGTTTTCCGCTAGAAAATCTGTTACATTTTTTTATACGCGTAGAATGTTGATAAAAATAACATTTTGACGCACTCGGCACTTGACATGCATCAAGGGAACTATGCGCGTATTGACTATTAATTTTTTATTCTGTCAACAAGCCAGAATTGGTCCATAAATTTTTTAATTGTAATTCTTAGCTCAACAAATAGTCGTTCAATGATTTTCAATTTTATTACATTTCACACATCGTCTATCTGGCCATCCGTCTATCTGGCCATCCATCTATCCTTCTATTCGTATATAAGCCTATCCGGCCATTCATCGATACATCCATTCATCCATTCATCCATTCATCCATTCATCCATTCATCCATTCATCCATTCATCCATTCATCCATTCATCCATTCATCCATTCATCCATTCATCCATTCATCCATTCATCCATTCATCCATTCATCCATTCATCCATTCATCCATTCATCCATTCATCCATTCATCCATTCATCCATTCATCCATTCATCCATTCATCCATTCATCCATTCATCCATTCATCCATTCATCCATTCATCCATTCATCCATTCATCCATTCATCCATTCATCCATTCATCCATTCATCCATTCATCCATTCATCCATTCATCCATTCATCCATTCATCCATTCATCCATTCATCCATTCATCCATTCATCCATTCATCCATTCATCCATTCATCCATTCATCCATTCATCCATTCATCCATTCATCCATTCATCCATTCATCCATTCATCCATTCGTCCATTCATCCATTCGTCCATCCATCCATCGGCCCAACCGTCCATCCTTCATCCATCTATCCATACGTCGTCCATTCGTTGATCCATCCGTCCATCCGTCCGTTCATCTTTACATTCACGATCACCTAGGCCAAATGATCAGCCAATACTTACTGCAAGAAAGTATAAGGGTTCGATTGAATCAATCACTCGTTTGCAGATTCCACCTTCACTGATCCTCGACAGTTAAAGTTGATTTAGTCAGGCACCCTAGCTCGCCACTTCAGACACATTTGAATCCTCAGTTTCGGCAAAATGGAACTACCTTTGGTCAAAGAATATTTACCCTGACTTTTGACTCCTCACCTAACCTAACATAACCTGTGCCAGACAAAAGTAGGACGCGATATGAAATTTTAATTTGTTTACTTTCATTTGTGACACTCATTCTAACTATCCAAACATAGGCTACATACGTACAGTGATGCCAGGTTTTTCTTGGTCGAATGCAGGGCTTACACAACTACTGACATATCTGTTAGCACTTATGTCAGTAGCTGATAAACACTCTTGTATTTGCTAGAACTTGTTCATTATTTTTTGAAAAAATGTGATAGAATAAGAAAGGCACTATAATTGTATGGTTTCAAACGTACTTACTAAAGGTTCTGTCATATTTCGGTTTTTCCCCATTTTTCGAACAATTTTGTCCATATTCCCCATCCAATCATAAATTCCCCAAAATGGGGAAAGTTCCCCACATCTGGTATCCTGCATACATATCTATATGTCTCTGACGTCATTTTGATATATAGACCACAATAGTTTCATGTTATTAACTTATTACAGGATTCTGACGTCGAAATGATGTCAGAGCTATGTACCTACGCATATAGTCGTTTACATTCGGTATATTAGGTTAGGTTAGGCTATATACTATTGTTTATTTATGTTCAAATGTACAATTAGGACGCATCCCTACCAGAAATTGTTTTCAACTTTATCCTGTCTGCAAGTAAATTCCTAGAAAATACTCCAAATTCTGCAGACATAAGTATTTACAACCCACGTGCGTACTTCCTTAGAACAAAACTGATTTAACGAAATCACGAAGTAGATACTTCATTATACCTACGAGTACAAAAATCATTTTTGCTGTCAAATGTGACGTAAATATTATTACACTCTCTAACGTCAACTACTATTTGCAAAATCCTGTCTAAAGCTAATAGTCAGTGTGCCATCTCTTGGGACCTTCCTCTGTGTTTGACTCTCTCTGTAATTACGTTTGTTCCTCGATGTGTCCTCCCCAAAGGGGGTACACCCTCTCTACAGAGATCATGTGTTATAAAATGAGTGGGCCACAAATAACACATACACACACACACACACAGAGAGAAACTCGTCCTGAAATGCAAAACCCAGTAATATGTCATAAAATCGTATTTGCCTGTGAGATTTATGATCGATTGCTTGCAATTATAAAACTGTCATTAGGTATCTGACCGAAAAATTGATTTTCCCTTTTTGTCATTGGAACCAGCACTGATCGGGGGCGACAAAAGCAACCTTATAGTATGTCGCCCAATTACTCATTCCTAGTTTGGTATTTCAATATTGTACATACGTTTCACTTTAAAGTATATGTCATTTGCCATTGCCACCATTAGTGACACTATTTTAGGCTCTTTTGTTGGAAATCCACGAAGCTCGACGTACGAGGGGATGTCCTGTGACGCTGAACAGCTTTCTTTAATTAACTTCGAAACGTGACTCGGATTATGACGTGGTTCTTTTGTGGAAAATAACCAAAAAGAAATACATGTCCTTTCGCCTTCAATGGGCCAGAAAGTATGGCATTCGAGTATGGGGCAATTAATTTTACGCGAACCACCGCCATCGAAGAGTCAATAAGATTTCACTTAAGTAATTTACAGCCACACAATTCACTACCCCGACGCATGTGAATATAGCAATTAAATTTAATAATGCTTATGTATCAGGGGCAGGGCTAGCAATAATGCGCGCGACTAAATGGTCTTTGGGTAATTACTTGACAAAGTATAATAACGGGCGATTAAATGGCACTGCTGGGAGTCTAAGCAAACAGAAGAGACATTAGATGTCAGACATACAAGTAAAGTGATTGTTTTAATTGTTATTTGCGTAATGGTTACGCTGATTTCAATTAATGTTGTAATCACAAGCTGTTATGTTAGACTATCGACAATTTGTCGAGGAACTTTAGCTAAGCGTACATAGGTGGATGGAGATGCTACGCATGAATATCATCGATTGTTTAGTTCCCAGAAACGTTTATCAATAGAGTTGTTTGGTCATAAACATTTGTCCATCATCTTGCAGTGAAGCCTTCATTTGGACTCACCTTTACCCCAGGCAAAGATGAATTGATGCTCTCTATACCGGGAAGATCAAATTACCCAACCTTCACACCTTCACGCCTTCAATGACTGAATAGCTAATTACACTTTTTATCCTCCAACTAGTTACTAGGATTTTATTTCTTTACATAAAGCAGTGAATAAAAAATGCCTGCAGATCTGTACGTTCTCAAATCGTATGGCACCTTTCGGCATGACCGCCTTCGTTAAAGGAAACATTCTTCTTCTTCTTCTTGTATGGCTACATTTCGGGGTGAACCTGGGCCTCAACCAATAAGCCTCGGTTTTTAGCTAATTGCCTCCAGCTGGTCAAGGCCCCCCTCAACTTGTATGCGCCACCTGCCGCGAGGAGGCCCTCTACTGCGTCGTGCCTCCGGGTTTGATTCGAAGACCCTGCGAGTCGGAGCGTTGGCGTCCATTCGCTCTACATGTCCTAGCCATCTCAGACGTCCAATGCGCAGTTTTTTGACTAGGTCGATGTCGCTGTACAGCTCGTATAGTTCGTCGTTAAATCTTCTCCTCGAAAACCCGTCGACGCAAACGGGATCGAAAATCTTACGAAGAATTTTTCTCTCGAAGCGGCCAAGGCTATCTTCATCCGCTTTCAACAACGTCCATGTTTCAGCCCCGTAAAGCAGGACTGGAATGATCAAGGTCTTATGCAGAGTCTCCTTAGTTCTTCAAGATAGGGCTTTACTGTTAAATGGCCTTATTAGCCCAAAAAACAGCGGTTGACGAGTGTTATTCTTCGTTTGTTAGAGTTCATGACAGAGCCAAGGTATACAAAGTCCTTTACTACGTCGAAGTTGTAGCTGCCCACTGTGACGGTGTTTATTGTCCCTTGTTGTGGACAGCATATACTTGGTTTTGTCCTCGTTTATCGCTAAACCCCTTTTGGCCGCTTCTGATTAAATGCTTGCAAACGCTCCGGTGACAGCCCGCTGAGTTGTTCCAGTTACGTCAATATTGTCGGCGTATGCAAGAAGTTGTACAGACTTTTGATAGAATGTGCCACTGGTGTTGGTTTATGAATTCCTCACAACCCGCTCAAGTATGATGTCAAGGAAGGCACATGACAGCGCATCACCTTGTCTGAAACCTTTTTTGACATCGAAGGTCTTAGTACGGTCATTACCGACCTCGATGGAGCAGCGAGCATTCTCCATCGTCATCCTGCAGGGATGTCAAAACTAGACATGGCTTTATATAGTTCGTCCCTATGGATGCTATCATACGCGGCTTGAAATCGATAAAGAGATAATGAGTATCGATGTTGAATTCTTGGGTTTTCTCCAGGATCTGTCGCGGTGTGAAGATTTGGTCGATGGTGGACTTACCTGGCCTGAAACCGCAGGGCCAATCAGGCTGTTGATAAAAGTTTTCATGCGTTCACACAGTATTGCAGAAAAAATCTTGTACGCAATGTTGAGGAGAATTATGCCTCTATAGTTCTTGTGGATCGGGCAAACGATGCTTAAGTTCCATTCATTAGGCATACATTCCTCTGACCAGAACTTAGAGACGAGTTGGTGTATGCTCTCTACCAGTTCATCCCCAGCTGCCTTTAATAGTTCGGTCGGTAATCCGTCAGATCCAGCAGCTTAGATTGGAAGATACTCTTACCTAGCTTATAAATACATTTGTATGTTCGGATGGACAGTTCGGATTAGGAATGAAATGGGTGTCAATTTAAGTTTTTGCTGCAGGTTCAGGGGTATCCTTTCAATCGGATTAAAGTCATCAAAGCGGGTACGTTCAACACATATTGGAGAAACTGTATACAAAACATTTAAAAATATAATTAAGTATTTCTATAGAATCGGCAAATGATTAGCTTATTACCTAATTATTAGTCAGCAACTTTAGCCTTCTAGGGTGAAATCGTTGGGTCATGCATGATAATATTTTCGTTATGAGCAAAGTTACATTTGCCAAGCAATTTTCCCCTACTCATTCGAGTTTTTTGACGTCATAATAAGTAAGTAATTTACCTTCTCTCTCTCTTCATTATCTATCTGTCAAACTTGATCTTTTGATATCAGTTTACATGGAAAATTTCAATCCGATCACAGAAAATCTTATGATCGGATCGTCTCAATCATCTTTCAATCTGTTCTGGGGTTTTATGACACCGAATAGATTTCAATATGAATTCAAATCGATCATATTTGTATCTGTTTCTGTCAACGAGTACTACTCACTTCTCTAAAGCTGAGACTTAATTTAAAAGTCCTAGACACTCCGCTCGCCCAAGATCTGCATCAAACTGCAAATGGTTGTGAATGGTATGGCATGGTATGGTAGCGCATCCCGCACCAAACGGGTGCTTTCACGGGGGCCTATTGGTCCATTTAATGTTGACCCGTTTCGTGCAAGTTCATCCGCTGCTTCGTTCCCTTCCCATTCCCATTATGTCTGGGTATCCAGCAGAGAGTGACTCCATGAGTGTTACACATTCTATTTATCGTTATTCGGTGAATGCATAGAGCTTCCTAGAATCGCACGTGGATTTTCGATACCGCCATTGGTACTTGTTGCGTAGTCAATGTACGTTGTCGGCAAAGATGATTGTCGACGGAAACTTTACAACGCGTAGCTTTCCAATCAAGAAACTCCCAACTACCGTTTGATCTAAATTATTGAGTAAGTTAGAGCATAAAGCTAAGTAAGAGTGTCTATCGAATTAGTCATGAATAATGTCCAGATGTCCTTCCTTATTGAATCAACACGGTATACATATGTATGTCTGTCCATGACAGGCTTGTAATTTTTGAACCGTTTGACGGACTCTATGTTTAGCAAAAACAACATGACAGAAGAAATTTTCTGCCAAGTTACTCCAATCGCACTCGATCATAGCTGACAGACAAGCTGGCATGGTCCATTGGTTGTCTAGATGATATCTCTTATGTCTTATCATTTTTTTTGTTATTGTCAACCTACAGGTGCGGCTCATTGTTCCGCTACAAGAGAAGTCTAACTAGTTAAAGCACCAACCCTTCTGTTAAAGCTGTTCTGATGCTAACTAGACTTAAAACTGCAGAAAGTAAGTCGTCACCCGTTTAATTACTCATAGGTGTCTACAAAACACTCCACCCAGTCAATTAAAATGCACTATCCCACTTTACATACAAATGAATCTAAATATACAGATGTATATGTACATCCGTCAAATCTACTACGAAACTATAAATGAAAACTAGAAAATAATTTAATTCAATTTATACGCCCAGATTCACATGTACATGGTATCGACTACAACCAAAACTCCTATTGAATGTTCTCAGCTAATAACTCAAACTTTGCATCCATGAGATATTTTTCAATTATGCCAACGAATGAGAAAAGCTCACCACAAGAAAACACTTGTCCGTCTACCTGTCTGCCCACACCTCGTTCCTACTCCACCGCCGCCGCCGCCGCCATGCCACATGAAGAATTCTGCTGATTGCTTCAGTTGTTTTCACGATTTTTCTACATTCCTGCTCTAGACACGGAGAAAATAAACAATAAAAAACAACAACAACAGCAACAAGAAATCAAAACTCACGCGTGATCTCGGTACAGCGCAAGCAAAGCATCTACATGTAGCCATCTCTCGATTTCATTACATGAGCAAAAAGTCTACAATGCATCGCGAAGCGAAGAACCGCCGAAGAACGGGGTGGATGCAGAATAGCCAATCCATGGTTGAACCAGATAAACTCGTAAATCCAAACACTAGAATGGCGCACGGCCGGTTGAGGCTGTTCATTGGGTGCTTCCACACTATCGTCACCATCATCAGCACTCAGCAGTGCCATTAGAGAGGGTCTCTACCTCTACCTACTACCAGCTAGCAGCATACGGAGTGTGCACAAGAACCAGCCAAAGTGCAAGAACGTGCATCCACTGGTTTCTTCGGTTTGCCCCACACAATACCGAGAAGAAGCGAAAAATTGAGAATATGCCCAGACCCACTTGAAGACAAAAAATGTGGAAATTAAAATGCACAGCCGACCAGAACCATCGGCAACGGTAAGAAGTGTAAAAGTTCTCTCTCCCTCTCTTTTTTTTTTTACGTGTATCTCTTCGGATTTGCAGTTCAACGACGCAGTGCCTGACTGACACACTTTTTCAGCCTCAGCAGCCGTTGAATCCGTGAATCCATCGGAGTGGGTCTCCACTCCATCATTGTACCAACAACATGCCATTATTTAGCCGCTGCGCTGCCCGCCCTCATGCCTCGACTTACGTTCGCGATGCTTTTCTCTTTCTTTTATGCTTTATTTGCTTTCGCGGTATTCTTTCGCCGAGCGTTTGTCGTACACCGCTCACCTTCCAAGCTTTGTTGCCTCACGTTTTGTCACACACAGGAATCGAAAGCAAGACGCGCCAGAGGAACAAAAAAAAAACTTCAATTGAATTCGTATCTACATACATATAAGTAGGTGGATGGAAGTATCTATCAAAACAAACCGTGAAAATGCCAATGAGATTGAAAGACCTGTTGGTTCGTTGTTCAGCTGTTTTTCTTTGCATGTATGTAGGTATATTGATAGAAATGAATAAAATCAAGAAAACAGATGGAGAGAGCCAAAGAGCTGAAGAATTTAACTTCTTAGACATTGCTTCGATGAATGGAGTTGATTTGATTTTAATTGGGAATTTGCTCCTCCAATAACACAATCCAGCTGGTAGATGGCCCTTTTCACTTGTACAAATCAGCTTTGTCCCCAATGTAATTCGTTAGAAAAGGATTCCAGGACCAAGAGCTGGCTGCCTGGTGTTGAGATTGGTGAGACCAACTTCAAAAGTTGCTAGTCTTCAAAAAGAGTCTTCTTTAAACAGCTGGAAAATTTTGTCTGTGAAAATCCCGCCTTAGGTTAGGTTAGGTATTTGGGTGCCCTTGTTGACAGCAGGTGTCAACGGCTCACTTAGACCACTATGAGTCCACTGTGCCCAAGGATGGGAACCTAAAACCCATTAGACCGCTCAGCTAAACCATCCAGATAAATGTATGAATCTTAGGAATTTGCTGAGTTCTTTGTTTCCTAGATCATCCAGCTCCAGAAGGAAAAAACTCCCTATAGTATCTTTCCTCTCAGCGGCTAATGCCGGACAATCACACAGTAGGTGACGAATGGATTCTATTTCCACTTCGTCCCAACAACTTCTACAGAAGTCGTTATGGGGTATACCTAGCCGTTCTGCATGCCTTTCACGCAGTGTCCTGTCACGACACTTACACCCATTCGTATATCACTGCGACTTAGTTTTATGAGATTAGAAGATCTCTTTTTATCGTAGACATGCCATAATGATTTGTTTGTTAGCCTTATTGTAGGACTCACTGCCTATGTCCCTGTGGAGTGTGCTAAGCGGTGTGCTGGTCTCAGGAAGGGCCTGCAAGGAGTTTAGATGTGACCCTTCCCTGGACAGTTCATCCGCCTTCTCATTCCCGGGGATCTCCATGTGGCTTGGATCGTACCGATGCTGAGAGCAACGCTTTAATAGCTGCTTGACTGTCAGTATCTATACTGATTATTTTTTCCTGAAATATTTTCCTCAATAATCATATCCGGAGCTTGTTTTATTGCAGCAACCTCAGCCTGGAAGACACTACAACTGTCCCTGAGCCTGAAGGATCGATTTATATTTCGGGACTCGTAGTAGACACCGGCATCTGTTTTGGATCCGTCGGTATAGATGGCGAGTTCATTTTCGGCACAGACCGTACGTACACCCCATTCCTACCTGCTGGGAATTCTGATAGAGAATCTCCGCTCACAGTTTGTTAGTGGTAAGATATAGTCCGTTTCTGTCGCCTGTAGTCTCAGTGCGTTCCTAGCCGCCAAACTGCCGCAGTGAATATCAAATGGAAGAAGATTCAATATTGTTTCCAGTGCTGCTGTTGGTGTTGATCTTATCGATCCCGTCACCATGAGACATCCTGAAATCCCGCCTTTCACACTATCACGCAGGGAAAAATCCATTAAAGACTCGAACAGCAAGTTTCTATAGAAGCCTGTGCCAACAGAAGAAACTATGACCGCCCTTTGACAAAGTAAGGACTGAGAAACATATAAAGCCAGAAGAATCCTTTCCATCTTGTTAGGAATCATCACGGAGCATATGTTCTTCGGTATACAGCTTATTAGTCCAGTAAAAGACGAATTTCTGTAGACATGGATTTTGCGATCCCGTTCTCCTCTTAGCGAAATGGTTATAGTTCTTTTTTCGAATATCATTAATTAGCTATTACTTTTCAGAATTTAAGTTCAGGTAGGTACTGAGTTTAAATTATTGAATTGTAATTGCGTTGACATCAATAACGCGAGCCAATGAGTATCCGATTGATGCTAATGGACATTAAATTACATTTCTTTTTGAATGTATTTTTTGCAATTTTAATGGGTTTTTCATTGCAATCAGACGTCATGAATTTGTATTCATAAAAGTCAGGTAGTGTTATATTGAATCTAAAAAAATATGATACACATGTGTATATACCTACCTATGTTTGGCATTGTAGAGATAGATATATGTACATATGCTTTGAGTCTCTTAGTATCTGTTTAAAACCATTCAGTGCTGTCGGTCAACGAGTACTCAGACATCTGCCATTTCATTGCAATGAAAAGGCTTATGTGCCGGGATTCGACAGAGTATGACTCTATGATCCGATTGAGTTCCTTTTGACAATGTCTTAACTATTTTGAATGCCTATTCTGCAAGGAGAAAAAAAAGAACTCGGTGGCTGGATACGTGAAGATGTCTAGTTGAATAAGCTCAGGAATAAGGCATTTTAAAAACCAGTTAATTTACACATAAAGATCCATATATAAGGATGGCTCTTTACACACCGTGGATGGGGATCCCTATCTTCACTCAAGATTTTGAAGCACTAATAGAGCGCCTCCTTTGCATGCACCATGTCTTGCTATGCATAGGATTTTGGGTTGCATTCCATTTAGTTTCCTTCATTCGAATCCGAATATTTACCTCTTGTTCGTGACAAGAATAAGATCTATCGTCCAGTCCTTAGTAGGATTCACTCTCATTAATCCCCTCAATTGAGACAGAAGTCGACTTATATTAGTAAACTGAAGTGGCAGCGGTATCATAGGTCAATCCTTCGTCGTACCTTCATACGATGTAATGCTGTTTCTTAAGTTTCTGACTGATACAGTAGCTAAACGAATTTGCAACAACATATGTATGTACATATCTCTAAACCCTGCTGCAACTACCTTTTCAACTTAAGTACTTAAACTACCACTTGATACCGAAGTGCATATGTATGTATCTAACGCCTGTTGTTGTCATCCTTAAGCCTATCGCGCGTGGTGATTCACCTTTTCAAAGTAAATAGCTTGAGAGCCTTAAGTTATTCCTATGAATCGCCGAGTCTGATTTTCACTGGATTCTACCAATCGATGTCAACCGTTTAAATCTGTCGGCCTTTCATCGAATTGTATATGCCCTTTGCATTCCTTCCGAGTAAAAATCGAAACGCTCTTCAGGGAAACAGTTCATTTCGCCTGCACAGGATAAAGAACATAACCTCAATAACCGTCCTTTGTACAAAACTGTCCCAGTCAATTGCAAAACTGATGAAGGTCCATAAAGTTTTGCCATACTTTGGCATCATCCCGAGAGTCTCAATGCGTAGGCGACTGTGCCTTGCAGGTGTGAGCAGGTGTGAAAGCATTCATAGTTTACGTTTACCCAATGGTAATTTCAAAGATTCACCAAACTTGAATTCGCTAATACGAAAAGGATGCACAGATATTCTCTGT
This sequence comes from Chalcosyrphus nemorum, assembly GCA_949716465.1. Classification (NCBI taxonomy): domain Eukaryota; kingdom Metazoa; phylum Arthropoda; class Insecta; order Diptera; family Syrphidae; genus Chalcosyrphus; species Chalcosyrphus nemorum. Next base: position 12,218,510 of record OX454333.1, on the reverse strand, counting down.
GACGAACGACAACCACCATTCCTTTTGTAATTTGGTGGAAAATGTCATTGATTGTAGGGATTCGCGCTGTATTAGAGCAGTTGTAGGTGTATAATCAATTAATGTCACGGTTGGTGGTCGAAGGTATTGTGCGTAAGATGACAGTTTGTTGGGATCCTAACAATAGGGATGATAATTTGTTACTCGGTTGAGAGGTGGTTGGTGAGTATGCGTAGGCTGTACCTTAGGAGGTATTCAAGGATTCAGGTAAAAAAATAAGAGTTTAGAATTTGGACAATGATCAAAATTGTTTTAACTATTGTTGTTTGAATTTTGAACGCCGAATCTTTTCATACATATACAGCTTAAATGTGCTTTCTAATTTTTGGCACTTAGATTCGTCCGATTCGATATCTAAGACTTTATCATGTTCCACCATTCAAGCGACCCACTTTCAAAAACATGCATATCTATTATTCCCGTTATACACTTTGGAAGAACAGATATGCCGTATCTGAAGAGCAGATGACGTTGAGCTCCTTCGTAATGGTCTTGGATCGGATATTTTCCTGAAATTCGAAACAACAGATATGCCGTATCCGTAGAGCAGATGACGTTGAGTTCCTTTGTCGAGATAGTAATAATCTTGGATCGGGTATTTTCTTGAAATTCGAGCTTTTAAGTTCTTTCTTTGTTTCTTAGTACTCTATCAATGCTCTGATAACCGAATTTTATATTATTTTTATCTTTCTTCATTTAGGCTAGGACTTCTGGATATCTATCGATATATTCTTTTACATAATATCAACATTAAAGTCCAGCTCCGGCGTGTAACTTCAGAGCATGCATCTCTTAGTTTACTCTTCTCTCGTCGGGCTATTTGCCCTGAATCGTTATTTTCTTGGAGTGCTACGCAGTAATGCACTGAGATTGAATACTGAATAGATATATGATTACTTTTCTTGACTCTTCTGCGACGCTGTTTAGTCGTCATACTCCAAAGCAAAGTCTAAAAGTCTCGCGTAAAATAGAGGCAACGGTTGTTTAAGTTTATTTCTTTTCTTTTTTGCCACACATTTTCTTGTTTTTTTTATTTCAATTTTGTTTATACCCACACACATTAAAAGTTTTGGTTTTCCTCTTCTTTTATAGGTTTCTATTTTTTCATCTGGCTATGTTTGTATACGATGAGATACTTTTCTCTTTTTTGTTTAATTTTTTTTTTGTGAGTCTCTCTTAAGAATTTTCCCTATCATCGCGATCGTCGGCGGCGCGGCGTAGAGTTCATTGAGTTATGCGGCCCCACGATATGTAAGCAAGATCCGAGAAATAAAAAAAAAGCTTATAAAGTGGGAGAAATCACGAAAAGCTTTCTATCGTCTCTCCCTTACACTGCAGCGAGCAGAAACGACAGCAGCAGCAACACCGAGGCAGGCCATATAGTAAGTAACGTGGATTGTATCTGCTAGCGAACCTCCGATCAAGTCAGGTGCAATCGACGCATTCAAGAACCTTTGAGATCGATCGTTTCGTTTCGTCTTCTTCTTATTTTCTCTTCAAGCGGTGCAGTGTTTTATTTTTTTTTGCCTTCGTTAGAAGTGTTACCTCACAAATTAATTTGAAATTTCATAAGAAACTTATGCGGTGAAAAAAAAAAAAGTATCTAAAACCAATTACACCATCACTAACAAAGAAAAAGAAATTAAAAACGAATAAAGAAAAAAAAAAAAAACAGACTGAAAAGTGAAGAGAAATTTTTCTCATTGTGTCGATCGATAGAAGAAACACAACCAAACGGAGGACAGACGGACGCGGAAAATACACCATAGCATAGCACCACAAACGCGAGACGAGACGGCAAAAGTAACGTGTAGTTTATACACCACAACCAAGTAGTAGTAGCCAGCAAGTAGGAGCAGCAACGGAACAAAAACAAAAATTTGAAAATTTTAGTTCTAGTGAGTCTGTGAAAGTGTATGGGTATCTCGCGATAGTTGCCATCGTCATTGTCCGAATATAGTGTGCAGTGTCTATCGATTTGTGCATCTAGAGTGTACTTTAGTTAGAATTTAGAGTACGCGCTCCCCCATCAGAACCAATAACCGCCTTACCATGTCGAACCAGTGCAGAAGTTGCGGCCGTGACCTTAACAACAATTACATTCCGTATGCAAACGCCTACGCTAGTGCGAGCAACTCTAGCGGTGATCGCGAATCATCGGCTTCCTCATACAATACAAGATCGTCTGCATCTAACGGTAGCAGTTCAATGGGAAAATTGTCACAAATTGCCAATGCCGCGTCACAATCATCATCGGCATCGGCGGTAACTCAAACTCAGCTGACGGCAAAGGTGATGTTCGGCACAGTGGGGGCCATAAAGGAGCTACGGGAAAAAGAGAAATCACGCCACTCGACGGCACGTGCCAGCGATCGTAGGAATTGATTGAACTCGCCGAGGGAGTTCTACATAGGACTCGAATAGGTTTAGCAGATACACACACACATACACACACAGCGGGAGGATAAATAAAAAAACAGTTTTGGGATACTTTTTCGGGCCTTGATTGTTGGTTCAAGACCCAGCTAAATGGGAATGGCAATATACACCTATCGTTAGGTATGGTCCTTTCCCCGCACTGTGGGAGAGACTATGCTTTTTTTTTTTTTTTTTTTAATATTTTATATATTTTATATTTACTTATGCAATTCTATGATATATCTCTTTTATATAAAATATATATATGTATGTATTTATTTATAATTGTTTATGTAAAATTTAGGAAAAAAGAAATATGAATTTATATACTGCGGAGAATATATTTTTTTAATTCGTACTGCATCTTAAAAATAAAATAAAAAAAAAAAAAAGAAGAAATATATACGTTTTGTTTAAAAAACTTGGTGGCCTTTCTCTTTCTTCTCTTTTTCGTGAGTATTCTAGAAGTTTCAGCGGCAATCCAATTCCAATTATTTACGCCATTGTTCGAGAGTTGGGCTCTAATGGGTTTCCCTGTGGGTAAGGTCAGATGAAAGGTTTCCTTGGCACCAGAAAATATGTAAGAAATTTAAATAACAACAGACAGACAGTGTGGCGGCACAGCACACCCACCTTTATTATATTGTTTAACCATCCTTGTAACGATTAAGGATGCTTTTACTAGGATTTTCTTTCAGTTTTTTCTTTTTGGCTATTCGAAGGGGAAATGGGAAAGTTTAGCGTTAACTTTGTCGCGCTATTTGACCCAAAGCGGTTTATTTACCTTTCTCTGGAATGACGACAGGAGTCCTTTCAGGGATTTCGCTTTTGCAAACAATTTAATTAGTTTGAAAGGATCCCATCGTACGATACGTCGCGGCATGATGTGCGAAGGTGTTTTACACTTTGACGTAAGAATAAGTTCCAAAGTGGAATGGGAAAGAAAAAGGGAAAGTTCATGTCAACATAAAGCGTTTGTGAGATAATTTGTAAATCTATTCTTAAGTTGCACAGGAGGAGAAAGAAAAAGAGAGGCAATGAGGAGAAGAAAGACGGAAATAAAAGATTAGAAAAGAAAAGTGTTTTAATATGGTTTTCAGGCTTCTTCTAACCACATTAATGGGTTTAGAATTACAAAAGAATGGGAATACCTACCTGTGTGGGGTTTGGTGAGTTGGCTTCTTGTCTATTGTTGTACCAGATTCACTAATTTTAGAATGGTATTTGGCAGAAGTTATCAGAGGCAGTGGTAGGATATTTTAGCTCATTGTAGGTAGTATATTTAAATATGGCAGTATTTAGCATCTCCTCGAGTTTTGTTTGTTTTGATCAACATGCCCCTATGAACTGTCCACAGGTGGAGTTCTAGTAGGAGTAGCTTCCAATATGGCGCTTTCGGAATGACATTTTAAACAGAGAACATTTAGGCACATTGTAAAGTCAAAGATGGTAAAACACAAACTTCTACAGGTGGTCATCACCCATCTTATCTTACAACTAACCTGTTTACGGCGGTGTTGACCTTACAATACCAAGGTAATAGAAAACCTATAACTCATCGTTCAGAGTTGACCTAAAGTATAGAAAAAAGTGCCTAAGGTGGTCGAAGAGTGTCAAGTTAAGACAATGCACTCTTCAGAAAATGCTTTCCTGTTGCACTATTCACCTATTCACCTGAAGAGTCGTGGAGAGGACGGCTGTGTTCAGTATAACATTTGTATAGCATCACTTGAATGTGGTTAACAGGAATTCATCAATAGGTAGAGGTAATTTTCCTAGATTAGGAAGCAACTAAACCAAAGTCCTCTTCTGTGTCACTATAGCCCCTGTATATGTATGTTTCTCTTTCCCAGTTGCCGTGCTTTCATTTAACTGTTCTGGGCCACGTACGCCGGGTTCCAATGCATCGCTATGAATCTGTCACTCTTTCGGAGAGTGTGACCAATCCACTGCCACTTTCGTCATCGTATGGTTGTGCCTATAGGTTCATGACCCTTTCTCTGATAAAGTTGTTTGTTAGAGATACGGTTTGGCCATAATATCCTTAAGATGTAGCGCAGGCATTGACAAACGTTTGCAGCTTCCTCGTGATAATGACGGTCACTCTCATGTAGCAGCACATCCATATAGCGGCACGGATTCAACGTTGGAACAGCCGTAGCTTGGTGTTTAAACTAATTCCATTACTTCGCCAAACTGTGGATAGCTCCCCAAACGCTGATTTTAGTTTATTCGGCTGTCTATATTTTGCCGCGTTAATTTTTAGCCAAACTACGTCTGCTTCCCTCTCCACATTTGCTGTCATTTGGTGAAGGTCCATTATTCTGTGAGACAGAAGGCATACATCATCGGCGTAGTCGAGGTGCTTGAATTCAGATGTAAGAGTCCATCGAATTTCTCCATTTGCTGTTGATAAGGCCGCATTCAGTACCTCGCCAATAAAATAAAAACAGTGTTGGTGAAAGTGTGCAGCCTTTTCGAACCCCACTTTGGACTTCGAATTCCTCAGACAGCCTTCTTCTGTGCATGACGTGACATGTGGACGATTGTATCTTCAAGGTGTTCTTTGATTCGCTCCAGGATTATTCTAGCTATTATCTTGGCCACAGGAGGCAGCACGCAGATACCTCTCCAATTTTCGCCGTCAAGTCCTACCGAGTTTTCAGTGCTTTGATCGCGGTAATAATCTCTTCCTTACTGTGGGTTGTGGTGCGAATTCGGAAATTTCTTTCTACGGATATATTGCTGGCGAAAACTCGGTTTAGAATCGAAGCAAAATGCTACTTCCATCCCTTCAGTCGATCAGCATCCGATATTAGCAACGAACTGTCTAAGCCTTTCACTGGGTGTTGAGTAGGGCTTCAGCCACATATAAGCTCTTTGGTGGTTTTGTGAACTGCTGTCGCACCTCGCTGCTGCTTTTTCTGCTTGCGTGGCCAGTGCATTGATGTTACTGTAATATAACTGTATTCTCTCATCTTCATGCGATATAGGGTCTCTAGATCGATCCTCCCTGCTGCTGGAGCTGCTGCAATTCGAGCTCTTAGCTGTTTTCGTTCATTGATCTTTCTCCAGGTATCTTAAGTAACATACAAAATTTTTTTGGTGAACATCTTACTTGAAGCTTCACTAGAGCACAGTATCAATTCCTACTTTCTTCTTACTTGTAGGGCCCTTCTGATTAGGTTCTAAAATAGCACAAATGTGATCAGCCATTTTTTTAAACTTCTGTTAGAATATGTCGTCTTCATCTTCTCCTTTAGACCTTGCTTATGATCTGGAGTAGGTGGATCACAACCCTCCCACATTACTGCATTAATTCTGGTCCGACTGTGTGTTAGAATATATCGTACTCGTAAAGCGCACTATCATCGCTACAGGTGCGATCATTCATCCCGATTTACATACGAGTAGTTGATTTTGATTTGCCTTTTTGAGTCATTGACATCATTATAGAAACTATGTACATACATGCTGTGCATGTATTGAAACAAAACACAAATGAAATTGAGTTCTTTCACATTAGAATTTGTGGTTATCTCTTATAAGTGCATGTCCACTCAAACCTAATTGCTTATCTCAAAGTCAATTACAAACTAAAGCTAAAGCAAAACAAAAGAAATTGTTCTCCAAATTTTGAATTATGTATGTACATACATATGTACATCATATGAGAGAATATTTTATCAGCAAACTTGCCCTTTGTATTGTATTGCATAATTTAATTTTTGAAAGCGATATGTGAGAAACCATATGGCACGCGGGTTGCTTTTTTAAAAATACAGATCTAGATCTGACGGATTACCGGCCGAACTATTCAAGTCAGCTGGGGATGAACTGGTAGAGAGCTACACCAACTCATCTCTAAGATCTGGGCAGTTGAATGTATGCCTGATGAATGGAACCTAAGCATCATTTGCCCGATCCACAAGAAAGGAGACCCCCGTACAAGATCTTTTCTGCAATACTGTGTGAACGCCTGAAACCTTTTATCAACAGCCTGATTGGTCCCTATCAGTGCGGTTTCAGGCCAGGTAAGTCAACCATCGATCAAATCTTCACACTGCGACTGATCCTGGAGAAAAGCCAAGAAGTCGACATCGATACTCATCATCTCTTTATCGATTTCAAGGCCGCCTATGACAGCATCTATAGGGACGAACTGTTTAAAGCCATGTCTATTTTTGACATCACTGCCAAACTGGTCCGTTTTTGCAGTCTAACGATGGAGAACGCTCACTGGTCCATTAAGGTCGGTAATGACCGTACTGAAACCTTCGATGTCAAAAAAAGGTTTAGACAAGGTGATGCGCTGTCATGTGACTTCTTTAACATCATACTTGAGCAAATTGTGCTGAATTAAAACACCTGTGGTACATTCTATCAAAAGTCTGTACAACTTCTTGCATACGCCGACAATATTGACGTAACTGGAAGAACTCAGCGGGCTGTCACCGGAGCGTTTGCAAGGATTGAATCAGAAGCGGCCAAAATGGGTTTAGCGATGAACGAGGGCAAAACCAAGTATATGCTGTCAACAAGAAGGGACAATCAACACCGTCACAGTGGGCAGCTACAACTTCGACGTAGTAAAGGACTTTGTCTACCTTGGCTCTGTCATGAACTCTAACAAACGAAAAATAACACTCGTCAACCGCTGTTTTTTGGGCTAATAAGGCAATTCAACAGTAAAGCCCTATCTCGAAGAACTAAGGAGAGTCTGTATAAGTCCTTGATCATTCCAGTCCTGCTTTACGGCGCTGAAACGTGGACGTTGTTGAAAGCAGATGAAGATATCCTTGGTCGCTTCGAGAGAAAAATTCTTCGTAAGATTTTCGCTCCCGTTTGCGTCGACAAGTTTTCGAGGAGAAGATTCAGCGACAAACTATACGAGCTGTACAGGGACATCGACCTAGGCAAAAAACTGCGCATTGTACGTCTGAGATGCCTGGGACATGTAGAGCGAATGGACACCAACGCTTCGGCCAGCAGAGCCTTCGAATCAAACCCGGAGGGACGACGCAGTAGAGGGACTTCTCGCCGTACAAGTTGAAGAGGAGCTCGACCAATTTGGAGTGCACAACTGGAGGCAATTAGCTAAAGACCGAGCTAAGTGGAGAGGCTTATTATTTGAGGCCCAGTTTCACCCCGAACTGTAGTGCGATACAAGAAGAAGAAGGCCGAGGACGACAGCTAGTTTTAGCGAAGAGAAAATGCTAAGCTTAAGCCTAAATTTGGCTTAGATTTCTCGTGTGTAGTTTTTCAATTGACGGAGTTTAATCTGGCATTTTGTACTAGATATGAACGTTCCTTGGCTCTCAAACTAAGTACAACATGAGACAGTTATTGTTTAAGCAAAAGTACAAACCTTATAACCGCTCAATGACTAATACATTTCAATTCGACTACAACTTGATTCCTAATGAATTGCCTTAAGTATTCTTAACACTCTCCGTTCCAGTCAGACAATCTAAAGCAATCTAAAGTGAAGATATAAATTCACTTAAGGATTTATATTAAAAATCAACATTAACTCCCACTTTGAACGACCCAAATTCGAAAAACCAGAACCGAAAAGCCGCAAGGTTTCCTTCTTAACCTATATCAAATATTTCTACCAAGTTCAAGAACAATAAATACTATTCTATCTCTTCTAAGCAATCAATTTCGATTGTTGCAAACACTCTCATCATGACCCAAAAAGCAATTCAACAACAATAAACCCACCTAGATCCAGTTCCCATAAAAATAAAACCACCAAATATGCGAGAACAACATTTGAACTTCCTGTGAAAGTTTCAGTTTCACTTAATTCTCCTAATTAAGAAGTATCATACACCAAAAGATCACCACCTACGGCACGCCGGCCTGCCGCTCGGAAGCCCCTTCTTGATTCATCCAGTTGATTGATATCTTTCGCTTTGCCAAAAAAATAAATAGTAGAACCACCAAACGTAGAGATTATAATCAAAAATTCCTTTTACTTTCGCATGATTAACTATAAAACAGCAGCAAACATATGAATGAAAGAACATCCAACAAAAACACAGATAAATCTCCCAAAAAAAAAGAACGACAACAATCTCCCACTGAGAAGTTCTCATTTGATCAGCACGTAACAGTGACCTAGTCTCTCGATTCCTCTCTTTCTCTTAAATCTCACACATTTCGCTTTTACTCGAGATAGACTCCCCTGCCTATCGCCCGCCATCGGCAGCATCCCATTAGAATCTCACTCAACCTAATCATCAAATAGGGTCATATTAATTAAGTATCTGTGGTGGAACACTGTCGTTGTATGTGTCTCTTGGCTGTCCAAGCCTACACGCTGCATGCCCGGTATTTCATCCATCCATCTGTAGGAACTGTATCTACTTTAGAATTGGAGCAGCCGGCCGGCCGGACCCTGGGCTATGAATAAATAAATTCTCATGCAGATGAGAATGTAGTCCGTATTGGATCAGATCAAGTACGGATTTGTCGTCGATCGATCGATCTTCAGATGTATCTAGTGTCCGTGGCGTCAATTATATTCCATTCTAGGTTGAGTGGGACATTCCACCGGTGGTGGTGGTGGTGGTGTTTACTACGGTCGTCAGGTTTCCGCCTTTGTGTGAGCAACAAACTCGTATATATTCTATGATTTCTCCTTTCTAGTGGACAGTCCAGTCCGGTTGCTGTCATTCTCTCGGCTGATTGATCAATTGATGTATCCGTGATTATGACCATGATAATACCCCTAATAATCGACACTCAAGTCTTTAGCAGAGCGTTACCCTACTCTCCTAAAAATAATAATGACGCTGTTGATCCACAAAGAATCAATTCTAACAAGTTTCCATCTCGGTTACTCGCACTCTGTTTGCATATCTGTACTCGCTGTTGATCTCTGCGGATATGATCATGATGATGATGACTTGTGGTCACTTCTTGTTTTCTTTTAATTTTTTCACCTTTTTTTTTTTTGTGTAACCATACATATTGGTAGTGATTGTAGCTACTCCAAAGTTAAATGGGGACTCGAACCTGGGGCAATTCCATACCACAACATGAAATTAGATTGGTAGAATAAAAAAAAAAAAAAAAAGAATAAATAAAGAAAAAAATTACAAAAAAAAAAAGGTTGGTCGAGAGAAAGAACTGGCTTACTTGGGGCTTGAGGAAGATCACTTCTAATGTGGATTTAAATGTGAAAATTCATTCAGTTATGTTTACGGCGATCTAAGAATCATACGCGGATACATTTCTCAAACGAAAATATCACCATTTATGGTTGTGAATAAATTTTTGTTACAAATTTTTATACGGTCTACAGAGTGATATCTTTTTTTTTTATACATAAATTATTCTGAATATGTTATAGATTTGTTTGTTGTTGTTGTTGTGGGTTTATATTACCTTTTCAGACTTGAATATAGTAATTTATCATCTGCACGGGTTAGCTCTACAATAGTCTGTATTTTGTTAATGAAAATTATGAAATTCGTTTAATCGTGTGGAACTGTGTTAATTTTTCAATTATAGTTGTGTGAACTTGTTTTTGTTGTCTTCATCTACATCTGAGTAAATTAGTCAACACAACAAAGTGTGATTGATTACATGTAATTTGTGTAATTGAGAGAAAATAATTTAGCAAAAAAGGTGGGTTATTTATTGAATCGCATTCAATTTAAATTAAGTGTAAAATACTTTAGGCGTTTTATAAAAATAAGCAGAGACCATTTGAAAATCAATTTGATAAGTGGCTTTTGATAGAATTTGGTTTTAAGTTAAATTTAAAAGTCTATCTGTATATCTAGACTGTAAACAAATTCATTCTCAGAAACAGAATATATTTCCAATTACCGTTGTGTAAATATATTCAAAAGATAAATTAATAAAAACTATTTATAAGACGTAGCTTCAACACATTTTTCTCCCTGTTAAAAAATAAATTGCACGACTTACAAACTTACACCTATATTTATAAGTTCTTTTTGCAGTTAAGATCCATACAACCAACGATATACCAATATAATTTTTTGAAGTAAAACTATGTTAAGTTTGTTCTAATTAAAGTACCGTCATTATCAACTTTGTCCAAAAACGTGGTATGACATCTTATAGGACTTCAGAAAATTAGTCCAAATTTGAAAATTAACCAGCACTGTCTTAGCCGTTTATATGAAAATGGCATTTTGTTAAGTTGGCTATAAACAGAGTACCCTTATTAACAATTTTGGCCAACAATTTTGTAAGCCATTTTATAGAATTTTACTAAACTAGCTCAAATATGAAATTTAAAGAAAATCCTTAGAGCCGTTTTCGAGCAAATTGGATAAAACCTCTAAGTCTTTAAAAAAATACCGTTATTACCACTTTTGGCCAAAATTTAGTAAATCATCTTATTGCACGTTTCTGAACTAGTCTCAGTGTAGAATTTAAACGAAATTGTTTGAGTCGTTTTCGCGCAAATCGGCTTTTTCAAAAATTTTATAAGTAAAGTACTGTTGTTAACAAATTTGTTAACAAATTTTGTATGTCATCTGATTGAAATTTTTAAATCTTAATTGAATATGAGATTTAGTCAAAATCGTAAGAGCTGTTTTCGAGAAAATCGAGTTTTTGTGAAATTGGCCATAAGTAAAGTACCGTTAATAATAGGGTTTAAACAAAAATTTCAATTTCGTCTCTAGGGATAATCACACAGACCCTACATATGAAGTTTGGTCGAAATCCGTCAGGATGTAGCTTTACAGACAGACAGATAAACGGACAGAATTGGCAGACCTTCTTTTCCGAGTTTCCTCTACATTGTAATGCCAGAATTCGTCGTTATCTTGAGTTCGAATTTTTTCACGAATCCAATATGATAGGTGCAAGTATAAAGGAATTGAAATGGCTAAAAATAGCACCCATTAATAGGAAGTTTAAGAGAGCCACACATTTCCTATTTCATTCCTTTATTTCTTGCTATGTTTTAACTTTAAAAATGTATAAATACATATATTCTTCAAATCCAATAAAAGTAGTAGTCTTTTAAGCAAAAGAGCAAACGAAATAAATTTGAAGTAAGTATGTACTCTTGTGGCACACTTATTTTCTTTAAGAAAAAACAATTTTTTTTAATTCTTATTTTATTGAAGAATTGAAGAATCTGTCATCAATATTTATTCAACAAATTTGTCCAATTGATACAACTTCATGAGAAATGCTTTCTTTTCAGTGAAAGAAAAAGAGTTAATTAGTGTATAGCAGGGTTGCCGAGTCTCATCGACTATACTCCCATACTTCCTTCGTCCTGATTTTACTTCCTCTAAAACATTTTAGTACATTATCACCTCTATTTCATGGAATGAGCCATAATACACTTGTGCAATTACCCTCGGGTACAACTGACTGAAGAAATAATTAAAGTGTGAAGTAAGAAACGGGGTATAATGTTCATCCAGTGATGAAACAGTTGAAGTAATATATACACAAGTTGTCGATTTCCAGGTGAAGAAAAGTACTACTATCTACTATGATAGTTGGTTCATGTGTATAGAATTTTACCCCACATTATTCATCCAGTGTGTTATGAGAGTAAGAGTAATGCTCCAGTGTGTGATCGCTCAACGAATTTATATTGCAAGTTCTAAAGTTCTCAGGCAGATTGTCGGAAAAAATTCCTGTGAAAAATAGAATATTTCATTCTTTTTCTCACTTATATGCATACATATGTATACAATGAAATGCAACGAATATATTCGCATTAAATATACAACAAGACGGCGTCGTGTATTTGCCCTCGAAAGTGATATTTCAAAGTGGTAATTTCAAAGCGTCTTGTAAACTGCGAAATTGAAAGGTAAAAAAGATAAGTTTAAAACGTAAACTTTACTCCTGTTCTCCCCTCAGACACAAAATACTACTCTGTAAACTTCTAAAATACTCCCCTTTAAATTTCAAAAACGGCATTCTTGGTGTATATTACAACAGATGTCATAAAGTCCTTGAAATGCCTATGATTTTTTGACGGATTGATATTCTAAGAACATCACGTGCAAATCTCATTTTCTTCAATATTTGAATGATCTAGCGATGAGTTCTGGAATTTTGTAAATTGTTGCCTGCTCCCTTTTACGTTTTTTCGGTTTTATTCATCCGGAGAAACTTTTTTTTATATTTTAATTTTTTATTTTTAATGTGTCAGGCAGTCAATTTTGGTGTATTTGAAGACAGACTCCAAGTCTGTTCAATTGCCTGAGACATTCGACCGGACCATTTCCAGAGATTGCACGAATTACAAGATTACCGAACTTCCCCTTCAATAGATAAGTATATTCAGATGTATGGCATGTGGTTGGAACCACATAGTTTCAATTACATCCTATTCTGGTCCAAAATGGCACCATACCGGACTCCATATGAAACTTGGGCATGTAATCCACACGGTAACTTTTTGTACATCGAATGGAATATCTTCAAGCTCGTGTGAAGTTGTTGCTGTCATTGGTTATTGAGGTAGCCATTAAGCCGAAGTGAGCCTCATCGCTGAATATGATTCTTCGACTGAATCTAGATAGCCCTAAGATAATCTTCAAACAGTTGCACAGAATTTTCCACAATGTGAACTGAGAGATTACGTTTTAACGGCATTGGAATCCACTGACGTGGCTCATTCTAAACTGAAGCACTTACGACTGCAAGATTTTCGGTACTTTTTTGTGTTTCCTCACTGACGCAGGAGCATTCAAAAGTGACATAAGGTCGAGTCAATACTTCGTGGCCATTAGATTGATCTCAAAATTTTTTAAAACTGTGGTTTGTGGGCCCATCGCGATCCCCATAGTGAGTCTAAAACGGTAGAACAAAGCCTAAATCAAGTCGCCCAAGCAATCGATTGCCCTACAGAAGTTGAGAAGGTCCTTCGGTTGGTTAGAAGAACCTTCCTCTTCCAGACTGCTAAAGAAGTGGCTTCCTAAATGAACAAGATGTTCAATATGTGCGTAATATCCTCCGAGGAGTGTAGGTTCTCACAATATCTAGTATCTCAGATAGTCCTAACCTGATGGCGTGCTTTCTTAAAAGACCAGAGATGATCTCAATCTGAACTATTCTGTTCAGTTCAAGTCATATTGCATTCTGAGTTTATTTTCTCAAGTCTAAATGGACATTTGCAAAGAAAAATATATCTAATTATGTAATGCCAACCGGGCGCCAATATCTTATTTATACAGACAACATTTTGAAACCAAAATAAATAAACAAAATTGCAAGATATACACATTTATTTGAACAAAGATATCTAATTCATCGATTTTCCGTTAAACACGAGCTGAAAGATAATCACTTGTCAAAACAAACGACACCAAACGGCGACGCGACGTATAAACTTTAAACAACTTAATGCGTCAACCGAGGTACATTCAACCCGGCGGCGGGGTGCAGCTTTCAATTCGCTTCTTCGACCCCACAGCAGTCTCATATTTCAATCAAACGTGTCGCGTTGGTTGAATTTCCCATACCACCACCGCCACCATTCGATTATGATTCAATAGCATTTTGTTAAACATTCATAATTTGCAAAAAAAAAAATATTGTTTGTTCCGCCAATTAATTGCAAATTTTTCATCCTCCACATGGGAGGTAGTATGCGCCTACTGGAACATTAGTTACGCTCATAGCTCTGCACTGCCGCGTTCAATAAAATACCCATCAAAAGGTAAACCCATTACGAGTATTTGGCTATTATTTCCGATTAATAGCCACAATGACTGTGATCATCATCAACCTCCATATACGCCACACAAAAGATCAACGGCACAAGAAACTCTTTACTTTCACCGAAATAAAGGCGTGCAGCCTCAAGAGACCCCAAGAGTAAGACATCCACCATGAGGAAGACAGAAATGGTTCGATGAAGGGGGTAAAAACCACATTTATGGTTTCCTCTGTTCATAAGAAAACTACCAATAAGCCACCACTTAGCTAATCGTATACATAGCTCAACATAAAGACCCAACCAAGACCACAACGTCAACACGCAGCACAGCGTGACTTCTCCTCATCATATGCTGCTGCGTCATTGTTTATCGAAAAATTATGGAAAACTCAAGACTTTTCCACAAAACTGCATCGAGGGGGAGGTGAAGTTGAAGTCGTCATCATCATGATGAACTGAGTGCATCTCAAGATTTAATTTAAACAATAAAAAAGAAGAGCACACCATCATTTGACGTCGCATTGTCGCTGCTGCTGTTGCTGCTGATTGAATGATGATGATGTAGCATTTTGAAGAATCTAATCACCCGTGGAGAAATGGCAACTTTCGTTTTATATTTCCCATTGTCTAGCTCTAGAGCATGCCTTCAAGGCTTATTGACTAGCTACATATGTTTATATTAGCGATTTTCTATTAAATAAAAAAAAAAAAATAAAATGGAAATAAGATTCGTTGATCTCACAATCCGATTGTTTCGGTTTCTTTTTGACGAAATTTTTATGTGTGTGCAATGTGAACATACCATTAGGCAGGGGCCATTTCATAACTCTCACTCTTTTCATGGAAAAAGGTCATTGACATTGTTTTTGTTTTTTTTTTCGGTATTTTATTTTTGTGGGATTAATTTGAATAGTTTCAGTTTCGACATTACTTTCGGACTACTAAGACGACGACTAACCTGAATATAGTTCATTGTGGTTTGGTAGTGCCTCAAGTTTGATGGGTTCATTGCCGTTTCAAGTCTTTTGTTATTCTATTTAGGAGCTTTAGAAAGTGCAAATAATATACATATAATGAAATGGATTCGTTTTCAAACAGTGAATTAAATATATTTAACAAATAAATTTGTCACGGACAGGTTTGTTGTTGATTTTATTTTTGGTTGTGTAATCTTGGATGCCCTACGATAATGGTCACGTAGACCAAAGGTTTTGCCTTGGTTTTGTGTTTACGAGTTCAGTATCCTAAAGCACCTGTAGGGAGGTCTTTCATTTGATTTTATGGAGAAACCTCAGTAACTTAAGATCGAAAAAGGTCTTAAAGAAGAAAATAAAATAAAAATTTAAGCTTAATCCCAAGAAATCTTATCCGAAGGACAATTTTTGTTTATTTTATTTTTCTTAAAACTTCAGTGGGATTTGAGATGCGATCTGCTTCTTTTTGCAATCGAAATAAACACATATGGAAAAGCTATAATCCGTTTGGAGCGGATTGTGTGATACCCTATCCCTTTCCTATGCACATAGCTCCTTCTTCCACTAATATACTTGCTTAAGCAACTTTTGTTCAAATATTTTATAAAACTAGTCCAAAACACGAGTTTTCTCAATAAGTGAGCGTGTGAGTAGGCGGATTTTGTCAATTTTTCAACATGTACTGTATTTAATTCCTAAGAAGTGCTATTATTTAAATAAACCCGTCGTAAAGGAGTCGTAAAGGGCGATTTCGAAAATGTTTACACTTGCATTGCTTCCTTTTCCAAGGATTTCGTATACAAACTTTCATCGATTTATGGCCCAAAAACTGGTGACAGACAGACGGACGGGCGGACAGACATAAGTTCATAAATGAAAACTAGGAAAAATTATGGCATTATGTTCGAGCTAACTATTGCATCTCTTTAAAATTAGTTTGATACATTGGCTAAACAATATCATTGGGTGCCTTGTGAAGGGAACAAAATGGCCACATGACAGATGTCTCATCAATGAAAAAATTCAAGATCATGTTTTTTTAGAGTAACCTAAATGTACCAACATACAAGGTGGGCCAAATATAAGTTTCTTTTTAAAAGTGCAATGAAATGAACTGGCAACTGGCTTTGCAGTAGCACTCCAATTTCCAAGACCTTGTTGATGGCTTCGGGCTGTAGCTCACGGATTGCTTAGATGATATTGGCCTTAAGTTCTTGAATCGTTTCCGGCTTGTTGGCAAAAGCACAAATTGGTCAAATTGCAGCTCCGAAGCGGCCAATTAAAATCGCCAAAACGGCTGATAACACGATTTGGGAATTTGGTGCACAAAAGGTAATTTTTGGCATGAGCTGTGTGGCCCGCATGAATCAGAGGTCGTTCAAATCCATGTCTTCAATTTTAGTAAAAGAAAAGTCGGTTAACATGGCTCTGTAACGCCTACCGTTGAGATCGATGGCGAGTTGATATTCTTGAATTAAGTAAGCTACAGCAGCTACATTCTCGTCTGACCGCACCGTACGACGATGGGGACCATGAGTGTTGCCCACTAGCGTACCAGCCTCACGACAACACATAATTTCAAAAAAGTACTGGTTGGTCTACACAGCACTCACTTTGAAAATGAGTTTTCAATATTTCCCAACGTTGTTCAAACGTAAGGCGACTCACACTTCACGCTTCGTTCCGCGGAGGTATGATACTGACTTTCTGTCAAGATTTCGAGCGGGAAACAGCTATCAGTGTCAAAATAACCTATGATTTAAAAAGAAACCTCTAGATGGCCTACCCTTTATGCTGTCAGAGGCTTTTCAAAACATATTTTATGTTTTTAACTGATTCTTATAGAATTGTGTCTTAAGTTTTTAATACAATTAGGTACCGTTTACCTACCTACACAAAAAAAACAAAAAACATAAATTTTGACTTTTGTCCTCGGTAAGAAGAACTGAGATCTTAAGGCGTGTTTGTGTTGCTTTGTGTAGAATCTTCATTTATGGTGTATTTCTAAAGGTGCTTGTCTACTTGAGAGTAAAATTTAAGCGAGTTGCTCTCAAGCCACTCTCGAGAGAAATTTCATAAGTGGACACGGACCTGAGAGTAACTCGTAGAGAGCTGGTTTCATACTCTCAGCCTTAAAAATTTTAAAGAATTGCTCGCAAGTGAACAGACGCTGTCTTACTCCCGGAAATCAACACGCACTTTTCAAACAATGTTCGTAGCTAGTCGCGAGCATGGCTCACACAAATTTTACTCTACTATGGAAGGCTATTCGAGAGTTAGTTCCAAGAGTTTACTAGCGAAAGTGCTCTCACGTGGACACGCACCTTTACTTTTAATATTTTTTGAAAATTCAGTCTTCATTTAATTCAGTGCTTACTGCGACTTGAAAAGCATATGACAATCAATGGACCAAATTAATTTGTTTCTAACTATCATAATAGGTAACAAAACTATTTCTGTATGTGATAAATTATTAAACAAACCTAGCACACCCTACGATGCCTTTAGGTTTTAAAGCAGAGACTGAATAATCTGTTTTAACCAATCTAAATGATGTAATCATTCAAATTATTTTGCTAACAATCTAGAAGAATTCTAATTGCAACAGTATGCATAAGAAAAAAACTCAAGAATTTTGTATCGCTTGACTGAACCTAAACTAAACTGTTTGCGCTCTAATAATGCTTCACATTATTATATGCCATTAAATGTTCCAGTTGAGTGAGAATAAGTAAATAGAATAAATGTTATATTTTGTTAACATTGAATTTTCCAGATACCATTTAGGCAGTAGATTAAAAAGATACTAAAGTCTTGTTCGCTTGTTTCATTAGGTATCTATCGTCAAAAGAGATGATATTGTAAGAAAGAAAACTTTTGACATACTGACAGACAGATAGACTGACATTGCTCTGTTTGTTTTCAATGTTGTAAGTGTATGTCAGAACTATGAATTAGTTAATTCTTCTTCTTGTATGGCGCTACAGTTCGGGGTGAACCTGGGCTTTAACCAATAAGCCTTTCCATTTCGCTCGGTCTTTAGCTAATTGCCTCAAGTTGCGCACTTCAATTTGGTCGAGGTCGCCTTCAACTTGTACGCGCCACATGCGGCGAGGAGGCTTTCTACTGCGTCGACCCTTCGGGCTTGATTCGAAGATTCTACGGGCCGGAGCGTTGGTGTCCATTCGATCTACATGTCCTAGCCATCTCAGACGTCCAATGCGCAGTTTTTTTCCACTAGGTCAATGTCGCTGTACAGCTCGTATAGTTAAATTTATAAGTTAAATTCTCTCCTTCAAAACCCGTCGACGCAAACGGGACCGAGAACTTTACGAAGAATTTTTCTCTCGAAGCGACCCACGATATCTTCATCCGCTTTCAACAGAGTCCATGTTTCAGCGCCGTAAAGCAGAACTCCTTAGTTCTTCGAGATAGGGCTTTACTGTTGAATTACCTTATTAGCCGACAAAAACAGCGGTTGGCAAGTGTTATTCCTCGCTTGATTTCTGCGCTGGTATTATTGTTCGAGTTAAAAGCAAACCCAAGGTAGACAAAGTCCTTTACTACCTCGAAGTTGTAGCTGGCCACTGTGACGTTTTGTCCAATTCGTCGATGTTGATTGTCCCTTCTTGTTGAGAGCATATACTTGGTTTTGTCCTCGTTTATCGCTAAATCCATTTTTGCTGCTTCTGATTCAATGCTAGCAAATGCTTCGGTGACAGCCCGCTGACGAGCAGAAGTAGTCAGTGCTACAATGCAGGACAGCATGGATGCACTCGACAGCTATTGGAAACAACAAAGCCAGAAGAGTCACCACAACATAGCTATTGTCAGTTACCTGGATAAGCCACGAAAAACAGTGGGCTCAGCAGTAAAGAACACCCAATATAACCTGAAAAAAACTACTGACAACCGTCAGTGCACCGACTTACTTGCCTCAGGGGTTGATGACCAAATGTGACAGTTGTTCAGTCTGTAATGTCACCAAGGAGTTCATTGATTGGTCAGAATTTCAAACTAGTGGAGAATTTAACGGCAACTGATGGAGAGAACAGTTTGCTTTCACCCAGATATTAGATTGTAGGCTGAGCTGGGAACTAGTCACCCTTTGTGGGACTATTGTGACCCAGATACTATCTCAAGTTCTCTTCTGAATTTATGAATTCCTTAATCAGTGTAAATATCCCACAAATGACATCTTTATGGAAATCCCTCATGAGTCCTACATTCTAGAATCCGAAGCCAACAAAGTGCGACTTAAAATAAACACACCCAAACCAAAAGGCCTAGCGTGTCTAACATGCACGCTCCACTAGACACTGATGGAAGGATGGTCTGGCACCAGCAGATTTATAAAAAACAGAAACCGCGTTCATAATGATATCCAAAGTCTGCGAAGGCATTGTTCTCAGCCAAGCTGCTTTTGTTCCGCTTCAACGTAAAAAATAAATAATAAATGTAATAAAATACCATTAAATGCACGCAGGCTTCAAGCCTTCATTAACAGATGTCTGAGAATCTTGAGAGAATAGCGAGCTAGAAGAATTGAGGAGGAAACAAAAAACTCTGTTGTTAACCTTCTTAGCCCACGCAAGGATTTACGAGGAGGAAAAACAAGGATCATGCCAGGGAGAACTCTGTATTTTCCGACTCTCGTTTGATAAATTTTAAATTATATTCAAACACGAGCCCAAGTCTTGCAGCCTGTCTTCTCCCCTAAGGCTAGTGATGGCAACACCGACTCAAGAGAACATGTAAATTAATTTGAACAATAATAAACATAAGTTAATTCTTTCTATAGTTCTGAAGATTGTACATTTAGATACAGAGTCGATGGCTTGCCAAGGTCATTTGAAGATACATTTCTTTACTGAGCAAAGTCACTGTCGTAGATCAGCCACCGACTTTCGGCAAAGTTTTGGGCAAAGATTAGATTTATGACTCTTCGTCTGTCGTTAATTTGTTTGGCAATTAAAGAAGTGAATTAGTTTCAATTAATATGCAACATTTTTTCCCACAAAAGTCATTTCAATTAAAAGCTCCTTGAGCTCAGCTTACAAAGAAAAGAAAACAGAAAATCTACATTACAACTTCCGAAATACAATTCAAAATAATTCATCGCTTTGTTCGTAGTTAATATTTTTTTAGTAATTATAATTCGCCAAGGGGTAACGACCCGCAAATCGTATGCAATAATTCGTTCCGCCACAGCCATCGACATGAATGCAAATTATTATTATCCGATGGAACAATAACAATACTCGTATCTATAGCAGCAACGAAAAACAACGCAAAATATCACATTTATTATGCAAATGTCTTAATTTTTGTCAAACCACAGTGACAGCAATAGTCAGTCAGGCAGGCTAGTTAGTCATAAGATGCAGTCTTATCAATGGGCCATGTAATGTTACGTCAGTCAATATGAGAGAGATTCCAAATCACTATACACGACGACACAGCTGATGCAACATTAACTTTTGTCTGTCATGTTGTGGATTCATATTACCAATTGAAGATAGGAGTATTTTCTGCAACCAATTCCAATTAGTATCTAATTAGTATCTAATTCAATCATTGATTCTTTTGAATGCTTTTTTGTATCAATGTTTGAATTCTCTTTCATTTTTTCTTATGACAAACATTTTGTGATACTGATATTCATGTTCGATACCAATTTAACGTTCATTGCACTTTCTGTAATGAGTATCTATTACATCAATGGTTACATCTACGCTAAGCTCCTTTTGTGTTTAAAACTTTAGTTTGTATAAAAACGGAAGAGCATTTTTTTTTAATTTAATGCTTGTGCATGTTTGGGCCAAAGCCAAGTTTTGAGTTTTCTTTTAATTGGAAAAATGTTACACAATCTAGCGCGTAGATATTATATTTATTTATTTCCCGATCACGTGATTTTTATATTTATTTTTATGTATGCTTTTGCATGCAATTATTCAGCTCATGATGGAGGAGAAACAAATCTGGACAATGATTCATGCTGCGGAGGCGAGTTGAAGTTGAAGATACTTTTTTTTGTTTGTTGGTGGTTACAAGTGCTAGTGCACAGAAGTGCTTGAAGGTGATTCTGGTGTAATAGGCGGTTGATTTTGAATTTCATCAAAATGGCATGCGATTGACTCATTTGCATTTAAAGTAGGCTGGCAGTTTCTACCGTCTGCTGGGTTTTGGGATTCGGTGGGTAGAATTTGTACATAAGTTCTTTATGATACGAGGTAATAACTAGTGTAGGTTCCATTTGGCGATTCTTTGTATGGACGACGCTTTAAGCTGAAAATTTACTCTATGACTTCTTCTAGGTCATTTGTAGATCAAAGCAGATTGGGACAAATTGTGATAGTTTTCACTCTAAAGGTCCTTTCATAGCTCAGCGAACAGTTATCAAGTCGCTACAATGGGCGAATTACATTTGGCATTTGTAAAAAAAATAAATTTGTGAGGTTAAACTTTCGCGAATGTTTTGGTCGCGCGAATGTGGATTGCGTTCTACATCAGTGGAATGTGAAAAAAATTTGACAGTTCGCAAAAAGTAGGAAAAATCAGCGAATTTATGATTTCTTCGCAGTCTTTGGGCATACCTTCCTATGGCACAGTGTCCGGTGAGGGTGTTTACGATTTTGGAGAGGGTTCCTTTCTTGTGGTCAGAGCAGTATTTCAGTGTTACAGTGGCCAAGCTGTTGCCACCGATGGTTGGCTTCTCTCACCGCATCGGCATGGACAAGGTATTTAGCATATGACGTTGGCACCTCGATTTCGGTGACGTTTATGCTGTTTAGACCTGAGGAGTCTCGTCGGGCCAGTTCGTCACAATTCGATGTAAATATATGTCAATATCCGATACTGATACTGCATTAGCCGCCAGCCAGTCAGCAGCTTGACGAATGGCGTTGACTTCGGCTTGGAAAACGTTATAGTAGCTATAGGAAGACTGAAGGAGCGGTGGATGTCCAGATCTTTTGAAAAGATGCCAGCACCTACTCCTTCATCAGTTTTGGAACCATCCGTGAATATTATCAGCGATTCATGGTGAAGGACATCCCGTTGTGTCCATTCTGTTCTGTTGGGTACTAAGCTTTTTTAGCCCATGTTGAAGTTGTGAATAAAACAGTTAACCTGGAACTAAAACTATGTTTTTAAGATTCTTCAAAAGAATCCAAGGAACCTTCATGAGCAGAACGGACAATGTCTTACCGTAACTGGATTTTTATAAGAAATTATTGGTATTTCCGACAGACAGGAGTGGGAGTCGGTATTCAGGACGTTCAACTTTACACTGAAGGGTCTAAAAAAGTAATTGGAACTGCCGCTTGAGTTTTCTGTAAGAAAAAAATCATACAAACTTTCAAGTGACTGTAGGATCTTCCAAGGCGATGTCTTCACCAAGAAGTGAGCAGCGCAGACAACAGTATGCTAAGAGAGGAAACCCATTCAAAGTGGTGATCTTCATAGACACTAGACAGTCAGGCAGCATTCAATGCACTAGACAGCGAATTACTTTGAACGAAAATACAGGACATGCGAGGCTAATGAAGTCACTCCTTGCTGGGTTCTCGGGTATAGCAATATAGACACAATGGCAAGAGAAAAGCTCAACACCACATGTGAAACTAGATGCGACTGCGTTACATTCCGCAGGTTATGTCAAACAATGGGCACGCTCTGCATTCTAGGCACTAGGTAGTCAACCATTTCTGATCTGTCGAGAGATTCAGTTTTGATTACAAAGTAAGGCATTTATTTTGAGGTAGTGGACTGGATTTGAATTCAAGAAAATTCTCCCTACAATGTCATTGTCAATGTGAAAACTGTCAAAAATTAGTTTGCCGTTCCCTGCTTTATGGAAAGAATATAGCATCGAAGGTAATGTACAGAGCCTTTTATCTTTCTATCTTTTTTATGCCTGTCGTAAGAGGCGACTAAAATCCAACCTCCGTATACCGAGCGTAGCGTATACACAAATATGCAATGAATAAAACTAAGCGATTAAATACCCCAGGTGGCAGTCCAGTTACACTGGAAAATCCACCCTCTTCTGAGGTCGGCTCTATGGATTCTGGGGAGAGCCATTTATTGCAACTAATAAATCCCTTCTGTAAAAGTACAAGGGTATCTCGATCTCCACCAGCAAGATCGACTGTCTCCGGAAAACGAAGTCCGCCGGAAGCGCAAGCGCGTGAAAAACTTAGGGACTCAGTGAAAATTAAAAGCGTTGAGGAGGAAAACGGCGAACTCCGTACCAAGCTTACCGAAATGGAACTGCTCTACCGAGAGCTTAAGAAAGAGTTAGACTTATTAAGGAAAGAAAATAATGCCTTAAGAAACACGTGTCCACAAAAGGAAAATGCAGATAGCCCACACCGCTCATCTAGTCATGAATACCATACTGATGAAGAAGAGCTAGCACGGGAAACGAACTGGATCGAAAAGAAAAGACCTAGCAAAAAACGCAAAGCAGGTTCCTCACCTGAAGTCGAGCCACAAAAATATGAAAAAAACAAAAATTTTGCCAGAAAATCATTATCAAAAGAAATCACGTCCTCCGCCACCGATTAACGTCATTGGAATTACGGACTATAATAAGTTACACTGCCTCCTTAAAAGTACTGTGACATCACAGTTTAAGGTCACGTCTTTCCGTAACAATATGTGGAAAATTAACGTTGATGATGCCGAAGGTTACCGAGCAGTATCCCGTAAATTGAATACCGAAAAAATTCAGTGGTATACTTATGAAAACAAGTCAGAAAGACCAATGCGTGTAATAGCAAGGGGACTTCACCCCTCGTGCACTAAGGAAGATATTATGAACGACCTTAAAGACAAAGGCTTTAACATTCTAGATGCCGTTAATATTATCAAAAAGGAAAAGCAGCAGTCTGAGGGCGATCAGGATAAATTAGTTAAGCGTGGACTTCCACTATTTATGCTAAGCTTTGATAAAGACGAAAAAAAGGATTTAATATATGGTATTAAGTCTATTCTTAACATCGTGGTCAAAATCGAACCTATGCGTAAGAACTCCAGGTCGATCCCGCAGTGTAAGCGTTGCCAAGGATTCAACCATACGCAGACTTACTGCCAGAAAGAACCGCGTTGCGTGAAATGCGCAGGTAAACATTTATCGGAAGAGTGTAAGACAAATAAGCAGACGCCAGCACTTTGTATAAACTGCCAAGGAAAGCATCCAGCGAACTATCGGGGTTGCGAAGTAGCGAAAGAGCTCCAAAAAAGACGCGATACACTTAAAAATTCCATGCGAAATGCGAAACAAAGTATATCCAAAACTGCTACCAAAAAAGCAGCGAAAAATATAAAATCCACCAATACTGACTTAAAGCCGGTAAATAAAAAAAAACCTAAAACTAGCACAGAAAATGTGTCAGAATCAAGTTCATCGAACACTGGCGTGCAGTCTTATGCCCAAGCGGTGACATACATGACTGAGAACTCACGGGTACCCAGCGCGAAAAACCATCGTAACAGTAACGTAAATACTTCCGGGCGAGTTGTGACATTGGAAAACAATGAAAGGGACAGTACACAAGACCCTGTATCCCACGTAATAAATTAGTTTTCGAAAGAATAGTTGCTCTCAGTGTTACCTCTGGAAAATATCGGGAAGGGTCCTAGAAAGGGTCGCTGCCGAAGGAAAAGGGTCCGATATAAAATCGAAGAACCAAATTTGGTGAATCAAGTAATGTTTTCCTTACTTTCATGTAATTCATTTGTTAAAACAAAGTTAAGCTTATATATTAATAAAAAATAACTAAATCAGTTCCTTTTGGTAAAAAGTAATTATAAAAAAAGAACAAGAAAAATAAAGTTGTGATTCAATCAATTCAATCAAAATCGGTTATAACGACCTTCAAGGGAGGACCGAAATATTTGGTTGTTATAACCGATGTCTTTATAAGCAATTTGGATTGTATTTACATTTAATTCTTTGTAATCGAGTCCCTTACCTTCTGTATTAAACTTGGGTAGGAAGACACTCTTCTAATTCCTTAGCTTCTAAAACAAGTAATGCCGATTGAACAATGCACAATGTAATGCACAGAACATCAAAGAATAGGAAAAAAGGGATATCGTCCCAAATATGAGAAATATGAATATCAATGAAGTAGGTAGGTGTACGAAACGATAAACACTCACTACATAAATGTTCATGGGGTGAGTAAATGTACATTATTGAAACGAATATATGGTTAAAATAGAAATTAATGTGTAAATTCTGTAAAAATTAGTAAAAAGGGTCCAAAAAGGGTCATATATTTCAAAAAGGGTCAAAAATCGATGATTTTCGAAAAGGGTGGTCCAAGGGTCTGTGTCATCAAAAAAGGGTCGATTTGCCCCTAAAGGGGCCGAGAGGTAACGCTGGTTGCTCTTGAAAACAGCATACAGAACACGCGTAATCAAAACAGAATATGAAAGAAACGCTTAAAATTGTTACATGGAACGCCAACGGGCTCATTCAAAGACTCGACGAGTTAGAAATATTTATACGAGAAAAAGATATTGATATTTGCCTGGTCTGTGAAACCCATCTGACAAAATTATCGTGCGTCAATATAAGGGGATATAACGTGTACCACGCTTTCCACCCATCGGAAAGGGCCAGAGGCGGATCATCTTTGTTTATAAAAGAATGTATTGAACACTCAGCAGAAGTAAAAATTGAATTAGAATCAATGCAAGTAAGCACGGTTCGCGTTAGAAATAGACATTTCACATTCACTGTTTCGTCTATATATTGCCCATCGCGCTGTAAGGTTGAGGAAAGAGATTTCACAAACATTTTTAACTTCCTTAAACCAAATTTTATTATTGGTGGCGACTTCAACGCGAAACACCCTTTCTGGGGTTCAAGGCACGCCTCTCAGAAAGGTAGGGTGCTCTATAATGCGGGTATGCAAAACGGTTGCAATTTTCACTCGACGGGTAAACCAACATATTGGCCGACTGATAGAAATAAGATACCGGATCTGATCGATTTCTTTGTTGTTAAAGGAATATCAGGCAACTTTATAAAAGTTGAAGAAAGCTTTGACCTCTCCTCTGATCATTCTCCAATCATTATGACCGTAAGCGAAGCTCTAATTAAAAAAAGAAAGAGTGGCCAGATTAACCAGCGCGAGAACTAATTGGAGTAACTTCAAAAAAGATATAGAAGTAAATATCGATCTGAGGGTATCTCTTAAAACACCGTATGAACTTGAAATAGAAGTTGATCGGTTCGTTGATATCTTACAAAGTGCCGCGTGGAAAAATACTCCAAAGCAAAAGAATATGCCGGTCAGTAATGTTCAAACTTATCCCGTGGAAATACAAGAGATGATTAAAGAAAAGAGAAAAGCGCGTAAGAAATGGCAACAAAGTCGGGCTCCGCAGCATAAATCACACCTTAATCGGTTGTGCAACTCACTAAAAAAGGCTATTAAAGATCTAAAAAACAAAGAAATAGAAACTTACCTTGAAAGCTTATCGGCAGAAAAAGATTCGAATTATTCGCTTTGGAAAGCTATAAAGGGTATTAAAAAGCCTATAATACAAACCGCATCAATCAGGAAAAATCAATACGAATGGGCCAGGCATGATAAAGAAAAAGCACAAATTTTTGCAATGCATTTGGAAGATACTTTTAAGCCATTTGACGGACAAGCTCTTGCTCAAGATGCAAATACGTCGGATATAGACAATATTGCAATAAGATATGCAACACTAACCGAACTTAAGGACGAAATTAAGAAACTCAAACCCAAGAAAGCTCCTGGATACGACTTAATCACGGGAGAGGTTCTTAAGGCACTGCCAAGAAAAGCTTTAATTAAGCTTCTCTTTATTATAAACGCCGCGTTTAGACTTGAACATATTCCCAGCCAATGGAAAGTAGCGGAAGTGTTAATGGTTCTTAAGCCCGGTAAACCACCAACTGAAAAATCGTCATATAGACCAATTTCACTTCTTCCAATTATATCTAAAGTATTCGAGAGAATTTTAATTAGAAGAATACAGCCGATAATAGAAGAAAAGCATCTCATCCCGGATCATCAATTCGGATTCAGAAGTAAGCATTCTACAGTTGAACAAGTTCATAGAATAACAGATGTAATCGAAAGATCTCTTGAAGAAAAAAAGATTTGTTCAAGCGTATTTCTTGACGTATCTCAAGCTTTTGACAAGGTCTGGCACGAAGGCTTAAAATTTAAATTACGACAAGTTTTGCCAGAACACTTATATAATATTCTAAGAAACTACCTTACGAATAGAGTATTCCGTGTCAAATGTGGAAATGAATACTCGGATTTTAAGGAAATAATGGCTGGGGTGCCGCAAGGAAGTGTTCTTGGTCCACTCTTATATCTACTATACACTCGTGATATACCGCAAGTGGAAGGAACGAAGTTAGCCACTTTCGCCGACGATACTGCTATATTGGCAGTAGGTAAAACGGTCGAAGAGACTACCGGAAAATTGCAAGAGGCATTGGATAGAGTAAATGAATGGACAAAGGTTTGGCGAATAGCACTTAATGAGACCAAATCTGTGCATGTAAATTTTACTAATAAGAAAATCAATTATTTGCCGATTTTTTCGAACTCGGTTCAAATTCCGTTCGCAAACGAGGCTAAATACCTTGGAATGACACTTGATGCAAAGCTTAAATGGAAATCGCATGTAAAGAAAAAACGCAAAGAACTAGAAAATAAATATAGAGATATGTATTGGTTACTTGGAAAATATTCCAAACTTAATATAGAGAACAAACTGCTTTTGTACAAGCAAGTGCTAAAACCAGTATGGACTTATGGTATACAACTCTGGGGTTGTACCAAAATAAGTAATATAAACATTCTACAAACCTTTGAAAACAAAGTGCTAAGAGGAATTGTTAATGCGCCATGGTATATTAGAAATAACGATATCCACAGAGATCTCGGCATTAAAACAATCGTAGATGAAATTAGAAACTACGCGAGAAAGCATAAAATTCGACTAGAAAGTCACGTTAATATCACAGTCCTTCAAGTTTTGGATGAAAGTAATCTACTGCGCCGTCTTCAAAGAACTAAACCTCTAGACCTGGCGCGATAAGTAACCGCGTCTAAACTGCGGAACTAGCAGGAGTTTCTAATGGGAAGCTAACCTGCCAAATGTTCTTATTTCGTGAGAAGAAAACTGCTTGATAAGTCGAACACTTAGTTGTAGTAACAATAAAAACCAACAAATACAATAGTTTGTTGAAGGGAGGTTTTTTAGTGGGTAAGAATCCCACACTACTATGAGCACGCGCTGGCGATCCTCATAGTGTCTTTTTGAAGATTTTCACCTACCCTCGGAAAAAAAAAAAAAAAAAAAATCTTTTTTCCATCATGTAGTTCCCTCAGACTAAGATATCCTGAACCTGTAACCTGAACTGACTATATAACTCACAGAGTTAGCTTCAGAAATAACGTCACGGTCAGAGTCCCAACCAGAGTTCCCTCAATGTCTCCTTTCCTTACCAGTTACCTGATTCGTGCAGCGTCTCCTAGCTGGAAGTTCTTGTTGTACCTGAGGCTTGCAGCCCTTTTAATACCATAACCATCCTCATTGACAGCGAAGCCGCTACCAAGGCTATTCTATCTGCCACTACATCCTCGAAGTTAGAAGGACAGTGCAAAGAGGAACTCGCCTCGCTGTAACAGGATCAGTTTCTTTTAGGTGCCGTCTAATAGCGACATACCGGCAGATGTGACCCAAATACTACTGGAACAGAAAACAAGAACTAGTAAACTGAAATCGTGCAGATATTGCAAGAGTTATGGAAATTAATAGAAGTCACTGATACCATAGGGCTTATGCGCTCAAAATAGACTAGCAATATTCTACATTTCCTCTGCAAGCTTTCGGCTCTAAACAGCGCTAGGCACCGTTCATCAGACAGTACAAGACCGCCTCGGTTAGCTGGAATTCAATGGCCTCTCAAGTGACGTACCGCTGAGAGAAAACCTTTCTCTGACGAAAGAACTACAGTTCAGATGATATATACACCTAGTTAAGGCATATAGATCAATGGGCGTCATATTTTTACGATCCCAAGTGAAGAAATATTAATAATTCCTTCTTTTTTTTAATTTAAATACTTAACGGGGTTCCATTGATCATTTTTACAAGTCTTACAAGCGCCACTTGCTGAAGTCTTTAATTAATCATTCCGACCTGGGATATGTCGTGAGCTAACGCTTGTTTATTACACCTACATACATATGTTAAATGGACACTTGGCATTGTTTGTTCAACAGGCAATCTGAATTTATTTTGCATTTTTTTTTATTTCATTTCCTGGCGCTAAGAATGATTAATTACCTAGGGCCCTTCCATGGAGATTTGCATGCAGATACATTTTTATATGACTACAACAATTTTCTCCCTTAAGATGTTTATTCACTTCTGTATTTTCTGTTTTCAGATCCGATGAATTGGCTATACAAATGTCAACTCCTGCTGCTTCTTCAATTCATACACAATGTTTCGACATTTAAAAGAGATGTCCCTGCGATCGGCTCTGGCGCAAGCAAACAACCCACCTTTGAAGTACCGAAACCAATAGCTCCTCTTGAATTTGAAGAACTCGATGCAGGATATAGAAGTCCACGTAAGCTGAATTTACGGGTCTGGAAGACAGCAAAGTCTAGAAAGCCCTCCATGATCGATATTGCCCTTCAAATTGCAGCCAAAGAGGGTCTTGATGCTATGACAGATCTTTACCAAAATATCGAACCAGCAATAGCAAAGAACGGTAAGTTAAGAGCAATCATTGTAACGAGACTCATATGGACTACCATTTCAGGACAACTTCTTGAGGAAAACCACCCAGCAGCGTTACTCTCCAAGTTCAGTGCCCCAGCTGAGGGAAGCGAACAGAGCGCTATGGCTGCATATGCCACCATAGCTGCGACTAAGGCTTTTCGGAGAAAGTAAGTATCAAGATGGATCTATGTACATACGAGTATGTAGGACAATTTGCAAAAAAAAAAAAAAGAGAAGAAACCCTCTGAATTAACAGCCTTTCCTATTAATCATCGTTAAAAGTGCCACAGTGTGATAATTATCCAATAGATTGAGATAAATCCACCGTCTGTTGCAACTTTCCCACTTGATTAGCAAGTTATTCTTCTTTTGGCCAAGTAACAAGTAACCAGCAACGAGCCTCAAATGCTCTAACACCGGCAATCAAAAGGCTTTAAGTCAACTTTCACTTTGACATTGAAAACCCAGCACACAATGTGCGATGATTGCAATTATACTCGTATCTTGAAGAGTTCGTCGGTCGGCTTGAAACCAGCGAAAAGCACTCGAATTTAATCCCGGACGGATATCTACTGCCATGATCTACACACATATAATACAGAGGAGCAAATCGGGTCAAAACGGAGCCGCAGCGGGACGAATTGTAATGCCACACTCTCGAACCGTGACCGTGAAAGTTAGAAATTTTCCCACTGTGCGCGCATGGTAACCAGATACATTTTCCGAAATCAGATTTGCATGCAATGTAATTGGAGAATTTTAATCCATCTGCACATACATATTCGGTTGTACTATTTACACGACACGTTTTGAGGGGACATGCTGATGCTGGCAATGCTTGTGGAGATGGCATTGCACTCAACTTGTCGTTGTCGTACGGTGGTGCGATTATTGGACGCTGGTGGAGGTGTCAAGTATAGTAGATACTTCGAGAAGTGTGCAGAAAAAATAAATATTTAACTTAATAGATACTCGAATTTGGTAGTTGATGTATGGTTGCATGTGACGATGGAGTTGCTTTCTTGCCTTGCCAGCAAGGAGAACTTTCTCCATGGTACCGGATTAAGAGTGACGAGTTTTTTTTTTTATTCACTCCATCTACCTATCTAAGGAACTGGAATGGCATGTTGAAGTTTTTTTTTACATGGAATTTAAACGATCTGCGTATTACATGTGATCTTGTTATAATAGAGATAAATAACGGCATACGTTTCCGGTCGCTAAAATGTTGCTATGAAGGAAATGATTAATGTTAAGGAAATATTTAAAGACTTATGTTGCTCTGTTTATATGGGGAACATTTTTAAGCCGAATACCACGCATGGAATATATCCTTAAAGTTAAGTCAAATAAAGGAGTACGTGTAGGATTGGCGTCGTTCTCTTTAAACAGCAAATAACACGACAGGTGTAAAGACCAAACTATATACATCTAATGTTTCATTGATCGAAAATTCTTCTCGCGGCTGTCAAAATCTTAAGGAACCTGGCTCTCACACGATGTCCTTCTCCTCAGCGCGCCGTACGGAGTGCGCGAGTGAAACAGCTGTCTACCCATGGAGCGAGAAGTAAAAGAAAACTCGACGAAACTGGGCGAAAAGTCATTATGCGCATACAATTATAAGTATTCGGCCTACTACGGTCGACCGTAGACATGATCTATCTCGTGAATTTTCATTCGCAGTTGTAATTGTGAATGCTATTTGTTATTCACTGTGAATGTAAACTGCTAATACGAATAGGAGGAGTCATATTATTGGTAGGAGTTATGTAGTGGATATGTTACATTAAGGCTATACGTCGTAAAGACGTTGCAATGTTCCTGCCAATTACCAGCTAACCAAACTTCATTCCAATCAGCTTCTCTTGCTATTTTAATACGCAACCTTGCGAATTAGCAACAACATCATGTGTTGCCATAATACAAGTCAACATGAAGCTTGGTTTGGTTTGCTGAATGTTGGGGCATAAGGGGGCCCATATACACAACACATGATGGCGTACTGGTGTCGGAGTACCGATTATAACGTGATGGCACCCGTGTGCGCACAAGTGTGGTGTGTGAAGGACAAATGAGAGAAATTTATCATCAGCAAGAGTTGAACCATATTTTTGTGAATTAGCACTGTTCTGCCCTATATGTCCACCGAGCGTTGGCTATGTTCTATGAATTTTGTAATATAGTACAGTTTCCCAACTCTTAGCATAAATGTTCAGAGTTAAGTTCAGGAACTAATTAATTTGTCTCTTGATTGAAAGCTTTGTGGGTGCACACATCCCCATCGAATCACTGCACTTCTCAACCATTTGCCCTTTTAATTTCAAGGTTTTCTTTCATTTCTTGAGCTGGCCCTTATCCAGAACATGTCAATGCCTTTCATTGGGTGTAAGCTAGAGGCAGACATCTATCAGGTCTTTTCTTGCAATTTGTGCCCTTTACTGCTATAGCCAAAGTATGCGATAAACGGAGTTTAGTTAGATCTTTACTTTACTTTCCCTTAAAAAAAAAAATAAAAAACATTTCATTTCAAACCTTCTTCAAGGGGACCTATTTGATCGTAACTGTTGACCACTCTACCAATGAGATGTGCCGTGGATTTAAGACACCAACGATGTACCAAGAATGGCACAGATGCTACTAAGTAACTATTCCAGGTTTAAATCCTATAGCTGAATCTATTTTCCTTTACCGAGTGTTTAAAGATGACAATGCATTAAGCTTCAAAACTTGAGTATATCATAGAGTACATGCTAGTAGTCCTTATCTCTTAGCCTGCTTTTTCTCTTGGATTAGGTCTGACTAAACGGATTTCTCCGCGGGATTCTCGCTGTCTCTAAGCGCTTCGCTTAAGTGAAACGTCAGTCTGCAACGCCTGTAGAGAGGATGAAGACACCGCGGAGCACTTTCTATGTGATTGTCCAGCGTTTGCTCGTATCAGGCTTCAGATTTTAGGTGTGGATGTGGTGAGTGCTGTTAATGTAAGCTCCTCGTCACTGAAGTGCCTACTCGAATTCATTAAGAAGACGAGAAAATGTATACAGTAAAAGGGGCATAATGAGATGCATTCTGGTAGTACAATGGATAGTACAATTTCAATGTCTGAGTGCTCCAGTGAAGCTTTTCGCAAATCATGCATACTCCATACCGTCTAAGATATCTACAAAACGGCAAGCCCCAAATCCAAAAGAAATGCAGTGAAGTGAAAGGGTTATTATTCTCCTACACCAGAAGATCAGAGCACCTTCAGTGCACTCAGTTTATCAATGTTGTTTGCAATATCCTTGTTAGATATTAATTGCATAGCAAGTTAATCCGTAGTTTACCTCGTTTCTATGTTATATTTCAAATCCTTTTTTTAAAGCTTAGGTTAGGCTAGCTAGATGGGTGCCTTGGAAAAGAGTCACCACTACACAGTTAGTTAATCCTGGAAAACGCTGTAAAAATAATGTCCGCTGTTAGAAAAACCCAGATAGTGGTATGACACTCAGTATGTCCATCAGCTCAGCGTCGCCTAAGTCCTCTAGATAGTAAGTTCACCAGAAGTAACTACCAAGAGTCCTCATTCTTCGGACGCATAGGCTGACAAACAGTTTTAACTTCTTCTTCGTCCCTGCAACTTATACAATAGTCGTTATCGAGTACAACGTGTCGCTCCGAGTGCATCCCAATAGCACAAAGACCGCCAGAAACGTTGGTCTAAGTTTTACCAGGGAGAATGATCTCTTCTTCCTAAAGGCCGATCATAGCCGTTACGCAAGTCTCCAGATGGATCTAGTGTCTGTATACTGGACTGGTGTCTTTATCTTCTAATTTCTTCAATTAATCAATAGTTACAAGTGGTCCTTTGTACTATCAGAGAATTTCTCATTTATTTTTCCACTTTTTTAAGAAAACCTAACAAAGGCAGGACAGAATGCTCGCAGCAGAAGTGCTTCGCAGTAACATCAGCAAAATCTTCATTGGATTATGCCAATAAGCTGTAGTTTCCACTTTTCTTTTCTCTTTATGTCCTGTATGCTCTTGTGGGTCCGAGGGCCTCTTCAATGCCTACGTGTCATCGAGTGCGATTTCTGAAAATGTAGCTCAGCTCCATCCAACTTTTTTCCCAGTTGTCGTGCTTCCTTCTCCACTGTTCTGCGCCACGTCCTCCTAGGACCGCCGCGTATCCTGGCATCCTGGGTAAGTGGGTTACATTTCATTGCTTGGTAAGCTATGGATCTGTCAGTAGTATTTTCCAATCATTTTTTAAGATGTCAAATAGCATTCGTTTAATTGGCTTACAGCCTGCAGAGATATCCAGTCACAGTTGTGGACGTGAATGCGAGTCTCAATCGGCAATGGAAGCTCTACCCGAGCGCTGTCTACCAATCATAGTGACAATTTCTTTCCCTATTATCCAAATATGACCTTAAATCCCGTCAAGAACCAGAATTCAGTTTTACGAGCGAACTCAGATATTTTTTGCTATATGAGAAGAAGTTAAGTGCGGGCATCGTTCTTAAGACTCTTCCAACTAGTATGTGTTCATGGTCATGTCATGTGTCATGTGTACCGAAGTCTTCTTTTGTCACAATTTCACTTAGACTCCTACGTCAGACTAGTCTTGAAACCATCCTTGAATACGACTGCATTTCATTCATGACTGATATATTTCTGTCATCTGCTTTTCCTTTTACTAATGAAGAATTCATTAATTCATTCTTAAAGGTGTCTGTCCCATTGAGTGTACATTTCCCAGTAAATTTTGAGTGTTCCAGCTGCTTTTATCACTGTTTTAAAAAAAAATAAGGAAAAATATTGTAAAGCAGATTGTGATCGCTGATTCGCCGTGGGTTCTACTCCTAAGAGAAGGCTTCAATTTGAAGATGCTATACAATTTAAAAATGTTTGCCGTTTGACCACTAGCTCCTGTCGCGAAACGTTCTATTAGTTGTTTTGCACAATGTATCAATTGACTTATATTTTTCCATGAGTTGATTTGTTTTCTCCTATGTCCTCTACCAACACGTCAACAGCTACTCTCAAACTTCTCAAATTGTGTTGAATTCTGCAATCTAGTCGCCGATAGTCCGTTGCCAAAGAGAGGGCTACTCTCAATACTATGTCCACTTGCGAATTTACTCTAGAAAGCTGCTTGGGAACTTCTCGCACCATTTTTAGTCTCGAATGGATATGCACCTTGAGCTATGTTAGCTCTAGACTCGACGGATACTCGCCAGCTAATCTCCGATAGTGATCACAACATGTATCCGCTTGCGAATGACTCTCAAAAAGTTCGACTGTCAAGAGCAAAAAGTCAACTCTACGCGAGGTACTCCCAAGACTGTATTCCCATATGAGTAAGTAAGTGGCTGAACAGCTACTTGCACTATTTTTGCTCTCAAATGTATATCAACCTTAAGCCCGAATTAAAATTAAGGTGCGTGTCCACTTGAGATCTTGCAAAGTCTCGAGTTGCAGATTTGCGAGCAACTCTTTAAAAGTTTGAAACCAGCTTCCTGCGAGTTACTCTCAGGTCCACTTAAGAAATTTCTCTCGAGAGTGGCTTGAGAGCTACTCGCCCAAATTTTACTCTAAAGTGGAGTTGCTCGCAAGTGGACAGACGTTATCTCACTCCCGGAGATCAATTCGCACTTTTCAAACAATTTTCGCATTCTGAGAGTATCTAGTCGCGAGCATGGCTCACACAAATTCTACTCTCATATGGAAAGCTACTCTCAAAAGTTTACTAGCGAAAGTACTCTCAAGTGGACACGCACCTTAAGGTTGAACAAAAGTTGCAAGCACTCCCGACGTTCTCTCAGATTCCCTAATGGAACTGCAAACAGAACACCTCCTTTGAATGTTTTCTGATTAAGTTCTTAAACTACATTTGCTCCGAGAAATTCAATTTTTAACTCATCACATACTTAAACGCACAATATTTTATTAAAAAAAAAAATAAAAAATCAATTGAACCAACATAACTCGCAGATGGCTACCAAACGAATGAGCCACCCGCCTATAATTCAACATCAGCTTAACAACTGAATTTCACGCTAAATTATTGCTAAACCCTGGCGCTGCCTGCTCTTAGCAACTTTTATTGTTGCATCTCACTTAAGGCAGTGTGCAAAGCATGAGCCCTAAATAAAACACAACGTCGTTTGCCAATACCTATCAAAACGATCGGAAGCAAATGAGGTCAATCTACCATAATATTTAATAAATTAATCGTGCCTTAAATATTAAATAATCCGAAGCGATAAGTGAAATTAAGAAAACAAAAGGCATCACGTATTTCTTTTTGTCATCAACTTTACACTCATTATGTAGTTCAAGTAATTGCAGCCCAATCAAAGGTCTTGGTTTGCTGTATAAATGGATATCCCTCCACAACCTTTCTCCATGTATAACTATGAATGTAATATAGTAATTAAAATGCAAAACAATCTCTTCATAATAATAATTGTGTGCAATTATCTTTTCTAAATAATTTCCCCCCGCCATAGCTAGGCAACCTACATGATCATATCTTAACTACAACATCTTAAAAAAAAGGTTTTAAAACCGTAAGCTGGATAATTGATCGTTCAAGTAGTATCTTTCTGATCAATTTCCACAAAAAAAAAAAAAAAAAAAACTCCAAAATGCATCTTAAGAGATACAATCATTGTCCGGATCTAGAGATCTAAGTGAAATGAAATCAACCGGCAAACAAGAAGAACGCATTCTCACACTCTAAATTGAAGCTTTCACTATCGTGAAAGAAAAGTGTGAGTCCAAGAGCAATCCATGGCACGAAACAGAAAAAAACCTGAAATTAAATCCGATTCTAAAAAAAAGAAAAAGAAAAGTGTCACGATTGGTCAAGAAGAGTGAGATACATTCATTCACCTAGAACCAGATTGACAAGTTAGCGCCGAATCGAGAACGAAATTGAAAACGAATTTGAAAAGCAAATCCCATCCCAGATGGAAGAGGCCGCAAACGACGACAAAGATCCACCAAAACCACAAGCTGCGACTTAAGCGACTGGAAAATAAAATTTCCCACTTTCTCCTTCATTTTCCCTCCCTCGGTGGGGCGCGAGGCGCACTATACCCAAGTGCGGTTGGGCTTTTTATAAATACGAGCGCACTCATGACTTTCGATTCACTTTTAGTCGAAATCTAGAGTCGTCATCGCCGCACAACGCAATGGCTTGACTTGACTTGGTAAAATTGTTTATTTTTATTCCGGCATCGGTACGGCGCATAGTGAAACCCTTTTGTGTGTGTGAGCGCGTGCTAATTGATTATGCAGAGAGTGCGCATGCGTACGCGCGAATGTTGATTGTGAAGGTATGCTGATGGTATCAGTTGGTAGAACTCTGTTGACCTATTTAGGAGGCTTGGAAGAAAGTGAAACTAAGTCGAAAACATGTCTTCTCATCCACAGTTATAAGGAATCAACGGTATTGGGGCGACAGGCGCAATCACAGAAGGTGTCATTCCGGCGAACACCACTAGAGGGATTATGTCCTCCAAGGGAGCCCCCGACATGTATGCCAGCTTCGCAGAGATATCGCACTCATGATGGGACCTGCAATAACCGCCGACGACCCCGATGGGGATCGGCGCAGATGCCCTTTAATCGATTCCTCCCGCCGGAATATGGGGATGGAGTCGATTCAATTCGAGGATCCGTTGAAGGAGGACCACTGTCATCGGCCAGATTTGTAAGTCTCCTTGTACATGGTGCTCGAGAAGGTGATGCGCCGCTGACGCTCATGATTGCCCAATGGGGTCAGCTTTTGGACCACGACTTAACGTCAACTGCACAGCCAAGGTAAGGATCTTCGCATTTTATGAAAAATTCACGTCACTTGTCTCATGTTTTCTATTCAAAGATCGATTAATGGTTCAGTGCCTAGTTGCTGTGGTTCAAAAGACTTTCATCCATCGTGCTTCCCAATAAAAGTCCCTCTTGATGATCCATGGTTGGCTCCATTGAAAGTACGCTGCTTGGAATTCCTTCGATCAGCTCCAGCTCAACGAAGAGATTGTGTACTGTCTTGGAGGGAACAGACCAATCAAGTGACGTCGTTCGTTGATGCCTCACCGATATACTCGAGCAACGCTAAGACCTCAGACAATGCACGAATCTTTCGTAATGGACTGTTGATCTATGGCCGCGGGAATCCCGCGGATGATGTCTGTATGAGAGGTGCCTTAGCACATCAGTGCATCCGTTCAGGAGACGGTCGAAGTGGGGAGCAACCTGGTTTACTTGCCTTACACCATGTCTGGGTGGGAGAACATAATCGAATCGCGATGGAACTGAGCAATCTTAATCCCCATTGGAGTGATGAGAAGGTCTATCAGGAGACCAGACGGATTATTGGAGCTCTCTTCCAGCACATCACCTACCGAGAGTTCTTGCCCATCGTACTGGGTCGGGAGGTCTGTAAATTGTTTGACATTGAGCTTCTGAACTCCGGCTACTACACGGGATATGATCCAAATACAAACCCGTCCGTTTCGAATTCTTTTGCTGCAGCTGCCTTCAGATTTGGACACTCACTGGTACAGAACTCGTACATGCGATGTGATCGTCATCATAATTTCATCAATAACAGTGAGTAACATGGTCACCTTTTGAAGAAACCTTCATTAAAAGCACCTTCTTTCAGATGTAACCTTGCATGAGGAGTTCCAACAGGGTGATATTGGAACCGCTGGATCACTTCATCGGCTGTTAAGAGGCTTAGCAACCCAGAAGGCTCTAAAGCGAGATGAGTTCATAACACCCGAGCTAACAAATCATCTTTTTCAGACTCCAGGTACTAGACACCATCCCCATTTGTCAACAATTGTAAAACTTATCCTTCCAGGCTTTCCCTTTGGTCTCGATCTGGCGGCGATCAACATACAACGAGGTCGCGATCATGGCATAGCACCATATACGGCATGGAGGCAACCATGTGGCCTATCAGCGATCACCACTTGGGATGATCTAGCAAATGTGGTTGGTCCAGAATCGGCAAAGAGGATCAGTCATGCTTATAGAAATGTGCACGACATTGACTTATTTGTCGGAGGAATAGCAGAA
Organism: Chalcosyrphus nemorum; assembly: GCA_949716465.1. NCBI lineage: Eukaryota > Metazoa > Arthropoda > Insecta > Diptera > Syrphidae > Chalcosyrphus > Chalcosyrphus nemorum. The sequence continues at coordinate 12,179,513 of OX454333.1, read as the reverse complement.
CGTCCCGTTGTCGGAGGCCTTGTAGGCCCTACATTTGCCTGTATCATCGCTCAGCAGTTTAGTAATTCCCGAAAAGGTGATCGTTTCTGGTACGAGAATCCGGGCTTTGAAAGTTCATTCACTCCCGCACAACTTCATTCCTTGCGGCACGTTTCCTTGTCTTCAGTTCTCTGTCGAGCTGTTGGTGGTGGTACCTTTCAGCCACATGTATTCATCCCAAGTGACATAACCGGTAATCATCGAGTTGAATGCGGCACAGATCCTCTGGCGCCAATAGACCTGAGACCCTGGCTGGAACAAGATCCATTCCTAGTAGCCAATGAGAAAATTGACAGCCCAATCAGTCAAAATGTCGAATTGCCAGCTCCAATGGCAGTTCAAATGATCAAAGAAGAGAAGGGCATCAATAATCGAGTTCACAACATAACTATGGTGGCGCATGTGGACTTTATTCCAAACAGTTCCATAGGATTCCATCGAGTGCCGAACATGACAAAAATTCATGACAAACTAGACATGGCTCAGAAGTTAGTTTCCCGACCACTGAACAAGCCTTTTGAGGGTATCAGTAACAAACTTGACAAGGGACGACAACCTAACAAAAAGCTACCTAAGCCAACTGCCTCCATGTTGGGCAAACGACCAGGTACGACGACACGACGAACTGTGGTCATTCACAACGTAGAGATTGAACTAAGAAGCACCGCCACAAAGGCTCAGAAGAATAAGAAAAAGAAGACTGACAGAGACATACAAAGTGACATGATTGCCTCCGCAGCTCACAATACTATCATGAAGGTGGCTGGAGTTGTACGATCACAAATGAATGCTATCGAAGCCTTGGAACCAAGAACAGATGAAGAAGAGGACGCTGACATTACAACAGAAAAATTGGTTGACTACACGACTAAAGACCCATTAGATACAACTGACAAGACGGACATTTCTAATGAGACACCAACCGACACAACAACTGAGGAATCAAACTCGACACAAGATTCAACACCAATCGATCTGACGACTCAACAGCCGACATCAACAGACGACAGCTCTTCGACTCTAAGAGTACCTGACACTACAAGCCAATCTTACGAAGACTTTCAAGCTATCATTGACTCGGCTCTGCACGACCCAAAAGACCAACATGTACGAGTACACCGCAGCCCCAGACGAAAGCACTTCAAAGTACGGGGTGTCGAGCTGACGACTCACTTAAGCTTCGCTGACAAACTTCGAACACTCAAACTAAGCAAACCGACCACATTCACAGGAAGACAACTGACAGGTACTCAATTTGACACGCCATTTGGAGCCAAACTGGGCCACTTAGAACAACGCGACTTACAAAATACAACAACAAAACCTACCACAAAACTAGTAAATGCAACGAGTAACCAACACTTTACAACTGACCACCCGGCGACGCTACGTAACGTAGAACTGAGACAATATCACAATAGACCGATCTACCATCGGCCACAGAAACTAATCCTAGACGGACCGAACTCCGATCAGTACGAAATAGAGATAAACATTCGACAGACCAATAATAAAGCAACGGGGGGTAACGCCAATTATGTAGGGTACAACAACCCAAACAAACGTTACGATACAGACCGATATGTCAGCGATCACGAAGCCCAAAACGCTTACGACTATCCACAGACACAGAGTACGTCGGGCAACAACTACTACACGCAGCATACGACTAGAGCCCCTTACGGAACACGAACCAAACCACCGACAATTATCTATATCAACGAACACGATGAACGAACTACGACGACAGGACGCCCGCCAGGATTCTTCCAAAACATAATTTCATTCGCAACAAACGGTTTTAATGGCAATAAGCCTCAAGTTGAGCCTACAAGTAGTCCTTTCCATCACACGCCCAATAGGGTCGTAAACCATGACCAGGACTCGCCAACTTCTAGTAACTACCTCAGTTCAGCTCAATCCAAACCGACTTCTGGAAACTATCACAGTGCTCAACAGGTCCAGCCTTACCCACCACCTCAAGGCGGCTTTCCACAGCAAGGACCTTCAAGCTTTAATCCAGTCGGTGGCTTACCACCCCCACACGTATTTCCACCACCACAGCTTCCGGGAGCAAATAGTTTCAGCACCGTTTCGAATGTCGGTGGAGTAGCACACGCTTCTAGCAGTGCTGTGAGCACAGGCCAGTTTGGAGCCATAGTCGGAAGTGCCGCCAGCACTGGAGGCGACAGTACTTTTAGTTTCAATATTCGGCCTTCCGCTAGACCTCAACCGAATTTGGTCTCTCCCACTGGCATTCGTCCGAACTACGAGCTTGTGCCACCGCGACGCTCTCAATACTCGAGTACTCCTAGCTATGCCATCCCCCCAAAACCCATCTCAACAGCAGAGAGCTTCCACTACCCTCCCAACAGACAAGATCCATTTTCGACTCATACACGACGACCTCCGTACTACAACGAGAGACCGACCAACGTATTTGACCCAGCATACGACGATATTGGACGATCAGAACTGAAAATCGATGATAACGGTGACATTGAAGCCAAAACAAACGGGACCATAGAAGACGAAGAATTAGACAGTGGAGAGTACGACTATAATGACGACGACGCAGATGATTCTCCGGGTGGTAATTCCCACGGGACTGACAATGACGTTGACGAAGATGAACCGGCTAAAAAGTTTGACAAAGACGGATACCTAAGACCTGAACATATGGCAGCTACCCTCTACCATCAGACTTTGGCTAACAAGACAAAACCAAACGCAACAGATCTTGACGATAACTTTGTGCTGCCAGTTCTAAGACAAAATGACAAATTTATAGAAACCCCGGTGCTGGACAAGAATGCGACAGTGAATGGCACGAATGTGACATCCTTTCCTGACACAGAACAAAAGAGCCTTACAAATGACATTCTAGCCGAGGATTATGACGATATTTTGACAGCAAAAGCCTCATTTTTAGCAGCGCGGACCGCAGCCCGCGGAGAGAAGCGGAAAAGACCAGCTATTAACTTACAAGTTGCATTTGCTCCTATAAACGTTTTGACAAAGCCAGAGAGGTGAGTTATATAGTCGAAATTGTATGTATAATTAACAAATGTTAATTTTGTAGGCCTGATAATTGGGTGATTTTTGACACACCGGAGGAGAAACCACTTTTGCCAGTTCTGCCAGAATACAATACTGAGACCCTTGTGGCTGCGGAGGTTCCACTGCCATTTGATGAAGTTAGAGTGGTGCCAGTTTCGACAACTAAACTCCCTGTGACTAAAGCTGTGACTGTAACTACGGACCAGACACCCGACGCTACGACCACTTTAAATACTGAACAAACACCGGTTGACATAACAACTGACGTATCAGTGACAGAAAAAGACATTGACCTTGTGACAACGACTGAGAGAACCCAGGATTTAGACACTACGACAGTAAACGACATGTACACTGAAAAGGAAGGAATAAACATTTTAGACTACACGACAGAAGCAACAACAGATACGACGGAACTACTGACAGAACGGGCAACAGAGGACCCGACGACCATAGAAACAGTCCTACCAACAGAAGAACAAACAGAATCAATGACAGACCCTCCAACAACGGTACAGACGGAAGTAAATTTGACATGACTTTACGTATGACATAATTTATTCTTAAGTTTATAGCTAATTTATTTATTTTTCATTCATTTTCATTAATTAATTTATTCTATTTCACCGCCATAATAATTTCTCAAGAAAAGAAAACAAAAAAGATCAGTTCTGTAAGAAAAAATATATGAAAAGTAGTTTGGAAATAATTTTGTTTTTGTTCAAATGAAAACCACGTTATTTAAAGAGCAGCTACAGTTAGTTGCAAAAGTGAGTCGTAATTGTCGCCCTAGTAGATAGGCAGTAACAAGTTTAGGTCAAAAAATTGAGTCTACATATTCGTTATGTGGTGTGGTCGTGTCAGTGAGACAAAGGGTTGGTCGAAGGGTCGAAAATATCGCTGCCGTTCAGGCGTCCGTAGAAAACGATCCAAAGTAGTAAATTTCACGGCGTTCTCAAGAAATGGGCATCGCTTAGACCACATTATGGCGTATTTTGCGTGAGGATCTTGGTTTACACCCAAACGAGATCAAGCTAAGTCAAGAATTGAAGCCGATGGACCATTTGAAGTGACGACGTACGTTTTCCGATTGGGTTCTGGAGAAGATCTTCAGTGACGAAGCTCATTTTTGGCTCAATGGGTTCGTCAATAAGCTAGATATGCGTCATGAATCACCACTTCATTCACTAAAAAATAACTGTTTGGTGCGGTTTTTCGTGTTTTAGTATTTTTCGTCGACGGTAACGATCGTCAATTTACTGTTAATGGTCAGCGTTATCGCGCCATGATTACCGAATTTTTTTGGCCCGAATTGGAAGATATGGACTTGGACGACATGTGGTTTCAACAGGAAAGTGCCACAATCCACACAGCACACGTTATAATCGATTTATTCAACGAACGACAGTTCGTGCGATTTAACGCCGCTTGACTATTTGCTGTGGGGTTACGTTAAGTCATTGGTTTATGTCAACAAGCCGACGATGTTGGAAGAGCTCAGAGCCAGAATTGAACGCGAAATACCGGCTGTTTCGGCCGAAATGTGTGGCCGAGTCGTTGAAAATTGGGTCTAACGAATCGACCGCTGCAAACATGCAGCTATAGAAGTTGGCACCTATTATTATTTCATTTAACTTCGTTTTTATTTAACTATTGCAAAATGTTTTTAATACGTCCTCCTAATGCCACCTGTACTGTCCGCTACGTACACTACGAAGCGATTCCTCTCAAAATTCAAATCTCCACACACGTTCAACTTCTAGATGGCAGCACAACAACTCTGCCGCTGCCGGATAAATTAATTTACTGCAGCTGTCATCAGCTGTCATTTGTGTGGTTGGTGTTTCGTTTTTCACCTACAATCGTGCGTTGCGTTTGTGCTTCGTTCGCTAGTAAAAAAAGAATATTCCACCTTCAGCTAAATTTGTTTATAAACGCGCTAAAAAAAAAAAGTGAAATTTTCACCAAAAATGCCCTCAAATTAACTGCATACCCACATCGAGAAGGCCGACTGAATGCAACGCGAAATGCTTTGCGAAAAAAAATTCGGTTTAACTTCTGTGTAAGTGGTGAAGGTTTTTTTTTTTTTGCTTTTTGATTTTATCCTACTAGTTCGCGGAGGGGGGATGTAATCAAATCCTGATTCTCCCAACAAAAACGGAAGGAGTAACCATAACCATCTTTTTCTTTCGACATTTTTCCAGCAGACAATCTAGTTAACTGCGAAATAATGGAGAATCGTTTCGGGGCGAGCATCTATGCGGAAACATCATCGGACGAATTCATTTCGGACAGCTCTGATGAGGATTCGGCGGACGAGTGCAGAGATTTGACGCCCTCGAGGTCACCAGAAAAAATAGCGCCTGCTTCGGCGACAAGTGAGGAAGTGAATCTGCACTTTAAACTGATGCAGAGGGAGGTGAGTCCTCGGCAGACAGGTTTTTGGTGGACGAAAACAAGACGAATACAATCTATTTTTAGAATACTGGACACTTTTCTGGAAATCCACGATGTAAACAAGTGCAACGCGCATTTATCAAAGTGCCAAGTAGACTAGGATTTTGTCTTAAGGATATTGTGCCGTACTGTTATTTACAGGGGTGAGTTCTTGTTGTTGGTCTACTAGGAATTTTCGAGAATTTCACAGGTTGTATAATGTGGTGGAAAGATAAATACAAGGAAGTGCTTGTGATACGCGGGTTAATCTCGGAAAAATATCGATAAAAGTTTGCGACTGTACCTTGATAAACCTTTTCCACGATTTAAGTGTAATGACCAAGCACGGTGTGGCATTTCTTCCCAAAAAACCTAATTACTCAGGTAGCCCTTACATTCTTTCATCAGCTGCATGTGGTGAAAAGCCCTTTGGCTGTTAAGTCTAACTGGTTGACCATTGATTGTTTCAGTTTTAAGAACTTTCGATTTAGGATGAAACTGAATGTCTAATCCAAACGTTCGATATACAACATGCATGATTGCAATAAGCCAGTCCCATTCTCGGTAGGAAAGGAACTTTTTTCTTTAAAAGAATTACAACTTTCGGCGCAATCAGTCTCCTTACCTGGTCTTTTTGCTACCAGACAAGAATTCTGTCTAATATATCAATCCTGTGAAATGAATCATGTAATCTCGAGAAAAAATTTCACGAAAATTCCACAAAAATATGCAAACGATTAACTAAAAAAAATAGATTATTTAAAACTGAGAGATTGCTGAGATAAAAATATAATTTAAAGCAATCGGGAAATAATTTATAATAATGAGCTCATTCGCTTTGTACAAATGGCCTTGTATATAATGCTCAGGTACTTATTAAAGACTTTTAGCACGCAAGCTATCATTCTTTCATTTTGACCTTTGAAATATAGAAGATATTGTACTTGTCCTTGTGTATATTTGTTTGCTTCTGGCTACGTATACAGGCAAGCTAGTAAGGATGCTACCATCATGCGAGCTCTCTGGCAATGTGCCTCAGTTTTCCTCACTTCCCCAATTGCCGTGCTTCCTTCTCGACTGCTCTGCACGGTTTACTACTCGAACCAAAGGTCCTGGCGTCCTGATCTAGTGGTTTCCACTGCGTAGCTGGGTTGGCTATGGAGCCATTACCTTTATAACCAATCCTGGCCTATGGATTCATAGCTCCTACTTTGACAAAGATGGTTGTTTGACATACAGTTCGAACAGAAGATTCTTGCCATATTGCGCAGAAAGAATGTTTGTAGCGTTCTCTTAATTGGTCACTCTTCAGTGGTACTTAAGCTGTGTAAGAGAACAGAATCACTCCCGAAGCGGAACGTAGTTGTAGCTTGGAGATCCAAAGAAGAGTCCAAAGAATTGCTACGTTTCGTGCCATTTCAGTATCAGATTGATACCAAATGTTCGACAGCTTGTAGAGTTACTACCGATATGCAATGCAAAGCTCGATGACGATCCGCAAGGTGCTAATGTGGTTGATACTGGAGATAGAGATCAGAAACGGAACCGAGTGTTTCTTTGAGGCATTCTTTGATTCGCTGCAACAGAATTGTAGCTAAATTTTTAGCCACAGCAGGCAGCACGAGGTCCGTTCTTTCAATCCTTCGAAAAGCTCTTGCCTTTCAATAAATAGAAGTAGTATCCGATGCAGTAATCGCTGTCCAAAGAGCTTATCTACTTGCTGCTGTCCAGTGCTTCAGTCGCAGTAATGATATCATATTTTCTGTCATCTCATTCTCTGGATTCCTTACTCTGACTTGAGTATATATGTATTGCTAGCGACTAGTCGTTTTAAAACAGTAGAAAAGTGCTCCAGTTCTTAAAGTTTGTAAAATAAGCCAAAAAATGTTTAAGCTTTTAAGTCTGTCGAGTAAAACTATGGCATTCTACCAACTTCTGCTTCTTTAGACAGGCTATTAATGTTGTATCGTTGCGCACTAGTACTGTTCGAGATATAACATTTTAAAATAGAAGAAAACGTGCTCACTACTCTTGATCATTTAAGAACTTTTTCGGAATAAATATAAACATGACTTTAAAGCTTCCTTGAGGCTCGTTAAAAGAACTTGGTGTCCGCAGATGGATATACACTTCATCCTCATCATCTGCTAGCATGTTTGGCTATATGTGTCGTTTCGCTCAATGAAATTAGACAAGAATCTATAATTAAATTCGAATTGGGTCATGGTCATGTATAATTATAGATGCGGCAAGAATTAAATATAAATATTGTTTTTCTTCGTCAGCCAGTGATAAGAGAGAAACGAGATAAGTTACGTAGATTATCGGCATAGTATCGATGAGTGACTAATGGTTATGGCTTGTGTTTACATCAATTTATCGTTCACGGTTGAAGAAGTGTGTGTAGATGTCTTTTAAACTGGCAAAGATTCCGACCTTGAAATTATTAAGGATTATTTAAGGTTTGCTACTTAAACTGTAGGTCTTGTAGGCATTGAAAAATCAGAAAAATTACCTTAATTAATTGACCTGATAAAATAATTTATATTCTTTCCTTTCAGTCATATGTTTATGGGTCTTAGCGCCTGTGGACAGTATCTGCTTAGCTATAAGGTATGCTGCAACGAAAGTTCGAATGCGAATGCTTATTACTTTAATATTGGATATAAGTACACGTAAGTTGTCCTAAAAATCATAAATCTTAAACTATATAGTATAAAAGTTTCCATTTAGATTATATTTCTGGATTTATCGACCCCACCAACCTCTGCGTAGATTCTTCAAAAGCTGTCTCTTTGACGATCATGGGGTAGATAATCTCAAGAGTGTAACCATGGCACAATGGGTAACCAATCCCAGGGTACTGATTGTGCACGGCGCATCAGAGAATGAGAATGAAGATTCCTACCTAACGTACGTAAAAGTTCCTAAACTCGGTTGTTTGGATTGCAAAAAGCTGCGCGAATTCGATGAAGATGGATGTAAGTATAAACGCCATTCGGTTAATTTGTTTGACTTAATTTTTTTCTTTTTTAGTTTCACGTTGCGATGCCTTATGTATCAAATGCAATCTGACAATACATACAAAATACTCCACAACAGAATCCGATCCGAAGTTCAATCCACATATAAACTTGATATGCCCCGATAGAGTCATCATCATTGCAAATGGATTTATTCATATGCTCCATGTAGATCTGGAGCAACATACGGTCCAAACGCCAAATCATCAGCACCATCAGCAGCATGCAGTTGTACAGGCGACGGCAGCGTCTACATCATTTGCGCGTAGCACTCCACCGCATGAGTCGTCAATTGAGAGAAGACAGCCGAGTACTGCCTCGGCGAGAACAACTGCAATTGTGGCTGAAGAAACACTTGGTTGTGATAATAAGAATAACATAGTCGCGCGGATAATCGCCGACTTTTCAGACATCGAAAACGAAGCTCAAGCAGGCAGCGGAGATAAAACCTCCCATCGCGGTGTGGACTCTGGAAAGGCGAAGAATTTCGATGAATTGATATTTACCTGCGGTCTTAGTTCAGGAGCTGGTTCTTCAAATTCAAATAGTCAGACAACGAATAGTGGCAACGCTGGCAGCAGTCAGTCGAAGGTGAGCCTGGTCAACCACCAGGGCAAACGAAATCATCGAATCGTAACCAAGTCTTATCGTAATGGTGTAACCACGGTGGATCTACAGGGTGCCAGCACCAGCGTGAGCGACAAGTCTAATGCCTACGAATTCTCGGAAGACAACGAAAAGTGTGAAAAGATCGGTACGTTTCGCAAACGTCGCCTGGCCGACAAGAAATATGAGTTTTCCGAAGACAACTCGGAGAATATTATTCCATTTACGAAAATTCGCATGACAACGCAACAAATGCTTCCGGCAGCAAGTCGGCTCCATCGCGCAACTAGTCACTTTCATTCGCCATGCGTTTCACCTCCATCATCGTCATCGTCGCATTCATATGAAAATATCAACGCTCATCATTATCATGGATTTCGGTCGCCCTGTGGCTCACCGGTGGGCAATACCTTGATGCGGTCACCGGGACACTTGTTTCAACAGCAGAAATCTCCGCCGTCGAATGCCTCGCAGCAAGTTTTAAATTTTAAGCCTCTGACAACGCTCTCTCCCTTGCAAGTATCAATGGCCAAGAGGAATCATTACGAGATTGGCAATATGTCACCGACAACGGTTCCATTTCTGTCGCCTCGACGAGAGGAGCCCAAGGTATTTGAGGTTCCCTTGCAGGGTGGCTTTGGGCAAGAGAAGCCGGCTTGTACAAAGAAGTTTAAGCGGCGATACGTGGAGGAGGACGATGCAGCTTCTGTCATCACCAGTGAAGAGGGTAAGAAGATTTACATTGCTTTGCCTTTAACCCGTTTTTTGATAATTAAGCGTCTAAAACTGAAACATATTTTTAGATGACTGCATCTCTCCTGGATACCATACGTCGTTGCCCATGGAAGTACATGGATCTTGCTACTCAGACATGCAGATGATCTCGCAGATGTCCTATCAGAAGCTGAGATGTGCGTCGGTGGTTATAACCCAGCACTCGTTCGACTTGGAAACTTTCACCTACTATGTCATCAGCAACTTGTGTCAGAAGAACAACAAGACATACGATGTCTTCTACGATTGGGCCTATCAGCTCATCAATGTAAGATAACCTAGGTGTCTATCTCAAGCTCTATTTAAACTCATCATTCTAGGTCTGTCCACGAAGCAACTTAATTAGTTGCATGCTGATGGCACACTTTACGGCTCGTGATCAACTGCCTGCCACCAGCAAGAACTGCTTAAACTGCTCAAGAAAAAGTGACTGTGTATTCCACAAAAAACAATTCGAGTGTCGAATCCTCTTCACCTGGAACATGGAACTGGGCGACTGGGATGTAGTCGACTACGGTGAATTGCATGAGTTCAATAGAATCTCCCAACCGTATGACAGTGCTAAATCATCGAAAATATTTGGCGGTGGTCTCTCGCAGACAGCTAAATCGCTTGCTCAAGACTTGGCTGCTAGTTTAAACAAACTGCAGGATTTCTCTTCAAACCTCCGCGTATGGGACTCCAATGTTAGTAAATCGAAAAGTTGCCTCACCGATTTGGACAATGTGATTGAATTTTTCCTCAAGCGTCCAAGGTACAGTGAGTAGGAAACGGACTCAGATAGAGCATAAGAGTGCAACTCATGCATCAGCTGCAATATGTCCAACTGATGAGGAAAAGACTTTAAAAAAAATATAGATATTTGGACTTTTTATTTGAACTTTTTTTTTTTTTTTTTAGATATTTTATCAAGGAAATGTGATTTGATTCGTAATTTTAAGTTTGTTCATTTGTCAGCGATTTATAGACTATAATTCATTAACCGCTCTTGTATAATTTAATTTAGAAACATACTTTTAGATAGATTTTTGTGTTTGTGCGGAGTAAGTTTTTATTTGAAAATTTTTCCTTATTCTGTAGAATTTACATAAAATTTAGGTTAAACTATATGCGAATTTTAATTATGGAATACGAGTGAGATGTTTCATTTGCTATAACTGAAAGCTATTTCAGTGAACAAAATAAATAATGATATTTAAAAGGAAATTAAAATTAAACGGTATTTTTATTTTTCGTTTACTTTCGGAGGAATTTGGTGGAAAAGAGAACGGAGGTCAGTATTTTCTAATGGCTTACACGACACTCAATAAACAGATGCTAAAAAGCCCAAAATATTTTTCCTTTTGTGTTCACTATTTTTAGACAAATAACTTTGGGTATTAGACAAGTTTGTGTCACTTAGTGGTTAGTGCGTTGCATGGGATTCCAAGTTTAAGTTTATGGCCCCACCTCTCATGAGCGACTGACAAATATTCAAGAATATCATTTGAAAGTGAACCTTTTTCATTCGAGTCTCAAAATACACAAAAATCTTTCGAATGAATAGGGACATTCGAAAGAATGGGAATCACAAAATAAGTATGATTGTCATGAAAAGTTTCTTCTTCCTTTGGAGATTTTTCTTTCTTTAGACGAGGTTGTAATCCGGAGCAGGATAATAATGTTCCTACTTTACTGCCTTCGCACTGGCCTGCTTGTGAGGTCTGCCGATAAACACCTGCCCTTTGGGTAAAGCACACAACTTCCTTCTGCGCGTCCGGAAATGTATAATGCCCACCACGCACCATTATGCGAAGCGCGCAAAATGTTACTCGAACAGAAGACCAGCTTTAATAAAACAATTGAATCATCGGCACATGTTGTGAACGCTTTAGCTCTCCATGTGGTTTGTCAAGACAGATTAAATAAATAGGTTTGTTCCCGTACTGTCTAAAGCTACGAAAATCTACGAAAATTGACGAAAAATAGCGAATTCCTATTCCTGTACGTCAAAGTAGTTTTCCAACGAAGACAAAATGGATTGACTGAGCTGCGGGCCTTTGTGGCTGCACCCACTGGAGTCATCCAATCCAACCTAACCTAACCAAATACAAATACACACGTTCCGAACACTAGGCTTACTTTTTCAGGTAATGCCTTACATATGGAACGGCAATTGACACGGCCCATTGGCCTAAAAGGTAGGGAGAATTTTCTCACCTTCGAATCCAGTTCAATACCTCTAAAAGAAATACCTCACTTTGTAGTAAAAACTGAATCTCTCGATCAATCAGAATAGTTTGACAACCTAGTGCCTAGAATGCGGAACGTGCCCAATGACAGCCAATTTGATAGATGTACCTTCAGCTTTCAACAATATAGCCACGATCACCTGTCAAAGTTTGGAAATCCCTATTGAGAAACCCTTTATAAGCGATATTCTACTAATCGAGCATTTTCGAGCTCGCATGGATCTACTCTAGGCCTTGACCTATAGAACTCAGCAGCGATGAGTATCCTACCTCTAGTATATTCCAACCCCTGAAAAAGGATCCACATGAGCTACCGCAATATAAACATGTGTAAATGTCATTCATGCATAAATGGTCTGTCGGATGCGTTCAAAAATCCTAAAGAGTAGCCTGGTTTTCTGTTCATGATTCTTACATTAAATTCTTACATTAATAATAGGTCTGTTCGCGTACTTTTTGCACTAAAATTCGCAAATTATCAAATTTCGAAAAGTGCGGGTAAAATTCTCTCAGAGGAAGCTAAAACTACGAAAAAGTAAACGAACGGGTTGAACAAGAAAAAGTTGAAAATACACTGATTTCACAGATTTGACAGTTTTCACAAACCAGCCCACTGAAATTTCTTACATTAAAATTCTTAGCATAAGGAAATTTCTTACTCTCTCTTGAGCGCTCTCTTCTGTGAAAAACTAGGAATATTCTCCGTACGCGAACAGCTTTTCGTAAAAGTTCGTAAATTTTCGTTGTTTTAGGAGGGTACGCGAATGAACTTACTATTTTGTTTCTTTTTACACATTTTCTCAGCTCGGCGTTTATTACAATAACCACATTGAAACTTCCCTTACCCTTACCTCAAATCCAATTTAAGTCACCGCGGATAAGTGCGAATCCTTTCTTTAATTTCCAGCTGCTTCTAACATTTAAATCGCATGTCATTTCATAAATGAATTTCACTAGAGTCCAGCCGTATGAGAACCTCCCAAAAACGTTGTTTTCACGTCCTTCGATTCTATTTCGAATATTTTATTTATGTACACCTATTCGTGGAGTGTTTATTCTTAAACTCGTTGCCAAGCCCAGAGAGACGCGCCTCCAAAATCTTAAGCGTGACGTAACAATCGCTAGTTGAAATTTTCTAAATTAAATTAGCTCCACAAATGGCAAGTAAAAATGAATATAATTGGCCACAGCATGAATGTCCTTTATTCCCGCTAGGTTTTCGGGGTGAGAAATATTTACAGTCGTTTTGTTGGATAACGAAACCCTCCGAGGGACAATTACATACAATCGATCGATAAATTTCCATTTGTATTCAACACATTTGGTTGGCAATGGCAGGTCAGACGCGATAATAAATTTCAAATTATTGTGGTCAATAATTGACTGAGTTTTGGAGTGTAAATAATAATTGTGTGTGTGGGCCGACATGACACACTTACTGGTCACAGACACACGGATTTATCAATATTTCACGTAGCCACTATGTGTGAGATTGTTGGTCAGAAAAAAAAAACAGGAAAACCACTGATGTGGATTAATTAATTATTAATTATTGCGTGCCTATCCAATCATAATATATTTGATAAATGGATTATTTCTAAATACCATGTTTGCGCTATCTACTGGGGTCCATACTTGGGCACGCCGCACGCATGTAACGTGAAATTATTGACGAGAAATTAAACATATCACAAGAGGTGTAGTGTAAGAAAGGATATTGCAATAGACACGCAATGGTCAGAGTTATTTGTTTAAATCAATTTTAATTAAATTTTGATGTAATATTCAGTAATTAAGATTGGTAACGATTATCAATTTACCGGTTTGGTTTTGCTCTAAAAATCTTGGCGAATTTTTCAGCTACGAAATTCAAACTTTATTACGTTTATGTGTTAGAAGGGCGGAATCTATCAGTATCTTCTTCAGTCTGTTTTGCCACAGTCTCTGCAAAGAACATTCTTACCTGGAGGTTTTGACTGTTAAGAGTACGAATGAATTTGGCTATCACCTTATCGCACAAAGCTTTCTGGGTGGGATTCTTAACATCTCTCGTCTGCTTGTGGTTATAAATTGGCTTTATGGCCGCACAGCTCGAAATTTTGGATCTATATGGGTTGCTTATTGCCTTAACAATATTTACTTTTATTTAACGTTAAATTTCTTCCCTCATTCGTTTTTGCTGCTCAGCTTTGTACTAGAATTTCTTCAAAAGCACCATTTCTGGTCTCTGGAGCATTCCTTTTGAATCGAATTTCAAGCCTCTTATGTGCCATGCATTCGCATATAACAGGTTCTTTTAAAAAAATAAGGTGGCTAGAGTTTACACCTTGAGCAGGGATGTCATTACTTAGGATGGATCTGACTGTCATATGTCTTCTAATGGGTGTTAAGGCAATTTGACATTTTGAGTGTTCCGGACCTTAAAAGGTAAGACGGTACACTTATGGGTTTGATACGGTGTCTGTCTGTCCGTCTGTCCGTCAGTCTGTCACAGCCCTGTAACTTAGAGAGCTGTTAGACATAGAGAGCTGAAACTTTCGCTATGTATACATTATGTGGAAGCCTGCACAAGATGGCGGCAATGAATTTCTTTTTGGGAGCCCTTCTTTGGGCCCCTTGTATGAAAGGCAAAAAAGAAATTATTTTGTTCCCCATCATGTGGCATATCAAATTAAAGAGAATTTTGGAAGGGCTCCATATATGTAAGATAATTTTTTTTCTGACAAAATTTGTTGAACAAAAAAGCTTGCCAAGCATTTGAAAAATGTTGTCCCCTGGCGGCCAGACCATAAATGGTAAAAATATGAAAAAAATTGTAGATTGTAAAAACAATACGAAAATTCCTGTATTTTATATATTTTCTGAGAAAATTAAAAAAATGGGGTATCTAGTTACCTCACTGTAACTCCCCCAGTTTTTATGTTATCCAAATAATTTTGACAGTAGATTATTTTGATACTACGATTTGCTCAAGTTTCAAGTTTCATCCAAATCCGCTAAGTAGTTCCCGAGTTACTGTATTCCTTCGCCTGTCAAGTATTGCCAGTGTTTTACTTTACTTAAACCATTTAACAAGCAAAGTACCGTTACATGCATTTTTATCCAAATCTTGGTACGCCATGTTTTATATTGAAAGTGTAAGTTACAATGGACTGAAATCTCCGCTCAGTATTACTAGGACATACCTACGTACAAGACATTACATTATTCATATCAAAACCAGTATTAGGTGTACCTATGCAGGATATGAATAAATTGCCTTCTATTTAATGACAATATAAAATGTCCGGAACACTATTGCACGAGGCCCTCCTCGCACTTGCCCAATTTTTCTCTTTAAAATACACTTGCGTGTCATAAAAAAACCCACGGTTTGATTTGGGTTGCTGGCCCCAATCGTCAACAGAATTTGACTTTTTCCTCAAGCTACTTGCCGTTCTGCAAGAAAGTCAACAACTGTCATACGCAATCTACATACATGGAAATGATATATGTACAATGCATATTACGGATATTTGTTGTTTGGATGTTATTTTATCTTCGATTTGAAGTGCACTGTTCATGAGACACTTCTCGAAACCCATCAAATGACATATCCGAAGGACAGAGGAGTCTTCAGAAAATTCTTCATGAAATGATTGCTATTGGATGATTGACAGAAGACGCAGAATGGTAATGCAGTGAAGAACTTTCTTTTATTTATCACCACTTATATGTATGCTTACCATTTTTATTTATTTCTGATGATGAAATAAAAAATCTAAAATTTATTTTGAAAATAGCAACAAAATGTTTTTAATATTTTTTTTGTTCATTTATTTATTTCGTCCCTTTTTTCTTCTCCTCAATATTATTGCAAATTTATCATAGTAAACAAAATTTTAGTTTGGTTTTTTTGGTTCGTAAACTTTTGTAGTTTTCTGTACGTTTTTTTTTTTTCACCTGCAATTATTATATTACAATTTATATATCTACTTTATTTATTTACTTTTGTTTTTTTGTTTAGCTGGCTCTCTCTCACTAAAATGGAAATAATGAACTAAACGACCCATTTAACACATTTAAGAAATAAAATTAAGGTTAAAAAAACTTTAGCCCTTGCGTATAAAAAGT
The DNA here is from genome assembly GCA_949716465.1 of Chalcosyrphus nemorum. Classification (NCBI taxonomy): domain Eukaryota; kingdom Metazoa; phylum Arthropoda; class Insecta; order Diptera; family Syrphidae; genus Chalcosyrphus; species Chalcosyrphus nemorum. The sequence goes on along the minus strand of OX454333.1, from coordinate 12,163,231 downwards.
GATAAAAAATAAATAAATAATAATTAATAACAAATTAAGAAAATCACTTCTCAGTTGCATTAATGATTATTATTATTTTTTTTTTTTCTCCTCATCTTGTGTAACATATAATTTAGTTGATTTTTCAGTGACTTACAAACAAGTATGCTTTACAATTCGGCTTGTGAAAAAGAAACTAGAATTTTTTTTTTTGATTTTTTCATTTAATTTTGTTTAATTTTTTACATTATTTTGGTTTCGATTGTTTAATGTGTGGCTGTTCTACTTTTGCCCAAAATTAAAGTTTTTTGTTGTTTTTTTGTTTGAACTTTGAACGTATTTTTTTTATTTTTTTTATACTTATGGACAAACTAAATCACACTTTATATTTATAGTTAAAAAAAAATATTAATATAATGTATTTGTTTTTTTTTTTTTTTCATGGAATACCCTTCCTTCTATTGAATGAATACAAAAAGAAAGTAATGCTCTACCTTACACCTTAAAAAGTTCTGTTTTTTTTTGTTTTTAGTTGTTAAACTGCTTTTGATACTTTTGCTGTGATTTTGTTTTTTTTTTTCGAATTTTGATTAAAATGTTTATTTTTTGTTATAAATAAATTTACAACTTTTAAATATTTACTTATTTTCGAATGAATTTTCTTTTGAATTTAATTTACAGATTTATTTTTGTTTGTATTTCTTGAATTTTAACGAGTTTTGTAGCAGATTTTTTGTTTTCTTGTTTTTCTATACAATCACTATTATATTATTTTTTTTTCTTTTTTAAAAACTACATATAATTTTTTATACAACTAAAAAACAAAAAAAAAATAAAGGAAATAATAATAATAATCGGAAATTATAATAATTCTAATTAAAATAAAAAATATATATTTATATATTTATAATTAATTACGAAAAGAAAAGGTGAAAATAAATTAATATTATTTCTGAATTTTCCGCTGTACTAGTCCCGTGGGTGTATCGCCGTGTAAGTGATGACCACCATTCGTCGTGATCGCTGAACCATTTTTGTGTACTCCATTCGAGAGACTGCTGCCATTGAGGCTGCCATTGGCACTGCCATTCATTGACGATTTGACGCCATTCGATTGCGCCTTTTCGTAGGGTGAATTTGTGCCATTGCAGTGGCCATTGGTTGTGGCCTTTTCTGTTAATGGCGCTGTGGCTTCACCATTGCAGTGGCCATTGGTTTCGGGAACATAACTCTTGTCGCGCTTCTGCAAAACGAACATAAGTAAATTCTTGTACTGCTGCATGGCGCGACAAACAGTAACATGAATAAAAGAAGGCATTATTAATAAAATTTTCTAATTAATATTTGCATTATAAAGAAACAAAGTAAATATATTCTTTTTTGTGTATGTTTTTCTTTTTTTTTTAATATAAGTTTAAATAGTTGCTTTGGATGTGTGATGTGTTTTGTGGGAACTTAAAAAGTGTAATGTAAATATATATACAATGGGTGATTTTGTTCAAAGGGAATTAAAAGAAAAACTGCCAGTGACTAAACTAAGATCTAGTTTTATAAAATTTCCCTTTTTTCTGCGATTTTGCATTGAATTGCGATAGAAGCATAAGAGCTTCAGGGAGCCCCAAGTGGCAACGTTAAATCTCCTTAATCTAGACTCCTGGTTTCTTAAAGAGAGAATAATGTGTTTGAAAACTAAGTATCCACAGACTTGTCCTCTTTTAATTGAAATCTGATTCCGAAAGCATAGAAGACTAAGTAAATAAAATATTTAAGCTCAACATCTTTTAGCAAAAACTTCTTTTGGTAAAACAGTTCGTACAGTTCCACAAGAAAAGGCGCTAGGGTATACAATGTCTGGTGCTTACAAGAGTTAAGTTATAGTACAATATTTTAAGAACATGGCATCCGCGTAATGTTGCTGGAGTCGGTGTCCCGAAATAAAAATCGCTTCTTTGGCCTTAAGGACGGTTGGAAGTTTTGTCAAACCAAAGAGAACTTGTCCGACGTTGGTTGGTTGGTTGGAAGTGGCTGCCAGCTTAGAAGCGCCGACACACTTCGGCTAGAAATAAGTCCATTGTGATACCATGGAGGATGGATCCTAGTTCTACAATACTCGTTAGAGCCATTTTGAGCTTCTTATGCAACGTAAGAGACTTTTTATGTCTATATTATTTAGATCTCCTATGTCATCCTAAGTGAAGCAACCTTCTACGAGGGAGACCTGGACAGACACAAAAAAGAGTGAGGAATAGTTATCTCCTCTTCCTTATTCCTGCAGCTTCGTCGCCTAGCCTTGTTGCATACTTGCCTATTAGACAGCGTCCAGTGATGATACCTATTCTGGCGCCGAAATGAAACGTGTTGAGAGAAATCAAAGTCTTAGAACGTTTCAAATCCAGCTTAGGCCAAATTTGTTTAGTCGCTAGACATGATGTACCACTTGTCCACCTAAGATTTGTACTCTCGATTGTATCCAACTTGAATTTTTGTTTACACGTAGCGATTAGTATACCTATGGTGCCTTTTTCTGGTAGCATAAGTAAGTTTGTTCTATTCTGTCGAGTTCATCGGCCTTACAGTTCCCTGGAATATCCCTAAGCCTAAGCCTAAGCCTGCTCTGCCTGTAAGGGACGAGGGCTACAAGAGAAGATAGAGTCCAGGTATATGATGGCAGCTTGGCTATCTGAGAAGAAATGGATATCTTTAAAGGATATCACGTTTTTCTTGAGCCACGATAAGACTTCTTTGATCGCCATAATTTCCGCCTGGAACTGGCTACAACGGTTTGGTAGACGGAATGAGAGCTTAAGATTTAGGCTTTCTGAGAAAACATCGCCCCCACTCCATTAGTTAGTCTTTGAACCATCAGTATAGATGTGTATCGCCTTCTATGAAACCATTCTCAAGCCAGTCAGATCTGGATGGAATGGTGACGAACAAAATTCTTGTCAAAGTTTAGGCGTGGGATGGTGTAGTCAGTATTTTCTGGGGAGGTTCTGTTATTGTTCAGAATAGATGCGTGGCCATAGTTCCTTCTTGACCACTGTGTGGTTGCTTCAAGGCGAATGGCCGCACTCGCTGCCATTTGCTTGCTGAATATATCGAGAGGTAATAGGTGGAACAAAATGTCCAGTGCCGCAGAAGGTGTCGGGCGTAGTGCACCGCTTATTGTCCGACGTTCGGCGAACTGACTTCGCTGCCATTTGCTTGCTGAATATATCGAGAGGTAATAGGTGGAACAAAATGTCCAGTGCCGCAGAAGGTGTCGGGCGTAGTGCATATATATATCGAGAGGTAATAGGTGGAACAAAATGTCCAGTGCCGCAGAAGGTGTCGGGCGTAGTGCACCGCTTATTGTCCGACGTTAGGCGAACTGACTTCACTCAAATAAACATATAGCAAGGTTTCTGCTAGAGATAACTAGAGCTTCCTAACTACTTAGTAATAGATCCAGTGTTTTTTTAAGCTATTATTGTTAAAGCCATCATAAACTTAAGCCCCAAAACATCCAAGAAGCTACAATTCACATTTTCACTGACATTCAAGTGGCACTTAAAGCACAGGATTTTCAATTATCGAGTTAAAAAGGTATTTTCGGTCAACAAAACTTGATAAATAAGGCCTCAACGCAGACCTTGTTAGCAGCGAAACCGCAAATTTGCTTGAAATCTTATTATTAGCTAAACAAATTTTACGTTTCATATCTCTATTCACTCATATCGAAATTGCAAAAAGCCTAAATCGGGACCGAAAAAAAACATTATATATAAATTGGATTTGTACCTAAAATCTCTTTTCTTTTGAGAAGCAATGACAATTTTTTGACTAGAATTTTGTCAGAGCGGCAGTCAACTTAAGCTAGTTTCGTGACACAAAAGAATTTTAAGAATCCGTTCCAATTTTTCTCAGCGTAATTATTTGTTCATTTTTAAGGCTCCAATTCAAGTGAATCTTAAGCCACCTATTTACTTCTCAACTAATAATGAAGCTCAAAGTCCAATGCTAATTAATCCATGAAAATTCGCAAGTAAGCATGACAAGTCATCAGTAGCAAGTCTTACCTATTCTATAATTAACCGATGGAGTATCTATCCAAACCGTCACACTCTGCCAAAAGCGTTAAATACCCGCTTATAACATATTGAAGACAAAGAACTGTATAACAACCAGTTATCTATTTGACACCTCTATCTTGGTCTCTATTTAGACCAACGTAATGAAATTCCCCCCCCCCCAAAAAAAAGATTGAAATTCAACAAAAAGATTTTTCGCTGATTTTAATAAAATCGTGAGAAACACATTTTTTTGTTTTGTTTGTAAATAATGCCAAGTTTTTATATGTGTCCATTATGTACCTACAGACATTCATAAAATTTGCGGCAAACACACCTCATGAATATCAAATAAAAGTGATATACTATTTCGCTGATGCGTGCGTCAACTCATTTTTTCCACCCCTCGGTGGATGATAAAAAAAAGAAAAAAAAAAAAACTAGGTACCGAATCAAAATCAAATAAGCTTTGCGAAACAACTTATCGAGTATGAATTCCAAATAATCATCATTGGGTAATAATTAATGTACATATGTATGTATGTATGTATCTACAGCGTGGTAAACATGCCTACTTTGCACGATACACGCGCCCTGATACCAGATATCTCCAATAGCACACCGCATTCCAGCCAAATCAACTGGAATACTTTACTAATATTGTACCTGACGGATGGAAAAACTAAAGCGGACGGCAAAATATCTACACAACTCAAATAAAAAAAAAATTGAAAAAGCTCCAACCAAGGTAGCCATGTGATGTAATAACTTTCACCTGTTTCTACTTTTTTGTCTCCCAAACTCCCCGGTGTGAAAAAATAATGAATATTAAAAAAAAAAAAATGTTTGTTACACGTTGACGGCAGCAATCTATGACAAAACAAAAAAAATTGATAATGAACTGTATCTGTGCCGCGCGCTGAAGATGCCCGCCAGCCTATTATGTGATTGTTTTTCCTTGCGATACATAGAGCGACAGAGTCATCGGCAACCAACCATCAGTAGTAGTCATCGTTGTCTGACAAGAGGTGATAAAAATTGCCTCAATGAAATTGCCTTTCAGGCTACTATGACGTATGCGCAACTATTTTATTGCTCATCGTTGGCTGTGAGAATTGTAGCACTTGATTTGCTAGTGAAACTATGGACAGTGCAGACTTACAGTCTGAACTTGTGGTACCAGTACTGGATACGTGGTTTTAAAGATTTTTAAGATTCAATTAAAATAATCGTGCAAATTGGCCATTTGATGGTTGACCCAGTTAAACAGTGCCACTAAGTAGATTAGATTGCATAAGGGCTGTGTAGAGGTTTAATGGTGTGTACACACCTCACTCTGGCGTGTGTAAGTGCACTGAGAATAGGGACATGTGCAGGATATGCTTGCGTGTTTTTCTAAAATGCACGTGTGAATTGTCACGATTGTATCCTCTGTTGGATTGTAAATTATTGGCAAATTGCTTGGAGGAGGCTTTTGAGCCAGAGGTTACATGTGATTGATTGGTGTAATTTTTCGTTTAAATTATTCAAAAAGACTAGAATTTAGTTTATTGCTAGAGTGGATTGAATCTGATTATAAAGCTGATAGTATGGCCCTTTTCCTTCAAAGATTGAGACTGAATTGAATAAGAGTTGTGGAAAATCATCAAAAATTTTGTTTAAAAGCCGCATTTTTATGACATAGATTCAGATCTTTATTGCTTGGGTTCTACTAATTTATTTAAAGCTATGCAATAGACTTTGGCTCTCTTTAAAAGAAAAGTAAAAGCAGTTTCATAAGCTAACAGGGGATTATTTCGTAAAAATTTGGAACTAGGCTGATGATGGATAAAGCATTAGGCAAATCAAGAAGAAGGTTTAGACTTAGTGTCTTCACTAGGAAGAGAAAACTTTAACGACTTAAGCCGATGAATGAAGTTGAAGAAGTTTATGGGAGCTTACGAGTGTGTAAACGCATCTGGAAGAACGAATAGCGACTCTAATAATCTCACGAAAATTAGCAGTCAAATCCTAGTGATGTAACCCAAAAATTTACATAGACAGTGAAAGTTATTAGGTCCATTTGCGTAGCCTCCGAAAAAAACCGATTTTTTTTTTTTTTTACGAAATTTTAAAAATTTGAACAAGAAGCTGTTCGCGTACTAATCATAGAAGAAAGCCCTCACGAGAGAGTAAGAAAACTGTCAAATCAGTGTATTTTCAAATTTTTCTTGCTCGCTTGCTTTTTCGTAAGTTTAGCTCTTTTTCCCCCACTCTTTAAAATTTGATAATGTGCGAATTTTATTATTTATATTATTTAAAATTCTTGGAAACGTCAAGGGGCTTCGATCTAAATTCAAACAGAAATTAGGCCTTTTTAAAATATAAGCAAATATGAGAGAAAACATTAGTGTAAACACAGAGGGGTGGGTAATTTCTACTAACTGTCAAATTCGCATATGCAATGAGCGGCTGAGAGCGCTCTCTCTATTGTTCGGTAATGTTTCCGAAAGTGCCCAAAAACTGAATCAATCGATGCTGGGCTCATCATATGTTGCCTCATAAGATTGTGTGTATTCGTGGGCTTCCATCTGCGTGCATATGCAGCCAAATGCTGATTATGTTTCTACATTAAGTTTTAAGTGGCTCATGAATCATCTCACAATTGCAAATGGCGTTTTATGACGTGCCGACTTTGACATTTGTGAAGTAAGCCATAGTTGCTATGCTATACTCTTACTAACGGTGTTTAATTGCATCAATGTTTGTGACAAATGATCAGCCGATGATCGGTGAATATGTCAGTCTACACAATGCTTAGTATGTCTATATTAAGATATTTTTTCGTTTCCATAAAGAAAAATTCAACATCCTCCCTGGCTAATAGAAAAATGGCTTTTATATTGAAATCTTAAAAGCAGCGAAGGCTATAGTCACGAACCGCAAACCAAATCATATGTCATCCACAAACTTTCATCGTCTATTGAACCCGAAACCCATTATAAGGAACATTATGCAAATGAAGGATATCTAACCCCTAATATAGTTTGAACTATTTTTGTTTTTGTATATACACTACACATGTGCCCTCTGTGGGTACATGCAAACAATATTTATGCATCATTTAATGTTTTCGATTAAAATGCTTATTCACCCGCATGATTACTGCTAAACATTCTCAAAAAAAAAAATAAACTAAAGTGGGTCAGCCTAAATAGAACATCTTGATTGGAATATTTTTTTTCTTCCAAAGATGAACGTCTTTGCGGAATGGAAATTTGTTGGTTATGTAGATAGCTATATACAGGCATATTTACATTCGAGATACATATTGATATTGAGCATGAGAAATATACATAAATTTCTTCTTTTACCGCGCTTTGAGATATACTTAAATGAATGTTCAAAAAGCAGTTCTCCCAAAGTATGACTAGGTTTGTGCATTATGCGAAAGTTGCGATGTACTCGACTTTTACTATGTTTGAGCCTGAGGTTTTACTTTATAGATTATAGGGATTCACCAAACTCTAAGCAATGAGATATATGTACATTATTTAAAAAATGAGTCTTAAGTTTAATCATTTCGCCAAGGACTTTAATTGAGAAGCTTCGAGAAGGCTTAAGCAACCGGACATCTATCACCTTGTTAGGAGAAATAAGGAATCGAAGAATTTTTCTGAAAATCTATAAAACACCCAAAGGGATCCATTTTTCAAGATCACTCATAAGATGTTCTATAAAGAAAGAGATGACCCTACGAGAGGAACTACTTTACTCGGTAATTGGCACAAAGACGGATCTAAATTGACTAAGTGGCAGTACTTGGAGTCTTGACTTTCAGTTTTTAGGCAATACAAATGATATAATTATGTGCAGAAAATCGCTAGAAATATTAGGCATTTAAGGCATGATTTTCTAATTGAATGCATTTAATTTTTTCAGTGCAACATATGCATTTGTTTTTTTAATTAAGGCTATATTTCACGACTCGTAAAATAAGACACACTTTATTGCTAAAAATTTAAGTATACAAATGTATTGTGTGGGTAGATATTTTATAAGTACTCATCAAAAATTTCGGCCAACCATATTTTATACCTATGTACATATGTACCTTCGCGTTGCATGGAGGAAAATTCACTTAAAATTATGATGTGGAAAATAAAATGGCTTCATAAAGCAAAATTACGCTTTCATTTTGTTCCTAACAGGTATATTTACCGTCAGTCGTTGAACAAGGATATTACCATATAAAAGAGCGCAGTATAAACATCAAACTTCGTAAACATTCTACTTCATCTCTTTGTTACATGAGAAAATGTTTCACCGATTAAATACACAGTGTGGTAAATAATATTTCGGACACCATAGCTCAGCAACCAAGTGCGGCATCTATTTGGTCGAACGTGTTTTAAAGGCATGACATTTGTTTGACATTTAAAAATTGTAAGAACTATTCTTTCAGAACATCTTATTATATTTCATAATGTAACAAAGAGCGGGCATTAAATTCAGCACGAAACTTGATAAAAATGCATAATAAACTTTCTGAATGATCCAACAAGTGGTACCGGGTTAATTGTTTGATTTGATCAGTTGTTTTAAAGTGGTATAAACATTTTTGGGCGGCAGAAAATGAAAGAAGATGTAAAATACACAGGAAGGCGAGATATGATCCCAAAAGTATATGATTTTGTTACAAAATGCGAGAGACTTTTGTTCGAAGAGACTAATCGAGTCATTTTTTAGATTTAACCAAAACAAAGATCTGTGCAAAATTTGTACCATATACATTTAATTATGATCAAAAATTGATGATAGTCTGGCATTCCAGACCCTTTATTGTGGACTCAAGAAATGATAATAACTTGGAGTTGAAATAATATTTTTTGACGACATCTCGACAATCCAGATTCCACACAGGCTAGAGCAAACATTGGAATCACTATTAAATCTCCGTAACAAGTGTATTGAATCGAGAGGAGAATATTTCCAATAAAATGACCGAAAAACAAACAGATATCGTGTTTAAATTATGTTGCTTGGAGCCAGTCTGGGATATTATTTGCCACACTGTGTATTCTTCCTTCTTCTTTGTAGAAATAATCCCTTCTCCTTCTCCATTCCCACGCACACATACACATCTTCATTTTAATTTGCGAATATTAAAAAGTTCATTCAAACTTATAATGCAAATATTTCTTGATTTTTTTCTTGCCAATGTTTTTTTTTAACCTTCACCAAGTAACAGGAAAAAATCAATAAAACCAAAGATATATTTATACAAATGTTTAATGAAGTCATACATACATCCGCAAACACAAAAGTACATTTAGTTAGAGTTGTACTTCCATATGTACAAATATGGGGTGAGATATTAAAGACAAGTATTTGAATGTTTTTGTTTTTTTTCGACAAATGGCCATGGGGCGTATGCGTAACATTTTTTTTACAAAAACAAAAAAACAAGATTCATGCGGATATGCATGATGATTGTGTTTTTTGCATGAGATGGTGTAGAAAACGAATTAATTCATGAAAGGATTCTAATTAAAAAAATATGCATTCATTATGAGTTATTTGAGTGAATATTACACATGCAAATTGATAGAGTGGTTTGAGCAGCATAATTTAGGCGCGTGAATTCATGTTAGCACTCATGTTTTACAGGTGGAAACTATTTTAATTGCCAATCATAGGCATCTGTGGTTGCATACGAAAACTAAACCACAGATTCTTCTACATAATAAAGTGAACTTTATGGACTTTAGAATTAAAATCTAATAACTTCTAGTATACCTAGTCCAAGGCTGCTGGCCTACATCACTTGCTTAAAAGCAAGATAATCCTGTTTGATTTTCTTAACATTGCCAGAACAGATTTTAAGAATTTACTGATCTTTTTAATAATAAACAATTCCACGGTCAGCTTATATACTTCGCCTATTTTGTCAACATTATTCCATAGTATAATAATAATTGGAAGAAAAAAATCATCGAAATTCCTTGGCACGAAAGCAGGGCTCACTCTTTTACTAACAAGCGCAAATTCTTCTTCCTCCTTAGCACATAGTCAAAGGACGGCTTGTATAGGTACTGCAGGTGCTCTGCGTACGACTCGGACAGATGCTCATCCTACATCTCCTATCCATTGATCTACATATTACGAACATTACTCTACACAGCGCAGTCAGAATCAAGGAGTCTAAGTGCTGGACAGCAAAACTTTTTGGGCACAGCAACATCTTAGATTCTCTACCAAGACACCTTGCTATGCCACCTACGGACTATATCATCCCCAAAATAAACTTCCTAAAGAGGTTTAAAATACAATTTCCCATAAGAACGGAGTGGAAAGACGGATAGGTGATTAAGGATATTGACCTCACTGTATACACCGATGGTTCAAAGATGGACTGTGGAGTTGGTGCTGGCGTTTTTTCGGAATCCTTAAACACCTCAAAATGCTAGACTTCCGGATGTTTTCAGCATTTTTTAGGCGGAACTACTAGCTATCCGTGAAGCCTACCGTGAAATCAAACAACACAACAACGTCCTACCGAGACAAAACTCGGCATTTTCGTTGACAGCCAGGCTGCCATCAAAGCCATTGATTCGGTTACCATCACATCCAAACTAGTTCTAGAATACCGAGCAGAGCTAGCCTCGCTTGGACACCATTCCATGATAACTCTTTATGGGTTCCAGGGCATAGCAATGTTCATGGGAACGAGCAAGCCGATGAACTGACAGGGCAAGCTTCAGCTCTCAATTGTTTACTTGCGGAGCATATTTCTATCCCTCTTGGGGTAATTAAGGCAAACATCTATTCAAAAAGCTTAAAAAAAAGCTAATCTGAGATGGACTAGGTTATTGAACTGCTCCATATCTAAAAAGATGTAGCCTAGACAAAGCCTGTTGAAGACTAACGACCTATAACACAAAACGCGCAAAGATATCGGCAGAATAACAGCAATCGTGACTGGACACTGAGTACATGGAGTACATGGGGCCAGACTGGGAATCCCGTAAAACGCACATTGTCACAGCTACAACACTTCAACTAAAACAGAAACTGTTACCCACTTTACCTGTGACTGTCCGGCATTAGCCAGGACCAGACTTCGCACTCTAGGAGAACCACTCATTAATTCCCTTGAGGATGTCTCAGACAAGAATATTAATCAGCTTCTAGTATTCTTAAATTCCACAGGCTGGATTTAGAGACTTCTCACAAATAAACGCCAACAAATAGGTCACTTGAGTTGTGGTTTCAAAACGGCACCTTGTTGCTAATTGGGTTCTCCCTTTGCGAAACCAACACTTGTACCTATCTAGGACATAGTCAAAATGGACTATTTGTTATCATACTGGAGGAAGATTTTGTTTTGAAATGTAGTCTAGGTCACCTTTATTGTGTGATAATGCTATATTGGTCGATACAAAGCGTTTACACTGACAGAATCCTACATTTTCTGATTCAAGCTAGGCTCTTAAGAAAGCCTTAAAATATAAAGGGTAAAAAAAGCTGATGCAAATATAAATGTCAAAAATTGATGCACCAGCCAGCTTTTGTGTACGCCTAGTTTCAAAAAATCGTATATCTGGGCTCCCATCACGTAATTTTTAAGACGATTGTCGTCTAAACGATTGAAAAGAACGATATCGTCTATGGTTTGCTACATATCTTTGTTGAATATATTTTCATTTAAAAGTCTTTATAAACGCAGTAACAAATTAAATTGTAAGACGATACCTGTTTACCTATCGCGCAAACGATATCGTGTTGACGATAGTGTTTGAGAGTCTCTGGGGTTACGTGAAGCAAAAGTATAATCGTTAAAACGATATCCCCTAAACGATAGTGATATTTAATGATACGTAAAGCTAGAAAAAAAAACTATCGACAAAACGATATCGTCAGACGATTGTCGTCATACGTGATGAGAGCCATGATAAATTTAAGAGCCGATTGAGGGCTTCTAAAATTAAATGCTCGATCTAATCTAACCTTATTGTAGTCTAAGTCTATTTCCTAGTTCACTTTGTAAGGTTTGTCTCCCTAGAATATTCTTGGGATATGTTAGTCCATAGATTATAATATAGAGTTTAATATTTTATGAGATACAAATGTGTGTAAAATTTTGTAAAAAAAAAAATTGTCCAATATAAATGAGATTCGTAAAGCATTCGCTATGACTGAAAGGATATGTCTTGCTTGAAGCAATTTTCTTTTCATAAGCATGCATTCAAAACAAAAAAAAAATGATGAAAACAGAAGAAAAGTCAAAATGAAATTTCCAGCTCATGGTACAGTAGCGCGCAGTAAAATAAAACTCCTGAACCATGGCAAGCAAATATAAATAATAGAAAACAAAGGGACAAAAGGATATTTTAAAAGAAAATAAGTGTTACGTGTGCAAAGTGGAACTTGTGTGTATGTGTTGTATAGCGAGGAAAAAATACACAAATATTTATATTTATCTTTATTTTTAAGGAGGAATAATAATAATTTTGAATAGAACATACCCTTCGGTTGCCCTTGTAGGTGGATTTGTAGAATTCATTGAACAGGAAGAAGAACATAACAGCATGCATGCCGATCCACCAAACGAACGCTTTTGGATAGTTGCACTCGATGAACAACAATTGGAAGGCATGAACCATAATTGCAACAAATTGAACCTAAAAAAAAAAAAAACATATTAAGTAAAATATCCTTGTTTACTTATGCAAGGAGGTACTTACCATTTGAAGGGTGGTCAAATACTTCTTCCACCACAAGTACTTTTGGTACTGTGGTCCCATGGCAGCGAATAAGTAGTATGTGTACATAACAATGTGAACGAATGTGTTGAGGAGACCGAAGAATGTACTATGACCGCCTGTAAAATTAAGTGGGAAAAATTAATGTTTGATTTGTTTATGAAGTGTGACGAGAAATGATTGCCTATTTATTGCTGGTAAATATTTGGGTTTAAAGTGCGACTTTTCACTGGTTACATGGTTACATGGTGGGTGGTTGTATTTATCGTTTGAAAGTTGTTACGTTAATAAATACAGTGGGATACTTTGAACGGTTTATTTAAGAGTTTTGACGTCAGTCTTTAAAGTGCTAGGCTTGGCCAAAGAAGAATATAATTTAAAATCAGTTTATGCAATTGGACACCTCAAAAAGCATAAAACAAATTCAATTTTGGAAAAGGGAAGTTGCATGAACTTACTTGCCTGTACAAAGAATTTGAACCAATGGAGTGCTCGTGTTTAGACCTGAGCTACTTAAGTAGCAATAGGCAAGCAGGGGCAATGTATAGTTCAAACATTCTAGCTAGAAAGCATAGTAACACTACCTACTTCTATTCCCAAGGGTTTTCAAAACTATTTAACTAAGAAGGAACCTAATTCACAGGAATTGACAGAATCAGATATTTCACTCTTGCAGAAGTCGAAGCTTCTCCGCTTTAGCTTATGAATGAATTTTTCAATCTTCAAAATCGCTTCTTCCGCTACTTGGGAAACAATTAAGGAATAATAAAGTCTTTTCGGAACCTTCACCTCAGAGACTTCAGATGAATTGAATGACTCCAAAGACTTCACTGAATTAAGGTGACTTCACTGACTTCAATTACTTCAAGTGAATGCACTACAGGAGACTACACTGAATGCAGAGCAATCAAAATGATTGCATATAATTTCATTCAAAGACTTCACTGAATTCAGGTGACTTTACTGACTTCAAAGACTTGCAAGTGAAGGCACTGATTCCAATCGACTTCATGAATTCAAAATGAACGGTTTTAAGTTGAAGTCATATAATCAATACAAATCCATGTGAATTGATAACTTCAATGATTGCATTCCGAAGTGATTGTAGGCCTATAAGTCAGTATACAATGCTTTTATTTTGATCGGGCTGCCCTTCTGGTTAAAGTATCTCAGTACTTTTTTGATATATTTTGAATGGTGGAACTGTGTTTTTATATTAACTACTAGCTGACCCGTGCCTTCAACTAAAATAATACAAAATATATTTTAAGAAAAAAAGTATCTTATGTCACTAATGAATATTTTAAAATTTGTTTCAAGTCAATAGGTCTAGTAGTTTTTGAAATTACCTGGGGACATATTTTTTAATGATTCGTCTTATATAATAGTAATGATGTGACAAGCTAAATGTCAGACTTTAGGCACCCTATTTGTTCAAAATATGCAAGAACCTTTAGCAAATAATTTTAAATGTCAATGCAATTATTTCGGACTTGAAAGTATAGAAAGTAAACCTGGTTTGATTGTCATGCGCATGCACCAAACCATTAACATTCGGTTGAATTAATTTGATGGTACATCTAACTGAACACTGACCAGTAATTGAACCAGTTATTGTTGCTCCGTTATAATTATGTGTCTCCAATTCTAATCCTAAGCACTAAATTAAATCACAATTGCTCTTTGTGTCACCATTAAGTACCAACCGTCGATATAACGGTTTAGCAAATGTCACTAAGACATTTTTTCAATCACATAAAAAGAATTAAATTGAAAATTATCTAAATTGTGCAGCATCATGGTGATTATAGAAGTATTTAACTGCAACCAGTTTATTAGATTGGTAATGAGACTGATGTCATCGCACCTGTTTGGACTTGGGCTGAACCTAATTAACACATTTTCAAACTTTGCATTTTAGTACTGAATACTTGTAGTTTTTTTTTTCTTCTCTTAAATAAATAAAAAGTATCGGTAAATAGAACTCTCCATCATCATTGGTAATCCAGTAACTCATCATTGTCCATGAGCAAAACCAAATATTTGCAATTTATCTATGAGACCAGTTAGCCAAATCGATTCGTCATACGTTTTTTTTTAGTAGCGAAGAAGAAAGAAAAGGTGTATCTAAGTATATTTTACATTTAACTTACCTGGAGTGAATTTGACACCAAACCAAACAGACATTGGCATACATCCGTGATGAATTACATGTAAAGTTGTGACTTGGCTAGTCTTCTTTCTCAACACAAAGAAAATCTGCAAAACAAAATAAATTTGAATAATTACTTATTGGTACAACAAATAAACGGTTGTCTCATGCCAGTTAATTTAGATCGCGCGTGTCTGTGTTCTGAAAGAATTCATTGACCGAATCGAACCAAACCACGAGGCGAATAATAGTCGCCAAGCAGGCTGCGATCCTCAAATTTACATATTCAGGTGATATTTTAGCAATAAAACTAGAGAGCCACATGTTTGCAGAGACCATGAACAGTGGTCGGCTAAGCTAGCTAGCAACCGGCGTACCAAAGAACAGATGACTAATTAAGTTAATCAATGAACCTCTCTAATTAAACATGTTTGTTGGCTCTAATGATTTTGAGAATGGTCACACGTTAGGATTAGCTTTTTTTAGCTAAATTTCAGGGACATTAATTTAAATTCTACCTAAAGAAAGTCGTATCTTTTAATTCAGCTAAGTGTGTTGAAACACGTTTAAGTTGCTTTCTATTTGAACGTGGCACTCTAATGCATCAATTGACATTTAATTGGATTTTAATATTTATAACTTTAATCGAGAGTAAACCAATTAAATGCTAATCTTTAAGAATTATGCAGCTTGTTTGTTTAATGAAGCCCGATGCAAGAACAAGGACACAGGAAATAAAAATATAACAAATTAAAAATATTAATATTCATTTGGAATAATTTTAAATTTTCGATATAAATAACATAGAAGAGGATACAAATTTGACTTATCATGGTCATAGAAATGGCAATGTGACATTTTGGCACGGGGAACCACTTGCGAGTAGTTTGGTTCCGGGTTATAAAACTAGCAGAAGATCAAGGTTTCAAATGCAACTGACACGTTTTTTGCATTATAAATCGTATGATTTGTTTTTACTCAAAAAATACTTTTTTTTAACAAAAAACAAATTGTATTGGGTGTATTTTTTTTCCACAAACCGTGTTGTAATAGTAGTGAGTTTTTCAATATTTATATTGACAATTATGATATTATCAATAGGGTCACACCAGATGAACGTGCCCATTCAAACCCATTAAAAATATCAAAGAGAAAAGGTAAAGGTGCAGAAGATTATACACGGTTCCTTACGTCCTCGACCAACTTATTTCACTTTTCATCGCGTGGTGAATAAACTTTTGACAGTTCATCGCGCAAAAGTACACTCTTTGGTGTGGCAACGTCTTTTTTGTAGGTTGTCATTCTATTAACAACAACAAATTCACACACAGCGTCTACAAAATGGCCGCACCCAGTGGTGTTAGTCCAGCCGCTGAAATGTAAACTTGTGTGTGTGTGAGCTCCCATTTGACATTGGTGAAACGTCAGAATAAAAGAAATCTTAGAGCGTAAGCAGCCCATAGAGGGCCAAGACCTAGATTCTCACAACTATGTGCGTACTGAAGGAATTTTATGCCTTTCCTATGACAGTATGTTTCACAGACGCTCGCGAGAGGTTTTGACGTAAGGCGCATATTAATTCTTCTAAAGAAGGTTGGTTAAACTTTTACAAAGTTTTTGGGTTTTGAAGTAAAACAAAATCTAGTTTTAAAACCGATTTTAAAAGGACGTTAGAACAAATCAGTGGAACAGTGGTTTAATTTTTGTTGACATGTCAGTTATAACAATCATTGAGAAATTTCTATCAGTGGAACAACCAAATATAGGTTTTGAGGTTGGAGTTGATCATTGAAAGGAAAATTGACAGATGAGAACAGAAAGAGAATAGAACACGTCAGTGAAATGACTGTGTTCCAAATTATAGAAACGATGATCAGCTGTTCATTGAAATCGAATTTTGAAATGTGACCAAACCAATCGGACATTGTCAACCACGTTGAGTTGATTGGCTCTTCAAGTTTTGGATTTGGTGTGAAGAATTACTTAAATTGAAATCTTAACCCTATTCCAATTGATCACTCAGCTCTACATATAAACGTAGTAAGTGTGTCGATCAACTTAATGGTGATCCTATTCACTCAAGGAGGACAATTTTGTGATGAATTTGAATGCTGTGCCCGAACAGATAATAGGTCCTTTCTGCCCTAAAATTTTTATATTAATAAATTTCAAATAGTAAACGAACGGGTGGAACAAGAAAATGCTGAAAATACACTGATTTGACAGATTTGACAGTTTTCACAAACCAGCCCAAAGAAATTTACTCTCTCGTGAGCGCTCTCTTCTCTGAATAATTACAAAATTTCTCAGTAATTTTTATTTTTTTGCGTGAGTATGGCAAGGATGCATAAGTTTGTGCATGAACAAAGGTGTGTTCGATTGATCGAAGAAATGTTTTTACGACGCTTAAAGAAGTTTGATGCCTTCAAAATGTATGTTTCGAAGCATAATTTTAATAAGAATAAATAACCTGGCATGATACAAACGTAAGTATAGTAATTCATTTATAAAATTTTAAACAACTTACCGTGTCCATGAATTCAGTGAACTTTGAAAAGTAGTACCACCAACACGCGTGCACCATCTATAATTCATTTCCCCAAAAAAGAGGAGTAGTTTAAAAAAATAAACAAACGTTAGTTTTGTCCATTCCATACAATATTTTATAAAAAAACAATACAATTTAATAAAAACTTAAATTCACATCACGAAATTCAAATAGTAAATATTTTTTTCTTAATTAAAAAAAAAAATCAATAAAATCAAATCATTTAACTGCAGCTCTCTCGAAAGTTAGGGAAATTAAAAGAAGTCAGAAAATAAATTATTTCTCCACAATTTTGGATATTTGTTTTGGTAAATTTTGTTTTCCGAAGCTGTTAGTAGTTTCATATGAAAAAAATTCTTGAAATCATGTACTTTTAGCCATAATTCTATTGCATTACAAGCAAGGCGTTCTACTTTTATATAAATAATTTTTTTTATTTATTAATAATAATACTAAAATTATCTATGCGAGAGCAATTAGTATCATATTTCCATAATTGTTATTTACGCCACTATATGTGATATAATAATGTATATACTTTATATAGTTGCATTTATGGCAATCAAAAAAACGAAAACCCATTAAATATAGATACACCCGCAAAGTTAAGAGCAGTTAATTTGATAATAAGGTTGTTAGTCACAAGAGTTATATATAATTATATATCCATTTTTTTATTTTAAATATATATTTGTATATAATATAAAATAAAATAATATTTATAATAAAAACTGAAAAAATAAATTAAAAATAAAATGATGTACCACACATATATCTGTTACCACATACCCTTAATGTTCTAGGGTTATTACTATAGTCAACTGGCTGACATCGGAAGTTATAATGTCCCGTTAGCCAACCGGAAATAGCTATCTGTAATTGTAAAAAAAAGGAAAAAGAACATTGTTTGGATGATGTTTTTTTTATTTTTTATTATCTTGTTGTATCGTCATCGGTGGTGGGTTTTTTTTTTTAATTTGTCTGTCTGATTTATTTATGAGTGCATTTTCTGTTTTATTTTTATTTTGTTTGTGTACAACAGGTAAATCTCTCTTCCTTCTCTGCTTCTACGAACTAATTGCATCCTATAATTGACTATCACTGTGGGTCCCTTTTTATTTTTGGCTGGTTTCGTCGGTTTAGATTTGAATTCGTTTTATGGAGAAAATCCTCGAAATTTGAAGCGAATTACTGGTCAACGGGATACTATTTGCTTTATTATTTGTTGCATGTTCAGTGCATTCTATCTATGCATGTGATCGATGCTTGAATATTTTATTTATATATATTTTTTTTTTTTTTTACAAAAGTTATGAAAATATTAAAGAAAAGCAAAAGTAAAATTTTGTAGAGATAGGTGACATTTACGTATGACAGACAATTAGTTATAAATCTCTCAAGCACTACAGATTATGTCATCTTATTGTCATGTACAAATATAAGTTCAAATAATTCGGAACTAGCTATGCCGGATAACTGGAGCATGTCAATTTGTAAAATGAGATAAACCTCCACGGGTTTTAAAACCTAATACGTACTCGTATGTGAAATGTGTCTTACAACTGAGCTATACCGATTTAAGATACTATGGAGAATTACTTTTTTACCTTACATATCTCAATTTGCAAAACAGTGCATTCAAAGAGTACATATAGCTCAGATAAATATCAAACAGTTCTAGAGAGCATGCCAGATAAAGTTTTGTTTGCTTAAGACTTTGCTAGATTTTTTAATACAGTACATCCTCGGTAGTCCGGATGAACATGATACTTGACATTGTCTCATTACTCTAGTTTGACGGCTATACAGAAACACTTTCTTTGAAAGGTTTGAATGTTCACAAAATGTTGCCTTTCATACACACAATTGTATCTCAATTTACATATACAACTGTACTGTTTTCAATAATCCGGATCAAAATCAAATGTGTTCTAAGAGCATACCAAAGGAAGTACTTATTGTCTGAACTTTGAAAAGTTCGAAATTGAATCATATTTATCAACGTTTTTTGATATTCCGGATGGATATGAAAAAAACACATTATCTGTGGATATAAAATGCTTACTTTTTTCCAAAACTGCATCAACTAAGATTTTATAACAGATTGTGAATACAGTACCTACAGTTTCTTAATCCGGATTATATGAGACGTGCCTATGCAGATTACCAAAGCATACAAATAGTGGAATGGCACGAGTTTCTGACACTAACTATGATTACTATGTAACTACTATGTGAACCATAAATATTCACAATTACAATTTGAACTTCGTGAAATAGGCCAAAGTGATTTCGCCAACATGAAGCAAGGCAATTAAAGACAGGATCGCTTCGTGCCAACTTTTGCCACTTAAACTGAATCAGAATAGTTAAATTTAAAAATTTACAACCTCTTGTCCATCATACGTTTTATTGTAAACACAAAACTCTATTAAAACCAAAAAAAGCAATATACACGACTACATCTACATCTAAAGCAACACACACATAAAAATAACGCTGTCATAATTAAGAGGAAACTTTTTACAGCTCCTGTCCAAAGGACAATCTCAAATCAGCTGAAAACACAAAGCTGCAAACAATAAGTTTAATTATAAAAAATAATGTACAAAATAATAAAAGCATTAAAGAAAAAAAAGAAACACACACTTAATAATTGCCAAAGCAACATTAAGCCTAAGAAAAGCATAAATATTTATTATTTAAAATAAAAAAATATTTAATAAAATATTAATTGTGAAAATATAGCAAATTTTGTGCTAATAACTATCTAATAAACGAAAAAATATAACACATAATTCTAAGAACTAAAAATTGTAAATCAACACAAATTGAGTGATGAAAAGATGTGTATTTATATACTGTGAAGCAACATAAATAGCGCTAATGATTTTCGTATCGCTGTTTTGATTTTGTTTTTAGTAAGTAATTTTACAAAAAAGCATTTTAGTTTTTTTCATTTTTTTTTTCTAAAGAAACAACTCTGCTTTGATTGTTTTGACGAAAAAAAAGAGATACTTTTGTTTTGGTATTTTTTCTTCTTTAACATTTTTACGTAAATTTTAATGTTTATGTGTAAATTTTGGAAAAACAATTTTTTATTCTTTTGTTTTAGAACAGTGTTTTTTTTTTTGGAGGTTGTTTTTAGTAAGCAATTTTAGACCTTCTTTGGGACTTTATTTAAAATTGCTTACGATTTGTGTGAGTGTGTAAGTGTTTAACAAAAAAGTGTGAGTGTTTGCCAATAATGTTCTTTAATTTTGGTTAAAACACTTAATTAATTGCCAATTAGTTACGTTTACTGTTTAGGAAAAACCAATTTCAAACGTGTAAACTTGAAAAAGACAGAGCGATAGATTTGGAAGTTTTTGTTATTTTCGAAATTATTTTTTTTTTCAGTTTATTTCTGTGCATCCCTTTGTGCGATGAACAAGAGATATTTTATCTGTAAACTAATAGATATATGTTTTTCGAGAGTGCGCAGATACACGAAATATAATTCAAGCCTCTTTTCTTTTATTGATTGATATTTTCATGTGCATAAGTAATTTTTTTTTTTTTTTTTTTATCCAATTGAGGCGTAATTTAATTTGTTTTGTAATCTGTTCGCACTTACTCTCCTAGCTGATGGACTATCACTATAATCCACTGGTTGACATCTAAAGCTGTATTGACCCCACCAGCCGCCCATTAATGACTACAAAAAATTCAGTTGATTTGGTAAAATATAAAAATTTCAAAAATCAAAAAAAAAAAAAAAATATAAGAAGAACATTGTTTTTTAAAGTGGCTGTTCCATTCCTATAAAAAAAAAAGGATTTTATCTTTTATATTCACGTGAATGAATATACTCGTCGTATGAATACTATTTCTTTTTTTTGTTCATATCACAAGTGAAAATCCTTTCTATAAAAAAATAAACACAATTAATGTAGAATTGCATTATTAGTTCTTAAGTGTAGAAGCCAAAAGAGAATCGGTATGAGATTAGTTGCGCGATGAAGATGAACGGACTTACCTCGTAAAACAGCCATGCGCTAAATATCACTTGTACTAAATTATAAATTATCAGTGTGTTTTGTAAGTGGAATGGCTTGCGATTTTCCATCAATCGAGGTCCTAGAACCTGTAAGAAAAGAAAAATGGTTAAAAATTTGGTTCAACGAAATTATGTAAAAAACTAAATATGATACTGTGTGTCTGTCTGTCTGTCTGTCCTTCCCTGGTAGCTGAAATCTAGGTCGTCAATAAAAATAAAGTTAGCTGGAGCTAAAGAGCAGGGGAAGTCAGAAGTGCCTACATGACGGACATATTTCGCGTTGAAGACATATCATGAACATGTGCGATAAAGAAGCACAAGCAAAGCAAAAATGATGTTTGTTCGCGAACATGGCCCTACACGGCGAACATCAAAGCCAACGAACACGAAAAAATCGAAATTTTTCGCCAACAGCGAACGGCTCGCGAACCATTTTTCAGAAGAAGCAATTGACTTAACACAGGCAAGTAGTAATCTAACGGTTGAACTAAACTCATCAGAGGAAGTGAATCCCGACGCTGAACTATTTCGGGACTGTTCTCCACCATCAGAGTTACGGGCAACACCGCCATATGTTTGATCCCCCTTCAACTCGCCAGATGTAGTGGGACCTGGAGGAGATCCACCAAAACCGAGGAGATCTGAGCGGTTGCGAAACAAGCAGCTCAGATTTGTTCCCAGCTAAGCGAAGGGGTAATGATGAACGCTGCACAAGTGTCCGGAATGCGGCAACAACCTAAGCTAGACCTGTCAACCTGTCAAAACTGTCAGTTCACTTGTCAATATATTGTGGCGCGAAAATAAATACTTTTCCCGCGCTTTGTAAACTTCCTTTATTACAGTTCCAAACCGTGAAATTTAGCTTATGCATCCACCCATCCAAAAAGTTTCCTCTGGAGTACGACAGGTGGATGAACGGAAAATAAAACGATTGAAATATCTCGAAGAGCAGAAAGTGGCTCAATATTTTTACTGACAGAGGATTCATGCTGAAGCGTTAGTCCAATTAACCGAGTTCGAAAGGGCACCTGGATATTTTTATACGTTTGAAAAATTTGCTGTATTAAGTCAGATTTGTAGGGCTCTTTTGATTTATTTTTGAGCAAAATACACGAGTGTTATCGAGGACCCTTTCCCCAAAAATACGATTTTGCGAACAAGTTTAGTTTTATCGATATTTTGTGTTTTAAATCATACATTTCGCGAGCATGAGTAGATAAAATATTCCATTCGTCATTGGATTTTTTGCGTCCAGCCTTATCTAATGGTTCAAACTTTTACATTTTTTTAATTTAACCCACATACCCGTTCGATAATGAAATTGTCTACTTAGCAACATTGACTAACTCCTAAATGGTTATCCAGGAAAGACCCAAATGCCCATTAATCATTTCTAAAGCACCACTGTCACTATTATAATAACACTCAGTCTTGATAACACACTAAGAGTATCTACGTATCTACGAGTAAAAGTATTTAATTAGTCATCGTTTGTTTACTTTTAAAAATTTATAAAAATAGCACACTTCCTTAAAATCTATTACAGAAGTACAATTATCCCCGAGCTGTGTTGAAAGCCAACGGCCAATTCGTTAGTAATTTGAATAAATTCCATGAGAGTAAAAAAAAGACGTTAAAACCGTGATAATCGTCCGTTGGCTCATTATCGTTTCACTGGCATTACGTGTACAATTATTTAATTTTGTAGCGAATAAACGATTAACATCTACACATCATCGACGAACCATGAAGGTGTTTTGGGATTTGATGCATGGAATTGTCAGGTTGAATGGTAATTACACAGATACAGTGTGTTTCTTTGTTTTGTTTTTTTTTTTCTCCAAATCCGTTACTCGAATGGTAAAGAGTCATTACTACTGACAATTAGTTCATCCCATTTAGAGATAGATACAATCTTTGACATATCGTTTAAGTTTTGCTTTCTTTTTTATTTAACTCAAAAGTTCATGTAGGTTGTTGGACTTACCTTGACAATGTAAACATATGTTAGACATACGGCTAATGTTGGAAATGGTGATGACATCATTGGCCAATCCTTTGTCCTAGAATCTAAAATTAGAAGAAAAAAAAAAAATAAGTTACTAAATTTTGTAAATGTTAAATTGGTACATGAAGTATGTAAGTGATAATTGAAGTAAGGTGAACGACTTTTTGATTTGAACTTTAATGCAGTTAAAGTGTAGAACATGAATACGAGTAGAACAATACTAATTGGATTTACATATGTGTTTTGGAAATTTTATTTTAAACGGGTAAGTTCCGGTTGAATTATAATAAAAAATGTCAGTAAGGTAAGAATTGAGTGCATGGAACTGGATAATGAATTGCAGGTAAGCAATTAACAGAGCGACTTGTGAAAAATCGTGTGAATCAAGTCTTCGAAAAATTCCGAAGGGACAACACCATAGACCGAGAAGGACCTTATTGTTAGTGATGCTCACAGAGCGCTCTCAGTCACTTATTCTAACCTCTCATTTTGGTTGGGTTGGTTTATAAAGAGTTTTCCAATAGGGACTTGACAACTTTGAATTTAATTTGTGAACGCACTTTTTCACTAATCATGAAACTGTCACTGTCAAACTGTTATTCAGTAAACTCAACATTTTCATCATGGTAAAGTACACGAACGACCAACGTTTTCAAATTATAAAAATTTTCTACTGAAATTCGGAGTCGGTGATCGCAATTTTAAGAGCGTTTACTCCAATTTTCGCTCCTAATTCTCTGGTGCGGTTTGCATGCCGGCGGTGTTATTGGGCCATATTTTAACGTCGACGATAACGATCGTTACATTACTGTGAACGGCCAGCATTATCGCGCCATGATGACCAATTATTTTTGGCCCGAATTGGAAGATATGGGCTTGGACGACATGTGGATTCAACAGAATGATACCACAAGCCAAACAGTAAGTATGTGAGCGCGTTATGTCAAAAAATGGGCCAGTCGATTGGCCGCCTGGTTCGTGCGATTTAACGCCGCTTGACTATTTTCTGTGGGGCTACGTTAAGTCATTGGTTTACGCCAACAAGCAGACAACGTTGGAAGAGCTCAAGTTAAAAGAGCATTTTAGAATGCCTTCGTCGTCTCTTTCTTTTATCTTTCGCCAATAATTCATATCCTTGATAGACAAATCTACATAATGGAGAAATTTCATGCACCCTAAACTTGCTTGTAAGTACGAGTAAATGCCATCTGCTAACATCACAAAGTGTGTTCTTTCCTAATGAATGACTCAATAGCACGAAATGTGGTTAACGTTCGCCAGAACCTGCTATCTGTATTTACTTAATTATGCAATCCCTTCCAAGTGTCATGCCTATTAATCACGAAAAATTGTATGGAATTAGGCACGCTTTTGGTGTGTCGTCTATTTGCTAATATCTAACCAATTTTGTTTGCTTTGAGACCAGTTGCTTAAATGTGGTCAGTGGTAAGGGTGATTGGCCCAAGAGAGGAAAACTGATAAATAAATAATGTGTAACCACAATCACAGGAAATTCTGTGAAACAATTAAAAAAAAAAAACAGCGCCACTTCAAAGTGTTTTGATTTACAATCCCAACAACAGTAGCTACGCCTGGGGGCTAATTACAATAATTGTCCTCGTCACCCCCTACAGAGCTCCACTAAAGGCTCACCTGTTGCATGGGGAAATGAGAATAATTCCATTTTCCAATTAGTAAGTATTTTGTGAAATACCTCGAGTTTCCTTTTGTTCTATGACACGTTTCAACCAAGATGAATGGTTCTGTTCTTCTTTTCTTGTAACAAGAAAAAGGAAACCTCATAAAGCGACCTTTGCGATGCTATTTCCTCTCACATATCCTGACTTAATTAACTTCCCGTGACAATTTGATTATATACTATATATGTACATCTGCGGCGCGAACTTGCACGCTTGTATAACACCGACTGATGATTGTGTGTGCTCTAATGAAGATTGCTTTCTGAAATTAATTAGGCACTAATTGTTAGGTTTACACTTGAGGCGGTTGTTGAGGTTATGCTCTGTTGTGTTGCTGTTTTTTTTTTGCAACTCCTAGGCAAGCCTCTCAGCTGTGCAGTTGAAGGTCAAGTGCGTGGAATGAAATGCCCAACAGTCAATTGAATATGAGGTACTTTTGTTATGCCCAAGTGGATTGTAGCCAACGGATTATCAATGATTTTGAAATAATTGTTATTTTGAGATAAAGATTAAAGTGTTTGAAAGTCAATAATTTCATAATGACAGGGTCATGATTGGTCGGTAACTGTATAAAGTAAATATTTCCAAAATAAGCCTTTATTAATCAAAAAGGTAGTAGAACGGTCAATATTATCTATTCATTGGGAGAATCCTTGGAAATTTAATTAGTGCGGTAAATTTTCTTTCTTGGAGCAGATGAATTAGACTTGCTGAAAGTTGGTTTTTCCTTTAATTGATAGGTCTTCCAAAAAAGTAGGTATAACTTGTAAGCCGTGCTGTCAATTTTGACAGCCCTTTGACATTTATTTTTAGTATTGCATGACAAGTCCCCATGAATACATTTAAAGCAGAGAAACGCTTCCGTATCGAGAAAAAGTAGGTACTTTAAAAACCAGCCTTGAATTTACCTGCTTTTTTTTGGTCCTTATAGTGAAACTAACTGAGCTGGTTATTGTAGACAAAAATCATACAATGTGAGTGAGAGTGTGGTGGACTCGGTAGCTTAAAAATGTATTCATCTATTAAGTGGAGAAAGAAATATCTCAGCTTACACGCGTATAACTTCCAGTTAGTGCCACGCGACTATAGACAAACTAAACTAGACAGCTGTTTAGGAATAAATATGGATGTGTTGCGTTATCCCTTTCATTCCTTTTGAACGAAATATTTCTTACATATTGTCATTCCATTATATGGCCACTCCCAGTTCTGTCAACCCAGCCACTGAAATGTAAGCTTGTGTGTGTGTGACCTCTGTGAGCTCCCATTTGTTTTTGCTTGAACGTCAGAATACAATGATAAATATCGGAAGCTTTGAGCTTGGATAGAGAGAGTGAATCTTTCAAACGACCTGAAGTTGACTGTCCAGCAGTGTTGCCGAAAGAGTTTGAAAAAAAGTATCAACAAGTATCATAATAGGAATTATGTGTCAAACTGCCATTAAACATTGAAAAATAACAGAACAATGACTTACAATTCAGTGGATAAGGGGATTGGCTGGGCTTTTTTAGTGTTTTTTTTGTCGGAATTAAAAACTATCAACATAGGTATGTTAAAGAAAACGAAGTATCACGTCGAAATAAAGACTAAAAAGTATCACTTTTGTTACTTTGGTATCATTGTGGCAACACTGCTGTCTAGTTTAGTTCGACAGGTCCATGATTTTCGTTAGTAGACTCTTGGAGATCACTGGGTTTGTGTATGAGCAGAACTATTCCTTCTGGAGAGAAGCAAATGTATATAAAACTGTATTACACGGCCCAAATTTTCTGCTTTCTTATAAGCTACACTTACATACATATGTATATCATGATTCATTGCTTGTTGAAATGCCATATTTATCATCTTCGTTTACAATGATGAAGCGACAATGGATATTGAAAATTAATGCAGGTTATAAATCACCCTTTACACAAAACGTTTTACAAGTGTTTGAATTCTTTTCGAGTCCACAAATGTATTAATTAACTAATTCCGTCGTCGATTAATTCTTGGCCTAAAATGTTCATGAACTGATCACGATTAAGAGCATGTTCGTAAATTATTACTTTCAGGTGACCTTCTATGGCAAAACAGTACATATAACCTGCTTCTAAAGGTGAAAACAATTGTTTTTTTAATGAAATTTCTTTTGAATATAATGAATTCTCAAAAATAAATCCAGTTGCTTGCATCCTGTTTCATTAATCTAACCAAACAAACAACTACTTGAAATTGAACTGCATTCAGTCATTCAAGATTCCTAATTGCTCGGGGTTTCACCAGTATTCCTGAATGGTTTTATTTATAGCTTAGATTTAAATTTTGTTAATAAATAAATAATGTCATTCTGATAAAACAAGAAAACATTTTACTCGCACAAAGATGTTCGAATATTTATTTTACATGCACATTGGGCGAAAAGCAAACAACAAACAAACAGAACTTCTGCAAACTGTACGTCAATCACTTGACGATAATTCAAAAGGAAAATGTCATTGCACTGCTTGATAATCAATCATTCGCAAAGTGACTTTAAACTTCAAGAAAAAGTCAAAGTATTCAATAATAATTCAATAAACACCAAAGGTC
The DNA here is from genome assembly GCA_949716465.1 of Chalcosyrphus nemorum. NCBI lineage: Eukaryota > Metazoa > Arthropoda > Insecta > Diptera > Syrphidae > Chalcosyrphus > Chalcosyrphus nemorum. The sequence goes on along the minus strand of OX454333.1, from coordinate 12,135,441 downwards.
ATGAACATGTCGATTGTTTGATCTTTAAATATGAAGACCTCTTGACTCAACATTTAAAATAAAAAAGATTCTGTCACACAAAAGATGTATGATTTTAGATTGAGTTGCAAGGCTTTTCCTTCAGATGTCGCACATGTCAATGTAATTGAAACCAAACTGACTTAAAGTATTTCCTTATTAAACAATTTAAATTCCTATATTTCATCCCCTCTGTCTGGGTTGTAATAAATCTTTACCAATTCATTAATATGCTAAAGTTAATCACAAAATTATATTCGAACGTTTCCATTCATCATTTGATTGAGTTTAGCATACTTAATGGAAAAGAAGTCGTACATTCAATAGGTTATTGGAAATGTTTGTAACTTATTTGGTATGCGACAATTGGGTGTGATATACACAACACATAGACAACACAAAAACAAAAAATAAAGGGGGTGGGTTTGAACTTCACCTTTGAGATGGATATTACATTGGCTGTGCTGTATATTCACACCCACTTTTAGGTTCATTGTAATGAGCGGTGTATTACGCTTGAAACGACTTTGATTTATGTCATGCTTGATTGTGTGTCTACTGTCTAGTAAGAACAATCCTCATTTACTCGTAATAGGTCTTAATGTGAAAATTTGATGGATTAAGGGTGGTGGTTTGAGTTTCAATGGTCTTTAATTATTACTGATTTAGCATACAACAATTCTGAGTCAAAGCTTCCATACTTTGGTAAAGTTTTTGATTAGAACAGCCTTTATCCAATGCCTTAATTTGGCTAATGTACATCTTAAATGAACTGCAGGACATTGGTCCCTTGAGGCAATAAAGCATATTACTCAAACTCTGTAAGAAAATTAGAAAAAAGAATGTAGCTTTCACAACTGTACATGTTGTGCGTGGTATATATTTATGCACGTACAGAAAGGACCTGTTTTATGCGGTATCTGAAGGGCAGAGTGGTTTTGAGAAGCTTTCTCATGACAGTTATACTTTTGAATGCTTGTCAGGCACTCGGAAGAGGTGGGACCGTGAAAAAACTTTTGATGGTATTTTTCTGAAGTCGAACTTGGAACCCTTGCGCAGTAGTCCAACGTACTAACCACTGAGCCACGGCACCCAAAATATAGAAGCACATCTAAAATTTGTTGGGCCTTCTGCAGGGATCGAAATGTGCGTACTTTAGTGCCTGATCGTTTACGATGACCCTTCTTAATCTAAGGAAAAAAAAATAGTGCAAAATCTGGAGCGGAAATATTTTCACAAATTAATTTGACGTGGTAGTGAAAAAAAATACTGCGAATCAAAACTGAATGCAAAAGAAGACCAATAATTTTCTGGAAAAGCTTGGACAACACCCATTAATTCGCCCATTTGTTCAGCAGGAGGTGGAAGACATAGAACACGTAAATGTTCAAGTGTCGAAGCTTATCAGAGGAAATAACAAACTACCAATCCCGAAGCTCCCTAAAAAATCACAGCGATGACTTGAAAGTCTAAGAATAGCTTACATGGCAAACAAAGATGATAGAGGATAAATGGCTAACCAATTTCACGAAATAATACTCGCAGAGCAAAAGTAGAAGATCGCTGGGTCTGGATGAGTACGAAGTCTTTATACTTGCATCGGTTATGAACCTTAGAAGAAGAAATTTAACCTCGTCCCATTCCATTCTTGAAGTTTTGCCTTATGTGTCATTGTCCTGACTGAATCAGTTATTCAGCAACCTCAGATTGTGTAGCTTATACACTTATATGTTCAAATACTAATGAATTTCTAGTCATTAACAATTTCTTTACTGTAAAATGTCTAGAGCAAAACAATTTTAATGCAAATCTGGTATGCCTTCACCCCCCGTTGACACAAGTGTCGCACAAAAAGAGTAGCTAGACTCATTTCAATCAAACGTGAACCCTATAAATCAATCAAAATCACTTAGCGCCCTATTAATATTCGTCGAGCTTAATGAAGCTATAATAAATGCAAATATTTTCAGATAAGTATAATTTATTAAACAAATTAACATCATTACGATGCAACTTCAAAGATACACTACACCAACATTAATTTGTCTGATGTCATGCCTAAGACATTCCTTTCATCAACTTTGGTACCTTCCTACTTATTTTCGACATTATTTCACTTCAAAGATGCTAATTGATTATCCTTCCTTTGTAAATTTATCTCAAAATAAGTGAAACTGATTTTTTTTTTGTTTTTCTTTTTGACGAGTTAATGACTTGTCTTTGATGAACTTTTGAGGATTACACATGTAAATCATGTGCTTTGAGTGTTGGGATTGGTTTTTTGACAGGAAAAAGAATAATGAGTTCAGAGAGTTCAGACTGTCAGATGCAAATCAACTTACCACCATGTGAATCCATGTATCTTTGCATGCTATCAATATATTTCATTATTAAGGCCATTGTGCTTTATTTATTCTGAAAAGAAAAGAAAGAAAAGTTAAAGTTAGTATTTATTCATTAAGTAATGTAAGCCTTATATTAAATGTAGTACTGTCAAAATTCCAAGAACTCTTATGTGGAAATATTTTATAGAGACACCTGATCAATAGGTTATCTAATCACCTGGTAATAAAAATAACGACTAAGTTTGATATTATTATCGCTAGCTAAACTTTCGATAGACACGTCCGTCCACCTGCTATAGGTAATTATTAAATTGTTGCTTGTCCCAGTTGTGAGTAATTTAGATAGTGTACTTAGCTCAATCTAATCTCAAAGGGATGGGCGGATTTGTATTATAAGAACGAGCCGGTTTTGAAGATTGTAATCAATTCATGACCGTCAGATTGTTATAAATATTTATAAATCACAAACACTAAATTGTCTGACCTGTTAACAACTAAAATAAAAATAAAACTAAAGTTAATCCGATTTGAGAACCAAGATTATTTCGCAATCTGCTCAAATCAGTCTCTGTATGCATACTTCAAAAGTGATTAAGTTGTTGAATGATCAGTAGAACGTATTGAGAGGTTAATTAGCACCTTATCTGTGGGTGATGAAATCTTCAGGAGAAGCAATAATTACTTCTAGATGTATCTAAGCAAGATAAGTAGCTAGTTCAAGGTGGTTTCACAAATAAGTTCTGAGTCAGTATAAACTTAAGGGGATATAAGGATTTGCATTTTTTTTTCTTGGATGCAACAAGATTTCTACATACAAATTCATGATTTTCTAGTTTAAAAAAATGCAGACTCTTTTATGTCTAATTGCTTCAATTCAATTGAAAAAATATGCTTATTTTCAAATCGATTGAACAAGTTATGACCATCAAAACTGTCTGAAGGAACGAGTTCAGTTCGGAGAAAGTTGAAAAATCACTCCTAACGGTTATCTTATGATCAATTTTAGAGTCTATTTCATAAAATTCTGACACAATTTGCAATGAAGCGATCAACTTTTTAATTAGTTGAAACATCAACCAGATTAGTAGGTGTTTAGTACGTAAATAAAGTGTCATTAAAAAAATATATTGCATAACAGCTAATTTGATGTTATAAGCATTAGTGAAAATCATAATTTTTACAACAAAAGGACCAGCAGACTCATTATTGCTAAATTGAAGTCTATAATTTAATTGTGCTTTTTCTTTGCATTTGTTTCATTTCTCCTTTGTTCTCTTTTTTGGCTTCATTTGTACGAAGACCAATATTCTGTCTTTTTCGTGGAATTTTCATGACAAGAAGAACAATCTAATCACTCTTGAGACTAATGAAACAGCAACAGTAAAACAGCCATCTGTGTGCAGTTGAAATGTAAAAAAAATTCAATCTTCGAAAACCATTGTAAAAACCACGGCGCTATCTGTCGGATTTCAGTTAAACTACTCCATAAATATTGTTGGAACCAATTAGAACAAACCAATTACTGCTTCAGTGAAATCAGGCGAGTTGGTTTTAGGATTTATAGAACACAATCATACAAATACTGTGTCTTATTTAATTATGTGGATTAAGTCAAAAATTGGTACAATTTTGATGTGCGTAGTCGTAGTCGACCAAGCAATTGGTTCCACTGAAAGTCCTACACGTTATCGTCCCTGCCAATTATTTACTACTAATAACAGTCCCGAATAAAATTCCATGTTTCACAAGTTACGTTAGTTACACGTAACTTACCAAGACTTAACAGATCCTCACTGAAGTCTTAAAACAACGACTAAGAAGGCACTTTTTGTCTAGAATACTGAGGCCTAGGCAATTCGACAGATTAATAAAGCCTTTCTCTTACAAATAAATCCCAAACTTGGATAAGGATGTACTACGACTCTAATAAGCATATGAATTTCTATCATTCTAACACGTTACACATGCCTGGGGCAAGCACCTACATATGTGCGACGGTAAGAGGCAGAAACACCACCGCAAATGGCTTTCAGCAAATACCTGGAGACGGATCGAAGAGTGTATAGCAATAAAAGCTCGGATTGCAGCCGCCTCAGCAGTGGAGAAAACCGAGCTAGAAACCCAATATCCTGCGAAGAAGAAAGAACTGCAGCGTAGTGAGAGGCCTGAGAAGCGTCAGTACATCGACAAACTGGCTTCAAGGGCTGAAAAAGCGGCGAGTAGATGCGACAGGACTGTTTATAGGAGCTCACTGGTGGTCGGAACTCCAAACAACACACAGCCTCGGATGATGGCGAGGACATTTCGCCAAAGTGTTAAATTCGAACGAGCACTCCGAAGCAACAAATTCCCGAATCCGCACCGCACCTCCCCGTAAGAACGAAATCATAACAGCGATCAGGTCCCTCAAAAAAAAACAAAGCGGTGGGTATTGATGGCATCCCTGGCGAACTATTTCAAGTGGCAGATTTTCTGCATCCGCTAATACCGAGAGCTTGGGATAGCGAAGAGTGTCCGAAGGAGTGGAACAGAGGGATGATAATCAAAGGGTAACCTGATGGATTGTGGAAACTGGAGAGGTATATGCGTTCTGCCATATCAGTAGCCAAAATAACTGCAAGAAAAATTATGGAAAGGATCAAGCATTTATGGATTTGCATTTATTTAACATACCAGTGGAATCCGCTCACTGAAGCAGACAGACACCTGCATGAGGTCAAACCTTAGATAGTACGTACATATATAAGCTTAATTCAAGCGGTATGGTTTTCATATGGTTTCAGGGTATGATGTATGGTGTCTCAACTAAATCGCGCGCAACTAATTGCACATTTATTTCAATTCGGTCTTATAATTCCCAGTTTTTTTATTTTGTTATAAATATTTAGTATAATCCAGAGCAGAGTTACATAATATAATAGTTTTACTGCAAAGTTTTAATGACTTTGGCTGAATCTTTATTCATCCCCTTTTTTTTTTTATTTGAATTTTACCTCAAACTATACAATTTTCAAGGCAACCTAACCTTACTGCTCTAATCTCCCCTTTCTTAACTAAAACATTTTCCTCGATATGTCATAAATTTTAGATAAAAATGAAAACATAATTGAAATGCGGGTTTCCTCGATTCACAAAACAAACAAAATAAAAAAAATAAAAAAAAAAATCCCCATAAAGATAAATAAACTTTATAAAAGCACCAAAAAAAAAATTTCGGTTATATCATCAAACAATGATAAAGAAATAATAAAAACGTTCGACCTTTGCTTTATCATATCGATAAGAACTCACATGACTCATTTTTTATTGGCTCTTGACAGAGTTTATCAACACCTATTCAATTCTGATAACTTGTGACCTTTTGAACTTACGGACATATGTTCAAGGGCTAAATCTACTAGAGTGTATGTATCTTAACTCGTATAAATAATGTACCTACCAGTTGACTGTCATTGTTCTCAGATAGAAAACATTCCGAATGCCAATCTGTTTATGGTAAATATGTACAATAGGTATAAAAATATCTCAATTTATATTCATAACATCAGGCAGATGAAAAAAAAATCTAATGACGAAAGTCTACCTCAATAAAAAAAGTACAGTTTTTCTTTTGAAATAATATTTTTCATCTTACTGTATAGCAATTTGTATCTTTTATGTTTTATAATAATGCTACAGCCATTTAAGCTCTCCTACAACAATCCAATTAAGTATTTCGGCAGGTTGACTGTAAAAAGATACATAAATGCGCGGCTGGCCGTGATGATCAATTCAAATTAGTCGTCGCGTCTCGTGCATGGCTCGTCGGCGGCCCCTTTCACCATTTGGTTATTTTTTTCTATTTTTTGAGGCAGGAAAAAAATAACGCCTCCAAATAGCTTTTCATAGTGACCACGTGCTATTTTATAATTTTCCTCATCGCGAAATGCTCATTATCCGGTAGACATATGTATAAATATCTGCTCCTACTGCTTTTTGTTTTTATTTTACTATCAGCGACGGACTAGCCCCGAAATCATCAACATCATCAACAGCATTCTGGATGAGGTAAAAGATACGAAAATGCCACATCTACGTCAGCGAAGAAGAGTATCTCTTTTTGAATTACGTAAATAAAAAAAAAAAAAAAAAAAAAAGAAATGTGGGCTAGAGAACACGGGACAGTAATTAAAAGCAACCAAATAGACACAGCCTCTGAAGCTATGTATGTCGCGATAGCGTAAATCACTCTATTCTATTTAGGTCTGTGAATGATGAATTGTTTAGATGTAGATACTACTCTAGTAGCTCGTTTGTAGGATATGATGACACTCGAGGGGCAACAATGAGATACAACAATTTAAAGGTTAGCTCTCCCAATGTCGTAGACTTTTTTTGTGTGTTTTTTTCTTTTCTGGGAGTCTGTGTGTTTTTTCCGCCCCCCAAATAGATACTCTCTTTCCAGTATCTAATTGCACATTGATAAGGAGTGTGAATTAAGTGTTGTATCTTTAAAAGATTTTCTGTGTTTACTGAACTGTCTGTTTGGATGAGGATTTCAGTTGGGATACGGAAGAAACCCAATTTTTTTGATTTATGAAGAATATACTGTCGTTTTGTTAGTTTAAGTGAAGCGTATAACTTTTGGAAATTTAAAAGTGCTACTTCTTTGGAATAAAAATAAATACCGTACGGGTTCAACAACTTCTCTAACAAGATAGTACATATTTCAATAATTTTAATTTTTTTTTGCTCATTACCATTAGAAGCTATTTTAGGAATCGCTCAGGCAATGAAAATAAAAGCAAAGTGCAAAACAGAGGGCGCGCCCGACATATTTAGACATCCAGACGAGAGATTTTTAACATTTTTAGCCCGTGGTTTTTTGACTTGTGTCAGATTTTTTTAAATTTCTAAAAATAGGGATCCGAAAACTACTGATCGAAATAAACTTGTTTCTAGGATTTTAGATCTTTCTCTTAGCTAAACGAATCATTGAACTCACTGTTGAGACAAAGGTTATCTCCAAGTTCAGTTCTATGTATAATATACCTGAGGACTATGGCGGTTTATATAAGTATTCAAGAAATCAACGATCGCGGTATCTAAAGCACTGCAAATGATGTGGTTCTAGTGGCAACAGACATTTGCTTGTAATAGCCAGATTACATTGAAGGAAGGCTCTGTCTACATAGACTATGAATGTGGATTTGCGGACAATCCCGAAGTGACTGAATCAGTGTTATTGCTTGGAGGAAGGGGTTTTCCCCGCACCATGGAAACTGCAAAATTTAGTTTTACTTTCAAAAGGAAACAAGCCACCCGAAGAACCATCATCGTATCGTCCAATATGCATGGCGGTTATCGGAAATACCTCCATAGATTTGGACACGATAGTTCACCCCAGTGCTAAAATGTCCAAATGAGGAGGGGGACGGGAGCGTGTAGCTTGCATTTGTAGATTTGCATTTGGAAGACAGAAGAGGCTAACTTTTTAAGAATTTAACTTCAAATTATGCATTTCAAATAACTGGATGCATTTAACCAGTTGGAGCATTCCTGTTACAGCAGCAAGTTTTCTTTCTACTTACGTATCTCGAATTCTTTGGAAAAAACATATCTTTAACCTACGGATCTCTTCTATAGATATAATCATTATATCAAGCTTTTCACGATGACGATACTCACCTACATTTAACGTTGCAAATGTAAATGTAAATTGAGCTATGGAATATGTAAGATTTCGCGCCCATATAAGTCGTCTTTGTATAGCTAAAGACCGAATAATCGTGGTAGAAACACGATCAGAGCTGGATATCGGAAGATATCGCACTTGAAGACTGACACTTAATCATATTAGGTTGCAACCCAATCAAAATATTAACATACATAGGAGATATCTTATAAGGTTTTTGAAGTAACTGTATTATTGTTTATCATAGACACTTGTATCTGATTGATTTCTTTAACCGCATGATCTAATTGATTCCTATAACTATCACCTGTCCTTTGTCTTATAATAGTATTTGTCTTATATCTATTTGTGATGTGGTTTGCTACCACATTATGATGTTTTTGTCATAATGACTGTAATTCCATACCTCATTACAGTGATGTATTGTATTAGTAGAATTCTCGATGCGCAAGGGGTTTTTAGGTAAAAGTTTTAAATTCCATACCAGTGTTGAGAAGTGAACAGGATCTAGGGAAGAAGAGCAAAACAAAGCTTGATATACCTATGCACATACCACGGTTTAAGTGTTTGGAACCATAAAGGAGCGGAATAGAACAGAACTTTTCTAAGACAACTATAAAACCAAATGGTTTCTTAAAACACACGTTAAAACTACAGCGCCCGATTTGACATCATAAAAACATTTCTCGAAGCTGAAGCACTTAAGTATTGTTGATGCCTTGACTTCATGTCACCGTGTGCTTCTTATCCCGTGAGTTTTTACAGTGTTCCAGGGCCTCATTTCATTCATCTGCGTGTACATAAGACAGACTTTTTTTTTAGGTTGCGCCAAGGATGTGCAATCTTCATAGATACCAGTAGAATCGCATGCACGATTCGCAAAGCCGAATAATCGATGCCGGGAATACGCCTACGTACTAAACACACACTATTCACACTTCAACCACTCTCCCCGCGCTACTGCCGTTGGGTAAAACTTCGCGGGGCTGGTTAGCAGTTATGCTGTAGTCTCCGAGTCTGCCTCTAGGGCTCTTCTTAGGGCTTCAGCTCTTCGCAGCGCGTTCTGCACACGCAGATTCTAGACTTCTCAACAGATGTCCGGCAGATAGGCATAGAAAGACGATTACAGCTCAGACATGAAGACTATGAAGAGTATGTACATATGTTTCTCGGACCAACTTAATATATCGAAATTTTTCCGACTTCCAGACTGTAGGGATACTAATGAGAGAGAATCTCTGTATCACCTCCTCTGCAGGTGCCCGGCCCTAACAAGGACTAGGCTGACTTTGCTTGGCAAACCCTTCTTCGAGGATCTTAGCAAGATAGCTGAAATAGAGACTGGAGACCTCTTTCTTTATTTAAACTCCACGGATTGGGTTTAGCTGCATACAATTATTACAACCAATAACATCCTTCTTAAGCTGGTTAGCGCGAGTTTGTGGTATCAAAACCGTGCTCTTTAGCACTAATTGGGTTCAGTCTCTGAACCACCACTCTACCTATTTACCATGTGCATATGTACTCACACGTAACCTTATGATTGGGACGCTAGCCAAGGATCGAGATCTCTAACCAACAATGGTATTCCCATTGTAGTCCAGCATCTTTAGGAGGTAAGACTGTAGAGCTATGGATATTCTGAAGTGAAGAAGGTCCAATCCACATAAAATTCAGTGCAAATGGGATGGCTTTTGGCATGCATCCTGTTAGGCTATGACTTATTTTGTTGAGAAGATCAAAGGAGGAATCTGTGTTAAGTATTTCTTCAATGAGTTAAAAGCCAGATGTGGGGACGGGCTGTAGTTTGAATTGGCCAAACTCTTCTTCAACCTCAGTTTCTAATAAAGCAACACAAAAAACAAAATCATCATCTATTTCCTTGTTTCATCTATAAACAAAAATTAACATAAGAATTTGAATAATTGCGCCTATTGCGCATCATTTGTCCCTCTAAATGGTCTTAAAAAAAAAAAAAATTTCGTTCCTTGACAGGAAATATCTGACATGACGTCTATTACTTTAGAATAGCTTTTTCGAGGACAAGAAGATACGTTAATACCGGAAGTCAATCCAGTTTTCTTCTCTCTATCTATCTATCTGTCTAATTATAATTATAGCAAAATTACTATCCACTTCTAATTAATTATTCGCACGTAGTAGTTGAAGAAGGCCAGCATTGTAATGGAATGGATTACAATGTGAAACGAGAAACCCATAAAAGCTTATTTTCTTATTTCCTAGATTTTGTTTCCATTGATTTTGTTAAGTACACTCATTTTTAATTAATCGATTCGCATTCGAATGATGCATCTTATGGATAATTTTTATTATGGACCTGAAGGCTGTCATTTAAATTCGGTTTGGAAAAACGTTTGTATATTTCCTTGAGTTTGTGTGGATATTAAATCTGGTTGATAGATAAATACTGGTTTGGCCTATGAAGGAGATGATTGCATAAGGTCCATCAGCCGAAAGCCATTGAGTATTCCTTTATTGACTATGCAAATAAAGGTTCGAAAAATTAGATCCATAAACCTCGTCATCCTGCTTCGCCATTATCCTTTGTCACAACCCATTGACAACGTTCGATACTCCCATCAGCCTAAAAGATACATATAACCAGAGCACAACTGATGCCAATGCGATAAAGTGTAATTGCGCAAAAAACTAGCAAAAAAAGAAGAAAGAAAAACTTCAAAAAATTGGATAACAACCAGTGAACTCGTAACCGAGCACAGAAACTTCCATCTACACGTGTGTCTATATGCTTGGCATGCATTACTGCAAGGATACGAGTATACGCCAACCCAATAAAAAACACACAAAATGTGGGGTTGAAAAATCAATATTTAAACTATAACCAGCCTTCTTCGTGGTGGTCGATTCAACGAGAACTCCAGAACCAGGAAGCCCACACAGTTTAAATGCCATTCCGCATTTGTGTGCTCTTTCACATGACGCGCACATGGACTGAATGGCGCTCCTCGTCCTGGACAAGCGTGGGAGATGAAAAATTTCTCTCTTTTCCTTTGGATTTGGTTCATAAAAAAAAAAAAAGGATTTTCATTCAAAAGAGAGAGAGGATATGCCCCTATATGCGGCTGTATGGGTGAGCTGACTTCTAAGGAAAAGAGGTCAATGAAATGGCGTATCCAGTGTGTACATTCACTCACTGTACAGGTGTTGGTAATTAAATTGTGGTGTGCACATGTTTTATGTGGTTTCGCTTGATGAATTGAAAGTTTATCCTTTTGCATTATACGCTTTGGTTCTGTGTATGTGCGCGCATAAAACATGCAAATTGCGACGAGAAAGGATGGATGACTATTTCAGTTTTGAAAGGAAAATATTCTTAAATTTTTTAGTACAAAAGGAGTAAATTGCGGAATTGCTTCTATTCCTACTATGGAGGGAGTTTTATGTAGGTATACCGTTATACGTGTTGCGTAAGAATAGTGGATACACCCCACTTCAGAAGGTCTGTGCTTTGTTCATTTTCTTTTTGGTTGATGTATGCATTTTTCGTATACACATACATATGTATATATGGATATTTAGTTCTTTTTGGAAAATTGTTGCTTCTATTGGCTAAGTTGTATGCAAATTTCTCATTTAACTAGGTTACGGTACGGGACATAATGAAGTGCAACTACGCTTCTGAAAGAATTCCCTTTTTCTTTGACTAGTGTCTGCATTTTTGGCAGAAAAGATAATATTTAACTAACATTGTTAATAAACTGAACAGTAAGAAGTTATTGTTTGGTATAAGACATATGTAGTTTAGAGTCTAAGAACACTGTGCTCTGCAGTCAATGCCGATCGATAGTGGGCAGCGAGCCAGAAGACAAGGGCAACTATTACAAACTGCAACATTTTGAAAGCATTCTAATAAAAGAACAGCATTTATTGAACGTATTCAGTAATATCTATTCATAGTACTTTTTGCTAGTATCTAGCTTTGATTAGACAGGAACAAACGGTGAAGAACAATTTAAGTAAGTCTTCCAGCACGAGCTTTTGTAGTCATACCCAGAGGGATGTAGCTAGAATCCCTATATCGCATGACGATGAGAGAGACGTGATAAGCCTAATTACATCGCTGGCCACGCCCACTTGTCGTTACCTTGGGAGTATTGTCTAAATCGATGGGGGAACCTAACTGGATATAGTCTACAGCTACAGCGGCTACGACTGTTCCGTTCCAACGTTGAATCCGTGCTGCTATATGGATGTGGTACCTGGAGAGTGACTGTCACTATCACGCAAACGTTTGTCACTAGGTGCCTGCGCTACATCTTAAAGATATTCTGGCCAAACCGTATCTGTAACGAACAGCTTTATCAGAGAACGGGCCATGATCCTATAGGCACAACCATACGACGACGAAAGTGGCATTGGATTGGTCACACTCTCCGAAAGGGTGACAGATCTATAACTTGCTCTTACTTTTTCGAGAAATAATGGAAAACTTTAAAAAGACATGGATGATTCTTCTTTTTCAGTTGTTTACCAACTCTACAATAATCTACAATTTTGGGCAACAAATCAAACGCAGTTCAGTTAAAAGCTGGGCGCGTCTAGCACATCAATAGGAATAATAAATTCAATAAAAAAAACTAGTTGGCATCTTTTATTATGCACCATAAACGTGGCTAATAAATACTGACATCCCGAAGAACTCAAACGATGATTATACTTATTGGTATATTGCATCTCCAAATGCCACACCTACATACTTTACGAAAGACAAGTTATAAGTATCTATTTTTTGTTATTATATAATCACAAAGTTTCCAATTTTAAGCCGTCTTCCTAAAGATGGGAATGTCGTAAAGTCAAAAACTTTAAAGCAAAGAACACAATAAGCAACTCAAATAGAATGCAAAAAAAAATCAGTTTATCTAAACTCATGCAAAATTCATACTCCGCAAAGGTCAGATGCTATTTTTGAAAAAGTGATCATCCCAAAAGCTTCAGACTAGATGACACAAATTTGCATCCGCATTTTCGATTCCTATTTCATAATCTCTCACCAAATTTTGTACTATTTTTAGGCACAAAGATACAAGTATCCGACTGCATAGAATACTAGATATGTACGTAAATTTATGAGAAACAGATGTTTTGAAAAGTTTTTAACGAGTTAGAAAAGCTCACACCGATAGACGACAGGTGTTGCCCTCTAATCGCACCTCGCTAAATATAGTTCATTAGAGAAGAAATGGTACAATTATAAAAAAAATTTATCTATCCAACCGCTGTTGACGTGCAGATACACGTGACATTAAAACATGTGTGTTTTTTTTTTCTTTTTTCTTTAATACAGCGGAAGGTATTTCAATTGTGATAATGATGATTGGCGCATAAAATCAGGTACCAAACATAAATAACAAAAAAAACCTTACAATGAAAGTGAGAGTTGACATGAGAATGTGTGAGGTACAAGATAGTCTCTTAGGAGCGGTGGTTGTTAAAAAAAAAATCAACACCCAACAAAAGACCGTCTGGGAAACTTATAAAATTCCAATTTACAATTTACGGTATCTAAATGCGTTATATACACGAGATACCGTGTGTAGATACTTTTATTTGAGTTTTATTTTATGCAACTTTTTACTTTTTTCTTTCTTTTTTTTTTTTGTTTTCTTCGTCATGTCTTTCACCGATGAGATAATCGAAATTCATTAACACAAAGTGTGTTATAAAAAGTATGTCAACGCCGTCTTAAGTGTTGTTCGACTTAGACTTAAGTCGGTGTGTATAATGAAAATGAAAACTTTTATTTCCTCGTTTCCGTTTCGTTTTCAATTTCAATTTCATTTTTCTTTGCTTTTAGTTTCGCTTTTCTTTTTTTCAAAGTAAAATAAAGAAAAAAAAATATAAGTCTGTTGTGCATTCTACTTTTAACGAAGGTTTAACTTAGTTGCTGAGTCGGCATAACTTGACTTTGTCTCTATTTCAATGGAATTGGCAGGCTTGAAAATTGAAACTTTTTACATAACCTGCGAGTGTGTGCAGAATATGCGAGTGGACGGCTCATAATATAGACTTGAACCTTATACCTTATGTAGAACTTTTTTTATTTCGGTTTTGTGGTATTTTGTTTTTGTTTTTTGGTTCAAGGAGTTTTTTGAGGAATAATTAATCAGCAAATTTAGATACGAATAAAGGTGACAAAGAATTGTTTATTTTACAGAATCTGAGAATAATTTTATTCAAGACCCACGTTGTAACTTCTAGCTTGACACAGAAAGACCCTAGGCATTGAGATAACTTTGTCTTGGCTGTGCTCAAACATAGGTAGATATGTTTAAAACTAAAGTTGCAAATCTCACTTTGTACAGTTTAACAAACGCTCATTCATGGCCAAAGTCCAAAACTTTCAAGCGTGGATGAGATGGTGCTCGGTGGTATTACGCACGGTTGCACCTATATTCTTTTTGCAGTTAAGATCCATAGAACCAATGATATACTAATATACCTAAGTTTTTAGGGTAAAACTCTGTTAAGTTGGCTATAATTAAAGTACCGTTATTACCAACTTTGTCCAAAAACGTGGTAACCAACTTTTGAAGTTTCATAGGACTTCAGAAATTTGGTCGAAATCTTAAAATTAACCAACACTGTCTTAGCCGTTTATAAGAAAATGTAATTGGCTGTAAGCATCGGCCATTATTAACAATTTAGGCCAAAAATTTGGTACGCCATTTTATAGACCTTTACTAAACTAGTTTAATTATGTGATTTAAAGAAAATCTTTAGAGCCTTTTTCGAAATTGACTAGAACCCCTAAATCCTTAAAAAGTACCGTTATTACCACTTTTAACCAAAATTTGTTTAAGCCATTTTATAGCATTTGCGATTTTTAATAAAATCGTTAGTTCAGTTTTCAAAAAAATCGTCATTTAGCCAATTAAGCCATAAGTACATTTTACAAGAATTTTAGGTCATCTTGTTGCATGTTTCTGTTCTAGTATCAGTGTAGAATTTGAACGAAATAGTTTGAGCCATTTTCGCGTACAGCAGTTTTTTTAAAAAAAAATTCTAAGCAAAGTACTGTTGTTAACAACTTTGGTAAGAAATTTTGTATGTCATCTGATTAGAATTTTTCAATCTGAATTGAATATGAGATTTAGTCAATATCGTTGAGCCGTTTTCGAGAAAATCGAATTTTTGTAAAATTGGCCCTAAGTATAGTACCGTTATTAATAGGGCTAAAACAAATATTTCAATTTCATCTCTAGGGATTATCACGCAGACGCTAGATATGAAGTTAAGGCTGTAGCCTCATTGACACACAAATAGACAGACAGAGAGACGGACAGGCAGACAGAATTGGCAGACCAGCTTCTCTATCATTCTAATGTCAGAATTGATGGTGAATTGATCTCGAGTTCGAATTTTTGCACGAATCCAATACTTGCTCTATATTATAGGTGCAAGTAAAATGTCTGCTCGATGGATATGCATTGAATTCAATGGAAAACACTTGCTATACTATTATTAAATTATTATTGCAGGAAATATCACGAAAATCCGAACTAAATGGAGGGGAACCCATTTGAAGGCTTTTATTAATATTTACTTAAATATTTTTCATTAGTTTTCTTTCAATAAAAAAAATATTTATTCACCAAGTTCATTGGTGCCTGAAATGAACGACTTAAAAAAGAACAAAACAGATGGAACGCCATCTGTTAATCAGCTTTAACAGCTGTAATATACTATAGCTGAATAATAAGGAAGTAATGGCAATTTATTCGAACAGCTTTGTGTTAAAATTGATGAATAAAGTATTGCCTTAAGAGCGATCTTATAATTAACAATAAAATACTTAATTTGAACTATAATTCTTGCACAAAATAAACTTGTTCTGATTAATGCTCAACGATATGTAGTTTGATAAGATAACTTATTAATAATTTTAACCTTCGCAAAGATTGAATATGCTTGTATATTTTGATTTAAATTATTGCATAGCCGGTTTCTTCATACTTTTTGCATATATTTACCTGCAAGAAAAAAAGAATAAAAAAATACATTAATTGATATTAAAGCATGAACAGAACATAATTAATAGTGTTAAACAATAAAATATACACATTGAGAGAGGACAATTAAATAAGGCTTTTACTACTAGTACTAAACTTAAATAATTCTATTTGCATTATAAAATTTATGAGCCTATTAAAGCCACTCAAAGATATTCAGAGCTTGAATCGATTGAGTGTTTAGCCATGGGTAACATTTTTAAGGTCTTTCCGTTCTCGGATTTATTCTATTTCCAAGAACAACCTCATCATCTGTAAACATCCGTTGTATTAGTGTGTGGTCTTAACTTAAGAGTAGCAATTGCTTCCAATCGAAAGAAAGTTTTTCTTATTGTTATATTCAGTATCTGAGTTACAACTCTAGTACTATTAGTAATTCGAATGACGGTATTACGTTTTAGTATAGTGTATTTCAAAAGCTGCCAAGACATTCCAACCTAGAGGTATATACTGTCGATATATGTATCTATAAACCAAAAGATATTAAGATGTCAATTGATAAAGCAATAATTATCGGAAGGGTGCAATTTAATGATACCTATAACTGGCCCTAACTCTATGCTAGGTTTTGGAACACTCTGATTTTCCAGACAGCTAAAAGCAGACGAGTAAGTCACAACTGGTGAAGAAGAGCCTCCCATACCTTTAGGAATGGCTAGATAGCCAGCCTTTTTGGTAGGATTTGGTTGCCAATGAAAGACGGAGTAGTCTTGACTACAGAAAGTATACCAGACAAACTTGGCTCATACTTCGTAGCAAGCATATTGCCTATTTATGTAAAAAGGATACTAGCCAGCCATTACACTGTCTCAACATTCTGGCCAACAATTTTCGCCACAGCTGCATGTATAAAAAGGAGGGAGAATCACCCTTTTACCTCCTATGTAGTTACCAGCAATTACTGGGAGTATACTTCTATGATATCAATGAAATATAAATATTTTTCCCAAAAATCAAAATACTGGTCTAACTGAATCTAATCGCCTTAAGCGGGCCGTAGACTCTTGAACATGGTGCGAGTAAACTTGGTAAGCAAACCATGTTCGAGTTGATTTTCCACGTCGGAGGGCTTGTTCGAGTACCAATTTCATATTCGAATAAACCAAAAATTTGGTCTCACCAATATCAAAAGTACTTTAATATTTTTTCAATGTTTGAGGGCATGAACTATGTGTACGTCGAACCAAGTAGTAGTAGCTGAGTAGTTTATTTGTTGATTTACTCGACCATTTCATTCTAGTTTCCACTTCAATCCTCTGATTGTGCGATAGATGTAGATGTTTCACTTTGCCTAAACCATTCCTTTGTCCAAATTCTTTTCATTTTACCTTATGCCCAAAGTTCCTCCTCATTATCAAGTCTGGTGAGTTATGATGACGAGTGTATGACATGAAGACACAAAGAAAAATTAAGTTCGAGCAAATTGATCTCACTGTCTGCGGGGATTACTCGTACCAAGTTTACTAGCACCACGTTAAAGTGTCTACGACCCGCTTAACCTAACCTTACCACGTACCAATGTATACAAGAATAATTTCGGAACAGAAATGGTCTTATAGGTGGCATTTTACTCTCTGTGGTTGGTATCCAAACTATTGCGGAGATCTGTATCTGACTTTGTATACGGTTGTAATTCACAATAAGTTTTTCTTTTTTGTGTTGGAATACACTACTCACAATTTATTTAATTGTATTACTGTGAAGTTATTTTTTAAATTGTTTACCAAATCTGTGTCAGAGAGGCCACCTGTTTTTATAAACATTTTGCAATTTCTTTGTTTTTGCAATTCGAGTCTGTCACCTTTTTTATAAATAAAAACAGAACAAAACCTAGGTCAATGTATAAAAACTTTATTACCCACTTATTTCGACAACTGAGTAATAAGTTTCATTGAGCTTTTATTTAAAAATAACTCATAAAAAGCAACAGTTAAAGAATAAAAATAAAACACATAGCAGTTATATTTAAAAAAATTAAATAAAAACATACCCACCAACGTAAGCATTAATTTTTAATTTTTTTGTTCAATTATTTTTTTATTTTTTATTTTTATAGCTCAATAAATTTTAATGTAAACAAAAGGACTCGAAACTAAACACTCTAGGGAGAGAAAAAAATAAACAGAACCTCTGAAGGACATTTCTTGCAATTTCTTATGGTTTCCATGTGCAATCAATTCATGCATAAGACTCATACAACCAGAAGCAGTTATATTCGAGGTGAGTTGAGGTAGGAGCAATTCTTTTATTGGACGTGAGCCAAAATTTTATAATAGAAACGGATTTTCGTCGTCAGTGTTTATTTTTGTCGTTTTTTTTCCTTTTTTTTTTTTAAATTTCCCTTATTGAC
Source organism: Chalcosyrphus nemorum (assembly GCA_949716465.1). Taxonomy (NCBI): domain Eukaryota; kingdom Metazoa; phylum Arthropoda; class Insecta; order Diptera; family Syrphidae; genus Chalcosyrphus; species Chalcosyrphus nemorum. The sequence continues at coordinate 12,117,000 of OX454333.1, read as the reverse complement.
TGCAGAGATTTATGCACAAATATTTATCCGCAAATGAATTAGGTAATACCCTCCCATAGAGCGAGAGAGAGCATAAGCTACTATGTGTTAAAGTATCTAATAATAAATTTTTAGACCACCAATTTGAAATCGAGGGCATAACACGAGTGTGAGTGAGAGGGGCTTGTCATTCTGACAGATGTTGAATGAAATAAGTGCTTACACTGGCTGATAGACGGGTGGATGGTGAAAGGGGTAATTTTTTTTGTAAATTGTTTTTCTCAAATCCCATTTATTTATAATGATGTGATGGCTGTAATTATAGTAATTGATTGCTGAGTTTTGGGCTATTTTTTTTTGTCTAGGGAAACCAGTTTGTTGCTCTGGATTTTGCAAATTATTTGATTGAAACCTTGAACTCGCCATCGAAAGTGTTCAAAGGGAAACTTGAGAAGAGTCCATTATGTAATTTCAATCGTGACCTTATGGTGAGTTTATTTAAATTAGCAGTGAATGAATTGTCAATGGCAATCAGTCAAGATGATCAGACATAGGAAGACCTCTAGTGGTCAGTGAACTTCTTCAGTATTTTCGGCAAACTTGGCCGTGTTTTTCAAGTGGGGACTTATTGGTGAAATGTGACTGATTTGCTTTGGCTTTTGTCTCAAGTTGTCTATTTTTGCACTTCGAGGCACAGTCACGACTTTTGTTTTTCTATGGGCGATTCATAGCTTGGCCACTTGTTTAAACATTTTTCAGTTATTAAACTAATCGATTTTAAGCAGTTTGACAGTGTGTGATGGCTACACAAAGAAGCCACTTCAAGCTTCTTAGCTTAAGCTTCCATAAGAAAGTATTAATCTACCATTCGGTATAAAATGTTTAATATTTAGAAACTACGCCTTCAGAAAGAAGTATACAAAAGGATAGAAGTCAAGCAGATTACAGCTACACTAGCTCCGTCTATCTGGGCTTAGAACTCCCATAATCTCTAGTCTAATCTTAAACTGCAATAGTTGACATTAAACATGAAAAAAAAACAAATGGATAGCCGCAGTATAGACATTGGGGGCAAAGTGTACCTTACACTAACGACAATTTCGTTATGAAAGTTACCGTTAGCTTGCCGTTCTTAAAAGATGGGTCTGATGAAATTTTATGCTGCGTATGGACAGTTTTGATTGGCCTTTGTATGCATGAATCCCTTGTCAAAATTCATAGAAAAGGGTTAAGACGAATTAAAGCGCACAAAAGTATTAATACGGCTCCACCTCTCGCCAAAGTTTAACATACATCTGGTGGTATAACTGTCATGACAAAGTATTTTAAGTCCTTATCGTCTTTTTGCCGCAAACCATTAGAAGTGTCAAGCTTTGACAAATGATTGCTGTCATTTTTGAAGCTACATCTGTCAAATTGGCTATGATTCAGGGTTGCCGAAGGTACTATTAAGTGCGTATTCGTACTCCCCCCTCATCGACTATACTCCCGTACTCTCCTTGTCCTGATTTTACTCCCTTTAAAACATTTTACTACAGTCAGTCACCTTTATTTCATTAAATGAGCCATCATAAACTGGTGCAATTACCACGGGGTAAAACTGATTTTATAGAAGAGAGATATGAAGTGTGAAGTAAGAAACAATGTAGAATCTGCATCCAGTGTTAAAGCAGTTAAACAGTGGGGTAAAACTAATGCAAACACAAGTTGTCCATTTCGAGGTAAACAGAAAAAAATATTAGTACAATGAAAGTCGGTCTATTTATACAAAATTTTACCCCGCATTATTCATCCAGTTTATAATGAGAGAAAGAGATACCCCAGCGAAAAATTGCTCCAGCGTGTGATTGCCAAACGAATCCATATTGGAAATTCTAAAGTTCTCAGGCAGATTGTCAGAAAAAGAATTTCCAATGACAACAGAAACTTGATCAAATTAAGCTTATTTATTTGAAGACATACATACTTATATAACTTAAAGAAAATTCGAAACAGATAGCAAAGTCAGTTAGGCATTGAAAGTTTCACTTATCACAAAAAGATATGTCAATAAGTCTGATGGTCAAAATTTAGAACTTTAAGCTGTCACATGACCAACCTTCAGCTCTAATCAATTGGTTTTTTAAAAAAAAAGATTTCATCGACATATTTCTGATAACATCGCCGAAAATTTTAACGTAATTTCCTTAATTTCAGAAAATTTTTCGCCCGCTCTAATTAAATTTATCTTTAAAATCAACGATTTCACAAATTTCCCACTTCCTTTTAATTGTCCTTCACAAACGAAACAAATTAAAAGGGAAATTGTTCTTAAAAAAAAATAAACTTTTTTCAGTTTTTTTTAAAAACCATTTTGACTTTCATTGAAACGAATTTAATGAACCCTTTTTTTGCCCGTCATTTTGTGTTGCTGGAATTGTTTTTGCTTCCATTGTAACAAAACTAAATACAATGCAAACAAAAGGAAAGGAAAAAGGACTAAGTATACAAGGACAATGCTTCTAATTTACATGATGACAAATAGTAGCCAGACAAATTGTCGACATTTCTCACATCAGCACTGTAGTGTACCATGTAGCCATGTAAATTTGCGTTGGAAAAACTTCTCAATGAAATGGCAACGAAAGGTCCTTTCTCTCTCTTATACGTTGGTATACATAGATGAAATTTGCCAGCCCTTCCCTTCATTCTGGAGAAAATTTTTCAGAACAAACTTTCAGGACATACACAAGAGTTGTACAAAACGTTAACAAAAAAAAAAAAAAGGAGAATAAAATACCACTCTGCTCAGCTTTAACGCCATTGAGTCGTAAGGAATTAGGGCAACGAATTCTATGTCACAACTCACAAGTAAAAACCCACAACGGGTCGATGTACATAAGAGGATTTTCCAAGTATCTATATGTATAACAACAAAAGCTCTCTTGTTTTTCTATTCATTCACATAGCTCGAGCTCTGTCAAGGAAAATGGAGCAATATCTCCCTTTTTACTATGACAGTGGTTGGGTGGGTGGGTGGGTTATACTTATGAGTGAAGGCTCGTGGAATTGTTTAAGACCGTTTCGTCCTGGGAATTTCTTCCCTTCATACCCATTTATTTACGTCATGTGCTGCTCTTTATTTTGGTATTTCTTTGAAGCTTTCTGTCATGCCGACCAGTTTGCTCGCCGCCAAAGTAGCCAAGGAGCAATCAACACAATTACATCGGATCCGGACCGAGTACGAATATCATAGATAAGGGTGTAAAGACCAAACGCTCAATGGTCACGAACCATTGTCATCGTCGTCGTTGAATCGGCTGTGTGAAATTAGATGGAAGTTTAGGTTGGGATTTTATTTACACGCTTTTTCTTGGTTTCTTTTCTTCGCTTCTGCACCTCTTTCTTTTGTGTTTACTTAAAGCATTTAACCATTAAGAAATCGGCCGACGATATGCGGAATGTGATATTGAAAACTCGTGCGGACTGAGCAAGCTGTTGTTAGATAACCGGTTATATAATTTTGATTTTTTGTTTAAAATTTCCCTAAAAATTTTTTCTCGGGTGTTGATTAATTAATAGATCGGAAGATGGTTTAATGGTTTGGCAATTGTTTGTCGATTGAATAATATTTAATTGTGGTTAATTGTATAAAATTTGTAGGTCCACGTTTTAGAAAATCAATTTTACAAAATTAAGTTTCTTTCACAGATGCGAGTTGAAAGAGAAAATATTTTGAAACGATAATATCCGAGGGGGATTTCGGTTAGGGAAAAGTGGTTTTTCTGTGAGTATTACTTCGAATGCTGGGTCTTAAAATTGATGGCTTAAGTCGTAATTAATTTTGAACAAATGAAGCTACAATAGTAGGAGAATTAAGAATAGATATAGAAGGACAATGGTAAATACTAATACTAGTTTCAAGATATAACTTTTTTGTGTAAATTTTGGTACAAGGCAAAGTCAAATTTTGGTCTACCACTTTTCCTAAAACTTTCTCAAGCGGGTAGAGCAGCCGGACGTTTCAGTCAAATGTAACAAAGGCAAATTGAGGAGAAATTTAGGGGGTGATGGTACATAAGTCGTTTTGCAATAAAGGGTTTTCCAATAGAGACTGGACAACTTTGAATTTAATTTTTGAACGCACTCTTTCACTACTCAATTTTTTTAGTAAACTCAACATTTTCATCATGGTAAAGTACACGAACGAGCAACGTCTACAAATTATAAAAATTTTCTACCGAAATTCGGAGTCGAAACTTTAAGACCGTTAACTCCAATTTTCGGTCGAAATTCTCGCCCTAGTAGACAGGCAATAACAAGTTTAGTGCAAAAATTTGAGTCTACATGTTTGTTGTGTGATGCTGCCGTGTCATTAAGACAACGGGTTGGTCGAAGTGTCGAAAATATCGTTGCCGTTCAGGCGTCCGTAGAAAACGATCCAATTCAGTCAATTCCACGGCGGCGTTCTCAAGAATTGGGCATCGCTCAGACCACATTATGGCGTATTTTGCGTAAGGATCTTGGTTTACACCCATACAAGATCAAGCTGACTCAAGTATTGAAGCCGATGGACCATATGAAGCGACGTACGTTCTCCGATTGGGTTCTGAAGAAGATGCGCCAAGAAGATGAATTTCATCGCAAAATCATCTTCAGTGACGAAGCTCAATTAGTCGTCAATAAACAAAATATGCGTTACTGGTTGGGTGAAAATCCACATGTGCTTCATGAGTCAGTTCTTTCCATGCTTAGCTATGGTCGTAAAATTTGGACCGTAACTGAAAGAATAAGACCGGTGGTTTTGATGAAATAATTTGCAATGATCAACTTAAATACACCAGCATATGGGAGGAATTCAATGCTGATCAGCTGGCTTTCCAAAATGAACGATGGCTCAGCAACATAGTGCCCCAGGTCTTCAACCAGACTTTAGAACGGTCCATGCATGCAGATAAGCATCTTCTTGGAAAGCATACTTGTAGAAATAGCTGCTTGGATCAAATTTGCTACATATGTAACTTAGTCTTGTTTAGGGTTCGATGCTTATAAGTTGAAGTCAGTGCAGGAGATCGAGAACTAGTCATTAAAATTGATGACGATGATACAGGCTTTCTATAAAGGGATATAACTATAATTTCCCCCCCAAAGGGTATAACACGAGATTCACAAAAAACATTTCCAAAGAGCAAAACACTTGACAAATAAATAACCTTCACATTGTATCGCAACTGTTGAGAGTAGAAGTGGCTTTGAATAACATAAACATAACTCTTGCATTCTTAAAGAGTGTGTACTGTGTTTACGTGTTCATTATTTATTATTAAATTTTACTTCCCACAAGTCTTTGACGCAATATAACGTAAGTCTATTACCAATGCTTGTTATTTTGCAAAATAAATAACCGGTTGCGTCGCAAAAACTACTGTATTCAAGTATGTAGTAGATTTATTTCAGAATTGAGATACAAACTTATGTATGTACATACGTACTATAAGATTGAATTATTTTGAGTTCAAAAGACTTCTTCCTAGTTGAGCACGAATACTGAAAAACAAACTGGTTTCACTGGCAATGCAAAAAATAATTAACCTAACTTTATAATTGGATGTCAGCATGCGCTAAATTTATAATCTCCTGTTGGCACCTTCTATTTTCTATCTTTTAGTTTGGGGTTTATACCATCTGTCAGCACAAAATTTCACAAAATATTTCTTCAGAAGAATCTAAACAAAGAGTCTAAATAAAGAATCCAATATTTCTAGGTTAAGTTTAGTTTGAGGTCAAGAGTTGTTCCCCATTTACACGAACAAGGTTGAATCCATCTCTAAATAAACGTCAAATTTAACCAAAATGGCATCCCTGAAGGTACAAGCATTATACCATAAATTGGTAAGCAAAAACTTTTCGTGAATCACTCAGAACAAAAAGTTCTAAATCCGTGTGGTATTTTCAAAAAAAGTTTATTTAGCGTTTCTTTAATTTCCAATTAACGCTGTTACTAATACCGATACGGATACTGTTATTGAATTTCAAGTTTGTTTTCACGGCTAGTGTCATGGTCAGAATGTTGTTATGTATATAGACGGCAACATATATGTAAGTTTCTTTACTGTATTCATTAAAAAGGAAATACTCGTATCGGCTGTCTATGTCTCGAGAACGACTTTATTGAATTTGGCGAGGTTGTGTTTTTTACTTTTGAAAGCATTCCTTTATTCCTTTTGGGATACACCTACTGTGGTTCAGTGCCATGTCGTTGAATAGTTCTGAATAAGGTCAGTAGAAGTTTTCATGGCGAAGGCTTTGCTTTAAGACCAAGTTTGTAATTCAAAATATCGTTTGGCTTTTATTTGGATATTAGATCAGTAACAGCAGCTAGAATGTGGAAACGATGTAGAAATGTAAAATAATATCTTGAGATGACCAAGATGAGAAGATGACTTTCTATGGATGAGATTCAAGCATTGATTCCCAGATTCCCATGCACAACATGTACAGTTGTGAGAAGCTAGACCTTGGCCCTCTATGGCTTAATGCTTCTGGCCTATATGTTTCCATCGCTTCTTATGGATCAATAGTTATCCTGCACCTAAACAGGATAAATCTCCAACAAATTTTATCTAAGTAAGGCTTAGAAAAGTAGAGAATTGCTAGTACTCTTTTCTAGTGATGTCATGAGGCATCAAGTCCCGCTTTTACTTCATTACATATGAATTCCAGGTGGCAAAAGAGCCATTAGAAATCGGAAACTAGACTTAATAAGCCAGTACTCTTTCTTAGTCCTTTCATAATCGAAAAGCTAAGCGCCACGACTTTAGTATTAATTTGAAACCCAGCCGCCAAAAAACAAAGTCAAAAGGTGAGTACTGACAGACGACCAACGCTTCAATTCTCGCTTTCCTTTCGTCGTTTGCATATGAAACCTAGATTGACAAAGAGCAAAGTATAATTATTTTGTTCCAAAGCAACTCTTTCGGTTCAGAGGATTGCTAATACTTCGATTCAGCAATTTCAGAAATCCCGGGCTTTTAATCCTTGAGAACAAAAATTTAAAGTCCCGCTTTAAATAAAATCCAGAGAACCAAGTTTCAAGATCCGTTTTTGTTTTTAATCCTTGAATAGGAACTCCAGCTAGTCAGGGAACTATCTCTTAGAAAAGAATGGGTAGTTTGAGTTGCTAGTATGTACCCTGATTCATTTCAAGTCAGCCTCCTACTCCATTCCATTCTTAACAAACCGGGCCTCATGAAAACCATGTCATAATAATTTTTATAACGACTCCTTTTTTCCTTATTTAGCTTAGGAATTCCAACAAATCTTAGCACATGATTTAAAAATAAATTCCAAACAATCCTCAAGCTCTAAATTATTCAACTCACTTGCCATCTATAGCCAAATCGATTCACAGACAAAAAAATGTGTAAACAAACAACAAAATTGTCAAGAAAGCGCAGAATCCAATTTATAAACCTCTCACGAACTCAAAGTAAAAAAAGAAAAACAAATTCTATTCAAAATAATATTTACCTTAAAATTTGTCTTCGGAAAAATGATTCTCTTAGTAAATCCAATTAAAATTAAATAATTTTAAATTCAGCTTTCAGTTGGTAAATCCACGTAAGATTCGAAATTTCGTTTGAAAATTATTTAAAAAAAATAAAAAAATTATTAAACACTTTTCTATCGAGACTGGGTCTTTTTTTAGAATTTGTATTTTTATTTAGCACGCGTTCACACTATTAATTTTTATAATAAAATTTAACTATCTAAACAACCGAAATTATTATTTTTTTTTTATTCTATTTATGTTTAGTATTTTAAATTTAACAAAAAAAGCACAACAATTTATTTTTATCTTCTTTTTTTAGACTTATATAATCTATGACTTAAAACTCATGAACACAGCAATTGTCAACACTAAAAAAAATATTTCTATTTTTCTTTTTTTTTATAATTATTTTGTCGACTGTTATTTATTCCAATGATGATGATGATTTAATTATTTGTTGTAAAAAAAAAAGTAAATGGATTCTCCCTTTCTCGAATCCAGAAAAAAAACGGACAACAATGACAACGGAGACGACGACGACGACAAATAAAAAATCTCACTTTCGAAAAATCACATTCACTTTTTTCTTTTTCTTTTGAAATATTTTTTTAACAATCATTATTTATTGTATATATTGTTATAAGAAAAAAAAGAAATAAAAATTCTATAATAGTACTGTTATACTGAAAGTTAAGAAGAAGATTGTTAATTTAAATTTTATTTTAAATTCTTTTTTATAACAATAAAGTATCCTTTAAAGTTATAAAAAAAAAAAAAAAAAAAAATTTTTACGAAAAAAAAAAATGTTACGGATGTGACTACAATTGAACCGCCTAATCAACGCAAAGGTAAGTAGTCAACTAAACAACTGACTAACTTTACACTTAACAAATTAGTAACGACAAATTAACAAAAAAAAAAAACTCCGTATCTGTAGACACACACACACACGCGTAAAACTTATCAACCACCACCCGGCTATGACTGTCGATGGCGACAACAATTTCGTAGATACTGTCTATCTATACCCGCGGGGGGAGTTATAGTATAGTAGCCACAATGGAATAAAGTGTGTAAAGTAAGCCAGAGATGGTTTAAGTTCGATATAAGAAAACCTCAAAAGAGAGCCTTTTTTTTTGTTTCTTTTAATTTTGACGGAACATACCTAGGAGGTACGCGGGAACACACCACTAGATGGTGTTGACTGAACGCTTATCGAAAACCTACTGGAGTCAACAAAACCGAAACATATTGGATTTGGTTAAAAAAGTTCGTTGATTTTTTTTTTTCTTAATTTGTTGTTTGCTTCTTCTCTCTGCCTGCTTACTTCTTTTTCATCATGTGTTTCTTTTCTTTTTTTTATTATTCTTCCACCAACGGCATAATGACGGAATTTGAACGAAAAATTTGTTAAAAAAAAAATGGTTAAACACTTTTTTCTGTTGTTGTTGTTGTTGTTAGGTGAAGTTAAATTTTGATCACGGTTTTGGGTACATTCACGGCCTCGAAATGCGTGCAAGTAACTTGAAGATATTCGACCGCGAAATATAAGAAAAAAAAAAGCGGCGGATAACACTGTCGGTGGGTGATCGTATTACTCTCTTTGAAATTTGCAAACTGCAGCTTGGAAACTTCGTGTGTAGATACACTTAGCAGGTGTCACGACATTCGAAGAAAAATACACAAATCCAGGAAGAGTATTTCTTTTCCATTGGATTCATTGAGAATATCAACCACACTACATATGAGTATCTAAGCACTGTAAATGTGAAAGTATCTATCTCTATGGTTTATGTCTCCATATATACCGACCGACTGTTGTTTATATTGGCGGAAACCGACACTTTAAAACTATTACATAGACGAATTGCAATTTGAACTAAAAAAAAGTAATAAATTCTAGGTGTGGGAGCGGTTCTAACTAAAGGTATGTACCGAGGGACGGATTGCACAAGTCGGAGTAGGCGTGGTAAATTTGTCTTTCTTTTCTCGATAAACCGTACTCCATTCAACTTTGGGAACAAAATTTGGTTATTTTTTAAAAAATTTGGCGAACTAATTTTTGATTTTTGTACACATTCGCCCTACACAAAGCAAAGTAGAACTAACACTGGACTCTGAGAAATTATATGAGAGAGAATAAACCAAATTCTCCTCATATCATAGATTAATGAGCGTGAAAAAAAGCTAAGAACACTGTGCTGTGCTAGAATCGCGTTTTTTCACCCATCTGAAGAGGGGAGCGGTGCTCTGTATATACATAGTAGACATTTCGTAACAGTGAAACATGTGTCACACTGACATACACTCTCACTATCGTTTTTCTCTTACTTTTCTTTTGGTCTTTTCTTCTCTTAATTTTTCTTTCTCGACTTGGGCTTTGGACAGACTTTCCTAACTTCTCTCTCTCTAGTTAGTTGGGGGAATTATTTTATTATTAGTAAGCGCATTAGCAAAGAGATCAACGCATTAGATAGCATAGAAGAGGGGAAGATACAAAGCTATGTATCTACATTCTATGAATCAAAATCATATGATTTTTTCCACAAAAAAACACAACTTTTTTTTTCTTTTTATTATCCCCGATTTCGTTTTATGAGTAGATATTAAACAAAAAGTTAAGTAAAGTTAGGTGGGTATTAGAAAGACGAATAAAAATGATTGAAAGAGACGTGTGTGAAGGTTGGTTTTGGTTTTGGTTTTGGTGGTTATGGAAGAACATTATGTCATCGTAGCCAAACGGGTGGGAGGGAGGGAGTATAAACTTGGGAGTTTCAGATTGTTCATAGATAGATAGATATCTGCTTAAGAAGATGTTGTTTGAGAAGTTATTTTTTTTTATTACTCCCAGGTGGGTCAGAGCAGAGCACAGATCGATCTCGGGAGGAGTTGTTTGTTTTTGTTTTAAATTTTTCTGTGGATTTTGTAGAGTACCGGCTGCATACAGTGCATACGAATATGTCAAGTACAACACGGGACTCGATCATAAGTGTTTTGGTTCTATTTGTAAACCAACTTTGCTACTAAAAATCTGATATAGCCTTCTTCCTATGTCGCTTATATTGAATGCCTTCTTTTAACGGGCAGCACTAGGCTAAATACCAGACAGCACAAAAGATACTACATTTCCGATTAGACCTGTTTGGGAAATTATTGATCATTGATCGATATTTTTGGTCCTTTACCATACCAACCCGGCAAGTTAACAGAGACTGCCATTTATGACCTCGTTCTATCAATCAGCACATGTCTACAAAAGAAATAACCCGCTGCATCTTTATCTTAATACAGGAGAACCATATGACAATACCAATTCCGAGGTTATCTATGGTCCGGATAGGTATTGCATTTCTAATCGTAGACTGGATTATTCTACAAACCAGGATACGAAGCCAGAGTGCGGACAATCATAACCTTAATCCATCAGGGGAGTACTGCCAACAATGTTGTGGAGCTTAGTTAAAGACAACCTTCTGAGCCTTCTCTACTTTGAGTTATTAAATAAAACAAAACCTGATCTTGTACATATTGGTCTAACAAAAGGCCAAGTGACAAATACTCAAGAACCCAGACCGGATACGGGTCTAATACTCGATAACAGACGTCGAATCGATAGGAAATTAGGACTATGAATGAAAAAACAATTGCCTTAACGGTCATATCTGATACACAGAACTGGTGCTTGGGGTCCTAGTTTTCAGTATGTGGAAGCTTTTGAACAACTTGGACCTTCGACTTCAAAGCAGTATTTTGTACCTACATATGTTTATGTGTTCAAGACTGTCTGCGACCTCTCAAAGCTCGTGGTTTCAGACGATTTTTCTGCAGCTGACAGATAAGTAACATTGATACATATGCCAGAAATTTCAATATATTGATATATTTTTCACAAATATAATACTTGCCATGCAAAAGAGACAATAGGTCCGTTCCCGTACTGACTAAAACTATGAAAATCTACGAAATATTACGAAAGGAATTCGCTATAATTCCTGTTCCCGGACGTCAAAGTTTCGTAGTTTTTCACAGAAGAGAGAGGTCATGAGAGTAGGAAATTTCTTTGGACAAAATTATGAGTTCTGTCAAATGGTTGTGTTGTTGTTGGCTGGCAAGATAATTTGATGTAAATCAATACAAAAAAATTGGGTAAGTGCGAGGAGGGCCTCGTGCAATAGTGTTCCGGACATTTTATATTGTCATTAAATAGAAGGCAATTTATTCATATCCTGCATAGGTACACCTATGCTGGTGTACTACTGAGCTGAGATTCCAGTCCATTTTAACTTACACTTTTAATATAAAACATGGCGTACCAAGCTTTTGGATAAAAATGCATGTAACGGTACTTTGCTTGTTAAATGGTTTAAGTAAAGCAAAACACTGTCAATACTTGACATGCGAAGGAATACAGCATTTAGAGTTTTAAAAATTTAAGAAAAAAATATTTTTGAAAAAAAAAAAAAACAAAATTAAAACTTTTTAGTTTTCAAAAGCAGCATAGAGCTAACATATACGATCCATTCGTGCAAATGACTTCGTTTTTGAAAAATCGAAATCGAATGCAGTAGCAGAAAGAGAAGAGCTTATAGGGAAGTCCATGCGCTTTTCTAAAATCTGTAACTCAGGAACTACTTGGCGGATTTAGATGAAACTTATAACTTGAGTAAATCGTAGTATCAAAATGATCTGCTGTAAAAATTATTTGGATAACATGAAAACTGGGGGAGATACAGTGGGGTAACTAGATGCCCCATTTTTTTAATTTTTCTCAGAAAATATATAAAATACAGGAATTTTTGTATTGTTTTTACAATCTACACTAAATTCTACGTATCTCCAATTTTTTTCATATTTTTACCATTTATGGTCTGGCCGCTAGGGGGGGGGGGACAACATTTTTCAAATGTTTGGCGAGCTTTTTTGTTCAACAAATTTTGCCAGAAAAAAATATTTCTTACATATATGGAGCCCTTGCAAAATTCTCTTTAAATTGATATGCCACATGATGGGGAACAAAATAATTTTTTTTTGCACTTCATACAAGGTGCCCAAAAAAGGGCTCCCAAAATGAAATTCATTGCCGCCATCTTGTGCAGGCTTCCACATAATGTATACATAGCGAAAGTTTCAGCTCTCTATGTCTATCGGTTCAAAAGTTACAGGGCTGTGACAGACTGACGGACAGACGGACAGACGGACAGACAGACACCGTATCAAACCCATAAGTGTTCCGTCTTACCTTTTAAGGTCCGGAACACCAAAAAAGTGACGTCTAAAAAGTGGGCAGCTTTTTTGTGCAACCCGTTCCCGTACTTTTCTGAAGATTTGTCTTTCTCTGAGTGAATTTTACCCCCACCCTTAGAAATTTAGCAAGCTATTTTAGTACAGAAAGTACGGGACATATGTAGGTATTAGTAAAGTTATAAAAATAACTTCCATTAGAAGTAAGAGCTGTTAAAGGTTCCTTACGTCAACTCTACGTGAGTCAATATTTTAGTATGGGTTTTTGATGTTTACGGTCTGATAGTCGATGTTTTAAGGTTAGGTCGATTCTTTGTGATCCCTATTTCTGGGAGATAGCTGTTAGTTCGAGTGGCCTTCCTGGAATCATCCTGAGGGTGTTATGAAATTAATAATGGCATTAATTGGCTTTTTAGACATGTCACTCATGTTCTCGAAGAAACATTTTCTGAAGACCGTCTTTCTGTTGAAGCAGAGACTGAAGCATTTGCACACGAATGAGTCTTCTTTGGTGTCTGTCTCTGTATAAATTGTTTGTGCTTCGGTGCACTATTCTTGGCCGCCAGAAACTTGACCAGGAAACGATACCAATGAAGATCGCAAAGTTACGCGGCAATATTCTCCATCTGTTGTCCGATTGTCTTTCGAATTCAAGTGCTATCCTTGATTTGGCAAATTATAAGATAATTAATAAACCTTTTTCAGATCCCAGCCTAGTCAGTTCATCTGCCCGGGATACATTTAGTCCTGCGTTATTAACTATTCTCAACCTGCCTCCGCTTAACATTTACACGAGATCAACGGCAGCCATCAGTGCCTTAAGAATAAGTCAGACTGCCTGCTGGAAGCCAAATGCGATAGGGCACGCGACCGGGAAATGAAAAGACAGATGTGCAGCAGTTCTGTCTTGAAGCAGGGAAACTGGCCACGAGAGAGGCGAACTTGAGATGGAAATCCCTAGATACTTGCAAAACTGCAAAACAATTATGGCCAAGTTTTGACAAAGCAAGGACCAAGAGAATTATTCGCAAGGACAGACATTCACTGTCCATGCTTGTGTGGACACTCACGGGTCACAACACTCTGCGGTACCACCTAAAGGAAACTACGTCGGACGGAAGAAGAACTCTGCAGAGTATGCGGCGATGAGGATGTTATAGAGGACACTACCCACTTCCTCTGCCAGTGCCCTGAACTCCAACATTCCAGGTACAAAACTCCTCGACAAACACTTCTTTCAGGATCTAGGAGAACTCTCCAATGCCAACACCGACATGTTAGTGAACTTCATCAGAACATCAGGATGGAGTAAGTGCAATCATGGGTAGTTGTTACAGATATTTATGGGTTAAATGGGCAAGGGGTATTTTTCTACCCCGACCCCCCCCCCCCCCCCCCCCCCCTATGGGTGACACAATGACCTGAGTGCGGCGGAGGTATTTCGATTCCTCTGCCAACCCACCAACCTAACCTAACCTATAAGCTCGTCTGGAAAGTAGGCAAATCTATTTGGAAATTTAATAAAACTAGTTCCTAAGCTACATATTCTAATAGATTCGCTCTTGTTAACTAAGTTTGTTTATTGATTCTATTCTTGTTCCGTATTCTACCTTCTTTCTAGACCAAACTTGACATTTTAGATATTGCGTTGCAGTTTAATTCCATAATTTAAAAGTCATGGTCACATTTTTATATTCATAGCCCGAGAAATGTATTATGCAATGTGGTTAACTTATATAGAGAAAATAGTCAAATACCGCCCACAATCTTGTTGAGTTTCTACACGAAAACAAATGCTCTTCACCTTCCGGCAAAAGCCTTACATCTCTAACGTAAATAAACCGAAAATTTCAATTGCAATCAAATGTGCATTATATCATCAACTTATTTCTAAAGTACGAGTATCTATCTTATATTCTCCGCTTGGGAATTTATTATTCTCCAATCCTTAAGTATGTAGATGATGAAAGTAACCACATGTTATCTGCTGAATAATACCCCAGAGATTGTCTCTTTCATTTCCCCGTTCTTTAAGTTCTTTCTTTTTGCGCAAAATCCAAACACAAGGGAGAAATAAAACTCGCATGAGTTTGTATCTGTTGTGTAAAGGAAATAAATTGTACTAGATTCGACTTTTAATACATGTGGTGACTCTGCTGAATAAAACGGTAAAGTAAGAGATGCGTGTACAATTTTGGCGGGAAAATTACTCAACCGATCCGAATTAGATACGTTTTCTAATCGAAAATCTATACAAATTTTGTAAGTGATTTGGGGTGGTTTTCTACGCACACAGATACATTTTGTTTTTCATAGAAAAGATACAAATAAATGAAATTCTTCATGACTCTTTCAAATGCACGTGACTCTCTTAAAAAAGTATACCCTACTCTCTGCAAAATAACTACTAAAAGCAAAAGTTTGAGTTTTATTTATCCTGACGTCATCGGAATAGAGTACAGTACGGCTAAAGGCATTTCATAAGAAATAATTATCCGAAAAAAAAAACCAGACTTGCACTGCAGACACAGTGCCGTTTTGACATTTATGAGACACCATTAGATACACGAAGAGAGAGGGCGCATACGCACTTGCTCACTGGGTGCCTGTGCCCATACTCGCACCCAATAATGGCAGAGCGAAGATGGAAATGAAAAGAAAATATTGGAAATGGGGAGATAGAGAGATGGAGATCGACATCGAATCCAAATCGAACTATTATGTAAGATACTAGAGATACTTTGGATACCCCATCGTCGACAGGTTTCACACGCGATTTCGTCCATCCATCGTCGTGCGTGCCAAGTTGTAATTCCTCATCCGAAACGAACAATCTGTACATGCAAATAGAGGCCTAGATGCATATTGTACTTAGAAAAGTGTGTAGTCATGGAATCTTACATTGTAGATGGGAACAATTTTGTAGCACCAATCTGTAGCTCATTTCAGAGTGCGATTCTATACAAATGAATAGCAATTAAAATTTCAATTGATTGGTATTGTTCTGTTTATTGAACAGGTGAATTGTGTTTTGGGGTGGTAACTCTACACTCTACGGCTCCCTGGGAAACTAAATTATTAATCGTTTTCGTGCGTGTTCCTAGATCTGAATTGGGAGTGGATAGCATTTGCAGAGTGCGATATGGTTTATTAAGTTCTGCGGTAGGAGAGATGGAGATTATGATTTGATTATGTTGAATATGATGGGAACGGGGGGATTTCTGGGGAAAATATTGAGAGATTTTGCGTAGAGTGTTCTCTTCGTTGAACTTTTGACAGGTTATTGACCGACTTTTGATTACTCTATTTGGAAACTGATTTTTATCTGACAGTCGGGAAATAATCGATAGGGGATTAGGGGTAATTTTGTTTGTGGCTATTTCGTGCACGCGGAAATGAATGTCCAAATAATACGGAGCTTTTGGTGGAATTAGTAAGTTAAGATTAGCAACAAGATAGCGAGAGTAAATAAGGATACAATTTGTTTCACAACCAAAACTGGATGTCAGATTTACTATGACATATTATACCTAGGTACTTCAGTGCAACAGTAGTAGCCGTGCAAACCTCACAGATCTGCCTAAGAGATTGGTATCCAGAGACCACCAGTCCTGCATGGAGTTCTCTATATCTGAAACAATTTCTCTTTGGAAAGAAGACCATATCCATAACCTATCAACATTACAATATGAAGAAGAAAGTGGCAGTGGATTAGACGGTGTAAGGCGCAAACACAATTCCATTCCATTCGAGCAGGAATCGAGCTCTTTAGGAATGAGTTGAAGAGAGCTCAAACGCGTTGCAGAAGTTCGAACAGGCGTTGTTGACGCCTTATCCCCCCTGAGTGGGTAGAGGACCTAAGTAAGTAAGTAAGTAAAGAAGATCATATGAACCACCGCAATATTGGCAGGTAGATTAAATAGAAAAGAAACCTAGACAAATCTTCGCAATATTGTCGTATATAGATGCGGGCACAGCAGCTCTGGGGCCAATCCCGTCAGACAGTACTGCCACAAATATTACTTCGTAGTAGCAACATCAAATCGGAAAGATTCAGCGGGCTGTTAGTGGGACATTTGCGAGCATTGAGATCGAAGAAGCAAGGATGGATTTAGCGGTAAGGAAAAGGCAAAAGGGACACTCAACAACGGCGTCTTGGACAGAATGCCACAATAACAAAATCGGATGAGGATGCGCCCTTGGTTATTTTGAGAGAAAACTTCTTCTGGTGATCTTTCGTCCAGTCTGCATAAATAGTGAGTGGCGAATACGACCTATACAAGGACATAGATTTGGTCAGAAGATGGCTGGGTCATGTCGACCGGATGGAGCCTAACGTTCCAGCGAAGAATGTCTTCGAAACCACCCCGGATGTACGACGCAGGAGAGGACGACCTCCTGGACCTCAACCAACTTGGCGTGCACAACTGGAAGGAGCTGACTCGTAACCGGCACCTCGTAACAGCGCCACCTAAGTAAGTAAGAAGGTAAGTTGCAACATCACTACCGAAAGCTAGCCCTAGCCAACATGTTCTGTTAGGAATATCAACGAATTTATCATCTTCTTAAATTCCACTGGTTGGCTTTAGAAGATACTCCTTCCCTATGCAACAACATACAGGTAGTAAGCCTGGTATCAACCAGACTGAGACTGGAGTGGGCAGAATCAATCCACGGATCAGTCCACTACTAGATCCCAATATTCATAAGCATGTCGAATGAATGCTTCTTGAAGACTATGGAAAAATCAATGGAATTTATGACTAAATTAACCTTAAATGATACTAGCTGATGAAAGAGGAATTCGATGGACTCTTACATCTGCACTCAAGAACCTCGACTACGCCGATGATGTTTGCCTTCTATCTCACAGAATAATGGACCCTCACGAAATGATAGCAAATGGAGAGAGAAGCAGACGTCCTTGGGCTGAAAATGAACTTGCCAGGAACATAAATGATCAGCCCAGGACCGAACTCATCATATGTATTGCTGGATAAACGGTTAAGAGAGTAGGGAGCATTGTCTCAACCGATGGCGGAACCAAGCAAAATCTGCATTTGGGATGCTATCCACAGTTTGGCGAAGTGGAAGTGGACACCAAGCAACGACTTTTCCGTTCTTACGTTGAATCCGTGCTGCTATATGGATGTGGTACCTGGAGAATGACCGTCACTATCACGAGAAAGCTACAAACGTTTGCCAATAGGTGCCTGCACTACATCTCAAGGATATTCTGGCCAAATCGTATCTCTAACGAACAGCTTTATCAGAGAACGGCCCATGATCCTTTAGGCACAACCATACGACGACGAAAGTGGCAGTGGATTGGTCACACTCTCCGAAAGGGTGACAGATCGATAGCTAACCAAGCGGTGCAATGGGACCCGCTTACCCAGGACGCCAGGATACGCAGCGGTCCTAGGCGTACGTGGCGCAGAACAGTGGAGAAGGAAGCACGGCAACTGGGAAAGAGTTGGGGAGAGCTGAGGCACATTTCCAGAAACCGCACACGATGGACGTGCGTAGGCGTTGTGGAGGCCCTAGGGCCCACAAGGGGATACATGTCATGAGTAAGTAAGTTTAGGATGTAAACTTAAGCTTAGAAGACCAGAGCATCGATACTTATGAAGTCATTAACTGGAGGATAATCTAGAGGAACAAAGGCTGTCCCCAACCATGAAAAAGGTGGTAGCATTGAACACTTCTATTCATCTCTTTCCCCTCAGACAATGCTACTTAAAGCTGCAGCGATTAAGAGTCAATGTGCTTCAAAACTAATTAAAAGACTACTATTTCAATCTGGAGTTGCTGCCCGCATGACACATGTCACATCCAATTCAAATATACCAAGGATCACAACATGTTTACAATATAAGCACGGCTATCTTTTCCGTAACCAGTATCGAATCAACAAGATAAAAAAAAAAAACAAAAACTGTTTGTTCTATTTCCATTTGTTTGTTTTCTTTAAGAACATGAATACACTCAGCAGGCATTAATCGCTTTATTTATATTTATAGAGTGGCTCGTGCCAGTGTTATTGGTCTATTTTGAGTTCATCCTTACTGCAATGCCCAAGTGACTAATATCTTTGATTGGAAACCCCATATAATTGAGGTTTCTCCCTCCTGTAGAATATTTATTGTATCAGGTTTTATGACATTGATTTGACATTATTGTTTATGAAGAAATAACCTTTCTATAAATGTAGATTACGTAGGTAAGTTGGTTACTCTTGCGCACGGCATTGAATAAGTCTATCTGGGGACCACCAAAGTGAGTATTTGATTTATGCATAACAAGTTTTAATACCCCTGTAAATGTATAAAATTTATTTAATTTTTCCATTAAGTAGAAACATTAAATGCCGCTTCGTAAACTTTAGTCCGGTTCATCAAAAAAAACCATCAAAATCAGGAATCCAATTCGTACAAAGCCAAAATAAAAAAAACGCATCATGGCGAATTTATGGCAATGACAAGGGTATTGCAATTATGGAATTAAAAGAAATCAATCTTTTGTGACTAATAGAGCCGTCTTTATCGCCTTGAGCGGCAGTAATACCCACAGTTAAATTTACCCTATAAATGATTAGCATTAAAAGATGTGTTCACCTCTTTTCCTATATTCGTTGATTTGTTTTGTAATTTTTCAATATTTTATGGCAAAATTAATGCGTTAGTTCCAAGATCTGTTTATGGATATTTGGCCTAAAAAGTCCATAAAATAGAATTAAGTCTTGTTAGTTAAATGTTGGGAAATCATGACTTAGAGTTTTCCCTTGTTTAGAGTTAACTACGATTTATAGGAAAATCCTAAAAAAAGATTCATATTTATTGCTACATACCTTTGAATAATAAGCAGCAAACAGATTATCTGAAAGTTAGAGAAAAATATATTAGTATTTTATTTGAGCTTGAGATTATTTAAATATTGAAATGGTTTGAGAAAATAAGAGTAGTTTCCTAACTAACAACTAAGAGCGAAGGAGCTCTCAAGGCTCTCAGCTCCTATAACTTTGAGTCAAAGCTAGTTTGGAACTGTCTCCAATCCATCTTGCAGCTTGCTGAATATAATAATATCCCAATAACTTGGGTCCCTGGACACAGGGGCATTTGGTAAAAGTAAAAGCTGTTGGCCTATTACGAGTACCCGGACAAAGATAGGATTCTAGAATGTAAAGACGCTACATGACTCGGGAAAAGAAGAACCATACAATGCCAGATTTCATGCGAATTAAGATGGTTAGAAGAGAGAGAGTACCAGTCCCCAACGCGTAACAGTGTGCTGCTCTATTCCGGAAGACAAGCGGGAAGCCGTAGAATACCTTGTGGGCTTACTCTAAACGTCAACAGTAGGCAAAAGCCTAATATCCTGGCAGCCACATGGAGATAGGATTATTACGGCTAGATTCCGCACTAGAGTACGCCGCGTCACCATTTTCCAGTGTTACGCTCCAACTGAGGCCTCGTCGGAGGAAATAAAGGAGACCTTCTAAAACCAATTAAACGCCGTCTTCAACACGACATTTAATGGAGATATTTCTATGGTGATGGGAGATTTGAATGCCAAGGTAGGAAGCGACAACGGAGGGCTCAAAGCATGGAGTAGGCAGCTGCAATGCCAATCGTCTTGTTATAGGTGACATCATATTTGTGCACAAGTCCTGCCACAAAGTCAATTGGGTTTCCAATGACAGGCAAGCAACAATCAATCAAATTGACTATTTCACTATCAGCCTGGACGTCCGAAACAGACGAGGAGCACATGTGTCCATATTTCGGAATCAGCAGCTCACTGCCTGCAACCATTCACACTGTGAAAAATGTTTTTACATCTGGCGCTGAAAGAATTGTTGGTCGATCGCAGGGAAGACATAGGACATGGTTTTCTGAGGACACCTGGAGGCTGATCGACGTACAAAAACAGTGAAAGCTCGCATAGTCACTACCCCACCAGCAGAAGGGAGCGAGCTGGAGTCCTTATATCACATGAAAATGAGAGAAGTACAGCGTAGTGTACGACGTGAAATGCGCAACCACACCAACGCGCTGGCTACAGAAGCACAGGATAGAATTACAAAGGAGCTGAAAGGTGAAAAGCCCACACCAGGTGAAAAGACGGGACTTAGCTTGATTCAGATGAGGAACAGCTTAAGAGATGGAAGGAGCATTTTTCAGCAATATACTTCCAAATCAGACAGAGCTGCCCGAGGTACAAAATTCCCGAATACGTACCACGCTCCCCAGTAAGGATGAGATCATTGCCGCGATTATGGCACTAAAAAACAACAAGACAGTAGGACTTGAGGGTATTCCCGCCGAGCTCTTACTAGCTGTAGCTAAGATAATAGCCAAAATAATAATCCTTGAGCGAATCAAACAACACCTAGAAGACACAATGGATGCGGAACAAGCAGGCTTCTGCTCTGGATCCTCCTCCTTTGTCTATCCTGCTCCACATCAATACCCTGCGGATCATCATAGAGCAATGCTTTGAATATCGTTCGCCACTTCATCTGCTGTTCATTGATTTTGAGAAGGCGATAGTGTTAACGTGCCTTACGCAGGAAAGGTATCCCAGGTAAATAAATTGCTATTATCAAGGCTACATATGCTCTCTCAAAATGTCACGTCCTGCACAGAGGAAAGTTGTCAGAGGAATTTGAGAGCCAAGGTTGCATTCCTTCACCAATTCTATTCCTTTTTTGGATTGGCGATGTGCTTCGTCCAGCTTTGTCGACGGTAAGTGGAGGAATTCGCTGGCCATAGAATATCGTGGCTTAAGTGTGTATTCAGATAGTTCATAGTTGCTGTTAGTGTACTTGGATAATGTTACATTAAAGTAATACATTTTTAAAGCAAAACCTGCGTTCGGAATGTTGTCCAAAGTATGGCGATGCAATGCTAGGTACTCTTAAAAGTAAAGTTTATGTTCGATCCTGCACTTAGCCAAACCAGCACTTAAGCTCGCACTGTGAAACCGGGCATACATCATCTTTCAAATTCATAACCATCCAATCAATTATGTAGATAAAGTTTCTTAACATAACGGTTTTCCTAAAAGCAACAAACAACTATCTCTCCACTGTCTACTTTGTGACATAAGAGCCAATGTATAAATACTGTGACTGCTACTAATTCTATGTCTATTGTTGTTAAGAAAATTACACACCTTTAGCCCTTAGATTACAAACTACTGAAAAACAAGAAACAACAAACAAACCAACACCATTCAACAAAACAATCCATTGCAATTGCACAATTCCCCCCAAAATGAGCACACACAAGTGCATGCACGCAGCAGTCTACTAGTAATGGTAATCGTAAAGGTAATGGTAATAGTAATGGTACCTGTTCCCTAATCACAGCCAAGTGCCTTCTTGGCTTGCGAATTAATCCAAATGAAGTCAAGGACGGCATTAGCCTCATACGTGCCTACTTACGCCGCCGCATAGACATACGACATATGTATGGCGAGGCGATGCACACACAACAACAAATTGTAACACCCAACTAATATAATTGTTTCATTGTAAATCATAATGTGTGGCAACTTTAGTAGCGCTCTTGGATATGCGGGGCATGCGAAGTCTTTCATTTCAGCTGACTCTTTGGACGCTTCGTCTTCGGCTTCGGGTTCCATGGAACGACGCGACGTCGTCGCACAGCTGAAACGCACTTTTATCCATCGATGGTGCTGGTGTGGCCAATTGTAATAATTATTGCTACACTATGCAACAATTGAGCGGGAATTTAATTTCTTGGATTTTTCATTTAGTCGATTGCTGTTGCTGCTAAAAGAGCATTTATACTTCACGACATGCATACGGATTACAATTTTAATTCTTTCATCGAGGCAGATTGTGCAAAACGTTCATCGTTTCTCTGAGTGTGTGTGAGTGATGACGAAAAAGCCGATTTTAGGGGCCATTTGGGCCATTTCGATGTTAGAAATACAAAATCTTAGTTCGAGCAGGGCAGAGGATTAACTATCTGCTAATGTGAACATGAGTGTGTAATGAGAGCCCATACGAATGGCGAAAGCAGTTTTTGAATTGTATCACCCTTTAGTGTTGCACGAATGGCTTACAAAATGAGCCAGTCACGTGATGCGAGTATCTAACAATCAATATCTGTCAATATACATGCAAGTTCAACGGCATAGATTTGTTTTTGATTCAAAATGGAGGGTAAGAGGAGGGTGAGCAATGAGCAAAACAAAAGAAACAAAAGAAAAACAAATCAATTTCCTTTGAGGGCTCGTAAAGCTTATTATACGTTGGTCTCGTTGGCGATGATAAACAAGGAAAACCACTCAAAGTTCCCATTCGAGCCAAAGGATTAGTATGAGTTGGTGTGAATGGTGCAATAGTATGCCGGCGTCCTATAGTCTCGAATGTGGGTTAATACGTTTTAGCGCACACATTTCCCAACAGGGGGTGGTAGCAGTGGATATGTGACAGTTTTTCTATATGCGGCATTGAATCGTTTGAGTTCATTGTACATGAAATGACATTACGTCGACGTTGTCTTAATGCTTTTAGAATTACGCTAGGGAGCAGTGTGTAATGCGTGGTGTGAAGGATAATCGGGATTTTAGAGTGGGGATCTACATATAACCGATAATGCTGAATTGTGGAAACGTTTTAGTTCAGAAAGGGGCTGTTGTGGGTTGTTGTTGACTTAATTGAGTTATTTTTGATGCAATATTCTTGCCGTATCCTTCTGGTTAATAACAAATCGAGTAAAAGCTGGTTTGTGGTTCATTGAGGCTTAAGAAAACTCCACAAGAAGAAGTCTAACGAAAAAATGTGAGTTAGTGGTTGTGTGCCCCTCAATTGGGGCCAACAGAAATTTTTTATCAACGACCGATAACGCAACATCGTGATGACCTGGTCAACATCGTTCTCAAAGAAGTATGGATCGATGACGCCGCCAGTCCAAAATTGTTCAGACAACCGGTCGACCCACCATTTTCGGAATAGTCCTCACCATGTTGATTTGACAAGACAGACGAAATAAATGACAGCTAATTTGACAGATACATTTCAACAATATGGCCGCAATCACCTGTCAAAGTTTGAAAATCACTTTATACTGTTGTGCAGGTGAACTAACAAAAGCATTCCACCTGCAAACTCATGCAAATTATCAAATTTAAACACATATCAATAGAAGCTCCGACAGTACAGTCCTAGGATGAAATTAATTAATAAAACAAAACATAAACATTCAACATCAACATAAACCATCGAAACACTGAGAAATTGAGAACTAGAATTCATTGACCATTGACAGCTGGATTCCACACAGCGATTTGGGTGTATTGGAATTCGCCTGGGAAATAATGGCCGATAGAAAAGGAGTCAGTGCGTTCTGAGAAAGAGTTCGGTATGAAGCTTTGACAGCTAGTGAAGTGACTAGCCAGATCTTATAAAAAATTGTACTAAATTTTTCTAGAAAAAAGTGTAGTTATTTAACTTAATTTTTATTTTTAATGAAACAAAGTTAGCCTCTCTGGAACCAGAAAGTTGAGTTTTAAATTTAATTGCTGCACTTTGGTTGAAAATTCTTCGACGGGACGGAATTTTTATTACAATAATAAGGAGGAGGAACTCCTCTGCCTTTACTGTAACACTGTAGGTTTATTTCATTCAAGAACCTTAAAATTCATCTCAAAAACTGACATTTTTAATGCGGGCCTAGTGCAACGTCTTATTTTCTCTCTTTGATTTGATAAAGCATACAGAAAAAGAAGATGGTTTCAAGTCTGAAGTTCACCATATAAATACTGGTGTTCCTCAGGGCTTAGTTCTGTCTCCGGCTTTTTTCTCTTTTTTTTCTGCTATATCTAGTCCAAACCATTTCTTTGCTGATGACAGTATCTTCAGTTTTCATATTCGTTGCCCAACTCATGTCCCTTCTCCTTGGCCGTAGAAGAGGAAGGACAAAATATGTTAAACTCATTGAATTCTGAGCTTGATGAAATGAGTCACCAACACGCAATGCTGTCGTCTGTTTCAAGCGAAACCAAGATGTGTATCAATACTGATCTTCGAAGGAACGATCACAGATTCGAGGACGATAAAAATGCTGCAAAATGTCTAGGTTTTCTTAAGCAGTGCAAGAAATACTTTACTCCGTCTGATCTGATCTCAACTTACAAAGCATTGATCGGCCCAAAGCTGGATTGCAACGCCCATCTCTGGTCTCGTGCAATCAACTCCATTTGGCGCCTTCTAGACAATGTAGACAAGGTTGAGAATCGTGCGATAGAACTGATATGTGATGGAGACATTTTTAGCTCCACAGTATCACTCGAAATGTCTCGAGTCTTTGCCCAAAACTTGTCAACGATTCCCGGAATTCTGACCTTGAGTCCAACGCAATAACACCCACGTCTGGCTTCAGGGCACCTAAGATCCATGAAGCCAATTATGGCTCATAATGCTATCCTATTGGATCCAGTGTCTTCAATTATTACACAATTTTTGCGAATTTCAATGAGTAACATAAAACTTTGTTAATTTCACTCACGTCATGGTAGTCAACACACTTAACCTACACTGCTGATGGTCAACAAAATGTTATAAACAAACAATTACCATTTTCTTTGGAACTTCAAGACCAAGGCCTTCAAATATCAACTATTTTCAAGAACATTTCAAAAATTGTTGCTACCAAAAGAACATCTGTTCACGGAGGCCTAGACCTTTCCCCCGGATCATTCATACTTTTTCTATGCCCACTCAGGTAAAAATTATTAGCTAAACAAGGTACTTCCCCAAATTGAAATTGATTATTAACATGGTCATAACAGCTACTCAAGCGATAAGTAGATATTTTCGCACATGATTAGGTGTGCAGTACAGTTCAAATATCTGTTACACACCCATCGTTCTAAGAAATAGTGTGGCTGTGGATACATTTCACAAGAATGATGTTTAATCATCTTGCAAGTACCAACTGAAGCTAGTAAACAAACGAATTAAGATCACAGATGCATTCGATGATAAATGTAACCGCCACAGTTCCATGGTTTTCTTACAGTCGGAGGTTTTTCTTGGAGGAAACATTTCAACACGAAAGACACCACACACATGAGCCTAATAACAATATCGCAAAGCACCACGCCTGATGCAATTGCGATGCGGCTAACGTCCGTCGTCTTCATCGTCACACCTAATTTCAAGGCCCAAATATGTGTCAATGTTGCTTTGCAACAAAAGCAAAAGTGGAAAAACCATCAATCCGTAGTTTGGTAGCTTGTAGGCCGCAATAAAGATGCTAATTTGTTTTGGATTTTTGCATTTTATCGGTTTCCATTTTGCTTTGCTTCGGGTTTTCTTCGCGAAAACTTGACGAATAGATAGAGTTAGGAGGAATGTACGCCGGCGCGCTGTGCAATGAAAGTAAAAGTTTACTGTGGGTAGTAAATATATTTAGGCCCGTAGGAGATCTATATGAGCAACAACAGCAGGTTGCTGGATTATAGATAACTTGTTTTGCAGCGATAAGTTGTTGATGCTGTTATCCTTTTACAGAAAGTCCATAGATCGCTCTTGTGCGCAATCGTCAAATGGATTTACTGTAGCATATTATGTAAGGCATGTTACCCCATGATTATCTGGAGAGGGGTACGTACGCTTAATTGAGACGATTGTAATAGTGCGGTGAAAATTATTTACACTTTCAAGTTTTTCTACTCCAGGTCTATTGGTTCGAGATGGATATATATACATGTGGAAAAAAAAAAATATTCAATTTCGTCACAAAAAAATATCTGTCGGTTGTGCTTACACTCGACGTGCGCCATTTAACCGGCTAGCCCCCAATGTGATGTATTCAAGTGATTTACTTGTAAAATTGTAAGTTGCCATTTCAATACAAAGTTGGAGAATGTCTTGGTAAGGCTTGTAGATTGCGCAATTTACAGGCTTTCTCGCTTGACCAACTAACAGGACGTTAAACTGCTCAGATATCTGTGCTATTGGTAAATATTTTGCTTTGCTTATAGTTAGTGATTGAATATGCTATTTAGACAGACGCCTACAGTGACTTTAATACGGGTCAGAAAAATATACAAAAGTAGCGCCAGTGTCGGATAATAATGGATCAGCACAGTGGCGGTGGTGTTCCATAAAACCAACCAGAATAATGAGATCGATGGAGCTCAATTTACAGGAACAGAAACAAACAGAGATATTTACAGCAGATGTCAGAAAATATTTTATCTATTTAGACGTGGTTTATAAGTTAAGTCGGAAATATTAGATAGATTGGAAAAATGTATCAAAAATTTCGTAATTACCAGAAATTTGACCAAAGCAGTAAATGGAAATCAAAATACACTTTCTTAACGAGAAATCTATTACAATTCACTCAATCTTTGAGCCTGTTTAGATGATGACTCAAAACTCGGCTATGTCGGGAGTTTGTGGGTAAGAAGAGTGAGGGGTAAAGAGAGGGAGAGAGTCATGAAGAAAATAGAAAAATCGAGGAGAGTCACGTTCTACATCCGAAATGTTCCGTCCCTATTTCATTTTATCATTACTAGTACGATCGTTGACCAGGAGCCTGTTTAGATGTTGACTCAAAACTCGGCTATGTCGGTAGTTTGTGGGTAAGAAGAGTGAGGGGTAAAGAGAGGGAGAGAGTCATGAAGAAAATAGAAAAATCGAGGAGAGTCGCGTTCTACATCCGAAATGTTCCGTCCCTATTCCATTTTATCATTTCTAGTTCGATCGTTGAGGAGGGTAGTTCGCGCATAAAATGAGTAATTGGACGAGAGAACACACAGAAAATACAGAACTGTTTCAATTTACTCATTCGCTCTCCTAAACTTTATCAAAGTAGTGCAGGAGTGAGCACTATTGCATGTAGACACGACATTACTCTTTACGACGTAGTCGAGAGTCATCATCAAAACAGGCTCCAGGGTAGTTCGCGCATTAAAACGAGAGAACAAACAAAAAATACAAAAGTGTTTCAATATACTCATTCCCTCCCCTCAACTTTATCAAAGTAGTGCAGGAGTGAGCACGTAGTCGAGAGTCATCATCTAAACAGGTTCTTTATTTATTTCCTTCTCCAAGACTAGCTGTCGAAGCATCTCACCAAACATTACGAGAAATCTACTACAATACACTCAATCTCAGTTTATTTCCTTCTCCAAGACTAGCTGTCAAAGCTTCTCAGTGACCAGGGAGTGGGTGCACCACGAACAAACACATTAGCACATAAAATTAAAGGTTTTACTAATAAATAGTTAAATTTGTAATAGATCTAGTTTCTTAAGAAAGCTGTAATAGATCTGCTCTACTACTAATTGCACGCCATCTGTAGTTTCTTAAGAAAAACCATGTAACCCACTGAAAGAGAAAAAATGAAAGATGGCTGTTTCCGCTTTTGAAAAGGGCGTAGGAAGAAAGAGAGTAGAAAGAGAAGTGAAATTCTTTTCATTTCCTTGCATCCACTGGAAATATTCAAAACTGTAATTAGTTTTTGTGAATAAATCAGCATTTCGGTGATTCTTCCGCGAATAGGCAAATGCTTCCTATGAGCTGTCAAGTTTTATTCACATTCCACAGATGTGGGACGCAATACACATTCGCGTGAGCTTAAGCTAACAATTTTCTATTTCTTTTCAGTGGAAGGATCTGTCAGTGAAATGGCAACAAAAAAGATATGTTTTGAGGTTGGAGTTGATCATTGAAAGGAAAAATGACAGATGAGAACAAAAAGAGAATAGAATACATCAGTGAAACGGTTGTGTTCCAAATTATAGAAACCGATTTTGATCAGTGAAATAATAAAGTTGGATGAGAAAATAAAGAAAAGTTTTGATGAGAAATAAGTATTTTTGTTTGTTAAAAAATTCTACAACTAATTTGCTTCATTATGATACCAATTAGAGCCAATATTGTTTGTTTAATCGTCTTAAAATTGGAAATCGAAATTTTCAATGATCCATTTCAATGATAGCTATAACTGGCCCCAAAATATATTTTGCGGTGTATATATCTCTGCAATTTCGGGTGCTTTATAAGATACAAACCACAATGGACAATCCTGTAATCAGGGCAGTGCAACAGACATTTCCTTTTATTGCATTAGACGACATTTCATATTGATTATTTCAATTACCAAAAAAAATTAGTAAATTCCGTTCCATAAATATTTGTTATTTGTTTGTACGTCAAAACAAAAACAAAAATTTACCTTCCACATAACTCCGATCAATTTGCAACAACGGTATAAAATTCGGTATAAGGCCTGAAACTATTTGCCAAACACACGACCCATAGCCACGTTTGCGAAGCAATGCTCTCTAAAGTTTTTACGCTAGCACTTTGGACTAAGTAGTGATCAAACTTCCCTTAAGAATTTTCCTATTCAGTACGAAAGCCTATTCAAATACGACAAACAACTTATTTCGCAAACAGTGCTAACAACTTGGCCAAATATTTGATCTAATCGCGCCATCCAAGGTTAATGGATTTAGTTTCCATTGAACAGAACGATCTTTGGTCAAGACTTGTTCAAGATAGTTTTGTTGTGTGTTATTTTTTTTTTTCTTTCTTCATCATAACTGCCACAAATTGCGTTTTCAAGGGTCAATACTTTGTTTGTTTTGACAATTAAAATGCTCACACTTATCTCATTAAAAGCGTCACACACATCGAAAGTGTATAAAGTTTTAGACGACGACGCAGTTGCATGTCCTTCCAACTGTCATTCAGTTATAAAAGTAAAGGTGTATATCTGTCAAAGATGTGCGCGCGTTGACAGCTTTCCTATTTGTCAAACATGCGATTTGAAATGAAAACAAAGCTATGCTGTGCGGGTGACATTGACAGTCGGTCATATTCGTTTGAAATCATACCACTTCCAACACTTGCATACAATAAGCCTATTGTCAAAGGTTGGGTTGAGTTTTTTTCAAGGCCGAACGTTTGGTTAAACTTTGAACCTTTACCTGGTGGATTGGGGTACTCGTATTTGGTTTGACATCTGTCAAAAATAAAAACAAAGCAATCCATTTGGGGAGGGAAAAGTTTAATGATCTTTTAGTATTCAGCATGAGGCTTCGTTGTGGGACTTTGCATCTGCATACACGTGACAATGTGCTTTTGGTTTGATCATAAAAATAACAAGTTTTAGCACTTGTTGTCTAGCATAAGTGATTTTTTTTTTCTGTTCAACTTTTTTTGAACTTGAATTATTCATTGTTTATATTTTTGTTTGGCAGATTGAGAAGATAGTCTTTTTTTTTTTCTTTTTTGGTTTAGTTGTTTGTGTTGTGATTTTTGTGTGGTGTTGTCGAATTGCGTTGTATGAAAAATATGATTATTGATTTGAAATGGAAACACAAACATCCGCTACTTCGATACGAATGTAACCAATTTTATTGGAAGAACTATACTGCATATGCATTGCAAGGCTTATTAGCAACATGGGCAATAGTAGCGAGAACCTATTAAGAATAAATGAAAAAAAAAAATTAAAAATTGAAACGTGACTCGTAACGGTGTTTTTGTTTTCGATTAGTAAGTTTTACAAATTCAATTTGCGAAGAACACGCGAGGTAACACTTTAATGGAGTTATTAAAAAAACGTATTGTTTTAATCAAAATTATTGTTGTGCGCAGCAAATAATGCTCCTGAGATTGATTGATTGCAGTTGTTTTGCCTTATGTGACGCGCATTATGTACATATGCATATTCTGGGTATTGAGTTTAAAATTTTGTATCAAGGTCATAAGTTATTTGCCAATAAGTAAGAGGAACGCAGAAATATATTTGCTTTTAATACTACACCTCTCTAAGCTATGGATACTCTATATTCTAGGACAACATGCCTGGTCTCTGTGCATGTCTCAGAAACCACCTCAGTTCCAACCTTCTTCTGTCTTCCAATTTAACTAACGCAATAAGGAGCGAGCGCAACAGCATCCTGCTACATCCAACAGCTACAAACCCAGAACGCAGGCTCTTCGAAATAGCGAAGAGACAAACAGGCAATTGCTTATGTGTTTAAATAACACTTCCAGCAGTTGCTTAACGGGCAGTAAATAGAGAGAGTGATAGAGCAAGAAGAGAACCCACCTCCAGTCACTGAAGAACCAACGCCTCCACCCAGTATTGAAGAAGTTAATGTAGCCATCAGAAAATTGAAGCACAACAAAGCCGCTGGCTCTGATGGGCTTCCAGCTGAACTCTTTAAATACGGAGGTGATGTCTTGGTAGGGTGCATGCATCAAGTCATCAAGAACGCATGCCCGACGACTGGAGTATCAGCTCTATATGCCTCATCTTCAAAAAAGGCGATCCTATGTCTTGTAAGAACAACCGAGGCATATCCCTGTTAAAAGTGGCATATAACATCCTATCCAACGTATTGTGTGAATGTCTAAAACCTTTCTGCAACACACTAATCGGCACGTATCAGTGTGGCTTTCGGCCCGGCAGATTAACAATAGACCAAATTTGCACACTCAGACAAATCCTCGAAAAGTCCAACGAATTTCAAGCCGAAACCCATCACCTTTTCATCGACTTTAAAGCCGCCTGTGACAGGCTTCATCGTCTTGAGCTCTACTAGGCAAAACTTATCCAGATGTGTCGCGTTACGCTGGAAGGCACGCGATGCTCTGTGCAACTGGAAACAACTCTTCGGAGCTCTTCCAAACATACACCGGATTCAGGCAAGGAGATGCACTGTCATGTGATGTCTTCAATATCGTGTTGGAGCAGATAATGCGCAGGGCAGGTGTCAACACGGAAGGCACTATCTTTCACAAATCCGTCCAACTGCTTTGATACGCAGACGAAATTGACATCATCGGAAGAACCCGGCAAGCCGTCGTACAGGTGAAACGGGTTCGTCTTGTAGTGAACGAGGACAAGACGAAGTATATGTTATCAACAAACAAAAAATTATCTGTCCACAGCATTGGGCAGAACGTCACTGTTGATAAGTATAATTTCGAGGTAGTTAAGGAGTTCGCCTACAAATGACACCTTTGTAAAGATCCGACGAAGAATAACCCTAGCAACCCGTTGCTACTTCGGCGGACTAAATTGATGCTCTATAGAACGCACGCTCATATTACCAGTCCTGCTGTATGGAGTCGAGTGCTGAACGATAAGTAAGAAAGCTGAGCAAATATTGGGCACCTTCGAGCGAGTATAAATATTTCGTGGTTTAGTAGGTCTCTTATGAGAGCAGGGCCAATCGAGGAGAAGATACAACCGTGAACTCTATGAGCTGTACCAGGATGTGGATGAAGTCCAAAAAGCCAAGATACGCAGACTACATTGGTTTGGGCACATCGAGCAAATGGACAACAATGCTCCAGCCAAGAGGATCTTTGAATCCCAGCCCGCAGCTGCCGCGGATGCCAGAAAACTTGGTCTCCACAACTGGAAGCAGCGTGCCCGGGACTGCAGAGGATTGAAGGCAACGATGTCTCAGGCAGGGACTCTACAAAGGTCGGGAGCTCTTTAAGTAAGTAAGTAAGTAATGTTATCTCCTAGATTTTGGCTCCTGTTGATGTTATCAATAACTCTCTGTAAAGATATAAAACGCATACAATTTTGACACTACGTGTACACTTATAAATATTTCAATATCTACCTTGCTTCATGGTTTTTCAAACAGAAAGTGCAAGAACTAGCACTGAAAATTGCATAATCAATGGTTGAAACAAATATTTGTCTAGCCATTTTCGAAAGGAATATTAGCTTATTCATATTTAATATATAGCATTAGGTATACAAGGTATTCTGCATTAAGGTCACCAAATCTTCAGGAAGAACCAATATTGACTTACTTACTGATTCCATAAATTTTAAAATAAAATAAGTTCAACTGAATGTTGATATTTTAATAAAAAACAGAATATTGAAAGTCAAATACCAAGAACTTTATTCACCCAGCTCGTCACACGAATAACACCAACTTCGGTGACTAGAATAATAATTTTGAATTGAAAGTTAAGTGTTATTTAAACAGAATTGCATGTGATAAAATCTCAAAGTCTCAGAAGACCTCCCACAGAGCTTTAGAATTGCTTAAAATCATTCAGTTGATTAAGCGATTTAAATAGTTTTCTACTTGACTGGCTATAGGCGTCCTAATTAAAATAAAAACCAACATTGCGATTCGTATGTTGTTATTTTTAACTGCTTCACCAATAAGGGTAATCATCGCAAGGTAGATGGCCAGAGGCTGAGATGGAGATCTCTTAAGTATCCACGTATCCTTGCTACACTACAAATTAACTAGGAATTCTAGTTTCTATTTATAAAAGTCAGATCTTCTGCGTTTTATTGTAGTTAATGCTGACGACATTATAGCCAATTATTGCTTTTTGTTGTCTCCTGAACGAAGGCCAGATCTTTTGGCCTTGGATGTTGCATCCAAGTCCTGTACAATCACTTCCCAGCTAACCTTGACAGTGTGCATCGTAGATGCTAACAAGCGCTGGCAGGAATTACTTGGTTGCCTGGAAAAATCCACGATGTAGGCTCGGTCATCGCACTGTAATCGTTTATCGGCAAGAAGATACTTTTAAATGGAATCTTTTGTTTTTGCTGGTAGAATTTTTTTATTTATCTATTTGCGAGTATGTTAACTGAGTTGTGATTGTTCACATTGAGACAGCACACTCCCACACCCAGTGTACAACAGCACACACACACATCACGTCTCGCCCGGCATATTAATGCGGGACCAAAGATCGTTTGTCAGAACTCGAAACTCATCCGGATTTTATGCGGCGACGGCGCTGCCGCCATCAATGTGAGCTCGCTCATGAGACACTTAAATAAATCAGAAGGTGAGGGTTTATCCGGATTTTTTTTTTTTTGTATTTTTTTGGTCATAGCACAAGAGCCGACTAGTGATCCACCTGACAGTAAAAAATTAAAATTTGTGGTGTGTGAAAATTTGCACACGAGCATTGTCGGTATATCTAGGTATATCGCGAGAAAACAATCTCAAAGTCTGCCGTTCTGTATCCGTATATCTTAGAGATGGAATGTTCTGGAAGATTGAGCAATTTATTACTTTAGTTGGCAATTCTATGATGGTGTTTACAGTGATGATGATGAAGTGCGGCTTGTTAATTGATAGTCGAAACATGTTTGTTGTGAGTTGAATATCGCTATTGTATGGGATGAATTTGAGTTTTGTTCTACCAAACCAAAACGGGGGAGTAACTACTATCTAACAGGGGTTAATGACGTCCAGAAAGGCTTGACGTAAGTACGATTGAAGATTTTTGGCGTCCTTCCTCGTGACTATTTATTAGCTATGCCCGCATGGACTTTGCATCAGGAATGTCCCACTGAGCTGTCATGTTTTTTTTTTTAAAGAACGAATGAGTCAGGTTTTCAGCAAATTTGCATATCGATCTGATGTGAATTACTTGTGAAGTTAAACCAATCAGCATAGTATGTGTACCTACCTAAGAAGGTCGTGTACAATGTCCGGCAGGCAGTAAATTAGTGTACTGTTGAGTTCAATGAATACCTCGACGATTTATGGTATTTGCAAGTCATGCAGGGATGTTAATAGATTTGGGGATTTTCAGGAATGACACACGAATAGACTATTCGCTGAATCACAACACTTAGACTTAATTGTTTAGCACTTTATTTAGATGGCATACTGAATGTAATAAGTATTCAAATTATTTGAACAGTTTTATCGTGATCGTTGAAGAAATCAATGGGAATGATGTCATTGGGATGGATGAACCAAACCTCTGCAGTAATTGGGATCAACTAACTCAGAATGTGTAGTAACACGACAGTCATGGACGTCGAAAATAGTGTCAATTTGGCCTTGAACTTTAACTTAACGATTGTCTTATACTCGAAATTGGCTTTTTAACTTCCAGAACGTAACCCTTCGTTCAAATCTAGATGAAATGTTGTAAACTGTCATTCGTATGGTGAACTAAATATGACAGCTGTCATCGGCTTTTTTGATCGCCAATTATCGGCGCTAGCTACCTGTCAAATTAATTTAACTTCTAATACGCAGCATCTAGAGAATCGGCTGTCAAAAGAAGGACATCTCTCAATAAACAATTAAACTTCAAAGTATAAAAACAATAATATGAAAATTAACACCTCCACCGCAATTACATTTCAGCCAAACTACCTGCGTGCTTAACCTAGACATTCCAAGCCAAGTTAAAAGAAGCGTACATTACGCCATTCTAACATTGCCAAGCATTTCTTCAATTTTAAAGGTCATACGTGTCATTAATTTCCGCTTCTTCAGCCGTTTGGCCCCACTCAGTGCATCATACCTACCGGCCACCTCCATTGGAGCCGCTCACCGCTCGCCGCACCACTGCGCAATCGCAGCATTGAAATTTCTTTGAATTATTTGTTTGTCATACAAATTCGTCGCGCAGTAGTGTCAAAATGTCCACCACGCACGCAGTATCTATACCTACTACGCGCGTCTATACTATGTAACAAAATCATGTTAACAATTTTAATAACTTTATGCTAAACGTTGCATAACATGACGAAACAAAGAAGACACAAAACAACAAGCCCATCGCGCCCGCCGCACTCGCTTCATGGCTGAGAGCTGCCATAATTTGTTATGGTACCTGTGTGTGTATAAACTTGAGCCAAGTTTGTGTGCAGTATCTGCGATAAATTGATAAGTATCTGTCAGCCCACAGACAATGCAGTGTGATAATAGGGAGCTGGGTAAGCTTATTAGTTTCATGATAGAATTGGTCTGAAGTAATTCAACAAGCAAGACCGTCCGAAATGGAAAATTGTGGAAAGTGCTTTAGCGGAACGCAGCCGTTGTTGGATGGGTAATGCCGTGTTGAATTAGTTGGAATCTCAACTTGCGACATGAAGTGATTACAGGTGATTTTGGGGAGCTGGGAAGGTATGTACGTAATTATTTAATAGGTTTATTTTATAGGTGACTTAATTAGGGCACTTTGACAATCTAGTCACGCGTTTAATGTCTTAATTATGTCTGGCTGATAATTTCGTATGAAATACTGGTGAGTTTCAATTGGAACTGTATAATATTCTCGCATATGTAACTAGCTAGTTGTAATGTAATTTGTCATGTTTATTAGTGAGCCTTTCCGACAAAGTTTTGTGGTTGCTGTCAAGTATCTTTTGGTCCACATTAACACGTGTATTAGCCCGCTACTCCCTTAGCTTCTCAAACTCTGAGAAAATACTCTTTTGCTCATCTCACTGTTGCTTAACTTTCCATTTAATTCTTCATTTTATCTTCTCCATAGACGCAGGCGGGATTAAAATTCACATTAACACCTTCGTCTGCGTTAAATAAAGTGCATGCCATACAGCATTGATGAAAGGATCGGGATTTCAAATTATTCTTAACTGTTAATGTATTTGTTTCTGAGCTCAAAGGATCAACTATTGGCAAGACTGATTTTTTATTTGATCTCCAAAGAGAGGGCTTTCATAGGCGTTCACTACAAACAATTTCTTGAAGAACGAGGCTGGCGAGAACGTAATTGTCAATAAAGTCAGTAATCGCTGCCTGAAATTGAAGCCTGTGATCTCTAGGACATTTTTCACCTGCTATAAAAAGTCAAAAGTCTACATGGATTGAGGAATTGGAAGCTAAAAGTTATTTCTTGCTTTATTCGTCAAACACCAACTCGAAATGCTCAAACGCGTCATTGAAAATTGAAACATCAAATTGCCCAAGGTAATCGCAGTTAGAGATAACTTTTTAAAAAAAATCTATTGAAAAATAAATGTCGAAATGGTTCTTTTGTACGATAAAAAGGATAGTCCAATAAATTTGATTTTTTATTACTTTTTTTTTACTTTTAAAAAGATACCTCTAAATGAATCAATCTTATCTATATCAAACAAAAAACTGCTACAACTACTTGACCTTCGCAACAACAGTGATCCGCTAATTACATAGCACACCCAACTGGGCTTCAAAGCTCTGTCACAATGGAACATGTCGTTCAGTTACTTTACAAACAAAATCTTAAAGTCTTCTATGTTCTGCACGAATAACTGAAACCGGAAGCATTAACTAAATGCCTTCATGCCAGCAATATCTCAACAAAACATCTCACAATAAAAACCATAATCCTGGTAAAAAAAAAAATCCCCAACATTAAGTAAAATTATGAAACTACAAATTGAACCAATCTTTCATTATCCACTTAACTCTTAATTCTCAAGTCATTACAAGTAGCGCTGATGATGATTCAGCAATAAACAGCGTTGCCAACAAATTTCACAAGAAATACGGAAATTTCTACGTCCAAAAATAATACAAAAAATTCCATCAAACAATCAGAGTTCATCGTCAACTCATTAACGATCTTCCTCTTCGCCTATAACGACCTTGTAAGATAAGTGTACTACTTAAAAAAGTATCTTTAACTTTCTTATTAAAATTCTGATCATGGATCGGTGCAATCAATTTCATAAGATCTCCCTCTTGTCAAAGTCAAGGTTTTTAAAATTGGTACATGATCTTAGCAACAAAAATCAACTTTAAACTATTTAACATCAGAAAAACGTGAATGTAGTGTGATTTAGTGGCTCATTTAAGAACCCTTAAATTACTCGAAGGACACAAGAATGAGGGCTGTACAGCCGGTTGAAGAAAGTTGTAATCTTATCGCCTTGAAGGATATACACACAAAATATAAAGTCGGTTTTATGTTCTCAACTTGTTTATGGGCAATTGCTGGCGCATGCCAAATCCAAATAAACTGGCATTTAAGATTTAAATACAAAAAAATTACAAGGTAATTAGGTTTTATTTACGACCTGCGCTGTCATGGCTTTAAGATTTAATGCTCTTTATGTGGTTTTGAGTTTGATGTTCCCAAAATGTAAGGCGTTTTACGAAATTAAATTGTTGCCTGGCATTGTAAAGGAAAAGTAGTTTATATAACATCAATATTTGCACTTTGATTGACAGCTATAATGACACAATTCACTAACTTGCGAATGTCAAAAGCTTCTGGTCAAGGTTTTAATGGGTGTGTTCAGAAATAGTTAAAGAATCAAAAGGAATGGTTTTCAGAGCTTACGGTCGTCTACAATATGTTCGTTAAAAAACAAGGCGCATTTGTAAATCAATTTGTAACTTAAACTAACCACAAATTATAAACAAATTACATTAAAACAAATACGTACAAGTTGTACAGAAAAACAACCACAATGATTTGAAATTAAGACAATTAAATGTTACTTCACAGCAATTGTAGAGACCAGCATAGATCTTAGGTTACTACTTACGTATTAATATTTTGTGTCTAATTTATTATGCCCTTTGGCATATTAATGTCTTGCGTGTAATTTGCGTTTAACCAGCAAGTCGTTATAACGATAAAGATGCAAGCGTTACACAATTTCAAGGTTTTTTTCCATACGGATAATGTGGGAGGATTCGAACTTGATTTGTACGCTCAATACTACGTCAATTGCCTGCAATGTTATCTTACTTGAATTAATTTGAAATCAGTAATTACATTTTATTATCCCATCATATGTATATCTAATGATATAAAGTGATAAAAAGAGCATCATACAATCATAAAAGTCGTAAAAAAACCCATTCAATCAATATTTATAACAACCAGTCTAAACGGGTTTTGAGTCTATGTGCATCTGACGTTTACACTTCAAATTATGTAATTTTTGATTGATTAATGAAGCGGAAATGACACGAGAAGTGTCAGATAAAAAAAAACTCCTTAAAACTTATGCGATTGTCCTATATAACAAAATGACTAATGAAAATTACCAACAACCTTGTCTAGGCCACATTAACACCCTCGCGATAAACAATACCACACTCAACTTTCGTTTTTTTGTTTATTTTTTCGTCCAAAAATTAAATCAAAAAAAGACCATCAGTGTTGGTACCATCGGCCTTTATGTGGCATATAAGCGCCAGAAATAGCCTTACCCGAACATGGTAAATGGTGATTCCAAAGTTAATTTCTTTTATTCGGTCTTTTCTATGCAAAACGTGTAACGGTTATGTAACATGCATTAGATTAGGTCGTATGCAAAAAAATAAAGTAGCTCAACGAACACATATGGACAGGTGAGCTACTACAAATTGACCTTCATTTTGTTGCTTTTTTTCTATAACGGTGCACGTTTGTGACAGACGCCAAATCGAATGTTAACACTTTGAAGTTTTTTTTACAGTTTACTGACGTACGGAATACTTGGTTGAATACTCTGAATGAAGAGGGGGCGTGTAACTCAATTCAGGCACCCAGTAATGGTGTGAACACTCAAATGTTTATCGGTTGGAATGCAATTCCATTACGAGGTTTTCGTAATCATGCGAGCTTTAAGTACAGTAATAACATTTTTTTCAAGTAATTTGATGATGACATTAAGTGAAGATGAAACGCAATAAGTACATTCAGGCTTTAGGGTGTGTAAGAGGTAAATTTTCTTAGTAAATATTGATTTGGATTTTCATATAAATTTTAGGATTATCTACATTCAATAAAAATAAATGTATGCGAAGAAGGTTGACAGATGAGTGGAATTTCATACTTGTTTAATAAAAAGTATTGTGATGGATTTGAATGTCATTTTCCATTGGGCAAAAAGAAGTCTTCCTTAAACGTTCCAGTTAAGCGCGGTGGCATCGAACTGGAAGTATGTGTCAGAATCGGAAAGGCTAAAGCTACGTTGAACCAAGGAAGGTGGGACTAATCCGAGATCCTGGAAACAGTATTTCAGATGGGAATAAGGTAGCAAACGTCAGTATATATATACGTCAGTAGCAGTACTCAAAAGTACTCCAAATAGAAATAAACCTCCTGCCAGATAGGAGCGATGACTGGCAGATTGGGCATCGATTCATCTGACTTTTACTGGAGCTGCCATGATACAGAAGAAGCAGAAACTATTAAACGCCTACTAAGTGATTGCCCCAATCTTTAAATACGACGCGTTTGCTTCCTGAGGAACAGACTGTTCGATGAATTGCAGGACCACTCAGGAACATGATGAGCGTCCGTTTAGTCAGCCTACATCCAGGAGAGTCATGCCACACACAATTGTGTTCATAAAAAACCTAATCATCTATGGTAGTCCTGACCGTGGATGCAGGAAGACCTAACGCAGGTTTGGGTCCTGAGAAGCTCTCCTCCGAGCCTTTTCTAGCAATCTCATCGAATATCTCATTTCATGCGATACCAGTGTAACCTGGCACCCAGATGAGAATCATTAAATTGAATCTTGCGACACAGTTCGAAGCTCTCTTGCATTCACCGACTAGTTTGGATGAGGTTAAAAGGTTAAGCAAAGCCTTAAGCACAGCTTGACTGTCACTACAGAAACAAATACTACGACCATTCCACCTATTCCCAACGATGTGAATTGTAGCCACTAGGATTGCAAAAATCTCCGCCTGAAAGACAGAGGCATGCTTACCCAATGAGTATTGCAGTCTTGTGTTATCGTCTTCACAAATACACCGGGCCATGAACCTTGATCGGTTTTGGAACCATCCGTGAAAATACGACTACACTCCATTCCTGGCTCAGAAGCTAGCGGTAGCCAGTCCTGAATACCTGGAAAGTCGACCTTGCACCGCAACTAAAGCCTCAGAGTCATAGCATCAGACGGCATATCCATAAGAGGATAAGTGTCGAACAAGAACATCTGAGCACCAGTGCGTTTCATACCAAAAAACCACCACGTCAGTCTGTGGATAGCTTTTAGCGAACACTCCATGATATAAGTATCAAAAGGAAGGAGTATTCGGAAAGGCTCCCGTGCACCCGAGAGCACTGGTTACTTTAACCGATAGGAAACCAATCGATATATCGCACCACAATTTATAGGGAATCACAATTGACCAAATGACATCTATGAAGCACGCACTGATGATGCCCTCCCTTACCAAGTGGCACCATTATTTAAGAAAGGAAAATGACCTCCTTCCCGGGCACTCCACTTACAAGACTCTTTTACATATTTGAAACCACAGATTTGCTTAAGAGAGATCCTTGTAATGTACGACGCCGCAATAAAGCCTTTGAAGTCCTTAAGGCCTTTTAATTCTTTAGAAATATCGAACTGAAGTAAATCACCTATTTGATTTTAAAGATTTGAAAGATATCAAATAATCTCATGTCGCTAGTCTTCCTACGAAACATTTATAACCCATATCAAGTTTACTCTTCCACTAGTACGATGTCTCTCGCATGCAAGCGAGGCATACTACACTCGAACTACAAAACACAAAAACAAACCTACAAGATTGCCAACCATCCAACGATGCCACGCTTCTGGCTCAGGGATCGTGATCAGGCAACGACCACGCCGATGAATAGTGGTTGGTACTGATGCAGTCGCAAAACCTTGCACTTGACTTGCCCGGCAGGTTAGTTACTCTTACTTTCTGGACTTGACCTTCTTGTAGTAGTTTCGTTGCCGTGTCGTCGTCGTGCCTTCATTGTGGTTGACTTAGTCATGTTAGCTGTCATCTGGTGTCAGTTGCAATCATGCAAAGATGCAAATGACCTCACCTTGTCACAGATTTTAGGAGCTTATTAGACCGGCTGGCTTGTTTTTAGGTTCTATCCTTTCACTTGTTATTTCAGTGGTCCTAACAAGTCTCTTTTTTATTTTTATTTTCTTTTACTTGCACGTAAGAGTATGGTTTGGGACAAGTATTGGTGTCAAGAAAACTTTTTCCCTTGAAATTGATTGAGACGAGAAACTGTCAAACTTGTCGTCGGAAAGGTAGTGTACATCGTCGGTAAGGTATTGCCAGATACTCACAGAAAATATTTTTAGAAGTGGTACCGGTCACAGAACTTTAATTTCAAAACCGTATATGACCATCAAATTAGTGCAAGTATATGCGCCCAATTCGTGCACTTTATTCTCTGTCTCTGGGTCACTTTCACTTCCTGAAACCCACACATAAAGCGCTTCTCAAAAGCATTAGTCTTGAACTTAATTAGTCAAATCAGCCGAACAAGAAAAAAAAAAAATAAACATAAAATGTTAATAAAATTCTTAATGAGTTGCATTTTTCATCTATGCTTTCCGGTGTTCCGAATTTTACGAGGCTCTTAGTTGGCGTCGGCATGCATCATATGGGTCAGGTACACTCAACTTAGATAACACCTTCCGCCCGGTGCATGTACCTACTAATCACAAAAATTAAATTAAACAATCGCTGGCCTCATTTTCAGAGCTGAGCTGCCCTCTGTGTTTTTGGGGTTTGGTTCTGTGTTTAACAGAAGCGGCAGCGGCGAGTGTTGACAGTCGAAAAGGTGGCGCAAAAATTGGCGGCGTTCATTAGCATAATCTCGGCTTGAGTTTGGTGACACTGGCCGACTCACCTTATACAGTACAGGTGCCCTGTGTGCTTTGCTTTATCGAATGGAAATGGAAATGGAAATCATTTAAGGTGATCATAAGGTATTTGGACATCTGGTAAACATGAAGATTTTTTTCTTTTCTTTTTTGAATTAGTATACATTTAGGCTTTGTTTTTGTAGGTATTTCTTGTGCCCAGATGTTGGTTGGGTCAAGCTGAGTGGTGGTTCGGTTCGTCGTAATGAAGTTGAGAAAGACTCACAGACAGACAGAAGGTATGTGAAATGAATTTGTAAAGTATTGTTAAATCGGCTGTTGTGTTTTTTCTTTTCTTACATAAATCGGATATTTGTAATATTATTTGTTCGGTGGGTTACATGATGTACACCTTCAGAGTAATTATCATAGTGTGCATGATTTGATGGCTTTTTTTGGATTTTTTTTTTTTTTTTTTTTGTTCATGAAATCTTGTCTAATGATTATTGAATTTCATTAACTTTAATACTCGGTTTTTTTGTTTGTTTGTGGGAAGTTGTGTAAATCATTTGACGATGGGTCTTGTTATCCCTTTCGAAATTAAGTGGCTGGCTGACATGACAGTTGAGGGACACCGTATAAATGGTTTTGTTGAGCAGGAAATGCTTAGCATTTGTTTTAAGTCCCACCTAATTTGAAGCAAATATCTCAATTGGGATATTCGCAAGCAATCAGCTGCCAGTCATAAGTCATTCAGAAAAATCAAAACTGTA
This sequence comes from Chalcosyrphus nemorum, assembly GCA_949716465.1. Classification (NCBI taxonomy): domain Eukaryota; kingdom Metazoa; phylum Arthropoda; class Insecta; order Diptera; family Syrphidae; genus Chalcosyrphus; species Chalcosyrphus nemorum. The sequence goes on along the minus strand of OX454333.1, from coordinate 12,074,125 downwards.
CGTGACAGAGGCACGTGATAACAATCTTGATTAATGAAAGCGTTAAGTCTGCTGAGTTATAAATTATTATGGATTGAATATTATGGTAATTACCATATTGTCCAGGCAGATTACTCACTGAAATAGGCTTAAGTGAAAACTTCAGAGAGACTTCAATCAATATTGATAAAAGAGCGTAGCTTCGTCATGCGAACTTTTTTTTCTCTCTCATTTTATATGTAGTAATCGTGTGAAAGCATTTCCTTAACCTCTTGGGAGCGCTGACAAACATGCAGTAGAATGCTTTCATGAGAAAGAAACCATCTGCCCTTCGGGAACGGTATTAAGGTGTAGGCCAAAGCTAGACCTTGCCTTTCTATGGGCTACTAAGAGCCAAGTATTTACTACGATTTTGGATACTTACATCCCTGCACACGAAAGTTATTCTAGATAAACTCATATCTCAAGGCACTGCACTGCTGTGAAAATAACCTGCGATTGTGAATTTTGAAAGTTAATCACATTTCTCTTGATTCACGTTGAGGGCATCTTTAAATCCTTTTGTATTGAGTGAACTCGAAGGGTTCAAATATATTGATACACCTATTTCTACGGGAGAAATAATATTTCACGCATCCCTGCGATTGTGATATGTAACTGCTATTGTGAAAAATACAATTTTTGAAGAGTAGCTGTTCGTTATATTTGTCACTCACTTGCAGTGATTAAATTACGGGTTTGTAATATCTACTTTATAGCCGTCTGTGATGTAGTCAGAATGAGGGCCAATGTGTGGAATATCGGAGATATTAGTCATTTCCAGAAAACCTTTTCAGCTCTACATTTAGAGTGGAGTTGCATGGAAACAGGTATAGAAGTTAAGTTATCTCAGTAGCTACCTTATGAACATGTACATTATGAACATCTTATGCATAAGCATGGTGTTGCTTAAAACCGCCGTAGGAAAAACAATAGGAAGCACCAAACTATACGGGGAAGCTTGTAGAGATGAAAATGGAAACCTCGTAATCACAGTCGGTGCTGGGAATATGGAAAACTACTTCTGCAGACTATATGACGATGAGGAAGGCCAACACCCGGCTATCAGGCAGAATGCACCATTCAACATTGAGGATGACAGGCAAAATCTTCGTCCACCTGACCTAAATGAAGTGAGGATAGCAATATCCAAGCTGAAATCTAAGAAAGCTACTGGATCTGACAGCTTACTAGCCGAACTATTAAAGGTAGCTGGGGATGAACTGGTAGAGAGCATACACCAACTACCTTATGAATGAAACCTAAGCATCGTTTTTCAAGGCCGCCTATGACAGCACCTATAGCGATGAACTGTATAAAGCCATATCTAGTTTTGACATCCCTGCCAAATTTGTCCCTTTGCGCAGAATAACGATGTAGAACGCTCGCTGCTCCATCAACGCTGCTCCATCGATGTCAAAAAAGTTTCCGATAAGGTGATGCGCTTTCATGGCTAATTAGTCAATTAAACAGTAAAGCCCTATCTCAAAGAACTAAGGAGACTCTGTATAAGACCTTGATCATTCCAGTCCTGCTTTACGGAGCTGGAACTTGGACTTTGTTGAAAGCGGATGAAGATATTCTGGGTCGCTTCGAGAGAAAAATTCTTCGTAAGATTTTCGGTCCCGTTTGCGAGAAGATTCAACGACGAATTATACGAGAAAGATTGTTTAGGTCTCTGCTAGTGATGGGTTCAACTCCTGTTAACTTTTTCTTAAATACTTTTGCAAGTGTATATGGATTAGTTAGGTTTGGTGATCTTTAAAATTTCGCATAAATTTCGATTTATCTGTGTCTAAGCTCTCAGCCGGTGTTGCACCCAATTGAAGATAGAAAGTTTACCCGGTCAAACTGCATTAGTGAAAGACATTAAATAAACTGGTTAACTCTTTGTTATTCCCATGGATCATAAGTCAAATATTTTATTAACATAATGCATTCGGATAAGCCATCTTAAATCACATATTGTCAATAAAAAAGGTTTTCTGTATCATGCTCTGATACTTATCAAAACAAGTAACACGATCAAAAGATTTTAAATAAATTTGTTATTCCAATTAGTAAACAATTACTTACATATATTATATATCGTATTATTTATACGTTTTTATAATCTTGAGCGAATATAAAATGCAAATGGGATGACATCTAACCTAGTAGGTGGGGACAAACAAAATAACAAATGCAAAAATTTCCGACGTATTACACCGGCTTCATTAAAAGAAATTAAGAATTTTGGTAGCTTTAAATGCACTTTGCACCCGGGCTTGTTTGTAAAATTTACAAAAACATTTTAAATTCTTGGCCTTGAATTGAGTTTTCATTGAACTTTTATTTTATGAATATTCTAACAGGCTAAGTAGAATATATAACTTGAATAGCCTTGGTTCAATCTAGTTTTAGGGGCGTAGTCAAACAAATTTTATGTGTACCACAGGTAAATCTTCCTCAATCAGCCCTTTAAATCATTGATTTTTCTGAGGTTAACCAAATAAAGATTTCCATAATTAATTTAACACAGTTTCACTGTATAAGAATAAGAATCTGCTTGGAAGGTCAGCGTATATCGGCGTAGAATGATTTAAGTGATCTTTCGATGCTCGAAATGGGTTTTGAATCTTGATAAGTGTATGTTATTTTGAAATATAAACTCAACCATTTTATTTTGGAAATAATTGATGTGAATAACGCTTCTCAATCTAAATTAATTTAACCTACGTACTAAAAGTGTATACTTCTCCAAACGCAACTAAGGGCCTGAAAGAATTCAAGTATGTATAACGGCCCATAAGGGGCCAAAGCCTGATTTCCAACAACTTCACGTGTTGTGCGTGGTATATATTTCTGCACGTGCAGAAGGGACCTTCAGTTTTATGCCTCAAACTAGCTGAGCATAAAACATGAGCAATCCTAATAATCAACAGAAAGACTGCGGAATATGCATGTTTTCACAATGCACAATCCGGTCTAAAGGGCACTAACATATCTAGGAGTCATACTCCACAACAGGCTAAAATTTAAAGTACATGTAAAGGAGAAGGAGAATCCCGCTATCCGAAGTGATGAGCTCCATCCTTTTGTATACTGCTCCAGTTTTGGCCTCTGCACTCTCAACTAAGGAAATAAGGAGGAAACTTTCGTCTGCTTACAGGCTCTGCGCAATCAGAACAATTTGTGGTTGAGCTAACGCACACATTCTTAATCAGTGGTATATTTCATGGGCGCAGCCATTTTTCTGTACATTTTGTTGTTGTTAATTGAATGACAGTCTGCTGTAAATGTGGTGTGCAAAAGGAAAGAAAAGGACACCACGATTGTTTCTATAGTTACGTCTTGTTCGCACGTTCGCTCACATGTATTCACAGATAGAAAATTTAAACTTCGGTCAGTTGCGTTGAGTTTTCGTTCACTTTTCCTAGTTTCTAAGAAGAAGAAGGCATTTGGAAGTTTACCGATGTGTATATGAACTCGGTTTTTATATTTATGTTCAGTTTTCTTTTACAACTCGTCATAATTAAACTTACACTCGAAGAAGGCAGAAATTTTGCACTTACTGGATAGGATCCAGAAGCGTGCGTTAAAACTCATAGGTGAGTGTGACATTGTGAGCTTCAAAGTCTCACTAAAACATCGAAGAAATGTCTCATGTTTCATGTGGTTCCTTGTTTTATCGCTTTTTTCATCAAAAATGCTGTAGCAAAATAGCCAACTGCATTTCGCCCTTCAAAATTTCACCCGCAACATGCGTCACGCTTTGAATGCACATTAGTTCAACCTCAAGCCCAACTTCGGACGTTCTGTCAAGTACAGAGATTTATTCATTACTCGAACAACGTTATAGCCTTCAAGCATTTAAAGCCAACGTGCACAGGTACCTCCTCTGTTCCCCTCTCTCACTTTTCCTAAACGCCAGCGCCCAGAATCATCAGTATAAGGGTATTCATATCCCCTTTGGTGCGCACAAATAAAAAAAAGGCTTCCGTGTGAACGATACGTCAACGTAATCTGAATACTCAAAAGAAACTGTAGCCGCTGTAAGTGGAAGTTAGGCGGAAGATCTGGAAAATTCAAATCGGTGTCAACCGAAATACACCATGTGTAAAATTTTGTGAAAAAATGTCTGTATACCATCCGGCTGATACTCAAACTAAATCCACAAGAACACAGTTTGCGTCGGCAATTCGCTAACTGGGTTCTTGAGCCGCTTGAAGTCGCTCCTTAATCTTATCGAAACTCATTCAACTCAGAAACTTATGAGGCTCAAAAGACTGATGCCTCTATTCAAAGACAAGATGAGGTATATTTAGTGAAAGTGCACCCAAAAACAAGGTGCTGTAAAAATAGAGTAAAACGCTGTAGATTTTACTGCATTCATTGTCAGAATCGACCCGACTATTTTCGTTGTAAATTTTACAGAGGGGTGGTTGTAAATTTAACAATCTAGTTGTGAAAATAACAGCTAAAATTGTAGATTTCACAGCACTTTGCCGTCGAACAGCTGTAGAACAGCTGTAGAAACAACAACAATTTGCATGTAAAAACAAAATCGCTTTCATAGCACCACATAAGCTTAAAGTTCTAATTTATTGGTATGGTGCGAGAAATGGGGTGGAAATAGCTTTTACAATCCAATTAGATGGTTCTTGTCCAAGAAATACTTAGTGTGTATTTAAACCGAATTATATAATTTAATTTACTTACAAAATGTGAAAAATGTTTGGATCTGGCTGGGGTTGAACTTGGAATCTCTTACTCGGCGACTGCGTACACTACCACAACGCCATGGCCTCTGAAAATTACCATGCGAATATTCTCAAATGGTATCTACTTTTTACGTTTTCGTAATAGATGCTGAATCTACAACTTGTTGTAATTTCTACAGCTCCTGCTGTAGTTACTACAGTAAATAGCTGTAGATTCTACAACATTTTGATGTAGATTTTACAAATTCATATCTGTAGTTGATTTAACAATTTTGCTGTAGAAATGACTGCATTCGCTGTAAAATCTACAAAAAATTGTTAATTTAACCAGATTCGCTGTTAAATACACAAATCTACAAGGAATTGTTAAATCTACTGCCTTCAATTGTAAAATCTACAGCGCTTTTTTTTTTGGGTGTGAGCCAAAAAGATCGTACAATTTGACACCAGTCAAACCATAAACTATTTCGGCGTTGCAAGACAATATTTCGCCCTTCATTGGTTAGATGCTTAAAAGAGTGGCTCTAAATTCAACCGAATGACACTTAGCCAATTAGTTTTAATTCCAAGTAGAAAGTATTTTGTAACATGCTTCAATAGAAAATTATCAGAATTGTCAGAATTGCTATTGATTTTAGTTTGAATGCACTTTCATAACTCCCAATCAAGACAGATCTATAATCGAATTATTTCACTGTAAATAAAGTTTAAACTATTACATTGTTTGACAACTCAATAGACCAAGTGTCAAAATGAGATGTGGAGGTTTTTTTTTTAACAAAAAAAAAAAAAAAGATAACTGTTTGGCCAGTATAGTATTTTGAAACAAAATTCCTTATGACATTGTACTAAACACCATAATATTGCTAAACATCGTTTGCCTTCTCTCTAAAGCCGGTCCAAATAATTATCCAAATTTATGACTTTTCATTTTTTATGCACTTACCTTCAATATATTGATATGAACTGCTCTTAAAGTTGAACTTCTCCTTTCTCTTGATAGACAACTTCCATACAAAAAAAATTCACGGTGCGATCACAAATTAACTGCTGTTTAATTAGCGGCAAATAAAAAACTTTTTTCAGATCAATACACTCGACAATAAATTACAACCGAAGACAGAAGAGGGATCTGGAATTTTTTTTGGCACTGATCGCGGCACTCGATCAATTTTTTTTTTATGAAAAAAATAAAAACAAATTCTTGGTTTTATTGATTTAATCCAACCGTCTGCCAATTGGATACACGATCAATTTTTTATTTATTTTGTTTTCTACGAACACTGAAAGTGAGTGTGCAATTTTGCTTTTGTTTAGTATTTTATTTTCTAGACGCGCGATGCAGTGCTACTTGTAAATCGCGATCAGTCTGGCTGGCTGGCTGGTTGGCGTACAATTGCAGTAGGTAACGTCTGGGATCCTGCCTCGAAGCTCTGTTAAGAGGGCTGCAGCACTGGCACATGAGGTGTAAGCCGAGTGCCAATTAACTCAGAAGTATATGAGTATGAGTTCTACGATACGAAAGTGCATAAGGTGGGTCTGTTGGACTAGCCATCGACTGTTGCTGTTTTCTTCTGTCTTTCCTAGTTGTTGTTGTTGTTGTTGCTGTTAATCGACTGTCGTCTGTCAGATATCACGGAAATTAAGAATCGAGCGAGAACTTTTTGTTTTTTTATTTTTGTGCATTTAGTTAGCGTGACTAAATTGAAGTTGGGTGATGTTTGGATAAGTAGTTGTATGAGACTCTATCCGGCAACCTCCTCTTAATTGTATGAGTAAATATGTGGAAAAATAATTCACTTAAGGTTGAGAGATAGTGACACGACTGTAATTGTTGTGGTTTAATGTAAAATTCCATTAAGGGAAATTGTTCAATGGATTCGATCCATTGGATTTGAATTAGCCTTTTCACAAAAGGGGGTACACACTTGAGAATTCATTATGCAAATCCTAGTGCAAATGACCAAATTGCACTTTGGTTGCACCCAAGTACTTAATAAGAGAACTAATTGAAATGTTTGCTTATACAAAAATTTGTATGAACTTACTAAAGGGGACTTTGTAATTTTATTTGTGATTTTCATTAGCATACGTTACGAACTTGTTATCATAAAACGAAGCTGAAACTCGGTGACTTGGTCTAGAAAGAGTTCGTCGGCAGAAAAATGACAGGTTGGCGTACTTATGAATACTAATTTTTAATTTGTGTAAGGCTTCCCATTTTGATTTACAACAAGTACTTGGAATTGTAAATTAGAAGTCATCGTACTAAGATAAAAGCATAGAGAAAGTCGGAGTAAGGTTAGACTGCGTCCGACTGTTATAAGGCCGTCTTTGAGCTTGAGATGACAGCATTTTGACAGCCTTTTGGCATCTATGTTGTTGTCTAAGCATCGGGGCGCATTTAGCAGCCAGCTAGTTGTTGAGGGTTCTGGGCCAGTACCTTTTGGGTACTGTGGTTCAGTAGCTAAGTGCCTTGGACTACTACGCATATGGTTTCAGGCTCGAATCCAAGCAAATACCATTTCCGTTTCTTTACGGCCGCTAAGACCATGTTTTCTGTACTTCTGTAGAGTACTCCGCTTTGGACTTCAAATTCTTCTGACACCTTGCCGTTGTGTAAAACGTGAGACTTGCTGCCCTCATACGCAATCTTAATAATAGCTATGAGTATTTCTGGGATAACTCTCCTGCACAAGGCTAACCAAATAGCATCTCTATTCAAACTGTCGAAGGCCTTCTCGAAGTCAATAAACAGCAAATGTAGTGGAGACCGGTACTCAACGCATTGCTCGATTATGATCCGTAAGGTATTAATGTCGTGGATGCAGGTATTAATTGAGATGAAGATCAATTGAATCATTTTAATAGAACTTGTACAGATTACTACTTAAAGACTACACAAATACACACACTCGTATTGTCCTTGCGTCAGTCACTCGGAGTGAGTCCTTAATAAATCTCGACGAGCTTGGATTTGTTAAATTGTTTTTTTCCATTTCAGATTTGGCAGCACTAACACTTGAAGCAGCGTGAGTTACTTAATATTGAGTTGGCATTTCAATGCGAATTATAATTATATTTTATTTTAATCAGAATAACACATCGACAAACTGATTTGTATATTTTATTTTTAATTTTAAGTATGCAGACAAAATGTTAAAACCAAAATGGGTGGGCCGTAATCTATCCAGGTCGGGGTTTATACATTCTAACAACTGTTGGAAATATGCTTATACATATGACAAATTAAAATCAACCGGATGCGATGTTATAACATAAATGTCCGACAAGGGCAATAAAATAAATCAGATTCATAGTAATATTAAGGATAAGGTTTGTATAACATTTGTATACATAGTTTTAAAGAAAAAGACTTCGGAAGTAGTAAAAACAAAAACGTCAAGTCAAGGCATGATTTAATGAAGATTAAATAAAAAACTGAATGCAAAACGTGAATCAATCGGAGTTAATTATTTGCTTGCAAATATGAGAAAACGTTGTAAGAAGGAGAAGGAATCCCCTAGAAAGTTAAGTTGAAAAAGTTGTAAAACAAAATACACATAAGATGTACCTTGGACAAATCATTTCTTTTTTATTATAAATACATGTTATGACTTATCGAAATATGACTAATGAGATTCATAGAAATAGTATTTCAATATTTATAGGAGAATTTTATAAATTCACGATAGTTGTTACTGACGTCGATATTAACAAGAACTTGCGGTTTACATTGGCATTGATAGTCTAACAAAAGATGTAAATAAAAAGTATACCGCTAAAAGGAAATACTATTCTATGGAAAGTTTTATTGCATTTTGTATTCTCTGTTTAAATAAAATAATATGATGCATCAGTTTTTAATTGATTTACTGGAAAGGTTGTTGCGTTTTTTTATTTAAATCTCCTAATCTCCTAATAGAAGTGCAGCAATTAAATTTAAAACTCGATTTTTCTGGTTCCGACGAGGGTAGAACTTTATTTAAAATAAAAATTGAATTAAATAAGTACACTTTTTTCTAGAAAAATCTAGTACAATTTTCTTTAAGCTCACTTCACTAGCTGTCGAAGTTTCTTACCGAACTTTCCCACACAATTTAGTGACACCTCCTTTGAGCCTGTTTAGATGTTGACTCAATGGCTATGTCGGTAGTTTGTGGGTAAAAAGAGTGAGGGGTAAAGAGAGGAGAGTCCGGTTCTACATCCGAAATGTTCCGTTCCTATTCCACTTTATCATTACTAGTTCGATCGTTGAGGAGGGTAGTTCGCGCATAAAATGAGTAATTGGACGAGAGAACACACAGAAAATACAGAACTCTTTCAATTTACTCATTCGCTCTCCTAAACTTTATCAAAGTAGTGCAGGAGTGAGCACTATTGCATGTAGACACGACATTACTCTTTACTACGTAGTCAAGAGTCATCATCAAAACAGGCTCTTTTATATCGGCCATTATTTTCCAGACAAATTCTAATACATCCAATTCGCCGTGGGAAATCCATCCAATCTAGATCAGTCGCCGAGTTTCCCAGTGTTCCGGTGGTTCATGTTTACGTTGATGTTGATGTTTATGTTTTGTTTTATTAATTAATCCCAGCCTAGGGCTGTGCTGTCGCAGCTTCTAGTGATGTGCAATGATGGGTGTAAATTTGATAATTTGCATGAGTTTGCAGGTGGAGTGCTTTTCTTTAGTTTCCGTGCACAACAATATCATGGAGTCTAACGTTGAATAGTGTGGAACATCAGAGTTAAACAGTTGATTGAAATTGTGTCATTTAGTAACTCACAAGTATGTGTGCTACTTTTCTTTTAATAGAACAAACTAAGTATATACAACAAAAGTTTAAATTTATGCTTCAAGTCTTATTGCAAGGTAGCAGTGATTATTTTGTTTTACAAATATCTTTTGGTCACCCTGTATTCAAATGTAAACATTGTTTATACCTTCCAAAAATATTGTAAGTTATTTATATTGTTTCTATTACAAGTGCATATACATATGTACGCTTAAATGCTATTGACATCTGATATCTATAATTAGGTCGTGTTTTTTTTTTTTTGCAAATTGTTCAAGCAAACAGTCTTGTTGCACGTTTTCACTTAATTGAATTCCTAACAAAGTTCTGACAAATATGTTCTGTGAGAGGGTACGTGGGGACTAGGGACCAAGGGCAGGGAAAACGTAAACTTCTTGGCAGACCGAGGGGCAACCTTTGCTGCAAATGGCAAAGAAGTTGTAGAGCACCTTTTTAACGACTAGGGAGATTATAGGCACCACTGCTCATAAAATGTTGGTTCTCATAGCACAGCTCAAAGTTTTATAGACTTTGCATGATGAAATGTTAAGCAATATTGACGAAAATTACCATGGTAGGTCAAAAAATCCATAGGCAAGCAATTATCTCTAAATAACTCTTTAAAAAGCAATAATAATTATGAGTTTTTCTTAAATCTCGAATTTTGATGAAAAAATGGCTTCGCGTAAAATTATTGGGATTACATGAAAACAGAGGGAAATTTTGGGCGAGTTAACTAATTATGCATAAACACCAAAAATATCAGCTCTCTATTTCTAACGGTTCAAAAGTTACAGGGTTGTGATAGATTGCTGTACAGATAGACTGGCGCTCAGGTATTGTAACACCCATGAGTGTTGAATGGATTCCAGTAAGTGCATACTGACGGATAATAAGAAGGTCTAATGTGCTAGTTAATAAGCTAGACGAACAAAGAATAAGATTGCATCTTATTAGAAGATTAAATAAAGCCCCAAATGCAGTCATGATTTCTTAAAACAGCATATAAATTTCGCCCAAATTCTTTCAATCTTTCAATCTCCTTGTCGGATGTTTTTCTTGCGAGCTTGTTCGTAAAGACCTGTGACCAGAAACGTTTCTAGAAAGATTCCAAACGGACCTGAAATCTAAATTTTCTCGCGAAAAATGGACATAAAGAAACTATTTCAAATCCAACAGTGACCCCAAGCAGGGGGGGTTGATGGGGGCACCATGCCCCCCTACACTGTTTATGCATTGTGCCATTGCGATTCGGGACTTTTTTTCTGGATTTGGTTTTCGAGATTTCGCTTGCGAGATTTTTATTTTTCTAGATTTCTTATATTGAGTTTTTTGATTTCTTTGTATTTCTATGTTCTATGTATATGTATGTTATTATATAGAATCTATCTATTCCACAGATAACTCAACTTTTATTCTAAAGAAAAATGTGCATACCTACGATATTATCACAAGGAGTCACTATTGAGCTTAAATGTGAAAAATACTTTTATTATTAAATTATTTATAAGCAGAAAAAACTTAATTTACTGCAAAATGATGCCGTTGTAGGTAATTTTTGTTAGATTCAGGTTTAGCGAGTCCGTGGAACATAAAAAGGCATGAGTTAACCCCTACTTAAAGTTCTGATTTATTACAATTATATTTTTATTATCTTTGATAAAATACAATCTTTTAAAATATAATAAACATAACATAAAAAAATAAGATAAGGTGGGTAATAACCTTAAGTGAACAACGATTATTGGCTTCCATTTGCATACATTACGTTTTATTCATAATTCAGTGGTTAACAAACAGTTTATTAAAGAGATAAGTTACTTACAAATTAGTTATGATCTATACAGATTTAGGAATGATAATAAGCTCTAATCCATGTACCATGGCGTAAAAACTCGACGCCTTCCCGCTTAAGATAAACGTCGGGTGCTCATTAGGTCATTTTCCCGTGCAACAATGAGTACCTCCAACCTAGAAGCTAAACAATTCAGTGAATTACGTATATACAACTAGTTAAATGCAAAGAAAAGATGGAATTTGGAATTGGAGCTAGCGCTTTTAGACCAAGCACTAAAGTCTTCTTCCTTATGGGAACGAGGCCCAAAGTTATTAAGAAGTAAAATAATATAAATATTAGGTCATAAACAGCCCTGAGCAGTTATTTAGAAAGAAAGAAAGAAATTGTCTCCTAGACGTCCGAAACAGACGTGGAGTTGGCATCGGAATGGAACGTGATCACCATCTTATGGTAGCTCATTTACGCCTTGGCACTGCATCCATCAATAGCGATCGCTCAAACTTGCTAAACAACACCAGGTTTAATACTGGTAGGCTCAAGGTTTCCCAAGTGCGCCAACAGCTCAGGGAGCACCTTTCCTTACAAGAAGAAGCAATCAGCAGTTCATTGCAGGAGAGCATGGATGACCACTGGAATGCTGTGAAAAAGCATTCTGCAAGAGGCAGAAACACAACCGCGCACATGGGTTTCAGCAGATACCTGAAGACGGATCGAAGAGCGTACAGCAATAAAGGCTCGGGTTGCAGCCGCCAGCAGTGAAGAAAAGCGAGCTAGAAATCCAATATCGTGCGAAGAAGAAAAAAGTGCAGAGGCGTGACAAGCGTCAGTGAATCGACACACTGGCTTCAAGGGCTGAAGACTGGAAGGAGCTGACTGGTGGTCGGAGCTTCAAACAACACCCGGTGAAAAGTCTAGACGGCCGCCTTCTGCTGTTTATCGTCTTGGAGACGGTCTTCGACAGTTTGAATAGAGATGCTATTTGGTTGGCCTTGCGCAGGAGAGGTATCCCGGGGCAGTAAGTCGTGCAAGACGTGACGCACAATGGCAAGGTGTCAGAAGAATTTGAAGTCCAAAGCGGAATACTATCACAGATGGTATTTTTAGTGCTTATCAGTGATGTTCTCCTTGCAGCATTGACGGAGGGAAACCATGGAATTCGCTGGACTATGGCATCTTACCTTAATCACCTAACGATGTTTGTCTACTTTCACATCGAATAATGGACCTCCATCTTATGGTTCAGAATCTGTATCATACTATTGACACAGCAAAAAGCCCTGAGCACTTCTAATTCCCGTGCTCAACTTAGCATTGGCAGACAGAAAGTCGAGAAAGTTTACAACCTAGGAAGTGTGGTCTCGGCAAACCGTGGTGACACCGAACAGCAGAATCGGGAAGGCCAAAGCTGCGTTCGGAATGCTCTCCACCATCTGGAAAAGCAATGTTATCAGCTTAAGAATCAAGATGCGATTCTTCCACTCAAACCTAGAATCTGTGTTGCTTTATGGGTGCAGCACCTGAAAGGTGGACACCATTAACACATAGAACAATCTTAAAGATTATCTGGCCGAATCGTATCTCCAACGAACAGCTTTATATGAGAATGGGCCAGGAATCTATCAACATTACAATACGAAGGAGAAAGTGGCAGTGGATTGGACACACTCTACACGGCGCGAAGACAATTCCATTGCGAAATACGCCATGCAGTGGAATCCGTTCACCAAGCAGGCAGAACAGCGGGACGCCCTAGGAAAACGTGGCGCAGAACAGTTGAGGAGGAATCGAGCTCTTTAAGAATGAGTTGGAGAGGGCTCAAACGAGTTGCAGAAGTCCGAACAAGATGGTGCGCAGGCGTTTTTGAAGCCCTATTCTCCCCGAGCCCGAGGGGTTAAAGGACCTAAGTAAGCAAGGATAAGGGAGCAGTAGGTAATGGATATAGATATTCTGGCCGAATGAATGATCCGAGAATAACAAGACGATAACTTCTAAACGGCGGCAATGACAAGTTGTCAGTCTGCGTTAGCTTTGTTTACAGAAGTTGATGACGCACAAAGAACTTTGTTGGTTTTAACGGTTTTGATCTCTAATTCTTTTTTATGGTGGGCCTTATTGTCACCTTAGAATTTATAAATTAATGTTATTTCGTTTTGTTAAAGCAATAAAAAAAAAACTCTGGTCTTATCGCACAACACCCCGATGTAGAATAACAAACAGAAAAGTGGAACTGTTTATTGGATTGATTCGAAATGACATCTCATGAAATTAATAAAATCGATGTCAGCAGAATCGAACGCTTAAGGGTAATATAGTTTAGACAGGAACTTATAAAGCCAAGTAATATCCCGAACTAGGGAAGGAGATGTGAGAAGAAGATTACCGCTCCAATCCTCCGAATCACAGTATCACTTGAGTACAGTGACGTGATCTTAACATATGTTTTTCAGATTCGTAGGTCATTCATTCAACGCCCACATACAAAACAAAATCAAATCAAAACATTGCATGACATTCACTCCACATCAAGTTCAAATGTGACGTCCACTACAAATGACGTGTACATAGACATATTTACATACATGTTTTTCAAAAGGCACTACATTGGTAAATAGCTCTGTGGAGAATAAAGACTTTCAAGAGCCTGCGTTAGTAGATATGTTCCATTAGATATTGTGCAACTCTCAAACTGCGCATTTTCGTTTATCGTAATGCTAATTAACCAATGAATTAAATAAATATTTAATTACGAATAGTAATTACAGGCGAACCACCACACCGGCCAATTGCAACACAGCCCTCTAAATGATGGAGAAAAATATACCCGTTTCAAGCTTTTTTGTATGAATTACATTTTTTAATTGCTATTACAAAATATTGAACAAATGTTGGATACGTTTTCTTTATGAATTACGCAGAAATGTCATCCGAATGCAACACTGTAAAGTATTGTAACCTTCAAATCTTGACACTTCCTTCAATGGCAGTGGCAAGTGACATTAGCTTTAGTCCAATGTACAGTATGCTTGGCATTTTTTGAAATATACCGGCAACGGTATATTTACAATATGTTTAGCTCTCTAATAGGTGGCTGAACTTCATTTTAGTAAATGAACAAACGATGACTAGACAAATATTTGTCACTTAAGTTCATTAATACTTGTTTAAGGTAAACAAGTTGATAGTGGCGAGTACAAACACCATTTCATTGTCATATGACCTGATTGGACTGGTAATGTGTCACACATATTGAGTCGAAGATGCAACCGAATCAGATGCATAAATAATCTTGCTTCATGTAGGAAGCAGGATGCATGTCAAGCAACCGTTTTTTGATAAAAATCATCTACACTAAGTGGGCATCTATGAGATACAAAGGAAAATCACTGCTGACGACCATGAGAAACAAGTGCCGGACAATAACCTGAGGATCTGTATACTGGTTCATGTTTGTATATCAAGAATTAAAGCATTTCCTAAAGACATGCAGTTGATGAATTAGTTGAGGGTCATGATAGCTCATGTACAGATGAACCCCTGTTGACTGTGAAGCAGTTAACCATGGCGATCACTCATCCTTAAATTATTTTAAATATTTTACAATCTCTTCATTGTACATTCAACTGTCAAGGCTGATGATACCCTTTTTCGAATGAATAGTAAGGTAATGATCAGGAATAAGGAAGTTAAAAATATTATAATACAAGGTTAATAACTAGTTCAACCTTTTAAGGAACTTATGAGCAAGGGCACTTTCAAATGTAAGTTTAACACACGCAGAAGCAATGAAAAACTTGGCTAAGATTCTTACAGATTTACTTGCTACCAATGTACATATATATAGTGTGATACGAAAAATGGTAGGGCGAAGAAAAATAACTCACAAAAACTACGAAATGACTAAAGACTGGAGGTTTCATACGGCCACTTCCGTAACAGTGCGAATGAAAAGGATTTGTGTTGTGCGGCCCTACGATTCGTTAAGTTTTCGGCCATTTTTACTTATTTCCTTAAGTATCCACTGTTAACTTGTTTTTGTGATTCACGATCTGTATCTTCTACTTATAGGTCTGGTACTTCTTGCAACAATAAGTGCTTTCAAGTTGATTGTGTTAGTGAATTTAAGTATTTGTGGCTTGTCATAGATTTTATCTCCCATTTAAATGTGTTAAGAAACTACTTTCGTGGCACTGTTAGAAATTTGTATTTTCCGAGGAAAGTATGTTCTAACCAACTGCTACTAAAAATATATTATGGCATTTTTCATTCATGGTTGCAATATGGAATTAGCTGTTGGGGGGGGGGACTTCATTTTGCAATATCCAACCCCTTCTTACTCTTCAAAAACATGTCTTAAAAATTATTTGTCGAAGATCTCGTATTTGTCCTAGTTTTCCGTTGTTCCAAGTTTTGAAAATTCTTCCACTTCAACATTTATATTGTTATAAGGTTCTAAAAATTTTCTTTTTAAGATCAGGAAACACGGCTTTTAGACAGGTTAACACTTACTCTTTACGAGGCAATTTCTTATATCAAGTCTCCTTACCCAATTTTCGTACATCCGCGTTTCGTAACTTTTATAGTGTAGCTTCGTGTCGCTTATTCAACAAATTACCAATTTCGATCAGAATGCTTACTTCCGCTAAATTATTTGCAAAATGCGTAAAGGATTGGCTTTTCTCCTTTGATCTTATTAACATTACTTCTCACTTTTCTGTACTTCAGTGATATTTTGGTGAAACATTCATTTTTCTATCAGAATAAAATGTAAAGCTAAAGCTTTTTCTGCACATCCCTTAAATTTTTTTTACACCCTTTTTTATTATTTTGTTATTAATTTTGTTTAAGTCATTTCTGTGGTCACTATTATTTCACTTTTTACTTGTTAATATTTTTTTTATCATTCTTGTTAATATTCTTATGATTTTGTGAAATAATAAAAAATACATTGATTGATTGAGATTTGACAGTATGTCAAAGAAGGTATGTGCAAATACAGGGTGGGCCATCTAATGGTTTCTTTTAAATCATGGGTTATTTTGACACTGACAGCTGTTCCCCGCTCGAAATCTTACTAAAAAAAGCCATAATAAATCGAAAAAAAATTAGTTTTGTTCATTTTATCGCATTTTTAAAAGAAACTTGTATTTGGCCCAACCTGTACTTGCTTGAAAAGTTTTTTTTTTTTTAATTTGCTTATAGAATAACTCCGAAACTAATTTTTTTTTCGAATAGTTGGAAGATTTTAACATAGTACTGACTTTGTTCCAAAGTCTTAATATTATGCTATGTTATTATGAAAAAAAACAACGAAAAATTGTTTTTTAAGAAAATTACCTCTAAAAAGTAGGCGTGGTCATGCATAAGGCATAGAAGATTCGTGGAGTAAGTATCTATATTTGCTTAAGAAAATGTTTTTTGTAAAAATACTGAAAGGGAAACTTCTGTAGGCTAACGGAAGTGGTAAATGAAATGGAACATGAAATAGGCTTATTTGACAGCTGTCAGAAACAAAAAAGAAGAATAGTTTCGGAATTAGATTAAAGTGCAACAGCGGTTTTTTAGTAGCTTCAATTTGTTGTGAAGATCTTTAAAACGATGTGTTCTTTTATACCTACATATGTATGTATATAGGTACTATCTTGCTGAACATACTACTTTAATTTTACCTTCATAGCACGTGCCAGTATATTTCGAATGACACATTATTTGTGTTCAAGTAAAAAATCATTCGGGCTTTTAATTTGAGATCAGAGTGTTGTCAAAACAAAACAAAATTGTCACAAAATTAATGGGAAAGGACCTCATGATCTAAGTATAGATTTTAAAATACATGTTAAGATAAGTTGTCTAATATAAAATTTAGTTATTATTGCTATTAAACGTAGTTGAACTTATTTTCCTAACTGGCATACCATTAAAGCAAACAATATTAGAATTGATACATTCAATGGCAGTTTTAGTATATTTTGTTGTTAAGAGTATTGACGTCATATTTCTTTCATAGTTTTGATCTTAACATTTTTAAAAACCTTTGAGCTGTACTAAAAGATTAATGCAAGAAACTTAAACCTGTTCTAGCTGCACAAATGATCTATTAATACCAACTTGAGTCATGACTCATGACTCTCTTTGCGGATTTTTGCTCTGCAAACTTACTTCTAATGCAGTTAGCCCCCAATGGCCAAAATGAATTAAGTCATACCAATTTGACCTTGATAGTTTCGGGAGATAGTTGTTTTGGGACTCGCACCCATTTGGTCGGTTCCCGTACTGACTAAAACTATGAAAATCTACGAAATATTACGAAATATAGCGAATTCCAGTTCCCGGATGTCATAGTTTCGTAATTTTTCACAGAAGAGAGAGGTCACGAGAGTAAGAAATTTCTTTGGACAAAAATATGAGTTCTGTCAAATGGTTACAAAAAAGTGACGTCTAAAAAGTGGGCAGCTTTTTTGTGCAACCAGTTTCCAGTTTGGTTGCACACAAACCGTTTAGACTGTGCAGGTCATTGCACTTAATTCAAATTCACGTGTGTAAGTATACCTAATGTAAGATATTAGAGACAACAAACTGAAAATATCCCCTTTATCCCGGTTTTTCCATTTAATTGGCATTCATTAACATTGCATTTTGATGGCTGTTAATAATGAATCGAAATAATTAACATAAATTCAAAAATAAAACCCCAATAAATAATCACGATTATTTATCTATTAGAATATTATTAGTTTCACAATATCTTAATATATCAATGATTTGACAAAATAAGATTCATTATATCCTCTTACACAAAGGTTGGTTTTAACGGAAATTTTTCAAATAAATTGGTATAATTGTGTCAGTTGGTATAAATAATGCGTGATTTTTGCCTAGAAATATGCAATCTATTTTAACGATCTACTGTCGTGGTTTTGTACGTTTTGTTGTTAAATTTCTGCTAAAAAAGGTAATGTCGGCTTAAGATATTTTCGGTCTTAGGAGTGCTTTCAATTTTCATTTGATATGTATTCTTTTTTCAATTTGTTGCTTCATTTTTCACAGTTAACACAGACTCCAGTCAGGAAAAAACAAATTTTCAAATTTGACAGATCTTACAACACAAATTTATTAGGTAAGAATTCGTTACTTTGATCATGGTGGGGAAATGTTTTACTCTCTCGCGTCCCTTCTCTTTAACGAAATGTTTGTTTTAAAGAACGGAGTTGCACTAGAATTCGTAGAAATTTGTGCGAATTTCCAGGTAACTTCGTTAGGCTTTAGATCCTGCTCATTGTGTAATAAAATATGTAGTTTATTGGCAAAATATATATAATTTATTGATTGAAATGACTTTCGTATTCCATATATTTGGATCATTAATCTTACCACAGGGCCGTCAGGGGCCTCACTCTGTATTGCTACTCTAATATCAAATGTGTGCGAAAGTGATTTGCGATTCTAATTTTAGCAAGCAGTCTGTAAGAAAATAGAAGCGAATGCAACTGTTGCCAATATTGGTGCTGCAAAATATGCGAGTTTAAAGTCTCGATTGAATTTGACGTTTAGTTTCGCAATACGGAGTGCCAATTTTTCGAAATGAAATTAAAATTGAAGTTGGCAATCAAGCATCGGTCGATTGTTGCAAATTTGAATTAAAGAGTGGCAATTTTGCGAATGTGAATGATGTGAGTTTAGAATAGCAATACGGAGTGAGGTCCCAGGACTATTCGCTTACTTCGGATGTTCACAGGAATCCATCGTATTTCTCTGTTTTCCTTCGACATATCAGCATCACAAACATCACTAATGAAAACAATATTGGTGAAAGGATATTGAGTTATGTGAATAGGTCCAAAATGATCTTCGAATTACTGAGACAGCTGTCCTCGGTACAAGAAGTCACATGTGGAAGCATCGTGCGTTATCTCGTCAACTGTCGTTCCTTGTCCATTCGCGTACTTTTTGCACTAAAAATCATAGATTGCTAAATGGTGTGGGTGGAATGTTCTCTCGAGAGCCTAAAAGAATTTCTTACTCGTGAGCGCTCTCTTCTGTGAAAAACTACAAAAATTCACCGATCACCGTACTCGAACAGGATTTGATGCATTTTCTTAAAATTTCATAAAAATTCGCTATTTTAGGAAGGAACGTGAACGAACATAATTTGTCTGGAATATTTCTCCTGTGCAATGCACATCAAAGAAATCCTAAATAAATCTGCGATTGTCTAGAGTGCCACCTAGACAGTGGCTTTTTAGTCTTTAGCTTTATTAATAAGACAATGGTACTTCATTTCCTGGGGAGTAGTTATACACTTACATTCCTTGTGATAATCCTCCGATTACGTTACACTTCCTCGCATTTCCTAATAAGAAAGAAGGAAAGCCCAGTTGTTGTGTAGATTTCAGCCAGGTAAAACATAGGTTTATTTTATCGTCGTATTATGAGCTGCAGCAAAGTCGATTAGTTAAAAAGCGCTGTCTGTCGTCGTATCGTTGGTTGTATTTAACGACTAAGTTGGCAGAAGAAAAAAGTCATAGAACCAGGCTAAAGGTTCATAAAAAGTTGTTTTTATACGGTTTATTACAGTCAGGCTATTCCGTATCTCGGCTCGGTACGGTAACTCGTGATCGTGGCAACTCCCAGTTTGTTTATTTTTTTTTTCTAATATCGGTGACGGAGTAGCCAATAGCTACCTCACTGACTTCTGTAGGTCAAGATGTGATTGATAATGCAGTTCCGATAGAGTGATTCATACCGACTAAAGTGAACGTGGATCGATTGTGAAATGTCAGATGCGTCTGATTGGATAATAGAAGTGAAGTGCATAATATAATAAAGAGATGAATATAAACCAACAAGTTAAAATGTAAAAATAAAACCAAATAAATAAACAGATTTATATATAAATATATTTGTTTCCCTTACTTATCATTTCCTTAAAGTTTTTTTTTTGTTTTTAAGATACATTGTTCTTATTTATACAGGTAAAAAGAAATAACTATACATTATTATTTATTATTATTATCAAAAAGTTCATACGTAGGTGTACAATAATTCTTTCAATCTCTTTGTTATATTTCCCGCAACAATAGTTGATTTTTTTTCTTAAACAAAAAGAATTTAATTCCCTGAATAACAAAAAAAGAACCACCCGCCCCGAAGAAACAAAAAGATTCTCGCACTTTTACAATTTTTAATTTAAACTTCAAACATGAAATGCAAATTATTATCTTATATTTACTTTGATTTTTTTCATAACTTGTTTTTATATTTCTAATCCAATTTATCCATATATTGTAGAAAAGAGAAATATCATTTGAAAAAAAAAATTAACAAATTGTAGAATAAAATACCAAATGAACAAAAATGCATTTAGAATATCTTTCCGCTTTGTCTAATAAAATACATATATAAAATAAAAATTAAATTAAAAGAAAAACGTTATTCCTAAACCTACAACAGTGTTTTTTTTTCTTAATTATTTTTTATAGCTTTTTTTTTGTTGTCATTATTATTTAGTTTTTTTTTGTTTTAGATTTTTGGCTGTAAACGCTTGTAGTTTGTAGAACTTTAAAAAATATATATATATATCAGTATGCATTATAGAAAAATACAAATTTAGATAGAAAAATTCCGAAAAAATTGGAAATAAAATAGAAGAAGAAGAAGAAGAATTAAGACAAAATAAATGCACGCGCATAATGTAAATTGACAACAAAATATATGTAAAAAACAAAAGTAAGGGCGACGATGACGACGACACCACCGCAATGATAATTATTATACAAACTATAATAATTATGATTACGACTGCAATTTGTAGTTATTAAATATTATGTAAATTTTTTTAATCAATAATTATCTTAGTTTACTAGCTACGTATTTTAGTTATTTGACTTGTCTATGGTGCAGACTAGAGCTACTACTATCGCCTATAATATTGCTATTTGATGATAGAGCGCCACCATTTTTATAAGCATGCCCGTTGGCGTAGCCATTTTTATATCCATTCGCAACATGACCGTTTGTGGCTTTGTTTGTACTGCTACTGTCATCGTCATCTAAAACGGGCTGCAAAATAAGACAAAAAATAATTTTAAGGGCGTTATACAGATGTAGGTAAAAATTTATAGGAGTAGACAACAGTGAAACTTTTGGCCATGGAACTTTCTAGACATCGAAGGGCGTTGCCTTTTACTTTTGACTGAACGACTTGAATTCAAAAACCGATTTAAGAACAGATTTATAAGAGAGCGCCATGAGAGTGACTGAGATAGCCTTTTTTCCAAAACAAGTCTTTTCTATCGGCCATTCCATGGTGAGTATAGGTACGTGTTTAATGGAAATGTACGTAAGGCAACGTACATCTTCTGACTTGTACCTAGCAAGTGAGAATTGAAGTTTTTACGAACCAAACGAACGAAACGATAACGATCGTCACATTACTGTGAACGGTCAGCGTTATCGCGCCATGATCACCGATTATTTTTGGCCCGAATTGAAAGATATGGACTTGGGCGACATGTGGCGTCAACAGGATGGTGTCACAAGCCACACAGCACACGTTACAATCGATTTATTGAAGAGTAAATATGGTGAGAGCGTTATCTCAAGATAGCACGCCTCGTTCGTGTGATTAACCGCCGCTTAACTACTTCCTGTGGGGCTGCGTTAAGTCATTGGTTTATGCCAACAAGCCGACGAAGTTGGAAGAGCTCAGAGCCAACATTGAACGTGAAATAGCGACCGTTTCGGCCGAAATGTGTGGCAGAGTTGTTGAGAATTGGGTCTAACATCACGAATGTTGTACAGTGCGTGCGTCTAAAGGAGTTGTACTCATTCTCAGTAGTTTGAATAGAGCACACTGAAGTACCGAACAACTTAAGAGAAGGCAATTGAATACATTCATGTAGATCTCTATTATCTAGTCCCTTCTTTATTATAATCTTAAGATAGCCTGTGTACCATTTCTATTTACTTGTAAGTATACCCACAATTGGAGCAATAAATACTAAAAGCAAATCAGTGACAACCCACTTATTTAAAAATAAAATTAAATAATCATAAATGTTTCATCATTTGCGTGGCTAACTCATTCAAAAATTGTCACATATTCATTGCCAAACCTATTAATGCGCATATCTCATCACAAAAAGCGACATTTACAACACAAAACCCACAAAAAGGAATCGCAAAAAATTCCTCTCATCAATAATTTGCAAATCAGCTCATTTTGTAATAAATAAATTATTCGTCGCAAAAAAAAAAACACTCGGCTAGTCCACATAAACTTTCACATAAATGCGAAACTGAGGAACTAACTTCGAGCTTAATCATCGTTTCGATAATTCTTGCGACAAACTTGTTATGCGTGCTGCTTCTTCTTCTCTGCTCGACGGTAAACCTGACCGATCATGAACTTGAAACCAAACAGCACTCAACTATTCCGAAAGGAACTTTTAACACAAGATGAATCAAGAATCAGTTTTTATTGCTAAACAACGTGCAGCATCAGTGGTAAAGAAAAAAAAAAAAATCGTAACACGCACAACCTTGAATGCGAGATCTTTTGTGCAATTGCAGAGACCGTGTATCTACGCGATAATTGTATGTAATGAAGTTATTAAAGTTTACATCTGTCGCTATCAAGGTTTAACAACAGTTATAAGTGGAGGTCAACAGGCATTTCCAAATGACCACTCGGCCATTTGTTTTCATTTTATTTTGGGATAAGGCTTTATTTTTCTCTTTCTTCAACGATGTGTGTCTCTAATGGTTGAAGCAGTAGCACGTGCTACATGTGGACCAATTGAACTTTGCATCTATCTTACTGCAGATAGATACGCTACGATATTTTGCATTTTCTTTTGCGTAGCGTACGGTCTATCCGGTTTCACAAGCATGTGCTAATGGGTTTTAGCAAACTTTTTTATGTTATCTAATCCGTTAGACAGATCTTTGGGTTATGCCAGCCAATTATAGGTAAGTGTTTGGAAATTTTATTTGCGATGACTCTCTTTAAAACGAATATATGCGTGTGGGTTAAAATTTCAAGGTCGTTGATATAAGTTTATTGTATGTTTTTTGTATTTACCATACAAGCACCCTTATTGCTGCCATTACTCGCTTCATGTTTCGCGCTGCCATTCGACACTGAACCATTTGTGGAGCCATTTAGCTTGAACACAGCCTTCGCTCTGCGACCAGCATTTGTATATTTGGCTTTGTAGAAGTCCGAGAATAAGAATAGGAACATAACGCCATGAAGACCAATCCAGACCATGAATCCTTTTGGATAATCACATTCTCTGAACAATAATTGGAATTGATGTGTGAATATCGCAACAAATTGAACCTGAAATATAGAGAAGTTTTAGAGTAAATTTTAGTTATTTTAGTTTATAGTTTTGTATACCATTTGGAAAGTTGTAAGATACTTCTTCCACCAGATATATTTTTGGTATTTTGGACCCATAGCGGCAATCATATAATAGAAATACATAACAATATGTACAAAGGAGTTCAAAAGGGCAAAGAATGTACTGTGACCGCCTGGAAAGAGATGAAAATATGTTGAAATTAATTACGTGTTTGTTTATAAATACTAGATTGATAAAAGGAGAGATTTGTAAAGAGGCAAGTTGTAAAGGAATCTGTTCTCATGCCTCACTGATCTAATGGAAACATTAAGTGGCGCGAATGATAACTGCATTAATCAGATTGCTGCAATCAGTATGGTGGTAGTATTCTTGTACACAGTGGCTTTTTTGCCAGCAGTCAACTAGGAGTCATAATCAGCCTTTCAAATGCGAATCGTTAGGGAGAAGTGACCAGTTTTTTTAGTACGAAACTTGCTGGTTCTTCAGCTTCAGTGGTTTTAAGCTTGGCCCTTGCAAACCCTTTAACAAACAACAGAAGTTGATGCAGTCTTTGATCAAATACTTTACTCAGATGCAGTAGGAGGTAGGAGGAAGGAAGGAAGGAGGAAGGAGGAAGGAAGCAATTTCACTCTTTTTTTCCCAGTTACCTAGCTAAGAGCGCTTGCACCTTCGGATGTTGCGACTGTTATACTCCTCCTCGGTTTCATCTTCTTTGATACGATAGCTACGTGTCTGTTGCAAGGCAGAGTAGACATTCTATATCAAACATACAGACCTTGAAACACTTTGAACTTGAAAACACAAATGGAAACTCGTTGTTCTATCACTCTGTTTGCCTAAATGTTATTCTATGCCTCTCGGTCAACATACTGAAGTTGTGCTTCTTGTTTCATCAAATCAGGTAACCGACAAATTCTCAGAATCAAATAAAAGTGAGTGCTCCAGTTCTAGTTTCCATGGGACAATCCCTGAGTCGATTATCTTAATGAAATTATGCAATTGCACCTATGTTGTGCAATGTGCAAGTCATGTTATGTTATCTTGCCGCCGCTGTTATTTCACCTATGATGCATCAACGGGTTGCAGTTGCACTTCTCTCCAACAGAAAAAAAAACCACATTCACCAAGTATACTCTGGTTGAAGTTGTTAAGCAACTTTCCTGGAAATCTTAAGAGAGTAGTGGCAAGTTTACTGAGCCAACTACTTTTCCGCATATAGAGTGTTGAGTTTGCAAAACCCCATTGTAACGATGTCTAGTTATACCTCCAGTCATATCTTTTCATTTTTGTGGACTTACGTAGAAAGATTCATTTTGTTTATTTATGTTAATCACAAGTTGATCAACAAATTATATCATAAAAAAAAAATCCTTCTAATTGAACTTGAAAACATTAGCCAGATCCGGTATGGACACTTCTGGAAAAGCTAGTGTTTGCGAATAGAATCTTAGCTTAATGTGTTTTCTTGTTGATGGATTATAATAGACTTGTGTGTAAACAAACAGTAAAATTACAAAATTACACCTTTGGCTACTTGAAATCCCTTATTTGTTAACACATCTCTGTCTAATGCTATTGATTTAAAGCGTTAGTAAGTTTCAAGGATTATTGCAAAGTTCTATTCTAATTGCAGTTTAGTGATTTCGTAAAAAAAAAAAACGGGGAAACAAATTAACAACTCACTTACTGTCACATTATAACGTAACAACGAGCTTGCTAACTACACATCAGCAATTATAGTCAATTGGTGTTTAAATAATGTAAGCGATTTTAATTATCTATGCAGTTTCAATGATTAAACATTGCAGCACCCACCGGTGATGGGGGTTTCCATGACGTTCAATATATGCGGAAGGAATATTTCACGTAACTCTGGAAAAACGAGTATGCAGAGGTTCGTACTTCTTTTGAGCTAGCAAGGTCACTGGTCTTGCTTTATTTTGTAATGACATAGATTAAAACGTATGCAGAGCTGAAAGTTGAGGAAAAAGTTGCATGGTAGTGAGGTTTAATTATGACGTAGTTGCTGCTAACAACTTCTGAGGAATTTGAACCGATGAAAGTTGGATACATTTCTGTGAAATTAAAAAAAGTGGAAAGGAACAATAAATGCATGTCTTGAGGTACAATTCAAGCACATAAATCTTTAGACATTGGGAACTTGAAACTTCAAGAGCACACAGGCTTAAGCAGTAGTAACAATGCTTCGGTACTCCTTCCGGAAGCGAGTTTGCACTTGTGCCCTGAGTGACCCTTTTCTAGAGGGTGTTCCATGGATTGCGTGCGATAAATGAAGCTGAAGCCGAAATTTTCGGCCAAAGGAAACGGGTTACGTGGTGTCTCGATTGATGCAGGCAAACTCACCAATAAACGCCTATTAACAGCTCAGCGAACGGCGTATAGGCGAACTGAACACAATCCTTTTTGGCACATTTAAAGGCACGACAATTTTACTATTCCTAAAGAATAGGTCTGCTTCCGTACTTTCTGCACTTATACTCGAAGCTTGCCAAATTTCTAAGAGTGGGGGTAAGACTCAGAGAATGACCAATCTCTAAAAAGTACGGGAACGGGTTGAACAGAAAAGCTGCCACTTTTTAGACGTCATTTTTTTTGTATTGATTTACTTCAAATTTCCGTGTCTGCCAACAACAACACAACCATTTGACAGAACTCATATTTTTGCCCACAGAAATTTCTTGGACTAAAATTTGCAGCATACTCTCTCGTGAGCTCTCTCTTCTGTGAAAAACTACGAAATTTTGACGTACGGGAACAGGAATTCGCATTTTTCGTAAAATTTCGTAATTTTAGTATATTCCTACCGATTTTCATTTAAAATTTGTTAGAAAAACTTAACAATTCGCTAATTTTACCGCGAATCAGCGAATGATTCTTGCGAACTGTCAAATTTTATTTACATTCCACAGATGTGGAACGCTATCCAAATTAGCGAGAATTTAACATCCATTTATCATTGACATAAGAGTGCTCTTATCGAACGGACGTTTTTCCACTTTAAATGGTAATATTCACAGTATAAAAGTTGCACGTTTTTTTCTTCTCCGAATAACTCTATTGATAGCGCTGATGTCACATAAGTTCTACTCAAAGCGGTTGGAGGATTTTTGAATCTATGTAAAGGGTTTTCCAATAGGGACTTGACAACTTTGAATTTAATTTGCGAACGCACTCCTTCACTAATCATTATACTGTCACTGCTAATTTATTCAGTAAACTCAACATTTTCATCATGGAAAAGTACACGAACGAGCAACGTCTACGAATTATAAAAATTTTCTACCGAAATTCGGAGTCCGTGATCGCAGAGCGTTAATTAGCATAAAAACTTTTCCGACGTACAATTGACTTAGCGTCTTTTTGGCAAGAAGACGCTGAATGAACCCTTCTCACAAAATTGTTCGCGTACCACTCATGGACATAATGGTTGAGTCACATTCCACAGAACTGTTCACAAATTAATCTGTAAGATGGTCTGTCTTCTCATTCTTAAGTCCAACTGTGACAAATCTGTCAGGTTATATAAAATGTTAGTACCAACTGTTTGGGGATCAGTGAAAGCTTTATGTACCATTCACAAGTGGTTCAGTAATCACTATTTGAGAATCGCTGTGTTCTTTTATCCAACCTAAGACAATGCTTTACCTTTTTAGACCAATTCTATATCTAATGGGACTTTTGGCATCCGATTTAAATAAGATAAACGCCTTTACAAAAAACATATTCACTTTATAATAAGAAATCAAAAAAAATTAACTAATTATCTAGAAAAAGAAAAAAAAACTGAACATTACCTGGTGCAAACTTCAGGCCCATCCAAACTGAAAATGGCATGCAACCATGATGAATGACATGCAATGTTGAGACATGTTCCGTTTTCTTGCGCAAAATGAAAAATAGCGTATCAAAGAATTCTGTGAATTTAGCTATGTAGTACCACCAACAGGTGCGAGCCATCTACAACGAAACAAATAAAAACAAAAAACAATCCAATAAACAACCGAGAACCCAAATACAAACTCTCAACACAAAACATATATTTTTTTTTTTTATATATATAAAAACAATATTATACTTATGTATGTATCTATAGATTCATAGAAGTACAGCTACAAAAAGAAAGAAAAAAATGAAAAGAAAAAGAATACGGAAGTACAAAACAGAAAAAAAAGAAACAGAAAAAGAACTCTTGGATTTGCAGTTTGCAAGAACATAAAAGTCTAAGAAAAGTAAACACACACAGAGTTCACAGAACACAACTCGAACCATACAATCCGATACTCACTCTCATTGCCATTGGACTATTTGAAAAATCTACCGGTTGACACTTAAAACTATAATGACCCCACCATCCGCTTTGTAAATACTGCAAAATAAAAAAAAATAATTTAAAATGTATGTACTTGCAGGATTCATTTCATACTTACTTCATAAAATATCCATGTACTAAATATCGTCTGGAATAAATTGTAATAAACTAGAACTTTTCTAAGGTCCATTGGTTTTCTTTTCTCCATTAACTTTGGTGCTAAAGATTTACTAAAATAAGCGTAGAATACACATAGTGCTAGGGTAGGAAATGGTGAGGACATCATTGGCCAGTCTTTTACTCTAGGGTCTGAAATAAAAATAAAAATAAATAGATTTTTAATGAAATTGCAATCTATTACAATACTTCGATCTGATCTTTGTTTGGAAATCGAGTAGAGCAGTGATTCCCAACCTTTTCTCCCTCCCCCGCCCCATGTTGCATATTCTTTTTTCCAGAAAAATAAGTAAATAAAGGGTATTCCAATAGAGATTTCCCAACTTTGACATATGACTGCGGCCACATTGTCTAAACTACATCTATCAAATTTAGTTTGTTTTATTAAATCTGTTTTGCCAAATTAACATGATGAGTCATAATGTGCAACAACAATTGCAAATGATTGATATGCTTTATGAAAGTTGGTCTTCTCTTCGAACATCATTTCTCGCACTTAACCCATTTTACGGTCGCCGGAATCGTCCTTCCGAGAGGACTATTCGCAACGTGGTGGATAAATTTAAGTAGACCGTTTCAGTCAACGATCGACGAAACTCACAGTATTTCCAAAATATCGGCGCTGTCCGTGAGAGTGTGCAGGAGAATTCGAGGCATTCAATTGCATGCCGCGCACAAGAACTCGGCCTTTCGCAGACCACAAATCGGCGAATTTTGCGTCATGACTTGGCCGTGCACTTAAACAAGATTCAACTGACCCAGGAGCTCAAGGTTAATGACCACAGACTACGCCCTTTGTTCGCTGACTGGGCTAACCCCGATTTCGGTCGAAAAACCTTTTTTAATGACGAGGTCTATTTCCGGATTAATGGGTTGGAATGTCCACACAATTTAGTAACAAATGTTGAAGCCTTTTTTCAGCATTTATACATTCTTTGCATCAAAAATTCAGAATTCAAATCGTGTCCATGCCCCCCGTTAGAGTACCAATGCTCCCTGAGGGGGCACTCCTCGTCTGATAGGAACCACTGGCGTAGAGCTTACATTGACCGCGTTCTCTACGCAAGGAACTCACTGGCCTCTACAGCTACAGCGACCTTCTACCTTATTTTAAATCTTTCTAAAGCTAATAGTGTCTTTGAATCCACGCCGGATGGACGACGCAACAGAGGAAGCCCTAGCGGTGGTGGTGCAAACAAGTTGAGGGGGACCTAAACCAATTTTGCGTCCGCAACTGGAGGGAACTAACTCGTAACCGGGCTGATTGGAGAGGTTTGGTGGTTGAGGCCCAGGTCCAGATAACCAATGTTGTTTATTTCCTAATTCTGATCTACCTTCTGTAAGTTTTACTGATCTGATCTTCTATGTTCTCATCTCTCAATGTAGACCCAACTCTGACCAACTACTGGCTTGATTTCCGCCTTCTAAACTTCTTCTGCTTAAAAAAAAAAAAAGTTTTACCTGTAACGCCCTGTAATTTTCATAATTTCATTCTTGGAATGCAACCAGATACCTATATATCGATTAATGAGGCCTTATAGCAATTGTGTAATAATTAATTTGCTTGACAGCTGCCCTATATTTATTCGATTGCAAATGCGAACAAATTAAAAATGCATCGAGTGTAATTTTCGCATATTAATTTTATTTACCGGAATTTGCATTTTTTATTCCAGCCTATATACAGGTCAAGTATTGGTTACGTGAAGGCCTTGCCATTACAACTGATTGTAACAATGACCTCAGTAGTAAGGTGGGTTTTAATATCCTTTGCGGCGATTTTTTGTTTTAGAATGTGGCAACACTGATTCTTTTGACGTTTGAAAATATGATGTGTATGTAATGTCTACGCCAAAGAAGACACGATCAAAGCTAGTATTATTATTATTTTCTTTTAAAGAAAAGTTACGTCGTTACGTCTTTAAAAAAAAGGAGCCCTTCTAAATGTACCTACACTTTTGGTTCAGTGTACAAGTGCTTCGACTCAGTTGACTACTTTATTATAATTTATTTTTTTCGTTATAATTGACATAAAAAATTATCTACCTTATTGGAATTGTTTTGGTTCACCGTTCTAAATGAAATCTACAAACTTTCGTGTTTAAAAAAAAATGTGGAGAGCTATTAAAATTCCTCATTACCAAGATTATATCGAAACAGTTTAAACTGATTGCATTTCGGTGTACCTGCCATAATGTACATAATCAGCCAAGTGCAACGACATGTTAACCAAAAACGTAGAGTTTTATTAAAATTAGATCTACAGGTGAGAAACTCCAGGTATATCTATAAATATATTTTTTCCATGATTAAGAGAGCAAAGGTTTATAAAAAAATATTTAAATTCTTTAATAGGAATGTGTACTCTAAAATAATAAAATAGATAAAAATTTCCAAAAAAATATTAAATGTACTAACCCTTTTAACGCTCATAAAGTAGGGCACAATGACCATAATTATATTTAAAAAGCAAAAAAAAAAAAAAAAACAAAACACGAACGCATTTAAATTTTAATGCAAAATTGAAATTTTCATGTTTGCACAGCTACAAAATTATGACAGTATGTGATAAAAGGAGTTATTGTGCGCATAAAATTGTCATTAAGCATGTCACAGTAATAATTATACTTTATCGTCAATTATTCGCATCTAATTGACATACGTTAATTACAGTAGATTATGTTTTTTTTGATTTAATTGTTCTTTAAAGTGCGAGTAAGCGCAGGTTTACCGAAATGTTGTAATTTTTTGTGACTTATATTTTTTGCTTTTGTTTTGATCCGGATTAAAAAAATCGATGTATGTATATAGTAATCAGTTTCCACCAAGGATATCGGATGCGTCGACTGTCAAAATGCTCTGAAAGTGCACCAGAGTTTTGACCACGCGAAATATGAATGTCAGAAATTACCGAACACTGCTCAGAAATCTATCCGATTATTTTGAATACCGGAATATGTTTTGTGATATTAGCCGTGTTTTTTGCTTCCTAAGCAGGCAACATTTCAATTGGACACCCCTCAGCAGGATATCGGCAAGTGATACATTAGCTGTCACAAGACATATCTTCATGGCTATGTTCTCGAGTTGTAATTCTTTTTATGTTTCTTAACAACCTTTTTTTCAAATTTAGACCAAAATGAATGATTTTTCTTTTAACAAAATAAAGATGATAAATATATTCAAATATTTGAAATTGTTTGCTTATTGCTTCTATTTACATTCTACTTCAGCAACTCTTTAAGCCTTCAATTGAGATGCCAATTTGGTGATGTGATTTAGAAAAATGATATGTATAATTTGTCTTTCTAATTAACACATAAGCAGAATAATTACAAATCAATTTGTAGCTCAATGCACCAAAGAAAATATGCAAATATAGAGCAGAATTTCTTTAAAAAATCAATTGTTTTACGTCTGAATATTCATTTTCCGAAATTGTTTATGAAATAGAACTAAATTATAAGTCCACTAAATTCCAAAATATACTCATATTTATTTTCCGGCCAATAAGGAGCATTTTACAAGATTACCTATATTTCTGTCATCACTACGAACACTCTCTCTCTACCGAATAAATTTCGGTTGATTTCACGCAACATGTTGCCGAATTCCTAGGCAGCAGTTCTCCTGCAGCGGAGTTGTGGGAACTAGGTTTTTGTTTTTATTTTACGTGTAAAATCTGACTGCATGCGGATAAAGCAAAAAAAAAAAAAAAACACGGCTATGAATGGCATGTATTTGATGCAGAAAATTTTGTCGCAAAATTTAATTTATTTACTTCATTCAAGATGCAAGGCCACACTCGAATTGCTAAACGCACAAGGAAAATGTCTCAGGTTAGGATAGGTCTAAGGTCAGTTTTCCATTTTTTTTATAAACACATTTGTGAATAACATGATTGTTCTGAATTAAAGTTTACAAAACAGATGCTTCTGGGCCTTGAAAGGAAACTCACTTTCTTAGACTACAGATAACAATAAATATACAGAAATACAGTCCAACACGAGCACAAAAATATTACTGTGAATTACAATCGAATAAAAAACAACATTAAATTCTTTAGAATAATTTGGGCACCACCCACGGGAAGTACGTATGTACCAGAGTGGGTCAATAAGTCCCTGAAAATTAGCACAAATTGCGTCACCTTAAATTAAATTTTTTTTTCAAGAATCATCTTTCAAAAGAACGCACCCAAATGTTCAGACAGATCTGTCAAATAATTTTGCTGTAGCAGCCATTTTATATGTATAGACGCCTACGAGCATTTTCTTCAAAATGGAAAACAAGTTCTTTTTCTAGTACGCAGCCGCAATGGCAAAATTACATGAGTTAGGATACGAACTCCTCCCTAATCCAGCATATCCCCCAGATTTAGCGCCCCTCGGCTATTTCTTGTTTCCAAACATGAAGAAGTGGCTCGGAGGCAAGAGATTTGGGTCGAATAAAGAGGCCATCGCTGAAAAAAAAAAATTATTTTAAGGGGTTTGAGGGGCTCTTAATTTAATAATTCAACGCGCAACCTCATGCGATAGCCTAATTTTAAATCCTTTCCGAGCTTCCCACTTAGCGGAAGATTTTATCTTTTAATTATTATGAGATATATTTATTTTTCGTTATTTTCTTGACTTGACTCGGCTCATGTTGCGCGACGCAAATTAGGTTATAACACTCCCCACATAGGAGAGGTTTTCTGTTGCTTTGTGATTTATTTCCTTACTTCACACTTTGATACAATTTCAAACAACATTCACTAGACGACTTTTAACCACTGATCTAACCTCAAAAAAACAGAGACGCAAAATTTATTACGAATTTACGTGCCATAACAATCTATTGTCCCCCTTAACTATATCAGGTACCAATATACTAACGATACAATAAACTCACAGGTACGACGCTTATTAGCACAAAGGAGAGCAGCGAAAATTCACTTATTTATAATAATTGTTCTACTCGACACTCGAGAGATAAGTTTTCAAAATCTTGGCATAGGAAAACGAGATGCTTCATGTGTCACTTACCACTGCGATTGTCCATGAGGTCTCTGTACCAGTCATAAATATCGTCTAATATGACCGCCATTATTTTTGTTTTTGTATTATAAAACTTTTATCTGCAATTAAAAAAAAATAGAAATAAAATTATGTAAGATCTAAAATGAACGACAATTAACAACATTTGAAAAAAAAAAAATAACAATTAAAAGTTTCGGGACTTAACCATTAAAAATTCGTTGTGATTTGCGTAATTAACGGAACTTGAGATACAAATATGCTTAATAAGTTATACAACAGGCTAATTTTATGAAAACAATGATAACAAATTGACACGTTTTCTTGACGAATAAAGACAATTTAGGAAACACGTCTGTAACATTATTTTTTTTTATTAACTTTTGTCTGGGTAATAACCTTTTTAGTTTAAGCAGACAATAAGGCGATTGTTTTGTGTTATACCAGATCTATAAAATTAAATTTATTATAAAAATAAAAATAAATTCAAAAATAAAAATATAATGTTATCGACACTTGGATAATTTAAGCAAAAAATAAAAATAATGCTTTTTCTAATATCTGGTAATGAATGATAACCGGATATTCTGGTGTAGTACGACGGACTAATCTGTGCATTAACTGTAATTTATTAAAAAATCAAGTCAATTGAATTCAAAATGACGTAATGCATGATCGAAAAGTTAATAATGAACTCTAACTTGAATCTCTGACGTGCGCTGAGTCGATGAAGGGATGTATGAGCACGTCAAGGCTACATGACTTAAGGTTCAACCATAATGTACTTGTTCCATTAAACATAAATAGTAGTGAATGGCAATATCCTCAGTTTCGTCAAGTTTCGGTCACTTCTGTGGCGGAAGGAGTAAATGAAATGGCATATTCGGTAAGGAA
The DNA here is from genome assembly GCA_949716465.1 of Chalcosyrphus nemorum. Classification (NCBI taxonomy): domain Eukaryota; kingdom Metazoa; phylum Arthropoda; class Insecta; order Diptera; family Syrphidae; genus Chalcosyrphus; species Chalcosyrphus nemorum. The sequence continues at coordinate 12,040,022 of OX454333.1, read as the reverse complement.
ATTTGACAGCTGATACAAACAATAAGTATTTTAATTCTGTCTGTCAGATTTTACCAAGGACACTAGAGTCTTGATGAAACGAAATCCGAATATGTCAAAAATTGCCTTACACTGATGAGAAATCTTAAATCCGTTTATTCTGAGTCTGATCACTGATCTGATTGTGAGAACTGATCACTGGAATATAGCGAAATGACGAAAGATCGGGTAAATTTACTGAGCCGTTAGATGCATTCGAAATTTCTCGAGTAGCTGCTGTATGGCTAGTGAAAAATAAATTCATGTCTTGCTGAAAGTTAAGTACATTTCTGACATCTGAAGTATCTGGTCATTGGGTGGCTTTACCTCAGACTCAAATCTCTCTATAAGATCGTCAGAGTTGAGAGTGAAATGATCGAAAAATGTTTACGAACTATATGACGACGTTTTCCAACACATAACACTTTTAGTTTCATCAATTAATACATCACATATTGACTTTTTGTTTTTTGTAATTCACAGCATATCTTTCCCAAGTAAACCTGTATCTCGGTGCTAGTAGAATTCCATGCAATTAAAGCTGCATAACTTAAAACAGAAGTGAGAGCAAAAACAAAACATGGATGACAAGATCATTATTCATCATACTTTTAATTGATCGCTTTTATACTGATTATCATATGTCGACAACAGATTATCTGCTACCACAAAAACTGGTTTGAATTTTATTTCCATAAAAAAAGGATATACATATCTACGAACAGGCTCATCCACTCAACTCCATTGGGAGAAAATGTGCAGAGGAACCTTGCAATACGAAGTTTTGTCTGTCCCCTAATTTGGTTTATTGTAGTAGAAGAGGATGCTGGCTTCACTGTGAGGGTCTAATTGAGGTGAGGATCGCAGCTATGAATATGTCAAAGTGGTCTTGAACTCAGTTTGTCAAGATCAGTGTTTCACCAGGACATTCAAACTTGTTTTCTTTGGAAAACAAAGAAAGTTAGCTGTTATTAATGAGAGTCATGGGGTTTATATGCCAATGACTTTTTAATTTTCTGTGCCTAAGTCCAAGCTTTTAATTTGATTAACATATAAAAAGCATTCAATTTATTAAGATCTCTAACCAGAGTGTTAAACATATGAATTAACAAGGAGTACTTTCGTGCAGTAATTGAATTGATTAATTTAACAATGATGTCTGATCATGTGCATTCTTTATGGCCAGCAGTGATACCAAAAAACAGTACGGAGAAATAAACTCGAAGATTTTAACGACAGCACTTAAAGATACAATGCTTGATAGCAAAATTCATAATTGGAATGGATGGTTAAGCGTTTTTAAGCCCTTCGAACTTTTGGGATTACAGCGTATTATACGCGACCTTCAGTAGACTTAAAAATTTAGAAATATAACAGCCGGGAAAGTTTTTTGTGGAATAGAATCTAATTTTTAATGTTGTGTGGCATGTAGACCTGATCTATTAGATCCACTGATCGCTTAGACTAATACTTTCAACTTTGGCCAAAAAACTCATACACAGCGCCCACCAAATTGAAGCAATGGCTAAAAAATTGTGTTCAGTCTGAATGCATATCATTCAGTCATTACTCTTTTTAAACAAATATACAGTAATGGACAAAAAAAAGTTACCACCCTCGTATTTTTACGAATACTTTACTAGAGCTAGGGATTAAAATCTTTTAAGGTAAAACTGGCAGTAAAGAAGAAATTTTTTGTTTGGGAAGTGTTAGTCTTAGTGTACTACAAAAAACAAAAATATTTCATCAGACAAACACTTGAAGTGATTTATTTTTGTTTCAGATTTTACATCAGGAGTGTTCCAAAAGTGAGTAAATTATCAAGAGAAAATTACTAATATTTTGTGTGACCACCGTGAGGCTAGATTATAGCTTAAATCCTAGATGACGTAGAAGCAATTAGATTTTGACTGAATTCTCTTGTTAAATCATTTTCCAAGCTTCCTGAATCGTTGTTTTGAATTCTTCTATTTAGCCTTTAAAAGAGCACAGTAATTCGAAATTATTATTCCAGGTTAATTAAGGTTTAAAGCCTTAACAACAGAATTCTTCACTTAGAATTCTTAGATTATCTTAGATTATCTCTTATGTCATTGATGTAGCTGTCATTGTTCATTGAACCGATGCAAAACACTAATTCGCCTTGGATGAGGACCGAAATACCCCAAATCATAAAACTTGGAAAAAATGTGTTCCTTGCACTGTCTTTTCTTCTCCCTGCTTTCGCCGTATGCCCTGGATAAGGTCAGATGTATTGAGGTTACAGTTACTGCCATTATTTAAGATAATGGCTTTTCAGTCATTGTTGGGACAGTTTTGACAAGTTTTGGCGAATCGTAACCATGCAGCAGTGTAGTTTTTTTCGGAGTCTCCTGGTTAAAAATTAGTACATTTTTTTTACAAATTTCTAAAAAAAATAATTCCAAATTTACTTGTTTTGCAATTTTTTTTCGATTAACACACGGAATTTTTTTTAAATGCAATCTTCCCTTTCCACCGTCTTTTTTGGTCTACCAATACCAGTTATCCTGCCTCAAGTTCTAAATACTTAATTTTTCGAAACTGTAACATGGCTGAATCCGATATTCTTAGAAAACAGCCGGGCTTACAACTCTTCCTTACTCAAGAACGCAAAAACACATTTTAGAATAATTACTTAAAAATATATGATTATTTTTGATTTTTATTACTTTCACTAAAGTTATTAAAAAAATTAATTATTTATTATTAATAATTCGAGATAAAAAAAAATCCATGCTAAATTCACGGTATTAAAATTTATGTAGGTAAATGCAAATATTTATGAAAAATAACAATCAATCAAATGTTAGTACCATATGATTGAAATAATTGGATTCTACTGCTTATTTTTTAATAAATTAATCTTTTAATTATGCGTGGCTTAATAAAACACAAATCAAGGATGTTATCGTTTTGTGTAATCTTTTCGTATAAATTTATTAAAGTGCACGACTGAATCGTACATATTTGCATATGCATACTATTAGTTAAAAATAAGTTCTTAATTTATTATTCGTAATCAAAAGAATTATTTTGAGTCAAAAGGTGTTTTTAAATATTGAAAGAAAATATACATTGATTCTACATGATTTATTTTTTCGAAGTTGTATTTCTTTTTGAGTTTTGCAAAAAACCAGCTGCTTTAAATCAAGTCTTAAATCATTCTTTCATTTTCATCATTTTACAACACTGATTGTTTTTAAAGGTTCCAAAATTTAAACAAAAAAGAGAATATTTTCAACTGTTTTGACCAATATCACTTTTATTTTGCTTGATATAACTCACTCGTATAAAAATGCGCACTGTCACTATAAGAATCTATTTCGAAACTAAAACAATTATTTACATTGCGTAACCCAAATTATAAACACAAATCAATTTACAAATTTTTATTGTTTCCCGGACCAATTTAAATACCTTGTGTTTGCACCGACTGCTTAAAGCGTACTACCATTTAATGCTTCAAAATTCTTCCTCGAACCGCCAACAATACTAAATCTACTATTTACTATTAACACCCGTTTAGTCATGACAAATTTAACAATTCAAATATAATTAATTACAAATCAAAAAAAAAAAAAGAAAAAAACCCATAATGACAAAAGAAATTAAATTAAATAAATTGACAATCATGTAAGTGATTGAACTTTTGGATCAAGGTTATACACAACTCACTAGCCAATAAACTTAAATAAAAAAAAAATTAAATTCGACTTACCTTATAAATATAAATGAAACTAGAAAATGACTACACGCTGAATCCAAGAGTAAGGTTTGCAAAAATACAAACAAATGTATATAAAAACGCACTCTATTTTTATTCAGTTAATTAACAATTTTGAATGTATGAATTCCACGGAACTATTTACTTTATAACTTAACCATCTGCAAAGAAATAAAAAGAAGGAAATAAATTAGCAAAAATAAAATGAAGAATATTAATATTTATTGATATATGAGAAAATTTCCTTTCATTAGGCAATTCTTTTTTGTTTACAATTTTTTTTTTTTAAGTAGGAAAACCCCATCATGTTTAAAACTATCACGTGTGTTGTATGGGGTAAATTATGTATATTATTATTGCCTACGATTTCAATGCGCCTTCGACTACATAATACCGAATACAAATTCATTGACAATTTCAAACGATGAGAAATCACGGCCCGACGCGCCTTATAAATAAATAATGACAAAAAAAAAAAAACACACATAATGTTAGTTAAACTTAAATGGTTTTCGGACGAGTCTCAACCGTGATAGAAATGGCATCGTCGTCGATGATGTGGTAACTTTGGTTGGCTGAAGAAATAATAAAAAAAAACTGCCACAATGTGTGCCACATTATTATGTAAAAGTGTCGTTTTTATTCGATCAAAGTCACAGTGTGAATCCAATAGCCTAATTTAATGGAGCGAAATTGATTTTTTTTCTTTGCAACTCAAGTCTTTGCAACTCTCTGGCGGAATTTCTACTTATTTTATATTTAGTTTTAGTTTGTGTTAAGGAACAATAACAATAAGTAGAAATCTCATCGAAAAAGTAGTCAATTCTAAATTCAATGTACAACCAGACAAAAAGTAAAATAGCCGCAATCGCACCTTAAGGAATGTGTATTTCACTGTGCACGTTCAACAATCTGACAGTCGGGATTCCAAACAGGATTTTCGAATGTAGTACTAAGCGAGTATTCGTACTCCCTTCTCATCGACTATACTCCCATATTCCCCTCGTCCTGATTTTACTCCCATTAAAACAATTTGATATATTGTCACCCTTATTTCATTGAATGAGCCATCATACACTGGTGCAATTACCCCGGAGTTAAACTGACTTCATAGAAGAGAGAAATGAGGTGTGAAATAAGAAATGGGGTAAAATCTTCATCCAGTGTTGATCCGTTAAACAGCAATTTGTCAATTTCGAGCTGAAGAAACTGCCGCAATGAAAGACGGTTCTTGTATACAGAATTTTTCTCCAGTGTGATGAGAGTATGAGATACACAGCGGGTTACCCCAAACTTTACTCCTCTCAGACACAAAATACTCCTCTGGAATCATCTAAAATGCTCCCCTTCGAAAGTAGAAAACGGCATTCCTGATTCCAAACTCTGACAAATGATAACGGCCATTTTTGAACCTACATCTGTCAAATTAGCTGTTATTTATTTAAACTGTCTTGCCAAATGCAAATGATTTAATTGTTTTATGAAAGTGCAACAACAAGCTGAATTGTGGAACTCGGGGCGATAAGAACTGATACGAGACCCAACAAATTGATTTTGAACTGGCGGCATCATCGGTCCATACTTCTTTGAGAACGACATTGGCCAGGCCATCACAGTGAACGACGAGCGCTATCGGTTGATGATTGCCAATTTCTTTTGACCCCAATTAGATGATATGAACACCGATGAGCGTATTCCGAACATGGCCACCATGGGGTTTTCTTAAGTCGCAGGTCGCCACTGCCCTGAAAACCTACATAATCAATGCCATTGGTCAAATTCAGCTTCAATACATAATGGCATATAAAGGGCTTTTAGATAAATATGTACATTCAATGATATCTTATTCACAGTTTGTTTTATTCAAATTTAAAGATAGGAAACGCTTAATGAAAAACCCTATAGTTTCAAGCTATGTGGCAATTGTCAGATAGTCAGATGACCGATGTCCAAAAAATAAATACCATAAGAGCTGAATATCTAAATTATAAAATATATCCTCTCAAAGCAGACATAGGCAAACGCCAAGCGTCTCACAGCTGTATGTTTTGGGCGTGATATTCTTTTCGACCTAAAATGTTATGCCATTTTCAAAGGGCTCTTAAATGTCTATAAAATGCTTGCTACATAGAAGGCGGGGCAGTGACACTAACCACTGAGGCACGGCACCCATAAAGGTTTAATTAGTCATATTTGTTAGTTGCCATATAGACGCAACCCTTTACAATGAATGGATAACATTTAACATTGATAAGTTTACATCGCAATCTTTAGTAATGATGCATAGTACTTCCATCCCAACAGCTATGTACGTCATGGATCCTAGCTGAATGTCATAGACGAGCTGCTATATGGATAAAAAGGATGACAATATGACAATAGCGATCAATACGGTGGCAAATTTCTGATCAGGATCAGAATGGACGTACAAAATATCTAATTTTAACGACGACGTCTTTGTACCCACGAGTAACTCTTGTTTGTTTGAAAATTTGGAGTCGCCCCGAGTCGATTCAACAACTTATGAATGAAATCGAATAGTGCGTCGTAGTTTGGTAATTTACTTGCTGCCTCTAGAGCACAAGAATTGGACCTTTCCCAAAAATTCCTCTACATGAAATGTCCAACTGAATCAACAGTTGATAAATCATTTTTTGTTTGTAGTTGATGCGCCGATTGAAAGCCAGTAAGGCGATGTCAAGAGGACAGTGGCGACCTGCCATAAACTTGATAAGAAGTTGGGCTTATTAAGAAAAAACTTGTCCTGACGTCTTATCACACGAAGCAGAAATATCAAGTGGCGTTTACGTTTTTTTGAGATGTCAATCGAATCAATCTTCGAGCTGAAGAACAAAGTATCTCGCTGATAACAATATTGTTTTCCACTTAAAATAACGTCACTTGATAAACAAAAAGTACCGTTATTTGCCACACTTGGTATGTACCTACACACTTGTACAAAATAAAACAAATTTTTACATATTTTCGACCAAAACTCTGAAATACGTAAGGTAAAGGGGTTTTCCAATAGTAACTTGACAACTTTGAATTTAATTTGTGAACGCACTCTTTCACTAATCATCAAACTGTCACTATCAATTTATTCAGTAAACTCAACATTTTCATCATGGTAAAGTACACGAAGGAGAAATGTCTAGAAATAATAAAAATTTTCTACCGAAATTCGGAGTCGGTGATCCCAACTTTAAGAGCGTTAACTCCAATTTTCGGTCGTAATTCTCGCCAATAACAAGTTTAGTGCAAAATTGTTGAGTCTACATATTCGTTGTGTGATGTTGCCGTGTCTGTGAGACAACGGGTTGGTCGAAAATATCGCTGCCAATTCCACGGCGCGGCGTTCTCAAGAATTGGGCATCGCTCAGACGATTATGGAGTATTTTGCGTAAGGATCTTGGTTTACATCCAAACAAGATCAAGCTGACTCAAGAATTGAAGCCGATGGACCATTTAAAGCGACGTACGTTCTCCGAATGGGTTCTGGAGAAGATGCGCTAAGATGATTAATTTCGTCGCAAAATTATCTTCATTTTTGGCTAATCACTTTGAAGTAAGGTAAGATAAAGAGTTTATGTATTTCCCACAAAACCAACACATTCCTTATAAACATGACATGACCATTTTTTGCATTATTCACCTTTTCTGTCGTAAAACTTTAAGTATCCTATCTAAGATAGGCAAACATCGACACAATAGCAAATCTAATCTTCACAAATGATAGGACTGTCTTTTATTGTAAATTATAATTTCTTAGCACTCAATCATATGTAGTTATGAATAAAATAAATAAAACCACACTCTGAAGAACTATATTAAGTCCACTGATCATATCGCGAAAACCACAAACATATTTAACACATTTTTTACAAGCACAAGTTTCACACTCCCTATTCAGGTGCGTCGGGGTTTTGTTACTAAATAAAATTTTCCCGGAATACCTTATGAGGCATAGAAATATTTTTGTTTTTTATTTTTTGTTGATGGCAAGCACACTAAAACACTGATACCTGTCCTATCGGAATTACAAACAGCAACACGCAATTATACCACATTGTGACTAAAACTTACTCAATAACACTCAATGTGATATGTCTTTTTTGCAACCTAATTAACGATACGATACCAAAGTGCAATAGTAGTACCATCACTAAACCATCCACCATCCACCACCCGCCACCAACAACCACCAATCGCTATTGACAGCAGCACCTTAATCAGTCCATCGAGCGAAACACTTTAGTTAACTGAATCACTTTGGGTATTCTTAGCACGTTTCACACTATACACTGTGTGTAATCCATTATAGAGGTTCGAATGCGTACGAATGTGGTTGCTTATGTCAGGAATATAATGGCACATCAAAACACAAACACACACACACAAAACGGTATTAGAAAGGATACAAACTTAGAAATATAGATAATCCATCTAGGAAACTATTCTTTTACGTACATTTTCACTAAACACACCGAATGCGAGAGCAAAAAACACATCAAACATTGGCGGCACCGCAAAAGCGTCTGGCAGGCGTGCCGTCACACAGACTTTAAGTACTACACTCGACTACTATTATAAAATATCCACACGAATCGTGCCTCTTCTCTCATATTTATTTCTTTTTCCTTTTCTTTCGTATTTTTTTGGACAACAGGTGTCAAATACCTGCTAATTATTTATTTTAAAAGCTTCTTCGTCTTCGTCTTTGATAAGCTGTGTATCTTGGTCTTCTTCAACTTCAACTTAAACTCTATTGGTCTTTGCCAGTGACCCAATTTAACAATACAAAATGTGGTCTCATTCAAGCTACAACTGGCGCACCACTGACTTAACCATGACACCAAGTTGTATTGTGTATTGTATATGTTCCTCCGCCTCCCCTGTCTCTCTGGCCAAGTACAAGAGTCATCGTCACACATATGTATGATAAAAAAAGCTCACTTTAATGAGCTCCGTCCGCATCTATCACTCCGGAGGAATTCATATCACACAGCTGAGAGATACATTCCATACAGAAAAGCTTCAGATTTATTTAATTGAAATCCATGTGTATTTTGTTAAAAATTAAAAAAAAAAAAAAAAATGTCTAAGGTAAATTTTTTTTTTTCAACTTTTCAAGACTAAATTCAACTTTCAATTTTGACGCAATGTTTAAAGCACAATTATGAAAGAAGACCCAAATTGCAAGAGGGAAAGAGAAGAAAACGGGAGGAAAAGAGACAAAACAAAGTCAAAATCAACAACTTTCTTTTCATCTGAACTTTGGATGTATGTTTTTTTTTTTTTTGTCGTTTTGTCTTCACACAATATCTCATGTACGAAAGAGGCTCTTTTCTTATTTCACTTGATGATATGTTTTGTATCTGCTTTTTGATATAGATCTCGTGAGAGTGGATTGGTATTTAGGAGATCATTAGTATACTTAAGATTTATCGTGATGCAGTGGAGAATGATCTTTATTTTCAGAGTTGACAGATGCGCTGGGAATTCTTTTTTTGTTTTGAGGAAAAATTTGGATACTATTTTAAACACTAACTAGGATGACAGTTGGATTAGCAGTTACCACATTTTGACATTTATCGCATGGGGAACAAATGTAATCTTTTAGTCGTTACAATTTTGCTTCTGAAATTAACCATTAATTATGCTCTTAACCGGCTGATAAAAGTGAATGTCAGTCAAAGTAAGTAGCCAAAAAAAATTGTGCAACTTCAGAGCTGGTTAAGGTTTTACGTCTATAATCCTTATTTAATGATCGTGATTGTGTCAAATTTTAGATACATAAACCATCAACGTTTTAGTCCATTTCGCATATGGGCTAATCCTTATAATTTTGCATGTGAGCGCTACTGTGGCTTTGAGATAATAATTTTGAACGGCTTTATTACTAAGGAACACTCTTAGTGGTCACACTTGCCATCCTATGCACGTCAAATCTGACGAGATAGTTAGACAAAAAGAAGAAAATAGAAGGGGTGTTTTCAAAGGGTTTTCCAATAAGGACTTCACAACTTTTTTTTAAATAAAACGCAAACCAATTGAGATATTTCAAAATCTCTATCATCGACTTGAAGTACAGTCAAAACATTTATGATGGAACTCGACTTCGTTCATATGGCCACCGCGTGCACGTTTGCAGCGGTCGATTCGTTGGACCCAATTTTTAACGAATCGGCCAAACATTTCGCTATTTCACGTTCAATGTTAGCTCTGAGCTCTTCCAACGTGCCCAATTCTTGAGAACGCCGCCGTGGAATTGACTGATTTGGATCATTTTCTACGGACGTCTGAACGGCAGCGATATTTTCGACACTTCGCCCAACCCGTTGTCTCACTGACACGGCAACATCACACAACGAATATGTAGACTCAAATTGTGTTATTGCCTGTTTACTAGGGTGAGAATTACGACCGAAAGTTGGAGTTAACGCTCTTAAAGTTGCAATCAACGACTCCGAATTTCGGTAGAAAATTTTAATAAATTGTGAACGTTGCTCGTTTGTGTGCTTTACCATGATGAAAATGTTGAGTTTACTGAATAAATTGACAGTGACAGTTTGATGATTAGTGAAAGAAGGCGTTCACAAATTAAATTCAATGTTGTCAAGTGCCTATTGGAAAACCCTTTAATAGTGTGACCTGAGTATGTGGTTTTTGCCTAGACTTTTCCTATATCGCCGTTCATTATTTATTTTAGATAATTGGAATGTCATAGGTCTATGCCAATATTTCCCTATGCATTCCAGAACAGAAGAACGAAATATATTTAATTTAAAGAGATATTAAGGAGGCTTTGCGACTTTAGTAAGTAAAATCTTGTCTACCTTCTTCTGGTAACCTTGAAACTTACTGACATCCATTCTTGAACTTCAAAATCCCTTCTTGCAAAATAATATAATCTACCTCTGTAAATTAAGTTAATAAAATAAATAATTAAATAAAACATGCAACTAGTCCTCGATATGCCAATAAAAAAACGATAACAAAATTCAAGCAAATTTCGCTTACTAATCTTTTTGAAAAGTTCACTATGTCACGGTTGCATTATGTGGCTTTTTTTGGGATCAATCCAAAAGATTTACATAAATTTATTCGCAAAAAAAGTGGCTTACAAAATATTCGTATCAATTTACTATGCAACATACTAATAACCCATTAACCTTGAATAGATCGGGTGTCGGTGTGCATGCCGATGGAACAATAAACCTTTTTTATTTGACCAATAAAAAAAACTATGAAGACAAATAGCCAAAATCAATTAATTAAGATCGTGGTTGGCGGCTTTTTTCATTTGTTTCAGTGGCAAACAAATTCAATAAGTGGGTACTTGACACTATCTACATACGAGTACATATGCGTAATGGACAGTATGTAAAAAGCATATTTTATATGAAATTGTTTTTCCACAAAAGAATGGACATTTCTTGTGCTATCCTATATAGATATTACTATTATATAAAGACGAAAATATTGTCCATAGGTAATTTCAAAAACTACTGAACCGATTGACGTGAAACAAATTTTACAATATTCATTATTTTCATTAGAGTGACATAGGCTACTTTTCTTCTTTAAACATGTTTTGTTTTATACCCGAGCACGGGTCAACTTGTATGTCATACTGCGCTAATTTTGCAACAACTGAGTGGATTGAGTTCAATGCTTCTGGCTGGCTGACAACAGTGTCAAGCCCTTGCAGTCACGTTTATGCTAAATTCAAATTTACGATTTTGAAAATAAGCTAATACTCAACTAAACTTGAAATTCAATTTACACATACATAATTTGTGTGGCGATTTGTATGCCAATATGAATAAAAAATTATTGTGCAAAGCACTATGCAGATGAGCTTAATATATATTGCACACAAAATTAATCAAATGCGAATTTGATCCAGAAAAAAAATTCAACGTAGAAAAGCAGTCAAATATATTTGAATTTAAGAAAAATAAAAACTGTTAAAAAGCCAACTAAATTATGAATGAGTGCGTTGTTTGTCATAAATATGGAAAGATGACATTTACTGACATAAATTCTGATAAATATGTCAGTCTCTATAATATACTCCAAATACGATTGGAGCACGGTTTATGGAGGCCCGGGTAGACGTACTCAATATCTAGAGGAACTCTCTTTGCGATACTGTCGGTAACGAGGAAAGACGGCGGACTTTATTCATTTTTATCAACACTCAAAGTTTGCCTTGCACGGAATAAGGCCGTCTGAGGAATTCAAAGTCCAGAGTGGGGTTCGGCAAGGCTGCTTACTTTCACCAATACTGTTTCTATTGGTGATTAGCGATGTGCTGAATGCGGCCTTATCAACAGGAAATGGAGGAATTCGATGGACTCTTACATCTGAACTCAAGCACCTCGACTATGCCGATGATATATGCCTTCTGTCTCACAGAATAATGGACCTTCACCAAATGACAGCAAATGTGGAGAGGGAAGCAGACGGCAAAACAAAAATGATCAGCCTAGCACCGAGCTCATCAATTCATATATGCATATAGAGTTTCCAATACCTTGGGAGTATTGTCCCGGAACCGAACTGAATGTAACCAGCCGAATAGGTAAAACAAAATCTGCGATTGGGATGTGATCCACAGTTTGGCGAAGTAATGCAATTAGCTGAAACACCAAGCTACGAAGGGTGACAGATCCATAGCTAACCAAGCGATGCAAAGGAACCCTCTTACCCAGGATGACAGGTTACGCGGCGGAGTACGTGGCGCAGAGCAGTGGAGAAAGAAGCACGGCAACTGGGAAAGAGTTGGGGAGAGCTGAGCACATTTCCAGAAAAATCGCACACGATGGCGCGTAGGCGTTGTAGAGGCCCTAGGACCCACAAGGGGATACAGGACATAAGTAAAGTTAAAATTTGTCTGTAAAAATAAGATCAACATACTCAAACATCATACCACGCCATAAAATGTATATTGAACTTTGTACGTGATATATGCATAAACTTTTCTTTATCTAATCTTTGAAATGTTTGCAGCTTTTAATTAGGAACTTAATTTCCCCACTGGTCTGCCAAAAATTCCACTCAGACTATTCAAAGTCAATGACTAGATATGTACTCACATACAACCTGATTAGTAATGCATAGTAATCGTTCAATTGCCCCAAATAAATCTTAATCACCTACAATTTAAACAGAAACACGCTATAGGAAAACCCCTTCCCCCAAAAATAGATTCAAAACAAAATATATCTATCCATCTAGAAGCACTTTCTTTTGGTTTACTCATACTTCAAAAATACACCAGACTAATCCTCCCTTGACCACAAATGTAGGTATCTATTTTATTTAGTGATTTGCCATTTTTGATCAGCTTCAGCTATTGTAATCAATCGGAATAGATTGCGCCAGCACCTCTTGAAGCCCCTCTCTTCTGCTGACTCACTCAATAAAAACTCTGCGGCTACGTAGATACTTCGTAACTTTGCTCTGCAATCTCGTCTGTTCCTCCTCCAGATTAGATAATAATTGAGTTGTGTGTTTGGTGGGGCTCCATATATGGCCTATTGCTAAACTGTTTTCTTTTTTTTGATATTTTATTTTGCGAAACGTGTATTTGCGAACACTCACGCGTTTGTAGATACGTTCGTCCACTACTTGAGTATTCAATTCGATAGGAGTGTGTGCTGTTTTCACTCGTTTGGTTTTTTCGTTTGTAATTTGTGGGGCGTAGCACATGTGTGGAAATATATGTAGGTTATGTTACGTAAATTTTATATCTCATAGCATTCTAAGACGACTTCTAAACGATCAAGAAGACACACACAGATTTTAAAAGTGAGGCGCTACAAGGAAATGCATCTCAATTTACAAGTTTGCCTTGAGAGTACACGAGATAGTACTACTGCCGGAGTATCTCGTTTGTGTTTGGAGTAGGCTACATCCAAATTGAGTGTCATAATGGTGCAACACAAGTTCACCTTATTCACGAACACGGGCCTCTGTGTGTCGGTCAATGAGCGCGCGATCTTGGAATCTCGCGGGGCATAGTAGGCAAGGCAAGGCACCTACTATGTAGCATCGAGCTGCAGAGAGAGATACATTCAAACTGCCGAACCGCTTGAGGCTGTCTATTGAGTGGCCAACGATGACGACAACGATGTCTCTACTGACCCATAACTTAATTGATCATGACATTCAATGAGGTTTATGCCAAGTGAATTTGTATTTTTTTTTTTGTTTTAATTGAATAGATAGAATTTTTTGTAGATTTCAAATGAATTGTTCTTGATTTTGAATTCTTAGATTGGCGCGCGCGCTAAATTGTTTTGATGGCCTTTAAGAGCGTGCAAGGTTTTGCTGATAGAAAACTTTTGAGCTGTAGTGTTCAATGACCTTTGTGTTATAGTGTTTTGGAGTTCCGATTGGTTTATTAATTATATCGGGGAGAATTTTAGGATGCAGATTTTTGCATAACACGCCTCATCATAACAGATGAAACCGGTTATTTTAATTACATTGCGCCGCATCCGCTTAACTTATTGTACAAAGGTTATTGATGTTTACTTAATTCTTTTATGAGGCAAATGAAAGTGAATCAAGTAGGTCAGTGTTTACGTGCGACGTTCATTTCACATAAAGCGAGAGTGCCCTTATAATTTCAATAATAAGAAGCAAAATCTCATCTTAAATAATTAAGTGACTGCCGTCGTTTATAACTCTATACTTATGTAAAAGTCTGAGTATGAAGCTATAAATAAATATTTTATTTTTTAAAGTAAATATCACAAGAGTTGGTTGGTGTATTCACTATATTACCAGCCGGACAAGTAATATTTATATTCGCTTTTGAATTCACAGTATATTCTTCAAATATCAATTGACTGTAGAATAGTAAATGAGCAAAATTGTATACCACACATATGTAGCTGTGAGAAGATATCCCCTGGCTTTTTATGAACTGCTTATAGGTTTTTGTGCTCCAGGCTTTAAAAAGACTTTTGCTAATCAAATGGTGTTTCTCTGTCATGAGCCCGTTAGTCAGTCACCTCTGTAATCACATTTCATTGTAATGTTTCGAATTTTTTTAAAACATCGCTTCTTAGCAAAAGCTAATGACATGTAGAATCAAGAGGAGGCAATAAGACTGAGTTCCAAACAATGGAATTGATGCATCCCAATTTTCCAATTTTCACCGACCACTTGCCCAGTGAACACAACTTCAACATGAGTTACAAATGCTTAATACCCAACAGAACAGAATGGACACAACGGGATGTCCTTCACCATGAGTCGCTGACAATCTTCACGAATGGCTCCAAAACCGAAGAAGAAGTCGGTGCTGGTTTCTTTTCAAAAGATCTGGAGGACCTCCACTTCAGCATTCAGCCTTCCTTCAGCGTTTTCCAAGCCGAAGTCACTGCCATTCGTCAAGCAGCTGACTGGCTGGCGGCTAATGCAGTATCAGTATCGGATATTGACATATACATCGACGGCCGAGCGGCTATCAAATCCCTCAGATCCAGTACAATGAGATCCAAGGCAGTGAAGGATCTCTGAACGAGATAGTTGGACAGTACAACCCCACCTTCTGCTGGGTGCCAGGTCACTGTAACATACCAGGGAATTGAAAAGCTGACAAACTGACCCGAAGAGGCGCCAACGTCCTATGCTAATGCGGTGAGACAAGCCAACCATCGCTGGCCACTGTAACACTGGAAGGCTTCACTGGCCCGCGCTAAATAAAAGCAGGTTCATAGGACTTTTGAAACACAAGACAGGAATCCTCTCTAAAATCGTAAACACCCTCACCGGACACTGTGCTATAGGAAAGCCTGCCCAAAGACTGCCATCCCCTACAATGACTTCTGTAGAAGATGTAGAATGCAGAAGAAGATGAGACAATCAGTCACTTCCTAGGCATGTGCCCCGCATTTGCCAACATAAGAAAGGCCTCATTAGCTGAATATCTGGTCAACGATCTAAGTGCTCTCAACAATGCCCGTACGACTAAGATTGGCTCCTTCATACTAAGGACCAAATTTACGTACTCCTATATACACATGGCATTTAGATTCTGCGGTTTTCTTTCTAAGCTTTGAGATGGGCCAGCATTAGTGTGGCTTCGTCAAACCTAACATTTACATTGGGAAGTTTGACCTTTTTTAGGAGCCACCACCCAAAGTGTCAGTTTGAAACATCCTTGAGCATTGGTATGACAAGCATACATTAGCTTTGGTCAGTGACTCTGTACTGCACAGTCCAGCACATGATTTTCTGTACTTGCTTTTGGGGGAGAACATATTCGTGAGATCTGTCATAATTGAAAATTGTTGGACAACTTTATACTTTAGACTGTTAATAAAAAGAATGCTTGGGAAACGTTCTGACTCATTGAACAGAAGGTTATAATTTTTTGTTCTAATCTGTTCTGACAGTTTGTGCTGTTCTTTCCTGTGGTGTGCTACTTTTTCATTCACTGAACAAAGCTATTATGTTCGGTTTCGCATAGTTTGACAATTGCACAAACAAGGCTCGTGACGATTGGTCCAACATAAAAATACAATCGCGGAGTATCAAACTCGGCGTAAAATATCTTAGATTTATCCGTATAAGTTCTTTAAGTCTTCCAAGCTGAGAAAAACCCAATGATCGTACTCAAAGAGCTGTGATGCTTGATTTTTTCGCAACCGTATCTTTGGAGCAACGTAGAACATTCAATTCAGAGCGAAGAAGTGCTTGGTCCACGTTAAAAGAAGTGGTTGATGCCTTCAAAATGCATGTCTTGGAGGTACCTGCAGGTTACTATCGGACGACGGATGTCACATGTCTCCAGAAAAATCTGCCCCAACCTCTTCTTTCAAAGAATAGGTCCGTTCGCGTACTTTTTAAACTAAAATTCGTAGAGTGGGGGGTAAAATTCTCTCAGTGAGAGCTAAAACTACGAAAAAGTAAACGAACGGGTTGGCCAAGAAAAATTTGAAAATACACCGGTTTGACAGCTTTGACAGTTTTTATAAGCCAGCCCACAGAAATTTCTTACTCTCTCGTAAGCGCTCTCTTCTGTGAAAAACTACGAAAATTCTCCGTACGCGAACAGTTTTTCGTAAATTTTTTTAAAAACTTCGCTGTTTTAGGAGGGTAGGCGCACGGACCTAATGATGCTCTTACGAAACCTCTTCCTTAACGATCTGGGCGACCTATTGAAAAAGCGCTTGAACCAAATCATAAAGTTCATTAGACTGTCTGTGCACCTACTAGTTCAGCCAACCCCCTCTACATACCCTAGGGTACTTTGTGCCGTGGCACAGGAGTTAGTGCGTTGGACTACTGCGCAAGGGGTTCCAAGGTCGAGTCCAGAAAAATACCATCAAAAGTCTTTCCACGGCCCCACCTCTTCCAAGTGTCTGACAAGCATTCAAGAGTATTACTGTCGTGAGAAAGCTTCTCAAGTTTACAAAACTTTTTTTTCAAAACAACTACCCTGTCACGTTTAAATCTGGCAGGATGACGATCACCTCAGCGACCATGACTTGCTTTAACCTTCCGAACGAACGAAAAATTCACTATTCACGCTCCCAAATTGTTACTTCAAATATGAAGGCAATGTTATTCTCCTTTCTTCAAATTTGTATCTCTGCTTTTTAAGGTCACCTGAATTGTTACTCAATTTTATTTGAAAATAAATACGAATTACTTAGTAACCAACATCAAGCTCAAGTTCCTGTTCAATTGATCGTCAAAATTATCACTTTCCCTCCCCGTCCGCCATCTGGGTGTGAGATATTTACAAACATTCATTCATAAGCCTAAAATGAATGTCTACTTGGAGTCTTGTAAAGAACCCATGTTTACTCGTGGCAAAGTTATTGAAACTCAACCTTAGGCTCGAAAATAAAACAAGTATTTACCCAAACAACTTACGCACATGTTAATTGTAAAAATATACTTTTTCGTCCAAAACGTTGAGACGATTTCGCACATTGAAATGAAAAAAGTGTATACCCAAGACGGATTTCGATGTATCTTTGTATCCACAGAGAGAATGTGGTGTGTTCCAATGAGGAGTGGTGCTTTTCATTCTTTGGACGAGGAGCACGTGCTCCTGTATAGATGGTTTTATATTTGTTTTTTGTGTATTCTACAAAAATATACAAAATAAAACCAAGAGGGAGGTGAATTTTTTAATTATGGCGTGTAAATGTTCTCCGGTCTTAAAGTTGATTAAAAAAATTAACCTCTCATATGTCACACACATGTTGGTTGTGATTGCAATTGTTTGTAGTATAATAGAGGAGAGCAATGACATTTGCAGCCATGTTAATTGATTAATTAGAATAACAAAGTGTTAATTGAAGACTACAATTCTTCTTAAAGCAAAAACTAAGCATACGCGAGTGTAATTAAATTTTCTTGCCTCTTATCGTCGAACAAGAATAAGTTCATGAATTTATTTCTCATTCTTTTGACATATACATATTATCTGTATGAGTTGGGGAAAAGATAAAATTTATAATCAACCACAAAATATATACCTGTTGCTTACGTGCATTGTTTATCTTTAGAAATTAATTTAAAATTTTGTTGAGGCAAGCTTTGATGATTGTTAATTGTAAATTTAGATTGGCTGGCAACAGGAATTTACCGTTGATCTAAATGTTGATGCATTTGTATCCAAGTGAGAAGATGAAGGGGAGATCCATTTCATTAATTCAAATGAATTTGAATTTGAATACCATGTTTAGTGGCTTTTTCTCGTTTTCTTCTTTATTTGCTTCGATCATGCTAATTAATGTTGTTTTTCAGTGTTTCTGGTTCTACACGTGCTCAATTTGGCAGAAGAAGAAATAGGAAGCCTGATGTGGTCTAGGCCCATACGAATGGCATCAATCATCTAAAGGGTTTTCCAATAGGGACTTGACAACTTTGAATTTAATTTGTGAACGCACTCTTTCACTAATCATCAAACTGTCACTGTCAATTTATTCAGTAGACTTAACATTTTCATCATGGTAAAGTACACGAACGAGCAACGTTTACAAATTATATAAATTTTCTACCGAAATTCGGAGTCGGTGATCGGAACTTTAAGAGCGTTAACTCCAATTTTCGGTCGTAATTCTCGCCCTAATAGACAGGCGATAACAAGCTTAGTGCAAAAATTTGGGTTCACATATTTGTTGTGTGATGTTGCCGTATCAGTGAGACAACGGGTTGGTTGAAAATATCGCTGCCGTTCAGGCGTCCGTAGAAAACAATCCAAATCAGTCAATTCCACGGCGGCGTTCTCAAGAATTGGGCATCGCTCAGACCACATTATGGCGTATTTTGCGTAAGGATCTTGGTTTACACCCATACAAGATCAAGCTAACTTAAGAATTGAAGCCGATGAACCATTTGAAGCGACGTACGTTCTCCGATTGGGTTCTGGAGAATATGCACCAAGATGATGAATTTTATCGCAAAATCATCTTCAGTGACGAAGCTCATTTTTGGCTCATTTCATTGGCGTTATTGGTCGGGTGAAGGCCAACATGTGCTTTATGAATCACCACTTCATCCATGGTTTGCATGCCGGTGGCGTTATTGGGCGATATTTTTTCGTCGATAACGATCGCCACGTTACTGTGAATAGTCAGCGTTATCGCGCCATGATTACCGATTAGTTTTGGCCCAAATTGGAGGATATGGACTTGGACGACATGTGGTTTCAACAGGATGGTGCCACACGCTACAAAGCACACGTTACAATCGATTTATTGAAGAGTCAGTATGGAGAGCGTGTTATCTCAAGAAAAGGGCCAGTCGATTGGCTGCCTCGTTCGTTGCGATTTAACGCCGCTTGATTACTTTCTGTGGGGCTACGTTAAGTCATTGGTTTATGCCGACAAGCCGACGACGTTGAAAGAGCTAGGAGCCAACATTGAACACGAAACAACGGCCGTTCCGGCCGAAATGTGTAGCCGAGTCGTTAAAAATTGGGTCCAACGAATCGATCGCTGCAAACGTGCCCGTGGTGGCCTTATGAACGAAGTCGAGTTCCATTCATAAATGTTTTGATTGTACTTCAAGCCGAAAATAAAGTTTTTTAAATATCTCAAATGGTTTGCGTTTTATCTAAAAAAAAAGTTGTGAAGTCCTTATTGGAAAACCCTTTACAAATTTCGTGCAAAATAGATCATGGTTGAGGTCCTAATTAAACACATGTTGCGAGGTAAGCCACTCCTCATTTCAAATCCAATGTCAAGCGTTTGCAACCCAAAATATGACATAACCCTCACAAGTTGAACTCACTTTTCCAGCTCCTCAAGTGCAATTGCAGTAGGTACCATCGTTATTAGACGACACCTCTAATAACAATAAATCTGTCTCGTTGAGCAATAAGCTTAAAACTCCATAAAATTACTCTGATCATGTTTCATTTAAGTAATGACACTACTGACACGGCTCATTACATATTTTTATAAACCGACTACCTTGCACTGAATAGCTTACAAACGGGATTACGCCTAAGTCTTGTTTTTTTTTTTCTTCTTTTATTGTCTAACTCACACAACCGATTCATTTCATTTCAAGGGGGCTCGTCATTCAAAGTGAGTCATTCAAAAACAAAATACCGACAACACTTTGCCTTGAGAAGAATTAATGATACTGTATTTCGACAGACATCAGTTGCAATGATTGTTGTAGCCAACTCGTCTTATCTTCAGATTTTATATTTATGTCGGACCCCAGAGACTCTTCACAGGAATGTAATCAGCGTTCGAATTGCAAAAATAAAAAAGTTTCAATATGAAGAAAACAAGTTCCAACATTTATTGTAATTGGAGGCTGTAATCAGCGCGAAAAAGAAGACCTCTTTCGACAAAAATATCTTCTTCGTGAGAGGTCAACGTTCTTACCTACTTTTTTTTTTTTTGGTTTGTTTGAGTCTTGGATTATTCATCGTGCGATACCTTAACTAGACTGAAGATGATCACTATAAATGGCCAGAGAATGAGTCGACTGTTTTTCTTCTAGTCGCATAGTTCTTAGATGTAATTTTCGGATGAAACGCCTCCAACCAGTTGGACGAAAGTGGACCTACCACTTTGACAACGAGAGGAAAAAATCCAGTTTTGTTGTAGATTTTATTGTCCACCATCTACATGCAAAGTATTCTTCTTCTTTGGGCATTGTTCTGCTCAACAACAAAAGAAAAAAAAACCTTGTCAAGTATATGTATCTCATCATCTTTTGGAATCTTATATCTTGCATCATGAGAGAGGTTTTCTTTTTACTGGCCGATGTCACCTGTTTCCGTGTTATTCAATTTAACGTGCGCCAACCTAAAACGGGTGCTACTTTCTTTATTATGAATTAAACGACGAAGCATACAACACAAAAAAAAAAAAAAAAAAAGTAGCCCTCTTGCTCCGAGGGTACCTCTCTCTGACCAGTGATCGTCCACTTTTTTGTTTTTGGACGAGTTATGTGCGTACGCTAGCCGACGCACACACACACTATATGTACGCAGGCCGTGACTTTCAACAAACAAAAATCCGTAACTCAATGGAATTTCAAAATGAATTTAATTTTCATTGATTTTTGGATGGCCAAAATGGATGGTAAAGCGAGACTCTAGAAGTGACGTGGTGGCGGCGGCGACGGCGGCAGCTTCTTGTTTTGGATTCATTCATTGGCTAGCGCGGCGATCACACGATTTGCACCACATACCAAACAGAGAACAGGGGGAAAGCATTATTTTTCTCCAAGTTTTTATGATAAATTTGTTGTTGGTATCAGTTTGTTTTGTTGCGTTCTTCCTGGTTGTGATTTACTGAGTTGGTTTGCGTTTTTCGCCAAAAAGTGCGATATAAACATGGTCAAGCACGTACATATTTGGAATTTCTTTTCTATTTTCTTTTTCGTGGATTACATTACAAATTCTCGCAGACTTTAGTAACTTATAGTATAAGCCTTTGCCAAAAAATTATCTAACCCTGACCTTTTCAATACTTAAGCTTGATTGAAAAGAATTGATTTTGCAAGAAAAAATCGATGCAATTGATAAGCCACATAAAGTACCAGAAGGACTAAGTAATTAGTAATCATTCAGATGGTTTCAAACGTAAATACTTTGAGTCTGATTCACTATAATACACCCTTCCATCCGCCAATCGGCGAAGTCACATCGGACAGAATGGTTGATTGTAAACAAATATTCAATTAAGCTTGACACTTTAAGCATAACAATGTAGATATTTCGTCAAAATTGATGGCTGGGTGCTTTTTGAAAGATTCAATTGGCGTCCAGTGTCGAATCGACGTGCGTGAGTTTTATGTTAAAGTTTCTGTCATCACTGCTATTTGAATGGTTAACTCAAGATGATTTATGGTAATGTAGAGATTAAAACTTCAACTGTGAACTGGCCCGATTTAGTCGCGAATTTAGCAAAATATTGGCACGATATTTTCAACACTTTTGAAATAAGCTTTTACAATATGAAAATTTTAAAGAATACCATTAATGGCAACACTGCGCTTTGACAGTTGTCATTTCTTGCTCGCTATACAATTGACAGTTGGGAAATGCAGCTTCTGTCATCACCGCCACTTTATTGGTTAACGTGTATATGCACAAGATGATTGTCTCAACGCAACAAGTCCACTCAAAGTTACAGATTAAAACTTCAATTGTGAACTGGCCCGATTTGGTCACGAAGTTAGCAAAACATTGGCACGAGATTTTCAACACTTTTTACAATGTGAACATTTTAAAGAATTCAAGTAATGGCAACACTGCGCTATGACAGTTGTCATTTCTTGCTCGCTATAAAATTGACAGTTGGGAAATTAAATATCCCAATAGTCGTTGGGACACGCCTTGTAAGTCCAAATGTTTATCACTAGTCCGAAAGGGGGTTGCACAGTGGGAAGTTTATGAATTCTGGTCATGACAGAGCATCTTACGAGTATATGACATGAGCTTTGCGATAATTGAAATATGATGCCTAAAGGTACATCAGGTGTCTATGTTTAAATAGGTTTAATAAAGTTAATAAACATTTCTTGGACTATGACCATCTTGAGTGTTCTAACCGTCCCACTGTTCGGCGGAATCAATAAAGAAGTGAATGGAATTTCTAATCAAACGTTTCCAAATGAATTTTACTACTTCGCTCAAGAGCAGCAGTAAGAATAATTATCAAGTACTTGGATCGCGTGGTTTTTATCCAAGATTACAGTCTAACATCATTTAGCCCCCGAAAGGGGATCTTTTTCCGAAGTTATGTAAAGTACGATTATTAAAGTCCGAGTGTCATAAAAGTGTTAAGTTTCACACCCAACAATTAGTAGCTATTGAATGATTAGTGTACAAATTGATTGTGATCCGTTTAGTGGTAAGAATTTTATCTATAAATACTTGAGTACATTAAGGTGGAGTCGTTACATTGTATAAATGTTAATGTGGTCACTTGAAAGATGTGAAAACAAGCCATATTCATAAGTTTATATTAAGTTAGGATTACGCAAGATATTTGAACACGATACGGCACTTGCAATTGATATACCGAAAGACATTACGCAACATCTCAAACAAGGATGCTGGCTATTTTCTAAGTAAGAGGCTACAAAGGCGATGATGTAGTAAAAACGAATTCGATGCAGAAGGCCAAATCATAAGCAATCTATATGTGTATTCAAACACGAACACCGTAAAATTTCTGTGAATTACAATTGAATGCAAATATCCCAAAAATTCTCCTGGAAATGTTAATAACACAGAACCCAAACCAGTTTTTGCCCTTTTTCTTTCTTGTGACGATGGGATTAGAGACTATAATGTCAGAGACGGTGTCCCCCAGGACTTCGTACTAGGTCCACTACTGTGGAATCTTGCGTAAGACCACGTACTCAAACTTCGAATCCTGAGGTCCTTGAACATAAGGGCATGACTGCCATCGGAATGGTACAGGACTAGAAAGCATAGATTTACGACTAGCAGAGGAAAACACGGAGGTAGTATTCAGCAGACGAATTATTGCAGATCAGAGTCCAAGTATCTTGATGTTACAATAGATGCAAGGTTAACTTTTAACCAGAGCAGAGAAGACAGCAAGAGCAACGGGTGCCCTGAGAAAGAACATGCCAAATATTGGAAAACCTAAACAAAAGAAGAGACTACTATTGGCAAGAGTTGCGAGGTCGATGATGCTTTACGGCTTCCAAATATAAGCTGGGGCAATGAATAGGAAATCATACTGCGGAGAGACAAAGGCATTTAGATGGAATTCTTCCGACAAAGACGGACGCAAAAATTGATCCCCAGTATAGACATTTGAAGCAATAGAAAATATGGACAGCCGAACTTCTACCTGACGCAAAAGCTTACTGGTCATGGATGTTTGAAAGCATCATTGGAGATGAAGACAACCATTGCACGGAAGCAGTCGAAAAGCTGTAACACATAACATTCCACTGGCCACAATGCATGCTGTAACATGCTGGCGAACAGACTGGGTGAGGACTTAAACTCAGAGAACATCATCAGGCAGATACTGCGCACGGAAGAAGCAGTCTGTGAAACCGTGGCTGCCATCACGAAAGAGCAACGAAGAATGGAGACTAAAGTCCCCCTAGCTTGATGATATGCTTGACAGCAGCGCCTCGAGGATCAAGGATAAAAGGGGAAGTGGATTTAGTAGGTGGAAATTTCACACCGTCTAAGTTTCGCCACCTTCCCTAAAAAAGCAAAGAAAACAACTTGCAAGACGGTGGGCTGTGAAAAACTGTTGGTATTTTCTGTGGTGGAGAACTTGAAACAACTTACTAACCACAGAGCCGGAGAACGTTAATTTTACCAGACAATTACTACACATTAAGCTCGTACAGTAAAAAAGCCATTTGTACAATGGCTCATTCAAAGTTACGTCAAAATTTCGTTAATTTTTGTTCCATTCGAACCTTTTGCACTTAAATTTGACAGTCAGTCAAAGTCGCTTCCATTCACCATCAGTTTCCGCAAACTTTTCTTTGCACATATCCATCGAACAGAATCTTCTTTGAGGTTTATTTCTTATTATTTTTCTTTAAAAAAAATATTTCAATAAAAACTCTACAGTTTATAGTTCTAATCCATGCGTGTATAAGATAGCTTATTCACAAACTTTGAAGGCCATTTTAAATGTTAATTAAATCTAGTATAAGTCAAAGATAGTTCTTAAAACGTATAGAACAAAAAATAGAAATACAAGTTTTATCTATTACTTGTTGTCCGGAACTGAATTTAAAATTATAAATTCAAACGATTTGTGATTTGCGGGACACACTTCTCACACATACGAGTATTGAACGCATCCGCTTAAAGAAATTTAAATTTTTCTTAATATATGCACTCAAAACTTGTTTAAGTTAAAATTATTCTTTTTTTTCTTCTCCGTGATGGGAGCGGTACCTGTTTTTCTTCTTGATTCAATCCACTCATTAAGAAAATTTCACCAAGAAATGTTTATTTATCCTGAATCCGTAAGGATTATTATTAAAGCGAAGGTTATCATCATGTTAAACCAAAAAATAATTCAAAAATATGAATAACTAGTCATTTAACAGCTCGAGGAAAACCCGCATATGTTCACGTAGCCCCAGTTGTACGTCCAAATATCATTATTGTCAAATACCAACCGCACAAGGGGTGATGAGCACTCATAATTTGATGCGAGCGGAAGGGTGATGGACGCGCAAATATGTTGTGTCTGTGGAAGGTGGATTGTGCTTAATACGGAAGTGTAGTATTACTTTTTTTTTTACCAAAAGGGAGGGGAACTTTGGTATTAATCGACAGTACATTTTTGTTTCGTTTAAATTTAAGTTGAACGTCGATTTATACAGAACGAACGTAGTAATGTGAAGGAGTTTGAATGATACTGGATTTTTTTATGACTCTGGAGGAGGAACTACATTTAGCCCAAAACGATTGGTCAAGGGCGCGGAGAGGCCGCTTAAGAAAACGTCATCTGCATCAAATTGCTTTTACAAAATATTCTTAACAGGGCAGATGTTCATAAACGTTATCTGCGCTGCAAAAAAGCAATTAGAAATTTGTACTACCCTGTAAGAAATATTAGAAAAAACGCAATACGTAATTTATTATGATTGTTATTACTTGTATTTTCACTGAGACATTTTTCAATAATTTTTGCTAAGAACTGCATTTAGCTGTGTTTGAAAACGTCAAATGCAATTCAGTTCACACAGATCAACGACAGAAATGACGTTTGCAGTTTGACGTTCGCAACATTTATGTGCTCTCATAAAGATCAACGACGTTTTCAAATACGGCCTTGTGATCTTCTTTGTTAATTTTTTGCTAGCTTTATATTGTGCATAAATATAATGCAAGGTCAATGTGTGGTGAAGGTTAAAGATGCAGGTTAATTCCTTAATTTCACCTAACGCTCAAGTTAAAAATAGAAATATTACAGGCAAAACTGGATAACTAGAACTCGTGGAAATTAGAGTATGATTTTATTTATATTAACAGCTTAAGAATTAGATAGAAAAAATTCCAATTTTCAAGCTAAAGAGTTGTAAAGAATAAAACTACTAGGGGAGTTTTCTCTGTTCTAGTTTTGCCTTTGCTATCCAATTATGAACATCTCAGTTGGATTTCAGAAAAACTTATTTTACCAATTTTTGAGCTTCTACTGTATAATGTATTAAAACTCAATAAATTTCTTCCCTTTCACTTTAATTCGTTTTGTTTTACGGTAGGATACAGTATATACATATATATTTTTAAGGTTTTGTAAATGACTTAAGTCTTTACTCTTTATTTAAGTCTTTACAACTTACGAACTCTACTTGGTTTCTTAGGCGGAAGCTCTCTCGTATGCGGAATAATTTCATCTGCTTATCTTTACATCAAATGGTCACCATGTCACTCACTTTAGTTTTAAATAAATATTGATAGCTAGTTACAAATTTACCACCAAGTATATGAAATTGCCACAACCCAACGAGCTTTTGAAATCTCTATAATCAAGACTAGGCAACGCTAAGGGCTGTTGCTTGTTTGATTCATAAACCCATTTTATTTATCACTTATCACCCTTATTTTTTTATACATATGTACATATTTCATAATATTTACAAGCCCCTGTCGCATTATACATTCAATAAGTCATTTGAAAACCATTCCCGCTTTTAACACTCAATAAGTCAGATTTAAAACGATAAAAACTCACCCGTTGCACTTTCAATTGAGAGCCCGATCCAACGAAAGGCAGCAACAACAAAAAACTTTATAATTCCACATCATTGAATCAGCAAACATTTACCTCTAAATGCGGAAATTAAAAGCAATCGTAAGTAGCCATCTCTTTGTTCATATTTTATTGAAGAAGGCCATCACAAGGAATTATACATTTTTAATTGGCTCTAGTTGTGTTCCAGGTAGAACCCGATGTATTCAGAGAAGGGCAACTTTTACTTTCCTTTAACTGGCTAAACGCATTAAACAGGTTTGCACCAAGGCCCTTTATGATATTTCTTCCTGAATATTCTGAAAGACTCTGACCTTTATTCCCTTCTGCTGCTTGGTCTCACTTCCAACAAACATATTTAGTTCGTAGTACTTAAATTGAAACGAAAACCAATGCAGGTTAAGATTCAACATACAGCATATCTCCAGTAACAGTTTCTGTAACTGATGGTAATCGCTAAGCTTGGATGCGCATGATGAATTATGACAGGTGTAGAGGCATTTTTGTGTAACACATAACAGATAGTCTGGCAGACTTAAGTCTGACCAAAGTTTGAATATACTCTACTTATGTATGTATGTATATTATTGATTCTTTTAGTATTGCTATTTGGCAAGAAGAAGGGTGGCAAATTTTTGATAGTGTGATGAGTCCTATGTCAAGTCAAGTGTACCAAAACGTAAACGGATTACTATGATGCAATGTATTCTTTTTCAAAATGCATTGTGAATGCATAAGCTGCACAATTAAAGGCAAACTGGGCATCACGAATGATTGTGTGTGATGCTTAATAAATGGAAAGCATCCCTAAAACTGTGTGAATTTTTGCTTTGGAAGCTCAAGCACAAGTTAAGAGCATCTTCTGTGCCTTAACGGCGAAGTTGTGGTCCGGAATAGAAGGATCACAACCTCAGGAAGTACCAGTAAGTACAACTATGTACATATGTATGTATGTACTGTAAAAAGACTTTTTGCAGTTTAGGGGAATTTTTTCAATCACAGAAGATAGCAGTCATTTCACCCACCCTACGCTTGAGTAATGATTGATGTCATCACCACAAGTTGTTCCTCTATTGATCATAGACCTCAGATATTTGAACGTTACACACTCGAGGAGCAGAGGCATATTTAAGTTGCATACTGTGAACTTTCTAGCACTTGAGTGAGCGTTATCCTAACTTTCTATTAGAATATGGGAGTACAAACGCGCAACTTGTCAGTTAAAATGGTCATTAAGAATTTTTAGGCAATGTTCCTGGAACTAGCTAGGTCTAGTACTGTATAAGATTGTATCAATTCTGTAAGGTGAATTGAGTCAGTTTATTGGCTCAATTAAGGGATGCAACACATATGGATGTGTGTACGCCTTATTCCTACGAGAAAACACTGCTGCCTCTATCAATAGACAACAGCAACAGACCAATAAGTTTTATCAATCATCCATTCGACACTCGTTTATTGAGATGTTCCAATAAGAAAATGGTACAAACCAAGCCTACAGTCTTTAATTGAAATTCCCAAATTCTCAATCTTATCTAGCTGACCTTGAAGTTCTGTCACAAGTATAACGACCTCACGGCCTTGCTCCAAAGTAATGTAATCACGTCTAGTACTCAAACAAACGCCCACAATTTTGCTTTCAAGAAAATAAATTCAATTAAACTACCACTCGACGGAAGTCTCCACAAATTTTTTCCCACTCACTGGCGCCACACAAAATTAGTGAAATTACACTCAACTAACTAAAATCATCTTATGCTATCTAATTTGCCAGTAAACTTAAACTTCATTCATTCAGAAATCAAAAGGAAATTAAAAATTTCTATTATTGAGGTTATATATCAGTCGATGGCAACTCCACCTATTTTGACAGCTCTAGAGGCAAGCGCGCACAGGTAGAAAAGAGTCAAAACATTCTCAAGAAAGAGACACAACTACCACAATAAGGACACTGGACTCACCCTGACCAATAACACAAAAAAAAAAAAACACTTTTCTTCAAATAAAATGCAGCACCTGCATGGCAACTGTTACAAATTCATCACCTGGGACACGTAATTTTTTCTCTAGAAACTTTAAACAAACACCACTAACACCACCACTCCACTAACGCTGAAAACAAATCACGAGCGAAACAAACACGCGATATGGCAAGCAACATGCAACAAATGATGTCATCACTCTTGTTCTAAGCTGCTCCTTTCTCTCCTAGTAATATCCGTTTTTTTTTTTTTTTGCACAAATTTTCACCTTTCCAAGCACGGCGACTCGCCACAAGAAAGGGAAATCCTCTTCCTTTTCCAGCTAAAGTACAATGTCAAAACATTTCCACTCGTGTCATCTTCCTCACTCCAATTGTGAATTTCCCGTTAATTAATTAATTTCAAAAAATCTCATTCCAATTATGCGTACCGCTACAATGAATAGAAAGTTATGATTGCGAATGTTATGCAAATGGAAAATAGTTTTCATTGGAAAATCTCCACTCCACCCAACGATGGAAAGGATGACGATGATCTAATGTCATCCGATGATGGTCGGTCAACCAACGAGGGGGAGTCCCTCCCCAAGAGAGGAACTAGGACAACGGATGAACAGAAAAAACAAAAAAAAAAAAAAAATCAACAAAAATCTGGGACACCGGCTGTTTTCCTCTCTTCCGCCACAGGATGTTAGAACGAGAACAAGCATGTGCTTTTCTTTCTCTCATTTTCCAACGTGTGAATGCGATGACTAATTTTAAAGGAAATTTATCTTTTTTTTTTCTTCATTTTTTTACACCTTTTTTTGTAAATGAAAACTTACACAAAAAAAACTGATGACTGAAGTGCGAAAAAACGCGAAACGAAAAATAAGTGAAGAAAAAAACCGATATTACAGCGAAAAATATAAGGCGACGTTGCGGCGGCGGTGGCGGCGACAACAATAATAACAACAAAATGCGTGTGTAATTCTCCCGGTCGCGGATAAAATCAAACTCAATCCAATTCAACCGCTGCACATCGGTTTTAAATTATAATTCGAACTCGACGAGTTGAACCGACACCGACACTCACGGATGGGAACACACACGGACAGATGGTGCGCGGCAGCACGAAAGCAAACGAGCGAATGCGATGAAAAGAGCCGACTACGGGCGCTCGCTGGGCTGAGAACAAGATGCGGGCTGGCAATAGCTAGAGCTACATATACAACAAGGGAGGAATGAAGAAAACGGCACCACTGTCCAAAGGTTAACTGTTTATAGCCTCTAGAATGTTACGTCGTGTGCGAGAGGAGTACGAATACTATACAAGAATTCAGGAGTCGTTAAAAATAAGAGAAAAAAAAGAGATAAAACGTGCTGCCGGAATTTTTGCTTGTGGTTGCAGCTGAAATGACAATTGGATATCATGGTACAGTAAGAACCAACAGTGAAGTGTAATTTATCATAAGGGCGGAAGTGCAGTGTGAAAATATTTTAGAGCTTAACGTTAAGTGTAAATCAAAGAAAATCAGAATTGATATACAAAACTTTTTGCAAAACTAAATTGAAGACCATGCAAATGCTCATCAATATTGCCTGAATGGTGACTCATGTAAGTTATATTGCCTTCTATCATGAGACTATAGTCTTACCTTTAAGAGTGCCTACTGTTGAACATCCCACTGTTCGGTGTAATGGCTCAGTGGTTAGTGCATTCAACTACTGTACAAGTTCGAATCCAGAAAAACACGATCCCACCACTTGCGACCTTCTGACATACATTGAGGAGTATAACTGTTAATTAGTATAGAATTAGTTAGGAGTTATAAGGTAATCGGATGTGAACCCGTTTCACAAGGATGTCTTCGGCGAGTGTGTTACTAAAGTTAAAAATGCCTGTGAAGACTTGAAGCTCAAGCTATCCCTGCTAAGGATATTTTAAGGCGATCTAGGACCACGTCCAAACAAATATGCAGATTGACGGTGGAAGACTTCTCCAATGTTTCTAAACACAATGTAGTTCCGATGAAAGACAAGGAAGAGGAACCTCAGAAGAACTGTTCTTCCGCTGTGCTTCAACACACTTATATTCATTCTATAATCATATCATCTGCTTATGTAAACTGCAGCCAATTTAGTTTTTGAAATTATGTTTTTAGTGCTCCTAATGTTAGAGTGATTGGACCACCGTTAAATCCTTTAAGTGCTTATAAACATCCACTAATAGGGTTGAATAGGTTTATTTTAATCTAAGATTTTTCAGTGAATAAAGGGTTGAACAGAATGTGCATCTGCGTCTAAGTCTTGCAACGCTGCCAAAACTTTGCCGCGCGGCTTGTGGCATCTCTTGATTTCATTTCTCGCATGTAACGAATTTTTCATATTTTGCTCACAATTTTTTTATATTTTGTAAATCTAATTGTAAGTTTTGTTTAATGGATAAACATATTTTTCATATGTATTAGTTAGCAACAAATGTTCGCAAAAGGAAACAAAATGTGCAATTATTTTTCTACTTACATTTTATTCCTAATTCTTTTGATAAATCTTTCTATTTTTATACCCTATCCTAAGGGTATATTAAGTTTGATACATAGTTTGTAACATAGAGAAATATTACAGATAGACCCAATAAAGTATATATATAAATGATCAGCATCACTAGCCGAGTCGATTGAGCTATGTCCGTCCGTCTGTCCGTCCGTCTGTCCGTCCGTCCGTCCGTCTGTCCGTCCGTATGTCACCAGTTTTTGGGCCTTAAATTTTGAGCTAGGTTGATGAAATTTTGTATACGAGGTCTTGGGAAAAGTAAGCAATACAAATGTAAAAATTTTCAAAATCCGCCCACTGACACGCCCACTTTTAAAAAAAATCACTTTTTTTCACTATTTTCATATGAAACTCGAAAAAACTTACTTGGGCAAATATGTAGATATTCACTTAATCTACAAATCGTCTATACATTGTATATGGCCACGCCCACTTTTTAGGGGCGTTTACTTCAAAAATTAATTTTCGAGTAAAAATATTAGTTTATGGCGCAAAATAGAAAATTTGTGAATACATTTTCCACCGCCCACTGACACGACCAAATAAGATAGGGATAGGGATTCGCTCCAAGCGAATTGTAGCATTTTTCACTGGTTTTTCCAATTTTTATAATTTGGGTTTAATAAATTTCATAAAATAGCATTTCTCACAATTTCTACAAATTTGTCGATATCCATTGTGGTAAAGAAAAATTGTTGCGTACAAATCATAGACGTCAAACTTGCAGCACTGCTTGAAGTTGAAGAACTTAACTAACCTTTGAGGCTTGACTCTTTTCGAAGTTCTCTTTTGTTATTTTCTTTCGTGAATATCCGACCCTACAAACAACGAAAACATATGAAAGCAAAACAATGATAAAAAGAAGAAGAGAAAAGAAAAACGTCAAAAAGAGTCGCCGAAAACTTTACCCTCGACTCACAGGGCATAATATTTTTCTTCTCAACTTTTCAAACTTTCTTTCTCTTTTGCACTTATGTGAGTCCAGCCTCAAGAGTCTACGTGTAAAAGCCCACATACAGATTCTGTTCGGCTCTTAAGGGCTTCATAAGTTTAAGACGAGTTATGAGGGGCTGTGATTACCGACTTAAGACTGAAGCATTCAAGTTTGCTAGATAAAAGGAAAGAACAGATATAAACTAAATATTCAACTTATTTCTGCTGTAAGTTTCATAAGATTAAAACGAGGACACCTGCGTGTTAGGCTCGTTTCACACTATCCGGTTTTAGCCGTACGGAAAAAAAACGTACGGCGAAATTATTCTAGTGGCCTGAAGAAAAGCATGGCCCCTTTCACATTATACGGTTACGGCAAAATGCCATCACGATGCCGGATAGCAGCCGTCCACTGCCACTGCAACTAACGGCGACCGTACGGCTACCGATATGGTGGTGTACATAACCAAATGCGCGCTTTCACATTTGCCGGCTTTAAATCGTACGATCAGCTGTCTTCAAGCCAGTGTAGTTACACAGCACTTAATCAGAAACTGAGCTTGCGATGGAAAAAAGCCGTGCATAGACCGTATAGTGTGAATGGACAACAGCATTCGGATTTTTGCCGTACGGTTTTTGCCGTACGGCTAAAACCGGATAGTGTGAAACGAGCCTTACTCTGTGATTCCTCTATGCGTTCACCCGAAATCCCACTATTGACAGATGAAAATTATATCATTTTGTCGATCTTTAGATCACACACAGAAGGTTCTGTTAATTTAATTAATTAACCACGAATAGTAATAGGTAAATTTGTTAAGACTTACGTTTTGGTATCATGTAGTCACTTTCCTTGAAGTTGGATATTTGAAGATAGGTCTGCAGCATCGTATTCATATACGCAACAATATTTAGGAATGGTATCTTAAAGATATGGTTTGGCAGCACCTATGTAGAAATTTAGTTAATTAATTCCGCCGAAAAATATGTGATAGAAAATAACTTGGCGAACAGATTATGCATCCTAAGATTATGCAATGTTTTTTGCGTATGATGTGCTCCAACGATTTAACAATTAGTGATCTTCCTTAAGGGGCAAAGAAACAATGCAGAGCAAAAACTCGTAGTTCACAGATCGAAGGTAGCTAACTCATATTCATCCAGTCGAAGTAAATAAACTTCAAGACAAAGATGAGCAGCAAAAGAAAAATGAACCAATGAATACGAAAATTACCAATAAAGTGGCACATACATACATAGATGGATCCAAAATGCCGCCAGGAACCGGGGCAGGTCACCAAAGAACATACAGTGAAAGGCTTAGACGGTTCGTTGCTAATATCGGATTAGGATGGTAGGAGTATTTTGCTTCGGTTCGAAACCGAGTATTCGCCAGCAATATGCACCCAAGTCAGACTTAAGTGTCCGTAGAAAGAAATTCCCGAATTCGCGCCACAACCCGCAGTAAAGAAGAGATTATTACCGCGATCAAAGCACTGAAAACCAACAAGACGGTAGGACTTGATGGCATACCTGTGGAGCTGTTTCGAGCTGCGCCAACGGCAACATGGGAAGCCGAGAGTTTTCCGGATGAGTGGAAAAAGGGAATGATCGTCAAGCTCCCTTATAAAGGCAATCTAGTGCAGTGCAAAAACTAGAGAGGTATCTGCGTGCTGCCTGCTGTGGCCAAGATAATAGATAGAATCGAGATAAATTAATAGCAATCATCAAGGCTACATATGATGTGTCCACATGTTACGTCTTACATAGAGGAAGGCTGTTTTAGGAATTCGAAGTCCAAAGTGGGGTTCGGCAAGGCTGCATACCTTCACCAATACTGTTTTTTATTGGTGATTAACGATGTGCTGCCTTATCAACAGAAAATGGAGTAATTAGATGGACTCTTACATCTGAACTCAAGCACCTCGACTACGCCGATGATATATGCCTTCTGTCTCACAGAATAATGGGCCTTCACCAAATGACAGCAAATGTGGAGAGGGGTGAAGCAGACGTCGTTGGACTGAAAATTAACTCGGCAAAAAAAAAGTTATCAGCCTAGCACTGAACTCATCAACTCAAATATGCATTGCTGGACAAACGGTTGAGAGAGTAGAGAGCTTTAAATACCTTGGGAGTATTGTCTCAACCGATGGCGGAACCGAACTGAATATAGGCAGCCGAATGGGTAAAGCAAATTTGGGTTTAGGATGCTATCCACAGTTTGGCGAAGTAATGCAATTAGCTCAGCACGTTGAATTCGTACTGCTATATGGATGTGGTACCTGGAGAGCGTCACTGTCACGAGGAAGCTGCAAACGTTTGTCAGTAGGTGCCAGCGCTACATCTTAAGGATATTATGGCCAAACCGTATCTCTAACGAACAGCTTTATCAGAGAACGGGCCATGAACCTATGGGCACAACCATACGACGACGAAAGTGGCAGTGGATTGGTCACACTCTCCGAAAGGGTGACAGATCCATAGCTAACCAAGCGATGCAATGGAACCCGTTTACCCAGGATGGCACGATACGCGGCGGTCCTAGGAGTGCGTGGCGCAGAACAATGGAGAAGGAACCACGGCAACTGGGAAGAGTTGGGGAGAGCTGAGGCACATTTCCAGAAATCGCACACGATGGCGCGTAGGACCCACAAAGGGATACAGGACATAAGTAAGTAGTAAGTAATGCGCCACGAGTACTATGGGTGAATTTTTGAAGGGGAGGAGTGCTATTGGCTAAATATTGTAGATCCAAGTAAAAAGGTGTCGTTAGTACACACGTATTAGGATTCATTGGATAATAGTTTACACAAGGTACTAAGACTACAGGAGGTAGTTCATCAGAGCCATGCGAGTATTCGTATATAGCAAGTTGCTACATCGATTGACGTAAGTAAATTTTGGGCATAACCGTCACAAGTATGAGAAATAAGGTACATATTATCGTGTGTTAACATGTGGCTAAGAACGATTGGCAACAGGAATGTGTTTTTACCAAATCAAATTGACCACATCCAATTCGAAAGTCATTATTACTTTTAAGTGAAAAGTTTTGCATTAGAGAAAATTACAGTAAAGCGTAAAAAATTACCAAGTTATTACCAATTAATGGAAATATTAAAGCAGAACAATTCTATCTGGAGTTGGTATATAAGGCACCTGACAATACAGCATTTTCATAGTCGAATAGTTTCGATACAGAAATAGAAGTAAGTTACTTTTAAAAATTACAATTTAGAGATATAAACAAATTTTCCTTTTGTCACACCATAGAACAATATTTCCAGATCATCATGAATAAAATTGCAGCACCAATCTTCCTGCTAGCATTCTGTCTCTGCTTGGCCTATTCCAATGCTGAGTATGATATCTTCGGCTTCAATCGTAAGGCTAACTCGTACTCGAACATGGAGAATATTTTCGGCCAATATGCTGAAAATGATAAGTACGGCTTGAACCGTAGGGAACAGCAACTAGTTGAAATGTTTGAAAATCACCTTAACAACGATATACGCCAAATAGTTCATTCTGTCATGACTGAAATCGTTCGTCAAATTTGTGAGTCATTTTGATTTGAAATGGACAATATTATGGAAGAATTTTTTTTTTTGTTTTCTTTTAGGCCAAGGATACAATCATGTCTTACCCCAGAGGGAATATCTAGTAGAACTAAGCTCTCACAAGTTGGGGAAACGCGCGGCCAAGGACGACGACGACGATGATGACTCATAAAGGATTCATTTAATTTCTTATACATATTGTAATTCAGGATCCTGAAATAAATTGCAAGAAATGTTAAGTTTCCTTTTTATCGTTTTGCCTTTCAAGAGGGTATCTTACAGTGGAATATTGTAGTAACAGCTAATGCCCGTGGGTGTTATTTCCTCTCCTTTGGGGCACGGTATACACCCGGTTTGTAATATAGAAGTCTTGTTTCAGACAACTTAAATTACTTATTTCACAATTCACCTCAGTCATTGTTTAAGTTTTAGATATGAATCTTTGTTCTAAGTCAGCAGTAAAAAAACTTTAAAGACGTATGAGCGTTCTTTGAAAAATCGGCGCCCTCACTTTTGCCCACAAAAAACAATGCAAACGTGTAAAATGACTCGATCTTAGCACATTGACTTTTTGTGGATATATCTAAAGTCGCCTCAATAGTTGCTTCTTCCCACTAAAAGCGACAATTTTGATCCTTGTTCAACCCAAAACTTTTTATTCTGGTGAGTAAAATGATCAAGACTAACTTACTTAAGGGGTAGCCGACCATTGTAGAGACTCTGCCTGAGAGACGGCTGCTTGTCATCCTCTGCGGTCCAGGGAACGTTGCTTCCAGTTTCGAAGACCAAATAAGAAGTTATGCATTTCGGTTCAACGAACATGCAGCTAAACAGGAGGCATTTAAAGCGGCGTTGCATAGGAGAACTAGAGCAGAGGAGAAAAGAGGAACATCGACATCTCAGAAAGAAAAAAAAGAAACATGAGAAGCGCTCGATCGAGGAGGTTGAAGGACTCTACTGCAGGTATGATGTTCGAAAATTCTACCAAAAGGTAAAGAGAACGTGCCAGGGTCTTAAAGCCAGAACATAAGCATGTAGGGATGAAAATGGCAAAGAACACTTCTGCAGACTGTTAAACGGCGAAGATGACAAATATTCCGCTGTCAGGCAGAATGAACCATTCAACAGTGACGTCAAGATTCCCGTCAACCCGGTCAGAATGAAGTGAGGATAGCGATATCTTAATTCAAATTCGACAAAGGTGCTGGAGCCGACGGCCTTGCCGCCAAGCCAAGCCTCTCGAACTACTAAGATAACTCTTTAAAAGACACTAATCATCCCTTTCCTGCTGTATGGCGCAGAGGTATGGACTTTGACAATGGTGGATGAGGATGCCCTTGGTTATTTTGAGAGAAAAGTTCTTCGTGCGATCTTTGGTCCCGTCTGTATAGACGGTGAGTGGCGAAGAAGATATAACACCGAGCTATACGGCCTACACAAGGACATCGAATTGGTCAGAAGAGTTCGCATGCAGCGACTAAGATCGGATGGAGCCAAATTTTCTGGGCACAGGGCTGGATGGAAACTGCAGATTCTTCAGGGACCACGAAAGGGCACCAACCCACCTCCTCACCGAATTTCAAGCGATAAATTCACAAAAGAAGAACTTATTCAAGCAGTGAACAACCTCTTGTTTACTTTTACACCGAGCGATGACCACGCATTCATCAATGAATTGTTTTTGAAAATTTTGTATTCATTTATTGAAGCTTGTTTGTCTCCTGGAAGTCGTTGGCTCGATAACCTTTTGCATTCCAGTTTTTTTCATCAGAATTGCATTGCAAATATATTCACTAAGTTGTTTCGAACAAGTGGTTTAATTCGTGCTAATTTCGCATTCAACGACGCTGAATGTTCATGCCACAATGACTTTTTTTTAGGGCTGGTCAGTTTGTTTTATTTCATTAAAATAATTGCAAATTCATTGGATAAGACAAAAGGCAATTATGCCATGAATAAGTGTGCTGTTTGCTGCAATAATTAATTGGCATAGTCATAGTCACAGTCAAAACAATGTGTCGTCTTAAAAAGTGCGTTTCAGGTACTGAAACTGCAAGTCATAGACGAACTATATAATAGACAGACATCCCTGTATTTACATGGCCACATATTTGCTAAAACAAGCGGAAGCGCTGTTGGTTAATTAACAACAACAAAATTTACTCTACAAAGAGGCTGCGTCCGTAAAAAGTACTATACCTACTTAAGAGTGTGTCCAGAAAATCTCAGAATAAATTAAAAATTATGACAGCTTGCGCGAGGCCAACGTCAAGTCGACCGAAGATGTCTGCCTATCATGGTTCGTCTATGCCGTGGCTTAAAGAGGACATCCGACAAGAAGTGGACAAGAAGCATAGACAAACTAATATAAACAGTCGTCTTTACGCTCCTCGCCAAAAATTTTGTAAAGTACGCCGAGTTTAAATTTCCTATCTGTAAATACATGTGAACCAACGTGCGAACAAGACGTTACTATAACAACAATCGTGATGTCCCTTTCTTTCCTTTTGAACACCACATTTTCAGCAGACTGTCATTTAATTAACAACAACAAAATGTATAGAAAAATGGCTGGCCCCATAAAAACTACCGCCGAATGAGAATGTATGCGTGAGCTTGGATTTCATTTTACCGGAAACGTCAGAATACATTCACAATCGGCGGTAGTTTTGCTCTTGTGGGACCTAACGGCAAATCAACCGAAGACGACCGTCTAAATTAGTTTGTCTATGGCTAGAAGTCTTCAAGTTCTGGTTATAAGCATCAATCAATGTCAATATTATTTTAGGATTTATTTAAAACTCAAGCAACAGACATGGTCAATACTTTTTTATTTATAAACAAAATCACTCTCTTAGAAAACCTTTGAACTTTTGCGCCATCTTTGATGTCTAGAATGTAACAACAGATATTACCGTTAAATAAATAAAAAAAAAAACAAATGATTTCTCTCACTAATCTAGAAAAATACCATTTTTCCATATTTTCTTTTATTATTATTCTTATACCGATTATTTCAATATTGAACATCTCATCTTGTGTCACTCTTAATTCTCTAATTCATTTATGCATCCGACTTAAGCCTAAATAAAATTAAAGTTACTAAACAAAATATAAGTTTATATATAAATCTTCATTACATTTTATGGTTGTGTGGGGGCATGTAGTTGGTTCTATTTGTTTTTTTTTTTTTTCTTTTTTTATATCCCTAACATATGAAAAAAGACCTAAAAATTATGACAACGAAAAAATTGTCTTTTCTTTTTTTAAATTTAAGTTTACTACTTATTTCTAATTATTCGATGACCCGCCACCGTAGGCTCTGTGTCGTGTCGTCGTCACATTAATGCCATCCATTAGGTGTTTCATGGTGTTGCCATTGATTTCGGTTGATTTCAATTTGCTCACGACACCATTAGCGAATCCGTTCAGTTGACGTTTCTCAGCGGCTAGCTTTTCCTTCTGCAAGAAATATTAGAGATTAAGATTTGAAGAAATAAAATAAACTTAATACGCACCTTCGCTTCATTCTTCAAGTAAGCCTGTCTGTAGAAGTCCGAAAACAGGAAATAGAACATAACAGCATGAGCACCAATGAAGTAGGCAAATCCAATTGGATAATTGCATTCGTTCTTAAAGAACAACTGGAATGAATGGACCATAACAAGGACGAACTGGATCATTTGCAAGACAGTAAGGTATTTCTTCCACCAGAGGTATTTCTGGACCTTTGGACCCATGGCGGCCAACATGTAATACGTATACATGACAATGTGAACGAATGTATTTAAGAAACCAAAGAATGTACTATGACCACCGGGAGTAAATTTAACACCCCACCAAACGGACATTGGCATGATACCATGATGGATGACGTGAAGGGTAGAGACTTGATCGTAACGTTTTCGCAACACGAAAAAGAACGTGTCAAAGAACTCCGTGAATTTCGAGAAGAAGTACCACCAACAGCCGGCTGCTACCTGTAAAAGACAAAAAAATTCTCAATTAGATATAAAAATAAAAGTTACGAGCTTAGATTTCATTAAATTGTGTAAATGAATTCGGTTTAGCTATATTGTCTGTCAATATTGATCTCGGGTGCAATATTGTTTGTCCAGTGCATAGCGACGGATGCAATAAATTTCTGTTTGATTTAGACTCTTTTGTGTTAAATGCGTCAGTTGCTTTACAAATTACGTAGAGTTATGTCAGACTAATAGGTTCACGAGTAGATGAACCTGCTGTTTTGTAAGTAAACATTTAGAAGCATTTCTGTGGATAAGATTTACACGTCTGTATTCATAACGCCTATCATCGCGTAGTCAGATACTATTTCATTGGAAATCGAAGAAATTCTAGTGAACACAGATTATATTTTTAGTGTTTACTCCGAATACATAGTTTGAAACGCATTTCGATGTAATAGACTTCATCTCAAATTAACTAAGTGGTGTACCCTGCGTTATTCTATATATGTAGTAATAACCTTCATAAAGGGTTTTGCAACAGGGACTTGACAACTTCAAATTTAATTTGTGAACGCACTCTTTCACTAATCATCGAACTGTCACTGTTAATTTATTCAGTAAACTCAACATTTTTATCATGGTAAAGTACACGAACGAGCAACGTCTACAAATTATTGAAATTTTCTACTGAAATTCGGAGTCGCAACTTTAAGAGCCTTAACTCCAATTTTCGGTCGTAATTATCGCCCTAGTAGACAGTCAATAACAAGTTTAGTGCAAAAATTTGAGTCTACATATTCGTTGTGTGATGTTGCCGTGTCAGTGAGACAACGGGTTGGTCGAAGTGTCGTAAATATCGCGCCAAGATGATGAACTTCATCGCAAAATCATCTTCAGTGACGAAGCTCATTATTGGCTCAATGGGTTCGTCAATAAGCAAAATATGCGTTATTGGTCTGGAGAATCTACATGTGCTTCATGAATTACCACTTTATCCTCTAAAAATAACTGCTTGGGGCGGTTTGTATGCCGGCGGCGTTATTGGGCCATATTTTTTCGTCGACGATAACTGTGAATGGTCAGCGTTATCGCGCCATTATTACCGATTATTTTTGGCCCAAATTGAAAGATATGGACTTGGACGACATATGGGCTCAACAGGATGGTGCCACAAACAATTGGGTCCAACGAATCAACCCTGCAAACGTGCCCGCGGTGCCTTAAATATTATCTAACTCGAGTTCCGTCAAAAATGACAGATAGTTTTCTATGAACTATACTATTTTTATAGTAAGCGTTGGTCTAATCACGGTAGAATTGAGGCACATTGCTAGAGACCGGAAGCTACAGAGGTACGGACGACTTAAGCAGATCCAGGACATAATCATTATAGATATTTAGACAAGCAAGCTTTTTTCGAAAAAAGCCTCTGCGTTTACAAATTTAAACAGCCACCTTTATTACTCCTACCTAAGGCCATTTCAATAGCAAACCAATGAACTTAAATGATTTTATAATCCGAGGTCAACTTCTCTCCCTCGGGGGAAAACTTAAACTTAAAACTTAAGAAATATGTTTTCTTTCTTCATGACATGCGAAGTTCAAGACCAATTTTAAAATTGACGTTTTAATTAAATAACGTTTACAAGTGTCAGATTTCTGTCCATCTATCTAGGTCATTAGATAACGAATTCCCGTATGATAATTTGGCACGAAATTATGGTGATTTCTCACACATGATTACAAACTGAGTTTATGAATAAATTTTATAGAAAATTGAATGGGTTTTTGGACTTACATCAATGATAGACGTCATATAGCCGAAAGTACATGAATATTTTAATTAATTCGCTATATTTTGCATCTCCACTGAAAAGGCAATAAATCTCTAGCCTGCTACTTAACCGAAGGCATTTATAATTTTGGCAGATTATTTTATGAAATCATAAACCAGACCTTTTGGATGTTTTATTAATTTCTTGCAAGAAACCTCAGCTTATCAAACAGTTTTTTATCAGTTTTTAGGCGTAGCCACATTACGTATGATATTTTATCCTTCACGCTTTGCGATAATTTGCTCAGGTCTTCGAAGAGAAACATATGTATTTCCTGCATCGCTTTTCAAATAACTTTATAAGTCACAAAGAAAGGGGAAGGAAAGGAAACTTCCTCGTGACAGTTATTTAGTCTTGGCGTCTTGGTTGTTTGTCAGACGCTTGCAAAGTGTTGCGGAGTGTTGCAAAAAACTATTGTGCATTCTCTGATATTCGAACCTTGGTCCATCGTCTTAGCCACTGAGCCACGTCTAGTGGTGCGCTGAAGTATGAAAAACTTTCAAATTATCTGTGAAATCAGCGAAAAAACTAAAACCAAAAAGAGATTTCATCGTGGCTTTGCTGGTATAAATTGGTAGAAATCGAGTGTAAAAACTGAAAGTTTTAGCTCTGTACATCAAAGGGATTCATAAGTTAAAAAGCTGTGACAGTCAGACACTTTGTCAAACCGATAAGTCTGTCATTCCTTTTAAGTTTCCAAACACAAGAAGCAATCAACTTTGCAAGACTCTTCACTTTACACGTAAAATTGCAAGATCTAGTCCAAACTGAGTTCAACTTTCAACCCGAGTTGAGATTTGAAATAGCATCAATGAAGAAGGGAAGAATATTTTTTCAGAATGTACTACCTGCAGTTAATGAAAAATCATACAACTGACATTTTGACTAGAAATTACTTCTATTGGACCGGAAATTTAATCCGATTTGAACCCAGTTTGGACTTGATTCACGATTACATCGAGTTGAACCAGAAGGCAAGTCAGATTAGACCTACAGCGGCTGAATACATGTTGATTAGCAAACTATTTGTCTTATTTTCAGAAAGATTGAAAGATCTGGTCCAAACTGAGTTCAACTTTCAACCCGAGTGGAGATTTGAAATTGCGTCGATTTCATTCAAAGGAGGGAAGAACATTTTTTTCAAAATTTAGTACCTGGGGTTTAGAAAATCATGCATCTTGACTAGAAAGTACTTCTATTGGACTGGAAATTTAAACCGATTTGAACCCAGTTTGGACTTGACTCATGATTACATCGTGTTGAACCAGAAATCAAGCCAGATTAGACCTACAGCGGCTGAATACATGTGGTAAACTGTTGAATGATAAACTATTTGTCTTATTTTCAGAAATACTATCTAGAACTCGTTTTATTATAGTAAACAGTTCTTGAATATTAAAATTGAATATTCATCTTTTAAAGAAGAATAATTTAAATACTAATTTCAGACTTTTTTACTAGGATTAGTTAATTCGATAACGTGTTTAGCGAAAGCTCAAAAATAGATTAATGTTTTGCTATCATCAAGTTGTTCCTAAGAATAGTTTACGGATTTTGAAAAAAAACTTAATAAATGCAAAATTAATGTTTCAGT
Organism: Chalcosyrphus nemorum; assembly: GCA_949716465.1. NCBI lineage: Eukaryota > Metazoa > Arthropoda > Insecta > Diptera > Syrphidae > Chalcosyrphus > Chalcosyrphus nemorum. The sequence continues at coordinate 11,996,625 of OX454333.1, read as the reverse complement.
TTCTTAATGACTTCCTACTTCATTTCTTGATATCCTAGGTGCATTGAACCTCAGAGAATTCGAATACAAGTTGCATGTTTACATTCAATTTTTTATAAAAACCTGGGTCGCCCCTGAGTTGATGCCAACAAAAAGAAATAAACCACTGAAGATGAATGAAGATTAATTGAGATCATAAACTTGATCGTGGATTTTTTCTTTGAAAAATTTAATTAATAATGTAACACAATGTTTCATTGTCATTAGTATTTCCTGTAGGTATTCATGTTTTTGTTTTCTGGTTTAACTTACCCTTATCGCCTTTGGATTATTTGAGTAGTCAACTGGTTCACATCGTAGATTATATCCATTTAGCCAACCGCCAAGACTCGCCTAGTTTGGTGAATGTTATTAATATTTATTTAAATAAAAGTTAAATTAATATTATTTACCTCATAGAACAGCCATGAACTGAATATCACTTGAATAAAGTTGTAAACAATGAGTATCTTTCGCAGTTGAAAAGGTTTTCTGTTTTCCATTAATTTCGGACCAAGAACCTGAAATTAACAAATTTTTAGTTTTTAAGTACAGCTATTGACAAAATGAACAAATCCAGTCTCATCAAAAATAAGTTGTAATCATGTTAGCGGATTTGTTTTTCATAAATTAAGATTAAATTACACTGTTTTGCGCCTTTAACATTTACTAACTATATTTTCAAGATCGTAAGAAAGTTTTACGTATATGCAAATTTGAAGAGGATATACCTTGTATGTGTACATTGTTTTAAAATTAGTATTTGAAGAATATTTCAGACGTAAATTATTAAATGTGAAGCTTGAAAGACCAGATTTGATTGGATCCTGTATTGCTGAACTCATTAATTTGTTTTTTGTATTACTTTACATTCTAAAGGGAAGCCAAACAGGCTATCGAATGCTTTTACTATAATCTATACATTATCGCTGCTTTAAGTCCAAATTCCATTATAATGGCGCAGAGTCATTGTTTATTTATTCGGTTTGCTGTTAGGCTACTTGTTTTGTTTTTTGTTAACCTCAAGTTAATAAAATGTTACTAGTGAGACGAGGTATACAAGAAAGTACATTGGTCTCATCTTAGTTGAACTGAAATTCTAAATACGTTCCTTAATCCTCCCATCTTTTATGATTTTGATTTGCTCAAGGAAGACTTGGCTAAAAATCGTTTGCCTCAACTAAGCTGCTACCCGTACGCTGATTATATCAGTTTCGTCTAACCCACAGGGAAAATATCCAAACACTTAAGGGCCAACCATAATTGAAGTAAAGGCTACGTTATCTTATAGGCTAATGCGAATAGATTCGTCTTTCGCATATAAAAAAACAAGACGAAAAGTTAACGAAGTAAAAAGATATTACATATCGTCCCACAATACAAATCCTTTGCATTCGTATTATTACAAAAGTGGTCTTCTATTGTATTTGACCCTTAATGTTAACCAAATTAGTAACTACCCATAATGACTTTTCGTTATCGTTAACTTTTGGTTCATACATAGACAAATTTTAACAGCACGAGAGCGGAATTTTCGTCCCATTATGACATTGTAAAGGGTCGGCCATCTAGGGGTTTCTTTATTCAATAATGGGTTATTTTGACACTGACGGCTCGAAATCTTGAGGGAAAGTCAGTATCATACCTCAGGGGAACGAAATGAGTCGTTTCACGCTTGAACTTTGAAAACTTATTTTCAAAGTGAGTGCTGTGTAGTCCAAAGAGTGCGTTTTTTCAAAATAAGTTTTGGCCTAAACGATGCACCCACTGCGCCTGCTGTACGCAAGTTTATGCAAAAAGTTTATGAGACTGGTATGCTAGTGGACAATACTCATGGTCCCCGTCGTCGTACAGTGCGCCGCATCAGACTGAGGACAATTCTGCACAACGATTTCGGATTATTCGTTTACAAGGTCCAATTGATTCAGCAATTGAAGGCGCACGACCATCTGCTTCGTTATCGCTTCGTAGTTTGGGCCTTAGAGCAGCTTGTGTTGGACAAATTGGGCAAAATATCATCTTTTCTAATTGGCCGCTTTGGTGTTGTGATTTGAATCTTTTGGACTTATATTGCGAGGAATCGTAAAGGACCGATGTTATGCCAACAATCCGGAAACGATTCATCCACTTAAGGTCAATATCATCCAAGCAATCCGTAAGCTACAGCCCGAAACCATCAACAAAGTCTTGAAAAATTGGAGTGACAAAATGCGCTACTGCGAAGCCAGCCGAGGAAGCCATTTGAACGACGTTGTATTCCATAATTAATGGGAATTTTTGCTCTTACTAAAAAGCCATAATTTAATTTACTATCACAAAGACGACTAAACCTATGGTTGGCAAGACAATCATTCACAAAATTAACTTCTTATAAATAAATCGAAGAAGTAAATGTGAGAGTGGTGAAATGCTCTCGCAAAGAACTAAGAAGACATAAGGGTATCCAGGAAGTCCAAACGCTATTCTGAATTTCATAAATTCATCACTTATCAGGATGGTTTCGAAGAGACCGCTAGAGCAGCAGTGGAAACTAATACACCTCTGTTATTTCTCTTCCTTTTATCTTTCCAGAACCACTCATGCAGGAACTCGAGAGATCGGATAAAGGCTGCATACATATGTTGAATTTTCCTCGTTGATCCTAACCTAACAATGCGCAAAGAGAAAAATCGTTTTCTTTGACAGTCTGTGTCGCTCTGTCTTTGTAATCTTCTCGCAAATGATTGTAGTATTAACATCAATTCACACCCAACAATACAGGATATACAGAAAGATGCATACCTACATATAAATTTACATTAGCTGAATGATTTTGAATTGATAATCCTAATGAGAAGTGGTGGACTATTTGCAACACACTAGACGCTATGACGTAGAAGGAAACAATTTTACATATAACCCAGCGTTTACACAGGAAATTTTAACGGCAGTGACAAGGGCAATCGGAGTTTTCCATATGACATTCACATTCTATTGCCGCCAATTCTAACTGTTAAAAATTTCAGTGCTGAGTGCATCGTTGAACAACATAATGGCGTAGGTCATGCACTATCAAACCACTTTAATTCAGTTTGAGCCATTTTCAAAAAAAAAAGTTTATCTGGCAGTCAATATTGAAATTGCCAACAACTGTCTCCCTTAGCAAGAAATTAGGTAATGGCAATAGCTGGAAAAATTGCCACAGATATTTCCGCGAAGGCGTTTTGCACATGAACCAATGAGTTGTCACGAAATATATCTAAATCCATGTGGTATCAAATCTAAACTAAACATAGTTTCTAACAGAGCTATCCAAACTCTTGAAGATAAGTTATTAATTTAAAATAAGCCATTCGACTTGATGGCCTTTTTTGAAATTGAAAACAGAAGTTTCATTTGAAAAAAGCCAGCTTTAAGCATTGCAATCAAACTGATCAATTAATGTGCCCTTTTGTGTTTTTAGTACTTAGTCGTTTGGTAATGGTCCAATAATATAAAAGAATATCCACTTTAATTTAATAGTCAATAAAAAACCTTTGATATGCGTTTCTTAACGGGTAAGCTAGCCTTTGGTACGAATAATAAAAATGCAATCCATAAAATGTGCACACTCATCTGGGCAAACCAGTCGCCTTCAAAGGTGTGCACCTTTAAAAGAAAAAAAACCATGCAATTTGCGCGTATCCACCAGCATCCAGCACTTGAGCAAAAGACCTTCGTTAGCGTTTAAAAAGAAAAGAAGAATTTGTTATCTTTCAGCTCGGGGAAAACCAAATTGAAAAAATAAAGAAACTTGATGCGCTGTCCTTGAACTCACACAATATCAAGTTGACGTTGCGTGGTAAAGAAATGTGAAAACCGGCTGAAATTAGGTAGACCAACATCCAGTCATGCCACGGCCACCAAAGGAAAAATACAATCCTCTTGATAATGCACAGAGTTGCTAAACAACCTTGAGCATTTGCACTATTCGAAGGACATTTCCATTGTGTCGATGGCGATGTCGATGTCGATGGAAATAACAACTCGCAATAAAAATACAAATTTTATTCTATAGAATCTTGATTGCTATTCGATTTGAAATGGAATCCTTTTTATAGACACAAAAGTTACTCGTACGTACCTTAACAAAGTATGCATATGTAAGACTAATTGCTATCGTGGGGAATGGTGAGCTCATCAATGGCCAGTCTCTTGTTCTCGGATCCGATTTGTTGTCCATCAGATCCCGCCATCCATCGTAGATTGATGTAATGAATGCCTGAAAATAAAATGAAATGAAATGATCATAAATATTCGCTGATAAAATTTTGCAAAACTGGAACAACTGATCAAATTATTCACAAAAAAAATAAAAATTCCAACAAACTAGAAGAAATTATAGCAATTTCGACAGAAATCCCCAAATGCGGATTGTAACTGGTTATAGGAAAATGTCAAAGGAATTTCAGTACCAGGGGACGATGAGTCGGATTTCTTTTAAAATTGCGCAATTTTTGTCAAGTTGCAGAGAAGACAAACAACTTGGAGATTAGTATTAATAATAAGAGATGATCTCATTTAATGATAGGGGGGAATCCACAAACCTTTAAATTAAGAATGAACTCGTATCTAAGTACATCTTTGTGCTTTTAAAAGCAAAATCTAATGACAGGTTATTATAAGAGTTTGGCCCTTTGGTTGTCAATCATTGTTTATTAGGTAGGCATTGACCTTGATATGGTAGCCAAAATTGGAGTAGCACTAGTTCACATATGTGAACCAATTAACTTTAATCCAAGTAATAAATACATAATAACGAGTTCTATATGAGTACGTATGTGATTTTATTTTTCTTTTTAAATTAAACCTATTAGATAATACTTAAAATTTGATTTTAATGACCTCACGGGGGTTTCTTTGGAAGTTGATTTTGTTTGGATTTTTTTAGTGCGTTGATCTAATTTGATTAATTTTACATTTCTATATATCCATGAACAGTTATATTCATATTTATTATCATGGTAACGTGTAGAGTAGTAGAGTATTTTCTAATTTAGCCCATTTGAGTCAATAGGTCCATTCACGTACTCTCCTAAAAGAGCGAATTTTTATGAAAAATTTCGGAGAATTTTCGTAGTTTTTCGCAGAAGAGAGCGCTCACAAGAGAGTAAGAAATTTCCCCATGCTACGAATTTTAGTGCAAGAAATTTCTATGGGATGGTTTATGAAAACTGTCAAAGCTGTCAAACCAGTGTATTTTCAGCTTTTTCTTGTTCGTAATTTTAACTCTTTCTGACAGAATTTTACCCCCACTCTTCAAAATTTGATAATCTACGAATTTTAGTGCATAAAATACGCAAACCGACCTTATGGCTTATTGGAAGTTTTTTAACTTGCATAGTGCGGGCCTGCATAGAGCATGGATTCCTATATGTACATCGGTAGCTGTCTCTTTTGATGAACAGAAAAGAAGTATAGATTTCGAAGCATAAGAAATGACCAACAAATGTCGCAGCTTATGCATAAAGGAATAAATAACTTAAAGGTCTATTTTCAATTTTCAATGCATTTCAAACGGTAGTCAAAATAAATATATGTATTTTTGAACTCGTCCTCGTCCGGTGTCATTTATCCCGCCCATAGACTAACCAAACTAGACAGCCATCTCTCGGGTCGATTGACGTATTCGCTCTTCCGAGCTTAACGTTCCCAGTTTTCGTAATTGTGTATGTATTCTGACGTTTCAGCAAAATCAAATGGGAGCTCACACACACAAGTTTAGATTTCAGCTGCTCGCTAGCTGCGGCCATTTTGTAGATGTACGCACAATTTTTTGTTCCTAATGTAATCCCAACTTGTAGGAAATATTTTGTTCAAAAGGAAGCACAGAAATAGGAAGACACACTTATAGTTAGGTCTTAGTGACAATATAGATCATATTTACATACATTTAGGGCAATTTAAGCTTCACCTACTTTTGAAAATGAGCAGGTGGGTAACTCAAAATTACTGTTTATTTTAGTTTGTCTTCCTTAAAGAGGTTAATTCTTCCTGAATTCTATGGCGCCCACTTGTCGGTCATGAAAAATGTTTGAAAGTCTCTGTCATGAGTGCCTTCCACAAAGCAGGAAGACTAGCTTAAAACTGGACCTGAGCTAAGTAAAATGGTTTAGAAAGTACTAAGTACTAAGTGATATTGTCCGCTCACGTATGTACTTATGTATGTATGTGCCATTTGTATGAAGTCCTAAGGTGTAACCACCACCTTAACCTAACCTACAGACCCCAAAGTCTATATAAAGAAATTTAACCTAATTTTAATACATTTCTATACATAGAACAAAACCAAAACAAACCAAAGTTCAAACGTTTTGCATTTAATTTGCAAAATGCTGACTGATGACCTAACTTAAAAACTCCTCTAAATGCTTTTGAGACGATTACTCATGTGAACATATGTGTGTATGTATTTACTTTAAACTGCAAGCGAAGGAAGCTTAAAAAGGTGGTCATTTGAAGCACCTACCTAAGCGTGAAGGGGTTCATCGGATCGTAAAAATATCGGGATTTTTTCGCGCGCATACTTAACAATCTAAGTAAATATGCAAAGCATGCTTATTTCCTTATTTCGTCATCGGATTGGTCAATGAACTTATGCATTACTTTTATGATGATAAACATTACTTTTAACGAGAAATAATTTATGGGACATTGTTTGTATTTTACTTGCATCTTTAACAAAGGGCAAATATTGGACTAGTGCAGATTTTCTATCTCGAGATTTTGATGAATTTGGACATTACTATTATAGAGAAGTCCAAAAAAGTGGGTCAGCTGATGCCGTCGGTCTGTCTGTCTGTTTGTCTGTGCACGAAGCTACAGCCTAAGCGGGTGGACGAATTTTGATCAAACTTTATATCTAAGGTCTTTGGAATAATCCCTAGGGGAGAAAATTGGAATTTTTGTTATAGCCCTTCTATTAACGGTACTATTAACGGTACTTTACAAAAGTTGGTATAACGGTACTTTTCCAAGGATTAAGAGAATTGTTAGCAATCGTACGTTGCTTATACCCAAATTAACAAAATGTCCTTTTTCGGTTCCAATAAAGGCTTGTACAACTTCAATATTAATACCTAAATAACATATTCTAAACAAAGTACATTTGGCACAAATGGTAGTCCCAGTTCTTCGACATAACAGGAGATGTCATCTTACAGAAAACAGTAAATAAATTAGCTAGTGCCTTACTAAAAACAAAAACTTCTTTACTACATTGTTCTTCTTATGTAAATAGGAAAAACCAATTTGTAACCTGACTTAACCACAAGATTGTTAAATCTGCACGATTTGTTGAAAAAATAATAAAATTACAAGACAAATTATAGGAAATGCACATCAATTAGATTACAAATACTAGTTCTTGTTGCGGAAATGTTAGTGGGATGACGTTACAATATAATTTTATTACATATATGAATTGTCATCGATTACAGATACTGATGATTAATATAAGAAAATCACACATAGGACAGATGCTAACTTGAAAGATGAAGAAAAAAAAAAAAAAAACAGTAATTACATTCCGTAAATTTTCCATGTATAACATAACATATAATATAATGAACACAGAGAAAAAAGACATCAAGGTCAGAGGCATTGCAGGTTGCACTTGATTATTATATGGAAAATAAAGTACCTAGTTTTTGTTCACACGGGACATGTGTGTAAACAAGCAGCACAACATTTGGACGGACTCTATTACAAAACGCGTTGTACACGCATTCCTGGAATGATTTACGAACGGAATGCTATTGTTTGTTTTGTTTCCTTTCACAGCGGAATCTGTGATTAAAACAGAGTGATTAACTGAGCCAATGTCGTTCAAGTGATTTATTTTGGCATGTAGTTTTTTTTTTTTTTGCTTTTATTTTGTAACTTGTACTTGTTGAATTTGTAATGCAAGTTGTGAGTTATGTATGTATGTGGCTTGTGACAAACTAAATATAACTCTGGTGGGAAGATTGCCGTCATAGGTTCTTTTTTGAACATCAAAGGGATATGGAAGACCATTATTGGAAGAAGAAATAAAAATATTTGTGAAATTGTACACTCCCAAGAATTTAAAAATGTGCCATAAAGTACAAATTTGCTTTGAAAGTTGTTTTAGTACATAATTTAGCTAAAGGGATAGTTGTGCATTGAATGTTAGACTGAACTCGATTTGAACTCAAGTTGAACAGTGGCCGAGTGTAAAGCCGCATTAATCGAACCAAAGTTGGTGTCATTGGTCTGTTTGGCTCTGCCAATTTACCAGACACCGACAAAATTGACAGGAGTCAAATTTTGTTAATACAAAATGCAACATACATAAGGAGATTCGAATTCAGTGGAAATTAAATCGAAATACAGCTGAAACGACACTTAAACTCTTCCTTTTTTGATATCCATAAAATATTTTGGAAAGAAGTGAAACCATTATACCATTTGAACCAATAATGATAAGCATATTTTAATGTCAATGTTATGTCTTTTTCAAACGGGTAACATACACTTTGGATGTAGAACATATTGCTGACCATCGAAGGAATCGGTTAACTTTAATGAGCACAAAGAAAAAATACTGTGAATTGTGAATGAATGCCAAAATCGCATGCAACTCTATGCAGTCAATATTGACACTACCCATAATGAATAGTGAAACATAATACCACGTAAGACAGAGAAAGATACAACATTGGACAAGTGTGCCGAAATTGGGAAGAGTGGCAAGGATAATGTTTAGATAAAAGCATTTAACTGTAGCTGCATATACCTTTTTGGTGACAAAATTTAATAATAGTTTTAAGTGACATTTTGTAAAGATTCATAACGAATACGAGAATAAGAGTTTCTTTGTGCATAGTTTTAAGGGTTGCCCGGAACAGGCTTTAAATATTTCTCTTAAAATACGGCATGCACGTACATACATCTGCTATTATTTTAGCTTACATTTTGAATATATGTACATGTTTTTGAATTCAACTTGTAATACAAGCTTGCAAGTTGCTCCAAATGCCACAGGTTTCCTTGAACCAGATTATTCAAAGGTTTTTGGTCGCTTAACTGCAGAAGTCTAACTACAAGTCAATTTGGAAATTATTTTTTAGTAAAAAAAAATCCTTAGACATTCTAAAGCTGCCAATAAAAATTTATACAATTGATCGAAATTAGTTTTCAGGTTAAAACCAGCTTACTTTATCGTAAAATGGTAATCGCAGTTGGTAACCATCTTGTGCGCCCAAACCAGGTTGATTTATCTTAAAATAATTACACATACACATACATACGTTCTATATCCCCAAAAAAACTGAGATGTAGTTGTCAATCGGAAGACAAAAAACATCTGCATAATCGTTCGAACATGCTTCACGATGAGCACTTAACACTTCGATCTAATTAGAAGGTCTTGCGTCAGAAATCCGCGTCACTTTTTTCTCAGAACGGGTTCCTTAAATTGCATATCTACTTTTTTTTAAAGATAGATTTGTAACGCTTACCATTAAAATGCGCTGATAAACGATTTTGATTAAAACTCCAAAGGCGCACTTCGAAACCATTTTCAAAAGTCGAGCTATTATATGTATTTCGTTGAATAATTTTTATTTTACAATATTTCTAATCAATTGATCGATGATAACTAGTTATATTGAAAAGCCAAGTATGTAATTATAAATGGAAAATAATTTGCATCTTATTCTATGGGTGTTGTCAGCCATTTCAAGTGGTTTAAAGATATTCCATTCCCATAGATAAATCTATGCATATTTAGTTAAGTTGCTTCGCTCTTTCTCTCGATTGGTTACAGGGTAAATAAATGTTTCAAGATACTTTAGATTGACTTCAACGGTAAGAAATTAACACCCGGAATTGTAATTATTGACAGAAAGGGAGCTTCAAACACGAGTAAGAGGTGTAAACATGTAGAATATGTAATCTACTGTTATTTGTATTACATTGGTACTTGAAAGTTATGTATAGAACTTGCTAGGCGGATATTGTTATTATTTTTAAAGTGAGACGTTCTAGTACGTTTTGACGCAATCGATCTTCAACAGTTGGCAAGTGAATGTTAATTCATAGAAAAAAAGTCTAATTTTCATATGAATACTTCTTTCACTAGGCCATTTGGTCCCAAGAATTCTAACAGGCCCGTTCAGTGCAAACTAGTGAAATGTCGAAGCTTACCAACAGAGCCTGTGTATTGTCTAAAGCCAATTAAGTGTTACGGCACCAAAAGTGTGCTTCACTTAGATAATAAACTCATGTGGAAAAAGGACACAAAGGAGATCTCCAAAAAATCCATCCATTCTCTCATAATATGCAGAAGCCTTGGGTGCAAGTCTTGGGGGATGAACCCATAAATACTAAGATGTATGTTCGCTGCTATTGTGAGTTCACTGATTGCGTACGGAACGATAGCTTGGGCAAAGCGAACTATTGTAGTCACAACGTGGAGAGCACATACCATCACCTCATTTCGTTGTGGAGAAAAATGTGTAGGGGCCGTGCCTCCATCTCAACCGTTCTGCGCCATTTTCTCTACTGACCGCCAGGTATTCTGCCATCCTGCGTTAACGGATTCCATTGCATAGCAGTCAGCTATGGAACTTTTCGGAGCGTGTGACTAATCCATCGTGTGATAACTTTAGTTTTTGCCGTAATGCCGACGACGCCTCCCTCAATCTCCACATCAGCTGTCATTTGGCAGAGATCCATAATTCGAAGAGAAAGTAAGGATACATCGTTAGAGCAGTCAATATGCTTCACTTGAGATGTAAGAGTCCATCGAGTTCCTCCGTTTCCCGTCAACAAAGCTGAACAAAGCACATCGCCAATTACAAAAGGAATAGAATTGGTGAAAGAATGTAGCCTTGTCTTACCCCACTTTGGATCTCGAATTCTTCTTTTGAGCCAGCTTAGGTAGTCTTGATAATAGCAATTAATTTATCTGGGATACCTCTCCTGTGTAAGACACGTCAAATAAACTCCCTGTTGTCACTATCGAATGCCTTCTCGAAATCAATGAAGGATTCTTCATTGGACATGAATCATTCTGCAGAATATGCAAGCTTAATTTGCTCATAATATACTTAAACATTCTTCTGCCTTTGAGATTTATGAATTGTGTGCATATATCATGTCCTAACATAAGACAGGAAATTAATAAAAAAAGGGGCTCGGTTGCTAATCTCTTTTTAATGTCACAGTGCATATAGCTACTCGTAGACTCCTGCTAATTTGTCTGTGCTTAACTGACGGAACTAAATTTAGCCACATAAACTTGACCATTAATTCTGAAATATTTTCGACAATGACTCTTCGAGTTGATTAGTTCTACAAAGGGGCTAGATCTAATTTATTTAATTTAAGTTAGGCTCATTAGTCTATCTAAATGAGACTGAAACTATACGTTGTGATAAATTTTGCGTACTTAAATAAAAAATTTACGGATATAAAGTTTAATGTTTTAGAAGCATTCAGCTGATTATTGCGCAGTAATTTATTGTTATTAAGCACCATAGATTCTGCAAATGACCTACAGCTTTGATTACTTTGAACAGGCTTAAATTGTTCTTCTGAGTCGACCTAATAGTCAGTAATAAAAAAAAAAATCTTAGGCTTATGTTCAGTTTGCCAGTCAATAAGTAGGATATAACTAGAGATACCACAAGAAGGATAATGGAAACGCTTTCGACCATTGAGTAATGAAAAGAATTTCAAATACACATATGCCTTAGGTTTACACAGTAAAAAAAAACTGTCAACTATGTATAATACCACGGAAAGCAAGAATCCGAAACATCTCTCACAATAATTAGGACACAACCTCCGTATTTATGGAAAAAAAATGACTCACAAGATGTGTCCTTTGCTTGAGACGTAGAGTGGACATTCATGTAAATTCATCAGAACTGATCCATTATGTCACTCATAGGGGGGCTTAGAAAAGTTCCCCTTGCTCATTAACCCATAAATATCTGTAACAACTACCCATGGTTGTATTTACTGGTTTCCCGTATATACAAACCATCCTGATGTTCTGATGAAGTTCAATATCTAACATGTCGGTGTTGGCGTTGGAGTGTTCTCCTATGTTGGAGTCCAGTACACTGGCAGAGGAAGTTGGTAGTGTCCTCTACATCCTCTGCAGAGTTCTTCTTCCGTACGACGTAGTTTCTTTAGCTGGTAACGCAGAGTGTTGTGGCCCGTGAGTATCCCCACAATCATGGACAGTGAACTTCTGTCCTTGCAAATAATTCTCACGGTCCTTGCTTTGTCAAAAGTTGGCCATAATTGTTTTGCAGGTTTCTAGGGAATTCCATTTCAGATTCGCCTCTCTCGTAGCCAGTTTCCCTGCATCCAGCCTGAGAACGCGGGGCGGGGTGATTATGGAGAGGTCAGTCAGTTCAAGTCTGTCAGATGAAGCTTTGCTTTCTAATTCATCTGCCTTTTCATTTCCCGGGACGCCCTCATGACCAAGGAGCTGAACCTCATTCAGTGTTCGCGGACCTTAAGCTTTTCGCGACAGCACGTCACAAGGTTGGATTTTATTTCTATGGCGGTAATTGCTTTGATAGCCGCCTGGCTGTCGATAAAGAAAGTGACACCTTCTGGCGGTATTATTCTTACGGCAGACTCACGGGCGGCTGTTGTCACTGCTAGGACCTCCGCTTGGAAAACACTGCTGTGGTTTGGGAGTCGTATACATCTGGATCCTACACCGGTGTCCATTTTTGATCCATCTGTATAAATAGCTATGGATTCAGCATTTGGTATACGGGTGTCTTTCCACTCCTCTCTGCTGGTAAGCTGAGGTAAATGCTCTTTTTAAGTCAAGGTAAGGCGTAATGTAGTCTTTTGTGGGTGCATGTCCGAAAAATCTGCCAAGGATGGTCTCGTGCCCTATCGCTTTTGACTTCCAGCACACAGTCTGACTTACTTATTCTTAAGGCACTAATGGCTGCCGTTGATCTCGTGTAAATGTCTATCAGAGGAAGGTTGAGAATAGCCTCAAGGCCCGCAGTTGGAGTGGTTCTCATTGCACTGGTGGCACCAATGCACGCTAGTCTTTGTACCTTAACGAGCACTTTTAGGTAGGTGGACTTGTTCAATGCTGGCCACCATACAAGGCTGCCATATGTCAGGATGGGTCTTATGATAGCCGTTTACATCCAGAGAATTGTTTTTGGAGAGGGTCCACAAGTCTTCCCAAAAATTCTGTTGCATGTGTAGAAGGCTATGTTAGCCTTTTTAACTCTTTCATTTATGTTTGGCTTCCAGGTGAGTTTTTTGTCCAATATGATACCCAGGTATTCCGCACTCTCGGATATGCTGAGGGGAATGTCCCCAACAGAGTGTGTGCTGAACCGAGGAATTTTTCTTTTTTTGGTAAATGAAACCAATTCAGTTCTCTGGCGGTTGACTGCAAGGCCGCATGTCTTGGACCATCTATTCAGAATCTTGATGGCACCACCGACTTGCTCACTGAGCGTAGGGAGGAATTTGCCTGCTCCCATCAGTACTACATCATCTGCATAGGCGACGACTTAAACTCCAGATGTTTTGAGTAGCCTTAAAGCTTCCCCGCCCTGTGGGGTGCCTCTGGAGTAAGTAGTAAGTAAGATTTAACTCTTAAAACTGCTTGCATATAGGGCCTATACTCGTAACATTGTTCTAATCGTTGGACTTTTCTCAAGATCTTCCAGCGACCATCACTTGCCTATTACATATGTAAGTCTGGTCTCATGATTGATATCTGAAAGTACCAATCATACCACATACCACGCACTATGTGTGGATGCTAGAGACAATCCAATTCGTGAGTCTTAAGCAATAACATACCATTGCACGTGTGTTTTCATTGGATCCCACTGAATGCCCGCAAATCTGTTTAAACAATAAAAAGAAAAAAAGAAAAAGAAATAACAAATTCAATGATGGAGATAATTTGAATAGCTCCATCTGACAAACACCATCTAGTTATTACTCAATTAAATTACTCATTTTAACCACAATTATCGAATCCGCAGCCAGCTCCAGCTATAGCTATATACAATACCACGAAAAGAGAAGCAGCATCCGAAGAAGAAAGTGAAATTACCCCACTGACCGACTGACTGACTGAATACGCGGCGCGCAAGCGCTCTCACACACCACATCTCCCAAAAAAAATTTCAATTATTATGCAATCACCATCGTGTACTCATCACATAATCGGCTAATTACATTTTCTCGATCTAAAAGTGTCCCATTATTCCCATCGAGGCCAGCATCAGCAGCAGCACTGGCATCTGCGTCAGAGTCAGACTTTAGACGACGATGACCTGACTTTAATTTAGATTCGGGTGATAGTGTTTATTTTACGGATGTTTGAGAAAGTTTTCAACACGACGCAGGCCGGTCAAAACCAAAGGTCTGCATTGGGTTAACCTGTCTGCTAAAAGTTTTTTTTTCCATTTTTTTTTTTTGGAAAAATACTCTGTAATTACACAGTTTGTTGTGTCGTGTTACACACAAAATTGTACCAGTAGTGTGTTAAGAGTTCATCTAACAATTTGCTTTGTCATCTCTTGCAGCAGTGTACCGGGTGCTTGCTACCTATCTAATGAGTGTTTGCTTTTATTTTGGCTGGTTTTGGTCCAAAGGAGAAACCTTCATGAAGCCGGACGTTACATACCCAAGCACAGCACCCAACACACACAAAGCAACCGAAAAAAAAAAAACAATCGGAAATGAGACATTTTAATGCTACTACCTTCGAATTAAGCATTTCTCGTTTTTTTTTTCGAAACGCATGTTAGGAAGTGATCTTGAAAAAGAATTTTTTTTCTTTTTGTTTTCGTTTTGAAATTTTCGTGGATAAAGTGAAATTTAATTGAATAACTTGCATTAGAGTTGGGGCTTGCATGAGTGTTAGTGGAACGCGGAAATAGACGCATGATGGGAAGATCATCATTTTTGGTGGGCACCTTTGTTTCACGGATGATTAAGTGCTTGAGGAGGAAGGTCTTCTCTTCACTTGAAGTTTATTTTTTTTTTATGTAATTTTATGATGTGGACGCTAAGAGAAAGGAAAGGAATTTATGAGAAGGAGGCGAATAAGTTTTTTGACAACTTGATTTATTGGTGAAGATTACGCGTATCAAAGGAGGAGTTATGTCTGAAAACTGTGGCAATGTGTACGAGCAAACTGGGGTAGGTCTGGGCAAGACATAAAAAACTTGATTCACATATGTATCTAACCGATGCGATGGCTTTTAGAGTATATATGGGGTCTCTTATCAAGTTATTCTATTGTACTTACGTAGTCTAGACATGGGATGATCCAACAGACAAGATACTCCAAGTTGAAGGACATAATATGTACCTAATGGAATACGCAGACGATATTGAAATTATCGGAAGATTCCGCCAAGCCATTGTAGAGGCGTCTACGCGAGTTGGTTTTGTAGTGGACGAGGACAACTGGGTTCAATACTCCTAACTCGACGGACCAAATTAATTCTCTATGGAAAGCTCATCTTACCAGTCTTGCTGCATGGAGCCGAGTCATGGACGATAAGTAAGAAAGCTGAGCAAATATTGGGCACCTTAGAGTGAAAAATACTTCGTTGGATATTAGGTTCCTAATGCGGGGAGGGCGAATGGAGAAGAAGATACAACCGCGAACTCTATGAGCTGTACCAGGACGTAGACATAGTCCAAAAAGTCAAGATACGCAGACTACATCGAGCGAATGGAAAACAATGCTTGAGCCAAGAGGATCTTCGAATCCCAGCCCCCAGTTTCGAGACGGAGAAGAAGACCAAAACTCCGGTACAAAGACCAAGCTGTCGCGGATGCCAGAAAACAGTCTTCACAACTGGAAGCAGCATGCCCGGGGCAACAATGTCTCAGACAGGGACTCTACAAGGGTCGGGAGCCCTTTAAGTAAGTATGTATGTACCTAATTGCTTCAATGGACTGGAGTAGGTATTTGCATTGAATTGACAGTGGCTACAGACCTCTCTCTAAAAGAATGCATGTAGGAACCCAGAAAGGTCATTCTTTTGTGAATTTTTGCTTCACATTAATTGAAAAGGTGAGGTAGTTTTTCCTCGAGCTACATCGTGAGATAGTTGTCGTTCTAAGGAGCAGCTGCTTTCAGCAAAACTCCTTCCTTTCCGTCATATTCATTATGCTGAGTGCTAAGATGCCTGGAAAGTGTTTGGAAAAGAAGAAAAGCTCCTTGATGTTTATTTTTAATGAAGGGGCCATCCTGCTTTGTCCTGCAGCGATAGATGATACAAGATTTCAAAAATTTCCTGCAGCTACTTGGATTTTTGGTCAGCTTTCCTGATCTGTAGTTAGAATTGGCAATCAAACATTTGTTTATCATCATTTCAAACGAATTTGAGGAAAGTTGCTGTTTGATGTCTAATTGTTAGCAACAAATTTTAGTCTGCATTAGATATGCGTACCCTGCTCGTTTACAAATAGCAAATAAAATAAGAAACATGGTTAATATTCGCCTGCATATGCACGGCTAGATACACCTACGAATACTATAAATCAACCATCTCATCAAAAATAATTACCCAGAGCAAGTTAAATTGGGCTATTCACAGCTTCAAACCATACAAATTAGCGGGACCAGATGGCATTACAACTGCCGAATTGCAGAAGTCGTCAGCCATTATTCTGCCAGTTTTTCAAACAATCTTGAAAAGATCCCCAAATTATGCAGAGAGGTTAAAGCAGTCTTTATACCTAGAACTGGGAAATGCTATCACATTAATCCAAAAGATTTCAGACCTATCAGTCTAACTTCTAACTAACTGCAGAGAGAGATAGGCAAGCAGCCATCAAATCCCTGGACTCTATCTCTATATCTTCTCTAGTAGCCCGCGACTACCGATGGTCTCTTACGGAGATGGCAGAGCAGTTTAATATTCACCTATGTTGGGTGGCGGGCCTAGGGATATTCCAGGGAACTAAAAGGCCGATGAACTCGCCAGAATAGAAACAACGTTACCCATGCTACGAGAAAAGGGCACCATAGGTGCAATCGAGAGTACAAATCTTAGGTGGACAAGTGGTATAAAATGTCTAGCGACTAAAGAAATTTGGCCTAAGCTGGAACGTTTCAAGACTTTGATATCTCTCAACAGGTTGCATATCGGCACCACAACAGGTGTCATCACTGGACACTGTGTAATAGGTGGTATCACAATGACCTATTTCTGGTCCAAGTGTGTCGGCGCCTCTAAGCTGTCAGCCACTTCCAACTAACCAACAAGGATTTGTACGATATATACTAAACATATTTACATTCTCCTCCTAAGTTAACCAGGGGTGGATGTGGATATTTTTGGTGTGTAAAATGATTTGCTGTTATTCAAGTTCCCACGACAACACAATAAAGCCGATATTCGACCTGGTAAACTTTCTAATTTCTCAGTACACTAACGATTATGAGGCCATCTATCAGCGAAACAGTTTACTATGTTCCATGAAAACTGAATGTTTGCAACACAGTGACAGTATCAGCATCTATCTTATGAAAATGGACGACAGCAGCGAAGGGAGCGACGTTACAAGCAATTTCTTTGTCTACAAAAGCAACATGCATCTAATGCTTGTGACACACTAGTGATATGGATATCATAGTATACGGATGTACCATCTATGTGTCAGGCAATACTATAGTAATACCACAGAACAACGTGTTATTAGCCTACTAATACTTGGGTTTTTACGATAGTATTCGGAACTCTCAGGCGCTCACAGCGCCGTTCTTCTTAGTGAATCTTCTTAAAACTACACTTTATCGTCACTTTGGGAGTAAATTAGTTTTGTCAATGGATACTGTCACTATCTATGGTATTGTCAATACTATGGTACTCATATTATGGTATCCATACCACCAGTGTGTCTAAGGTATAAGTAGATATGAGAGTAGAACCATTTCTTGAGTTCATAGATGGCAGTAGCTCCACCTAATAGGTTTAGAAAGTTCTTTGCTTATTTTGAATATAGATGTAGTTCAAGAGAGGAAGAAGCAGTGTATTAACTAGTTTTATGCACCTAAGACAGTCTGAGGTGTGCGTGAAAAGAAATTCAAGAATTATAGCTATAACTACCAGAAAGGACGAGATTATTTTTGTCTTGATAGCATTAGCCGCAATGATTTTACCGACTACTCTTAGTTATTAGCAAATCCTGGAAGTCTAGGTGTTTCCGGATATTCAATTTTTCTAAAAAAAAAAAAAAGCAACCTTGTCCAGGGTGAAAACTTGAGTGGCTTCTGCTTGCTGTCTGCTTTAGTAGTAATGGCAATTATCCAGAATCGAATGAGCAAATCAACATCCTGCGGATCAGTTCACTTACGATGTATGTAGATGTTACAAAGATGTTATTGATTACCACAAAGGGTCTTTTAGGCCTAAGCGCTAACCTAACAAACCCTCGTAACACTAGACATTGCTTAATATGCCCTTACATCCTACCCACAAAATCAAATTCATGTTGAAACAATTTAACTATTAACATTTCCACTTCATGCATACTTGCGTTAGCATATTGCACATCAACTATAAAGTATAAATCAAATCTTTATCAAACCTTGTTATTTCAAAAGTTGTTTCCCCACAAACTTTCGACACACCCCAACCCCTCTTTCCATTGAAAAATTTTGCACCAATTCAAAGCGCAAATTTCAAAATATTTTTTTCCGAATCTGAGCTTGAAATTATCACATAAAACGGCGCCGCATACTGATCATATCTCAAAGATCGAAAAATATGCCCAGCAATAAATTCTCACAGAAACAGGGGGATGCCTACAGTTCAGAGACTTGAGACTTGAGACATGAAATGATCTGCCTCCTAAGCCATTGTGTTGGGCTATTAAATTTATCTTTCGTGTTGCGAGTGACGATGATTCCCTTAAATCTGTATGTAGGACATGAGAATATCATAATTTATGACAAATAATATAATCGCTGCTCGTATGTTGAATGTAATTAGCTACAATGTTGGTGTGTTACTATAATTCACAGTATCTATCGTGTCAGTGATGTGTTGAGAGATAGTTAAATGAAATTTAGTTTGTGTAGTAGTGTGGGTGTGTTTAACCCACAATTATAGTATTATTTACTGATTACGTGTGAGGCCTTTGTTTTCGAGTTCCCACTCTTGGCAAACATGTTGATGTAAAATTCTGTACTCTCTATTTATCTCTCGGATAAGTGGAAAATTTGTATCTTTTTTGAAATTTCACATTAATCTATTTAACATATCTGCATATCAATAGAGTAATAAGTTATTTAGCTAATGAATAAAATTAAAGTGGAATAAGCAATTATGCAGGTGATTAGATTCCAGTTACTCCACAACAGATTTAAGTGCATCGCAGATAAATTTAATATATGTACTTATATTAGAACGACGTTGTAAAGAATTACGCAGAAACACCTAGTCAAGATTTGTAAGATCGTAAGAAGGATTTACAACCAAGGTAAAGTTAAAATACTTTACTCAATTACTAAAAGGACATAAAGCATGATCTTCAATATTGTTGATAGCGCTACAGTTTGGGGTGAACCTGGGCCTCAATCAATAAGCCTCTCCACTTAGCTCGGTCTTTAGATAATTGTCTCCAGTTGTGCACTCCAAGTTGGTCGAGGTCCCCTTCAACTTGCGGCGAGGAGGCCCTCTACTGCGTCGTCTCTCTGGGTTTGATTCGAAGTCTATTCGCTCTACATGTCCTAGCCATCTCAGACGTCCAATGCGCAGTTTTTTGACTAGGTCCATGTCGCTGTATAGCTCGTATAGTTCGTTGTTGAATCTTCTCCTCCAAAACCCGTCGACGCAAACGGGACTGAAAATCTTACGAAAAATGTTTCTCTTGAAGCGACCAAGGATATCTTCATCCGCTTTCAACAAAGTCCATGTTTAAGCTCCGTAACCAGGACTGGAATGATCAGAGAAGTCACATGACAGCGCATCAACTTGTCTAAAACCTTTTTTGACATCGAAGGTCTCAGTACGGTCATTACCGACCTTGATGGAGCAGCGAGCGTTCTCCATCGTCATCCTGCACAAACGGACAAGTTTGGCAGGGATGTCAATACTAGACATGGCTTTATACAGTTCGTCCCTAGAGATGCTGCCAAAGGCGGCCTTGAAATTGATAAAGAGAAGACGAGTATCGATGTCGCAGTGTGAAGATTAATTCGATGGTGGACTTACCTGGCCTAAAAACCCACTGATAGGGTCCAATCACGCTGTATTACAGAAAAGATCTTGTATGCAATGTTGAGGAGACTTATGCCTCTACAGTTGGCGCAGTTAATGGGGTCTCCTTTGTTGTGGATCGGGCAAACGATGCTCATGATGGTGTATACTCTGTACCAGTACATCCCCAGCTGCCTTAAATAGTTCGGCCGGTAAGCCATCAGATTCAGCAGATTTGTAAGATTTCAGTTTGTATATTACTATCCTCACTTCATTTAAGTCAGGTGGACTAAGAATTTGCCTATCATCGTCAATGTTGAATGGTGAAATAGTGTTCCAAGAGTCTATTTGAGGTAATGTTGGACTGTGAAAACTAGTTCAATGGTGGTCCAGCGCTGTGCTCTAGAAATCTAGTCTTGATCTTGATCGAATATTAAGTCTAGAGTTGGAGCTGGAATTCTTGTCAATTCTCAATAACAGTTCATGAATATGTCCCATTGTATTTCCTTGTGAGTCCTAACTTAATGCAATATGCTTTAAGTCACTCCAACTCTTTGCTAGTTCTCGTGCTTCTTCCTTTTAACTCTTCCGCCACAGGTTTTCCCCAGATCCCTGCAGGCTACTAGTAGTAGAATGAGTTGTGCGTGATTACTCTTGGATTTTGATTTCCTAAAAAAATTGTCGTGAACTTGGTTTGAAGAAGAAGGATGAATCAATCCTCCGAATACATAGCTATGCTTAAGAAGGGAGTCGGTTGAGTTGAAAAAATAGCTTCATGGGTCTCAGTAGGTCTTTCAGTTCAACATAATGTCTCCTTCCAAGAACAAGTAACTTCCAAACGTCCTAGTTCTTCTGAAGGATAAGACAGGATACTTACATAGGAGGTGGTGAACATAGGAACATGCAAGTCTTAAGAACAAGAAATGGAAAAGCTAAGCTATTAGATCATCTACTCAACGCAACATAATGAGAGTACCTCGGTTAAAAAAAATTGTTAAATCAATTCATATTTGAAAGAGTACCAAGTATTATGAAATATTCAGATCATCTTTAGCCACAATTATCGAATAATCTAGATTGTTAAGTCGGCAAATCGAAGGGGAGAAGAAGGGGAATCTGAGAAAAATCTGGTGTCCAAATAATGAAAGGAAAATTAAATGTGTCTCTTGAATTCGTTTACAATTCACAGTATTTTTTCCGCATTCGTGCACTAAGTCCTTTTGGAGTGAGTTATTTGGCTGATTGGTTATGGTTGGGGCCTGAACACCGAACCTTTTATTCAATGAACACTACGAAAACTACCTACTCATGGTCAATAACTTGTAAGCCCTTTTCCAAGCTTATTTATTAAACATTGCTAATTATCTTTTTTAATTATTTTCTACCGCGCGCCGCCTTATTTACAAATTTATCATCTCATAAATCAAACTTCAGAATTTATTCATTTATTGCTTAATACAATTAAGTAACAGTGTCGTGACTATATACATTCATACGTTCTAAACGGGGTGAATGCACAGCACACTTCTGTTTACAAGGGGTTACAAATTAAAATAATTATTTTATTAAATAATCAAGAAAACTTGATCGATTATAATCGTATACATAACTAAATATGGTCATGGTTCCGTTTCGTTTAATCTGGAATGTTGACACTTGCGAGAATATTCTAAGCTGACACTGTCTGTCTATTAAAACAAGTGTATTTAGTAAAAAACTCATCTAGTGTGAACTACTGTCTGGGCGATTTTGCCTTCCATACGGAAGAGATAGTCTATAACCTACAAACAGTTTCCAGACAGGTGTGTAAAGCGATATAATTGATTTAATACTTAAGCTATTAGTACACATAAATAGTGGGTTTATTGTTACTAAAATGCAATCAGTTATGACTATTATTTCACCCAACAATGCGATTTTTTTGCACATTCATTGATAAATTGATTTTTAAACGTACGTCGACTAAGTTGTCATTGTAAAGAAATTATCATTTTGTTGTGTAGGTATTATTTAATGAAAATAATTGTTACTATTGTTACTCTGTTGGTCAGAGATAAAAGATGAAATTGTTTTGAGCCAGAGGTGGTACCACCTTATTCCCTTTAGGCAACTTGTTTCAAATAAAAGATATTCGTTTTGTTACTTGTTATGGAAGGTAAGGTAAAAATACAAGTTTCACACAACAAGTAGTTTGTGACGTCAGTACAATAAATTCCCGGATTGTTATCAATAAAAAAAACTATGAGCTCGTGTGGTTGGTGCAACATATCGCAACCACGTGCTGCAGTCAGTCAGATAGAGGACTGACCGGTTTCCATAATCACTTTGGCGTATAAAATTGTTGTCAAAATCACTTCCTTAAATACTGACATTGAATCAAGTTTAAGTTATAAATTGTTCGAAACTGAATCACCAATAAGCCTTAGATTTATGCTAAAACTAGATATTTTCAAATTATTGTCGTTACGCCTATCGTGTAGCAAGTCGTTTACTTTGTTACTTTGTGTAATAAATTAGAAGGTCATCTTCCACCGCAAAGAGGTAATGCTGTCAGTTATAATGATGCTGTAAATCACTAATTGCATTGCTTAGGTTTTGGCCTATGGTAATGGCATTAGGGATCTAGTAAACAGAAATTAAATATCGAAAAAAACCTTACGAACTTGTACTACAACTTTAAGTGCACTTTATGTTAAAGCAATTTGACCAAAAACAAGGTGTAAAAAAAATCTTCTAGAGGAGGCACAGACGTGATTAGTAGTCTTACCATTTATGGTGGACTGATCTGTGTGACAAAATAGACACCATTTGTGTTCAGTTGGGCAACAATATTGCATCGATGTCATTGCAAATATGTTCTCGTGGGTATGCCAGCAATGAGAGGAAATCTATACACACAATTGGATATAAGATGTATTACTTAAAGTCAGGAGGTAGCTAAATATCAATTACAAATTGATAAGTATCGCATTAACTAGACTATTGAGCTAGAAGGACGGGTTTGTACTAAACGTCCTTCTGAGGTGCACCTAGTACATGCAATGTATTCAAAATCAATTGTTTAATTTGAAATAGAGGCTTATGACATTCTCGACCTTGGCATTAGCAATGAATAAAAGTGCATTAGTCAATGAATTACAAATTGCCATATTTATTTCGGCCTTTTTTATAATTGCGCTGTGAAAATGCCATTCGTAATGAAAGTTTTGTTTGGAAGTTTTTGCGTATCGTAAGTGGTTTTGTACTGTACAAACATATGAATGCCAATGGGGTAAGTAACTCCAATCAATTGTTGAACAAAATAACCCAATGTAAACTCGATAATCTCAATAAAATTTGGTTCATCGGACTGCTAAATATAAAAGAGGAAATCTCCTTCAAGCCAACTAATGTCCTCAAGACTCAAGACTCAAGAATAATTTCTTTAGAAACTCAAAGATAGAAGATAGAGTCCGTTTCAAATTCTCATGCAACTTCTTGCGCAGGTTTTCTCTTTTCCAGTCATTCTCTTTTGTGTACACACAAAACCATCGTTCGCTCACACACATGGACTCGCTAGCATCAGAAAGGCTTGTCTGGCGCAAGAGGCAACCACTTATCTACGAGAAAGACCCTTCCACCAAACAACCGACGCATAAGCTAGAAATGGTTGTATCATAGCCGTATAGATCCAGAGGACCTTTTCCG
Source organism: Chalcosyrphus nemorum (assembly GCA_949716465.1). Taxonomy (NCBI): domain Eukaryota; kingdom Metazoa; phylum Arthropoda; class Insecta; order Diptera; family Syrphidae; genus Chalcosyrphus; species Chalcosyrphus nemorum. Next base: position 11,972,701 of record OX454333.1, on the reverse strand, counting down.
GTGACAAGCCCCACGTTTTTCCAAAAGCACCCTTAGACTGCCAGAAAACTGAGAGCGACTTGGATGTTTTTGATTCTATATGTTTTGACCAGAGATGCTTCTTATCCAGAATTACTCCTAGATATTTGACTTTCTCTGAGAGCGAGATCGTGACACCTTTTAGTACTGCCTGAGTAAGACCGGTCATGATCCTTCTTCTCGTAAAGACAACGACTTTCGTCTGGAGAAGATTGACCGAAAATCCATTCCTGGTACACCACTCATCGATCATGTCCAAGCCTATCTGCACATTAGCACAGACAGTTCTTTGGCATGTACCAAAGTAGAGTACGGCGACGTCATCTGTTTATGCATACGCATAGATGCCAGAACTAATGAGAGTTGTCAGCATAGAGTCCACCACCATTCACCATAGTAAATTCTTTCCTGTGAAGAGCGCTGTCAATTCTGGAGACCAGATTTTGCAGCGCAGTTTTACAAGATTTTCCTCGCTGGTAGGCGTGTTGCATTTCCTATAGCGAATGCATTGGAAGAGCAACTCTCTGCGCGTTAGTCTCAACCAGCCTTTCCATACTTTTTAGTAGAAAGGAAGCCAAACTGATAGGTCTGAGGTTTTTAACGAGCGACTAGTCATCCTTAAAATTTTTGATATAAAAGCCAAAGTAGGGATATATCCCAGTGCAAGTCGCGCAGTGAAAATACTTTTCAAAGTTGGCGGCAGCTGTCCTATTCCCTGTATCAGAAAGGCCGGGTATATTCCTTCGGTACCAGGCGTTTTGAAACCATCAAAAGATGCCAAAGCATATCTTATAGCCTCATCCGTAACCAAAGCAGATGCAACATATCAGCTTCGCCGGGTATTCCGACTAGGCTTAAAATTAGCGCTCGCGAGAGGACCAATTATAAACTTCGTCGTTATCTGATTTTCGGAAAAATGAGTCTCCAGCAAAAGCCTTGCAGCATCCACTTTTGTCTCAGTAAAGGCACCATTAGACCTCCTAATTGATTCCAGTTTAATTTGTGTGTCCTTTTTGAGGACCAATCTACCAGTAGCACCTAGAGTTTCATGAATTTATAAATATTTTCTAGAACCAAGAAGCGAAACTCATATCTGCTTTACTTTGAGTTCTTGTACTTTCACAGTTCTTTTTCTAATTCAATTTTGTAATACCATCTTCAATATTTACAAACTTTGGCTTATCGTTCACCTCTTTAGTTCAATAGCTTAGCTCCCCCAATTCGCGATCCACAAATCCAAAGGCAACCAACTTCAGCTCAGAAAACAATTTTAACTTTTCGTCCAAGTGACATAACACTTTACTAATCCAACAAACGTATCTGTTATCTGCTCTTAATCATCTGTTCACAAAATTTCAATCCACCTAGTGCTCCACACAGAATTATGCATTCGAAAAAAGATTTCATTATCGAATTATGTCTTTGGGTATTGCTGACCGTTGACGAAACTATTTATTAGCATTTTGGAATTTTTAATTAATGCCCCCGGTGAGGAAATGTTTACTTTGAATTATGTGGTTATCTCAAAAAATTCAATGTCAATTAAGTATTTCTGTTTTTTCTTTATTTTAGTGACACTTTTACGAGAAATAGCTTTAAGCCTATAATCTGGATGGCATTAGCACCTGACGCATAAAATTTGCAAAAGTTTTCATGTAAAACAGCTGTGATAACGGTTATTTTTTGCTTCTTTGTATGAGTTAAACTAATTTATGTTACAGTTATTATGTAATTGAAAGAAAAAAAAAACAAAAATGTACATAGTTTTACACATAACAAAAGGGCTTGACTGATTCACTTTCTCTAAATGAATTTCAGTTTTTTTCTTGTCTGTGTGGAATGGTCCATGAGCCACTTGGGCCAGGTTAGGAATTAATCATATTGAACGCGTAATCGGTTTGCTTTTTTAACTAATTTTTGTGTGAGGGTATGTAATAGAATCGAATAACAGTGAGTGTATAAGAAATTATCAATCAAATTTCATTGTACGTAATAAGTACTTTCTAGGAAAATTCATCAATAAAAAGAGAGGAAGGAGAGACTGTCTAAATAAAGCTGTCAGTCCTTGACAGCTGTCAAGTATAAACTATATCGTTGGAGCAAATGTGGAGTTATGCAGTCGGATGTTTGTCGAAAGTAAGGTCGAAGTTTTTCTAAATGGAAGATTTTTGAGAGCGTAACAGATTCCCGACTGTGGAAAATAATACAGCTATCTGACGATTAAAGGACCACAAAGTGCATCCTTATGGTTTCTGATCATAAGTCATAAATATCCTGCTGAACTGGTGGAAACTAAAGAGAGGTATATGTGTTCTGCCAGCCGTAGCCAAAATAACTGCAAGAATAATTCTGCAACGGATCAAGAAGCATTTAGATTCAACTCTCGACGTCGAACAGGCAGCCTTTCGTGCTGGATCCTCCTGCATCGACCACATTAACACCTTATGAATCATAATCGAGCAATGCGTTGAGCCAAACAGATCTCCGCTATTTTTCTTGTGAATAGACTTGGCGAAGGCCTTCGACAGTTGGAATAGAGATGCTGTTTGGTTGGCCCTACGCAGGAGAGGTATCCCAGAAAAACTCATAGCTATACGTATGAGGGCAGTAAGTGTCACGTCTTGCTCAATGGCAAGGTGTCAGAAGAACTTCAAGTCCAAAGCAGAGTACGTCAAGGATGCATACTGTCGCCGGTGTTATTTTTAGTTTTTTTTAGTTCTCCTTGCAGCATTGACGGAAGGAAACCATGGAATTCGCTGGACTATGACAGCTTACCTTAAACACCTAGACTACGCTGACGATGTTTGTCTACTTTCAGAATCTGTGTCATGCTATTGACACTGTCAAAACAAAAGCCCTTAGCACTTCTAATACCAGCGCCCAACTTAACATTGCCAGACAGGAAGTCGAGAAAGTTGACAAATTTCTATACCTAGGAAATGTGACTTCGGCAAATCATGGTGGCACCGAACAGGATGTGTGCAGCAGAATCGCGAAGGAAAAAGCTGCGTTCGGAATGCTGTACACCATCTGGAAAAGCAATGTTATAAGCTTAAGAACCAAGTTACGCTCAAACGTAGAATCCGTGTCGCTTTATGGGAGCAGCACCTGGAAGGTGGACACCATTAAAATACAGAATAATCTTAAGGGTTTTCTGGCCGAATCGTATCTCCAACGAACAGCTTTATATAAGAACGGGCCAGGAACCTATCAACATTACAATACGAAGGAGAAAGTGGCAGTGGATTGGACACACTCTACGGCGCGAAGACAATTCCATAATGCAGTGAGATCCGTTCACCCAAGTAGGCAGAACAGCGGACGCCCTATGCAAACGTGGCGCAGAACAGTCGAGGAGGAATCGAGCTCCTTAGGAATGAGTTAGAGAGAGCTCAAACATGTTGCAGGAGTACGAACAAGATGGCACGAAGGCGTTGATGACGCCCTAGGCCCCCCGAGGGGTTAAAGGACCTAAGTAAGTAGTATAAATGTCCAATAGAGGGACAAGGCATAGCTTTTAAAAACTGTATGTGTTGTCCGCGGCATAAGTTTGCACGTACAGAAGGGAACTACCCACCGAAGGTTTCTTAAGAATCTTTCTCGTGACATTTCTCTTAAATGGTTGTCAGACGTTCGCATGAGGTGGGGTCGTGAAAAAAAAGACTTTGATGATATTTTCCTGGTTTCGAACTTGGAACCACATGCTCACTAACTAACCACTAAGCTATGAAGGAATACCATGGGTTAAATGAAGTGGCGGATAAATGTTGCTATAGTCTGGGTTAAAAAATGCCCCATAAGCTAGAAGGAATGCTCTACACCTCTATTATACTTAAATTGTAAATTGTATTCCAGAAATTAAATGCGAAAAAAAACTCTTTGGCAGTTAAGTCGGCAAGCATACCCTCCATGAACAAAATATTTCCCCCCTTGGGCACAACTGAATGCCCTCTGTGCACTAACTAAGAGCCTATAAGATCATAACACTCAATGAATATCTTTATGACTAATAATGAGCCAACTTATGTAGATGGGTGCCAGCTAATCCTCTTAATATTCAAAATCATATGACCACGGGTGCAAAATCACATGACACAAAATTTAAACAAGAACAGTTTTTTACAGCCCAAAAGTGACAAAAAAAAAAGCGTTAGCATAATACATTCATGATATGCTAACACACGTGCCCTATTAGTCATAAGTTTTTCTAGAATTTTAAAACCAATCCATGAATCATTAACCTGAAAAGCCCACGGCCAAAAATAAGGATGTCACATTAAATTGGCGGGTTTTTTGTTAAGTGCCAATATTAACGTCTTATTTCATTAGTCCCCTTGTTCTGTGCTCTTCTTTTAAATTAAAATTTCCATAGCACGTGTCATTAAAACCGTGAATAATTGTCAAACGATATAACGGTAACTATTTAGAATAAATTTTCCCACAGTTTTTGTGAATTTTAATGTCACATCTTGTCAGTCAATGACCTAAAATAACATACATACTAGGACCTAAAATATATTTTAAAAAATAATTTAAACATTTAAAACTTTACCACACACGTCCAGGTGCGAAGCATAACTTACCTAAAAAGAAACAAAAAAAGAAAAAAAAATTAAATTAAATAGAGATTCTAGAAATAAATCATTAATTCAAATTTTAAATGGGTTTTTCAAGGTTTTTTTTTTTTTCTGTCCAATCTATTGAATGTATCTAACAGTGAAATTGATTGAAATTGTATAAAAATCTACATAAAGCTTGAGCAAACAAAACTAAATTGAAGTCTGAAACTAGTTTGGTTTGAAGTTGTACAAATGCCGGCTAGGAGTAGGTGTGGCTACTATAATAGTCATCGATAGTAGTCATGTGATGATCGTTTGGTGCATGACTCTATAAATTATATAGCTAAGTGGATCGCAATTTTAAGAAGTTCTTTGAACTGTCTTTTGCTAGAGATGACCTTTGGATAGACAAAGCTCCTTCCAAACTATGAGAAGGCAAAAAAAAAAAATTCAAATTCTTGGTAAAAACCCCCAAGCCAAGATGAAATCAATTAATTGCTGAATCATCAAAAAATCAGCAAAAAAAAAAAAGACAAATCAATTCTATTCTCAGTCGTTCATCGCCAAACAACAAACTGTTCATTGAAGTGTTTCTTTTTGGCTATAGGTAGGATATGATGAATGTGCGTCACATTTTGTTTTCTGACGGAATGATTGTGCAAAAATTTGTCAGATTAATAAGAGCAAAAATACGAACTCATTCTTCAGTCAAGGTCATTGAAAGTCCTCAAATCTTGACCAATAATTTGACACACTGTGTTTTTTATGCGTAAAAAGATTGCACAGCACAGATATGAAAATTGATCATGATTTCGGAATATACATATGATATGCTACTATGTAATGTTGTGACATAAAAATTTAAAAAAAAAGAAACAACAAACTTTTGGTCATGTTAATCACTCTTGAAGACTTTTAAGGTCAAACATTATTGCAAAATGGCATGCAAATTCGAATGCAAATGCAATCTTTTCATTTCTAGTGTGTGTGCATTGAGTTCAAAGATAACGTTAATTGGTAATTATTCAATTTTACAAATTTTTTTTTTTTTTTTGTGGTGGTAGTTTCTTTTGCGGTTGTAATCTGTAGTCGGGGTCGAAGGAGAGAGGATCATTTCAACAAAAGTGCGTTTTTTTTATTCGAAACTAGTTTAGTAGGAATTTTTCCATACAAGTATCTTTTTTGAATAATATAACCTGTTCAAGTGATCTATCTGCATGATCATTCAAATCACAAAACACCCTCATAGTGGTGATTTTAATTCCGTTAATAACTAATAATTGCATTGTAGGATGCGCATTGGTGGTTAATTGAAATTAATACATATTAATGATTAAAGTTGTATCTATGACAGAAGGGGGTACCTAATTGCCCGGTAGTCAACGAGAGTCTTAATTTATTTCACGGAAGTTGGAAGTAAATGAAGATTAAATCAAGATACGTCTCACCTAATTGAAGGTTTTTTTTTTTTTTGATTTCTTGAATTAAATGCATCAAAGGGTGCAACGATGGGCTTAAAATTATATATTATTACCGATACATCTGATGGATGAGTCAATTAAAAGCTACCACTTGGTGCTTTGGGTCAAGTTATTAAAAAAAGGCAGAATACTTTGTAAGCTTGTAAGCTTGAGTGAAAATTCGAGTTCTTAGTTGCCAAATGAACTAAATAAGCATCTTTTAGCTCTTTCAAGTACCGTTAATATTAGGGTGAGAACAGAACTTGTGAACTTTCTTCTAGACACCACGCAAGAGACCATATGATTTGGAGCAAAGCGGTGTATCTGTTTCTGTGTATGGTGCATATGTATGCAGGATGATAGACAGACAACTTAAATGGTCCGTAGGACTCAGATGTGTCCATAATACTGTAAAGCTGTATTAATGACGAATTGTTAGCTATTATCAAAGTAGTGCACAAAGAGTTCATACATCATGCTACGCACAGAGGAAGGCTCCCAAAGGAATCAGGAATTTGAAGTGGAGTTCCACACTGCTCCATTCTCTCACCATTTTAGTTTTTCTTGCTGATTGATTGAATCTTATATAAGCATTCAAACACCTCTTGTATGTAATGGGCGCAAAGCTACATGAATTTAACGAACGAATGAGCCAAAAACATGTCGAACAATACAATGATCCTTAGTATCAATCTTTGATTTATTCTCCAAGTTTCAAGCGATTGTTCACGTATTCCCACAGTGTACTGTGAGAAATTGCTCAAATCCTATAGAAAGACTTTTTTTGGGTGCCTCCATTAAATATTCTACTGGTAATGGTCCACTCGATAGTGCCTTGCGCTAGTACCCTTTCCACTGAAGGTTTTCGTCACGAGCTCTCCACTGAACTCAGCTATTTGGACACGACCTACCTAAACGAGATCAAACTCTGTATAGTACTATATTTAGCAGCATTTTTATTCGTAACCACTGGACACTTCGTCAGTCACTAGTTAATTTAATCCCTAATATGTGCATCTCTATCAGTCCGGATCAATTTCAATCATTTCTATCTAAGTATGAAAATTGTGTTTCTTTTTTAGTTCAGACACTTCAGAGCTCTGAATTCGTGTTTCTTTTTTTTGCTCATAGCGCGCTCTATGAGCTCAGATCAGATAAATTCACCGAGCATTCAGGGGAAAAGCTGAGCACCGCCAATTTTCGCATTTGACAGAAGGGAATTAATTGCTCTGAACTAAAATAGAAAAACGCCTAAAGTAAAAAAAAATGACTGAATGAATGAAATTAATGAATAAATGGGTAGAAATATTTGGAGGCACGCAAGTAAAATGGCGAAGAAGCGTCAAACTCAATCCTCTTTCGATTCGATTTAAACCCTCAATCCGGTTGCAGTCAAAACGTGGATTGAAACTGAATCCCTCTTCAATCCAATCATATTAACGCTGTACATAATGCAACTTCGAACAAAATTTATGCAAGTAACACTTTCTTTGTTGTACATACTCTAAGCCGGCGTGATTGCAAACCAACCAATCAAGCATTTCAACATTCTAACGTAGTAACCTTCAAGTCTATTGCGTTCCATGGTTCACCAAGATTCATCTTTTTTTTTTTCTCAAAAAAAAGGAGGACAGTGTAAATGGCCAAACTTCTTTTACACACAAAGAATTGAGTCTATAGCCTTGACTGTACCAAAGCTTAATACCACATTCGTGCTAGAATCATATGGGAGTATCTACTTGTAAAGTTCAAGCCAAGTACCTGTTCTAAGCAATTGCACAGTCATAAGAAAACTAGTTGCAAAGCAAGTATTCTAAGTTTAGCTAAGAAAAAGTATTCTCAGATAAATAAACACAAGTCGCTATTCCGAAAAAGGCGCCAACACGTGTCTGTGCTTGAAATTGTTTACGTATTTTTTTACGCTCTCATTATAAATAAAGAAAACATTATTGAACTTTTCGTTTTTCATTGATCAAGAGTTGTAGAATTTTACGCGGAGGTTAATCGTTTTTTTTTTAGAAATAATTGCTTCCCAAGTTTATATATAACAAAATCCATTTGTATATACGTAGTCTTTTGTGGGGTAAACAATTATTGTATTAAAGTTTTGTGCAAATGAAGGTTTCCATAAGTCGATTATTAGCCATCAGTCATCAGACGAATGGTTACCCTAATTACTTCTTAGTAAAGTACAAAGGTCTAAGTTTTTATAAAAATCAAGGTTAGATCAAATAAGTTTTTTTTTCTCACAAAATAAGAAAAAGTTCATAATGTATTTGATTTCTGCAACTATTAAGCTGTCATTGACTGTTATTCACATGTGGTGTAATCGTTTTTTTTTTTTTTTTATATAAAGTTCGGCATTGATTGGAAATAATAATCATTATTTTAGCAATTTGTTGATCTTTGCATGAAATTTATGTTTTCATGCATTAGTTTAGAGCTAATTAAAATTCTTTAGAAGAGAGAAGAGGCCCTGACTTTGAAGGATACTTTGTTGCGTTAGCCAATGTGGGGTTTAACTAGATTAGTGGTTACTGCTTTAGACTAGTGGTGTAAAAAAGTCCTCATTCGGAAAAATGTAATTTTGGGCAAAAAGAAAGAAAGGAAATCAGTTCGACACATTTGTAGTTAGGTCTTGGCCATAGACGAACTAAACTAGACAGTCAACTCGAACATCCCCGTCCCATTAGTGCTGAAAATAGCACGAGCCCAGTTTCAACTTTTTCTTGTTCGTTTACTTTTTCGTAATTTTAGATCCCTCTGAGAGAATTTTACCCTCACTCTTTGAAATCTTCGAATTTTAGTGCGGAAAGTACGCGAACGGGTCTATTATGTCGGGTTATCTCTTTCATTCCTTTTGAGCAAGATATTTCTTCCCGGTTGTTATGCCATCAACAACAACAAATTGTTTGTACAAAATGGCTTCGACCATAGATGTAAAAAAAATCGCCAAATTTTGTAATTGTATGTGTAATCCTTGTAAGCTCGTCACGAACGTCTCGAACGTCAGAATACAATGACAAAATCTAGCTGATTTTAGCTTGGGCAAGCGAATGTGTCATGCGAACCGAAGTTGACTGTCTAATTTAGTTGTCTATGTCTTGGTCATACCCCAGTTCACTTGTATTGACAGATGAGACAATTTAGGCTCCGCTTATTTTAGAAAATGTGTGGACAGGAAAAATTCCAGTTGACAGTTGTATTTTATTTACATTGTTACCTACATACATGCCTTGCAGGTGTTAGTCGCGAGTATTAAGTACATACTTATTCGAGTACTAATGAACAAATGACGATAGAATACGATTATTCAAATGTATTCACATTTTGCATGACATCTTTAGGCTGTCAAGGTTCCATTGTTAGAAAATACAGAATATATTTTTCCTATCCTTATCTATTTCCATAAAGGAGATTCTGAAAACCTTCTATCATTTGCATGCGGTGTGCACACATCCTTTTTCAATCTAGACAATGTCCATTAAAAGTACTGCGTAGCTTTAACGTGTGAATCCCAAAAAGCCAGTGGACAGTACTAATCACCACAACACCAACAATATTTTCACGGTTTCTTCTTTTAAGTTTTTGTAGGTATACTTAGGGAGGGGAAAAAAAATTAATTACATAACAACATATGGAGATTCCACAGACATAATCATAACTAACAAATTTTTACCTAATTAGGGACTAATGTTTCCCTTCTAAAACAAAACGAAGAAAATGACTTGCAAAATTCTTCCATGTGAATACAAACAAAATATAAAAATTCTTTTCAAATAATTACAAAACACGCACTTCACCATCTGAAGTGATTTGAGTGCTCTTACGAAGCAAAAGAAGGGCTACCCACCACATTGGTTGATGTAATGCTAGATGATTTTAGTTTAGACAGCTCCAATGATTTGTTGTTCAAGAATACTATTGGCTCGAGGGCGTCTCTTATTGAAAATATAGAAAAAATATAAAATATTCATAGTCATTACGAGGGAATCTGCTTAAAGACTTAACCTGTTTATAACAATAACTATGATGTAAATGTAAAAGGTGCATGGTAGCTATTGGTCTTTACTAGAGGTGCGGAAATAACCAATATGTTGGCACTTATTTTTGAGTAAAAATTAAATTTAAGTATCCTTCAACTCAATAGGAGTCAGATTCGTATCGCCACAGGTTTCACTGTCGAGTAAAAACACATCTCATGGCCATGGAGATAGCACAATGTATGCAGAATGTGCAACGAAGACGAAGAATCAGCAGGACATATACTATGTCACTGTGACTGCTTAAGTAGAATACGTCATCGTTATTTACGTAGATTCTACCTTGAAGCAGAGGATATTACTGCTAGATCACCAAAGACGTAGTTTACTTCACAGTCAATACTGGGATACTGAACGAGTACTAGAATGAGGAATTCGCAAGAGGCCCAGAGAGACCGCAGTGACAAAGCGACAAGTTCCCACCTCAACCTCCAATCTAAATCTTAAACTTTTGGTAGTTTTCACATTGCAGATGGCTTGGAATTCTATTTTTACCCGACGAAAATTATATGTAAAGCACAAACAAATTCTACTACTTTTTCAAATGTCAACTTAGACTTATCTCTAAACTCAACTGTCAAAAATTGTTAGAAATTCAACTACATACTTTAATCTTTAAATTTTCAATTCACTGTCAATATATAGTTTGAATGCTTTGGTAAAGTTGAGAGTTTAGTATTAAACGAAAATTTTTATGGTCAAGGGCACTAATAAGAGCAGAGATGTAGAGCACACAGAGGGCGTCTTAGAACGCGAGGTAAGAAAATAAGTGTCGTTTGCAAAACTAATAAAAAAATCTATAAAAAGTCGAGCCAAATTAGACCCGTCAAGTTTTTGTTTATTCCTTCTAGCGGAGCTGCCTTTATGAAATCTACAGTGTAATCAGTATTTCTATTCATTGATATGTACTGCATCTACTGGTTCATATAAACTTGTCCACAATACATTTGTCGTGATATGTTTGACAGTTGTAATTTGGAAAAAAATTACAAAGCAACCGTAAAGAAAAGTTGTGTTGCTTCTTCCGTCTATTTGAATTTGACATTTCTGTGTCGGATACGTTCCAATGGGCTTGCGTTCTGATTATGTATCATCGGTAGCGTTCAGCTGACAAATGAAAAAAAAAAGTAAGTATACGCCACCAGTAAGTAGGTAAAGAAACCCGGTCAGGGTTATTCTAATTTCGTTTAAATGGTTTGAGCTAAGTCAGTACTAGATCTCTAAATCTATTTGACAAATGAAGTCAAATGGGTGGGTGAAATTGACAGCACCCTTGCGTTGTCATATTGAAGGAAGCACAGTGAAATATATCTACGATACGTTGACAATTAGATTTAAAGCCTGGGTTCTCTGCGGATTTTAGTTTAAGCTCAATACAGTCGACTTCTTAAACTTAAGCCTGAAAACTAATAGCGAATTGGTTGGCAATAGGTTAGGTGAGAGTGTCACGGTGGTTGGTTATAAAGGTTGGATGATGCTTTTGAGTGTGACTCTGTGACTCTGTGACTCCGCTGCAATGAAGTTTTGATCACTGCTATTAGGTTTAGGCAGCATACGCTTAATTAGTTTATAATAGCCATAGTGTATGAGGTAAGAATTGAGGTTGATGTTTAGTGAGTTTGTGAGAAGACAATTTAAGACATGATTGTTATTGTTACCCGTCAGCAACCGACATATATGACACATTTTATGTGCCCAATTCACAATGTCGCGTTTTGAAATATTGAGTAGAAGCAATGGGCTCTTATGGATATGGGGCAATCCGATATGCTACCACAGACGTGTCCAACGGCTTTTGATCGTGATATCGTAAAATCGACCTTAACGCCTGAGTAGAGATATTGTCTACTTTCCCGCGCTCTTGACAGTTACTGGCTATCAGCTGTGACAAGCCATAATGTGACCTGTTTGATTTCAAGCCATAAGATAAGTTGAAAGTCGCGCTTATGACAGAAGTTATCATACAGTCGGTGAAAAGCCCATTAACGCACACGTGTGAAAGCGACATTGTGAATTGGGCATAATGATCGTGTGTATCCTTGTAAAGAAGTAACTAGAGTGAATTAAATTAGCTTTTGGTCTAAAAATAAAAATTATGCCCTATCAATCATATGTTACAATGCATAAAAGTCCACCAAGAAAGTGAAAAAGTGCATAACATCCAAAACACAATAGTCACATTGTATCTGTAAGGCACTACTGAACTAGGTAACGACCTATTACCAGCTTACGATGAGGCTATGACCACAACTCATTAACAAGTGTCACTCGTCACCTCTACTTATCTGTTTTTTTTTTTTCTTGATGTTTTACAGAAGTTCAACAGGTTGCGTATAGTTTGGAGCAATCACGCGTAACTGCCGCCCTAAGGCAAACAATTTGTAAGAGGCTCCTCTCTTCTCTATGCTATCACATTTTGTCATCTTGTCCGGTACTTATCCGGAATAATGCAAACTTTTATACCTCCACTTTTGTTCACATCTACCAAACAACGAACTAAACATGGGAATTAAGCCCTCTAACAATTCACACCCGAGGGCAACTCTTTTTAGCTAATTACGACGAAAGGTACCCAAAATGCATAATAATAATAGAAAATGGTTAAATGGTATGAAAACTTGAAATTAACCGCCTTGACAATCACCGTTAAATTTACTTAGCCATCAACTACTCATCGAACGGTCACCATCATCAAGCCATCACCTCCTCGTTTGACCACACACCTTTGGAGGAGATTTATAGTTTTATAGCCTAAAGTTATTTTAAATTCCGACAGACAGATGTTTTGCAGATACAAGCTGGTGGTTTTTTTCTCCTTTTTTTTGGGGCCCTCTTGCATAATTTTCTCCGACATGCGTAAAATTATGTAGGTACCCAGCCGTAGAGACTGTGTACTTGTTCAACTATTATCCGGGATCGATTAATGAGATTTCCAATAAATATCGATAAAAGAAATTTTCGACTCGAAATGAATGAATCATGATGATGAAGATTCATGAATCTTTGGTAAATGAAAACAAGGCCAAGAGGCATCAGAGTTGTTACACCACTCCCCCTACATACATACTCATCTTCATTGTTCACAGATACACACCACACACAGACACACAGTATGGTGCGCCAGATTCCATGCATAAATGTATTATTAATGTCCAGCAGCTCCTCCTATATACCTATAGACGCACGGGCATCGTTTTTAGGTAATATCATCTCAAAAGATATGACATAACCACCGACTCCGCCGATACACCACAAGACAAAGTTCATTTCTCCTAATTTCAGATGCAATGCATTTGTATTTCTTTCCAAGATGCCAGCTAGATAGATGAAGTGATGAAAAAGTAGAAAATCTCTTCACAACAAAACGGATTCGGTTCGAATCAAAAGTGAAACTGATGAGATACCACAGATGATGTTGGTGATGATGATGATCGGGAATACGCAATAAGATACTTTTTTTTTTTGCTTTACTCCAACCGTAATGAGCTTCAATTCTTTTTTTTTTTTTTGTTATATATGACTTTTTGTTGCACTCTAAGCTGTTGAATATCGATCAGTATGTACCTACCATAGATACAGTATCTAATATTGTTATTATAATTAAGATGCGACAAGAAATATAATCTGTGCGCACCGCCGTTGTCGAACCTTTGTAGGTCAAGTTGAAATGATACATTTAGCCCCGTGAAGAGGGAGAGCAATTTACTTCACCCAGCTGATGATAGGTCGATCGGCTGGTGTCTTATGCAAGTTTTGACAGACAGTGAACAAAAAAAAACCAAGTATTTGGCATCATTCGGTTTGTATATAATTTATGTGTGACTTTGATGGTGTGTGTGTGTGTGATATGTTTGTAATTAATTAACGCAGTTAATTTTCGTTATTTTTTATTGTTGTTTTGCGGATTTAGTTTATTAATGAAATGTGTGTGTGGACATCTTCTGACATTCGTTTTTCTTTGATGTCACACTGAATGTGTTAATTTTTGGTTAAATTTTCAAGTTCGTGGAGCAATTTTTTTTTTGTGTATACATTTTTTGTTGAAATTTTGAAAAAAGAATTGAAAGAAAAATTATCACTAAACAAACACTGAGAGGAGAATTTATTTTAAAACAAAACCAAGCGAGCCAAATGCAACCAACACCGACCGGTGCGACTAGTTGGCGGTGCGGTGGGACAGGCTTGTGACAAAAGTGATAAAGAAATTAAAAAATTATCATCAATTAGAGTTTTGTTTGAAGACTGCAGGAAATTTGATTGAAGGCGATTTTGTGCAACTCACGCATGACTTAGTGTTTGTCATGGCAATAATAGTTTGTTTAAGGTTAGCAAGCTGAAATGGTTTGCTTCTCATAACCTTGAAATTGTTAACATTTCCTAGGACTAAGATTGGTATGTGTCAGCACAACATGGTCAATGTTAAAAGCGGAAAAGGAAGTTGGGCTAACTCTTCAGTTAAAAGTCTAATTTGTCTAAGACAATGGAGCACATGGAAGCAAAGCTCCTATCGGTATGGATGCAAATGCCATAGTTCGTTCGTCCGTTCCACCAGTTCACGCGTACATATGGGTGTATAGCTATAGCGATGAAAAGGACATGAGTGAGTCGCTTTGCCATCATTGAAGCTGGGCCCATCAAGCTTTCGAGCTGATGATGAAGCTGTGTTTCGTTCAGCCTGTTCATTGCGTTGGTGGACCTGAAAACAAGATTGCTCTTAATTCTCATTTTAACCACAAAAATTTTCTTCAATGAAGAATAGAATTTTTCGTTAAATGGTTCCGCCAACAGGGAAAATCGCCACTATTTACTGTTCTAATTGGTCCATACTATATATTTGATGACAGTCAAACCGTTATATTCAATTAAGAGCGTGGCAGAACTATGATTTGGTACCTTTGTACGATTGTCCAAATGAAAGGCAATAATGCGCAAGATCTGTGAAGCTTCAGTAAGATGACGCCACAATCTGTATTTCAATCAATAATTGAAGAAAACATTCGATTAGCTCATAAGTTAGCTCCAAGATCCTGTGATTTAAAGCCTTTGACAAGAGTTTCTAAGCCTCCTTGAAAGAACCAATAACTTATCATCCTCACTTGCATGAGTTCCAAACAGAAGTCTAACCAATTGCAAAGGGCTGTCGAGGCCTATCATCCCAGACACTAAAAAGGTATTAATATTGATAATCATGTAGCCATCACAGCTACTAAAACCAATTAAAATTGGTGAGACGTTGCCAAAGGGAATTTAAATGGCAACATAGCACTTTGATGATTCCATTAATAAATGAGTTTCTGTGGTAACGAAATGGCCCAGGAACTAGCTAGGAAAAGTTTAAGGTCCGAGTCATAATTTGACGATGAGGTCAAAATTGTCATGGGCTTGAACAACCTTACTAATGAACCGTGCATGGGTACACTACAGCAAGCAGAAAACAATGGGACTACTTGCTCTAATCCAACCGCTAATATCATCTACAAATTGGTTTGTTGTCTAACGATCCCTTATCGTAAGAGGAAATGGATTGGTCAAATATAATAAAAAAAACATATAAAAATGCTTCGATCTGTCTGGAGCGGATCGTGTGATACCCTTTTGTAAGTTTTTTTTTCAAATCTCTTAAAATCATTCCAAAACCTGAGTTTTCTCAAAAAGTTGTTCCTAAGAAGTGATATTATTCAAATGAAAACGTCGAAAAAAAGTTTTTTGTTAGAAAACCGCCCCTAAAAAGCGGGCGCGTTCATATATTTGAGATTTGTCGAGTTTCATGTAAAAATACTGAAAAAAGTAAATTTTTCGTAAAGCGTGCGTGTCAGTGGGCGGATTTTAAAAATTTTTACACTTTTTCTGTCCCGATCTCCAAGGACTTAGTACATAAAATTTAATTATTCTAACTTCAAATTTAAGGTCCAAAAACTGGTGACAGACCCCTTAGAAGAGGGTATAAATACCTTGCATAAGTTAGGTTAGGTTAATGGGTGACTTATAATGGCGAGTCATAGGATCTATTGCTCCGACTGTAGGTATATGTATGTATACTTAGAATAATCTCCATGAACTCTTAAAACAGGTGAATTGAAACTACTCATAGAAGGATATTAAAAGTTAAAGTAAAGGTTATCCAATACTTTGAATAAGTACCAATAGATTTGAAGGCATTTAACAACTATCTACGGCCGAATGCAACAACGTATGATTATACAAAGAATAATAACGTATTTCTACAATAACTTTTCACGACTTTTTATTCAATCTAGCCAAGAGTACAAAAGTAACGTAAAATATCCGGCCATAAACACTCCATAAACTTTTAATGTGGAAAAACCACAAGACATTATATTTTATGAACAACCCTGATAGCACACAAAAACGTCACTAAAACTACACAAATAGACAGACCTTACCTCGTGTTTTACGGAAATTTCTAATACAGTGTATAGCATATCGTAACTTAAAAAAATTAAGACCAAAACATATGTATCTCGAACTTACATCGAACTGAAAAAACATCGTTAACTTCATTTAAAATGTACACTGTGGCGCTCTTTAAATCACAGCAATTGTCATCGCTGAACAATTACAATCTTATCGCAGACGTTTAACTAATTATTACAATTACCGTGTCGCTTTGTTAACCGATGACGTTGCGATAAATTCAAACATAAACATGGGACTATCTGTGACTTTTCTCATATCAAAGGGGAATATTGTAACCGATCGTGTTGAGATTGACAAGCAAATGAAAATGCATCTGATCGCTGGTAGATACTCGTAAGAACTAAACAACTACAAAACGATGAGCGATTTAACAACAATGCGATAAAAATTTAAAAAAAAAAGTAAAATAAACTTTATCATTATTTATCTATACTACGTCTAGGCGACATGGCAAACAAATTGGCTGATTAAAGAGGCTTTCGTTTCAGTTCCCCCGTGACTCTAATGATCGCATGAAGTTATATGTCTATACATTTATTTGTTGAAGAGTTTCTAGAGGTGATCTATCATTGTACGGGGTGATTCGGAATTTGAGTGCGGGAGGTCTGTTGTACACACGAGAGAATTGGTGTATTTTTTTGGTTACTCTTTTTTATGACATTAGCATTTGTGAGCGGTAAACTATTTGTAAATAATCAGTAAAACAAATAAACAAACGTTTATTTTCGTATAAAATATACGCAATTTGATTTGTTTTCAGATGAATGATTTGTGTTCTTTATAATTGAAATTGAACTCTATTCTCTCTTCTATTTCAATTGAACATGATTTTACGATAAAGCAAAAGCATATATAGAGTCTTCTCTACCGAAAAAGGAAAGGAATACCTTGGCTCAGTAATTTAGATATCTGCAGCCAGTTCAAAAACTAATTAAAGGTGATTATTTGTAAAGATGTGCATTAAAAAACAATTAAGGTTATAGATTCTTTACATACATTTGTAAGTTCATATATTCGTATGCATATGTATACATATGAGAAACAAAAAAGGTGATTAGTTATTAAATAATATTGTCAACAACTGTGCAATAAAACTTTGTTTTTAGAATGAATTCCACACTGACTCCCATTTTATTTTTAGACTCAAGTTCGAATGACTTTGTAAAGCCTCTCATAATCAAGCGTGTGTAGGGAATAAACCTTTTTTTCCACCCCAGCGAAATTTGTAGCATTGAGGACAATACATCTCGGTCTTGAGCAAAATATGTATGTAGAACGGGTGACAGGATTTGCATTATTTGTGTGTTAATGATGCACATGAATTATTCGAGGTTACATGTTGAATTGACATAGATCACAGGCTTGTCCGTTGAACTTCCAGAGAAGCAAACCCTATATTTTCCATTTTACTGAAATTTTCTCAGCCAGCCAAGCAAGCACTTTCATGATGAGGACCTTCTGATGCGGACAAAAGCAGGACACACACAGAGAGAGTGCCCCGCAGTATCATCCGCCTCTCTGTAGGCATTGAATATTGTAGTATTATCACTGAAGCTTCACAAAACTCAAGTGTCTCGTTTAGACGCCACTTTCTGTAGTCTTTTCTGCTGAAAGACAGTAAAAATAGCCCCCGATTTCATAATAGCTCGTAAGAGACTCAATCGTCAATGGAAGCCTTTACGGAGGATAGAGTGAGACACAAGACTTATACAGGTTTAGGTCCTAAAAAGTCAACCGCTACAGTTCGGGGTGAACCTGGGCGTCGTCCCTCCGGCTTTGATTCAAAGATGGTGTCCATTGTCTCTACATGTCCTGAATATCAGTTGAGCGGGTCTCCTTTCTTGTGGATCGGGCAAACGATACTTAGGTTCCATTCATCAGGCAGTTGGTGTGTGCTCTCTACCAGTTCATCCCTAACTGCCTTGAATAGTTCGGCCGGTAAGCCATCAGATCCAGTAGCTTTGTTAGATTTCAGGATATCGTTATCTCCACTTCGTTTAGGTCAGGTGGACAAGATTTTGCCTATCATTCTCAATGTTGAATTTTGCATTCTGCCTGACAGCGGGGTGTTGGCCTTCCTCACCATTATACAGTCTGCAGAAATAGTTTTTCCATATTCCCAGCATCGATTGTGATTTTGTAACTAACAAATATCTAATAGCAGAACGCACCAGGCATATGTGGCGGAGAACTGTCGAAAAGTAATCGCTGTACATACTTAGGAATGAGTTGGAGGCTGCTCAAACGAGGAAGATGGCGTGGCGCACAGGCATTGTTGTCGCCCTTATTATATATGTAAAGTTTGTGACAATAGTTCTAGTAAGCTCGAATAATAAATTACTTCAAAATTGCATAGACAATTACTTAAAGCCCTAGCTGTAGGAAGAGCAATTCCCGACTCCATTACTTTACCCTATCCTAAGGGTATTTTAAGTTTGACACATAGTTTCGATTGAGCCATGTCTGTCCGTCCGTGTGTCACCAGTTTTTGAGCATTAAATTTTGAGCTAGGTTGATGAAATTTTGTATAAGAGGTCCTTTCAAAAGTAAGCAATACAAGTGTAAAAATCTTTATAATCTGCCTACTGACACGCCCATTTTTCGAAAAAATCATTTTTTTCAGTATTTTTATATGAAACTCGATAAAATTTATATAAGCAAATATGTGGATATTCACTTTCTCTACAAATCGTCTATACAATGTATATGGCCACGCCCACGTTTTAGGGGCGATTTTCTAAGAAAAAAACAGTTTTTGTTGGATTTCAATCAAATAATATCAAATCTTAGGAGCTGGTTTGAGTAAATGTTAAAATATTGGTAAAATCCGCCCACTTTTTGAAAAATTAATTATTTTGGTGTTATTTTATAAGAAAAAATCAATACAAATTTATGCAAGTTTTTGGTAGAAGTGGAAACATACATGCTTATGTATGTCTATACTTAGGAAATGAATAGGGTATCACACGATCTGTTCCAGGCGGCTTGTAGCATTTCCATATGTCTTAAATATTTCTCACCATATTTAGAAAAATATTTTTCCCTAGGAGATTTCTTTCGTCTCCCGCACCTTTTCGGTTTTCCATCAATGGAGCTCGGGTAATTTATCTCAATTTCTATGCGTATTCCATTGCACATTAAACTTGACCCAATGTTATGATATCGGTGAAATGGCGTCTCTTACGAGTAAATTCGTCGGACATTAGCTAAGCTCCAATCTAATGGTAAAACTTGCATATGAGTTTCGTGTTCGGAATATTTAATACGCATGATAGTAATTATCTATCGGAAAACAGAATTTAAACTTAAGTTCGGCTTAATCGCACTGTCAATTTTTGGCTAAGTATAGTTTGCACAATAATCATTCACCAAAATAATGTTATAATGGCAATAAATAAATAATACTCCCTTGAAACGATAGATAGACTCGTTCAGTATTTAAAAGTGCAGTACAGTGGTCATAGGAAAAACAGTTGCTTAGAGTTATTAAATCAGAACTTGAATTAAAGATTTTTATTTGTAGATACGTATTACAGACTTTAGATAGAAGTAGTCATTAAAGTGCACCTAGTATTGGTTTTATTTGAGGCTAAACTCATTCCTTTGTTTGATCAATTCGCAATAGTAAGTAAGTTAGTAAGTAAGCACTTGACTCTGAATACAATAAACATAGGAAGCAAGTGTTACCTTCAGCGCCGAGTTATTGTTCAATTATCATGAGTCTACGTCTAGCAGTAACATGCTTGTGCGAAATTTTGCTGATAAGTAAGGTTTGATAATAACGCATGAAATAATGCTTGACTGAGAGAGATCTACGGAGTTCAGAGAGAAGCCAGGTTTCCTTTATGCTTAGTGTTTGCATCAATTGGTAGTTCGTGTCAGTGCATTGTGCGAGAATTTTACCACATTACAAAAATTCTTAAAGAGGCTCTACTCTATCAAACAGTTTCATTGTTACCAACTGTACAACGTTTGTAATACAATTTAAACAATTTGTCATCCATATCATACTATCGCTCTATACTCTGCTCATACATCGACCAGTACTGTCGAAAGTGACAGCAATACTGCCATCCCGTACTGCGTATTGCCAAAATGCGAATAATACTGCAGAACTGTGCTCCCCAATAATCCAATACCTAAGGTTAAACTAATAAAAAATCGGACATTAATACTCACACTTTTTGTTCTTTTAAAGAATGTTTGCCTGCCCTAATCTTTAATATTGAGATTTATTATATATGCACTCTTTCAGCTGTCATTCGTTTGAAAGAGACAAATGTCAACGTCACTTTAGAAGTCCCGGTCTGATTTTGTACGTGGAAACTAAACAACAGGCTTGAATTATACTGCCATTATTATACTGCTCTGCCTCCGGTACTGCTGAACACAGCCCAGTACTGCGGAACAAGATCGAACAAAAACTTGAAACGACAGCACTGACATCGGCCCTACGATACATTTTTGGTAGCTTATTTACAAAATTAAATAAATGTTACTAAATGGCTCTACCAATTCTTTCGTCTTAGAAAAATGACGTAGACAAATTACGATAATGAAATGATTAATTTCCCAGAATTAGAAGGGCGAGTAGGAGATGTTACGCAACAGCTATATGAAACCATTCACTATGATACCGACTTACGGATCTCACTTCTTAAATAATAGAAACTACGATTGTTAATTATACTTTTGGTGATTTTAAAAAAAAAAAATTTGCATAACATAACAAAATCGTAATTGTAATTTGTTTAAAAAAAAAAGTAATTTTAGTTTGTTGGAAAAGGTTTTCCAAAATTGCCACAAGAACCGGAGATTAAGGAAATAAACCCACTGACCATGGCCTAATGATAATTGATTAGTTTTTTTTTTTTTATTTATTAGAGGGTTTTTAGTTTTTAGAACTGTGCCTTTGTGTGCCATTGGAAGTGGGGAAATTTGGAATATTTGAAACTTCATTCGCTAGATGAATGACGTGGTTTGCTCTGCTACAAGACAACTGTAACTAGGTGCGTTCTTGTTAAAATATACAAATGACGTTCTTTTATTTGATATGATGACAAAATATACCTTAAAGATAATAAAAATATGAAACATTCTACATTATATTGTATAAAGACTCTATTTAATTCCAAAAAGTCAACGTCATCTTCACTGCAACCTCGTCGTAGAGATTTTTGTTGCTCTGTGAAAGAGCACATTGAATAATGACAGGAACAATTCATAGGTCCAAATGAATCCACGGAAGTCTTCAAATAGGAATAAAAGTCTAAACACGAAAACCTCAAAAAAAAAGTTAAGTTCAGCATTCGATTCCAACTTAACACCCCCTAGCTGTTAAAATTCATGAGGTGTGCTCCCTTATGTAATGTGTAATAGGGCTAACAGTAGGTCCGGTCATGTTATTTTTTCCACTAGAATTGGTAGATTATCAAATTTCGAAGAGTGGGTATAAAATTCTCTCAGAGAGAGCTAAAATTATACAAAAGTAAACAAACGGGTTGAACAAGAAAAAGTTGAAAATACACTGGTTTGACAGTTTTGACAGTTTTCATAAACCAGCCCACAGAAATTTCTTACTCTCTCGTGAGCGCTTTCTTTTGCGAAAAATTCTCCATAAGCTAACAGATTTTCGTAAAAATTCGTAAATTCGCTGTTTTAGAAGGGTACGCGAACGGACCTAGTCTGAACACGAAACCGTCAAGAAAAGTTCAGTCCATCATTCGAATTAAACACCCTCTAGCTGTCAAAAAAAAAACCTGAGGTGTGCTCCCTGACGTAACCTTGGCTACAGTACTTTAGACGGTATACAAAGAAGTCAGCACAGATTAGTGGTAATCGACTATGGTGTCCTATTGCTTCTTATCAAGTCGAACATATGCAACTTTTTTTGGCTTGCCTTTTCCAAGAAGATGGACATCGTACAAAGAAACCCTTTAAATAGGGATACAGAAAAGTGTACCGGTAGTTAAAGTTAGTCAAATGAATGGGAAACATTGTATAATGAACACATTTCAACCCTTTCCGACACTCAAAGCTTGTGTGAGCAAAGAATAGCCTCCTGTTTTAGACTTAATATGAATTTATTATTATTTATGACTTTTATGTTGTTTTCATCACATCATTACTGTCTGATCTGAAAGGGCATAAACAATATTTCGTCAGGAACTTATTGTCTGCCTAAACTCCTTTCTTCTCGGAACAAATATTAATCCTACAAATGACACCTTTGTAGAGATCCGACGAAGAATAACCCTAGCAAACCGCTGCTACTTCGGTTTGGCGAAACAACTGGGTTCAAAACTCCTAACTCGACGGACCAAATTAATGCTCTACAGAACGCTCATCTTACCAGTCCTGCTGTATGGAGCCGAGTGCTGGACCATAAGTAAGAAAGCTGAACAAATATTGGGCACCTTCGAGCGTAAAATACTCCGTCGGATATTAGGTCCCTTATGCGAGGAGGGCGAATGGAGGAGAAGGTACAACCGCGAACTCTATGAGCTGTACCAGGATGTGGATGTAGTCCAAAAAGCCAAGATACGCAGACTACATTGGCTCGGCCACATCGAGCGAATGGACAACAATGCTCCAGCCAAGAGGATCTTCGAATCTCAGCCCCCAGGTTCGAGACGGCGAAGAAGACCGAACCTCCGGTACAAAGACCAAGCTGTCGCGGATGCCAGAAAACTTGGTCTTCACAACTGGAAGCAGCGTGCTCGGGACCGCAGAGGATGGAAGGCAACGATGTCTCAGGCAGGGACTCTACAAGGGTCGGGAGCCCTTTAAGTAAGTAAGTAAGTAAACTCCTTTCGTTCTCAATGAATTTTTAAACACACTTTTTTTTATACTTGTACTATCAACAACTTTTTTTAAATGTCAAATTTATGAGAGCTATTTATCGAATGACTTGGCTGAATTTGTGAAACAGATTTTCTAAATTAAGTGCATAATTTTCACGCCCAATAAAAAAATGTGATGACGCGGAAAATTTCAAAATAAGTACCACTAATTAGCAGCCTAAGTACCGGTATACAATGTGAATAGATAGATGAAGAAAGGTAAACACAAAACTAATAATGTAGTTTATATACGTTTTTAATTAGCGGATCCGTTTTAGCTTAAGGTTCTGTTTAAAATTCGTGCATATGTAAGTGCCACCATAAAAACCAACAAGCTGAACAAATGGGGAGAGTAACAAAGTTCATATAATTTTACCCTTTAGTTTCGGTTTTTCGCTACAAAAGGATTTTTAGGTCGTTCTAATAGCCATATGAGCTAGCATATGTGCTTGCAATAGAATTTTTCACTTTTGAATTCTTAGTCAATTAAATCGGCAAAAAAAACGGTAGCAATAATTATAATTTTATAAGTGCAGGCAACAAAAGTTAATAAAAATGCACATAATAATAAATATTTGTTAAATATTCAGACTGATTTATTGTTTCATTCTTTAATTAGAGCTGTTAGATAATGGACAAGTTTTATTAGCATATTTTATTCTAAGGTAAAAAAAAAAAGAGCAAAAATTTCAAATAAACTTTAATTTTGTAAGAAAGAAAGTGTATAACTAAAGAAAGTCTTTGCAAGCAGATTACTTAAATGACTCATTAAGCTGAGTGTACTTTTAAACCCTGATAGTGAACGAACGTGCCAATATACTTATGTATATAGAGGTCACATATCAGACGCTTTGTATTGGAGTTTTTCGCTGAATGTGCCAGTATACATTTTTACAAGTCATGGTCATGGTGTAACGAATATTGCTGGCTGTCAACAAAAATAGTTTTTACTTCAAATTTGGAATTTTAACGAAATAGAATTTAAAAATTTCGTAAAGAAGGATTGACTATTAGACCTTGAAGATACATACATACATAGTCCAGTGTATGTATGTTAGCTCGAGCTATGGCAGAGGCACAACTATAGTCAAATGGACTATAAGATTCTTTGCCATTTTAAAGAGCAACAAATTGAACAAGTGCGATATAGCTCTCGTGCAGTAATGTTCCAGAACTTTTTTACTGTCTCCTAGTTTAACATTGTCTTCTATTCAGAAG
The DNA here is from genome assembly GCA_949716465.1 of Chalcosyrphus nemorum. Classification (NCBI taxonomy): domain Eukaryota; kingdom Metazoa; phylum Arthropoda; class Insecta; order Diptera; family Syrphidae; genus Chalcosyrphus; species Chalcosyrphus nemorum. The sequence goes on along the minus strand of OX454333.1, from coordinate 11,948,123 downwards.
GCTGTAAATAATAATTAGATCTTAAAATAGTACATGGAGCCTTTCTGTATGCCCCTCCTACAAGGTGCCCCAAAAAAAGTTCAAATAAGATGCATTTCATTGGAGTCATATTTTGAGGTCTACCTCATAGTTTATGCGCACCGAAAGATTCATGTCTCTAACTTGAACAGTTCAAGTTACAAGGTTATGACAGACTGATAGATTGGTGAGCAGACAAAAAAAAAGTCATCGTATCAAGCCAATAAGCGATCAGTCATCCTTTTTGGAAGGAAACTTAAAACAACAGAGCAATATTTTTAGCAAATGTAATAGACAGTGCCCTTATGGTGTGCAGAAGTATCTCTGGCGAAATTTGGGGATGTAGCCAAGCTTCACTGAGATGCATGTACATAAATATAGTCAGTCTCATCGTGACAAATGGAGCAGTGGTGTGGCATAGTAAAGCCTCAGGTAGATATAGTAACACTGCGTCTCCATGAGTCTGAAAAAAGGCAGACTTTTCAGTCAGACTTTTTGCCCAGCAAACTTTTATGTCATTAGATTTGCGAATTTTGTTATAACTTTTCATTCTTCAACATGTCATCAACAGCAAAACAAGCTCACTGCTTTTAAAAAAAATCAACAAACTTATTGTTTCTGTTTGTAAAAATCAAAAATCTGCCGTCTTTGCACTTATCGATCATAAAACATGTTTTTTCTTATAAAAACTGACTGTAAAACTTCAAATGTCAAATGTAAGTCAGGCTTCATGTCCACAGAGAAGACAAGACAAAAAGGTTTGTCTTCTCTGTCCGACTGCAAGTCAAGTCCGTAAAAGTGCGGTCTACACGAGACCACGACTTGAGTCTTCACTGAATTTATGATTCGGAAGAGTTGAGGGATGCATTAGCACGAAAAAACTTGGCTCTCCCTAAATGTCAATCACTATTTCGCATATTTTAATCTGTCTGGGTGTCAGAAAATAATGTCACTGGGTTGAAAAGAGAAACTTCTATTCCTTAAAGCGAACGGACTGGAGGAGATACTGTAGATCTAAACAGACCACAGTGCAGCATCTATCTAGGGAACTCTTAACCCCCATTACAATCAGTAATGCATTAAAATAACTCAAGTCTTTTATTGCCAAATTATTCAAAACACTGACTAACTTTACTTCATGAATATATAATTCAACAAGTTCACCACTATTTAGCCAATTTCGCATAGCATTCATAAATATTCAACAAATTTGCGAAATTCTTGCTCTAGCCCGCAAATGAAATTCAGAATCTCTAAGATACTAGACGGACGAATCAATTAATTTCAATTGATTTCCATATCAAGCACCATTTCGGTTCTAGTCAATGAACTTTTGAAAGCGTGGCGCGGTGATTCTTTCAGAAAGACTTTTCAAACCATTCATTTTTTCTTATTCAAAATATGGAAATTAAAATTGAACTGCTTACATTAGTTTTTATATAAACATTCAAACTTTCGAACAAGTTTCGAAAAAATTTATTCAAACTCAGCCACCAGGTTTGTTAATTTCCAATGCGAAAAAAAAAAAATTGGAATTTCTATCGTTCACCCAATTAAATAAAATAAATTGTTTACCAACACTTTTTTTTTGTGCGCTGCGCTAGTGGCAATGCACCCTAAGTACAACAAGCACCTTTACTCGAGGCCTTAATTTGATGTTGCATTCAATTTGTCTTTGCAATTTGTACATTTAGCTTACTAAGCATTTTTCGCCCTGCACTCTTGGTGGTGTTTTATTTATTTTCGATTGTCTGATAAAAATGAAATAATAGAGACACATTCACAAAACAACTCACCATTTTTTTTGTGTTTACTATAAGTTGTAAAAAAAAAAATAAGAAACACAATTGAAATCAATTCAATTCTAGAGCGTTGCCTTGTATAACACAATTTACACTTTCACTGAGAATTTGTTTGAACTCGTAAATCGTGCATATCCTTTTGGGTAATCCTTTTGAATCCTGGATCTAAGTTATAACGCGGTGTATATCTACTAAGCTCTTTATTTTTGAACTTCACTATTCACTATATTCACTGCACTATTACAGAATAACACTTTTAAATTGAAACAAATCCAAAAGATACAATATCTTAAATAATGGAAATCTTTTCTTTCTTTTTTTCGATTTTTTCCTCTACCGAGAGGATGAAAACAAAAAAAAAAAATATTTGCGAAAAAAAAAGATCCTTCTTTTACTGGCGGTTTAACGGAACGCAAGGGTTAAGCTAGAGAGAGAACAAGCTTCCTTCCTGCACCACACCACACAGAAGACAACGTTTGGCTAAAATTGAATTCACTGAAATAAGTCTCCGTCAAGATTGGCACTTAGCTTTTATATGAGCTCGCCCCACCATGCCCACAAGACAGTGGAATGCATAATTCTCTGGTTTAATTCATGTTTTGTCGTCGCGTCGTCGTCGCATCGGTTGTTGGTGTGTGATCGATGGTACAGTGTGTTAAAGATCGGGGTGCTCACCAATGATGATGGTGATGATGATGATGATGGTAAGGTGAACCAAGAGTGTTATATCGTTCAGTTTGGATGCATGAAATTGGTAAGCTCAGATTACGGCGCCAAGAACATCACTGGTGTCTGGTGAGCATTTGGAGCTGAAAGCTTCGAATGAAGTTGCTGTATAACAGTTGAGAGGGAAGCTTGTAGTTGTGTTGTAATTGAAAGAGCAACAGGTTAAAGAGAGCAGGTTGGTTCTCTTGTGGCAGAAAAGTTTTGACTTTGGAGGTCGACGCAGAGTGGGTGTGTAATTTTTTATTTATTTTTGAATTCAGTGTCGGTTTTGGTTTTGGAAGAAATGCGCATTTTGCATGGAGTTTCGGGACATTTGTCGATTTATGGATATAAATTGATTGGAGAAGGTCAATATTGTCATCGGTGGAAGATGACTTTTTGTGTATAAATCATTTAAAATAAACTGGTGGCCATTAAGACAAAAAGGGGAATAGTTTAGGCGCCTGTGTAGATCCGGGAGGGGGCAGGCTACTAGACGCCTACCTTGTAGATACAAAGTTTCCAAATAAAAAAAAAAATATTTTCTGGAACTCCTAAATATACATATATGTATGTATATTCATATGGACATTGTCAGATGCTAAAATAAATCAAATTATAGACAATTAGGGGTAGATTTCCTTAAAAAATCGAATAGTGATCAATCGGCCGTATATTTTACGATCAAGTTCTTAGTTTGCCATTGCCTCATCATTCGCCCACTTATCCGTTGACTAGAAAATAGAAGATTGTAAAATTACATAAATTTTTAAACTATATTCCCAAACGAGTTCTCAATATGAGCTCCGGATCTAGACTATTGAAGTGATGGTAATTGATACCTTAATGTTCTTAATAACTTCATTCGAAGGGTACTGTACCATAAAAATTGCAAACCACAAAACCAAGAAAAAAAACTTGTTCTTGTAATATGGTACTGATGATATATGTACATATGCCGGTGTATACATCAGAATGAAAGGAAGAAGGGAGTGGAATTTATCAAAATGACATGTAACGTGTTTCCTTCATTGCAATACCTCATCCAGTTAAATTAGGGGTCTCATGGGTAATAAATAAATTACATTAATCTTGATCTTGATCTCTTATGCTTATAAGTATTTTGCAATTTGGGGATATATGCGTTTAATGCTAAGGTCAAATCATTCACAGATAATTGTAGACAACAACCCTCAAGCTGTCTATACACTTTCCAATAAAACACGGCTATAGTTTAAGATCTAATGTTCAGAATACTTTTTTTTTACAGTCACAGCATAGAGGCGCAGTATTATAAAAAGTGTACTGAGCCTCGAGCAGATTATGTGAAATAATAGATTTTAATTTTTTTTATAAGAACGCTGAATTCGGCTCCAGGAAATGAGCCCACAGATCGGGGTCAACTTTTGCTGTGAAAAAGCTTCTAAAAGGAAAAAAAATTCTTACCCATCGCGGAAATAAAAGTGGACTCACTTACAGAAGCCTTCTTGGTAGTTGTTGACTGTGGAATGACCAAGACAAGAGAGAGGCATAACCCTGCAAAGAAAAGGATGAAAACTTATTAGTGAATGAAGCGAATCACCCCGAACATGAAATACATTAGTCTCTCTTTTAGCCGTTAATTGTTGGCAAGCTAGAAATGCACAAAGGTTGTATATGACAGGCAGCGAAGTTTGCTGTATTTCAAGTATGCAGTGGGTGGTTAGCTTCGCCGAAATTGTAGCTACAGTGGTGCAACAGCCCTTGCATTGAACTACTGAGCACTGGGATCTAGGTTCGAGTCCTAGAAAATACTATGAACGACTTAACTTTTGCCAGCGTACTCAGCTCCTATAAGTAAAGATCTGCGACCTGTGAATACGAACAAGCGATGAATCGCATATCTTGATATTTGACGTACACCAACCTTTTTATCCAGTTTCAGCAATCTTCGTATTTCACTTGTCATTTACCAAGGAGGCTAAGATCTAACGATTTGGAGATTGCGTTCCATATCTGTGGAATGTGAAACAAATTTGACAGTTCGACTTTGATTCTCGTGAACTGTCAATTGCGAACTGCTAAGTTCTTCATAAAAACCTATTAAAATCAAACTTTTTTTAGAAATGAATTCATTGATACCTATGCTAAGCTAGCTTCTTGTATAACAGTGAAAATGTCAAATTTGTGCCCTTAAAAGGACTAAAAATAGTTTGTTTGCAATTCACACATTCAACGCGTCTGCCGATCGGTAAACTGTGAATGTACCTTAAAAGAGCAAATACATTCCGCAGGATTATCCTGATATTCATGACAGTGAAATTCACACAAAATCCTTGAATTTCCAATTTTACCATTTGTCACGTATATAGCGGTTGAAAACTTTTAAAACTATGGGTATTTTCTCTTTTTTATAAAATTTGGAAATCTTTTCATGTTTAGTCTTTTTGCTATAACCAATGGACTTGAAAATAGCTATTGACGAATGGTTAGAACCATAGACAAACTATTCTAGACGGTTATAAGTCCATGCCCGCACATTGCCAAGTAGGCGAAGCCGCAACTATAAAAACAATCGTGGTGTTCCTTTCTCTCCTTTTGCACACCACATTTTCAGCAGACTGTCATTCGTTTATAACAACAAAATGTACAGAACGACTGTACAAAATGGCTGCGCCCATAAAAACTACCGCCGATTAAGAATGTGTGTGCGAGCTCCGATTTGATTTTGCCGGAAACGTCAGAATTCATTCAAAATCGGTGGTACCTTTTGTATTTGGGGGGGGGGGTCCTAACGTCAATTCGACTGAAGTGTATATTAGTTCATTTTCCTTAAAGGTTATCATAAAAAAAAAATTAAAACTAATACTATTCACAATGAAATCCGAAATACTCCCTTGTACAAACATATTAACATTAGGTATGTGCGATTATTACCAACCTTACTGAAAGGTTGGTGGCACAAACGAGGCTGTTTTAAAATCAAGTTCACTATCGAATTATTCATCAATGTTATTTTTGCTTCTTTTCTCCCCCTCGATCTTAATGCAATGCACACATCCTTAGTTAGCCTTCAGAAATTCATGAAAATAACAAAATTAAGAACCATTTACTTCTTGTTTCGAATTGGGTATAATATGTATAAACAATCTAGTGTTTTGATTTGCTTTTATTGCAAATCTTGACCAATCCGCTTAGGCCTACAACCAACTATTGACTGGTTTTCGCAACCAGTTTCTACATGGATTTGCACTTGGGCGATGCTACATGAATTCAATCGGAAATAGGTAAGGGAATCTTTTGGAGTTTATTACTGTCGTGCCGCGCCGGTGTGACCTTAACTTTGAGATACATGCCATTTCGCATCTTCTGGTTTGATAACAACGACTGATGTGTATTAAGGGACAGGTATACAAGCCGGTCCTTCTGTGTTTTTATGCAGTCGTCTTTCCACGTTGGAAAGGAGGAAATAAGGTACTCAAGGACATGTAACAAGGGACCGTATCAGTTCAGGTTGAATTGAACATCCTCTAGCTAGTGACACGACAAAGCGGAACCTTTTTTCCGATTCACTAATACGTACTGGTATTTTTTTCATGGATTTTGCATCAATTAGTGGTGGAAATATTTTTCCACAGCGTATGACATTATACTCTGTTTGGCATTGGATCAATGGCAGCTGAGGCGGCAGTGTGTTTAACAAATGCCCAATTAAGTAAATCTCCTTATTAAGATTGAACTAAATTTAATATGACTAATAGGTTAGTATACAAGTTTGCGGCTATTCAAAATAGTACAATGCCTTGACATTGACACGAGTTAATGACGAGTATATAAAATTGGGTCAGCGTCTGAGGAAAAATTTGCGCAAAAACTCGCTTCTGGATTTGGTAGAAATCCAAAGCTTGGCTTATGTAAATAATTGTTTTAGTTGAATAAATCAGGAAGTGCTGGTGGTTTTAATAACAAGTTAACACTCGAGCAAGGATCCTGGCATAAACATAAAACACATCAAATTTGCTGGTGAAATTGATTAGACTGCCCAGGTATCTAGAATTCGATCAATCTTAGAGCTTGCGATGTCGTACTTTGTAACTATCGGGTAGTTTATCGGTTCGAAGTACAATATACCTGTTCACCTAATTGTTCTCGTAAAAAAGCCATAATTTCACAGGCTGTGTGACAAGTAGTGCCATCTTGTTAGTTACAAATGTCCTGGAGATCAAGGGATTTAATTTGAGGCAGCAAGTAGCCCATTATCATAGCGCAATAAGGCGCATTCTGATTAGCCTCGGTTTTGAAGTAAGGTATATTGCTCTTCAATCTCTTCTGGTTGCTCTTAAGCCTAAATAAGGAATTTTTGCCCACTAAGCCAGAAATATGCCTTATCGCAGACATTTTTTTGTCGCAAATAGTGAATTTCACATTCCATGTAGAACGCTGATTTTCATAATGGAGCTGAATGGTTTTTAGACACTATGCCGGACTGTAATGATATGTCAAACAATACTGGAAAAAGAAACTATTACAAGCTAGCACGATCTTGCGATCTTATCTGTCATAAACATAAAAGTAATTCACTGACTCCGGCGTGTAAAGAACGCATATGCATCTTCATATTTCACTGTCTCTATTGACACCAAGGTGGACGTAGGTACTACTAAGGGAGTATTCGTACTCTCTTCTAATTTACTATTCTCACGTACTCCCGTCGTCCTGATTTTACGCCCTTTAAAACATTTTAGTACATTATCACCTTTATTTCATTGAATGCGTCATCATTAACTGGTGCAATTGGCCCCCCGGGGTAAAATAAAAAATAAAAACCGGGGTAAGATCTTCATCCAGTTTTGAAGCAGTTGAACTGCGGGGTACTAATACATACACAAGTTGACCATTTCGAAGTGATAATCGGTTCATATATACACAATTTTACCCTGCATTATCATTATTCAACCAGTGTGTAATGATGTTACCCCAGGGTAAAATTATGATTGCCCAACGAATCAATATTGCAAGTTATAAAGCTCTCAGGCAGATTGCCAGAAAAAAATGACTGTAAAAACTAAAATACTATTTTTTTCTCACATACATATGTCTCGTTCGTTCTATGAGCACGCGCGGCCGGTCCTCGTAGTGCCTATGAAGGTTTTTACCTACCCACGAAAAAAAAAAAAAAAAAACATACATATGTGTGCAACGAAATGCAACGAACATATTTGCATTTGAACCTACAGAGATCAGATATAAAGTTTGAAGCCAACCATTTCAGCCGTTTAGGCTTCAGTTCAGTGTACATACATATATGCAAACTGTCATCTTATCGTCAGAGTTGGTTTATATTCGTTTGATTGTTTTGTTTAATCCAATATTTGCCCTATATAATAGGTGCAAGTAGAAATATAAAATTAAACAACAATCGTTTTCAACCGGTTTAATGGCGTAAAAGTTGCAGTGTGTCATTACACCTGTTTTACTCAGAATCTAAGAAGGAACATCCTGAACAATTGATTTTAAAACTCTCTTTCTTGTTTTCAAAGATTTGTTGTCAATCTTAGAATACAAATTAATTTGATACACAAGATCTAAAAACACATTAAGCAAAAAGATTCCAACTTCTTTTATACATTAATGCCTCATTTTAAATTAAACATTCTAATAAGTGTGCTTGCATGTTTAGAGTCCTGTATATGTAACATTTAGAGAAATACATTTAAAATAACAGTAACATAAATATATATCCAATTAAAATCATTTCATTCACAAAAGCAGGTTAATTTAAAGCATTTCATTTCATCGATAATTGAAGTCATGAGTGTAAGGACACGTGCATGATGTACAAAATTAAGAACATGTTTGAATTTAAGTGGGACTAATATCGTTGCGAATAACTTATTTTCCGGATATATTATTGTATTATTTCTGGTTATTGCAAAGCAATGAAACCTTTTGTAAATACATATGTTTCTATTAAAATTTGTATTATATTAGTGTCAGGTGCCGCTTTTCAGTGAATCAATAGTGATGAAGGATTATTCTTTTTGTCGGTTCGACCTCAGGAAGTACCGGCACCCTTCGCGATTTCGGGTTACTTCGTCTCTGAAGCCATTTGACTGAAGTGAAAAACATAACCAACATTTGGCTGCATATGAACGCATGTGTAAAACTATGAATACGCACAATCTTATGAGCCAACACATAATAAGGCCAGCGTGGATTCGTTCAGTTTTAGGGCACTTTCGGAAACATTACCGAACATTAGAGGGAGCGCTCTCAGCCGCTTATTGCATATGCGAATTTGACAGTTGGTAGAAATTACACACCCCTATGTGTTTAATGCTTTGGAAATGTTCAAATGATTACTGCTTTCATTCTCGTTTTATTAAATTTCTGCTTCTATCCATTTTTTATTTTTGAATAGAGACTTTTTTCACGAATTCATATGAATATTTTGAAGGATTTGTAGCATAATTTTGGAAAATTTTCCTAACATTCATCATAGACGGATGCAAAATTCAATTGTCGGACTAATTACACAAGGCAATCAACGTGATGAAACATTTTAGGTATTGTCTGTAAAGGACATCTACAGAATGACGGTTTCCCTGGAGTACATTGAGGACGAACGCTCCAATATACAGATCCCATATTAAGTCAACACGCGAAAACGAGCTCTAAAATAATTATGGAAGAAGGCGGCTACAATACGCAGTTCCAAAAATAATAAACGAACTACCTCAAAACTTAAGAAATACATATAACTGGAATTAGCAAACGCAAAAAAATGGTAAAAAATCATTTCATATCTTAAATTTGTTCCTTTTTTTCTTTTTTTCTCTTAAATTTATCATTATTAGTTAAATTCTTGCACTTAGTACATTAAAATCATTAACTTTAAATTTTGTTTATTTTTCAACTAAATTAATTACCTATCAAGTATGATAAAGTCACTTAGACAAATTATTCATTGGAAAAATAACCGCCGGCAGACAAACCAAATGGTTTTGCAGGCAAACTAAATGAAAATGTAAATCACAAAATACAATACAATAAAATAATGCGATCGCAAGCGATAGCCACTTAACTCAATATCTTTTTAAGTCGACTTAAGCAGTTATCGCTTGATTATCGCAGAATTGCTGTTGAATCTGGGATTCAATTTCCTTCGAAATAATGCAATAACCGCACCTCTGACTTCGTCAAGGAAGTTTATCAGTTCGACAGGTTTACTGATAATAAAAGTTATCCTCTTCGTGTGTGCTCAGCTGAGAATATTTCTGCCAATATCATATGTACCCAAAGAATTCAACTTTAAAATTTCCCCAGAAGTTTACTAATTGATCAATCGGCCACAGGGTCTGTTATACACTAAGCAAGCACTAAGTTTAATTTTCCTTAGAAAAATGTAGGCTACTTGATAATGATAAACTTTCGACTAACTGCCGGGGGGATGCAAGGCCAGCGGTAACAAAGAACACGTTAATGCTCAATGACCAGTATCTGAAGCAAATAGTTGGAACTCTTATCAAAAGCGTATAGGCGCTGACGTGAATACACAAATGATTTTAGTCAGAATGTAGGTACTTGTCTTACAATCAATCATTAAGAAAACCTGTGGAATGTCTTAGAGACAGCTAAGAACACTACATATGTTCAATACATGTAAGCTATCATCTTGTTTTGGGAATGTCGCCTTTATCAAGTATTCGAACTTATTCGCCAGCGATTACCATTTACCACTTCGAAGAGTAAGCTTTCTGCGTTGGATGAAATGGTAATGAAAAGACGTTTATTTCTTGGAACGAACCATAACGACGTTCCTACACTGACGAAAACTTAATATTGACATTAGCTACCACCGACTACTTTCGACTTAAGACTTAATCATAATTGAATAAATGCTCTGGAAGTTCTCCTACGTAGTCATGCGCGTGCATAAAATGTGTGCATTGTTCCCATAATGATTTTCAGCTCAGTTTCGACAAGCTTTCGTTCACTTTTGGTTTCATTCATACATTCCGTACAGATTTGTGGTCTATACACCTATATTGTTCGGACACATCCTTCGTTGCATTTACTGGGTTTCGTCGATGCGAGCGGCTTCCTATTCCTAGATTTCTATTGGAAGTTGCTACACAGCACACTCTTAACAGTTTCGGTGCGCTGAGGTCCGGTTTGCTTAAATCGTCATTGACCTTGCATTCGCCGCGTAGAGGATCATAGATGCCATTACTCTGAGTAAAAGTATTTCTCCTCGACTCACGGTGCCTTTATTGGGAGTAATCCATGCGACATACAGCAGCAGTGTCACGGGTTACTATTCGTCCGTCTGTCCACCTGCCACCAGTTTTTGCGCCATAATTTTTTAAGATAGATTATTTTATGAATTCCTTTTCTGCTTCAAGCACACATTTGTTTAAATATTTGTCCACGTGAATGATTTGTTAATTTCCTTATTGACAAGTCGAATACATCACAGATCATCTACAAGGTAAATAGTAAAAATGTTGTCATGAAAAATGCTCACCCACACATCGTTGCTGTGTATTTGTCTTGTTAATTTAATTAAAAATTAAAAAAAAAATATTAAATTGACCAGAATGATGCATGTCATCGCTGCGTAGATTTCAAAATTTAAACAAAAAAAAAAAAAAACTTTCAATGTCATTAACATATCGATGCTGATCGATTTGCGGCTGCGATTAAATTTCGCCCGACTGACTGAATTTGACCAACACCAATTTGGTGTTTCCGGAAATATGCATGTATACTAGTATTCACTTGTTTGTCTCGCTGAATAATAAGGTATTTTAAGACAAAATAAAAAAATAAAGATCATCTTTGCGCTAGAATTTGCAAATCAAATTCCGATTTACGTAAATTTCGAGACGAAGGTATGTCAGATCAACGACTTGGTAGAGGTAAGGTTTTTTAAACTTATTGTTTTCGTTGGGTGCATATAAACTTAAGTTTATGTGTATTTTGATTTGAACCTTGGTTTATATGGCAAATTATATACTGATTAATTTATGCTTCTAAATCTATGCAAGTTTTTCGAAGAGTCAAATTGGCACGTAGACCAAACCAAATGATGATTGTGTATTTTGAAATTCTCCTTCTCCAGCGTCAAATTTCGAATTGTGATATACGAATGTAGCTTTTAACTTACAAAACAATACAATGGAGGCAAAAGAACTCTAGCCTTCTAACCCATATATGTAGTAAGTTTCTGACTTAATCAAATTAAATGAAATTAAGTGCGAAGCATTACTTCCAAAGGGAATTAATCTTACAAGGATGACCTCTCGACTCTCTACTCACCTTGAATGTTGATTGAATGTTGATCACCTTTAGGTTTTCTATTTTTTTTTTTTTTTTTGCGAAAGTTAGTTGTCTTACTGAGATATAGAGTGTAATCTTTATTAATGCAAGAACCACATGATTCTACTATTCTACTTTTATTTTACTTTTTGTAATCGAAAAACTAATCCTAAAGGCCTAACATTTTTTTGTTTGCAGAAACTTGTAGATTATGATTCTGTAGACTATGGTTAATATAAGCAGCTAAATTACGCGGCCTACTTTTCCCAAATTCGTGTGAGACCACATTGATCTCATGTGGCACTCAACGTGTTGAAAACTATGAACCGAAAGATAGCACAACAAGTCCCCATGGCAAAGCTATAAGGAATGGGAGTACAAGTTATTCCTAATAACCCCACATGTCAGTTCAACCCAGTATGTATGAAATTTTCTTACTCTACCCCCAATAAGCTGAGTCGAGTTAAGTCAACCACATTTGAACTCGATTAGCGTTTATACGTCCATATATGAATTTGAAGACGGGTTGAACCTGACTTCAACTTTCCAAACACAATGCGCTTTGAGCACTTACAGACAAGGAGACTCCGACTCGAGACTTTTTGACGTTCTCTTTTGGTGTCCCTCTGTTACTTTCTTACGTCGAGTCGAGACACCACACAAGAGATCTTTTACATTTCTGCTTCTCCCTTTAATCGAAATTTGACTCTGTGTAGAAACACGCCCACAAAAATTCTCCTTTACGAAAAGAACTCAACGCCAAGAACACAAAAATAAAGCAAATAAATGCAATTACGAACGAGGTTGTAAAGAAGATCTTTAAAATTCTTCTACCCGCCCGACACAGACTGCCCCGTTTACTTCTCATATCTATCTTCCACACTTTTGAGAGTCTCGAGTCGGAGTCTCCTGCGTAATGCATTCGCACGTTCCGTATGGAGCGCTAAGGGAAGGGTGATTGCATCATGTGAAATCATGTCAGTGTTGCAATTTTATATTTTTGGCAAGACAGGATAATTACTGTTGAAATGTCAAGAATAACAAGAGACTTCGAATTTTAGTGTACAAAAGAGAGTATCCTTCTTTTGAAAATGAGCTAAAGTTAAAAAAAAAAGAACTGCCGATCATGGACGAGGTTGAAACGGAGCTTATATATGAGAGTTACAGGGCAATATACATAGGTAAAATCATTCTCTTGTTAAAGGCAATTTGATCTACATATGTAGCAGTAGAACTCTCAGCTTTAGACATCAGAGCTGTAAAAGAATGCAATCATTTTTGAATACAATTCCTTAGAATGCTCCGGAAAATGATTAAATTCATTGACTTCAATAAAGACTTCAGATTGAAAAAAATAAATCTCCATTCATTGTGAGGTCACTTGAATTCTTTTAAAGCAGGGTAAACAATGTAATCAGACAATACAATCACTGACTTAAAAGACTTCAAAACACTTCAACTAAGTTAATGCAGTCACTGACTTCCAGGAACGGAATGCAATCAGTGAATGCAAGTGACTTCAAGTGACTTCAAAGAATGCAGAGCATTCAAAAAGATTGCATTCTTTCTGACTTCACCATTCTGAATGCTAAAATTGATTACTGCAGAGTTGACTTCAAAGTGAATGATGATTTATTTTTTTCAATCTGAAGTCTTTATGAAAGTCATTGAATTGAAACAAATTTACGTGAATAGATTGGACTTATTTTGATAAAAAAAGAGTAGTTTCCTGTCAGGACAGGAGAAATGGCAGCACTGCATACAGTAACGTTTTCTTAATGTAATTGGACTTTGACAGCGCGCGAGCATATTAAAGGCCCAACCACAATTACAATAAGCATGCATGCTAATGTCATAACTAAAAGAAAATTTTGCTTACAAGTAAAAGAATACTCGACGAAACCGATACTTATAGGCGCAGTATATAAATTATGAGTATTCATATGTTTACGTACGACAGCGTCCAGAGCCTTAATTTTATTATGCTTCAGCCTTTACTACCGACCCACTAGCCTTTACACAGCAACCCATTAGATCCGTTCGCGTACCATCCTAAAACAGCAAATATTTACAAAAAATTATGAATTTTTACGAAATGCTGTTCGCATACGGAGAATTTTCGTAGTTTTTCACAGAAGAGAGCGCTCCAGAAAGAGTAAAATATTTCCCCATGCTACGAATTTTAGAGCAAGAAATTTCTGAGAAATTCCTGTTCGTGTTGACATAACTACTTAGTAAAATTATTAAATTTGTACAAGTGTACCTATAATATCAAAGGTATCACTAAGCTACTTGATTTCTTTCATAAGCCATTTATAAACTCTTCTGACTACATATCTGTTAGTTTTATGGTCACTTACATACATATGTACATTGTCTTTTATAAGACTGTACTTGACCTTCAACACCAACAATATGGTCATTTCCTTTAATAATTAAGTTATTCCACAGTCGCGACTCTAACCCATGGGAACAAATAAAAATAATTTCCATAAATATAAAAAAAATTCCTACAAAATTGACTTATTATAATATGATTATAGGCACACATGATTTATCTGAAGTCCCTTCTCAGTACGAATTATGACAACCAACACAACTCATTCACGCTGTCAACTGCTATATTCAAATGAATGAGACAAAAATCTCCAAAGGTCAAACTCTGTGCACCCACTCATTGAACAAAGTCTACGCATTGGCGTATCCAATAGTAGCCTGCCTATTAAAGTAATTTTCTTATGTCGCAATTTTTTATAAATATTTTTAAAATGGCTGTGTCCCACTTAACCTTAGTAGTTTATGTTCCTTAGAGCTTTCAAGTGGGGCATTTGAGTTTAGTTACCCCTGAATGTGGCTTAGAAATCGCTAGCACTAAGGGAGGTGCGCAAGTCATTTATTGTTAAGCAACACTTAACCTGAAAAAAAGAAAACCTTTAAGCTTAAGGCACAAAGGTATCTATACATATGACTATCTTGTAACCGATCACAAAACCCTACGTTGATCGTCCGTTATTAATGAGGTTTGTATGTGTCTGCTCGAGGTGTCCCAAATCACCAAAGTACTTTAGTCTATCACATGCATCAATGGTTCAGTGCACAGGAGGTGTTCACAAGTGCTATTCAGTACTTATGTGGGTATAAACGCTAAAAATCTGGGTTGGGAAACATTACTATCGTGGATAGATAATTTGCACCAAAGCGTTAACACTGACAGTTGATCTTGACAGAAATATTGTGGTTGATACAATCTTAGCAATTAATTGGTAAGAATGCAATATTGTCATTAGTGCATACTGCTTGCATTTTATATAAATAATTCGGATTTATTTCGTAGACGTTGTGATATGTTATAATTTATTTTGAAAACTAGTGTCGATAGTTAGTATTAAGTGCCGTCAAATTTTATGAAGAGCTTGAAATTGTTTGAAAAATAATTCAAAAAGATTTATTTGGCTTATGAGGTACATTACTGGGTTTTGAGGCCCGTGTATATACTATAGTTGTAATGACTGAATCATTCAATATCGATCGTTAATTACAGATTGGAGCCCACAAACGTCAAACGTCAAACGTCCTAAAATGTCATGTTTAGTTGTCAACAGAAATAGTCTGGCACCGAGCCATAAACTTCACGCTTCAGTCCACTGTTTAACCAGCCAACAACAACACAATTAAGCAATACTAATTTGACAGATCGTGGTCGTAAATTGACAGGTGAAGGCCCTCAAAACTTGAATTGTTAATCGGTAGTGCATCTTGATTCAATGACTTTTTCGGAAACTGGACGGATCTTATGTATATGGGACCAGTTATAGCTATCATTAAAACGCATCATTTGAACAAAGCAGGGGAACAGTGGTTTCATTTTCTTGACAAGTCAGTTAAAGCAATCATTGAAAAATTACTTTCAGTAGATGGCTCTGTCAGTGAAATGGCAACAAAAAAGTATAGGTTTTGAGGTTGGAGTTGATCATTGAAAGGAAAAATGACAGATGAGAACAGAAAGAGAATAGAACACAAAAACTGATTAGCTTCTTTTTGATACCAATTAATGCCTATATTATTTGCTTAATCCTCTTTAAATTGCAAATCAACATTTTTATTGTTGCATTTCAATGATAGTTATAACTGGCCCCTTAGTCTCTGACATCTCACAATAAAGACCTAATCAAATGACAAATAGAATATATAAATAACTCTTCTTTTCTGTTCTTCAAAGTTTTTAATAATTTTGTTTTTAATCCGGAAGCTTATGATTTTTTTTCACATTCTTGTTAATTGTTTATTAATAATATTATCCGAATTTAGCACATCTGATACTGGCACATTAACAGTAAGTCAAAGTCCAGATACACATTCACCATCAAGCTGTATAACACATAAATAACACGTTTTTTACGTTTTACGGTACCTATTTCCCGCTTCTTTTTTATATGCAACAACAAAACACAACAAGAAATGCATCACTTTCATTTTCAAAATTTCCTAATTTCGAAATTGCGTCTCGCGCCGAATTCGGAAATTTCTCAACACCCACTTCTTCAAGATGAAGATACCTCGGTGCATGTATTGACCATCAATCTGAAAAAATACGGTCAGGTGGTGGTATCTTTTTTTCGGATCATATCTTGCACTTGTTGCAGCGGATGTAGATGCTGGCTGAATGCACTTGATGATGAATAACGTAGAGAGTACGTCCACGCAGTCACACGTGCAAGCAAGAGATGATATAATTTTCCGGTTTCTCTTGGCTTGGTTTTCATGAAATTTCGTTGATGATTCTGTTGTTTCTTCTTACGATTTTGGTCTTGTATTGACGCAATATGCCGTTTTTTTTTTCAGTTCATGGTCAAAGTCTGTTTGGAAATACATGCTCACATTGAGGAAAATATAATTATTGTTCAATTTGCAGTTGAAAATTGTGATCGGTTCCTCGGCATTATTATACGGAACGCAAAAATAAAAATTAGTATTTTGCGGTTAATATATAATAATTACAATCGAAAACTTTTAGGAATGAGCTAGGTCTTGGTTTATGGGCCACCCCTAAGGTGGCTAATAATTTATATGAGTTTTGACTATAAGGTCAGTCAGAGTCTGGGTTTTTGTTTTATTTAAGCAACAGCTGTTGTAACCGTTTAGCACCTTTTTGGAGGCAAATCATTGCCGATTGTCGGGCTCTGAGCTTCAAGTGTTGATTCGAATAAAATCTTTGTTTGGTTTGTATGATACATTTACTCGGTTCCTAGAACAACTCCTTCTTTTGACGCTTCTTGTAATGTTATCAGTTTTTTATGAATAGCGTTAGTCAAAGTTGATACATATACTCTTTTCGGGGTATGGGAGGTTGAAAATTGGTAGAGAGAACAGAAATTGAAATTTAGTTGGTACATATAGGGTTTCAATTTACTCTTCGTGGGTGGTGTCCAAGATTATGGGGGAGAATTGCAAGCAATTTTTTTGTATTCATTTACAATTCACAATATTTTTTTCGTTAATTTAATTTCATAACTATGAATATAAAATGGATGTGATTCGGACTTAACCACCAAACGTCTCACTCAATGACTAAATCCATTTTCCAAATAATTGAAACTAACCTTAAAGTTTGAAAGACTAAAAATTATTTCCACTATCCTTTAGGCAGCTAAAGGGTTTCCATCGAACTGTCACTGTCAATTTATTCAGTAAACTCAACATTTTTATCATGGTAAAGTACACGAACGAGCAACGTCTACAAATTATAAAAATTTTCTACAAAAATTCGGAGTCGGTGATCGCAACTTGAAGAGCGTTAACTCCAATTTTCGGTTGTAATTCTCGCCCTAGTAGACAGGCAATAACAAGTTTAGTGCAAAAATTTGAGTCTTCATATTCGTTGTGTGATGTTGCCGTGTCAGTGAGACAACGAGTTGGTCGAAGTGTCGAAAATATCGCTGCCGATCAAATCAGTCAATTCCACGGCGCGGCGTTTTCAATAATTGGGCATCGCTCAGACCACATTATGGCGTATTTTGCGTAAGGATCTTGGTTTACACCCATACAAGATCAAGTTGACTCAAGATTTAAAGTCGATGGACCATTTGTGAATTACGTTCTCCAATTGGGTTCTGGACAAGATGCGCCAAAATGGTGAATTTCATCGCAAAATCATCTTCAGTAACGACGCTCATTTTTGACTTATGGGTTCATCAATAAGCAAAATATGCATTATTGGTCGGGTGAAAATTTACATGTGCTTCATGAGTCACCACTTCATCGACTAAAAATAACTGTTTGGCGCAATTTGCATGCCTTAACCTTTACTCAAAACTTACTTTTCACTCATTGCGACGAATACCTAGTAGTTACTTAAAAAATAACGCCTATCAATTCAAAATTTCCAATCACTTCCCAATGTTACACAAATACCCACCATTCAAATGTAGATGTCGCACGGAATTCTTTTCAGACCAAATGTCATTTTTCTTTTTGACAGTTTGACAACATTTTATTTTTTGTAGAGCGGTTGCATATATGATGTTTACGTTTTGATTTTGCCTCGGCAATAATTCACAAAATATTCAACAAATATAAGGAAAAAAATGCTAAAACAACACATTCTCATTGAATTGAAGCAATTCATAACTGCTGTCACTAGCCATCGCGGCAATCCGAAAAGTATTCATTCCGCGCATTTGGTTCGCACAAGTTTACACCTCCTCGAGGATCTGCCAGCGTCTCGTGAAATTGTCTTTGAATACTTTTCGCTTGTATTCGATGTTGCTGTAGCGAATTATGTGGCTACTGCTGGTAGTGAGACCAAGAATCCACTGGGACAGGAGGATGACTCATTCGTTGACATCCAAGAGGCACTCGAGAACTTGGTAAATAAAGGTCCTCCCGCCTGGGGACCGCTAATAGCCTCATGGAGTCTCGACTTGGTGGGCAAGCTGTCCGATAAGTATTCGCATAAAAGGAAGATGAGTATCGGTGCGTCGTGTAATTTTTGGTTGAATTGTAGCGCAATGAAGGGGTTGTTGAGTTTGATTAGCGCTTGCTTTAGAAAGTTGACCAATGTCGAAGCAGAATCATGCGTGGAGACGTTACTAGGTAAGTTATTTCGTAGCATGTGGGAGAGTGAGACTAATTTTTCGTTGTAGCTGCTTTTCAGCGATACTCGTTAACTTTTGACTGGGTTGTGGCACGACTGGGAGGATGTTTCCCGCTTAAAATCATCTCACAGATCCTACAGTGCGGACTGAAGCGGTTCTCAGAAGATTTCCGGTGTCGCTTTGAATCGGAGATTGGAATTCTTGACTATTTGGCATACGCACATGAGAAGGAGTTGATACAGGCCTTACACGACATGCTGGAGGTTGGTAATTTGCTATAAATTTACTTTAGTGTGTCTTAATCGCTGCCTAGCAGCTAAAATGCTGAGAGTGGTCAAGCTATCGCCTTTCTTGTAGCTACTATATGTCAAGTTATCGTTGTAGTGTAGACTTAGCCTTTATAGGATTGTTGATCTTGTGTGCTTCTGGGTTGATAGACGAACTAAATATACCTATTCCGTTTCAGGATGGCTTCGTACCAAAAAAATCAATTCACGTACATATAATTCCATTCATGACGCAAATCTGTCACTATTCCGAGTCTCTGCTTCAGTGTATGGTTACTGTATTTCTCGACATGTGTAAGTTTACTTCGAAAAACCTCAGATGTTTCAGTTCGATTGATATTTCCCTTTTAGATAACGACACCCTGGTCGAGTCGATCCTTCGCCAAACACCCGTTTGGATGACGAACAAAACCTTTATGGAAATGCAACCATCATTCAATAATATCGCTCTCAATCTCAAGGCTAATGGCTCGAAACTTTTGATGACTGCTGCTAAGCTAGCTGAACGTTATCCATGGTGTCAAGATTTTTTAGAGTATAACCTTCAAGAGTTGGAGCAGGTTATTTTGATGAACTCACGTTGTCCACTCTTGAGTGATCTGGGAACAGATGCGTCAAAATATTTACTCTGGAGAGCATGCCATAGCACCAATATGATAGAACAACAAACTGCTGTGCGGTTACTTTTACTTGTTTGTAAGTAAAAAGGATTGTGTAAAGCTATGGGTATCTATGGGCTAAGTATCTGTTTCTACTTGTAGCTACACAACACTCGCATATCTACCATCAGACTATATCGGAACTTCTTCGAAAATCGTATGCAATCAACAACACTGGAATCGGAGCGGTAATACGAATCATTGGCGGCCAGAATGGTGTTGTGGAGTTTCCTGGTATAAAGCCTGGCATACAAATGGTCCTGGAAGAGGTGCTACTAAAACTGCAATTTCATGAGAAGGAAAAGCAAATGCAGGCTCTGAATACGTTTCAGAATTTAGCATCTTTGGCGAAGTAAGTTTTCTTCCTAGCGGTTGAGTGTGCCCTCTTCATATTTTATTATGTTTTCCTATGTATTCTCTTCCAGACTTGAGAAAAAGAATATCGTTTCATATCTAAAACTGCAGAGTATTATAAACACCCTTAACGAGTGCTTGTCCAAAGTTCTACAAGTGCTCAATTGTGCCCTTATGAAATTAATAATGGAAATGGAAGACTCTGCGCGCTCCTCAGTGACAAACAATAACATTTCATCGAATGGCAGCACAAAAGAATCCACAAAACGCGTGAAGATCAACCCAGCGGAAGAAATGGAAACCGATGAAGAGATAGTCCTTCCCAAGCAAAGTGATTATGCAGTTTTAGCTCACACCATAGTTGACTTACTGAATACCATAGAAGCTGGATCTAAATTTAATGTTATGAGCACAGCGGAAGTTCTTAAGCTCTCCAGCTTGACCGTGAAGTACTTCTTCTGGAGTCTAACAGAAAAGAGTAAGTTCTTTCCAACAATTCTTATGAAAAAGTTCAAAACTATAAACATTTTAGGTCCAACACTTCGATCGACTGCGGTAAATCGTGCTTTTAATCTCTTTCAACGTCAGTGCAGTGCGCGGAAGTCCGCGCGATCGGCTTGCCTGCGAGAGTTGGTTGAAGGAGCATTATTTTTCTACGGCTATCTCTTTGGAGCGTATGAAGAGCCAGAAATGGAAGAGACAGCGATCCCAGAGAACGAAATGTTGATCTATTCCAATCAAAAGCAGAGTGTTGGTCCGAATGCGAATCGCACAGTCCTCCATGCGGGAGTGATTGGCAAAGGCTTACGACCTGATAATGCAAATGCAAAGGCAGTGGAACCCGACTCAGAGCTGCAGGGGTTATTACTCAAGGCTCTTGATTCCTGCTGTAATGATTCGGTAAATTGAATAACATGTTTGTCTTCGATAGAGGATACTTATGAGTGGTCTTTTTTTTTAGGAAAAACCAAACCAAGTCGAAGGTTATTCAATGGTTTCCCTACTTCTAGTT
This sequence comes from Chalcosyrphus nemorum, assembly GCA_949716465.1. NCBI lineage: Eukaryota > Metazoa > Arthropoda > Insecta > Diptera > Syrphidae > Chalcosyrphus > Chalcosyrphus nemorum. The sequence goes on along the minus strand of OX454333.1, from coordinate 11,926,892 downwards.
GAAATGGTTTCAACCGATGTCATGTACAATGGATTGCCCTTCCCCGATGAAGAATTCACAAGGGTTACAATGGAACGAGACTTGCGTATTCGACGTGCATTCATATCTTCGCCAATTCTGTGGGCTTTGTTGGGTTTCATAGCCACACACCGGCCAGCATTGTGTTTCTCTTCGGTACTTCTGCGTGCTCTGTGTGCGACGTGCCTTCATCAGTGGCGGGCGAAAAATGGTAATTTATTGTTATTCCTTCTTAAAATATGAACTCAATAATAATTCGTCTTCAATTAAGTTAATAAATTTCAACAACTTGACAAAAATGAGGAACTTATGCAATGTACAAGGAAGTTACTACAGATTCTAGCAATGGGCCAGTTGCTACCACCACCACTAGCCAGTCTGCATATGATTGTTGAATATTTCGACCCACCAGAGGTAAGTTCTTTATATCTTCGCTTTTGAATGTATTGAAAATGTGCTGCATTTCATTTAGATTGCTCTCATTCTGAAAGAGTGTATTTGGAGTTATTTGAAGGATAACGTACCATCACCTGCACTTTTCACGTGCGGCAACATGGGATTGCATTGGCGCAATTCAAATACTTCAAAAATTCAACCGCAATACGTTGATATCCTTCGCAATATAATGCAAAAGAAGCTGCCGAAGTTGGGTGCACATTACCATCAGATGTTCCACATGGGTGAGATTGATAATCCGCCACCAGAAACCGCTGAGAAATGAATGTTAGACTTATAAGTTAAAAAAACAAAAACAATATTGTCTAAGTTGCTATAAAAAAATTAACAAAATCGAAAAATGTTTATTGTTGTGAAAAGGCAGTCCAATGTGGCAACAAGTGGGAACAATAGTAGCTCTGCCGATGCTATTGGCGCAGGTTAAAAAAGTTCCTCGGGTATGCCGTCAAGTCCTACCGCCTTGTTGGTTATCAGTGCTTTGTAATAATCTCGCGGTAATAATCTCTTCCTTACTGGGGGGGTTGTGGTGCTAATTGGGGAATCTCTTTCTACTGACACTTTAGTCTGACTTGGGTGCATATTGCTGGCGAATACTCGGTTCAGAATCGAAGCAAAATGCTCCTTCTACCTCTTGAGTTAATCCCCATGCAATATAAGCAACGAACCTTCTAAGTCCTTCACTGGGTGTTGAGTAGAGCATCGGCCACTTATAAGCTCTTTGATGATTCTATAAAGAGTTATGCTGTCGCACATCACTGCTGCTTCTTCTGCGCATTGCCGTTTTGTCAGCGTAGTCAGCCAATTGATATAATGGAGCATGTCACGTCTGACGCTACGCTGCACTTCTCTCATCTTCATGCGATATTGGGACTCTAGCTCGCTCCTCCCTGCTGGAGTTGATACAATTCGAGCTCTATCGATCAATCTTTCTACAAATATGCCACGACCTATGTACATGTGTCTTCCATGTGATCGACCAACAATCCTTTCAGGACCTGATAGGATACCTATTTTCACAGTATAAGAGTGATCTTGTGATCAGACAGTGAGCTGTTGATTGTTTTTACTCCACGTGTTGGAACGGCAGCAGTTCATATTTAGACAGTCAGCATCATGCCCGTTCCTCGCTTATTTCGGATGTCTAGAAGACTTTTTTTAAACGATGACTGCTGAAAAATGCTCAAAGTCTTTGGAGGTTGATTGCCTGGCAGTTTACTCCCAACTGATTTTATGTCAAGCTATGTAGTCGAGGACTTGCATGGCGATTGATCGGGAAACTATAACAGGTCTTGTGCTCAAACATGGTGCCACTTATGACAAGACGATTTGCCTTGCAGAAGTCAACAAATCTTTCGCCGTTGTCATTGCGGTTGCCTAATCCGTGCCTTCCCATAACATGTTTGAGCGCTTCGTTGTCGTTGCATACCTTGGCATTAAGGTCCCCAATCACAATGACAATGTCGTCGTTGAGTGCTGCATTATAAATAGCTCCCAACTGGTTGTAGAAGGTCTCCTTTTCTTCCTCAGACAAACCATCCGTGGGGGCGCCATTCTCTCGTCCGGAATCTGGCCGTTAAAATCCTGTCACCGTGCGGCTTCCAGGAGATTAGGCCTCTGCGTGCTGTAGGTGTTAACAGCAGTCCAACTCCATATGCTCGGGATCTTCAGTAGTACCTACAGAATAATACCATGTTACACCTTGTGGATTGTTACTCTACACTCCCACATCTAACAAGCAAGCAAACTGATTGCTGCACTACTCTGTTGATGCTAAATCGAGGTGTTCTTGTGTTTTCCGACGACAACAGTGGGTAATTCAACACTCCCTACCATAAGATTGTGCTTATGTACCAACCCTATGTCCATTCGAAAGAGAATTGTGGTCCGCGGATATTTCATCCCAACGAAAAAGGAAATAAGATCCACGGCACCTATTGCCCTGCACCTTTTCCCTTTGAAGAAAGAACCACACATTATAGTCTTATATTTTTTTTTTATTCATTTTAACAATATTTTCCACTTTGGGCTCTGAATTTGTTTTAGTTTTTTGTTTTGTTTTGTACCCACTAACATGAATTTTCGTCTAGTATTCTTGATTACAGACCAACCTGACCAGCAGTGATCTTTACATTTTTCATTTTTGTTTTCATTTTTTACACAGAATACCACCTACAAATAATTTTTTGCAATTTCTTTTGTTTTGTTATTTCTTGTTTCCATTAATAAACTTTACACCGAGAGTAGAAAAAATGAAATCCATGTAAAGATGGTTGATGGAAAAATTCTTCTATTTGCGATGTGAAAAGCGCGACAAGAAAACTATAATTTTTTTTTATTAACCCAAAGAAGGAAACACATTTTAGAATATAATAAATGGCGCAAGAATGATAAACTAAATAAAAAAAAAAAAAGAAAATACATGCAAAAATACGATTATGTATGCATTTTGTATTGTCGGTAGGAAAGTTCTGAAGTTTGTGACTCTGAGAAGAGAGAATATAGCACTGAGACGACGATGACTGCGCGCGCAAACAAACTAAGGAAAATAGAAATTAACTAATTTATCAAAAAGAAAAAAGTCCAGTTTTGTGTTGCAAAAACAAAAGAAAAAGAAGGAAATTAAATAACAAATAGCAAACGATAAATACGACTAATGTATATATGTAAGAGGAAAGAAAGCGCTGCGGAATCGTTTCAAGACGGTCGACAGTTTGTTAGTTTTCTAACCGATATGCACGATGTGAGTTTCTTCGCCCGCCGTTTGAGTGATGACGCCGAAGAAGAATGATGCTTTTTGTTCTCCTTAAGGCTGTTGGATGATGCCGCAGCACCAGCAACATTAACCGATGAAATTGTTGGATTCGATACGGAGGCGGCACTTTTTTGGGCTTTGATTTCAGCAGCAGTTTCTGCTGCCTTCCGGGCAAGTTCCTCTGTAAAGTATCAAAGTGTTGACTTGATAAAAATTGAATTGAAGGCAATAATGCAGCCGGGCAATAGCACTTACGATTCAGGTCGTGTTCGGTGTAGTAGTTCTCTTCCTGGTCATATTCGGTTTCATAGTGGAAAGCATCTAGATAAGGCAGTACTGTGGATCGACGATATTTGTCATCTTTTAATGGTGGAATAGGAATTGGTGGTCCTTTTTCTTCTGGTGCTGAGATAAACCAACTAGAGGAGGAGTAGATTGACAACTGTTAGTTGAGAGATATACATATGTAATCGTTTGGCGGTCTTACGGTTCGTAGCGGATTTGTTGAATGGTAAAACGTTTATCTGGATCTGATTGCAACATGCCCAGAACCAATTTAGCCAGTTTGTCGTCCAACTGGTAGAGCCAATCTGGAGCCTCCCATTGTCCTCGTCCGATATTTTCTAATAGCCTATAAATGTTGTCACCCTCGAATGGATAAAGTCCAGTTGTTATATTGTATCTATAAATATATAGGAAGGTGATTCATTGTTCTTATTATATTATAATGCAGGGGTTATAGCCGATACGATATGCGAAGGGGCTTTGGTGGCATTCTCGTTGAGTGTCATAGTATTGACCAACGAAATTTGTACTTCAACACGCTCATATTGGAACCTAGGGGCATTGTGAAAGTTATACTCTGAGTTTCCTAACGCATGCATTGTGTTTTCAATAATCTTCTTTCTGTTATCAAGGCAGGATACATAACCACGAGGATTATTTACTTTCAAGAGTTTTGTGTCTCTTCTCTGTAAGAGATAGTAGATCTCTTTCGTCTGTAAATTGATTTTGTAAAGCATTATGAACTTGACTCATTTGAGAATTGTCTTTGCGATAACAAATTTTACAACTCATTGACGTGACTGCAAATCAATTCCATTGGCAGACATTTTGTCGGGAGATTATGGAATATAAATACATATATGACACCGCCGGGTAATCAAACCATTGCTGAATCATTCGGTCTCACTGTCGTCATTACTTTGATAACATGAAGAGACCACGGGACTATAGTAGTCCAAGAGTGATTCTATTGAAAAGTTGGACAAGTAAATACGCTTTACTCCACATAGAACGACACCAAAACTTTAAAATTAATTCTTTTTAAATCCTTTTCTAGGATTACTTCAATATACTTATGTGCAAACTCTTTTTTAGAAAGCAAAGTAAGCCAGAAGGTCGCTTCTTAAAGTTAACCTAAAATACCGATTTTTTATAAAAAAAAAAAAAAAAAGCTTACAATGTCACTCCACTGCTCCAGATGTCCACCTTAGAGCCCGAGAAAGACTCCTGTCCGTTAGCGATTTCCGGTGGCTGAAATGCCGGTGAGCCCTGACCCGTTGTGCACGTGTCATCTTCGGCAAACGTCTCTAACTGCTCAGCCACACCGAAATCGGAAATTTTTAGTGTCTGATCTAGCGTCAGTAGCAAATTGCCCGGCTTAATGTCCTTGTGTATTACCCGACAGCCGTGCAAATACTCCAGCCCATTAATTAACTGGCGGAAGTATCTGTGTGCTTGGTATAGAGGTAGCTTCTTCTCTGGTGCACTGTCTAACATTTCCTTCAAAAAACAATTTCACATTACTTTACAAAAAAAGAAGAAAAAACGACTAAGATTACCTGTAAGCCTCCCACACAGTACTCCATGATAAGGTACATCTTCTGTTTCTGGTCGTTGTACAGTACGTCCAGTAGTTCAATCACATTCTCGTGCTTTAGATTCTTCAGCAGCTGTATTTCGCGCTGAACATTCTGCTCACCATTTGGAATTCGCCGCAGTTTTCGTTTGGTTAGAATCTTTACAGCTCTCCGGCTAAGGTTCTCTGAATCTAGCACCTCTTTCACCTTGCCGTATGACCCTTCGCCCAGGACATCGCCCATCACGTACTTTCCCACCATTTTGATGTTCTTCTTCTTTGGCTGATAGATGATCTCGGTGCTGTCCACTCGATTGAAAAACATATGCGCCACGTCCAGGTCTAGTGTGTCTATCTCCTCGTTATCCAGCCAAGTTACTTGATTTTGTGCATCATTCCATGTGGTCTGAGCGCCATTCGCTTCACCTGTCTCCACGGCAGTGTTGGCGGCTGCATCTAATTCATAGTCTTCAATGCCGTCTCGGTGAAAGTTTTCGTTGATTAGCAAGACCTTGACATCATCGTCATCGTTAATAGTCGTACAATGACTCTTGGAGGTGGTGGCGGCGCCTTTAGTCGCCGTCATTGACGACATTGCGACTGGAGGAGGATTTACTTGCGATTTCACGTCCATTGCATGGATAGTTGTGACTGTCATTGGAGATCTTTCACACGAAAGAGTCGCCGAACTTCTCCGTGAGGAGGGAAATCTGTGTGGAAATCGGAAAGCAAAAACAGAAAAAAAGAAAACTTTTCCTTCTCTCACTCCGCTCCGGTTTGTATTGGCGTTGCGCTACTTAGTCGTCGAGGAGTAGTTCTCCTCGCACATTCCTTGGGACTATTTTTCTGTAGGTACACCGTTTCTTTTTCCTTTCGTTTCAGTCGTTTATTTCATAATCGAAAAGGAGAATACGCGATTAGCGATTGAAACTTACGGTTTTCACTTGCAATTCACTCCGTCGTCCAATGGGTAATTTATTATGCAAATATTGGCTCACTCGCGCGACTACGACGACGGTGGACCAGAGGCACGGCGGCGGGATGCGAGCGGTTAATTGGAAGATGAAAGTGGAGATCCGATTTTTTTGTTATTCACTAGCAATTAGAAGATTTTATTTATTTTTGGTCTCGCTTCTGCTGGTCGCCTTCTTCTGCGATTTTGTGCAATTTTTTTTTTCTAATTTGAAATTTTTTTTTATGTCTTATCCGAATGATTGGAAAAATGGGCGAAGAGTGTGGAAATGTCAAAAGGCGAAATTAGAAAGAGAGAAGAGGTTGATGTTGATTTGTTTTCGTAAAAAATTGTGGAATGAGAGAGAACAAAACAAAGTTTTCTGATGGAAGAAGAGATATTTAAAAGACAAAAGAGAATCGGTGAAGGCTATGCAGTGTGAAGTTGGTAGTGATTTGATTTTGTGCGGACGGGTAGCGGATATTAATTTAAAAATTTGTACGCTAGATTTTGAAATAGAAAAAAATTGAAATGTGAAACAAAAAGTTGTTTTCCTGTGATGGGAATGAACACTTCGTTTATTGGAATTGAAGGTAAATGAAGGGAAAGTATTAAACTTGTTGGGTGCAATAAAATCTGTCCCGGTCCATCTTTATCATTTGATATTCGTAAAAACATGGGCCTACATATGAGTCCAATTATCAAGAAGTTTATATCCAAATCACAATTTCACCTCCACGCGATATTATTATAAAAAGATCCAATAAAATATATACATATGTATGTAAATGATCAGCATCACTAACTGAGTCGATTGTGCCATCTGTTTTTGAGTCTAAAATTTTGAGCTACGAAGTTATGTATACGAGATCTTTGGAAGTGTGAGCAATACGAGACCAAGCCCACTTTTTCAGTAATTTTGCATGAAACTTGAATAAGCATACCAATCTCTCATACCTAGAAGACACACTGGATGCCGAACAAGCAGTCTTCCGCTTTGTATCCTCCTGTGCCGACCACACCAACACTCTGCGGATCATCATAGAGTGAATATGGATCGCCACTTCACATGATGTTCAGTGATTTTGAGAAAACTATCAATGGGGTCAACAGGGTTTATTTGACGTGCCTTACGCAGGAGAGATATCCCAGATAAATTAATTGCTATTGTCAAGGCTACATATGCTGGCTCAAATTGTCACGTCCTGCACAGAGGAAGGTTGTCAGAAGAATTCAAGATCGAAAGTGGGGTAAGACAAGGTTGCATTCTTTCACCAATTCTATTCCTTCTGGTGATTGGCGATGTGCTTCGTTCAGCTTTGTCGACGGAATATGGAGGAATTTGATGGACTCTTACATCTTAAGAGTATTGACCGCTCTGATGATGTGTGCTTACTTTCTCATAGAATTATCGATCTTCACCAAATGACAGCTGATGTGGAGAGTGAGGAAGGCGGTTGTCAAGCTGAAAATTTAGAAGGCAAAAATGCAAACCTTATCAGCTCAAATATACATTGAGAGAGTAGAGAGTTTACAATACCTAGGGAGTATTGTGTCAACCGATGGCAGAACCGAACTGGATATAGCCACCCGAATAAGTACAGAAAAATTTGCGTTTGGGATTCTATCCACAGTTTGGCGAAGTAATGCAATTAGCTCGAACACCAAGCTACGGCTTTTCCATTCCAACGTTGAATCGGTGCTGCTATAAGAATGTGGTACCTGCAGAGTGACCGTCACTATCACGAGGAAGCTGCAAGCGTTTGTCAACAGGTGTCTGCGCTACATCTTAAGGATAATCTGGTCAAACCGTATCTCTAACGGACAGCTTTATCAGAGAACGATCTATAGGCACTACCATACGACGACGAAAGTGGCAGTGGATTGGTCACACTCTCCGAACGGATGACAGATCCATAGCAAACCGATGCAATGGAACACGCTTACCCAGGATAGTACTCCTAACGTGGCGCAGAAAAGTGGATAAGGAAGAGTTGGGGAGAGCTGAGGCACATTTCCAGAAACCGCACACGATGGCGCGTAGGCGTTGTAGAGGCCCTAGGACACACAAGGGGATATAAGACATAAGAAAGTAAGTAACCGTATCTACTTACCGTATCTTTAATAAACACCTCTTGAAATTGCTTTAGAAAGGACCTTGAGAGCTCCTTCTACTCGCAAGTGTACAACGCATCTTTAGGACACGAAAAAAACTCAATCCTTAAAAAAAACTATATAGTTTATTGTTCGAAAAAAATACTTGGCAACATAACAAACATATTTATATATAATTTTCGAATTTGTTTTACATTTGAGAGTTATCAAAACTTAAAATAATAAATATATGCATATTTAATTGTTGTTCGCTTTAGGACTAGGATACAATATAAAAGAGACAAGATGTAACGAAGCTTTGTTGTACACAACCTATTTACAAATAAACCTCTAACTCTTGTCCTTAAAGAAAAAAGGAAATATTACAACATTCCCATGTACTTTTTTTGTTTTTTTTTTTACACATTATTTCGGTTCGGTAAAATTAGAAACATCCCAGGCTTAATTAATATACACCAGCTAATGTTTCAAGTGTTACTCTCGACCTCCTTTTTGTTTTTTTTTCAAGTCGGGCGAAGTAAACATTGAAATACTTAAACTATTATTGAAACCATTAATACTAAGAATATTTACATATAAAGAAGTGTTAAATATATTTAAAAAAAAAAATCTCTGGCAAGTTATCTCCTACATCTACTTTGAGTTGTACATTTGCTTATTTATTTTAAAATTTGTGCGTTGTTTTTACTTTTTGGTTTTTTTATTTATTTATTTTTTAAGAAAAGTTCTCGAAAGTTTTATTTTATTGAGATTTACTATTGAAATTAAATTAGATTTTTACTTTACAAAAAGAACAAAACAAAAGAGATAGGTATAAGGATAAATTTACAATAAAATTAAAAACAAAGTCTTAAGGGTGTTGAATGTGTTTTTCGTTGTGTGTGTGGCATCGGTTGTTTAGTTGACTTTTTCCTTAGATCCTTCCACAGCTTTCACCTGTTCTTTGCAGTTTGACGCCTCAATTGCTTGTCGTGACTTCTTATAACTTTGCATGTAGAAGTTCATGAATAAACAGAAGAATATTGTTGAGTTCAAAAGCAAGAGTGTCGAGATGAATTTCGAGAACTGACATTGTGTTGAGAATAGGGCACGAATGGTATGCACAATGCACAAAATGAATTGAGCCTGTAAAGAAAAGAAAATAATAAGTTATTGTTACAGAAATGACTTTCGAAATACGAGGTAAAAAGTATAAAAATTAAGTCAGCAAATACTTTGAGAATTGGAACTTTGAAAAGAATTTATACTAGGGTTTGGAATCACATTATTTTAATAATAAAGTTCGCAACAGACGGTGAGGAAAGCAGCGGAATCAGAGTGCTTAAAGTTGAGCGTCACGTAAAGCTTAAGACATTTGAAGATATTTATTGTGAAGATTGTTTGGCTTGAATTCAACGATTTATTTGGATTTGAGCGTCCATTTTTATACGCTCTACACGTCCTAACCATTTCAGATAGATACTGCTGTACAGTCCTTATTGCTCTAACCATACCATCCTCCATTTTTATAAGTTCAAAGCTTTGCAACAGGATGATTTAGGCCTTATAAGGACTTACTTCTGTCATTGGAGAGAAGACTTTGTTAGTTAAGTGTTTTTTAGCTCATAGTCTGATAGTCTAGCAGCCAAAACTGCTATAAGATTGAGGGAAGGCCGATTGTGGTCATCAAAATCTTACGGCCACACAATCTGTCCCGATGGGAAGCTACCAATGGATTGACGGAAACCGATCACATGAGCCCGATGCTAACATTCGAAAGGAGATTCAATACAAGGATTCCTGACGGAAGTTACTGCGAGAACTGGAGAACCAAGAAACAAAAGTAGTTGGAATTCTATACCGACGGCTCTAATATGAAGAGTGGTGCAGGAGCTCCTTTAGAATAAACCACGACTGCAGTGTCTTTCAAGCCAAAGTCACTGCCATTACGCAGGCTGCTGAAATTATACGTGAGATAAAACGAAACGAAACGAAAACAGGCGGCCATTAAGGATCTGGACTCTGTTATAATTCGGTCGAGGCTGGTGAAAACCTGCAAATCACCTTCACGCAGATCGTCACCTGCTGTGTGACTGTCCTGCTCAATCCATTAGAAGAAAGAGAACTCTTGGCAGTCATTTCTTCTCGGAGCTGGAGGACTTAGGAAATGCTGAGCTGGTGGACTTCCTGAGATTCATGTAACTATCTGGGTGGTTCTAACAACGGACTTCGCTTACAGCATTTCCAGGATTAAACAGTTGGGCACAACGGACCCGAACTGTTGGTCTAAGTGAGCAGTGACCTTTTGGTCACAAGGCACCCATCTATCTAACCTAACCTAGCTCATAGAAGCAGCGATTGACAATAGTAATTCTTAACTTTATTTTACCACGATGAATTGGGTGCTGAACTGAGCTATTAAGGATCTATCAGATTATTGACGAGTAGATTTAGATGTTCACATAATACCGACGGACAAGATTTTGTATGTAACGTTGAGGAGACTTGTAACTTTTGTATACTAACTAGTTGGGATATTTTAAAGGATCTTCTTTAAAGTTTAGGTTATAGTTTCTTTTTATCCAGAAACATACAGGGTGCGTCATCTAGTGGTTTCTTTTTAAAGCATAGGTTATTTTGACACTGAAAACAACGTTTCGGTAAACGGTGGGCGCTACAGAATCATGACTCCAACTTTTTTTTTACTGAAATAGAAGACATAGATTTGGACGTCGTCTGGTACATGCAGGAAGCCGCGCTATGCCTCACAGCCCATGTCACAATCGACCTTTTGCGCACCAAATTACCAAATCGCGTTATTAGCCAACTTAGTGATGTCAATGGGAGCTGCGATTTGACTTTTTCTTTGTGGGAAACCGTGAAGGAGTGACCTTAGGCCAACAACAATCAAGCACTGATCCAAGCTATCCGTGAGCTATAGCCCGAAACCATCAACAAGGTCTTGGAATATTGGAGTGACAGAATGCGCTATGTTCCATACTTAATGGGAATCTTTCTTTCTTTCTTTGCATTTTATAAAGAAACTTGTATTTGGCCCACTCTGTAGACTAAACCGATAAACATTTGTCACTTTTTCTGCGCCCTTAATAAGATAAAGTAAGTTTTAAATCATTTTAAGGTAATCTAGCAGACAGTCTATAATTTTATATTTTTAACTAAAATATATATTCAGCTAGAGCTAACTTTGACATTGGAATACTGGTTAATATGGTCTAAGAGTGTCCTTCCCAGATCCTCCGGATGTTATTTAAAATAGCCCGATTTATTATACGTCTAGTGTGAATATAATTAATCCTAGCTCACCCAATCAATGAGTATCTTTAGTTGTTTTTCGTTATAATCCGCATTTATGTAAATTTACTAAATTTATAGCCAACTAGATTTTCGTTGATTTTTTTATTCCAAACTTAGCTCTTACTTTTTAATTCCATATTCTTGATTTCGATTTCAAGAATATTATCAAGAAAAGAGGAGTAGTCAACAACGAAAGAGAATCTGCAAATTAAATGTTTACTGACATAGAATTTCATTAGTTCTACTATAAACATCCTCACCTTTTAACAAACTTCAATCTTTTTTCTAGCAAATCTGACGTAATCATATTAAAACGTTCTATACACTAACCCCACATCAAGTGAATAACATTTTGTTACTTGTGACCAAAAGTTCTCATGGAATTTCGTCTAACTGCTAATTACAAAAGACGACACACACTATGCGTGAACATGGTTTCGCTTAGTAAATTATTAGGTTGAGTATAATAATTTAGTAGAAACGGTCTGTGTGAAATAAAATTTCCCGATTTTATTGTGCAATTTATGGCTAGCGAGTTGTAGCACATGTTGAGCCGAATTGGAGAGATGAACCATGAATCACTTCAGGTTTCGGTTAAATGGTTTGTAAGCTTAGGTCTTAGTAACACCTTGGGGCTTTGCGGAAGGTCATTCACGCTAAAATATTACTATGTAAATATGCCCACTAATCAGAGGGGGCTCACCCAGTTTATGAGCAGTGTTAACCCATGGAAATAGCTGATTGATCAGACCATCGTGTCTATAGACAAACTGGCGTATGGATTAAATCGCTAATAGAATCTGAATACAAAAAGACTAATCTGAACTTTGGTATTTATGTGAATAGAAATAGAAAATAGATACAAACACAAAAAATATGCTAAATCAACGGACCGGTAGGACTTCCTTTTCGTTTGTTAATTCATAGATTTAGATTGGTATCGCGTGGACTTGTTTGCATAATATGTTATTATGAATATTGGCTAATGGTTTCTATGGCTGGAAAGGAATTTTATTTGTACAGTAGGAGCTAACATCGCAACCGTTTTTAAGACATTAGCACAAGCACACTGCAAAAAAAATCATCTTCAAGTTATTAGTGTTGAGAATTTTTAAACCAAATTTCAACATTGGTACATTCTTCTTTCTCTTTTTACTTTAAGGAGCCCTTTTACATAAGCACATAGTTCACGAGGAACATAATTCTTTTAGACAGATAGATGATGAGATGATATAGCTCAACGTGCATAGTAGTTGTACTCATTTGAAAGCAATATTAATGGGCGCAGAAAGAACTGAGTTTCAAGCTTTAGATTGACCGAGTATTAATGTGATCACACACGTTTTAGTTCCAAACCTTAATGCCACATGAGCTCCGTTTTCTGCGCTACCACCTGAGCTGTACACACGAGGAAAAAAAGCTGTCAGCATGGTCGCGCAAACCAATTTATTCAGCGACCTAAAAAATGCTGCTCGTGTGACTACAACACGTGGACAATTGGGCGCGCGCCCATTTAGGAGCTCGGGTGGCAGTGTGCTCAAGACAGCGTACGAACAGAATTTTATGGCTAAACATTGAGTTGCGCGTTAAGAAACCCTATGTGGCCTTCTCTGCCTGCAGCAAAACCTTTGGAACTTTGTTCGAAAATGGTCCTTTGAATATACCTTCAAATCTGTGGCACATTCTATAACTTTCTATGAGTCGCTAATCAAATAAAGTGAAAAGAACTGCGGCTCTAGGTGCATAAGAATATGTCCAACTGAAGCCTTGAACATAGTCCTCTCGATCTTCATATTGTAACGAGATGAAACTACATCATCGCAACGGAAAACGAACAGATCTACGACGGCCACGCAACCCAATACTAATAGGTCTACAACTTGACAGCTGTCCCGGGAACTGACGTGGCGAAAAATTCTTGAGAACGCCGTGGAATTGACTGATTTAGAATTGGATTTCTACGAACGGCAGCGATATTTTCGACACTACGACCAACCCGTTGTCTCAATGACACTACAACATCACACAACGAATATGTAGACTCAAATTTTTGCACTAAACTTGTTATTGACTGTCTACTAGGGCGATAATTACGACCGAAAATTGGAGTTAAGGCTCTTAAAGTTGCGATCAGCGATTCCGAATTTCGGTAGAAAATTTTTATAATTTGTAGACGTTGCTCGTTCGTGTACTTTACCATGATGAAAATGTTAAGTTTATTGAATAAATTGACAGTGACAGTTTGATGATTAGTGAAAGAGTGCCTTCACATATTAAAGTTGTCAAGTCCCTATTGGGAAACCCTTTAGTACTTGTATTGGGGTTCGTTGGGCTAGAATGGCAAATACATTCAATGTACATTGCTCCAGCTGCAATATTGCTATCGAGAAAGAAATAATTCTATACTTCCTCTGCATGTTTCCAATTCTAGGAACAGGCGCTAGGTAAATCTATTTTTAACAACCTTACTGAGGTACAGGCGATAGAGATTGTCCATAGCCTAAGTTGGATCATAAAAGTTCAAAGTTTCAAGCTAAACTGCAAGCAGACTATGCAGGCTAAACCTCATAGCTTACAATTTTTTGACAGTCTGCGTCCACGACGAGGAGAAAGGGACTGTATTTGGCCTTGCTTTCATGCATAATCCAAGTGTTTTTCGCTCGAAGACGTCTGTATATTGGAGCAGCTTCTGCTAACAGTTGGTTCTAAAGTCTTAAGAAACGCTCAGAGACTCTTCTGACAACACAATGGACCTACACTTCTTAAAAATGTCTGTATAGTCTGCAGGTTTCCATTTTAACCCAATCTCATATGACGATGAGTCATTTATAAGAAATACAGGATTTGTAACAATTAGTTGACAACAATCTCACCAAAAAATACCTATCCATGAATCACAAGAAGAGAATTGACATTGTAAATAATTTACATACATACATTTACCAAAACAAAGCAGAACGTAAAATATGGCATACATTACGATGTAACATATTATTGCGGTTGATCTTTATCAATGGAATTTTGTATATAGAAAACAAATTATAAGATTTCTGTTAGCTTAAGATCATTTAAGTAAACTTACGTCATTATTAGTGACAATGGATTAAAATTTAAGTCTAAGTGTTAAAGAACATTTTCATGGTTAAACACGGACGTTAAATTAACAACAACTTAAGTTTTTAGCTCAGAATATGACAGTTTCAGTGAGAAATGTCTGCGAATGTTGTAACATGTTTTATTTTTATTTGAAACACACGACACGCCCAAAGCTTCCGAAGATTACACATGCCTCTTAATCCACATGTTTCATTTGAAGGTTTATGCTAATAAGTTGTAAATAATATCTGAACGAGAGAGAATACAAATTACATAACAAAGCATGAATATATTTTCCTAGTGCTAAATTTTAAGGTTCATTGAATCCAAATAACCTTTGATCCAGTGATATCATTATCTAAGTTGCTAATAGCGTGATTTATACTTTTATTCTCTTCACCCATAAGGTAATAATCAGCATAGGTACTATAAAAACTGAAACGAAATGGCTATTTTATTATGTTTTGCTTTACGGGCAATTAGATTTTATGACTTCAAGAGGTGGTCACATTTAAAAGGGTCTCCATTGGGGATTCCTTAGAATATATAGCAATTACAGAACCAGATTCCATTTAACAAAGTTGCACAATGAAAAAAAAAAAAAAACTCTTTATGGCTCGCACCCATCTTTTGATTAGCACTAGTATCTTTGTATAATATAATACGTACAACAGTGTGTGGTGCAAATTTATTGCACATGAAAATAAACAAATTCTCCCTCCCCCCCTCCCCACTACATGTCTACATTGCATCTGTGACCTACAAAACAATTCATTGGTCATCCGAGCGATGAGGGAACCATTAACACACAAGACAGATACGCGACGGCGAGATACTATAACCGCCACGCAAACTTGCATCGAACAGAAATTATTGCATAACACACCGGTTGAAAGCGCGATCAAGCCCGATAAAGCGAAATCCGCAAAAAAGAAGGCAGCAGTCGGATAGAAAGAAAAAAAAAAAACCTAAGCATGTCTGTTTAAATGTAGTGCAATGCACTTGCAACATGACTTGCAGTTGAAAAGAAGAATTTAGTTGCAGCAGCATAGGTAGATAGATACAAAATAACGTCGACAATATTTTTGAAAGTCGACGACAACAACATCGCATAGAGTCAGTCATAACGTAGGTAATCCTTTTCTGCACTTTCAAGTTTTCAACATTAAAATTGGAGTCGTAGCCGAGCCCACACCAAGCATACAGTTTACCCGACGCAGTATGGCAGTGGGTTAAGACTTTAAAGTTCAGAAATATATAATGCATGTTACTCGCGTGGACATAGACATGGGTACTAGTTACATTAGGCCATTGGCTTGGGGCTTCTTAGTGGTAGTGTTGCCACCACCACCTGCTGTTGTGGGTCCCGTTTTTGTGTAGAATTGCGATAGAAATCAATCGATTCAATTAGAAGTCGTGGAAGTGGAAGTGGAAAAGCAAAATACCGGTGGTTACGGTGAGAAAGGATGTCGAAAATCATGTTAGATAGTTTTTTGTTCTGTGAGCTGGTAGGTTTTGTAAAAAAAATTTGATATATCGTTGAAGTGTGCCGCCTTTTTGGATGTTGAAATGAGTTTTCTGTGGTAATATGGCGATTTTTTTTGTCTTGATAATAAGCGAGATAATTTCTTAATTAATAGCAGATAATTTGTAAAGGAAGTTTGATTTAGGATTTTCGAATTGCTTCGTTTTCTTTTGCTATATGGTGTTCAACTTCACCACAAAGTTTTTTTACCCAATACCTTTTAGATGTGGCATAGAACTGTAGGCTCCTTTTATACATACAGAAATATATACTTCGTGTATAATGTATATTTATGAGATGCTAGGACTTTCATAGGCTGCTTCAAACCATTCTACCTGACTTTCATAGTATACGCACTCTATCTCTGGACAGAAATTTAAAGGCTGATAACTTTACTTTTTGCCTCCTAAATTTTCAACCTGACAACGCCTTCCTCTATCTCCACATCAGCTGTCATTTGATGGAGATCCATAATTCTATGAGAAAGTAAGCATACATCATCAGGGTAGTCAATATGCTTCAGTTGAGATGTAAGAGTCCATCGAATTCCTTCATTTCCCATCGACAAAACTGAACGAAGCACATCGCCAATCACCAAAAGGAGTAGAATTGGTGAAAGAACGCAACCTTGTCTTACCCCACTTTGGATCTGGAATTCTTCTGAGTAGTACGTGGCGCAGAACAGTGGAAAAGGAATCACAGCAACTGGGTAAGAGTTGGGGAGAGCTGAGGCACATTTTTATAAATCGCACACGATGGCGTTGTAGAGGCCCTAAGACCCACAAGGGGAAACAGGATATAAGTAAGTTCCTCTAGCACATTTGGTAAGATTGAATAAGGTTGGCAAAGTTTAATGCAACAATTATAACAATTACTTGTTGCATTGCCTACTTATCTGTCAAAACCATTCACAGGAAATGGTTTATCAATTTGCATCTGGAAACTAAATTTATAAATCCTTACAATATTCTAAGATTCCAACGTGTAGATGCATAAATCTGTTGTCAGTTGCATCTAATGGATACATTAGTCATTGAAGAAAAACCGCGCAATAAGCTCCAATCTAACGATGCAAATCCAATTACTGTCAAGTTATATTAATGCCTTCGTGAACGTCGAGTTAAACTGTAGAAATATCTGTCATATAGACATCGCCTTTAAATGGTTTTTGTATTACCCTTAAGAGGTACTTAACAGTGTCTTCGACAAATTAAAATCAACTGTAAATTTGAGAAGATGTGACATTTTATTTGTTTCCCGCCAAAAGCCCGATTGATTAGTACTGGTTGGTTAAATGCACGAAACCAGTAGCAAACTTCATCACGATGATACTCGAATAACAACTTCTTATGAAATCGAAAGTTCATACAGTTCGAACCTGTATACCAC
Source organism: Chalcosyrphus nemorum (assembly GCA_949716465.1). NCBI lineage: Eukaryota > Metazoa > Arthropoda > Insecta > Diptera > Syrphidae > Chalcosyrphus > Chalcosyrphus nemorum. Next base: position 11,909,434 of record OX454333.1, on the reverse strand, counting down.
TCTTTTACAGATTTGTGTCCTCAGTTACTATTACTGCTTTCGTATGAAACCAAAGATGCACAGGAACACAGCGCACTAAAGCTATTCAAAAGTGATTGGAGCTGTGTTGTGTGCAGAATTGGATGTAGCCCACTATTCCACTATTTGCAGACACGACAACCATAGCCATGCGTAAAAGTAAACGTTAAGTAGGTCAAGCCTTTTCGAACATAATTACATGGCTGTAACTAGTTGCATTGGCGGGTACGAGTATTTATTGCGAATTTTTGTTTGAATTTCAAATTTCGATTTCCTTTTGAGGTATTTTTCTGCTTCCGATTTTGCTGTTAGTTTGCTTTGTTTTTGTATTATTTATTGAAAAGTTCAACGGTCTGTCTGGCATTAGTTGTTAGTTTGTGCAAGTCTAACTAAATTATGGGTCGTGAATTTTACTTTATGGCGATGCTAACAAAATTATGGCATTTAAGCTAAATAAATTGTGGGTGATAAATTTTCAGAGATGATTAACTACTGAAATAAATTTGGATATAGATTGGGTGGGTTATAAAAATGCTGTTATTTAGCGCTTTGCATAAGCCATATACTTGCTATTTCAGACTTATTGGATAGCCATTAAGTATTTAGGTAGGTTTTTATTGCGTCAAATGCCTACATGGCTGATTAAATTGATTGCACCTTAAAACCTCAAAACCTTCTGCTTAATCCCTTCTCCAGCTTGACTAGGTGTCAAAGCTACTTCGTGAACTATTATATATATATTATATTGTGTGCCTCAGCTCTCCCCAACTCTTTCCCAGTTGACGTGCTTCTTTCTTCACATCCACTGTTCTGCGACACGTACTCCTAGGACCGCCGCGTTAGAGGAAGGGATTACTATCTATTTTTTTTACACAGTAATTCTGTGCCATGAAGTGTCGCCATCTGTAACCTTTTGTGTCGAAGTGGATTTACTTCGAAGTCCATTCGCTCTACATGTCCTAGCCATCTCAGACTTCCAATGCGTAGTTTTTTGATTAGGTCGATGTCGCTGTACAGCTCGTATAGTTCGTCGTTGAAGCAAACGGGACCGAAAATCTTAAGAAGAATTTTTCTCTCGAAGCGACCACCAAGGTTATCTTCATCCGCATTCAACAAAGACCATGTTTAAGCTCTGTAAAGCAGGACTGGAAAGATCAGGGTCTTATACAGAGTCTCCTTAGTTCTTGGAGATAGGGCTTTACTGTTAAATTGCCTAATTAGCCCAAAAAAAAACAGCGATTGGCAAATGTTATTCTTCGCTTGATTTCTGCACTGGTGTTATTGGTAGGGTTAATAGCAGAGCCAAGGTAGAAAAAGTCCTTTACTACCTCGAAGTTGTTGCTGCCCCCTTTGTCCAATTCGTCGATATTGATTGTCCCTTCTTGTTGACAGCATAAACTTTAATTCAGTGCTTGCAAACGCACCCGTGACAGCCCGCTGAGTTCTTCCAATTTTGTCAATATCGTCGGCGTATGCAAGTAGTTGTACAGACTTTTGATAGATTGTGCCACTGGTGTGGGTTTTTGAAGTCCGCACAATCCGCTCAAGTATGATGCTCAAGAAGTCACATGACAGCACATCACCTTGTCTAAACCCTTTTTTGACATCAGTACGGTCATTTCCGACCTTGATGGAGCAGCGAGCGTTCTCCATCGTCATCCTGCACAAATGGACAAGTCTGGCAGGGATGTAAAAGCTAGAAATGGCTGGACATGGCTTTATACAGTTCAAAAAGGTCTTCAATATCACTCTTTCCTAGCTTATTATATGTTTTTGAAATTATTTCCAGGAATCAAAAGATCCAATTCTATACAAAGGATTCACAAAATTGTATGTAAATTATACTACAATGTTTCCTATTAGTCGCACTATTCATTCAAGTCCTTGAAGTGTATGTACGAGTATCTACTGTGAAATGACGTATCTATACACGTAACTCTTGATTAAAATTATTAACAGCTACTTGTATTTCCAATTAATTCAAGTAGATTTACGAGTACTTCCACCGGGCATTGGGAAATATTTCGTACAAAAAAAAAACAAAAAAATTCCTCTGCTCTTATAGCAATCGAATGTTCAATGCACTTTTTTAAGCCTTACCATCGAATAAAGTATATGAAATAGCCGCTTAAGTTGTTATTCCTGCTATTCTATCGCAGCATTTAGTTTTGCAAAACCAAATGTTGCGAAATTTTGGATTTCCAGTTTTGTTGCTGACTTGTTTTTTATTTTTACGTCGATGCAAGCCGCACAATTCGACTGCAGTAAGATCTTAACCACGAAGAATTCTACAACTAGGTCATGATTTGGCGGGAAACACAATCTCCGCACACATGAGACGGCAAACTGATTGAATTTGTTTAGCGTACTAGCATAAGTTGGGCAATAATTGTTTGATAAAGATAAATAGGATATACATATTTTTTATTGCGTTTTATGCGTCGTTGAATGTATTAAGTGATTAAGCTGGTTTTTTTTTTATATATTTGAAGCCAATCCTAACAAAATGGCAAGAAGTAGAAGTATAGGGAAATATTTTTCTGTGTTTATGTTTGTAACATGTTCCTCATTAAGAATAATAAAAAAAAAATTATGGTAATGGTGAATGAAGCAAGGTCGTAACATGAAAGCTTGTTGTTCCATATCAACAAAATAGACGAAATAGTAAACAGAAATTGGAATCTATTTGTGAAAAACCTGAAACCCTTGCGCATGGTTGAAATTTTAGTGTCAAATGTGGTCTTGAAACACGCGTTGTTTTCGTAAAAAATGAAACAGTTAAGCTTTATTTTTTACTTGAAAAACATTTTTTTTATTATCTATCGAATATAATATTGTGATTAATGGGAAACTAGTTTTATTTTCTATTTTCTACTTTTTAATTTTGAAATTTGCGACTGCCATTCTTCAATAAGTTTAGACAGAGATTGAAAGTTTGTTTTTTAGAATTTTAAATTCATAAAAATGTCTTGTTATTTAAGTGTGATAGCCATTTTTTTTTCTATTTGCGCATCAACATTGAATTGAATAGTTTCTATATTATAAATCAACCAATTATCAGCAGAAAGTTGTCATTCCGTTACAGCTGTCAAGTAGAAACTATAGGTTTCAACAAAATCTAGGGTAATTGTGAAATTTCTTCATGAAATGGTCACGGCTTCGATTGGTATATGAATCCATTAGCCAACTAAATGATGAAAAGTTCCAAGCAGCCCATTAAAGGCCGAGGTACAAGATTCATGGAACTGAACTTGTTGTGGTTGTTATATTTTTTTCATGAATAGAAGGTATGCTGTGGAATGGAATCTAATTCGCATATTCCAGTAACTGCTAGCTGCCTTCCCTAACTCAGATGGACACATGAAAATCATTGAAAGAGTTCTTCTGCTATCCAACCCAGCAGTATGCCTCTCGGACTTCATGCCCAAGAAAATCCATCTCCATCATCCTCTTGAGGTCGACGTCCCAATCCGGAACTTCTGGGATAATCAGTTTATTCCCCAAACATCCTCATCATCAGTTTTGTATACTGATGGATCAAAGACGTCGTGTGGGTCTGGAGCTGGAATCTCTGGTCCAAAATACAAATTTTCTGTTCCTCTAGGACAAGCAACGACTATCTTTCAGGCAGAGGCCAGAGATTGCATTAGAAGAAACCTCCGAAGATCTCACATCAACATATTCTCAGATAGCCAAGCAGCTGTCAAGGCTCTCAGCTCCTATATCTTTGAGTCAAAGCTAGTTTGGAGTTGTCTCCAATCCATCTTACAGCACATAATAATGTCACACTAACTTGGGTCCCTGGACACAGGAGAATCCCTGGCAAAGAAGCCGTCGATGAGCTTGCCTGACAAGGTGCTCATGATCCACTCATTGGCTCTGAACCTTTTTGTGACCTAAAAACTAATCAAACCAGGATAGAGCTCAGCGGATGGGAATGACAAGAATCACTCTCACACTGGAACTCTCAAAATAGCTTAAAACATGAGAAACAATTCTTCAACTTCTCAAAGAAGAGAACAAAAGATATCCTCTCTTTGAGTGAAGAAAATCACTGATTCCTTAACTGGTCATTGCTTATTATTATCACCTCAAGAAAATTTGCCGTTTCCAATCGGACACGTGTCGTCTATGTCTTGAAGATACTGAAAAAACCCATATGTGGGAATGTCCTTCTATAGTTCGGCTGAGACTTAAGTACTTTAGCAAAGGGTTCACATCTCCCTCCGATGTCTCCTCAGCTTCAGTTGTTGGGAAATAGCACAAAAGATCTTCCTGGGCCTTCTCTTATCCCTCGCTATCCTCATACAAAAAAAACTGCCAGTTGACTTAAAAACTTTAGTCAAGGAAGGTTGATATATATGAAGGCAGTAGATGGTGTTAATTTTTCATGAAAACTGTTGTCAGGGACGTGGATCATTTCGATCTGAAGGACTTCGATAAGAAGTAGCAGATGCTTCCATGATAGTTAGACATTCATGGCACCTATTCTAATTCGTTTGAGAGGTATGTTCGGTATGTTGCTGCTTAATTTTAAATTGCATGAGTACTTTGATGTCTTTTATTGCATTCCTAAGAGTCTTTCTGGAACATCGTGAAGAATTCTTATTGTTGTTGGTTGTGGAGGCCCTGGATTTCATGACTGTAGGTAAGAAGTAGAATAACTACCGTAACCGTTTCTGGTTATCGATTGGTTACAAGATAATAAAGCCATGAGAGTGTTTCTGTGAGCTGAAGGCTATCTGATTGTAATATGATGATGACATTGGCCTTTTGACAAATTTGACACCTCATATGTAGCACTTTGTAAAACCAATGATAGTCGTTGCATCTACCTGAAATAATTTTCGCCGGACATTAGACAATATCTGAATCTGATTGGATAATTGCTGATTTAAAGGATATCATCCTTCTTCGCTATATAGCAGAGGTTGTTCAAGTTTTGAAGCACAATTCCAAAAAGTATGAATAGCTATCAGATAATTATGTTAAAATGTGTTGAACATCAAACAAATGCAATGCTTTACTAAAAACACCAACATTCCACAATATATGTATATCTTCGTATGTATCTCTTCTTCAAATGCAACACGAGTTATAATACATGTGACTGTTAAGAAATTAATTGGCCAGAGAATGCAATGCGCATTGAAGAAGAAAAATATAATAATCTTCAGACGGATACGGCTGTGCATTGTATTGAATTGTTTGCCAAACGAATGAACAATCGCAATTTGTCTAATGAATATGTTATGTATAATTGAACATAAGATTAATTGTAATAGTTGCAACAAAAGGTATTGTCTCAATTAAACATGAATAAATTAGATTTAATTAATTCAATCAATATGTAGTGGAATGCACAAATTGAAATGAACATAATGAGTGCAATTTTATTTGCTTGCGAAAACTCATCAGCTGCAATGCTTGATGTTGAATTAGAAGGGAATATGGTTTATTTACTCGTTACTAAGAAGACAACGTCTGCACGGATCCTTTCAAAAACTTTACATTCAGAACTTTACATCTTTTTCCGTATTATGATAAAAGTTTTCAAATATTTTAAATCATGAGCTTAGGTATTGAAGAAGGGATATTAAATGGTCCTCCTAAAATCGTTTGTAGTTGCGACGAAGTGAACGGGACCTAGATGAATGCCTTGTGGCACATCATAAATTAACAAGAAAGAGGTCGATAAGACTGGGCTGAAGGGAATGATAGCTGCTTTTGAGGTGAGGAGCTGTTTTTGAAATATGAGTTCAAAGCCAATAGCAATAACGTTGCTACTCTTTAGAGCTGGAGGGACGAATATCAAAAATTCGACGAGGCTTTGATCTACCTTTTAGAACGACATATTGGTAATAGATTTGGACGAGTCTTTAAAATCAGGCGAAATTTTCCTTCTGAAGGAGATGGGGAAGGAGGTAAGGAAGGAAAGGAGGAAGTAAAGTTGACAATGCAAGTAAGAGGAGTCCGGCAACAAAGAGTTGTCAGCAATAGATTGCTTAGAAAATAGTCAGTTATATATTTTAAAAAGAAAGAAACACGAAGCTGATACCCTATTCCCCTTAACTTGCACAAAATTGTATTTAATTTTTTCTGGGCGTGGTAGTTATCGGATTTTAAACTTTTTTTAACATTTACTCAAGTTTGCTCCTAAGAGTTGATATTATTTGATTGAAATTGAAGAAAAACTGTTTTTTTTTTTTGAACCGCCTCTTTAAAAGTAGGCGTGCCCATATGTAATATATGGACGATTTGTAGTGTACGTGAATTTCTACATAATGCTTAATGAATTTCTAATACATGCTTAAGTAAGTAAAGAACCTCGTGAAAATTTCATCAACCTAGCTCAAAATTTAAGGCTACTCTATGCTACAAACACAATATAGCTTTAGGATAAAGGTATAAATGTCATGCTTTACCATAGGCTCATATCGCGCTCTTTTAATAGTGAGATAGATCAAGCAATATCTTTTCCTTCTTTTGCTGTGTTTTTCTCTACATAGACACACTACATTGTGTTCGGATGCTACTAATAATTTTTTACGTTATACGTTCTCACGCATTCTGTTTAAATCACTTAATAAATAATTATTTCAAATAACGTTGACACCCCTCTCTTGCATCACACTTTCGTTTCATAGGTTAATGGGGTAGCAATTAAAACATGCAACCAATTTGACAGAGGTAAGTGTACTTGACACACGCGCTTAAATTGTCTCATGTAGATTAACTGTCATTAGTAAATGTCAACCTTGACTGACAAATGTTGGTTGCTCTATTATAAGTTCAAAAAGTTAAGAATGACAAATTTGTGCATTACACTTCTATACAGCATGAAATATGAGACATAATATCAGGCTAAACTGGTGTCATAAATTACATTTGTAGGTTATTTCCGCCATCATATTAAATTTTCCAGTTTATAGGTACTTACGATTTGCAGTTCAGTCATATATTTCTTCCACCACAGGAACTTGGCGTATTCTGGACCCATCGCGGACATCATGTAATAGAAGTACATACACACATGGACAAAGTTGTTCAGAATATTTGGGAATGTCGCATTGCCACCTAAATTAGAATTCAATTGGATAAGACCATATATAAGAAAGGTCTAGAATAATTGTTATTACCTGCAATAAATTTCACCAAAACCCACGTCTCCAGTGGGGTCAACGAATGATGGTACACGTGCAGCCATGTGATTTGTGACGACTTCTTTCTTAACACAAAGAAAATTGTGTCCGCAAATTCAGTCAGTTTCGACAGATAGTAAATATAGCACAGGTTTAGCATCTAAAGGAAAACAACAAAAGTGAAAGAATATATCAGTCTAGACCTAACGACTAATGACTAATGACTAACGAGTAACGATTACAAAACTATTTCCAGCACGCAATTCAAGTAATTATTTCCACAAAACAGTAGAGTGGATATATAAAACTTCTATCTGACCCTCGAAGCTTTCAAACTGTTGTTTTGGTGTTGTCATTACTCTATCTACAGTACTATTGCGATTTGGTAAACAAACGCGCATTCTACAAAACAATATTCAAGTGCACTGATGCGTTTCATGACGAATGTCTGTTTTAAAGAAACCATGCGTAGTCATCGTCCGGCACACAGAGTCAGCTCGGAAGGAAGCAGTAGAAGTAACGAACAGATAGTATCTGCACTGCATTGTTGCACAATATCGATGGAGTAATTATTGGTTTGGATAGTTCACTTGTAAATCAATTAGTGCACAATTTTCTGGTACACTCTTTATGTGCGTGTGTGTGTTTATGTGTACCACTTTCAAGTTTACATTATACCCATGAACTAAATGTCTCTTCAGGCACAAAGTTTACTTCGTCTTATAGAGTGATTCGTTTAATTTCTCCATTTTTGTCTGTCGAACATACAAGGTAGATACCTCTAAACTATATTCCTTAACCTTAAGAAGCCCTACTATAGATAAATTGAATTTTTTTTTGCTTCCTCACCACACAGCGGCCGTGACCAAACATGGCACACACAACGCGTCGATAATGTTTATTTGCAGATCTTGGGTTTAATGGACCACACCAGGGCCATTTGGATGTTTTTCGTTAAATAATGTTTAGCAATATTGTCGCGCTGAATGTTCTATTTGTTCGTTAAACACGCTCTCAATTAGTATCTCTAAACAGAGATATCAACCGATGGAGGCTAAGTTGATATGTGCTAATTTATTGTTCGATAGATTTTGTGCTGATAGTGTTATTTAATGGGTGACATATTGGCTTTAAAATGATGATGAACACATCATTATAAATTGAAGACAGTGTGATTTTTAACGGACTTGTGCACATTTTCTTCTTTTTGTTTAGTTATCAGGCGATTTTTGTTTGCTTAGAGGTGACTAATACCAGAAGTTTGCACTTTTAATTTGGACAAAAGTTGGACATTTACTATTAACGCTTTGCTGAATTCACTAATTTTGGGTTTTCAACTTTGTTGCTTATTGGCCATAATTAATAGAAAGAACCTAACATAGAAGAAGTATAACGGTTGCTTGGGTTCCAAAAGCCTGTCGGAGAAAACGATATATGTCGCACTTATGGCATTTTAGAACAGGGTGTGGTTGAACATTGTTAAAGTGAATTTCTTCCAACAACGGCTGTAAGGGATCTGTGCATACTTTGAATGAAACTCATTACTTCTCTTAAATGTTTAAATGTAAATGTTTGTTACGGCTTACGTTGTAGGCTTGTACTTTGAAAATGAGTAGCAAAGACTTCACTTTACAACTCTCCAAAGGAAAAGCTTGGTCAATTCAAAACAATTGATGTCTGGTTTTTAAGATATGAGACATCCATGTCAAATGTCGCACCTTCTCTTTGGTGAGCGATAGCCGTTTTGGTCATTTTTAAATTAGTCTGCTAGCCTAAGATCTGACGTCAAACGAAGTAAACGAACGGAACAAGAAAAAGTAAAAAATACACTGGTTTGACAGTTTTGACAGTTTTCCTAAACCAGCCCACAGAAATTTCTTGCACTCAAATTTGTAGCATGGGGAAATTCCTTACTCTCTCGTGAGCGCTCGCTTCTGCGAAAAAACTACGAAAATTTTCCGTACGCGAGCAGCTTTTCGTAAAAATTCGTAAATTTTCGTAAAAATTCGCTGTTTTAGGAGGGTACGCGAACGGACCTAAAATTGTTGTTTAGTGTTACCTACATATGCCTTATGTCACATTTGTGTCTAGTTATTATTGCTTCATCGTAGAATAGTATTTGCTGCCTTTTGATGTACCAAATTTTAGTTATTTTTGGAACAGTTGGGTCTGTCGTTTAAACAATCATTGTGAAAGCTTTCTTTATTGGTTCGAGTCATATGTATCCGTTCCATTAATGTCCGATTTTTACGATTTCGCTTACTCAATTCCTCTTTTCTCTAGTTTTAGGTGTCAAAAGTAATTTTTCTTTCTTTTGAGTTTTATGCGAATGGAGTTATTTTGGAATTTATGCAACATTTTTTCAAAACAAATTTGTGAAAACTGTACCCCAACTTCATACTGAATCGAGTTTAGATACTTGCTCCAAAAAAGGGTTACGATATTTTGGCCAAAATTTGTAATAACGGCACTTTAGGCCAATTTGGTTAAAATCCGGTCTGTTTGAAAACGGGTCAACCGATTTGATAACTCAATGTATATTAAACTGTGCTAATGGTATAAGATGGCGTTCTAGATATTTGGTTAAAAGTGATAATAACGGTATTTTTATTAGGGTCAATCGGTTATAGCAACTTTGCTCGAAAACGGCTCTAAAGATTTTGATTAAATTTTATATTTTGGCCAGTTTTGTGAAGGATATTTCCAGCGAATTATTTCCTTAACAACATAGCAGTAAATAGCAACACAAAACATGGTAGAGGTCTTCCCTCAATCGATCCATGGATTTAGTCAAATGGTTCGGTTGACGTGGTTTAGGTTTTATGATGACGTCCACGAGATATCCTACTCTCATGCTAAACGATTCCCAACTGGTTTTAAAACCATAAAATCCATAAGTACTACTTACTTAGTGTAGGCGATGTTTTGGAGTAAAATGTATTTACACCTGACGGTAGTAAAAACTCTTAATCATGCCACATATTTATGAATTATTTACAACTAAATAGCACCGGTTATTAAACCATATGCCTTAATTATCAGCAATTATGACGTGATATCATCATTTCTCTGTGTTTGTATTTTCTTCGACTTCGAAAACGTGTGTAAACAAAGTAAAAAAGAAAACTTTTCTCAAGCCAAAAGCGATAATTTTCAACCAAAAAACAAAAACCTGAAACTATTTAAAGATCGATGCGTCTTCTTTTGTTGCCTTCATTATCAAAGGGAATAACCCGCAAATGTGACATGTCATTCATATATGCATTTTTATATTTTCGTTCACGCTATTTCAATGCACCAAAAAGTCGGAAGGGTACTAAAGCAAAGAGTTGGAGATTTTCATTAATTTAGGCTAATTTATTCGATGCAATTTCAAATGCATTTTTTTAAATTAAGTAGGCAAACTTAAAAACTTGATTGGCATGTGGAAATAGTAAATATAATTTATTATACATAGTTTCAAGTGCAAATGCGACTTCTGCCATAATCTGGATTTGGTTGCTTACCCGTTTTGACATTGGTCCATCGGAATAGTCCACCGGCTGACATTTTAGACTGTAGAGGTTCAGCCAACCAGCCATTAGGTGCTGCAAAGATATGAAAAGATATTGAAATTTTATTGAATTACTACTGTGGTTCGCGTGGTTTAAAGTCAATTGAAAAAAAAAAAAATAATAATAATAATAAATATAAAAAGAAATAAAAAAAAAAAAAAAAAAATAAAATGAAAAATTAAAAAATGGAGAAATTACAAAGTAGTACAAAGTACATGTAGAGTATATAACTTAATACGTATAAAAATTAAGTTACATATGTATGCCTGACTGTGATTGACGGAAACAGATCAGATGACCCCATCCTGACAGAAGTTACTGGAAGAACTGGAGAACCAAGAAGAAAAAGGATTTGGCATTCTATACCGACGGTTCTAAGATGGACAGTGGTACAAGAGCCGGAGTATATTGGGAATAAACCGCTCCTTTAGAATAAACGACGACTGCAGCGTCTTTCAAGCCGAAGTCATTGCCATTACGGATGCTGGTGAAATTATACGCGAGTGTAATATCGTTGGAAAAACGATAACGATATCCAGAGCCAGTACGGTACGGTGAGAGGGAGCCATAATTAACACTTTGCAGATACACATCATTGACATAGAACTCACATTTTTCCGCACATTTTTTTAAAGTAGGTGCAGCCTAAATGATGTCTCTTGCATCATTTGAATCGCAAAGGCAACTAGCATATCTTAAACTGCTTGCAGATGAGACAATGTCTATGTAAGCTGAACCTGCCTTATAGTTTAGCAAGGATCTCATCCTCTAGACATTAGATCACATTAATACACATAGCAGGTCTTAAATTGGACTCCTAACAATGCAACCGTGACAATTTCGTTCAAAGAAACCACAAGCCATTGTTGTGGCTTCTTCTACCATTTTAAATGTACCGAGATGACTCATGTACATATATAACGTTAAATACATTTAAGGTATTGCTACCTACCTATCTACCTTAAGATAACCAACAAATTTGTTATTTTTTCTGAATTTTATTGGTGTGTCATTTTCCTAATCTTAAACAGTTGATTCAAATAAGGGCCAACATTTCAAGTTCACATGAATACGTAAAAATAATTCAAAACTTTAAAAGCGTTTTAAAACTTACATCACCAACAGGTGTAACCTAAAGATATCGTCAGATTCATTTTGATGACCTGGTGCATCTTCCAAAAAAAGGGCCATTGCCAAATTGCATAAGTTTATTAGTCATAACATTTTCCTGTCAAAGTTGGGTTAAGTTAAGAAATGCATAAAGTCATTTTATGGAAGTGACACCAACTCGTTTGATTGCCTTCAAATTTAAAGGCAAGATTTTATTAATTTGTTACACGCATGGCAAAGTCGAAATAAAACAAAATTCCCCGGTGGAGTATTTAATTCGATTAAAAAGAGGTGTTTCCCATAAATATTTTAGAAACAAATAAGAAATGATGGTCGCATGGTAGAAAATTTAATTCAGAAATGTGTGATAACTAGCGGGATTGATTTTGGCGGTAGATTTACCATTAGCACAGAGTAAATTAGTCAAAGTAAATAAAATCATTAAGTATGGTAGAAACATCTCCTGCTTTTAGCTGTTCTTGGTTGATAAATTGAGATAAGTATTTATCAGGCGTTGCGTAAGACATTGTGATAGCAACATTTTGTTAAGTTTGTTTAGAAAGCAAAAAATACATGTAAATTGGCGCAAACATGATAAATCCATTTTGCTGAATGGTAAACGAATAGTTTTGAATAGTGCGTGTGTATTAAGTTGGAAAGTAAATACAAGTAAAATATTAGGACATAAGCAGTCCATAGAGGGCTAAGGCATAGCTTCTCATAATTGTACGTGTTGTACGTTGTATTTCTGCACGTACAGAAGGGACCCATATCCAAAGAGGAAAAGCGTCCTCATGACAGTAATACCCTTGGATATTTGGCACACGATCGCCCACCTCTTGGCCCGTGCAAAACACTTTTGGTCGCGTTTTGTTGGATTCGAACTTGGAACCCCATGCGCAGTAGTCCAACAAAGTAATCACTGATCAAGGCATCCTCCTTTATTTTTGTTGCTTATTGTTTTCGAGAAGTGTAGCCATCGCAGAAAAATTCATTATTTGAAGTCAAAAGTGGTGTCAGGGGTGAATACTGCCATCAATTCTGTTCTTGGTGTTCATGCATGGAAGGTACCTACCTACTCAAAAGCATTAGACGCTGTTATTGAGCTAACATGTCTGCAAATTTGCATACGAAAATTGACTCTATATGCGCTATTGAACTAGAATATAAGTACAATACATTAGGCTTGTGGGATGGCTGAAGAGGACATACAATAATTTTGGTTCCAGAAGAGAATTCGAAGAAGTTAAATGCATAACGTTGTGCTACGATCACTTACAATACTCAAAAGGGCAGAACCTGGAATTGTAGATAAAAAATCTACAGAAACACAAGGAAGGACAGGCATTTGATAGAACAAGATTCTTACAAAACGATGCTTGGTGCTCTAGTACACTCTAATGCATCAAGCTATCGATTGAATCAATGATCCTACTTCGCCAACACATACTACATAACAGTACCAAGAGTTGCTTCATTCACCCTAATGCTCTTAGGTCAATGCGACACCAGTTCCCAAATGAGTGCGCTCCAATTGTCTGTGCAGCTTGGGGTTGATGTCACACGACACGATATTGGAGGTCGCTGAAGGAATTGGTTCGTGGCGATCACATCGACATCTTTTTGGTCGCGTATGGTATTAGTCTTACAATAAAAGGGACTACTACGTGTCTGATCCCCCTACCTTTGCGTTTCGCCTCTCATATTAGGTTTAGCTGAGTCAGTCAACCTACTAAGCCAGTTCAGGTACAATTCCGTCCCAACCAAATCCCCCTAAGATAGATAAAGGCTTCCCGAAAACCTGGTGATTCTTCTGATCCATCAAATACGTGTTGTCACAATGCACCTAATCTTGAATTAAGTGTGTCCTGAATTTTGTCATCATTGTCTATCTAACATGACCTAGAGTTTGCAGATCATCCTTGTTCTCGTTGGTGAACTTTTATCTTGGGCCGTTTGGTAATCTCAGTATTCGTCAGTAGCCTTCAAAATAAGGTGCCAGTCTGACAAGTGGGCGATAAGTGCCTCTTCTCGCCAGACAGACAGGATTGTTAAGCATAAGAAAAGCCCTTAGAGCTGCTTGGGTTTGTTGGCAAAGTACGTAATGTAGATGCGACTACTGTTGGTATTTCTTCGTAGGTATTCTCTTTCAATCATTATGATAATCAGAATGTACTACCATTTCGACACTAAAAATATTTTGAGTTAGAGTGTCAGCTGTATGTTTTAAAAGACGAAGAACCTTTAGCACTGTAAAGAGAGATAGTTTGGTCTTTACGTAGAAGAAACTAAACACAATGGTGAATAATGGTATCCTGGCGGGTTGTAAGTTCATATTTAAGTTGTGACCTAATACTACAATGGGAATAAATCAACCCTTGACACAGACTACAAGTTAATGATATAACTAAAATTTGTATTTTTTTTCACAACTACACCTGTTTATAAACTTATTAATCATAATTGTATTTTTTATTACTTACCTCATAGAACATGTAACCGCTTAACGCTACTTGGAATGCATTGTATATAACAAGTGTCTGTCGCAGTTTGAATGGCTTTCTGTCTCGCATAAAAAGTGGACCTAAATATAACACCCATGCTAAATATATACCAACTAAGCCGAATGTAGGCAGAGGATTATCCATAAGGGGAAATCTTTTCGCTCTTGGATCTGCAATAAAAAAAAAGAGAAAGAGAACAATTATTTCATTATTATTTTTCACTTCAAAGAATGTTTCTTATTAAATAGTTAATTAATGTCTGTCTGTCAGAATTTATACAATTAATTTAGACAAGATCCTAACATCGAATACAGTGTCGTCATCAAAAGTAATAAACAAACTACTGGCTGCAAAATTGCATCTTGTCTACTTTAGAAGGGTGTTCACTTGTTTTCTTGTTTAATTAAATCTTATTGTAGGAAGATTACAGGAGATATTATAAATTACTTTATGGTGACGGGTTACACGAGGTTTCTCTTTATCATGAAAATTAATAGGAGACATTATTTCATTAATTTCTATTATAAACATATGCTGGATCTTGCTTGGATAAAATTGAAGTAAGCAAATATTTCAAAGACTTGACGTCATAAAAAAATACAGTAAGCAGAAATATACAGCTGCATATATAGATGACAGATAGCTGATAATAACAATAATATAAAGTCCACTTTGATATAGCCGCTAAAAGCAATTGCAGGTCACCGCAAAGAGCATTAATTAATTAGATCTCATAATTCAATAAAACGGTATGAAAAATAGTGATTGAATCCTAATTGCAGTGGTTATATGTAAAACCATTATCTCTGATTAATTATTGTATTATCTGTGTATAAATCAGAAAAGATTGTGCTCTTATTGTGATTGTGAGATTCGATAAGACACACGCATGGTAATCAAGTTCGCATGCCAACTCTTTTGTTCGCCTAAGTTCTTTTGTGGTTCTTGAATGGATATATTTGTTCTTAAATTGGCCTTAAATTAATCCCAGTATAATTGGGACTTTGGCTTAATCGTGATAAAATCGGCGATATTTATTTGTAAGAAATACGATAAGATTGGGGCGAGTTTTGTATAGTAAGACACGCACAGAGCCCACAGTCGTGTTCGAATAAATACAAACCTATGATTGGGTAGATACATAGAAAGAAAATTGGATAGAAATACATAAAAATGTAGAGACTGGTAAGGTCTCCTCTTCATTCTTTAGGCATGCCTTCCTACAGCATAGTGTCCGGTGAAGGTGGTTACGATTTTAGAGAGGGTTCCTCTCTTGAGTTTTAGAAATCCGATGGACCTGGTTTTAGTAGTTGAGTTGTTACCACCGATGGTTGAGTTCTCTCTCCGCATCGGAGATGGATAAGGAATTTAGCATAAGACGTTGGCGCCTCGATGTCAGTGGCGTTTATGCTATTTTGACCTGAGGAGCATCTTCGGGCTAATTCGACAGCTTCACTGGGTGAACCGGCAACCAGTAGAAGGTGAGGTTGTACTGTCTAACTAGGTCATTCAGAGATATGCGGCCGTCTTTCATTGCTTTGGATCTCGTTTTGCTGGATTTGATGGGTTTTGATGGCCGCCTGGCTGTCGATGTAAGTGAAGTTATCGTGGTCTATTCCGAATGGATGACACGTCCGAACACAGCGAGGGGCATTTGGCGGATAGCTCGAGTAATGTTGGTTTCCCATTGCTTATCTTTGAATTTTTATATATTCTATACAACAAAAATTCAGAAGAGTGATATCACACGATATAGACGGACAAATTGTTCTCGCAATAAAGCCATAGACTATGTGGCAAGTAGTGGTGGCTTGTTGGTACCAAATGTCCTGGAGATTACGAGCTTCGATTTGAGGTAGGTAGGTAATCGACCATTATCTTGTCGCAAAGACATTCGTAATGTGAACCGATGACATCCATTCGTTATTGACATACGAATTGAGCCAGAAATGTGTCTTAGGTATCTCATGTGTATATTATTAATTGTTTTAAGTGCAAGAACACATTCCTCGTAAGTCACTGATTTGTGTAATACAGCTTAATATTTTGTAGTTTTTGCGTCAAGATAGTAAAATGCCAAATAATATTGAACAAAATTATTATAACAAATTAACAAGATTGTCAAATAATTTTTCAAAATAATTGATAGACAGAAAGTACTTCTAAATGAATCATCATTTTTATCTTTCAAATCCAATCCTTGTCTATATGCGCTTTGCAATTCTTTTAATGCTTTTGATTGTCCAAACTGCACCAAAATGTATTTGGCTTATTTGGTTTGTACTAATTTATTCAGAGGAATATAACAGTAAATTTTAAATATTACTTTTTAGAGAAGCTCGAAAATAGGTTCGCCCATTTGGCTACTTTGGGATATTAATTAGTCTGTGACTCAAATTCTTATGGCAATTTACTTTAAAATATATATCTAAGCTCTGTGTGGCCGTAATTAGAGGCGAAAGAGGGTTTTTTGTTTTAGCTCTTTTTCTACGGTACTTTACTTAGGGCCAATTGCACGGAATCCAATGGTATTGATTAAATTCCATATCTGAGTTAGTTCAGGCAAATGCTGTAGGATAGCATACCAAGTTTTAGTTTTAATATACGTGTAACGGTATTTTGTTAACTTCGATAAAAATCCAAAAAAATAGCATTTGTTTTGGAATTTAAACAATTGCAACTATGAACGACCAATGCCTGCACTTTATATCAATTTTTCAACCAAACACTTAACTATAAACGTTTCAACTAAATATTTAAGTGACTAACTACCCGCTTTATGCCACACCTTGAGAATACAGATGCAGATACCATCAGCATCTTTCATACCTCAAAACGAGGGATAATCGTTACGCCACTGAGCATGGTTTCTATCTCAAATTGATTCAAATTAAAAACAAATTATAAATCGCAAAACGTAAAAAATGTTTTAAACAACAAAAACAACACAATATGTCACAAAATAACCACCAGCTTAATAATGAACTTGAATATCATACCGGCAAAGCAGTATCAAGCTAAATCAGCAAATCTCTTCATCGCTCTCGTACTAGGCTTACCTAATACGACCTTGCCAATGTCAATAATTGCTAACAAGTTCATTCCCTCAATTTAGACGGTTTTTACACGAGTACCTGTCAGCATGTCTGCGCTAGTGTTTACTACAAGAAAAACTGCATGTATAGCCCATTAGTAGTTGGTCATGTGAAGAGGTCATGGAGAGATGTGTAAGCCCGGCAGCAGAGGGCAAGAGTAGCATAATTATAAAAAAAAAAACTATATTAATGCATTGATTGGAGGTAGTACCTTGAAAAATGGAGACAATTTAATTCACTAAAGAGTTCATTTAACCACAAAAAAAAAGTAAGTGAATTCATTTAGCATAACGTTGTTACGGTATTAAATGGGATCAGACAAGTTCTTTGAACTCAAGGTAAACTTTCGCTTTCAGTTTCGGGGTTTTTTTTCTCTTTTTTTTTTTTTTGCAAACACAGATAAATTGAAGAACCGGAAATTAGCGATAATGAGTCGAAGAGGCTGTGTAGGCCTAAGTTGGTGCCAATTTGAAGGCTTCTAACATTAGGCGCTAAACACAATTGCTCAAGTGAATTGAATAATAATTCTTTTGTCACGCTTTTTATAAGTGAATGCATTAAAACATCCAAGGTAACTTAGAAATAGATAGACATTGATCTTAAACACGCAAGATTTGTAAAGTGCCATTTGAATCGTATTCGATAAAAGATTTAACAGCTAATTACTATTGACTTAGTTGTTAGAAGATGCACGTGTCAGATATTTACAAGTCGCAAAAATTATTTAAGAGAAAAGATAGCTTGTAGTGATATTAGTTTAGGACTAGAGCAAATCTTAAGGCAACCTCAAATAAACTGCAAATAAAACCATTCTATGGAATCCTAGATGGAAATATGAATTTATAGAAAAATAAAGTCGTACAAACTTCACCTATATCTAGGTATATAAATTGTATGTGCAGTTGAGATACATAAAACAAACAATCTATATATAATGTAAATTTTTTCAATAAGATTTTGTTAAGTTGGCTATAAGTAAGGTTCCATCATAAACAATTTTACCAAAAGCGTGGTATAAAACTTTACCAGACAAGTGTTAATATGAAATTTGAAGTAAATATTTGAAGTGGGAGCCGTTTTCGAGAAAATTGGCTAAGACGTCTTAATTCGCGGAAAAGCACCGTTATATCCACTTTTGGCCAAAGTGACTCGTTTAGGCTGTAGCTTCGTGCACAGACAGACAGACAGCATCGGCAGACCCACTTTTTTGGACTTCTCTATAAGTAGTGTCCAAATTCATTAAAATCTCAAGATCGAAAATCTGCACTAATCCAATATTTTCCCATGTTATATTTGCAAGCAAAAAGGAAAAAAAAAAATATTTATCCAGGATGTTTTTAATTTTTTTTTTTCTTTTTCTAAATATGCCAAGACTCAGACAACTGATAGTTAATTTGACAGCGTGTCGCTGTCTACGTACAGAGCCAAAAGTGAACGAAAATTTAACGAAACTGGGCGGAAAGTTTTTATGGGGGTACCTTTAAGTATAAATTATTTGTATTCGCATGACTACAGGTACGGTAGTGACGAGACCCGTAATTCAATAATGGTTCTGCCTTTATACGTTTTTAAATTGTGGAAATTTATTTTCCAAATCAGTATTCAGTTAAAAATGTTTCTGTGCGATAACCAAATTGTGTGGTCAACTAAATAAAATATAATTGAAAAATGTATATATACACTTGGAACTCGATCTAACATTCTTGTGTTCAGTGATGAGGGTCACTCAGTGTTTTAGTGACAAAACTAACATTCAGATTCAATAGAACAGTTCCACATAACAAAGTGAGGGTGAAACGATGGAGTTTGATGACAATATTGTCTTCAGAAATGGGCTTTACCATGATTTGACAAAACCGCAGGAATTTTTTTCTTCATTAAGGCATTGATACGTTCGGCGTAGTTTCTTTAAAGTTATCCCGTTATGATACTTTCGAGAATGGAAAGGGATTTTCTGTCTCTCCTTATAAGTGCCTCAGTCGTTGCTCTATCAAAGGATGGCCACAGCTTCCTTGTGGTCTTACGAGCCTTAGTGAGCAAGTGGGCAAGATGCTTCTAGAGAGATCACCTTGTTCTGGTATATCTGTTGAACCCTTTCTTGCTAGTTCATCAACTTGTTCATTGCCTGGCATACCTTCGAGTCCAGGAACTGAAACTATATTCTAACTATCTTCAACTCTTCTTGCTCTTATAGCTGCTTGGCCTTATATACAGAGTATAAATATAGAGTTTGTAAAGATACAACAGTTCAGCTATTTAAGCTGCAGTCTGGCTTAAATACACAGAAAAACAGATCCATAAAATCAAAAGTTTTAACTAAATTTTGGAGAAGCAACAGTGAGCAAAAAGTCAGGCACATCAACAAATAAATATTTTTTACAAATAATAACTCCTGTATCATATATGTATTAAAATTTAGTGCACGTGAATTTTTCAAATCCAACAAAGTCAACTAAATCGAATCTTTTATTACTTCCGGAAAAATAGTAAAAAAAATACAAATTTTAATTAATTGCTAAAATTATAATAAATAGTGACTAAATTTTTTTTTTCTCTATTTGATTAATTTGTCTTCCTATTGTGCGAAAAAACGTATTGATTGGTTAGGCTGACAGCTCAATTGTGTAAAAAAATAATAGAGTCGCAAATTTGAAGAAAATCACGGTTTTGTTTTGAGTTAATTTTATGTTTGGAAAGGAGGAGTTTATTTGTCATGCCAATATTAATTTGATTGGAATATTTTGATAAATTCTTTTGATTTGAGTAAGAAATAGGAAGGCACTATAGGCTTTTAATTCACACATTTAAATTATTTTTTACCGTGTCTTTGGTAATGGAGACCACCTGACATTCTGACAGTTTTGGTGTTCCGGATCTTTGAAAGAAAAAAGGAACACTTGTTGATTTGATACGGTGTCTTTCTCTTCGTCTGTCAAAGTCGTAGACCTGAAATTTTTAAATCAGTTGGAATAGAGAGTCCACACAAAATGGTGGCAACGAACCTTGCTTCATACAAGAAGAAACTGTTTTAAGCTCTGAAGGAGGATGCGGAGAACATTTAAGTAAATAAGTAAACTACATGAAATTTGACATAAAGACATATTTACATACTCTCCCAATCCGTAAATAAATATATAGAGTCACGCCCACTTTTAAGGGAAAGGTTTTTTCTCGATTTTCTACAAAATTAATTGAAAAGTATTTGAAATTCGCTGTCATTCTGTCATTTACTGAATTCTAAGACGAAAAAGTAGTGTGAATTGTAATGCAATGAAAAAATTACAAATAAATCTCTTTGATAATTTAGATACCATCCACATGTATTACGTATTGAAACCTAATATAACCCAAGTGATAACCCAAGTGATAACAGATCCATAGCTAACCAAGCGATGCAGTGGAACCCGCGTACCCAGGATGGCAGGATAAGCAGCGGTATGTGGCGCAGAACAGTGGAGAAGGAAGCACCGCTACTGGGAAAGAGTTGAGGAGAGCTGAGGCACATTTCCATAAATCGCACACGATGGCGCGTAGGCTTTGTAGAGTTTCTAGGACCCAAATGGGGATACAGGACATAACTAAGTAATACCAAGTAAGTTCTCGAATCCACTACATAAATTCCATCTCCTTTCTTTGAATAGTCTCGGTATAATACAATTGGAAACGATCATAAATTAGGTCTTCCGTGCTCAATCCAACCAATTAATTTTCAAAGTAGTAAGGTCAAAACACACTTAGTATTTTTTTAATACCAACTCAAACAAATTACTGTGAATTACAAGCGAATGCCAAAAACACATTTAATTCTCCCTAATAATGTGGACCTCATCCACATAGAGTTCAGTACGTTTTAACTACTATCGCCTGAATTTCAAAGCTTTTCAGTAAATTGCCCTACCGCTGAATATCAGTAGAAGGATATTCATATTTTCATATCATAGCGCGCTGATTAGAAAAAAAGCACTATGAGTTCAGTAGATGGTTTCAATAATTTCTCAATACATATATGAATGAATAAATATGAAAAATTACAGGTGATTTAAACGATTTCAATAATTAAACGAAGAGTTATGCAGGTATAGTTTTGACAGCTCTAAAATGCAGCAATATAATGGAATCCACTAATACAGGAGCGCAGGAGTCCTAAAACATTGTGACAACCAACTAAACGTATACCATGAATGTGCATGTATTATGTCTTGTTCCAAGAATAAGAATTTGAGTGTCGCAAGTACCGTAGCCATTTAATGAAGGTCGCTATGTTTTTTATTGCGAAATAACTTAATGAAAATGAAAACCCGAACACTGTCATTAAGTTTCACTTTAATTGTGATTTTTCAACTACTATTTCTGTTTTTTTAATGACTTTTAATTAAACGACAATGACATAACCTACAATGTATAAAATATACCTCAACACCGATGTATCTATTCGATTTATTTGCATTTACTCCAAAACAATTCACCTCCCTCCTCTATCAATCAAAAAGATGCCTCTATTAACCCAAAATAGTAGTGATTAAAAATATATCTAAAACTAAATAACATACTTCCGAGTTATAATCAATAATTTTTATTCTCTTTTGTACTCTATGCTTTAGGTTTACCAAAAATCGAAGATACATAACCTTCGTTTGTTTAAAAGAAACTAATTTATTCATACTGCGGAAATTTCAGGTCAAATATGGTTGTGTATATGTTTGACATCACTGCTATTTTGCTCATAATAAAAAGGTTTAATTCAAATTGAATGCACTATCATTTGGTGTTTGGGGAAAAAAAGTAGACTGAGTAGGAAATAATTAATGCAAACCAATCACATACTCTCAAAATACAAATTTGGGATTGTACTATTTTTTTTTTTTGCATTCGAAAGATGGTTTAACAATTGACTTTAAGTCACATTCACTTTGATTCAAATTTATGCTTCTTATTGAAGTTATGTAGATGTTTAGTTAACTATAGCTCAAGCTGTTCTTGCTTATTAGGTTATAAGCATTGCTGTAGTTCAATCTTTTCTTGCTTTTAAACCTAGCTCTATTTACTTATTTGATTGCAGAGATATGCGCACTAATAACTAAAGTATTGCACATCCTAAACAAGTTCTAATGCCAACCCTTTTGATTGAAAATAAACTACGGAACCGTTCTCAAATTAGACGAAAATCGTATGGTAAAGCTATCAAGTACAACCTCTTTACACAAAATACTGATTAAAAGGACATACGCCCCAAATTTATAACATTCCCCATACTGAAACGAAAAAAGTTCGCACGCCAACTCTTTTGATTCGAACTGAGCTACCGAACAAAACTCAAGTTTAAATCAAATCCAATTTGAATGGATTGAAATTTCTAATACACAACTGTACAGAAAATACTAATTAACTTACTGCATACAACAATTGCACCATAAAACCTGGAAGACCTCTACTATTCGAAAACAATCATCACACACTGAACTTTCTCACACAAGTAATCCACAACAAAATACAAACCTCCGAAATCCTCCTCCACGAGCGAATAGTATCTCTGAATTAATCCTGTATAATTCCTCGACAAATGATGTGTCTGATATTCTTCAAAGGCAACTTTGACAATATCAACAGCAAATTGAAAATTCGATGTGAAATTCCTCTCCATTTTTTCGATGAGTTTTGTACAAAAAAAAGTAACAAAATATATAAATTTAACTACTTAAAAATTAAATAATTTAAATTTTCACACAATTGCGCACAACACACACCACAAAAGGTTAGAACACATAAAAAAAAATACTAAATTTTTTTTTAATCCTTTTTCTCTTGGCAGTTATAATTCAAATCACGCTATTTTCTTGTGTGACATTATTTTTTGTGTTTTCTTAATTTATTTAATTAAAAAATAATAATTCTATTGTGCACTAGAAAATTTATATCCGTTTGGGGAGAGAAACTCGATAGGAAAAATATCACATTCGTTATTTTTTTTTATTTGGATAAACACTCGTTGCACGCTGGGTATCCTTTTATTTTTCGTATCCTCGCTTATAACCGTTTTTTTTCTTCTTTGCTTAGACGCTCTTAACCGAACCGACTGAAAGTTTATGCTTAACTGACTGAAAAACTTCTCGACGGTCATAAGTTAAAATAATGTTAAGCATTTGGAAGAGATACGAACGAGATACATCGTCGATATTGCAAGCGAGGTTTGTCACACACAGTCAAACAAGAATTAACCCTCTTATGCTTTGAGCCAAGCTAAGCTCAAGACGGATGAGTGAGTATGCGAAAATAAAATACCAACTAACACCAGCTAGCTGGCATCGAATGAACCAAGGTTTGGTGGGTAGTAGTACAATCTTAGCATTGGGGTTCGAAATTAACTTTTTTTTTTCAAGATATTTCTGTTAACGGCGAGCGTGAGTGTGATATCAGAGAGAGAGACATGCTGCGAAGAGAGCTGCTAAGTCAACCGATGAATCTGCATGGTTCATTCTGCTAGTTGGGGTTGGTTTGTTAGGTGGTTTTTTCTTGTGTTAATAGAGAAGTGTGTCTGGCTGATTGGAGCGCGGGCACAAGAATTGTGGTAATATATTTTTGCTTGACGTTTATTTTGAGGGTGCCCTTGGAATATACTGAACATTTTGGTGGTTTATTTTTGGCTAGAGAAAAGAAATTCAGGATCCGGATTTGAAATTTTAATCTAAGAAACTAGAACTTGAAATTGGCTTGTGGTTGTGTGGATTTCTTGTCTCTTTTAAAATGAATCGAGAATATACATATGTGGCTTAGATATAAAATTTATTTTACGATTCTTGTTAGGGTTGTATCTTTATTAGTTCTTATTCATATTTTCTGTTTCAAATAGAAAAAAAAGAAATGCTTTCGGAAATTAATAACATTTTACTTGGAGGAAAATCTTCTGAAACTATGCTGCAAAATCTGGTCTCTAGAATTGACGGCGCTCTTCACAGGAAAGAATTATGTCTTATGGAGGTTTTCATTGACATAGAGGGAGCCTTTGATAATGCAGGCGCCGTGGTGGGGATGAAACATTGGTAGTGTGGATAAAGGCAATGCTGATGAATAGGACATTGGTGGTGGACGCGGAGTGTGGCCAGTATGGGCCGCCTGGGGTAAATAAGGGCTGTCCACAGGTTTTGTCTCTCCTTTTATGGTGCATGGTGGTGGACTCTCTGCTGACAACTCTCAATAGTTCCGCCATCTACGCGCAGGCATATGCAGATGACGTCGCCGTGCTCTCGGTTTGTACATGCTTAAGAACTGTCTGTGCTAATGTGCAGATAGCCTTGGACATGATGGTGTACTAGGAATGGGCTTTCGGTCAATCCTCTGAAGACGAAAGTCGTTCTCTTTAGGAGAAGGAGGATCATGATCGGTCTGACTCAGCCAGTACTAAAAGGCGCCACCATCTCGCTCTCAGATGAAGTTAAGTTATCTAGTAGTAATTCTGGATAAGAAGCTTCCATATAGAATCAGTGTAGATTGCTTTTGGAAAGACATGGGAACTTGTCACCGAAAAGGGTCCTTTGGATCTATACGGCTGTGATAAGACCTTTTCTGGCTTATGCATCGGTTGTTTGGTGGAACGGTCTTTCTCTAGATACGTGGTTACCTCTTGCGCCAGACTACAAAGAATAGTTTGCCTCGGGTGCACGGGAGCCTTTCCGAGTACTCCGGGATCTGTTCTAGGTACACTACTGAATCTCCCTCCTTTTGATACTTATACCATGGGGTGTTCGCTAAAAGCCATCCACAGATTCATCATTGGGTAAGCATGCCTCTGTCTTCCATGCGGAGATTTTTGCAATTCTAATGGCTACAAATCAGATCGTTGGGAATAGGTGGAAGGGTCGTAGCATCTGTGTCTGTAATTACAGTCAAGCTGCGCTTAAGGCCTTGCTTAACCCTCTAACTAGTTGGTGAATGCAAGAGAGCTTTCAACTATGTCATAAGATTCAATTTATTGACTCTCATCTGGGTGCCAGGTCACACTGGTATCGCGGGAAATGAGATATCCGACGAGATTCCTAGACAAGGCACAGAGGAGAGTTTCTCAGAAGGTCTTCCTGCATCTACGATCAGGGCTTCCATTGGGTTTCTTATGAACACAATTGTGTGTGGCATGACTCTTCTGGATATAGGCTGACTAAACGGATGCTCCCAGACGTCAATGAGAAATCCGCGGCATTTCTTGCTGTCTCTCAGCAGAAAAGACGGCAGACAATTTATTGGCGTTCTTAAGGGGCACTTTGCTTTTTCTAAGCACCTTAATAGATTGGCTTAAGTGAAATATCTGTCTGCGATGCTTGTGGAGAGGGTGGCGACACTGCGGAACACTTCCTATGTGATTGTCCTGCCTTTGCTCGTCTCAGGAGGCAGATTCTAGGTGCGGATGTGATGAATGCTGTCAATGTAAGTTTGAAGCGCCTACTCGAATTCATTAAGAAGACGAGAAAATTTATACAGTAAAAGGAGTCGTAATGGGATCCTTTCTGGTGCTACAATGGACAAGTTGGTGTCTGGGTGCTCCAGCGAAGCTTTCCTATCCCAAATGAATTGCTTTTTAGGGAAATATTAAATAAATTATGATGGTCTTCTGAAATTCGCATGATTAGGGTAATTCTTTACACCATTTCCGGAAGTAGACATACACGCTTATGATTACCAATAAATAGTCAAAATTTTGCATAAACTTGCAAAAAAAAATACATAGATGTATATTTTCTTGATTAACATAAAAAGCTAAATCACGTTGAATTGATAACTAGTTTTAGTGCACTAGTATTGTATCTATTAGGTATCTATTTTTTTTTTTTCGTGCAAATGTCGCCTCACTCAGCTAGTTGGATAGATCCTTGAACTTTCCAAATATCACGGACGTGCACAAAAAAATATTTAAAGACATTTTTTTTCTTCTTTTTCTTAGAGGAAGCTTATAGTATATGATTAAATAAAAACAGCAGATTTTATATAACCGATAGTTTTTAAGTGAATGTATATTTATGCAAAGCTTGTTTGCTCTGTGGCATATTAGTAGCGGTCGTTTGGTTGGTTCCTATCCTGAGGATGAACATTTTAATTTTCAGTTGCATTTTCTTATGGTTAGGATTTTTCCTATTGACTATTCATGGCTTGAATTTTATTTAACATTTAAATTAGTTTCTTGTGCGAAATTATCTTAACGTGGTAGCACAAATCACGTGGCTCGAATGGTGTGATTAAATTGCAGAAGGTTTTTTGGTTTTTTTTTTTTGGTAAAAATCTGAGATGAAAGTTTCTATTCGGAAACTAACCTTGAAATTATTTTGACTGATTGCATCAGTGTCGAGTTGTTTCACCCCTAAGTAGCGCATTTTAGATTTTAGCTTGATTTTTAGTGTTGTATTGGAATCAATATTGAAAGTAAATAATTTAGTTTGTCATCTCATTCAGCTGGCTTAATGCAGGTATATGGTTTTTAAACGGTTTGTAATGAAGGTTTACTAATGGTAATTTAGAAGAACGATATGGTAACACGAAAATGCCCATTGGACCGGAATTAAATCGGGCTCTAGTAAATGAGATTAGTTTCTTCAGTGCCACACCTTAAACCCTTGCCGACGCCGCAGCGATGCCCCATCTTTAAAAAAGGCGATCCTATGTCTTGTAAGAACTACCGAGTCATATCTCTGTTAAATGTCGCATATAAGATCCAATGGAACGTATTGTGCCAGGCGATGGCTTAATTCGGGATACCGGCAAAACTTATCCAAATGCGATGCTCTACGCAACTTGGAAACAGCTCGTCGGAGCTCTACCAAACGTCCACCGGATTCAGGCAAGGAGAAGTGCTGTCATGTGATTTCTTCAATCTTTTCTTCTCTTCTCTTCTGCTCAGAGCACTATCTTTCACAAATCCGTCTATCTGCCGGGATAAGTAGACGGTATTGAGATCATCGAAAAATCCCGGCAAGGCGTCGTAGAGGCGTTTACGGGTATCGATGAGCAGGCGAAACGAGTTGGTCTTGTAGTGAACGAGGGCAAGACCAAGCATATGTTATCAACAAACAAAAATTTATCTATCCAAATCATTGGGCAGAACGCCACTGTTGATAACTACCTATAATTTCGAGGTAGTTATGGAGTTCACCTACTTCGGAACAAATATTAATCCAACAAATTACACATTTGTAGAGATCCGACGAAGAATAACCCTAGCAACTTCGGTTTGGCAAAAAAACTCTAATGCTCTATAGAACGCTTACCAGTCCTGCTGTATGGAGCCGAGTGCTGGGCGATAAGTAAGAAAGCTGAGCAAATGTCGGGCACCTTCGAGCAAAAAATACTTCGTGGTTAGGTCCCTTATGCGAGGAGGGCGAATGGAGAAGAAGATACAACGGCGAACTCTATGAGGAGTACCAGGATGTGGATGTAGTCCAAAAAGCCAAGATACGCAGACTACAGTGGCTCGGCCACATCGAGTGAATGGACAACAATGCTCCAGCCAGAGGATCTTCGTATCCCAGTCCCCAGGTTGGAGACGGCGAAGAAGACCGAACCTCCGGTACAAAGACCAAGTTGGCGCCAGAAAACTTGGTCTTCGCAACTGTCTCAGGCAGAGACTCTACTACAAGGGTCGGGAAGCCTTTAAGTATGTAAGTAATACTTGGTGATTCATTTAGAGGGACTTCTTTCAAAAGTAAAAAGAATATGAAAAAACTAAATATAAATGAGCTATCTTTATTATCAAACAAAAGAACTATTATTACCAAATGCTGATTTTAGTAAATATCTGTATACCTTGTAGTCACTGTGCCATGGCAAGTCTTTTCACAATAAAATGCAAAAAAAATATTTAACAAAAAAGTGACAGCAGCTTAACACGATTTACGTGCCATCTTTCAATAAATTAGTAGACAAAAAATATGTCTAAATGGATCAGTCTTTGTACAAAAAGACAAAGGATTCATATTTTGCGATCACTAAATTCATTTAGTTTAAGGATCTGTTAAAAACATATATTTCCTCGTACCAAATCGAGGCTTGAATTCATTAGCATCGAAACAAATTTGAAAGTTAGAAAGGTGCTTTAAGGACAGCCAGTAAGCGTATCAAGGCGATGACAATCGACATGTTATAACCTTAATGGCATGCGGCGATTTCGATGTCAACTCAAATCAGAACGCAGTCTTTAACTTATACTTTAGTCAGTATTTTTACTTGCACCTATAACATAGGGCAAGTATTGGTTTTGTGTGTTTTGCGATCAACCATACGAAAGTATGGTATTCCCAAAACTTAGACCTTCAAGTTGTTGGTGGCTGGTTTAATGGCACTCTTTTAAATGGTAGACACTGTGATTCAGTTTAATTAACACCTTTGCCGTCACGGATTCATTGTTAAGGGTCAGTAGAACTGGTTTTAAGGTATTTCGGTATATACTTACCACTATAAAATTAATGTCTTGTAATTAAACGGAATATTAATGTAAAGTGTAGTCATGAGGCCATGAATGAAAACAGATCCTAGTAGAAGTTTATTTGCAAGGCTTATGACTAAGGTTTGTCAAAACTGGTTTATAAGTCTGAAAATGTCAGAAGTATTATCTATCTATTAGTAGATCATCCTGTCTCATATTGTCCGGATTGATTTTCTGTATTTTTGATATGAAGGCCAAAAGGCCAAAAGGTTTTCTGCTTTAGTCACTGATTTCCAATTTATCACTGTGATCGCTTGTCACATCCATCGGTGTCCGAAATCATAGCAGATTGACTAAGTCTTCTAAAATTTTTAAGCAAGTCACCTTTAAATCGAAATATGCATGTTTGCCATAATTGTGCAATATTACAAGGCTGATAAATATTATTGTTTTAAAGGCACGTGTTTAATGATAATGATTGGCCTCGGTGTAAGCAAATAGATCAATTTGAATTGGCTTATAGATTTAATAGCCCTTCTAGCATGCAACAAGTTCAATTTAATTCAATACTCAACAAGTGTTTATTAATATCATTCAAAGCAATCAAATTGTTAGAAGTTTCTCGCAGTTCTAATGTCCAATAAAATGCAGCCCATAAAAGTTACATGCACTAGGAGCTCAAAATATCCATTGTGTTCATGGTATGTGAATGTCCAGAATTAAATTCTGAGTTGGTTGGTTCGCTCAGAATGTCAATGTATGACAACACAGGCTCCCTATCTTTACGTTGAAACCAAATTGCTATTTCAGTTACGATGGGAGTAATGCACCTTCTTGGATTCTGATCATTCTTTTTATAAACATCTCAGCTATTTTATCCCATACAACACCTTTCGTCTCAACTTTTGTATTGAGTAAAAATTGCGTCCGTTTTTAGACTCTAAAGGATGCTTCACTAATAAGCATTTGACTTGCACCTATAATATAGGGCAAGTATTGGATTCGTGCAAAAATACAAACTGGAGATAACAATGAATTCTGACATTACCATGATAGAGAAGCTCGAAAAAGTGGGTCTGCCGATTCTGTCTGTCTGTCTGTCTGTCTCTCGGTCTGTCTGTCTGACTGTGTGTATGTACGCTGTATTGCAGCATAAGCGGCTGGACCGATTTGCTTCAAACTTTATACCTGAGCTCTGTAGGGTCGCAATTCAAGGCAAAATCGGAATTTTTATTCTAGCCCTGTTATTAACGGTATTTTGCTGAAGACCAATTTCATAAAAAGACAATTTTCTCGAAAACGATTTTGATTTAATTTCATATTCGAGTTAGTATAGACAAATGTTATAAGATGGCGTACCACGTTTTTGGTTAAAAATACGTATAACGGTACTTTTCTTATTAACTGATTTTATGAAATATTTCTCGTCTAAAACTCAATGGATTTTCATCGAAATCGAAATGTGGACAAGATTAAATGTTTAATAATATGTGGCATTCAAACTTATGCAAAATTTTTAAAAATATTTTTTCAAAAATTTATTTATTTTTATTAAAAATTTATTCTTCCCAACTAACAGCATATAGGTGCAAGTACAAACGATCCAGTCGTAAACTTTATTTTCTATTTTTTTGACAGATGAGGCGTCAAGTGTCCCCGTTATTGCGAAATGTCACGTCTTGCACAGAGGAAGGCTGCCTGAGGAATTCGAAGTCCAAAGTGGGGTTCGGCAAGGCTACATACTTTCACTAATACTGTTTCTATAGCTGATTAGCGATGTGCTGAATGCCTTATCAACAGGGAATGGAGGAATTCGACGGACTCTTACATCTAGCAGTACATGGCGCAGAACAGACACAGGACAGAACAGAAAACGCACACGATGGCGCGTAGGCATTGTAAAGGCACTAGGACCCACAAGGGGATACAGGACATAAGTTAAGTTAAGTTATCATTACGAACTATTTGCTGCCACAAATTGGAACCCGTGATCTCTAGCACATTTAGTACCAACAAGATGGCACTATTTGCCACACAGCCTTTGAGTTCGTGGCTTTATTGCAAGAACAATTCGGTGAACAGGTAATTTCGCGCTACGGGCGGATGAATTGTCCCCCTAGATCCTGTCATAGTACAGCTCTAAACTTCTTCCCTTTAGCTTCTCACTATAATTCTATTTTTCACTCAGCTGGCCAGAGTCTGGAACCATTAGAAGACGAAAGGTCAGGCAATAGAATAACTTTCTAGTAATTCTTAGAAAATTGCATTTCCGGTTGCATAGAGCAATTCAAATTGGTATTCAAAGCAATGAATCGACTTGACGGAATGTGCCGCCAAGGCTACTAAGATTAATCAAACTCACCAGTTACAAGTAACACGTATTCATACATCACAATCATAAAATACAAAAAATTCCTTATTTATATGAACAACTTTGCACTGTCACCTATCAGACGGACGCACAATACAACTGACGACAACTCGAGTTTAGAGAGAGCAAAAAAAAAAATGTACCTCATGTCCGAAGATCAAGCAAGGGTCAATGAGATCCCCTGTCCCATTATACCTACCTACTCACATGAGGAGAATAACAATATAGATAATCTAATTGTTTATAATTTGTTTTGCAACATTTTCAGCGCGAACTGTTAATTAGCTGCGTTTTCCATTGAGAATAAATTGGTTTTAAAAAAATTCCACAGCAAAATAAACTCATTTTAAAAGATATTTGCGGTAAAGTTGAGAAGAAAACAGGTCCTACGGTTCATTTCCGTCTGAGCAAAGTTTCAACCTTAATCCGAGGAAAAGTCATCATTTTTATGCAATCTAGCCCTGAGAGGTGAAAACGACCTTGACGTCGTCGGTAATTCAGATGCGAGTAAAACAATCCAACAGATACAGCGAAAATAACCCCAATGATATGAGTGCTTTTGGTTTTGTACCTAAAGGTAGGTCGTGTCGTCTTGGGGTGAACAAAAAGAAAAAAACCAAAACCAGTTGAAAAGTGCCTCAGATACATTTCTTTTAACAGTGGAATGCGGCTAATAGATACATGTATGCAACGGCTGTGTCTCATCACCCAGCAGCCAGGCGAGTGCAAAACAGACAAGAGTAACAGATGCTGCTGGTCAGATATGATGTAACTCTCCGCCTTCCAAGCCTGTTTGTATTTATGAATGACCGTAGTACACACAAAAAAAAATACAGCTGCAATATTTATCGATTTTTGTTTGTATCTTACATTTATCCCCCTGATTTGAGGCACAGGCCGCAGTAAAATTTCGATGGAAACCGGCTTAAGAGACCACGGAGACCTTGCAACTTTTACTCTGCACCAGCAGCATGCGCGCTATATGCAGCGTACTATGATTTTGGGAATATTTGTATCATGTTTTTGTGTTTTTTTGTTTTGTTTTAATCATTTAATGCTTGCGAAACAATCATTAAAAACATTATACCAACGTTTATGGGGGAAAATGTGTGTAGAATGTCGGTGTTTTGTGGGTTGTTTTTGCTTTTGGTCAAAACTTGAGTGACGACGCTGGCTGGCTTGTTATTAAAGGCGAATACACATTTTTATAGGTCTCAATGCCAAATTCTTGAATTCGGGTGTAGTACGAGTAGATGTGAAGAACCGTACTAGCTAATTACTATAATACTTAATTATTTACTTAGGCATTGTGTAACGGTTATTAAATTTGGGTTAAAGCGAGGACACTGAGTTTTAATTGTAGATGAGTTTAATTGGCAGTAACTAAGAAGTGCAGACAGATAGTTTAGACACTAGAGCAAGTTCATGTTGGTTTGTACTTTTAAAGAATTTGACTTGGGCTGACTTTGACTTTAAATGAGTCAGCGTAAAACCACGTGCCATTTCCTTCATATGTTCTCAGAATGAATTAATTTAACTGCGTTGGCCTTTGTAAAATAAGTTTCAGGATGACTGTCAAGGAGAGCATCTTTTCAAGGTAATATCACGTTTTTGTTTCTAATTGTCCGGACCTTAAAGATCTGTTTGTCCACTCGTCCTTCTATCAGTCACAGACTTGTACATTTCGAACCGCATGAGTTAGAGAGCTGAAACTATCAGCACAAGACGATGGTAATGAATTTCATTTTATAGACACTTTTTGGGGCACCTTGTACGAAGGACAAACAAGAATATTTTTGTTCCCCATCATGTGGTATATCAAAGAAAAGGAAATTTTGTAAGAGATCCATATTTGTATTAAATCGGTTACAGCCCGCTGAGTTCTTCCAACTTTTGATTATGTTTTCACATTTTTCAATCTAGTTCAGATACAGAACAACCTTGAATAGGAAATGGAAAGCTTTTCTACGAATATTTTGTGTGCAATACTTAGCAATCTTTAACTTGCACTTGAGCCTACGGTTCTTTAATTTTTAATTACAAACAAATTAAAGGTATGATCTTTTTTCTTGAAATCGCTACAAAAAGATCTTAATCCAATAAAATCAAGCGCACCTCATGGAGTATATTGTGTAATGTATCAAAAAACGTGCTATGGCAATAGATTGTATCTTGTCAACATTTATTTCAATATGTTGATATAACGCATAAGTTGAGCTTGCAAAGGTGTTTCAATGATTTTCTGACAGATGAATCTTATAAAAAGATAAGTGGGTATTTAAAAAAAAAAAAAAAAAAACAATAAAGCACACACATAATAACACTTAATCTTTTTTTTTGTATCCTACGCTCATTATAAATCAAATTAAGTGCATTAAATGAGCATTTAATACTTTCTGGTCTAATCAAAGTTAAAGTCAATAGCGGTGTTCTTACTTTATTCGAATTGTCTGACGTTGATGCTCTGACCTTAGGGCTATTTTATTCATTCAAAGTTTATTCTAGTGTTGAGATTGGCAAATTGTTTGATAATATCTTAAGAACTTTCAGAAAACTGTCAGTAAGCCAGAATTGTTGAATCGAAACATGAAATAGGTGGCCAAGGAAGTATCTTGGCTTAATGCACAGACCTTTTGCCAAACTATCTAAAGAAGAAGAAAGAATGGCCAGACCTTAATATAACTAGAAAAGAATTCTCTTTCGAAAAATATTACCAAAATACCACAGAACCTCTTTTAGATTCCAATTATGAAAATACTGTCAAGCTTATCTGTAGCATATGGATGCAAACTCCAAGTATATATCTCTAAGGATTCATTGTGTTCGCTTGACATACAAATTTCTAGATAGAGCAAATAGAAGGAAAAAAAAAAACATGTCTCTTTTTCAATTCATGAAAAACTGACTTATTTAGACGATGTTTACATAGATTTGTAAGAGATTGTACCTCCATTTTCAGCTTTTCAATTCAGTCCAATTATTTGCAAATCATAGTCTCTTCCTTTTTTGATCTGCGCTGTTAAATCTCTGTTTTTGCACCTTAAACTCTTGCCGATGCCCTTTCCGAGTACTACAGGCTCTGCTCTAGATGGACTGCTGAATCTCCCTCCTCTTGATCCTTATATCATGGGGTGTGCGTTTGCTATGAAACGCGCTGGAGCTTTGATGATCTTATTTTTTGATGAGATTTTTGCAATCCTAATGGCCACAATTCACATCTTTAGGAATAGACAGAATGGTCGTAGTATCTGTGTTTGTAGTGGCAATCAAGCCGCGCTTAAGGCCTTGCTTAGCCCTCTAACCTCATCCAAACTAGTTGGTGAATGCAAGAGAGCTTTGAACTATGTCGCAAGATTCAATTTATTGATTCTCATCTGGGTGCCAGGTCACACTGGTATCGCGGGAAATGAGATATCCGACGAGATTCCTAGACAAGGCACAGAGGAGAGTTTCTCAGGAGGTCTTCCTGCATCTACGATCAGGGCTTCCATAGATGATTGGGTTTCATATGAACACAATTGTGTGGCATAACTCTCCTGGATGTAGGCTGACTAAACGGATGCTCCCAGACGTTAGTGAGAAATCCGCGACATTCTTCCTGTCTCTCAGCAGAAAAGACTGCAGACAACTTATTGGCGTTCTTACGGGGCACTTCGCTTTTGCTAAGCATCTTAATATGATTGGCTTAAGTGAAACGTCGGCTTGCGGCGCTTGTGGAGAGAGTGACGACACTTCCTATGTGATTATCCTGCGTTTGCTCTTATCAGGCGGCAGATTCTAGGTGAATCCACTCAAATTCATTAAGAAGACGAGAAAATTTATACAGTAAAAGGGGGTGTAATGGGATGCTTTCTTTCTCGGTAGATATTTAGGATTTTGGAACCTTTTGTCATCTTTTCAACCCTTGTTTACTCGATTATGTAAAACCCGAATCTGAGTTTCAGAAAGAGGAATACATTCATTCCGACAAACTTCCAACGCACTGCCTAATACAATAACAACAAAACGAGAAACATAAGAGCTGCATTTATCTGAGACGTTGTCAATCAAAAGTCTATTAATACTCCTATCATCTTACACTTAGCAGAACTATTACAAGTGTCCGATTGTTACAAACTAATCATCACTCATGTCTCATTAAAGGTAATTGAACTCGCTTTTTACTACAAACTTAAGCACCTGTCGACACACGTCACATTACAATGGCAAGCTCCCATAATAATCTCTTCGCCTAACGTACGCATATCGATTTAGATTTATGTATAAATATTTCGATTTTTCTTTTGCGCTTTTAAGAGCACTTAAAGCCACACCGACCGCTACAAACTTCAGGAAGTGTATTTTAATAATAACGTTCAAGATCAATGAATGAATTAGTTATTCACACATCGATCGGTCGCTTTTCGCCGAATTAAGTCTGCAAACGAGTTCCCATCGATCCGAACTTTGGACCTTGGTTTTGATAATTTAGCTAACCAATATTATGTACCTACCCCATTAGCAAATAAACTAATCTCATCTCAAATAAGATGCGTTGCCTGTGCTGAGCAAAGGGTCTTACGCTAGGCCCAACCGATGACAAATATTTATTTATTCACAAGCCATTTGAATTGATTTACCTTAAACTTTGGGCCAGGAAATGCGGAAACATGTGGCGTGCCAGAGATATGAAGTTCAGTGCAGTTTGGCACTATTCCGGGCGGCAAAGTCCACACTGAGATCACGTCCACTTCACGTTGATCACTTCCGCACCACCAGCAGCATGAGAATCATATGAGCGGCGGATCAGTTACAAAGTGGAAATGTATTTCATGACGAAACGCAACTGTGTCAAGGCATAGATACTGAGACGGAGGTCTTTCGCAACATTGTAGGGCAAATGCGTGCTCATCCGATTCTAATTAGTTTATTTGAGCTCACACCATCGCAAAGGCGCTAAAATAAAATAATATATAAATTATATTTATGAAAAGTAGTTCATACTACTCACATGGTGTACTCAACGGCCTCTGGGCAGTTAAACTTGACCGCAGTGGGTTACGGGCATTGACCGTTGACTATTGCATTAGATTTTCACACAAAAAAACGCACAATTAAACTGGTTATATCTGTTTTTTTTTGCTTTGCTTTGCAGTGGGATGTATTTTTGTAGGTTGTAAGGGAAATTTTTAACGACTATCGATGATGCAATTGAGAAAGGTTTTTCTACATACGAGTATTCGAGAGATACTTTGCCCACACAAGGTAATAAAATTGAAGACCTTTAGAGCTTGATGTCAAGGCGATGTGAGGCTTTATGGAATACCAGGAAACAAGTCAAACGAATCGCCTTAACACACATACATATGGATGTGCATTGGGTAGAGATTTATGCAAAGAAAATCATAAGGCACCAACACATTGGTGCCTCCATGGTGCGTTTGGTGGGCCAAGGTGCAAAGTATGATTGTGGAAATTTGGTGAACTTGATTGTGCAGATATTCCTTTGCCTTGGAAGTATTTGCGCCACCGGATATCAGTTTTTGTGCGTAGATGCAATTTTAGTAAATAATTAAGTAACAGTCGACATGACTTGTGTGCAGTTTGGGTAGCTTTTGTTCGTTCGTTTATGCTTCTGAATTTGGTGTGTGAATTTTGGTGATCCGTTTATGAGAAAGCTCGCTGCTCCATCAAGGTTGGTAATGACCGTACTGAGACCTTCAATATCAAAAAATGTTTTTTACAAGGTGATGCGCTATCATGTGACTTCTTTAACATCATACTTGAGCGGATTGTGCGGAATTCAACTATACGAGCTGCACAGCGACATCGACGTAGTCAAAAAACTGCGCATTGGACGTCTGAAATGGCTAGAACATGTAGAGCGAATGGTCACCAACGCTCCGGCCCGCAGAGTCTTTGAATCAAAACCAGAGGGACGACGCAATAGAGGGCCTTCTCGTTGAAGTTGAAGGGGACCTCGACCAACTTGGAGTGTGCAACTGGAGGCAATTAGCTAAAGACCGAGCTTAGTGGAGAGGCTTATTGGTTGAGGCCCAGTTTGACCCCGAACTGTAGGACCATACAAGAAGAAGAAGATGTGGCATTAGCACCACCATTACAACGTATACATTGTGAAGTTTAACATTTTTACTTGTAATTGTATTCAAAACTGTTTGTGTTGTGTACATTGCGGGTTTTCGTTGCTCATTCTTCTTAAATCAAAAGCCAGTAAGTTTTGGCTTGCGAAAATTCCTATAAGGCGACTCAGTTCCCAGAAGCTCCTTAGATTTTTTCTTGTTATATTGGGCCTCTTTAATTGGCCAGGTTCTGAGATTTCAAAGTTATTTTGCACGCAAAAAGACTGAGGGATGCTATATTCGTGAGGTATGTTTGGATTTGATTTGATTCCGTGTCTTTTCTGACTTGTACATCGGCCATCTCATTACTGTTGAAGCTTATATCTCCCAGGATCAAATAGAGTTTTATATAGTGTCTAAAACCTAGGGAGTTAAGTTCATCTTTACACCTCCTGGAAAATATCGAGTTGGTTTTAGTGGATGTTATGGCATGGTTAGCTGCCTATGTATATACATATGTAGATGTCAATAAGATGATTGTTAGTGCATTGAGGTTCTAGATTCGAATACCAGATGGTCCGTTTGAAAGCTTCTTAAAAAGCTCTATACTTTTCGGATATCGCATAAGACTGTAGGTCCTTTCTATAAGTGCATATACCACACTTAACACGTATAAATATAGGAAGCTAGGCATATACCTTTTATGGGCTGGTTATGAGACAATATTTATTTATTCTTTAGATATCTATAGACTAATTACAGGTCAGGACAAATAGACATCGGCGGTAGAATAAGGCTCCCTTTGGAAAACAGTCGCATTATAGAATGTTATGAACCGATCGTTTTATGGTTCCTTCGAGTAAATACCCGAATTTGTCCCTTCGTCCATTTCTTGAACTATCTGTGAAAATGGATATGAAAGTGGGGTCTATGACCTAGCCTCTTTTTCAGCTCCCTCGAGAAGGGAATTTCATGTAAATTTGTTCTTATAGAAAAGGTTGTGCGAGCATTTGTAAAGGGCCAATAACGCCTCTTGCATGCAAACCGCACCAAACAGTGTAAACCAAGACCCTTACGCAAAATACCCCATAATGTGGTCTGAGCGATGCCCAATTCTTGAGAACGCCGTGGAATTGACTACGGAGGCCTGTGATATTTTCGGCACTTCGACCAACCCGTTGTCTCACTGACACGGCAACATCACACAACAAATATGTAGACTCAAATTTTTGAACTAAACTTGTTATTGCCTGTCTACTAAGGCGAGAATTACGACCGAAAATTGGAGTTAATGCTCCTAAAGTTGCGCTCACAGACTCCGAATTTCGCTAGAAATTTTTATAATTTGTAGACGTTGCTCGTTCGTGTACTTTACCATGATGAAAATGTTGAGTTCATTGAATAAATTGACAGTGACAGTTTGATGATTAGTGAAAGAGTGCGTTCACAACTTAAACTCAAAGTTGTCAAGTCCCGGTTGGAAGACCTTTTATCTACGCTAGACATTGGATTCTTATAAGGGTATTCGCTCATGTGTTTTCGAATCAAGTCCCTGTACATTGGGATGGTATTAAGACATCCGGAAATCTATACAATTTTCAGATGTTTAAGAATGCCGAGGATTAGCTGTCTAACACTCTCCTCTTTGAAGAAACTTATCTCTGGTATGTACGTCTTCAGTAAGTATTATCGACTCAGCAAAATTACAGATTACCAGCTTATGTGGTATAACAATGGAACACACTTGGTCGTAGAGAATTCTAAAGTTACTACCCAACCTAATCTAACTTACATACATACTTAAGAAGCTACAACAAACAAGTATAGCATCTATGTATATTTATACTTCAAATTACTACGAATAGAGACCCAACATTTTGGCATGTGAGTTCTGTAAATTCTTAACCACCACGAGCCATCCCAAGTGCTAAGTAGTAGGTACTGATTAACATGTTGAATACATTACCATTTATTTAAATAGGAAATTATAGGAATCATAATTCATTATTGATATTCGGTCTTATTCTAATTACTGTTGTA
The DNA here is from genome assembly GCA_949716465.1 of Chalcosyrphus nemorum. NCBI lineage: Eukaryota > Metazoa > Arthropoda > Insecta > Diptera > Syrphidae > Chalcosyrphus > Chalcosyrphus nemorum. The sequence continues at coordinate 11,870,140 of OX454333.1, read as the reverse complement.
TTGTATCCTTAAGTTAATTTCTCATCCAATAAAATCTATTGACATATGTATATTTCATTATTTCTAAATAAAATTCAATAAACACGTCTGACCACACATTTCAACATACGCTCATGTGTTTTTGTGTTGAAATGTGTGTGGTTAAGATCAAAAGAACAAAGTGTTATAATAGTTTTTGAATAAATTTGCTCACTAGAATTCTAGTGAATGTGAAAGACCTCGGTTAGCTTGCGTAACAATCATAGAATCGCACAAAATAGATACTAAAATCAAACCAGTAACAAGAAGAAGTATCGAAAATCGAAAGTAAAGGTTAAGCTCGTCTTTAACTTTTCAGATTTTTGGCTCTCATCATCGTTTTGATCGAAGTTTTTTTTCCCCATTCATTAGCACTTAAACCATATTGACTGTTTGCTCCACCATATATCTCTGTGTCTGTATCTTTTGCGTCAATTTATCAGTTAAAACAATTAAATGCGAGGTGAAGAAAAATATACCCGACAGGAGTCTTATAGTCTAACCTATAGCTATAAGGCAATTAGAACAGGAAGTATCTACATACTTCATCGGAAGCGCGCACAACCCGTAACGGCTACTACTGTTACAAGTGTAAACAAAAACTTAATTACTTAATTTCCTATAATATCAATGACAATAACTAGTAATTCCCGTTTTTTGATTGAGCGGTGGGTAAACAGCTACCAGCCTTATTAGCCCTTACTGAATGAATTATATCATCTTAAATGTAATCGAATGCGGAATATTACAGATCACGAACATAAAGTGCGAACTGTGGTGATTGGTGTGACGTCCGAACTGGTGCAATAGAAATTATTTTGATTTGTTTACACGAATATCCATGGCGATTAGTCTGACTAAATTGGTGGAAGGTTTTACTAAATATCTTTAATTAACAAATTGAATTCAATGGTAATTGGGATCAACTTCTTAAGGGTACCCTAGCAAATTAGATGTAATAGCAGTTGGGGGGACTTTGCGCACTACCAATTCGCAATTCGTGGTGGTTCCCTGATGCAAAAACAAAATAATTAAAACCTTATGCGTATTTACTAGCAGCTATTTTATAATAACAATTTTTGTACTAAGGCAAAATTAATACATTGTATTGATGACGCACGTATCTACGGTTTGACGTACACTATAGCAGTGCGCCTAACAGCACACTCATAAAAAGTGCGTATTCTACGATTAGCGATGACTTTAGGGTATGCAGTAAGATGTTTGGTATTTTATGTTAAATGTGCTTAATAATGGTAATTTTCATATTTATATTAGAGTCAAAGATTAAAGCGCGTGAATTGTTATGCTATTTAGGTGAGATTCAGTGCGTCAAGTAAAACCGTGTCCAAGTTCGGAAAATCTAACCACGTCCACGTAAAAATTCACTTTAAACAAAAGTTTTTCGGAGCTCAGGCTTAACAACTTCTTACGAAACTCATACTTTCTTTGTGCACCAACAGCTGCTTTCCTAAATCGCCAAAATCTATCGATTTAAGGGTTTAAATTCTGTCGTTTCTTGATAATCATGCAAATACACAGGATTGGCATATAGTACCCAAAGCAGTATTGCTATCTACTGGATGATCTTGGCGTTGCGTATCTCCACTTAATCGAAGAGACCGAAACTCATGTCATCGTCCTTTTCCTCTTCAGATTCCTCCTTAACAGCTTCCTAGGCGGCGGTAGCTGGAGCAGCCACAGCAGCAACTGGGGCAGCAGCGGCATATTGGTACCTACTGCATTCCATGATTTCTCACTAAAGACTTTCAATTAAAGAGTTCATTTAATTCATGAATTATAAGGTCTGTTCCCGTACTGACTAAAACTCCGAAAATCTACGAAATTTTACGAAATATAGCGAATTACAGTTCCCGTATGTCAAAGTTTCGTAGTTTTTCACAGAAGAGAAAGCTCACGAGAGAGTAAGAAATTTCCCCATGCTGCGAATTTTAGTCGAAGAAATTTCGTTGGACAAAAATATAAGTTCTGTCAAATCATTGTTTTGTTGTTGCCTGGCAAGATAATTTGAAATAAATCTGTACAAAATAAAGTGACGTCTTAAAAGTGGGCAGTTTTTTTGTTCAACCCGTTCCCGTACTTTTTTTTTAGTGATTTGTCTTTCTTTTAGAGACTCTTACCCCCACCCCAAAGCAGTGAATTTTTGTGCAGAAAGTACGGAAACAGACCTATACTCACTCACAGTCAATGCCAGCCAGTCTTTGTATAAGATTATTTCTAGTGCCAAGCTTCAGAGAAGTATTCTTGTAGCATTCAAGTAGCGTTATAGGTAACGAAACTCCTAGATATTTTGTGTTTAGTTTGTGCGTGACATGATTGCCCAGGTGGGATCAACCGCCGCATAACGTGATCGGTGGCTTCAGCTCCTCAGTAAGCTCGCGCTTTATTGTTCCAATGCAAGGGATGTATTGTCCGCATATTGAAAAATGTTGCTGTTTATTATGAGCAGATACAGGGTGGGCCATCTAGCAGTTTCTTTTTGAATCATAGGTAATTTTGACACTGACAGTTGTTCACAGAAAGTCAGTGTCATACCTTCGCGGAAAAGGTCAACATTACACGTACTAGCCTGAGGAGAATTCTGCACAAAGATCTCGGATTATTCGCTTACAAGGACCAATCGACTCGGCAATTGAAGGCGCACGACCAGTTTGATGGCTACATTAACTAACAAAATTGCGGCGCTGAAACATTGACTTTGTTGAAAGCCTATGAAGACATCCTTGGTCACTTCAAGAGAAAAATTCTTCGTAAGATTTTCAGTTTCGTTTGTGTCGACGTGTTTTGGAGGAGAAGATTGAACGACGAACCATACGAGCTGTACAACGACATCGACCTATTCAAAAAACTGCGCACTGGAGGTCTGAGATGGCTAGGACATGTAGAGCGAATGGACTTGGAATCAGATCCAGAGGGACGATGCAGTAGAGGGCCTTCTCGACTTGTGACTTGTAGAAGTTTAAAGGGACCTCGACCAACTTGGAGTGTGCAACTGGAGGCAATTAGCTAAAGAAGTACTAAGTGAAGAGGCCCAGGTTCACCCCAAACTGTAGCGCCATACAAGAAGAAGAAGAATAAGCCCACAGAGAGTGGCAGTTTGGTGCGGATTGTTGAGTGGTAACATCATTGGACCATGTTTCTTCGAAACCCCAGCACTAATCTTTGCGGTGAGCCAACTGATCATCATGTGTTTATCACAAAGACCTACCTTAAATATGTAAGAATTATCTTTATTAACATTTAATTAATTTGAATGGCAACATTTGGTTGTAATTTATTTATGTATTCTTCAATTCGAATGTCACGATACTGAAAAAGAATGTTACTCCAGTTCTTGTTTCTATATTTACACTACAAATAATTATGCTAATTTATGGGTGCGTTCAAAGAAAAAAATAATGATTAACTCAATGTAAAGTCAATCAGCAGAATTTAATTTGTAAATTGGTTTCTTTCTATGCAAGGTTGCACTGAATTCATAAATAATGTATGCTATATGCTGAATGCAACGTAACGCACATATAAACGTAACATTTGTCTACGCGCCTAAATGTATATCTTTTTGCCACGATTTATGCATTTTGGGCGCCTAAAACTCGAGCACAAAGAAAATTATTAAAGCATCTGGTCATCACGTCCTTCAACAGCTGTGGACAAAAGTGTAAAAATGACTATTTTCGGCCCTATCATCGTAACCGATCGGAGAGGAATTGTCTCCGATTTCTCCGAAATCTACGAATTTTGTATCATGGTAAGTGTTCCGATTGATAAATCGGACAAACCTCCTCCACAAAACCAGACATTGCCCGAAATTTCACCAGCGTCGGTACGCGTCTATATTTCTCCTACGATTCGGATACCATGAACACAATAAATGTTCCGATCGGAGCTTCTCTCCGAGATTTCTCCGAACGGATACGATGATAGGGCAGTTTATGTATTGTTTCCTTAACCTAAATAAAGATGATGAATAGTGGGACATAATAAGTATTTTGGAAGAAATACGAACTGTCAAATTCGAATCACAATTCACTGAAGTGGAACGCTATGCAAATTCACTCAACCAAACATTCGCGGAGCCCTCCCATTTTTGTTCCTTTGGTAAATGACAAGCGAATGTTTTGAATAAAATGTCGAAATTTGCGAATATTCGGTCGTTCGTATTCGCAGGTCGTTGAACTGTAAATTATACCGGTTTAATTTAGTTAAAAAAGCATTTGCCTAGTGTGCGCTGAATGGCCCTCCCTAGAGCTGAGCACTTGGAAAGGAATTATTGTAGAATTGTTCCTTCTTCGTTGAAAATATTGCAACTACGATATGACCGCTTGAATTCGGATGGGCAATAATTGTCAGAGCTCTTGCAATATCTGTACTGTTTCGGTCAACTAGTTCTAATCTTCGGTTCCAGTAGTATTTGGGCAAAGAGCCAAATTCTATCCCTGAGGTCCCCCAACGAAACGTTTATGCCTGTCCAAGGAAGAGCAAATCCATTCCTCGCTAGCTCATGAGTTCGTTCATTTCCCTCAATGTCTTTACTACTCGACACCCCAAAGAAGTACTCTTCATAAACCGATTTTCCCGAGAGTCGAGTTCCTCTTTGCAGTGCTCTACTAGCTTCCAGAATGTAGTGGAATACAGGCTTGTCTCTCAATGTATTACAGGGATTAGAAGTTTGTTGAGTTAACAAGAATTTCCTCTTGGAAGACAATGCACGTATAGAAAGCCGATAAGACACGGAAACGTTGAGGGATGTACCTCTGCAAAGCTGCGGAACTACTTAAGATGAGATCAATATCCAATAAGGATATCGCAATCTTTAAAGAGAGGCAAAGCCAGGAACGATGAACCCCAGGTATTTTAATTCTTTAAAACAGAATTTCGATTTGTTTACGTTGATGTTGAACTTCTCTATCTGTAGGCACTGTGCGACTTCGTCTAGCAGGGATACATGGGTCTCAAAATCCGGAGCGATGACCAGCAGGTCATCAAGATAAACGCGGTCCCTTTCATCTTGAGGGGATAACCTTGTCCATTAAACGGCACATAATTGTACACGGCACTTTTTTGTCACGGTGTTCACTTTACGGGAATCCAGGCAGAAACGATTCTTACCTAAACGGACAACTGGTGAACACCAAGGACCCTCACTCTCCTCGACAGCTCCTAGACTTATCATTCGGTCTATCTCTTCAAACAAAGGGGCTTGAATCGCTGAAGAAACGGAGTAGTGACGCTGCTTAACAGGGGTGTCGAAGGTGGGCACCTCCAACTCCGTTCTTCCCAGCCTAAAGTCGTTTCTCACCAAATCTTAATCATTACCAACAACTTAGCACTTAGAATGGCTCGTGGTAGTTAAGAATTTACAGCACACACATGCCAAAGTGTTGGTCTCTATTCGTAGTAATTTGAAGAACAAATATGGAAATTCTATATTTATTTGCTTGTTTTAGCTTGTTTTAGTTTTACAATGCTACGATAGGTGACATGGCAGTCAATATGTTGACCACAAATAATGAGACAGAGGGCAAGCTTGCTTCCTTCTAACAACATGCAGCGCAAACGACACCGGCTACTTAATATTAATTGCTTTTAAACTTTGAATGCAAATAGCTTAGACTAGATCTCAATTCACTAGTTTGAGCTAGTTCCGTATGAGCCTCCATATAACACTAAAAAAAAATTTGTAATTCAAAAACTTGACATCCATCAATAGGGGTATCACGTGGACTCAATAAATACCTTTCTGATGACTAGACTGAGTCTTCTCTTGATCAAATAAAAAAAATAGTTTCAAAATAATACAAACCTGAATTTAAGGAAATATATGTCTTCCATTCAAATCGACGACGTAAAGTTATTATTAATATTCTTAATGAAACATTATTTAGAGATTAGTTAATTAAATTTTTCCCTTTTCTGTGTATTTTTCTTATTAACTTCCACTTAAATGAAATGAAATCTCTATTGTAGACAATCTTCCTGCTGTATCTTTTAGATTCTAATCATTTTCTCACTCAATGATAATCAATTTCTTGCCTAAAACATATGTATAGATATGTGCTAATTTAAAAACACTATTGTGTGTTGTTTCCTCTATAATTTTAACTAAGAACACAAATAATAACGACCAACCCTAGTAGTAAAAAATAAAAAAAAAAATTAAAACTTCTATTAGGCTTGAATTTCGCTTAAGTTATGGAAATTATTTCCACACGTTGTGAATTAGCATCTAGATATAGGCACATAGGCATATTCGAATGATGAGAAAGGTCGAGAAAAAAAAACTCTGTGGTTTTTTCGATATGAATGTACTTTTACTAAAAATTTTGAAAAATAAAAATTTCCCCTACTAGTTTGAGTAAAATTAAAAATAGCTTTTTGAAATTGAAAAAATAAATATTAATTTATTGTCCCGGCAAGTCTAGGGGTGAATGAAATTTTCGAAGGAAAATTATAAATTCAACACATGTGCTTGGATGTCCTCTATCGCATTTACATGGTAGAAGATACATCCATTAGCATACACATAATTATAACCCAAAATCCGTGTTGATATACTGCGAAAGGAAAAAAAAGTTTACCTCTTCTACTCAATTACCTGTTCTATCTAAAGAAACTAGTTTTCCCTTTCTTCTTCTTCAATGCTGTGATTCGATCTTTTGCATTTTAAATATCTCAGTCTTGGAAGCATCACTTTTGCTTTTCTTCTTCTTCTGTTTATTTCTATTTCTAGGAACTGGTTCCATTAGACAGTCAAATTTCGTATGCGACAATCAATGACATTCAACAAATAGCCAAATCTAGTATTTTTGATTGTCACGTTAATTGTAAAAAAAAAAAAAAGAAGAAAAAAATCAGCCAAATCATCCAAAGAGGCAGTTCTTGACATTGATCATGGACCAACGTCGAAAGATGCGAAATTAATTCGATGGCTAGTAGCATAGCATAACCCAGTTGGATACTCTTCACCTGAGTAAAGCAACTAGTTTATGATTTATGATAAAAAGCCAGTTCTACAAAAAATAACAAAAAAAAAAATCCGGAAGTTTTGCAAAAACTAAAAAAACCACCATCTGTTTTGAAAATTCCTTGAAACACATACGATTTTGGTAGCACACCAGTACCACCATTTCCTACATTCGTTCTCAATTCTTTTGACCCGAAATTCACTTCCTTACCATTTTATTCATAATCATCAACCAACTAAGCAACAACCCCCCACCTCTGTATATTTCTTTGATCAGATACATCTCATTCCAGTTCAGCAGTATGATTATTCCATTCAATCGGAACCATGAGTTAATGACCGATGCCTAATAATGCCATGCAGCGGAATCGACAAAGACCTCTACTAAGGTCAAGTGATCGAACACACCGACGAACGTTGAAAAGACAAACCCCATCTATTGACAAACGACAAATCAATGTCAATTCGCGAGATTGAAACAAAAGAAATTATTGTTTAAGCCATCGCCGATAACAGCCCTCTAAGTACAATCCGAGTCCAACAAGATACATCTCTCTCTTCTTTTGTATTTTTTTTTTTCGTAAATATGCACTTGTCTTACTCGTGTGTGTGTGTTACCGCCAAGAGGCGCGATATGAAGCTTTTGCTTTTGGCCAAACTACTATCTGACTACCACCAAAACGTCAGAGGCATCAACTATCGTTAGATACAGTGTCGCCACTTAGTATATACCTAGAAAAGCATTCGTTGGTCAAAGCTCAGTTCGTGAATGGGTTTCGTCGAATCCGGATGGCTAGCAAAAAAAATTGATTTAAACAAAATAACGGGCTCTAAAAGGAAACGGATTTTTATTTTATTTCCTTCAAAAATTTTTAGTTTCTAGACATTGAATGGATATCTAAAACAAAAGGAGTTAATCCTACAATCTTGGTGCTTCCTAAGTCAATTATATATATCTAGTGCAAGTGTTTTCATTTTTACTTATGTATGTGGTTGTGAATTAGATAGAAAAGGATTATACAATAAACTTAGTGAAAATAGAAACTCAGTGTGGATACGGAAAAAAAAAAGAAAAAAAAATAGGTGAGTCCTTGCTGACATTTTCTTTGCTGACTTTTTCCTCGTGGATGTGTAAGAAAAAAAAAAGAACTGCAATGTGCAGTGCGCCAGTCTGGCGGGGGTTGACCCTTTTCCCGAGGAGAGTAGAGCTTTTTACAAATTTCTATGACTGTTGCACATTATGAGGGATGAGTTAAAGCGTTTGTGCAAGTTTTTGACACTTGCACGTGGGCAGAATGTCATTTGCACCCTTAAAAAACAACGTCTCATGTGTCAAGATTTTTTTGTTCTTAAAAAGTAATAAAAATTATAAACTATCGATGGAATACCAATAGGTATAATGGTTTTTTGTTTTTTATGTGATTAGTGAAAGTTCAAAAAATGTTGTGTAATAAAATTAGAATTTCTAGTTAAAGTCAAGGATTTTTTTTCGTCGTATTTTGTGGTTAGATGTCTAGGACCGAACGAGATTATTGGGTTCTGGTGAGTTTTTTTTTCTAACCAGACGCGAGTTGGTGACTTTTAAACTTAAGTTTTTTTTTCTTTTAGTAAATGAGACCTTGGAAGACAAAAATAAAGTTTTTTAAGTTGCAAGGCGGAGACATTGAATTAAATCAGGTTCGATTGCAAAGTCTTTAGGAATTGTTGAATACAAATAGAAAATCTTTTCAGTTTTAAGTTAAAGCAGTCTTAATAATATATAAGATAAATTTCATAAATTTTTTCGCTGATTTTCATGTCTTGTAAATCTTAAGGTTTCAGGCAATTAATACATTTAAAATGAAACTTATTTATTACTCTGATTCTATGAACAGTATACTCAATAAATAAAATAAATATTGATAAAAATAAAATGATAGCACCTAACTTGCTAGAACGAACTTGACTCCTTTTTTTTTTTTGTACAGTGTTTTTAGTCGGCATTTAACATGTCGAAATTAAGGCGCTCAGTGAGATTTGTAGCAAATGACCATATTTCTGCAAGGTTTGCTTTACAATTTTGGGAAATACCCACTCGAGTATCCTTTTACGTGTATGTCAATCTTAATAAACATTGTAGCACAAGAGCAGGGATGCCGTTTTGCAATTTCGAAGAGGAGAATTTTGTGTCTGAAGGGAGTAAAGTTTTCGTTTTAAACTTTCTTCTTCTAACTTTCCCATTTCGCAATATGGATTCGTTGGGCCATCACACACTGGAGCAATTTTTGCCTGGAGTAAACCCGAGGTATGTCTTACTATCATTACACAGTGGACAAATAATCTGGGGTAAAATTCTGTATGAACCGACATTCCGCTCGAAATGGACAACTTGTGGTTGCATTAGTTTTACCCCGCTGTTCAACTGTTTTAACACTGGATGAAAATTCTAAATCGAAAATTTATTTCTCTTCTATAAAGTTAGTTCTTCCTCGGAGTAATTTATATATAATGGCTCATTCAATGAAATAATGACGACAATGTACTAAAATGTTATTTAATCCCGTATGGCACTACATATTTTTTCATTTTTCTATATACCTAATCGTCGTTGGTGAAAGCAATTAAAGTTTTAAGGAAAGGCAAGCAATTATTTACCAAAATACTATTTTCAAATAAGGCCAAATCATAACAAAAATTCTTGTTTAACTTTTAAATTTATAACAAATGTATTTAACAACAAAAGCTTTCAGTGGCTGAAAAATGTTATTTGAGTTTCACTTGATTTAAGCTCCATTCACAGCTCAGCGACCGGCGAATAAGTGATATTCCTACAATTTAGATTTCAACCAATTGTTCTACTACATTTGTAGAGCAAGATTGCTTATTCCCCAAGCATATTTACTGCAGATGTGGAACGCGATCCACATTCATACTACCAAATCATTCGCGTTAAAAGGTTCATTTACAGCTCAGCGAACTGCGAACACGAACGAGCGAATATTCGCCAGATTTGACGTAACTAGGTAAAAAAAGATGCTGTGAATAAAATATCAAAATTTGCAAACATTCGCAGGTCGCTGAATTGTGAAAGAATCTTCGTGTGTAGAGCTGCTAATTTTGTGTTTAGTTGCAATGAATATCGTCAGGCAAGGAATATTTAACAAATAAAATTAAAAATATATACTATTCGTCAGCAGCCAATAAAAGCGTAGCCTTCTTCAACTAACCGATTTTTATACCAGATTTTAAGAGCAGTGGATGTTCCATTGGGAACTTTGCATCTCACAAAGCGCTGTGAAATAAAATTTAAATGTAATTTATAAGATAACTAGTGATCCATTGCAATAAAATTTGGAAGTTGTACAAGTTTGCTTCACTTGCATGTGCCTGTCAACACATAATACACACGATATATAATTCTAAAAAATAAATGGAATAAATTCCGCAGATTCTTTAATTCGGCTTCGTAGAGTAGAATCAAGAAAGGATCGTCTACCGACTGGATGCTAATTTGCATAACAAAAAGAGAAAAAAATCCGAAATTTTTCGATAAACAACCATTTGAATTGAAGATAGTTAGCATCACCTCAACGAGTATCAATCGAGCGTTCACATGATTCCATGACTCGTAATAATCGAGAGTAAATAAACTGCACAAAAATAGAAAAATGCTCATCATCTTAATAATTCTCAGTGGGAATCGGTAACATATAAGTCAACCGGATGAAGTTGGTCGTAACCACTGTACGAAATGGATCTTTTATAAACTACTAGTTACAACTACAAATTTGTTTGTTACACATTGTGAAACCAAATATTTATGGCTTAACGCCAGTTTTTGTCAAAAAGTATACCATTTATTTCTTTTTGTGCTTGAATGTCTTGACTCCCTATGTCAGAACTTCGGTTCAAATCTACGTAGATTCGAACACTCTCCTATAACACATATGCGCAGCGCCACTAAGCTATAACACGCATATTGCTAACTATTCTAAAAAGTTGTGTGAAAAATGAAGTTAATTACAATTTGTAAGTTGATTACATAGGAAGCTGACACTCTAATCGATCGGTTAAAGTTCAAGTTCTTATTAAGTCTAGTTTTAAACTAATTATTTATTTGTTGCACAATTCTTAACTACAAAGGGCATGTATTTAACGAAACAATTAGAACGGTTTCTGAACATGAGGTAGATTAAATTGGAGCGGCTTCGTTCACAGAGTAGTTAATTCCTTGTTAAGTCGGATTTCGATTGAAAACTTTAAAGATTAACTAATTCTTCTGATTAGCTTTTGATCAGTTTTTTGTCTTTATTACTGTTTTTTTTTTTTGCTATCACTTATCCATCTGCGGAATAGGCATAATACGTTGCGTTATCTGTGACGATTATCTAAGAGTAAACAAATGAAGCGACTTAACAAAGCCAAAACCTCTTCTCATGTCATCATTTTATTAAATTCAAATATGCAAAATACCCTGTTACATGGAAATAGCTAAAACGTTATTTAAATGATTGTGGTCAAAACCTCGTTTAGAGGTTAACATCTTAAAGATTTCTATTTTATTTTTTAACTTAAAGGGAGACTCAAATTTATAATAAACATTCGTCTTACATTAAGTACTGTATATTAAATATGACTAACTAGAAGGATTGTGACAGCTTATAAGAGTTCAATGTGAGACCTGTCAAAACTTGTAAGCTGTCACCAGTGTTGGTTAATACTTCAAGTAAGCTACCAATATAATTACTCGTAACTAATTGTTTGTTCTCTTTTTGCAAGTAACTAATGTAACTAATTGGAGATATTTCGTAGCAAATTCATAAAAGTCTATTAAGTGAGTAAGGGTCAGCAATTTCTCCAATTTTTATTAGCGCTTTTGTTAGAAAGTATTTAATGGGTACTGTCCTACAGAGAAGCAGAAATATGGTCAGTAATGAAACGCAACTAAAACGAATTTCAGCAACTAACGACAATTTGCTGGTTGCTTTAAATTTTGGCCAAAACTTTAAGTTGACTTTTAAACGATTTCTACAGGACTACCAATCTTCTCTCCTCGAGGAGACTTACTAAATTCCATAATGTTTACCCAGTTATAACCACACAGTCAAGGCAAATATTCAGGTTGAGTTAACCATAAAGTTCTTTCTCAAAAACATGGATCGACAGCTGTCAAAACTGTCAAAATTGCGACGACAAAAGATTTGATTTGTAACAATAAGAACATCTTTCGATGGATAATATTTATTCTACCTTATAGTTAAGAATTACTGGACTGGTTGTGTGGAGTTCAGACTCTTCGATTTAATGTCAAAATGTATGAATGATACACATAACACCTGCACAACCAATATATGTACAACCCAACGAGGAGTGCCAAGGATAACCTAGAAAATATCAACTATAGATGCCAGAACTCCCCAGTGTTTTCAACACAGCTCTGGAAAAAAAAATTGGAAACAAAACTACAAGCCCCGGTGGGGAAACTGCAACAGCTAGTTCTAAAGAATAGACTAAGCTTAGATTTTTAATGTTCTAGACTTTTTCGTAAAAGCGTAGTCTGTGTAATAAAGCTCTATGCTCTTCGAAACCGAAAATTAAGTTTCATAAAATTTCCAGCGCTTCGAAAACATTCATCGATCGTGTGTCAAATTGTTATTAAATATTAACGTTGCTCTTTTAAAACAGGTCAACCTTTTGATGGAATCGTAAACGATGATCAGAAAAATATGGCAAAATTTTACGACCCACCCTAATATTATTTATAAGCTTTTGGATCCTTGTTAAAACATTGGCAGACATTAGGTCCGTTTTTACGAAAAGCTGTACGAAGAATTTTCGTAGTTTTTTTTCCATAAGACAACGCTCACGAGAGAGTAAGAAATTTCCCCATTCCAGGAATTTTAGTGCAAGAAATTTCTGTGATCTGGTTTATTAAAACTGTCAAAGCTGTCAAACCTTCTCGTTCAACCCGTTCGTTTACTTTTTCATAATTTTCGCTCTCTCTAAGAGAATTTTACTCCCACTCTTCGAAATTTGATAATCACGAACTTTAGTGCAAAAAGTAGGTACGCGAACGGACCTATTATTTCTCACATATCCTCAAATACCATGGAAGTAGAGTGGTATAATTTGACAGCTATTAAAAAAAATAAGAGGCATACATTTGAATAATTCAAATTTAATGTGAAATCTCCTCATACATTTTAATATTTCTAATGGCTGCGAGGAAATGAAAAGAAGTCCACTTATTCTTACTACTCTTTTTTATTTTACCACGAGGAATGCCCTTCTCCAAAATCGGAAACAGCCATCTTCCTTTTTTTTCTCTTTCAGTGGGTTACATGGATTTTCTTAAGAAACTACAGAGGTCTCGTGCAATTAGTGGTAGAGATTTATTACAGCTTTCTTAAGAAAGTACAGAGGGCGTGCAATTAGTCGTAGAGATCTTTAACAATATCGGAATAATAAAATAAAACTTCTTTGCATAACGAACAGTTTGTATATTTGGTTCTTTAAATTAAGCCTGGTACACAGCTGTCAATAAATGAAAGTCATACGTTTGAAAGTAATCTAATTTTCAAATAAAATATTTCGGTATATCAGGATCTTCAAATTTAAAGATCCACCATTCAATCTTTGACAAAACATGTTCCCTCCAAATCCTTAGTGGACAACATCTTACCCAAAAATGCAGTCTCAATATAATTTCAGCGATTTCACTGTAATCTCTCATATTACTTAATATTCAAAGTTATTCAAACTATAGCTAGCTTTTGTCTATAACGATTGTTATTTATGAGGCGCGAATTGAAGTTGCAATCTATTTTTGGTCTACTTTTTATTGTATACGCTTATACCAAACCAACCATGAATTATAACCACAATTATGAAGTTCACCAGCATTGCAAACATTTCTCGGAGGGCTTCTCAAAAAAGTTTGAAAATAAAAACTCGATTTCTTGTCAACAATACCATTAGATTGGATTTACACATTTCTTATTGCAAGTGATAATTAATGAAAAGATGAACACACACCATATAGGTGATAATATGCGATTGATGGTCCAACATGGTACCAAAACGTCTATGTTTGCCGCCAAAAATTGTTGACTAGTGACTCGAAATTTTTCATATTTCTATTTATGTTTAGCGTCAAGAAAAAAATATGACTACTCATGTGTAGGTATGCAAATCCAACAGAAAAAAAATCAAAACAAATTTAAGGAAGTGCGAAACTACAACCAAATTGTTTACTAACATTGACCTTCTACAACTATTCTTTTTTTGTTGTCCGAAAAACTATCAAGAAAACGTTTTTTTTTTTTTGCACTCGTTTCAAGTAGCCAGACAAAATTGGTTATGTTTGATTAAATAATTATCAAATTTTTAGATTATGTGTCGACTGCTATTACATGCAATTGTTGTGTTTGCGGAAAGAAAATTCGTCACTCAATTGGGAACTGAATGGTTGTCAGTTTGAAATTCATTAATTCAATGCGTCAAATGATAGATTTTTTAAATGAGGAAAAGAATCCAAAATGGACAGTGTAACCTTATGGACGAACATGGATTGTATTTGTATTTTACCGGCCATAAATCATTCACCGCACTAAGCTTGCGGCAAATTTCGATTTTGAAGAATTCTTAACAATAGCTTAACAAATTACTGACAGTATCTAAATCCAAGATCTACAAGTAATAAGATTTGCAATTTCTATAATTACATTCGCCAACAAATTATTTCCTCCTCAGGCATCAGTAAACCCCCATTCGTTGCACTTGAAATCAAATAAAATAAAAAAAAAAGAAAGAAAGAAATAAAACAAACTGATTGTGATGTCATATGTGTTATTGCAAATTAAAAGAGAACACTTTTGCAGACAATTACGCTGCTCTGGTGCCCACATTATATCATAATTAACATCTTACTTCATCCACTCAGCCGCGCGATCAAATTACTCTTTTGGTCACTTTGGTGCTGCTGTTGGTAGATTTGACAAAGATTTGTTTGTTTGGATTTTATTATGTTTTTCGTTTGAAAATTGCTGACCCTTTCAAATGGACAAGTGTTTGACGCCACCATGAGAACAAACTCGACACCTTTTGTTGGGGATTTTAATTTTATGTTAAAAAAAAAAAACTTTGTAAAGTGTGGGAGAATTATTAATGTGGCGGCAAGGCGTACGCACTTCAATGGATTATTATTGTTTTTCAATATTTACCTCTTTAAGGTTGAGATAGGTAGATATCTGATTTACAGCGGCTTATGTAAATGGAAGCACTTGATCTATGGATAGCATACTAATTTCGGTGGAGTTATGATGCGTGTGCGCTTACGAATAAGGAGAGCACTTTAGGTAGATGAGTTCCGAAACTATCTGCATATGTTCATATTTGGGTGGAAAAACTTGTTATCTTTAGATTCATAGAATGAAAGTGAAATACTTGACAGAATCCATCTCAAAGGGACTTTCTTTTGAGCAAGAACATATGTCCATTTCATGTTCAGACGACAAAGGTTGGCTTAAGAAGGGATGCCTAAGTGAGGCAATAATGTATACATTCTAAAGACCCCAAAACATATTCAACTTACAGTCAGTACCACTGCAGTTCTTTTTCTTCACTTTGAGTTTCCATAAGTGTATCCTTCATTCTATAAATGGAAGGAAGAAAGGACAAGGAAGAGTGAATTTGGAAAGCACAAACAGAAGCCGGTATAAGGTTTATACTGTGAATACGCCCACATGCTAAAGAGACACCCTGCACACTTCAATTACTCTCCATCTCGTTAGCAACTTATGCAAAGTTAACTCTTTTTGCCTCTTTTGTCCTTGTCTTGACTCATCGCAGCCCAATGTAAAGGTTCGTTATCGGGGAACAAATCTCCAACTAGTCGTCCCCTGATCTCATCCTCCCCCTTTGAACATTCTGAGCACAAAGACTAGTTTTGTGTCCAATTGTACAAATTTTCAATACCCACCATGCCCGGCTAGGAACTACATCAGATGGTAATTACAGCTCTCAATATTGGGGTTCAGCTTGTGAGTCACCTTTCTTTGGTCGTACTGTCCTATCTGGCTTGTCAGTGTGGTGTTACACTTCTCAAACTTACACTTCTGGTAACGCTGCTATCTCGTTGGTGAAAATGTCAACGAATTTTACTAGAATACTCTTCATGTGTCTTGTGTCTCCTTAGACTTGATTGTATGGTTCCAAACTGCAAACTTGCACATTCCACAGTCTTCCTGCAGGTTATTACTACAGCTTCTGGTTTGTGGTCAATTTGGTCTTGGCGACTGCATCAGTCATGCTGGATTATATCTCGTGGAATTGCTTGGTGTCAGGAAATCCAGAAGAATGTACATCTATGTATAAGTGGGTGGGCGCCGTGGCTCAGTGGTTAGTGCGTTGGACTACTGCGCAAGGGGTTCCGAGTTCGAATCCAGGAAAATACCACCAAAGTTTTTTTCATGGCCCCACCTCTTGCGAGCGTCTGACAAACATCCAAGAGTATTTACTGTCATGAGAAAGCTTCTCAAAAACCCCCCTGCCCTTTGGATACGGCATAAAACTGAAGGTCCCTTCTGTACGTACAGAAATGTATACCACGCACAATACGTACAGTTGTGAGAAGCTAGGCCTTGGCCCTCTATGGGCTGCTTACGGCCTACTATTTATTTTTTTTTATGTATAAGTGGGCCTTACAAAGGACGTTTGGCAACAAAATTTTCACCCAAATGAGGAAGATGAACGCGCATGCCAAGTAAACTTTATTGGAACATAGAACATAAGTGTACGAACTTCCCCCTGGAAGTACTACATATTTGGGCTCCAATTTCTCAAAAGCCAGCAATACGTCAACTTGAACATCAACGTGCAGTGGAATGACATCTACGAAGGGCTAGGGCCTTAAGACTTATAGATCAAGAATTTTGCCAGAAATTCAATATCGCCTAAAAATATGGCGACAGTTTTTCGACTGACAGGAGTTCAACTCATATATCCTCTTTCTGATAACAGACAACCAACCTAAACCTGTCACATCGGCTGTGACAAAAAACAGTGTTGCCAATTTAAATTGATATGCCATTAAAAAAAAAAAAAAACTTTTCACGTCCTATGCAAAGCCTACAGATGTAGAAATTCTCAAAAAAAACATCTCACAGTCTACAAAAATTAACCCAAGGTTGCGTTCCTAACATAATTCCATCAAAAGCGAAAATAGCTACATCACGCTTCGACAGCAATTTTCCTCTTCTGGTTTTTGTGTTGCATAATATTGTCACATAGGCTCGTTTCATTCACGGAAATTCCCACAACTGGTTTTAGGCCAATCTAGATGACACTAATTGTTCCAAAATAAATTATGTCGAAATGTTAATTTTTCTTCAAATTTCCATCAATTGACCCTCTGCATAGCCTCGAAATTATTGATAGAATATTCTTTATAGAGCTGGTATACGCTCCAGGGCCATGTAAACACTGTCATTCAATCTTGCATTAGAAACTAGTTCAAGCAAAGTCAATAGCCCAAGCCTTGTTCAAATATTGGACCAAGCCGTCTTGAAACTCGTTTCACCCAAATGAGGTCATATTTATTAAACTTTTTGCACACAGAATCTGTTGCCTAAGGAGGAATTCCCCAAATGCCAACTGTCTTGGCACTTAAAAATTGTACTAATTAGCCAGTCAGTCACCAAAAACCAAAAACCAAAAAACCCCTCAATGTCAGACAACACCCTCATGTGACTGTTGACCAACCATGTGAAACTGTCATAAAAATATTTGTATGTACAAACTGTCGCAACCCTTATCAGACTCTGGAAAACTGGAGCACTTCCTTCTCTTAACAAAAAAACAAAAACCCATGTGAAGGTTGAACCTACACTCACCGGATCTACTGGCAGAGTTTATGTTTACACTCCAATTCGCACCTCATCCCAATGAGTCTCTTCTGGCCATAAATCTGACGCTTCTTCGAGCACACGATGTCATCCTCCTCTTAGCCATCCGCATCGATTTGCCGATTGCCGTTTCGCATGATGTAATCGACCAGCACCGGTACGGTTGTTGGCTTTTTAGATACCCGCCGCGCGCATATTGTTTCTTAATTTATGACAAATATTTGTCAAAGTTTTAGGCCCGAAAAATTAATTGGCTGTTTGCTAACAAACAGAAACGCAGACCTTTGGTCACTTTTTCTCACCATCGTGCAAAGTGGAATTTGGTGGCCACAACGATATCGATATTTGTATAGACTCTATCGACCCCTCTGTGCAGGTTCTATCCAAAACTATAAACCGGTAATGCAAAGGTTTGGTCAATATACTCGTATGTTTCTGGCTTATTTAAATGGGAACAATTTTACTCTGATGATTCGCGAGAAGGCTAGCTAGAAGGGTATGTAAATTTGACCAGTGTCACTTTCGATTGAATCGATTGTTAAGAGATTCATCGATATAAAACAAGGTCGTGGTGTACGGAAATACATATATGTGTATCTTTGTGCTAAGTAGCCTCTAAATTAGAAGTAATCCTCTTACGGAAATTATTATTTTCTTTAAATTGAAATTTTGCAAAATATAATATCGCACGCGGGGAATTACATATCGAATCAGAATATCGATAGCCTCTATAGGCTATAATTGGCGATAATGAAAAAAGCTGGTTCTATGTTTTCGAGTAAAGCTCTGGGCGAAAAATTCACAGAGTCTTGTTTATTGGCCGTTAATGGAATTTGTAAAAACAACTTGGAATAATGAAATAGGAAGTCAAATTAGCTGAGTAAGGATGAGTTTGTGTTATCGATACTTTTGCCTATTAACGGTTTTATTGAGTCGAAAAGAAGAATACTCGTTTGGCTAGAATAACAATGACTGTTGATCGTTCCTTTTGATCAAGGTTTTGGTTTTTAAATAATCCGCTAAAAATAGAACCTTTTTGTTCTGTAGTCATGGGCCTTTTCTGTCATCTCGTGATCTGAGACTTGGATTTGTTGATCGAAGTCCAACGAAGGCGTGGATACTCGTATAACCGCGGTGCTAAGTGCGTGGTTTTTAGAAAACGTTGATTGACCTTTATGCCGTCAATGAGTTTGTTATTGACTTTGGTGTGGGCAATTAGTTCAGTCAATTATCACACTTTAGTTTTTTGTTTTAAGCGCTGAATGGTGTTTCTTAAAATACGCATTAGATTGTAGAGGATAGTCATCGAGAGATTTTGTTTTTTGATGAAGCGTTAGCAGCTTCAATTCCTTAAATTCAGTGCGACAGTGCAAAAGAACTCGATATTGCTTGAAGCCAATACTCCTTTGAACTTATACAACTTACTTACTTAAAGGGCACCCGACCCTTGCAGATGAGACAACGTTGCCTTCCAGCCTCTGCGGTCTCGGGCACGCTGCTTCCAGTTTTAAGAACCAAATTTTGTGGCATCCTCGACACCTCCTTGGTTTTTGTACCGGAGGTTCGGTCTTCTTCTCCGTCTCGAACCTGGGGGCTGGGATTCATAGATCATCTAGACTAAAGCAATGTGGTCCATTCGCTCGATGTGGCCGAGCCAGTGTAGTCTGCGTATCTTGGCTTGCCACGATCTTCCGATGATGTTAATATCGTCTGCATATCCCAGCAGTTGGACGGATGATGAGGCATATAGAGCTGATACTCCTTTCATCCACCCATACTTGGTTGATGACTTGATGCATGCACCCTACTAAGACATCACCTCACTATTTAAAGAGTTCAGCTGGAAGGCCATCAGAGCCATCGGCTTTGTTGTTCTTCAATTTTTTGATGGCTACAATTTATACAAAGGCTAGCAAAGTAAGGAAGAAGTATAAGGTCACAAGCAGTTCATAAAGAGCCAATACATTAGGTATGTACATATTTCCTCTGAACTAAACGAACGAAGACGAACAGAAGCAAGCTATGGCTATCAACCGGAGTTAAAATTACAAAGCCTAAAACCTGTGAACTTCAGCTGCATAGACTGACGAAATATCAAGGTCATCTTGCCCAGTTTATGCTGACATTAGGGATTCTAGTAGATTGTAGCTTGAGGTGGGAACTAGTCACCTTATCACTACGGCCTCTGTGGGCCTATTGTGAGTTCCTCACTTTAGAGCTCATTCAGTATCCCATTATGAAGCCAAATACGTCTTTGGGTGAGCCACCAGCAATATCCTCTGCTTCAAAGTAGAATTTAGCCAAATAACGATGATGTATTCACAGTGACATAGTATATGTTCTGCTGATTCTTCGTTTTTGTTGCACATTCTGCATACATTGTCTTGTGCTATCCCCATGGCCATGAGATGTTTGTTTTTTCACTCAACCGTGTCCTGTGAAACCTGTGGCAACACGAATTTGACTTCTGTTGAGTTGAAGAAGTTGTTTCATTTTTTAGGGGAGAAAGGTTCTTGCAAGGTATACATTGAAACCTTAATGTTGCTTCAAAGCATTAATTGACGCGGCTTTGTTTGTATTTAACTAAACTCTTGTGACATACTTATGTATATAAAGGGCCAAACATGTCCTTTACGGCAAGAGAGCAAGCATAGTTCAATTTCCTATTGCAGGGTCATTATGATCAGTTTCGTAGGACCTTTAGTATGGACATTTGACGTAGTCATGATAACACATAGAATTTGTATACCGCACCCATATGATTTTCCGCTTAGTTTCGTCAAGTTTTCGTTAACTTTTGACAACATAAGCACAGATAAACTGTCAATGTAGATAGCGATATCGTAATAGGATTTGAAATAAAATTCTGATTTAGGAAATATTTCTTCCTAATACATCACTGGAAAGATGTAGAATATACACGCTTAGACATACTCGTAGTTAAAGCCAAATGATTCATTAGCAGAACATTGAAGGTAACATCAGCTCTAATTACTTTTTTAATGTTCTTAGTACGCAGTGTTTCTCATCATAAAACATATAACACTGCCAATGTCAGGAACGTCAGTTTTTAAAGACGAAACCACTTTACTGGAATATCTTCGTTCATTGCCTCTAGAGGTTCGACTATTTTCGTTATCCTGTATCCATCTTTCTCTTTTCCTCTTTTGGCACTTTTCAGGTATCGATCGTTAAATTCTTATTTATGTCTTCCTAATTAAAAACTCACCAACGAAGAAAGTATTCGTAAAAAAACAAAACGCTAATTTAAATTTAATTAAACTCGCTAGGTATTTATTAGAAATAAGAAAGTCGTAGAATTGTTCTTTACTTTCAATTGTGACTAATGTATCTCAATATTTCGAGGAGTGGTAGTGTCGGCTGACATTTGCAGTACATTCGCAAACAGCAAACTAATCGGGTCGCTTAAGTAGGTGCAATCTGCAGGATAAGACGAAGGTTGACTGGTGTAAGTGATATTCCTGACAAAAGTATAAATTTTACTTATTTTCTAACCGAAAATCGGTACCATGTTGTGATCAAAATAAATATCCATTACGAGTTGCTTTTCTAAGAGATAAACATGTCAACATTACGACATGGCACGACGTTATTCCTAAATAATTTCTGCTTACGTAGTTCTCGGTCTAACAACCTTCACAGGCTCTCTGTCTGTCTGTCTAACATACATAGTGAAAGTCCAACTACAAAAAAAAAACGAAGAAAAAATAAAAATCTTATTCATAACCATCCAATTATTTTGGCAACAATTTGTGCAATTATCGTCACCATACGCACATGGTCACAGCAAGTTTTAGTAAAGAAAAAGGGTTTTTCTTCCATCAAAATCCCAATTGTTGTCTAACACCGAACGAACTTGTGACAAAAAGATACACACATGTTGTTGTCTGTGAGGAGGGAGAAAAACTGTGTTAATAAGTTTAATCATTTGTTCTCTTACGTCACACGATAGTTTGTTATAAGATAAGCCTTTGCCGGCTAAAAGAGTGACATATTTTTTCGATCAAAGACACAAAAATCAAAGCATTTATTGAAAATTTTCTTTCTATTTCAGTTACATAGAGACGTCACAGATGTGGAACAGTCGAGTCTAAATAAAAGAAGACTTCTAATTTAACACAAAAGTATCTACACGCACAGAGAGCATAATCTTTTCGTTTTTTTTGAAAAGACTGTCACCGAAATAACTACAGGCACACATAAAAATGGCGGAAGTAA
This sequence comes from Chalcosyrphus nemorum, assembly GCA_949716465.1. Taxonomy (NCBI): domain Eukaryota; kingdom Metazoa; phylum Arthropoda; class Insecta; order Diptera; family Syrphidae; genus Chalcosyrphus; species Chalcosyrphus nemorum. The sequence goes on along the minus strand of OX454333.1, from coordinate 11,848,012 downwards.
ATCAAACGACGGATTTTTGGAACTATATCTTCGTAGACCTAGCAGGTAAGATGAATTTTTAATTATTTCATTAAGCCGCAGACACTATAAGTGGAGTGACTAAGAATTTAGAATTTAATTATGCAAAGTTACTTGTGCACCCCGATAAGGACATAATGAGTTATCTTTATGTGAAAGACATATCTATTGTATAATTTATTTTCCGGTATTCAATTATCGATTTGATGTGTGAGTTGAGATTGAGAGATTCTTTCTGTCTGTTAAATTAGTGTATGTTGCTAAGCAGCTTGGACTTGAGAGAGTGAACTTTTAAGGCACTCTTAAGGCCTTGTGTGTGGTGAAGGTGGTAGAGATTAGATATTTGTATAAAATTTTTGCCAATCACTGTTTTTTAGTCTAGTCTAGGTCTTTCTTGGCGGCTAACTTGTGCGTGAAATTCGTCGGTGGTATTGTATTAACATCAATTATTTTCGTTATCACGTTTGATGGTCATTATTTGTCACTGTGATGAGACCTCTAAGAAAAATAAAAGAATTTGCGACATAATTAGCTTATTTTCAGGGTCAATACTAGTACAAATAATATTTACACATGGGCGGAAAGAAGTTGAAGATATTGGTGCTTTAGACGTCTCTCTCCACGCGTGTAGCTGCTTACCAAAATTGTGCTGCCTCTTAGACTCCAAATTTTCAAAGAATTATAGCTCAATTTTGCAAGAAATGTCAATACTTAGTTACATATGTCCTGTATCCCCTTGTGGGTCCTAGGGCCTCTGCGATTTTTGGAAATATGCCTCAGCTCTCCCCAACTCTTTCCCAGTTGCGGCGCTTCCTTCTCCACTGTTCTGTGCCACGTACTCCTAGGACCGCCGCGTAATCTGCCATCGTGGATAAGCGGGTTCCATTGCATCGCTTGGTTAGCTATGGATCTGTCACCCTTTCGAAGAGTGTGACCAATCCACTGCCAAATTCGCTGTCGTTCTCCGATAAAGCTGTCCGTTATAGATATGGTTTGGCCAGAATATCCTTAAGATGTAGCGCAGGCACCTACTGACAAACGTTTGCAACTTCCTCGTGATAGTGACGGTTACTCTCCACATACCACATCCACTTAGCAGCACGGACTCAACGTTGCAACGGAACAATCGTAGCTTGGTGTTTAAGCTAATTGCTCGGTTTCGCCATCGGTTGAGACAATACTCCCAAGATACTGGAAACTCTCTACTCTTTCAATCGTCTGTCTAGCAATACACATACAAATGAGTTGATGAGTTCGGTCCTAAGCTGATCACTTTTGTTTTTGCTGAGTTCATTTTCGGCCCAACGACGTCTGCTTCCCTCTCCACATTTGCTGTCATTTGGTGAAGGTTCTTTATTCTGTGGGACAGAAGGCATACATCATCGGCGTAGTCGAGGTGCTTGAGTTCAGATGTTAGAGTCCATCGAACTCCTCCACTTCCTGTTGATAAGGCCGCATTCAGCACATCGCTAATCAGCAATAGAAACAGTATTGGTGAAAGTATGGAGCCTTGCCGAACCCCACTTTGGACTTCGAATTCCTTAGACAGCCTTCCTCTGTGTAAGACGTGACATGTGGATCCATTGTATGCAGCCTTGATGATTGCTATTAATTTATTAGAAATGCATCTCCAGCGAATGACACGCCAAATAAATTCCCGATTGAACCTAGTAAATGCCTTTTCAAAATCGATGACCAGCAGGTGCAGTGGTGATCGATACTCAATACACTGCAAGTTCATGATCCGCAAGGTGTTAATATGGTGAGGATCCAGATCAGAAACCTGCTTGTTCGGCGTCGAGTGTGTCTTCAAAGTGTTCTTTGATTCGCTCCAGGATTATTCTTGCTGCCTCACAGATACCTCTCCAGTCTTCGCACTGCATTAGATTTCCTTTTTTAGGAAGCTTTGACAATCGTTTCCTTCTTCCACTCACCCGGAAGAATCTAGGCTTCTCATGTTCTCCCGACAAGTGGGAACAGTAGCTCAGCTGATGGCGTTGACGCAGGTTAAAATAGCTCCGCAGAGATGCCTTCAAGTCCTACCGCCTTATTGGTTTTCAGTGCTTTGATCGCGATAATAATCTCTTCCTTTCGGAATTCGGAAATTTCTTTCTACGGACAGTTCAGTCTGACTTGGGTGCATATTGCTGACGAATAGTCGGTTTAGAACCGAAGCAAAATGCTAATGCTCTAGGGTCTCTAATTTTCTGCTATCAAAAAATAATACCTTTCCCTCATAGTTGTCCGGCTTTCATCTCTATTAAAACCCTTCAAGCCCTCTAATTCTTTTATGTATTTGTAATATACACAAAGATGAATATAGTAAGGCGTTAATTTTGTGCTCTAATTTGCACCTCATTTGTCACATCTACTAATTGAAGCCTCTAAAAGCAATGAAATTTTCTGTTGAAATCTTAAAATATTTATACATTTATCTTTTAACATATTAGCTGGCCGTTTAATCCCATCAATTCTCGTTTAACGATTATGATTTGTAATGTGTAGGCTTGCCAGCAGAAATATTTTTCATTCAATCAGACCCCCCGCAGAAGATGTTGAAACACATTGAGCACTTTTGGAAATACCTATACATACATATGTTAATATACTTAGATTAGCATAGCTGAGCTTTGTTCGTTCTGTTATTTTTTTTAATCTGCGCCTTTTTGTTTTATGGAAATGACATCTTTGTTATAAACTTAAGCAATGTTCATTGCACCAGAACAAATTAACATTTGATTGTTTTTCGTTTTAAGATTTAAAGCAACCAAATTGAAGTGCACATTTTGTTTAACTTTAGGTAAGCTTGATTAGAGATTTAGAAGTGTCAGCAAAGATTTAAGTGTGGTAATGCATTCGCTCAATGGATGAACATTTCAATGCCAAAGCCCAAGACACATCTTTCTAATCTGCATAGTCACCAAATTCAATAAATAGAAAAAGTAACACGAACGTGAAAAAATCCTGTGAATTACAAACAAATGCAAAAATCACCTACAATTCTTCCCAGAGAATACATAAATCTTATACCACCAGAGTTACAAATAAGGTTACAGCTTTTCAGCACTCTTTCATATTCCTTCTTCATCCTTCTTTACTGTAATTTACTTATCGCCTACCCGTGCCGTGTATATTCAGTAGAAATATATTCTTAAGCCCTTTAGCACGCGCTGATTATGAAAAAATGTCCTCCATTCTTCGCGAAAACTTCTTATCTCAATTCATTCAAGGCGTAGAGATAGAAAATCGAAAGCATAAAAGACTTGTCTCATAATTTCTTTTGAAAATCCGAAAGTCAGTCGAAAGTATCATCCCCAGTCGATCCGTTCTTCCGTTGTTCCGTTGAACGTTGACATTTAAGTTGACGTATTGCCGGATAGACCAGCCTCATAGAATCCGTCACATCAATCAGATGATTGTCAAGGGCGATGACAGTTTCTCTACATTCTCTCTCTGCTTCCACCAATGAAAATGCGTACTCTCAATTTTCTTATGCGTAAACTTTAATATGAGAATGTGTGAGCTTAAATGTATGAATGTGTACGCTGTCAATGGATCAACAGATGGAAAAGGAAAAAATAAACCTACTTTGTCCATCGAAGTTCATCCATCCGATGTTTATGGGCCGTCTCCCATAAGAGTGTGTGTTTCTACTGAGCTGTCAGTTAAAAACGACGAAACAACGGATCGACGAAGTCTAGATTTTGACTGCGTTAACTTAATTTTCGTTCAGTTATGACATTATCTATCGCATGCAATTAAGGTTGAAACAGATAACTGGTAGTTGTGAAGACCACTGCCTATGCCATCAGCGAGTGCTTGGTCTTTATACCCGTGACTTGGCATAATCCCTATCGTGTCGTCTGTCGTGTCGTGCCCCTATCTTCTTGACTGAGACATTCACTGGATGTGGTTGAAAAAATCGAATCTACGTGTTTTAGCTTTTGGGACTGAATCTATAGATCTTCGCTAAGCTCATAACTTTATGTTCTCCTCCCTTTGGACTACTTGCCAATCGTACCGAATATTTTCCGAAGTATTTTCGTTTGAAGCTGCCACACTTGCAGTGCTAAATCTATAACATAAGATGGGCATTCTATAGAGCAATAAATTGGTATGTCGAATTAAAAGATTCGAGCTCAGTTGTGTTGCATACCAGCAGCTCCACATATGCGTCAAATGTGGTGCTATCGTTTGCTCCGAGGTGCTCAACTTTCTCGCAGTTTTAGTCATCAACACTGTCATTCTATATCGTCTGAATTTTAACTCAAAAATTGTTGTCGTGCTCTCGTAACTTTGATTGTGTTCCAACCTAAGTGTGTTTTAATACGTGTTTTATTGGAAAGTGTATAGCCAGCTCTCAATAAAATGTCCATACTCACTTTTCATCTATTCTTGCAAAATCACATTCGAAAATTAGATGGCGCTATTGTAGACAACAACCATTAACGAACAAATTCTTCTATCAGCGCAAGCAATTAATGGTTGTTATCTAAATTTGGAGGACAGTCTCCACACTCTATGTTCACTTTTGCTTACTGACTAAATTATTTTCACTTTTTATTTTGTTATTGCTTTGTTTGCAAAAATTTACTGAGCTGGCTATACACTTTCGAATAAAACACGGCTTTAGTAAACCTTCTTAACAACATTTTTTAATGACTTTTTTCAATTCTATTTCATCCACAGATCAACGCACAAATGATTGGCCACTGATCAAATCCCCAGTACCTGGTCTGACAATATTAGCCGCGTACCTGTTCTTCGTTCTAAGTTGGGGCCCCCGGTACATGGCAAATAGGAAACCCTTCAAACTAGAAAGAACTCTGATTGTGTACAACTTAATCCAAGTTATTGTGAGCGTGTGGTTGGTATACGAAGTAAGTTACAACCTATCAACTTTCGAATAGTACTAAATATGTACCATCCTTTTAGGCATTAGATTCAGCATGGCTGCGACACTACAGTTGGCGTTGCCAGCCCGTTGATCCATCACGATCACCGCAGGCGTATAGGGTAAGCTAATAAAAACACCACTCTCCTTCAGTCAAATTCAATTGAAATTTGCAATTTATAGGAAGCTCGAGGCGTGTATGTTTACTTCCTGGCGAAAATTTCCGAACTGCTTGACACGGTTTTCTTTGTGCTAAGAAAACGTGACAGACAGGTTACCTTCCTGCACTTGTACCACCACACTGTGATGCCAATGATCTCATGGGGCACCACGAAATACTATCCCGGAGGTCATGGCACCTTTATCGGTATGATCAACTCATTTGTGCACATTATCATGTATGCGTACTATTTGCTGTCAGCCCTCGGGCCACAAGTCCAAAAGTATCTGTGGTGGAAGAAATACATAACCAACATGCAAATGGTAAGTACTCGGCAAACACAACCACTTCTTATGCTAATTTATTGCTAAATTATGTTCTGTTTGTTTTTTTTTTTCTTCGACACTTTACATGCTTTTGCTTGACACCACAACACAAACTTATATCTGCACAGATCCAATTCTGCATCGCCTTCATCCATCAGACCCAACTATTGTACACCGACTGTGGCTACCCCAGATGGTCCGTGTGCTTCACCCTGCCCAATGCTGTGTTCTTCTACTTCCTGTTCAATGACTTCTACCAAAAGTCCTACAAAAAGAAGAAGGAAGCAGCCGCCGCAGCAGCTAAGGTCAAAGCCGAAGCCGAAGCCGAACAAAATGCCAAAGATGCGTGCGATAACAATAACAGTATCACTGCCAAGAATCAGAACCAACTTGTAGACAAGAAGGATCTGTAGAGTCTTCAACAAAAAAACAAAAAAAAAAATCCACAAAAAGATAGAGAGGAGTGCAACCAAATTAATCATTTTGGCTTCCGTAAATTGTACTGAAAATAGAGGAGTTCCGGGTGAAAAAAGTCCTTATCCTTATCCAACGTTTGTACATATGTAGTTAAACAGCAACAAGTCCCTACAGTTCAGTTCGAATGTGTTGTTTCTTTTTTGTTTCGCGTGTACCTGCACCTGCAAAGGTATAGTCTGGCGTATATAAGGCAAATGCAGTTTGTGGGTGTATGGGTGTTAATTTTAACTCTTTAAATTTTCTTTTGTACTGTACCTACACACTTTTTCGTATTGGTTTGTCGTTAGTTGTTGTAAGACTCGTTTGTTAAGAGAGTGCACAAGAAGTACTCTTTTTGTGTTCTGTTTAGTCATTTAAAAAAACATAAAACAAATAAAAAATCAAAATAATTTTATAAGATCCTAGAGTGTAAGATAAAACTGACATACTTTTACCGGTATATATATAATAGTTGAAAATAAATGACAATTTTTTTATATAAACATTGTGTGCAGTTTGTATTTTTTGTTGATTATATACAGAGATTTCAAGGTAAGCTACAATCAACAAAATTGCAATAACTAAAGCACTAGCTGGATCCAAATCGATCCCACAACCTAATAAAGCTAAATAGGTATCATATTAGTGCTATGATAGGTGTCATCACGGGACTCTGCGTTATTTTAAAGCACGCAGCAAGACGGGGCATTCCTTCTAAGGACTTCTGTAGGAGCTGCATGGACGAAGAGGAGGAGGAAACTATTACTCTCTCAATTCGAAGGAGGTTACGCTTGGAAGTATTCACTTCTTCGACAATCTAGGCGAACTCGCTGAATTAGAAGGATTGACGTCACCATCGCTACATAGACCTTCTATCACCAATATGTTTATACATTTACCTCAAAAAGTGAATAGTTATTGAGAAGTGGGCATGTAAGGGACTTTTTCAAAAGGACAGTTGAATAAAATTTCTTGGGCCTAGGTCTAAACTGAAAGTTTTTCTTGACAGACGAACAGATGAAAATGGCTCAAAAAAGTCAAATTGTGGTGCTAATGCTTTACGAAGACTTGCAGCCGACGCGTGTTAATGGTGTCCACCTTCCAGTTGCTGCACCCATAAAGCAACACCAATTCTACGTTTGAGCGGAACAGTCGCAGCTTGGTTCTAAGCTGATAACATTGCTTTGCCAGATTATGGAAAGCATTCCGAACGCAGCTTTGGCCTTCCTGATTCTGCTGCACACATCAGTTCGTTGCCACCACGGTTTGCCGAGACCAAACTTCCTAGGTATAGACAGTTGTCAACTTTCTCGACTTCCTGCCTGGCAATGTTAAGTTGGGCGCTGGTATTAGAGGTGCTCAGCGCTTTTGTTTTGGATGTGTTAATTTTGAGCCCCACTTTGATTGCCTCAGCTTCTAGATTCTGGACCATAAGATGGAAGTCCATGTGGATGTGGATGTGGAATTAGACAAACAACATCGTCAGCGTAGTCTAGGTGTTTAAGGTAAGATATCATAGTCCAGCGAATTCCTTCCGTCAATGCTGCACGGAGAACATCACTGATAACCACTAAAAATAACAACGGTAACAGTATATATCCTTCAAATTCCTCTGACACCTTACCATTGTGCAGACGTGACGCTTACTGCCCTCATACGTAGACTTAATAATAGCTATGAGTTTTTCTGGGATACCTCTCCTGCCCAAGGCCATCCTAATATCATCTCTATTTAAACTGTCGAAGGCCTTCTCGAAGTCGATAACCAGGAGATGTAGCGGAGACTGGTACTCAACGCATTGCTCGATTATGTCCGTGAGGTGTAAATGTGGTCAATGCAGCAGGATCCAGCACGAAAGCATCTTTTAATACATATAGCTTTAAAGTGTACCTCGCCACGGTTTTATGTTAGTATATTCGGGCATTGAATGAGATGACGAACACGAAAAAATACTGTGAACTACAATCGAGTGGAAAAATTACATCCAAGTCGAATTCGACACCATCCACAGAGAATAAATATTGAAACCTGAGTTTCAAATACCCATACACCAACTTTTTCCTACGCTCTGTTCTCTATTTCAATTTAATTAACGCTCGTGTCCTGTACAGCTGCCTGTTCTCAATCGCGTGGAAAGGAGAAGGGTAAGCAGGTACATCGCGTTCGCATTGGTGGAAGCATACAAGAATTTTTGACAAATGGAACACTTGAATCGGGTCATTTTCTTTCGATTACCAGCAATCAACTATTAAAAAGTAAGGAGCTGATAGTCTTCCAGATCTTCTTATATTTTTTTTTTGTATAATTTCCACACACCTAAGGGGATATGAATACCCTTTTGCTGATTTTTCGAATCATTCCATAGCCTTAGATCAATATGGAGTGCTAAGCTTCTTTCTACCTAACGCAGATGCTTACTGGTCATGGATGCTTCAGAGCGTCTCCCAACAGATTTGGGGATGAAGACAACCCTTATTGTCCAATGTGCACAGAATCAGAAGAAGACATATCTGCGATGTTTTCAGGAGACTATAGAGCTCACAATGTCTCTATCACCAATAAATTTAAACCCTCGATTTCGATCTCGAATATGTGATCGTTTCATCGAAAATGGTTATGGATACGCATACCGGGAATGAATGTCAGGAAGACCTAACGCAGGTTCGGGTCCTAAGAAAATCTCCTCTGTGCCTTGTCTAGCAATCTCTTCGGATATCTCATTTCCTGCGATACCAGTGTGACTTGGCACCCAGATGAGAGTCAATAAATTGAATCTTGCGACACAGTTCAAAGCTCTCTTGCATTCACCAACTAGTTTGGATGAGGTTGAAGGATTAAGCAAGGCGCAGCTTGACTGTCACTACAGGCACAGATACTACGACCCTTACACCTATTTCCAACGATGTGACTTGTAGCCATAAGGATCGCAAAAATGCAGGCATGCTTACCCAAAGAGTATTGCATTCTTGTGTTATCGTCTTCCACAAATACATACATCTTCTTAGGCATGAGAGGCCTCTTATTCAAAGATGAACTGTTAGACCCTAAGTATCATATTTGTACAAAATCTTTTAATCTTTTAAGGTTATTATCGAATCACTGAGTTTGGCACTCATGCTTTTGGGACATTAATGTATATCATTTCGGTTTTCTAGAACAACTTATGAGAAAACTAGTACTAAGCCAAGGGTATGTCGTTTGAATCATTGGCTTCAATTTTTTTTGTTACCACTTGTCCATGTGCTCCCAATCCTTTGATTTTATGTTTTAAATTTTCAATTATGCAGATGACTTTTGTTTAAAATTAAACAAATAATCCTCGAACCTCTGCAAAAGAAAACCAAACTTTTGCAAATTATTCAAATCAAAACAATAAATTCGAAAATCGCTTAATATTCACGCGATCTTATCCTCTGTATCCATCAGCTTATTGATCGCCGATAACCTGCTAAGTCTCTATTTGCAAATTATGAATCAGCAAACAACAACATCACGTACGAAAAAACTGGCAATCAAAAGTTCAAGTTCAAAGGTGATTAAAAGAGCAAAACTTCCGGACCAATCAATTGAGATTGAGGATGATCGAGCGAATGAAGATCGCAGCCAAGGTTAATATGTGCATGCCTCGGGCTGAGCTCAATTAACACGTCATCAACATTACCACACAAAAAGAGCATAACAAAAAGTATCATCTATTAATCTATGAGCAAGCCCAAGGAATCAAATTCTCCATCTGATTCAAATGTGCATAACTAAATGTTATCCGGTGTGCGGGTTTATCTTTTCCGAGGACTCGAGTCACAAACTATCATATTTGTCTATTCTTTGTGTCTTCAACCGGAAGAAGCCTCACCGCAGAGCAAGCAAATCCAAATCCAAACCTGTTAGGGAGATTGCTTTTTGCCGTGATCTTGAATTTAGCCACAAGCCGGGTGTGTGTCTATTTTTTTTCTGATTTGGAAATATCTTTTGTGGATTATATCACTTAAGCTAAACTGGGATTGCTGATAGGAGACAGCCCCAAAGGAATTATGTAACCAATTGAGTTTTTGAGAATTTATCGTGTTGATTTCCTACAAAACTCGTTCCGACTATGAAGCCTATGCCATGCTAATCAAATCGATAATGGCAATTGTTGGTATTCATGTAATTTGCATAAATAGCCGGCGACAGAAGAATCGAATCAAAGAAACATAAAACGTGCTGATATCATTGTTAAGGTTGTTAATAGTCTCTTAAGCGATTTTCTTGATGCGGAAGAACTTCACGGATAGATGTTCTTGAAGAGACTTTCATTCAACATACATAATTGAGAGTTTGAATATCCTTGAAATAGTTTCAGTGAAATAGAACTGCCAACTGGTGAAACCTTTCTCTAACCAATATTTCTTGTTTAGCTAGTGATGGTGATTAAGAAGTTCATAAAACAAGGTCAAGGCCTTAAGACACATGCTTCGATTAGCATAGTTGTTTGTTTTAATGCTCAAGATGTTTCTCTATTCTGGTTATAAATGAAATTCATCTACGACGAATATTAAAGGCTGCAATCGGACTATTTGGCTAGACTCATCTAAAAATTATTGCTGACGAGCATTTGCTTCTAATGAGGAATGCTTGCGCGACTAATAAAAATTTTACAACCGTTGAGTTAGAGAAGGCATTCGTAGACTTTGAGGATATAAAATATTTTAAAGACAATTCCAATTGAACAAAAAAAATATATAAATCAAAATCAAAGATGGGTCCAGACATTGTTTCAAAAGACGTGTTTTATTGGAAAGTGTCTAGTCAGCTTTTAATAATAAACTTTTCATTTTTATCTTCAAAATGACATTCGAATCTTAGATGGCGCTGAATCGGATTGTAGACTGCAACCATTAACAAATAAATCCTATTGTCAGTGTTTAACAATTAAGGGTTTTTGCCTGCAATTGGAGTCTACGCCATCTATGATTCGACTTTCTCTACACTTTATCTTCACTTTTGGTTACTGACTAGTTTATCTTCACTTTTCGGTTCCCATTTGCTTTGCTCAGTTTTGACGCTTTGCAAAACGAATGTCTCTCGTTTTTCCTTTGTTTAGTCTGGAATTAAAAATTTTCTGGACTCAGGAGAACAAGACGAATTGTTTCTGATACTGATTGTGTATCTGTCTGTCCCAGTGTTGGGATAAGGGTATAGAAGAGCCAAGAGTTACTTCAGAAATACATAATAAATTTAGTTTTTATTTTAGCGGTTTTATTTTCGTAATGCTGCTAATTTAAAGAATTCTGTGAGTGAAGGCTTTCGAAATTCATTAATTAAACCAAATATAAAATTTTGACATCAGTATTAAAGTCACTTACTAGATTCGCTTCTACCTCATGTCCCATGATACCAATATGATGTGGCACTTAAAAAAAATCAATGAATTGAATCTTGCGATGTTGTTCACAGAACTCTTGCATTCATTCATTAGTTTGGAAAGGGTTGAGCAAGGTTTTCAGTAAATCCCATTAGGTACAGCGGATAATACAATGTAAATAGCTGTGTCAGGAAGACAGAGGCATCATTATTCAATTAGTATTGAAATCTTATGTTGGCGTCCGAAAAATATACTTGATTGATTTTGGAATAATGGGCGAAAATACGACTGCACTTCATACCTGGCTCAGGCTGTGGTCGAAGGCAGTTTTGAATGCCAGAAAAATTGACCTTTTAGTTGCACTGCAGCTGGAGCCTCGGCGACAGAGCATCAGAAGACATATATAAAACCGGAGTCATAGCACAAGTGCAAGGGCTATTGAGGGCTGTCAGCAGCCAGCCTCTTTTGGTGAAATGGAATAAATACTCATGGAACGAACATTTTTGTCAAACAACGTACAGTGACTGGCTACAAAATACACAAGACATCACTCATATTGCAAACAGCAAGAGATATTGTAGATGCTTACCCATAGTATTCAATGCCAGCTTCGGTGTATAAGTTACGGATGCATGGTGGACAAGTTTCCCTACGTGCAATTTTACCTATATGCCATTTGAACGAAGAAGCTGTAGGGGCTACGGTGGTTACCTCGAAATACGAAAGAGTTGGTTCAGTACACAGAACTCATAACTAAAACAGCCAAATTTTTCCCTTCTTACATCCTCTTACCGTATCTCGAAAGCTTAAAGACTTAGAGGAAAACACTTTGCGGATTCAGAATCAGGATACCTAAATTACTATAAAATCAACTAAATTTAGTTCTTTTTCAGTGAGAAAGTAACTTAAATTGTGATCTTCGCAGATGAAATAGTGTATACGAAATGCGTGGAAAAATAAACAATCCGTGAGCAAAACTTTTATAAAATCCTTTTTATGAAAAATCCATTTTTTAAGTAACTTTACATTAAATCGGAAAAAAACCAGTGAAAAAATGATCCTATGATACCCTATCCCTATTTTATTTGGTCGTGTCAGTGGGCGGTGGAAAGTGTATTTACAAAATTTTATATTTTGCCCTATAAACTAATATTTTTACTCGAAAATTAATTTTTTAAGTAAACGCCCCTAAAAAGTGGGAGTGGTCATATACAATGTATAGACGATTTGTAGATTAAGTGGATTTAGTCAACAAATCGTCTATACATTGTATATGACCACTCCCACTTTTTAGGGGCGTTTACTTAAAAAATTAATTTTCGAGTAAAAATATTAGTTTATAGGGCAAAATATAAAATTTTGTAAATACACTTTCCACCGCCCACTGACACGACCAAATAAAATATAATATCTACATATAAAGTTTTTTCGAGTTTCATATGAAAATAGTGAAAAAAGTTAATTTTTGTGAAAATTGAGCATGTCAGTGGGCGGATTTTAAAAATGTTTACACTTGTATTGCTTACTTTTCCAAAGACCTCGTATACAAAATTTCATCAACCTAGCTCAAAATTTAAGGCTCAAAAACTGGTGACATACGGACGGACGGACGAACAGACGGACAGACGGACGGACATGGCTCATTCGACTCGGCTACTGATACTGATCATTTATATACATATATACTTTATGTGGTCTATCTTCAATATTTCTCTATGTTACAAACTATGTATCAAACTTAATATACCCTTGGGATAGGGTATAATAACACAACCAGATGTATGTGTAGATATTCGCTTACTCTACAAATCCTGCGTACATTACGTATAACAATGGTTGGTTGCAAAAAGAGAAGTAATTTACGCGTTAGCATATGGTACTTTACTTGAAGTAGGTTACTTGCCCCTCGCGCTGAAGTTTTTGAAATCATCCACAGTGTCACGACATACATATCAGTTGTCACTTACAAGTTGACTAATAAAACCGCCATTACGTTGCATACTTTTAGGAAGATCTTTTGTAACTTCGTAGTTATGCCAAATTTCATAGGGTACACTCTCATTGTTGGTCCATTTGAAGTAAAATAACAATAATGGAGCTCGAACTTGATGAGCTTTTGCTCAGTTTTAGGCCTTGAAAATAATCAGCGACTTTGTGTCTTCTAAATAAGACATTTTTTTCATTGATAAATATGTACATACATATGATTCCAGCTAGCACTCAAAATTTGATGTAGAAACTCCAAATTGTTATTGCAAAATTAACGAAATAAATAAATAAATTTACGTAAATCATCTTTTAATAATCATTAAATGCGTGCAAATAAGGCTTGTACTGCACATTATTATTATACGTATATATATTGGCTTATACCTACATCTCAGATAGGAGAAAATTTGTCATACATTCTGAACTATTCAATGTTCTGAACATTTTGTACTTATACACATTTCCATCAAAAGTTGAGGTACACTCTTCAGTGGTTGTAGAAAATTTGTTTACTATACTTGTTCATATCAATAGGTGATTCATTTAAAGTTATTTTTGACAAAAGTAAAAAAAATTAAAAAAAATTATTTTTATTTCCCAATATTTGCTATTAAACAAAAGAATAATTCTTGGCATTTATTTTTTAAAGTTTTTTGTTTTTTTTTTCAAATGGTGGCCGAACCTACAGTACTTCAGTAAGTATGGTCCATTTCGAAGTTCTAACATTCGATGACGGATCCGGCTTATCCATGTAGACTTTCAACCTTAAGAGGGCTACACACTTCCTAGACTGTCATATCTCATCATTTCATTCAAGGCTATAAGCTCAGTTCTTAAAGTTTTCTTTAACTCAACTCAAAAGTTTTCTCAATTTTTGTTTGTCCATTGTTCGGTTTATCTTATGAATTCCTTGAAAAATTTTTCCGATTAGTAGTATCCATCATTTTAATTTTTTTTTTAGCGATGCCAAATGATGAATTTTACCTATACATTATCATTTCTTATGCATCATGCGCCGTCATTCCAGCCAAATCCACGAAAAATTTCAACCCTCATCATTCTCGCCATTGTCATTTGTCATTTTTAGCTACACACTGCAATTTTTTCATCATTCCAGCAAGAATGTCATTTCAAAAATGATGGTGTATAACGTTCTTTACGGCAAAAATCTAGATGTGTGATATCACACGATAAAGGCGCCAAATCACCGGTCCGAAATTAACAGAATTTTTCTCGAAATAAAACTATTGTTTCACGTGCTGTGTGGCAAGTCTTGTTAATACCAATCCTTGAGATTACGTGCTTCAAGTTGACAATTATTGACAGTTAGGCATAGTTTTGAAATATAAGGATTATTTGTGGCCAATTCTAGCTGTCATTGAAATGCATCATTGGAACAAATCAGTGGAACAGTGGTTTTGACAAGTCAGTTAAAGCAATCATTTAAAAATGTCTGTCAGTGGAAAGCTCTGTCAGTAAAATGGCAACAACAAAGTATAGGTTTTGAGGTTGGAGTTGATTATTGAAAGGAAAAATGACAGTTGAGAGCAGAAGGAGTTTGAGAATTTACAAAACTACCTCTACCTTCCAATAAGCAGGATATGAACATTATAACGTCTAAAAATAAAAAATTCAAACATTTTAATTCTATTTATTTATTTGTTTATTTTTTTTTACTTAAGGCAGACTCTCATGGAGAGTTCTACAAAAAAAAAAATACAGCAGATTTCATTGATTTTGTTCTTTAATCTTGTTTCTCAGTACCCCTCACTCTCGCAACAAATGTAATGCAAAGTTTACTCTGCTCTCGTGTAAGTCTAATATTCATTCACTCAGTTCTTAAGTCACAATAAGAGGATTGTCCCGATACTAACCTCTTTTTTAAAAGATATATTTTACACTTACAAATACCCTATAAGTTAACACTAAGTAACTAAGTACAAAAATAATTAATAACCTTTTTTTTTCAACAAAAAAAAAAAAAATAAATGTAAAAATTAATTCATCTATTCGGCCTTGAGCGCCTTAACACCTGTCGTACTATTGTTGTTCACATCGATGAGTCGTTTCATTTGATCGCCATCGGCGAGCAACGAATTCTTTGGCTTAAGAGCAGCATTAGCAGTGGCATTAGCCTTCTTATTCTTGTTATAGGTTTGTCTATAGAAATTACCAAAGAGGAACAGGAAGATCAAGCAATTGGCCACAAAGAAGAACGTGAGGGATTTTGGCATTTTGCAATCTTTGGCAGCAACGGTTATCATGTAGGTCATGATCAAGACGAATTGAACCAATTGAATTCCTGTCATGTATTTCTTCCACCAGAGGAATTTCTGGTATTTTGGTCCCATCGCCGATACCATGTAGTAGAAGTACATGATGATGTGCACGAAAGAGTTTAAGATACCAATAATGACACCTTGTTCGCCTGAAAAAAAAAAAGAAAAGAAATGTTAGAATAAAGTGCTTAATGTTACATGCTTACATTTAGAGGCCAAAACTTTTACTGCATCCTAACAATATGATCAAATTTACAAATTCTCATGAAATCTATGAAAACCCAACAACCAAAATAAGAATTATGATTTTTTTGAAATTTCGGTCCATCGTTTTCTGTACTATTCTTTTGAAAATACCTACATATTGGCAACACTAAGTTTGTGACTTTTGTACTAAAATATTTGTCTATTATCTACTAAGTTCTTCTTTGTTCTCTCATTTCCTTGGCTCAATTTCCGACAACCAATATTAGGTCTGTCTGTGTATCATACTATATTTGGTCCCGTACTGACTAAAACTACGAAAATCTACAAAATTTTACGAAAAATAGTGAATTCCTGTTCCCGGACGTCAAAGTTTCATAGTTTTCCACAGGAGAGAGATCTCACTAGAGCGAATTTCAGCCCAAGAAATTTCTTTGGGCAAAAATAGTTCTGTCAAACGTTTGTGTTATTGTTACAAGATAATTTGAAGTAAGTCAATACAAAAAAAAAGTGACGTCTAAAAAGTTAGCAGCTTTTTTGTTCAACCAGCTCTCGTACTTCTTTGGAGATTTGTCTTTCTCTGAGAGAATTTTACTCCCAGGCCTTGAAATTTAGTGCAGAAAGTACGGGAACAGATCTAATTTTTGCACTTAAATTCATTGATTATTAAATTTAACAGAGCATGGGTAAAATTCTCCTAGAGAGACTTAAATTTACGAAAAAGTTCTCGAATGGATTGAGCAAATTCACTGATTTGACAGTTTTCACAAACCAGCCCAAAGGCTGAAATTCTAAGTAGGTGCGAGTGTGTACGCACTATACACATAAACGTTAAAACGTCAAAAAATATACTTTGAAAATTTAGCTCTCAACACATTTTTCAGGCACTGGCAACACTTTTTTTTGACACTTCTGCATTGATCTAAGACTTTGTTGCTTGTTGTTATTGTTTTCAAGCCATATTTGAAAATAAATCATGAGAGTGCTTACAGTGGCTTGCAAAATAATTAATTTGCTTTTAGTAAAAACGAACTTGCTGTCTTTTTTACGTAAAGCTGACACTTTACCATTATTAAGTATGTGAAAAATGCGAAAAAAAAATGTAGTATCATACGGGCTTTCTCTATACAAAATATGTATCTCCATGTATATAATTAAGTTCAGATAAAAATGTGTGAATAAATTAAGTATACAGTTCCTTCGTATAAACCACAACGATAATGAACTAAACTTTACTTACCAGGAGCATATTTCAGATATCCCCACGAGAATAAGGCAGTAACTGAGTGATGATAAACATGCAGGAATGAAACCTGATTTTGCTTCTTACGCAGCACAAAGAATATCGTGTCCAGGAAGTCAACAATTTTCGAGAAAAAGTAAAACCACGCTCCAGAATACAACTGAAGAGTCTGTTCTCTATTCCGATGAACTTCGCATTTCTTTGACATTATATGTGATAACACACTGTTTTCCTTGAATGACTGCAAACAAACAATAGTTTATTGCTACTTCAAATCAAAATTGTAATGATCAAACTTACGGTATAGCACATCCACGTCGAAAATAGTACTTGGAAAGCATTATACGCAACCATAGTCTTTTGCAGATTGAATGGTTTTCTGTTAGCCATTAACGCAGGTCCAATTTTGAGCACAAAAGTCAGATACACTCCAACTAGGGTTAATAATGGCAGTGGTGAACCCATAAGCAGCCAGTCGTCAATAGTTTTATCTAAAAGGACATAATTAAGAATCAAAAATATATTTCCAAAAAAGTAGTATTTTGAAAACTTACCAACTCCCTGTGACAGATCTGCGATCTTATCGTTTACTATTCTTATAATTGACGCCATGTTTGTTTATTTTTTTTTTGTCAAAAGGGATGTTGTTTATTGTCTCTTTCTGAAAATTCAAAAATTACATCAAAATTAACAAAAAGACACTATTTTCATTTCGAATATCTAAACTAATTTCTTTTTTTAAATTGAACAGTGCGATCGAAGTATGATTGCGATCGTTAATATGAGAATACTGGGACATGGTTTATAACCATTTCAACTTTAAGGTGTTGAGATGGTGCTCAGTTGTGACGGCATGCTTCAACCTTTTGTAGGCCAAGCACGTAGGATAGTCAGCGGCATATTAATCATCTGAATATTGATTCATTTGCAAAAAAAAAAAGTATCTAGAGATTTTTTTTGTCAGAATTGCGAGGACTGAGATATTTGTAATACGTCAATCAATTTCAGTTATGAATGCGTTGAAAAGATTTTTTGTTTTATGGTTCAGAAGGTTCAGTGTTTGGGCGAGAATTTTATGAGCACGTAGACCATTTAGTACATAACGATGAGGATAGCTCTAATGAATTGGAATTAATCAGAGTTTCGTCATATCTGGTGGGTTTGATAATTTTGTTTTACAATAAGAAAACATTGAGGTCGGGATTTCCAGGTATTTAAAATTACAGACGTTCTTCTTCTTACTTGTGGATGGCTTTTTTGGTAATATGTATCTGCGCCTGAGAGTATTGCTAAATTTGCAGGAAATCCCAGTTTTATGTTTGGTTTTCCCATTATATTGTAATTTATACATATGAATGTGTATGTTCTGTGAAAATTTGTTCGTGTTTTAGTGAGAGCGTTCTGGTATTTGAGCCTATAGCCAAAATAGAGACCTAGAGGGCAAACCTTATCACGCCAAGCTGATTCCCGCAAATAACCTGCTTTCCACCTAGTGATGTGCAAATACCGGTTAAATATAGGCGTGTTTTATTGGAAAGTGTATAGATAGCTGTAAATAAAACGTCATTTTTATCTTCAAAATTTCATTCGAATCTTAGATGGCGTTGAATCGAATTGTAGACAACAACCATTAACGAATAAATCGATTAATGGTTGTTGTCTACAATTGGAGTCTACGCCATCTATGATTCGACTTTCACCACACTTCCTGTTCACTTTTGATTACTGACTAAATTATCTTCACTTTTCGTTTTGTTATTGCTTTGTTTGTAAAAATTGGCTGGCTGGCTATACACGTTCTGCGTGAGGAACACCAACAGAACAGTTTGAGAAGCTCCAGAATTTTAAACTCTGTGGCAAGAGTAAGCCAAATTTTACTCACGATTATAAAACTACAACTTCTTTAGATATAACTCAAAAACTTTTATGAAGTTAGTATGTCATGAAAAAAGTGTTTGCGAAAAATCTCTGCGACCTTTTGCAACACTTGACTCACTGAGTTGTTGACGATCAATTGAGAAATGCAATCAAATAGAGCTGTAAAAAGTTTAAATTTAAATTGTGGGTCAATTAAGTTCCCCTTTCTGGGTACTACAGTTTATATTTTAGTTTCAAATTTATCTTATGACAATGCAAAATGCTTTTGCTCAGACTCAAGTCTCAGAAGCATTGTTAAATCAATGACGGTTGTTTTCTTCGAGCAAAAAGGAATTGCATACAAGAATATCTTTTAAAGAACCAATAAAAGCTAAAAAATATTATATTTTAAATTTTGGGCTCGTCTGCTGATATCGTTTCGACAAAAAGTAATATCGACAGAACGATATCGGCTTGATGATTCATGGCTTGTTTCACGTAACGCTTAAACTGTCAATTACTATCGTTACGTCGAGAGTGTTCGCACGGTAGGTATGAAGCTGACAGATAGAGCAAAAATGAGGAAGAAATAGAAAATAGAAAATAGTTAAGATGTTGTTTTTCTCAAAGTTGAATATAAATATGACAGTTAAAGGAACGAGTTTGGAAGTTGCTCCCAAACTTCAAAAAGTAAACAAGTAACCAGTTACTTGAAGTAAACTATCGAAGACATCGTTCAGGTGAATCGACTAGACGATGCCTATCTGAAATATGACATGATGAAAGCTCTGTTACAATAGTTACAAGTAAATATGACATAGACAAACCCACTTTTATGTTGCACTTCGTGCCCGTTCATAAGTACCTTTGTGAACTTGTGTCTTCTATTTCCCCATTCATTTTTGAAATCATATTTCAATAGATATACCATTTTAAATTTGTTCCATAAGGAAACACAACCGACTCTTAAGTAGCAGACCTTGACAATTTCCAAAAGATCGTTGTCACGATCTACATGCATACATTATGTGAAATGATACGTGACAAAAGGAACACTACTTTTTATATTTCGAAAACGTATAACAGCTGTTAAAGTCACCGGTAAACGGTGATAATGATAAATAGGTATTGTGATAGCCTAACCTTGTCACGTCCTTATTAAAGTACAGTGTTTCGGAACGCACCTTAAAAATGTAAATTTATACACCTCTTGGCAAATAGTTGCCAGAACTTAAAAAACTATTAACTAAAAGATCAAGGTTACCAGCTCTTGTTTGGTTTGTTTCGGTAAAATAAAAAACAAATTAAGAGAAACACTTAGTCCATACAACTGAGCACTATCAAATTAAAATGCAAAGAAGAGTGGTCTCCAATTTTGGCTACAATTTTAATGTGTCATCAAAAGAAAGGAAATATTAAAAACTAAGCGGCTTAAAATTGGCTTAAAGGTGCTTGTACACTTGAGAGCAGAATTTTGGCGAGTAGCTCTCAAGCCACTGTCGAGAGAAGAGCTGGTTTGCTACTCTCAGGTTTCAAACTTTTAAAGAAGTGCTCGCAAGTGGACAAATGTTATCTTACTCTCGGTGATCAACTCGCACTTTTCGAAAAATTTTCGTATTCTGAGAGTAGCTAGTCGCAATAGAAAATGACACAAATTTTACTCTTATATGGAAGAAAAGTACTCGAGAGTTACTCTTAAGAGTTTACTAGCAAAAGTGCTCTCAAGTGGACACGTGCCTTAAGATTTATAAATTGCAAAATATAAAAACTTTATCTCGTGATAACTTTTTTAAAAATAAGAACCATGATTTTCTGCAAATCGCTAGAGCCTAAAAGTTGTAAGACCAAGCAAGCAAGTTGATGTAAAAATATTTGCATATTCTTTAAACAACCTGTAACATTCCTGAACATTAGTCATCCCGATTCTCGTCTAAACTTAACCCTTTTTTTAATTATTCCATGAGACCTACGCTCAACATAATTTTGTCTCCTTGAGTCATGTGACAGTGACATTCATATTGACGGAGGCATACCGCTAAGCAATAAAAATTTATCTACAACTTTAAGCTAATGAGTTTGTAGTTAATTAAACAATGTTATGTCCTCTGGCAACACGAAATTATATAACACATGCCCGCGCCTTGTTCTATTCAATCATCTCAGACACACGGTCGCCGAGTGTCATTTAAATTAAAAGATTCTTCTTTAAAAAAATGAACGCCTGGCACGCGTATTTTGCCTTTTCTTAAAAATAACTCGAAAACAAGTTTTTTTTTTTGTGGAATATTTTTTTTAAGGAATATAATTAAATGTTTAGTTCCTTGTATCTATAAAGTTTTGAGAACATTTCTACTCAGATTGACTAATAAATATCACGTGTATGCATATACTCGTAATCCGGAAGATCGTTCATATTCATTTCGCGTTTTTATAAATCCTATTCACGCGCTCACATTTTCCACTAAAGTCGTTGAGTGAGTATATGACGGATACTAATCGTGTCCATGCCCATCTCGAGAGCAACCAAATTCGTTTTCATTTTGATTTTTTTATTTTTTAATCATATTCAAATATAGAAGAAAAAAAAATATATGACAGATTGATTTTTTTAAGGCGTTTGCACAGTAGAGCTTTTGTAGTTACCTATTGAATGGGGTTAAGCGCATTCTTCTCTAATTTAACGCGTTTCTAGGGCGCGTATCCATATAAATTGATAAGTGACTTAGATTTTGGTGTAATGAAAGAATATCTAATTGTTATCCGGAGTTGGGTGGATTAGTATTGAAAGAACGTCACGCCAGCCGACACACACCGTCTAATTCAGGGTCAGTGGAGCTTGTTTTTGCTTTTTATAATTCTATTTCGAATGATGGGAATAATGAACTGTATTTATGAATGAATTTTATTGAAATTACCATAAATGATATTTAGTTTTTTTTTTATTATTATTATTGCTTCCAAGATTAGCATTTATAGAGAACTATTACTTTGTATGATTTAACGCCGAACAAAAGGGGTTAGACTCTATAGTCTAGCATAAGTAAAGGTATATACGAGTAACTCTGACAGATGACAGCTATAAAAAATGTTATGGATCGTTACTTTAAATTTGTGTTACATAGTACCTAAATTCTCTTTTGATTTTTTTCGAATTTGAAAGCCGTCTTTTCCTGAAAACCTAACAGAATGGGATGTTTGATAAGAAATGGGTAGTTATGTGCAAAATATACTTTTATTTTTCAGAAAATAGATTCTCCAAATTTTGTATTAAAATGTAAATAAGTTCTGTCCAATGCGAATTTGCTTATGTCATATTAAATAATTTGCGTTTTTCAACAACTTTCACTTTCAAAAAAATTATAAGGTCAAGAACTTCGATGATACAATTCGTATCTGGTTTATGCAAAATTGCATAATTTTTTTTCGTGTGGGTTCAACGGTTATTTTTTGCAATTACGTTAGAAGAATCTCGGACATCAATAAAAGCGGAAGTGACATTAAAAATAATGGAGAGCTATGCACATGGAATGTAGATTGTACAAATATATCTTTGTTTTCGTGGAAATAAAAAATGAAGTTAACAGAATGTGATTTTGATTGCAAAAGTTATTTGGAATCAGGGTTACCGAATGTATTTGTACTCCCTACTCATCGACTGTACTCTCGTACTCCCCTCGTCCTGATTTTACTCTTTACTCTCTTTAAACCATTTCAGTACATTATCACCCTTATTTCATTGAATGAGCCATCACACACTGGTGCAATTACGCCGGGGTAAAACTGACTTTATACAAGAGAAAGATCAAGTGTAAAGTAAGAAACAGGGTAAAATCTTCATCCAGTGTTGAAGCAGTTGAAAGGCGAGGTAAAACTTGTATAATCTCTTTTTTTTTCTTTTGCGAGTTGTCAATTTAGGAGCAACTAGCTGGGGTTACCCCAGGGCAAAATCGCTCCATTGTGTGATGGGCTTCGTCTTATATCTGTACTTGAAATTAATGGGATAGTTTTAAAGCGTGCCAAAGATACGGCCTGCGGTCCATGGCTGGCCCCCAAGACAATAACTTCGGACCCCTCGATCATCGATTCAATAATGCTCTACTTTCCTATGCAATTCCATTTTTTTTGCTCGTGCAAATGGTCCATTGTGGCAAGGGCTGTGTGGTACGTAGCACCGCCCTGTTAAAACCGCGTGTCGTCGTTGCCCATATTCTCCAATTAGGGCCAAGAGAAAGTGGTTATAGTCGACCGATAGCACTGGCCGTTCGCGGTGAGTACCTGGCCATATGATGCCACTAGTCCAAAGTCCAGACCAAGCAGTGACTTTCTTTGGATGTATTGCAATTCGGTGGATCTCATGTGGATTATTATCGTTCCCAATGTGACGATTTTGCTTGTTGGCGAACCCATTCATCCAGAAATGAATGCAAAATGGCGCTCGAAAAGAAGACCTTTTTTCATAAAACTATTGAACGCTATAACTCTTCATGTTGATTTGGCAAATCAGATAAATAAAGAACATACAATTTGACAGATGTAGCCTCAACAATATGGTCGCAATCTCTGTCAAAGTTCGGAAATCTCTATTGGAAAACATATTATGTTTCTTAAAGTAGTCCGCTGTCATACTTCAAACAAAAAAATGGCACTAAAGGAGCTTGAGTTTGACACCTTTATATATCTGACCCTGCGATCTATTAGACGTTTTTGAAAATGCGGTTTTTATCGAAACATTGATGGTATTAAGTTTCAATATCTATTCTCCGTTGGCAGTGTCCAAATTACTAGGGAGAATTGTATATGACATTTGTATTCATTTGTAATTCACACTTTTTTGTCCTGCAAATGTTAAAATACATTAGCTGCATATTTCATTGGCCTACTTGTCAATGTCATATGGCTCATCGTTTTCTCATTGTAAAAACAAAAACAAGAAATATGGCGGCTCACCAACTCATAAACAGTGGATCCGACGATAAATTGTTCGATTGGAATCCAGAAAAGATTGAGTGAAACCAATGGAAAACGACATAAATTAATTGGTTTGAAACCCAGATGATATTAGGCATCATTATGACCTATATGGATTGTGTAATAGCTAAAATACTGAGCTTTTTTAAGGTTCGTACCCTCGGTCTGAGTTCCTTGCTTGCTGTACTAAAAACAAAAAAATAGATAATTATGACAAATGCACTCATTACCACTTTAATCCCTATTTTGCAAAACCTGAATGCTACTTCACCAGTAAAATGTATCTCTAAAAATGGCGGGTTTCAAACACAAAAATAAAACAACAAACATTTTTCAATCGATCTAAATCGTTTAACCACAAAAGGTCAAAGAGACAACTGACTAACTAAATTTAAATTAATGAAAATTTATTTCCACGCTCTCAAGACATTAACTAAGCCACCAAGCAACATCGTGCCGATCATAGACAAAAAAAAAACTTTGCAAAAAAAACAAAGTAAGGCTTCATCTTATGATCTTATGCAGAAATTATACTCGCGCGCATATGGCATTAGTATCCAAGATACAAGATACTAGAAGAGATGAACACCTTGACTTCTATCGAAGAATTGCTAAAATGTGTTCTATTCTTGTGAACCAAGCTGTTGACTACTAAACTATCTATAGATACTTATAGTTAAAAGAATTCACGGCTGAACTTCAAGAGTCAAACTAACTTTTAATTTGCTGCGGAAAATTTATTCAATTTTGTTGCAAAACTTGTTGACTTTGAAGCTCACAACACACCATGTGTTGTATTTGGCTAAATTCTTCGATTTTTTTCTTTCATCTAAACTTGTGAATAAAGACTTCTAGGGTGGTAACTTAAGATTGTAATTTAAAGATACATCAATGGGGTTATAATTACTTCAGACTCTTTTGCTGTTGGGGATGAGAATTTGTCGGTTTTTTTTTTAGATTTTAATGGAGATTGAATGAACACAAATCGTGCATGGTTCAATGTAATGAATATTGCACAACAATTACTCTTTGAGTATGCAGATACATGCTAGCCTGAATCGAGGTTAGCACTGTCGAATTACAGACGGCGGGATTTTTTTTTTATTTTTTTTAATGTATCTACTTTTTTTGCAGAGTTTCACTGTGGTTATGACGTTAAAGTTATATAGCTATGATGTAGAGGAGTAATTATGAAGATAAACAGTAACTGTTTTGAATGTTTGTCGTGTAACTTAATACATTTGTGTCTTGTATGAGTTGTAAGAGAAATCACTGAAAAAAAATTGTCAACATAATTGAATTGTATGTTCATTTGCATAGAATGCGTCACATTTGCCAATTTTTATGTCATAGTATCTGTCTCTGGTGTAGAGCCTTCTGTGCAAAATTCGATAAAAATTTTCCCTTTCCCTTTTCGATAATTGAAAATAAATGGGTTCTCCAATAAGGACTTGACAACTTTGAAATTAAATTTATGAACGCACTCTTTCGTTAATCTTCAAACTGTCACTGTCAATTTATTCAGTAAACTGAACATTTTCATCATGGTAAAGTACACGATCTCTGATTGGGTTCTGGAGAAGATGCGCCAAGATAATGAATTTCATCGCAAAATCATCTTTAGTGACGAAGCTCATTTTTGGCTCAATGAAAAATAGCTGTTTGCATGCCGGCGGCGTTACTGGACAACGATAACGATCGTTACGTTACTGTGAATAGTCAGCGTCATCGCGCCATGATTAGCGATTATTTTTGGCCCGAATCGGAAGATATGGACTTGGACGACATGTGGTTTCAACAAGATGGTGCCACAAGCCACACAGCGCACGTTACAATCGATTTATTGAAGAGTGAGTAGCTATGGTGAGCGTGTTATCTTAAGAAATGGGCCGCCTCGTTCGTGCAATTTAACGACACTTAACTATTTTCTTCGGGGCTTTGTTAAGTTAAGACGACGTTGGAAGAGCTCAGAGCCAACATTGAACTCGAAATAGCCGAAATGTGTGGACGAGTCGTTGAAAATTGAGTCCAAAGAATCGTCCGCTACAAACGTGGTCATATGAACGAAGTCGACTTCCATTCATAAATGTTTTGATTGTACTTTAAACTGTTAATAAAGTTTTTGAAATATCTCAAATGGTTTGAGATTTATTTAAAAAAAAAAGAGGTCATGTCCTTATTGGAAAACACTTTAAAAATGTAGTAAAAGTCTAAAGAAAGAGCACATAAGTGGATTGTCATGGACAAATTTGTAAGAAATTTTGTAAGAAATATCCTGCAATAAGCCCATTCATAGGCTGACCTATCAGCTGAAAGTAATTCGTTATATCAATTAGTAAACTATGTCTTCATCAATTGGGTTTGTGTTTCTTATACCTAAAGACGAAAGCCATAAAAGTAACGAGTCTTACAAAAGATACATAGATTTAGTTTTGACAACCAAAACATCAATTCAAACAAACAACACATCTCCAATTCGCGATAGATACTATCCCACCAAAGAGTTCATGGCCACTCTACCGATCAGATTGTTCACAAACACAGAATTCTATTATCATGACCACATAATCTTTTGCACACAAGCCATGTAGCAGGTTCAACGTCAAACAGATCGTATCTCAGCGACTTCAAAGTGCAACTTCAGATGTAAGACAAAGCGTTTGATGGGTAATTACAAGCCGAGTATTGATGTTTCTCATGTTAAGACATGTGTGACTAATTTAAACGGCTCATCCATTATGGGGATTTTACCCTAAATACTGCCAAAGACCTTCCTTTCTCAAAAAAAAAAAAGTGTATCTATACATATTTAAAGTACAAGCTTATATTGACGTAGTCGATACGTGACTAGAATATGGGCTTAACGATGACATTATTCGAAAGGAAAGACAACGTTTTCGGCTCGTTGACCAGCTTATACACGCTTATTTCATTATTTCACCGGCGGCGGCGGGGATTTACATAGACGCGAGAGTTCTTAGGCAAAATGTGGTCATGTGGCAAGCGACCGTCTTTTATTTTATTTCGGCTTCAAAAAATGTGCATATAATATGAAACGAGACTTGAATTGGTAATCGAATGGTGTGGTTCAATCAAAGTTCATTTTGCATTCCACCTGCGAAATCTAGTTTCGGATATATATTTTAAAAAATTTGGCGTTTGGCGCACATGGTTGGATCAAAAATCAAATTGATATGACAAAATTTCGGTCAATTAGCTGAAATTTATTCAAAGATTTTCTTATCTTTTATCAAAAAATTTGGGTATAGTTCGTGTTGAAATAGGATTGGCTTGGACAAAGTTCAATAACTTTTTGAGCGTCTAAAAATAAATCAAATATTGTCGATTTAGTTTAAGACATTGAGCTACAGTGAGTGGCTTTAAGTACATTTGCCGTATACACACTTAGGGATAAGTTCTAAATATGAACTTGAAAATTCTTGATTTAAAGGCAATGTTTAGTTTTGGAGGACCTGGTGTTAAGAATGTATTCAAGACCTTTAAACTCAACGGGAATCTGTTCAAACTGTTTATTAACTAAAGTATTTGAGAACTTTTAGCTGAAGTGTTACTTAAATGTGTTGATGCATTAAAGTGAACTATCTATACATATTGGTTGATAGATATACTGGTCAGTGTTGAAACTTATGGGGTCTGAAGGTTATCAAAACTATTGATTGAACTACCACACCATCAAAACTGGTATAGCAATTCCAGTGCTGACTTGAAAAAAGAGTCAATTCAAGAATAGCAAGGGTAATCCTTAACAATACTTCTTTGACCTTGTCCACTTCTGGTGGAACCAAGTTAGTTTTACAGTTCGTCTATATGTTCTAAAATTGTATGGTGGATTTAAGCCAGTCAGACTTACTAAACTTACAGTCTGACTAAACCTTGTAGACACGTTTAGTGTTCCTCGCATTCTCTACAATACCTGAAGGGAAAAGAGTCAAAATAACCCCGCAGAAATAAGTTCATTCGAACACAAACACAAACAAACCTACTGTGAATTGTAACCAAATGTAAAATTCACAAGCAAATCTCCTCCTAAAAATTAAGACACAACCCATGGAAAGTATATATCGAAAGCCAATACCATTACTTCTCGCAACCATCTCGTAAGCTCCACGAAAGCTTCTCGCACAGAAACTCTTCTTTTCAAACAATGCTGTCCAAGCAGCTTGCATGAGCCTTGAAGTAGATAATTGTGGCACAGATTGACTTTGCCTATAGCTTCAATGTTCGCACATACATACGAATGAATGTTTTATCGCTTATCGCATCAGTGTGCTCGCAGCCTTATACAGTGTCGCTCCCTTGCGTTCCCGAAATGACAGTGTAAAGGTCTGCTAGTACCCAAGTTTTCATGTGTCGCAAGATCTCTATCTCCTTGGTTTCTACTGATAACATTTTTCATCGAGTATATCTATAACTGCGAATAGATGTCGGAATATATTTCCCCCCTGGCATAGTATGAAAGTGACGTTTCACTAGCACTCCATTTATATCCCTTTTTTGACGCGTGGTTATTTATAAATAAAAAAAACTTAAATGTCATTGACTCCGTTAAGAATAAGTTGACTTAAAATAGTTTTTTCCATGCTGTATTGTGAATTAATGAATAAAATATGCAACTATTAACTTAGTTTAAAAGAATTATGCAGTTTGAAGCACACGCTTACGACATCTATAAATGGACATAAGTGTTTACTGCATAACTTTACTTAATAAGTGATTTCTAATAGTGCTGTCAATACCTTCGCCTACTAAGTTCTGTTTGACCTCTTCACTTGTAGAACGTATTCACTTCTCACACTTGAAGACTACATTGCAAATAGCCTTCTAACTTCTTATGAAGTGTTGAGGAAGTTGACAATTTTCAATGTCATCTTACTACTCGACCTAATTCATATTTTATGACACCAACACTTCCTCAAATTGTCTCATTTACTTGATCTTAGTCACTGTCAAACACCTTTCTAATTAGAAGCCAAAATGCAGTACTTGTTTAGCACGTTTACAAAACAGACAAGTGTCAAAGAATACGCGCGAACAATTAAAATCTTATTAAGTGTCGCTGTCGCTTGCCTGACCCCAGAGTGTACAAGTATTTGGCAACAAACATACATAATACATAATACAGTTGGCAGTATGGATACCTTCCGATTTTTTTTTTTTTTTGACTCATTAGACGTCAGTCTAACATTTGAATAAATGATTTTCTTTTTGGGTGGACAAAATTGCACACTGCGTGGCCTTTAAATGGTTCTTTGACGTCTGTCATGCCGCAAACCAATTCAAATTATAATATTCTTTGTCTCTAAATGAAGAAATAAAATACATAGAAATCCAACAGAATAGTAATGAAGGCATATTCTATACCGCAATGGACATTAAAGTCTTACTTAAAAATAATGATGTGCGAGACATTGATGCATTAGTAAGTCATTTAATTTAGCTCAGAGGAAGTGTGAATTTTCGCCATAATGGACTTGTAGGGAATCTGCCAAGATAAACACCGTTAATTGAGTTGACAAATATTGACTAATCGCTTTGGAACACGATTTGCTGTAACAAGGGCCAAATGGTTAATTACTTGTCGGTAAAATGTTACTGCGTTCTTAATGAATTGTGTCAATGTACTTTGAATGTAAAATAAAGCGGAAAATTCTTTATGGAGAAAATAAATACGAAAATTTTGATTTTACTCCGAACTCTTTTGCTAATGGAGTAAAGGAGTAGAATGCGCTAATAGGACTTATTTCTTGTTCCTACACTTTTGGTAAGTTTTTGATTTCAAGACAGTTTTGTTTTTTACTGAGTTTCTTGTAAACCAAGAGAAATACAATATACTTCTATAAATGAAATCGGTCTGAAATCTGAGAACTGAATCAAAAAGAAGTACAGGGCATTTAGACTTGTTTTAAGGAAATACTGCTGACTTAAGCCTTAAGTGACTAGTAATACACTGCGATGAAAGGATCTTTTTTAATCATCTGTTAGTAGGGTGGAGAAATGCTCAAGAAGACTCAACAGGCAGGCTGTCTTACAGATTCCTTAAGTAAGAGCAACACCAACAACTACTCTGGAAATGCCTGGAGCGAATCGGGTGATACCCCATCCCTTTCCTATGTACAGGCGTATGTAGTTTTTTCCACACAAAACTTGCCCAAATTTGTATTTTTTTTTTTATAAAATGACCAAAAAATAATTTTATTTCAAGAAATGGACGTGGATTTTTCAAATATTTTAACCTTTACTGAAGTCTTCTTCTAAGAATTAATATTATTTGATTAAAATCAAATAAAAACTATTCTCTTCAAAAACCACCCCTAAAAAGTGGGCGTGGCCATATACAAAGTATGGGAGATTTGTAGAGTAAGTGAATATCTACATATTTGCTTAAGTAGTTTTTTTTTCTAGTTTCATATAAAGATACTGAAAAAAGTAAAAGAAAGACAACTGTCAGAAATAACTCTCCAGAAAAGAATATTTTTTAAAAAATATATTCGCATACTGAAAGCTAACAGGTCAGTGTAGAAAACGACCTCTTAACTTATCGTGTTTCATAAAATCTGACAGTCAAAAAAATCATATTACTGATAATTGTCAAACGCACTCAAAAGTAAAGGCCTAACCACAATTGCGAAACGAAAATTCTGCTCCCACGCTGTTAAAATGTGAGCTGACTAGCACACGATGTAATCAACTATGCACGGGGCCCAACATGAACGAAAACTCGGCAAAACTGAGCGAAAAGTCATAATGGGTACAATATATGTAAACATTGTTTGTATTCGCATGACTACAGGGTTGAGTCTTAAGGCTGAACTATAATAGTCGAATGGTTTCGTACGACCACTTCCTAAACAGTGCGACTATAATAGCTTTTGACTCTGATTCGTTCACTTTTCGGTCACTTTTGACTTCCGCAACTGCGGATCCATTCGCTCTCATTTATGAAGGCAGTCAGGTGGGGAAAATTCTAAAATGAGATTTAAAAGCGTGCAAACTGCATCCAATTTTAATTTTCTCAAAACAATGGTTTTTTTATTGAATAATGCAAAGTTTACCAGCGAAACTAGTTGACAGATGCTTTCCCCCATGACTGTACCTACTGAAGTTAATTACATTTTTGACATTAGCTTCCGATTGCTTCTAACTATTAGAGTTCAGCCTTTAAGCAGTAGCCCTCATTTGCTTTTGACGTTCACGATATCTATGATCAGGAGAAATATTTGGACTGCCTCATGAAAACCAATTGTTTCGACTGTTGCTTGGGATTTGGTTCTTAGAATTTTTTAAAGATTAAGCACAGTGGATAAAATAATGCGATCCTAATATTTATATAATTTGACAATCACAGAAAATGATTGTTTTAATTTGTGGTCAATGCACAAGACCATTGGTGTAAATCGTAGTCATCATGTGTGAGCGTAGATAAGTAGACACAATGTAACAGCCCTAGAACTTTAAGGCCAGTGTTAACTTTTACAACAACATTGAAGATCCAAATGCAGCATTTTGAAAGCAAATGGTTTCCAATTGAACAGAACATATGTATTGACAACCGCTAATTCAACGTAAGGCTTAGGTTATAAGTCGACTGTTTATCGAAAATTATGTGACTGTCGGCGTTATCGTTTGTTGTACTTGCTGTGATAATGTGTTTCTCATCATGGACGATTGATGGGTCAATTTGTTTCTATGATTACAGCAAACAATAGTCAAGCAAGTCCAATAATAAGTGAGAACCCTCTAAGCTAATTCATGAGATATTTTTGGCTGGTCATCGGACATGGGAAACTATATGGCAATTATTTTATGATTCAATAACTTTGCTCAGATTTTCTAAAACAATTTTGAATTTACTCAATAAAAAACCATATTTACTTTGTATTTTTGAAAGTTTTCCACCTTTTCTTGAACAAGGAAGTCTTTAAATAAAACCATGAAGATCAATTTTATGTGACAGAATCGTTAAGTCTTTTATGTTGTCACTTAAGCAACAAAACGTACCAAATTTATAAAGTTTATGACTTCATTTATTATTCAGTAAATTGTGGTTCATTAAATGCTGGGAAAATAATAAGTTATTGTTTAATGTGAGAGATTTTTATAGCCAAGGGCAATATTCTCAATTGAGATCTTTTTCAAAATGCAGACAATGTGTTAAGAAACGTTTTATATGCGGCAGAGCGTCAAACCACCTAAATAATCATTTCCAGATTAATGTTTTAGCTTTTTAGCTTATTTAAAAATAAGAAAGAGTTTTAACTATATACAAAATTATAAAGGCATTTTCAAAGAGGTCCATAGCTACAATCAACCCTACATTTGGCTGTATCCTTTCTCCACTAAATCCCTCAAAAATGGGGTACTTTACAAATCAAAATTTAATTTTCATATCCGAAAATTTAAATTCATGGACGTACACAAGTGGATCAAATTTGCAACAAATAATAAAACTCCAAATGAATCAACACATTAGATTAAGCCGCACTTAACCAATTCACTATAAACTGCCTTTAGTCACAAAAAGAATGTATCTCATATTTTTTTTTGCATTTTCGCATTTGTATCCAAATTAATTTGCACTATACACTAGCAATTGAAATAAATAAAAAAAAAGATAAACTTACAGTATAAAAGTTAATCCACAATATCTTTTATTATTCACTGTTTAGTATCCGTTTTGAGATCACTTTTTACACACTGCTTAGCTGCTAAGCAGAGCTTCAACCACTCCGCTGGAACTGAGACCTAAGACTGAGTGAATGAAACTGAAACTGAAAATTGATATTGAACCGATGGCTGCTCAGGCCCAAAACACACTGATAGCAAATCCAAATGATTATGGTGTATAAATAAAGTGAGGATTTCGCTTTGCACTCTGCGTGCTCGCACGTCACTTAACGAGCATATTAACTATCAAT
This sequence comes from Chalcosyrphus nemorum, assembly GCA_949716465.1. Lineage (NCBI taxonomy): Eukaryota > Metazoa > Arthropoda > Insecta > Diptera > Syrphidae > Chalcosyrphus > Chalcosyrphus nemorum. The sequence goes on along the minus strand of OX454333.1, from coordinate 11,815,338 downwards.
TAGCAAAGCAAAGTTTGGCTATAGACAACTTACCTGCGCGCACCATTGAGCCAAACCGATTGTGTATTCGATTGTTGATCTATTACATTTGTTCGAACAGTTGGATAGTTGGATTTCGAACAAGTAACTTGTTGTCTGTCCATTCGGTCAAGGAAAAATATAAACTGAAGTTGGGTGGGGGGTTAAAGTACGAGTACATTGGCCCAACTGTGTTGATGACGATTTAGAAAAAGTATCTAGGCGATAGTTTGTTGACAAGGTCAGTTAGATGCATGTGAATATTTTGAAATGGGTTGTAAGGAGAATAGAAAAGGTGATTAAAGTCTCATAACTGTTGAAAATGTTTGATGGTGGCTGTTGGAGGTAGACCAAACACTTAATTGTTTATTTATGATTTTTCAATAAGTATACCGATGGCTTTGTTAGAAGGTAGCCATTGTCAATGGAAGAAAGTTATTGGGAACAGAATTTTCTAAAATTGTTTGTTCAAAAAATGTGTGGTGAGTAAAAATGTGACAAACGGTCAAAGAGGGAGTCTATGTTAAGAATTATGATTGTTACAATTCTGGTACTTGGCTCTAGTGCCCAGCAATGAGTTCCAACTGTCCAACTTTTATATTTGATATGGATTTTCGAAGTACTTTTATAACCTAATGACACTTGTGTCATTGAGTAGTGGCTATAGGCTAAATTTAACTACAACTATTGGTTTCCAATATTGAGACTGTGTTGCTGTATGGATGTGGTACTTGGAGGATCATCGCTACTAGCATGAGAAAGCTGCAAACGTTTGCTAATAGGTACCTAGGGAATATCTTAAAGATTTTCTGGCCAATCCGTTTCGCGAACGAAGTGCTTTTAGTTAGAAAATGGGTCATTAACATATAGGCACAACCATATGACGACGAAAGTGGTAGTGGATTGGTCACACTCTCCGAAAGGGTGACAGATCCATAGCTAACCAAGCAATGCAATGGAACCCGCTTACCCAGGATGGCAGGATACGCGGCGGTCCTAGGAGTACGTGGCGCAGAACAGTCGAGAAGGAAGCACGGCAACTGGGAAAGAGTTAAGAGGAGCTGAGGCACATTTCTAGAAATCGCACACGATGGCGCGTAGGCATTGTAGAGGTCATAGGACCCACAAGGGGATACAGGACATAATTACCAACCAATTGCAATTCTGCGATAATGACGTTCACTTTCACTGCACGGAATACGAACCAAGTCTCTAACATAATCAATTAGTTTTTAAGTGAAATATAAGCGTCGATTGAATTTCTTTAGTTCCTGACATAAATGCAATGTAAAGCACATCACTAATCACAAAAAAAAAAAGTACTGGCAATGGGGTGGAACCTTGCTTGACTTCACTCTGAAGTTTGGCTCATTTGACCTATCATAGGCTGCATTCCTAATTTTTATCTGGGTTGATTCTCCTGTCTAAAGCAAGGCAAGGACAGACGAGCTAAACGAACTACCCCTGGCCCCTTAGTGCTGAAAATAGGAGAACCATGTTTGTGAATAAATGTTCAGTAGCGTGTAACCAAGACCTAACAATTATTTTGTCGGGTTTCAACCCTTTTGAGCAAAATATTTTTTTCCGGTTGTACCATTTCAATAAATTATATGTACAAAATGGCTGCGAACATAGATGTTAAAAAAATCGCCAGATTTTGTAATTGTGTGTGTGACCTTTGTGAGCTCGCATTTGTTTTTGCTTGAACGACAGAATACAATGACAAAATCTAGCGGATTTAAGTTTGGGGGAGCGAAACCGTAAACGAACCGAAGTTGACTGTCTAATTTAGTTTGTCTATGGTTTTTACTCTATTGTCACTATTAAAATTGTTTCGAAATCTTTTAATAGAAGATGAGATGGTGACTTATATTCAATGATTCGGTTAGTAGAAGAATTCTGTAATAAAGAAAGACGTTGATTGCCGCTTGTACTATTCTTATACTCATCGATTCTAGCAATATACTTGGCGTCGATATAATAGATCAGTTGAATTTTTTAATAAACTGTAAGAACCTCATTTTCCAAGCTAAGCAATTTCCTAGTCTAAAACAACTAACTAGTTAGCTATTTTTATTTTAAATGAAATTGAATGCAGCGGTTCCGCCATGCACGAGCGGAAAGACAAGTACAATAGTCATCCTTCACTAGATATTTATTTGATTTCGTAGGAAGCGACATGTGACAATCGCCTGGGGTAGGTTTTTTCATTCTAATTTGTTGACAATTAATTTCAAGTCTGTCATAAGTTAAGACATCAAATCGCGATCGTAATGTAAGTAACCGAAGCCAGTTCTATGGATACAAAATTTTGTTATAGATATTTGTATATAAACCAATTGGAGCTTGACGTTATAAACGTAATTGTTATTCCGTTTCAAGAAATAAAATACTTGAAAAGTCATTAGTAACTACTTTGTGTGGTAAAGGGCAAGACCTTTTTGACCTAGTTCTGCAGAACTACGAGTATTTGATTCATTGTAGGCCGTTGGACCGAACTTAGGTTTTTGATATTTTTTGTGATGCAGGAGCAGGGTTTGACATCCTGTCTTTTTCGGCTCTTCGGCTTTTGGTGTTTGATTTTCCCGCCTTGCAATTATGCTGTAGGCCAATTCCCAAGCTTCTCTTATTAATAGCATGAATCCTATTAGGCTCCTTGGGGTTACCGCATTCCTTATCTCTCTTTCTAGAGTGTTTCTCGCAGTCTCATACTTTTTGCGGTCTACAAGGACGTATTTCGAGTTTTGAACTTCCCCTTCACAGTACCAGCAGAAAGGGTCATCTGCGATATTGTATTTGTGAAGATATTGCCAAAAGTTTAAATGCCCTGTTCAGAATTGAGTGAGGTAGAAGTTTACCTCACCGTGTTTTCTTGTGGTCCACTCTTCGGTGTTTTGCAGCAGTTTGTAGGTCCACCGGCCGTTTACTGACGTGCTCCATCGTCGTTGCCATCCCACTTTTCCAGTCATTCTGACGGTGCTTCTTTACTGACTTGCTAACTGTCACAAGTAGGCTTCTTATAGGCTACTTGGGTCCCCCAATATTGGGCATTAGCCTGGATAATGCAGCAACCACCCGATTGCCGTTATTTTGATAGCATACCACGTTTTTGGAAATGCATTTGACGGTACCACAAAATTTCTTGACTCCAACATGATTTCATAAAAAATCGCAAATATTCGTTTAAATTTCCTTCTATGGGAAGACGAACAAACTTAGTTCCATGCAAATTCACTTCACATGGGAAATAACTTCACCTTAAGTGCGAAATTAAATGTATATTCTCATTATAATTTTGCAAAGTTATTTCCCATAAAATTAAGATACAATTGAGTAATACAATAGAATCATTCACATTATCTACGAGTATACAAAAGAAACAAGTTAATTGCACTTACTGACACTACCTGTTTATACCAAAAAAAATTAAACAAAATATTATGTATAGGTTAGGTAGTAAGCCAGCAGCCGGTTACGCACGTGGATCAACAGTAAAATGTGACCCATCATAGGGTCACATTGCAACAAACGTGTTAAAAAATTAAAACTTTGTACCGAGAGCATGAATAAATTGAGAGGGATATGGTTAATGGATCGCAGTGCAATTTATAACAAGTCTGAGTGAACCTGAAGTATGCGTAACGTAAACATTTATTTTAGAAATCCAATTCAATGAAGCTCCGGCTTTTGTTTATACTACGTATGCGTCAGTAGGTGTGATGGTGGAAAGTGCAGTTTTGCGACTTAGTTGATCTGGCGATTTGTATTCCAGAGAGGAGCAGCGCAGCAGCCGCACACAATTGTGTTCATAAGAAACCCAATCATCTATGGAAGCCCTGGCCATAGATGCAGGAAGAACTAAAGCAGGTTCAGGTCCTGAAAAACTCTCCTCTGAGCCTTGTCTAGGAATCCCAGTGTGACCTGGCACCCATATGAGAGTCAATAAAGTGAATCTTGCGACACAGTTCAAAGCTCTCTTGCATTCACCAACAAGTTTGGATGAGGTTGAAGGATTAAGCAAGGCGCAGCTTGACTGTCACTACAGACACAGATACTACGACCCTTCCACCTAATCCCAACGATGTGACTTGTAGCCATTAGGATTCCAGAATCTCCTTCTGGAGGACGAGGCATGCTTACCTAATGAGTATTGCAGTCTTGTGTTATCGTCTTCTACTGGCCCCTGAACCTTGATCGGTTTTGGAACCGTCCGTGAAAAGACGAACTTAGAACTTAGAAGCTCGAGGAAGCCAGTCCTGAATACCTGGAAAGTCGACCTCATACTTGCGCCGGAGTTATGACTGAAGCCTCGGAGTCATAGAATCAGACGGCATATCCATAAGAGTCAAAGGATAAGCGTCGAGCAAAATCATCAAAGTTCCAATGCGTTTCATAGCAAAAGCCACCACGTCTGGGTCTGTGGATAGCTATTAGCGAACACCCCATGATATACATAAGTATCAAAAGGAGGGAGATTCAGCAGTGCATCTAGAACAGAGCCCGGGGTACTCGGGCTCTCGTGCACGCGAGACAAACTGTTCTTTGTAGTATGGCGCAAGAGGCAACCTCTTATCTACGAGCAAGACCCTTCCAGCAAACAACCGACTCATAAGCCAGAAATGGTCCTATCATAGCCGTATAGATCCAGAGGACCTTTTTCGGTGACAAGCCCCACGTCTTTCCAAAAGCACATATCTGCACATTAGCACAGACAGTTCTTAGGCATGTACCAAAAGAGAGCACGGCGTCGTCATCTGCATATGCCTAGGCGTAGATGCCGTGATGCTCTATGTCAATGAAAACCTCTATAGGAAATTCTTTTCTGTGGAGACCAGATTTTGCAGCGCAGTTTCACAAGATTTTCCTCGCTGATAGGCGTGTTGCAATTCCGATAGAGGATGTATTCAAAGAGCAACTTTCCGCAAGTGTTGTTACATTACTAACCGCTCATATGTCGTTGACCAAAATTATGAGTGATGAAGAGGGTAACGTTGTTAAATGAGAAAAAAATATAGTATTGGGGGTCCTGTCACCTCCCTTAGTTAGTTAGAAGAGATCTAGGGCCTAGGTGTCTGGACATCTGTCAAATCCTTATAGAAATCTAATACTTTATCTAAGATAGTTTAAAATACCTTTCTATCCAATCCAAGTGCAAAACTTTAACGATTTTGCCTTGAAAATATAATTTTGGCCTTTTTTATTATTTAATACAAAAGTAACCTGATCATCGCTGACTCAATGCACTAAAAACTTTAAAGAAAAAACCCTTAAAATGTGTCACCTTAGACTCATTACCACATTCAACTGCATTCCCATAAGATGCGACAAAATAAACTTCAGCAAGGTGAATCACCTCAAAGTATTGCAACAACGATGCATGCATTTCGACCGAAAATCATTCGAATACTGAAAGACCCGGAATAGGCTCTATATAATCCATGAGACATTTTTTAAGAAAAAAAAAAATACTTTTAATTACTTCTTGACCTCTATATTGTGAGATAAAACTTCACGGATTATAAGCTGTACCTTGTGAATTCAACTTATCTTTCTATGCATCTAATTAAAGTGTGAGAGATAAAAATCTTCTAACAGATGTGTGTACTATTGTTAGATGTAAGGTCATGGAGTAGGTACTCTCATTTTGTAAGACTATTTTTCAATAAGTACTATATATAGCCATTGGAAATTATTTGATTTATTTATCAAAAAATTATGAAACTTTTGTCACGTATATGTGCTGAGATACATATGTTGGAAATAGTACTTATCTATGTTAAAACCAGCGTTACGCAAAATAAGAATCTAAGTTTTTCTTATTTAAAACAGTCGATTGTAAGCTACTTGATTAGTACCTAATAATTTTGTTTGCATTTTAGTGTGAGAAAGAAGGATCTATTTATCTTTTAGGCAATGATCAAATCCCAAGTCCAAGGACTTACATGCTAACACAATAGGCTTTACCGATTCATTGGTAAACCCAACTCAACCTGACCTAACTTAACCTAACTCTGACGCATATGCAAGTCCAAAATTAGTTTGAAATTAATGGCAAATATTAGACTACATGCGGTTGATAGATAATAAAATAACTTTATTTAGTGTGATTTTGAAAAATATTTTTATTATAGTTGCCACTTAACGATCTTTGACAAGTAAATGTATGGCGCACATGCACCTATGCGCTTTTAATTTGAAATTAAAGCGAACTCAGTATTTGAATGAGCGGAAATTTAGGATGTGTGTATGGTGCGGATAGCCCTTTAAATCTAATTGCAGACATCAATTGGGATCTGGACTTGCTAAGAAAATGGTTTGCTAAGCACAAATTAGTTATTAGTCCAAAAACAAAAATTATGTTTTTTAGTTTGTCCACGCAGTGCTTCCCTGATGCAAATATCTCTTTTCATGCACCAGAGTGTCCTAAATTTAAATTAATTAATTGTGCTTTAAACTCCTCGACTACCTTCTGTAGCAATCTTAAATGTTGTAGTAACTGTTTCGTTATTGAGAGAGTAGACGAATTTAAATATTTGGGTTTAAACATAGATTCGAAGATGTCCTTTACCAAACACACTGAAGAGTTGCAAAAATACTTTCGCCTTATTTTAAGATATTTTTTTTATCTGAGGAGAGTATGTTCTACAAAATTATTAACATCTATTTACTATGCATTATTTCATTCCAAATTGCAATATGGCATAGGTTGCTGGGGTGGAGCTTCTTGTAATAAAATAAAACCTCTCCTTACGTTGCAAAAATATGTTCTAAGAAAAATCTGTTTTAAGTGTCGTCTTCATCCTAGTTTTCCATTGTTCTGTGATTTAAAAATTCTACCAATTCGTCATCTATACTGTTACAAAGTCTTAAAAATATTTTTTATTAGATCAGGCAATCGAAATTTTAGAATCCTGGAAAATTACAATCTACGTGGAAATTCTTTGCATCTAGTCTCTGTTCCTGTGTATCGCACTACTTCGTTTCGTAATTTTTATTCCGTATTTGCTTGTCGGCTATTTAATAAACTTCCACAGTACCTGAGAGATATAAACTCACAAACTTTTTTTCTGACACAATTAAAAAAATGGTTATATAGTTTTTCTTATGATGATCTAGAATCGCTTATAAATGTTCAGTCCTAGATAATGTAAATAATTCTCTTATATACATACAATTTCTAACATTTTGGTGTACCGTTGATTTCTTTGTATTCTTGTTCATGCCTTTCTAGCAAACACTGTTATCATTATTTATTTATTTAATTTATTTATTTAATTTGTTTATTTTATTTTTTCTCTGCCTTAAGCTAAGACATAATTTCTATTACTTTGTATTTTTTTGTATGATTTGTTTTTTTTTTTTTTTTATTCTTTTTAACTTTACCACCCCACTTATTGTGATTTATGTTATGTAATTTTTGAGGTGACATTCAACACTATTTTTGTAAAATATTGATGTCTACACTATTTCTCCTTTTGAATTTGTATTACATTGTAAATTTAGGCTAAGATATCTGTACAACGTTTTGAGAAATAAAGTAATAATAATAATAATAATAATAAAAAATATTATTCATGATTATACTTACTTACTTATAGGGCTCATGACCCTTGTAGAGTCTCTGCTTGGATCCGAAGATACTCTTGGCTGGAGCATTGTGTGCTCGATGTAGCCGAGCCAATGTAGTTTGCATATCTTGGCCTTTTTGGACTACATCCACATCCTGGTACAGCTCATAGAGTTCGCGGTTGTATCTTCTCCTCCATTCGCCCTCCTCGCATAAGGGACCTAATATCCGACAAAATATTTTTCGCTCAGAGGTGCCCAATATTTGCTTAGCTTTCTTACTTATCGTAAGGAATTTATCGACAGATAAGTTTTTGTTTGTTGATAACATATACTTTGTCTTGTCCTCGTTCACTTCAAGACCTCGTTTTGCTTGCTCATTAATAGCCGTAAACGCCTCTAAGACGGCTTGCCGGAATCTTCTGTTGATGTCAATATCGTCTGCGTATCACAGCAGTTGAACGGATGTGTGAAAGATATTGCCTTCGGTGTTGACACCTGCTCTGCGCACAATCTGCTCCAACACAATATTGAAGTAATCACATGAGAGCGCATCTCCTTGCCTGAATCCGGTGCACGTTTGGAAGAGCTCCGAAAAGTTGTTTCCAAGCTGCACAGAGCATCGCGTTTTTTCCAGCGTTACGCGACACATTCGGATAAGTTTTGTTGGCATCCCGAACTGGGCCATTGCCTGGTAGAGCTCAAAACGATGAATGCTGTCATAGGCGACTTTATACTTACACCTATACAAAGTGGATCAAATAAAGTAGCATTCAATTAATAAGGTCAATATTATTTGATTCATCTTTTTAGGGCGCATTAAACTACAAGAAATATCTTTATTTGAATCGCCAAGAATAGAGCACATCCAAGGATGCCAATATTCAGCTTATCGTATGGTAATTTTGTTCACTGTTGAGTGCGCTTTGATATCAATTTCGAATAATTTCATTCATTCCATTCATCAGGAAATAATTTTCTCTGATTCGTTATTTCTTACATATTCATAGCATTCACAGATCGACATAATTTTGGTCAAGGCACTCATAAGTGGTGTGAAGTTCAGGGCTACACTCTATCGGTCTTTTGAATTTCATTTGCAAAATGAGTAATAAGACAGTTGCTTCCTTGTTCATGATTATGTTTTACAAACGTTAGTTGAATACAAATTGATGTACCAAAGTATCTAACACTTAATGTAACCATTGGCATGCAATCGCTACATGCAATCAAGTCTTGAAGGATTTGAACTCCTTTTGCTACGGAAGTGTGCCATTTCAGAGTCCGGATATTTGATACTAATAACAAAAATCGTGGTTATGTTAAGTCAAAGAGCTGCCGGCAAAAAACAAACTCGTTTCACGACATTTTAGCTTCTTTCTTTTTGACTTGCTTCTTCTTTTTTTTCTTTGCAAAAAAATAAAAACTACAAATCGCCATGAGATAAGGTCAATGCTAAGCATAGCTGATTCGCATATTTAAAACTAGGAGCGATAAAATGTTTCTAGTTTGAGAAATATAAGCAATTTGTCTAATAATTTGTCAGGCAAACATGGTGAATGTGTTTTCTGTGACAAATTTTGTTGCTGCAATAGGCATGGGTTGCAGAGAAGTACAAACAACTCCACAATGAACTGTCTTATTGCTATGCAAGTCCAATGGGCATATTGTAATATTTTTCTAGTTTAAAAAACACATAAATCAGTGGTTGTAAGGTGTTGTACTGGTTTTGTTCTCTTGTCAGTCGTAAGGTGGTTTCTCCCTCGGTTTGCTTAGAGTTTGTATCAGGGGTTCCCCTAAAATAATCATATGACAAAACTGAAATAGATATTTATCTAAGATTCCCTCGTAATGATCGCATTTGGTGCCACTGGGATTTTACTAAAAGGAAGTAGGTATCCGAGAAGATTTATGCAAATTATTAAGAGAGGTATTGACACTTTTAGACTCTTATCGTGGCTAGCGTATCGCTTCTGCCTAGCGAATACATTAATAATATTTATGATATTTTTAATGTTTATCTGAATCTTATTTGTTATAACATTTCAACAGAAGAACTTCCATTAAAAGATCTCCATCTAGTAGTAATGAACTTGCCACTAAAGTGATTTGTTTTCTGTGAGACTGTGCTTAAGTTACCATTGAGTCTAGCGACTAAACAAATTTGGCCTAAGCTGGATTTGAAGCGGTCTAAGACTTGGATTTCTCTCAACAGGTTGCATATCGGCAGCACAATAGGTGTCATCACGGTACACTGACTAATAGGTAAGCACACAACAAGGCTAGGCCTTTTCGCAAACGACTTTTACAGAAGCTGCAGGGATAAGGAAGGGGAGGAAACTATTCCACACCTGTCTGCCCAGCTCTTTCCCGTAGAGGAGAGGAGCTGCATACTATAATGACTCAGTAGATCTAAAAAGTATAGACATAAAAAGCATCTTACGCTTCATAAGAAGCTCCAAATGGTTCTAACGAGTATTGGAGAATTAGGATCCATACTCCGTGGTATCACAATGGACCTATCTCTGGTCCAAGTGTGTCGGAGCCACTTCCAACCAACCAACCATTGAATAATGCTAGTCTAAAATATTGTATCGCTCAGTTTTGTTCCTTCATAAAACAAACCTTCATGTCATTAAAGGGTGTCTCAACAGGAGACGTCAAATGGAAATAGTTCATCTGTCAGAAAATTAATTAAACTTGTTCAGTTATGTGACAAGATTTGACTATGTTTTCGGCTTCATTCAAATTCAATCACTGTCACCATCGAAACCTTTTTAGCTGATTGCACCAATCGTTCCCAGGTGCCTCCTTCACTTGGATTCAATGGGTACATGAACCTCCCATTGATCGTCATCTCGTTCTGAATTTGTTGCGCATTGAATCGCAGCCTTCATCCGAATGCCCCGATAAAGTGTGTCACATTATCGTTTCGTATTTGAGACGTAAGATAAAGGTATGAGTCGGTAGACAAGTCGACTGCTAAGGCTAGCTCTAGGTGAATGGCTCTTATTGTAAAGCAAGTACACCCACGGCACACCAAAGTGTTCCAAACCTGTACAGGTTTAAGGGTGAACGAAAGGCGTCAGTCGATCTTCAAGCAGCTTCTCCATGAGCGGAATTGCAGGTTTGGCTCGAACAAGTATCCATCTAATGTCATTTCGAAGGACAGAATCCAAAGCGCTGGTGAATCTCGTTTATGGCGACTGCGTCATTCTGGCGGTAAAATTAAATTGTGGAATCGGAAGAATCTGTCCAAATACACTCCTACACTCCTCCCCTTCTCCCGAGACTTAACAAGAACACTCTCAAAGAGAAAGAAGAAATCTCTGGGTAGCGATTGAATATCTAACATTGTGCTTCGATATTAGACTTTAGTGACGGCAGACTACATTTGTGAAAAAAGAAAGAATTTACCACTAATACTCGTAGAATTTGAAAAGAATCTACTAACAGGGTATCACCGCCTAACGCCTGCAGCAATTTACCTTTTACCTACGTCATTCTTATAGTTTGTAATAAAAAACTTGTTTATTATCATGAAGCATGCTCCTCGTGCAACAGAAATTCAGTTCTTCAGATACGCCATTCAACGACCCTAAGGGCTATGTGGCATTGAATTTAAAATAAAATTCAACTAAAGTAATAAGCAATACTTAGAAGGCCACCATAATAGCCTCCGCCCGATATTGAAACTGGGCTGGCGGCATTCTGCACTAATTGCATCTAAATTGGATGCTTGGAATACCTACGTAATCACGCCATTGAACAAATTTGGGAGCAACTGTCGAATATAAATTGCGACTATAAAGGAAATTGAGATTTGAAAATCAATTTTACAACTACATGCATGCCCGACGACTGGAGTATCAGCTCTATATGCCCCCATCTTCAAAAAAGGCGATCCTATGTCTTGTATGAACTACCGACGCATATTCCTGTTTAATGTCGCATATAGGATCCTATCCAACGTATTGTGCGAACGTCTTAAACCTTTTTGCACTATTCGGCACGTACCAGTGTAGCTTTCAGCCCGGCAGATCAACAATAGACCAAATTTTCACACTCAGGTAAATCCTGGAAAAGACCAACGAATTTCGAGTCGAAACCCACCACCTTTTCATCGACTTTGAAGCTGCCTATGACAGCATTCATCGTCTTGAGCTCTACCAGGCGATGGCCCAATTCGGGATACCGGCAAAACTTATCCAGATGTGTCCCGTAACGGTGGAAGACACGAGATGTTTTGTGCAACTTGGAAACAACTCTTCGGAGCTCTTCCAAACGGACACGTGATTGAAGCAATGAGGGCGAATGGAGGAGAAGATACAACCGCGTACTCTATGAGCTGTACCAGGATGTGGATGTAGTCCAAAAAGCCAAGATATGCAAACTACATTGGCTAGGCCACATCGAGTGAATGGACAACAATGCTCCAGCCAAGAAGATCTTCGAATCCCAGCCCCCAGGTTGGAGACGAAGAAGAAGACCGAACCTCCGATACAAAAACCAAGCTGTCGCGGATGCTAGAAGACTTGGTCTTCACAACTGGAAGCAGCATGCCCGGGACCGCAGAGGATTGAAGGCAAAGATGTCTCAGGCAGGCACCCTACAAGGGTCGGGAGCCCTTAAAGTAAGTAAGTAAGTTTATTTAAGAAATGGAGCAGTAAGAACTTGCTACCATAAGTCCAGCGTCTGACAATCAATCAATTCTGATCCTTACCTATGTCCAAGATTTTATTTGTTGTTGATTTAACCGAGACCGATTTAATCGATCTATTACTTACTTAATGATCTTCATGTTGTGTGATATAAATTTGAGCAAGCGGTAATTATCGCAGTTGCACAGAAGTTCTATAAATCAAGAAGTGTCACCAATACGACTAAGTGACCATATATCTTTTGCTTGTTATTTTATATACTTTGTATTTATTTACTAAAGAAACCTTTATATATAAAAAAAAATATAATAAAGAAAAAAAATAAAATTGGGCTCAACCGGGATTTGAACCCGGGACCTCTCGCACCCAAAGCGAGAATCATACCCCTAGACCATTGAGCCGCATGGCTTTCCACTGGCAAACAAGTTATAAATACACTTTCAAAATTTGTGTCATTAAAGAATTGTAAAAGTAATTTAGGCGCAAATATGTACTCAAGAAACAATTTTAAGTTCGCATGAAAAATTTAATCAACTATCAAATATTCAATATTTATTCAGTTGTAGATTCAATTTCATTACTTAAAATACTTAAGCATAACAATTTTATAAGGGGAAGTGAACTTTGAATATTTATTCATTGCTTCGGAAGTAATAAGAAAACAGGAAATATACGTCAATTCGTTGTCATGAAGCAGTTTTTCAGTGTAGGATTAAACTTAACTCGTTCAATTTGGTACCACTGCCATTGTATCGTTCAGTTATCACAAAACTACCAAAATTTGTCTATCTGCATTGATAGCTCATGTCAAATGAAAATAGTTTGGTCTTGATCTTAACCCTATCACCATCCACTGGATATACGCAGATATCATTAGACACATTCCAAAATGCTTCGCATATGTAATATATCTATCGATAACGACAACGTATTTATTTTCTTTTTAAAATTTTCATAAGTATATGAATAAAAATACTGCTATTTATTTCAAATATCTGTCAAAAATATTTGTTTCATTTAATCCAGAGTTAACTCAGATTTAAAATTTACTGATAAATGTGTTTCTGGAGTTAATACTGCGTTCTCACCGGACGAAATCTCGAGGTCGTCAAATCGCATGCATTTTCTATGTATTGAAATCTCGTGCTTTTGCCGAAATCTCGCTGAGCTCATCTATCTATGAGATATTGGCAAACTGAACAAACCTTAACGTGAACTTCAGTTTATTTTGGTGTTCATTTTTAGACGTCAAAAAAGCAGCTTTAGCTAGTGTTGGGACTTCTACCAATTATATTTTTTTATTTTTCATATTTCTTATTTAGCTTATGCATTACATATAAATTGTATGCATTGTTTAATTTATGTTGCACTTATGATACATTTTGATTTCCCAATTTGCCCACACTGATAGCTACAGTAAACAAACAGCTGTTGGTTTGTTTGTTTCCCGCCACTTAAAAATGGACAGACAATGACATTCGAAATGATTTCGATTTGGTAGGAACGGGGTATAACTCAGGTTTAACGCTGATATTGGATAATCTTGCATTGAAAACTAACACAAATCCAATTAAATTTTTGAGATAAGAATCAACTCTAGAGATAGAATAATAATAACTTTGTAATGATTTTAAATAAATAATCCGAATATTCACAAGAGTTAGACGAATTTGCAGAGCAAATCGAAGTAAGGATGAGACCAATAAACGCGATTGAGACCTTGTACAACTTTATGGTAGGACTTTATGGTAGCTATACCCTCGATTTTCTTACGAGTAGCTTCCATCTGCTTCAGAAATGTAGAAACTTTAATTTCAGCGGTTCGTTTAGGGCTAAGGTCTAATGTTCACGTTGCTGTTGCCGTGGTCAATGTATTCTGGTTAAAAGAGTTTTCGTCCAGTTGTCAAAGTTGCTGTCAATGTGTCAATGTGTTCTGCTTCATTGAAAAGTGTTGGTTATAAGAGTTTTCCTCCAGTTGTCAAAGTTGCTGTGGTAATGTGTTTCTGATATTCTATTTAAAATGACGAATGAGTATCATAATTTTGAGGGTACCTATATTTTACAGACGAGCAGCGTCTTCAATAAAAAGAGTAAACTACTAGGTACTAAGCTGACGAATGGTCAGATAAGTACAGTTCAGCGAATATTATTTTTTCTAAATGAACTTTCTGCAATAGAATAGCATTTTTAAATTTAGAAAAATGTGTTGACAAACACATGCCACACGCCAATATTCATAAAAAACAAAACACTTAGTCTCTGTTGTTATTTTCTTTTATCGCACTTATACTTAAACTTATGACGTACATCGTGAACTGATTGAGAGGTTAATGACAAGTTTCTGACAATATTTAATTAAATAAAATTTTTGTATTAAAATACAGGCAACGTTAACCGGGGTATACCGTAGTCACTTCCTTAATGCATAGATAAACTAACATAGATGGTCGTCTTCGGCCGATTTGACCGTTGGTTCTCCCAAGAGCAAAAGTACCACGGATTTTGAATGTATTCTGACCTTTCCGACAAAATCAAATCGGAGCTCACGCACACATTCTTAAACCGCGGGACATTTAATGGGCGCAGCCATTTTCCTGTACATTTTGTTGTTGTTAATTGAATGACAGTCTGCTGAAAATGTGGTGTGCAAAAGGAAAAAAGAGACACCACGATTGTTTTTATAGTTACGTCTTGTTCGCACGTTCGGTCACATGTATTCACAGATAGGAAAATTCAAATCGGCGTGCTTTACAAAATTTTCGGCAGAGTAGGGAGAAGACGACCATCTATGTTAGTTTATCTATGCCTTAATGTTCAATAGGTCATTCGTGACGTACATCGTACAATAAATCAATTTCAAAGATAGCACTACATTTTATTTGTTATTCTAAAACAAACTCATCTTCATTGGGTTTGCACCCAAATAGATATGACGGCCATGTTTTTTCATCTGGCTTATCGCCACTGACAGTTCGCCCATCGCCTTGGTTGGTTGTGCACCTTGTCGATGGTAAAGTTTTTCTATTAATTTCGCTCATTTTAAACGTGTATTATTTCCCCTCCACCCGAAAAACGCATAGCGTAAGTATTAAATTGTTACAAGATCATACCATTTACCCTTAAATCATGAATTTCACTTCAAAATTACAAATTTTCCATTCGAGTCAGCTGTTTTAATTCCCAACAATTATGTTCTCTTAATTTTCATTCTCTCTTAAAACTCTGAAGAGAGTGTTGACTTGCCAACAAAATCGAACTGTCAACGAAACGAGTATCAAAATCAAAAGTACGTCACATTTTCTCCCTACTGTCAATTCACTTGCCGAAGCAGTAGCAGTAGGAGAAATAAGCAAATTTTTTTTTTATAAATTTTTCTTTTCTATAAAAACATTTCCAAAGAAAATTTTTGTTAAAATTGTGTAATAAGTAATAACCAACAAATTACGACGTTTGATATTTTGTATAAAACTTTGGCAACGTAACAAGTGAGTGTTTTGTAATATTTCTTTACAAAAAACGCAAATTGGAACTGCGCTAATCCCGATTTGGGTTCGTATTTAGAGTGAAAGATTTGTGTTTGGCGTTCCAATTTGTGTGGGGATTATTGAATTTTCCAAACCACGTCGCAGATACATATGTACGCTTTATTCGTGTAAATTTATTGCTTGACGCGGATCCCAAGGGTTGTTTGTCCACTTTTTCGTTGATGTTTTCGACTTTGGGAAGAAAATTATGCAACTTCACCCCTCGCCTAAATGGTGGGGAAAAGAAAAAAAAGTTTACAAAGAAAAAAGTTTCTCTATGTTGCAATGTCACAAAAGATGCCTGGCGCAGTGCCTGACTTGGGAGCTCTTCTCTGTTGGTGTTATGTGTACCTTGCCTTTGTTTGCGAGCATCAAAAGCAATTGCAGTGTAATCATTCTTGAGTCTCGGAGCGGCGCACTGTTGACAACAGGCACGTGGATATACCAGTTTTAATTTTTTTTTTTGTTGCATCTTGTTGCTAAGATGTTTTCTACTCGGAAGTTCCAAAGGTCAGTCGTGTTTGTCTCTTTTGAAGAGTGTCGTGCTGGATGCTGTTAATTTGGACTGTATTTATAAATATGAGAAGAGTGCTGGTTGCCTGCACTCTGGATGATATGACGTGCTCTATATTTTCATTTGAATCAATTGTAAATTGGGTGCAGTTAGGTGTAGTTACTCCTTCCTAAGTTATACCTTATTATTACTGGTATGTGACGTTTGTTCGTATAATTTCGGTATAAACACATACAAAGAACAAGACAAGTTCGCATGTACTCAGCAATCTTTTGCGTTGACCTGTTGTGGAAGTTTATGCAAAAGTTTCCTAATCTAGGCACATAATGCCTTTTGTCGAGTTTTTTTTTTAAGTTGATAGCAACCGTAGTACACTTGTTGAATTCAAAGATAAGATTTCGTCAAAAGGGCAACAAACGAAAGGAAGTATAATTTCCCTCAGCCTTAATAGCAACTTTCCATGACGTAAATCAATTTTTAGTAGTCAATTTTCCTCGCTATCTTAAGCTTTATTAAAGCCACTCATCTTTTATTAAGTTCGTGTCGGTTGAATGTGTTCGATCGTTGCTATGCAGCCACCTTATCGCTTAAGGTTGCCAAAATCCTGCCTTTCAGGGTCCTGCATCTAGGTATGATATTAGAACATTCGTTTAAATGAGAACGTTTGAGCATCCTTTAACTTTCTGTCATGCTGTGCTATTCATGACCTAGTCTTGCTCAGATTTCGATCGATTTCCACCACAAAAAACATGCTTGCCTCCTTACCCTTCAGAATCGAGTTATTCTATATTACACAACAGGGGTAATTGAACTTAAAACAAAGAACTAATACTGTACTCCATAGCCAGCTTCTAATTAATCCATTTGCTCCAAAAATCAATTGATTAATCAGTGTCTACCCAAAAATTAACACATTTAGATAATAGTTATCAGCACTATGGTGATAACTAGCTACCTTGTCCCATAGGGTGTATTGAGTTCAATAGAGGTTATAACTCTGTCGTTTGTGATGCAGAGCGGTAGGAGATGATCTCTATTCTGTCATTAGGAAAAGACGAAGATGAAAGAAGCCCATGTCGAATCGAAAAGTCTGTATTCCGCTCGTTTTCGAAGAATTCGAGGTAGTATCCACCTAAGCGGATACGTTAACAGTCAAAACTGACACACTTAGTCATAAAACAATCTATGTTTGGTGTGGTTTTTGGGCTGGCGGGCCTTCGGTGCGTACACGTACACCACCATACCACAAGTGTGTCACTGTTATAATACGACATGAAGAACACGTCGAAAACTTGTTCATATTCTGAATTTTCATCCATTTTGTTGCGCTTGCATGTCGAAAAATCTAACTTCCACCACAAGAAATGTCTTGTTGATATAATATCATGATTATGAGGGAAATTTCCATCGAGTAAATTCTGGGATCTTGGATCTGTGATCAGAGAAAAGTAATTAATAATGGAATCATCTTTATATGAATAGGACAGGCCGGCAAATTGTAAATCTCTCTTCAAATCATAGGTTACAACTGTCCACCAGCATTAACTGATTAAATTTATTCACTGATGTGCACTGATGAGCACAAAAACGAATTCTGCCTTATTGCAGTCAATGTTTTCGATTTTACGCTGATAATGATGAATGCACCCACTGATTAGCAGAAAAATAAATAAATACAATGAATCACATGAACGTTGTAAGTTCTGTATTTATTACCCTTTGGACATTTGTTTTGTTTTTCCTACTCTATGCAGAACACGAAGATTGTAATGCACAATAGAATACTGTATTCAATTCTCTCATTTTTAATAAGCACTTGTCTGCAGCAGTTGTTCAATTTATTCTTACTCATAGCGCTGACTGTACACATGTATATAAGTTAATTAATTTTCTTTTCCTCTGCCAGGTAAACGGACAGATTGTGGCACTGCGGCAAAGACGACGGCAAAGTCATCCAACAATTAAGCAACCAAGTATGACGGAAAAGTCGGAGGTGGAGTCTGCGTTTTTGCCTCGTGTCTCATCGGAGGCGGAGTACGCAGATGCTCGCAGTATCGGTGGTGAATCGGATGAAATGATCCCATCACCGGTTCACTCGTACCCAGGACGAAGTGATGATGAAGATGATATCTTCGAAGAAGTTCGAATGATTTTGCGACGACGTCGTGGCTGGAATCCAGATGGTTCGCTTCTGTCACACGATCTAGACTTGCTTGACGACGATGATGATCTAGTCGAGGAGGACGACGCTGGATGTCCGCTGCCATCGACGCCCGAGGATACGCAGCTAATTGAGGCCGAGGTGAGTGTTGGAGAGAGAGAGAGAAATGGAAGAGAGAGAGAAAGTGTTTTTGGAGCGTGTTTTTACAAGGTGACTGATCGTATCGTTTGCGTATTCATTTACAGTCTCTTATCGTTGTTATAATAAACGAGGTTATAAGCAGGGTAATTGGTAGTTTTTTCCAGAAATTTCCTCTGATCACTGTTTTGTTCTCATTTTGATTAATCTCAGGAACTAGGCATTTACTTCGTGATCAACTCTTCCGTATAAATATATTTTTTCAAAGCTTATAATCCGCTCATTTCAAAGTTAGTCTATCTATCGTGTTTATCACTTAATCAATTTGTTTTCCTCACATTAAATTGGCCATATCATTGCTCATAAAAACAGGTGCAGATAGTTTGAAATGTGTTCTTATTATTTTCAGTCTACCTCATATCTTGCTAGCTATTTTTATCGCAAAAGAAAAAACAAAACACAAACTGTGTCATTCTTAGAGAACTTTAATTAAAATCAATTGTTGCGATCGAGAAGGAAAAAAATGGTTCCTGAGAGTGGAAAGCTTTTTTGCAAGTGAAAACAATTTCAAGGGTTGTAAGAGATCACTCTACATGTACGCATCCAATTAAATGTGTAGATTGCTCGGCTTAATTGGTCGCCAAATACATGCATTGCAATCGCTTGTCGGGCAAGTGTCCAGTGTTTTTTAATTTCTGATAACAAACAAAGCGTAAAGTCGACAAAAATGGGGGTCGTACATAGATTAGGCGATGACTTTTGGCATTGTTAGTTATATGTGAGTCAATAAAAGCTTATTCGAGATAAGATATCCAATTCAATGATAGTAAAATATATAGGAGACCAAGGGAGTAATTTAAAAGAGAAATCATTTCGTTGAAAGATGAAGTTCAAAAGTCAGTTCTCCGAATACACTGTCATATTACTGCGTCTCTAGTTGTCCTCCCGTGGGGTTCGCCGTTAGATATGATCGAAACACAGACGCATATATTGGCAACCTAAACTTAGAGTTGTCCTTTCTTGTAGAATTAAGTTAAAATAAGAAGAAGAGCTTAACATCGTGCGGTCATCTCTTAGTAAGTGTTTCTTCTTTTTATTTATTTATTTATTTATTTATTCATAGGTCAAGTAGAGAGTTCACTTCATAGAAAAGTAAGTAAGTTTTTTCGGTGCATACGTCGGACAAAATTCAAAGAGTAGTTCTGTCTTAAGAAAACTCTTCAAAACACCTTGTCATTGGAGCAATGCATAAATCTGTAGGTCCACCCTGTTCGCGGAAAAATGTATAAAATTTAACAAGAGACGCAATGTTTTGACTGCAATTAGTCTTTGTTTTCAGTGATAGATACAGATTTATCTTTTCTATTATAGCTGTAGAATATTTTACTGTAGAAAATAAAACAATCGTGATTATAGCATCGAATCATATCGACGTAAACATGAACGGGCTTTATAACTACGTGACGGTGATAAATTTGTCGCCACGTGAACCTTTTATAACTCAAGCTAGTATTGGTATGACGTGTTTATTCTAAAAATCTTCTAAAAAGCTATTTGTGTTTGAAAGCAAATTGGATTTATTAATATCTAATTGCCGGCAAGGTATATACGTGTATTTATGCATACATATGTATTTGTCCAGCAATTAAGCTTAAGAGGGTGGAATCATAAATTAATCATAGGTTCAACAATCCATTTGTGTTGTTGGCCAAGGGCAATATGTATGGGTGTATTGATAGAATTTGAAAAGAAAACTCCTCTTCAGGAGTGCAGACATACCTGCTGTCACAATGTCGTACATTTTGTATATGGTTTAATTTGTTTGACTGGAATTAGAGGGGCGTATGCCGTATGCGAGAGTGCTTAGAGAAATGACCTAATGTTTTTCAATTAAAAGAAGGACATTGTCTGAAAAGTTGACAAAGAAAAGAGACATTACTGCCGATTAGTAAAGATTTGCCGAAGATTTCCAAAACGTCGGATCTAATGTTTGGCAAACACATTTCGTAAAATTAATTTTCAAATACAACTTATTATGTACAAGATTAATCTAAAAAGTTTGGACCCTAAATATGAAGGTGGCGTTATTCTTCAAAAGCAGTCTTATACTACAGTGGTACATTAATTTTTTCCTATAAGAATATGACTTTTTTCTTTTAAATAAAACGTAAACCATTTGTGATATATCAAAAACTTTATTATCGGCTTGAAGTACAATCAAAACATTTATGAATGGAACTCGACTTTGTTCATATGGCCACCGCGGGCACGTTTGCAGCGGTCGATTCGTTGGACCCAATAATCAACGACTCGACCACACATTTCGGCCGAAACGGCCGTTATTTCGCGTTCATTGTTGGCTCTGAGCTCTTCCAACGTCGTCGCCTTGTTCCCATAAACCAATGACTTAACGTAGCCCCACAGGCTACGGCTTGTGGCACCATCCGGTTGAAACCACATGTCGTCCAAGTTCATATCTTCCAATTCGGGTCAAAAATACCCGGTAATCATGGAGCGATAACGCTGACCATTCACAGTAACGTGACGATCGTTCGTCGTCGAAGAAAATATGGCCCAATAACGTGATGGTGATTCATGAATCATGAAGCACATGTGGATTTTCACCCGATCCATAACGTATATTTTGCGTATTGACGAACCCATGAGCTTCCTCACTGAAGATGATTTTGCGATGAGATTCATCATCTTGGCGCATCTTCTCCAGAACCCAATCGGAGAACGTACGTCGCTTCAAATGTTCCATCGGCTTCAATTCTTGAGTCAGCTTGATCTTGTATGGGTGTTAACCTTAGGCAAAATACGCCATAATGTGGTTTGAGCTATGCCCAATTCTTGAGAACGCCACCGTGGAATTGACTGATTTGGATCGTTTTCTACGGACGCCTGAACAGCAGCGATATTCTCGACACTTCGACCAACCCGTTGTCTCACTGACTCGGCAACATCACACAACAAATATGAAGACACAAATTTTTGCACTTAATTTGTTCTTGCCTTTCTACTAGGGCGAGAATTACGACCAAAAATTGGAGTTAACGCTCTTAAAGTTGCGATCACCGACTCCGAGTTTCGGTAGAAAATTTTTATAATTTGTAGACGTTGCTCGTTCGTGTACTTTACCATGATGAAAATGTTGAGTTTACTGAATAAATTGACAGTGACAGTTTGATGATTAGTGAAAGAGCGCGTTCACAAATTAAGTTCATATTTGTCAAGTCCCTATTGGAAAACCCTTCATTACAAAGTTAATACAACAGCGCAAAAAGTTGGACGCTGCTTATGAGGACTCTCGATTGCTACCGAGTAGAGATTGGCAGCTGAATTTAAACGTGATCGTGAGCGTTCGGTATTGCCAAAAACCAAAAACATGGAATATTTACACCAAATGCGGTACGAGTGGTACGCAGAAAGAAGCTACTGTTTTAGCCTAAATATATGAGAAATGATGTTGCAATCGATGAATCTGATGTGGATCTTGCAACAAGCCATGTGTGTCGAGTTAAAGTTTCCCTAATTTGCTAAGCTGATTTAGCAAATTCACACAAAGTTAGAAGACACGAATACTTGAAATAGAAATCCTAACCTATCATACCCAAAAAATAGAGAAAATATAAAAATATTGATTACATTAATCAAATCAACAAAAACCAAAGGCCGGACTTTAAAGTAAAAAATTTTAAAACGATAAACAACTGTAATGTAGAGCCTAGTCTATGTATCTATAAATAAATAATAAAATGTAATCTTGAATAATAAGTGCAAAATATCAACGTTCGCTGACCTTGATAAATTTGATTTTTTTTAGCACTGAATTAAAAAATGCGCGCTGAAGTTTTTACTAGCAGCCCCCTTTAGTCTTTAACTAGATGCGTCTGATAATATAATTTGGAGGTTCACAGCATGTGTGTATTTATTGCTGCGGGTCCCATTTGGCCTCTGGTTCAACCATAAAGATAGGCTAGGCAAATAATCTAGGCACGGTCCATATCATAGTTCAACTGAACTAAGAAAACTAATTGTAAACAGCGCAAAATGTAATCGACTCTCGATAGAAAATGAGAATGAATAAGTTTAATTTAACTGGCTTTTAAGTTGGTTAAGATATTTAATCCTTATCTCGAAATTCCCAATGAAATCTGACAGTACCAAAACATTCTTTAATTATCGCCAAAATATTATAATAACTTTCTACAGCAGAATCGCAGCTTGTCAAATTTCTAAAAAGGGGAAATTCTCCCAGAGACAGACAAATGCCCAAAAATGTGCGGGAACTGGTTGTACAAAAAAACTGCAAGCTTTTTAGACGTCATATTTTTTGTATTGTTTTACTTCAAACTAGGTCTGTTCGCGTAGCCTCCTAAAACAGCGAAATTTTACGAAAATTTACGAATTTTTACGAAAAGCTGTTCGCGAACGGAGAATTTTTTTAGTTTTTCACAGAAGAGAGCGCTCACGAGAGAGTAAGAAATTTCCACATGCTACGGATTTTAGTGCAAGAAATTTCTGTGGGCTGGTTTATGAAAACTGTCAAAGCTGTCAAACCAGTGTATTTCCAACCTTTTGTTGTTCAACCCATTCGTTTACTTTTTCGTAGTTTTAGCTCTCCGAAATTTGATAATCTACATATTTTAGTGCAAAAAGTACGCGAACAGACCTCCAACAACAACACAACCATTTGAGAGAACTTATATTTTTGGCCAAAGAATTCGCAGCATTGGGAAATTTCTTACTCTCTCGTAAGCTCTCTCTGTGTTGTGTAAAACTACTAAACTTTGACGTGCGGAAACAGGAATTCTTTGTAGATATACGGGAACACATCGATAATTAGGTTCATTCGCGGAGAATTTTCGTTGTTTTTCAAAGAAGAGAGTGCTCACGAGAGAATAAAAAATTTACTGTGAATTTTAGTCCAAGAAATTTATCTGGGCTAGTTTGTGAAAACTGTCAAATCGGTCAAATCAGTGTATTTTTAAATTTCTTCTTGTTTCGTAATTAAGTGCCTTTTAATAGAAGTTCACCCCCACTCTTTAAAATTTGATAATCTACGAATTTTATTGCAAAAAAATACGCAAACCGAGACCTATTGAGACGAGGATTCTATCAAATTTGGTAGTGACTGTGACGGTATTGTATTTTTTCCATTGTCTGCTACTTTTTGAACACATCCTTCGGTTGGACACTCACCGCTGTCACAATGCAATTCGTTTAAGTTTTATATTTTCTTTTAAGCATTTTGTCATCATACATACTCGTACCTATTCATAGTCAAAATCTCATATTTGATTTATTTATTTAAAAAATATCTACAGTACTGGAGACTTTGTAAAAACATAAAGAAGCTTTGAGTATACACATTTAAAAGCTTCTACAAGTATTAAGGTTTATTTATTTCTAGCTAAGTTATGCGCTCATTGCCGAGGTAAGTTTAGAATTTGTAAGTTGATCTTTGTCCGAGTGTACCGTAATTGACAAAGAAAAATATTTTCTTGTCGTCATTTTTTTATGCTTTTTTTTCTTTTCTTCTTTTTTGATATATTAAAAAAAGGCTTTTATAGATAATTAAATTTACAATATTCCAGTCAATGGAATATATGTATTTTGAACGACGGATTTAATGTTGTTTTGTTTGCTGCAAATATGGGGGATTTTGCACTATTTCAGATCAAACTGCAAGGACACTAATGGATCGCACTTTCTAAACTATTCTAATCTGTTGACTGTTATTAATAATGGCCTTAGCATGATCGAGTATTAGCACTTGTTAAAGAGCACTAATTAAAAGTGACGTGTGGTGATCCGCGTATTGGCCAGGTTTTGGGTGCATGAGATCTAATAAATCTACGTCTAGTCATAGCTGACTATTCGGCTCTTACTAGCAGAGGTGATTAAACATTTGATAGGCATTCCCTTGGTAGGTCTAGGAACAGATGGTAGAATCAAATTACATATTTATCTAACACATTGAAAGCTCAGCGAATGGGGGAACCGCGAACAAACCATTTTTAGCAAATTTAAAGGCAAACAATTAATAATTTTACTATTCCCAAAGACGAGAGCTTAATTTATCTATCGGCTTATACAAAAAAAGTTAAATTCTAAGTAGTTTCTGCAAATAGATCAACAATTCGCTGATTTTACCGCGAATAAGCCAATACTTCTTGCGAACTGTCAAATTTTATTCAGATTCCACAGCTGTGGAACGCAATCGTCACAATTCTTTTTTCCTTTGGTAATTGACAAATGAAATTCGCTGATTGCAGCGACTACAAAAAAGTTTTGTTCAGTGACTCTGTACTGCACAGTTCAGCGCATGATTTTCTGTACATGCTTTTGGGGTTGAGCATATTCGTAAGAACTGTCATAAATGAAAATTGTTTTGACAACTCAATACTTTTGAATGTCACTCTGACTCATTGAACAGAAGGTTGTAATTTTCTGTTCTAATCTGTTCTGACAGTTTTCCCAAACTTGTGCTGTTGCAAAGTTGAAACGTCAAAATTTTCGTTCGTAAACTCAGCTTTTTGAGCTGTAAATGAACCTTTAAGGATGGCAGAAGGTGGAAAAGGATGCGTCCCTAAGAAATATGAGAGAGTTCTTGGAAAGGTTGATGCTCATAAGGAAAAGAAATATTCTGAGAAGCACAGAATTCTGAGAATTTTCAGGATACACATTGGCTCTGGTGCAGCAACATTGATGTATACTTTACTTCCTGCATTTAATGCAATGTGGCTAGGTTTTGTTTCGTTTTCCTGAAGGTGAGGCACTTTACAGTACAGACGCAAGAAAGGTTTTTATTTCGACCCTTCTTGTGGGTGTCGTGGCTTAGTGGTTAGTGCGTTGGACAGAGCACCGTGTTTAGGTTCTAAATTTGAATCCAGGAGAGTACACTTAAAGTTTTTTACGGCCCCATCTCTTACCAGTGCTTGACAACACGTCAAGCGTAGTGAAAAACTACGTCTTCTTGTTTAGTTGATTGTGCTCCCTAGAAGGCAGCTGCTTTTACTTACTTTAGAATCATTTGTTTCCATAATATAGAAGAATAGAATTGTAAATACAAACAAATTATATTTTCTTTCGTTGCGTTGCAGTGTGCCTTTTAAGTGCTTGGTCAAGTTTGTAAATGTAGGAGATTTGCCGAGGGCTCGGCTCAAATCTTCTTCTCGTATCATTTGGCATTGACACTGAATCTACATACTAAACAAATTTCCACTAGCTACCTTTAGCTTTAGCTAGATCGAGGTGCTGTGCTCATTTTAACACACGATAGTGATAGAGACTTGTGTAGCTCGTTACCCAAATGCTTAATTAACATATAACCCACCAGCACCGGAAGAAAAGTCGATCATCTGGAATCAATTTGTATTCATAATAAATTCGAAGATCTGCATGATCACTTATTACACAGGCAACGGCTGCTTTTGAAAGAAAGAAACACTCTAACAAATTATATTGCCTCACGATAAGAGGCAACACTTTCTGTTAGGTACTACTAACAATCTTAAAATATTTTGTAGATTGATTGATAAACTGTTGCTATATTCTTTGTATATATTTTCCTTCTCCCTGACCTTGTGTGTGCGCAAGCAAAACAAATGTGATACGTTCGTGCAGCCTTTTTTTTTGTGGACGCGATATGACAACATAACTTGTTTAGCACCGACGTGACGACAAGCCTCTTCATTTAGCATTATAATTTGAATTAAATTCCATTTTTTGTATACTCTTAACAGATGACAGAGGTTCTGAAAGCCGGCGTTCTCTCCGATGAGATCGATTTGGGCGCCCTAGCCCATAACGCCGCCGAGCAAGCCGAAGAATTTGTGCGGAAGGTAAGAAGAAATTCGGAGGTAATACATGAATAGCAACCAATACGATATCACTTGTTTATTTGTAGGTATGGGAAGCAAGCTGGAAAGTGTGCCACTATAAGAATCTTCCCAAATGGTTACAAGACAATGATTTCCTACATCGGGGCCATCGTCCACCACTGCCCTCGTTTAGTGCATGCTTCAAGTCGATTTTCCGTGTGCACACAGAGACTGGTAATATTTGGACACATCTACTTGGTTGCGTGGCATTTATTGGTGTTGCGTTGTATTTCCTGTCGCGACCATCGGTTGAAATTCAATTCCAAGAGAAAATGATATTTGGTGCATTTTTTGCTGGAGCTATTATATGCCTTGGTTTTTCATTTGCTTTCCACACGCTCAGTTGTCACTCGGTAGAGATTGGAAGACTGTTCTCAAAGTAAGTGTGTCGAAAATTGATGTGTGTCATGTGTTTTAAAACGTTTCTCTTTATTTGTGGTCAATAGATTAGACTATTGTGGTATTGCGTTGCTTATCATGGGCTCCTTTGTACCGTGGCTTTACTATGGGTTCTATTGCCATTACCAGCCAAAGGTTATCTATCTTTCGGTGGTTTGTGTACTGGGATGCCTTTCGATTATTGTATCGCTGTGGGATAAATTCTCCGAGCCTGGATTGAGACCATTGCGTGCTGGTGTATTCATGAGTTTTGGATTGTCGGGCATCATTCCAGCGATCCATTACAGCCTGATGGAGGGATGGTTCAGCAAAATCAGCCGCGCCAGTTTGGGTTGGCTGATATTGATGGGTGAGCTGAAAAATAGAAATAAAAATCTTTAATTTGTTACAAATGTTTTCTTCAAAGGTCTCCTCTATATCCTTGGAGCTCTGTTATATGCTCTACGAGTTCCCGAGAGATGGTTCCCCGGAAAATTCGACATTTGGGTGAGTAAAATAGGGTCATATGTATATATTAGGAGTTTGGCAGGACTTTTTAGTATTTTTTTTTTTTGTAAAAACCTAATAAATGGTTCTCCTTCTTTCCAGTTTCAATCCCATCAACTATTCCACATTTTGGTTATTGCTGCAGCATTTGTCCACTACCATGGCATCACAGAAATGGCAATGTATCGAGTAACTGTTGGCGAATGTTCTCTCCCCCATGAACCGATATCATTCTAAAGACAATCGAATAAAAATCATGCAAAACACACTATGCTACCAACACGGGTAGTCGAAAATTCCAAAAAACAAAATGAAAACAAAGAATATGAAATCACCAATAGGATTAATCATTACCACCATCATAATCACAAACCACGGCCACCACGCACTAAGCAAAACACACCGTCCCTCTGCAACACAATTAAAGATCTCTGTACGCGAAAACAAAACAACTACAGAGAACCCCTGAATTCCTTGCAACTTCAAGATCCCCCCATTTTCCTCATCTCGATTCGCATTCTCAATATATAAGTGTAGTTTCTATATTTCGATTTGAAAGTAAAGAAAAATTGTGAGTATTATTGATTTAGAAAACAAAATAATTGATAAATACAAATTTTACAGCTAAAAATAGAAAATATTAATAAGATTGTCTCATTGCAGTGTTATTTTAGTTGATATTTGTTTGGTTTTTTTCTTGTAAAACTGCAAAGGATCAGGCGAGGATTCTTTAGAATATTTGTGCACGAAAGAAAAACAAATTTTACTTATCGTCAGGGAAGATTGTGTTATGATTTTTGAATGAATATGTTTAAATATAATTTTTATCGCAATTTTTTCCACTTAGTTCTTTATGAGGCTTAGTAAAATAATAAAAACAAAAAAAAAAAATCTAGATGAAAGCAAAATTTATGTATTGAAAACAGATTTTATTAGTTGTTGGTTTATAATTTATTTTCGATAATAAAAAACATTCACAGCGCTTTATTCTTTAAAAGAAATGTTTTTTTTCTTTTGTTATTGGTTTTTATGTAGAATTTTATATTTATTTTGCTTGAAGTTGATTTGAAGAAGGGCGCTAATCTACTATTTGGAATCTCCTTCGCTTTGTCAACAGCTTAGATTGATTCACTCCCCCTTTGGCGTCGGAGACCAAGTTATTTAGTATATTCTGTATTGATTGTTTTGTTCTAATGTGAGGCCAAGTATCAGGCTGACCAGTGACATCTAGAGCCAATACATTTATACCCCTTTTGATAGGTTTGTTCGGTATATAACGACGTGATAACTTTTTTCTTAAATAAAACGCAAACCATTTGAGATATTTCAAAAACTTTATTATCGGCTAGAAGTACAATTATGTATGGAACTCGACATCGTTCATATGGCCATCGCGGGCCGCTATTTCGCGTTCAATGTTGGCTCTGAGCTCTTCCAACGTCGTCGGCTTGTTGGCATACACCAATGACTTACGTAACAGAAAATAGTCAAACGGTGTTAAATCGCACGAACGAGGCGGCCAATCGACTGGCCCATTTCTGGAGATAACACGCTCACCATACTTACTCTTCAATAAATCGATTGTAGCGTGTGCTGTGTGGCTTGTGGCACCATCCTGTTGAAACCACATGTCATCCAAGTCCACATCTTCCAATTCGAGCCAAAAATAATCGGTAATCATGGCGCGATAACGCTGACCATTCACAGTAACATGACGATCGTTATCGTCGACGAAAAAATATGGCCCAATATGTAACGTGATGGTGATTCATGAATCATGAAGCACATGTGGATTTTCACCCGATCAATAATGTGTATTTTGCTTACTGACGAACCTATTGAGCCAAAAATTAGCTTCGTCACTGAAAATTTTGCGATGAAATTCATCATCATGGCGCATCTTCTGGAGAACCCAATCGGAGAACGTACGTCGCTTCAAATGGTCCATCGGCTTCAATTCTTGAGTCAGCTTGATCTTGTATGGGTGTAAGCCAAGATCCTTACGAAAAACACACCACAATGTGGTCTGAGCGATGCGCAATTCTTGAGAACGCCGCCGTGGAATTGACTGATTTGGATCGTTTTCTACGGACGCTTGAACGGCAGCGATATTCTCGACACTTCGACCAACCCGTTGTCTCACTGACACGGCAACATCACACAACAAATATGTAGACTTAAATTTTTGCACTTAACTTGTTATTGCCTGTCTACTAGGGCGAGAATTACGACCGTAAATTGGAGTTAAAGCTCTTAAAGTTGCGATTAGCGACTCCGAGTTTCGTTGTTTGTTCGTTTACTTTACCATGATGAAAATGTTGACCCCTCTGAATAATTTGACAGTGACAGTTTGATGATTAGCGAAAGAGTGCGTTCACAAATTAAATTCAAAGGTGTCAAGTTGTCCCTACTGGAAAATCCTTTATTAAAGAAAAAACTAAACAAATACTAGGCCGTAAGCAACCCATAGAGTGCCAAGACCTATAGCTTTTCTCTGCCGTATCCGAAGGCCATGGGGGTTTCTGAAAGACTTTCTCCAGAGAGTCAGACACTCGCAAATGGTGAGGCTATGAAAAAACTTGGAACCTCATGCACAGTAGTCCAATGCACTAACCAATGCCCACGGCACCCACTATATATTATTATATTTAAATATAGATAGGACTGAAAAGCTAGAAGTTGCTCGGCCATTTAAAAAATATATACTCACTCAACGGGAAGCATATTTGAAATTTGTTTTTTTTTTTTTAAAGGATTTCGTTGAGAATATATGTGACTAGGCGTGGTGCGTTCACAGATGATGTATTAGCCAATAGGTACAATTGTCTTTCTAAAGTTGTAATGTAAACAATTTTGCAGCCTTTTTCCCCATTTGGGAATAAGAATTGCAGCACTCAAGTCAACCAAATGGCTTACGTCTTCAACAACAAATTTGTACTTATGGTTTCTGTTTTAGAGCTTAAATTCCTAAAACAAATTTAGGTACAGATAATTTTATAAATTATAATAAAATTTGTTAGTTGGTGAAATGACCACTGGCAATCATTTGTAAGTTTGGTTTAAAAAAAAATATTATTTATAGTAAATTAAAACACATTCCAAATCTAAACGTAAAATTGTTAAAAATTATCTTTTTTCAGGTTCGTTATCTTTTTCTGAGAATTACAACCTTCGCGGATTTATTGCTTGATATATGTTAATTTATTTCCGAGTCCTGTTTCCTAAATTTATTCCAATTGAATCGAAAGCAAACATTCTAAATATTAAATAAAATAGAAAAGCTTTTCAGCTTAAATTTATAATAAAACAGCAGTAGTCAATCAGAGCGTTAAGAATTTTAATAATTAAAATGGTATTCACGTTGATAAAAAACATACCACTTAAAATTGTTTTTGTTAAAAAAAAAAGAGTTTGATATTTAATTAAATTATATTCCCCATTTAAGTACAAATTTAGAACATATTGTTGAAATTAAATTAATCATTATTTTAAGTTCATAATAGATCATCGTTTTGCAACAGTTTGTCAATTTGTTAAACAGTGGTTTATGTGCTAAAAAAAATAAAAAAAATCTAGACAGTAATTTAAAAACGAAATTATTAACTACTCAGAGCATGACTTACAATAATTATAATAAATAATAATAACAAAGAAAAGACCACACCAGCATATCCAAAACTTATTGCATGTGATCACAGTTTTATAAACTCAACTGGTACAAGAGATTTTTTTTTTTTAATCAAAAAGTAGTATAAAATATGATATACAACACACAATCTTAACTTGTAAGAAAAATAAATCAAGCCAGGATACTTTTTTTACAATAACCAATAATATACTTTGCCGATATTGAACGAATTCAAAAAAGAACAAATATTATTAAGAATTGCTGATTTAACATTTATGTGTGCATCAATGTTTTATCTATCGTCGTGGGAATATAGCTATTTCGTTTGCTCGCTTATATTTGTTTGAATTTAATATATAGTTTTTATAAGAACTGTGTACTGTGTAGATCTTAGTCATTTCAAATCATTTCAATATGAAAACAAAAAAAAATATTCTTTTCATAGAAAGCTAGACTTATGGGTAGTGTACGTTAGTTATGAATTATTACAAGAAAGTTTGCATAACAAAAAAATTATCCGATCAGGAAGATTTAATAAATAAAAATATTATGCATGTGCATACAATAAAGATGAGAAACTAAAATTGTTACAATACGGAAATTATTAATAAAGAAAATTTGAAATAATGAAAATACTTTGTAAAATATTTTTGAATTTTTGATTGAATAAAAGTCACAAAAAAGTAAGTAGGTAGTTGTCGGTACTTTTGTTCTTATATTCCGCGAGACATAATTTTAGTCAACGTTACAGTCATGTGATACATACATATGTCATTTGTGTACCTGAATCGTTGCATACATATGTATGTACGTATTTGTACTAAATTTTAAATTAATAAAACACATGCTATAGATCGAGAGACGGAGAGACGATATCGAGACTCGAAAGTAGATTTGGATATTTTGCAACACACCAGCCGTATTCGATTCTATTTTCGACAGGTCGCCTGGTAAGATTAGAATCACAAATCACCTTCTTACTTACTTACTTACTTATGTCCTGTATCCCCTTGTGGGTCCTAAGGCCACTGCAACGGCTACGCGCCATCGTGTTTGTGGTTCTATAACGCGTTTAAACTCTCTCCCCCTTATTCCTAAAGAGCTCGATTTCTCCTCAACTGATTTGCGCCACGTTTGCATGGGGCGTCTCGATGTTCTGCCTGCTTGGGTGAGTGTATTCCACTGCATGGCGTATTTCGCAATGGAGTAGGGTGTGTTCAATCCACTGCCACTTTCTCCTTCGTATAGTAAAGTCGGTATTAAAGGAACACCGATTCTACGTTTGAGCCGAACAGTCGCAGGTTGGTTCTTAATGTGCAGGGCAACAGAGCAGCCGTAGTGTAAAAGTAGCGCTTTGCAGTGTTGCGCAGCTCATGCGCATTTATTTGACGATTTTTAATCTACCCATTGCTTTACCAGATGGTGAAATCGATGGCCTACTCGATTCTGCTGCACACATCCAGTTCGGTGCCACCACGGTTTGCGGAGACTAGGTCCTAGGTATAGAAAGTTGTCGAAAAGCTTGCAACACTTGTAAAATCTCCAGGTAATTCTAGGCCAAACCGAAACGCTCTATGGACTCAAGCTTGTTGCAGCATTCAGATGTTTGCATTCTGGTCTGGATATTGCTCACCTTCTATGCTGTCCACAAAAGGAAGACTTGCACTTGGACTGCCTTTCTTTAAAGGCCTCAGCGATCTGTCCTCCATTGGTATCAGATGCATGCAGTACTTTAAAATCTCCTGTGTCCGCACTTAATTTTGTCTGGGTGTTAGCAGAAGGGTAACAGCTAATATGATATGCATCAGTGGCTCCCAACCGGTGGATCGCGAGAATTGGAATTCTACCAGGGGGCATGGACACGATTTGAATTGTGTATAAATGCTGAAGGCTTCAACTAAAGTTTGGAAATTCCAACCCTCGACCTTGTTGCTGAATATGATTTTCAACCGAAATTGGGGTTCATTTCGAACTTCTCGAATGCCCAGTTAGCGAAGAAACAGCGTAACCTATGGTCATTAACTTTAAGTTTCTGGGTCAGTTGAATCTTGTACAGGTGTTAAGCCAAGTCATGAAGCAAAATTCGCCAATTTGTGGTCTGCGAAAGCCCGAGTTCTTGTGCGTGGCTTGGAATTGAATGCCTCGGACTCTCTGGGACACGCTAACGGATCTTGCATGTCGTTGAACATTATTATGATTCTTTTTATTAATTTGATAAGACAAATTTAATAAAACAAACTTAATTTGAAAGATGTAACTAGAACAACAGGCGCGCAGTCATATGTCAAAGTTCGGAACTCCCTATTGGAAGACCCTTTATTTACTTATTTTTCTCTGAAAAAAGATATGAAACATTAGAATGAGACTTTTCAACTTGCCATGGGGGGGCATACGGTGGAAAAGGTTGGGAACTACTGATATACCTACATACTTTTTTTTGTTTGATAGTTTCATTCTAACTGCTACAATTTCTATGCACTAATAAAGTGCGCATACTTGGACTTTAGTTACAAAAACATATCTTAATTGTGCCGTATCACTCTAAGTAGTTTGTAAACATTTAAGTATTGTCCACAAAAGTCTTTTTATATAAATAGATATGTATAAAGTTTAAATGTGTACCTATCTGCTGAAATATTCTTTTTTCTCGAGATACTTGTGACTTTAACAAATATTCAGCAAATATGATTTGTATTCCCCGATTCTAATTGATCAACCTTCAAATGGATAAACTTAGACTTTGGGCAATTTATATTTTAATATCCTGGTGAATGCTAGAAAAAAAAAACTTTCTTTTTTTCATAAATTATTATAAAAATACAGAAATTCATCAGAGAAAAAACCAAAGCAGATTTAAAAGTCATTGATGTATAGTTCTGCAGAA
The DNA here is from genome assembly GCA_949716465.1 of Chalcosyrphus nemorum. Classification (NCBI taxonomy): domain Eukaryota; kingdom Metazoa; phylum Arthropoda; class Insecta; order Diptera; family Syrphidae; genus Chalcosyrphus; species Chalcosyrphus nemorum. The sequence continues at coordinate 11,781,470 of OX454333.1, read as the reverse complement.
GTCCAATGTACTAAAGTTGCTAAACCACCTTACGGTTTGAAAATCTAAAAAAAAAACAAGAAAAACTTAAATAGTTTAAAACCTAACAAAAAGTGGATTTGAATTGCTTATTTTGATAGTTTGGATCTTCTGGATAGTATTGCATAATTAAATAACATTTTCGTTATTCGTTTCGTTGTTGTTTGGTTAAGGTTTTAAAATTAGTTTCCTATACAAAAAAAAAAACATGTAGATGATGCTCTGCGGTTGTATACATAGATGAAACTGTCACATTCATCGTTGGTCACATTCAATATTCCTAGAGTTAATTATTATTAGAAAAAAAAAACAAAAACTAAGACGGCTTTGGTTTTTGGTATATATGGTGGTAGCCGTGGCCACTAAAGTTCAGGGTGAACTTCACTATGCATATGAATGAGATACATCGTGTGGCTAAGATGGGATAGAAACAGAATCTAATTTGGCTAGATATTTATATAATAAAAGCCGGGAGAGGTTCTTTAAAAGAAAAAAAAAATCAAATTGCAAACTTTTTGATAAATTAGGTTAACAAATAGCACTGGGATGTGCGTATGAATATTCCGCTACTGCTAACGACTTATGCTAATACAGAGAGCCCGGATGCTCATGCTGCTGGCAATGACTTTGTCCTCTAAAATGGACTTTGGAACTAGAATGTTCACCTTTTGCCAGGGAAAGAAAAAACATATTTAAACAAAAGTCATCTACCATTTGGAATCCAAGTGTTGACCGTATTACGCGAAAAATTGGGAAGTTACCATCAACCAAGCGCCAGTGCTTCATCTTAAGTGAAGTACATAGATGATGAATCAATAATAATTACAAAAATTTGCATGCCAAGTAGAAATATGGAGAAAAAAAACCCATCTGAAGGTCAAGTTAATCTTTCAGCATATGATTTACTATTGAGTCATGGTGTGATTGAGTTTCGGTAAAGGGCTGGCTTGAAATCGCTCTCTTTGATGTTGCATCTGCGAGACCTTGAATATTTAAATTTGATTGAGACAATAAATCGCGTTCAGTTTGCATCTGCTACTTCTTCCCCAGTGGTTGTACGATATTGAATATATCTATTATAAGCTGAAAATAGAAAACAAAGAGTGCAGTCGATAGCTGCAAGCGAAAGTGAGGTGCTTTTCAGAAGCTTAATCGTGTGGAATGTATTTTGCTGATCAAGACATTTGTCAATGGCTATTTTGACCAATAAATCTTAAATCTTTAACAGTGGAAATATTTATCAATCGGAATTAAGTCTTAATGATCCAAATTAGTTCAAAGTTATTCAACATGGAGCTCTGTTCTAGTATATTAGTCATTTTGTCATGAAATCGCTCATTTTGATGCTTTATTGGTTGTATAACCTGCAAGAACTGGTGATAACTATACTTTTCTTAAGCAGCGAGGTGCGCCAGCAGAACTGTTTACAGAATCACCAAATAGCTTATAGGTGGCCGAAGCTCTAGTCAACACCCAGTGAAAGGCTTAGACGGTTCGTTGCTAATATCGAATAAGGATCAGCTGAAGAGATGGAAGGAGCATTTTGCTTCGGTTCCAAACCGAGTATTCGCCAGCAATATGCACCCATGTCAAGAATCTAATGCAGTGCGAAAACTGGAGAGGTATCTGCGTGCTGCCTTCTGTGGCCAATTTAATAGCTAGAATAATCCTGGAATTAATCAAAGAACACCTAGAAGACACACTGGATGCCGAGCAAGCAGGTTTCTGATCTGGATCCTCATGTGTCGACTACGTCAACAATCAATCGGGAATTTATTTGACGTGCCTTGCGCAGGAGAGGCATCCCGGATAAATTAATAGCAATTATTAAGGCTACATATGATGGATCCACATGTCACGTCTTACACAGAGGAAGGCTGTCTGAGGAATTCGAAGTTTAGAGTGGGGTTTGGCAAGGCTGCATACTTTCACCAATACGGTTTTCATTGGTGAATTGACTTATACATCTGAATTCAAGCACCTGATGTATGCCTTCTGTCTCATAGAATAATGGACCTTCACCAAATGACAGCAAATGTGGAGAGGGAAGTAGACGTCATTGGGCTGAAAATTAACTCGGCCAAACAAAAGTGATCAGAACCAGATGTGGTACCTGAAGAGCGACCGTCACTATCACGAGGAAGCTGTAAACGTTTGTCAATAGGTGCCTGCGCTACATCTTAAGGATGTTCTGGCCAAACCGTACCTGGAAGAATACCCGGCGGTCCGAGGAGAATATGGCGCAGAACGGTTGAGATGGAAGCACGGCATTTGGGAAAAAGTTGAGGAAAATTGCGGCACAATGCCAGAAAACGTACATGATGGCGCGTAGGATTAGTAGACGCCCTAGGTCCCACAAGGGAATACAGGAGATAAGTAAGTAAGAAATACTTTCCGCTCTTGGTGCCGCACTTGGTTGGAACCTAAGGTCACCCTGAAAGTAATGAGAAGTTGGAACATAAATTATACAAAAAAATTGAATGCAACTCAAAGAATTTCCTCCAATCAGAAGTACCAGTAAAAATATGGTGTTAACCCTTTTATCCGTATATTAAGATATTCCGTACAGGTTGTTTCAAATTTATTAACACAAAAACTCGGTCAAAGACTCTAATGGACATAAAGATGACAAGTAACACATATTGCGGGCTTAAAAAAGTTGACCATAGTTTACGGAAGACTCGAATAAATACCTCGTGCTTGAATGATCTACGCATCTGAAAATAGTGGGTGTGGCTGGCTATCTAAGCTCAATATTTTTTGACAAAACCAATTATGTACAATTAACCAAGGTTCTACCAACCAATCTTTACAACCACACAATAAGCCTTATTCATGCTAGACTCCAACAAAAACTGTAACCAGTCATGGTAAAAAAATAAATAATATTCGTAATAAACAGCCTCCGGCTTTTTTTTTTGTGGTCAAACAAATTATGCACATTTCCGATCATGTAGGATATCTCACTCAAAAGATCCAAAGACATTGAACTACACCTTCAAAATTAGCACGATGCCCCTGAATTCGCCGAAATCTTAAATTCCTTCCGCATTTGGTTGCCGCTTCAACAGCGGCGATCTATGTTTAACTAGTTTCCTATTTGATGCTGCTCTAACAGAGTATCTTTGAGGTCGTGCATAATTAATCATGTATTTTATAACAAAGGAGAACGTGCAACAAAATTGGGCGACCAAAACATCAGCAGCACGTGATGGCTTTCCTTTTGCTCCACCAAACCAGTAACTGTCTTGTTATTATATTGTTTCTTTGCATCAATGTTTGGGTCTTAAATAATCGAATTCGATGAAATCAATATGATTGATTGAACATGACGGTGGATCAGTACGAAGATCGTACTTTGACTGGCGAGAGAAAGTAAGCGGCGTGCGACTATAAAAAGTCGTTTTAGGGAATCCGCTTCGTGCAAAATACTTTTGGATCTACCGCATTGTGTTATGTAACTTTATATACATATGTTTAAACGTTTAAATAAATTCTGTGGGTTATTGACCTTATTGTGAATAAATTCGATTTTAATATGAGCATAAGAAGGCCAACTAAATGTCTAGCTGCCGGAAGAATAGCTTTAAGTTACAACAAATCTATGATAATGAAAGGGCTAAACATTCTAAAACGTTTTCTTTTATACTACACTAATTTGAATTTACATTGTTTATACAATCTTAGGTTGACACTCATCATCAAAACACAAGATAATGATTCTAGCTATCCGGACGTACTGCCGCAATTTGAACAAATACTTGTATTCATATTCTTATCGCTGTACACAAAGGTGAGTCATAATTCGAAATATGGTTCACATTGAGAGAGATTCGAAATATTTTACCAAAGGTGGTTTTAAATTGAGTAGGCACTTTTGTTTTAGTTGAATAGGTGGGGCTTTTGTTCTTTCTTCTCTGTAGACCTCGCCATTAGGAAATAAATTGCGTACTCCCATAAATGCCGAGGATGTCTCGCGGAATTCGTCTGCTTCAGTCGCACTATATTCGAATATCGTGTCTATTTCTTATCAAATAGTAATTTCATTTAAAACGATTTTCGTTTCCAGATTTGAGTGTATGATCATTCGTAATCGAGGTGGAATGACAATATTATTTTAAGCTCATTAAATTCAAATCTTGATTGCACGTTAAAACAGAGTGGGAATTTAATGCCTTTTGTCGTTAAATTATACATATGTATATCGGTGCAGACCATAATGTAAGTGAAGGTCATCAAGGAATCTACGAGGCTTTTACTGACATCCGATTAGGGAGTAAAATGCATTAGGTGTAGGAGCTATCCGCAACATGATATCGTATCTTTCCTTGCTGGGATGGACTCTCTGCTTACAACTTTCAATAGATCCTAAGGTCTCGCTATTCAGGACAGGCTTCGACCAGATCTCAAAAGGAATATTGTATTCTCACAGATGGCTCCAAAACCGATCAAGGATTAGGGACTAATTTTTCTCAGCTATATGTAATGTGTGCAGTAGGTATACGACGTGTAGAAGGGACCGAACATTTTAAGCCGGTTTGGAGAAGCTTCCTCTAATCATTAGTTTCTCAAAAAGCCGGAACGACAATGTCGTAGTTAAGTGTCTATTTTGGTGTTGTTATAGAAACTTCGTATCAACATCCGGATACTATTAATAGTTTCTTCGTGAAGTCGTGTGACGAACCTGACTGCAGATGCAATCAGCCACAAGGTCATGGCTTCATTACGATTATACCCACCTATTCTTCACATTTGGTTGATGTAACCTCCCTGATTCGTCACGCTCATTTATCTCTGTATCCCCTTGTGGGTCCTAGGGCCTCTACAACGTCTAGGCGCCATCGTGTGCTATTTCTGGAAATATGTCTCACATAGCTCTCCCCACCTCCTTGCCGTTGCCTGTTCGGCTCCACGTTCTCCTAGGAACGCCGCGTATCCTACCATCCTGGGTAAGCGGGTTCCATTGCATTGCTTGGTTAGCTATGGATCTGTAACCTTTTCGGAGAGTGTGACCAATCCATTGCCACTTTCGTCATCGTATTATTCTAGCTATTATCTTGGCCACAGTATGCAGCATGCAGCACGCAGATACCTTTCTACTGGATATTAGTATAACTACATATGTCTCCCGTGAAATCAACAACCTTACTGGCATTTTGAACCAAAAGTTCAGCAACCTTTATTCTATACAAAATAAGAGTCATCAGCTCAGGAAAGGATCAGTTTATTTCTTATTTACAACTTTCTATTCAAAATTCTAATCTGTTGTCAGATCGTCCAGGCATTTGGCATGTACGTGCGTTCATCGACTCTCATTAAATTTATAGCATGACGTCTGAAAATAAGACAAACTCATTCAATTCTGATTGTTAACGTCATACTTATGTATTTGATTTTTAATTTATTTGAACTAGAGAATTTGATGTTTTATTTTTGCATTCGCCTTTTTAGTCATTTTCGTTCAAATTCATAAAAAAGTACTTTAATTTGAAACGCGTTCGAATTTTTAAAACTGTGCACCAGAACTTGCTTGGTTACTCATTCAAAACACATTTACTCTGAATTAATTGAAACACTTATGCGTTACCATGTATTTGGAAGCTTAAAAATGCATTAAATTGATTTAATTATTTTCTATTAATTAATTTGAGATACTTAACAAAATATTAATGAAAAAGTATTGACTTTAACTAAACTTAAATGAAATGAGCTGTCAAAAATATAGAGATCGGCAACTCCCTTCAATTAATTGGATTTTTTCAACATAATCCAATGAAAAGTATTAAGACCTTCCGGTTGAACTTATATTTTTTTATGATAGTATAAGAGTCAATGTTAAACTAACCTTAACTGACAGCTGTCAACTTCAAGAACTGATTCCTGTATAAATACAAATGTCAAGTATAGTTTGTGTTTTAAACTCTTTTTACTGCTTACTTTTCCATTTCGCAGCTTACAAGACGGTTTAAAATTATCTCATCACTTTCAAGCACAGATACAAGACGAGTCCATCATACTCTGGAGTAATTGTGTACGGGGGAAAAGAGAAAATGTATAAGTTTTAACCCGCATTTCAACTGCTTCAACATTGGATGAAGATTTTACCCTGTTTCTTACTTAAACCTCATCTTCCTCTTCTGATAAGCCAGTCTTACCCCGGGGTAATTGCACCAGTTTGTGATGGCCCATTTAATGAAATAAAGGTGACAATATTCTAAACAAAATTAGAGTTACTTTTTGATACTATTTTGTGGAAAAAAATCAAAGTGTTTTAAATGGAGTAAAATCAGGATGAGGGGAGTACGGGATTGCAGTCTATAAGAAGTTAGTACGAATACTCCCTTAGTAGTACATTCGACAACCCTGAACTACGTATCCTACTGCCGATAACTGCCAATAAGTTTCGCAGTCAGATATAAGTATAGATAAATTTTAATTTTTTTGTGGCGAATAGAAACCACTGCATACATTAGCTTTAAAGGTGATATCGCAAGAGTGTTTTGCTTTGCTAAGAATAGATGGCGCTACTTGATTTTCTTCAATATAATAAGTTTAATGGTTAGATTTTGAAATTTGTTTTCCTACCTGTTATGACGATTTATGTAAGAAAGGTTAGCTAATTCCAAATATTTTTCGAATTTTATTGACGTCTAAAACCAGAAGGGTGGGCATACATACTTGCGAGTGAAATGCGTATGTTCAAATTCCAGATTTTCCAGAATTCCCACTGCCGCGTATCGTAAGTGACCTTTTCAATTAAGTATTAATAGTATTTTAATTGTTTACAAATAAAGTGCGTTGATACGTTCAAAGTACTAGTCTTATGCCTGTTCAATGTAAATGCATTATGGTTCGTATCATACATTGTTTATCTCAACTATGAAAGCGTACTGCATAGTTACATATGTTTGTATATTGATATGAACAGTCGCACCCTCCTTAATGCTCGACGGTTTCCAATGAATCTTATTAAATCTTGTTTGGTCTCTGAAGGCTTGAAGGTTAGACATTTTAGTTTTTAAGGTTATAAACTATATTATCAGTGCCCTTCGATGAGGAAGCGACTAGGTTAAAAGTAGTTCCATTGTGCTAATGATGTACACATAAGTAGGTAAGCCAAACTTTTCGAACCATTAACTTCTCTGTGTAAAGGAATTTATCTGAATAGTGCAGGCGTTGCTATAAGATCATTTAGATAATTGTAAAGAGAACCAGTACAGGATATGCGCATAGGATGAGATCTATTGTCTTTTCTTCATTCTCGTCCATATAACTTCCTCACAGATAAGCACGGTGAAACGTGTGGTGCGGTTGTTTCTTATTAGTCCTCTCCTATATATGTTTCAGAAATCCAACATAGCTATCTGATTTTGTTCAGTAACGATCAAACTAGCCTACGGATGTTACATCTAGCTTCATTGCCCTCATCGTCTTGCTCACAGATAAGGCAGTTAGCATAAAATGTTGGTGCTGCCAATACTTACGCCAAACCAAACTGGGGGAACCTTATTGACCCAGCTTGTCTTCTCCGGTACATCAGAGTAACCATGTTACAGAATTTAAAAGTTTTGGTTGGTTTTACTGCTGCCCCATTCGACTGCCCATGCGTTAAAGTCTCCAGCTATAATAACCGGTGATTTATTTGGATGCACTTCATTTCTTCTTTACCAATACGGTCACTTTCGTTCTTACAGTGCCTGGAAATATGTCCAAATTCAAGACACTTTAAACCCTAGTTGGACTGATGTACTCTCGTACTCTGCATCTGACCCATCCTATCTGAGTCACCAAATCTGCTGGTAGATTGATAATGACAGTTCGCCTTCCGTCCTTCATTTTCCTCATAGACTTTATAGCATTTGGATTTGGTCCGCTATGGCCGTAAATATCTCTTCTTGGGTCATTGCTTTGACCAGATCGCGTACTTCTATTGTGATTTTGTGGCTCATCATCCGAACCAGCGCTTCATTTTGGAGGCCTTTAGACATGTACTCCTTGAATTTCATGGTCTGTCGATCGTTTCCCCTTTTCAGTGCTATGAGCAGTTCTCCTTTGGCTTGTTGGCACTTTCTCCGAGTTCTTCAAGTTCAGGGTTTGCTCTCCTTCTTTTGTGGATACTTGCATAGGACGTCTTACTGATTTTTGGAATAATGATAGCATCAGGCCTTCCAAGTTTCCTTCGGCTCTTGCTTTTATCCTCATCTTTCTTGTTTTTTTTCGGTCCTTCCCTAGGAGTCTCTTTTTTGTTCTTTTAGTTTCCTCTTTTCTCTTTGGGCCTTTGTTTGACCACGTTAGTCCAGCCCCTTCGGAGTTCCCCTTTTTTGGTTTTTCTTGGGGCACCTACTGCGTTTGAGGCTTATTGTTTTCGCCCGTGGCTCCGGTTTCCGTTTGCCATCAGTTTGTGTCAGTTTTAGCCATGGCGATCTGGGTGGCGTGGCTCAATATTGAATCCCATAAAATACCACCACATATTTTTTAAGGCCCCACCTCTTGCGAGCGTCTGACAAATATCCATGAGTATTGCTGTGGAGGAAATTAGAAAGCTTCTCAATAAATTCTTCTGCCCTTAGGATACAGCATAAAGCTCTAGGTGCTTCTGGGTGCCACTTGCTTTGCTATTGAATTTATTTATTATTGCAATCAAAATACTTATAAAATAGATTAAAGTATACATGAATGCGTCAACAAATAAAAACCTTTGTTACGATCTTACATTTTATTCTATTACCTGGATCAGATAAGTCATAATAATCCTCAAAAAAATCCGTTTAACAATGCATTTATGCCATTTAATAATGAAAGAGTATCTTATGACCTCAAACATTCCTATCTTATTAACTAGAATGAATTTAAAGTTGAACAAAATGCTTCCTTTTTGAGATTAATGTTAGCTTGATTCAAAGCAGGGCAGTAAGTCAACTGGTCAAGTGCAAAGGCGAATGCACTATACCGTTGACGTTATTTGCTCTTTTTTAGCGGTATTGTTAAACATAGTTTGCTTTTCAATGTCAACTATTGTCGTCCCATTTTGTTAACCAATTCACAACCCGTCATCACCCTCGAAACTTTTCACTGCCAACTGTGTGTTTGCTTTTTTACTTAAAACTTATACAAATTATGGACATTTATTCGCCTCTAGTCAGGAAATCAAGTCTTTTTTTTTACTGCAATCAAATGAATATTTAAACAACTTTTTGCCCAATCAAAAACACACATTGAAATATAATAATAAATCGATTAAAATAGTCAAATTTAAATCAACAGAAACAGATTAAATTAAGACACAACTCCGACTTCGAACATCAAACACAGCACACAGAAGAGATGAAAGAAAAAAAAAAGGAATAGAGAAAACCACAGTTGACCTTGAAGAACCGGAAGAAAAAGACACCGAGCGTGTACCCATCTCCATGACTCCATTACATACTTCCCTCTAATGACGGTCAACGAATGCCAAGACCACCATACAAGCTGCATGTAATACTAAAACGTGTGCACCAATAAACGACACAAAACAAAAGAAAGAAAACCTACAAAGCCACGCTCAACTCAACATCAAACACGTATCCAACAACAAAGATCAAGTATCTCTCAATCTCGATCTCAAACGACGAGACAATTTTTCTGCAAAAGCTGTTTGAGATCGGTGAAAAGCTCACCCAGGTAGTCCCAGACCCACTGTGCAAGGTGTTGATGGATTTTCAAATCGAATAGAAGACGGTCCTCTCTGTCCAGGCGAATGTTAGTCGGTGCAAGTTATTCGATCCGTGAGGTTCACACACAACCTGACCGTATTTGAGTTAGTCGAAGGTGCAAGTAGAATCCTTGTGATTGAAAAGTGCATCGGGGCTACTTAATTTTGTTGAAAATTCCATTTTCGCTTATTCTATTCGAGAACTGCAATCCGACAGGTTGTGGTGATTTGTGCGCGTTTTTTTTTTTTTTGTTCGCTCTTTCTCGTGCCTGTGAAGTGTCCTTTCCTCGGTCAACTCGTGTGCGCAGTTCTTCCAAAGGAATACAAAACAAATTTTAGAGAATAGGTAAGAAATCATAAAAATAAATATTTTCAACGGATATTTACACAAGTGGTAGACGCATGCGAAAAATATGAATGGAAAAAACTAATTGTGCCATTCAATGGTCCTAAGAAAAAAAAACGGTTAAATTGCCTCTTGTTTGGGGGAAAATGAAAGTGAATTTGCGGGCGTTTTTTTTTTTTGTTTTTTCCGTCTGCACACCATCAATTAGTTGAGCAAAACGAAATAACCTCTAAAGTATGGGTCTTCATAGCTTCATAAAAGATTTATGAATTTCATAAAACAAGATGATAGAGTTAGCAAGATGTAAAGCATGGATACGAGGTGTTGTGAAATGATGCAGAAATTTGCTAACTTGCTGTTAAAAAAAGGCCGATTTTTTTTTTTAACTTTTAGATTTGCGATAGAGAGAAGATAAATAAATAAACAAATATTTAAGCAGTGAACCATTGTGGTGTTTAAGTTTTTTTTTTTCTTTTTTGGTGTAAATAAAGAGAGTGATATACAAATTTGAGGAAAAAAAAAAAAAGTGGGCTGTACCCACCTTTGTTAGATGGTTGGACATTAGTGTTTTATGGGTTATGTAATTTTTAAATGTGAACCAGTTGATTTGTGTGCATTATTCATATTTATAGTTTGGATTGTATATAAATTCTTAAAAATCCGATAGGCTGAACCTATAAGTCATACTAAACGTCTGATTTGGTGGGTTAAGTATTTAAATAACCTGTTGAAGGTAGTAGGTCGTTGATGCCCACGTGGGTGTAGAAAACACCAAAAGGTTTCAAATAGCTTTTGGTTGTTTTGGGTTCGGTTTTTTTTATCAAATTAATAGTGGAAATTAGAGAATAAAAAGAACTACTAAATATATCGAAATAAATGTACTTTTAGCGCAGAGCTGAAGACTGATATAAAATTATATTTTAGGCCGAACAGAGTCAAGGTCGTCGCAACTATACAATTCTGCACGTATAGAAGGGACCTGCAATTTTTTTAAGGATAGTAAAACTTTTGGATGTGAGTGCCGTGGCGCAGTGGTTAGTGCGTTGGACTACTGCGCAAGGGGTTCCAAGTTCGAATCCAGAAAAATACTATCAACATTTTTTTCACTGGCCCACCTCTTCCGAGTGTCTGACAAACATTCAAGAGTATTACTGTCATGAGAAAACTTCTCAAAACCCCTCTGCCTTTCGGCACCTTATACCTTCATCTTTAAGGAAAAATGGGATAATAATGCGACCAGTCCACAAAGCTAAAGATACAGTCAATCTATGTCGAATGCTAAGGACATTTGCTTCCCTGCGACTACATGTCTTGCTTTTGGCATAGCCGCCGAGGTAGAAATGGGACTTAGCTTCAGGTACAGCCAATTTCCAGCAGCTCTGAAACGCAAACAGAGAACCTGTAACGAAGAAAGTAATAATTCAAGGTCTTTCATGGTATTACAGAAGCTATTGTACTGTGGTGAAATGAGTTTCCTAGGTCAAACGCAGACTTTCAGAAACAATGGAAATATTTTGGGCCAATTTCAAGAACATTATTTGCAAACTTGCAAGCACATAGGCTGCATCATTGTTTTCGTAACACAGCATTCACAGTGGCCACGGTTTAGTGCTCAAGTCCCATCTACGCCTTTCGTTAGAAAAGCACTTAGTAGGTATTTAATAACATTTACTTTGAAATGTTAAAATAAGATGTTCCAAAAGCGATAATTTCGTAAAACCTGAAAGTAGTTTGGGCTGATTTGAAGGTCAGGAAACGCCTCACATCTAACAGATAATAGATTTCTACCGGAAAGACCAGAAATAGATAAGCACAGTTTCCAAAAAATTATTTGAAATGCTCAGCATATTCATGTTTCTACGATTAAGTACCAATAACAAGTTCATGCTATCGAACGACTATTTATCTTCGAAAAATTAAAGAAGGCTATAGCAGCCTTAACTTTATCTATAAATCGTCTTAAGAGCTGTGTTCGGACTTTTCCATTTACGAGTACAATACTTTTGAAAGCTTAGATTATTCTTAAATTATCATCAATTAAAACCCAAAATTCTTGCCACAAATAGACACAATAACATCCTTCAATTCAAAGCCTGTTTGATATATTTCTTTGAAAGTTCATCAGTCCTACTGATGGGAGTCGTGAAACAGTCTTTCTGTTGCGAATTGTAGGCATTCTACAGATATTTTTTATCCACAAACATTTTCAAATTATATTACTTTGTTACTTCATCTTCAAAGCAGAAAAAAATACTGTTTGTACTTACAAATAATTTATGCTAAATGATATTTGGGTGTGAAAAGCTTGATCCGACCGAACTTGAACTTCAAATACCTTATTTCAAAAATAAACGTAAATGGAGAAAATAACATATTCCTTAGCTGATTCATTTTTGTTTATATACGCAAGCTACAAATATTTTGTTTAAAATACCATTAAGAGGGGAAAAGTTCGCATGCCAACTCTTTCGATTTCTTTGGGCGGCAGGTATTCAATGTGCTAAAAGTTGTGTTATTTAATAAGTATTCGCTCTTTTTCAAGTACTCTTGCACCTAAATGAATTGAATCAATCCTAATTATTTGTAAAAAGCTAGAATTTGCAATATAACTCATTATTAGTGCATATATATAAGAAAATAACCCTCGCATATGTATGGGCTCATTTGGATATACATATGTATTCTGAAAGGCTTAAAAAAGTTAGTCATCTTAATTCAAAACAAAAATAGAAACATAAATGTCCGTATTATCATTCAAACAAACTTCACCCATATAGTCAACGCAGACAAGAAGCCCATAATCTATAAGCTTCCGTTCTGTCCAATTTTCGCAACACTCAAGATCACACATGTACGCTTTATTCACACACGAGTTAAACGAAACTTAATTAATCTAATTAATTATTCTGCTTAGAATATTTAGTTTCAATTAAAGATTTTATTGCATACCATCGATTCATTCAACACAATATCTCTCCCACATCTCATATAAGGGATAAGATAGCAACGAAAAGAAGGCGGAACTTTTTTTTTCGACCCTCAAACGTGCTTCGGATACATAAACATCCGATCGTTACATACATTCTGATAGTTTTTTTTTTCGTCTTCTCCGGCATGTGTACCAAAATTGTTTGATAACTATTTCAGACGGTGAATGGTTGTTTGTTTTTTTTATGTCACCTCATCTTATTTTGCTTTTTTTTTGGATCTCAACTATCAAGTTATGTGCATAGAATTATTTGGTAAATCACTTAGTTAGAATGCGAATGGAATTAGCGTAGATTGTGGTGCCTAAAGAGGAAGGTCATTCGGATGGATAAGCCTGGGAGACAGCAATTGATTTCAGATTTATTTTACACTTAAAACTCAGATAGTGAATCCCTTTTAATTAGAATGCAATGAGTTGATAATGAAGTGAACTATGTGATAATAATTTTATTGCTTTAATGCGATTTTAATGACAGTCACGGTTGACATCTAATTAACAGCTCATTACTTAGCAGAGAATTCTCTCAAGGAACCCAAAAGTAGGTATCTTTTACAGGTCACTCGATTAATTTCTCTTTCATTTCAATTTAAAAAGTTGTATAACCTCGACAGATCGACAGATAATGTCGCAATCTATACCTACAGCCGATGCCCATCGAGTAAAACCTGTACCTACCGACTAGCTAGCATAAACTTTACTTTCAATAAACAAAGTTCAGATATGGAATGAATGATTATATCAATGTCAGACGACATAAAATAAAAAAAAGATGCTCTCACGCACGTCAACAACGCATATTGCACATATTGTGAAGATGCCTAATTTGAATTGAAAATTTACATAAATTCTCCAAATTTGTATGCCGGAATCATGGACTTACATATGTGGGGATGTGACTGTCATCTGAACACATGAACTGACTCGATCAAAGACGAATAAAACGAATGTATCTCAAGCTAATGATATGATTAGCAATACAAAATACATGTAGTTATTCATAAGAAAAAAAAAAATCAAAAGAATTCATATAAATTAGTAAAAAATACCACTCGATAGGACGGAGACCTCAACCTTCGATGGATTGTTTTGCAGTGAAGCAGTAATGCAAGCATATTTCCGTGGTGCGTTCACATTTGTTGTTTTGCTAATTGGATGTATGGTCTGCGAGCACGTTATTTGGAGATTTGCGATGTAGTTTGGTGGAAATTAATCTAATGCCATTGACATTGAGAGATTGCCGTCTAATGGTATTGGTGGCATTGGCAGTTAATTTTTAAATAAATAACCAGACTTGAGATATTTTTTTTATTTATTTTTATGACGCATGATCCAGTGTTTTATGCGAATCGTAGGATGTTTATGTTTTTTGTTTGTTAAAATAAATCAAAGAAATTGATTGACAGCAAACTGAATGCAAAGGCAGTAAAGTGGATTGGTACTGATGATATATGGGGTAAACGCTGCATAATTTTCAAAAATAGAATGAACAATTTTTAGCAGATTGATGTTAAAAAGCATTCTGACATGAAAAGCGGACTAAAATAGAATAAATGGCACTTTGGTCTAGAGTTACTTGCCAAACGGATGGGTTGGCTAGAATCGAGAATGACTCAAATATAGTGGGGGCAATCAGACTAGCGCTAGACGAATGTAAGTGTGTAAAAGCTTTTGACACGATCCATAGTGAACTAGGAAACCAATTTCGATTCTGTCTCTGGATCCAATGTTCTCATATTTATATGAAAGGTTTCAGCTAAAAAAGAAGAGGAGTCCCTCAGGGATTAGTATTGGATCCTTTTCTTTTTGCTCCTTTACACACTCTTCTATTTATAAACTACTAACTAGCGCCTAAGACCTAAGAAAACTTTTTATGACATTAGCTATCGCTGTGTGTAAACGTCAATAAATTAGAGAACAATTTTCTTGGAAATAAAAAACATTTTAAGAAAAAAGTAGCCTATGTCACTCTCATGAAAATAACAAATATTATAAAATTTGTCTTAGTTAAATCGGTTCAGTGGTTTTTTAAATTACCTGGGGACAACTTTGTTAATGTTTCCTCTTTAATAGTAGGTAATGATAATTATGGGCTGCTTATTGCTTGGACAAATCATGATATTGCTCATTTTTAGGTTAAAGTCATTATTGAAATCATTGAATTGAAACAAATTTTGTGTACTAGATCTTTGGAAAAGGAGGCAGTACAAGTGTAAACATTTTCAAAGACCTCCCACTGGCTCGTCCAATTTTCGAAAAATGCACTTTTTCCGGTAATTTTACATGAAACTCGATAAAATTTACTTAAGGTAATATGTAGATATTCTTTTACCAAACATATCTTCAATACATTGTGTATGGCCACGCCTACTTTTTAGAGGCGTTTTTCTTAAGAAGCTGTTTTTCGAAACAAAATCGGAAACAAAATACAGTATATGTTAAAAATTGACAAAACTCGCCCATTACCACGCCCACTTATTGAGAAAATTTGTGTTTCGAAGTAGTCTTATAAAATATGTGAAAAAAAAATATGCTTAAGCAAGTATATTGGTGGAAGAAGGGTCTTTGTACATAGGAAAGGGATAGGGTATCATACGATCCGCTGCAAACAGATTGTAGCATTTTAATATGTTTTGGCTTTAAAGTGGATATTTATGCAGTCGTTTTTGACGCGAGGCTAATTCATAGAAAGAGGTCAGGAAGTTGCAGTATTTCCGTGCCAATTGGCAAGCTGCATCTAAAGCCTTTCTCACTCCTTACACCATTTCCAAGTCCTTTATCATAAATTGAATTCACTAAGGCTTGTCTAAGTGCCAGATCATACTGAGGTCACCGATTGTATTTCAGGTTTACGTTTTTCAATCAAGGCTCCTATTTCTGATTGTGTTGTTCACATGATAGGACTTTAGTCATGAAACCTCGACTCTTTCGTGTTGACTGTTGTTTGCGCTGCGTTTCTTTGTCGCTCCTGTCTTCGTTAAACTTTCGATATGGCTCTCACAGAGGTGCTATCTGCTACCATTTGTTTTGAAGCATTCATGACCGGTAAGTGCCAACTCGAGCACCTTTCTATGCTTCCCATTGCTCCAAGCAGCGTCTATGTAGTGGATCAATTTCTGCATCCTATGGAGTTCTTTGATTCTTTCCCTTGTCGGTAATTCTGCAACTCGACTTAACACTGTGACTTCACTACCCTGCTGCCACAAGGAGATCGATTGGTACCATTCAAACTACTACGCATGCTGCGTCGTAGGAGTTTGTTTTGTAGGCCACCTCAGACCAACTTTGCCTTTCTTCTTCTTGTATGGCGCTGCTCGGGGTGAACCTGGGCCTCAACCAACAAGCCTCCCCATTTAGCTCGGTCTTTAGCAATTTCCTCCAGTTGCGCACTCCAAGTTGGTCGACGTCCCCTTCAATTTGTAAGAGCCACCTGCAGCGAGGAGGCCTTCTACTCCGTCGTCTCTCCGGGTTTGATTCGAAGAGTCTTAGCCTCTATGGTACCATTTTGAGAGTCCTAATTGTTACGAAGACTTCAACTACGATGCGGATCAATTTCCTTCTTATTTGTCCGTATCATGGACTAACTATATATTATATATCTGGTGCTGTAAGTTCCATATCACTAAAAAACATCAATGGGGGTGTTCTTCCCGTCAGTACAATCGACAAACTGTATCTGAATGTTCTACTCCATCAATCCAATTGACATACAGTCTTAATAATATCGAAATTTAAATGACGTATTCTAAAAACAGTGTTTATATAATCAAATCTAATAAATTTTATTTTTTCGTTTACTTTCAGGTAAGTGCAGTAAAACAAATCATGAACTCAGAAGTGTGACCAACATTCCCGAAAAATGTCAAATACAGCGCGCCAGCCATTTAAATGAATGAAAAGAATTGCTAATTTTTTTTATAAATTCCTCGGAGGATTTTCGCCTCTGTACTTGTATGGCATTAACAATTTTAGTTTACTGCCTATCAGCGTCACTACTCGTTATCATTTGGATACAGATACACGTATGTATTCTTAGCAACAAAAATAGGGGAATTCTTAATGAACATCGAGATATATTTATATGGATATGAGCACCAAAACTACTAATTTGAAAAACCGTACGTGATTCGAGTGATTGAATTGAAGAGGAACTTTTGATTTCGTTCCGTACGTATGGTAAAATTGATGAAAGATTATTAGAAAATTGTATTTCAGAATGATGTCATTATTTATTCTCGTAGTTGAACTTAATAACTCTTAACTATGATTGTATGAAGTGTTAGTACTTATAGTAATTTTATTTCAAATAGGAATCTGTAGAATATTCAAGACGATCCCTTACCTCTTAATCGAAGATGAAGTGCTGTTCAAGTTGAAGATGCAACTGCATATTACATTTAATTTATTTGCAATCTTTTCATCTTATCTCGTCTATTGATCTTGAATATTTTCTAGACTTTAAGCTATGATTTTGGTCATTTACTATTGATTTGCAATAATTTGTATTAAAAAAATAACTTAAATTAGTAGAGTTCGTTAAAATTGAATTAATTACGAATGAGTTATTAATTTATATGACGCAATCGCACGTGTAAATGAGTTTATCCTTCTTGTGGGCTCAACCACTGAGTTCAGTTCTAAATTGACAAAACTGAGTAGTAAACGTGATGTTTTTTAAAGAAAAGTCCAGTATTGCCATTGGTTTTATTTAATGCAACTACTTTATCTTACTGTCGGTATCTGATAGTATTTAATGTGTTTCACCTTGTATTTACTGTCGATATTTAAAGCAGCTTTTAGATAACTTGCCAGTAGGTACAGTTTTACCCGTTAGCATTGAAATGACTTCGTTTGATAACAATTTTTCTTCAGTGAATTCACCTAATCACGTTCAGCATGGAAGATTGCACAATCTGTATTCATTCGGCTCTGTAAGTCATGTAATTTAATCGGAACACCTCAGCTGTAACCTAGAAAGTAAGCGACATTGTAAGCTGTCTTGATGATGGGAATGATATTTCTCTCCAAAATTCGATACGTGTTCCTAGTTCCTGGACGCTGTCATACGTAGTCATGCGAACTTATAATAATTTGTATACTGCACCTATAATGACATTTCGCTCAGTTTCGTTGAGTTTTCGTTCACTTTTGGATTCATACATTGAGACTCGAGATTGATCTGTTTCATTGATCATGATCTACATTATCGTAGGCATTTCCGGCAGAATGACAATTTAATGTTCGTATGACAGGCGATGCTTTATCGAAACTCAGCTATGCATATCTTTGTTAATACTCCCAGATTAGCTCATTACCTGTGAAGATTTTCATTACTGATTTCAGGAACGAGATGCCTATGCAGTTGGGTTCTTAGGTAGGTGTTTGAAATCTCATTGTTGGAACAAAAGAAATTTTATGTATAAATATTAGGCAATAAGCAGCCCATGCAGGACCAAGGCCTAGCTTCTCACAAATGTACGGTATATCTCTACTCCTTCATCAAATTACTACCGAGAGCCTAGTCACAGTAAATTTAAATGTAATCAAACGAGATTAAACCTACATATACGTACATTATTTTGAACCCAAGTATTTGTACAAATAGACACGATCACTTAACAAAAAAGACTTTTATAATTAAAATCAATAAATGTCGAGTGAATGCGAGCAATAGGAGAATTATGCATCGAAAAGTGGGCGTGCAACTTTTAAGAAACTGTACAAATTTAATGAAGCTTTGGACTTAATAAGATTAAAGCGAATGCGCGCACATTGTATTTCACAAGATACAAACAAAAGCGAGAAAGAAAATGCTGTGCAGTCGACCTTAGAGCTGGAATTCGATCATGTGTAGATATGCCAAAGAACTACTTGCAATTTCTATATTTACGGAAATCAAAAGGATTATTTATGTAGTTTTCATCTAGTTGTTTATTGAATGGTTTTACCCATGTCATGCTGCGTAAAGTGACTATTTCCTGGTTTGGCAAAATCTTTATCGTTTAATTATTCTCAGGCTTAAGACAATTTCAGATCGAACAGAACTTTGAATACTATTCTTGAGCAGTCAGCTTAAACCGTAATTCATTCCAGGAAGTTCCACCAAATATTTTTATTTATTTAAGCAAACTAACTTGAAAACAACTGTCAAATCGATTGACACAGCAAATAGTGTTGCCAATTTAAAGTTGTCTGCCTTTGAAAAAAAACTTCATTAATTCGGTATTTGGCACCTGCCAAAACTGTCTATCATGCTCTACTTTTTATTTACTTTGAATAAAATATACAAATAGTCAGCTGACGGCAAGTTCCATGCAACTATTGCACTAAAATTCGTAGATTATCAAATTTAGAAGAGTAAGGATAAAATTCTCTCAGAGAGAACTAAAACTACGAAAATGTAAACGAATAGGTTGAACAAGAAAAGGTTGGAAAAACACAGGTTTGACAGTTTTCCTAAACCAGCCCACAGAAATTTCTTGCACTAAAATTCGTAGCATGGGGAAATTTCTTACTCTCTCGGGAGCGCTCTCTTCTGCCAAAAACTACGAAAATTCTCCGTACGCGAACAGCTTTTCGTAAAAATTCGTAAATTTTCGTTCTAAGTGAACGAGCAAATAGCAGTTTTTCAAACAAGTATGGTGGCGACCTGGTCTGAATAATTTTGTGCAAGTGGACACAGCATCTAACATAGAATAACTGCTGAAGCAACCAAAAAGGCTATTTGTTTAATATAATTGGATATGTGGTTGTGTCGACGAAGCCCATATACGTACCTAACCATATCGTTGAATGCTGAGATAGGGAGTCCAGTTTACAGTACACAGCTGATAAATAATAAATGTACGGAACGAATAAGGTTTTGACTAGTCTCAGTCTCGTTTTTACAGGTCTGAAACTAAAAAGCAACCATAGTTTGCGTAGACCACCGTAGATTCGTCCAACAGTGTTGTTTACTGGGGAGAGAGAGTGATTATTCTTACAACCCAGGTTGGTTACAGTCTCCAAGTCTCCAAGAACTGCAGTTGTGTGTCGTCAAGGTAAATTGGCGGTACAAGTTCGGAATTGTGTAGTTTTTTTGATATTAGAATTATTTGAGACTTTCCTGGGTTAAGTAATTTCAGAGTGACCATTGGTAGATTGCGTATAAATCCTTGTTAAACCTGAAAGCAAGATCCTCAATTAAACCTATAGGTCTAAATAGATATATTTGCGCATCATCTGCATAGAAATGAACGCAAGAGTTTAAGCATACCTTAGGTAGGTCATTGATGAATATGTAGAATAAAATAGGACCCAGTATTGAGCCCTGAGGTACACCAGCAAGTATATTCATAGCATGAGGGTATTTATCACCAACCATAACTCTCTGACTGCGATTACTTATGTAGTTACTAATGAGACGAACCGAGCTTTCATTAAATCCGAAAAACCTATCAAGTTTCTCAGAAAGGACTTAGTGATTGACAGTGTCTAAAGCTTTTTTAAAAATCAAGGAGCCAAAGAACTGTGATAAAGTCCATGTCATGTCATGGTACTTGTAAATGAATAATATAATTAATTTTCCCCAACAGTATTAAAAATAAAATAAATACACAAAATATCCAACAAAACTAATTGACAGTCGCTTCCGTTTTCATAGGTCTATTAGGGGAACGTAAAAATATTATTTACAAGTATTTGGTCATATGAATTTCATGTATATAAACAAAATTTTAACTAAATATTTTTCTATAACAAAAAACTGTCTTACAAAATATCCATCAAGATTTTATTCGTTCTAAGGGTTGAGTTTTTAAAAAAAATTTAGACATTTCAAGGACATAAACTTGTTTGTCACAAATTTCATTGAAGAATACTTTTAATTTGTATAAATTATACCTCTGTTGGATGTATCCGATTACATCGACTAGGAACAGTGCTTCTTTTTTAAATTTAAACATATCAAGGGGTGTTGGTCCCAAATTTAAGAAACGAAACAGAAATGCTCATTAAAATTTCAAATTATGTTACCAGTTTCTATAATTTACCTCACACCTGTAGCTTATGTTTCAAATTTGATATTTTCATTAAAAAAATATAAAAAAAAACAAGTTTTCGCCTTGAGCTAGAAGAAGATTAATACAAATTTAGAACGTGCCTTTAGTCAGATCAACAAACTCTGTTACAACTAACAGAACAGAATATTATACTATCCATCGCGTAACTAATTCAATTTTAATGTAACTAATAAGTTTTTGTGTTTTTGTATTCCGCGTGTGATTATTTTATCACGCACGATCTTCCGTCTGTCTGACCATATTTAAATTTAATTTCGGTTTCAATGAAGCTACAACTCACTAGCTAGATATAATAATTCTATACTTGAAAGTTGGCAAAAGTAATTTGCTTACAAATGGGAGACTTAATACTTTCAACACACACACACTATGTAGGTACCTTGTCTAGAAAATGATTCACCACGGATGGTTGGGAGAGAATATTATTACGAAAATCGAAAAGCCATATGTGGTAATGAATTTTGAAATCGAAAGTAATGCTCATAGTTGCGTGATGGAGGATGGCGAGGAAGAAGAAGAAGAAGTGTCATGAGACCGGGTAATTATGACCCTTGTTTCTAATTAGATCGACGCGTCTTGCTGTGGCTCATGGGTTTCATGATGCGATAGTTCGTGGATCATTTACATCTCATTTTGATGGAAAATTGTATGGGACCCTAGTTATGAAACTTTGTTGTTTATTCGGTTCCAGTTGATGTCAGAAGATAGGAAATAAAAAATAAAATATTTCGCAGATGTGAATTATAAAAGAATTTGCTTAAATTAAATTATGCATGCCAAGTTGTTGGCAGAACAAGATTAGCATAAGTGTGTTCACATTTAATGGAATGATGACCAATACACGTGGCGTTTTTGATAGAACTTTTGGACAAGAACTTTCAGAGAAGGATTTAGCATAATTTAAGTCAGATCATGTATATAATTGTGGGTTGTGGAGGGAAGGAAATTATAAATTCAAATTGATCACAAGTTTCATCTAATCTAAGCTAATCCCATTGAAGTGCATAATTATTCAACTTTCAGTTTATTAGATTATTAAAATGCCAAAGGAGTCTTATATAGTTATTTACATCATCGCCCACTGAATACGTCTGGGCAATGAACTCGATTGTAACAGCATCTATCTACCATGAAGGAGGTATTTATTGTTCTTCTTGCCATGCCCGATGTTTTCCTAAAAATTTAATGTGCAAAATAAAATTTAATATTTATTGGATCTCTAAATGTGAACAAGATCTGGGGTACATTAACCTTGCCCTGGTAAGTCTTCTGGGAATTTGTTGTTTTTACCAGAAGGCACAACACCGTCTAGTCTTAAGTATCTCAAGCACTATAGGTAAACTATAGGAAACTTACTTGGATAGCAAGAGAACCTAAGTTATGGTATGGTATAAGGAGTGCTTTCACGGTGCCTATTGGTCCATGGTGATTCCCTGTCGTGGATTACCATATTTTAATTTAGTTCAACAGTTCGGTTGGTCTTGTGTTGAACCAACCTGTACTCTTGATAAAACAAATCATGTTCCCGAGAGTGATTTGCACCAAGTCATCCAGCTCTCCGAAAAATCAGTTTCCCATGTAGCGGAAGCGACGGGTTTGGAGGTTGGGCCTCTGACAGTAGTCTAGTGAGCTGATACCTAGTCTGGCGGCCATTGTACCTATTAGTACAACCATCATGATATTGATTCCTTTTTTGTTCAAGAATAGAAGGCTTTTGGTCCTTCTATCGTCTAACTTAGGCCATAAGCTGCGAGATATGATGCAGTCGCCTCTGATTGCCCAGGATGCGTTGATCTTATCCGCTGTTTTCCGGTCTATTTTCTTTTTCAGTACACCGAAGGGGATAGCTACTTGCGTCTGAATGAGTTTTTCATTTAATGTTGATCCGTTTCGTGCAATTTCGTCCGCTGTTTCATTCTCTTCTATATTATTATGTCCGGGAACCCAGCAGAGAGTGACTTCATGGGTCTAACTAATAAGCAGGAGGAGGTTCGATCTTCTTCTCTGTCTCGAGCTGGGATTCGAAGATCATCTTGGCTGGAGCTTTGTTGTCCATTCGCTCGATGTGGCCGAGCCAATGTAATCTTCGTATCTTGGCTTTTTGGACTACATCTACATCATGGTACAGTTGTATCTTCTCCTCCTATTTTTCGCTCGGAGGTGCCCAAAATTTGTTTAGCTTTCTTACTTGTCGTTCAGCACTCGGCTCCATACAGCACCGTACTTAAAGACAATACTGGGGCGTTGGTTCTTCATTGACTGGAGGTGGGTTCTCGTCTTGCCCTATCACTCTCTCTTTTTGCTACCCGTTAAGCAACTTCTGGAACTGTTGCTTAAATACATCAACAATTCCCTGTGCGTCGGTGACTAGGTTGCCTTCGCTATTTCGAAGAGCCTGCGTTTCTTTTTACCCTTTTCTTTTTACGCAGGATTCTCTTTTCTTCCCTTCTTCTGGTCCGATATTCCTGTCTTGCTGCTCTTGTTTTGCGCTGCAGTGCTTTCTTGGGTGCATCTTCTGTCACCCTCTTCCACTGAACGCACTCATTATCATACTAAGGGCTGCTCCTTGGTGGTGGTTGGTAGCTAAGGGTGGTCACGGCTACCTCTTTGATTATGTTGCGATATTCGATCCACTGGTTGTTAGCATTTGTGGTGGGTGAATGCACTGCAGAGAGTTTCTCGACCAGGTGCTCTTTGTAGGCTCTGGCTCCTTCTGACGTTCTTAGGCGTCCAACGATATTACTCTTGCGTATAATATCAACAGCCTTCTTGATGGCTGTGACCTCGGCTAGAAAGAAGCTGTCGAATATTTCTAGAGCTTCACAGTAATATCCGATCTATTACACCTTTTTCGTCCTGGTTCTCCAGTTTCTCCAGTAAATTCTGCCAGGAGTTCTTGTAGTAAATCTCCTATCGAATGCTAGCATCGAGCTCGTGTGATCAGTTTCCGTCTATCCACTGGTAGCAACTAAATGAAATGGTGAAGCCGTTTAACGTGAGACTGCAGTGTTTTGAAAAAGTTCAGACTGACGTTCACGTCACGAGTTTACATATGATATGGAAGTAGTTAAAGGCTTGAGTAGGACCTCTGAAATCAATTCGAAATCAGAGAACGGGTCATAGGAGTAGAAGCAGATATCAAAAGCCGTCTTGCCTAAAATAATGAGTCCAAGATAAAATCAAAGAAATCCCCTTGCAATTCCATGTCCGTGTTCTGAAAATGTTTCCTCCTCTTTATCTAATATCTCTTCTATTGCGATTATCTCACAAGTGACCTTAATAAATATTGTTTCTCAGCTCACAAAAAAACAAGACAAAACAAAATCTTACAAACGCCTTCATCAATCATGAACTTCAACAACTACTGTCCAAGTTTCCGCAACACCGCAGCTATGTACCTCTGTCCAAGTAAAACGAAAGTAACAACAAAAAAAAGGCGAATAAACTAATGCAAGCAGACAGCAATAACCTCTCACAAAAGCGTGTGGAGTTGGAGTATTGTATCTACAAAGTTTTAGTACTACTTTTCACCCACTCATTTGTAATTACGCAAATTGACGCTTAAATACTTGGACAGAAGGCCCGTAGTGCGTCACTTTGATCACGAACCTGCATCCACTTGAGGAGAGATATCGCCTTGAACACTATTTCTTTTTTTTTCCATAGAATATTCATATTCATAATTTTGCATCACTAGATGATATCAATTTTTGTATCTTTTCTTTTTTGTATGCTTGATTGCACGTCTTCTTCCAACCAGTTTCCGCGGAGCCAACGCCTATCTTATCCCTGCAACAAATAATAATAAAAATAAGGTTCATAGGCTATATGAGGTAGTGTTGTTGCGTGCTGGAATGCACGCTCGGCAGTTTGTAATCCTTTTTGAAATACAAACTCTATATAGGTAGAAGGTATCTATGTTGTTTTATTTCGTTGGGATGCTAGATAAAGTGCGGTGGTTTCCACAGAATATCTACTCAGTCGATGGACGAGTACATAAGCAATGACCATTTAAGTGGATGCGGATGCTGTGCTCAAGGACTCGGGTGGTATAGCCATGAAGACGACCGTCTTAGGTTTATATTTGTTGCAAGATCTTTGAATTCATTGAACTGAGACATCTGGTACCAATGCACTTGATACGAGTTTGTGATCAGTTGAGTTGACAACTTAATTAATTACTTAACCAATTGTTCGAGGGGTTTTTTATTGATAAACTAAATTATCACACTTTTGGTGTGACGAACGTGAGAAACTGCAAGATATTTTAATACCTTGGGGATACCCGTTTATTAACGGAAACAATAGTAGCAGAGGAGATATAATTCATTTAAAAATACATAGTGCTAATATTTCATTTGTTTACCTGTGCGTTCCTTGTGATCTTTGTACGTAAACAATAAATTAATGATCATTGATGAGGAGCACTCGAGACGCATGGTTTTTTCGGTTGATGAATCAGTGCATCCGCTTTGAAATAAAGACTGGTAGACGCAAGTGTGACTTGCAAAATGGCTTCCATGTGTCGCGTAACGCTGGAAGGCACGCGATGCTCTGTGCAACTTGGTAACAAGTCTTCGGAGCTCTTCCAAACGTGCACGGAATTGGAATGGAGCAGAAGATACAACCGGGAACTCTATGACGTGTACCAGGAGGTGGAAGTAGTCCAAAAAGCCAATATACGGAGACCACATTGGCTCGGCCACATCGAGCGAATAGACAACAATGCCTCAGCCAAGAGGATCTTCGAATCCCAGCTCCCAGGTTCCAGACAGAGAAGAAGACCGAACCTCGGGTACAAAGACCAAGCTGTCGCCGATGCCAGAAAACTTGGTCTTCATAACTGCAAGCAGCGTGCCTGGGACGGAAGAGGATGGAAGGCAGCAATGTCTCAGGCAGGGACCCAAAGGGTCGGGAGCCTTTTAAGCCAATTAGCCATTAAGGCTATGGACTCTGGTTGGGTCTGGCTTGAACGAAACTGCAAATCACTCTTAAAAGAGATAGCTAGAGCTAATGCGGTGGGTAGTAAGGCATATAGATATCGAAGGAAAGGAAAAGGTTGACGAGCCTGATAGAAAAGGTATGACGCCGAGCCCTCCCTTTTGTAGTAGCCCAAATCATTTCCTTATGGAGGCGAAGCCGCCCGCACTGGTCAACTAAAATGAAGCTGAGTAGCGGGCAGAGGGATATGGCTGGCCTTTAGCAACAAGAGATCATCCGCTCTTGTAAAGAGAAAAGCTGAAATGGGACTATTCTACCAAGATAATAGTTATAATTTCAACATTCATTTACCAATAGATGTCGCTAGTGTTAATAGGAATAGTTTTTGGGAAAATATTGAGTCATGTCATAAGAGAGTCATAAGAGAGTTTCTGCTTGTCGATTTTTAAGAATCCTAGCTCCCAACATTTGGTAGTGTATGTACCTCGAAGCAAATTAGGATACCAATTCAATTTCTCTAAAGGCTAATCAGAACCATACAACCCACAATGCTTTTCTCTATTTGTGACTACCTCCACATGTACTATGCATTTCCTCATTACAATCTAAAAGCAACATACAAAACACCTCTGTTGGCTACCGTTTACATTGTACTCCACAGCTCAGTTCAACGGCTAAGCTTATTCAGCAGGAATAATAAAAGTAACAACCAACTATGGCTTGGGAGGTCTGCAAAACTATGCCTTACACTTACTTTCCGCTTGTACATTGTTGAATGAAGTCAATTCGCGAAGAAACTAACACTTGACATCGATCGGTACTAATTGATTGCATTGATAGACGTCTATCAGCCTGGCTTAGTCCATAAACAATTATAATTCGGCATCATACACACAGCACATGTCGGTCTCAAAAGATAAAAAATTGAAAGTGATTCGGGTTCAGCTTCAGCCGGGCATTAGTCGGTGAAATATGAGTGAAAATGACTGGGACAGCAAATAAAAACGCAAGTATCTCACAGTGTTTCGGGGTATATACCTTTTATTAAGGTATGTGAGATTGTTTTGCTTTTTTTTGTTGTATTGTACTTATGTAATGTGTGATCTGCGTTTGATTGCAAATGATCCAAGAGAAATTTGGCAGTAAACAGACAAAAAAAAAGCTCGTGAGTGAATAAACAAAATTTTGTGTGCATACCTAAGCTTTTCATTAAGAAAAAAAAGTATCTATAACCAGTGTAAGCTTTTATTTTATTTTTTTTGGTAAATTTGGAGGCGCGGTTTATTGTTCTTTTTTTTACTGCTGATGGACGGCTATTCACACACATTTTTACGATTGAATTTAAATTTATTACAACGTCTTAAATCGAAGCCGAGGTGGTAGTTTAAATTTGATGGGAATTAATGAAAAGAAGCAAGTATGCATTGACCAATGGACCAGGCCCTTTCAGAAAATGCTAATTTTGCAACTGGTGTTTTATTGACTCGTTTTCGGCAGTTAATTTGAATCAATACACCTGTTGGATATAAAACGAACACTGTGTAGGGCGGTGAAGTAATACAGCCTATATTGGGTATTTTGTGTCACTTACAAAGCAATAAATTTATTAGTAGATTAGATTAAAGAAGAATGGCCTTGTTGGTGAAGTTTTAGTCGGTAGTTTAAAATTATCAAAAAGAGTTCAATTTGCATAGAGCCTTGAGAGCTTTGTTTTTGCGTTAGACTACTGCGCAAGGGGTTGTAAGTTCGAATCCAGGAAAATACCATCAAAACGACCCCACCTCTTTCGAGTGTCTGAAAAACACTCTAGAGTGTAACTGTCATGAGAAGCTCCTTAAAAACAACTCAGTCCTTCGGATACGGCATAAAACTGTAGGTCAAACCACCATCGGGACGAAACTTCTTAATGTTTTTTGCAGATACCATGCAATAACTGGTAAGCCACCGCCGCCACCTACCCTACTGATGGAAATTTCATCCGCTTTTCATCCATCTGTCTATGAACTCAGCATAGTGTTTTCTTTCTGTTCGCAGATAAACGACTCAGAATGCATTAACAAGTTTTTACGTGCGTGGTTCTTATTGAAGGTGGCCATATCCGTCTGTCTGTCACCAGTTTTTCTGCCTTAAATTTTGAGCTAGGACAATGTAATCTTACATGAAACTCGATAAAACTTACTAAAGCAAATATGTGGATATTCTTTACCCGACATATCTTCAATACATTGTGTATAGCCACGTCTACTTTGTTGGGGCGTTTTTCTCAAAAAACTGTGTTTCGACTGTTTAATCAAAATTGTAGCACTTTTTAGGAACAAGATGCAGTAGGTATATGTTGAAAATTTTTTGAAATCCGCCAACTACCACGCCCACTTATTGAAAAAATTAATGTTTTGGAGTAATTTTATAAGATATTTGAAAAATGTTGGTGGAAGAAGGAGCTATGGGTAGGAAATGGATAGGGTATCACACGATCCGCTCCAGACGAATTGTAGCATTTTCATATGTTTTTTTTAAATTTTGTTTCTTGAAAGATTCAATGGATTTGGCATATACATATATATATCACCAGTTCTCCGACCATTTGGAGCTCTAAAAGCGGCATCTAGATTTCAAGGGCATTTAAGGCCATTTGACAACTCTACACGAATAAAGTACAAGCACCGTTCTTTGCAATATGAGAGATCAATGTTTCAGTGAAACATTGTAAATATTTTTCATATACACATCCCCTAATCAGGGCTACGTAAAGTTAATGGTAGCGCCAATTTAATGGACTTGCTCAGGCGAGACCAGCAGCAATGGTAGGGTCGGCAGAGGCAAATTCTCGCAGCGTCAAGACATCAGGGCCCAAAGACTGGCATCGCTCTCTGATGACCAAATAGGCCGGAACAAGCGTGCCAGCAATGGCCCTGGAGCAACAATAATTCTTTACAGAAATGGTTCGGCAATTGGCAACATAAGCAAGTGTCAGAACTGTAGAAAATGTTTCTATTTTTTTGAATGACTGAGAGCGCTCTCTGTTAAGCAGTGCTGTCATTATCAAATGTTGGGAAAACAGGAGATCTACTGTCTGAGTGGCAGAAATAATAGGGGATTCCAAATTTCGAATAAAAAGAGTCTCCTAGTTTTGAAAATGAGCTAAGGTTACAATAAGAAGAGCCATATACAAACGGAGGTTAAACTGGGGCTTTTAAATCGACATTCGTTAACACAGTACGTTCATTCATTCTCCTGTGCATCCACGGACTTTACTTTGCGCAATTCCTAGTAGGAAATGTAAACCAAAATACAATCAAAAATTCACTGAGAGAGTGATCTCAAAAGGGCTCAAGGCTCAGACTTTCCTTCATCTTTCAAAGTACAGCAGTGATTTGAGGCAGATATGGAGTTTAAATGGACCTTGTCGTGGTTAAGGTGTAATGATCCGCGGGATATTATATTTTCAATTCCAACCACGTTGCTATTAGTTAACTCTAATTTCTTAGCTTTTATTCCAAAAACGGGCTTACTTGGCAGGCATTAAGTATTTGAATAGTCGGGTAACTTGCCATGCATGACACAACTATGTATGTATTTCGATTTTAGCGATAAGCACCACATGGATTGGCTTAAGCTAGATGACAAATGCCCCGAGTGTCTAGCGCCACAATAATATGTGGGCGACTCTGCATTTTTCAAGCGCACTCCATCTTCTCAAAAGATTTCTGCAGATCTGTAGATATTTAAAAAATTGAAAACCCAAAAAACAGGAGAATTTGGTGAAATACGTTCTGTAATAGAGGAGACAGTTCACAGTAGATTGAGCTTTTTTCGATAAAAAAAAACAGTAGTCTCGTGTCTGGACAGTAGAAACGGCGCACTGCTGTTAAGTTTGTTTACTTCTGACGCTGGAGTTTCTGTCTGTTGGATGATAAGATTCTGAGTATTTCTAGGTTTGCATATGCGAGCAAATGTTGATTAGGTTTCTCTTTAATATTTCTGTTAAAACCACACATGACTGCCCTCCAAATTTCACACTAATCGTTAGTTTAAAGACTGATTCATTCTTAATCTTGGAACTCATTAATTTAGTAATTGCCCAGCAACATTGGCAAAGGTTCAAATTAGACTTTGAACAAATTAGCAAATTAAAATTTTTTTTTTTTGACATGTATCTCCCACTGGTCTAGCATAATTCGTTGAGATACGAAGAAATGACAAAACCATGTGGTATGCTAATTTATTGATTCAATAAATATTGGTTCTTACTCTAACACGAAACTATCATGATGGTATCGTTAAGTGGTTTTCGAATGCGTATTCGTTAAGTGTATCTATTTAGACTAGATTATTGACTTTAAGACGGCCTTTGACATTGGGATATCACACTTGAAAGGGCTTGTAACACTTTCAGTAAATATGTACTTAATTTGGTGTTTTTTTTTTATCATTTCAGTTTAAATTAATACAACAACTAGAAACGTGTCGTCAATATGGCTGTTAGAATGAACGAAACGAATACGATCGTCGATCGAATGGTGAATTTTTTCGTTGAACATGAAGGTGAGTATTGAAATTTGAAAATAGTAAGTTGGACTATAAAGTAATTATAGAAAAGTGTAGTGTCGTCCTTAGAGGTACAACTATTTGAACCTTCTTTCCTCCAAGAGTATTTTAATCCTAAAAATTAGCCGATTTACTCATAGTTTAAGTCATCTATTATCAAGAACATTATTATTCATCCGAAAGGTGTCAAATTAGTTGAAACTCAACTTAAAGACCCACAGTACCGGTGGGTGGGAACTCCAGCTTCTAGGCTCAAGGTCATTCATAATGCTATGTCTCTAATAACACAATAGACAACCCTTTTGTTGCCGGCAAATTTTATTTCAGTGACTAACCATCTCACATACATACTCTGTTTTTGTTTATTTCTTCTTTTGTTTTTGCTTACAAAATAATAATGTCAACATTGTTTGTAGAGAACCCAATTTTTGTCAAGTCAGCGCTCTACTTTCAATTAACTGACCCACTCCCATGTCAAACATATTTATTCTTATGACATATGTATAATATTATACAAGAAGCAATGACTCCGGAACGAAATCGGTCACACTTCGAGTAAACAAGCAAGGTAATCCGATTTGACCAAGTAATGATCATCTTTTGAATCGGTCAATAAATTCGAGTGGAATGGGAACTGATGAAATTTGCATGGAGTGCATAATTTTACTATGACCAACTTGGCAATATTAATTAGCTTAAAGAGTTAAGTAATTTAGGACTGAATTGACATGAAAATGCGTAAAGTAAGTCACGCTACGGTACGTTGAGTGATGGTGAAAAGAGCGAAATGGAAATGTTGATAAAGGAAAGTATATTACGACTGCGTAAAATCTGAGCCAGTCAGGGGTGGCGGCGCTGACTCGTGTTAAATTATGCTGGTTATCTGGACACTGTGACATTGAGGGCAAGGAATGTGCCAATAGGCAGTAAAATCAGGGAACATCGACAGCATCTGGGCACCACTGTGGGTTGCCAGGAAAAGTATTATGTATAGTATAAGGAACATTGCTAACCTTCTCCTTCTTCTTGTATGGCGCTACATTTCGGGGTGAACCTGGGCCTCAACTAATAAGAATCTCCATTTAGCTTGCTCTTTAGGCAATAGCCTCCAATTGCGCACTCCAAGTTGGTCGAGGTCCCCTCAAACTTGTATGCAGCACCTGCTGCGAGGAGACCTTCTGCTGCGTCGTCCTTCTGGTTTTCATTCGAAGACCTTGCGGATCAGAGCGTTGGTGTCCATTGCTCTACATGTCCTAGCCATCTCAGACGTCCAATGCGTAGTTTTTTGACTAGATCGATGTCGCTGTACAGCTCGTGTAGTTCGTCGTTGGATCTTCTCCTCGACGAAGAATATTTCTCTGGAAGCGCGCAAGGATATCTTTATCCCTGTTTCAGCTCCGTAAAGCAGGACTAGAATGATCAGGGTCTTTAACAGATTCTCCTTAGTTCTTCGAGATAGGGCTTTACTGTTGAATTGCCTTATTAGTCCAAAAAAAAAAACAGCGGTTGGTGAGTGTTATTCTTCGCTTGATTTCTGCGCTGCTTGATGGCAAAGCCAAGGTAGACAAAGTCATTTACTACCTCAAAGTTGTAGCTGCTCACTGTGACGCTTTGTCCAATTCGTCGGTGTTTATTGTCCCTTCTTGTTGACATCATATACATCTGATTCAATGCTTGAAAGAGCACCAGTGACAGCCCGCTGAGTTCTTCCAATTATGTCAACATCGTCGGCGTATGCAAGCAGTTGTACAGACTTTTGATAGATTGTGCCACTCAAGTGGCTCAAGTATGGTGTTAAAGAAGCCACTTAACAGCACATCACCTTGTCTGGGCAAATTTGGGGGCCATAGGGTGTCCAAAGATTAACTATAAAAGATGAGGGTAAATTCTTAAGCTAGGGTGATCAGAAATTAGGACTTCGATTGGGATCCTCTCTGGATATTTTCTTCTCAGGAGCCATGCCCCTAGATTGAGCATATAAGAGTCGGATATTTGTAGGTATTGTGAGGATCAACAAGCCTGTACTGTGCGATGTGATGGTACTTCTTTAGTAATCTGGAAGAGGTAGGTTCAAGAAAGGACTTACTCAATTGCAGTGGGGCAATCAAGTGCTAGAGTTAGGTTTCTTTCTGCCATTTTAGACTCACCCTACGGATCACGATACGTCCTTTATAATGACTATTGTTCCTAACCTAATTAAAACAAACGGGGACGAAAGTAGA
Source organism: Chalcosyrphus nemorum (assembly GCA_949716465.1). Lineage (NCBI taxonomy): Eukaryota > Metazoa > Arthropoda > Insecta > Diptera > Syrphidae > Chalcosyrphus > Chalcosyrphus nemorum. The sequence goes on along the minus strand of OX454333.1, from coordinate 11,748,655 downwards.
CCCCAGTCAATCGGTTCCTCCAGCTCGACCAGATGCCTATAGTTGTCCATGCCAAGTCGGTTAAAATCGCTTTCCAATTTCTCACTACAGCTAGGGACAGGGATTATAAGAATCCTGTATACTTACTTACTTATTTCCTTTATCCCCTTGTGGGTCATAGGGCTTCTATAACGCCTGCGCACCATAGTGTGCGATTTCTGGAAATGTGCCTCAGCTCTCCCCAACTCTTTCCCAGTTGCCGTGCTTTCTTCTCCACTGTTCTGCGCCACGTACTCCTATGACCGCCGCTTATCCTGCCATCCTGGGTAAGCGGGTTCTATTGCATCGCTTGGTTAGTTATGGATCTGTCACCCTTCCGGAGAGTGTGACCAATCCACTGCCACTTTCATCGTCGTATGGTTGTGCCTATGGGTTTATGGAAGTGCTACTCAAAAATCATCTGCCGTTCAGATATTGCACTCCTACGTGCAGACATATACTGCATACTACCACTGTCAGGATTTAGGTCTTTTGGTATTTAGGTACATCATTGTTTTCAATGTCAAGTAGGACTTGATCCAACAATCTGTTTCTATGTTCCAGCACGATAATCATTATGCTTTGTTGACTTATTAATATTGTTTCTTACAGATTTACGAACAAAGAGCTGGTTCTTATCAAATTCGCCAGGCCCATTGTTCATGATCATAGGTGCTTATTTGTATTTCTGCCTTTATGCTGGACCTCGTTACATGCGTGACCGAAAACCATTTGAACTCAAGACAACTCTAATTGTTTATAACGCGTTTCAAGTATATCTCAGCTATGTTCTTTTCTACGAAGTAAGTGTATAAATCAATCAAAATTATTTGAAATAATTTATATTTCTTTTACTATATAGGGTTACAAGGGGGGATGGGGTGGTCACTATAACTTCCGGTGTCAAGAAGTGCCACGTGGCACTGATCCAATTTCCATGAGGGTAAGTTGAGACGTAGCTGTCATAAATTCTGTTTTGACACTCATTTACTGTTTGACAGATGGCTGGAGCTGTATGGCTATACTACATCGCAAAACTCACTGAACTACTGGATACCGTTTTCTTTGTTCTGCGAAAACGTCAGCGCCAAGTGTCATTCTTGCATTTGTACCATCACTCTCTGATGCCAGTTTGCGCTTTCGTTGGAGTAAAATACTTTGCAGGTTAGTGGCAGATGATTATATAAAGTTTGACAGTTATAACTGACACTTGTTTTTATTATTTGATTAGGTGGCCATGGAACTCTCCTAGGATTCATTAATTCCTTCATCCACATCATTATGTACGCATACTACCTGTTGTCAGCTTTGGGACCCAAAGTACAAAAGTACCTGTGGTGGAAGAAATACCTCACCATCTTGCAGATTGTAAGTTTTTCTTTCTAAAATTTTGCAAAGTCCTCTAAAAACTCTTTCCTTTTTTTTAGGTCCAATTTTTGATCATTTTCGTACACACCCTGCAAATTCAGTTCCAGCCTAACTGCAACTTCCCCAAGCCCATTGCCGCCTTGTTGACATTCAACGCTGGCCTATTCACTTACATGTTCAGTTCGTTCTATGTAAAGAGCTATAAGAAGGAGGCTGCTCAAGCGGCGCGAGATGCTGCTGCTGCTGTCAAACAGGACTAAAAAGGACGCTTAACAAAATTTTAGGATCTAACTATATTGGTTATTGTTTTTTTTTTTTAATAGATTACAAATAGGTTATAGACATGTGTACAGGGTGTACAATGATAGAGCTAAGGCTAAAAATTGTGTACCTTATGTGTACATGGTGTAAATAGGACCAAATATTAAGTTAGTAAATTGGACAAATTCAGAAGAAATTTGTTTTTGTATTTTCGAATGCAATGAAATATGGAATTTATTATAAGGTGTGTTCACTTTTTTTATTTTTTTTTTTACTTCTAAGTATTTGGTTAGGAACGAAAATTTAGAATTTAGAAAAACTTAGAATTTAATATGCTCTTAAGGAAGAAAAACACAATATTTTCCATTTCTTATTTCATAAAACAACAACATGACAGCAGTGCTGTTGGCCTACACGTTTAAACAAAATTTGTTCAGATTTTAAAAGATGAAATCAGCAGAACTGCAGTCAAAAAGTTGTATCAACGAAAACATTCAATCCTTTTAAAATTCAATTAGGATTGTAAATAGATTTACCCACCATGATTGTTCTATTATACCACCCTCCTATTCTTGCTATATAATTTAGTTATCTACTTCTGTCGCTAAACTTTTTCAAAAACTTTTTTTAATATATAACTTTGGGGTTAGTGTTATTTAAGTATTTTAAATAATATACATATATCTGAAATAAAAACGAATTATACATCATTTGAATTAAAACTGGCCAATTGTGCAAATTATAGTTTAAGTTGAAATAGCGAAAAAAAACGTTACAAGAAAATTTAAAAATTAAAATAAAAATGATTTTTGTATTAAAGATGAGTCTTTTTTTTCATTTTATTGTGGCTTTACGAATTGTCTGTCATGGCTGCTTATCGCGAAAACCAATTTGACAGCTAGCAGCTGACAGCTGATTTGATCTCAGTTTAAAGCTGTGCCTAGATTTCAATTCAATCTCAATTCATATTGTTTTGGTTGTAAAAATAAAACAAAGGCGCAAAATCATAGTCAACCCATTATTAGTGGATAAAGTTGCCTTAAGTTATATTGCCTCTTTAATTGGTGATTTATTTAGTTGCATCTTTTTCTTTATGGATACTTTGACAGATGACGCATAAGTCGTGTAAACCTGTCATAGTTTTTTTTTGGTTTGTATTATTTGACATACCATCACAGAAAGACATAGCCTGAAATACATTCTTAATTTCACAGAAACAATTGAGTAGAAAGGATTGAGTTAAGTGTGCCATTTCACCATAAATAGACTGGAAATTGCGAAAATTTATTTAAAAAATCGTAGTTTAACTTATGGCACTTGCTTTGCCCTACCTCTTTTCAAGAGTGTCATAAGGTTCGTAACGAAGGAGCTGTTGCTACTCTCGGTAGTACCATTAGGCTGAACCAAAATGAGTTGATCCACCATCGTGGGCAATTGAAGTTGTCAAAATCTTTTTTCATCGAAGGTTTTGAAAAGCTGAGCTTAGGATATCCAGCTCGTGAAGGAATTGATCTCGTGTGCCTTAAGTAAGTAAGTAAGTCTTGATCCTCTTATTCACCAGAAAATTTTGCTCACTGAGCCTAACTCATTTTCGGTTGAACAAAAAGCAACTTACTCTCTCACAGGATAATGGACCTACATAAAACGACAGCGAGTGTGCCTTAGAGAGCATACGTGCGTCATTGAGCTGTAACTTATCCTAATTATTTTGTTCCTATACAAGCTACAGCTGACTAAAGACTAAGATTTATACCTTAATAAATTTAAAGCTAAAGAGACCGTAGATTCTACTACAGTATTCCACTGTAAGATTCCCAGGGATGCCGACTGTACTCTCTTCTTATAGACTGTACTCCCGTCTTCCCTCCTCCTAATTTTACTCTTTACTCCCTTTAAAACATTTTAGGACATTGTTAACTTTATTTTATTGTCTGGGCCATCAGACACTCGTGCAATTACCCCGGGGTGAAATAGACTTTAAAGAAGAGTGAGATGAAGTGTAAGGTAAGAAACGTCTTCAACCAGTATTGCAGCAGTTGAAAGGCGAGGTAAAACTTATACATTTTCTCTTTTCTTTTGCGAGCTGTCAATTAAAGAGAAATTAGCCGGGGTTACCCAAGGGCAAAGTGACTTCAGTTTGTGATAGGCTGCGTCTTGTATCTGCCCTGGAAAGTGATGAGATAATTTTGAAGCGTCTTGTGAACAGCGAAATGGAAAAGTGTAAGCCATACTCCTACTCTTAGACTCAAAATACTCCTCTGTAAGCTTCTAAAACTCTCCCCTTCGAAATTGGAAACGGCATCCCTGAAGATACCCTCTTAAAAAAGACAACGGCAAAAAGGAAATTTGACATTTCTTGCAATTTATTTCAGGATCCCGAATTATGTACATATGTACAAGAAGTTAAATGTGAAATGATTTATGCGTCATCATCGTCGTCGTCGTCCTTGCGTGGGGCCGCACGTTTCCTCAACCTGTGAACATTTTGATATTCACTCAGGGGTAAGGGATGATTGTATGCTTGGCCTAAAAGGAAAACAATTAATTCTTGCCTCCTCCACCATTTCAAATCGAACGAAATGACTCACCAATATTACGAACGAGGTCAGTCATGACAGATTGAACTATTTGACGGATCTCGGTGCTAAGGTGATTTTCAAAAATTTGCTGTTGGGTCAAGCCGTACTTATCACTTTCAGCATATTGGGCAAACATATCTCCCACGCTCGGGTACATGTTGGTCTTACGATTGAAGCCGTATCTATCGTACTCAGCATTCGAATATGCCAAGCAGAGACAGAATGCTAGCAGGAACATCGGTGCACTAATTTTACTCATGATGATCTGGCAATACTGTTCTACGAAAGCAAAATTTTATATCTATTAATTGTAATTTTTGAAAGTAACTTACTTTTATGTTTGTATCGAAACTATTCGTCTATGAGAATGCCGCATTCTCAAGTGCCTTATATACACCAACTCCAGGCGGAACTGTTCTGCTTTAACATTTCTACTAATTGGTAATAGCTTGTTAATATTTTAATGCAAAATGTTCCATTTAAAGGTGATAAGGACTTTTGAATTGCATGTGGTCGATCCATAGCCAATCGTTCTACAACACGTGCATATTTCTCATACTTGGTCTTTAATCCCCAAAATTTACTTATCGCTATGAACTGTTAAACTCAAGAATTAATATGCTCTGCATGAATTTTTGTACTGAAGACACAATTGTTTTAAAGCTTTTTATTTTTAGAGATTTAAACTACTTAATGCTAGACAAAAACGCTTGAAACAAGCTTAAAGAAGTTATGAATCTTATACTTACTTACTGGATCTATGCGAGCGCTCTAAGCTAAACTTATTTCTTAAACTATGTCTTTCGACCCCTAACTACGGCCAGCTTGCCGTATTCTGCCTACCCCCGAATCTATGGGAATCGACTAGGAAGCTCCCTCAAGCCACCAAAATTGCTGGTGCTGTCGTTTAACATCCCTAATATCTCGGCTGCAAAACGACCTACTAAACTGGAGACGGTCCTCAGCGCTCCGTACGATGAGACGTTTCGCTCGTAGTTGAGCAGCCTATCCACAGTTTTTCGGGCTACGTGGAAGATTATGGACACCGCCGCTCTATCCTGGATCAGACCTGCCTGATCATAATAGAGGAACGCTTCTGGGGGGACAAAGCCGCTAAGGCGCCTGCTTTCATGGTACTCGTTGTTGGGGTAATAAGCCTCGGAGATCAGGTTATTCATCGAGGTCATTGCTCTTGCAATATGCCTTCGAGCCATATTGATTAGGAAACTGTCCACTCTTATCAGATTCGCTTTATTGTAAAGGATCTCGATGGAATAGAGTTTTATGCACTGAGACTCTGGGGTTCTGTATAGGTGAAGGCAAGTCCACAGGCAGGCCCTCTCAAACACCAGAATCTTTTCCATCCTGCTTGCCCCTATATTGAACCACACAAGACATCTATATGCCATCATGGGTCGAATGAGGGCCATGTAGCAGATATCCTTCACCCTCGCATCGATTTGGCTGCTATAAAACAGCAGCAGCGGGCTCTGGTTAGAGCAATATCTATGATACATGTTTATTAATATATGTATAGATATTGGTCTAGCCAAAACCCCAGGTATCTGACCACAATGGAGAACTTTCGCCAATTCTTCCTGGTACCCCTAGAGGCCCCAGACAACGGCGTTCTGAAAAGAATGGTTTCAGACTTCTGGAAGTTGACCTTCCACAGGCACTGCTAGAACTAGGCGATGTCAACGGCAACATCAGAAGTTGTTATATAGTCCGTTTCCGATAAAGACACGCTGCCAAAACAAGCTCACATTACTCTCCGGAAGGTACCAGATAACACAATGGTGGATTTCGGAACATAACGTATCCCTGACAATGAGAAGGCATCGGTATGGTTCCAGTGAGTCCTCTCGAACAGCGACTGGACACTAATTTGAATAGGACGCATACTTGCAGGTTCTCTTTCATATATATTTTTCCCACAAAGGAGAGGCATGAATCCACTGAGAGATCTGCTCACTGACTACGTCCTTTTACTGCGACTTGCCTAACCAAATCTATCCTCACGATATGGATGGGATCAGACACATTTTCTAAGGAAATAAGCCAGCAAGAGGCAGTGGCATTTTTGGATACAACCAGGAATGACGAATCATTATTTGAGATAGGAACGATATTCATTTAGGATATTCGACTCTATTATGATAGTCAGGATGCGCTTATCACACTAGAAACATCCTACAAAATCTTAGTTAGTCAGGAATTGCCGGTGCTCTTGCCATTTTGTACACAGAATCGCCTTAGTTTCTAGTCAAAAACATGTGGTTTAGAACGATTGGCCGAAGGAATGAGTTGTCTACAAATTGGATCGACCACATCCAATTTAGAATGGAAAATTTTCCATTAGAGAAAAATACAATAAAGCGTAAAAAATTACCAAGTTATTACCAATTAGAAGAAATGTTAAAGCAGAACAGTTCCGCCTGGAGTTCGTGTATATAAGGCACTTGAGAATGAGGCATTCTCATAGACGAATAGTTTCGATACAGACATAAAAGTAAGTTACTTTCAAAAATTACGATTAATAGATATAAAACTTTGCTTTCGTAGAACAGTATTGCCAGATCATCATGAGTAAAATTAGTGCACCGATGTTCCTGCTAGCATTCTGTCTCTGCTTGGCATATTCCAATGCTGAGTACGATAGATACGGCTTCAATCGTAAGACCAACATGTACCCGAGCGTGGGAGATATGTTTGCCCAATATGCCGAAAGTGATAAGTACGGCTTAACCCAACAGCAAATGTTTGAAAATCACCTTAGCACCGAGATCCGTCAAATAGTTCAATCTGTCATGACTGACCTCGTTCGTAATATTGGTGAGTCATTTCGTTCGATTTGAAATGGATCAGGAATTAATTGTTTTCCTTTTAGGCCAAGCATACAATCATCCCTTACCCTTGAGTGAATATCACAGGTTGAAGAAACGTGCGGCCCCGCTCAAGGACGACGACGACGATGACGCATAAAGCATTTAACATTTAACTTTTCTATACATAATTCGGGATCCTGATATAAATTGCAAGAAATGTCTATATTAATCAATTAAATTTGCTGTACCATATGGTACTGTTAAAAAGCATATGTGTCGACTTTTTTTCAAAATACTTACTCCTCCACGTAGGTAAGAAGGTAGGAAGGTTTTTGTCCCAAAGGGAAAACCTAATTGTTAGCAAGAACGTGCCATTCTGAAACCACAACTCAAGTGACCTGATTGTTGGTCTTTATTTGTGAAAAGTCTTTAAATCCAACCTGTGGGATTTAAGAATACTAGAAGCTGATTAATATTCTTGTCTGAGACATCCTCAAGGAAATTAAAGAGTGGTTTTCCTAGAGTGCAAAGTCTGGTTCTGGCTAGTGCCGGACAGTCGCAATTGAAGTGGGTAACAGTTTCTGTTTCAGTTGCAGTGTTCCAACTGCGACAGAGTGCGTTATGTGGGATACCCAGTATGGCCGCATGTACTCCAATGGGCCAGTGTCCGGTCACGATTGCTGTTATGCTGGGTCTTGGATAGGCCGTGAGTCTTGAACAAGCCCCATCTTTCTAGATGTGGAACAGTTCAATAATCTAGTCCATCAAAGATTAGCTTGTTTGAAGAGGATTGAGGAAATGTTTGCCTTAGTTACTCCAAGAGGGATAGAAATTTGCTCTGCAAGTGAGCAATGGAGAGCTGGCCAGTTCATCGGCTGGCTCGTTCCCATGAACGTTGCTATGTCCTGGAACCCATATAAGAGTTATCATGGAATGCTGTCCAAGCGAGGCTAGCTCTTCTCGGCATTCTAGAACTAATTTGGATGTAATGGTAACCGAATCAATGGCTTTGATAGCAGCCTGTCTGTCAAATATCAAGGATATTGTTGTGTTCTTTGATTTTAAGGCAGGCTTCACGGATAGCTAGCACTTCCGCCTGAAAAATGCTAAAAGCATCCGAAAGTCTAAAGGATATTGAGATTCCGAAAACGCGCCAGCACCGACTCCACAGTCCATTTTTGAACCGTCCCGTCGGTGTATATAGTGAGGTCAAAATCTTTAATCACCTGTCCGTCTTGCCATTCCATTCTTGTGGGAATTGTACTTTGAAGTCTTTTTTGGGAATGATGTAGTCCGTAGGGGGCGTTGCGAGTCCTAAGATGCTGCTCTTTGTAGTGTTTCCTAAGTAAAAGAACTGTCATTAATTTCCACCTTTTTTTTGAGGATAGTGAGGGATAAGAGAAGGCGATAAGCCTATGAAGCACTACGATCCAGGAGGATCTTTTGTGCTATTCCCTAACAGGATTGAATAGTTGTTCTGAAGTCTAGCTAAAGTCTTCATTTATGAATCTAACGACATTTTGAACTGAAGCTGAGGAGACATTAGAGGGAGATCTGAAGCCTTTGAAAAAGTACTTAAGTCTCAGTTGAACTATGGCAGGACATTCGCACAATATGGGGTGGGCTGTTTCAGTGTCTTCAAGGCATAGGCGACACGTGCTGAGCTCTATTCGGATTTGATTAGTTTGTAGGCCACAAAAAGGTTCAGGGTCAATGAATGAAGTCTGAGCACCTTGTCTAAAGACAGTTCCAAACTAGCTTAGACTCAAGGTTATAGGAGCTGAGAGCTGCTTGCCTATCTGAGAATATGTTGATATGAGATCTTCGGAGGTTTCTTCTAATGCATTCTCTGGCACAGAGCTCTATAGCGTGGACCTATGCCTGTAAGAGAGTGGCTGTTTGTCCTAGAGGAACAGATCATTTATAGTTTGGATCAGCTCCAACTCACTTGTCATCTTAGATCCGTCATTATACCTGACTGATTGTCTCAGAAACTCCGGATTGTTATAACGACCTCAAAAGGGTGATAGAGATAGATTATCTTGGGCATGAAGTCCGAGAGGCAACTGCTGGATTGGATAGCTGAGGAACTCTTTCAATGATTTTCATGTGTCCATCTAAGTTAGGGGAGGAATTATTGCACAGTAGCGGAAGCTTTAATGCAATAGTAGCTGCAGTCTTCATAATAGTTATGTGGAGGGGTGGGAGCGCATTGCACCCCTAATACCTATACAAGTTAACCGTTGTATTCTCAGGAGGGCAGACCGCGTGACCGTTTGGTTGCCCTTTTCCCACAATACTAGCAATGCGTAGTTGACTATTGAAGTGATGATTGTGAGGCTAGTCCAGTGGATAACATCTGGTGTTAATCCCCATGTTTTGCCGAAAAGCCTAGAGCAGGCCTAGGAAGCTTTAGGCGCCTTATCAGTGGTACTGACTATGTGCTACTACCAGTTCAGCTTATGGTCAAGAATTACCCCAAGATTTTTAGTTTCTTTTAAGAAATTGATCTCAACACTGTTAAGTGTTAAGGTTTGGCGGTTTATACTTCTTGTTCTGGTGAAGGGTATGCTGACAATCTTGGTTGAATTGACCGTAAGCCCTTCTGATTGACACCAGTTGCTAACTTTGTTTAGGGCACGTTGTATTTGATGCAGAATTCTTCTTTGCCCTTTATAATTATGACTACATCGTCAGCATAGCCTTGTGTTGGAAATCCAGAATTTTTGAGGTCGTTTAGACGTTTGTCCACCACAATGGACCACAGCAAGGGTGATAGAACACCCCCTTGCGGACAACCTTTGGTTGTTTTAATGGATAGCGATGTTTGTCCAGTGATAATTCTGCTGCTAAGCATGGAACGTACCCATCAGTCTGCCAGTCAATACCTTTAGCATCCGCAGCAGCTTGAATGGAATTAAATATCGTGTTGTCGAAGGCACCAGAAATGTCCAGAAAGGATCATAAGGCGATTTCTTTCTTTGACAGAGATTCCTCAATGGAGCTGACTAGAAGGTATCAATAACCAACGATACCCATTCCCTCCGGATTTAAGCTGTTCAACGTAGATTCATCCATTTCGCTATTCACTGTCTTCCCTGGGTCGATCATTTTAACCTTCCCCCCCTATGAGGATCGTCTAAAATTAATAAACGTACAGTCTTTTTAAAAAACCTCGTGAAATTGCCGAACTTCCTCTTTACCCTTTATCAGTTACTAACAGGAAACATTCATAGCCGCGCTCTACTACATATGGTATCCCTCAATGCCAACTCTCGAAATCTTAGATCTGTACCCCTCTGTACCTGACCTGCAACTCCAAATCTTGAATTCGCCGAAATTCGACAGAGTATTGCTGTATTTTACTTGTATTTGACCAAAGAAGAAGATATAGCACCCATGATCATTATTTCCTTCGACCTATTCTACTACAGGATTCCACTGTAAGATAGCCTCTTAAAAAAGACAACGATAAAAAGGAAATTTGACATTTCTTGCAATTTATTTCAGGATCCCGAATTATGTACATATGTACAAGAAGTTAAATGTGAAATGATTTATGCGTCATCATCGTCGTCGTCGTCCTTGCGCGGGGCCGCACGTTTCCTCAACCTGTGAACATTTTGATATTCACTCAGGGGTAAGGGATGATTGTATCCTTGGCCTAAAAGGAAAACAATTAATTCTTGCCTCCTCCACCATTTCAAATCGAACGAAATGACTCACCAATATTACGAACGAGGTCAGTCATGACAGATTGAACTATTTGACGGATCTCGGTGCTAAGGTGATTTTCATACATTTGCTGTTGGGTCAAGCCGTACTTATCACTTTCGGCATATTGGGCAAACATATCTCCCACGCTCGGGTACATGTTGGTCTTACGATTGAGGCCGTATCTATCATACTCAGCATTCGAATATGCCAAGCAGAGACACATTGCTAGCAGGAACATTGGTGCTCCAATTTTACTCATGATGACCTGGCAATACTGTTCTACGAAAGCAAAGTTTTATATCTATTAATCGTAATTTTTGAAAGTAACTTACTTCTATTTCTGTATAAAAACTATTCAACTTATGAGAATGCTGTATTCTCAAGTGCCTTATATACACGAACTCCAGGCGGAGCTGTTCTGCTTTAACATTTCTTCTAATTGGTAATAACTTGGTAATTTTTTACGCTTTATTGTATTTTTCTCTAATGGAAAATTTTTCATTCTAAATTGGATGTGGTCAATCCAATTTGATGACAACTCATCCCTCCAGCCAATCGTTCTAAACCACATGTTTTTGACTTGAACCTGAGAGGATTCGGTGTACAAAATGGCAAGAGCACCGGCAATTCCTGACTAACTCAGATTTTGTAGGGTGTTTCTAGTGTGATAAGCGCATCCTGACTATCATAATAGAGTCGAATATCCTTAATGAATATCGTTCCTATCTCAAATAATGATTCGTCATTCCTGGTTGTGTCCAAAAATCCCACTGTCTCTTGCTGGTTTATTTCCTTAGAAAATGTGTCTGATCCCATCCATATCGTGAGGATAGATTTGGTTAGGCAAGTCGCAGTAAAAGGACGTAGTCAGTGAGCAGATCTTTCAGTGGATTCATGCCTCTCCTTTGTGGGAAAAATATATATGAAAGAGAACCTGCAAGTATGCGTCCTATTCAAATTAGTGTCCAGTCGCTGTTCGAGAGGACTCACTGGAACCATACCGATGCCTTCTCATTGTCAGGGATACGTTATGTTCCGAAATCCACCATTGTGTTATCTGGTACCTTCCGGAGAGTAATGTGAGCTTGTTTTGACAGCGTGTCTTTATCCGTGTATAATTTCATTCCTTTGTCCATCCTCCATATAACTATGCTTACTCCTGTATCAACTGTGGGTCCTTAGGCCTCTACAATGTTTTAACACCATCGTATGTGGTTTCTGGAAATGTCCCTCAGCTCACCCCAACTCTTTCCCAGTTGCCGTGCTTTCTTCTTTAGGATCCTATCATCCTCGGTAAGCGGATTCCATTGCATGGCGTGGTTAGCTATGGATCTCTCACCCTTTCGGAGAGTGTGACTAAACCACTGCCACTTTCGATGTCATATGGTTGTGCCTATAGGTTCATGGCCCGTTCTCTGATAAAGCTGGATGTAGCGTAGGCACTTATTGACCATAGTTTGCAGCTTCCTCGTGATAGTCGTGGTAATACTAAAGGTACCATCCGTATACACGCAGTGCCAGAAATTTTCTATTTAGATTACTAGGCAAGTGCAGAGGTTCGTCAGAGCCCATAATGGCGGAGCTTGAGCGCATTTAATCACTCTTCAAGCTGAATCTTACAACTTGTGATTAATTGTATGAGCTTGTGTGTTGCAATGAAGCCACCCTGAAAGCGAGTGGTTCCCGAATGAATGTAGCTAAGCCTAAGCCCGGGAAACGGACTATATAACCCCTTCTGATGTTGCCGTTGACATCGCCTAGTTCTAGAAGTGCCTGTGGAAGGTCAACTTCCAGAAGTCTGAAACCATTCTTTTCAGAACGCCGTTGTCTGGGGCCAGGAAGAATTGGTGAAAGTTCTCTATTGTGGTCAGATACCTGGGGTATTGGCTAGACCAATATGTATATATTAATAAACATATATCATAGATATTGCTCTAACCAGAGCCCGCTGCTGCTGTTTTATAGCAGCCAAATCGATGCGAGGGTGAAGGATATCTGCTACATGGCCCTCATTCGACCCATGATGGCATATAGATGTCCTGTGTGGTTCAATATAGGGGCAAGCAGGATGGAAAAGATTCGGGTGTTTGCGCCGGCCTGCCTGTGGACTTGCCTTCACCTATACAGAATCCCAGAGTCTCAGTGCATAAAACTCTATTCCGTCGAGATCCTTTACAACAAAGCGAATCTCATAAGAGTGGACAATTTCCTAATCAATATGGCTCGAAGGCACATTGCAAGAGCAATGACCTCGATGAATAACCTGATCTCCAAGGCTTATTACCACAACAACGAGTACCATGAAAGCAGGCGCCTTAGCGGCTTTGTCCCTCCAGAAGCGTTCCTCTATTATAATCAGGCAGGTCTGATCCAGGATAGAGCGGCGGTGTCCATAATCTTCCACGTAGCCCGAAAAACTGTGGATAGGCTGCTCAACTACGAGCGAAACGTCTCATCGTACGGAGCGCTGAGGACCGTCTCCAGTTTAGTAGGTCGTTTTGCAGCCGATGTTAAACGACAGCACCAGCAATTTTGGTGGCTTGAGGGAGCTTCCTCGTCGATTCCCATAGATTCGGGGGTAGGCAGAATACGGCAAGCTGGCCGTAGTTAGGGGTCGAAAGACATAGTTTAAGAAATAAGTTTAGCTTAGAGCGCTCTCATAGATCCAGTAAGTAAGTATAGGATTCATAATTTCTTTAAGCTTGTTTTAAGCGTTTTTGTCTAGCATTAAGTAGTTTAAATCTCTAAAAATAAAAAGCTTTAAAACAATTGTGTCTTCAGTACAAAAATTCATGCAGAGCATATTAATTCTTGAGTTTAACAGTTCATAGCGATAAGTAAATTTTGGGGATTAAAGACCAAGTATGAGAAATATGCACGTGTTGTAGAACGATTGGCTATGGATCGACCACATGCAATTCAAAAGTCCTTATCACCTTTAAATGGAACATTTTGCATTAAAATATTAACAAGCTATTACCAATTAGTAGAAATGTTAAAGCAGAACAGTTCCGCCTGGAGTTGGTGTATATAAGGCACTTGAGAATGCGGCATTCTCATAGACGAATAGTTTCGATACAAACATAAAAGTAAGTTACTTTCAAAAATTACGATTAATAGATATAAAACTTTGCTTTCGTAGAACAGTATTGCCAGGTCATCATGAGTAAAATTGGAGCACCAATGTTCCTGCTAGCAATGTGTCTCTGCTTGGCATATTCGAATGCTGAGTATGATAGATACGGCCTCAATCGTAAGACCAACATGTACCCGAGCGTGGGAGATATGTTTGCCCAATATGCCGAAAGTGATAAGTACGGCTTGACCCAACAGCAAATGTATGAAAATCACCTTAGCACCGAGATCCGTCAAATAGTTCAATCTGTCATGACTGACCTCGTTCGTAATATTGGTGAGTCATTTCGTTCGATTTGAAATGGTGGAGGAGGCAAGAATTAATTGTTTTCCTTTTAGGCCAAGGATACAATCATCCCTTACCCCTGAGTGAATATCAAAATGTTCACAGGTTGAGGAAACGTGCGGCCCCGCGCAAGGACGACGACGACGATGATGACGCATAAATCATTTCACATTTAACTTCTTGTACATATGTACATAATTCGGGATCCTGAAATAAATTGCAAGAAATGTCAAATTTCCTTTTTGCCGTTGTCTTTTTTAAGAGGCTATCTTACAGTGGAATCCTGTTGTAGAATAGGTCGAAGGAAATAATGATCATGGGTGCTATATCTTCTTCTTTGGTCAAATACAAGTAAAATACAGCAATACTCTGTCGAATTTCGGCGAATTCAAGATTTGGAGTTGCAGGTCAGGTACAGAGGGGTACAGATCTAAGATTTCGAGAGTTGGCATTGAGGGATACCATATGTAGTAGAGCGCGGCTATGAATGTTTCCTGTTAGTAACTGATAAAGGGTAAAGAGGAAGTTCGGCAATTTCACGAGGTTTTTTAAAAAGACTGTACGTTTATTAATTTTAGACGATCCTCATAGGGGGGGAAGGTTAAAATGATCGACCCAGGGAAGACAGTGAATAGCGAAATGGATGAATCTACGTTGAACAGCTTAAATCCGGAGGGAATGGGTATCGTTGGTTATTGATACCTTCTAGTCAGCTCCATTGAGGAATCTCTGTCAAAGAAAGAAATCGCCTTATGATCCTTTCTGGACATTTCTGGTGCCTTCGACAACACGATATTTAATTCCATTCAAGCTGCTGCGGATGCTAAAGGTATTGACTGGCAGACTGATGGGTACGTTCCATGCTTAGCAGCAGAATTATCACTGGACAAACATCGCTATCCATTAAAACAACCAAAGGTTGTCCGCAAGGGGGTGTTCTATCACCCTTGCTGTGGTCCATTGTGGTGGACAAACGTCTAAACGACCTCAAAAATTCTGGATTTCCAACACAAGGCTATGCTGACGATGTAGTCATAATTATAAAGGGCAAAGAAGAATTCTGCATCAAATACAACGTGCCCTAAACAAAGTTAGCAACTGGTGTCAATCAGAAGGGCTTACGGTCAATTCAACCAAGATTGTCAGCATACCCTTCACCAGAACAAGAAGTATAAACCGCCAAACCTTAACACTTAACAGTGTTGAGATCAATTTCTTAAAAGAAACTAAAAATCTTGGGGTAATTCTTGACCATAAGCTGAACTGGTAGTAGCACATAGTCAGTACCACTGATAAGGCGCCTAAAGCTTCCTAGGCCTGCTCTAGGCTTTTCGGCAAAACATGGGGATTAACACCAGATGTTATCCACTGGACTAGCCTCACAATCATCACTTCAATAGTCAACTACGCATTGCTAGTATTGTGGGAAAAGGGCAACCAAACGGTCACGCGGTCTGCCCTCCTGAGAATACAACGGTTAACTTGTATAGGTATTAGGGGTGCAATGCGCTCCCACCCCTCCACATAACTATTATGAAGACTGCAGCTACTATTGCATTAAAGCTTCCGCTACTGTGCAATAATTCCTCCCCTAACTTAGATGGACACATGAAAATCATTGAAAGAGTTCCTCAGCTATCCAATCCAGCAGTTGCCTCTCGGACTTCATGCCCAAGATAATCTATCTCTATCACCCTTTTGAGGTCGTTATAACAATCCGGAGTTTCTGAGACAATCAGTCAGGTATAATGACGGATCTAAGATGACAAGTGAGTTGGAGCTGATCCAAACTATAAATGATCTGTTCCTCTAGAACAAACAGCCACTCTCTTACAGGCAGAGGTCCACGCTATCGAGCTCTGTGCCAGAGAATGCATTAGAAGAAATCTCCGAAGATCTCTTATCAACATATTCTCAGATAGCTTTCAGCTCCTATAACCTTGAGTCTAAGCTAGTTTGGAACTGTCTCCAGACAAGGGGGCTCAGACTTCATTCATTGACCCTGAACCTTTTTGTGGCCTACAAACTAGTCAAATCCGAATAGAGCTCAGCACGTGTCGCCTATGCCTTGAAGACACTGAAACAGCCCACCACATATTGTGCGAATGTCCTGCCATAGTTCAACTGAGACTTAAGTACTTTCTCAAAGGCTTCAGATCTCCCTCTAATGTCTCCTCAGCTTCAGTTCAAAATGTCGTTAGATTCATAAATGAAGACTTTAGCTAGACCTCAGAACAACTATTCAATCCTATTAGGGAATAGCACAAAAGATCCTCCTGGATCGTAGTGCTTCATAGGCTTATCGCCTTCTCTTATCCCTCACTATCCTCAAAAAAAAGGTGGAAATTAAAGACAGTTCTTTTACTTAGGAAACACTACAAAGAGCAGCTTCTTAGGACTCGCAACGCCCCCTACGGACTACATCATCCCCAAAATAGACTTCAAAGTACAATTTCCCACAAGAATGAAATGGCAAGACGGACAGGTGATTAAGGATTTTGACATCACTATCTACACCGACGGTTCAAAAATGGACTGTGGAGTCGGTGCTGGCGTGTTTTCGGAATCCTATAGACTTCCGAGTGCTTCCAGCATTTTTCAGGAAGAAATACTAGCTATCCGTGAAGGCTGCAAATCAAACAACACAACAATATCCTTGATATTTGACAGACAGGCTGCTATCAAAGCCATTGATTCGGTTACCATCACATCCAAACTAGTTCTAGAATGCCGAGAAGAGCTAGCCACGCTTGGACAGCGTTCCATTGCTCACTTGCAGAGCAAATTTCTATCCCTCTTGGAGTAACTAAGGCAAACATTTCCTCAATCCTCTTCAAACAAGCTAATCTTTGATGGACTAGATTATTGAACTGTTCCACATCTAGAAAGATGGGGCTTGTTCAAGACTCACGGCCTATCCAAGACCCAGCATAACAGCAATCGTGACCGGACACTGGCCCATTGGAGTACATGCGGCCATAATGGGTATCCGACATAACGCACTCTGTCGCAGTTGGAACACCGCAACTGAAACAGTAACTGTTACCCACTTCATTTGGGACTGTCCGACACTAGTCAGGACCAGACTTCGTGCTCTAGGAAAACCACTCTTTAATTTCCTTGAGGATGTCTCAGACAAGAATATTAATCAGCTTCTAGTATTCTTAAATCCCACAGGTTGGATTTAAAGACTTTTCACAAATAAAGACCAACAATCAGGTCACTTGAGTTGTGGTTTCAGAATGGCACGTTCTTGCTAACAATTAGGTTTTCCCTTTGGGACAAAAACCTTCCTACCTTCTTACCTACGTGGAGGAGTAAGTATTTTGAAAAAAAGTCGACACATATGCTTTTTAACAGTACCATATGGTACAGCAAATTTAATTGATTAATATAGACATTTCTTGCAATTTATATCAGGATCCCGAATTATGTATAGAAAAGTTAAATGTTAAATGCTTTATGCGTCATCGTCGTCGTCGTCCTTGAGCGGGGCCGCACGTTTCTTCAACCTGTGATATTCACTCAAGGGTAAGGGATGATTGTATGCTTGGCCTAAAAGGAAAACAATTAATTCCTGATCCATTTCAAATCGAACGAAATGACTCACCAATATTACGAACGAGGTCAGTCATGACAGATTGAACTATTTGACGGATCTCGGTGCTAAGGTGATTTTCAAACATTTGCTGTTGGGTTAAGCCGTACTTATCACTTTCGGCATATTGGGCAAACATATCTCCCACGCTCGGGTACATGTTGGTCTTACGATTGAAGCCGTATCTATCGTACTCAGCATTGGAATATGCCAAGCAGAGACACATTGCTAGCAGGAACATTGGTGCTCCAATTTTACTCATGATGATCTGGCAATACTGTTCTACGAAAGCAAAGTTTTATATCTATTAATCGTAATTTTTGAATGTAACTTACTTCTTTTTCTGTATCAAAACTATTCAACTTATGAGAATGCTGCATTCTCAAGTGCCTTATATACACCAACTCCAGGCGGAACTGTTCCGCTTTAACATTTCCACTAATTGGTAATAACTTGGTAATATTTTACGCTTTATTGTATTTTTCTCTAATGGAAAATTTTCCATTCTAAATTGGATGTGGTCGATCTAATTTGTAGACAACTCATTCCTCGGCCAATCGTTCTAAATCACATGTTTTTGACTAGAAACTAAGGCGATTCTGTGTACAAAATGGCAGGAGCACCGACAATTATTCTAGCGTGATAAGCGCATCCTAACTATCATAAGTCGAAAATCCTAAATGAATATCGAACCTATCTCAAAAAATAATTCGTGATTCATGCTTATACTCGAAGATCCCACAGCCTCTTGCAGGTATATTTCCTTAGAAAATATATCTGATTCCATCCATCTGACTGAGGATAGGTTTGGTTGGGCAAGCCGCAGTATAAGGACGTAGCCAGTACTCAGATCTCTCAGTGGATTCATGATTCTCGTATGTGAAAAATATCTATATGAAAGAAAACCTGCAAGTATGCGTCCTATGCAAATTAGTGTCCAGTCGCTGTTCGAGAGGACTCCCTGGAACCATCCCAATGCCCTTTTATTGTCAGGGATACTTTATGTTCCGAGATCTACCATGTGTTATTGTTTGTGCCCTTGTCCGTGTATAATTTCATTCTAGGAGAACAAACAATCCTTTGTCCATCCCCCATATAACTAAGCTTATTAGTGCCTCAGCTCTCCCAAACTTTTCCCAGTTGCCGTGGAAACTGGTCTGCGCTACGTACTCCTATAACCGATCATTTTTGTTTTTGCCGAGTTCGTTTTTAGCTCAACGACAAGCTTCCCTCTCAACATTTCCTGTCATTTGGTGAAGGTCAATTATTCTGTGAGACAGAAGGCATACATCATCGGCGTAGTCGAGGTTCGAGGTGCTTGAGCTCAGATGTAAGAGTCCATCGAATTCTTGCATTTCCTGTTGACAAGGCCGCATTCAGCACATTGCTAATCAGAAACAGTATTGGTGAAAGGATGCAGCCTTGTCGAACCCCACTTTGGACTTTGAATTCCTCAGGCAGGCTTCCTCAGCGTAAGACGTGACATGTGGACTCATCATATGTAGCTTTGATAAAATAAAAATAAATAAATAAATAAATAAATTTAGGCCGTAAGCAGCCCATAGAGGTGGTATACATTTCTGCGTGTACAGAAGGACCTACAGTTTTATGCCGTATCCGAAGGGCAGAGGGGTTTTTGAGAAGCTTTCTCATGACAGTTATACTCTTGAATGTTTGTCAGACACTCGGAAGAGGTGGGACCGCCGTGAAAAAACTTTTGATGGTATTTTTCTGGATTCGAACCTTGTAGCCTTGATAATTGCTATTAATTAATCACAAATGCCTCTCCTGCTCAAGGCACACTAAATAAATTCCCGACTGACACTATCAAACGCATTTTCAAAAGTCGATGAACAGCAGGTGAAGAGGTAATCGATACTCAACACACTGCTCGGTGATGAACCGCAAGGTGTTGATGTGGTCCACACAGGAGATGATTCTATCTATTATCTTGGCCACAGCAGGCAGCACGCAGATACCTCTCCAGTATTCGCACTGCGTTAAATTGCCTTTTTTAGGGAGCTTGACGATCATTCCTTTATTCCACTCATCCGGAAAAATATTGGCTTCCCATATTCCCTCGACAAGTGGGAACAATAGCTCGGCTGATGCCGTTGGCGTAGCTCGAAACAGCTCCACAGATATGCCGTACCCAATATGTCCAGCTTAAATCGCATGAACTCATGCTCTAATTGAAGGAATCTGGCGTTCTGAGGTCCTTCACTCTGAGAGTCAAGGAGCGTCTTCATATTCTAAAAACTAAAGCTGAATATGATAAGTACAGCATAAGTCGTAAAGCAAACATGTAGCCCAACATCAAATGTCAGCTGTTGAGAAATATTCTTTATGCCGAAGGTGAAGGGTACGATATCAAAGGACTCACTTTCGCTGCTGGAATTCATTTTGTCAAAATGATGGTTTGTCGCCACTGATATATATAAACATGAGATTGAAAAAAAAAAACACATAGACTGGCAATGCTATGAAATATAATATTATATGTAGTCTTGCATACTTTCAGGCTGGCGGATGGTAACTGGGAACAGTAAGAATATTTATTGGTTTGTGTATATACTTTTTCTTTCTAGTACACAAACCGAACGGATGGAAGCACATAATAGTAGGAACAGTTTAGTCTTAAAATTGGATTGTATTGGGCAAAGGCGATTAGAATTAGAACACCCTCTGCAAGTGTTTAGTTTTATGTTTTCGTGGGCTGTGTGCCAAGTACATAATGCCTCTTTGTTTGTACCAAATATCCTGGAGATCATGAGCTTTTGAGGCAGCAAATAGGTCGTTATTGAGACGTCATTCACCCATTAATGAAATATGGACCGAGGATTGCACCAGTCCATAAACTACACCAAACCGTTGTTTTGTCTTGATGTTATGGGAGTTCTTCAATCTCTCCGCGTTGTTCTTCAGCTCAAATATGCTCCAACTGCACGAAAATCATTCCTGATAGAACGCTGATGTGCAGACGCTGTGCCTTGCTAAGTCTTTCTATGAACGTAACAATCAAACAATACTAAGGAACGACGTTATGACAGGTTAACACGACGCACACGTCATATGTCAAAAAAGTACCTCTAAATGAATCAGCCTTTATTTGCTTCCGTAAAGTTCCAAATTTTGAATATTTCGTCGTTATTTTTTTTATTGATCACACAAACATTATGTACAGGTGTCTGCTCCATTTGTCATGCATTTTTGTAGCCTTGTCGAAAGGAGAATCTGTTGGGTAGAATTTTCTGGAATGACAGACTTGCTGGAGCGTCCACAGGGGAATTCTTGGAACTTAAACACTCAAATCAAGTGCTCTTCGTTCCTAAAACTCAAGGAAATATGTATGTATCCTGTATTGAAGCATAACACCCATTACCTCGTAATTATGTTTTGACTAATCTATGATACTCGACAGCAGAGCATTCCAAGAATAGGACAATACAATTCCAAAAGCCTTCCGCTGCAGGAAAAGATCAAGAATTTTACCCGAACCATAACCACACATCTTACTTATGTGCCTTCTTGCGTATAGTAGTATCCTTCGAATGATAATTTTGTTATACTAATGGATTTTAGGGTAATTTCTCGAAATGAATTTTGCACACTTCTTCATCATTTCCAAAAAAAAGAAAAACTCTTTCTAGAGTGTACTTCCGCAGAGTAGGTAATATCTCTTGAAACCTGGAATTGCAGAATTGCATGTACATGCTTGTGGATTCAATATTTGCCACACTGCACAAATTCTAAATCAAGTAGAGCCTTTGCTTGTGGTGCATGCATGCAACAGAAACTTATAATTCCCAAATGCGTCTTTGGCATTCTTGTCGAAGTGAAAAGAAGCCAACCAGTCGATTCATTTAAATATGCGAAGCATAAAGCAACTCTTCGTCTTTGGGTTTTTCTCAGGTGATTCCTTGAGAAAGGAGCAGATGCCTACATACGTACTCAAAGGCAGAATCTAAATGAAAAAGGGGGGAATATACACTAATTACAGGGTACTGTTGATTTATTATGATATTGTGTAATTGAATTAAAATAATATCCTTGCGGCACATCTCACTCACTCACTCACTCACTCACTCACTCAGTCATCTTTCATTCGAACTCCGCAGCCATCCGTCAATGGAATGTTAATTTAATGAGTGCAACATATAGAGTCACTGGTTTTGGTTTCAATTAGCCGAAAACGACACAAGACGACGACGACGACGACGACTCAGTTTGTGTTTATGTGACTGTGGCTGTGGCAAGAATCCCCCTTCAATATGAAAAGGATGTAGAAAACTAAAGCAACTTCGCACTTGAAACCTTCTAATTACACATTGACAAGGATAATAAGATGATACACGTGAAACACTCTCACACTCGCTTATTTATGATTTCTTTACGCGACGACATCCATGATGAATGCAACAGGAATTCATTTGAATCAAGAGATCCTTTATTTAGATTTTTTTTTCATGAGGATTCCAAGCCACCCTTCTTCGATCGAGGGATAATTAAATTTAGTTGGAATCTCTATTTGAAACATTTTCTGTTTGTGTTAGATACTTAATTAGTGCGCGTCCTTGTTTGCCCGATTCAATGTGAAAAGGAGCACAAGGGGTCAATGGATGTTCTGGTGTTCTCCTGGTTCTCCTGGTTCTGGTGGTTCTCGTCGAGCAGCATAATCTAAATAATAGCTTGACAAGTTTATCGCTCGATTTATTTGCCGAAAGAACGGAGGAGAGCTCTGGATGGTAGGTAGTAAATAACTTGGAAAATGACATAAGAACAGCATGACCTGGTTTTGTGCCGGGAAAAGAGGATGTCTGTCCTCGTTTGGGGTTTATTTGAGCCATATATCGCGACTTTTTTTTTTTTTTGAAGGAGGAGGTTAATAAGGAGAAGTGGTTGGATGTTAATTAAAATTCAGCTACAAGATGCTAAATTTGTCAGAATTACGTTGGTTGAAATGTTGTTTATTGGGGTGTATGGCATTGGAAGAGAGAATTCTATGATCTATGTATGTACATGGACATACTTTGTGTTGGTAAACGAAAAAGGGAAGAGAAACATTTCAGCTTACGAATTTTTCAAGGATCAGTGTGTGGAAGGGATGTGTTTCGAAGCGAACGGATTCTAAGAGCATGATGATATGGAATGGAAGCAGCATCGAAACAGGAACTTGAACGAGGAAGTCATGGACACAGATCTGTACGAAAATGTTGGGATTTCTTTCCGGAGGAAGCGTCCACACGTTCATGGGAATGAGAGTCATCATGGAAAGCTTAATTAAACTGAAAGCAATACTTCCGTTTTCATTTCACTTTAAGGAAACGCTTAAAACGCCTATGACAGCATCTATAGGGACGAACTGTATAAAGCCATGTCTAGTTTTGACATCCCTGCCAAACTCGTGACAATGGAGAACGCTCGCTGCTCCATCAAGGTCGGGTAATGACCGTACTGAGACAAGACGAGGTGATGCGCTGTCATGTGACTTCTTTAACGTCATACTCGAGCAGATTGGTGGGATTCAAAACCCAGACCAGTGGCACAATCTATCAAAAGTCTGTACAACTGCTTGCATACGCCGACGATATTGACATAAGAGAAAGAACTCAGCAGGCTGACACAGGTGCGTTGGAATCAGAAGTGACCAAATGGGTTCAGCAAACCCAAGTATATGCTGGCAACAAGAAGGGACGATCAACCCCGACGAATTGGACAAAAAGTCACAGTGGGCAGCTACAACTTCGAAGTCGTAAAGGACTTTGTCTATCTTCGCTCTGCTATGAACTCTAACAATAATACCAGAGCAGAAATCAAGCGAAGAATAACACATGCCAACTGCTCTGTCTTGGGTTAATAAGGCAATTCAACAGTAAAGCCCTGTCTCGAAGAACTAAGGAAACTCTTTATAAGACTCTTTATAAGACCCAGTCCTGCTTTACGGCGCTGAAACATGGACTTTGTTGAAAGCGTATGAAAATATCCTTGGCCGCTTCGGGAGGAAAATTCTTCGTAAGATTTTCGGTCCCGTTTGCGTCGACGGGTTTTGGAGGAGAAGATTCAACGACGACCTATACGAGCTATACAGCGACATCGACTTAATCAAAAAACTGCGCATTTTGAAAGGTCTGAGATGGCTAGGACATGTAGAGCGAATGGACAGCAACGCTCCAGCCTGCAGCGTCTTCGAATCAAACCCGGAGGGACGACGCAGTAAAGGGCCTCCTCGCCACAGGTGGCACGTACAAGTTAAAGGGGACCTCGACCAACGTGGAGTGCACAACTGGAGGCAATTAGCTAAAGACCGAGCTAAGAATATCGGCCGCCACTTTAACTTTCATTCATCGGTTTCGAGAAAGCTTTTAACACTGTACCTTGCTTTGCCTAAAGGTGGGTCCAGACGCACGAAACATTGCTTCATAAACGTTTCTGAAATGTTTTTCATTTGCTTTGGAAACGTTTTTAATTGCTTCGCTCGGTTTTGACGCACCTTAAGGCTAATACCACACGAGCTCCCAAATGGAAGCGCGCCCAATTGTCCACGCAGCTTGGTGTTGTTGCCACACCAGAAGCACTTTGGAGGTCGCTGAATAAATTGGTACCGACAGCTTTTTGGTCGCGCTCCCTCGACAGATCTATTAGTTTTCTGTATACTCACGTCCCAAATGGGAGCGCAGAAAAAAGAGCTCGTGTGGCATTGGCCTTAGAGAGGCATTCTACTGAAACTTATAGCTATCATCGAGGCCACTTACGACCGCTCAAAGTGTTACGAGCGAAGAGTTCGAAGTACAGAGTGGACTTCGGCAAGGTTGCATCCTTTCGCCAATATGAAGCTTACGTGTGCTTTTATCTGTTCTTTCATCAGGAACTCGAAGGATATTCTAGCTGAAACATGCGTCTAACTATCTACATTCGAGAACACGTTAGAAACCTTTAGGAATTACAATTCAACGCTATACGTGGCAGTGAATTAGCCACACCCTTCGAAAAGTTGACATTTCATAAGCAAAGGAACTCCTTAACCGAAGACGGTGAAATATAAGAGGTGTTGCAGCAGCTGGGAAAGGGTTAACGAAGGCTGCCAGAATTGATGACGGACGTGTGGCGTAGTATAGGAATGAGTGGTTCGGGAGAGCCTTACATCGACGTATTACTTTCTTTTCATTGTTTCCTCTCGGTATTCCACAATAATTCTCTTAACCTAACCTTTGTCCGCCGACAAAGGTCACGTTAGGTTTTCTATAAATTCGAGCTGTAGACTCCTCCGTTGACTGCCTCTAAGGAATTTGTCCGCTGCCATCTGGAACACGAAGAAGTGCTCCACTTTCGCGCTTTTTCATTTGTTGCCCTCAAGAGGTTGCTTACTTAATCTCAATGTATTGGGCACCCAGAACAGAACCTGATCAGAACCAGAGTGTATTTACTCTACGACAGTTCACAGAGTCTTGTGATTTACTTGCGCCAAACCAACTCAAATCTCATATCCTTAAGTCATCTCTAGCTCTAGTCTCTTCATAGATTTCCAAAATCCTTAAAGTTGAAGACGGCTACATACATGGGTAGGACTCCTCCGTACCAAACCACATATTTGGAAGTCACAGCACAAGCTTCATTGAGAAGTATCCTTCAAGTGATTTGTAGCTCTCTAGCCCATAGCTCTTAACAGCATCAAAAACGAATGCCCAACACAAATCCTCAAAGCTCGAAAATCATACAAAAAAACTCTCACAGTCCTCGCCATGTCACATATTTTCCAATTTAGTTTGATTCACGTACTCGGCGTCGCCGGAGTCCTGTAGTGAGCGCGCTCTGAAACAGTAAAAACTGCGAATCTGGCAAGGAACAACACCCTTCGCATAAATATCATCCAGGCACATACTCGTACATACATAACGGCTATGACGACGAAGACGAGAACTCCCAGTAAGCCGTATCAATCCTGAGTACCAGACCAGGTCCTGGGGCGAAATGGATATTATTTATCAAACCAAAACTGACACTCGGTCACAGTAATTTTTCATACAAATAAAATCATCCTGACAACTCACATCATGCAGGATGCAGCTGAACTTCGTTTGTGCATTTCTGCTTGTTTTTTTTTTTTTGTGTTTGTTTCTAGTGCTTCGTCCTTCTACGTGTTTTGAAAGGGGTCGAGGCGTTGCATGTCGCTGGCTGACAGCACGCTTACTGCAGCAACAACGCCCCAAAAGCACAGTAAAAAAAAATGAAAATAAAAAGAGGCAAGGAGCGACTAAAGTTGGACTGCAACTTTTGGTAGTGTACACTGCCTCCTGGTCGCTTCTTCTCCCTGAAGGATAAATAATCGTACTACTTGCTCCCTGGTAGTGGATTTGTGGTCGCTTTGGGACGGGTTAGAGAGACATACACAAAGTGAGATTGCAGTTCCACTGAAGGGGGAGCGGGAGGCCCAGTTGCAGTTGCACATAGAAATTGTCGGTAGGGTTAGCGTAGGAGGAGATTTGTTGGTTGCTCAGTTGGCAGTTGTATAAATGCACTTTTTGAAACTTTGACAGTTTAGTCCTGCGGTTAAAATGAGAGCAAGCGAAATCCTTTTTTGGCCAGAGGAACACTGCTTGTTCGTTGGTTGATGCATGTGGGAATTTTTCGTGTTTTTTTTTTTTTTGATTTCTGTGTGTGAAAGTATGATTTTGCCTCTTTTTCTCTTGTTAAGGAGGACTCACCTCATATACTGCACCACAGCTAACCGAGCAACCGACCGCTTTCGTTCATAAAAGTCCTGATGATTTATTAATTCTTATTTTCTAACAACGGAACAGAAAGAGGTATTTGCTCTTTCTTTTGACCATAAAGGACAATGAGAAGAGAGTACGGCTCCGCATGTTAGGCAAAAGTCCTTTAGATGGTCAGGAACGAACGAATTTTACGAAAAGTTAACGTTAACGCTAAGTAGTTTGAACTCTGGGCTGGGCTCATTAAATTTTATGGTCAATTCGGAAAGTGACTTCGTTTGTCCTTTTTTTTTTTTTTTTCTTCTTGTGGAATGCGAAGACTGGGTCAAGGTTCGATGGAAATGCATTTTTGATGTTGAAGAAAGGGGATGCTTTAGTTGGTTAATTGATGGCTTGACTGAGAGAAATGAGTAATGGATTTTAGGTATTAAAAAAGCAAGAGTGTGCTGTGAGGATGAAGGGGTTTCCCTTTTCACAGAAAAGGTTTTCGAATGGGGATGACAGAAATAGAGATGCCTTCTGTCTTAAAGAATAATGGACCTTCACGAAATGACAGCAAATGTGGAGAGGGAAGCAGACGTCGTTGGGCTGAAAATGAACTCGCCAAAAACAAAAATGATCAGCCTAGGACCGAACTCATCACTTCACATATGCATTGCTGGACAAACGATTGAGAGACTAAAGAGTTTCCAATGCCTTGGGAGTATTGTCTCAACCGATGGCGGAACGGAACTGGATATAGCCAGCCAAATAGGTACAGCAGTTTGGGACTGTTCCGTTTCAACGTTGAATCCGTGCTGAAGAGTGTCACTATCACGAGGAAGCTGCAAACGTTTGTCAATAGGTGCCTGCTCTACATCTTAAGGATATTCTGGCCAAACCGTATCTCTAACGAACAGCTTTATCAGAGATCGGGCGGCAAACCTATAAGCACATCCATCTTTTGTTCACACAACATTCATTGAATTTGCATCACTTAACTCGGACCGCATAATATGCTGCGAGTGATCCTTAAGAACATTACTATTGTATAAAGAAGAAAAATTAAAAAATGTTGTCCCAAGGTAATTTCAAAAACTTCTGAACCGATTGACGTGAAACAAATTTTATAATATTAATTATGTTTATGAGAGTGACATAGGCTACTTCTTTTTCTTCAAATGGTTTGTTTTATTCTAGTTTCTTAGGTCTTTGCGAAGTTAGCTTGAATGCATACACAATTTAAAAAAATCTCAACAACCCTAGAATTGGCTTTCCAAAACGTTGGACATTCTAAGAAAATAATCCATAATTCCCATAGACACTCGCTGGTCCTGCGACTTTATTCATTTTCCGCGTCAACATTAAAATATTTCCTGCATTTTCAACGTCACTGAAGGACCATTGCCAGCGAAGGATACAATGACATTTTAGTCTTAAAGACATTGCTCTATCCTCAATGTGTACCATCGTCTTCGTCGTCGTTGTTGGTGGTAGGCCCGTTCTGCTGAAGCATATTCTACCGAAAGTTTTTCCTTAAGACTAAGTACTCCCGTGGAACACACAGAAAAAAACACAGCTCCACCGTACCGTCAGGATAGCATAATACAACAGCTACCGAGAAAGGACTTTTAATGTCATAAATTATTAAGGTTAAAATCTTCATCCTCTTACCGAGTAGTAGACAAGGACTACACATTGCTGGTGGTATACGATTCGTATTTGGTCCTCATTTGGGATTTAGCTTAGCAATGGTAGGAAGTTGACGGAATTTCTTGAAATCCGGCCCCCGAGAGCCCAGAGGTTTCAAATTGTTTGTCTCATTATCTATGTGCTGTATATGGTCATGTCCACGTGAATTTCTCCTTTCCCTGCCAAAGGACGAAGCTATAGCTATCCGCCATGACTGTTGCTACTGCTGCTTGCTCGTTGTAGTACAAATTTTATCACCAAGAATTTTAATTGCCCAAAGCGATTACTCGAATTAAATATATATTAACTCATAATGGTGAACATAAATCAAATTTAACCCCCCTTTCCCCCCTGAAATGCCTTGATTTTAGGTAAATCAATACGGCCGACTCTCGAGCCAATGGCCAGAGGGAATTGAATGCCGGCGCGCTGTGTTGTATCGGGGAAGGCTGCTCTGCTCTGGTACTCGTGGCGATGTGGCTAAGATTTACTGACGCTGGCGTTCGGCTAATAAATTATGCGGTCTTCTGCGATTACAAATGGTTTGGGGTGCAGTATTAATGATTTTAGATTTTGAATTATTCCATCTTGGCAAATTTAAGCTGCTGTAGTTGTAGATACAATGTTCGTCGCAATTAATTTGAAGGAAATGTTTGCTTAGTCCAAGGAGTCTAAAGGAGATCAAGGTTCTAAAATTTGTTTGAATTAAATAGTCAGAAAGTGGTCAACAGATCGAGTCATTTTAATGATTTAATTTAAGGTTGTAAAGCATGTAACAAACATAAACAGGTAGATACACCTGTGCCTATGCACATATGTGTGAAACTACCAAGCCGACTGAAGTCATATTCGTTCAGAATGAGGTTTATAACCACTTATCTGTCCACTGACATGCCAGCTTTAATAAAGAAATACTTTTACAGGAAATAGAAAAAGCTACAAATCTTCTATACATATGTTATGCATGGCCACGCCCACCTTTTGATGAGGCTTTTGATGACAAATCCTGAAAAAGACCAACGAATTTCAAATCGAAACTCACCACTTTTTCATCGACTTTAAAGCCGCCTATGACAGCATTCATCGTCTTGAGCTTTACCAGGCGATGGCCCAATTCGGGATACCGGCAAACTTATCCAGATGTGTCGCGTAACGCTGGAGGACAAGCGATGCTCTGTTCAACTTGGAAACAACTCTTTGGAGCTGTTCCAAACGTGCACCGGATTCAGGCAAGGAGATGCGCTGTCATGTGATTTCTTCAATATCGTGTTGGAGCAGATAGTGCGCAAGGAAGGCGTCAACACGGAAGGCACTATCTTTCACAAATCCGTCCAACTGCTGGGATACGCAGACGATATTGACATCATCGGAGGATCCCGGCAAGCCGTCGTGGAGGCATTTATTCCTAACTCGCCGGACAAAACTAGTGCTCTATAGAATGCTCATCTTACCAGTCCTGCTGTATGGGGCCGATTGCTGGACGATAAGTAAGAAAGATAAGCAAATATTGGGCACCTTCGAGCGAAAAATACTTCGTCGGATATTAGGTCTCTTATGTGAGGAGGGAGAATGGAGGAGAAGATACAACCGTGAACTCTATGAGCTGTACCAGGATGTAGATGTAGTCCAAAAAGCCAAGATACGGAGACTACATTAACTCGCTCACATCGAGTGAATGGACAACAATGCTCCAGCCAAGGGGATCTTCGAATCCCAGCCCCCAGGTTCAAGACGGAGAAGAGGACCGAGCCTCCGGTACAAAGACCAAGCTGTCGCGGATGCCAGAAAACTTGGTATTCACAACTGGAAGCAGTGTGCCCGGGACCGCAGAGGATGGATTCCAACGATTTTTCAGACCCACTGATGTAACCATTATTTGTCATTAATAGTCAGTCTTGGAAACCTATCCTAAGAAACCCGCAACATTTCACTCAATGCGGTTTTCAAAAGTTCCTAACTTACCTACCAACTACATACTGGACGAATTTGGGTGAAATTTAAAATTTGGTGCGATTCACACAAAGTATCATAAATTTGGCCACAAAATGTCATTATCTGTCGATATTTTCTGCGTCATTATTATGTAGAATTCATTAGTTGAATTGTACATAAGCGATCCTACACTTCTTAGAAGAAATCTTTCTATATTCTGACAAGCAGATTGTCAGTATTTAGTCGGTGAAATGTGCATGTAAATCCAGCAAAGTGTCACTAGCGTGATAGCTATTGTCACACTGCAGTTTTTGGGTTTTTTGGATTTCTGTTAAGCCCAGCGGTTCTAAATATTTACCGTTTGTGGCAATGGTCTACTTTTGCTTTTGTCGAGATTTTTATTCACAAGAACTCCTGCCTGAGTTGCAGAAATATGGCGATGCAAGGTCCTTCACTTTATGAGTCGTTCCTCCTTTCTTAAGCCGGGTACGATAGTCAAAAGTAGTTAGTTTCGAATTTCTACTCGAAGCGTTATAATTGTGCTGTCCCTTGAAAGGTACAATAAATTACCGAACTAAGGTAATGATAGAGGATAGAGGGATACAAGAGGCATACTTAGAGTAATCGATTAGAGAGCACGGAAACTGGAAAGGACGTAAAGGGAAGTTACTACACCTGATGGTGTGTAGGCGTTGTAGAAGCCTTAGTATACTTACTAGTGAATACAGACTTCAGGCAGTTGGATTGGGTAACACAGGGTTCTGTAGAAGGGTGGGGTAGATGTAGGTGGGTGCCAGACTCGCTCTATAATACAAAAAAAAAAACTGATAAATATCTACTCCACCTCGTTCTAAGTCAAATGGGCTGGTTATGCTTGCTGATGAGTCGTATTTTAATAAACAAATATAAAATTCAATTTCACAAAAAGCTCTACATGTTTGCGTGCCAAATCTACGGAAAAAGCCTCCCGAAAACAAACAAACAACATCGCAACAATATTTCCAACAGATTCCATTCAATTTATCTGCCAAAAAAAGGCAAAAAACCCCACCGATAAATGGTTGAATACACGGCATACAACACAAATTCAATTTGTCAGGCATTAATACTTCTCGAACTTCAGCCGACTACTCAACGAATCCACATGCACCATGAACACCACATACATCATAGCGAAGCCACCCAAAGTCTGTTGTTTGCCCCCGCGCTATATCGGTTGTATTAACACCCAACAAATCGCTAACACCCCGATAACGAAAGGAAATAACAAAAAAAGGGTTCAACCCTTAGACAATACCTAGTGACGCAGCGGAAGCCCAACTCAGATCACAGTGGCAGTGGCAGTGGCGGGGGCACACCATTACATCCGCCCTTAATATTCCTAAAATCCCCCCCAAAAAACAGAAAAAAAAACAGCCTCGTCACGAGGTACAAACTGTCAAAATGAATAAAAGTGTCAGCGAAAAACACCTTTTGTCCTCTTCGTATGCATTCGTATCGAGGTACTTTTCGCACAAAAGGGTTACTTGGGCGCGACATGGTGGCTTTAGGATTTTGCACGAATCTCCCCGTCCTTTCTGAGGGACTCCACCCACCAACAAGGATAGAAAACGAACGAACAGAAAAAAAAAAAACAGTTAAAAGGCACGAAAAAGGGGTTAGAATCCCGGTAATGCGGGAGACTAAATTTTTGTCACGTCTCCTATAAGTTATGATAACATTTTGAATATTTTACTATTACAAGAATTTAATCTTCCTAAGGAGCGCAACACCAAAGGGAAAGGGCCCTAAAAAAAGAATTTCCTACGAGGGTAGGGGCTAAAGGTAGCCAGGGGAAAAAAAAACTCTGTTTTAACTTAGGACGGCCATTTTGCTTGGGTAAGCATTATATGGTTTAAAAGGCACACAAAAAAAAGAAAAAAAATATCACAAGCCTCTGGTTAGGGACTTTGGTAGAATCAAAGAGCATTCAGGAGAAGAGATTGAATTAATTTTAACCACCACGACGACGAGGACGACGACACGGGGGCAGAAAGTAGGCCAAGGCAGTGATTTATGCGTGCAGTTAAGTTTAAGGGAAGAGGTCGCCCCCCATTCGGGGGACTGATAGAATTTAGAAGGTTGACTGGAATTCGGAATGCAAAGTGGCTCCCCGATGTTATTTATTTTTTTTTTCCTATTTCTCCTCAAGTACCTACCTATCGTGGGATTTGGTTAGTCTGTTGAAAAAAGAAAATAAATCTTTTTATTGATTCTGCAGGTGAACCGCGGGACTAAAGTTTTTTAGCGGTTATACATTGAAAGAATTAATTTTCAACTAATAAATTGTTTGATGGTATATTTTTTACACAGAGTGTAGAGCTACAACAGTCTTAGAATAGCGCTTAAGCCTTAAAACTAAATCATTCCTTTTTGTACAAACATCGGCGGGCTCAAGTGCTATTTAAAGTTAAGGCTCTTAAAATAGCATAGGACTTCTGAACTGCATGGTTCAAATTCTAAAGAATTCTAAAGAGTTAACACTCGGAAATCTAACACCAACATGGGAATGAATAGGGTAGCACTTGCTGAATTGAATGGCTGAAATACGACCTAGATGTACCCTCGGTGCAGCCCTAAAGCTTGAAGCTATCCTCGCGCAGTATAAGACAAATACGATTGATAAGGTCAGATTTTGCTAAAAGGCTGCTAAAAGACAACTAGTTCATAGCCGAAACCGATCACCTTAACTCCTTTCGGTAGCATTGCGCGAGACACCGTCATACATGATATTCTAAAGAAGTGGTCCTAGGACTGACCCCTGCGGAAATCCCGCAGTGATATAGTCGTACTGTACGCCATCGTACGTCTGGTACTTAAGCCCTTTGTCAGTAAAGTAATCTGCGATGCGACTATCTTTAAAGATACTCTGGGGTATTTATTCTGGCCAGTGATCTGCCAATGGAGGTCCAATTGGCCACTCATAACTGTTAAAACCTATCCAAACCATTAACCATCCTTTAGAATTTCCTATACATATGTACATAACTAATTTAAGATATTGATATCATAGGAAGGTACTGTCAAGTCTTAGAGTCACATTCGATAGCTAAAGAGCAGGCGAAACTACTTGGCGATAGTCTTAGGATAGTCTTAGGATCTGGTGCTGAAGATCTGAGAGAGATCGACCCTAGTAAACAGTTGGTTTAGCAGGAAAAATGAGTTCAAAGCTTTTAACTGGAAGGCCAAATAAATGCTCCTTAGAATGTTCATCCTACTACTCGTAGTCCTTCTTTATGTCACCGAATGTTGGATGATAAGTAAGACAACAGAGCACTCATAGAATCTATGAATACTTCTTCGGATACGAAGTAAATCTTGATGCTGATCAGTAGCAATGCATTAAAGTAGGAGATTCAGGATCCTTCTACTCCAAATCATGACGAACTCTATAAACTGCATCAGGATGTGCTATATATAAATCATAACCGGCCAACTAAATGTGCCTGTCACATCAATGCAACTGGAAGCTGTGTGCCTAGATGAGGATGAACGGCAGTCTTGTCTCAGGGAGGCACTCTCAAATAATGGTAAACTTCTCAGAGGAGTTGAGTCAACTTCCCTTATCTCTCAGTCCAAGTACCTGGGTGGCAATCCAGATTAAGCCACTACTACCTGATTCCAAGTCATCTTTTGCTTATCTTCCAATTCCACTGCATCGAGGTCCCTTGGCGCCGTTTTACCAATTGAAACATTCGCAAATTCATCATTCACTCAACAGGAAGTGAAACTCTCAGCACAAATCAGCGCATTCGTCTGGCGCGCCCTGCTAATTTGTTTGAAGGAAAATTAAAAAGCGTAAAACTTTTGCCCCAAGTTGTCATCCCAAAACGCTGCATCAACACTTTGCATCGCATCGCAACTTATTGCCACAAAGTCAACTTCTCCATCGTCTGCCAAGTCTTCTTCCTCAAAACTGATTTGTCCCCCCGGAATTTCCAGTGCCCTCCATCGTCCGTAGTCAGTTATATCATTTCCATCCCTGACTGTGTATATGTGCTTATCGAGAGGGGAAAACATACAAAACTTAAATGTGATGCTCGAAGGACCTTGCTCTCATTCATCTTGCCACAGCTGCAGAGATGCGTTTAGAAGAGAAGAAAAACATCGACGCAACGACTAATACCGTTTCCATACACCAAAAATTGAACTCCCCCCCAAAAAAGGGCAAGAGCGGATATCCTTCCCCACTATTCACCAAAACACACAAAATGTCTGATAAAATTCCAATGATACAAGGATCCTGCTCGGGGAATTAACTTGCACAGTAACTTTGTGGGAGCATCTTATTCGTCTTCATTTGGAACAAGAAATTCGTGTGTGCGTGTGTATCTCGAAATAGGGGATTGTAGTACTTCAAGGATGCTTCAAGGATAAGAACTCAAGTGGAAGATGTGTGTTTATCTTTTGAAGAAACTTAACTTTTGCTATTGTTTTGTTCCATCTCTCTCGCTCTATCTCTCAGTCTATTTTGTGTGTAAAGTTCTGCATCTTCTTCGCATTGTACTTGGGCTGTGGAAGTACCTACATATCCTTGAATTCATGTAGATATGCAGGTGAAACTATTGGCTGTTTTCCTTGTTTTTTTTGTTTTTTTTTCTTGCCAAGATAAGGGAAAGCGAACTACGAAAAGTTATTAGTATTAGAAAAGTTTTGCGATTCGTAGACAAAAAGGGATTCGTCTTCTTTGTTTTTTGTCTTGTTTTCGATGAGTATACTGTGTTCCTACTCAGAGATGCATCCTTAAATATGTTTGTTTTTACTTGGGTCGGCCTTGATTTTGTTTTTCTATTAAATGGAATTTAACAAAGTCCTTCGAAGGTTATTTTTCCATCCCATAAAGAAGATGATGAAGAAGAAGTGTATTATTGCTATGCACATAGGTTTTGCTCCTTGTTTTTTGTTCTCTTTTTTGAAAGTTAAAATGGACTTTGTTGGAGTTTATTTTGAGGATTATGGTCCCCTTAACGAGGAGTACCTAGTAGTTTAGAGAAACAACGAAAGACAATTACTGCAGATCGGATTGGGAAATTGAATTTGATAAGTTCTTGTACGAATATGTTTTGTTTTTAATACATAAGTACCACCAAGAGAATCTATCTAAGAATTGTCAATTTAAAGTTTAAGAACTCGAAAAGGCAAGCAAGGTTATTTGGCAAGCTCAAATCTTTGCATTACTGTTTTTATGTAGTTATCGTCCTTGCTCGTGGTGGGCACAATCAGATTCCCGGAAAAAAACATCAACTCTGTCTAAATCAGTGACATCAAAGAGAGAAACAAAGTTTACTTATAATATGTGATTCATTTAGAAACATGTTTTTCTTAAGTACATAAAACTAAAATAAAATTAGTAAAATCGAGTTATTTTTTCTATCATAGAAAAGAACCATTCTTGGCATTTTTGCTGTAAAATTATTTGTTTTTAAATGTGTACCCTAACTGCGGTTTACATGGTCCACTTTAAAGTTCCACTTTTCGAGATATTTTGAGTGGAACGCTGATTTTCGTAAAAGAGCTGAATAATTTGTAGATACTATGTCGAGCTAAGCCCTTTTATGATAAAATGTCGAACAATACTGAACAAAAAGAAAATGACAAATTGCCACTATTGACCCATTAGCTGCTAAAAAATCTATTCACAAAAAAATACCTTTAAATGATTAACTCTTTATTAAACCTTACCCCAACCCATGCGATCTTAATAGAGTCTCCATCACATCGTTGATTTACTACTTAACTCACGAATACAAAATTAGAGAAATTCCCGATTATTATACACCTTTTCCTGAAAATCTAACTCATTCTATGCGAAAAAATAGAGAATACCCACTCAAAAGGGTTTATTTAACTAAAACTGTGTGCATGTATCTAGGTATAGATACATTCCATTTCATTTCTTATGTTTGCCAATTAATTAAGTGGAATTAAACCTAATTGCTGTTTAAAAAGGAATAGCAAGCGGCAACAGCTTCAGCTACAGCTACAGCTACAGCAGCCGAACGTACGTACTCGTAGGTGGGATGAAATTAATTAGGAAGTCTGCTGTGCTCGAATGTGTCCCCCTAGCAACGAGGGATTATTTTGAATAATGAACAGGATTTGTATATCGCCACCGGGAGGGCGGCACTTTCCCCTATTATCGTACACCAAATGGACAGGCATTGATACCCAAGCTGGAACCCCCTCCTATCTACTCCCTCACCTGCTTCGAAGCCAAAGTTGTTGCGATTTGCATGAATTGCGACTAGAAACTAATTGAAGAGAGATACTAGTATTTTTTTTTTATATATTGTATTTGTTGTTGTTATTTGAGTACCCAAAGGATAATCAATAGAAAATCCTTTGGAGTGCACACATTTAATGCGCTCTCAGGTAGTACCTGGTTGCAATTAAATAATGCACAATTCGAACTGACGATCTGTCGTCGTTGCTGTATTTCCAAATTGAAATTAAACACATGACAGGATAAGTTCGTCGGCTTCTCCAAAATGAGTTGCCAAAAACATAAGGACAACAACAACAACAACAACAGTAGCAGCAGCAGCAGCAGCACTCTGGGATGCTCAGGGATGACAAATGATGGGAATAGTGTTATCCTAATTAAATGTGGATTAGATGTTGAATGATGCTGGCAGCTTACGTATATATGAGTACGAGATGAGAATGGTACTCGGGAGAGAGTGGGTGGGTGGGATATCAAACCGAAGCAAATGAGGCTTCTATTTGCTGCCATGCCACCGCGTGTGAGATACTTCACAAATATGGAATTAACATTGATTTGGATACAAAGATGTTGCCAAACTAATTAAAAGTTCGTAAACTTTTGATAGAACTTTTTGTCTGTCTATTATGATGCGTGTAGGTACCTACCTCTGCATGTGCTAGTAGTTTTCCCCGGAGCACCAGCACCAGTGGTATCAGATGGTGGGATTTCTAGGGGGAAATGTTATGGGAATTTTAAGTACTAAAAAAATGATGAAAGGGTACATATTATGTGCCGAAAGTCATATTGGGAATATTGTCTCAACTGATCATGAAACTGAAGCACTTGGGATACTTTACAAAACTTTGTAGTCTACTTCAACAGCAAGGAACAATTGTTTCTTCTCAACATCGAGTTCATGAGACCTTCATCGTAGGAATCTATCTCGAAGGAACATCTTTATAAATGAGCGGGCCAGCAACCAAAAGGCATAACCATACAGTGGATTGGGCACCCTTTCGGAAAGCGTTACATGTGGGACTAGTTAAGCCAGAATAGCGGAAGACACAGTGGTTCATGAAGTCGCAGAGCAGTCGAGAAGGAAGCAGATCTGCTGTTAATGGTGTCTACCTTCCAGGTACTGCACCCATAAAACAGAATTGAATCTACGTTGGAGTAAGACAGCCCAGCTGGGGTCTTAATCTGAAAGCTTTACTTCCCCAGATTCTCGATAACATTCTTAGCTTTTCTAATTCTCCTGTAAACATCCAGTTCGGTGCCATCGCAGTTGTAGGACATCAACTGATGTCTGACTTAAAAGATGACAAACGTTATGCTGATAACCACCAAGAACAAGAAGAGGGTGGTGACAGTATGCATCCTTGTTGTACTCCCCTCTGGACCTCAAATTTCCCCCTCGTATGTGGCCTTGGTAACTGGTTAGGTTAGGTATTTGGGTGGCTTTGTTGACAGCAGGTGTCAACGGCTCACTTAGACCACTATGAGTCCATTGTGCCCAAGGGGTTGATCAACTAAACCATCCAGATAATCTCAGGAGTTTGCTGAGCTCTATGTTTCCTACATCGTCCAGCTCCGGAAGAAAATAACTCGCTATAGTATCTCTCCTTTTCACGGCCAATGCTGGACAATCACACAGTAGATGACGAATGGATTCTATTTCCTCTTGGTCCCTACAACTTCTACAAAATACGTTATGGGGTATACTTAGCCGTTTTGCATGATTGCCTATCACGCAGTATCCTGTCATGACACTTACCACCGTTCACTGCGACTTAGTTTTCTGAGACTAGAATATCTCTTTTTATCGTAGACGGGCCCTAACAATTTGGCTGTAGCGCATGTGTCTAATCGACACCATCGTTTATTAGCCTCCTCGTGGGACTCACGATCTATGTCCTTGTGCAGTGTGCTAAGCGGTTTGCTGGCCTCAGGAAGGGCCTGCAAAGAGCTTTGATGTGACCCTTCTCTGGGCACTTCATCCGCCTTCTCATGCCTGTGGATCTCCATCTAAACTATACTTACTCTGCGATATCGTCCAGTCTTTCGATGCACGTTTTCACGAGCTTGGATCGTGTCGCAACGCTTTGATAGCTGATTGACTGTCGACGTAGATACTGATTGTTTGTCCTGAAAGACTTTCCTCAATAATCATATTCGCAGCTTGTTTGATTGCAGAAACCTCAGCCTGGAAGACACTACAACTGTCCTTGAGTCTGAAGGAGCCTTGGTAATACCTATTAGCTTTACTGCGATGCCTCTCTTGGGCAGTCGATAAACAGCAAATGTAAGGTTATTATGTGGTCAATGCAGGAGAACACTTTGCTGATATTTAACGAGCTTGAGTAATTGCTGTTGACGGATGCAGTATACGGCTCACGTAAGCTCACCATAAGATAGTGATCTTGTGCTTGTCTCCACGCCTCTTTCGGAAGTCCAAGAGACATTTTCTAATGTGGCGATGTGATTGGATGTCCGGTTCAGATCCAACTGGCAATTGTTATGTTTGAACAACATACAATGTTAGAGCAAACGTTTGATTTCATGTTGAAAACTCTGACCATATATTCAAAATGTAGTGTACTCAGCATACAGACTTGTCGTATGCCTGTGGTGTCTGGAATCTCTTCAGACACCCTGGATCCGTTCCCTAGTAATGTGTTATGGTTTCAAGATTTTGCCCAGCTTAGAAGGAATTCACGTTGGCAATTTAAAAAACAAAACAGTATCAGCAACATGCCCATTAAGAGAAGACTTCGGAAAAAAAGGCAGATTATGTCCCAGGCTGTTGTGAAAATTCCAATCACTTCCTTAAAGTAAAAGGTAGAAGATGAAAATAAACAGACGCCGGATTAATAGGGATATGGCCAGAGCAGAAGAGATCATCAAATCATCAATCAAAGCAGGGGTTGTTTCTGGCATACTTACCGGCCATTGAGCCATTGGCCTTCACGCAGAGCGGCTCCGTGAGCTGCATAATGACTATTACAGAAGCTGCAGAGACGAAGAAGAAATCGAATCCATTCCTTACCTGCTGTGTGACTGCCCTTCGTAAGAAGAAAGAAAGCGCTTGGCAGTCATTTCTCCTCGGAGCTGGAGTTCTTAGGCAACGTTGGGTTGTTGGACCTCCTGAGGTGGTTCTAGTAGCGCAAGTTTACAGCGTTCCCAGGGTTAAAAGATTGGGCACAATCAGATCCTGTCACAAAGCACCCATTCACCTAACCTAACCTTTTGTGAAAATTAAAACAGCTACCTTCCATTTCTTTAGAAATCCTTATTTTTTTAGAGCGCAGCCATGATTCATTTCAACTATACAAAAGCAAAAATTTTCCATCAGCCTTTTTAGCATTTAAAACGTTTCTCCGCTGGCTCTTTGCTCTTGCCTTACGGAACAAAACTCCATCTATAGCATCAATTTGTAGTCAAACACTATACCAATTTCTGTAGAAGAAACTAAACCTTAAAATAGCTCGTCTATAAGTCCTTAGAGCTCTCTCTGATTAAATTCTCACATCAAGTTATTACCTCTTTGATTTCTGCCAACAAATGACGGGGGAAAAGAAAAAAAAAAAAAATCCCCTCTTTCCAATATAATTTACTTAGGAATCTTAAAAGTTCCGGTAAAAGTTTCTTACATCAAAGAAAAATTGTAAATTTTGCCTTTTCTAGGTAGAGGCGGCACCTCAACACACATAAAGTGTGCGCGCGAAATAAAACTAATTACGTAAATGGTGCAATCCTTTTTTTGCTACTCTTGCCATCCGCACACAACTTCCTTTACATTAAATGTGTGAAAAGTAGGCAACCACTTCCTATTCCTCTCCCGATGCCCAGGCCCACCGTCATCGTGTAGCAATCTTATTCAATAAAAACAAATTCAAAAGAGAGAAATACGAACAAAATTCTAGGCAAAGTGCCAAACCTTGGATTCAAACCCCAACCCCAACCCAGCCAGCGCCTCCTAGTTTTGTTCACTCGTTCTCGTTTGGTCGGTCGTTCGTTCGTTCGTTCGTTCGTTCGTTCATTCGATCTTCGAAAGGAGCTAACGGTGAAAAGACATACAATGTTTAAGAAATCACTTTGACACTTTTAACCCTTTTACAAATTTTGAGTTACATTCTTTCAAGTGTGTGCCCATTTCGGTGCCCTCCCCCCCCCCCTCTCATTTTCGAAAGATATTTCGTATCGTGTATACTGTCAAAGGATCTTTCAAAGAGAGTTCCACCGGAACAAGTTGCTGTAATGTTTAAGAAATTGAATTTTATATATATTCCTCCCTTCCCCTGTTCTTTTGGATACACATGCATACTGGAGCAAGTTTCTTACGACCGACGACGATACTTTGGCATCCCAGAGCGTTCGTTGCTACCGTTCCAACGGATGTTGAACCAATAGAATATTGAACATAAAATATGGCCATCGTGGACGATGAGGAGGAAGATGTTAACCAGCTACCTGATGGCAGGTGAATATTTGAGGTTCGCTCCTTGTGCAAGGCTCCTTGTTGCGAAAAATATATCCCGAATCGATACGTCATTTTCGTGGGTGGAATTTTAAATATTTTCGAAATAAGTTTTTCACAATTTCGCCGTGATATTTCTACTTAGCTTAAGTGAATTTTTTCTCTTCTTGTCTTCTTCGCCAAAAAAGAACAAAATTACGATACGTATCGTGAATAGTGTATCGGTGGAGCGGGGAGCAGGATCATTCTCCGTCAGTCTGTGTGTGCATGGTGGCATTGTTTTCAGTATCAGTATGTCGTCTACATACTGCATTTCGAATTCTATTTGCCATTGTGTATGGGAAATGGAATCATGCAAATGTACAAGTGCCGTTGATGGGAACTCTTAGTCAATAATCTGTTTCCTTACCTGACTTATCAATTCAATTTGTCTGCTGGCATTTACAGTGCAAGATATAATTAAATTTTCAAACTGACGACGCGTGACTGATAAAAGTCGTGTTCTCTTAAATTAAAAAAAGAGATAAGTGCACATGAACAAAAAAATGAGCTGATACTGATAGTTTTGAACACAACTTTCGAGTCGGGGATATAGCTCAGTGGTAGAGCATTCGACTGCAGATCGAGAGGTCCCCGGTTCAAACCCGGGTGTCCC
Source organism: Chalcosyrphus nemorum (assembly GCA_949716465.1). Classification (NCBI taxonomy): domain Eukaryota; kingdom Metazoa; phylum Arthropoda; class Insecta; order Diptera; family Syrphidae; genus Chalcosyrphus; species Chalcosyrphus nemorum. The sequence goes on along the minus strand of OX454333.1, from coordinate 11,707,175 downwards.
CTTATATTTTTCTAAATATTCATGAATTTTATTTATTTAATTTTTACATAAGGAAAATAGTTTAGAAGCTCCTTCTTGGTGGGAGTTGAAAGTTGAATGCCATTGATTAAGCCTAATTCACAATGTCGCGGTCGCGCTTTGACATATTGAGTAGAAATAATGGGCATCCAATATGTCCATTAAGATCGTAGATCTCACGTCTGAATAGAGATCAACGTCTGAGTCATAGACAAACTAATATAGACGATCGTTTCCGCCGATTTGACCGTTGGTTCACACAAGAGCAAAAGAACCACGGATTTTGAATGTGTTCTGACGTTTCCGTCAAAATCAAATCGGAGCTCACGCACATATTCTCAATCCGCGGTACATTTCATGGGCTCAGCCATTTTTCTATACATTTTGTTGTTGTTAATTGAATGACAGTCTGCTGAAAATGTGGTGTGCAAAAAGAAAAAAAGGGACACCACGATTGTTTTTATAGTTCGGTTACATGTATTCACAGATAGGAAAATTCAAATCGGCGTACTTTACAAAAATTTCGGTTGGGGAACGTAAAGACGAACGTCTATATTACTACTACTCTCTACTTTCTCGCGCGTTTGACAGCTACTGGGTCTATCACTTCTGACAAGCAACATTGTGACCTGTTCGATTTCAAGTAGCAAGGCTATTCATTGGGTTACGTGGCTATTTTGATTGCTCGTAATTATGGAAATTAATTGTGTGGGATGTTATTTTTTTAGTACCTATTCTTAATATTTCTATGTTTAGAAAGTTCTATTTCATTTTTAGGAAGTCGCGCTTATGACAGAAGTTATCATAAAGTCGGTGAAGAGCCCATTAAGGCACGCGCAGAATGTCTGTTTTTTTTCCAAAATTCAGTGGGTAACTCGTTGGGCTTTTTCGGGCTAAGTGACGTTATCTTTTGGAAAGCATACTCGGAAAAACTTTTCTTTCTAAAGTCACTCGCAAAACTAGTTCCATTCGCGTAACATCCTAAAACAGCGAATTTTTACAAAAGTTTACGAATTTTTACGAAAAGCTTTTCGCGTACGGAGAATTTTCGTAGTTTTTCACAGAAGAAAGCGCTCACGAGAGAGTAAGAAGTTTCCCCATGCTACGAATTTTAGTGCAAGAAATTTCTATGGGCTGGTTTATCAAAACTGTCAAAGCTGTCAAACCAGTGTATTTTTAACTTTTTCTTGTTCAATCCGTTCATTAACTTTTTTGTAGTTTTAGCCTTCTCTGAGAGAATTTTACCCCCACTCTAAGAAATTTGATAATCTACGAATTTTAGTGCAAAAAGTACGCGAATGGACCTACTGCTGCCATCTGGATCTGGATTGTCCTGCACAGCAAACTGGCCTTAAGCATCGTTAATAAACTTCGCCGAACAAACCTCTTGAGCATTTCTTAATCTCTGTACGTATATTTTGACATTCAACTGACACGCCCAATTTATATAAAACTCACTATTTTCTATACAGTTACAAGAAAAATCTAAACTCTTTTTGTCATTTTTTTATCAAAATTTTGAGTTGCATACAAATTTTTCAAAAACTATTGACAAATTATTTAATTTAAATTTTGAATTAAAGAACAGTTTTCTGGCTTTCAAAATCGGTATAGTATTTTATTGTAAGTGTTGCTATTGTCTTGTAATATTTTTTTTTCATTTTAAGTCAAACAATTGTAATCTAAAATTGGCCCTAAACGGGGCGAGACAGACCACTCAAGTGCTTGTTTTTGACCTCTACAAAAAACCTTTATCAATTTCTGGCGCCTAAGTTATCGTACTCTCCCCTGGTATTCGTTAATTGTATCAATATTATATCCTATGAATGTTGAACAAGATTTGTGAGCATGTTGAACACACTTCTTCACAACATACAAGATGTATTGGCCACAAACGTTTCGCCACTGTTTGACAAATTTGCACCTAAGATATTGCTCGGCTAACAAACTAGATGAGTGGAATGCCGAAAATTTGATAGCAGATGAGCGAAGGGTTGAGATTTTCAAACATAGGTACATATGGAGCCACGAAAAGTTTCCCTTCGTCGAATTCACAAAGATTATGGAATATATTTTGTGTTTTCCTGGATCGTCGGCTTTGGTCGAACGCGTTTTCATATCATACAAACTGACACGCCCACTTTTCGATAAGCTAGGCTATTGTACTGGGACTCATATGATTAAGAAGAAAATTCAAGAATTGAAGGAGTCGATCAAGTACGTTTACAGAACTCACATCGCGTTTAATAAAAAAACACGTTAAATGTTTAAGGGAATTGTTTTGTCAACTTGAAAGCGCTAAACCATAGAATCCGTCGACGTAGTTGCATTGAACTTTGACGTTAGATTTGACGTATTGTCAAAGAGAACAGTCATTTGGCAGTTTAGTTTTCAGCGGCTGGATTGACAGCACTGGGCGTGGTCATTTTGTATATGCAACAATTTGTTGTTGTTTTCATAACCTAAAGAAAATATTTTGCTCAAGAGGAAAGATTTCATTAAGCATAAATGTGTTCAGACACAGTACAAACTCACTTTCATAAAATAGGCACAAGATAAAGGAATGTCGCAGGACTTTAAGTAATGCTGCAGCCTACCGTGTCGTGGATCAATGGTTAGTTGGGTTTGACTACAACGAAAGGGGTTCCAAGTTTAAATCCAGAAAAATACCATCAAATTTGTTTTCACAGCCCCACCTTATGCGAGTGTCCGACAAACATTCAAGATTAAGTCATGAGTCATAAGAAAGCTTCTTAAAACACCTCTGCCCTTCGGATACAGCATAAAACTGTAGGTCTTTTCTGTACCCACCTACACAGCTGTGAGAACCTAGGCCTTGGCCCTCTATGGGCTGCTTACGGCCTTATATTTATTTATTTATTTTTATTTGCAATTTTAATCATACCATTCAATTATCCCTTATTAAAGTTCTCCTTGTGAGAAAAAAACTAAATTTATTGTTCAACTGCTTTACAAAAGGCAAGTCACTATTCATGTACACGTGTAAGATCCCTTCCCATCAGACTTCTCATTAATGTTGACTAAGATATTATGACTACAACTAAAGTGAATAACCATCTATCCCGTAGGCACTCAACCCAAAATGACACAACGTCATGTACAACTCTACTCAAAGTGACACACCAACATCTGTTTCGCAATTCAATTACATTAAAATACTAAACCAAAAAGGATACCTTCCCAAAGACAACATAAATCCGAGATTATAATGATTTGCAAAACGGCAGGCTCATCTCCTTCCGCACGCATACACACACACACCTACACGAACACAAAAGGTGGCAACTTTGCAACTCTTTTTATAAACTTCAAGGCCTCCCCCCCTTTTCCCACATAGTGTAGTGACTCATTCGGTATTCTTAAAATGGCAATAAATATCCGACACTCCATGAGAGCTCCCTCTCAAAAGCAACAGAGCCCAAACTCTCAGTATCTCCATTACCTGTGTATTCCCCCATCAGCTGATGGGGGAGTCGAACGGGCGGGGACATTGGAGCCATTTATATGAAAGTGTAATTAAGTGTCACTTTAAAGCCATCAGGAAATTACGATTTTCCTTTGCGAACACCTGATGCAAGAGTCCTATCCGATTAAGTCTGCTATTTTGGATCCATCGTCGTTGTCGTTGGTGTCGCACCTACTCTCGGCAACCCACCCTTAATGCCGCCGTGTGTCTGCCCGTTTCGTCGAAGTTAGTCCATTCAACCCACCCACCACCAACATCGTGTGCTAGGCATTTAGTTGGAGTTGGAGTTGGAGTTCTTCGTGTTTCTCAAAGAAGGTATCCTGTACTGTAGAGAATACCAGAAGCAGAAGCAGAATCGTCCTCGTCCACTGTCTGTCTGACTGTATCTTTGAGGTTGCAAATAAATTTCCCGAAGATGAAATGCGGGTTCTTTCTCTCCAATTTGAGGTGCTTTCTTGGGGTTTTGGAATTTATTATTTCTGCGGCGCGCCAGTCCTCAGTCCTCGCATCGAATCGAAGAGAAGCTTTTACGTGAGCTGTAAATTCCCTTCGGTATTTCACAGTCATATTTCAGGGATTTTCTTCGAGAGATCGAGAAGGAATACTTGTACTTGTATCTACCAGGAGCGCCGATAGCAGACACACCGCCAGTCATCCTTACTCAGCTCCCTGTGGGGTGTGCGAGATGTGCTAGTATCTACCTTTTTCGATTCGGTTTGGTTCGCTGACGTTTATTCGCATCATCGGTGTCAAAGAGACAGTGTAGAGGGTGTGAGAATAGGCAATGTAATGCTTAGGCGGCAGGTATTGGTGATGCTTTACGGTTCCATTTTATCCTGCGGCGGTGTTAATTGAAATTTAATTATTTTTTCAATTAACTAAGAGCTAAGAGGTGGTGCTCCGAGGTGAAGGCTATCTCTGTGACAAACTCGACCAGGACGAGTTGTTTATTTGTTTACAGTTTTAACTTGGTAAATATTTACCAGCTTTTTGGATGGATAGCACTTGAGGTCTTTTTGGAAAGTATACTTAGCCTTGGGAGCGATAAGTAGCTTGTAAATGCGGAAGGAAGTATGATTATTTTGAAAATGGAGAGAAGTTCCTTTCTTTTTGTGTGGGAGTGGGAGACATTAATCCAAGGCCAAAGTGGATAAGAGAACGAGTAGCATTTTGTCTTTTACGAACTAATTTCGTGCCCTTTCCCTCCAAAACATCCCCCGAATCATAAAGAGCTCGTTGCAGCTATCACTTATGATAGCTCTAGCGTAAGCAAAGAACAACTGATGCACTTTGGGCTCCGTCACTTTTCCTTTAAGCACGTAATCAGGGACTAGATTAAGTAGCAAAGGACTGAGAGCTAGGAAAAGATTCACTGGAGCACTCAGACATCAAATGGTCCATTGTACTAACAGAAAGCATACCATTACGCCCCTTTTATTGTATAAATTGTTGTCTTTTTAATGAATTCGAGTAGCCACCAGGACTCACCATATCCGCTCCTAGAATCTGCCGCCTGATACAAGCAAAGGCAGGAGAATCACATAGGAAGTGTTCCGCAGTGTCGTCACCGTCTCCACAAGCGTTGAAGACAGATGTTTTACTTAAGCCAATCATACTAAGATGCTTAGCAAAAGCAAAGTGCCCCGTAAGAACGCCAATAAGTTGTCTGCAGTCTTTTCTGCTGAGAGACAGCTTAGCCAGCCTACATCGGTCCAGAAGAGTCATGCTACACACAATTGTGTTCATAAGAAACCCGATCATCTATGGAAGCCCTGCCCTTAGATGCAGGAAGACCTAACGCAGGTTCAGGTCCTGAGAAACTCTCCTCTGAGCCTTGTCTAGTGTTACCTGGCACCCTGTTTAAAGCTGTCTTGCATTCAATAACTAGTTTTGATAAGGTTAAAGGGTCAAGCAAGGCCTTAAGCGCAGCTTGACTGTCACTACACACACAGATACTACGACCCTTACACCTTTTCTCAACGATGTGACTTGTAGCCATTAGGATTGCAAAAATCTCCGCCTGGAAGACAGAGGAATGCTTACTTAATGATGAGTCTGTGGATAGATTTTAGCGAACACCTCATGATATAAGTATCAAGAGGAGGGAGATTCAGCAGTGCATCTAGAGCAGAGCCCGGAGTACTCGGAAAGGCTCCCGTGCACCCGAGACAAACTGTTCTTTGTAATCTGGCGCAAGAGGCAACCACGTATCTACTAGAATGACCCTTCCACAAAACAACCGACGCATAAACCAGAAATGGCCGTATAGATCCAGAGGACCCTTTTCGCACCCTTACACTGCCAGAAAACTGAGAGAGCGACTTGGATATTTTTGATTCTATATGTTTACACCAGAGAAGCTCCTTATCCAGAATTACTCCTAGATATTTGACTTCATCTGAAAGCGAGATAATGACGCCTTTTAGTACTGGCTGAGTAAGACTGATCCTCCTTCTCGTAAAGAGAACGACTTTCTTCTTGAGAGGAGTGACCGAGAGCCCATTCCTACATAATACAGCACTCATCGATCATATCGAAGGCATGTCCTGTCGCCAATTTTGTCATGTCGTATTCGACAAGAGGCTTTAGACCTTTAGCATTGTCAATGAGCTTCGAGGAACGATACTCTTATTACACTTGTCCTCGGGCTTGGCCCTTGTCGCTGGCTTAACTTGAATCTATGTGGAAACAATTTCAATAGCTATTTATAGATTATTTTTTTTTATCAATCCACTGTTGACCTAAGAGATTATAAACGAACTTCCAATGGGCCTACCCACCTGTCGGATTTCACGAGGTTTTTCAAACCATTTTCCCCATCAATGTCCTCGTCATGCTTTTAATAGACTTCCCAGTGATTTTAAAAGATTACCGCCTCCATCCGTTTGAATTTTTTTTCCCATTCCCATTTACTACTCAAAATCACAAGCTTACCTAATAAAGCAGAAAGTCACTGCACATAAAACAAACTGTCCGTAAATGAAAAACGAAAACTCTTCAAGCCTTAAGCACCTTTCATCTGTCCAAACAGATTGAATGTACTCGCTTCGTTGGCGGGGACTTTTTTTTTTTTTTTTTAAAACTTTTCTCCCATTCGACACTCACTACTGCGAACAACAATTAAATAGGATTAAGCCACGTCAAAACATCGAGGAGTAATAGCACAGTAGTACGGGGAAAAAAAAGGACACAATGTAAACGTAAATCCTTTGCTGATTATTGCACTCGCTAATCCGGATTAAACAATGAACTGCAAAACGAACTGTGTAGTGTGTACTCGTCTGCACTCTTCGCCTGGTTGTTGGATTTCGCACAAAACTAAAAGCATGATTAAAAGCGTTAGGACGACGTTTGTATACGCAGACGGACAGAAGTCGAAGAGCTGAGAGATTGGGAGAGCACAGGAGAGAAAAAAAATAAATAAATCTGTGAAAATAATTTGCAGTTACAGTGTCGCTTTATTATTTTCGAGATTGTTTTTGGGGCAACAACTGGTACAAATCTAGGAACTGGAAGGAGATCCTTCCCTGTCCGAAAGATCCTTGGAATAGAGAAAACTTAAATGCTTACAAATGGCAATGAGAGAACATTTTTTGCAGTGGACATCTGCAGTGCTAGCTCAGATCAAGGTTTTGTAACATTTTTGGACAGCAAGATAGCCTTGAATGATAGTTGGCATGATTCTATTAGAAGATGTCTCGAAGGGAAAGGAGCTCACAACTACCAGTTGGATGTGTGCTGAGAACTTGGACTGCCATGATAGCGGTACATAGATTCCAAAGCCATCTCTATAAGCACTAGGAGAGACTGATATTTTTTTTTAGGTTGCGCCAAGGTTGTGTAATCTTCATAGATACCCGTAGCCCGAGTGGTACTCGCATGCATGATTCGCAAACACACTTCAACCACTCTCCCCGCGGGACTGCCGTTATGCTGTAGTCTCCGAGTTTGCCTCTGGGGCTCTTCTTAGGGCTTCTGCTCTTCGCAGCGCGTTCTGCATACACATGTGGTTTATGAGATTTTCTGGACTTAGCAGGTGTCCTCTAACCTCTGCAAAGCGTCTGCTGTAAAACATTACATGCTCCACGTCATCATCCTCATTTGGACATTCTGGACACTGGAGCTAGATTTCGTGTCCAAACCTATGGAGGTATTTACGATAACCGCCAGGCCCCGACAGGAACTGTGTAAGATGGTAGTTACAGTTTCCCTCTGCTCTCTTTATCCATGTGGGTATGTTGGGAATGAGTTTGTGGATCCATCTGCCTTTAGAAGAGCTATCCCACCGGGTTTGCCAGTAGCGTTAGCGATGCCGAGACTGCCCTTTCCCCTTCCTTGACCCTTTTTGCTTCCTGCCAGTTCGAGGGTCGCCTAAGGTACACTCTTGGAACCATTCCAGCTAATACGCAAACTGCTTCGTCGGAAATTGTTCGGAAGCTACTGATTACTCTGATTGCGCAGGGACTGTAAGCTGATGATAGCATTTTCCTGCATACGTCGCCAGTGCGCCTGCACAAATCGGGGAAGCATAAAGGGGGACCGAGCTGACCGTTCTGGACAGCAGGATCCTTCGTGCGTGTCCTGGTCCGCCGATGTTCGGGAGCATTAGGAAGAGCGCAGCCTATATCTGCGATGCCTTCTTACTTGCATACTCCACGTGCGCTTTGAAGCGTAGCCTATTGTCGAGCATGACTCCAAGGTACAAATTCTTAGATCTAATTGTCTGGTTTCCAACCCGGAAGTTCGCATACTCCACCGTCCTGCGACTGGTTATCACTACAGCCTCAGTTTTGTGAGCTGCTAATTCCACCATTATCCGCCACCACAAGCAGCCTGCCATATATAATACGTTTCAGGTAGTAAGGTAGAAGTGAAACTTAAATATCTGCGGTTTAGGTTTAAGTCTCTATTATCAGGATGAAGAGGTAAGAGTAAAGGCTCTTGGATCAATCGGAGTGCCAAGTTATTGTTGACCACGTTCTGTGGGAAGAATTGTTTTTCTTTGCTTTCTTCTAGTTGCTTTCATATTTCCAGCTCTTAAAGCGTTATGCCGCAGCAGTACTACCTTCAGCCTCTACCCCATCGTCTTCTTTCTATGGCCATTTTCGTTACGTCTACCACTTCCTTAATGGCATCAACAGTCGAGCGAGCCTGGTGTGGGCTAATATAGTGAGATATATAGGGTGCCATGAAGAACACTGTCCTTTCAGCAGTGCTAGAGCCGTGGTGTTCTTTTAGCCATACATAATCGTCTTGATGCAACTCTAGTCAAAGTCTCAAGCTGCAGTTGTTTTGAATTTGTGTGTGCTAAAATATCTGTATCAAAGCGGAGCATTTACATTATCTGCTGTTATATTCGCCCCTCTCAACCCACCCAAGCATACCAGCTAGCTGTTGATGCTATTGACGCCCTGCTTGAAATCGCTGAACCCGAGGATGATTACATAATCGTTGGTGACTTCAACCTCCCTTTTTTAAAATGGGTCCCATCAGAAGATGAATCATTTTTTGTCCCAACAAACTCGTCCTCAGAAAAGGAAATCCTTCTTACTGATCGTCTTTTTGACTCTGGCCTTTTTCAGATAAGTGGTATCACCAATAATCTTGGTAGGCAGTTAGATCTAATTTTTTCTTCTGACGCACATAATTCTCTCGTCAACATGAGTAACCATCTTCTCTCTACTCTTGACCAATATCATCCCCCTCTCACTCTTACCGTTTCGTGCGAGCACGACATCATTGCCGTGGAATCTGAAAACTCTCTTTCTTTCAACTTTCGTAAAGCTGACTTCCCTAAACTTAATAACCTACTCAATAACATTAACTTCGACCTCTTTCTAAAAAATAACATCCCCATTGATATCGCTCTCGAATTCTTCTACACAGCGATTTTTGACTGTCTTCTTCAATCTGTCCCATATGTGTCGCGCAAAAACAGCTCTTCTTCCCCTCCCTGGTATAATAAAGAATTACGTACTCTGAGAAATACCAGAAACAAATTGTGGAAAACATACCTGAGATCCAGATCTGCTTCTGATCTTATAAACTACCAGCTAGCACACTCCCACTTCTCCACCCTCTGCGAATCCCTCTATCATGAATACCTCAACAGAATGCAATCGAGTCTAATAACTGATCCCAGACGTTTTTACCAATTTATTAACGTTAAAAGAAAATCCGATGGCTTCCCCTCCACTCTAAAATTACTTGATACATCCACTTCTGACCCTAAAGTAATCGCCAACCTATTTGCAACCTTTTTCAGCCATTCGTATAGTCACCACGTTCATGTACCGGATCTTAGCTATTTTAGCTATTTGAATAACTGCCCTCAAACCTCCCTAGTCTCAGTTAGCATAAGTTCCGATATGGTACGCGATAAAATTATTCATCTCAAGGATGACTTTTCTCCCGGCCCCGATGGTTTGCCCGCCATATTTCTTAAGAAATGTGCTAATGCACTGTATCAACCACTAACTACTTTATTTCGTCTCTCGCTCTCACAAGCCGTTTTTCCAAACTTATGGAAGGACTCATTTATTTTCCCTATCCATAAAAAAGGGAGCAAAAATGATATATCTAACTACCGACCCATAGCTAAACTCTCATCGATCCCTAAACTCTTTGAAAGCATTATATACGACTCATTATATTTTCACTGCAAATCTATTTTTTCTCCCCATCAGCACGGTTTCTTAAAAGGTAGATCCACTACGACTAACCTAACCGAATTTGTCTCAAAAACACTACAGGCACTGGAGGCAGGAAAGGAAGTTGACGTCATTACCACCGACTTCAGTAAAGCGTTTGATAAAATATGTCACCCTACTATTTACTTCAAACTTGAAGCCATTGGCTTTCCACCATCTTTTGTCTCATGGCTGAAATCTTACCTTGAGAATCGCCAGTACAGAGTTCTATTTAGATTTTCAGTCTCCGATCCCATTATCGCAACCTCAGGCGTCCCACAAGGAAGTCATCTTGGTCCATTGATTTTCGTCCTAACTACAAATGATGTTGGGCAAATCATTAAAAACTCCGATCTGTTTATTTACGCGGACGACATGAAAATAGTTAAGGTTATATCCACCCCGGAGGACTCTCTATCTTTTCAAAAAGACCTGAACTCTTTCTACACTTGGTGCGTCAATAACTTCTTAGAACTTAACGTCAGTAAATGTCAATCCATAACCTTCTCCCGAAAACGCCTGCCCCCACCCCGTAGATCCTATTTTTTTCTTCATGATTCCATTCCCTCAGTCTCCTTTATACGTGATCTGGGTATTATCTGTGATAGGGAACTTAACTTTCGCTCCCACGTTGACCACATTATACTTAAGGCCAATTCTTCTCTTGGTTTCATAAAACGCTGGTCTAAAGAATTCTCTAACCCTTATGTTACAAAGTCGCTTTACATTACCTTTGTCAGACCCCTCCTTGAGTACGCAAGCCAAGTTTGGTCTCCATTTCATGTCACCCATTCCCTTAGAATTGAAGCTGTGCAGCGCAGGTTTTTACGTTTTGCCTTACGAGGTCTCCCATGGGTCGACAATTATAACCTACCCCCCTACGAAGATCGTTTAAAATTGATTAACCTTACAACCCTTGTTAGACGTCGCGAAGTCGCCGATATTCTGTTCATCCATCAGATATTAACCGGTACGATCGATTCCCCCGCATTACTGGAAATGATTTCGCTTCAAACAAATCCACGCAATCTCAGGTCTCTTCCTCTCTTTCGTCTCGCTCTCCACCGCACTAATTACGGCCTTTTTGAACCAGTCTCCAGAATGCTGCGATTAGCCAATAATGCCCAGAACCTCCTCGACTTCCACTACAGCATATCCTCTCTTAGAAATTCACTCTCTTCCTCCTGACCTCCCCCTTAAAACTAATCTGTCTTAGTTTGTTAAATGTTTTTTTTTTAGTTTGTTTAATTATAATTAATAATATTGAAAAACTATAAAAATATATATAAAATTAGGTTTAGTTAGAAATAATAAGTTCTGTTAGAATTAAGTTACAGCTTGTACTAAGCTCAATAAATAAATAGAGAGTCTACCCCTTTACATTATAGGATTAAGATGAATTGCAAAATCATATTCAGTGCAAGGAGTCCTTTCCAAGACGATGGCACATCTATGCTGACCCGAAGGCAATGTAGGTCCAAAATAATACTTTGAAGGAAGTCTTTAAGGAGTTTTGCTCTTGTTTTCCAAGCAAATGTTTAAGTAACCCGATCCTTCATTGTTCGCATCCTTGAGACGATACTACGTTCTGTGGACACACTAAATGATTATGAATTTTACTTCATTTCTGCCACCTGGTACCTATCTCCCATCGTAGCTTTAACTATATTGTATACAACATTCATTCAAGTCAAAAATATGAAAAACACAAGTATACTTACCGAGATAGTTCAAAAACCAACTGAGATATTCTTCATAAGTTTTTGTGGAATCCTCAAACATTTTCTAAAATAACGGTATATGAGGTCAACAATGGTTATTTATGTAGGTAGAGCTTGGAACCAGCCGAAGTAGTAAAAAATAAAAAAAATCCTCATAATGCAATTCCATACCTCTTCCGACCATCCAACTGGCATAGATAATGGTGACCACACTACCTCGGCCAGTGGCAGGAAGACAGAAGCTTTCAACTCGATGGATGGACATTGTCCATTTTGAATAACCGGAAGTGAGAGAAAATATAACATTGACCACAGAAAATAGACCAAAACAAGAATCCACTCGACACACTCGACTCCATGGATGAATGGAATACGATATGCTACCAACTATTAAGCAATCCACTTAACATGTTATCCCCTCGAGGACCCCTCACCTCGGCTGGATTCCATAAAAGGTAGGATGCTAGGTCCACATGAGATTTTTACAGAGTGAAATCCCGGCAGCGAACGGGCAAAGATTTATGAATTATTCAGATTTAGTTAGGTCCTCCACCTCCTGATTTTTTTTTTTTAGTTTTTTTGCACTCTCCTCTCAGTCACTTTTGTAGCTAACAGTCTCTCAGCTAAGGTTAGGAGATTTCAAGGATACGGAAGTGAAGAAAAACGAACAGGAAAGCGCATACGGATATATATCGTCCGCATTTAAATTACAATCCTATTTTGTGTGTAAGGACGACGACGATGAGGGAAAAGTAAAAGAAGAAGCTTTATTGCCGGAGCATGAATTCCGAAATTTATTTGCATGCCAAATTGGAAAATAATGCGCGCACCTCTAGATGGCGATACGGTGTATACAAGTATTCACGATGGGTAAGGCTAAGGCGAATTATTTTTGCATTTCATTGGAAGGATTTGTGTGTGGAGGAATGGCGAAAGCGTTGCACGACACCAACAACAACGGTCGAACCCCCAGAATGTGTACGGTGATGGTGAGCGATGGTGGATTAAAAGTGAGATTACAATTCTCGGCGGTAGATCGGTAAAATGTATTTAATCGCTGCGCACATACGTGATGGTAAAAGCTTAAGTGCTGTGGGTGGATAAATACGGTTAATACATTGTAAAAACAACATATTGTGGCGGTGAGCTTACGCTTTCATTACTCTTTGCGAAGGGAGAAGTTTTAAATCATTGTGCTCTGTTGACAGGGTTCTTCAGGAAAAAAGGGTTTCAAGTGAGTGTTCCACAGTGAATGATATTTTGAAAGGTAGTAGATAAGCATAAACGGATTTGGCTGTCCTTTTCCCTCTCCTTTTCAATAGATTGTACATACATGGATTTATCTTCTATTGTCCTTAATGGACGTCAACTTAAAATGACTATGTTGATGCAATAGATATTACGTTGTTACAAAAACAGACACAGCTATCATGGCAGCCTTGTATGGTGGGCAGCCCTAAACAAGTCCACCTAACGAAAAGCTCTCACTAAACAACAAAAACTAGCGTGCATTGGTGCCACCAGTGCGATGAGAACCACTCCAACTGCGGGCCTTGAGGCTATTCTCAACCTGCCTCCGCTAGAGATCAACGGCAGCCATTAGTGCCTTGAGAATAAGTCAGACTGCGTGCACGCGACCATCCTTGGCAGATTTTTCTAAGCTTACCCTAGCAGAGAAAAGTGGAAGGACAGCCGAATACTAAATACCGAAGCTATTTATACAGATGGATCAAAAATGGACACAGATGTAGGATCCGGAATCTTCTCCGAATCACTGGGTATATCCAGATATATACGACTCTTAGACAACAGCAGTGTTTTCCAAGCGGAGGTCCTGGCAGTGACAATACCCGTAAGAACAATAGCCAGGCAGCTATCAAAGCAATTACCGCCTTGTGAAGTGCTGTGGCGAAGAGCTTAAGGTTCTTGGAACACAGCACAAGGTTCTGCTCTGCTGGGTCCCTGGGCAAGAGGGAGTCCCGGGAAATGAAAAGGCAGATGAATTAGCAAGGAACGCTTCCACTAGAACTGACTGACCTCTCCATAAGCACCCCGCCCTAGGGGTGTTTTGATTCCACTGCCAACCCACAAATCTAACCGCAGAAGATTTTTTGCGCATCTCTTTATTTGAATCTAAGTACGTATGTCTAACTTAGGGCAAGAAATAGATTCCTGTAGATTTTCTGTCTCGAGATTTTGATGTTGGCCAAAATTGGTTAGAAGGCAAGTACTTCGGGAGTAGATGTCAAGTTACGAGGTTAGACAGATCAGAGGTCAGAGGCCACTTTTATTACAACTAGGGCAGCCAAGCGTTTAGGTCTGCAGGGCAAACGCACATTCGTCGAGGTGTCAGGGCTGCGGAAGGTCAGCAACGAAGCGTGTCACAACTACGTGGACCTTAGCCTTGAGTGTCTTCATTCGAACTATGAGACCAGTACCCGAGCTCTAGTGTTTCAATCGGTTACTGGGCTTCTGCAGGCGAACTAGCTGACATTGAAGCATATTAATGGCTTGTCTCTGGCTCTCTTTTGAATTGCTTGCCCATTTCCGCAGGTTGAAAACTCCCGATGACAACAAACTCTTGACCTGATGAAGCCTTTTTAACGCTTCTCGTACCTTCTCATACCGTACGTGTACCCAAAGGATCCTTATCCAAATGGCCAAATAGAGTGCGCAAGTTACACCAAATGTAACAGTTTAAAGACGGTATACCTTGATCGGTTCTGACTCACAATCATGCCAGTCTCGGATTTGACGATACAATTTCTCCATATCTGCTACAAAAGGTATACTTATGTCGTCTCCACCCTATAACAATGTCCATAATATTATTTTGGGTATTAGGTCCCGTCATCAAATGCTGATTCAGCGAAGTCCGGAGTTTGCCTTGAATACGGAATGGTGTGGTACGAAGTAATAATGAGGAGACATTATTACTTTATCCTTCCATGATGACGTCCACTTCTTTAACTTTTGCCCCAATAGTGTAGGGTTGAACCGGAGGAAACCTACGCAAGGCGCCTTCCTTTGAGGATCCAAGCCCAGGCTTGCTCACTTCCTTAAAAGGTAACGATACCTGATATCGTTCACTTTCCAAACTTTTTGTTGTTGCCTTCAAATAATCCTCGCTAGCTTTTTCCTTACATGTTTGATGGGGCTTTAAGGGCGTTTCTTTCATCTCTCAGAACTTCTTTAGTTGTCGGCCGACATCGTTAGTTAGCAAAAGAAATACCTGCCAGCCCAATCGAGAACATTGTTGACTTCATATCCAATACAGATGTCATAATGGGGCTAAAGTGACATGGAGACACCAGATCCCACCTACAATATAGTCGGTACTTAATTCGCTCGATTTGGCTGGGGTATTTGATTTGTTTCTGTTCTCCCCTTGCATTTCCTGTGAGCGTCTGAAAGTCATCTTCATAAGAAAGCCTCTTAGAAAATCCTTGTCCTTCTGATACGACATAAAACTTGGCCTATTTTCTATTTTCTTAATTCTTGGAAATATCCCTTTTAACCAGAAAATTTCCATCAATTTGTGTACAATGTTCTTATAAGGAAAATCAATTTCACTTGACTTTATCCGGCTTAATTTTTGGTCTCAAAACTGCAACCATTTGGGGCATGCTTCATCTTATGAGAGTGAATGATGTAGGTACGTCTTGACTTCCTTTATGTTGAAATTATTGGCCATCGTCAATTTCAATTTCAATGTACTAATTACAGGCCTACTCCTTGAAACCAAATCTGATTATACAGCGCCCTAGTGTCCTTCCTTCCTTCCTTTAACTCAGTTGCAAGAGTTACAAACTGTATGTATGTAGGGCATATGCTTGGGTCCAGCATCAGATTCAACAAATATTTATAGGATACAAGGAATTTATTAATTTTAAAATCACATCTATTCAACAGTCGATTAGAGTTTCTTATGAAAATACATTTATAAGCCCTATTTCACTTTCTTGCTGAGAAAATGGCTTTATGGCTCTTTGCCTGTTCAATTATTCTAAATGCATTAGTGAAGCCCCCCAAAAAAGGAGAGACCACACACTAGATGGACTGGACAGACACCGAAGGACCAAAACATGAATTCAGAATGCTTTCCGTGTGCATTAGGGTCGTTGTAAATGTTTAATGTTTAGATGACTTTCTGTTGGAAATTGGCAAATTTGTGGCAAAGAACTGGTGGATGGCAGAGAGGAAGTGTCCAGTAAGGCTGTGGTTAACTATGAAGATGGGAATTTTAAATTGGCATCCAATGGACATTAGATTTATTTTGTGCAACAAGGACATTAGAAATTTACTTTACATTACGCTGCTACGTAACGTGCAGTAGGACTTTAAAGTAAGCAGTTATGAGTTTTCTGAGGGAAATATTTTTTCAGCGTTATGTAAGGAAGAGACGGAAAATTCATTTAAGGGATGATATCATAGGGTGCATAACGAAAGCTATTCACTGCCTTTTACCAAGACACCATGGTTGCAGGTATTGCACAAGTACGAGATTGACTTGCCCCCTCTTCACCCAGAGTCTTATTTAGTTATGAAGTGGCTCCAAAGCCGATAAAGGTCCAAGGGCTTACATACAAGCATATCTCCGTCTTCCAGGAAGAGACACCCACAATCTTAATGGTAGTCTACAATAGTACTCTGAAGACCTTGCTAAACCCTTTATATAATAAATGCCAAGCTAGTACGCGGATGCAAGTATCAGAAGCTTCAATTCACTAACTCTCTTCTAGATCCTAGATCACTTAGAGATTGTGACCAATTACCCAAGGCTAGGGCCTCTTTTATATGATTTTTTATGAACACAAGTATATTTTGGCATGACTCTCCTGGATGAAAACTAACTTAAAGACTCTTTTCGGGCGTAAAACAGAAAGCGGCGGAATTTTTCCGGTGCTGAGTTCTAGGCCTCGCGCTGATGTGTGTATATCATTTACCAAAAACCTCATTCATACTAAGAGACTTCTGATATACGCACATCAGCGAACTCTTCCAAAAGAAACTAAGGACAATTAACCCAACGTCTGTTCTCAAAACCATAGCAAGAGCATGTTGCTATCAATGATTTAAAACACTAGATGCAAAGTGATTGTCTGGCAAACCGTACATGTGGATTAGGGGAAATGCAGTAAAATGGAAAGGTTGTAATCCTTCTATTCCAGATCATAACCTCGTCTGAAGAAAAAGAGCAAGGCCACTGGCCGATGTCATGTAGTCTTCTCTTATTGGTTTAATTCGATGTTCTTGCTGTGATTCACTAAAAGCCAGGAGCTTCCAACATCCACCTTCAGTGCGGCCTACGGACAATCATTACCATTCAGTCATTGAAATTGTCTCAACGCAATGTCCTTTAAAAATGTGGAATCGGTCCTGGTGCCTTACTAGCTGGCGATCCATGTCATCGAGAGAAAGGCAGCCACGGAATCTAATGCACCGAAATGAATACTTTTTCAACGATGGAGAAGATCTTAGTAACACCTGGCTGGCCAAACTCAACCCCTTCCTCGACAGAAGCAATGGTTCATGGTGACTACACTGTCGCGATGACTGTCCCTAACTAACTAACTAACAAATCCGGTGTAAGAAAACCTTCAACCTTGGCTCTTCTCAAAACGTACTAGATTTTGCAATAAAATTCTTAATTTTTTTTTTCAAAATTATAATACCATCTGCTGACACATTCACAAATAATTGAGTAACCAAAGGAGTCGTCCAGTGGTCCCTGCGAGGCACAGGCCAACTTATGACTATGGCAATCAGAAAGCTGCAATTACAAAGTTTGTGATATCTGTCTGACCAAGTGGTCAAGTCGCCCACTCAGTCGTCCATGAATATTCAATTACGAGTACATAATATGGATGTACTCCTCTTTTACGTTTTGCATAAGTCTGTATGTATGTATGTGCAACACCCAACTGGCTAATTGATACGTGCCTTCGATACTTTTCCCGGTTCACACACACTCCACTGTAGATTGGAGAAATTACGAATGCAGACATAAACACGTACTGCACATCCTTGTTGTGTGGTGGCGGTCCTGGAGTAATCAGAATGATAATGGAAATGCCAAAGGATAATTGTAATAATCCTTGAAGCTCACCCAAAAATGTTTCCTCACCCGAAATTTGATTTTTTTTTTCCCCCGTTTGTTCGTCGTCCTTCTCTTGAAGTTAAGATGGTGAATCCCCTTCTCATTCCCAAGCAAAATATTTTGCTCATCCTCATTGGAAGTATGTTGAGAGGCGAAAAAATAAAACAAGTAGCAGAGAAGAAAAATTAATGTGTAACAAAAATAATCTACCCACTCGTATAGCAACAACAACATTTGTTGTCTGAATGGTGTATGTATTATGCTAGAGGGGGAAGGACGAAAATTGACTCCCTCCTGGATGTTGATTAGTTTAGTTCGAAGCGAAATTCGTTGGTGGAGCTGAACTGTGAGACGGGGGGCTGAGCTCATCCCCAGTGAATATGACTACATAACAGACTGTGGCCATATCAATTACCCAAGACAGGGAGCAGGTTGAGCAGGGGATGTTACAAGAAACATCTGAAACAGACAGACAGATTAGCAGACGAAGCTCTCTTAAGCAAAGAAATTTTGGAGCATTATGGTGATGGTGGTGGCGTTTGGGGGAGCGAAAAATCCAACACAGCAGCTGAATGTTCAGCTTCAGTGCACTCAATTCAGCTGGCTAATTTGTTCATTAAAACAGATCCGAGTGAGGTTTTGATTTATAAAACAAAAATGTTCTCTTGCTTTGAGGTATTTTTTTTTTTCGGAATTTTTTTTGAATTTTTTTGGTGGGAAAATTAAATCAAAGCTGTGGGCTTTAATTGAAGAGGCGGAAGAGTTTGTTATCCCATTAAAGGATGTGGGTTTCGCCTGAGATAAGGATACTCTGAAATAAATATTCAGAATGACTTTTTGTTCGTAAATGGTGCAATCAATCTTTGTTTCCTTGGTGTAATAAGTGAGTTCCCGGTGGGAGTCATACTTTTGAATGATGACACACGGTTATGGGTTATGAGGAACTTGAAACATTTTTCAAAAGATCTTTAATTTGAATTTGAAGTTGTTTGCAAAAGCTGACATATGTGAGATATGATGTGACGCATGCGACGTGACTTTTACAAATGTTCGCCAGAGAAACTTAAACAAATAGGAAAGCATTTGTATGGAGGATAATGAAATGAATCCTACAGATGGGGTATAGGAAATTCTATATTAAAAAATTGTAATTAGAATGCTTCGCTTTTTGTGTTACCTTTTTTTACTGGGCACCATTCGAATGTTTGGTAGAGAGGCCTACAACTCTTGGAGAAACACTCAATTTTGGCTGGGGATTCGAATGAGTCTTATATATGGAATACTGACAGATAATGACATAGAATGACAACATGTGCACTGTCCTACAGCTGGCCTAGTTGAAGTCTTCTCTTTCTCAAATTAAAGGAAACTAACTTTGTCAGGTTTTTTCACAAACACTTGGCTGTTCTACAGGTGTCCACCAAGGACCATTTCTCCCAATCTTAAAACTCCCAGACTCACGGGACTAGCTTAGAGACCGTTTTTCGTTAACGTATCTGATATTCCATTGCTAGCAATTTCATTCTCACCTCGGATCGCAATACGGATCTTAGTTCTTTTATTCTTATTTTGTGGGAGTTTTGCGCGTCCAGTTCAGCTCGAGAATCAGGGCTTATCCTCCACAAACCGGCCTGTATTACAATAGCTGCAGCCATCCTGCATGACGATATCTTAAGACGCCCTAGCAGAAGTTAAAAGTTCAACAGAATAATGTCTCTATCTTTGTCTCTTCGGGTAAACAAAGG
This sequence comes from Chalcosyrphus nemorum, assembly GCA_949716465.1. NCBI lineage: Eukaryota > Metazoa > Arthropoda > Insecta > Diptera > Syrphidae > Chalcosyrphus > Chalcosyrphus nemorum. Next base: position 11,687,415 of record OX454333.1, on the reverse strand, counting down.
TAAGAGCCATAAAAACTAATGTGTAATTCATTTAGAGGTACTTTTTAAAAACTGAAAATAAAATACTTATGTTAAAATTTCCCAGATTATTTTTATTATCAAACAGAAGAACTTTTCTTGGCATCTGATTTTCAAGAATTATTTCTTTTAAATATTGACGGCAACTATGGCAGACATAGTCCATTCTGAAGTTCCATTTTGTGGGGACGTGTCCGAACATTTCAAGTGATATTTGGCGAATAAGGCGAGTAATATTGACTTCTAATTCATCAAATGTACCCGGCTTATCTACTTAGACTTAAGATTTTTCAAAGCCCTGAAAAAAAAGATTGGCGCAATAACGAGATCCATTTCGTCCTAGCCGGCCTTGTCCACAGTCATTGCATGCACTTTTAGCTATTGCTTCAATATTTTCTTCCCTCCTTGCAGGATGTGGTCTATTTGGTGCGAATTGTCTAAGATTGAAAATTTGTTTTCAAAATGTTCGATGGTATAGCGAATCGTGCGTTTGGTCGGCCGATTATATCGACTCTAAGCTGCTCCACGTGTTTGAAATCCATTACTTAAAGAACGCTGATTCTCGTCATACAGCTGCATATTTTGTAGAGCCTGTCCCGGACTGAGTCTTTCCAAAATTAAATTTCAAACAACACTGAACAAAAATAATATAACGTTTAATACAATTTATGTACAGTCTGTTAAGAAAAAACCATTAAAAAAAAAGTACTTCTAAATGAATCACCCCTTACATACATGACGCATAAGCAAAAGAATAAATAAAAAGAAACTCTGCCGAAACCCGGGATTGAACCGGGGACCTTTAGATCTTCAGTCTAACGCTCTCCCAACTGAGCTATTTCGGCTGTTGAATGCTGGACGTGAGCAATGAAATGGGTTCCAATACATTTGGTGCACTGGTGAATGCTGTCAGTAGTTTATTTCCAAATCGATAGAGAGTAATTTTGTAAGATTGTGACAATGGAAAGGAGTGTTGGTTTCATAATTCAAATTTAAAGAAAAGTTTTACTTAAAAACCTTTTGGATTGAAACTAGAATTCTTTTAGCAATTACGCTCATTCAAATAGACGCATTTATCGTACTCGTACTGTACGGACCATAGCCAGGGATGCCGTTTTCCAATTTCGAAGGGGAGTATTATAAAAGTTTACAGAGGAGTATTTTGTGTCTGTGGGGAGTACAGGACAATCTGCCTGAGAATTTTAGAACGTACAATATGGATTCGTTTTGGGTCATCACACACTGGAACCATTTTACCCTGGGGTAACCCGGGAGTATCTATAGAATAATGCGGGGTAAAATTCTGTATACATAAACCGACTTCAGTTATTTCACCTCGTAGTTGACAACTTATTCAAATGCTTCAACTCTGGATGGAGATTTTGGAGTTCAAAAGAGAGGGTTCAATAGAGCAGTTCCAAGCAGGGCTCTTCAATACGGCGGTTCAACGAGGCGATTCCAAATTCGGGGCTTCAACAGGGCAGTTCAAAAGAGAGGGTTCAATAGAGCAGTTCCAAACAGGACTGTTCCAAATTAGAGGCGTAAAAAAGGCAGTTCAAAACAATTGGGTAAATAGAGCGGTTCCAAACAGGACGGTTTCAAATTGGGCGCCTAAAAAGGCAATTCAAAACAGGGGGTTCAATAGAGCGGTTCCAAACAGGATGGTTTAACAGGGCTGTTCAATAGAGCGGTTCCAAATTGGGTGCTTCAACAGGGCAGTTCAAAAGAGAGGGTTCAATAGAGCAGTTCCAAACAGGACTGTTCCAAATTGGGCGCCTAAAAAAGGCAGTTCAAAACTATTATTGGGTCAATAGAGCGGTTCCAAACAGGACGGTTTCAAATTGGGCGCGTAAATTTGAAACAGGGGGTTCAATAGAGCAATTCCAAGCAGGACGGTTCAATAGAGCGGTTTCACAGGGCGGTTTCAATCCATTTTGTAGCTAAGACAAAGTGTTCCATGCTCCATGTGGTCTAGAATCGGCATAAACACACTAGCCACTGTCTCTTCTAAAGGGTGGACACTAGTAAAGGATAAACCACAATTCATGCTAATTCCTACTATTTCAAGAGCGCAAGACTGCGTTATGACAACTTGATGGATATGTGATACATAGCTGAAGGATATCTTAAATATTTTCGTTTTTTTTATCTTCAAAATAATACATCATAGCGAATAACTTAAAAAACTTGCAATAACTTATAGAAAACATTTTTCGAAAGAAATAATCTACAACTTGACGGCGAAATTAATATTCACCACACGTAGGCGGTATATCGATTCCATGGCACTTCTACTTATCGTCTAACGTAACACGTATCCTGTGTTGGCCTGCAGCCGAAGTTGGGTGTGTGTCCTTTTTTTTTTTACTTTTTTTTATACTTATATTGCCCCGTTCGATGCTGCATTATTCGTCTTGTAAGTGTGTTTTTTTTTTTTCTCTTACTATTGCTCGCATGAGGTCCTTCTTCGATAGATATGGAAGGCGGTAAGCGATAAGAAAGAACGTGCGAAATATTTTAAACTTTTTTCTCGTAGAATTTTTCATAAGTCATCGTTGGTGTTCAATATTTCATTGGACAGTCTTCGTGTCTATTTTAGCATACTCGCCCGGGGAACATGGCACGTCCTACACACAAAAAAAGAGGAGAGGGCACGGGAGATTTGTATGGCTTAAAGGATGAAGAATGAAATTCAATTTCTCATATATTATGAGGAGCTATTTTATAGTCAGGTTTTTTCTAATAATAATTCATGCAGCAGCGGCAAGTAGAGTTATTGTAGGTGATGATGTAGGATGTCGATCGTTATCTTTGGATAAGGGGTTTTTCCTGGAATTTGTTTGCATAACACCTCTTGGGATGATATCGTGTAAAAAATGTATCATCGTTTTACGAAGCAAATGTTCTGCTGACTGGCGTATGAGAAGTCCTTGTCCTTGGCCAATTGGGTGCCCGTCACCAGGAAGAATAAGTCCAGCTTCGAATGTACATACATACATATATACAACAGCCTTGATAGCAGCTTGGGTATCAAGCGTAAATAGTTAGAACTTCTGCATGCTTGGAAGACGCTGCACTAATCAGTCAGCCAGTAAGACATGGACGTGTTGAGGGAATCAGACAATAAGCAGGGCTTACCTCACAGACCATATATGAACCCTCAGTGAAAATTGTTGCTTTAAGCAAGTTTGTCACTTCACCTTATTCTGAATTATACTGCTTCCTGGTCGGGAATCTGACAGTGATAGTCGGTTAATTTGGCGAGCACATCTCTTGGATTGCGTAATATCTAGAAACACGGTTCCCGAGCCTCTTGGGATATCGGATGATATTTTGGATTTTCTCGACTTTGAAACTTCATACGAAGTTGCGTATCCTAGCAGGAAAGACTGGCAAAGGAATGAAGTTCATCTTCAGAATGATGTCATTTTTACAGAAGGGTCTAAGACCAACTAGGGAACTGGGTCAGGTATCTATTCTAAGCCTCTGAACCTTGAAATATTTCTAAAAATCCCGGACCCATACAGTGTTTTCTAGGCCCAGGTTCTAGCTGTGCTCAGAGCCGCAGAACTACTTGAGATGAGATCAATATCCGGAAAGGATATCGCTGTCTTCATTGACGGTCAGACTGCGCTCAAAGCGCTAGAGCCCTATGTCCTTAAATCTGAGCTAGTCAGGGATAGCCCCGGAATGGTCAAAGATTATGCTGGATGCCTGAACACTGTGATATTGAGGGCGAATGAATGTGCCGATAGACTGACCAAAAAATCTGCAGAACCCCCTTCAGGACACCGCTATGCGTTGCCAAGAGAAACATCACCAACTCCATACACAACTTGGCCAACCGCAGATGGACTAATGTAGATGGACATAGGGTATCCAAAGCTTTGTGGCCAGAGATCAACCGCAAAAGATCAATGGAAATCATTAAGCTAGGGAGATCACAAGTTGGAATTATGATTGGGATACTCTGAGGCACGCCAGCAGGTTAGGACTATCTGAACCTTATATTTGTAGATATTGTGAGGACCTACACTCTTCGGAGGATATTACGCACATATTGTGTAAATGGGAGGGAAAGAAAGAGATTTGTACATCTAGAAAGGCACTTCTTTAGCAGTCTGGAAGAGGTAGATTCTTGTAACCAACCGAATGACCTTCTCAACTTCTGAAGGGCAATCGATTGCTTAGGCGACTTGATTTAGGCTCTAGGTTTTGTTCTACCATTTTAGACTTACTAAGGGGATCGCGATGGGCCTTTATAACCTAACCTAACCGAACCTTTACTTAGAGTTTTACGTTGTTTTCTTTCCTTAACGTCGGCTGCCATACTGCCGTGTACTTGTGTACATCCAAAAGGATTTAGGAGCTATGAACAATCATACTCTGAGCACCACACCTACTTTTTGTGGGCAGTTTCTTCTAAGACTATAAGCCAATGTGCTAGAAGCCGGCGATTTATTAGTATCTTCCAAACCATATGTTTCTGGAATGCTTTCACCGGTTGTACCTTTAACAGGATAGCAAGCTGGTCGCTGTACGTCGATAAGGATCTAGTCGCGAAGGCAATAACAATTCCTGTTTAAACTGGGTTCGCTTAGCTGCAGCCTCTTCTCATCTACTGGTCCAAGGCCACTGTAGGTCAATGGGTCTGGCGTTAAAGTGTCCAGTCATAATTGATGGCTTCCACCTCTACCATCATCAACGAGTCTGTCTGGTATTTTGTGGAATTCTTCGAGGATGATGTTGCTTTCCTTTTCTTTAAAAAGGACTTAGCTTAGAACATGTCCACAGTTTTTGAACAAACAACACGTTTGTCTGCAACTGATGCAATCAGTCGGCTCTCCTCGATGGACGAAATGAAGGCGATAACTATCGGCAGGACGCCTTCTGCTTGTCCTGTTCATTGTCTTCATTCCTGATAATAGAATGACGCTGATGCCGCCTAATAGTTTGAGTTCTCCTGTAATTTGTCTAGGATATCAGCAAAGCTTCAAATATGCACATATGAACATAATCCAAGAATAACTTCAACCATAAAAGCCATCCGGTATTAAATTAAGATGTATATATCTGTATCCTTAATGCATTTCCTCGTGCCAGCCATTAACCAAGCAGAAACAGTCATCATATATTATTCCCTGTCCATAAGAACTTACTTCCTGGATATATTTTTCTATTTTTAAACGTTAACAAGAAAAAAATGAAAAAAAAGTCCTTTCCAATATGTTTGAAGTCCTTTTCTGTTGTAAGCACGAAAAAAAAAAGAAGAAAATAAATAAATGAAAGCCTTGTAGCAACAATAGAAAATGCAACAAGTACAAGCGATGGATATGTGCAGGCAGCTGTGTAGTGGAAAAAAAGGATCTCATTTCCCATGTGCATACACAGGACTTCAATGCCATTCAGGAAGTCTGCTTCAGGTTTATACATCTTTTTTTTTTTCTTCCTCTTCTTCGCCTAATATGAAGGAGAAAAAAAAACCCGAGCCAGAATCAAAAAGTAAAAGGATAATACATCACAACACAATTTAAAACGCCGGATATGATGAGACAGCAAGGAAGCCAAACACTGAACGCGATGGCAGCGGCCACATAGAACGAGAGCTCGGGGTGGTAAGCAAGCACATTACGCCTGCTAATGCCTTCGTTTTTTGTACTCCAGCACTTTTTTGCTACATCTGCTGCCACTTTTCGTCTTAAAATGTTTTCAGTCAACAAACCAACTCCTAACCGACCACCCACTGGTTTGAGTTTGAAAAATTCAAAAGGAAATAATTTTATATACCTGCCACACACAAAGGGTCTCGTAATAAATTCAATAAGCTTTTCCTGTGAGCTAACAACTCTGAGCATATACTCTCGCGCGGAGGATGGGACCAGGACGAGAGAGAGAGAAATAACTATGTGTAATCCACCTTGGGATTGAGCTCTGGTTGACTGTGGTGGCTATAACAACAAACAAGGACATCATCACACGATGCAACGCGACCACATCGACGAGCAGAATGGCGAAGCTCATACGTAAGCTACTGATATGAGATACCAAAGGAGTGTGTCCTTAAGTGAATGCGCGCAATGGAGGCAGACGCCTTTAATGTGAAACCCAAAAAAAAAATAAAAAAAAATAGGGTTGCCAACAAGTTCGGGTAAGAGCAAACCACCCTAAGGCGCTCCAGAGCACCAGCTCTGTTGTGCTTATCCCGCATTAGAAAACATTTTATTTTTCTTTGTTCACAACAAAACTTGTGGAAAGAGAGAGAGAGAGACCGTATCCCTGTGTACACCCGGCATAAAAGTAAGTACAAGGGTGTTGCTTTTATGATTTCCAGAGTGAACCCAACCCTTTCGGTTTCCGTTCCGACTTTGGTGGGTGGTTATTATTTTGGCCACGAGTTTCTTTCGTTTTCTATTTATTTTCTTTTTTTTTTTTTGTTGGGGAATTTTCTTTTGACGAAAGAGTGAGACCGGCAATTCTCTGGGGATGATGTTACATCGCTAATTATTAAAAGTGAATAAGTGGTTTCTATGAGGCAGGGTTTGGGTCCCTCCTTTAATGGGATCGTAATTTTCTTTCGGTTACATCAGTGACTTTCCACTTAGACGCAATAAATAAGACCTAAATTCGGTGTGTTGCGGGGGCGCGCGATGCTAATAAATTTGGGTCAGGATAATATGCGGTTTTATCCTTTTTTTTTTGTGTGGAAAACGTAGCTTCGAGGAAATTACGGAATGCATCTTAAATTTTCCAATTGAAGTTTTTGTATTTGTCGAGGGAAAGGGGATCAACATTTTTCCCTTAACGATTTCAGTTCTGGTGATTCAATTAAGTTGATGCATTTCTAATGAGCCATAAAAACTGACAGACATGACAGAATGGTCTTTACAGGTTCAATAAAGCGGGAAATTATTGGAATGCGAGTGTTTCATGCACTTTTTTTGTTTTCAAAACTACCGTAGTGGACATTGTTTTAAGTTAAGTGCTGTTTAGTTGCGTAGAGTGTCAAAATGGTACAGCAACTTTCCAGTGAACAAAAAGGTGTCATTGCGTTGTAAGCCCGGGTGATTTCTAAGAATATCGGATGCAGCTAGTTATACAGTTTTGAAATTGCTTAAAAAATTAAGTGTATGGAACTTGAGGCAGGATAACTGGTATTGGCAGACCATACAAAGCGGTGGGAAGCGAAGATCGCATTTTAAAAAAAAATTTCGTGTGTAAATTTGAATTTTTTTTATCAGAAATCTGTAAAAAAAAATTGAATTTTTAACCAGGCGACTCCGAAAAATACTATTCTTGATGTCTAGAATGAAAGCTGCATGGTTGCGTTTGTCAAACCTGTCAAAACTGGTCCAAAAATGCCTGAAAAACCTTCATCTTCAATAATGTCAGTAAATGTAACCTCAATCTATCCGACGGTATCATCTAGTGCCCACCATTGATGCACTGTTTTCAGTAGGAATCAATCCCGTCTTTTGGGATGATTTTGCGCCATGTCGTAGAGCCAAAAAAGAATGTTTATTGTTTTCAAAAACCCATTAAACACTAGAAATATAATGGTATGAATTAAGCTTAATTTGGTATCTTATGTGGCCCTAAAAGATTTTAACCTCTAGCTCCAGTGAAGTATTCGAAAAAAAATTCATAGATGGTAACTTTTTTTGTCCATTACTGTATTTAGCTAATTTTCAAGTGCCTTTTGTCAGGGTGCCGTGGCTCAGTGGTTAGTGCGTTGGACTACTGCGCAAGCGGTTCCGAGTTCGAATCCAGAAAATTACCACCAAAGTTTTTTTACGGCCCCACCTCTTGCGAGCGTCTGACAAACATCCAAGAGTATTTACTGTCATGAGAAAGCTTCTCGAAAACCCCCCTGCCCTTCGGATACGGCATAAAACTGTAGGTCCCTTCTGTACGTACAGAAATATATACCACGCACAATACGTACAGCTGTGAGAAGCTAGGCCTTGGCCCTCTATGGGGCTGCTTACGGCCTAATATTTATTTATTTTTTATTTATTTTTTTTGTCCAAATATTTCTTGCTTCAGTTCCTGTTACTGCTTCGTGACTGTAAGAAATACATATACCTAGTTACTCTTTCCCTTATTTTTAACCAAGTCTTTTAGAAAAGTGGGCTTGTCGGTGGGAAGTTTTTGAAAATATTTCAAAAATCCTGTTAATTATTTCAAGAACTTATATATTTATATATTTTAATGAAAATCATTGGTCGAAAGTAGGCGCGGCTTATATATAGCATAGACATAAGAAACTTGTGCTGCTGGTGTAAAAACTGCTTACTTTTCAAAGACCTCTTACAAAAAAAAGCATTGAACTTGTTCAAAATTTAAGGGCCAAAACCTGATGACACACAGAAAAACGGACGGACGTGGTTCAATCGATTCGGCTGAATGACGCAGATCTTTTACATCAGTATGCACTAGACCCACGATCGCCTTGCTTCGTTCCCTACCACTGTTAAGGAAGAAAAGTATTTTCTTCTGGATCCACATGTATTCTAAATTTACTCCGAATCCATTAAGCATTCTTTCCGAGTTCATTCCGAATGGCTTTTGTATTCATCTCGGATCCACAATGTATCCTTCTAGATCCAACCCGCATCCATTGAATGTCTATCGCAGATATATTCTAGATCCAATAATAGCCGTGTTTTATTGGAAAGTGTATAGCCAGCAGTCAATAAAAAGTCCCTACTCACTTTTATACTCACTTGCACTTCTCGTTTTAATCTTTAAAATGACATTCGAATGTTAGATGGCGCTGAATCGGATTGTAGACAACAACCATTAACGAACAAATCGTACTATCATCGTAAAGCAATTAATGGTTGTTGTCTACAACTGGCGTAGATGCCATCTATGATTTGACTTTTTCCACACTTTATCCTTACTTTTCGTTTTGTTATTGCTTCGTGTACGAACATTTACTGAGATGGCTATATACTTTCGAATAAAACATGGCTAATATTGAATATATATACATACATATGTATGAAATCATTGAGTGCATCTTAAAGAGTGCAATCCGAAATGATTGTAGCACAACTGTGCATATGTTTGTTATTCTCATTGCACTATTGCTATGTCTTGTAAACTCACAAACACATGACGTTTTTTTCTCTTCCTATTTAGTGAAGTGGTTATCTTCACCAACCATAATAATGTTCTTGAGCCCGATTGTGGGCGAGAAATTAATTTGAAAACTTGAAAACTTTTTTTGTTTTGATATCTAAAAATGGAAACTATTATGTATAAATATGATGTTCTGCCGAAACTACAAAAGATAACTATATTTGATTATAGAGCCCTCTTTAGGAAACTTGTAGTAAGCATTTGAAATAAAGATAATGAAAATTTTAAAGAAGACGAACAAGTTGGGGATATAGCTCAGTGGTAGAGCATTCGACTGCAGATCGAGAGGTCCCCGGTTCAAACCCGGGTGTCCCCTATCAGTATCTTTTTACATAGGGGGTACATATGTTTTTTTTTTTTTTTAATTAATAACGAGTAACATCTTTGCCCTTCTGTCTTCTAGGAGCAAAGAGCGTTAAAGACGAATGCTTGAAGTTTTGAAACGCGTTTAAGCTTCATTAAGTGTTCTGGGACACGTTTGTCTCCAGCGTACCTCTGTCGAAGAAGAAAGAAGTGTAGCGAAGTGTGAGGCGTGACAAGTGTCAGCACATCGACACACTGGTCGATGAACATTTAGGTTCAACTCTCGACGTCAAACAGGCAAGCTTTCGTTCTGCATCCTCCTGCATCGACCACATTAACACCTCACGGATCATAATCAAGCAATGCGATGAGTACCGGTCTCCGCTACATCTGCTGTTTATCGACTTCGAGAAGGCCGTCGACAGTTTGAATCGAGGAGAGGTATCCCACAGAAACTCATAGCTATTATTAAGGCTACGTATGAGGGCAGTAAGTGTCACGTTTTGCACAATGGCAAGGTGTCATAAGAATTTAAAGTCCAAAGCGGAGTACATCAAGGATGCATACTGTCACCGCTGTTATTTTTAGTGGTTATCAGTGATGTTCTCCTTGCAGCATTGACGGAAGGAAACGATGGAATTCGCTGGAGTATAACATTTTACCTTAAACACCTAGACTACGTTGAATATGTTTGTCTGCTTTCCATCTTATGGCACAGAATCAAGAAGCTGAGGCAAACAAAGTGGGGTCAAAAGTAACACAGCCAAAACAAAAGCCCTGACCACTTCGAATACCAGCGCCCAACTTAACATCGCCGGACAGTAAGTCGAGAGTCGACAACTTTCTATACCTAGGAAGTGTGGTCTCGGCAAACCGTGGTGGCAACGAACTGATGTTTGCAGTAGAATCGGAGAGGGAAAAGCTGCTGCATTCGGAATGCTATCCACCATCTGGAAAAGCAATGTTATCAGCTTAAGAACCAAGCTGCGACTGTTTCGCTCCAACGTAGAATCGGTACTGTTTTATGGGTGCAGTTCTTGGAAAGTGGACACCATTAACACACGTAGGCTGCAAGTCTTCGTAAATAAGTGTTTAAGAACAATCTTAAGGATTTTCTGACTTTATATGAGAGCGGACCAGGAACCTATCAACACACCCTACTACGCGAAGACAACTCCATTGCGAAATATGCCATGCAGTGGAATCCGCTCACTCAAACAGGCAGAACAGCGGGACGCCCTAGGTAAACGTGGCGCAGAACAGTCGAGGAGGAATCGAGCTCTCTGGGGATGAGTTGGAGAGAGCTCAAATGCGTTGCAGAACTACGAACATGATGAATTGTCAAACCAAAATAACCTCAAAACAACCGAGACTGTCAAATCGCCTGTCATAGAAAATAGTGTTGCCAACCTAAAGTTCTCCGCCTCCACAAGACACCCCTAGTCCATGTCATATTAATTGTTTTTAGTACCTCGTTTCAGATTTCAATTATAACGGATTATCTGTTCCAAAATATCTGTGTTTTTTTAGGAATTTTAATTAATTTTCATTCCAAACCTGGGATAGTTGCCAACTGCACTGAAAAATTTCAATTTAGATCCTATCGGCAAGAATATATGATCCATTTGCACTGCTTGATATGAAGCATATTTTAATAAATTAAACAATTAATTTAATCAAACATATTTCGTTTATTTCAACCTTAATCAAGTCCATTAGCCAGCAGAAATATTCAAACATCCGCCTTTTTGTATCTAAATGCGAGTAGGTACTCGTACATATATAAGAGCAAAGTAATTTATCTGTTGTTTGAGTTTGACTACAAAAGCAGCAGACCTTACTCGACGAAAAGATTCAAATTTCATTTTGCTCACATTTTGTTTCACATTATATTTTGCCAAAAAAAGAGACCAAAGCGAGACGAGGACCAGTAAAATTTCTAAGGACTTTTATTGAGTTTAGTGAAGAAAATTTGCAAATGTCGCTTTTTAATGGCTGCACAGAGCCGACATTACGGGTGGCAACTATTTGCAAAACTTTCCATTTCCGATGTTGGCCCCTCGCCACCCCTTTTTTTGGAAATTTGTGGTACAATGCCATTTGGTCAGGACATTAATATGCTACCACGAGGACTTTCTCGTCTCCAGTGTCGCACCACCATCATGCTTTCTATTAGAATCAACTCACTCTCTTGCTCTCTTTCTATGTGATTCTATGTGAATCGTCTGCAGAGATGGGGCTAATGGATTTCCGTTTTTTTTCTTCCATTCAACCCCCAAAACCGCCCACATTCATTCCATTCCATCGTTTTTGTATGTTTGCACGCGTTTTAAGAGAAATTTGCGGCAAGCCGGAAGTGTTAGTCATACCGTTGGGGTTTCATATAAAATTTTATTAATATTTTCAAAATTAAACTTTTAGGGCAAAAAAAAAAAAAAGTTCAAAACAAAAAACTCTGCCAGTGTTTGGGTTTTGTTGGCTGGCTGGCGATACTTTCTTGAATTAAAGTCGGTATTCGTCGCGCAGCGTCACCTTTACTCTTTTGCTTCGGTTGTCATCGTTGCGAGAAAAGTTGAATTCTCAAGACTGACACATTTCAAGCAACGAAACGAAACGAAACGAAACGAGATTGAGTGACTGACGGGAGTAAGTACGTATACTAAGAGTGTGTGTGCGGTACTGTCAATCAAATGATTTCGAAAAAGAAGAAGAACATCCTCATGACATGGAATACGAGCAACAAAAGTGAATTTCTTGGGTAAATGTGTTGTTAAATTGAATTTTTTATTCGTTCTCTTTGCGCGTTACATGATGGTAAACATGTCAACTTTTCATATCATTTCTTTGCGCTCTTTGGAAGCATCTTCTTCTTCACTTGTTGTATCCTGGCCGGAGGTAGAAGGTAGGACGTGAATTATGGGTGTAAAACTTATTTTGTCATTGCAGTAACAAGCTTTCGAGTGGAGGACGTGTTTTATGAAATAAGTTTTTCATTCTAATAATGAAATGTGTCCCAGTTTTTAAAGTGAATGACAGAGCAAAAAAAAAATTAGCTCTGAGTCTGTGATTAGTAGAGGTTGTAGGCTCACTTATTGATGGACGACTGGAATATCAGCTCTATATGCCCCATCTTCAAAAAAGGCGATCCTATGTCTTGTAAGGACTACCGAGGCATGTCCCTGTTAAATGTCGCATATAAGATCCTATCGAGCGTATTGTGTGAATGTCTTTCTGCAACACACTAACCGGCACGTACCAGTGTGGCTTCCGGCCCGGCAGTTGGACAATAGACCAAATTTTCACACCCAGACAAATCCTGTAAAAGACCAACGAAATTCAAGTCGAAGTTTGGAAAAGCTCTTTCAAACGTGCACCGGATTCAGGCAAGAAGATGCGCTGTTTTGTGATTTCTGGAGCGGATAGTGCGCAAGGCAGGTGTCAATACGGAAGGCACTATCTTTCACAAATCCGTCTAACTGCTGGCATATCCATACGATATTGACATCATCGGAAGATCTAGGCAAGACGTCGTAGAGGCTTTTACGGCTATCGAGTTGGTCCTGAAGTGAACGAGGACAAGACAAAGTATATGTTGTCAACAAACAAAAATTTATCTGTCCAAAGCATAGGAGTTCACCTACCTCGGAACAAATATTAATCCTACAAACGACACGTCTGTAGAGATCCGACGAAGAATAATCCTAGCAAACCGCTGCTACATTGGTTTAGCAAAACAACTGGGTTAAAAGCTCCTAGCTCGATGGACCAAATTGATGCTCTATAGACCGCTCATCTTACCAGTCCTGCTGTATGGAGCCGAATGCAGGACGATAAGTAAGAAAGCTGAGCAAATATTGGGCACATTCGAGCGAAAAATACTCCGTCGGATATAAGGTGCCTTATGCGAGAAGGGCGAATGGAGGAGAAGATACAACCGCGAATTCTATGATCTGTACCAGGATGTGGATGTAGACCAAAAAGCCTAGATATGCAGAGTACGTTGGCTCGGCCACATCGAGCGAATGGACAACAATGCTCCAGCCAAGAGGATCTTGAATCCCAGGTTCAAGATGGAGAAGAAGACCGAACCTCCGGTTCAAAGACCAAGCTGTCGCGGATGCCAGAAAACTTGGATTTCACAACTGGAAACAGCATGCCCGGGACCGCAGAGGATGAAGGGCAACGATGTCTCAGGCAGGGACTATACAAGGGTCGGGAGCCCTTTAAGTAACCTAAAGTGAGCAGAGAAAGCTGGTAAAGTCTCTTATGCTCTTTGTTTAGTTCTCGTACAAACACTGATTACATCTCAATGACCCCTGTCACTAGTAATTCGTCCTCTCAGACATTTCATAACTATGCCAACAATCAGGAACATACCATATACAGTCAAAGAATAATAACCACGGCACGGTAACGTATATTTTCTTCTCTGCTTCCTTTAATAATAATACCCTCGGCATATTGCCCCAGCTTCCTCTCGTATATCCTATTGTTTCTCCTACATACTATTGCGACCTGTGCCTGCCAGACTTTACTTTGTTTTCAAAACGCAACGAGGAGGGGGCATATAATTCAACTTTGGTGCACAAAAACCAAATAATAAACGCAGCCCCATGGCAGAAAAGGAAATTAAAATAAAACCCCGAGTAGTCCTTGAGCCTGTCGCTTACAAACCAACCAACCAACCACCCACCCACCAGACATTGCCAGAACGGAAGTACGCTCAAATGCCGTTGCTGCTGCCGTCTCAAATAAACACACAGACTAATTAACTGGCCGACAGCCATACATAGTCCTGTACTACGACCTTGGCGAGGGTATCCTTAAATACATATGTTTTGGGTCAACAATTTTACACTGCTGTCGCGTCTCGTGATGACAAAGTTAAGTGCTTCAAATGGAATTTCCTTGCTTGGCTTGCCCTTGAAATATCCTTTTGAGTTTTCAATTGAGAAAAACCAAGCTTTTGTGGAATTAATTCGTCCTTTTAACGAGTTCGTCTTGCGTTTACAAGATCTTTTTACTTTGAAACTGTGAAAAAGAAAATATGAAAAACTGTCGAATCCGTGAAAAAATATCCTTTTTTCTTTAAGAAGTTTTCCGTCTTCCTTTCTGGGTATAGAGTTATGAGAAGAATTCTTCATATTCTCATCAACTTCCAACTAGATAGTGAGGAAGAGAAATTTTCTTGAGGAATTCGTTGTCCTTCCTCTGAACAGCAGCAACTACAAAAAAAAAAAAAGGACTCAATACGAAATTGAAATTGATTGACTATCTATCCCCAAATCAAAGGAAACAAAAAGAAAAAAAAAAACTGTGAACTTTCCCACAGAGCGGTTGTCACCGAGGAAAGAATCTTTCGGGTAAAAGGATATCCGGTACAATGGAGTCTACTACATCTATTTCTTGTTCTTGTTCCTTTTGTACTGTTGTTGGTCTATTGGCCCCCCCCCCCCCCCCTTATTGAAATGGATGATAAAAGGATATTCTTTTATTTTTGTGTCACTTTCTTCTCCTGTTAACAGTTTGAAGCGAATAAATCGACTTTTATTGCCGGAAGTGAGAAACAAATAAAAAAAAAATGTCGTACACCAAAAAATTTCCTACCTTTTATACTTGTGCACAGCCAAAGACATATTGAACTCAATTCGGTTCTATTAAAGGTTATTGAGATACTTTTTGTGAACGAAAAAGTGAAATAGATATCAATTTAAAGTTTAAGTGGAATACAAACCTAGACTTGTTAAAAATAGATACATTGTAAGGTGAAGGAGACTTTTTTGTCTATTGACACAAATTGGTGGCCAGTTGAAAGTATGATTGTTGAACTTTCATCTTGATTTATCAAATAGGTAGCTCAAAGGAGTGGGTTCTGTCCATCTGGATCTTTTAAGGCGGAGATGGTGTGTTATCAAAGTACATTCGGTTCATTGAAAGTTGTGGGTTCGGCAGGACAATTGAAAAAGTATTGCAGTTCTTGGGGACTGTTTCCACAGCATTTTTATTTTTATTTTAATTTTACTTATTTATGTGAATCGAAGGACAACTTCAAGACACGATCAATGCCGAAAAAACAGTGTTTGTCATGTTTTGCACAAAGGTAGGCTTTCTGTGGAACTCCAAGTCCACAGTGGATTACAGCAAGGATGCATGCTTTTACCAATATTGTTGCTATTGGTGTTTAGTTTGAGCTAAATGCTAAGGCTTTTAAACGGAAGGGTTTTTCATTATCTCAGGACTTTCTTTCTGAAAAAAAATAACTAATCCTCTTAGCACGCTCCATCTTGGCGATGCGAGGTAAACTCTTTGCTCCCAAGACACCGCCTGCCCAGTGTTTCCTGATTTCGTTGTGATGCTTATTGTATTTGAATGGGCGACTTCCAAAATCTTGCTCAGACTGGGCTTGTCGTTTACCTCGAGACATCAGTTAGGGAGAGGGCGTTGCAGGTCTTGAGACGAAGCAACAATCCTAAACGACCGTTGCCCTTAACAATGCAATAGTTGACACTCAACTCCTTGCACAAAGCAGACAAGAACAGAACCGACTCTAATGGGTCGACATCGTGAGCGATAACTACCAATTGAGGCACAGGTTCGTAAGTCCATAACGGAGAATACAAATTATGGACTTATATCTCGTAGATGCCACCAATGGAGCCTTTTTATGTTCAACCAATTTGCTGACGATGATTGCGTTTGAGCGCACGAATCTTGGCTTCTTCTTCAGGTGAAGTTTCTTGCCCTTTGTCTTAACCCTGTGAGCTCCTTAAAGCGCTTCTTGTTTCAGCAACTTAATGATATTGACAGATGTGGTCTGGTCCAGGGTCTGGGTGAACTGGTGAATTGGTGGTACCTTAAGACGTTTCTGGCGGACCAAAGCGAGACAAATCGCGTTTGGACTGAATGTTTTGGGCCTCTTCTCCAAAAGTCAGTTGACGTTCATCTTAACGATTTGCTTCTTGAAAGGCTAAGTTGGGCTATGAAGACTTTATTAAAACACTACGCACCTTAGAGGGCCCATCGCTATTCCTAGAAGAATCTAAACAGCTCATCTAACCCATGTCTAAGCAGTTGTTTGTCATGGAGAAAGTGAGTAAGCCCATGAATTGATTTCAAATTGACCTTCTCTAAGTTATAAAAGAAGTAGGTTTCCATGTGAGTTAGTCTATTCCCAGTTATGCCGTCATACTCGCATTGTATGGATGAATCCCTATCACCAGTCTAGCCCATTATTTTGCGCTTTAATTCCGGGTATAAGGCTTTTAAGTGGCTTTAAAGTCACCACTGTCTTTTCACCTTAATCTTTTGTTTTCGATGGAAATTGTTCGAATATACATTCATAGAATTTGAGCTTGTGTTTGTACGAATTTGTGCAGTGCATATAAAACATTTTCGGCCATCATGATGACATCTTAACATCTGTCAAATTGCCTGTCATTTACTTAGTCATCATTGAGAGATATAGAGTTTAACAAAATGTGTAAATGATTGAATCCTTTTATGAAAGTTGGTCTTCTCTTCGAGAAACGTTTCATGCGCTTGCACCATTTTACGGTCGCCGTAGTCGTCCTTCCGTGAGGACTATTCGCAATATGGTGGATAAATTCGAGTCATCTAAGAGTCCACCAACAGCTGTACGGTGACGAAACGCAAAATCTGAGAGTGTGCAGGAGAAGCAGAGGCAGTTAATTTCATACAGCGCACAACTTTGCGAGTTTTGCGTCATAACTTAGGCCTGCATCCATACAAGATTCAACTGACACAGAAGCTCAAACTTAACGACCATAGACAATGCCGTATCTTTACTGACTGGGCTTTTGAGTACTTGGAAGTTGACCTCTATTTCGGTCAAAAATTGTATTCAGAGAAATGGGTTTAATTTCTGAGGGAAACAGCCTAAACTGAAATGCATCCAGAAAAAGTCACTGTTTGATGCGGATTCTGGGCTGGCATCATCGATCCATACTTCTTTAAGAACGATATTGTCCAGGCCATTACCATCAACGGCAAGTGCTTTCGATCGTGGTTGCAATTGGATGATATGGACCGATGACCGGCTACCTTTGGTTTCAACAGGACGGCGCTACGTGCTACACAGCCCCTGCCATAATCGACATTTTGCACGAGCGATTTCCGGACAAAGCCATAACTGTTCTGAAAGCCAACATAATCAATGCCATTCGTCGAATTAAGCCTCAGTTATGGAAAATTTGACAGGGGAGCCGCGGCGTTACAAAATAATAAAAATAATAAAAAGACGGAACACTTATACGTTTGATACGGTGTCTGTCTGCCGGTCTTTCCGTCAGTCTGTCACAGCCATGTAACTTTTGAACCGCTAAAGACAGAGAGCTGAAACTTTCGCAATGTATACAGGCCGCACAAGATGGTGGCAATGAATTTCATTTTGGGCGCATTTTTTTGGAGTCTTATTTTGTTCCCCATCATGTGGCATATCAAATTAAAGATAATTTTGCAAGGCCTCCATATATGTATGTAAGAAATTTTATTTTCTGACAAAATTTGTTGAACAAAAAAGCTTGACAAACATTTGAAAAAAATGTTGTTGTCTCCCCTGCCCTAGCGGCCAGACCATAAATGGTAAAAATATGAACAAAATTGGAGATACGTAGAATTTTGTGTAGATTGTGGTAAAAATACAAAAATTCCTCTGTCTTATATATTTTTTGAGAAAAATTAAAAAAAAGGGGGTATCTAGTTACCCCACTGTTACCGCCAGTTAGTTCTCGAGTTATAGATTTTAGAAGAGCGCATAGACTTTTGCTGCTACCTCATTCGATTTCGATTTCGATTTCGATTTTGATTTTTCAAAAACTGAGTAACTTGCACGAATAGATCAGATCGTATATGTTAGGTCTATGCTGCTGCTATGCTATAAAGTACCGTAACTTAGCCAAAGCTTGGTATGCCTAAACTAACTGAAATATAAAATTTTATCTAAATCGTGTCCGGAACACTATTGTATGAGGCTCTCCTCGCACTTGCACAATTTTATTTTTTTTTTGTTAAGTTTAAGAAACTTCACGAAATTTCGCGGTCAGCTGAATAACGAAAATTAATCTTAAAAAAATTCTTCTGCTAGAATAATTGTTGATCCTTGTCGTCCCAGAAAAGAAAATAGAAATCATCGTTAGTTCTTGTTTAACTTTTTAATGACGATTCATTTACGGGACGCGGCCCATTTAAGGGTTAATAATAAAACATCGAAATGTTAAAAAAGAAACACTTCTAGAAACAAACGGTCCAATAATTTCATATCTTTATCCCCTTCGACATATATTTTTTTATTTTTTTTTCCAAAAACATT
This sequence comes from Chalcosyrphus nemorum, assembly GCA_949716465.1. NCBI lineage: Eukaryota > Metazoa > Arthropoda > Insecta > Diptera > Syrphidae > Chalcosyrphus > Chalcosyrphus nemorum. The sequence continues at coordinate 11,668,622 of OX454333.1, read as the reverse complement.
CTGTAAATTGATTTAATAAAAGGAACAAAAAAAATGCATAAAACTCAGCATTCAGTGTTGCACAGTAAAAAGAATAAAAAATAAAAAAGAAAAAAAAAAACAAATAAATTAAAGTGCGATCTTCATACATGAAAAATACAAAAACACAAAATAAAATTAAATAAATAATAAACTGCATAAATAATGCATTTCGACGGACGACGACAACCCGCCGGAAAGAAAAAATTAAAAATGCTACCAATACGAATAATTGAAATTCATGAATAATATCCTTTTTTTTTTTTATTAACATTTTCGCCAGTCCGAAGCCGAAATTGCATTGCACCGAGAACGTGGTCCAAAAATGCTGTCTGCGTGAAAAAAAAAAAATAACAAGCAACACCAAACAGAAAAAGAGGAACGAATCCTGAGAGAAATTAAAAGGACATTATTATTCATTCGATTGAGGAAAGTGCGGGCATAAGTGGTTCGGAGTTATCGTTTAATAGCTGGGGCCCAAAGAGGTGCGATATCTGCTCGCATAAATGAATTAAGAGGGAATTTACATTTGTGTTCATTCACTTTGGCGAAAACAAGGAATAAACACGGAATTAATGGATTTTTTAAAGGCTTATCTTGTTATACCTTTTGCGACTGAACGGTGTTACCCACCACCGGTATGTAGGGATTCTCTTGCCGTCCTCTGTGTATGAGATAATTTAATCTTAATGGATAACTCTTCCTGTGACGCGGAGATGGTTAAATCGTTGCGTTGGTTGCAATATTCGGAGAAAAACAATCAATGAGAGTTGTTTTTCAATTGGACAGACGGAAAAGGGGAGCTACTTTGCTTATTGAAAAGCAAAAGGACACTTCAAAGTTCATCATCAGAAAATTTAGAGTTCATACGCGGATGACATAATCCTATAAGTGTTCAGCAAGTCTCCTTACACCATTACAGAACCTCTGAAGAGTGTTTCTTAGAGGCGAAAAATTTAGAGTTTGCAGCACTGTTTTCTGTATCAGCTCTATGTGCCCCATCTTCAAAAAAGGCGATCCTATGTCTTGTAAGAACTACCGAGGCATATCCCTGTTAAATGTCGCATATAAGATCCTATCCAACGTATTGTGTGAACGTCTAAAACCTTTCTGCAACACACTAATCGGCGCATACCAGTGTGGCTTCCGGCCCGGCAGATGGACAACAGAACACTCAGACAAATCCTGGAAGAGACCAATGAATTTCAAGTCAAAGCCCACCACCTTTTCATAAACTTTAAAGCCGCCTATGACAGCATTCATCGTCTTGAGCATTACCAGGCGATGGCCCAATTAGGGATACTGGCAACGCTTAAGAAATACGCGACGCTCTATGCAACTTGGAAACAACTCTTCGGAGCTCTTCCAAACGTGCACCGGATTCAGGCAAGGAGATGTGCTGTCATGTGATTTCTTCAATATCGTGTCGGAGCAGATAGTGCTCAGGGCAGGTGCCAACACGGAAGGCAATATCTTTCACAAATCCATCCAACTGCTGTGATACGCAGACGATATTGACGGACGATTGACGGACCAAATTAATGCTCTATAGAACGCTCATCTTACCAGTCCAGCTGTCTGGAGCCGAGTGCTGGACGATAAGTCAGAAAGCTGAGCACATATTGGGCAACTTCGAGCGAAAAATACTGCGTCGGATATTAGGTTCCTTATACGCGGAGAGCGAATGGAGAAGAAGATTCAACAACGAACTCTATGAGCTGTATCAGGATGTGGATGTAATCCAAAAGGCCAAGATACGCAGATGTAGTCAGGCTCGGCCACATCGAGCGAATGGACAACAATGCACCAGCCCCTGTCACCGTCAACAACTGACAAAAGCACCCTGACGTACTGGCAGCAACTTCCACATAAGCTGGAGTGAGAGAACAAGTTGGAAAATATGGGGACACTTACATATGTGTGCTAAGTCTGGTGATCAGCGGAAGAGGTCACAAAGAACTTGAAAGAACTTACAGATATGCGTTCCACATTGACTACAGCCCCTGAAATAGTACTCGCTCTGATTCCAAGAGGCCTTAACGTTAAAGAATCACTCGTCATAGGTCCCCTGCGTTTGAAACAATTCAACTCTTAGGCAGAGGTTCATCAGAATATTGCGAAATGATCTAACCTAGACGTCATCATAAGCTTTCTGCAACCGTACCTTAGTATTAAAGTTAGAATAGTCCAATTAGAAGCCTACTCGCCAACCATAAGTCTCCGCATGAAATCTCTGTCTTTAGTGACCAAAACAAAAATGGGCTCGCTTTCGGATCCCTTCGACACTGACGCCATTCAAATGCTGATGTGTTTCCAATTTACCTCGAAATATTTTAGGACTGGAATAAATTGCAAAGGACTGAGGACGTTTCCCTTCCTGGTGTACACAGAGTTTGATAGGGAGCTCTTTTGTGACTCCTGCTGGGCGCACATAGGGCTTGGCTGTCTATCGAAGGCTTGTTCATAATTAACCAAACATTGAAAGGCTTTTATACACCGCAGGGCAGACGATTGCGATAGGAGTATAGTATTCTTCTGTTTGGGAACCGATAACTTCCCTTCACCGATAAGACATTCGCTTCGGCAATTTTGGAGATGAAGACCATAAGTCATCTGGAACCAACGTCTCCCATCTTTTTTTCCAAAACTTAGGGGGTATCTCCTTAAGCTCCACCACTTTCTGTTTTTCAAAATATTTGTCCGTTTCCCTAACTCTTTGACAGAAACGTCAGATACTTCATTAGCATAAGAAGCGTCTCCTGAAAAGTGTATTCGGGGAGACCATTCGCTCAAGAGGTTCATCAGAGTCTGTTGCCATTTGTGAAGAATTTTATCGTCTTCGATAAGACCCTGGTCCTAAGCATTGTGAATGCACTTTGCTGAACGAATCCCCTGAGTATTACTTCTTGTCTGAGCAGATATTTTGAAGATAGTATGCCGCTCATATTCAAGTTGTTTTGTCAATCCTCCTGGATAGACTCGTTCTTATAAAGACTATAACCCCCTCCAACTCCCGATTGACGCCTTTTATACTGAAGTTTTTTCTTCAAGACGGGGTCCTTTATCTATATATGTAGAGATTTCTAGCGGTCGGCTCGGGTCCATCTGTTTTTTTGTTCTAAAATTAGCTAAACCCTGACGACTTCGAGTGCTTCACCAGCCTGACCACTACTACTACTAATCATTTCAATACCAACATAAAAAGGACATCCTAATTAGGGTAGACCTGGACTATGAATAAAAATAGAAGCCATCTTCGTCAAATACAGTAAATCAAAACAATTTCACCTTGACCGCACTCAGCTTCCTCCTCCCCAAGTTTATTATTAAAAACAATTTGTCAAAAGCCATCAATTTCAGTTCATAATGCGAAAAGCCCTACTACCCCCCGGCAGCACCTTACCCTGCTCGCATTTGATTATTTCACCCACAGGATACACAGAGTTGCCCATACAATACAGATTAGCATGACCCTGCGCAGATCTTCCTCACTATGTGCACCATTAATGGAAGGCATACAGGCAGCTTTAAAGTCAATATTTTGGGGGGAGGACAAGAGGAGGCAACCACGTCCAAAGTGCTTTTGTGTTGGTCTCCGTCTGCCGCCCGCATTCGAATGACAACTGTTCCAATGCAATTTACTACTACCCACCCGACCGGCGACCACCCAAAAGTTCCATTTCAAGCACCTGCTCCCAATGGAGCCTTTCATAATTTATAAGTCCCAGCTGAGATTAGACTGGAAGGGATATGCATCTCCTTATAAGCTGTTAGACTGGCTCCCACTTCTTTCTGACTTCATACATACGTATGTATGTATTTTTCTAACGAACAGAGAATGCACTACATACTGTGTGTGGCAGTAAATAGGAATTACGCAGGTGAAATGTGTCCGCCAATAAATCACTTTGGCAAGAGAGAGAATGAAAGAATCCTGGTAAGGAGCGAAATAAGAAGATGCAGCAGCAACGATGCTGCTGCTAATGGTTGCTGAGTTAGTGCTTGCAGCAGGACTAAAGCAAATTCATATGCAAAATGGAATAACTCATGGAAGTTGATCATAGTTTTTATGTTCTTAAGGGAGTTCACTTTTAGGGTGGACTGGAAAAGTGGGGTACTCGAAGCATCCCACCTGACAAATATTTCAAGGTAAAAGTTCGAAATTGCAATTCTCCAAGGATGAATTTATTTAGCGCTATGTAAGTTCGTTTCGTTTCTTCTCTCTCATCATAACCGGAGGCGGAGAGGCCAACCAGCGGGAAAGCAAAAACTTCCATCTACGAAGAACACATGGAGTAGACGCGCGCAGAAGGAAAACATGTTAGGAGTGATGGTGATTTCAGTTGACGTGGTGATGGCGATGATTAGTGCGTTAAAGTTTCATGGGAGTTGCCTCGTTTCATCATACACTTTAGTGGCATTGTAGAATTCCCAGAGGTTAATTATGGTTTTGCTTCATCCACACGTTTAAACTTAAATATACTCGTGCTGAACTCCTCTCGCTTGTGGAACAAGTTCTGAGGTTTTCTTAAGACGCTTCATTCTCAAGTTTTGGTACAGTGTTTTTTTGGAGGAAAAAAGTATATAAGCTAAAGAGTTTCCTGCTCCTTGGGAAAGGTCACTAGCGATGACCTGGTAATACTTATTTATAGTGATTCCTTCAGCATCGGCAGATTGCATGACTTTTGAAGAAGTTTTTGAGTAAATTGCTTTTGTTCCACTTTAAGGATAGCAATCTCCACATGGGTGCCTTTCTTGTTTGTTTAATGACGTCTCCTATATAGCTTATCCATCAGCCAAAGTAACTCAGTTTTGAGAGGTTTGCCTGAAGTTGTAAAGGTTTCTGGATCAGTGTTCTAAGCTCAGCACTTTGCAGCTCTAATCCACTTGAAGCTTTACTCAACATCCAGTGAAAGGCTTAAACCGTCCGTTGCTAATTTCGGATGAGGATCAACTGAGAGATGGAAGGAGCATTTTGCTTCTGTTCTGAACTGAGTATTCGCCAGCAATATGAACACAATTCAGACTGAAGTGTCCGAAGAAAGTGATTCCCGAATTCGCACAACAACCCGCAGTAAGGATGAGATTATTACCGCGAGCAAAGCACATCAAAAAAATCAAAAAAACACCTTGAAGACACACACGCCGAGCAACCAGGTTTCTTTTCTGGATCCTCATGTGTCGACCACATCAACACCTTGCGGATCATCATCGAGCAGTGTGCTAAGTATCGATCACCACTTCACCTGCTGTTCATCGATTTTTAGAAGGCGTTTGATAGTCTCAATCGGGAATTTATTTGGCGTGCCTTGCTCAGGATATTAATTGTAATTAGCTAGGTTACATATAATTGGTTCACTTGCAACCTCCTACCCAGAGGAAGGCTTTCTGAGGAATTCGAAGTCCAAAGTGGGGTTCGGCAAGGCTGCATCCTTTCACCAATACTGTTGCTATTGGTGATTAGCGATGTGCTGAATGCAGCCTTATCAACAGGAAATGGAGGATTTCGATGGACTCTTACATCTGAACTCAAGCACTCGACTACTCACAGAATAATGGACATTCACCAAATGACAGCAAATGTTGAGAGGGAAGCAGATGTCGATGGACTACTGGTTGGTAGTCGTCCACACCTCACTACCTTATTTAGCTTACTCCCAATATGTTTAGTCTCTATCGCATTAACTTATGATCCAGTTGAAAGAATCTGACATTCTCAGGTCCTTTAAACTGTGAGTCAAGGAGTGTCTCCGCATAGTCCTCAACGTGTAGTTATTCCTTATCCCTTACGGATAGGTTTGTGGTAAGGCAGATTGCTGCACGACATCATACCCATAATCCAAGGCCGGATAATTGGAAAGCATGACGGAAATAACTAGAATCTTATGCAGTTCCTGATTACTGCAAGTATCTCCACCCATATTTATAAGACAGCACGCCATCCTTTGATAAAAGTCCGCCAACACGACAAAAGTAAAACAATTTGTTCCAACCAGTCACTTGCAGCAAAAAGTCTCCCTTCCAAAAACAGTCAAATCTTATCTTAGGTTGTACCTAAAAACGTCTAGGTGTGTGGGACTCCTTATCTAAATTTTATTTCAGCCAATTGTACAGGATTTCCCATAAAACGGAGATGCAAAAAAAAGTCATAAAAATAATTTCCCCGTCATTTCCAGCTCCAGACAATTGTTATCTTAAATCAACACCTACACGATCCCTGTTCCTTTTTTTTTTAATTTAAGCCAAATAGCCGAAATAAAATTTTCTTAACCCCCCCGTCGTATAACCCATTTAACACTCACCGACCCCATTCATTCGAACACTAGTATTTGCAATTTTCCATTTTGATATTGGCCGATAGGCTTCACCTACTACATACTTACTACTCCCCAAGGGGTTTGGCTCAAGGACATAAACAACGGTAAGCAATTGCCTCCTCTAGTGGAAGAATTCCCTCAACATTCTTAACTCTAAAACATCTCGAAAATTGTACACAAATTCAATACATTTAAAAGGACGGATAGCATCTCGTCCTTTTTTTTTTTTGCAATTTTTTTTTCTACGGCCAAGGATTTCCTCGAAGGAACGACACTTTGCACAGTTTAGCTCTTTGGTGGGGAAGTCTTCTTCTTCTTTTTCTTCGGCGTTGTCGTTGTCGTCGTCGTTGTGTCATGTTCGAATGTGCGGTCGATGTCTTCCCTTCTTCAAACTCGTGACCTTTCCTCCTTCAATTTGTCGGCTACGCTGATGATATCCGGAAAATTGAAGCAAACACTAAGGATGCCGGCAAGGACGATGGCGAAAAACGAAAACACTGTATCAAGGCAAGAAAAAAATAAAAAAAAAAGAAGAATAGGAGGAATGAGAGGAAAATAGAAAACTTCTTCTTCTTCGTGTTCGTTTTGTTCATTTGAATTGAAAACCACATCGCATGAATAATTTGATATTATCGATTCTGACGAAGTACACACTCACACTCATCTTGTGCCCTGACGAAGGACGAAAACGAAAATGCCCGATGAGCACGATGAACAGAACAACGCCGCCGCCGCCAACGAAGACGAAGGCGAACACGATGACGATGACGATGACGACGGTTTACGACATGACTGCAAAGAAAGGAATTCCCCAGAGTCGTCGACAAGTACTAAAGTGGGCACTTCACAAGTTCACTAACAGCTAACATCTCATCAGGATCCGCACACACGCACATAACTTTTCTAAAGAGAAACAGCAACAGACAGACACACAGAAGCCACCCCTCCGCCCGCGTTCACAAGGAGGATATAAAGTGACGGTAAGAATCTACTACGTGTACAAAGATACCAGCAGTCCACCCCGTCGTTGCTGTAACACACATTCCAGAGCATATCCTTGGTCAGGAGGCGACATCAATTTTTATTTATCCTACTAGAAATGTTGACACCGAATTGGAATTGACTGTGCACGTATCCTCGACAACGCGAAACTATGAACATTTTGTTGCATTGAAAATAAAGTCCTCAGACACACCACCTGTCTTAGGAATATATCCTTTGTCTCGAAGTTAAGCTGCCTTTCTCAGTTCCAAATCATTTTTGACATTTTGCTTCCACTCCATCCTCATAGCTTGCAACTATTTGGATTTCAAGGACAAATATTTCATTGGAATTTTAAAAGCAAAAATTATCATTGGTCCTGGCTTAAGCTGAATACGTATCAAGACGTCAGGAGTTGCCTCCCACCTTGGTAGGTCGGTCGGTCGAAAATCACTTCAATTATTCAGAGAATGTCGATGTTTATGCAGGCAGCAGGCCCTTAGGAAGATGGAAAATTCGTAAAATGTTCTTATTAATTTTTCAAGGCAAATGGATGGAGCTTTTTTTTTTATTTTACTTACGAATAGGAGATGAGGGAATATTTGTGGAAGATGGACGTTCGTTTCAATTTAAGTTCCATTAGTTGCATTGAATGCGTGATGTGTTTTTTGCTTTTATTCGTTCTTTCTCTCATCATTTTGCAAGGATGAAAGATATTTAGAAATGAAATGCCAACTAAATTGAAATTTTAGAGGCAAATTCCAAATGAAAAATGTATCGAAAGGTTACGAAATAACTTGTAGGGGAATTTTTTTTTGGAATAGAAACAAATTGGACTTTAGCATGACACACGTACTCACCTAGTGAGATGCTTTGTAGTGAAAATATTCTTAAAATCGAATTATTAAAATACCTGGTTAGTTGGTTGAAACAGGCCCTCGGTAAGGAGGCGGTTAGACCAAGACAATAGGTCGATTGTGCTGCCGATGTGTTCGGTCAACTTCTTGCTCTGGGAACCATTTACTCTTTAGTGTGAAGGAACCAATCTTAGCCGTACAGGCGTTGCTGGGATCATTTAGATCATTGAACGTGACCTCTCTTATTTGGCGAATGCGAGGCAAACGACTAACAAAGGCTTCGTAGGAGCAACATCTCCCGATGGATGCTGTTTCGCTAAGTGACGAGAAAGAGCCATTGCAGCAGAACACCTAGCAGCTCGGTTAATAAGCCCTACTCCTACCTCCTCGTGGTGTCATCTGGGAATATCTTCGGAAATTGCTAACAGGAGAGGACGAATGACGAGTTTCCTTCGTCACAAAACAGGATTGATGTCGGTTGGTCTGGGACCCAGCGAGCGTCAATCGTAAAAAAAATGCATATTACTCCGAAACAGAAATCAATGCCTCGGATGCGGGCGGAGGCAATTGCATAGGAGTTGAATGATGGTCTCCTCTTCTTCTTCATCTCTACAGCTTCTGCAGAAGTCATTGTAGTCTTTGGGCCTGTCTTCGTATGGCACAGTGTCCGGTGAGGGTGTTTACTCTTTTAGAGAGGGTTCCTCTTTTGTGTTTCAGGAGTCCGATGGATCTGCTTTTATTTAGTATGGGCCAGAGCAGCCTTGCTTGGACACCAACACTCCGGCCAGGAAGAGTCTTCGAATCAAACCCGGAGGGACGACGCAATAGAGGGCGTCCTCGCCGCACAAGTTGAAGGGGACCTCGAACAACTTGGAGTGCGCAACTGGAGGCAACTAGCTAAAGACCGAGCTAAGTGGAGAGGCCTATTGGTTGAGGCCCAGCTTCACCCCGAACTGTAGCGCCATACAAGAAGAAGAAGAGCAGCCTCGCAGTGTTACAATGGTCGAGCTGTTGCTACCGATGATTGGTGCTTCGGCGGGGATAAGGTATTTAGCATAAGAAGTTGGCGCCTTGGTGTTGGTGACGCTTATGATGTTTAAACCGAAGGAGCCTCGTCAAGCTACCTCGTCAGCTTCACTATTCCCTGGCATATTACAGTGACCAGGCACCCAGCAGAGATACGTGACAGTCGTTCACTGCTTTGGATCTCGTTGTGCTGGATCCAAGGGATTGGATGGCCGCCTGGCTATCGATACTGATACTACATTAACCCCCAGCCAATCAGCTGCTTAACAAATGGCAGTGACTTCGGCTTGAAAACACTGCAGCAGTCGTCTACGTCTCTTGAAAAGATTCCAGCACCGACTCCTTGCTCGGTTTTGGATTCAGTGTGTAAGACATCCTGTTGTGTGTATTCAGTTCTATTGGAGTATTGGATTATTATCAAATTCACCCAGAAAGGTCATCGTCACACAATATGATTTTGATTTGCGTAACGGGGTCCTGTGAGAACATCAATCAGGATGCTTAGACCAGTAAGCTTTAAGAGAGTTCGATCCTTTTAGCGTTTCTGATCCAGTTTGGGCCGAATTTGCCTGAAAATATAAAGCGTTGTGTCTGTCTCCCAAAAAGTATTCCTTTATTCTCCTTTATGCTCCCAATCAGAAGCTATCATGTAGCGAGGTGCTCACAAAAGTCACGTATAACCGGAAGGACATCCAGTGTAGTGTCTCTTTTGGTATTTTCGTCAACCTTACAGTTGTCCGGAATGTCTTTATGGCCCGGTACCCAACAAGTTCCAAAGTTAATCGCATGTACCTCTTCGGCTGAGCTGTTGAGAGCAACATGGTCATCCGGCTATGCAAATTGCTCGGCAAAAGACACATACTTGTCACCCCAAGGGTGAATGTCTTTTAAACCAAACCTGAGCCATTTGCTAACCTCTTTAAAAGGTGCTATAGATTGCTTGGGTCCTTCACCATTTCCTGCAAAAGATTAGCTTTAAAAACACCTAACATCCTCGCCCTTTGGGAGTTAAGTTCTTAAAGTAACATGGCACCTTAATCACAGTTCAAACCAAATCAAACCGACCTTCAGAGAGATGCTCCCGCGCAAGAAAAAAACAGCCCATCGACTCCGGATATAAATCAATTTCGCCACAAGATTCAATCGCCGTTGCACCAGGTGCTCCAATTTCACTTCTTCCTTCTTCTTACCACCAATAAGGGAAATACTTGATGGATAGCCACAGATAATTCCGACTGGTGACTCCCTCTCTCGCCAAGGCGAACTTTCCATATAAATTACATTCCTTCACTGTAATGCCCACTTAGCATATTGAGTAAATAAAAATTTAATCCCAAAGTCCTTTCTTACTTAACTCCGTCGTACACACAGGACCACACCAGCACCAGCACCAGCTAACCCACTATAATTCCCCTGAGTGACACTGCCACTACGTGTATATTTAAATTTATATAAGTGTCATAATTCAATGGTGTCAGTTCGGAAGAAAAAAAAAAAAAAAAAAAATAAAAGCTCCTACCAAACCTGAAAGGAAACATCGAAAAACTGTCCTTTTTTTTTCCATTTCGGCGTCCGTGTACATGAAAATGATGATGGATAACCTGAGGGCTAATAACACAAAAAGGACAATAAATCAATTTACTTTTACGCCACCTCGTCTCCTTGTGTATAGAGTCTTCTGAAGAGCTAATGGAAAAACATTCCATCCGAACCCAGATGTCAGAGTGCGTTCCGTTTCGTGTCAGCGCTGAACGCCAGCAACATCTGCGTCACATTGAATTTGCAAAAATGTCATCAGCAGCAGCCGCCAACAAAAACCCAACCACACTTTGGTATTCCGTAACATCTTTATTAACTCAGACGCTGGCTGCAATAAATTCTCAAATAATTACCTCGAAGGTGGCTAAAGTGTTAGCCAAGCAACTAACCAACCAGTCAACCGAACGAACTATAACAGCCAGCCAAACGCCGACAGACGTTCGTCCGCCTTCTTCTTCTTCTTCTTCTTTCGCATCGGTAGCGATCCCGACTAGCCAAGTCAATTTCGCTTTAATGTTGCGGTTTTATTGATTCCACAGGACCTTCAATAGCACCACCCACCGGGATGGCTATCGCTGTATAATGTTCACTTTTAATGTGTGTAAATAATTTATTGGATAGGTACAAGCATTTTATCCTGGCTCCTGCACGTTATCCTGTTTATTCTCCCCCCATCCCCCCTGGTTTTGCCGATATACCTATTGGATACCTGGGCAAAGTTTTACCTCCAACTACGCCACGCTAGCTGACCCGAACTCAGTTTGGTGAGTAGCGCATGGTATTCATTTCGTTCGCTTGTCGGTCGTCATTGCATCGTTTCGTCCTTGCAGCGTTAGTTGTTCGATAATAAGTAGCAGAACAAAAAATAAGGATATCTGCGTTGACTTCGGTGAAATATATCCCCCAGGGGGAGTATCACAACCGGAACATCCGAATTGGGGATCAAGTGAATGTGTTGAACTATTTCTTTTAATTTTTTTTTACCTCGTCCTCGTTGTCGTAGCCATGTTGTGTATTCTGTGGATGGTCCTTAAATTAAAATATGTGCACAGTTGTGCGAGCGCATTTCTCGATTCTACCTCTAGAGTCAAAGTCGTTTATTTTAAATTGAGTCCTAAAGTGTTAATGGGATTTTATATGCTTCGCCAGAAGGAGTGCAGAGTTGCAACGCCACCCTCCTCCTCCTCGCGCAAAAAAGGACTATACGAGTAGGTACTATTGAAAATTGTTTTTTATTTTTATGAATTTCATTACTCGCATTCGGTGTGTGCAAATATACCTGTACCTAACGGTGCACCTCTGGGTAAATGGACATGAATGCCAAATGAGCGCCTCTGTCTAGGGGAGAGACCAGGGTTAATTGGAATTACCCACAAGGATGGCGACGTGCAACGAAAACTCCAAATTAATATATATTTTACTGTAGCGAGGAGTGGAATTCTTTTAAAATATTTTTAGTGCAAGAAACAAATTTCCGGTTATGTGTCGTGTACTTAATGAAGGAAGTAGTTTAGCCTGAACGTAATAACGTGCTGCACACAGTTTCGTTTAGTATGTGGACATTTGTGGTATTATCTAAAGCAATCAAGAAGTGGTACCCCTTGGAAGGTCATACATTGCACAGATGACAAACGATTTTAAGGGTTGTCAGAAGAACGTCCTAATGAGATGGCTTGGTTGATAAAGTAGTTGTTCTCAGAATAAGCAGGATTCAAACTTCGACTTAAGTCAACAGTCGGTTAGCTCTGTATGTCTTGAGGACCATTTGATTGTTTACAAACTGCTGCCCAAATGGTGGGTACAATTTCACGACCCTTTCGCATATGACTAGTTAGACATGGTATTGGATATCACTCTTAGTTTATTCCAACAAGTACGGGAAAAATTAGTATGAATTACAAGCGAATACAACAACTGCATAGAAATGCTCCTAAATAGTTTAGACACCAACGACACAGAACCAATGTTCTTTCTGTGACTGAAGTTGTATGCAGGGAGAACTAGTTTGATGTTATGTCTACCAATGATACAGTGTCCTACGATGAAACCTTTTACTAAAATGTGATGTCTGTCTGATTAGACTGTTGGAACGTTAGCGATCGAGCCAAGACAAACTCTAATATGGCATGTGGCGCCTTTCAGGTGGCTCTGAGTTCAGGTGGGTAAAAGTGCTTGGTTCAGCAAGCCATGCTAATGTATGACTATTGGATGTAAAAGATGATGTCAGCTAAAAGGTGAAAGGGATACAAAGTAAGACTAGTGATATCCAGCCCATTACATTGAAGAAATTCCTAAGGTAAGCTAGTACTATCCACTCCACGATAAGACTATGGGAAGCTTAGGAATTTGCCAAATACTGGGCCAACGAGGAGAGTTCAGATGTCAAGTTTTGCACAGAGGACTTATCCGAGGAATTCGAAGTCCAAAGTGGGGTTCGGCAAGGCTGTATACTTTCACCAATACTGTTTCTATTGCTGATTGCTGAATTCGGCCTTATCAACAGGAAATGGAATTCAGCGGACTCTTACATTTGAACTTAAGCACCTCGACTACGCCGATGATGTATGTCTTTTGTCTCACAGAATAATGGACCTTCACCAAATGACAGCCAATGTGGAGAGGGAAGCAGACGTCGCGTCGTTGGACTAAAAATGAACTCGGCAAAAACCAAAATGATCAGCCTAGGATCGAACTCATCAACTCATATGTATATGCATTGCTGGACAGACGGTTGAGAGAGTAAAGACTTTCCAATACCTTGGGAGAATTGTCTCAACCGACGGCGAAACCGAACTGGATATAGCCAAACTACGACTTAAACACCAAGCTACGACTGTTGCGTTCCAACGTTGAATCCGAGCTGCTACATGGATGTGGTACCTGGAGGGTGACCGTCTGTATCACGAGGAAGCTGCAAACGTTTGGTAAAAGGCGCCTACGCTACGTATTAAGGATGTTCTGGCCAAACCGTATCTCTAACGAACAGCTTTATCAGAGAACTGGCCATGAACCCATAGGCACAACCATACGATGACGAAAGTGGCAGTGGATTGGTCAAACTCTCCAAAAGGATGAAAGGCTGACCAAGCTAACCAAGCGATGTAATTGAACCCACTGACCCAGGGTAGCAGGATACGCGGCGGTCCTAGGAGTATATGGCGCAGAACAGCAGAAAAGGAAGCACGGCAACTGGGAAAGAGCTGGGGAGAGCTGAGGTACATTTTCAGAAATCGCACACGATGGCGCGTAGGCGTTGTAAAGACCGCAGGGCCGACAAGGAGATACAATATAAAACTCTTCAGGCAGAATATGTACTTTGTAATTGTCCAGCGGCCGCAGTAAAGATTGCTCCATTTGTTCTCGGCTTCAGTAAGTCCTGCGGATGTATGGAATCTCGCACCAGACACATTGTTGAAGTTTGTTAATAGAATCAGTTTTGTGTCTGACTAATCACTTTGGATTTGGACAATAGATCGTTTAGGTTGCAGTGCATTGGGTCCTAAACTTCATGAATTTTGTGGCCAATTCAAATTAGAAATGAAACCAAACGATCCTTGAGTTCATGTCCTTTAAATTAACACATACTTTGAATAAAACATTTGGCTTATATCAGTCATCATGATTGTGATTCATTTTTACCAGTATGTACAAATGTCCTGGCATACATTTCCTGGCTTATTATTTGAAGCCTTTTTCCACTTGAACCTCGTGGAATATTTTTTCCCGGTTCACCTCTTTGTGTTCCCGGATAAATTCTCTGAATTCAATTTTGGTTTTAAAATAATTCTCGCATAGTATGTATGAATAATTGGTGCGGGTGCAGAATATCCTGAATGACAGCTTCCTATGAAAGGCACATGCAAAAACCAACAAAATAAAAAAAAAAACATTCAAATCAAACCGGAGGACGACATAGTATGGAGGACAAATATAAATTATCCTGCGTTGTGATAAATTAATGATTGACAGACAAACTTCCATCATTTGTCCGCCGGATGATGCATTCACTTCACACTATATGTGTAGGGGTATATGGTCACACTCAAACCAGTTGTATCCTGTTTATGCTGCAGCAGGATATCAAATTATCCTTTTATCTGTTTTGTCCTGATTTTCTTTTGTTACCTGATGTTGTGTATAATATTTATGAGAGAAGCTTTCCGCTATAATAGCAAACTGATGTGATGGTTGGGTTGTTCTCTATCTACCTTGTGTTATCCTGTACGACGCTCCTTGTATGTTTTGTGGGTTCGAAAAAAGGAATGGGAAACAAATTGTTATAACACAGAATTGCTTTAAGGAGAGATATTTGTTTTATAATCTCTGGCTGAATCTTTTGCTTGGATCACAAAGATCGCGGATATAAGAGGATTAACACTCTAGAATGTTGGCTTATTTTTTTTATGTCCATCAAACTAAGCTTACACCAGCTATAGCCAATGATTCTGTGTAAGCACACTTAAACCCTCCGGCTCCATTTCCAAGAAGGCCTCACACCTTGTGAGGTTGTTTACAATTTGAACTCACAATTAAATGCTTAGGTTAGAACAACCTGACAAGATTCACGTCACACTTAGACCAAGATTAGGTCCATTGTGGTACCACACATTTGGTAGACTGGAAAAATCACTGGGTACTCGAGAAACCTTTATCTATCTTCTGGCTGAAGTTAAATTGTGCCTTAAGTGCCTAAGTACAGAGACTGACTCAGCCAACCTTGAGTGTCGAAGTTGACCGTACCGACGAGTATTGGCGCTGAGTGATTCAATCTAACGCTTGGCTTGATAGGGTGGCTAAATCAGTTGAACCTTTCATCGAGGAGGTAGTAGTAGTTACTGATGCAATCGACCTTTTGGTAGTGTTATGCAGTAGGTGTTGGATAAGTAGTGTGACTAATTCAAAGGAAATCCTGCTTTCACCTGGTCCTTGTACCAGAGGAGCGGTCTTCTTTGCCATCTCGAATGGGATTTTGTTTCGAAAATCGTCTTGTCTGACGCATTATTGTCCATTCGGTCGACCTGGCTGAGCCAATATATTGGATGCATTTCTAGGTTTATGGACTACATCCACATGCAGGTACAGTTCAAAGATTGTGGAGTTCTACCTATTCTTCCATTCACCTTTCTTTCATATGGGACTGGGCGGATGAGCCTTTTATTCACCACAACATTGTCAGCTTGTATTCCCAATAGCCATTTCGATACCTTTCAGTAAACCTGTTCCAAAGTTAGCTAGCTTTAAAATGTATGACACTGTGCGTAGGCCAGAGAGGCCCAAGAGAATGATTTAAGTTGTCCGAAGCTTAGTGTACGCCAAGCTGGAAAGTCATCCTTCCAAGAGCGATATAAGAAGCAGTTACGATTCTATACATTTGTAAGAAAGCCCTTCTTATCCATCATCAAAACAATGCCGACGTCCATAATTATACTACGATCATCTGATGGGTAACCCTAGTCATAGACGAACTAAATTAGATACTCAACTTTGGGTCACATTTGCTGCCCAAGTCAAAAAACCAACCAAAAAATTACTTGTATTTTGACGTTTGAACAAATTTAAATGGGATCTCATATGTCACTCTGTTCTTCCCAATTGCTGGAGGGTATTCCATGAATTGGCATTTTAGAAGGCTTGTCGTGGTTAAGGTACAATGTACTATGACAATGCTGACTGACAGTCAAACTCTTAGTTATTGGTTGCATCTGAACGAGATAGTGAACTTTTTCAAAACACACTCTATTTGGGAGCCGGGGCTTAGGAAATTATGGTCAAAAAACTCTCCTGGCAGGACACAACTCTGCTGATTCTCCTGGAAAGGCCCATGTCTCTCTTTAAACTGAGTGAGCAGGTAATCGCACTGAACCATGTGACTCATTTAGGTGGAAATTTGACCTAGACTATAGCACAAAGGACCCAACCATCTAATATGACAAAAGAGAGTTTATGCAGACGGCTTTATGGCTTTATTTCGGCTTCATATGAAGAAGAAAATAAAACGCTGCGCAAGAACTCAGCAATGCCTTAAAACAATGAGGCAAAGTTCATAAAATGTGAGCCCTGTGTCTGAGAAAAAAAGTTTATCACCCATCGTTCACAATAATGCGTGTCATCACCACGGAAGTCTTTATCATCTTTTTAAGGCACACCATCAGACTAGGCCTCCTCAGGAACGAAGCTCTATGTATGAGGAAAAAAGGGAAAAGACGATGTGTAGTAGTAGTAGTTCCGTCAAGCAAGAGCAACCAACATCCATAAGGCGGAACAATTCGGACAGACTGCGATTCATTTGATTAAACCATTTAAACACAGTTCAAATAGTTTGCCTAGAAACTAACAACATCTCATTCCAATTATGGATTCGACTTTTATTAATACTCCAAACCATTATCCTCCAATTAGGATATCTACAATGGCAGATTGAATTATCCTAACTCGCCTGGCAACAAGGGGTTTATTTGATTTATGGCCAGATTAGTAAATTGTACATCTATTGTTGTACTATTTATTGAGAAAGCGATAGCGTTGACCAACCACTTAGCAACGCAAATGAGCGCAAAGCAAATATTATTTGGACCATGACCCCCCACCCACCTGTACCCCATTGATGATACGTAGAATTGGTGTGTGTGTTTGTGCGCAATCTTATATGTTACTGGAAATATACTGTTTCTACTTGCTGTCAAAATATGACAATACAGTATAATTATAGAGATCACAAGGGTGTACACACACACAAAAGGTCTCAATGTCATGTGTAACCAGTTGAATGGACGAAAGTGTGATAAGGGTGAAATGTAATTACGACACAAGAGATTATGTACTGGTCTATCAGCACATCAGTATTGATTTCAAAAGGCGCGCTTAACTGTTGATGCCATTAAGAAAGCGCCTAGAAAGACGTTGCGTCATAACACTGGACGTTAAGATGCATAACCTTGAAGCGCTTAATGGAATGAGAGTACCAACTTGCAACAGGAAAACTATTTGAAGCAAAGAGTTTCAGTGATAGCAGTCTCACTGGAGCTGTTTCCCAGGGGTCGGTCGGTTCCGGCATCAATACAATGGAATCTCATATACGATGGTGTCCTTCGCCTTCAAATACCAACCGAGACTAAAAGAGTAGTATTCGAGAACGACGTTGCGATAGTATAAGCTGCAAAACTACTGAAATAAGTTCTCCAACTAGAGTACATAAGCAACAAATCCTATCCCAAGGATAGGTGAAGGTACAGTCAAGGACTACTTCTGGATATAGTAGTCACATACACAATGTGTTCTGGATCATTTTGCCACTTTGGGTAGGAGTGAGTAGCGCTTTCTGCCCAAGCTCGGACCAAGCTGCCCGTATCATTATAAAGATATACTGATAGAAAAATATCAGAAAAAGCTTCTAGAAAGCCGTTTAGCTTACAGTCTTAGCCCGATTATAGAGAATGCAAAAACCGAGGACATATACATATATATGTATGTATCAATGGAACGATGGCTACCCCGTTTGTCCACCCCGGAAGATATGGAGCAAGTAAGCAGTACAAATAATGCTGGAAGATACATCTTCTCCGAAGAAATTATCACATGTCTAAATTGGAAAACAGGTGGAACTCTAAACCCCGTCTGGAACGCCCTACGAAGAAAGAAGAGAGCATTAATTGTAGTGGATGAGATTCTGGTAATACTTAAGCATAATGGGCCTTCAACAGAATGTGGTTATCTTGATTTCAGGGAGATCTTCTCCAGTCCTAAGTGAAATTCATAGATCAATCTCAGTGGAAATCATTAAGCTAGGGAGATCACAAGTTAGGATTATGATCGGAATCCTCTCTGGTCATTGTCTTTTAACAAGGCAGGTTAGGACTATCTGATATTTGTAAATATTGTGAGAACCTACACTCCTCGGATGATATTACGCACATATTGTGTGAATGTAAGGGTATTTCTAGAAAAAGATTTGTACATCTAGGAAGGCACTTCTTTAGCAGTCTGGAAGAGGTAGATTCTTGTAACCAACCGAAGGACCTTCTCAACTTCTACAATCGATTGCTTTGGCGACTTGATATAGGCTTTAGGTTTTGAAATACCATTTTAGACTCACTAAGACTCACCTAACCTAACCTAAGTGAAATGTAAAAGCTGGAGAACCAAGAAGAATAAGGACTTGGCTCTCTATACCGGCACTACCAAGATGGAAATCGGTACGGGAGCCGTCTTTCAAGCCTAAGTGAGGAAGGACGATCACTGCTTATATAGACAGTCAGCCAGCGTTAAAGGCTCTGAACTCTTCTATTATTAGGTCGAGGTTTGTGAAAAGCTGCAGATCACTTGACATAGCCAGAAGCAATGCAGTGACCTTCAACTAGGTACCAGTGCATATGGATATTGAAAGAAGCAAAAAGGCTGAAAGGAAAGGATCAACCATGGACTTTTCGGATGCGTTTCTTTTGTGGTAGAACCAATCAGTTGCTATGGCCAGCCTTTAAGAAGAAGAGATCGGGTTGAATTTGTAGGGTGTGGGTCTATTACGTAGGCATATACCTGTCATCGATTACTCAGTCCTGTGAATAGTGCATGCTAGCACCACTCAGGCTAATAGTATCTATGAAGTATACACATCCGTTTCCTTGCTGTAGAGAAAAGTCTTTAAGGACTTAGCACAATTCTCCTGTGTTAAATTGGGTTACCGCCACCCATCATCTGGTAACTTTTTATTTGTAGACGAATTCACCTTAAATAGCCTACTTAATGCCAGGGTTTTTTTTTTTAAATATTTCTTAGTTGTTTGTCGAAATCGTAAAAACGTGCATACAAACCCTGAGAAGCGCCGTAGTCATGCTTATTTTTTTTGAGCGAAAAAAAAATTTGCATATTTACTGTGATGCGATTTCTTTTGCATCCCTTTCTTTATCTCTTGAGTATTTTTTGTCTAAAACAAACAAACAAAACTGGGAAAATTTCCACCAAAGCAAAGTCAAAGGCCAAACATCCCCCAAAGGTAACACCGAGGAGGAGGAGGACGACTCCCCTAACGCCGATGTGGCAACCACATCTTTGCATTTAAATTGCTTTTGTCTGTCGCTTGTTTTTCCTTTTCTCTTGGCGGTTTTTTCTTTTTTGTACAACTACATTGAGTCTTTGGGTAGTTAGGAAGTCTTGAAGCAGAAGAATACATCCTCCATCGTATCACGAAATCCGGCAGGATGTGGTTCGAACGAACACCACCTACCAGCGCGCATCACTAACAGCACAACAAACAATGGAGCCCCTCTATTTTATGCAAATCGTGTCCTCCTTTTGCGGCTCGGTGGCTAGGCTATAGGACGAAATGCAACTAAAGCAGGTATCCTTTTAACTTTTAACCGCCTATATTGTGTTCTTGTTCAGGTCCTTACCTTAGTTGTCAGCTGTAGAGGGGGTGTACTCATCAGTTATGCAGGATTACTGCGAACACTTGACATTAATTTTTGTTTATTCTCTGATTGAGGGTTCTTGATGTAAAATTTCAGTTACAACCAGTTTAAATATACATTTTTGTTAAAGAAAATATGCAAAAAATTATTAAAATTAATTTGTTGCTTCTGCCGAATCGATAATGACACAAATTGTTTCCTTTAAGTTTTAATTAATGATTTATTTAATTAATTGGCGCCCGATTAATAAGTGATACCGGCGTTGGCATTGGAAGAGAGTTAATTGCTCGATAATGATCAAATATTGCACTGTAATTGTTTTTTTTTTTTTTTCAGTAATCAATGAAATATTCTTTTATTAATTAGGCTTGTGTATGCAAATGAGACATGAGTTGAGTTTGAGTTCGGAAATATGGGTCATGGAATGCAGTGTTGCGAGGACTATTTAAATAATAGTATTTGCACAGAACGGAGCTCAGTAAAATGGAGAAGTGTATCCCATTTAAGGGACCACCACCTCTCACGTGGAGTGGAAACAATCAGAAGCTTACTGCCCGCTAATATACAAGATCGTTGGTAAGCTGTAAGAATTTGAAAGGATTATTGCTCGATCACATGGAAGACGTTAAAAAGGATCGACGAACAAAAACAACTTAGTCCTCGAATTGCAAGAACCTCAGCAGCAGCATCGCAATGTCCAAGGAAGACGGGAAAAGTGCATTGTAGCATAAGACGTCGTTGCATACAGCGGCCAGGTACACTCTTTGTAGAATCACAGCTAATAGGTGACCGAACCTCTACCCGACATCCAGTGGAAGGTTTAGACGTTTTGTTACTCATATTGGGATAAGCTTAAGACAATAAATTCGAGCGAATAGCTGCGGACATCATCGTAATCAAGAAACCGCCTCGTCATTTCTGGTACCTTCAACCTGTGGGTAGTGGAATAGGGTCCACGTACCACAAACACTAAAGGAAGAACTCTACTAAAGGCCTTAGCATCTTTGGGCTTAGTTCTTTTGAATTGAGGAAACATGGTGGCCTTCTGCAAAAGCGGAAGAGGTTCTACAATGGACATCACCCTTCTGACGGGGAGTTACCAATACTATTTTGCAGCTATAGCAACCGAAGTCCCCCAAGCCTGTACACTACACTCTTACACTTACACTCTGCGAGCACTTACCGCCAGGAACTAACTGCAGAAAATAGGGACGGACTGTATTTACTTACTTAAGGGGTTCCCGACCCTTGTAGAGCCCCTGACTGAGACATCGTTGCCTTCCACCTTCTGCAGTCTCGGACACGCTGCTTCCAGTTGTGAAGACCAAGTTTTCTGACATCCACGACAGCTTGGTCTTTGTTCGGTCTTCTTCTCCGGGAAAGGCTGTGTATTCTAGAAATAGAACCAACGACTGAATGAGACAATATATCGTCACGTGTCCCCAAGTCCCCATGTGACCTAACTAGTAACTAAATTAAGGTAAGACTTCAATGAAACAGAATTAAATTGAAGCAGAGACTGCTCTTAGCAAGAGTTTCATCATCTATGGCTCCCAAACAGGACACAGAAAGAGCCAGAGGCAGCCTACAGAACCAAAGTCTTGAGAGTAAGGATGAAGCATCTTTCGTATGACTTCCTACGACGCGGTACCAATAGACCTTCTCTTAAAAAAGGACAAATGGAAAAATCATTCCAGAGAAAAATAGAGTCAACAGTGACGAGTCCAAGTGAAATTGAAGTACCACCAACAACAGGCGTCGAGGAATGACAAGAGCTATGTTACCACTTTGACAAAGACAGATGGACGCTGAGATTACTACTTAATAGAAATCCTTAGATCGATAGGAAGTATAGAGAACTGAACTTGTACCTTACGCAGGTACTTACTGGTGTTTCAAAGCCTGTCTCCTCACTCAATTGGCATCAAGTTAACCCTTACCGTGTCCAAGCCAACAGAAAATGGAGGAGTTCGATGAACTCTTATACCTATCTGAGCTCAAGCACTTCGACCACGCCGATGATGTATGCCTGTAGGGTGACCACCGTTTTCACGAGGAAGCTGTAAACATTTGTCAATAGGTGCTTGCGCTACATTTTAAGGAAATTCTGGCCAAACCATATCTCTAACTAATAGCTTTATCAGAGAACGGGCCATGAACCTATAGGCACAACCATACGACGACGAAAGTGGCAGTGCTTTGGTCACATTGCCAACCAAGTGATGTAATGGAACCCACTTATGGATGGCGGTCCTAGGAGTATACGACGAAAAAAGTTGAGAAGGAATCACGGCAACTGGGAAAGAGTTGGGGAGAGCTAAGGCACATTTCCAGAAATCGCACACGATGGCGCGTAGGCGTTGTAGAGACCCTAGGACCCACAAGAGGATACAATATAAAACTTTTCAGGTAGAATATATTCTTTGTGTTTGCGGCCGTAGTAAAGATTGCTCCATTTGTCCTCGGCATCAATAAGCCCAACGGATGTGTGGAATCTCGAACCAGACAGATTGTTGAAGCTTGCTATAGAATCAGTTTGGGCAGAGTTCATTTTACTGGCTTTTAAAAGCAATTTGTCCGTTCCTAAACCATGGAATCAAAATGTTATCTATCCCCTAGTTGGACCATACCTGTCCTTCAGTACCATAGGCATACAAAACTCAGAAAATGGTGGCCTTAAAATCCCCTCAAGTGTAAATACAAACAAATATAAGTATAATTTTCTGCTCACAGCTTTATTCCATCATATCCATCCACGCAAGTTTATTTGATTACTTCATAAACATTATCCTTCATCCACCCTACTGGCACACAACAATTTATTTAAAATAGTTTCGAGAATAAAATTTCCATCCCATACCTCAACGATTACCATAACACTTTCGTCCGACAAATTGACCATGGATTACTACAGCACTTGCCAGCCCTCAAAGCACACAAAACACAACTAGTCTTGTGTCCTTTTAGATCCTTTCTCCCCCACATACACATACACACAAACAAAACAGCAAAAAACAATTCTGATAAGGATAATGAAGTGTAAAAATCATGAAGCAACATTTCATCGCCGAGAATTTGTCGTACGCACCAGCGCCCACTCTCTCAGTTCAAGGACCTTATCTCCTTCAACCCCACACCACACTCTGTGTAAAAGTCTCCAATTGTTGAGCGTTTCAAAAATATTCAAATTTCTGTAAAATTTCCATAAAATGGTAGATGTCATAGTAATAAGGATTACAAAAGTCCATTTCACATCGTCACTATCAACGAAGCAACTATCACAGCCCAACACCACCACCACCATCACCACCAACTGTCCAACCAACAACATTGACATCGCGTTCGCCGTAGGGATTTCAATTATCCGTATCTCACCATCTGTCTCCTCGACTGAGTGGAGTCATCCATGTTGTTGTTGTTGTTGGTTGGTTGCTCTTTCCCGCCCCATTGATAGCATCAGTAGTGGTGTATTGTTTGTTAGAGGAAATTATCCCAAAAATCTAAAAGCACCATGACCCAGCCAAAGTATAAATATATATTTCGTCGAGAGACAGAGCCTCGAAAACTGTTCTAGAAGGACGAAATGTCCTTCATCATGAAAACGACGACCGACGACCGACGACCGACAACGTCGTCGTTCTTGCTTGCGATGCTCTTGGTTTGATCACCCCATCCCCCCCATCACCCATCACCGTTTGCTCGTTGTCCTGTCGGAAAAACTCGTTCCATAAAGATTATGAGATTTATACGAACATAAACATTTTGTGTGTGTGTGCTAGCGACCCCTATGTAAGGATATGCTGCCAGAGGGGATGGGTGGTGGGACAACAGCAACAGACACCAATGAACAATGGCTAATCCATTGGCAGTAGCTGGAGCTAGAATGTCTGTTGCCATTGTTTTTGGATTGAGTGTGAGCGTCCTAGAGTGTTGACCATAAAATTTGTTACCCGTCGAAGGATGTAGGTATCTAAGGAAAGTTTTTTTTTCTCCTCCGAGTTTGGGGGCAAGTTATCAATTTTAGTGATCCAATTGGGTTAACAAATTGCAGTTGGCGAAGTTTTATATTTGTTATCTTAGAGGTGGTGTTGCGGTTCGGTAATGTGTCATCGATAAGTAGCTTTAGACAAAAAAGAAACTTCTTCTTTGTACAAACAGAAAGAAAAATGTACAAAGTTCAGCGTCTAATTGGGTTACAGACTTGCTTTACAAGGGCGACTGGGGCTAAATGAGAGCACAAAGTGTCTGCCGAGTTATGAGGCATGTGCAAAGAAATTTAATGGATACAGAGATGTCTGGCTATTGGCATATGGTTAAGGGGCTAATTAGACCGAAGTTAACTTAACCTATTTATAGGGATGTAGGCGACAGGCATTCTGAACTTCAATTGGCGGTTGAGCTGAAGTACTCAAGCAGAATGTGAGATGCTTTTAAAGGGAAAGGATAATGGTTGTACAAAAGAAGAAGAACAGTTGTAGAGCAATTGAGTGAGAAATAAACTTCGCATCCTTTTGTAGGTCAGCCGCTAAAATGCTCTTTAAAAACTGTTTGTTTGGTTGGAGAATTTCCTTCAAAAGAGGGACAATTGTCTTCTTGACGCCCAAGGCTCTGTTCTATTCGTTCTCCCATTCGATTTTGATATTAACTCACGCCAGTCAAAATTCTGCACGAATACCGAAATGCATACGGAATAAATTTACCATCTCTTCAAAGTGGGTTCGATGACTCCAGACTGGAGGTCGACCCGAATCATTAACCGATGAAAACCTTTCCAGCCAACCCAGTTACGAGCCAGCTCCCTCTAATTGTGCACGCCAAGTTGGTTGAGCTCCCTCTCCACTTGTTGACGCTACCTACCACGAAGTCGTCCTCTACTGCGCCGTCCATGCGGGGTGGTTTCAAAGACATTCTTCGCTGGAATGTTGGGCTCCATACGCTCTACATAACCCAGCCATCTAAGTCGCTACATGCGAACTCTTCTGACCAAGTCGATGTCCTTGTATAGGCTTATAGCTCGGCTTTATATCTTCTTCCCCAAACTGAGATGATTAGTGTCTTATAAGGAGTTACCTTAGTAGTTCGAGATAGGGCTTTGTTACTCAATTGTCTTCTTCGTTTGTTCCCCTCACTGGTGTCGTTCGCTGAGCATTGTTGACGATCGGTTTTAGGCGTTCACATGATACGGCAGACGGGATCTTACATGCGATATTGGAAAGACTAATACCTCTGTAGTTGGCTCAGTTCAAAGGGTCTCCTTTCTTCAGGATAGGGCAAACGAAGCTGAGGTTCCATTTTTCGGGCATACTTTCGTTCGACCAGATTTTGCAGATAAGCTGGTGCATGGTCATCCCCTCCTGCTTTGAACAGTTCGCTGGCAAGGCCGTCGGCTCCAGTAGCTTTCTTGGTTTTGAGTTTAGATATCGCTCTACACACTTCATGATTGGATTGACGAGAATCTTGACTATAATCTTCACTGTTTAATTGTTCATTCTGCCTGACAGTGTATTGTATTGTATTGGACATCATCACCGTTTAACAGTGTTCAGAAGTGTTCCTTCCATATCCTCAACACCAACTGCGACTCTACTACCGCGTTGCCATTTTCATCCCTGCAGGCTTCTGTTAACATCATTCCTGCGGTAGAGTCCTCCAATCTCCTCAAGTCAATCAACTAAGAACTTTTGTTAGTGCTTACGTACAATTTTCTGACAACTCAGGTTCGTCTCTCTCGTAGCTAGTTTCCCTGCTTTAAGCCTGAGAACACAGGGCGGGGTGCTTATGGAGAGATCAGTCAGTTCAAGTAGGTCTGATGAAGCCTTCCTTGCTAAATTATCTTCCTTTTCATTTCCCCGGACGCCCTCATGCCAAGGGACCCAACAGAGCATAACCTTGTGATTGATATGACCTTTTTCTATGAAATCAAAACAGATTCTAGAAAACAATACGTAGTTCGTCGAAGACTTTCTGAGGCTCAGAAAGGATTTCTTTAAAAAACTTGAATTTGGTATGAAAATTGTATCTAGAAAGAACCCTTAATCCGGACATTTAATCCTGTCCACCCGAAGACTTTCCAGGAAGAAGGTCTGGGTCTGGAAACAAAATATCTACCAAAACCTGTTGAAGCTGTCAAAATGCAGCCCAAATGGTGGGTGAATCATTCGATGGCTGACGTTGATAGAAATTTCGAAACAGAACTTGAAAATCCTGAACTAAAAGGTGTATATCCTAAACACAACCCCTTCGTAAAGATTATATTTCTTGACAACGGTGTCATGGTTAAAGATGACCCTAACACAGAATGCGTTCTGCACAAAGGTTATTCCTAAAAGTTTCCTTTTTTAAATAGAACATCCCTTAAACCTTAAAGCCAATGCACCACATTGAAAGTCACTTCTGCAAGGAACTAATTTCCTAATGAGGAACCAATATTTTCTAATCACAAACCTATGCATGACACAGTTTACAACTTACAATGGCCGCAATTACTATTATTACAACTAAAGCCGCACACACAGCCTGGACTCTCAGAACACAATGCACAAGGAAAAGCTAATAAAAAAGAAAAATAAATACACAACAGTACTGTATGACTAAAAATGCAAATATAAAATTGCTCCTTTTGTCCGTTGCAAGTTGCATCGTACAACTTCATTCGCACATTCAGGACCTCCCCTGGACCGTAGTATACCGCAATATGCAATTGCATTGAATAAGCAAGTCCATCCGACTATCTCGCGTTACAAACTGTCCCCCTCCCCTCCCCCACCAACACACAATGGGAACATGAATTCATAATTTCAAGCTGTGTGGTCGTCTTAAAATGATGAAATCGTCCTTTTTGGTTCCCGGCTACTTAGGGTTGGACAGAATAGAATAGAATGACTGAGCGTAGAGCGTCTCTTCAAAGTATATCCGATCCTTTGTACAATTTCCATTACAACTTTTAATTATTGTGGGCGTGGTGGGGTACAACAATAAGCTAAGATGCCGTTTCGGAGAGTAATAGTTGTCGGTACATATCTTCGTCGAGTGTAAAAGAGAATCCATTTTCGTCCTTCGTCTACTGTTCGTCTAAGGGGGAATAGAAAGCCAGTAGAAGAGATGCGATGATGAAATGAATTATTCCCTTTTGTTTAGAAAATTTACCGCAATGTTTTTCTTCTTTTTTTGTACTGTTTTGTGCAATATGAAATAGAGCTGAATACAGTGGTCCTAGGTACGTTCAAGTCGTTGGAGTTTTATGGTCTTTTGTCTAAGCGGACGGTGCTTTATGATTTTCACCAAAGACGAGCATTTTGCATTAATCAAAAGGACTTTGGTAGAGTTTTTGTGGTCCTTGTGCTATTAACTGAGTGATTTTAGAAAATTTGCGCAATTAATTCGAAGAGATTAGCAGCAGCAGTCTGAGTTCCTGTGAAAGCAGATGTGAATTTAAAGATACAAAAGAGCGAACAATGGGATAATATTCTTTGTAATGATGCGTTCTGCAAATAACTTTGTGATGATTTATGTTTGCTGCAGTTTGGAACTCATAATTTGGAAAGAATCAAGTTCGTTTGATTCGCAGTCAGAGTCCTACACTGTGTCCTTTCTACACAACGCATCGAATTTAAGGGCACATCCACAGTGGCCACAATCCAGCTACTCGATTTCTTGCTGTTAATTTACGCTAGTAGAGTCCCTGCCTGAGACATCATCTGCGACAACTTGGTCTTTGTATCGGAGGTTCGGTCTTCTTCTCTGTCTCGAACCTGGGTGCTGGGATTCGAAGATTGTCTTGGCTGTAGTCCCTTCGCCCTCCTCGCATAAGGGACCTACTATCCGACGAAGTATTTTTCGCTCGAAGGTGCCCAATATTTGCTCAGCTTTCTTACTTATCGTCCATCACTCAACTCCATACAGCAGGACTGGTAAGAAGAGCGTTCTAGAGAGCATTAATGTAGTTCGTCGAGTTAGGAGTTTTGAGTCCAGTTGTTTTACCAAACCGAAGCGCATCTCCTTGCTGAATCCGGTGCACGTTTGGAAGAGCTTCGAAGAGTTGGTTCCAAGTTGCGTAGAGCATCGCGTGTCTTCCAGTGTTACGCGACACATCTGGATAAGTTTTGCCGGTATCCCGAATTGGGCCATCACCTGGTAGAGCTCAAGACGATCAATGCTGTCAATGGCGGCCTTAAAGTCGATGAAAAGGTGGTGGGTTTCGTCTTGAAATGCGTTGGACTTTTCCAGGATTTGTCTATTGTCGATCTGTCAGGCTTGAAGCCACACTGGTACGTGCGAATTAGTGTGTTGCACGGAGGTCTTAGACGTTCACACAATGCGTTGGATAGGATCTTATATGCGACATATAACAGGGATATGCCTCGGTAGTTCTTACAAGACGTAGGATCGCCTTTTTTGAAGATGGGGCATATAGAGCTGATAATCCAGTCGTCGGGCATGCGTTCCTCCACCCATACTTGGTTGATGACTTGATGCATGCACCCCATCAAGACATCACCTCCGTATTAAAAGAGTTCGGCTGGAAGCCAATCAGAGCCAGCGACTTTGTTGTTCTTCAATTTTCTGATGGCTACATTAACTTCTTCAATACTGGATGGGGGCGTTGGTTCTTCATTGTCTGGTGTTGGTTTCTCTTCTTGCCCTATCACTCTCTCTATTTGCTGTCCATAAAGCAACTGCTGGAAGTGTCACTATATATTATATGGCACCTCCCAGGGGTCTAGTTATACTTTCTCGAAGACTCCTTTGAAGCATGTTGCCTTATTATCTTTGATGGTTTTTTCACAACTATGTCTTGCCAGCTAACATGTAGATGACACTGCCTAAGACTATGGTCATCCCCTTTACTGTTCTGCCTCGGGCCCGCAGACATATTGCTCTTCGTCCTCCGATTTCGTCGCTCCACCATAAGCAAGTTCTAGCCACAGCTGCTTACTTCCTTGAATGCGCCTTTGTAAAGCGATGTTTCTTAACATTTTGGTCCTGTTCGCTGCCTGGACTTGTATAAATATAATCGTCTGATGGTCACTATATTCTCTCTTCCTACCTTCCTCGTAAGTAACTCTCTTTAAGGCAACTAAATCTTCAAGTTCCGGCATTACCATTGAGCGACTCAAAGTATACAAAACACTAGACTCTTTACAGTATTCGATGTCACGTTTCATGAAATAAAAATATTAGACAAGTCCTCCCTAATAAACTTGATTCCTTCCACAATATTCCTTATAAACAACAATTAACGACGACTACCAACCACTAACCCATTTTCTAATTACAAAATAGGCAAATGGCTACGGCAACTCATCCCCCTAATAGTGCACTTCTTAAACAACCTTCAGCTCATTTGCTGGAAACAGCCGCTGAAAATAATTGCCCAACATTATTCCATTATTTGTCAGTTTTACGTGGCGCGTACACAATCGGCCGAGAGTATAAAACTTTAAATATGGCGTCGGCCAACTTTAATGAATCCCAACCATTTAATAAATGTACAAAAGGACAATAAAACAAGGAGAAACCAGGAGCTTCTGTGCAACAACAACACCGAGTATACTGGGCCAAATCAGGAAGAGCAGAGCCCTTAGCCTCCACATTGCGGTACAGGATGTACCACGCTAAATTCTATTTTTAGATATAGAAAAAAGGGTGCGGCTGATGGTGGCAATGGTGCTCTGCATCTTCTTGGGATGGGTAGGAATAAATTTCAGTGAACCAACCAAAGGACCAACACACCACATTAGAGTCGCGTTGGCCAGCTGAGTTTTATTGTATGTAAGCTTCGAGTGAAGGATGTGGATAATGGCTTTGAAGATTTGTGAGCAACATTAAATTTACACACCGTGATTGAAGAAAATATTGTCCTTCTCATCCTATTTGGGTGCATAATGATGGAGTGGAGACTTTAGTTGGCCTTGGAGTGGCAATGAGTGATGGAACTTAGCTTTAAACTTTCACAAAAAGGACATACAATGTCTAATCCTCCAGCTTCTGTGGGCCACACATAATAAAGCCGAGATGTTTTGAGCCACACGAAGCCTACCTATTGCATAGACCGGCTGTGTTCATAGTGACCTACGGAGCTGACACTTAATGCACCAAATGCAATCCATTCCAGTTCAGCCTGATTAATTTTTATAAAGTTTCTTGCTGAAATGCTCTTTTGTTGAAAATTTGTCGGCACTGGCAGAATCTTTAGGGCTTTCATCATCGATGTGGATCCTAGTGCATGTATGGCATTATGCGGGGTCTAATGAGATGTAGATGGGAATAACGTCATTTTTTGGTACTACTCACTTGCCGTCTTGACTAGTTGTTACCCGACGTTCATCCCTGCAAAAAATAAGGAGTTCCTGTTTGGGCATGGTGGCTGTATATACAATGTATGTACGAGTAACTCCATCAGTATTTTCTAAAAGAATAAACTGCATTTCCCGGATTTATTTTTAGTGTTCTTTTCTATGAAATACATTTCCATAAATATTTACTTCTAAGACCGAATAAACTGTCCAAAGAAGCTTTGGAAAGCTCTTTCATCTTTGTCTTCAATTTCATCCAATTTCAAGGCTTTTTCCTTTATTCCCTTATCCAATGGATGACAGAGATTATTTAACAAAATCCACTCAAATCCATATTCAACCGTCAGTTCCTTGTAAATATGTAGAAGATGCCCAAATACTATGACTTCTATTCCCAACACCCTTGCCAAAAAAAAACAAAACCAATTGTATGCATGAGAAAAAAAGACTGAAAAAAAAAAACATGATTATGAATAACTCCATGTTGGATTTCAGATATGCTCGTTTCATTCTCAACCCCCAAAAGCGATCCTCGAAATTATGCGCACATCTGAAAGGATACGTAGCGTAACATTGATATATCTGTCTGCATATTTCACAATCGTTGGTGCGCTCCCTGGAGTTCGCTCATAGTCGTATGACAAAACTCCAGGAATCGGGCATGAGTGTGATACTAGCATTCCAGAGCTCATATGATGAATGAAAACTGTGACTACTCCGGAAATGCAGTCCCAGTCCAGAGTCAGGACCTCACTGTGAGAGACGGAGCAAAAAAAAAAATTACTATAGATGTGCATTTTTTTGTTTTGTTTTAAGTTTACTATGTGCGTAAAGGGGATAGTAGTGGATTTGTAAAGATTTTAATATTCGGGTTCAAAAATGTTTGTACTGCAAGCTGCAAGCAAATTTTTAATACAAAAAGCAAGACTTAGTAACTGTTGCCTTTTTTAGAGATTTAAAGAAGGAATCGTGTAAGTTTATGTCTTTTTGTGGTCCTCGTCAAAAGACGAACAAAATAAACTGCGCGACTGGGACGTACGTACTTGCGTACACCTTTGTACTGCCATTTATCTAGACTACCTCAAATATGAAATTAAATCAAAATCTTTAGAGCCATTTTCGAGCAAGTTGGCAGACAGACAGAATTTTCAGACCCACTTTTTTGAATTCTCTACAAAGGTAATAAATATCAGACTTTATCAAAATCCCGAGGTAGAAAATTTTCACGAATCCAAAACTTGCCCTATACTACTTGTCGGTGCAAGTAGGAAATTTCGAATTAAATTAATAATAATAATTAGTTAAATTATTCTCTCGTATGGAACTTTACTAGAAATTTATAATTATTTTGCTGCATACATCAAGGCGCTAACACATTTTTATGCCAACTAATAGTGAGTACGATAGGTGAGCACATAAAATTCAAATCTAATTTGTTAAGCAATTTCAGGAGGTAATTTTGCTTTCCTCCTTTCTTTTAATAATTTTTGGGTACACCCTGTTCAATCGAAATATAAACAATAATTTAATCGAAATAATATAAATTATCTGAAATATTTGACAAACCTTACAGTGCTAGAGTAGCAGACTCTGTTAACGTAACATGTGCACAAATTTAGCAAAGTCTATTACAAAGTTGTCGAAGGTACTTCTAAGGGAGTGTTCGTACTTCCTCCTCATCTACTATACTCCCGTACTTCCCTCGTCCTGATTTTACTCCGTTAAAAACAATTTTTGTACACTGGTGCAATTACCCCGGCGTAAAACTGACTTTATAGAAGAGAAAGACGAAGTGTGAAGTAAGAAACGGGGTAAAATCTTGATCCAGTGTTGAAGCAATTGAACAGTGGGGTAAAACTAATACATACACAAGTTGCCATACAAAATACTACTAAAATGAAGTTTTACGCGGCATTATTCATCCAGTGTGTAAAAAAAGAAATAAAAGAAATATGTACATCGGGGTAGCAGGTCCAGCGTGTGATTGGCCCAACGAGTCCATATTGCAAGTTCTAAAAGTCCTTTGAAAACTAAAATAATTATTTCTTTTTCTCACATATGTATAACACTAAAATGCGACGAATATATTTGGATTTAAGAACAAGGCGGCGCGGCGTCGTGTATCTGCCCTTGAAAGTGATGGGACTATTTCAAAGCGTCTTATAAACCTCAAAGTGGAAAAGTAAGCAGAAAAAAACTATATTTCTGTACTCCCCTCAGACAAAAAATACTCCCTTTCGAATTTGGAAAACGGCATCCCTAGATGAGAAGTTAAACTCTTATAGTGGAACGCAGTATTGTTGGACTGACACTTTCCAAAGTAGCAGTTAAAAAAATACTATAAAATAAAAGTCTCAAAACATCATTATGATATGACTCATTTTCGACAGGAAAAGTAAGCTCGATACCTAAAAAGTTTGGTGTCAAGCATTTCTTAAAATGCGTGTGCCTTTCGATGTTTTAGTTCCTTAAATATTAGATCTATTCCCTTACTTTCTACATCGAAATTCGCAGCTTGTTAAATTTATAAGAGTGTGCGTAAAATTCGCCCGGAAAATGACAAATGCAAAAAATGTGTTCAACAAAACTGCCCTTTTTAGACGTCACTTTTTTGACGTAGTGTATTGTTTTATTTCAAATTATTTCGCCAAGCAACGACAGCACAACCATTTGGCAGAACTGCTAAAGAATTTTCTTTGACTAAAATTCGAACCATTGAAAAAAAATCTTACCTTCTTCTGAGTCCATTTTGTGAAAAAAAAAAAAAAAAAAAACGAAACTTTGACGTGCGGGAACAAGAATTCAATATTTTTCGTAAAATTTTCGTAGTTTTAGTACGGGAACAGACTTTAATATCACCTATTTTGAACATTTTGGTGGAATTTGGGTGCCGAGGCTCTCTGGTTAATACGTTAGACTAGCGAGCGGTAAACACTCGAACATGGTACGAGTAAACTTTGTTAGCGAACCATGTTCGAGCTAATTTTCCATGTCTACGGGCTTGTTCGAGTACCAACTTCATGTTTCGAGTAAACCAAAAATACCAAAGTATTTTGATATTTTCAATATTCGAGGGCGGAGCTACGTATACGTCGAACAAAGTTCGAGTATCTGCGGAGTAGTTTACTTGTTAATTTACTAGATGAGCATTTTAGTTTGCATTTGGGCCCTCTGGTAGTGTGATGTGCGGTAGATGTAGATCTTTCCCTTTGCTTCACCTTCTTACGAGTATATGAACAACTCTGCAAGTCCCCTACTTGCACCCTTAATTATATTGTTCTGTTCCCAGCATAAGGACCTTCACTATCCCTCTCGCTGTCTTCCTTTGCTTTAACTATACCTAAGAGTATATGTTGATTTCTCGCGAACTCTGAAGTGCGACACTAAAATCAGGAAATGTACTCTGGTCGGCGAGAACGGATTCTTGCATCCTTGCATCTCGCATGGGAACAAAAGCAAAAGAATTGTATCCGTTTCTTTTTTTTTTCTCTTCTATTTTCCTTGAATGTGTGTACGAGAACATACAAAGTTTTACTACAATCGAATGAATACAAGTGATTGCATGTCCTGGCATCGGCAACAGGACAAAGAATATTGGCAAAGTATAGTTCTTCTTCAAGTTTCAATTTCAAATTCGACGAAAACACAAAAAAACACACAGAAAACATAAAGATCCTGTATATCAGATACTGGGATAGGTATTCCCATGTCCTTGGGTAAAGTTTAATTTGTAGTTTTGCCTATTCGTATGAAAAGTTATTGAACAATAGAGAATGGCCTCTTGCTCTCATTGCCTTCCATCTATTTTCGAACCTCATTCGGTTTGGTGTAGATATTGGGAAAAAACAGTGAACGACAGACAAGAAAGGACACTTGCTGAAGCAAATTAGGGACGAGCATCGTCTCAATGGATTGGGGAATGCAATCATTTCGGTACTTAATGCTTTTTCAGTTTGCTCTATTTTTTAGCTTTCTCTGTGTGTGTAGGTGGGTCCTTTTTTTTTTTTTGCTTGGCATTTGCTGTCAAATGAGTGAGTGAAGTGAAATGCTTGACACGAATATCCTTTACCTAATGTATCATGTAATTATGGTAAGGGAATTGTACCAAAGTAGGTCGCTGGGGATGCGATAAGGTAATTGTATCCTTTTTATCTTTTCTCTGTTTTCTTTCTTCTCAAGTTTTTTTTTATTTTTTTTTTTTTGCTGTTTGTGGATGACATTTGGACAATTTGAGATTCTCAGTTTCGAACAGATGAGCAGGGTTTTTCTTTTATCCTTTTGTATTGGCTTAATGGTTGATCTGTCAGGCCAATGGAGTAAAGTGCAAAATTAAATTCTTCCAAATTGTGCATCATTAGGTATTTTAGTGAACTAATTGAGTTTTCAAGTTTAATTTTGATCATTTTGGGCTGTCATCTAGTTAAGACAGTTGGGATGCTTTTATACTTTGAAAATTTCACAGTTTTTTTTTTTTTTAATTTTAACTAAAACTAAGTGGTATTCAGAGTTGATCGTTGAAAGGAGTTCGAGGGAAAAATGCTTCTTCTGAGAGAGAGAGAGAGGTAGACAGCCATCATGCTATAATAACTTCAGCTGTTATAGATCGGATGTCCCAATGACAGAAGAACTGGACCTTGCATTGATTTGATTGGAACGAACGGTCGAAGGAGTAGAGAGCTTTCTTTTACAATTAGCCCTGCGATAAGTTGAAATGTAATAAATTTACGATCCAATATCCTTTTAAGTGGTAAATGCATCGAAGTGTACCAGAGATTGGTAGAGCTACAAAATGGCACTTATATCTGTACCTCCTGTAGGTTCGGCAGTTCTGTGAGGCGATTTCAAATACTTCTGACAAAATATTGGCATCAGGTAACACCTGCAATGAGAACCGGGAGCAGGGGATACAACTACTGCTAGAAACTAATTTTACCGACAGCCTGTCAAGCATTAAAATAAGGAGTATGACCACAAAATAGGGCCTCGAGGATAAGAATGAAAAATAGCAATAAAAGTCTAATCCTGAGCGCTCCTTAGGTCACTAGGAATGGATGGCATTACACCAATTCCACTTCAAAAAGGACAGGGAGAACTAGCCTATGTACTGGACTGTATACCAATCCAGTGGATATGAACGTAAGTTAAATTTAATTCCAAAATAAGAAAGACAGATCCAAGCCTACTTAGATTTACCTGTCTGGCAGGGAGCTACACTCAGATCAATGTTGACCAATTGTGACACAAGCATACATTGTCCTACTGACCGCATCCCAGCATTATCACTTCTACATACGAGGGGCTTACAGTGGTAAGGTTTCGAAGGAATTCGAAGTCCAAACTGGTGTACGTCAAGGCTGGATACTGTCACCACTTTCGGTTTTGGTGGTTATTAGCAATGTAGCCATGACAGCTACTTAAAGTGGCTCCAAACTTTATCGGTTGATTTTATGCCAACTTTAAGACTATTTTGCCCCACTGGCGATGGCACCGAACTGGATGTGTGCAGGAGAATCGGGAAAGCTAAAACTGCGCTCGGTATGATACCCAAAATCTGGAGAAAAATGTTAAGCAAAGCTAGAACTGTTCCGCGCAAACGTAGAATCGATGTTGCTTTATGAGTGCAGCTCCTGGAAAGTGGACACCATTAGTTCACGCAAGCTGCAAGTCTTTGTAAATAAATGTTTCATCTTGAGGTTTTAGGTATGCACACACAACGAATAGCTTTATCTAAGAACAGACTAAGGACTATGAGGTTGTAGATTGGATACACCATAAGGCACCAAGATGAGTCCGTAAGGAAACTCGCCATACAATGGAATCCGCTTACACAGGCAGGTAGAACAGCGAAACGCTCTGAGCATACGTAGAGCAGGACAGTCGAAGTGGAATAGGGCTCTATAGGAATGAGTTGGAGGCAGCTCAAATGCGTTGCAGAACCCCGATTATGACTTGGCGTTGTTGACGTCTTATACCCCCAAATGTTAAAGGACTTTCGAAAGAACTCTAGTTGATTGTTTGTGAGTCTGAACTTTCATCTTACCACCAACCAAAAGAGCTCTTTTGTTGACTCTTTTAAGCCAAAATTTACCAAAGTTTAAAGGATCAATTTTCACACACACAATACCTACTCAAAGTTAAAAAAAAAAAAAACTAATTAACGCTACTGTTTTAAATTTCAAAAAAACCCCTTATCAACCAGGAATCAATTTATCAAAAAGCCAATTTGGTGATCCTTTTTTGTATAAAATTGTATTTTCATGTGACTATTTTTTTCGATATAAATCGTGTAGTACAATCCTAGCAACCGGGAAAAATTCCATTGTTACATTTGTTCTAATTTGTAAGCCTGTGCAGGACAATATACACATCCTTGTTCAAAACAATACTATTCATTATAACCAAAATAATTGAATAACAAAAAGAGTCAGTAGAACTCTATCAGACGAGAAGGACAATTGACAGCATTCCGATGTCATGTTGCATTCGACAGTACAGTGCATACGAAATTTTTTCTCCATTTTTTTTTTTTTTCAGACACTGGTTTTAATTAACCACAAAAATTGTTCATTCATCCCCAATCGCCGGCTGTTTTTCAAAGTGTGTGTAGTGTATCCCATTTTATTTCAACAGAGCACTTAACATGCAAACAACAATGATACAGAACAGAAAATTAACAAAACAAAAAAAAAACCCGAATGAAGATACATATCCTGGAAAAAAAAAACTACATAACAAATGAATATATTAGCGAAGACAAAAACCCCTAGTGCCCACGCCTCAATCCCCATACTGACATCTTTTCCATCCAATCAATGAAGCCAATCTAAGCTGACATCTGGCGGACGTTAAAAAATAATTGAATGAAAAAGTTCTTCTGCATTGTGACCGTTGGTTGCTACAGGACGAAACATATGGACAATAAAAAAGAAGAGCGAAACTAAGAGATTGAAAATGTAAAAACCCGCTGGATCATTGGAAAAGAAGAAAACAAAAAAATTCTGTATTGTTTGAATGGAATTTTGTCGTGTGAATTCCTTTTTGATTCGGTATGTCCTTTTGTGAGTCGTCGCGTTGATCCTTTGTGTCGTGTTAATTTGTTGCGCGCTGGCTATGGTAAGTGCAAAAACTCCGAGGTATGATATTTTGCGATTCCTGTCAGAAGGAAGTCAAAGGATTACGGGAAGAAGAGAGTAAAAATTATTAAATTAGGCACCGGACATTGAGGATGACATCAATACCGTATTGTATTCAAAGGATTCGCTCGAGTTCATGCAAGGTGTCCTAAAGTGCATAACCCCATCGGAAGTCGCTATAACTTGAGCAAATGGAGGCAACAGTCAGTATTGTTGTGCTACAATATGTTGATTAACCGGAGAGATCACTGCTTTCTCGGAAACGGTTGCCTATCTCAGGAGGTACTATGCCTGAAGTGACTGGATAAGGTGATTGACTTCGTTAGTGATTTGGCGCCGTTGGTGGTCCTACACCAACTGAACGATTACTTACAGCTGCAGGAATAACTCCTAGAGACGCCGTCGCTGACGACGTTATCGAGGATCTAAAGGCGAGGGTAGAGGTTATAGGCACGAGGACGTGAATAAAGTAAATGCTAGTACTCCTTCAAACTAAGACCTGGACAATAGAGTCCTTGCAAATAACCTTTACTTCTTCTGGAACATTATGCTTTCTCTGGTGGTCGCAGGCATTACACCCACCCTGTTCATCAAAGCACTGAATTATGCCCTTTCATTAGAAAACAATATAAGCTAACCACTACTGTACATGTGGCCTAATATGCTCAAAGGTAGAAAGTGAGCAAATGTCTTGATTGTGGACAGATCCGGACTTCGGAAAGATCCAACGATATTGTAGGGACTTAAGGCTGAAGAACAACTTTCAGAAAT
Organism: Chalcosyrphus nemorum; assembly: GCA_949716465.1. Lineage (NCBI taxonomy): Eukaryota > Metazoa > Arthropoda > Insecta > Diptera > Syrphidae > Chalcosyrphus > Chalcosyrphus nemorum. The sequence goes on along the minus strand of OX454333.1, from coordinate 11,630,281 downwards.
GAGAAACATAGTCCGAATGACTACTAGAAAGACTTCGCGAAAGTTCTCTATCATTAGAGGGCACAGACGTCGACTTATATCTCAGAATACTCGTATATCCAGGGTGGGCCAAATAAAAGCTTATTTAGTAAGAGCAAACCTTCACATTAATTATGGCACACCGTCGTTCAAGTGGCTGCCTCGATTGGCATCGCAGTAGCGCATTCTGTCACTCCAATTTTCCAAGACCTTGTTGATGGTTCCCCTGAAAAAAAAAGTCAGAAGGGCTCAAATCGCAGCTCCGAGGCGGCCCAATTGACATTGCCAAACCGGATGATAACACGATTTGGGAATTTGATGCCTAAAAGTTCGATTGTGGCATGGGCTATGCGGCATGACGCACCATCCTGTAAGATTTAGAGGTCGACCAAATCCATGTCTTAAGTTTAAGTAACAAAAAAAAACATGGCTCTATAATGCTCAACGTTGACCGAAAGTTGTTTCCAGCCTCTCCACTCCAGAATCCGCACAAAACTGTCATTCTCTATGGATGCTTTGGCTTCTCGACAATAACATGCGAGTTTTCAGAGCCGCCAAGATGAGAATGCGCCTCGTCAGAAAAGATGATTTTTCGCCAAAAATCGTTGTCCTATTCAAGCTGCTCTAAGGCCCAAACTGTGAAACGATAACTAAGTGGATGGTCATGCGCCTTCAATTGCTCAGTTAATTGGACCTTCTAAGCGAATAATCCGAGATCCTTGTACAGAATTCTCCTCCGGCTAGTGAGTGAAATTTTGAGCTGTTGAGATCGATGACAAGTTGACACTGGCAGCCACATTCTCATCTGTGAGCATCGTAGGACTACAGGGACCAAAAGTTTTGTCCACTAGCATACCAGTCTCACGAATTTTTTGCCCAAACTTGCGTACAGCGCCTGCTTCATTTCGACCAAAACTTCTTTTCAAAAAACGCACTGTTTGGGCTATACAGCACTTAGTTTGGAAATAAGTTTTCAATATTTCCCAACGTTATTCAAGATTAAAGGTCATTTCGTTCCGAGGAGGTATGATAATGAATTTCTATCAAGAAGTGACAGCTGTCAGTGTCAAAATAACCTTTACTGTGAATTATAAATGAAAAGAAAAATCACATACAACTATCCCGAATCAATTTAGATACTACCAATGGAAAATAAATATTGAAACCTAATGCCAACTGAGCTTCAAATGACACTACATAAGATCTTTCCTATATACTTATCTCTTTTAATTTTACTCATCGTCCTTTTGTCTAGGTAAGGGTGTTCATATAAACATTGACACGTGCTTATTTAAAACAAACTGAGAATCTACCTGAATGTTTCTTAGCGACAATATGATGTTCATGTGATAGAGTTAAAAGGACCTTTCGTAAGGTGGGATAGCCAGCGAATGCGTCCAATGAAATGTAGCTTAATTTATTTAACTTCAGTGTTTGAAAAACTCTACATTTCCTAAGTCCACAACAAAACAATTCTCTCACTAAAAAGTTTTGTTAGTTGTACCTATTTAAAGTTGGCTACTGCTTTTTGTCTAATAGTTATCCCTAAAGGGATTTCACCCAATTTCCTTGTAAAAACAACACAAACTACATATTCCATTCCTAACCTACAACCACCTACTGATAATAGAATATGGAAAAATTGAATTTCAAATTAAGAAAAGAACAGAACTTTCCAACTTTACATATGCTCCTTCTGACACCTTTAACCACATAACAATATCCTCTCGTTAGTACCTCCTGGCACTTCAAACTTTCTCTGCTCTGTTAAGACACAAGTAGAAAAAGCAAACTTTCTCCAACTTAATAAAACACTCTTAATGCCCTAGCCCTTATTGGAAAGCAAAAATAAAAAATTAAATCCATGTCAATCGATAAAGTAAAATCCCATCCACCTTCCGGAGTCTCAAAAAAAAAAAAAAGAGGATTATAAAGATAACTAGCTAATTGGCAGCGTTTTTACTACGGTCAGATGCCTCCAATTCAAACCGTAAGTCAATATTGACAATTTCTTTTTCTTCTTCTTGTTTTCTTTTTCTTTTTGTTTCTCTTCCTCCTTTATTTTAGGATAAGGAACATTTTCCCGCTCCACCACACCACTGTGCTCTTTCCTTGCAGAAACAACAACGCGCAACCAGCTAACATCCATTCCATTCCGACTTTGCCACCAGTGTGTACCACCCTTAGGATTGTCTCGTAAATTAATTCAAGCCGAGAGGACAACGTGCTTCTCGTGAGTGTGCAGAAATAATTTCTCGGCCACGCAATCCGTACGACAGCAATTTTGCTTCCATATTTCTGCACAAAGTGCTCAATGAGCGCAGGTCCCTTAAAATTCCAACCAGCTTATGTATTTCCGCTAGATGGAGTTCGGCACGTTAGTCATGCTTTATTAGCATAATGTAGCTTGGTCGCAAAGACGTCTTGTTGGAAAATCAATATGTTGGTGGAGAACAAACAACACTGAGTACTTTTTTGCCATTCACCAAATGGAAATCCACCTCCCCCTAGGCACAGGACGTCGCGCCCTCATTTTGTATCCCTTTTGTGATTATTTTTTTCAAGGATACAGTTGGCTGCTGCCATCCCATAGTTATTGGTGGGGAAAATTCAAGGTGAATTTTGTTGCCAACAAAATGTTAGTTCAATCTAAGTGCTCAGCAATGAGTAAGGACAATGGTAAGGATCGTGTGTAGTTGGTCTTAAAGGCGATGGATGAAGGAAGATTTCATTTTTAACTAACTTTCATCAGACTTTCATTGATTTCTGGAAAAATTATAATGAAAAGATATTTGGATAGGATTTTCATAGAATTGGCAAAGGGAATTTATTCTCAGAATCCTTAAGAACAATTAGCTTCATTAATCAGCGGGTACTTTCATTAATTTCTAATTTAATACAGTCTTACATTCTGAAAAACCTTCAAACTTTAAATAACCCATGTGTTCCTAGGTATAGGGCTTAAAGTATTCCTTAAAAGGCTTTGAATTCGGAGCAGTGCAATGCCGAGAAAATTTTTCTCCGCTTTGATCTGAGTGGCAGCCGAGTGCACACCAGAGGAACACCGCAAGGTTGAGTCTCATCGCCCCTATTATAATTGCCAAAAATAATATTCTTCAAACTAGTATACACCAGGATCGAAACTGTGGAGTATAGGCGGAGTATTGGGCACTAGTCTATATCTTCCATCTCATCTGACATTTTTCGAGACTCATTCTTTGTGGTACTGGACTGCCTTTATCCTGCTGGCAGGATATTTCCACTGAATTTCTTTAATAAGAAGATGTATTGGTACCGTACCAGACAATGTACATGCCACGCCATAGGAAGTTGTTTGGAAAGTGCTGCGTACTTTCAGTGACTCTCTAAACTCCCAATGTCTTCATTGGGAGGCGTTGAGCATTATCTATGTCACAGCTCTTGCTGAAAGATATCATTTTTTTGTATTTTCGTCCGCTGATATTTGGCATAAACCTTGGCAGAGTACTGATGCCAATACGGCCTTTCCAGCCGTACTTATTTATCCGTACATCATTCTATAGTTATGGCAAGGTATTTCACGGTTTGCTTGGACACTAAAACTTGATAGGCAATTCTTACTCCTTGATTTGCCTACTGCTGGTTAGCAATACTGCCATCTTTTCCGCTACAAGTCTGGGGCCCAGGCTGCATTTGCTCCAAGTTACTAAATGATTCCTAAATCGGCAAAAATCTCAGACTTCTAAGTCTGAAACAGAAGTTCCACGGCAGCGGATTTAGTATAAATCCTTGGAGAATAACGCCTGTGACGTTATACTACGACATTCCATCGTCCTACTCCTAAACTATTCTGCCGAGCTGTTCCCTAGTTTGCAGTGTTGAATGCGTGTTTTGACATTCAGCATTACGCAGGACTGTTCAGCCTCGCTCTTTCATCCATTTACATTCATCTATAGCGTTGAGTCTAACAAATCGCTTACGGATTCAACATTGACGACCCGTGAATCCACTGTTCTCCTCAATTGCACTATTCAATCTGTCCTGAATTTTTTTTTGAAATCAATAGAGATGATGAGTATCGACGTTCACTTCTTAGATTTTCTCCAGGATCTGTCGCTGTGTGAAGTTTTGATCGATGGTGGACTTACGTGAAAAAAGGTTTCAGGCATTCACTCAGTATTGCAGAAAATATAGACGCAATGTTGAAGAGATCTATGCCCCTATACTGGGCGCAGTTGAAGGAGGCCTCCTTTCTTATCGATCGGGCAAACGATGATTAGGTTCTATTCATCAGGCATACATTCATCAGAACAGATCTGAGAGATAAGTAGCCGGTAAGCCGTCAGATCGAGCAGCTTTGTTAGATTTCAGTTTGGATATTGTTATCCTCAAACGCGCCCTTCTCATATTCCTTCTTCTTCTTTGGAAGAACATCCTCCCGCCTCTTTTGCTCATAGGGCAGCTTTCGTCCTCCGACTTCGCAACCCAAATTGTATAGTCAGCTTTTGGAGTATTGTTTTAAATGTAAAAAGAGTACAACTTAAACACCAAACTAAATCTATTAGGGACCCTTAAAACACAAAAAGGTAGCAAATGTTAGTGAAATGCCTACAAAATATTTTAAGAACTTTCTGACTGACATATGAACTATTCAATGGCATAAGTGGCAGAGGATCAATTACACCCTTCTAAAAAAAAAAAAAAAACAATCAAACCAATACCCTCTAACTCTACACGGATTTATAGTAGATCTACAAAGAAGAGGAGAAGTTTCGCGATCTAGGAAAGATTTGAAACCGTACACTTAATACATACATAATTTAACCATCCAACAGGCCATCTTCGGTTGGAGTTTCTAACTTTATTTGAAGCCTAAAAGCAGACATACAGAGTCTCCATCCATGTCACTGGCGCCACCTCACCAGGAAAAATCACTAGAAGGCTAAATTGATAGATCCATCGATTTCTACGTCTACCACTTATCATCACTTACCTGATAGCATAGCAACCATGTTAGGGGGCATAAAAACCGACTATTTGGCTTCAACACTAAGACAAGGTATGCGTAATGCAATAATGAACAAAAGTCAAAATGTTACAGTACAACAAGTCTAAAATTGAAAATTTCTTAAATGTTACGTGAGTTACGTGATTTAAACGTGAATTTAATCAGCACAATGTGACTAATTGACTGTATAATAGAACTAAATTTAATTTCATCATTAACTGGGCTAGAAGCGGCACAAATTAAATTGAGGAAACATAAGTCAAACTTAAAAAAAAAAAAAAAACAATTATAAAACTTTATGAAGCGTGAGTTACCATGTCAATGTTTCAATTAAAAATGCTGTAAAAGAATGCAAGCATTTAAGTCATTCTTTGAAATTACACGGATTTGCTTCAATTTAATGACTTCAACTTCAAATAAATAAATCACCATTCATTTTAAAGTCATCATTTAGCGTTTTAGCAATCATTTTTTTGAAGTCACAATGAATGCAATTATGTTGATTGTTCTGCATTCATTGAAGTCACCTAGAAGTCACTAGCAGTCATTGCATTTACTTGAAGTCATCTGAAGTCATTAAAGTCTTAACGAATACAAAAACACCAATGAGTTCAAAGACTTCAATGATTTCAGATGACTTCAAGTGAATGCAATGACTTCAATGACTTCACTGATTTCAACAAATCCATGTTATTGCATTCTTTTACAGCTCTGCTACTACTTGTCTCACTATCGGTCGACGGCATAGATGCACATTTTCTTATCGCAACGTCACAAAGGTAAAAATATGAAAAAAAAAAATTATTAAATATATTCTTCTCTCAGTTTGGAACTGCCACCAAGTTTTTCTAAGGATGTCATAAAGCATTTCGTCTCATACTACATTGCGAAATCATTTCTGCGGCAAAGGCGTACAAAATTTCAGCGTCAAAAACTTTTCCATTTCATTAGTTCGTCGCGAAGAAGCAAAACTACAAATCCACCAGGACAGACAGACAGACATTCAAACAACTAGAAGAAAATTTAGAGACGGAACTCAGTTCTAGCATAGTAATAAGTAAAGGACAGACTATTCTATGGCATTACCCGTCTCCAGCTGAAGCAAACTTGAACTTGAAGAAGCCTCTGGCGTTGTGGCATCCACCAGCAGAAGCTACAAGAGCAAGCAATAAGTGAAAAGTTTCGCCAGCAAAAGTTGGTATTAATTTCAAGTTAATTTCTCCGCTGAAGCGCGCAGAGTATGATGGAAGCATCTCCGTCGTCGTCGCCACCGCCGGTTCTAATGAAAATTCTGCAAATTGATTGACATTGTAATAACTGAGTTCCACCATAATTTGATACTTTTCAATCCCTGTTCCCATTCCAGCCAGTAGCACTGCGTCACTGGTGAGTTGTTATTCCCTAGTCGGTGGAGATGTGATTATTCTCGAATCCATAGAGTGTGGCTTGATACCACAAATTTCTCCTTTCAACCGATAATTATGGATGGAAGAGTAGGAGGGAGTAAAAATGTTATCAAAATATAAATGCAAGTTTTTGTTCATCCCCTGGGAGCGGAGGGGTTAGCATAGGATGACGGCAAGAGAAACTTTTTCGTAGGGGGGAAATAGATGTGAATTCAGTGAATAGTTACTGTGAACTTTTAATAAGCTCATATAGATTTGTTAATTTGCTTTCTTTGAGCAAAAGGTCAGTGGTTGGGGAAAGCCAAGAGGGGTTCTTGAACTTTGGTGGTTTTAAAGATGAATGCGAAGCCAATGCGCTCTTTTTTGGCAACTGGGTACTGGCTTTTAGTTTTAGTTTAAGGATTGCCATTTCTCTATCTGGCATGTCTTCTCTGTATGACCACAAGAACGTCAAGTTTGTTACCTTATGACGTAACACCCTTAAAAGGATTCCTATCTCAAACACAGTAACTGAAATCTCCACAGAGAGAGCTTTTGGAATAAATGCAATCCATCTTAGATGACGGAGTTCTTCGTAATTGCTGACGATCCACAGGGTTTCGTTTTCGGACCGGTTCTCTGTACGATAGGATACGAGTTGAGAGGAATCGATGTCAAACAATGGCCAAAGCCAGAGTCATTGCTAAAGCTTCACCTCAGTATATGTTAGATGCACGACTTAACTTCGGTACACTTAGAGAGTGTACATATTAAAGAAGGAACCAAATATATACACGGTGCTTTCAAGAATGCTGCCGACTGTTGAGGGCACCATGAGAATAATCGGAATAGAATTACCTAAAACTCGAACTCTATTGAAGAAGACAGGAGAGGGCACACATCAATGAGGACGCCTCACACAAGGAAAGGTGAACATACAAACTTATTCCGAGGATAGAATCATGGATTAATAGAATGGGAGTCATCTAACAACTTACGCAAATTCTATAAATCCATGGTCAAGTCTAAAACCTTCACCGTTTTAGACTTGACTATTTGCCAAATGCGATGATGTAGACCCAAAAAATAAATTGAATCACACATAGGCAGAGTAGCTAAAATCAGTGGATAATTTGGAGCCAGTTTGCACACAGTTGCCAATGGCAAGCCAGGCAACAATTCTGTAAACACAAACACTGACGCAGCCGCCAGCCTGGAATTAGTCGACCATAAAACAAAAGTTGTCATCATAATCAGTCAGCTTACTTTGGATCGGATCAGTAAAATGTCTTGGAGTAATGCTGGACAGTAGAAAGAAAGCATCGCGTGCATACTGCCTAGCATTTGTGGACCTGGATAACCAAGAAGGGTTCTACTCTTTAGAGTTGTCGCATCATTTCTGTTTCTCCTTGACATCAAAAGGAGACTATCGTCAACATATACCATCTGCGCGCTAAGGACAATTAGTGGCTTCTGAAACATTGACTAGTTCCCGTCGACATTTTCGCAGATAAATCGTTGAAAATATAAGGCAGAAGAGTCATATGCCAATGGAATCAAGAGGAAAGTTCGCTGGAGAGGAATATGGTCATTCAAACTTATATCGATAAAACTAAGGACTGGCTAGAACGTAAGCATGGAGACTGCAACTAGAACCTGACGCAGATTCTGTCTGGTTACGGCCGTTATCGTTCCAACGTTTTGGGCTCGTCAGCTCACCATCAAGATGAAAACTTAGAGAATCCACTATTTCATTGATTACGCTTCATGGCACTGGGAACTACTCTGCTCAGCGCTGAGTTAATCATAGATCACATGTCATACTAGAAGGAGAATCGGGCGAGGAAATATGTTTTTTCATATCAATTGTACAAAAAGAGCTACGGAGAATAAAAAAGCTAAGAAAAGCAATAGCAGAAGCCTCCGAAGCAACTGCAAAAGCCTTAGAAGTAGATACCTACTAACTTATGTCCTGTATCCCCTTGTGGATCCTAGGGCCTCTAGAACGCCTACATGCCATCGTGTGCAATTTCTGGAAATGTGTCTCAGCTGTCCCCAACTGTTTCCCAGTTGCAGTACTTCCTTCTCCACTGTTTTGCGCCACGTACTCCTAGGTCCACCGCGTATCCTGCCATTCTGGGTAAGCGGGTTCCATTGCATCGCTCGGTGAAGCAGATGACAGACCACGAATAGCTTGATTTGCTAACCAGATGAGAGAGTTTGAACCATTATTCAGGTTTGCCAAGAAGACTACTCATCCTTGGGGCAACCAAAAGGAACCTGTGCATAATCTTGTTTAACTCAAATTACTAATATCCCTTTCAAAGTAACATGTTCTAAAATCAGTTGAAAATATACATCTATTATATTTCAAAGGAAAAACCGAAAATTTTAAGCCTTCAACACCTCGCTGCAAAAGTGCCTGTCCACATAAATTTATGAAGGACTTAAAAATGTATTTCCAGCTGGCAGCAATAATCTGTCGTCCACTTCAATTCGCACATATTCCTTGTGACCAGACCATATTTTACAAAAACTTACTCCTCCGACTTCGGTGCTATTACAGAATAGTTTCCTTGAAACTTATTACAGCTTCCTCCGTTCTCGTTTCTCGCTACCATCTTTGACCACATGACAAAGTGTCACTATACACTTGCCAACTTGCCAAGTAATTTCCACCATATTATATAAATTTTCTATTTTCCACCTTTTAATTATTTAGCATAATGTCAAAGTGTATTATTCCGAGAGGAATATTCACGAGATGTCATTTTACGTATTCATGAAGTCATCTCTCAAAGGACGACTTAAGCTATATACAATACGTTACGTACATAGGGAAAGCTAGCAACAAAAATTCAAAAAAAGGGGGGTAGACGACAGGAAGCGGAACTGAAAAGTTCGATGGGATTATATTGTAACTTGTGTAGTTTGGGTCTACAGGGAGAAGCAGAAGCAGAAGTGGAACTTCTGTGCAAATGTATAGCAGCAGATGAATATGCAAATGTATTCGGCGTTTTCTATATGAAAAATAATTTTCTGTTTTCTTGAATTTTTTTTTTTCTTCGAGTTGTCCTTCTTGGGGGTATGCTGAATGCAGCACCACACAATAAGTCCCTCAGACGAAGTGACCTCTGAACGAACTGACTGGAGGCAGAGTGGAAAATACTGAAAGGCTTCCTCTCTGGATTGCGTCCCCCCAATGCAAATCATTTCATTGGGATGCAGCTGCAGTCCATTGTTGGGGCATTGGCAGTTTTCGTAGCACTGCCTCTCTGCCTGTCTGCCTGTCGTCGTGGCAGTCCTCCTCTGACAGTGAAATATTCATAATCGGATTAATGAGGCATTATGTCCTTTCTGCATATTTTTGAGTTCTTTGGAGTTTTTTTTTTTTTTTTCATATTTTATTTCATCCCCTCTTCAGGAAAAAAAAAGGAAGAGAAAAAAAATGTACGTTTTAATGAGCGAGAGCTTACAGAGAGACGGCTAAGTAATTACAATTAATGACAGAATGAGTGGTCAGTTAGTGGGATTTTGTTGGCACATTGGAGTGGGTATATGACAGTCAGTGCGGTTTGGTATCGATAATTGGTATTGCCTTTGTGGAACCGGATACTGTTGCATGGGTTTAATTTTCATATAGAGAGCGTGTAGTGTGAAATTGAGTTGCCTGTCGGATTTATGTTTTAATGAGAGAGAGATTAATCAAAAGATGGAATTCTGACAGGAAGACAGTCAAGAATTAAATTGGCATATGTTTTTTTGTTTTTGCATTTTAAAAGGGTTCAAAACTTTGTGATAAAGGGTACAACACTGAGGGTTCAAGGACCCATAGTAGACATAGGAGCTATTCCCAGCAGAGGAAGTGTATGTAACTGAAAGTAAGATCAGGGATGAAACTTAGGATTGTTTCAACTGCGCCAACTATAGAGGCATAAGTCTCCTCAACATTGCGCACAAGATCTTTTCTGCAATACTGTGTAAACGCCTGAAACCTTTGTCAACAGTCTGATAGGCCCCTATCAGTGCGATTTAAGGCCAATTAAGTCTACCATCGATCAAATCTTCACACTGCGGCAGATCCTGAAGAAAAGCCAAGAAGTCAGCATCGATACTCATCATCTCTTTATCGATTCCAAGGCCGCCTATGACAGCATCTATAGGCACGAACTGTCTAGTTTTGACATCCCTGCCAAACTTGTCCGTTTGTGCAGGATGACGATGGAGAACGCTCGCTGCTCCATCAAGGTCTGTAATGACCGTACTGAGACCTTCGATGGCAAAAAAGGTTCTAGACAAGGTGATGCGCTGTCATGTGACTTCTTTAAGGGGATTGTGCGGAATTCACAAGCCAACACCAGTGGCACAATCTATCAAAAGTGTGTACAACTGCTTGTATACGCCGATGATATGGACATAATTGGAAGAACTCAGCGCGCTGTCACGGGAGCGTTTGCAAGCATTGAATCAGAAGCGGCCAAAATAGGCTTAGTGATAAACGAGAGCAAAACCAAGTATGTGTTGTCAACAAGAAGGGACGTCACAGTGGGCAGCTACAACTTCAAGGCAATAAAGCAATTTGTCTACCTTGGCTCTGCTGTTAACTCGAACACTCGAATCGAAGCGAAGAATAACACTTGCTAACCACTGTTTGTTTTTTTTTTTTTGCTAATAAGGCAATTCAACAGTAAAGCCCTATCTTCAAGAACTAAGGAGACTCTGTATAAGACCCTGATCATTCCAGTCCTGCTTAACGGAGCTGAAACATGGACTTTGTTGAAAGCGGATGAAGATATCCTTGGTCGCTTCGAGAGAAAAATTCTTCATAAGATTTTCAGTTCTGTTTGCGTCGACGGGTTTTGGAGCAGAGAATTCGAAACGACCTATACAGCGACATCGACCTAGCCAAAAACCTGCTCATTGGACGTCTGAGATGGACATGGAGAGCGAATGGACTTCGAATCAAACCCCCAGGGACGACGCAGTAGATGGCCGCAGGTGGCGCGTACAAGTTGAAGGGGACCTAGATCAACTTGGAGTGCGCAATTGGTGTCAATTAGATAAAGACTGAGCTAAGTGGAGAGGCTTATTGCTTGAGGCCCAGGTTCGCCCCGAACTGTAGCGCCATACAAGGAGAAGAACTCATGTTACAGATAAGTTCAAAGGAAAAGTTCATAGTTACGAGAAATCTATGATCAAGTTCTTACTAATATTTACTTGAGCTCGATATAATAAAAAATACGTTAAATTGAATACGGAGGATGCAGTATACCCGTCTGTTGTGGTCACTCACGCTACACAAAGAGTCAATCCTTCATCCGATGCAGTATCATCTTTCACTCGCCTTAAAGATGAAAACACAAACAATAATTGTCACATACTTTTAGGCATGAGATTTAAAAGTAATTATTTGCTACATTAACCCATTCACAGTAGAAGTCTTCTTACAACGCATTCACAGTGATTGCTTAAAACAAAAAGTTTTTTTTCTCAATAAAAACAACAAGACATATTCAAATGAAATAAAATTCCATTAAGTTCTGCAGAGTGTCAATTCTCAGGTGTTCCCTTTGGCAAATAGCAAACCCAAGAGGACACGTTTTCCATCTCAAGGATTTTCACCTTTGGTGAAAGCTTAAGCAAATTTTCTTGAAAATCTTTTCCGATTATTTATTGTCACGAATTCCATAATCCCGAAGTCGAATAGTTTCACACGAATAACACCACGACGACACACATCCATATTTCGAATTTTATTATAAAATTCCAAAGCAAAGGACGTCACATAAAAACATATGTATGTATATACTGAGCACTTGTCCCGGTAATAGTGTACTATGCCCCAGGATCGCCGCCCCCTTTATGCTGCTGCTGTTTGGATGCGAACTGGTAGTACTACATCGCAGGAAATGGAAAGTGCATTCTACGTTGTAGGAAATTGTGTGCATTTCCGTAATCCAGCTAATATCGGTGGTGAACGGTGCAACATCCAGAAGATACACCTGGAGTCAGCACACGCAGCATGGCTACATAGATAATTCCGCGAGCGAATAGAAAAACTTTCACACCCCCTTCTCTTCTTGTCCTTCCGAGTGCATTGAAGATAAAGTACTGTGACTAGGTATCCGCGAATGATTTATACCCTGTGATGTAGTTGGGAGTTCAGGGAATTTAGTGAAGTGTTAACACAAGAGTACAACAGCAAGTATATGAACGTACCTCTATTGGAAATCATTTGGTTGAACTTTTCCTAGATACACTACACATCCTTGTTTATAAAGGGGGAGTCTTTTACTTTTTTGTGTGCTTGCTCAACTGCTTTGTGGCGATGGAGACTTAAAAATTCCATCTCTTTTGCAAAGGGAACTTTGGGGAAAAGGAAATGCGTCGATGAATTATGGCCGAAACATATGCCAAGAGTTAAATTTGAAATATGGCAGTTTGGGGTTTATTTGTAGAGTTTATCTTTTCCCCTGATTGGGTACTCCGGGGTGACACAAAGTCTGCCATATGCGAGAGTGAAAAACTATGATTTACTTGGGGTTTTTGTGAACTTGAAGGCAAAAGAGTGTTTGGTAAGGCACATACATATGTATGTAATAGGGGACAGCTAACGATAAAAACAAGTGAATTCAAAAGATGAGGTAACGATTGTTTAGATTTGGGACCAAGGGATGGAATTATTCATTTATTTTACACAAATGTGGTGGCACGTATTCAGGATTCCAAGAAACTTGGAGCTTCTAGCAATTTATGAACATCAGAATATTATACGAAGGGTTTCTATCTACGCGCCGCGCCGTTCAATTCCGGTACTATAGCTTTTGTTCACAAACTAGATTCCGGTGGTTTAGTCGTCGCGTAAGCAGATGATATTGGCACAGGGTCATATGCTCTTTGGACTTTCAGTTCAGCTTATTGAACGATTGTTGGCATATTACAGCTCACACTCATCGCTCAGCCTTAAATAAATTAAACTTGCTTTCAGGCACCTGGCTATTAGTAGTGTCATAGAATCCAGGCCCTAGCCAACCCACAAAGTTGCATGACCAGCTATACTATGTAGAGAATAGTGTGAAACCCCACTGTATCCACAAGCGAGACACCCAATTGTGTACCCTGAAGGCTTGTTCACTTCGACTGCAAGCAGTCAAACAATAACACTAGACAAGGATATAAAGGAATCATCTGTGTTGAGTGTTCCATATTTAAGACAATCCAACTATCCAAGAGGTCCATATATGTCACTGAAATCGGTAAATGGACCCGTTTTGTACTCATAGAGACAATCCCTAGTCAACCTCTGACTCATGAAAAGAATATCCCAGTGGTGGATCCTGTATAAAACATAAACATTCAATGAAGGGTCCAAAACGAACCAAGAAGTAGGCCAAGTAAGATAATTAGTCAGAAACCGTGTTTCCAAACAGAGGTCCTTAAGGATAGTAGAAGCACGAAAACACTCTTCACGAGGCTAGGGTCTAAGAATGAAATGAACATACTATCAAAGTGTGTGAAAGAATCCCAACTGCTGCTCAAAACTATCATTCTAACCATGTCAGCTTTGAGTTTAGAGACCCAATGAAATCCAATGAGAAAAATGGCAGATGAATTGGAGAGAACGGGAATAAGGCCCTCGGCCATTATACTAAAATTATCACAGGGAAGAGTGCCTAAGGAGTACTGATGTCCTATCGCGAGTCACTAGCTCACCAGCTCCTAGTCATTAATCGGCTTGGAAGCCATCTCTATTGAACTCCATTACTGGCTTAGAGTCGGCTGAAGCCACTGGCATAGAAAGTCGATCTTAAGAACAATTCACAAAGTCGCGGTCGCGCTTTGACATATTGAGTAGAAACATTGGGTCTTATGATCAGAGTAACCAAGATGTAAGTTCTCATTCTAAAATATAATAGCTGTCCTGACCTTGAGTGTCTTTGAGTCCAATTGGAACATGCAGATGGACCTTAAGAGCGTCTGATGGAGTCGACCGAAGAGCGATTAGAGCTTGGGTGCACAGGAGCCTTTCCGAGTACTCTGGGCTCTGCTCTAGATGCACTGCCGGATTTCCCTCCTCTTGATACTTACATCATGGGGTGTTCGCTAAAATCTATCCAAAGACGTGGTGGCTTTGGGTATGAAAGGCACTGGAGCTTTGATTATTTTGCTCGACACTTATCCTGGTCTTATGGACATGCCATCAAATGCTATGACTCAGAGGCTTCAGTTGCGGCGAAAGTATTAGGTCGACTTTCCAGGTATTCAGGACCAGCTACTACCAGCTTTTGAACCAGGAATGGAGTGTGAATGGATCCAAAACCGATCAAGTTTCAGGGGCCGGTGTATTTTTGGAAGACGATAACACAAGACTGCAATACTCATTGGAATGCAAGAGAGCTTTGAACTGTGTAGCAAGATTCAATTTATTGACTCTCATCTGGGTGCCAGGTCACACTGTTATCGCAGGAAATGTGATATCCGATGAGATTGCTAGACAAGGCTCAGAGGAGAGTTTCTCATGATCCGAACCTGCATTAGGTCTTCCTGCATCTACGGTCGGGGCTTCCATAGACGATTAGGTTTCTTGTGAATACAATTGTCTGTGGTATGTCTCTCCTCGCTAAACAGGCTGTCCAAACGGCCGCTTTTGCTGTCTCTCAGCAGAAAAGACTGCAGACAACTTATTGGCGTTCTTACCCGCCACTTGCTAACCATCTTAACATGATTGGCTTAAGTGAATCATATGTGACGCTTGTGGAGAGAATGACGACACTGCGGAACACTTCCTATGTGAATGTCCTGCCTTTGCTCTTATCAGACGGCAGGTTTTAGGTGCAGATGTGGTGAGTGCTGTCAAGCTCGTCGTCACTGAAGCGCCTACTCGAATTCATTAAGAAGAGGAGAAAATTTATACAGTAAAAGGGTCGTAATGGGATGCAAGCTGATATCTGAGTACTGCAGTGAAGCTTTTCCTATCCCTTTTGCCAAAGATTCTGTCGCAGATATAGGAGCCTACACATGCCTTCTTTTCCCACCAGTCCTTGACAGCTGTCAAGTAATAAGAAATTAATGTCAATTAATGTGAATTGGATAAAATTTAAAACTCCCATTTGGTACCAACATTGTCCATCTCCAGGCGTAAAATTATTTTACAGATCATTTCAGTCTTCCAATAAAATAGTATACACTTTCCGCCGTTGAAAAGCATAAATATTTCAACTCCCAGAGTGGGTTTCACAACCTTTGTGACAAATATAAAAAAAAAGGCAATATTACGAGTAAATCTCGTTTCGCGACTTTGTCCGCTAGCACTTACTTACTACTTGCACTTTAATGTTCAGATTTACTCATCTCACATTTGAAAGGATTCCATTTATTACTGCCGCCGCCATCACTCACGAGAGAAGCTTTTTGTACGTCCATTTAGCAATTTATTTTCCGCTGCCACGATTCCAGTAAATTTCTTTATCCGTGCGTTGTCGTCGTCTTCGTTCCGTCTCCTCTATTTCGCTTCAATGAGGCACAACCCATATAAGGCCATCATTCAAGTTGCACCATTATCTAGGGGCGGTAATTGGGGCGAACATTCTTACAAAAAAAAAAAAAAAACCAAACACACTAGAATGTCCTTCCTCCCCCAGTGACCCAATGAGAAATTGCATGCAACCGAATAAGCGCATTGTTGGCGACAACAATTACGGCCCACAACAGGACGATTCGCCCGCTTGCCACTATTTCAGTGCTCCATAGAGAACAACGCCGTCCGTAGTCCTCGTCGTCGTCGTCGTCGTCCTCGTCGTCATCATCATCGTTTCAAGCCAGTAGCTCTAATGGCAAAAGGACGCGCGATGTAAGGATAAGGGTTTCATCTAAACTCCCATCTCACTATGTATTTACCCCTTGCAGTGACCTAAAGGATATTTCCAGCGGGCGATTGCACCAGAAACGAGACAAAAAGCAAAAAGGTGGGTTGCACCCGAGTGTCATAACCTCGATGTTATTGTTCCCATGGATGGTGCTCTCTGCTCAGTGTGGCAGGATACTTTTTTATTGGTTCCGCGAAGTGTTTATCCCAGTGTCCTTTTTTTTTTTTTTTTTGCTACTGAAGTTGGTATTTGGATGCCTGGAATGTCCTATAGTTTAATGATATTCGTAAAACGGGCTTGGTATTACGAGATTTACGATCTTGCTTATTACCCGGCACACTGTGTGAGACAAATACCATTTCTTACTTCTTACTTCTTGGTGAAATGTTCATTGTTATGACGCAGTCCGGATATTTCAGGAATGTTAAAGACACTCATGAAGCTCGTTCGAGGAAAAATTTTACACAGCGCACCTTCTTTTATTTGCGTAATAAAAAGATTTTCTTGGCAAAATGTGACTACGGTGAAGGATTTTCTTCTTGATTCCAATAGAGTCCAAGGTTTTATTTTAAAAGAGTGCACCACTGACTCTATGGCTATTACGTGCAGTATACTGTATAGTCGTAGCCATAAGCCGAAATAGCTCAGTTGGGAGAGCGTTAGACTGAAGATCTAAACGTCCCCGGCTCAATCCCGGGTTTCGGCACAGTCTTTATTTTTTTATCAGAAAATAGTTATTTTATGGTTTATTATTCAGTTAATCAAGGATAATATGATAGGATAGGATATCTATCGAACCCGGTGTAAAAAGGACCCTAAAACAACGAAAGAACCCACATATTTTTGATTGAGAATAACACCCATTCACTCATCGTCTAAGGATAATACTATTCAAAAGGTTTATGGGGAATTATGACATTATGATGGATAAATAAAATAAGCAACAAAGCTCTGAAAGATATTTGTCTAGAAAGTTAAAATCTCTACTTTTTCGAGTAAATTACTCGTATTGCGCGTAATTAAGGTCCTTAAAACGAGGTACTTACTTATTTCGGAGGCGCAGAAATCCAGGATGCCACTGAAGGCCGATTTTGAGCCCACGGAATCCAGTTGCACGCACTTAGTCGGTTTGCGTGCGTTAGATACCTTAAGTAAGTTTCTCATATGATCACAAGTAACAAATGTAACTTAAGTAACAAAGTTGTAAATAAAAAGCTTCAATGACAATCATTTGCACATAATCCATGTATAATGTACAAACAAAAATGATTCCAAAAGAAAGAGCATTCAAGCTGTGAAGTCCCGTTGTAACAAAATTTTTGAACATAAGCATAAATATTCTGAACATTTTACTGTCATTATCGAACTGTTGCGCTCAAAATTAATGAAAGAAGGGAATACATTTGTATAAACATTGTTCTCAAAGTCAAAAACAATTAATTACATTTGTTACATTTGTTGCGTAACTAATTTTAAAAATCTCATACGTTACGTGTAACTTATTAAAATTCGTAAATTCAGATATATGGCACTGTTGAGAATGAAGCACAGGGAGACCGTAGTTACATGCATTGCAGGAAAAGCAGCTCACGACATCCTGGATAAGCGTGCTTCAGCATACAGCACGACCGAGATGATGAAGGCATTAGGTAGGTTCTTCCTCCGAAAGAAGACATTGCTATTTTACTGCCTACTTAGCTCACAGGAGTAGCTATTGGCAAAAGGAATTTGTCGCTGGTTAACCGTAAGTGGACTACAGGACATAGACGATATGACAGTGATGAAATGGCCAAAGGTATAGTAAAAAAAAAAAAGGACTCTGATATAGACCCGTCATTTCGTCACCCAGTTCTAATACTCGCGGGAATTTTGAAAACCAAGGCTGCATTGGGCTTCCACATTGAGACAGAAGAAGAAAGTAAAGGACTTAAGACTTCTAACCAGCTTCTAACAGACTGCAAAATACCGGGGACTTTTCAAGGAAGAATGAGCTTTAGCGAAGCAGTTAAAGGACAAGACCGATGTAAAAACGACGAAAACGGTCTTTAGAGAGTGCTCACGCAGCGAGTTAATAATATGTCATGCCCCCTGCAGTCATTCTCAAATGCATGTTGGTACAAAAGGACGAAAAATGGTGCCATCTAGTCCGTTATTGCCTCCTTAAGTCAAGTGTCTACAAACAAAACAAAAGTGTTGCCATCTGAAGATTTAAAAGATCTCTGTTCTAACTGCCTTAGGCTTTTGCAACATTGTCTAGCATTTTCTTTATAACCCATAACAACAGTAGAAAAATGACCAGTCATCCATGTTAGCAAGACACCCTTTAAATGGCCAAAAAACTTAAAGAGCATCACACTGAGAAAAATCCTTAAAGCCAATAACAATCCTAACACCAACCCCAATCCAAAGAAAAACAAACTGAAGGCTCTCAACTCCAAGAGACTATTTGATATAACCTTCTCACTTAATCCATCGAAACCACTATCTGTCGAGTCGTAGAGGCAAATCCACCTTAAAGCCTCTTTCAAGTGCCAAGCACACCTGTAAGTGAATTTAAATCAATTCGCATCATGACAGCATTCATATTATTTGCTAAGCACATGCAAATCCTTATTCGGATCTCTTTTTCTTCGTCCTGAAATCGCACCTCACCACTGCGGTAAGCAAAACGTAAATCACGAATTCATCGCACACAAACCACTTAACTGCAGCATCGCGTTGCCAGCAGTGTCGTGTTTCTGTCGAATCGAAGATGACTCCTACGTCGCGTTGTCGGCGGTTCCAAAGCAAAACGCAAAGAAACGTATCCCACCAACGAACGAGCATCATCCCTTTGCCAAGGATATGTGTATGAATTATTTAAATGTTCACTCAAAGTGCACTGGCACACAGAGACACAATCCACCTTTCTGACCCTCCTAAATCCACAGAAATGCTAACCCGACGCACAGTGGGGCAGATCATATGATGGAGTCGGAATAAACTCAAAAAATGAATTGAGTGAGATGAGTACACAAAGTTGTTTTTCCGTTATAATACATTCCAGTGCATTTTTTGCAAAAACAGTTATATTTTTTTCTTGCTTTGTCACTTAGAACGAGCTAATTGAAAGTAACACTTTAATTCTTCTCGCACCGTGTGTCTTAACAAGTAGTTCAATTGGCGCGTGTTTGCGTAGCTGTAATTTTTCTTTTAATCTCGTGAAAGTTAAAAAATAATATGGAATCGATAGCTTCAGGTATGTACTTACTATGTGGATTTAGTTGTATGCAAAAACTATAAAAGCAATTTTTGTTTTTTTGTTTTTGTATATGCATTCAAATTTGAAAAATATTAAAGATAATTTCGTAAATAGCTAAAGCAAAAGTAGATTTCCACACGTTTCCACACGGAGATATTTATTTGTCAATATAGCTTGACTTCTTGTGTATACAATACAAAATAAAACGGGTGCTCATATGTACACCATTTTTTTTAATTCAGTTTTTCCTAATCCACCACTTCAACAAATGTGGTGTATTAATTCACACATATTTTTAAAAATTTCTTATTTTCGTGTAGGTTCGCATTCAAATGTTGTGTTTTATACAAGGATGGAGTTGTTTAACCTTATGAAGGAATCGGGGCTTCAAACCCTAGAACAAAAATTTCATTTTTTGGAGATACACCTTGAAGCCCACCACAATATAAATGTTAAAGAACTCCAGCATACAATTTCGCAATTTAGAATAAGATTTAGAGAAAAGTGGTTAAAATCTACAATCCCAGTGCATTGCAGTTTGGCTTGTCAGTGCTGCACTGTTGGATTCGAGTTTTTGAGTGCCTTTTGCATGTGGGCTATAAGCTTCCAGTAAAAAGATGGAGAGTTCGTCAAGAGGATAAAGATGTTGTAGCATCAAATAAGGCTCGAATACAAAAAAGTTCAGAGATCGAATGGGTCTCATTGTTGATCAACCTAAGCCTGGTTTTAGGAACTCCAATGATGGCAACACTGCTAGGCGATTTTTTAGCATCGCAGATGTGGCATCTGAAATCTTGGGTGTCGATAAGACATTGATTGAAAAACTGCATGTTGTACTGGTAGCCATTTCAAGTGGCTATGATATAGATATTGAAAAGTTCAGAGTATTTGCACTGGATACTGCCAAATACTTTGTCAATATTTATCCGTGGTATTATATGCCTCCAACTGTACATAAGCTACTAATCCATGGTCCAGATGTTATTTCTGCTGCTCTTCTTCCAATAGGCCAACTCTCTGAAGAAGCGCAGGAAGCCAGGAACAAAGACTTCAAAAAATATCGAGAGAACTTTTCAAGGAAATGTTCCCGGCAAAAATGCAATGAAGATGTTTTTAATTTAATGTTAATAACATCAGATCCGCTAATAACAAGCTACAGGAAATTGCCTAAAAAACAGGTTAAATCATTTCCTAAAGAAGTTTTCGATTTAATCATTGCTCCTTATGTTTTTTATTCTGAGAACACCGATGAAAGTGAGAGTGATTGTCTATCAGATGAATCTGAATTTTAGTTATTTCTTGGTGTGTGTATTTACTTGTTGTAATATTAATTATAATTTGTAATTTAAAAATATGAATAACAAAAAAAAATCGGAACTATTTTTTTTTTTTTTCAATCTAAAAAAAATCATAAGTTAAACAATAAAAATAACTTTAAAAAGTCAAATATGGTCTTTCTATGCACTAATAAAAGATTCTTACATAAAAAAATATTTTTCAGTATAGCTAGCCCATCACATGAATTGTTTCCGGTTTTTGGGGTATCTTGCCCCACTGTGCGACGTCCTCTACAGGCGCGCAATAAATAATCCCGTTTTGCTCTACCTAGAGACTTTATTAAAGGCTTCGCACAGTGTGTGTGCCTTGTGCGTTATCCTCTTTGCATATGGTTATTGAAAAGTGAGAAGGCCACTCGGATGCTTCGCGCTGCGTTCTGTTCCTTTTGCGTGTACTCGTATCCTCTGTAGTAGTCATCTTTGAAGCGTGTGCGAATATGCAAAAATCGGGAGCATCTCTTCCGACAGACCCCAGAACTGGGGGTGACAGTACTTTGAGCAGTAGGGGCCGCCGTATAAAGGTATCCCTTAGCCCTTTTGTGCAATACATACTTTGCACTCTCACAATCCTTTTATGCATAGAAAGGAAGGAAGGAAGGAAAACCTGGCAACATCAGGGGTTTGGTTCGAGGGCAAATGGCATTGTGGAGTGCATTGCGAGTGCTTGGCCGAGAGTGCAGCCGAGTGTTCGAGTGTGAATGCGGGTGCTTTCGTCCTGCGAGAAGCCGTACGTTTTTGGCAAATTGTTAATTCTCTGTGTTCGAGTTAATTTGCTAATCGGTAAAAGGATTATTTCCTTATGTGCATGCAGCATACTCATATCTAGCGCAGGGATATCTGTATTTGTTGGATGGCAAATAATTTTAAAGCATCCTGCAGGGAGTCTTTAAGTTTTCAACTCACTTCTCGGTGACTAATGATACACGCACAGCACAAGTAAGGACAAATGTTGAACACGGCGACGACGACGCACGTTGCCAGAGAGACACGCTAAGACGTGATATGGGTTCGTAAACAGGACGAAAATTCGATTCATCGACGGGTGTCAAACCATAAATTTCTAACAGAGACGCTGTAAGTAATGTCAACCCCAAGTGGGTGTACAATGGGAGGGTTAACAGCGCGGCTTGAGATGAAGGGATAAATTTTCTGCAAAATGGGGGTTTTCTTACGTTTGTCATCGTGACACTTTGCTTCTTCGTTTCTTTTTGTGTTGAATTGGCATCAGTGTATATAGGCATGAATGTGTCAAGTCAAGGGGGGAAGTAAATTTTACACAAAAGGAGAGAAGGAAGGCAAATGTCATTGTAAAAAGTGCGATGTACATACGCGCGTATTGGAGGATTTTGGCTGCCTACGATGAGTTGCTGAACGGGTAATACCAGTCTAGATTGTTTTTTAATGGATGCCAATTAGAGAATAAAAGATATTGATGAACAAGTATTCTGGTATTCAAATATGCAAAAAAGGGTGTCAAATAGAAAGGGTGGATGCGAAAGAATTGATTGGGGAGCCATATGTATGTGATTTATGGAGGCATTTTATGGCTATCACTTCCATTACTTTCCTTTTGGGCAAAGTTATGATTTGGAGAAGGTGAATCACAAGCAGATTCATTACAAATCCTCATCACCACAGGTTTCTTCGCAGGCCACTATCGATATCAGGATAGCACAAGACAACATTATGCAGAGTGTGCAACGAAGAAGAAGAATCAGCAGGACATAGACTTACCTATGTCACTGTGTAGCAGAAGAAATATCAGCCAGCATACCCAGGAAATCAAATACAACTTCAGCCGGGAAGAAGTGAGCTTTGGCTCACAAACATAGATTCTTTAAGAATAGTAGCATAGGGCACAGCTCCATTCTTAGGAACACATTCCCCGCGACTCAGGAGAAATCAGATCATATTTTGGGCTTTCTCTTTCTATTTTCTACTCCGTAGGAAGTAGTGTATCACAGGAGGGAAGACTGGCACAGTGATGAAGTTTACCTTCAGAATGAGATTTACCATTTATACAGACAGGACTTACAACAATGAGGGAACTGGGTTAGGTATTTACTCGAAAGACTTGAACCTTGAAATATTTCTAAAACTACCGGACCCATGCGGTGTTTTCCACACCGATGTTCTAGCCTTGCTCAAAGCTGCGGAACTACTTGAGATGGGATCTATATCCAACAAGGATAGTCTACTAGGATGAGCTAGTCAGGGATTAACGCCCAATGCTCAAGGCATTATGCACGCAGAATCGCGTAAGATAATGCTGGGTACCTGGACACTGTGATATTGAGGGCAACGAATGCGTCGATATACTGGACAAAAGGGCTGTTGAACTCCAATCTGGGAATGTCACTAACAGCATCAGGGCAACTCTGTGCGTTGCCAAAAGAGGTATTACCAATTGTATATACAACTTGGCTAACCGCAGATGGGCTAATCTGGAGGAAACGGGGTACCCAGAACCTTATGGCCTGAGATCAAAGATCAGGCGAAATTATCAAACTAGTGAGAACACAAATCAGACCCATAGTCGGGATCCGCTCTGGACATTTTCTAGCGACGCTCACATTTTCTTCTAGCTGAAGTGTAGGACAGCAATAAATAGCTAAGGACTGAAGCCGCTTCCTTGGGGCACCCTGATTTTGGTTGTGAACTATTTGGTGACTCTTAAACCTCTCTATTCTGAAGTTCCAATTTTCGAAGATGAGTTCCAGCATTTCGAGTGGTATTTTGCAAATAATGTTAGTAACGTTGGATTCCAATTCTTCAATCGTAAGTTCGGAAGGCCGATTATGTAGACCATAAGTGCAGGAAACATTTGAATAATTTTTAGACGTTGCACCGCACTAAATCTTTTCATGATAAAATGTCAAAAAAAACTGAAAAAAATACTATGACAGGTCAGCACGACTCATGCGCCATCTGTAAAAAAATCTATAGACAAAAAGATACCTCTAAATGAATCACTCTTATATGACCCAACCTTTTAGACTCGCCGCAAAAGATTGCTTCCACATGTTGGTCCATTGTGATTCCCTGTGGTAGCACCTACCTATTGATTGTTTATCGATTGGTATCAAACCAAAGTGCACTTTTGAAAAAACTCCACATGCTTTGGAGTGGGACTTGCACTAGGTCTTCTAGGTCATCGAACAGTTTGTTTCCAATATAGTGAAGGTGACGTGCTTAAAGAAAGGACAGTCACATGTATTTGTTTGATTGTTTCTGTTTCTTCCGTATAATGACAGTTTCTGCAGTTGTAAGGTAAGTGGTCCCCAGAGCAATGTCGAGTTAGTACATCAACCAAGATGCTCATAAGTTCATTGACAGGAGGCTTTTAGTCCTTCTATCTTTTGCCATAGGTACTCCATAGGAACTATTTCCATTTTATGCTAAGTTCCTCATATAGTGCTCACCTACTTGGCGCTAACTCGTCTGTTAGATCGTTCCTATCTATGTAGTATGTATGACTAGCTGACCCATGCTCGCCTTACTTCGCAAAGATCTAAGAAAGCTAAACTGAAAAATAAATATTTTTTAAGGAAAAAAAGTAGCCTATGTCACTCTCATGAACATAACAAATATTATGAAATTTGTTATACGTTAATCGGCTTAGTAGTTTTTGAAATTACCTGGGGACAACGATTTTAATGCTTTGTCTTTCGAGTCGCAGAATCTGTTTACTGCTTGTTGGCATATGGAGACTCTTTTCTATGATCCATCCATGAAGACCTCGTCTTTGGCGAATGCTGCAGTTACTCAGAAGCTCGTATGAATCTACGATTCACAGAAGTCTTCAGCACCCATTCCTATATTCATTTTAGATCTGTCTGCAAATAGTTGGAAGTCAGTATACATCCAATGGATTATAGATCCCATCATTCAACTTACTCTTCAGCCTAAAACTAGGTCTATTCCCGTACTTTCTGCACTAAATTTCGCAGCTTGCCAAATTTCTAAGAGTGGGATTAAAATCTTCACAGAGAAAGATAAATCTCCAAACAAAAAAGTACGATAACAGGTTGAACAAAAAAGCTGCCCACTACTTCAAATTTCCATGTCAGCCAACAACAACACAACCATTTGACAGAACTGATATTTCTGCCCAGAGATTTTCTTTCTTAGTCTCGCGCGAGCTCTTTCTCTTTTGTGAAAAATTACGGGAACAGGAATTCGCTATTTTTCGTAAAATTTCATAGATTTTCGTAGTTTTAGTCAGTACGGGAATAGACCTTCTAGCTGTCAAAGTTTCTACTGTCAATTTTGAATTCACCACTGAAACATCGTCTGGTGGTGAATTTCATTTACATATCGATTGTTGTCAGATGCCTTTCGCTTTTTCTGTGCGTCTTTCATTGCTTTGTTTTCATTCTAAAGGTAGGCTTGTACCACCTTCACAACAGTATGTACAGGTACAATATACACGACACACCTCACCATAATACCGTCTAAACACTTAACCAAACAGCTTAGGATCGCCTTGAATACAAACCTTTTCCAATGGAACAAAAGCTTTTTTTTATTTCTTGTAATTATCCGACCCACACACCACTATTAAAACCTCACCGGGAAATAAAACTTTTTCCTTGTCGTATCCTTTAATGGGTTGTGAACAGCTGCACCCCATTTCCCGTGTCAGTCATTGCATTTATTTATGAACTACATTTATGCTTCCCGCAAGAACAATTTGTATTCTATCATTGAATCTATCTTCAACTTGAATGGATATTTGTACCGAAAATTTTGCTCCTCACACCAGCCGACAAAAAGAAAAACAATTATCCAGCACTATTGTTAGCACGCGCTCTAACCGCTTAATCCAACAACACACAGACACACAAGTCCTGGCAAAGCCCATAAAAACTTATTGCTAACGCGGCAGAATATCATGCAATTGCCCCCTTTAAATGTAACGCACGAGTCACAACACTGACGCACACCTATACGTATGTAGGAATGCGAACCACCCACACTTGGCAATTTGTGAAATCATTAGGAATCGATGATAATCATCTTCTCAGCCAAGGACGATGACAACAGCAGTAGCAGCAGGGACAACAGGGACAGCAACCCAAAGACATTTCCTTCTTCCTTTTGTTTTTTTGTTTTTGTTTTTGGGGTATGAAAATTTTCCTAGAACACCGCACACAGAGTTAACCTCATCTCTAACGTCGATTGTGTCCTGGAATCATGAGTCAATCACATTAAGATTGGCGACAAAGTTAATCTTCATACATCGTCACCCCGTGAAAAGAAAGAAAACGACTAAGGATAAGACGACAACGACGGCGACTATGTACCACGCTCATTCTATCTTTTCTTCACTTACTCCACTTTGTGGTTGATGTCACCGAACCACCGAACCATTCCACTTACACCAGCATACAGACATAAAAACAGATGCAGGCAGGAGGAACAATCATGGTCTATTAACTTTCCAAGGGTGGAATTTACACCTCAATGGAATCCATCACTCTGATCCTTTTATTACAGTCCTTTGCGTATGAGCCTTCTCTCTGTTGTCAGAGTTAGAGTGAGGGTGCGTTATAGGGTATGTGAGACGCCCGTTTTGGGGGGCGTGGTGTTACGCATCATTCAGACAAACGAAATTGTTAATCACTTTATGGCTGGAACGCTTTTCTTGGCAATCATCTCGAGCTTCTAGGATGATACTCGTATATTCCTGGAGGATTTCTTCAAAAACGTACGTACACGCACGCCATCAGGTCAACCGCATTGCGTGTGTAGGTACTACTACAACAACGAGCGAGCGACTATGACTTGTGGGTGATAGCTGACGGGTACGACGGGTACAACGTCGAGGCTACAGGGTTGATTGCTAAAGCATTGCATTAATTATTTAATTGTATAGTGCGTGCAGGGGTGTAGCTGTGGCGTATTGAACGACGGTGTGTGAGACTGGAAGAGGTTTACTTGAGGTCATATTGTTTATGGATATATTAACTCAAGTGGGTGCTTATTGGTTTGCCATTGTAGTCATGCATAAGTGCCAATGAATAATGAAGCAGACGGTTGCTCATAAAATTCTCTGCTATAGTTTCGCGCGAATGAGTGTGATGTGTCTTCATAAAATGGTCGAAATTATTATTGTTTTGGTCGATGGTGGGGAAATTGTGGTCATAAATTTTAATGGCATTGAGGAAGAAGAAGATTTTATCGAGGTTACTATACAGGGCGTTTCTAAGGAGGACATTTCTATTTGATACCTAAGGAAAGCTGAGAACTGAAGATAGCACCCTGTGGAGGATCGGTCTTCTTCTCCATCTCGAACCTGCGGCCTCTACGGCGGCTTTCCGGGATCCGGTTGGACGGATTTGTGAGAGATAATGCCTTCCGTGTTGACACCTGCCCTGCAAATAGGGTCGCCTTTTTTGAAAATGAACTACTTGAATACTTCTTCGTTAAAATTTAGACAAACTTCACAGCAAGCTTCTGCTTACCAGTCAGCCAATCTTACCTAACTTACGTAGTGCTACAGTTTGAGGTGAACCTGGGTCTTAATCAACAAGCCTCTCCAGGCAGCACGATCCTTAGCTCCCTCCATTAAATTCCACGACACTGCTACTACTACAACTTTTTTCTAAAGATCCTTTAGTTCATAATTTTATCATTTCCCTAGAAGACTCCCTCGAAGTATCCATCCAGAGGACATGCCCCAGCAATTGATAAAGCGAAGAGCAGAAAGAACAAAAAAAAAAATTGTAAGGAAATGTAAATTACATTTCCGCTCATTGTTTTCCTATTAACCCAACATTTCTGTTCCACTAAATTCATTTGCATTCTTTTTCTCCATTCCCAATTATGTTTCAATTAAGGAAAACTTTCAGGCCAACCTGCACATCCTGCCTGCTTGCCTGCCGGCCTACCCTTCTATTATTGAATCATGAATCCCAACATCCTCTACCGTCTCCACCCGGAAAAAGAAAAAAACCAACGAGAGAGGAGAGATATAAAAGGAAAGCAAAAAAAAAGAAGAAAGGAAATGGAAAATTTTCCAATTCATCCTCCTTTTGGATTCAAGGGATTCCAACAGACAACACTCGTAATCCCTATTCCATGCACAATTCTAACCCCAACAAGCAACAAACACGGCAAAGGGTAAAGAGTAAACCAGTTTTTCAAAGGATAACACACGACCAGCACTGTGCCAGCAAAGTTCCATCTACCAGGAGGTACTATGCGTCTACATACCAAAAAGCTCAAACCCTTAAAATCAGAAAGTAACTCTACCAACTATCACTTAAACTAACAGATAGAGATGAAGAAAGGAGCGCCCGCCTACAAGAAAAAGGATAATCCTAGAAATGTCAGAAAACTTATTAAAAGTTCATAAACTGAAATTAACCAGGGTGTCCCCTTAAGGCAGGATTTGAATCGAGGTAAGGTAAACTATGGTTCAACTTGGTTCAGGGTAACGGCGGGCTTAGAGACTGGCAAGAAAACATTGCCGCAAAAGTTAATTGAAATTATCTACCTGGCAGTGAGCAAAAAAAAAAAAAAAAAAAACAAAGATGTCCGAAGAGAAGGAAAAAAGTCTCCAAAACTTCGAATTGAGCAGTTAACTTTTGCGTTTTTCAATTTCTCTGCAGTTCTGCTTCCCCCTTTTTTTACGTGATTAACCTTGTTCACCTTTTCCGGTGAATTGACAGCGAGCAGGATGAAGGATAAAGTTTGCGTTTCATTTCACAGGAAAATGTATGTACGTACTCGTATTATACCCATGGGTTTTTCTCAGAATCATGTCGCATCAACATCATCCATAAAAGATACAGATAGATATACAAAAGTACGAGATGATTGAATACGTGTAAGAGTTAAGCCTACTGCCGGAAGGTTGGTGTTTTTTTGTTTTTCATATTAATTAAGGGCCGTCAGAAATTGACATTGTTGATTGATAAATTAATATCAAACTTACGATCAACGTGGTTAGAAGATCCGTGTGTATAAAATGTATTTTAGGCGGAGAACTTTAAATTGGCAACACTGTTTTTTGTGGTAGCCGATTTGCTATTAGTTGCTTTGAGGTTAGTTTGGTTTGGCAATACTATGTATAAGAGACGTCTATTGAGAGTTGGAGGAACTATCAATGATCTGCACCTAACTTCAAGCTAAATGTATAGCCGGGCTTTTTTGGAGGTTGGATGGACTGTCGAATATCTGCACCTAACTTCAGGCTAAATGGTTGGGCGACTCTTTTGGGGGTTGGAGGAACTACCGAAGATGTACAGCCAACTTCAAGCTAAATTAATGAAAGACCTCTAGTTGTGTCCCCAACTTCAGGTTAAATGTATGGGCGACCTCTATTGGGGGTTGGATGAACTATTGAAGATGTGCGCCCAACTTCAGGCTAAATGTATCGAGGTCTTCTATTGATACAAATATTCTATTTAGAAATGGTTCTCTCGGTCTGTTCGCATTTTTCTTGTCGCCAATTTGACTGAGGTTGTATATTTCAACTGATGAGCTGTGCGTCTCCTAAGTTAATGCTCCCGACCAGCCGTTAGATATTCGTAGTTCATGGCTCTCATCATATACCTTAAGGAGTCTTGCTTTCACAGCGAAAGAAAGACTAGTTTTCCTTCAAAACTTCTCTACTATTAGAGGTTATAATGTGTCCCAATTTCTATCGCTCTTCTTCACTGATAACTGCATTTAGCCCCCACCAATAATTCAATTTGTTTCTAATGGTCTATCCCTAAAACTTAAGTATGTATAGCTTTCAATACTGTGGCAAAAGGAGAATAAAATTGAAGTCGGCCACAGTCGGTACGCCTCCTTCACGACCAACATTGGTGCCATCTAATCAAATTGCTCCCAACTTTCGCGTTGACATTTGCCACTTGCGCCCGAATGCAATTCCGAAAACTTTCGTCGTCGTTGCCGCCCGAAATGCAATTAAGTCTCCATTCCACCCGTAGCTCAACTTCGACATGATTGCCATTCTCGTCGAATTTGACATCGGTTGTTGGGCGGTGGTTGGTAGGTAGATGGAAATGGGTCCTTACACTCTCGGCGCTGTAGAAGAAGAAAGTGTAGTTTTTGAGCACCCCGTGACCTCAATATACTCCCCAACCCAGGAACACGGCAGCTGCAATAGCATCAGCTGGATAACTAAAGGCAACTTCACAGTGTATCTGTTACTCTCCATAAAGTCTTACAGTCGCCCGTTTCGTTTCTACAGCACAAAATATACGCTATATCCTTTTTGCCGAGCGCCCGCGTTGTATTGTATTGTGTAACGCGAGTGTTATGATCCACACTACCACCATCATCGCGTCATCTATCTTTATTCATGCAACTATCCGTGTTTTTATTTTTGTTCGAGATACACATATTCCCCAACCTTTGTCGTCCCTCGCAGCTCTATTCACCATTTTACTGTGGATGCAGCTTACGAATTTTACGTTTATGAATCTGTTTATTAACTTTTCGCAAGGATGCCGAACCGAAAGGTTGAGAGGGCCAGGGGAGTTGCGGCAGATTGAGAGTGTAATATACACTCACTCCGGCTGCCAGTCATTAGAGTAGTACCGTGCGGATGCGAATGCTGTGAGAATTACTCTGAGTTCGTTTCCGATATGGAAACGGCACTCGTTGTTTCTCTTGCACGCCAGCCAGTTGTGTGTGCAAGGATTACAAAAATGAGATTCGAAACTTTTATTCAAAATAAAAACTGAAACAGAAAAAAACAGAAAGGAACCAAATAAATGAATAAAAACCGGGACGAAGCGCATACAAAACATTATTATTGCGATTACAATTTAGTTTCGTCCCGGTTCCTGTTTGGATATGCAGTTCAGTTCAGTTGTTTTTTGTTTTGTGTTATCCTTTCATGAGTAGGTATAGATATACACTGGCCTTGTGAGGATCGTCATCATCATCATGAACATCAGCAAGGACGCACTTCTGTAGAGCATGAATTAAATTTAAAACCCAAACCACATAAACTCATTACAACTTTGTAAATTAAATGTTTGTACTTTGTAAAAATATCCTGAATAAATCGTTGTGTGTAATTTTTTTTTGGTTTCCTTGCCTTAATTTATTTATAAGCTTGTAAGTAGAGATAGTTGTTGTCGAACTCCTAGTTTTTGGAAAAGCGGATAAATTAAGATCAATTTCGATACAAATATTATGGCAAGGAGTTTCAACGAATTAAGCAGCTTAGCTTATTCATTTAAGATATCCGGACCGATTTATTTGGCTCAGTACAGCAATTTGCACGGTCGAATTAATGTTTTAGATCGTCAGTCAGAATGTACTTCAGAATATTGGTACAAACTTTTTGGACGTGGCCAATACGCTCTTATTTCATCGGTGAAGCATTTTTCACTGTTAAATCAGGCGAATATGAAGATTGGTTTTCCGTAAAAAATTTGTCATAACTGTCGGTCGATGACGAGACCTTTCTGCAACACACCAATCGGCACATACCAGTGTGGCTTCCGGCCCGGCAAATTGACAATAGACCAAATTTTCACACTCAGATAAATCCTGGAAAAGACCAACGAATTTCAAGTCGAAACCCACCGCATTCATTGTCTTGAGCTCTACCAGGCGATGGCCCAATTCGGGATACCGAAAAAATTTATACAGATGTGTTGCGTAACGCTGGAAGACACGCTATGCTCTGTGCAACTTGGAAACAACTCTTCAATACGCAGACTACATTGGCTCGGCCACATCGAGCGAATCGACAACAATGCTCCAGCAAAGAGGATCTTCGAATCCCAGCCCCCATGTTCGAGACGGAGAAGAAGACCGGACCTCCGGTACAAAGATCAAGCTGTCGCGGATGCCAGAAAACTTGGTCTTAATAACTGGAAGCAGCGTGCCCAGGACCGCAGAGGATGAGGATCAGGCAGGGACTCTGCAAGGGTCAGGAGTCCTTGAAGTAAGTAAAGTAAGTAGGCTGTGGCTAAGATGCTACCTGATTTTAGGAAATAAACTATCAAGAACCGTGTTTTATTGGGCGTGTTTTATTGGAAAATGTATAACCAACTCAGTAGATTTTTGCTCATAGTGTGGAGATAGACCAATAATAAATGGCCTTCATTCTGATTACAGACAACAACAGTTTTATTGAGAGCTGGCTATAAACTTTCCAATAAAACACGCCTATAAAAATCTAGAAGACGAAAAGAATGTACTCTCAAATACTATACAATATTGAGTTACAAAATGTATGCTTTACTATGGATATTTACGAAATATCCCTTTCATTTAAAACTAGTCAAGTATAGAGTATAGCCTCTTCCACACATGCAGAAAACTTACAAGTGCAAGGACTAAGTTACAAAGGTTTTAAAAAAATATACAAATTGATGAAACTCACAGAAACTTCGATTGCATCTAAAATTTCAAAGCAAAGCCCTATCGACATAAAATGAAAACTCAAAATAGAATTGACACTGCATGACCTAAATTAAAGTCCATCTCCTCTCTTAATCCGAAACCCTGTTCACAGATACCATCGCACATATAAAAAAAAAAAAAACGGCAACTTTTTCAAATAATCATCCTGCCATGTTTCAGAGGCCATAAAAAGTCAAACAAGTGTGTTTACGACCAAGCACATAGTAGGTACTCCTCCTTGCCGGTAGGTGGTCAACTGTGTACGCAACAATTCCTACACACAGGATTATGGTCAAACCGGAAGCAGTACAAAAGCATTTGACCTGAAAACCCAAAGCGCACACAGCGCATTTGATGGTCGGATATCCTAAAAAAAATAAATTCATAAAAACCCAAAACTACACAGAGAACACGATTGTGTGCACTACACCGAAATACCATCAGCAAAATTCTAATAAACGAAATACGAAATGCAAACATATAAACCACATGGGCCCGAGGACAACAAATGGATTTCTAAAACAAAAAACAAAAAATCGACAGTATTTATCATGAAAATGTCCTGAAGGGAAGCAAAAAAAGAATACATCCTCTGGTAGTGTATTTTATATTAGTTCAATTTCTATAGTGTCTTCGCGTCCTGCCTGAATGTACACGCATGTAGTACAAACAACGAAAAAAGGACTCCCTTGCCACCCACAGATAAAATCCATTAGAGAATAATTGGTCCAACATTCAAACACTCAGGATCGGAAAACTCTCTTTTTCGGGGGTAGAGCAGTGAGAGGCAGGAGGAAAACCATGAACTGGAAAATGTGATTACATTCCATTCTTCGTCTCTGTTCGTTGATTCTTTGTGTACGAGAGTACGAGTATGTGGGGACCAGGAGAGTGATGTGCCGATGCGGACAACGACAACGACGACGACGACGTTTGCCCTATACAAATGCATAACCCCTTTCGATTCGATTGTGTTACAAACTACCAATCTGATCTCATAACAACGCACAACAAAATGTGGACAACCCCTGGGTGGTGGACCAAATACGGGTGTATCGAACCAAACTGACAGACACTGACAGGATAGGGTTAAATAATGTACTACATTCCAACACAGATAAATTGGAGAATCAGACATATTTTCGTGCGCTTGGCCAATGTCCTACATACCAGAGACGCATCATATGAACGGGTACGGATTCCCCCTGCTCTGGTGCTCTCTCCATCTATCCTGGATACAGCAACAAAGATGACACAGCACGAACCCGCACAGTGCTGGGTGTAAATGGTTTTTGTTCATCCTTTTGTCCAAAGAGGATGTGGAACATAATCGAAGAACAACTGGATGTAGTAGTCCCCCCTAGAAATGAAATGAAAAAAAAAAAACTCAATTTTAAGGACATGCAATTTATACTAAGGACATGAGGTCAATGGTTTTACACAGAGAGTCCCTTTTTTTGTGCTCATATTTTCCATGTCCTCGCTTTTATTATCCTTTCGAAGCTATTTGTAGAATTGTCATTTTTAATTGAATAGGGTGGAGGTTCACTTGTGTCGGGCAAAAGGATATTCATTTCAATTTCCAACAACGGTGTTGATATCAATCCAATTCTCGAAAAACACCCACCAATTGTGGGCTAGGGCTAGCAGTTGAGTGCATCCGCTTTGTTAATTGCCATCACCTTTCATTAGCCTGGCATTAGACTGAACGTAGTCAGCTGCATTTGGCCACAGTAAAAAGCTACTCTGTTTAATTTGACCCGTAGACAAACAGAGATCTCTGACGCTGATAAGGATGTGGTCACGTCAAATGAAAGCAACCAAATTGTTTTCCATTATACCGATGAGCGATGGCGCGCAATGATAATTACCGTCCATCGATTGTGCGGAGAGCTATAATTTTCAATTCCATTGAGTCCTTTTTGCGGTCACAAGTTGAGTCCTGGTATACTCATTAATAATGCACGCTCCGACGTTACGTTTCCCTCTTTTTCGCAAACAGAAAAATGGATCTTAACTTTATTAAATTTCACTAAAGAACCATCTAGTGCAGGCATGTCAGAGATGGGCCATGACTGGCCCGCAAGACAGTAACTTGTGGCCCGAGACATCATCGAGCATCGAGCTTCATTTTCAATTAAAGCATTCAGATGAAGAAGGGGTTATGGTCCTTTAAGCGTTTCCTATCTTTGAATTTTAAGTCAATTTTGGCACGGGCGGTGTGAAACGTAGCACCGCGCCGCCCTGTTGAAACTGCGTGTCGTCGTTGTCCATATCATCTAATTGGGACCAAAAGATATGGGTTGTCATCAACCGATAGCGCTCGCCATTGACGGTGATGGCCTGGCAGAATTCGTTCTCACAGAATTATGGACCGATGATGTCGGCAGTCAATCCCTAACAAATTTCTGGATGTATTGCGATTCGGTTAACTTCGTGTGGATCATTATCGTCCTAAATTCGACCATTTTGCTTGGTCCCAGAAACGAGCTTCGTCGTTTAATATGATTTTTCGACGAAGTATGCAAAATGTTGCTCGAACGAAAGACCCACTTTGATAAGTCAAGTAAAGCTTTTGAAAGCTATAGCTCCTTATGTTGATTTGGCAAAACAAACTAAATAAAAAACGGTCAATTTGACATATGTAACCTCAACAACATGGTCGCAATCACCTGTCAAAGTTCGGAAATCTCTGTTGGAAAACCCATTAATGTCATACTTCAAACAAAAAAGTGGCACTAAAGAAGTTTAAGTTTGACACCCCTGATCTAGAGCTTCAAATGTCAATATTGTTTGGCCAATGGTTTGAGTTTGAGTACCAACCCACCTATATGCAATGAGAAAGGTCAATTTAGGAATTATTCATTCGATTTCACCGCAATCGATTGAGTCAGTAAAACCTACAATCATCGTTCGGTTCGAACAAAAATATTATTAAATATTTAACAAGGACATATCTGTCAGGCCCAGACACAAACTTACAGTACAATTAACATACCGTCTCTCTTTCCTTTTTTTTTTTCTTGAAATAGAATAATCTACACTGCACCGTATAGATAAATAAATATCACTGAGACAATACCATTAAAGTTGACGGTAGGTAGTTAATCATAGCCCGTCCTTCGTCCTGTCATTCAATGTTCATTGCTATGCCTGTGCCTGGTGCAAAGTAAATGCGCGAAAAAAACTTTTCCATTTCAAGTTCTATTTGCATTATAGTAGTAGGTACTTTCATGGTTACCAGCCTTTACTATGTGCATTTTATTCCAACTGTAATCATCGTCCTTGTCTTTTATATACTTTTTTTACAATTTGTGTGTTACTATAATTTGGCGGACCCGTACAGTCGGGAACAATCCTTTTGTCAACGGTATTTGTATACCATTTACAGAGAATTGCAGAGCAGTTTTCACTTTGGAGACTATTCATCAAATATGGAAAAATATACATAAGTCTCGTCTGTGTCATCTATGAATAATTAATGAAACCGGGTGACAAAAGGACGGAGGAAAAAAAAAAAAAAACTATCAACAAATTAAAATAATATTTTCACTTTTATTATTTTTTGTCGACTTCTTTTTAAATTGTAGCCTAGGATTTGTTGGCATTTTGCCTTCCCAGAGAAGTGCTTAACTTACTTTCGTAGGTCATACAGGGTGGATGCTTTTTTAAAGTGAAATTTTCAACATTTTATTCGAAAACGAGACGAAAAATATATAAAGACAAAGAAGAATATTTCTTTTAAATCTGGAATGTTTCAGATATTTAAGTATTTTGTAAGGACATGTACAAGGATTAATTGTGTTTCTTAGGCTATTATTTATTGTAAGTTACCATGATGAAAATGTTGAGTTTACTGAATAAATTGACAGTGACAGTTTGATGATTAGTGAAAGAGTGCGTTCACAAATTAAATTCAAAGTTGCCAAGTCCCTATTGACCCTTTAGAAGCAGAAACAGAAAAGTGTATTTTGGTCATTGACGAAGAATGAAGAAATTGGCAACACTGTTGCAACACTGTGATAGCTGATTTGACAGTTCCCCGTAGTTTTGAGACTCAGGTTAGTATGTTTGGCAATTCATCACGCTGGAAGGACGTTTGCAAAATGATCCTTGAGGCACTGCCATCAAGCTTTTAATTGAGAGGTGGATTTCAGCCTGACATAAGCCGTGTTTTTTTCAAAAGTGTATAGTCACTTTTCCACACAAAGCAAACACAAAACGAAAAGTACTCAGTTCGTTCCACCTCGGCACCCACCTGCATTACATTTCGTTGTCTCTCCTGTATCATTGTTTCTTTGTGATATTCACGGTTTCACTGTCTGCTTCCTAACCTTCTTGCGTACTCAACATAGGTATGTCTTATGATGTTCTCTGGGGCTAAGTCCTCACACAGTCTGTTCGCCACGGATTTCATCACATCGTGGGCAATGGAACATTTTGCGTTCTACGTTTTCGACAGTTTCGTCATTGCGCGTGACTTCGTTGTTCCTTCATCAAGAGAGCCTCAGCAATCCAGGCAGTGTTCTACCAGATCCACCCTAATATTGGGTAACACCAGTTCGTAAGTTAGTCTCACTGACAAAGACCTTTAATTCTTTTGACTAGCCTTTCTTTGATTGTAAAGGTTTCCTTTTCTGGATTTTTATTAGATATATGACTCCAATTGTGTACGAACGTTGATTGACATTGCCGTTTGAAGGGGTTTGAAGGATCTCTCCTTTAAACATGAAAATACCAACTGAGCAGGTCGTGCTGGATGTAGCTTGTGATGGGTTCTTTTAACAGCAGACCTACTGCCTTCATATTTTTTTTTTGTCAATTTTCCTGCATTGTGAGCGATATATGAGCGCCAGACTTACAACTGCTGCTTAGAGCCTTCCTTTAGTTGCAGAGCCATTCCATACTCCGTTTGCGGGGAACAATAATTAATGAACTTTGGGTTCCGACACTTCTACTTCAAGCAGATAATCAGGGACTGCTTTCGTGGTGGACACCGACATTGATTGGGAACTCTTCGCCTTTTCCTTTTTGAAAGGGAAGAAGATAAATTTCCCCCCACTGATTAGGCATTGGATCATCGCTTATAACTTTGGACATTAGAGTCATGAGCCATTTTGACCCGACCTTATACTTTTCGCTCGAAGTTGGGTGCACTGCTTTTTGGCGAGACATTTGCAACATCTACTTCTTTTCATCTCTCTTTATAGGAGAGCCTTGAAAGCCGTTTTCTTTTCCTTAATCCCTATATATAGTAGGCTATATATATATACATAGATTCAGTCACTGCTCCATCACCTTTTGGGAACCCTTGACCATTTTAAATTCAAGTAGCTCACAACCCAAAAAAAAAATCTTAAGACCATCACCCTCAGATGGATTACCGGCTATATGGGGTATACGAGTAAAAATAAAAGCAAACTCCACAAGTGAGTTAATCCTTAAACTTCCTTCATTTTTATTTTGCGATTTTCTCCCCATTTCACCCCTGAGAGTTTAAGAGTACGGGTAGGATCTTTAGATGAACTTAAAAATCTTCATGGTTGCCGCAGGCTTAGTTGAATGGATTTCCGCATTAAGTAAGAGGACACTTTTAAGCAGAGAAATCACTGAAAACGATTGAATTTATTTTTTTTCGAAACAAGAACATTTAAAAGGAAAGTGTCAGAAGTTTTTTTTTTCTCTTCTTCGTAACGTCTGTGATTTAGGGTTTATTATTAGAAGCTTAGTCTAAGGTAAGGCGGTGATTTATTCAAAAAGGATTCCCAATGGAAGGAGGCTGCTAGGAAAAACAATTTTACTCTCTGAAATTAGATCTGAAGACATGCCAAACTCAGTTCTTTATCTCTGTAAGAAAGTATCAACATATTTAGTAAACAAATGCATTCACTTGCCATACATCCATTCAACAGGAAGTAATTTCGCAATTATTATACTGAACCACAACCGACAGGGAAGGATAGTTATCGGTTTATCACACAACACATTCCATGACTTGGTAACTTCCCTTAAGGACAATAATTTGAAATGGCCATTACTTTGTTGCATTTTCATTTGCTGTGGAGAAAATGAAAATCATTATCACAATTAGCATAAACATTTCAAATGGAAATTTCATTTCAGTCTCTTTACCTGTATGGAAGGGGTAAGTCTCCTTAAAACAAGAAGCACATTGCAGTTGTCCGTTGCGTCAATTGCAGTATATTTCCTTTTCATTGTGTACGAGTATGTCTTTGAACTACTGAGTCTAACTAGAGGTGGAGTAAAACAAATATTATGACTTCAGGGGCAATAAATCACAAAATGCTGCATAAATATTTTACAAACTATAACAATTACCTAGTTTCACATGCACACGCATACACCATATCAGTCACTGTCTTGTGAAGGGAAAAAATGCTTAACAAAAGGCATGTTAAAAGGACTACCTATAGTGTGGTTCAGATTGGAGTATACCCTATCACTGAAGAGAGTTCTTTTGAACTCAAATTGATATACTTATGTCTTATATGCTCTTTTGGATCCATCTATTGTACCAAAGTTATTCCCGCCAAATTTGCTTCAGCTCTGCCAAATTGGGAGACTGGCCTGCTCACTGTCCTGGGACTGGTGCCCCGATACTGGTAGCAAGAAGTTTGATTTGGTTCATTGACAGATCGAAAATGGTTTCTAGAATTGGAGCTGGGTTCCACTCTGATTTAAGCTAATATCCATGGCCTTAAGGTCTGCGCTAGATATAATCTCTTTAATGCGATCAAAGGTACTAGAATACATATCTTCTCAGATAGCGGAGCGGCACTTGAGGCATTTTTTTCCAACCTAATGGACTACAAAACTGCCTGTGCTACTACAATGCTCTACTTTCATAACAACGTAAGACTCAGCTGTGTCCTTGAACACCAAGGGATTGTAGGACACTAGTCTGTAAATGGGCTTGCAACGGCTGGCTCAGAATCAATTGTCAATTGAACATTAGCCACAATCCAAAGAATTAATCGATACTTATTACTGGAAGACAATCCTTAACTTAGATAAGAAAAGCATGGGAAATCTAGCGAGCTTTCAAACTGGTTACTGCAGCCTGACCCCTTAAAAGATGTGTCAGTTGAAGGACTTACTTACTTAGAAGGATACGGACCCTTGTAGAGTCCCTCTTTGAGATATCGTTGCCGCCCATCCTCTACGGTACCGGACACGCTGCTTCCAGTTTTGAAGACCTGCCATCCGCGATAGCTTGGTCTTTGTACCTGAGGTTCGGTCTTCTTCTCCGTCTCGACCCTGGGCGCTGGGATTCAAAGATCCTTTTGGCTGGAGGATTGTTGTCGAGCCGAGCCAATGTAGTCTACGTATATTGGCTTTTTGGTCTACATCCACATCCTGGTACACCTCATAGAGTTCGCGGTTGTATCTTCTCCTCCATTCGCAGTAAACGTGAAACGATGAGCCCCACTATAGACCCTTAGTAACCCTTTGGGACCACAAGAAGGTCCCTTACCTGACAATACGATACAAAGTATGTACACACAAACTACAAACAAATGGTTTCAACGTCTCTAGAGAAATAAATTTTTACAGTTCATTAACCGGTTCTTGTAAAACTTATGAATTCTATTCTACCCCAACGCTATCATGTTAAAGCGATAAAATGAAACTAACTCCTTTTAATGCAACCCTAACCTACTAACCCCCAAAAATACTAATAGCGAACGAATGAGATTCTTTCCCCCTTGCAGCAGCGTAGGTGTCAAGGTATAACAAACTCTTCAACAATGTGTCACACTGTGCCACAATGTTTGCGATTAATCTCGAAAAATATTTTATGAATCTCGGGATTAACATTTGTCAACCTCTTCAAACTGCAATTTCGCAATTTCGACACAAACAAGACGAAGAATGGCACTAGCAATAGTTTCGTCGTCGTAATCCGTTGCACCTGGCATCATCACTATCGAGATGAACGATAGTTCTTCTTTACGTTTCCCCTCCCAAAGAAGAGAACCCAAATAAAAGTTTCAGCTCTCAACAGAAGCTAGATTTTTTATGGATTGGCAGGTAACAGGTAAAGAAGTTCTATACTTCTTTCTCACCTGCACTTAGTCCTGAAATCACGCACGCATTTTATGCAACACACCCCCTTTTCGATAGTTGGGTATGGCGGCGGCGGGCGTGAGAGAAGCTTATCCGTGTACCAAGAAGTGGTTGGCGGGCGTGGGGTGTCCTTTTACGTTCCGCCTTGCGTCAACCAGGCTCCAAGCTTCCTCAATGTTCAAGTGAAGTGGTTTTTGATGTGAAAGTTGTTGCAGAAAAGTTTCCAAGTGAAATGAAAATATACGAGTCTCTATATAACGGTACAATGAGGTTTTTCTGTTCTCTCACCCACCCGCTCTGGGCTGCAAAAAGGGTTCATCGGTAAAGTAAGTGCCAAAGGTGTACGAAGAGTTTGAGTCGTGATATTCTACTTCCTTCTTCCTTCGGCCTTATGGTATTCATCGAAAGGAAAAAAAACTAATACACAAAACTGTTCCAAAAGAGTTGTGAAAACATTTGAAAATGATTTACAAAGAAAAAATGAAAGAGCTCTTTGAGAATCAAAGAGGAAGAAACATAGAAAATATTTCAAAGCGAATGATAGCCTGACTGCACTAAACGAATTAATATAATGTGCAGACCTAACCTTCGTTTAGGTTGAGTTTTTTTGCTGTTTTATTGGAAACATAAAGCTAGCTCAGTAAATTTAGCATACAAAACAACAAAATGAGAAGTGAGTAGTCAGCAACCAAAAATGAATTAAAGCGTGCAGAATGTCGAATAATAGATGGCGCTGATTAGTATTGCTGACAACAACCATTAATCATTTTGCACTGATAGTGGATATGTTGCTCAATGGTTGTTGTCAACATCTGATTCAGCGCCATCTAAGATTCAAATCTCATTTTCTCATTCATCAGTAAAAGTGAATAGTGAGTGTTAAAGTGAGTATGGAAGTTTAATTGACAACTGGCTATACACTTTCCAATAAAACACGGCTAATATGTTTCAAAATTTGGTGCTGCTACTAGTATGTGGGTGCTCAGTGGTTATTGCGTTGGGTTCCAAGTTTGAATCTAGAAAAATACCATCAAAAGTTTTTTTCAAGGCCCCACCTCTTCCTAATGGCTCACAAACATTCAAGAGTATAACTGTCTTAAGAAAGCTTCTCAAAACCCCTCTGCCCTTTGGATACGTCATAAGTTTGTAGGGCCCTTCTGTACGTGCAAAAATGTATACCACGCACAGCTGTAAGACCTAAGCCTTGGCCCTCTATGGGCTTCTTACTACCTTACCAACAGTTAGTCATGAAAGTAGTTATCGATACAGCTGCTGAGTCAATCCAAGGAAAGACACTACGAAATGGGACAAAGTTACTGTGCCGTAGTAACTCTGTCAGCTCAAAATGCCCTCAAATAGGCATATTGATCGTTTTTAAGGCCTAACACTGCCACAAGCTATGATAATTAGGTTTGATAGATCTCGTGCCCCTTATACCAGACTTCAAGTCACAAAACTGTGGGGACAGCAGTTAGATAATGATATACGCATGTATGATATCAAGGAGCAGCTCAAGCTCTTAGACCTACACTGTCCGTACACTTGTGGAGTAACGAGAGCAACGAGGACCGACTTTATCTCTAATGAGTTGTTTGAACAGAATTGAGTGCCTAGCGCTGAGTTCGATTTCATACGTTCTCCCGACTCTAAAGTCTCCTAATCCTAATCCGCTCATTACAATATTCAAATCATTTTCCAACAACAAATCTGGGTATAAAGCAAAAACGATGAAAATTCTAAAAGACCCTCGATTAAAGTCACTCACCCCTCGTAGTAGAAATTCCCAAATCGCTCATTACACCAAAAACCTAATGCTCAAATGAGGGTCAGCGCGTTCTGGTCAGTCAATGATTTTTATTTATTGCTCTTGTTGTAGTTTTTCACTGAATCGACAGAAACCAAAGCCAGCCATCCCCCTCTCCGTCGCGAATAACAAATAACAAGAAACACGAAAATAGGAATTTCCCCCTCCAACTCCCTGAGCCTAAGGACCAAGAATACACACGAATAGCTGGAAACAACATTCCACATGAATAATAAATTTTCCTATTTATGGTTTGCAAACGCAAAACTGGGGAAGAAAAAAACTTTGCCATCCCCCAGCATTGGCCAACTCTATAGCCATTCCCAGTTCCTTCAATTCAGATCCCGCTCCAGGAGCTGCGTTAACATAAACTTTTCGATTTTTTGATGATTTTTTTTTTTTTTTTGCTCTGACTGTGATGCTTTATCTAAGTTTTACTGCCCGTGACCTTTCGGGTGGTTGGTCCTCTGCCTGTGCCTGTGCGATTTTGGGGTTTGGGGTTTTGGGGTGCCTTCAAACATCGATACAGTGCCGGAAAAACGAAAATTCATTAATTATACAAAACATGCTGTCATTAGCACAACATCACATAATAAAATTATAGTAACTTTCGCAATAACAAGACGACCGTTAGCCCAACAAAGTCTGGAGCTACTTGTGGCGGTTGAACGATTGTTGGGGGGGCGTCCGTCTGTGCGTATGTGTGAGTGTAAAACTTCCGGGCAAATACGAGTAATATATCAAAAGGCCTTTTGAATGGAAAGCAAATGTGATAAACAGTTTTGAGGTGGAGAAAATAGTAAAAAGTCTCGATAATTTGAGATATTTTTCTAATTAATTGTGTGAGATACAAGAACCAAGACGGTTCCCAAAATAGAATCACTGACATTTCGAATAGGAATCCTGATACAGGATTCCACAATCGATACCAATTGGAAGTGCGAAGACATTGTTTGATTTATTAAACATGGCGATCAGCTATGCCATTTTGGTTTCCAAATGGTGGATATCCGTGGGTACCTGTCAAAGAAGGTCACTCTCCAACTCCTACAAGAACACAGACTCAACATTGGATCTGAACAGTCCCAGCTTGATGTTTAAGCTGATTGCATTACTGCACCAGATTCTGGACAGCAACCCATACGCAGTCTGATTACATCCAGTTTGGTGTCTCCATCGATAGAGACAATACATACTCCCAAAATATTGGCAACTTCTATTCTCTCTACCGGTTACTCAGCAATGCAAATCTGAGCCAATGACTTTATTCCAGTCCTCAGGCCGAGGATGTCTGCCCTGCTGTCATTTGGTGGAGGTCCATAAGCAATCAAAGATCATCAGCGTAGTCGAGTTCAGATGTAAGAGTCCATTAAAGTCCTCCACCTATCGCTGACGACGATGTATGAAGCACGTAACTGATCGCCATTAAAAAATGAATCGGCGATATAATACAACCCTGTCGTGCACCACTTTCGACTTATAATTGCTCAGACGTCAGACACCCTTCATCTGTGTATCACAGGCCCACGGCCATGTCCAATGTCAGCGCCATCCTGTTGAAACCGCGTGTCGTCGTTGTCCATATCGTCCGATTGGGGCCAAAAGAAATTGGTTATCATCGACCGAAAGCGCTGGCGGTGATGATTGTTCTTACAACAATTTAATCATTTGCTGTTGTTTAAAGCTACTATTCTTCATATTGATTTGGCAAAAGAGATTAAATTAAAAACAGTCAATTTGGTAGATTAAACCTTAACAATATGGTCGCTATCACCTGTCAAAGTTCAGCTATCCCTATATAAAAACACGTTTGGTCCGCTGTCATACTTCAAACGAAAAAGTGGCACTAAAGGAATTTCAGTTTGACACCCCTGGTGTATGACGTGACATTTTGGGCAATGATACATATATAGCCCTGACAAATGCTATACCACTCCCACGTATGGCAAGTCAAATGAACTCACTGTGTTAACTCAATAGAACGCCTTATCAAAATCAATGAACAGCAGATGAACTTTCCAAACAACTTTCTCCGACAACTGGCATAAGTAAGGAAAGATAGGTTTGCCTTGTGCATAATGTCTTATCTAGGTCTACCTAGAACCAAAAATTTCTACTAAAGATATGTGTATCAGGCTGAAAAACGATGAGTCTGGTAGCCAGTATGTCTTGGAAATTTGGCGGTGTTTTTTTGGAACCTTGCTAGCCAGTAGAAGCCAGTAAGGGAAACTTGATTTCCTCCGGAGCAGAGAGCGAAATTATTCCATTCCGTAGGAAGTAAGGCTGATCCAA
The DNA here is from genome assembly GCA_949716465.1 of Chalcosyrphus nemorum. Lineage (NCBI taxonomy): Eukaryota > Metazoa > Arthropoda > Insecta > Diptera > Syrphidae > Chalcosyrphus > Chalcosyrphus nemorum. The sequence continues at coordinate 11,585,881 of OX454333.1, read as the reverse complement.
TCATAAGTTATCTTGCAGAATGCTCCTGATTGGCCGGAGAAAAAGTTGGGCCTCAATTGAAGAATTTGGTTGAATAATTTTGTTTTATTTTGTGCCAGCAGCTTAGGCAAATTCATATTCATGTGAAAAGCAATTTCTTTTCAAAAAAGTTAAATTAAAATTCGCATTAATCCAAATGTTTTCTTCTGTCTAAGTGAAGTGATAATAGACAGATACCTATGCTTCTTTATAATTAATGCTTCTACAAAGAATCAGCGCCATGTATGAATTGATTGATAACCTTTGGTTACTGACTAAATTATCTTCACCTTTCGTTTCGCCGTTGCTTTGTGTGCAGACATTAACTTAACTGGCTATACACTTTACAATAAAACGCGGCTATTAACTTACTTCCTTCGATTGGGTTTTCTTAAATCGGGTTGCGCTACCTGGAGTGTGTCGTCTTGATGCTCTTATACACCTATTGCAGAATTTTGACTTGAGTGTTCGTTCAGGAGCACGTTCATCGCTGCATGTTAAGTTTTAAGTCAAATTACCTACTGTGAATGTGCCAAAGTGTACGAGGCTATAAATTTGTGTAACTTTAATAAAAAGCTGAGTTCAGTTGGGTGGGTACTGGTACTGTTTAGTTGTAAAGATTGCTGTATTAAAAGGTGCGAATAGTGTCTGTCTGTGTGGTTTACCAATAGCTATCCCCATTGTGCCTCTACAATACGCTTTCTCCGTCACAATTAAATAAACCTGCAAAAAGGACACTTTAACAAGGGTTAATCTCTATCTACTTGTAAAAAAAAAAAAAATAACAAAATATGGAAATAATAATCCCCTCCATTCACAATTAAATTGTTACTTTATCCGCATTTACTCACAGCACGGACTTGCAGCCGAATACTACCAGCAAAAGAAAAAAAAGGACTCATTTAAAACCAACAGAGAGGATTACAAAACGCAGAGATGCGATAGAGCTGGATGGCGCCAAAAACAAATCGACGACCGGGTGAAGTTTATGAATAATTATCCTGCCATACGTTTCGGCAGGACAGCGGAGAACTGAAAATTCGGACAGTACCCATTTTCATAAATTTAACTCTGCACGTACGTTCGCAGTCATTTTTCAATGCTACACGTAGGATGGTCGGTTAAATTTATTTTCATCCAAAATTGTAAAATAATATTCCAAAAACTCGTCGTCGTCGCCTCATCAGGACCTAAGGGAGGTTGATATGGGAGGAAATTATTTTCGCATTTATAATTAGAATACTCACCCACGCTCGACACTCCACTTGGCAACCATCAAACCCCAGCTAAAGTGAGAGGAGAGGTGAACGTGCAATGAAATGATTCATGATGATGAGGAAGAGTTCATATTTATATTTTGCAAGCCCGAGCGATAAAAGTTTATTTGTTTAGTGTACAATGCGTGGATGGGAGGGGATTTAAGGATTTTATGATATCAAAATAATTGCGTGCACTTTGGAAACTTCATGGATTACCGGACGTATTTGATGGATTAAAATTGTTTGTTTGAATACACGAACACGAGAGGAGATAGTTTAAATAGGGACGGATGGCATTTCAGATTAGACAAAGGGCGAAACATGCAGAGTGAGAGATAGGTTTCATATGTACATAGTATATCGAGATTAAGTGTTTGGAGTGTATAGCTTTGTTAAATAAATGATGAGCGATATGAGACCAGGACTATTAGTAAGAAAAAGAGAGAGAGCGAGGGGATATTAGTAGTCTCCTTAGGTTTAGTTTCTTCAAAGTTTTATAGGTACAGGCGAAAGTCATACATGTTTTTTCCATCTGACGCACGTTTTCAAAAAGTGTCCATATATGTATGTACCCGAAGCATAGCTAGTAAGAAAATAATACAACTCCTACTGACGGTTGATCAAGGATTTCCAAGCGTTTAAGTATTATTTACTGATGACCCATTGTCTTCTGGATATACGCAGCTATCGCTTTTTAAGAAGCAGAAAAGGTCATCAATCTTATTAACAGCTGACAAATAACCAGAGAGTAGCATGCACAGCCTCCCCGGGCAGCATATAAAGTGCATATTTCACCCCAATATCGAGAGGTGAACCCTAAATTACAGGACATGTCCCAACTACATCGCTGTTAGAGACCTGTATACATCAAAACATCTTTTACGATAACTGACCTAGTGAATCGCTGGTGCTGCGAAGAGCTCAAAGCGTTCAACTAAGTCCTAGGTCACAATGAAATCGAAGGAAAGGAAATAATATCATGTATTTTTCTAGGAAGGCATCCGAATCCATTAATGGTCCAAAACTCTGCTTTCCACTTGCATATTAAGTCCAGCAAAGCAATTGACTTCAAATGTCAAACTGGACTACTCAGATGGTATGTAGTGGGAACAGGCAAGTTAATAAATACCCCATAAACAGTAGTCCAATGGACCAACCGATGATCTACGGCAAAAACAACATAACGAATATAATACATAGTGTGGATGTTGCCATAGTAATAGCGATAGTACAAGATGTCAAAAGTAGTTTAGGCACAAACAAAAATGCGAGCACAACGCATAGGAGCATTTTAACACAGAGAGACTCCGAATCGTGACTTTTTGACGTTCTCTTTTGGTGTACCTCTGGTACTTTCATGCGTCAAGATGAGACACCACACAAGAGATCTTTTATATTTCTGTTTCTCCCTCATTTTTGAGAGTCTCGAGTCGGAGTCTGCCTGTGCAAAAGTCCATATAGCTGTTTGGGTAGCGCGTCGCTGTGGCTGTGATAAGCGTTGCGTTCTGTAGCGCGATGAGTTTGGCAGCTGACTAGGAAAAAAAAAAAAAACGATGACTGTTGTGTGGAAAGGTTGATTGAGTTGATGAAGGATTGTGAGATTTTATGGCATCTATGCCACCCATGCATTTGACAGGTCTTACTGTAACTACTAGTACCACCATAGCCACAGAGCGTTGAGTTGAGTCAGATGGCTTACAAAATTAAGGCAATAATCCATAGAATCCGTCGTTCCGTTGAACTTTGACGTTGAAATTGACGCATCACAAGAAAGAGAGTCCCATTAAGTCGTGATTCGAGAAATTAATAGCAATTAAGGCTACTAATGATGGGTCCACATATCACGTCTTACACAGAGCGAGGCTGTCTGAGGAATTCGATTTCTTAAGTGGGGTTCGGCAATGCTGCATACTTTCACCAATACTGTTTCTATTGCTGATTAACGATGTGGTGAATGAGGCCTTATCGACAGGAAATGGAGGAATTCGATGGACCCTAACATCCGAACTCAAGCACCTCGACTACGCCGATGATGTATGGCTTCTGTCTCAAAGAATAATGCACCTTCACCAAATGACAGCAAATATTGAGAGGGAAGCAGACGTCGTTTGACTCGGCAAAAGCAAAAATGATCAGCCTAGGACCGAACTCATCAACTCATATATGCATTGTTGGACAATCGGTTGAGAGAGAGAGAGTGAATTGGGGAGAATTGAGGTTCATTTCCAGACGCGCACACGATGGCGCGTAGGCATTGTAGAGGCCCTTGGACCCACAAGGGGATACAGGACATATGTGAGTAAGTAAAGTATAGTCAATATAAACCTAAGTAGATATCTTCATCAATACTCCTTTATTGGTGTGCTCCTAGTTGTTGCGCGGGGCCACGAACTTGATTATAGCGCTACTGGCCCAGTCCGTCAAATAATCTGTCAGTATTTACCCGATCAGTCGCAATTGTCAAACCAATATTCTCTTAGTTAGTTTTGTCCCCAGCCAAGATAGAAACAGTATGAGTCAAACATAGATACAACCGAATCATGAAAGCTTTTAGAGTTAAATCTGGCAAAAACCATTCAAGATCAATTACGAAAGCCCAAAGTGTGGACAGAGTTATGAGTCGAAAGTCTAAGGTGCTGCAGCTGTGCCCTGCTCTACTCCCTTGGCCTTGTCTTGAACTACCGATACCTTCTATACAGCTACACTGGTTCCTTAATCCCGTTTAGCTGCACCTCATCCCAAGTAAGCGAGCTTAAGTTACATCCTCTATTTTATGGTTGGCAATTTCAACTTTACGCCTAGAGTTGTTGACAAGAACCTTCTCTCTTTTCGACGGTCATATATAGAATCATACCTGCTTGATTGTCCTTAGAACTGTGGGATGCAGCCGATTCCAGCCTTTGGTATTAGTAAGAGTATAAGTCACATGACTGCTACCACTGACTATTTTGGTAAGAGTGTGCGCCTGTCCTAAATTACCTCAGTGACTGTATCATGCTTTGCCTAGCTTGATAAGACTGATAAGACTGAGCCAACCTGCTCCTAGTGTTCACTTCCTATCACAGAGTCAGTGAGTGTGCTATCAGGATCCCAGTAGCATGTCTTGGTAAAAAGCCATTTCTGGTGGGCGCCCACGGGAAAGACCAAAGGCGACGAGTTCACCATTTCTCAAAAACACAAACCTAATTTCGACAAAACATTAATTAATTCTAATTACGCACGAGGGACTGCCAAAATGTGTGCACAACTCAAACTTACAACTTAAATCAATCGTTTCGTGCATAAAACCCTAGAAATATTGACATGGCCATTTCAAATACTTTCCCAAATCAAATATATTTCCATGGGGAATGCTCGATTATGTTTCCATTTTGCTAGTACTATTCACAAAACAAGAAAAACCCTTCCAAATTAAATATACACCAAAGTTCAAAAGAAAATACACCCTCGCACATAGCAAAAAAAAAAAAGCACATATGACCCTTTTCCATCGTAATCCATCAATCAGTATTACACACTTCACTTCCCCCCCACTGGAGTATGGAGTATCCAACATGTACAGCTGTGCCATTCAAGGAATTCCTTTCATGCACTCTCTCTAGACATATTTCTAATTTCGCCAACCCGAAAATCATAGCCCATTTCTTACTTTGTCAAACTGGCGATTGCCATGTCACATGTCAAGCAATTTATTTGCCCCAAAGGATAGAGGAAAAAAAAAATTAAGGAAAAGGATAAGAAAAAAAAAAAACTGTCTGCCAACATTTTATTCAATTTTATGTGTGCACGCACTTTGTTCACCCTCCTCACACACACACGCGAGAGAGAGAGTAACAATTGTCTGCATTTTGGTATAACGATGACATTCAAATGTCGTCCCTTAATAATACCCAAAGACGGACGGAGACAAAATGCGGTCTAGTCCTTAGCTGTCAACAGAAATTATTTGTCTCAACCTAGGCCAAAGTTTATCCTATGAGAGTGCAAGCACATCAATGCTGTTATTTGTATCTGTGTGTGCTGTCTGTCCCTTAGGCGTGCATAAGCTCACTTGATGAGGCTGTAACGTATCCTGACAGCAGAAAAAGGATACAGTGAAAAAAAAAAAAACAACCCTCGGCTAAAAGGATATCTCTACCTAAGCCATTAACCGATTCTAATTTCACTGATGGCGAAAAAATTTTACCGGGAAAAAAAAGGATAGAATCAAAGCTGCAAGGATTATAGCAAAGACTGACAACAGATCACATCTAGGTACGCTGAACAAAAACAAAATTTTTGGACCTCCCCGAGGGCAGTATTCGACTCATAATATATAAGATAAAGTGGACTTTTTACCTCAGGCAGAATTTCGTTTTCGATTTCGATTTCTAATGGATATTGAAAGGATAGTAGTTGGTTGCAAGGAGTGGGTGTTAAACGCACCTGACTACCTAATCAATTCGAAGAGTCTTGAAGTTTTGCTCTAAGCAACTCCTGCTAATCCTGTCATTTAATTAAAATTTTCCAAACTCTCCACAACGCACAAGAAAACACACAACCCATACAAGGATATACACACTGAAGTACTAGATGAAAGTGTGTCCTCTTCTTGTACAGCACACCAGTGTTGAAAACTTTGCTTGCACACAATACCAAAATTGGTGGAGTTTCTATATGTAGAGTCCTTTCTTGGGTGTTGTTCACCATCACCATTGGTAAAGACACCACCATAAAAGTATTAATTACGAAACCCTCACCTAGAGCACGTACTTGAGATTTTCTCTCGCTCTCTCTCTCAGATACAAGCTAACTATGTATTCCGATAGTTGTTTTGAAGAGACTTCCTTAGCATCCTTTTCAGGATAATCAAGCGGAATAGAGGAATAGCAAAAAAGAATAAATGGCAAATATGTATGAAATAAAGCAGAGATTTATCATAAAACTAGAAGCAAACAAGAAAAAAAAAAAAATAATAACACCAACACAAACAGGAGTAAGGATGCTAGAGTAGCTAAGAACAAAAGCAAAAACTATTCCAATATTTTCTTATCATCAAAAGTTGAATCCTTTGAATGGTATTTCGTCCAAGAACTTCGGCTTTTCTTCGGGTACGTGTGCGTGTGTTATATCCTCAGTGGGGTTTTAGATAACAGGATAGATATCAAGTTGTTCGGTTTCTTGTAGTCAGTTTTGAAAACGGTTAGGGAATCTCTTTACTGATATCCTTGCTTTGCTCTATACAATGTTGTGTGTTGAGCATCAAGGAATGGATATTTTCTTTATGAATTTTCTTCCTTTTTCTTTCTTTCGTTTTTTTTTTTTTTTTTTTATGTGTGTTTGATCGCGTAAAACGGGGATGATATTAGTTGGGAATTGTTGTTTTATACACGAGAGTGTGTTGGGTTTTGTGCGATGTACGTTTGGGGGGCGATAATGAGAAATTTCCGTTGTGGTGATTAGTAAAGATAAAGTTTATTATACGAAGAGATACAAATTACCGTTCTTGTTATAAGATAAAACCGAGGGATGTTCCTTGTTTATTATTTATTCTAATAAACTTGGAACTCTCTGACAGATAGGTTTCTACTGTGTATCTATAAAAAGCTGATATGATGTTGACCTTGCACAGAGTATAAGCTCCTCTTTGGATATAAATCTACTCGAATCGATTTGTCTTTAGGCTGTTTGTCATGCAGTACATGGTACGCTGATAGTATCTGAGTTATGCGGCAAATTGGGACCATTTACATATTTTCGGGGGCTTTTTGCTTCTATAACTAATTTTAGCATTCGGAACTTTATCTAAGGAATATTGTCGGGATCGGTACACAAGCATAGCATGACTATATATTAGGGTTGCAAAATACTTATCTTTTCTCTACTTCGAGTTGGAGGAATATAAAGCTTGTTATCTACCGATATCCAGGGAATGTGGAATGAAAAAAAGTATACTCTCTACAACGCCCACGCGCCATCGTGTGCGATTTCGGGAAATGTGCCTCAGCTCTCCCCAACTCTTTCCCAGTTGCCGTGCTTCTTTGTCAACTGGTTTGCCCTACATACTCCTTGGACCGCCGCGTACCCTGTCATCCTAGATAAGCGGGTTCCATTGGTTAGCTATGGATCTGTCACCCTTTCGGAGAGTGTGACCAAACCACTGCCACTTTCGTCGTCGCATGATTGTGCCTATAGGTTCATGACCCGTCCTCTGATAAAACTGTTTGTTAGAGATATGGTTTGGCCAGAATATCCTTAAGATTAAGACTTCTTGCAGTTCATATTGCGTAACCCATGGTGCACCACATAGAGCCAAACTATCTCCTCACCTCGAATGTGACGATAATGAAAACTGGCAGCGTTCAGTCCTATTCAACGTAAACAAAAAGCAATAACATTCGTTTTGCGAAGTAGGTACGCCGTACATATATCGCTTTGTAAACAAAGTCATTTCAATAAACAAATTCACAGATGCTACAACTCATGTGGGTGTTTCTGCTTGCTTTTATGACCACTTGGTAACATTTTTACGACTTAAGCTCACTTAAAGTATAACAATGACGACACTTATAGTAAATAGCAAGCATATTCGAAACCTGCTCCACCACTTGGCACCACTTACCGAGCGCAAACACCGCAATGAAATAATATATACACTAATTATTCATCGAATATCCAATGTGAATTTACGACCGACCAGCCAAGCAAACAAGGATAACGGCAAAACTATGTTAACGACACATAAACCACGACTGTCGCCATCGACAACATTGTCACCACCCCATTGCCCACACAACCAACCGTCCAGGACGAACAAAAAAAAAAAAAAAAAACCACCAGTGCCTGGTAAGCTGAATAAATATCCAATATCCTTTAAGGCAATAAAAAGCGACACCCACCTCGCCGCCCATTGAACCGAATGACTCCTCTTTTTCCACTACTACTATCAGCAGCCGCCCAGGACTTGGCGGTGGGCGATGCGGAACCACAGGAGTGGTGAGGTACAAACCATTCAAAGGACAAAAAAAGAAAAAAAACATAAAACGAAACTAAGAATGCCAATAATTTACTATGGTTTCAATTTCAATTAAACGATTTTCCTGAGAGGATAAGAACCGAAGGACGAAGAGGAATTCCTTCTTGTTTTTTTGTTTTTTCTGTGTTGCTTGCCTCCCATTCGTCTCGGTTTATTTGGCAAGTGGAGAGTCAGTCAAGTCTATATGCGGACGACGGCGGGACAGGCAACAGTGCGTCACTTCAAGTTCAGGATCCGTTCCGTGAGTATAAGTTTTATACGAAACTGCGGCTATGTGTGGCCTCCATAGCCACATCCACGACCGCGCCGAGTTTTTGTGTATGCGCGCGACAAAGGACGATTCCTCACTTTTACCAAATGTGAAATTCCATTGGGAATCGACATACCTACTGCAAACATACATCCAAAAGCTGATAAAACTGACAGGACCTCTTGGAGAGCAGCAGACACAGCACACACACAAGAGGAGCCAAAAAAAAAAAAATTCTAAAATATTGCAAATGTCATTGGATCCCGGTAGCGATGGTATCGAATGCGAATGAGCTGAAGGATGTTCTTCTGCGAAGCGTGTGTATATGTACGGATCTAGGAAGGAAGGGTTTCGTTTTTTTTTCTTCCATTCTAACTCATGCACTAGTGGAATCGAATTAATGTTTACGTTTCGTGAGAGGAAATTTATATTGACATTTGGCGCTCATTAAATTACCCAAGGGGCATACACCAGAGCACATGCCGGTGTGCCAATACCGATGCCGATGTGTGCTGTTGCTGTCAGGATGTGAGTGGAATTCTTTGTTTCGCTGTTGCTTCTTCTTCTATATTATTTTTGGAGGCGAAGGTGTGAGAACTTATTCTTAATTTACATCTGCGTTTGATGCTTTCTTTTCTATCTAGGTTAAATGGTTTTCTTTTCTTTGAATTTTCACAGAGGTGACTTTGTTTCCTAAACAGTTTAAAGGGAAAGTGAGGTAAAGAGTTAAAGCTACTACCTAGAATCTTCTAATCAAGACGCATCAATTGGCACATATCATACGTTTGAGTAATAGTAACGAAGGAGTACAACAATAGTTTGAACGTACCAATGCCATATGACTTTGTAGCACCTTCCATCTGAGCTGAGACGTACAACTCAAGTACTATGTAGGAGCCTATTATTTTGAGAAGGGCGATCGTAGGTCCGCAACCATTCACTGAGGCACAAAAACGACGCATTGCACCAAAATCAGGGATGGCATGAGTCCTGAAGAGGCTAGGCAACAGGAAAGGGAGAGGTATGCCTTAACAAAGGAAGAAGGATGCCATACTCATTCTCGTTCTCATTCACCTGCCATGACACAGAAACCAAGGAATGGCTTATTTCAGCGGTAAAGAGAATAAAGCCATGGGAAGGTTTCCAAGTCATTTACATGTATCACCTTCATCCCCGCAGAAGACTTCATGACCAAAGACGTATTCCTATCCAGGATAACGAGGCTGAACGCCAATGTTAACACCGAAGGATGGCGAGTCTTCAGTGTCTTGAGCGAAAAGAGCGGGGATGAAACCATCACCTTCTCCGTAGACGAAAGGTATAAAGCCTACCATTAGCAGTCAAGGTTGTAAGCTTTTCCTGAACTGCTTGCAGATAGTGATTAGAATTAAAAGCTTACTGAGAGCGGAAACTGAAGACAGAGCTATGGCACATCCAATGTTCAGCGCTCAGCAGAGACTGATCACAGCAAGAGCAGGTACTACTATTGGCCCAAGTAAAGCGCCAGGCAACAGACAATACCACTACGGGTACTAGCAGTTCAGCAGGAGGAGCTTCAACAGCGACAAAAGGTTCATCTTCAACGACGGAGACAGCCCTAAACACTACTGAGGCTGTCAGAGATGTTGCCATTCTGCCAACATTATCCCCTAAAAATCTCATCGTGGGATTAAGGTGCATCCAAATAAATGGCCAACGCGTTGGAGAAATTTGGTGTATTAGACGCTCAACTCAATTCTCCATCCCCTGCCCTCTCATTATCGTAAACAGGCGGGGTCCAAATTGCCATATTTGTGAAATGTATGTATGTAGCTTGTGACCAGGACCCAACTATGACTGACCGGCAAAACTTTAACTTGTGGCCCGTAACATTGATTCAATAATGCTCTAATTTCATGTGATATTTTTATTTCATCCATTTTTTTGCTCGTGCAAAATGTCCATTGTTGCACGAGCTGTGTGGCACGCAGCGCCGCGCCGTCCTGTTGAAAGCGTGTGTTGGCATATCCTTCAATTGGGGCCAAAAGAAATTGGTTAGCCCTGGCCGCTTGGTTACACAAAACAGTGATTTTTTCTGCATGTATTGCAAATTAGTTGCTCTTGTGTCGATTGTAATCGTCTCAAATTCAACAATTTTGCTTGTTGACAGACCCATTCATCCAGAAATGGGCCTCGTTACTAAATATGATTATTTTTACCGAAATTGAGGTTAACTTCTAACTGCTCAAGAGCCCAGTCAGCGAAGAAACGCCGTAGTCTATGGTCACCTTGAGGTCCTGCGCCAGTTGAATCTTGTACAGATGCAGCTCCAAGTCATGACGCCAAATTCGCCAAGCCTGCGAAAAGTCGAGTTCTTGTGCACGGCGCGGAATTGATTGTCTCGAATTCTCGTGCACACTTTCACAGACAGTGGCGATACATACTTTTGGCAAATCTTGCGTTTCGTTGACGTCCCGGTGTTGACGAATAGTCCTCTCAAAAGAACGATTATGGCGACCGTAAAATAAGTGAAGCGCAGGAATTAATGTTGCTCGAACAGAAGACCTACTTTTATAAGACAATTTTGTCACTTGCACATGCTGTTGAATGTTGTGACTCTATGTTGATTTGGCAAAATATACTAAGACAATCAATTTGACAGATATATGTATCTCGCCTGTCAAAGTTCGGAGATCCCTATTCAAAAACACACTATGAAGCTTCCATACTTCAAACCAAAAAGTGGCACTAAAGAAGTTTGAGTTCGACGCCTCTGAAGTACAGCATCTACAAAATGGTTGCGCCCAGAGCTGTCAAATACTATGCCCAAAGTTACAATTGTATGGGTGAGGGCCCATTTAATTTTGCTGAAACTTCACAACACAGACGCGTTTTTAGCTTTGTTGAGCGAATCCGTCAAACGAACCGAAGTTGTCTATCTAATTTAGTTTGTCTATGGTCTTGGGTGTTTCGAAGACGTTCGCAAGAGGGAAAGCCGTGAAAAAAAATGTTTGCTGTTCATCCGGGATCGAAACACAAAGTCCTATTGCCCAATCAGTGCCTCTTAATGTACTGAGCTCTTTACTGCCCAATGCGAAAAAAGGATTCATGTATGTGTGTACGTAGATGTAGAGTTATTGCCTCGAGAGCATTTCATTTTGAATTCAAGGGAAGTCCATAACTTGCGTTACTTTTGGCCGACAAATTCAAAGAACATTTGTGTTTACTAAAGGCTATCGCCAGACGGTAAAACTTTGAGCTTATAACCTTCAAGCAGACTCGCGTTAACTTATGCCGTCAATTATTAAATCAATTAGAAATTCTTCTAAACTTGGCTGCCATTCATTATTTAACAAACATTAAATACCCAAATGACAAACAAATCCGCTAATTAAATTCCCTTTATTCGAATCTACGCCCAGTCGAATAATAATAAAAAAAAAAAAACTTTTTAATTAAACTTACTTAAGCAACGTTAGCGCTACGATCAACACAATTTCTCATGCAAAAACTAAACAAAACGTCCAAAACGGAAATTATATACATTCGTTCGCTCCGACCATCACAATCTTTCGAGTCCACAATTACCCACTACGCCGAAGGACATCATTACAACGACGACGCACAGCGGCAAGCATTTCATTCTTTTTTTTTTTTAATTAATTTCCACGCGGCGAATAAAAGGAAACTTACGCCCGTTCCGACAAAAAGTCAAACAATACACGCTCCCCATACAATTGTTGGTCCAAGAAAAGCACAAAGCACAAGGCATAAAATTATTAACACAAAATGGAGCGCAGGAGAATGAGGAACAAAAAAAAAAGATGTTGTCCTTAAAACCACCAAATTTAAATGGACCCCCATGTGCAGGCAATTACGCCAAACGGACATGGAAAAAAAAAATCTACCGTGTGGACTGGAAAGGACGAGGAAGCGGAAAATACCATGAACTATAAATATTGTCAACATGTCAATTTCCTCCCACGCTCCGCCGGCCGACTTGATTACATGACCCTCATTCAGCTTCAGCATTTGTAAGCGGATTTCCTTCATGTGGATGTGCTTGCAACGTTGTCGTTAGTCCTTTTCGGCCAGGATGACTAATTAGTAAAACGTGACTTGACGAAAATGCTAAATAAATTCTCTGAACGTCCATTCTGTTCGTTTATCTGTCCGAATGTCTGACTCTGTAATAACTGCCGCCAGCTGCAGCAGCATACGTAAGGATATTTTCATATAATTTTGCACTCTCCAGCTTAGTTTGCAAGGATGCACATTGCCAGCTTCGCCGCTCCACCCACTTTTGGGTGCCGCCGTCGCCGCGTCCTCGTGACACTGAGATGTGTTTTGCATAATTAATTTTGACAGGCAAGTTAAAACAATTAGCGGTCCAACAACAACAACACAACAACAGGAGACACGGATGTTGCCCTTCACAACACAAAGATAAGCTCAAAATACACACGTACATATAGTTACGAACGGTTTCGCAATTTAGTATCATTAGGAGACGACCACCCACTTTTAGGAAAGTGCTTTGCAAATTGCAAACTTCAACCGACCATCTGAGCATCTGAGGCATTTAAAGGACATGCACAAGAAAGACAAAAAAAAAAAAAAAAAAAAAACCTCCCTCTCGACATGTCTTTCAACAAGGCTGAGGCTCAGGACGAGGCCATAGTCCCATTTGCGATTTTTCATCTATCCTTATGCCTCGACGTCCATTTCAATTTTCTACTTCAAATGCTCGCAATTGCCGCCACCCACTCGATACCCCTTTTAGACGGCGCAGTCGACGACTTTTTCTCATTTATCTTGCAACCAGGCACAAGGAAACATGTAGTTAAGCCCACAAAATCCCGTTCCTCATGACGGACATGATGATGTCCTTACGGATTGGCGCACGTGTGTGTGTACGCTACTACTTCTACTATCGAATTGATGTCCTTGTGGTACCAGCCGTGTGTTCTTTTTAACAAGTTGGCGCCGCTGTGACTCTTGAAATTTTACCTCAACTTTTTCGGTGAAGACATTTCCTTCCTGTCGAATAGTGAGTGGAACTAACATCCTTTTTCCCCCAATAATCCTCTTACACTGTTCACACAGCAGAATGGGACAAAATGAAAAGAAAGGAAACTATTTTTTGAGTGTGCAACGAAGGCAATCGACACCAGAGAGTTGGTAAGAAGCAACGACGAGGCACGTGTACACCTTAAGGGTTATTTGGTGAAATCCTTTTGTCGATGGCTTTCAAGTGAACCAATTTTTTACTACCCACATCAAACGTCCACCTATCAATACGGGGGCTCACCGCGCAATGTCTATACCTTTATGTACTCGTCTGTAGCATTAACACTCTGCGACTCAGAAAGCCCGAATCAAGTGAACGGAGCAAAGGCAAAGCCTTGCTTAAGGCTACTTACTATTTACACACACAAGCAATGGATATAGATAGGATTTCAATGTTCGACTATTTTATGATTGGAACAGATATCCTGTGCATCCCTATGCTCACACTTTAACTTCGTTGCCAGTCGTCGCTCTTGTACCCTTGTGGAGTGGGACAAAGCACTGGTCGTACGACAACGAAAGACTAAATGGATTTGATTTTCGCCCTCAAGGCAGACATGTGCAGACATTTTAATTTTCGTCCTTAAGGGCTGGTTTTACGGATGCAAAGAGTGCGACCTACGCAAAGTGAATACAAATGCATTTGTGCCCGCCTTTGCCCTTTCCAATTGATTAGCAGTTTTTGCTAAGAACAAACATATGATATATTATTTGAATGTTCATATATCCTTGACCAGATTTTAATTTCAGATTATGAGTATTGCTGTGTCTCGCCAAGGAGACGACTCTTTCCATCGTCAGCAGAAAAATTGTGCTCCTTTCAACACTGTTCAAGGGTCATTTGCAAATAAAAAATAAAAACAAACAAGGATACGCTCTAGACTCGTGAACGTGAAAGTAATTTTCGGCTTTTTCTCTTTCTCTCTCTCGAGCTGGGAAAATTTATTACAAAACCCAAAGTCTCTCCCTCGGAAATATTAAAAAGTTTGTATTTCATGTGGAAAAACGCACAGGACATGCGGACAAGAAATGCGAAAAATGGCAAAATGAAAAATTATAAAACAAAACTGGCCCGGGTAATGGTGTCCGAATATTTGATTTATGTTGACAGATGAGAAGAAAAATTAAATAAATTCTGTATTCCGTTTCGCAGGATGCCTGGACAGTGAATGTTTGTAGATGTAAATGAATTGCGAATTGCTATCATATATACTCGTAGTACTTGTGGAATTTCAGAATGCAAAATGTGTATTACGGTTTTGACAGTGGGGAACAGCGACAAAAGCGACAACTCATTTAGATCAGTGAAACTGATATTTTGGGTAGTGACTTTTGTTTCGGTCGTTTTAAAAACAACAAATCAGTCTAAAAGTTCACGATCAAAGAGAACTGTCAACGTCAACACAACACGAGGATACCCACAAGGAGGAGATGAACCACTTGAAAAGTTGACAAAGCTTGGAATCAACGTTGTTATACAGGGGTCCCTAAAAGGACTCAATATAAACCTAGCTAACAAAGCCAGGTACATTCATAAGGTCATCCCTGCACGAGCCCAGCGGGCAAGTCTTGGGGACTCAAACCAAAATGCTAAGATGAATTTACACTGCCCTTATGAGATGGAGCTATAGTCTGAACTATAGTTCGTGAGTGCCGTAGCTCAGTGGTTAGTGCGTTGGACTACTGCGCAAGGGGTTCCAAGTTCGAATCCAGAAAAATACAATCAAAAGTTTTTTCACGGCCTCACCTCTTCCGAGTGTCTGACAAACATTCAAGAGTATAATTGTCATGAGAAAGCTTCTCAAAACCCCTCTGCCCTTCGGATACGGCATAAAACTGTAGGTCCCTTCTGTACATGCAGAAATGTATACCACGCACAACATGTACAGTTGTGAGAAGCTAGGTCTTGGCCCTCTATGGGTTGCTTACGGCCTAATATTTATTTATTTTTTAGTCTGAACAAAGCGAACTTAGTCTAGTCACAACGAGGGAGACACTCACCAAAGTCTCACTTGCGTCATACAGGCATGCCCAACTGCAGCTATGACAGTGCTCCTAGAGCTCATACCGCTCCATCTCATGGCTTCACTCCAAATGCAAATCGAACGATCCTTAGAAAGGCTCTCCAATATACAGAATATGTGATCGCACGACAAAGTGGTACACAGACGGCTCGAGAACCGCGCTTAGAATGTGACGCAAAACTGTTTGCGACGAGAATGAAGCACTCAGAACCCATGGGCCTCTTTCAAGCTGGGCACAAGAGGCAGAGTCCTTCTCGAAGCTTTCGCATTGCCCAACATTAGCTTAGCGAACAACGGCACAAAAAACACTTTTTAAAGCAGGTAAAGAGTCATGATAGACATCCCCTTCATGAGTTATCTCACTCCTAGGTAAACAAAATGGAAAGAAAGTGAAGAATATACACACAGCTACCACCAAGCGATAATATTCATCGTTGACATCGAGAAGCCCAGGAAGAGCCTCCTTCCACAAAGACGCGTTCGAAGAAATGATGGCCATCGACCTTACAGATAGTTACGGATCAGCAGAGGCACTATCGCATCATCTGATTCAAGCAATCACCACAGCAGGAGCACAAAGGGTGGACCTTGCTACTGGTGGAATGACGAAATCAGAGCACTTAGAGCAAATTAGGGCCCGGCGCAGTCCGCAACGTTTAAGGGGTAGGCCGCAGTTCCAGGAACGACTTACTACGCTCAGACTGGCAAGATGCGACCTCGAGAGGTCTATGAAGGAGAACAAGGCAAGATGCTTCAAACAATTATGTAACGAAGCAGATCTTGATGCCTGGGGAGTGGCGTATAGGAAGAGTAGCAGAGAGAGCATCTCTTCCCCCATAGCCCAATTACGGAACCCAGCCCCATGCGGGCAACAACTCCGGATAATATTCTGGAAATCACAACGGATGAGCTATACGAAGCATGCAGGAACATAGGTGACAATAAGGCGCCTGGACCCGAAGGCATTCCAAATATGGCTGTCAAGGCAGCCATCCATAAGAGACCGCACCTGTTTATAGCAACGATGCAAAGGTGCATTGAGCCTGTGTCATAGCTGGGATGGTACCTATTGACATCCTCGCCAATGAAATGCAAAGGGTTTACACTAGGCTTATCGCGAATAGACAAGATATCAGACTTACGAGGAGCGTAAACGAAGAAGAAAGGGTAACACTTGCAGCACTCTGGCAAACCAGGTGGAACAACACCACAAAAGGGAGATGGACCCACAAGCTGATTCCCAACATTGAAACTTGGAAAATGCAAGGGGACTGGTGCCCATGGTGGTTATAGAAAATACTTCCATAGATTTGGACACGATAGCTCGCCATTTTGACCAGAAAGCCCAGAAGCAGAGGAAAACGCGGGTCACGTTATGTTCCAGTGCAGACGCTTTTCCACTGGCATAGTGAATCTACGAAGCCCGGAACGTCTAATAGACCTAATGATGAGGTCATCGGACGTCTGGTTGGAGTGCCAAAAAGGATACAAAAATTCATATGATAACGCATCAACTTGTCTAATAGCTTTTTTGGCATCAAAGGTATAAGTGAGGGCATTACCGACCCACCTCTATGGAGCAGGGATTATTCTCCATCGTCATTCTGTAAGGACGGGCAAGTTTGGCAGGAATGTCTAGACTACATGAACACGTAGATGCCATAGAAGGCTATCTTTTCCTTTCTCATTGATGGGGCAAATGATTCACCAGGCATACACTCGTGTGACCGAATCTTTGAGATGAGTTGACGGATGCTTTTTATCTAATCAGCTCCAGTTGCTTGTATTGAATGGTTTATTCTACGTAGCCGCGATATCCTGATATCCTTGATTTTTTCTCAAAAACAGCAACTCATTAGCAAGCTTAGGTAAATTGAAATAATGACCTTTTGGCTGATGAATCCCTGAAAAAAGCTTCTGAATTTGCCACATCCTTGGTGGCATATAATGCTTCGCAGGCATGATAATGATCCTCAATGGGACATTACATTCGTGGAATTTTGTGCCACGCAGTTGCAGTACTTGCACTATATATTCACGTGTGCCCTTTACTGAACAAAGTCGCTTCATTTTCTAGTTGCCCACTATTCTCAGCCAAGGATATCTTTATAAATTCTCTTAAAACACATTTAAATCACTAATGAAGCCAGATCTACGAGCACAATATGCTTCTCTTCTTACAAATTGAATTTCTAAAAACCAAATAATTCACCGTCCTCGTTCTAGTCCTTGCATAGAATTTTTTCTCTTACCTATTAGGAATAATGACATCGACAATTTTAATCACACCACAGCAGCGGCAGGCTGCAATAGTCCTGCACGCTTCACTAAAAGCCAAAAAAAAAAGGAAAAAAAATCAATTAAATTCCATTCATTACCAAGTACTTCTCTCTAATCATTAAGACCCTGGCTGAAGGACCTCTTCAGCCGACATTCAGATCCTTGTTCGCGATAACATCAACGACCCGATTATGAAGAGTATAATACTCCAGGATATGAACAGGAGACGCGCGAACAAAAATTAGGATAAAGCAAACTCAACAGAATATTTCCACCCAATTAATTCGCATTCACTAATAATTATCGCCGAAGAAGAAGTTGAAAAAGAAAAAAAAAACAAGAAATCCTTCCACTATCCTTATGCGCAGATCACTTCACTTTAAAATTTTGAGGTTAAATAGAGCAAAGTCCTTGTGGAGGCCTTGAGCAAACACGCGAACATGAACAAAGAATACATCTACTTCGCTAACAGCGCAGACATGTTTGCCAACTTGCCTCCTTGTGTTCTTATCCTGTTCATATTAGCAAGGTATTGATGTGAAGACAAACTAAACTCGATGAGGCATTTGGAGTGTTTTGGACGACAACGACGCCAAATCCATTCTCTATCATCATCGTCCTTGTATCAGCGCTGTCGCCTTTCACGTCCTAGTCAACGTCATCATCATTATAATCATCATCATCATCGTCTCTGTGCGTTCCTATGTTGGCGTTTGACACACAATGCAAAGTATAATTCTTGCAGGATCCTTGCATGAGCACCTTGGGCTTGGGTGTGTGCCCAGCCCACCACATATTCCATATACAACACAGTGGCGACAGCACCAGCAGCAGCGCACAGTGGTGAAGGAAACGAGGTTTATTGGCAAAAATGTTCTTATGACACTCCTTTCATCATAACCCGGCGTTTCCATCATCATTACCATCGTGAGGGGTACTTACTCCACTGTGCCGCTAGTAGTCATCAAGTTTCTTCGATAATGTTTCCCCCTGCTGCCGCAGCGCCGCCAAACCGAGGATAGTGTTTTGCTTCTTTTGATGGTACTCTTGGTTGCCAAGGACTTTTTGGCGAATCTTTGGATTTACGAGCGTCTTTCTGTCTACCTACTTGGTTTTTTTCTTTTTGTCGGTAGGTACATACGCGCACAAGTTTTTTGATGGCAGCCGGGGGAGAAAGCGTGTACGCCATTCACATTAGGTATGCAGATTGCTTTCTAAATAGGAAGGATGTTGGAGTTACACGTGAACTCTAAGATGACACAGAGTGTGCTTAAGTTTGCGGAAATATTAATGACTTCAATTAATGCAAATGCAATTTTTTCCTTTTCTTTTTTTTTTTTTTGTGCTTGCACTCGAGCAGGAGAAATTATGAAGAACCAGTAAGCTCTGTAAGCTTATCTTGCATAAATTAATTTGGCTAGTCGAAGGATGAAAAGGTTTTCCGAGAGTGAGTCTGAATTGAAGAAGAAGTTTTGTGCAAAGATGTGGCAGATTATTTAGCAAAAACTTATTTCAATAGCATAATGTCAAACGGAGGCATTTACAATCGTATCAGGAGTCATCTTCGGCGGTTAACGTTTGAATTGGACAGGGATTGCATTTTAGGATTGAACGCAAAGGGAGATAATAGAACTGAGTGAATGAGTTAGAGACGTCTTATGTCCAAGGGTTCTAATCCTTCTTCTGCGGATCATAGCCTCGCATTTGAGGAAAAGAAGAAAATTACGTCCTCCAATGACCAATGATTTTAGTTCTTAGACGTAGGTTGGTGGGAATCCTTCGTGACAGCCCTACACAAGAGCATGTAGCCTTAATTAAGTTCATTGTCGATCTTTTTGGTTTATCTGCTTAAGGTGGTGGACAGTGTCACAGAAATTGGGTTGTGTCCTCATAGACTCAATTCGCGTAAGCTTCGAGCTTGGAAGGTTCCGGATTTCCTTTGCAAAGTATCTGCAAAATAACCACACATACAAGCGGTTTCCACTTTTTTCCTCTAGGCTGAAATCTGTCGAAATCTGTGAAAAAACTCTTGGTGCCCGGACAGGGACACCTTGCAACTTACCGAAGGGCTGCGGGTGTTGCTCTTTCTTTATACTTTACTCGCCTGGTAACGCTGGTGCCTGGCAGACTCTATGTTGTGGATATGCTTGACCACCGTCGACGTCGTCAGAGAAGATCACATTGTTGCAACTTTAGTTTCAGAAATTTCCCTTATATACATTTTATAAGGGACAAACAGCCCCTAGAGACTAAATCCACTGGAGCTTTACCAATAAACCTCGCCAGGTCCCACCTAGGTAACAAAATCTCGATGGAATAACTCATTTTAGTACTCTCATTCTCACTACATCATCAGCCAATGCCTATTGCAAGTGAGTTCAGGGGTTCGATTGCATCAGTCACACCATTACCTCTTTTGCACATTCCACCTTTACGGTTCTTTGAGAGTTAAGGCTGATTTTCCATGTACTTGCCTAACCTAGGGCTTAAATGAGCCAGTCACCCTACTTAGCCACTTCAGGTACTGTTAATCATCAAACTGGAGATAGGTAATGGTGATCGTTGAGTCAGCCGGTTCATAAACATGTGGTATTACAATGGACCTCCCTTTGGTCTAAGTGTATCCTGATTCTTGTCAGCTAACTTAATCGAACCGAGGCTCCAAAAGCCCACATTATATCTATTTGCTTTCTCGGAGTGCTTCCAATCTACACTGTTCAATCTGCACGTCTGTTTTGACAGAACAGATCTCCAACCAGCCGTCTCCTGACTTCCTCATGTCGTCTATTAGAAGCTCCGGACTTCGTATATATGTACATATATTCACTGGGGCAGTTGGGAAGCTTCTGCACAACATAACATACTTCGCGGCTTCCTCATCTTCTGGGTATTTAAAGCGAGCTGTCGTGCCTGAATCTGTGGTGGTATTTTCGATAGCAACCCTGCCCAGACAGGAACTGCGTTAGGTGATAATTACAGTCCTCGTTCAGTCTTCTTGTCCAAGTTTAAATGTTGGAAATCAGTTTTTAGCGATACCGTTCCAAGTGACTTACCAGAGTGCTATAGATATATCCGTGAAGTTAACCACACTTTGTGGATATTTCCTCCAACCCCCGATAGAGGTCTTCCACACATTTATCTTGAAGTTAGGCGCACATCGTTGATAGTTCCTCCAACTCTCAATAGAGACCTTTCATACATTTAGCGTGAAGTTGGGCACATATATTCGATAGTTCCTCTTACTTCCTATAGAGGTCTTCCATAGACTCAGCTTGAATTTGGATGCACATTCTGGGCATTTCCTCCTACCTAGTTTAGAGATGTGGTTAAGCCTTCCTCTGTTGGAAGATGCGCAATGTAGCATACCCAGAAGTACTACTGATCAGCTATTTACTCTTAAACTACTCTTTCTAAGAGCGCATGGGAATATGAATCGCAAGATGTCTTCGTGGTGTAGTGCATGACATATATTTGGTTTGAATGACAAACATAAACACTCTCCACCCTCATCGACAGCTGCAGCATCACGTGCATTTTAGGGGTTGAAGGGCAAATCTTCCTGCATCACCCTTTATAGTTTTATAAATAATTCCACAAGAATTTAAACAAGTTATCAGCACTGAATTGAACTCAAAACTAACCACACACCACATTTCAAAAGCTGAGGTGAAAAACAGCAGCATGCACACGTCCTAGCTTATTTCTCTACTTAAATTTTGATGCGCATGCATTGCACTTGGCCATTCACTTTCTCTGGCAGTACACAAAATTTATCTCACCCTAACTTGGCATCATACCGAGAAAACCAAGCTCACCCCCGTTTGTGTGTGTAGCACAGGAGTTTGCATGAATGTATTGAGGGATGTTTGTACGCATCCGTCAGGCAAAAAATCGAATACGGTGGATCTCTCCATTTCATTTCCCATCCACCCTTGGCGCATAGCTTTCCTGCGAACAAAAAGAGAGAAAAAAAGACTTAGTGTACGAGTGTACCTTAGGTGTGTTTGTGATTGCCAGAACGTTCATCCGGTTTTTCACCGCACAGAAAATTTGCACTCAGTTCTTGTGCACAATCTAAGCGGGTATTACGTAGCGCCTGTTGGTTTATTTTTTCCAAGTTTATTTTTTTTCGTTTTTTTGTTGTAAAAATGGAAAGTGTAAATACAGATATGTTGATTCCATTAGTTTACGAAAGGAAGGTGCTTTGGGATAAAACTTCAGAGATTTACAAAAGCAAAACACTAACTAATACTGCATGGCGCGAAATTTTCATTAAACTACATCCAAACTTTGCCGGATTGACGCAAAAGGAGAAACAAGAATTTAGTAAGTATTTTTTTCTCTCTCTCTCTCTCTCTTTTTCCATGTAGTCAATTGGATACTATATGGGTACAGTGGCTCGATGTCACGCTGGCTAAGTCCAAAATGTAATTTACGTAGCCAATAAGTACAACTACGTTTATATCCGCTATACAGCTTGTAAGCATTTAAACAGTTTAGTACTTGTTGAGAAAAATGTACAAGATTAAGCCCAAGAAAAGGGTTTAAACAGGGTATACGGGAATATGAACATAACCAACAAAAACCAAACCTATTTTGACTAAAGATTGTGCCACTGTACATAAAGTGATAGTATCTACATCCACCCACTCAAACACAAGTCGATGCCAAGCAAGTAGAATACAAAACTGTGTGTATACGATTTTTGCTCTTGCACTTTTCAACTGTAGCATTACGTAACAGAAAGGTATGATAAGAAAAACAAGCAAAAAGGAGCTGATAAAAATGAAACATACCACACAAACTGGGTCAATTAGAAATAGAGTAGATTGTCATGTCAAGAACTCAAATATTGTGCTTGGAAAAGCTTGGAAAGCTTGAAAGTATTCATAAATAAAAATAGTTCGTTACTTTATTTGAAAATTATAAAAGTAACGAATGAAGGCGAATGATGAGAAAGAATTCAGAATTAAAAAAATTCGATGGAATTAGTTTGAATTATCTGAATTATCTGAAAAAAGGAGAAAGAATGCCTTTTCATCGAAACACTGTGCACAACATATGACTTTGACTCAGTATTGATTTGAAACAAGGAACTAGTTGAATGTCAAATGCAAAAGTATGTGAGCGATAAAATCAATCAAGTTAGACTTCGTGGTGTGATATTGAGCAAGCTAATGATTGTGATGATAGTTCATGAAATAGGATTTGTAAGGATCATGCACATGACCCAGAGCATCATTGGCATATGAAATAGAGGGCCAATGCCCATCTTGTGCAAAGCTTCTGTACAGAAGTAGGTAGTAGCTCCCACTGAATGGTCTTCCAGTTTTATGCCATATTCCAAGGGCAGAGGAGAGTTATGCTTCTACATATTTGTCAGACGCTCGCAAGAGTTGCGGCCATGAAAAACTTTGATGGTAATTTCCTGTGCTCGAACTAAGAAATCCATGCACAGTGGTCCAAGGCACTAACCACTCAGCCAAGGAAGACACAAACGGGTTAGAACTTGAAGCTAAGCTTGGAGAACTAAGCAGCCCAGAAACATCCGATCAACTCGACACAATTTTTGATCCCATCTACTGCTTCGTCCATGGCGGGGTGGCTAACTACATCAGCAATCATAAGGGCGAAGTGTATCAACGATTCACAGGCGATCATGAAGATGAAGTGATAGGGCCATTGCTAGGTGAACTGGTGTAGAATACTCCAGAATACTCGATGCCTTTTTTTGTCTACGACTTATTGTCGAGCATTAATCCTAGGTATTTCAACACCTCTTTACACCTGATAGTTTCGACAGCTTATAAGGACAGTCTTAATTGGTTGGTCGACTAGTCCTATACTAGCAGACACTATTTTTGACCCAGCGCCTGCTTCATCCATAGCATTGCGGACCATTTCCCGGATGTTTTTGGTCACAATAACTACATAAGCATACCATCAGCAACTTTAATCACCAGACTCCTTGTAGCAGCGTTAGTCATATGTCTCACAGAAGAGGTCTAAGCGCCGATTCCTGTGGTACTCCGTTGTTATAGTACATAATACCATCGTCAGTCTTGCAGATCATCTTTCTATCAGTGAAGTAAAATAAATAAATATCAGGCCGTAAGAAGCCCATAGACGGCCAAGGCCTAGCTTCTCACAAGTCTGCATGCTGTGCGTACAGAAGGGACCTACTGTTTTATGCCGTATCCGAAGGGCAGAGGGGTTTGTGAGAAGCTTTCTCATGACAGTTATACTCTTGAATACTTGTCAGACACTCGGAAGAAATCTTTTGATGGTGCCGTGGCGCAGGGGTTAGTGCGTTGGGCTACTGCACAAGGTGTTCCAAATTATTAGTGAAGTAGTTCTGGATTATTTTTCAGCAGGTAGTATTGTTACTTCATTCTGTCCATAGTCAAGCGTTATTCAAGTAACTTTATTGGCTTGGCCCAATTTGTCTTTTTGGCCGAATCCATATAAGTCAACAGATTGGTTCCCTTAAGAGCCTTGTCTTTTGCGTTGTATTACCCTTCTTTCGCTTAGACCTCAATTCCTCAACCATTCGAACTTGAAGCCACTGTATGGAACATAGCTTTAGGTTATATTCAATGATCTGTCTGTCCATTTGTTCTTAAAAGAACTGAGGTTCTTTATAGAATATTTGGTTCATGTGAATTGTACTACTAATCTACTTATTTCTTGTATACTTTCAGGTAAAGTAGTTGTAAAACGGTGGACCAACGTACGTGATTCGTGGATGAAATATTACAAAAAGCAAAACAGTCCCAAGGCAAAGAAATCTAAAAAATTCCAAAGACCATACATATACTATAGAGAGCTGTCGTTCTTAAAGAAACTAGCCGATCCTAATGCACCACGTGATTACCCTGAGAACGTACAAACTTTTCCCAAACGCACAAACACTCCAGATCCCTTGGAGCTGATTCGAGTTAAATCAGTTAAACCTGATTCTGGTGCTGATCACTTCCAATTAGATGATGTGTCTCAACAATCATTGTTACCCCTCAATTCAGAAGATACTGATAAAATGCTGAAAATTGTAACTGACGCAATAGTAGATCCAGACATGGACCTGACATCAAGCTATTCCCTCGAGCCAAAGGTGAAAAAGCATAAGACTGAGCACATAAATTCAGCTGTGGTGGAATTTTTGTATACGCGCATGAAGTCCGACGATACCAATCGGCATTTGTCCTTTTTCCGAGGAATTTTACCCTCACTGGAGACATTTAGCGATGAGAATACTTTGGAGTTTCAAGCTGGTGTATTGTCCTTGATACAGACTGTTAAGAGAAAACAACAACAACAGTTTAATAATCCTACACTAACGAACCTATCGTTGAATAGCCCTATTGCGGATTGTCAATACCGGCCCGGGTTCACAGATCAACAATCGCAGCAGATTTTAAACCAATCCATAGATTCGCTGCCATCTACATCGGGATATTTTGGTTCTAGCCATATTTTGGATCCATCCATTCCATCGCCAGCATCAAGCTCAGCAGAGGAATCAAGCACGGAATTTAATTTTGAGGATGAAGACTTTTAAATTTTTATCATAAACTAATACATATGTCTACATATATATCATACTATACATCCAGTATTATGCAGAGCATGAATGTTTAATAAAGTGTTTATATTGTATAAATGTACAGGCGATTTGTTTCATATAAGAGAGTGCGTCTTGGGGTCTCTTAGGACTTCCATTAGAACCACTATTACGTATAGAAATATAAGAAAGGAGCAAATCATAAAGGGTCCTTGTGGCAAAAGACTCACCACTCACTCACGAAAAGTTAGTGCTCTATATTCGAGGAGGACCCCTGATCCCTTTTTTCTTCATCCGAGGCCGAAGCCGTAATGGTGTGATGGAGGTTAATCTGAAGTAACCGCAGCATCATCGCTACAGTTGCCTTTAGACACTTCCACCACAGTCCGCTGGATAGATCCAGGTCCGACAGTGCCAGACTGTCCGTCTCCAAATCTATCCTTGAGACATTTTGTCGGGTCAAGGGGGGAGGAGCTTTTATTTTTGCAATCCATCACCTCTACCTAATCTACCAGAGAGGCCTGTGAATCGCTAGCTACTCCAGCATCGGCAGAGGTGGAGGGTCCTCCTCATCCTATTTATAGACCCGAAGAGTTTTGGCCACAAAGCCATAACTTATCAAACCTTCCAAAGCCGCCAAAGGAGCCAAGGATTCCATATTGACCACCATAACCGCGTATCTTCCGTCATCCTTTGGTTCCTCTAGCTTGGCAAACCTTCCAGTTGTCCGTTGAAAGGTGAGGATTGCTGTCCTGAATGATCTTTTATATCGTAAAGGGGTCAGAATGCTCGACAGGAATCCAGGAGCGAGTTCTCGATCTGCTAGGAGACCTCAAGCGATCTTGAATAGATCAGCAGATCTCTGATCAGCGCAAGCGATTAGCTTCACATTGCCCTGATGCCATCCACAGTCGCGACAAGAGATGGGACAGCAAGCACCAAGTGGGCTTTGACCACTTCGCTGAACTGCTTCGGTTTGGAGATGGAGGAAATGTTTCAGTTAACCTTTAGGTTCACAAGAGGTCCCTTAACAGATCTCTGTCTTTTGGACGTGGAGTCCCTGCTGGAAGATGGCGTGTCCCGTGCGTGTCTTCATCCTGTCGCAGAGCTTTTCTGCAGGGACGCTGGTAAATTTTTCCAGAACTCTGGAAGCGGCACATCGCTTTCTATAGTGTCGTTTAGACAGACTGATATGCCGCGAGCTCGATGCAGTACGGCGTAACGATGTTGTCTTCCCCGTAGAGGGCTTGGAGAGGGAACTGGTTCCCACTGAACTGCGCACTCCACGGGGCCTTGATAGAGCTGGGAGAGAAAAGGAGTGGAGAAAATGGGAGGTGCAAGGAGGGAGAGATAGGTGAAAGATAGGAGGCTGACTGTACCTAGCTTCGTGTCTCGCTTGAGGTGTACACCTGAGACTCATTGACGTCTACTAAGCCCTACAACGTGTCAAGATGTATAGTCATGTAGGAGGCAGCCTGTATGATGATTCTTCTTGGGTCTCCAATTGTGTCAGGAATTCTTGTAGTGAATCTCTTTTCGAATGAGCTCATGTGATTCCATCGAGACAGAAGGATTCGATGTGCACAATCTTATAGCGGTTTTGGTCGCCAGATTGCTAACGAATTCTCATGCTGAGGTCCAAAGTCTAGAATTGCTTCTCAAATACCATCCACCATATGTTAGAACTTAGAATGGACATTAGAACCACCGCCTATATCCAGTACACCACATCTGGTTTGAAGCTTCATGTATTATTGTATTCCTTTCGCAAGAATAGAAACCTAGGCTTAAATTCGCCAACATTTTTCTTCAAGTTTAGTTTAAAGACTAAAATTAGACCCTTGCGTGAGCTTGAGATATTTAGCTCGCTGTCTATACGAGTATTTGCGCATTTGAAGTTGAAATTGAGCTCTTCTTAGTGAAACTTCCCTCTTTGAAGGGTTTACTCCCAGGCCTTTGAACCAGTTATCAACTAGCTATAGGTCGAAGTTGAGCCTTTCGCTTAAGACTGGAGGAAATTTTCCTGGAACCAGGATAACCCCAAAGTTGGCATAAGCCATCGTGTTGAAGCTGTTTTCGTTCAGTATTACCAGAATTTCATCCACTACATGGAGCCATATTAGCGGTGACAGAACTCCGCGATTCCAATTCACAATATCGCTTGAGTATAACTGAGGTCCAATGTCTCACTCC
This sequence comes from Chalcosyrphus nemorum, assembly GCA_949716465.1. NCBI lineage: Eukaryota > Metazoa > Arthropoda > Insecta > Diptera > Syrphidae > Chalcosyrphus > Chalcosyrphus nemorum. The sequence continues at coordinate 11,558,232 of OX454333.1, read as the reverse complement.
CTGTGGGTTGACCACTGTCCTTACTTTTGCGATCGATATATTTGTTAGTTTCCCCATAAGAGCACATTATGAACTATATGAACTATTAGCTCGCGTTGATGAGCACAGTTCACATTCCATGCAAAGCTTAGAAAGTGAGCACGGTGTCAGGAAAAGGATACAAAATACATTATTCATAGAAGTACTTATATCTTGCTTACTTCCATAAGAATCAACTCATATCCTTGACACAAAATTCTGTATGAATCACAGAGAGCTGGATAAATGGCATTTAGATTGAATTGAAGTTGAATCCTGGAACACACATTCCCTGCTCAGTCTAAGTGATTAAAAATTACTTATTCCATTCTGGAATATATATGTATGTATAAAAAAAAAAAAAAAAAACTGAACTGAATTCAACTCACGTGATAAACGCAAATAACAATAAAACTCAAATTGAGGATAAAACTCCTCCGTGTAAACACACAACTCGGTGTTCAAAAATTCAACAGATCCACAACCGCCTCAAGGACTACATTTACTTAATAAAATCCATGTGCGTACATCACTTTCCCAGTCGACTGACGCCATCCCCCAATCCGGTAAATATTGTAAATAGAAAAGAACTCCTTTCTCTGGTGAGAATCTTTCCCCATTCACATCGACTTCCTGCATCGCTAAGATACATTCATACTGTACATATGTATGTACCTGCCCTTGGATCGAACAGAACTCTAATCGATATCTCGCAGATAAATTCAGTGTGATGACATCCACAACAACGAATCACGAATCACGTGCATCGTGCAGCATTAAGCGAGCACAATATTATTTTTGGTCCTTTGATTATGAATCCCTAGAGCTATTTAATCTGGTCCTGCTACTCCTACTTCCTGACGACAACGACAACGACGACGGTGTCGGTAGTGGTTTATGCCCTTTGAATTCCTACGAGGACTCTTGTTAGAACGAACCGAACATCATCATCGTATTGATTTAGATTCCTTGATTTGGTATGTGTTTGTGTCTAATGTCGCACGGGATCTTGAAGGATGTAACCGCGCAGACTATTGATCCGTGAACAATTGAGAAAGCAAGAAATTCCCCAACATTCACTTGGTTTTTTGGTTTTTCAACTTTTCGCCAGTAATCCTGGATAAAGGAAGAAACAAAGAAGAAAGAACTCAATCTTCTTTAGAAGGACAACGCACGTTGCCAGCAAAAAAAAAAAAAAAAAAAACCACACTACCTCTCATTGAATTCATAAAATTAGAAATAAGGATAAAAAAAACTTTAAATTCGCCTCTCTATGCGGAAGGACGACTCTCGATGTGACTCTTTAGGGCCAGCGCTCCTACTACTCCTCCTAATGGTGTATTGCTATAAAACAACAACAGTAAAACTTTTCACTTAAGTTATGTTACAACCCCTAAGGAGGTCACAGTTACAGCATAAAATATCCTCGCATCGCCATAATTCAGGCAACTGTTGGCTTCACGGCCAAAGGATACCGTTTTCAATACACAACAACCATGTAAAACTCATCGTATTTCCCGGTACCAAAGTGGGGGGGAGCTCGCGGCTAGGCCAGATAACCACTGTGTTTTTGGGAGAGAGAGAGAGGAAATCAAAAGGACTTCTTCCTACAAAACGACGCACGACGGCAGGGCAGAGAAGTTACAGAAAAACTTTTTATCATCCGCTTTCTTTTTATTTTACTTCGAAGAGGGATTCACTTGTGGACTTGTTCTTTTTTTTTTTTTTGTGGAATTGGAAAACTCAATTCCCAAGCTTCTGCTAACACACTAGTGTAATGTATTCATTGGACGGAAAAGGAATGTTCAATACACTTGCATAATATAATCCTTCAAGTTTTTCAGTGGAGGGAGGACCAGAGTCTGAGAATGAGCAAGGGGAATTGCTGTTTTTTTTTTTTTTTTGCTCGAAAGTTTCTTTCTTTTTTTTTTAAGAAAAGGGGACTAACACGAGTTTGCTGCGTCCCTTTGGTTCCCTTTGAAATAAAAGTTGGTGTTGAAGAAATTTCAAAACAAAAAACGATGTCTAGTGATACTTTTGAAAGGGAGTGTATGAGTACCCGTTCGGGATGAAAATGATGACTTAGCCATAACTTGACCCAATTGTTTTTGGCGGAAATCCTCTCCATATACGTATGAATCGGCGAATACGCATCGGCCCTTAAAAGCCTTTCAGATAAGGAGGGCGACCACCCCGAAACTTTGAAAGAGTAGTTGAACTAAAACGCCGAAACTTTCAGGTTGTGTGTTTTTTTTTGTTGGAAAACATTGAACGAAGGTAGACAGTGGTATGATGGCCCACATAATCCGTGTTAAAAGCGACAAGACACTCCAGAATGAAAGTATACCATGCTCCTTGTAGGCTTGTCGTCAAAAATCGAATACTCGATTGAGCAAATCCTGGAAAAGACCAACGAATTTCAAGTCGAAACCCACCACCTTTTCATCGACTGTAAGGCCGCCTACGACAGCATTCACCATCTTGAGCTCTGCTAGGCGATGGCCCAATTCAGGGTACTGGCAAAACTTATCCAAAACTTAGAAACATCTCTTCGGAGCTCTTCCAAGCGTGCACCGGATGCGCTGTCATGTGATTTCTTCAATATCGTGTTGGAGCAGATAGTGCACAGGACAGGTGTCAACACGGAAGGCACTAACTTTCACAAATCCGTCCATCTGCTGGGATACGCAGACGATAATGACATCATCGGAAGTTCCGAAAAGCCGTCGTAGAGCGTCTACGACTATTCATGAGCAAGCGATGAATGTAGTCCAAAAGCCGCGATATGTAGACTACATTGGCTCGGCCACATCGAGCGAATGGACAACAATGCTCCAGCCAAGAGGATCTTTGAATGCCAGCTCCCTGGTTCGAGACGGAGAAGAAGACCGAACCTCCGGTACAAAGACCAAACTGTCGCGGATACCAGAGAGCTTGGTCTTCACAAATGGAAGGAGCGTGCTCGGGACCGCAGAGGATGGAAGGCAATGATGTCTCAGGCAGGGATTCTACAAGGGTCGGGAGCCCTTTAAGTAAGTAAGGATTGAGCAGACCTTCTCTGATACCTATTTTGTTACTTAATTTCGTTTAATTAGGTAGCATCATTTCAAGGCCTTCACTGGTTACATTTATAGAAGATTACATTACGTTACGGGTGGCCAATCTTTACGGTCATGCCTCAATCCTGAACCGATGGAATATAAAGAGACTCGGGAAACAGAACATATCATACCGCATTAAAGCATTGCAGTCACCATTGGTACGATTCAAGCTCGTAAAAATTTGCCTCAAAGAGCCTCTGTAGGGTGATAGGCCACATGGAGATCCCCGGCAATGAGAAGGCGGATGAATTTGCCGGGGAAGGTCTAAGCTCTTTTTGAGCACAATGGACTCACAGTGGTCTAAGTTAGCCGTTGACAATTTGCGTCAGAGTACCTAGCCTAACCTATGTAGATCCATATTCCTAAGATTGACAAAGTTTTCTACAGTCTACTTATGATTCGAATAAAGCACACTCCAGATCCTTTCTGTTCCTAGCTTGAAAATAACAAAAAATGATATCGATCCCAAGTTATACAAGTCGTTATAGAAGAAGTTCTATTACGGAGCCCTCTTTCTATCAATGCAGATGCTAGGGCATTTGAATAGGAATTGGATCGGATCGTCATAGAGATCCTGCAGTTAAGATCATGGGACAAAACACGCCCTGCCATTCCTAATTCTGCGTTAGAGCCGTCCGGATCTTGTAAAAGCAGATAGATCGTATTCGAAGTTCCTCATTGTGCTCCCAGTCTATCTTAGAGGGAATAGTTTTATTGAGTAGGACCTTTGAGAGGATATAGACGGTATCTGACGGGATGCAGTCAAGTTTGAAAAAAAAAAACTATCCTCGGGTTTTCTAGAAAAGTCAAAATGTTGCATTTACCATCTTCGATAATATCCGCATCAGACAGCATATACTATACAAGGGCCGGAGACAGTGACCGCCTTCTTGCGACCGGGACCGCGGACTTTGCTAGTTCGTTTATCTGTGCCCCAGTCAGCCAAAGATATATCTACATTGTGACGGTCCTCCTCCAGTCGCCGGATTTGCTACATCAGCTCTTCAAACATTTGATCCCTTGTCAGTTGCTTTTCGTTCTCGAAGTTCTGTCACGCTGCTTGTTCCTCAGAAAGGAACTTGTGCTCAATGTTATCTAATCGATAACGTTTTAGTAGTGTCGGCCAATTCAATCCGATTGGGATAGTTCTGTCTTGTTCATTCCGGCTAGTCATCCATATGGAAGGATGGGTTTGACGGCAACAGTATTTACTACTTTCGATATGTTTTGGAGTCGAGGATCGCGTTTATTTCGGGATTTTGAGTGGACTAACATTAAGTCGCAGGAGTTCAAACTGTGCTATATTAAACACCTCCGTTGTAATCAGCTACTTGCCACGTGCTAGTATGATGATACTGCCTGTATACCCGAGGATTCCTTCGTCGTTGTATCCTTACATCAATAGAATAACACCAAAATCAATAAGAAAGTAGACAGGACGCATGCTGGTTCCTACAGAACTCAGTGTGTTTACCTACCTCTCATTTAGTTCTAAGCTCATGTGTCCCGTCTTAAAAATACGCTTTACATAGGTATGCTGAGTTGGTCGTTGGTTTATCGTAGTTCGTAACCTTAAAATAAATAAAAAAAATATGCTCAGATTCCATGTTACAATCTGGTATGACTAAATGTAGCTCTTATAGTATAGTAACCCATAAGATCAAAAGGAAATCTGCCTACGAATCAGAAGCATTACCGCTGACAACTCCCGAGAGACACTATCCAATTAAAAGTTTCATAACACAAGAACTCCTCATAACATGAGTCAGTCAGTCTCTGCATCCTTAGCCTTAGCTTGAACTTAGGGAATTTGAATCATCCGCTGATGATTCACTATTCCAACACTCCAGCCCTCGTTCGTGGAAAATCCGCAAATGTACACATAAATCTCTGTTTCCAGCATCATCAGCATTACCGCAACGATAATAAATGGATCCATTAGCAAAATACAAAAATAAAATTAATTAAGTCTACGCAATTCCAGTGCGGCCACAATACAAAACGGCATCCTTGCGCGTCCCCCCACCCGCTCTCAGTTAGTACTATTAGCTATTCGTGTTGCCATTGTTGTTGTTATGATGATAAAAATCATTGCGAATTGTGCTGGCAAATTTCACACAAAACTCCATAGGCCAACCCTCATCCGTTGGTGGTTTTTTTTTTCTTTTTGGGCTAAGAAAAAAATATTCGAAAATGAATCAATTAAAGCACCACGCGGTGGTCACAATCTTTGCACTACTATGTCCTCCCTAGTCATCAACACTAATCAGTGGCGGAATGAGGCAGAAAACAGTGCTAAAGGTGACGTATTTCGTCATTCCCTATCTTTGCTGTGTGTTTATTTACATCCATTAATTCATTTATTAAAATAAATTACGCGTTGTTGAGATATCGTTTGGAGGTCCTTGTTCCGGATGTTTGGCTATGTACGGGTGTGTGTTTCTTTTCGAAACTCATTTGAATACTTTCTTGCTTTGAGTTATGAATGCCTCTGTCATTTGTCTTGAGAGGGATTTTTGCCTGCTGTCCCGCCTCATCAGGCAGAGTCAGTCAGAGTCCTCGTGGCACAAATAGACTTTTGCTTAATTTGGAAAATGCCAAATGTTTGTATGGTAGACACGCAACCGTCATTCTAATAAACATAAAATGAGTTTTGAGCAGCTATGTGATTTATTGGCCCATTTATATCAATTACTCTGTCTTCCTGGAAAAAATACAAAAACAACAACAACACGAATAACAAAATAACAATGCCGCGATGGAGAAGAAAGGAAAAACTCACTATGACTCTGGCTCACCCTAACCTAAAGTCTTGTTTGTGTGTATGTGTGTTTGTATGTGATGCGGATATTCAGTCACACTGCATAGTAAAGCTTTAGTTTCAATTTTCTGTGAGAGAAGGATAATTTGGGTGCTACAAGAAGGACTACAGGATCAATTTTACAAATTGTCACGGGGAAAGTTTTTTACAATCAACATGGCATACACGAACGACAGAGGGCCGGCGAATTGTGCCGACTTCAAGGACAATTCGGAAAATAAAATCGATATCCGGTTTTCAAGTATAGTATGGTTTTTCCTGTGTCTATGGGGCTTTCCAATTGGATTTCGCATTCCACTGTGCACATTGTGTATTCTGGAATTTCCCACTTTGCAATTTGTGCAATAGGTTTTCCCAATTCTTGACAGAGTAATTCTATATTTCCTCAAATGACTTCCATTGACCGACTTATTTACTTAGTGTAGCACAACATTATTCCGAACGGGCCTGGGCTTCAACTTACAAGCCTCCTAATTCTGCATATGGTACAGGGCACAGGAACGAGGCGACAATCAAGAGGAACTGTCTGATATTGATAGTGAAGGAGGTACTGGCTTCGCTGGCAAGAAGGATCTTGTATCAGGCTATCACCGAATTGGAATTACTCAACAAAGAAGAAAATATTCGGCTTTGCAGCTGAAGGCGGTCTGCAGGAGTGTAAGGGGACGCGTTTAAAAAAAAAACACTCCTTAAACGGTCACGAGACCCTTTCTGGCATCAATTACTGCCACGCAAGACTATTGGTGAGCTCGGCTGGTCTCAGAGAAGACTTTGAAGGATTCTTGAATAATAAACAACGAACAAAACCAGCTGAAGGCTCGCATAGAAACTTCCCCAACAACAGGAAGCATCGAGCTGGAGTCCCTTGGCCCAGGGAGATGAGATAGCCTAGACGATTTTTTTACTCAGTTCGAAAAAGAATCAAATCATGAGATGAAAGGTGCATTTTACTGCCAGTTATATGCTCCAAAATCATACTGTCACCCCTGTTATTTTTAGTGGTTATCTGTGATGTTCTCCGTGGAAATCGTTGGACTATAACATTTTACTAAACTTCTAGACTACGCTGATGATGTTTATTTACTTTCACATCGGATAATTGACCTCCATCTTATGGTCCAGAATCTAGAAGCTGAGGCAAACAAAGTTGGGCTCAAAATTAACACAGCCAAAACAAAAGCCCTGACCACTTCTAATTCCAGCGCCCAACTTAACATCGCCGGACAGTAAGTCGAGAGTCGACAACTTTCTATACCTAGGAAGTGTGGTCTCGGCAAACCGTGGTGGCACCAAACAGGATGTGTGCAGCGAAATCGGGAAGGCCAAAGCTGCGTTCGGAATTCTTTCCACCATCTGGAAAAGCAATGTTATCAGCTTAAGAACCAAGCTGAGACTGTTCCGCTCAAATGTAGAATCGGTGTTGCTTGCTGGGTGCAGCATCTCGAAGGTGAACACCATAAGGATTTTCTGGCCGAACCGTATCTCCAACGAACAGGAACGGGCCAGGAACCTATACGAAAGAGAAAGAAGCAATGACAAGAAAGACAATTCCATTGCAAAATACTCCATGCAGTGGAATGCACTAACCCAAGCAGGCAGAGCAGTCGGGAGGAATCGAGATCTAAAGGAATGAGTTGGAGAGACCTGAAACGCGTTGCAGAAGTACGAACAAGATGGCGTGCAGGCGATGTTGACGCCCTATACACCCAAAGAGCTTAGTAAGTAAGTAAGTAAGTACGACTTGACTGTGTCCTCGTCGAGCTCCTACGAAAAACGCCAACAACATCATCTGAGCCAGTCTTCCCTCCAACTAAAAGAGCTTGGAAAGAGAGAGAGGGGTCGTTGAGGACTGACAGCTGGGAAAAAAGTTGGGGAGAACTGAGACACAGTGGCAGAAACCATACACGATGGTGCAGAAGCATGATAGAGATCCTAATGCCTGCAAGGGAATACAGGGCAAAAGTAAGCAGACATGCACAACTTACGAAGCGTAATTGTCATAATTCGTAAATAAATTTGGACATACCAGGATGTTCTCGTAAGCCCATGGGCTATTAGTTCAATAGTCTGGAAGAGGTTTGTATTCCCATTCGTTATTCAGCGCTGTGGCTACTGCCAAGTGATCCCTTATTGCCCACGGATCCAGTAGAGCTATGCCCTATTATTAGATTCTTCGACAAAGCCCTAGATGTCGCTTGACTTTTTGAGACTATGAGTATTCGAGCGCTCTTGATCCGCTTAAGGAAATTGTGTTTGGCGTATATCATACCCACATGTACCTACCAAAATATTTGATTTCGGTTTAAAGTCTATAGCCCCAACTCCTTTGTTCCGCCGGTGAGCCAAACCAGACTTCAAGAGTTCATTGGCAGAACACAATTGGAAAAAGTTTCTCGGAGCAATATTTTGATCTCAATAGCCTGCTCACTACTGTGTTTGTAAGGTGTGTGACTGTGGACCTTATAAACCGAGTAGCAATCGATCCCAAGTCCAAAAAGTTGCTGCATCAGAAAAATATACGCTGAACGAATCAAGATTGCTTTCCAGGTACTCCGGAGAGCAAGGGTTCCCAGCTGGTAATACACAACGTTGATTGGTGTAAGCGTTGCCTGATCATGTTTATGTTTAACCTTGATGTCTCTCAGTGGAATTTTCCTCGTAAGAACACTTTGTCTTCTTTATAGGCGATCTCGTTCCGGAAGAACATCTGTCCTTATTGTTGGTGCGTACCGGTTTTCGAACTTTTTTACCAATTAAGTGACGGCAGCATACGATAATTTTGGGTCTTTCTTGCCAAACATACTGTCCTCAAGGCATAATATATACACACGAAGAGATACTATTCAGTCAGTGGTCGTGGATGAGAAATGGCAACCGCATGAGTAATTAGAGGTAAGGACAAAATTAAGTTTGTGGAATCGAGCCTGTGCTTAAAGCCATTCATACTCCTATTCCCGCCCTTTTATACATATATATTTGGTGTGTTGTAGCGCAAAGATAGAGCTACTAATGGATGTGGCATTGGCCAAACCGTAACATAAGGGTGGGTCGACCCCACCAACAGAGGGTGCCAATGTTAAATAACACAAACGAGGTGCTAAATTGAATTTCAGATGTAGCAGCGAGATGTGCGATGTACAATACGATGCACGATGTTGTTTCCTTTTTCTGGTTAAGCGAAGGTTTTTTCGAAGGTTCTGTTGTTGTCTCATCCTTAAGCCCAGAGCTGGCATCAGCTGTGCCAGCCGAGCAGTAATTATAAGGCTCGTGTTTTGTAAATGATACCTATGGGTGTGATTATTTAACTGTCTTTCGCGACCATTTGTTTGTACAGTTGTTGGATAGCCGTAAATGTGTTGTACGAGACAATGGCGGTGGGTGAGTTTGGTCGGGGGAAGATGAATAAATGCGATGTGCCCGGAAGATGATCTCTGATGATGGGACTTGTGCTACCCCCAAGGGTGTCTGGCTATAAAATGCGCTCTATGTCATGGTTTGCATTTGTAAATATTGCTCTTAAATTCAGAGAGTGTCTGTTGATGACAGGTCACACACATTGACGCGATTCGCGTGACATTATAGTGTATTTTACGTCAAATTGAAAGATTACTAAATCTGTGTAGATTTTTCAAAATAAAAAAAAGAATATAAGGATACACTTTGAGCTTCTTTAGGATCTCTTTAACCCAAGTTTTTCTTGTATAAAGGCAGGCGAGCGGACGCATAGCTACACCTAAACCAAAATGTTCAAAAGCAAACATAAGGCCAGGCGGACATACGAGTACGCACATATTTACTTACTTAAAGGGCTCCCGACCCTTGTAGAGTCCCTGCCTCAGACATCGTTGCCTTCCATCCTCTGCGGACACGCTGCTTCCAGTTGTGTAGACCAAGTTTTCTGGCATCCGCGACAGATTGGTCTTTGTATCGAAGGTTCGGTCTTCTTCTCCGTTTCGAACCTGGGGGCTGAGGTTCCAAGATCCTCTTGTTGTCCATTCGCTCCTGGTACAGCTCATAGAGTTCACGATTGTATCTTCTCCTCCATGTGGTGGGCTTCGACTTGAAATTCTTTGATCTTTTCCAGGATTTGTCTGAGTGTGAAAATTTGGTCTATTGTCGGTCTGCCAGGCCGTAAGACACACTGGCAAGTTACGATTAGTGCGTTGCAGAAAGGTTTTAGACGTTCACACTTATACTTATTTATATCTTATATCCGACGGCAGGGTCGTCCAAATTAAGTAAGTATGCAGTAGGTATATGATAAGAGAATGTATGAGCTACATGAAGAAACATCGATCTGGCACCCTATAGTAGTTCACATTTCCCTAGTTTATTCGGTATAAATCCACCGATAAGAGCATATAAAACTATTCCTAAAATAGCTCTCCCAATTTCTCTAATCCGATCACGTAATCACTTCCCATCGATCATAACATCGCATCGATCATCGAGTCCCATTAACGTCGAGTAATCTCCTTACGCACGAGATTCTATAATTAAAATGCGCCTCTTTGCTCCCAAAACTCCGTGTAGAAATATTTCAAAAAATTAAACCATGATGCAATAAAAAAGAAGGAAAAAAACCCTCCAACTGCCTACAGACTTTCAATAATCTAATGAAAAATAGTTTTCCTGTTAATCCACGAAGAAAAATAAGAACCAGATGAACTAGTGGTGGGCACTCCAAACAAAAGCTCCTGATTTATTGCCTCTTTCCGATGCATTTATGTCCGCTATTACTCATCCAATCAACATCGATGTGCATCCATTATCCATTACATATTTTACACCCCACAATCACGTGACAAATAAACTGCCTCCTAAACTCCGTGTCTATCGTTCAATTTCCCAGAAAAACCAGCGAAATAGTTCTCTCCAAATCCGTACCACTCAACTCGAATCCATGACGACGACGACGACGACGACCAAGGGAAAACGTTTTCACGTTCAAATTGTCACTTAAGTAAGCGAGAGAGAGCCACCAGAAATTTATTGACTCCTCGAGAAATCAGCAAGAATTGTTCCACATTTTCACAAAAAAAAAAAAAGAAATTGGGACCAATTCGTTGTAAGTTGTCCAAGAGAAGAAGCCAGAGGAGATGGAGGAGGACAGCGACATCAACAACGGAGAGGAGCAAACACTCACTACTTCACTGGAGCCAATAATAAATCTTTAAGGAATATGTCGTCACTTGACCCAAGGGATGGCGGCGCTCATAAATCGCGCCCGAGTAATTGGTGCTGACTTGTGACTTTGGAAAAATTTTAAAATTTCCCCCCTTTCCCGTCGGCCGCTCCTACACATGTACACAGCGGGAATTAATTCGCTCCGGCCGTTGTTGATGATGAGCGGCAGGCAGCAGCACCATAGCTGGAGGAGATTCTCATGTAAGTAGTGCAACATATCGTGGACACTGGAAAGGCGAACAGCAATAAATAACGATTAAATGTACGGAGCATTAGTTCGTTCGTTTTTGGGGAGAAAGCTGGAATTGGAGTTCTCCAAACTTATGCATTTGTGTCCTGGGGGACACAGCTCTTCGCTCTTCTCTATAGTGATTCGAGCGAGGCCATCTTCCTTCGAAAAAGTGTCACGCGGAGGAAATGAAATGAAACTTCTGTTTAATTTTTGTGTGTTTTGGAAAATGCGCACAAGAATCTGGGATTTTGAGTAGTTAAACAGTTCCTTTTGATTTATGATGCTTTTGGCTGAGAGTGGGAACCTGTGACTATGAGATATGGATTTTACTGCTGGGATTTCGGGTGTAGAATCTGGGAATTTCATTTGATTTTATGACACGTCTTAATAAGTAAGCTAATTGGAGAAATGTAATGCGGCACCACATGCGGGTTGACGTTTGTCTCTCGGGGGCTTAACACAGTTATAAAATTGTTTTTAGTGAACTGTGCGACCCTTTGAATTAATTCTGTCTGAGTAGAGGATTTCGGGCACTAGATTGGTAGGGGAAATCTGGAGCTAATAGTCTAATCGACAAGTGAATTAACTTTGTTTCGTAGAACTAGTCTCACGGTTGTAATAATAATGTAGTTGATCAGTAAAAGAGAGAAAGACTGGGCGGTATTGGCCCGTTCATATCTGCAACTTTTAGAGAAGACAAACTTATGCAACTAAATCTATGTCCCACCGAAGAATTGCAACCTAATTTCCAAAAGTGCAGGAATTAAATTAAAAACTCAAGTTTGGTTCCTGAAAGAGAAAAAAAAACTTTAATTAAACTACTACAAACTTTGTACACAAAATCTAGTACAATTTCCCTAAAACCGATCTAGGTTCACTAGCTGTCAAAGCTTTTCACCGAACTCGTTTTATGGTAGAAACACATTGACACAGCAACTTTGACAACCAGAGGAAATTTTTTTTCCAATGGAACAGAACACAATGAACACAGCAACAGCAAAAGCAACTTTAACGTCAGACCTACATAAGTCCTTAACCGGCTGTTGAAGTTGTTGTTGCTGTTACTGTACTCAGTTTGTTCTGTTTCATGGAAAAACACGTTGTTTGCTGTTGTCGTTGCTGTGCGTAATGTGTTTCTGCTATTAGGCTTCCGTCAAAATAGGCTGATGGCTGATGGTCGTTTGGAGATTCGACTCCTGGAAAACTTCACCGGAAAATGCCATTTACATTGAAGGCAAGACTCTACATCGTAGTTGTGTATCCAGAATTAAGTTGAACAATGTACAAAACGTATTGCGGCATGCGGCTTCCTTATGTGAGGAGGTTTATAGGGACCATTCCAGCCACTGAACACGCCGCGTCGTATGGGGTTGTTCGGAAGGCACTACATATTCTCAATGCATTGATTCTGTTAACTGCTTCTATCCTTATTCTGTTTGATTTGATGCTCATCGCATCGGCCCACATTTGGAAGCCATAGAGCACTATCGACGTCGCTTTTCTTGCCAAGATTATGTAGTCTTTTTCTTTGTTTAGGTCCTCCAATATTTGGCATGATCCTTGCCAAGGCAGCCGTTGTTCTCGCTGCCTTATCCGCTGCGTATTGTAGATGTTGCTTAAAAGTTAAACTAGCATTTATAGTAGCACCAAGGTACTTTAGTTCTGGTTTAGACACTACAACGTGATGGTCCACGGTCACTCTTACAGTAACCCGTCTGCTGCTGATTAGTATTACTTCCGTTTTGTCCTCTGCTAGTCGTAAGTCCATACTTACTAGCCAGTCCTGTACCTTTCCGATGGCTTGCAGTCATGTTCTAGCTCTTCGAGGAGTTTGGCCACTACAACGATCGCTATAACGTCAGCGAAGCCAATTCCCTACCACGGGATTCGAAGTTTGAATACCTTATCCTACATAAGGTTCCACAGTAGTGGGCCTAGTACGCAGCCCTGGGGGACACTTTGACGTTGTACTGACTTATCTCGTCTTCGGTTTGTTAGTGCAGTATTCTATTTGTAAAATCGTCATTATCTTCTGCAGGCAGTCCAGTACTCTCTTGGCGGTAAGTGCTCGAAGAATGTTGTTCTAATTTGCGGTGTTAACTAGTTAGCTTGGAGCCATGTGGCATAAATAAAATAAAATCCCCAACAGGCTGCAGTACCTAAGGAACAATCGTGTTCTTAAGTGTTCTTTGCAATCATGTGTTTACGGTTGACCACCCTCCGATTCACTTCCGTTTGCACCCCATTCGCTCAAAAGCTCCTTTCCCCCAATAACCATATTTATGTATGGGCTAACAGATGGCAGCATTCAAACAGTACAAACAGTGTATAAGGCATGTAACTAATTGGCACAAGAAACCAACAAGAAAACCCAACTTATGGTTAGATTACACCTTACATTCATAAAACATGTCCATTTGCACCATGAAAATGCGTGCAACACGTCAATTACATGTTATTTTGGTCTCAATACTTTCATAAGTTATTCCCTCTTCGGAAGAAAATAACACGAAATTCCATTGGATTAACGTGACAAGTCTCAATTCATTTTGACAAATGATCCTCTCTGCCATCGTCGTCGTCTTTTATTTTTTGCGCCAATTGCATTGCATGCAATCCCACATTCATACAAATGCATGCCACCATGTGCCAGTGTTCCAGATAAATCATGACATGCTTTTAATAAAGGACAACACAGCAATGCTGTCTCCAAGCATTCGGAAATAGAAATATTATTGATTACAACATTAGGCACTAATCCCATTGGATTTGGTTGACAATCCTCAAGGACGCTATACAGAAGAAAAATATATAAAAAAGAAAAAGGAAAGAGAAGCAGGGAACTCCCACAGAATCCGAATGTTGTTCCACATCCTTAGGGGATCGTAATCAAAAATTCTACAGCACTCTGTGGTTACAGAGAGAGTCTGGAACACCAGATCCTATATTTCCATTTTGAGTCGTGCCATGGAGGAGAACAACTAATACACAAGGCAAAAAAAAAAAAAAAGAAAGAAAAAAGAATGTTGCAACAGGAAGTCGAACGACAAATGTACACATTTGTTGGAGAATAGTCCTGCTGAAGCTCCAGCGCCAGCCGCACCGAAGTGCATGCATCTGAGGGCACTGAGACCCTAATATATAATTCGGCGTTGGGCTTGGGCATTGCAAGCGACATCCTCGTCCTCGTGAGCTCCTTCAGCAGCATAGGCAAGGGGCGAAGCAAACAAGGACTCAGTCTTACACAGGAAACGAGGTACGCAAACAATTTTCATTCGTTAGAATGCAATACCGCCTACAGGGATATCTCTCTGTGCATCCGTTTGAGCAGAGTAGCGTCCGTCGTCGTCGTCGTCGTCGTAGTCGTCGGCTGTTGTTGGTCGAGTACAGTATCCAGCAGCGGGCTGTTGTGTTGGTGCATGTGGACATATCGTCCGGGTATTGTTCCTGTATATGTTGTTAAAATTAAATTATACTCGGTTCAATTGACAGAGGACATCGGCTCCTCCGACCCGGAACACACTTGATATATGGGGTAATGTGGATTTGGTCCAGTTGCTTGCACCTATGCACATATGCAGGATATGATCCTGCTGCTGTTATGTTACTGTGTCCCTGTTGATGCTGTGCTTTCTGTGCATTTTGTTGCGTTTGATTAGGTTCCAGGGCAATAGAGGGTAGCAGTTCTGTTGCCAACCATATATCACAGTGTTCGCCGCTTTACATTCCTTGCAAGCATTGTCCTGTGTAATGGTAATTATTCAATATGAGGTTTATCAAAACCCGTATCCGGGAATGGAGTTATCCTTTTGGCCAAAAGCTCTGACTGGCTGACTGGTATATGCGACGATGATGATAATGATGACCATAACCATGATGGACTGGCCCATTGTACCAGTACTGTTGGAGTTTTTGGCCGATTGAGTTGTAGCCATAAATAATGTTGAAAGGTTTTTGCTTAGTTATGGGTTTTTAATTCGAAACCAGCCCCGGGACTTTGGTCAATGATGTGCTATATATGGTAAAGAGGATTGAATTGGAGCCCAAGCTATGACCCATAAACAAGTTATATTGATTATGCGGTTTCGATGCCATTGGTTATTGATTACGGATGTAGGACCGCTCAACAGCGCCTTTTTCCTAGGGGTGTACAGATTAATTTAATTTATTGCGGTCTTCTGATGGAGTTGTCATGAACTGCTAAGTGAATTAATGATCTGGATTATGTCGATTTATTTAATGGTCACGACTAATCATTCTGTATTCGATTATCGAGCTGTAAGAATCTGCAAACACGAAGAACTAGATCAGATTGAGTTGAATCGACAGCAAGAGTAAGCTGAATTCATTAAATAACAAACAAACTTGAATAACAAACAATACACAGTACAACCGTTCAATATTAGCCAACAAACACACCACATTGTACCATGCCAGGACTTGTTATAAATCCACGGTTTCACGGTCTATGTTGAATGTAGCATCTTCTTATTGGTACCAAATATGCTGCAGTTCAGGGGTTTCAATTTAAGGTAACAATAGTCCGTCATAGTTGGTATCATTGACAGTTGTCTTCCGGCTGGCCTCATTCTTCAAGAACATAAACCGATAATGACCGATGTTTTGTGTAGATACCCACATATATGTATGTAAAGCCGGCTGTTCAATCTATTCGGGTGGCTCTTTAACCCAAATGCGGCAAATTCGCTTATTGACGTACCAATTAAGGCAGAAATGTGCCTTGTGTCTAGACCACAAGTCGCTCTAAGTGCACGATATACATTACATTGATTTCGTAATACAGCTAAATAGTTTTTAGACATTGTTCCAAGCACACTAAAATGTCAAAGAATGTTGAACTAAAATGCAATAAAAAATTAACACGACTTACTCATTATCTGTCCAAAATTCTATATACAAAAAGGTACTTCTAAGTGAATCACGCTTTATCATATGTCAACTGACGTGATGTACTTTATGGGGCTGTTCTTTCCGACAATACGTCAACTTCAATGTCAAAATTCATAGGGGCTTTGGGGCTTAGTATTGGCTAAACTGATAAACTATCTAGCGAGCCGCTACAATAAGCTCTACTCACCACGGTTAAGCGTGGTGGATAAGATGGGACTGCACTTCGGCATCAGCGTCAGTAGCATGGACTAACTGGGTGCAATAGACAGACTCTGCATTACCTAAATTTTCCCATAAGTGAACGTACGTGTGACCAGGACTTAATTATAAGTGTGTCTTGCTGTTTCTTTCTTTCCCTTTGGCCATTAAACTTCCCACAGGCTTTCATTCAATGAAGTAGAAGATGCACTAGATGACTGCAAAATGGCTGCGTTTGTAAAGTGTACTACCAATTTAGAATGTGTGCGTGAGCTCTCATTTGATTTTGCAGGGAATGTCAGAATACATTTAAAATCGGTGGTACATTACAGCTAAATATGAAGTAGACCGAAGATGTCATTTTTTTTAGTACGTCTATGGTTATGGTTACTAGCAAAAATGAACTTAACTAAGACACAATATATGACAATTGTCCTCTCCTCGGCCGAGAGCCCCAGTACTTAATAAGACCAATTAAGTGACTTATGTCTCAGCATCAAGAAGTGTAATTAACACTTTCTAAATCGTCAATCCGTGACGCAAATTTATGATGAAAACTCCTTACTCCAACTCGCGATCCCAAACAGCTACCTACTCCAACTTGTGAATCTAACCCGCGACGCCTGTACTCTTTGATTTGATTATAATCCTGTCCACGGTCCACGAATCTAGACCATAAGTTTTGGCTAAGAAGATTTTTCTTGCAGCTATGTAGTATGTAAAGTGAGGATCAATATATGACCAGGAGGGTGTCCGGCTGCTTGGCTGTCGTGCTTCTGAGACAGTCAGACAGAGCTTTATGTATCAGCGTTCTACATTGGTCAAGAGGGCGTTTCTTCCACATACGAACGCCAGTATCAGAGGGGTTAGAAAATTGTGCTGTGCGAAGAAACGTATGTATAAAGTGGTACGTTATTACGTTAGCCCCTACTCTTTTGGAACAAAATATCGCACGCTGAGCAATAGTCCTTAAGATTATAAGAAAGATATTTCATACTATGACCGTAGTCATTCGTCTCTCAATATGTGAATAGATCAAACTAGGCAGCAAGCTGGTGTATATATGTATCACATACACGTTTTTGTTCGTCAGCTATCGTTAATGTAACGCAATATGTATTTCGCCCAAAGACACTCGTTTTTTAAAGGTTGAATGGTGCTTTCAAAGCAAAGTAAGTCTAGAAATTCTAAAGAGTTTTCTTCCATTCAGCACTCTGCTTACCTGCTCCAAATGCTTAAGTTACCACAATCAAACATAATATGTAGATCACCGTCGAACCATCAAACACAAAAACATCAATTTACTTATTGAAGTTACGGAAAAAGTTAATCACTTTATTAGTCCCTTAAGCCATTTACCTAAATTCCTTAAGCCAACATCTTGACCGAAGTTATGGAAAATTCCTTCTCATCCCCGCCCGAAAGTGAAATTTTGTTCGTTTAACAATGCGAAGTTCATCCAACAAATTACCCCAAAACAATATTGCACAATGAAACAAAAAAAAAGAGAAAATAATTTTTTTCCAAAATTCAATTTACTCCTCAAATGAAGCGTAAATTACCTCATGGCGTCTGGTGGGCTCCGTCCGGTGTCCAGTAACTTTTTCTTTAATATTTTCCCAACGAAAAAAGAAATCGTTTTCATCTTTTGCCAAAGAAAATTTACATATATCCCTTCGGGCATTTAAAAAAAAAAAAGATATAAAAACCCACGCCCAACAACCAACGAACAAGTCCTTCAAGTCAAAAGCTGGCTGCAGTCTCATCCCAAGTAGCTCCATTGGCGGCCGGTCCAAACTGATGAATTCATATTTAAAAGTTCCAGATTGTCTGCGGTATGTTAATTCCACATCTATGCCCTTCTATCTAAAGTTCTTCATACAAAAGATACAAAACAAAAAAAAGAACGACTGACAAGAAAGAAGTTTTAGATCGCGTCCGCATCTGAAACCGACATCGTAAGTGATTTTATGACCCGCAAGGAATTTCAATAAGGATACAATTTCGTAGTGCTTTGAGCGCCTTTATCGTTTGTTGAAGAAGACCACAAGAACATGCATGAGGCGAAGTGGCCAGGCTATCGAGTTAATTAAATTATTCAATGAATTCGAGCAGAAAACAGAGGAGTTGTGGGTCATTAAGCTATTTTAAAAATGCGCACCGATAACTATCGTTTGGAGAGCAACTACCTTCAGTTGCAGTAGTTTGTCGGAAAACAAGTTTTTTCAATTTAATTAAAATACAATATTGTTGTGCACTGATTCTAGAGTGGAATTCAGGGGCGGCAATAACCTAGTGGGTTCGTGCTCCTGTTGGTTTACTTTTTTTTTAAATACCAATCGAGCTGCACACGGTTAACGTCAGCCAGTCGCAAAATATGTTAATGTTTGTTGAAAAGTGAACACCAAATGTGCATTAGATTTGGATTGGAGGAGTTTTTTTTTTATTTATTTATGGAAAATAAATGAAATTTTAAATAAGTGAAGAGGCCTCAAGCACTACTCGAGGATGGCACATGTATTTGCACTTTTAATTTGGCGAAATGATAATATTTTAGTAGAAAACAAACAGAGAGCTATCAACATTCAGAAAAGAGTTTGCTAGTGGGTCCACATTATTTTTAGTGTTTTTTTTTTGAAACTTTAAAAGGCTTACTGGCAACACTTAATAGTGAGTGACACGATAAGAGTGATACTTCTTGCAATTGCTATGTTTCAGCAGCTGTCAAAGTTATCAGTGACGTCTAGCTGACAGCTGTCAAAACATTCGATAAGATTTGCCATTCATTACAAAATATTTTCAAAATCCTGGCTCTGTTGTTGTTGTGAGCTTCAGTTTGCAAGCAATTCGGCCTACTATAGAAAAATTGAGCGGGACTCGACTTTTTAGGACCTTAGCCACCAACAGATATCACAGATATATGAAGTATGTCGATTCGGCGTTGATCAGCTGAATTGGTCATTGCCAGAGAGTCAACCCGAGTGTTTTGCGGTTGAATTTGGACATACATCAGTATAAGATTGTACCGTACGACCATAGACAATGCCGTGAGTTCAGAGATTGAACGCTGGAAATGTTGGGCGCATCTATTCTGAACAATTACAGAACTTCCCCAGAATATACTGACTACACCATGCCTAAACTGTGACAAGAATTCCCTCCAGATCAGACTGGAGTGAGAATGCTTTCATAGAAGATAATGCGATACACTTCTATACTGACAGTTCAAAGACTATGGATGAAGTCGGGGAGCGGTGTCTTCTCAGAAAGCCTAAATCTTAAGCTCTCATTCCGTCTACCAAACCATTGTAGCGTGTTCCAAGCCGAAATTATGGCGATCAAAGAAGTCTTATCGTGGCCTGAGAAAACGTGATATCCGTTAAAGATCTTTTCAGATAGCCAAACTGACATCAAACCCCTGGACTCTATCACTATATCTTCTCTCGTAGCCCTCGACTGTCGATTGTCTCTTACGGAGATGGCAGAGCAGTTCAACATTCACCTGTGTTGGGTGCCGGGACATAGGGATATTCCATTGAACTGTAAGGTCCTATAGGTATACCAATAGCTACATGTAAACCAAACTAAGTGCAAATCTTAGGTGGACAAGTCGTATAACATGTCTAGCGACTAAACAAATTTAACCCAAGCTGGATTTGAAACGTTCTCAACAGGTTGCATATCGGCACCACAATAGGTGTCATCACTGGACACTGTCTAATAGGCAAGCACGCAACAAGGCTAGGACTTTTGCAGAAGCTGCAGGGATGTGGAAGAAGAGGAAAGTACTATTTGTGTCTGCCTAGGTCTCTCCCGTAGAAGGTTGCTTCACTTAGGAGCTTCATTCTATAACGACTTAGAAGATCTAACTATATAGACATAAAAAGTCTCTTCAGCTTCATAAGAAGCTTAAAATGGTTCTAACGAGTATTGGAGACTTAGGATCAATACACCGTGGTATCACAATGGACCTATTTCTAGTCTAAGTGTATCGGCGCTTCTAAGCTGGCAACCACTTCCAACCAACCAATTAACCAATGTTCAGCGGAGATCGAAATTTGGGTCAAATATCATCTTCTCGGATGAGGCCTATTCTATACTCTGCGGCTGCAACAATCAAATTTACCAGTATTGGAGTTAACACGATCCACAAATGTTGGACCAAGCATCCACAAATGTTGACTGTTTGGAGCTACGTCAGGTCCTTAGTCCACGCCAGCAACGCCAAAGTGAACCGAGTCATCAAACATTGGCCAGACAGCATGAAGACCTTTCGGTGAAGCCGAAGCAGCCATTTGGATGATGTGCTATTCCACACATAATGGCATGAGTGTTGCGAGAGAATAGATTTTGTATAAAAATTCCATGAATAGATTTCTGGGTCTTCTTTGACGCAAGCACTCAACTGTATAACAAATGCACCGAATAATCAACAAGATATCGAAGCTGCTCTACAGCCAGGCAATTTCAAAACTCCTGCTTTCAACTTCCAACTATTTATTTGTATCATACTGCGGATGTAAACAGGTATTTTGGTGACGAAAATCCGGAAGTCTAAGATACAAAAACAAACCTGAACCTTTTCCCTCAAAAAACTTAGATCCATCCTGCCAATTGGGGTATCCTACTTCGTTTGGTCTGTCGAAGTCGATGTCCTAGTTCCGTTTCAGCACTCAGCCGACTTCTTTAGACTCGCCTTTTTATTATAGCTGAATATACTTATCTTCCAAACTCACAATCGCAGTCTAGTTTCACTGTGATTCAAAAATCACAGTCACTGTTAGAGAACTCTATTCCACAGCGACTTTTTTTTAAAACAATTTCCTTCGGCCATCATCTAACACAACATGCACTAAACTAACACAACATACCTTATCTTTATAAAAATAGAATATTATTTTGAGTTTCAGCTGTTTCAACTGCATAACCGGGAGGCGAAATCCGAGCGAACGGATGGCGGAATTATCCCATTATTCTCCTTTGCTTTTCCCATTCAACTGCTGTTTTTGATATCATAACCAATTGCAAATGTATATATGTGTATAGAAGATACCCTCTTGCCGGATGAGATACACGCCAGCTGATGATACTAGCCGAGTGACTCTGTGGTGGAACACCTTCTTCATCTGCTTGGCCATTTAATTGCCACAGGTAGAGATACTAGATATCAAATGGTCGACATGCAATCGGCCGTTGTGCTCATGAAAATTAATTAATAACACTACGGGTATGATTTTATTCATTCTCATTAAATTTTATGCTCATATGATTGTCATTTGATTAGCACCAGAGGTCTGTTTCCTTGATATCCGAGTGAGAGTTTGTGACTGTTAATGGGGGTGCTGGTGAGGCGCTTAGATGCGCTCATGGAGACATTAAAATTGTAGATGTCTAATGACAATGAATGTCTTAAGAATGTTTGTGTCTTTAAATCGAGATATTTTTAGCGTTAATTGCGGAAGACATTTCCCATGAATGCAGTTTGTAGTCAGACGATGCAAGATCAGAGGTCTTGATTGCTTTTTTTTTTATTAGGACACATAAACATAGATGTGTGACATTTAGCGGCCAATATTCTACCTATAGATGGTGCTCGTGTTATTAATTCTAGTCTTGGGGATGTACAAATACTTGAGTAGTTAGGAACTATAGTCGTGGGGCTTATTTTGGGAACAGCAATTTATCAGAGAGCTACTACTTGCTATGGAATCTATATTAAGTAACCGTGCTCAGCTATGCTATTAGGGTAGCTTGATGTGTAACAACAAAAGATGAAGTTATTTGCGAATCACAAAAGGAAAGACCAATGATACACTTGGATGGTTCTTTGCTTATTTCGAATGGAACTGCATCGTCCAAGATACTACTTCTAGGCTAGGAAGTCGATAGAACTTTTAGGTGCCTGCGCAATATCTGGTCAAACCAAGAGCACCCCAAAGACGGTCTAGGACATACAGGTGATTCATACTTAATTACTTAGGATCTTTAACCCCTCGGGAACAAAGAGCGTCAATAACCCCTGCGCACCAGCCTGTTCGTACTTCTGCAACGCGTTTGAACTCTCTCTCATTCCTGCTCGACTGTTCTGCGTCACATTTGCCTAGGGCGTCCCGCTGTTCTGCCTGTTTGGGTGTGCGGATTCCACTGTATAGCATATTTCGCAATGGAATTTTCTTCGCACAGTAGGATGTGTCTAATCCACTGCCACTTTCTCCTTGATATGGTAATGTTGTAGTCCTGACCCGTTCTAATATAAAGCTGTTCGTTGGAGATACGGTTCGGCAAGAAAATCCTTAAAATTGTTGACTTACAAAGACTTGTAGCCTACGTGGGCTAATGGTGTCCACCTTCCAGGTGCTGCACCGATAAAGCAACACCGATTCTATGTTTGAGCGGAACAGTCGCAGCTTGGTTCTTAAGTTGATAACATTCCTTTTGCAGATGGTGGAGAGCATTCTGAACGCAGCTTTGGCCTTCCCGATTGTGCTGCGCACGTTCAGTTCGGTGCCACCACGATTTTCCGAGACCGCACTTCCTAGGTATAGGAAGTTGTCAAATTTCTTAAACTGTGTTAATTTTTAGTCCTATTTTGTTTGCCTCAGCTTCTAGATTCTGGACCATAAGATGAAAGTCCATTATCCGATGTGAAAGTAGACAAATGGTAAGATGTCATAGTCCAGCGAATTCCATAGTTTCCTTCCGTCAATGCTGCTGATTCAAGTTTGAGAACATATCGACATCGCCTAAGTGGTTTAACACTTTTGCAAAATGTTCTCCCCATCTAACGAGCTCATCCTCATCCGAAATCAGAAGGCTGCCGTCTAAACTTCTCACCGGGTGTTGCTTTGAGTTCCGACCACCAGTGAGCTCCTTGGTGATACTATAAACAGTTCTGCTGTCGCATCTGCTCGCTGCTTCTTCAGCCCTTGAAGCCAGTGTGTCGATGGTCTGACGCTTGTCACGCCTCACACTACGCTGCACTTTCTTCTTCGCACGATATTGGATTTCTAGCTCGGTTTTCTCCACTGCTGAGGCGGCTGCAATCCGAGCCTTTATTGCTGTACGATCTTCTATCCGTCTCCAGGTATCTTCTGAAGACATGTGCGGTGGTGTTTGTGCCTTTTACCGACGTAGGTGCTTGCCCTCATTGCAAAAGCATTTTTCACAGCGGCCCATGTTCTCCTGCAATGATCTGCTAATTACTTCTGCTTGTAAGGCAAGGTGGTCCCTGAACTGCTGTAGACGCTCTTGCGGAGCCTTGACCCTGTCAGTATTAAACCTGGTGTTGCTTAGCAAGTTTGAGCGATTGCTATTGACGGATGCAGTGCGAAGGCGTAAATGAGCTACCATAAGATGCTGATCACGTTCCTGACCGATGTCAGCTCCTTACTCCTATTTAGAGTATTCTAACCAATCCCTAGTATGTTCTTTGATCCCGAGCTAAGAACTGTGCCATCTTTATTAATAATTTTTTTTATTATGACACCAGCATCCAGCATCCACCTGCCAAAATCGCAGATCTCATTTCACGCGCCACAAAATCCCCTTCGAGATTGCACATTACTCACCTCATGAGTATTTTAGCCAAAAGAAAATGTTCATTTCCCCGCCATAATCCTTGACAAGTTTCCACCCTATAGTCAACTTTAATTTTCCCTCTGTAATTTATCAATGACATTTGAATTCGCGAGAACATCTCTTGGATTCTGACAGAGGAAAACGCACACAAGTCAAGAAGGTGCCAAGCATAATAAAAAAAAATAAAAACAAACTCCAGACAAATGCGCCACCCACATGTGGTGCTGGTGTGGTGCGATGCTGAACATCATCCTAATCGTGGATTCCAAAATCAAAGCCAAACCATCCAAGCTGTGTAGCTGTCATGAGATATGTATTTTCAGTTCCAAGACAACGATACAAAAAGAGAAAAAAAGTAAAATTAATTTACCGCCACCTATGGGGGGGTGTCACTGCCACCACTTCAAAACAAACACCAAACAGTAGCGAGTATCTACAACATGTGATGCGAAAATTTATGAAACATTATTTCATTTTAGACGAGCATTTCATTCTCCTTACAGAAGAAGAAGAAAAAAACACCGAGGATGATCCAACAGCCGAACTATTTTCGGGTGGTCCCGTCGCGCGAGTTCCTTTGATTAATATTAATTTTTGCACTGGCTTCTCGTGTAATCTTCCGCGGTGGCAGGCAGCAGTACTGACTTCACTTTGACTTCCTTTTGTGCGCGCTCCAGCGCCTCATGCTTATGCCTTTGCCACATTTGGAAGATAAACGAACGTTTCAATCTTGCTCCGTCTTGGATGACGGTCGGGCGGTCGGGCGGTCGGTCGGTCGTCCTCTCAAAGCGAGGAGGATGAAGACTCGAGTTATTTATGATGAGTTGTGCCTGTGCCTATGTGTTGTTGAAGGAGTTTCTGCTTTTCTTCTCCTTCTCAAGGTGGCATCCATCATTGTGGCACATGAACGAAATGTTTCTCTTTTCGAAGAGAAGATGCTTCTGTGTCCTGCTCCTGGTGTGCAGTGTTTCATCTCTATTGCACTTCAGAGGATAGTACGGTCCATTAAAATTGCTCATTTAATGGTTTAAGGTGTTGCGTCGGCGGAGGGCGAGGACGACGGGGATTGACTGTTGATGGTGTCAGTAGGAAACTGGTTGTAAATTGAAATTACATGGCATCATTGGCCAAGTGCTGTATGTAGCTTTGAGTGGGTGTTTCTGCTGCTGTGCAGCAAATCAAATTTGTCATGGAGGAGATGTGGAGTAGAAAGTGTTAATTAGATTGAAAATCAAGATGGAAGGCAATCAAAATTTTAGATTTTGACTGTAGAACCGGAGTAATGTGCGTTTGATTTCAGCATCGTTGCAGGATATGTAATATGATGGCATTTGGGTCAATTCGTTTGCTTGAACGGGGGAGAACCAAGTTGACTCCCTAGAATTTATATTGAAGTTGTTATTTGCAGTCCGATTTAAGCCTATATAGCTCGTGAAATTAGTCTTTTTTAGTTCTACAGAGATCAAGAAGTTCTGGAGGCCCCAACCAACATACAGCACCCCCAAGCTACAGGAGTCACCCACTTCTTTTCTGAGAACTCCTGTCGGACTCTGTCCGAGACTCTCGGTAGAATCAGCTGGAATGAGAGAGAAGGTGGCGAAAAGCTATAGCTGACGGTTTGACCTGCGATACCTTCATTGCAGAACGGGCTCCGAAAGTAACACTTAACGATAGGGAGATTTCTAACCAAAGAGAAAGTGGCGGAAAGGTTTCACTGTATCAACATGACTGAACGGGCTCCAGATGAGGTCCAGCTTGCGCAGACTCTCTCCAAGAGCCAACGGAAGAGGAGAGAAAACGTCTTGCCGTTGCTCGATTCAAAGAGCCGAAAAGCCTACACATTGCCAAAAGAAAGAAGGGTGAGTGTGAGGTTTTGGCGAGACCCTATTGCGGGTGGTCTCTTGACGGTGCCGTTTGATGCGCACAACCTCTAGATGCTGGTCCCTCAAAGGACCGAGTACTAGTAGCTGTCTGTAGCAGGGAATGGTACTGCTGGGAGATCTCTTGCTAAAGATGCTCGTCATCAAAAGAGTGATGGCAGACTTCTGCAGTCTTACAAGTCGCTTCTTCTTTCACCCTTCGGATAGGTAAGGCGAGCAGTGATCATTAGTTGGGCGATACAAAGTGTAATCACTGTGTCGATCGACTGTGTGAGCTTCTGTCGGCATCCACTGTGTGTATTCAAGTGGAGGGTTATACGCTGACGCATGGAGCCTTTGTTTCGAAATGCTTTACTCACCAAACCCTTGATTGGATCAGTGGTGCCAAAAATCTCAGTTTTTAAATGCACAACATTCACGGTGCTCGTGCCTATTGTTACGACTCGCGCATCCTGCTGGATACCGGGAAAACTTGGAAGAACGGCAGATGTACTGAAACGACTCAGCACACAAAATCTTGGCCTGGATACGAGCGAATGGATGGTTCATTCACATAATAAGGAAGGCCCTACTCTAGTTGTGGGTAAGTTTACATCCCTGATGTTTACTCAGATCAATCTGTGCTACTCTAAGGCTACTTCTGATCTCATATGTAGTAGAATGTCAAGCGTGCGTACAAAAACCCTCATTATGTGTATCCTTGGGTGCGTTACAAGCATATCTGTGGCTTGGGAGTCATACGTTGTATCTCGGTGACAAGCGGTCCGAAAGGCCTAAGCTCTAGGCTAATTGTTCTTGATACTCTGTGAACACACAGACTGTTTGAATGTTCAGGGACGGCAAAGAATCCAGTTCCACTCCACTTGACGTGAGTCTCAGCTTTCCCAGGGAAAGCTTGGATATTAGAACTTGGCTTAGAAAAGGATTAATATTGCTCACATATACATATGACATATATGACTGTGAGTAAATGTTGATTATGTTCCTCACTTCAGTCAGTGAGAGAAATGACCCCATGTATCCACAGGCAAAGATGAGGCAGACATACATCACAGCAGGACAATATCTTCTTCTCATCCTGGCATACGTAGTCCTTACCAACGATTGAAACATTCTATCGAGGTTAATAAAATCAGTGACTCATATCCAAAATCAAACTGTCAGTGGCCGTTTTATTGATCTTGATTATAGCGGTCACTCAAATGCTACTATGCAAAAGTTTTCCAACTCAATTGCGCCTCCGCCCACCTATAAATCGATTTATGTAAATTTATATTAAAATAAAAAAAAAAACCGAATAAAGTCTTCAATGCCGAACAAAAATCCCCTCCATTTGGCCACAAAACAATGGTTTCAAATGATTGACACTAGCACTGATTAAAGTCAACGCTATCTCTCTCCACCACCATCGGTTTGCTGCTTTAAACGGCCTAATTTATATTCAGTATTTCCACTACACTTTTATTTATTGCCCGCAAATAAATTCCCTGCCACCACTGCTGCCTCCAGACACCCAGACCTAGGACAACTGCTATCGTGGCGCTCTCATCGCCTGAATAAAACATCACCAACAACAATCCAATTAAATTACAACAAAATGGCAAAATACACTGAATGAGATAAGCGCCAAGCGAAACACATTCCGACTAAATGCCAGCCCCGTAATACCTCATTGACAAATTTGTCCATCGACGTGGCGGAAGTGATTTATGCGCCCTCAGCAACTCTGACAGCAGCAGCAGCACAGAGAGAGAAGACACAATCCGACAGGGCGCGCACGTTCTGCTGCCGTTGCTGTTACCGTCGCGCCGCGCCGGAACGTCGTCGTCGTCGTCGTCATCATCGTTCTCATAGTCCTGTCCTTGCTAGAACAGAGTTCGAAATTTGAAATTTTCGTTCATCAACTAAAAAGCATTTCTCGGTCTTCGGTCTCGAGAAAATATTCCGCATGTTAGATGACTGCGGCGGCGGCAGCGGCGGCAACGACGACGACGACATCATCGTTGTCGACAGGACACTCTCACATTACACTAATTAAATGTTGCTTTTAATTTTCTCTCCTGACATCAGCTCTGGAATATAAATTCACGTCCCGGAGACAGGCGCGTATATCGTGCAGTTCCTCTTAAATTCGGGGCCAGAATCTACTACTTTGAGACGAACGAGATGTGGCAGCAGCGGATAACTGAAGCCAGACCGACAGAATGGTGCGACAAAGTGGAGATACACTTTAGAACGAGCATTTTTGCACAGGAATTTTCACAGTTTGTAACGATTAGGAGGAGAAGATGCTCTCTGTTGGGCGTGTGACCATAACTGAATCAAATTAATCAATAGAAGTACGTACCTTTGTGCAGGAGATCATGATTGACATGCTGTGCTATTGCTTTATGATTTCTTTTTGTTAAAACAGTTGGTTCATTAGATATTATTTTACTTTACGCATAAGGCAATGGATTTAGTTACAAACCTGGACGTGGACTCAGTAAAAGTCCACCCGACATAATTTGGGTCAGCTTTGAGCAGACGCATGCAATTTCGCACAGTGACTTCTTTAGAAAGTGCCTTAAGTCTACCCCTTATACAAGCTTGCGAAGATCTGAGAGTAAGTAGCTTCCAAGACGAAGAGTGAAGGTGCAGGACAATTATACATCAGATGTCGGACAGATTAAAATTTTTCCTCGTCCTTCCTGCAATAGGTGTGGTAATGCGCAGAAGGTATTTTCATGGATTAGGATCTGAATACTTAATAACTTAACCGAACTTTAGTCCAAACTTCAGTAGAAGAATTACCTCAAGACATGGAGAAGAACAATCAAACAATGACTAAGGACTATCCTCTATGGCATCCAACATTTACATAGACTTTTGTTCTTCTCCTTGTATGGGGATAAACCTGGGCTTCAACTAATAAGACCACTTAGCTCGGTCTTTAACTAATTGTCGTCTAGGTCCCTTTCAACTTGTACGCTCCACCTGCGGCGAGGACGACGCAGTCGTCCCTCCGGGTTTGAATCGAAGACACGCACTGGATGTCCTAGCCATCTCAGACGTCCAATGCGCAGTTTTGTGACTAGATTGGTATACAGCACGTATAGTTCTTCTCCTCCAAAACCCGTCAACGGGACAAAAAATCTTACAAAGAATTTCAAGGATATCTTCATCTGCTTTCATTAAAGTCCATGTTGCAGCGCCGTAAAGCAGGACTGGAGTGATCAAGGTCTTATACAGAGTCTCCTTAGTTCTTCGAGATAGGGCTTTACTGTTGAATTGCCTTTTTAGCCAAGAAAAGCAGCGGTTTGCAAGTGTTATTCTTGACTTGATTTCTGCGCTGGTATTATTTTTCGAGTTCATAGCAGAGCCATGGTAGACAAAGTCCTTTACTACCTCGAAGTTGTAGCTGCCCACTGTGACGTTTTGTCCAATTCGTCGGTGTTGATTGTCCATTCTTGTTGACAGCATCTACTAGGTTTTAACCTCGTTTATCGCCCCAGCTGATTCAATGCCGGCAAACGCACCGGTGACAGCCCGCTGAGTTTTTCCAATGTTGTCCATATCGTCAGCATATGCTTGGACTTTTACGTTGACAATAAAATAGTCCTTGAACACATCCCATGAGTGAAATCATTCAAAGGCTATGTTCCATCTTGGTTGCTTATATCGGATGAACTAGTTAGGAAGGTCTCATACCTATGTAAATAATTCTTCGTTCTATCGTCCAGTTCCAATGCTAATAATCAACCGCTCAGTCCTCAAACCAAGAGCAATTTTTGAACCCACAATCTAGTGACACTCTATGGAAATTCTAGTAAGCCATAAGCTTTGTTTGAGATCATCGATGGCTAGGATAAGTAGAGCGAATGGAGACCAACATTGCTAGAATTTGCTAGAATTTAACCAGGAGAAAATTCAATTTATAAGGGATCTCAAGAATATTGAACAATAAGTTTTAAGGAAAAGACTTACCCCGTACTAAAGGCCAAATAAGTTTGGAATTTCTAAGGGTACACAAATCTTGGTTGACGACGATCTTCCCGAATTTATTCCCCTGCTATATTCGTCTGTTTTTGAATCGCAATTTATTCCCTAAATTTGAGCCCTGCTTTCTGTCTCTCGATTTCGTCATAAGGTTGTTGTCTTTCTACTTAAATTATGTAAAGACATTGGCTACGTCTTGGCTACACCTTTGTCACTTGTCAGCAGCATCGTTCCCAATTTGCGTCATCGCCTGAAGTTATATCGGACCCGTCTGACCCTTTCCCTTTTAAAGATTAATTAGATCAATTGACTGCTCTCAGTGATGGGTTCTATAATAGTCTCCCCATCTGAACGCAATAGTTAATGTACCAAAAAGGTTACATGTCAATTCCAAGAATACAACCACATTCTACTACTCATTCACAGTCTCACACCTTGCCAGAATTTCTGACTACTTCTATACGCTTGACAGACCATTACCAAACTTTCTACTACTCCTCGTCCTTTTTTTTTTTTTTGAAAAAATAATGAAAAAAAATGCCAAACAAAGAACCTTTCAACAACCCCTTCAATCGATACTTCTATCCGAACGCAGAGTAACCGAATTAAAATTGCTTAATAGGCCGTGATTTCGTGCTGCGGTTAAATTCGGATTGAGGCAAAACAAAGGAGCCATCATCGCGCACCACCCAAAGTCAAAGCAAACCACATGCCACAAGCTAACGCGCCAAGTTATACCTACTAAAGATATCTAATAACGAACTGATTGACAAGGTCGTGTTAAGAAGCCTGTGAGTTAACTTTTGAACAACGCCGAATCCTTAAATGAACCATGAACAATAAATGAAACAAGAAACACCAGGCCACGTGAACATACTCGCAATACAGACATGCACAGCACAGCACAGCACAGCACAGCACACTTAGCCTGCTGTTAGGTGAATAAGGATAATGAAGATGGCTAATGTTCGGTAATCAATGTTATTACGTTAATGTTCTCTGGAGGGTGGGCGCCATGGATAGGGATAGGGATAAGGAATGGGCTGCGTTTCTGGTTAATGACGAGTAAGATGACGCACAGGGCAAAAACAAGGAAGCGTGATGAACTTTATTCCTTTGTGGCTTTCTTAATGATTTTTGAAATTTCATTCATTTACGAGGAACAAGGACTTGTTGGTGTATACATGCTGGAAAAGATGATGGAAAATTTAATCCTCTTAAAGGACTGGCCTTAGAAAAAAAGAAATAAAAATCGCTATCGCTTTTTGCCTATAAATACCGCAAGGTCGCAAAAAAGGTCACCACGTAGAAATCCTGTGAAAAATTATCCCCAAGGATTTATTAATTTATCACTGTGCTCGTTCGGTCGGCAGAGAAGACCTTGATAAACAGAAGAAAAAAAAAACAACATTCATCTTCAGTCTCTCTCTGTGGTGGTTCTGTGAAAACAAATCACAATGCCTAGCATGAACAAAACAGAGTAAGGACACGACATACCAGGACCAATGACCATCACCACAACCCCCCGGTCCGGCCGGTCGTGCGTTGGGGGCAATTATCAATCAGAATTACATCATTGGATTCCATTGCGAATATGGAATTTCCATTGACAATGTTTTGCCATTTCTGTCATTGTTCTTTGGGACATATTATCCTTTTGACAGCGGCGAGGGGTGCGGGCGGGCTTGTGAGTTAAGAATTACGACCAAAGCTGGCAAATAAATGCGAATCCACAAATTGAATTCCGTTCCACCGTTTGTTATTCTCTCCTCGATGATGAGGCAATAAAAGCATTCATCCCGAATACTCCACACTGCACAGTGGTTCAGTGCATAGGTCAAAACCCCGTGAAACTCATTGTCGAATATTGCTAATACAAATAGCACGTTGTCATCACTAATTGCCAACCTATCTGGGGATATAAATATGTGTGATCTTTATTCCCGTTATCACTTATTAATCGACCTCGGAAGTGAAAGCATCTCATTGTTATTACTCGCTGCTTATCGGTGACTAATTAGCGCGGTGTGTTTTTTTTTGTTATTTTTAAGAATCGCTTATTATTTAGTGGTTAAAGTGCAATGGAATTTCAAGACCAGGGTAAGTACTTTGTAAATAATTAAGTTTTACAAATCTATTTATTATACTTTTCGTTTTATGTGGGTACTACGCCAACCTATTTTTTTATTTTTTTTTTTGGCCGTTACTGCGGGTTTATCAAGAGCTGCAAAAACTTGGGGCCAAATGGAGCCATCCAGACATCCTAAGAAAGACTTTTCTGATCTTAGTACGCGGTCAAAACGTAGACGATTAACAGAACTATCACAAGTAGATCCCTCTGTTGTAAACTCACTGCTTAACACTTCGGGTCACTCTAATAGTAGTAATTCAAAAATGGATATTAGCGCTGACGAAGTATTATCGCTTATTGTTGAAGCTAAGCTTACTAAGCACCAATATTTATTGATTAGAGATCTCATAAACAGTAAAACTTCTTGTAATACTTTACCATCATACCATAGTATTTTAATTGCCAAAAAGAAGTGTTACCCAGAGAACATATCAGTCTCAGAAAGCACTTGCGAAATAGAATTACAGAATTTATTAGATCATACGGCTTCTCGAATACTTAAGTCTCAAAGTATAGTTTTAGATAGGGTTTCAAACGATTCAGATACGTTCGTTTTAATTGGTAAATGGGGATTTGACGGTAGTACGGGTCATAGTGAGTACAAGCAAAGTTTTTTCGGATTCAACAGTACAAGATGACAGTAGTTTATTTGTGACCTCTTATATTCCACTTCAATTGGCAATTAAAACAGAACCCAATTCTTTGGAGCATACTGTTTTGTGGAAAAACCCTCGCCCTTGTTCCACAAGATACTGGAGGCCTATTCGTTTTCAATTTTTAAAAGAGAGTTCTACGGTATCTAAGGAAGAAGAAGCGTATTTTGGGGAGAAAATTAGAAATTTACATCCTACTAGTTTTAATTTTAACGATCGCGAATTCAAAATTGAACATTCTTTGCAATTGACTATGGTAGATGGTAAGGTATGTAGTGCATTAAGCGAGTCATCTTCTTGTAAGTGTTATGTTTGTGGAGCTACTCCAAAGGAGATGAATCAAATAGATGCTTGTTTGCAAAAACCAGTCCAAGAATCACGGTATCAGTTTGGATTGTCTCCTTTACATTCTTGGATTCGGTTCTTTGAATATTTTATTCATCTCTCGTATAGGATTAATATTAAAAAATGGCAGGTCAGGTCAGAAGAGGAAAAAAAAATGTTAGCAGATAGGAAAGTACACGTACAAACTGAATTTAGAAAAAGGTTAGGTTTAGTTATAGATAAACCACGAAGTGGCGGAAGCGGGACATCGAACGACGGTAATACGGCACGAACATTTTTTTCAAATTCTACAGTCTCAGCTGAAATTACAGGT
This sequence comes from Chalcosyrphus nemorum, assembly GCA_949716465.1. Lineage (NCBI taxonomy): Eukaryota > Metazoa > Arthropoda > Insecta > Diptera > Syrphidae > Chalcosyrphus > Chalcosyrphus nemorum. Next base: position 11,524,886 of record OX454333.1, on the reverse strand, counting down.
TTACGTAAAGATTTACTTGATCGTTGTAGTATAATTTTACAGGCTTTGTCATCGGCATTTAAAATTGATTGCAATAAGTTTAAAGAATACTCTTTGATAACCGCGCGTCAGTTAGTTGAGGAATATCCGTGGTACAATCTCCCTGCTTCCGTCCACAAAGTTCTCTTACATGGTGCTGATGTATCAGAATATGCTCTTTTATCTATCGGAGAACTTTCCGAGGAAGCAGCTGAATTTAATAACAAACACTTAAAACTGTTCAGACGAGATTTTACCCGAAAAATGTCACGCGAAGTTACAAATACAGACTTAATTAACCGACTTTTACTGAGTTCAGACCCCTTTATAACTGGTCTTCGGAAACTACCTCGAAAGAAAAAGAGCCTTCTACCTAAGGAAGTTATAGAATTATTAAAGTTTTAAGCTGCATGTTTCTTTTAGACTTTTTATTGTGTAAGTTGTATATATTAATTTGTTTTGCTTAGTATTGTCAAACTATAGCACAATCTCTATTTAATTATAAGTCTTATTATACTCTGTCCAACATAAATTGTCAGTACACGTCTTATGGGAGAGTTAGAATATTTTAAGCAATAAAATATTACAGAAGCAGGTCAACTTTTATTGCTTTATTGCAGGAAGTGATTTTTAATTGTCGAGATTTTTTAGGACTGGGTTTTCTTGTATTTTATCTTATTTCCATGTATGACTTAAGAATTAATTGCTTTATTACAGGATGTACGACATTTAGTTCCGTTCTCGTACAAAAACATAATACAAAAAATAGATACAGTTTTTTTTTTTTCGATTTTTATAATTTTCCTGATGCTTGTTTATGATTAATACAAATTTATATTTTAATAAATTTGTTTTTGTTTAATGAAAAACGTCTTTTATTAATATTTTAAATTATACACAGTAAATTATATTTATTAAAAACAGTTCTAGGAGGTTTTGACCGCTCTCCCTAGGACGGCGTACCACCGTGCACTGTGGCTGTGGCTGGCGATGGCGGTGGTATGAGTTGGTGTGAGATGATATCAGAAACACATTAGCTTCAGATATACCTTCCTCCTTTTTTTTTTTTGTGAGAATGTATACTTTTGTTGCGTTGGTATTTACATTGATAAAATTCGCTCGCACACTCCGAGAGCACCAGAGGCGAACATCGACAAGGACGATGTTGTATCTGAGCCTAATCCTTAACCCACAGGGAAATAAGCGAATTGAAATGAATTTTTTTTTTTCCGGTGGAGGAACAGCAGCGGCTGGATGGGTCGTCGTCGTATTGTCATTGTTTGCGGATGGGAAAATTGGAATTTTCGCAGTTGACTTGGAGTTTTCTGCTCTCATTCCTTTTATTTTGGGATTTCTTTTTTTTTACTTTATTTGTATCTCCTTCATAAAAGATCTAATAAATTTATTTTTTATGTAATATTGCTGTTGTCAGTTGAATTTTGTTTCGTCACACAGGCTGGAGAAGGGTTTTTCCTTAAATTGTTTGGCTGATCAGGGAACTATAAGATTGTTTTTAACCTCTTTCAGTAGGTTGATCGCAGGAAGATATTTATTGAAAATCCTTCTTCATGATGTAATAGAATAGAAGAGCATAGGTTATATATAATGAGAGAGTCTGAAGGAAACTGACACTTAACTGCACCATTGATCTAGAAAATAGCCAATATTGAGGTAGAGATAGGCGCTGTTTTAGTTGACAACTATTATTTAGGAAATACTGGACACCAAGAAAACACCAATATGCGCTTTTCTGGTTAGTGGCCTAATCTGTCAAGATTATGCAAAGATGTTGTCAGTATGGTAGATTTAATGAAACACTCTGTCAGACTATCTAGAGAAGACTAGAAGGCCCCCAGAACTGGGAGCTACAAACTACTAGGAAAAGGCAACCATAACAAAAGCATAAATATCTAGGAAACAATATACAGCACGCTGCTATGAAGAGGCTGGTACTCAATACACATAACATTGCCAAAGGATATTTGTGGGGACTTAGTTCTTCTTGTCATCTTAATGATCTCGTTTTCCACTTCTTGATGGCGTTTTTGAGCTTGCGTACCGCCGTAGTATTGGACATTATTAGATCCTTGTTTTAGAGGCATTAGCAGTCATGCTTTTCAGAGTGAAATCAATCCACGATTGAAATACAAATTATCAAAAGCAGAGGTAGATATTTATACAATATTGTGTCGAACATATAGTCAAAGAGATTATGCCCTAAATGAATTAATAATGCTTTTTATTCGAAAGTGTATAGCCAGCTCTTAATAAGGCGTCAATACGCACTTTTATAGTCACTTCTCATTTAAATCTTCAAAATGACATTCGAATCTTAGATGGCGCTGAATCCAATTGTGGACAACAACCACTAACGACCAAATCGTACTATCAGTGGAAAACAACGAATGGTTGTTGTCTACAATTGGAGTCTACGCCATCTATTATCCGACTTTCTCCACACTTTATGTTCACTTTTGAACTGAACTGGCTATACGCTTTTCAATAAAACGCGCCTTAATTTAATAAAAGCACTCTCAATGGGACGAATCCCTAAAGCTTCACATGTGTATGCGTATATCTTTGCATGTTGTTGCTATTTACGTATGTAAGCACTTTAGGTAATGATTATAACGAAAGGTCCTTTTAATTTAGTCCGCTTCGTGATAAACAACTTTAGCCAAGGCAAACACATCAGCAGTTCGTGTAGTTCATGTAATATTCAATATTACTTCCTTACTTCTACTACAAATCCAATCTAAATTACAAAAACATCTCTCCAAGGGCAACAAATAGCTCCACCCACCCACAGATCCACACCAGCCAGAGCCTTGAAAAATTGCAAAACAACAAAAGCTTCACAGAGAGCCCTCGCCAGCCTCAGGATATCCTTCAAAACGTCAAATAACAAACAAACGAAACGACGACGCGTAACAAATAAACCCACACCGCAGCAGCAGCAGCAGCAGCATTCGAATTCCTTGCAAAACTTTGTGAAAAATTCATTACACTCAACGAACACGCTGTGGCGGCGGCGGCAGCAACAGAAACAGCAACATTCAAGGACTCGTAAGTGTCAATTTGTTGCACTGACAATGAGCATGGAAATTCAGAAAAAAAAATACCAAACTCTAACTCAAACCGAAGAAGAATGAGCGTTCTCTATCGATTAACAAGGAAACAAAACCAAAGGACGACAAACATGACTCATAGAGTGCATTCGAGATTAATCGTGAGCTCGTTTCAGGAATCAAGAATCAAGAATTTATATATACACGACAAAACACCATGAGAAGTCATTGTAAGTCCGCATTTTTAATGCGCCGCCAACCAACACATCCTTTATGAACTTTTGCATACACTACACACAAACACAGAAACACAACTCAAACAACAACTGAAAGCGCGGCAACCGACTGAGGAGAAGAGAAAACAAAAAGTGCTGAACCATGAAAGGTGTAAATATTTGATAGTATCGATTTCGCGTAACCTCCCACTACTGCCAACAGCAGCATCATTCGCTCAATTGTCCTTTCGTTGATGCTGCTGCCGCCGCTCAACGGAGCATCCTCGTCTTTTGTGTTGTTGTCACTCACTATGTGCCTGCCAAATAGCTGGGATCCATTGTATAAAACTATCGGCATTGCATTTGCAATCCAAACGCGATGCGACGGGGTTGAACCGAGATGATCCTAGCTGCCTGATGCCTAGAATGCAGACAAAGGACATTGAAACACACCCAACCCCCCCACCCATACATTTAGAGTAAAAACGATGCAAAAACATTACACTGTCACTGGTGCACTATGAAAAATTCATTTGTTTGTTGTCATGTTGACACAAAGGGGTGGGGGAGGGAGTGTTGGTGAAAAGGACCTCGTCGGTCGATGGGAATGCTAAAGGTGTAGTGTTGATTTTTCTATGGTTTGCTGCTGTTGGGAAAAAGTTGACACAAAATATTTGACTTGGAAAAGGTTCTCCTTTTTTTTCATGTTTCCATTTTTCGTTGATCGCGCTCCTTTTTGTGTGTTTTATTTGACGAACTTATCCCCGCTTTTATGCGCTTATTGCCGCTCTCTACTGTGTTATGCTATTGACAATAAGGGACCCTTTTTTTTGCTTCCGCTCGCGAGGGGTTACATCATTGGCGGGATAAACAAAATCGTGGTCTTTGTAAGCGCGCACTGAAACCTAATTTAATTCCTTAACTGCAAAGTGGGCAACAACAACAACAACGTCAAGTGGGTGGTTGGTTGCTGCCGTTACCACCATGCTGTGTGACTCTTCTTTTTTGTTGATTCATAAATTATTTTTGTCACGTCCTTGTGTAGTGGTGGTTGGTACTTTTTGTTTTTTTTTTTTTTTTCCTTCATTTTGCTCCTTTTTGCCATCGTCGTCTTCTTTTGACAGTTTCCATTTTGAAAATCTTTGACGGAATTTCATGCAAAGTACCTGAAGTGGGAGTTAGAGTGGGCGACTGGGTGGTTGGGTGGTTCAAGGACTCGGTACAAATTTGACAAGTTGGGAATTGGGAATTAAATAAAAGGAACACAACCAAATTGACAGGACATTTAAATGTATTTTTTCGACTGTATTCTGGGTTCTCTTTGTGACATGAAGCACGTAGAAGAGTAGGAAGGTTTTCTTCTTCTTCTTCCTCATTTTTTTTTTGTGTCCTTCTTATTCAACTGTTGTTCATTTGGATTTCTAGGAAGTTTTTCTTTCCTTCTCATTCGTTTTCATAGTTGCAGGATGAAAAATAAACTTTTTAGGTACTTCAATTTGCAGTACACTTTGTATTTTGCCTCTTACACACTCTCCCACTGAAGAGGACAACAACGCAGCAGGACAAACTGGCGGTTGAATTCGATAATCTGTAATTGAAATAAAAGTTTGTGACGATTTTGGATTTCTTTTTTTTCTTTTGAGGATAGAGAAAAGTTCAAAAGTGATTTTGCTAAAAGTTTACAATTTTTCTTGTTTTTTTTTTTTTTTTGCTGTGTGACCAAAAAATATGTTTTAAAAGGACTCAGGTACCAATTTATTTTTACTTGTTCGAGTGAATAAGACGTAATTTCGAAAAGGAGAAAGAGGAAAATGTTGATGGAAGTATTAAGACAGCGAAATGCTCTTAAAGACTTTATTTTTAAAAGCTGTTCCATTTATAGACTGTGATTGAATGAATTTGAAGTAGATGCTATAAGGAGGAAGGATGACTCATTTAAATATGTGGTACATGGAGGACATTGGGTACTTATCTGAAAAGTATGAGATAAAGTGATAGCGTGGAAAAATGTCTTCCTTGCAAATAACCGAAGGAAGTTACTAGGGCATGAGTATGCTTCTCGCTCTTCACTAGGAGTTGCTTGAAGCTTCGACCATTGATCCTTTGTGTTGTTATTGACAGGCCTGCTTTTGCTCCTGCTTCTAGCTTCTTCAGCCAGTGATTTCATTGTGGTAACGTTTGTTATATCTTCCACTAGGTACATTGTCGCACGATATTGAGCTTCTACATAGGTCCTCTCTACTGCTGAGACCACTGCAATCTGAGCTTTGATTGCTGTACACTTATCGATGAGTCAGCATGACACAGCATTTTATGGCAAGAAATGCCAGTTGCATACAGCTTTTCAAACATCACCTATGTTCTTCTGCACTGTACTGCTGATTGCTTTTAAGACAATTGGTCCGTGAACTGTTGGTGCACTTGGAGCTAAGGCTTCGTTGTATTAAGCAAATTTGAGCGATTCCTTTCAAGTCCAATGTCGCCTCTAAGTCTGTTTAAGACATCCAGGAAACTACTCCCAAAGGGGCGACTGATGACAATGTGATACTTACTCTTGGATGTTCAGTGTCTGTCACTTAAGGCTTTTTATTGCGGATTGAATCAAATTATCTCGCTCAGACGTAAGAGTGAGTATGTCTACTATCGTGCAAGTTGTAGAATTCCAGCGTTATGACACCTTTCCTCAGCTGAGTCGAAGAGAGCCCTAATGTTCTGCAAACTAGTCGGAAAGTGATAGCCAAACGTCGTCAAAAAGTTATCCCGACTTATTCGATTCCATAAACAATTAGGGTCCTACGGGTGAGACTCATTCTGCTACAGTTGCAACTTCGCAACTTCGGAAAAAACATCTTCACAAATGGCACCGCGAGGACGTGGGAGTAAGGTTTGGTGCTGGTTTTTGACTGTACTGGCTCTTAGTCGTCATTTAGCGGACCAGCACTTATCGGTAGATGTTGCTTCTTAGATGCCTTTTTTAGTCCTTTATGTAGTTATATTCGTTCTGAAAATGTATAGCAAAGATCGCGTTAGGAAGAACTATGTCATCAACGATAACGTGGTATACAGACGTCTCGAGAGCTCAGAATTGGTGCAGGCGTGTTTGGACCGAGGGCAAAGTACTTAGAGCAAGGATAACAGCATATTTCAAACTGATATTCGTCCGAATCAACCTCTATATATAATACAGTAACTGCGAGATAATAATACCTCCTATTAGACATCCAACCAGCTATTAAAACAATTGATTCCCATAATTCAATCATATTTTGTGTGGGAATGCCTAAAGTGTAGATTTGGATACCCAAACATGTCAGAATAAAGTAATTAAACAGCATTTGCCTTAACAAGACAATGAACGGCAGAACGCTTCAGGTCTAATGAAGGGCGAACTTACTATACGCCAAAAGCTTAGGAAAATTGAAAAAAGCCAGGCCAAGAACTCGTAACAATGCTGAAGGCCTAAGACAAGCTAAGAAACTACTGCGAGGCTACAACCAGAAGAGATAAGAAGCCTGTATCTGCTTTGGCCAGAAAAACCTACGATTCCTGACAGGGATACTCCAAAGTCAACAAAAAACTTTGGAGATTCTGCAATGAGTCAAGCGAAACTCCTAAGCACCATCTGGAACCTTGTGCGGCACTTAAGGACATAAGGGAAACTAACTTGTTTCGAATATCATCAGCAAACTAGTTAGCCCCTCTGTTCGAACCACATATCGTAGCTTGTGCCATTTTAATATGCCCAATGTGCGATGTAAAATAACAATTAAAAATAAAATTATATTCATATGTGACCCCATTCACGTGCATGCAGTAGTAAATAAATAAAAAAACAAATATTTGAATACAATTCAAAAATTTAACACACAACACAGCCTCGTGCTCGTTTTTTGATTCCCCGACAATTTAAATTAATTAATTAAATAATTAATGAGAAAAAAAAAACCGTACCACAGGTTGCATATAGGCATCATCAGCAACGCCACCGAACAACATTAAATTCCTTCCGTTGCGTCCGTGTGACACACTCGCGCATTTAAATGCACCGCCATTCTTCGACCGACATATCCTAGCCAATTTCATTGTCCTGTACCTCTGTATCCGTGAAATATACAAATTCATTAAGTTGATGTGATTTTACTTCAACGAATCCTGCAGAGTACCTGCAAGAGATCTCTCTTGGTTGTCCTCGGTCCATCGATGGCATATTGATGTACGGATGATAATTCCGATACAAAGGACTCGCCAGCCAGACAGTGAAATTTACCACAGATAAACACATGCACCAACACGTTCGAATGAGGTATAATCCTGTGGGTGAGTGTCCTCGTTTTTGTTGTTAGTGACAATAAATCTGCACGAAATTCACTTCAATAAATAATTAAAAATGTATTTTCGCCTGAGTTCTCTTTTTTTTTGTGGATCCTTGTTGTAATAATGACACAAGTATTCAAGTGCTTTACAAGGACGACACACCAGGTGCACGTGGTTTTTATTTCAACTCGAACAAAAAACTCCCAGGCTCAGCGCACAGCGTTCTAATTAAATGATAATGGCCACAGAGAGAGACAGATCCTTTGTTATTTGAAATGGACTTGTTGCCAGACAATAAATATTTTCAATCCAAATATTGAGCACGACACGGAAATAGGATTCACAAGGACCTACGCTCGGGCCAATTACAACTATACGTGTGCCACTCCTTTGTGTGCGCGCACTGTTGAGTGGACAAATGTGTGAAGCGCAAAGTGTAACACTTTCATGGGCTTTATTGTGGAATTGTTGTTTCAATAGAACTTTTGTTTTGTTCTGAACCAAAGCGTTGAGGTGTACAGAGAGCGAGAGAGATAAGCTGACAAGCACTCAGTGTTAATAGGGATTTTAGAGCAGCATTTACATTTTATTTAACTTTTAACATTTTATATTGAGTTGATGGATTGTTTTAGGAACTAAGTGCCTGGCTAATTGGATTGGTAACAAATGTACTTTGTCGGTGTGTTCATGGAATGACTTTGAATTGTTCTTGTTTTAATAATAAATATTGAGAGCATGCTTGTCTATTTTAAAAGAACTATTCAATTGGATGATGATGACAATAGTAGAGTGCACTCAGGCGCACTGGTTTTAGTCTCAGGTAAGTGGTTCTCACCTTTCCTAAATCATCGTCAAGCAGTGTGTTGAGTATCGATCACCACTTCACCTGCTGTTCATCGATTTTGAAAAGACATTTGATAGTGTCAATTGGGAACTTATTTGGCGTGCCTTGCGCAGGAGGGGCATTCCTGATAAACTAATAGCATGTGTCCACATGTCACGTCTTACACAAAGGAAGACTGTCTGAAGAATTTGAAGTCCAAAGTGAGTTCGGCAAGGCTGCATACTTTCCCCAATACTGTTTCTATGGCTGATTAGCGATGTGCTGAATGCAGCCTTATTAACAGGAAATGGAGGAATTCGATGGACTCTATCATCTGAACTCAAACACGTCGACTACACCGACGATGTATGCCTTTTGTCTCAAATAATAATGGACCTCCACAAAATGACAGCAAATGTGGAGAGGGAAGCAGACGTCCCGTCATTGGGCTGAAAATTAACTCGGAAAAAACAAAAATGATCAGCCTAGGACCGAACTCATCAACTCATATATGCATTGCTGGATAAATGGTTGAGAGAGAGAGAGTGAATTGGGGAGAGCTGAGGTACAATTCTAGAAACTGCGCACGATGACGCGTAGGCGTTGTAGAGGCCCTAGGACCCATAATGGGATGCAGGACATAAGTAAGTAAAGCTGTAAGACCCAGGTCTGGGCGGCAATAACGCTTCGACATGAATGATCTTTGTATTGAACGGTTGGACTTAACCTTACAACTTATGACAGTGAATAGAATAGTAACAGTAGAATATTTCAGTTTTAATGAAGCGCCTATTACTCTGGATGTTCACGAAGAATTGGAATCGTCTAGGCACAACTGACAGTCCTTATGCTACCACAGAATATGGCTTGATTAGGTGTTTGGATTTTCTTAGACCTGTTCCAAGGATCCAGTAGTGGTCTAGACGAAGTTTCTTTTGCCATTGAAGTTGAAGCTGTTGACCAGTGGACGGTACAATAAGGTTGAACAACTATTCCGACCCAGCCCCAGTTGTCCAGGGATCCAACTGAACTTTACCTTGTATGATTCAAAGATCCCAGCTCCACTTCAGAATCCATTTTAGATCCGTCGGAGAACCAGACCAGTCCAGCATTGGACCACCATTTAACAGTTCAAATCGCCAAACAAAAGATAAGGTAACCGGGAAAAGCTTGCTTCAAAATGTTTGTCAATAGAAAATCATTCTCTTCATGGTGGAGGTTCAAGTGGGCTTCACAGTAATTTACACATGACTGGCGGCCTGTAGGTAATAGCTGATGGCACTGTACTCTGGACAAATACATATTCAAGGCCTAACATGCCCTTCGCCTAGTTGTCATCTCCAGCCGGGACTTCCTAGACATCACCAGCCATAGCAGTTTCTCTCTCTGTTAACAAGAGCACACATTTACCTGACAAACGTCCTCTTAGCTCCATTAAAAGATCATTCTTTTCCCAACCAACATATCTGCTTTGGATAAGGATATTCAGAACATCTTTAGGGCGAGCAAATTATATAAAAAGTAAGTGAGCAGCAATAACCTCCTAAGACTTACCACATGGATCTATGTCAACCGAAAAACACTTTCAATTATCCAGCGATCCTTTCTAGCAGACACAGCAGGACAAAGCCCGTCATGTTGACCTGCCAATTGACTCCCATCTGGGATATCCAACTCTTTTGTGTGATATCTGTGTGTGCCTGACAATTTGCCAAGATGGCTGATATCTTTTTTGCAAGGATTCCATTTGTATATTCCCATGAATACATCAGATGAACACTTGCATAAACTGTCTTTAGTTTCTCGTTTTAAAAAGGAGATACCTTCTCGGCACTTGTCCATGCAAATGATTGGAACAAAAAAAAAAAAAAAACGAAATGCAAAATAACACCTGTTCACCGAGTTCTCAGTAAAAAGCAGAAATTTGCAAATAGATACTTTTCATTTTCAATTGAAGCAACAATAAGAACAGGACAAAATATGGGTCACAATATCCTTTGACATTTTAAAATTACTTTGTGCATTCAGTTCAGTTGGCATGCAGGCTAATGTATTCCACTTAAACTTTGAGAAAAAAAAAAACATCCTGTCACTTTCCCTTTAAAGGAGGAAGAAAAAGAGGAGAAAAAAAAAAGTAAAATTCTAGATAAATAAGAGCACAGTCGACCCCAAGGCGAATTGTCTTATCGTGTGGCTCCATGTCAATTTACCCAATCCATCATGTAAGCCGCAGGATAAATATGAACTGTCAGTGTCACATTGTCCATAAATTGAATTTTCTTGTCCCGGAACACATTTGCCCATTTCCCACCTTCTTCCCGTGCGACACGAGAGGACGAATCCGATTCTTGTGTTGTGTTGGTGTGGTGGATCGTCATCATCGTCGTCACCAACAGCCGAGGGGGCATAGTAAAACTTTTTTTTTTTTTTTATTTTGCAAATTTAATTTCAGTGACTGGTAGGATGTCCTACAGGAATTTATACTCTAAACATGAAAAAATACTAATCCTTGTTTGCTCTCACATAAAAATTGATCGCTTCAGTGACACTCTGACATTGGGTAAATAATAATTAAGGATAATTAATTTCTTCACAATGACACATTGGGGGCATACACAAACAGACTACGGATATAGGACACATGGGAGATGGGAGGACTACAATCAGCGATTCTATATGTGTTTACACACTACAAACGCAAGGACTTTGTGTGATCCGCTTCCGCTTTTCAGCTCCTCGGCGGCGGTAGCTTTGGTGTTTTGTGTTGTCCTTGATGGTGGCTTTTGTTTTTTTTTTCTGTTCTTCTTATGCGGTGCGGCTTTGCTCTTCTTTTGAGTTGTTTTTGCCTCCTTCTCGTCCTTCTTTTTGGATAGATATTGTTGGTGGGGTAGAGGAGGATAGTGGGTCCTTTGCTTCTTTTGTGCTTTGTCTATGTTTGGCAATATTTTATTTTTATTTGATATCCTTGGGGGGTTGAATTATTGACATTTTTCGTCGTTATTATTGCTGACGGCATGCTGCTGTTGTTGCAGTATTAGTAGGAGGGTGGTAGTTTGGTGGCAACCACCACCGGCTTTAGAGGCAACGCAACATGTCATATAGTATATCGGTAGCGACAGTAGTGGCTACCGCTTAGTTTCTCCATGGATACAAAATTTCTAATGCTTCACTGTTGCTATCGGGCTCTAGTAGAGAATGGAAAATCAGGATACACTGTCTGACGAAGAATAGAGGAAGGGAAAGGCGTCATCATCGTCGCTGGTTGATGAGATTTCAAAAGCAGCCCCGCAGGACACATCAAATAGGAATAGCAATGGGAAAAATAAATAAATATATAATACGGTACGTTACACACACACACATACACTCACGTATGTGTGCACTTTGATTTGAAGCTATAACATTTTGGAGAGTGATTAATTTCTATGTCCTTTGGCCTAGGAACTGCTATTGAAGCATTTTTGTATTGTGGTCACATACGACACGGTCGGTTGGTCGTCATAGGGTGTTTTGTTTTTTTGCCTTTCATTGGAGTTTGTCCACCAAAATTTGTTTTAAAATTTGTTAATATGAGAGGCTGTCAATCTGGCAATACAGACGGCGAACGTTGGCGTAAAGGACTCTCGTCCATTTCGTAGTCGATTCATGTTGCATATGAAAGTAACATTGGCACATTGGATTGGATTTGTCACCATCATTTGAGGGAGGGCGGTTTCTGCAGACCCTTTGTGGGCGACGACTGTAACCAGATGTGCAATTTTATTATGCACAGACACGAAGTTATGCGCGATGAAATATTCAAAAGGATTTCCCGAGGTATGCGTTAGCTGCTGAGTTGTAGACAGGTTGAAGGTTGGAATTTAATTTACACTTTCTCGTTCGCGTGATACCTTAAATTAGGGAATTATGCTCTGTTATTGGAACGGCTGATGAGAGAACAGGTGTCTATAGCATCCAAACTGAGAGGACATTTCAGAATTTTAATAGGCAATTGTTCCTTAGGGGTTTTAGGAAGAATTCTTCTTCTTTTTGTGGTCATTTTTTTGTTCAAAAGAATTATAAAATTTCCAAGAAGAAGGAATTAATATAAAAAAAGACTATCCCAGGAGCCAACTTGTTATATTTCTTGATGTAGGTAAAGTCAATACATCAGAAGCAGTCTTCCTGGAAATTGAACCCACTTGATGGTTGAACTTATTTCTATTTCCACAAACTTAACCGCATTGCATGTTGGGTGTATACATATGTATGTATTGAGAAAAAAAGTAATTGAGATCCTTTTTGCTAAGGATAAATGTAAGATAAGGGGTAGCAAATAAATTATCGATTATTCTTTAAAGGTCATTCAGATAATTTTTCGATTATTTGGACTCATCTTCCGTCAGGTACACTTAGGCTATGAATGTGACCTTTTTGACCCCACTGCGTGAGGTGGTAGACACTCTGCAACGTGGGATTCCGATCGAAGAAAATAGCGAAAAGTTATTTTCATCTAGTCCAAGGCTAACAGCAAATTTAGGGCGTGAATATTGTGGTCACAAGCCATAACCGCTTAAGTCGACTTAAATTGAGTTAAGTATACCACAATGTCTCCCAATATTTAAAGTATGCACTGTCAATTTTTGATTTCAAAACTCACAAAACTAACCATCATAACTCTAAGGGTAAGCCAGTCAGGCAATTTGAAAGATAACAATACGGATCACTCAACGATCCTAAGATATTATTTTGGCAATATCCCGGCCATATCTAGAATTCACGACACCCCAGGAGGGATGATTGGAAAAGTGGATGCCTGCCAAATACACGTTCCATAGCGGTTTACACTGGATACGGGCGTAAGCTCAGGCATCTTCTCCGAACCGCTGGGAATAGCTCGTTCAATCCGACTCCCAGGCCATAGCAGTGTCTTCCAGGCGGAGGTCAATCAAAGCTTATGAAGTGTTGTCGCGAACTAAAGGCTATTAAACTGAAGAGGAGCTTTGTAAAGGATGCGCCGATGAAGAAGCTATTGAGGACACTACAAACTTATTATGCCACTGTCCCGGGCTCCAACATACAAAATATAAGTTCTAGAGGAAACACTTCTTCAACGATAATGTAGTTTTTAGCTAAAATCACTTGAATGAAGTTACGAAAGAATAAGAGAAGAAAATATGGGTCCCAAGCGTTTTGCGTGCTAAGAATGTCATCTTTGGCCACGCACCCATGTGCGTACTTCCGCCTTGCAGTTCATTTGCCTCTCTATCACAGTGCCAAGGTGTCCAAAATAATCTGACATACAACCATGTGCGAGCATATTGTATTAAGTCTTGGGCGGCAATTCTGGACTAATTTAGATATGGTGACAAACAACTACAACGCGTCAAAAGCGGCTTGACTGTCAATGAAGGTGGCGATATCCTTGTTGAATCTTGATCCGATCTCAAGTATTGCCGTAGCTCTAAGCACAGCTAGAACCTCCGGATGCAAAGCACTGAATAAGTTCAGAAATTTCAGACCCAACTCTGCTTCCTCGTTAGTTTTAGACCCATCCATGTACATTATGAGGACTTTGCTATCCCGCCAATCTTACTTGGGGAAATACCCAGTATTTCGTCCGATTCTCTTTAAGGATCAGAAAGGCGCTTCCAAGGATAGAACTATGCCCTAAACTTTGGAATAATCTTACATTGTTGAGCCGAAGCGCACTTCTTCTGCGCTAATAGACATTTTGACTGAAAGATATTCAAGAGCATCGGCAGAGGAAGTGGATGATGTCCTCTATAGCTCTCAGCGTCTTTAAGGTTATTCTTCCCTCTCGGCCCTTGCTCTGTCGAACGACGGCCAAAATATTCTTGTAATATTACAAGTTTCTAGAGAATTCCACCTTAAGTTCGCGTCTCTGGTGGGGAACTTCCCTGCTTCGGGCCTGACTACGTACGACGAAGTCCTTATAGAGAGATAAGTTTGTTCTAGTATGGCTTTTTCATTGCCATGTCCTGGAAACCAGTAGAGCGATACTTTGTGTTGTGATCCAAGAAACTTAAGCTCTCGGCGATAGCACTTCACAAGCTTCCATTGAATTTCTATAGCTTCTCTGTTGTTGATAAGGAAGGTAATACCTTCTGGTGACGGTAGATTCTCGGGCGGCAGTTGTTACTGCCTGGACCTCTGCTTGGAAAGCACTGCTGTGGGAGTCGTATGGTTCTTGATACCTTCAGCAAGTCTGAGATAATAAATCCATGAGTAGCTATAAATTGTTCTGGCATTTCTTCCGTTCTTCACTGCTGGTACAAAAGGCAATATTAAATTCAAATATAGCGTGATGAAGTCCGTTGAGAAGACATAGCCAAAACATTTAAGAAGACTGATCGAAAGGTCTGATGCACTTGACTTCTCTTTCGCTGACTGACAAAGCACTGATGGCTGCTGATGATCTAGTTAATATGCCTAGAGAGGCAGGGTAAATCCCAAAGACATCATCCCACTCGTGGCTCCAATGAAAACAAGTCTTTGAACTTTAGTGCCATTAGATAGTTGGTGTTATTTAGCGCTGGCCACCATACAAGCCTCCAGAGTCTCCAGGTTCTCCCGAAAATTCTGCTGCATTAGTAGAACAGATGGTGTATCGAACCAAGAGTTCTCCGTGTGTTATCATCGAAACTAGTATCGTTGAAATCTTTTGCCCACTCTAATCCAAGTTACAGATTAGTACAATATTTGGAGGGTACCCATAATCGCTTTTTCACACGATGTCCTTCTTACCTTTAACACTCCGTATTTACGGAATGTGCGACTGATACTGCTCTCTACGTATGGAGCCAAAATTGAACGAAAACTTGACGAAATTGAGCAAAAAATCATTATACGTGCAGTATACAAATTATGTGTATTCGTATGATGACGTACGTAACCGAATTCTATTGCCGTAGTTGTCAAATTTTCGCACCGAATGTCAAATTTCATTTAAGTACATATCCCATAAGCCCACAGAAGTTAACGAAACTCGATGAAACTGAGCATAATCTTATAATGGCCGTGCACTACTATTGTGTGCTGGCGTAAGCGACACTTTTGTCGATAGTTCTAAAAGTTTTTTGATAAGAAAGGACCCAGGATGACAGCTGAATTCCTTTAATAGTTGCTAGAGTTGAATAATATAATGAAAAAGTTCATTACAAGGAAAATATCTTATCTAACGCAAGATTGAAAGTTTTTTTTTTTTTTTTTTAAATAAAATTCCAAATTCCTTCCGGCGAAATCTTTCAAAACCACTTTTAGGATGTATGTTAGCGCCTCGTGGTACGCCCCCTCATCAATTCATCAAAACTCCCCCTCCACACACAACACATAAGACATATCTCTCCACCGACGACACTTCCCTTTTGGAACAGACAAATACTACAAATTACCCAGAACAGGGTGTTAAATGTCAACTCTGAATAATTAAGAATGCCCGCGCCAGAAATGTGCTTTTCCATCGAAATGCTTCGAGTAAAAAGAAATTAATTGAATAAAATCTTTCGAAATAAGAAAAAGAGAAAAAAAATCAACATCCCATCTGTAGTCATTCGAAAGAATTTAAATAAATCTCAAGCTGATTCGGGACCGGATTTCCCCTTTAGCGGCATGCGTCACATCGCGCTTTTCCTCCGGCGTGGCGCACTGGGTAATTAACTTATCGTTACGATATTATTTTGAGATTACTGTAAACGGGTAATAAAGCGGGTGCTATCCCAAATTTTGTTGATTGAAAGGGCGGTGTGTACGAAGGCGTCTTAATGGAGAGAGAGAGAGAATGTTTTCTTTTTGAGGGGGACACTTCTGCTGACACTCGTTAGCGGACCATGTGCTGACAGATCAGCAGCGAAATGGTGGAATAAATTTGTCAAGTAGGCGGTTTTTCGCGCAACTGATCACCGGAAGATTAATGAGTAGTGTCGCTTTGAGGGCAAAGAAGATGCAACGACACTCAGTTCATTGGAACGGAAATATTAAAATAGCGAATATTTGATGACAATTGGGAACACGTGAAAGTGATCATAAGAAATTGAAAATTATTGCTTACTCCTGAATCCCCGTGTGGGTCCTAGTGTGCAGTGCAGTTTGTGGCAAAGTGCGTCAGCTCTTCCCAGTTGGTGTGCATACTTCTCGACTGTTCTCCACGATGATCTATTAGAACTATTAGAATCCTTTTGTTCTGAGTAAAAGGGTTCCATTGACAACACTCACCACATCCGCACCTAGAATCTGATGCCTGATACGAGCAAAGGCAGGACAATCACACTGGAAGTGTTCCGCAGTGTCGTCACCCTCTCCACAAGTGTCGCAGACAGATGTTTCACTTAAGCCAATCATATTAAGATGCTTAGCACAAGCGAAGTGCCCCGTCTGCAATCTTTTCTGCTGAGAGACAGCAAGAATGCTGACTAACGTCTGGGAGCATCCGTTTTGTCAGTCTATATCCAGGAGAGTCATGCTACACGCAATTGTGTTCATAAGAAACCCAATCATCTATGGAAGCTCCGACCGTAGATGCAGGAAGACCTAACGAAGGTTCAGGTTCTGAGAAACTTTCCTCTGAGCATTGTAGATAAATTGAATCTTTCGACAGAGTTTAAAGCTCTCTTGCATTCATCAACTAGTTTGGATGAGATTAAAGGTATAAGCAAAGCCTTAAGTGCAGCTTGACTGTTGACAGATACAGATACTAGGACCCTTTCACATATTCCCACCGATGTGACTTGTAGCCATTAGGATTACAGAAATCTCCACCTGGAAGACAGAGGCATGCTTACCCAATGAGTATTGCAGTCTTGTGTTATCGTCTTCCACAAATACACCGGCCCCTAAAACTTGATCGGTTTTGGAGCCAACCGTGAAAATACGACTACACCCCATCCCTGGCTCAGAAGCTGGCGGTAGCCAGTCGTGAATACCTGGAAAGTCATACTTGCTCCACAATTCAGTTGCCTCGAAGTCATAGGCTCAAACGGCATATCCATAATACCAGAGTCATAGGATAACTGTCGAGCAAGAACATCAAAGCTCCAGTGCGTTTCATACCAAAAGCCGCCACGTTTGAGTCTGTGGATAGCTTTTAGCGAACACCACATGATGTAAGTATCAAGAGGAGGGATATTCAGCAGTGCATCTAGGGCAGAGACAACTAGAGACAAACTGTTCTTTGTAGTCTGGCGCAAGAGGCAATCACGTATATACGAGAAAGACCCTTCCACCAAACAACCGTCGCATAAGCCAGAAATGGTCTTATCATAGCCGTATAGATCCAGATGACCCTTTTCGATGACAAGCCCCACATCTTTCCACTGAGAGCGACTTGGATATTTTTAATTCTATATGTGTAGACCAGAGAAGCTTCTTATCCAAAATTACTACTAGGTGACACCCTTTAGTACTGGCTGAGTCAGACCGGTCATGATCCTCCTTCTCGTAAAGAGAACGATTTTCGTCTTGAGAGGATTGACCGAAAGCCCATTCTTAGAACACTACTCATCGATCATATCCAAGGCTATCTGCACATTAGCACAGACACTTCTTAGGCATGTACCAACACAGACCACACCGGCGTCATCTGCATATGCCTGCGCGTCTTAGTGGTCTTCTTTTTTTTAGTCCAGGATAATTATAGCTACTCGTATTATCTTTGCCACAGCATGAAGATGCCTCTTCAGTTTTAGCGCTGCATTAGGTTTTCTTCTTTTCAGAAAATCTCTCGGCTTTCTGTATTGTTCCAACAAGTAGGGGCAGTAGCTCTGTCGAAGCTACAACATATGACATCAAGACTAATTTGTTTACAGAGCTTTGATCGCGGTAATGATCTCATCCTTACTGAGGGTTGTGGTGCCATTTCAGTCACATCTTTCCAGTCTGCTTATTGCTGGCGAATACTTGGTTCAAAACCGAACCTCAATCCTCCATCCATTCCTTAAGGTGATCCTAATCCAATATGAGCAACGAACGAACTTTCATTGAGTATTGAGTAGATCTTTGATGCAATTGCTCTTGTCATCCTAATGCGATATAGGGACTCTGTAGCCGGAACCTCCTGGAGCTGGAGATGGTCTTTTTTGTCCATTACTTGAGCATCCCACCCCTACGACCTTCATGAAGGATACATAAGTGGTTGATTGCGAATGAAGCTGATTGTATCAAGCTATTGTCCCCTTTTTCTCTTCTCCATCAAATGTACTTCCAACTGATGTCCACACTCTGCACATATTGTACGAATTGTAATTGAATATACATATGTATATGTTTTCGATTAGAACTAATATCCTTTTTATTTTCCATCAATAGCATGCTGCTTATTCCTACGATACCATCGTCACCCGTTCGTTCAGCATGTTACCACAAAAACACTGATGAAGGTCATAGAAGATAATTACTCCATTCAAAGATTACTTAATCCGATCCCCCAATAGAAAATGATTATAAACATCCGAACGAATTCAGAAGGTCACCAGATGGATGTGCAAAATTTTCAATCATCACCCCGAGGAGGACAGCTCCTTCACCCTGATCTGGGATGATGAGATGCTCCATCAGAGGCGCTTAGTGTGTGTGTGTTTTTCTTCGTTTTGTGATGGGCCATTTAAAAACATCCATCAGACCGACTTCGGGACACAAGGGTTGTTGACTGATTGGAAGCAGAAGTATTTTCCTACTCTCTCTCTCTCTCTCTCTCTCTTAACGTCACACAAGAAGGTTAAAATGAGGCATCTGTTCTACTTGACTGAGCTACTGTGCCTGAACGTCTGCGAAAATACTGATGGAGGATACATTCCTCCCTCGGTTCATCCCCACTGTTGGATGAATTAATAAAAATCGTTGGCACTGGTCCAGGAGACGTAAAGAGTTGGCCCGCCACGCCATCCCATCAGCGTATAGATACATAGATACTGTGTAGAGATGTGTTTACACTTTGTGATCGGCTAGGAAAAATTATTGAGTCTCGTTTAGTTGTGGGGGAGGGAGAGTTTTTGTTTACTTTGGGGCTTGCTTGACGCAGTCAGCCGAAGGTAATTCGATATAAGCGGACAGATTGTTTGGTTCTCTGCTGAATGTATTTAAATAAATTTATGGTATCCGGAGTGACAGTTGGCAGTTTTTTTTTCCGAGACTTTTTTTTTTTTGTTTATGCTATTTAATTTCTGATTTCATTTGTCGATTGTTAAGTGTCAGAGGAAAGTGTCTCGTTATGTCGCGGTTTTATATTGCCCGTTGGTATGGCACATGCCAGAACACGACGACTGCTTTTGGTATGCTTCATAATGACATGTGGAATTTAGACTCTTGCCCTTAGATGATTGCATTGGCAATCACCTTGGTCTCTGTTTAGAAATTGTTTTTGTGGTATTTATAGTTGGAAAGTATTTATGGATTTAGCCCAGAGTGTGGATGACACTTGGCGATTGACTGTTGTGGAGATTAAGGCGCAGAAAAGAGTAGAAATATTTGAATCTTGAAAGGAGCCGGCTATAGAGAGCCCATTCAGTGTCAAGTCCTTTTGTATGCGTCAGAGAAGAGGACTTTTTTCTGCATACTTGGCAGGCCGTGGTATAAAGCAATGTCCTGTACTATACTCTTGCATGTTTCCTTGTTAAACTTTCCCCCTAAACTGTGCCAAGCCCTCGTGGGCACTAGGGTCACTTTCCGACATCATGAGAAATAGGTAGTTTCCTTACTTACTTATGTCCTGTACCCCCTTGTGAGTCCTAGGGCCTTTACAACGCTTTCCCGCCATCGTGTGCGATTTCTGGAAAAGTGCCTCAGCTCTCCCCAACTCTTTCCCAGTTGCCGTGCTTCCTTTTCCTCTGTTCTGTGCCACGTACTCCTAGGACCGCTTACTGCCATCCTTGGTAAGCAGGTTCCTTTGCAGAGCTTGGTCAGCTATTGATCTGTCACCCTTTCGGAGAGTGAGACCAATCCACTGCCACTTTCGTCGTCGTATAGATGTATAGGTTCGTAGTCTGTTCTCTGATAAAGCTGTTCGTTAGACATATGGTTTGGCCAGAATATCCTTAAGATGTAGCGCAGGCACCTATTGACAAACGTTTGCAGCTTCCTCGTGATAGTGACGGTCACTCTCCAGGTACCACATCAATATAGCAGAACGGAACAGTCGTAGCTTGGTTACTTCGCCAAACTGTGGATAGCATCCCAAACCTTTACCTATTCGGCTGACTACATCCAGTTCGGTTAACACTGTCATAATGCTGATTCGGTTGGCAAAGATGAAGACATTCTTTACTTACGAAGCAGATCCTTTCGGTATAATTTCAGATCACTCTTTTGAGCGGAGGATGGTGTTTAGATCGCGTGAATGCGTTAGATGCTGGCCTCGAGATATCAGCGACGCTTACGATCGCAACTTTTCCACTTTAATGCATTCCTCCTGGTTCGCCTGTGGAGTTTGCACCAATGCACTTAAAGCTCTCGCCACTGACAGCTCTCTCTACTGACAAAATCTAGTTCCTTTCTATTATCTTCGCCAGGAGCCCATAACACCAGCAAGCGTCCTTTTCTTCGCTCACCTTTTTTGCGAAATTACTTTTCGAATTAATCAAAAATATACAATTTCCATCACAACTGGGTCTGATACCGCAGGAGCTCTGGTGGTACTCGCTATCGCCCAGGGCATGGCTATGTACCGCATGCGCCTCACCACCCGGAAACTAACCCAACACGGTCAATTTCCTTTGGGGACTGTTGTTGTTTTACATAATAATTTGTAGTCGCAGGTATGCCTGTATCTAGAGTACACACATATGTATGTGTCCTCGCTGTAACTCGAATATGCCGGGAATCCTTTTGGGATCTGTCCCAGAATACACGAACAGTACCAGCGCAATGACACTGCCAGCACACACACACACACACAGCAGCTGGAAGCAATACCTTCGCCATTGGCCAGGCTTACTAATAACCTAACATCATGCAATAATGTGAAAAACATTTCGTGTTTGGATGGCATTGGGAATTTCGTCGACAACGACGACACCACCAACTAGGACGACAACGACAACGACGACGAGAACGACGACGAGGACATCGTTGATGATGACATGAAGCTCTAAAGTTGTTACATCGACTGGGTGGATGGGTGGAATGTTTGGTGGTTAGATACCTAGTTCCAGCGAATAACACAGTTATTAGTTCATGTTCATTTCCATTCAGGTTGTGTACGTGGCAGTGACCATCATTTCTCGTAGTTGTGAAGTGGTTCCCAAAGGCAATCAACATGCATCTTATTAGGATCCGGTACCCGGTATCCGAATCACTATGGACTCTAAATTATTTATGTGTGTGTTGAGTTGGTGGCTCATTCCCGAGCTAGCTAGCTAGCCTGGGTAATGTTTAACAGGGAATAGGTTGTGCTTGTTGCAATAACTTAAGTGTGTCATGGTCTAGAGTGCGGTTCCTATTCCCATTCCTATTCCTATTCCTAGTTAGTTCATTCGACAACTGGGTGATAAGATGTTCGTCACGTGATGATGGATGATTGGTTGTTGTTGCTGTTGTTCCGATGTGAGATGCAGTTTACAGTCAACGTGATGGATGTTGTTTTAATTCGGATGTTCTTGGTTTTGAAATTGCATACAACGAGGAGGAATAGTAAATTTCCTTGAACATTTCCACAAGAATCCATAAAATGGTCGAATGGTATTTGTTAGAAGAAAAAACCCTCATGCATTCTTTATCATGGGGACGACCAGTGGAGTGCACGTAGACGACAAGCAATAACTCCATGCATGCAGCATGCATCGTGACTTAAAAGTCCATCGTTACTATTTTATGAAATTGCGGGAATGTCGCAGATAAAATAAGAGATCACGATCGTGTGTCATAATAATCTGGGAATTTATTTTTTTCCTGTGAGAAGTTGGGTTGTTTATTGGCTATAAAGGCATATTTATATTTTACTTACGTAAACTTGAAAGAGGGTACCATTTTGATAGCACTTTTGTCCATTATTTGTTTTTCTATTAATAATGCTGTGTACTCACAAAGGGAAATGTTTGAGATAGACAAATGTCCTTGCTGCTTAGTCAGCTTTTTCTTTTTTTATCAGCGAGTATCAAATGGGGTTAAATTGGTAAAAAGAAGAA
The DNA here is from genome assembly GCA_949716465.1 of Chalcosyrphus nemorum. Lineage (NCBI taxonomy): Eukaryota > Metazoa > Arthropoda > Insecta > Diptera > Syrphidae > Chalcosyrphus > Chalcosyrphus nemorum. The sequence continues at coordinate 11,502,334 of OX454333.1, read as the reverse complement.
TCTATAGAAAAAAGATGGAGTAGAAGTCCTTGGAACTCATATCTAGTTTGTCAATTTATTCTCCATGAGTGATTTCAACTTCTTTCCTTAGGCGGGTTGACAATTCTACCGCCTTCCACGCATTCAAAAAACAGCCTTCGGTAAACGATGTGACCTATGATCGCCCATAATCCACTGGATGTATACTGCGATCTTAAGACCAATCCTTGTCTATGGAACAATTGTATGGTGGAATACAACAGATAAGGCTAGCTATCTCACCAATCTTACGAAGGTAAAACGATTGGCAAGTGTTAACACAACTGGAGCACAGAGATCAACACCTCAGGCAAGAGTCCTCCCCCTTGACGAGTTCGTAGGAAGCACAGCTGCCAAATGCGCGATTCGTCTTAGACATTCAAGCACTCTCTGCTGGGTGTCCGGACATAATAATATAGAAGGGCATGAAACGGCGGACGAAATTGCACGAAACGGATTAACATCAAATGAAGAACTCACCCAGAGTAGCCATCTCCTTTGGTGAACTGTAAAAGAAAATAGACCGAAAAACAGCGGATAAGATCAACATATCCTGAGCCACCAGAGGTGACTGCATCATATCTCGCAGCTTATGGTCTAAGTTGGATGATAAATGGACAAAGGGCCTCCTCTCCTTCAACAAAAATAAATCAGTATCATGATAGGTGTACTAACTGGGCACTGCCCAATACGTGCAATGGCTGTCAGACTAGGCATCAGCTCACCAGACTACTGTCGGAGCTGTTATGATACAAAAGAAACTGAAACAGTTAAACACCTACTATGTGGCTGTCCTAACCTCTAAACCCGTCGCTCCGTTACATGGGAAACAGATTTTTCGGAGAACTGGATGAGTTGGTGCACGTCCCGCTCGGGAACGTGAGACGTTTTATCAGTACAGGTTGGCTCAACACAAGACCAACAACAGGGAATCACAATGGACCAATAGGCCTCCGTGAAAGCACCCCTTTGGTGCGCATCCCTTATACTATATCATACCATCCTACTAGTTTATTGCACCTAGTAGTTCACCTAAGGTGTTTGGTTTGACCGGTAGGCTTCCTGGTCTGGTTTCGAATCACTTCGTCAACAACATCTATCAAATGCTAGTGTTTCTGCATTTCTGTGATCCAATTGTCTGCCTTTCATCCGCGATTGCGTAGGACGTTGTTTGACATTACCTTTTTGACGAGGCTAGAAGGGAGGATACTTCCTTTGAACACCAACTGAGGCGGCTGTGCTTTACCTTGATTGTGATGTCTTCCTCAATTCTTTGAACTTGTTGTATCAAGCTTTGTTAGTCTTGCTGTCATGCGAAATATCTTCATCTCAGTTGCTTCTTCATACAGCATTGTGGCCCATATGCGATCGCCTAATGTACAACTGTAGATCATTCCTTTCAGCTTAGGAGGCACTTTTCGGTCAGAGAAGTTAGCGGAGTTTTCCCACCATGTCATCCACTCTGGACTTAGGAGACGACTGTTATATTATCATCACAAGTTGCTTGTTATTGATCCAAGCTATCCGAACCTTTCGCACTTGTAAAGCTCTTTTCCATTCAAGGAAATGCCTGGAATAAGCTGATGTAGATCAGAGAATGGGCAACACAGATGCTCTGTTCGACGACGACCCACTAAACGAGTATTGTTAATAAACTCTGTTGAATGGAACTCCTGAAGATTTACTTTTCTCTGCCAAGATTGGAGTTCTATCGAGCATTTATTTGGTCGTCAAGTTGGGAGTTTCGGACCCAGTTGTTTTGTAGTAACGGTTTGCTGGGGTTTTTCTTTCGTCGAGCTCCATAAAGATGTCCTTTATGGGATTTATATTTCTTCCGAGCTAGGTGATCTCCTTAACTACTTTGAAATCGGAGTTATCAGCAGTTTTTCACTTCGTCTTGCCCTTATTCATTTTAAGATCAACTTATTCGCCTTAAACTCTTCTACGATGGCTTGGATGGAGATGATGTCAAAAAGACTGCCTTCCATGCTGATGACTTGGTGCATATATCCTACCAAGGCTTCAAGGCACGCTGGAAACCCATCAGAGGTAGGGGCTTTGCTGTTTTCAGTTTTATGATGGTTACATTAACATTCATTGCCTGGTGGTGGGTTCTCTTGTTGCCCTGTCACTCTCTCTCCGTTTGCTGCCCGTTAAGCAACTGCTGCTTAAGCACATCAACAATTCCCTGTGCTTCGGTGACTAAGTTAAGTTGCCTTTACTAATTTGAAGAGCCTGCCTTCCTGATTTGAAGCCAGCTGGTTGGCGTTCCGATTGAAATGCCAGATGTTTGCGCTAGCTAGAGTCTTTCATATTCTTGAACTTAAAAGCTAACTGCTCCCTCTTCCTTTTTATGCCAAATCCCTTTTCTGGTCTCCTCCTTAGGTCTCTTTAGTTGAATCTGCCCATCATCATACTTGGCTTCGTTTGGTAGTTGTTGATTGCCATGAGTGGTCACGAGTACCTCTATGATGATTCTGCGATCTACGATCCTCCTGTTGTGGTTTCTGAACGTACTTCAGAGAGTTTCTCGATCAGATGCTCTTTAGAATCTCTAGTTTCATCTGGTCGACTTATGACTTTTAAACGGCGAACTGGCAACATAAGAATATATCTGGAAACAGCGGCCTTTTCAGAGAGAGGTTGACAGAGCCTAGTTCGGTGAGAAGCTTTGACAGCTAATCAAGCTAGAGTTAGTGTCTTCTCTGGGATTAGGAAAATTGTACTAGATTTTGGAAATGTGGGTTAAATTCTTAGGCGGTACCGAATTTTGTTACAGTAAGCATTCTTTGATTTTATTATGATGCCCTCTATGTGTATTGTTACACTCTAGTCTTTGAAGTGAGGTCTTTCGCCTGATAGACTTAGCAAACTTCTCTGTGGAATCCAACACGTAGTCATAGTTGCCCAACGTGTCGGCTGAAGGTTCCATATCTAATGCAGACCTATCGCTGGTGTACCATACTATCGCTATGAGCAAGGACACCCCCCCTTCCGCCACTAAAATTTCATACCTGCTTTCTTATAGAACTACATTCTCATCATCCAAACATATCCGTATCCATAGACTGAAAATGTCATAACGCTAAAAGGTTCTCCTCTCGACCGCGCCATGTCGGTCGCCCTCCAGGGCTCCACATTTAAAACACCAAAGAGACAAACATTAATAAATTTATTAAATAAAAATTACATTCAATGGCAGTAATGCCACCATAATTCCAAGAACTGCCATTTATTATCCAAAAGTGAAATTCCGTCGGTGTTAAGGAATCCCTATGCTTGTGCTGGTGCTGGTGCTGGCGCTTGCTCCCTTTCTCTCTCGTTCCTTTTGGGCAGGAGTAGTAAGGACCGTGCTTGTGCCTCGCGTCGAAGTGACTGCAAACATCAACATTCTCCAGTATTGCTTAATGAATTCAAATTGACATGGCATTTAATAAAATGGAAAATATTTATGAGCAGTCGTTGATTTTATGTTATTCCGTTGATGCTTCTAAGATGTTAAATTGTTTGTGAGTGCGGCGGCGGCATCGGCGGCGAAGGCAGTGGTGGTAGTGGCATTGAGTAGAAGGAGAGTTAAAATCTTCCCCACCCCCTTCAATGGTTTACTGTGAGAAGCTTCTTTATTTCTAAAAAGTAATAACCTGCCGCCTGCTTTCATAACAAAAATGATTTAATTAAATTCCCTGAGCGTTTTAGTGCGGCGTTTTGTCGCTCCTCTTGGCCCGTTCTGCTGCCAGCCGAGTCCTTTTCCCCTTCTTGACATTGTTGTGTTGTTTATGCCAGTCTGCAAATCATATTTAAATATTTCAAATGTTCTCTGTTTTTTGTTTGTCATGGAATGGTATTCGGTGAAGATGGTCAGGTAGAAGGGAAAATGGATGAAATGCTTAAGTGCAGGAAACGGAAACGACTGAGAGAGGATCTATTCAGAGGCTGTTGCTGAACGAGTGACGTTTTGTACAAAAAGGTACGGAAGTTTATTTAGAAGTAAATGCATTAACTTGTTTCGCTTTGAAATGTGTCGGTGGAAAAAGAAACAGACAAACACACAGTCTATGGTTGTTTGCAGCTCATTTGTTTTGGGCGGCAGGAGAGACATCCTTGTACATACATATCTACTTCAATTTGTCTCGAGGATGTGTCGGTATGAATTCAGAGAGTATATGAACTTAGTATACATATTTAAGTACGTACTTGGTCGTGAAAGTGGGGCTCGTTCACTGTAATAGTCCTCCAATAGTTCAGTGAACGATTCGTTCATTTGAAAAATGTTTAGTTCTAACCACCAATGATGAATTCGGTTAGCAATTTGAGTAAGCAATCACTGAAGACACGACATTGTTCGCTGAGTTAGTTGTAATAGTTCGTTGCGTTGAACGAATCGTTCATGAAGAGCAGGAGCAGGTTCTAATCAACGTTCTGAAGACAGATAGGTCTCCAAAGCCTCAATATACAAATGAACCTAATCCAAACTAAGGTCTAACTTGAATAATTTAAGCAACATCTAACTGTATTACTTCAATTTAAAAGAATTCCTCAATTTTATTGGTGTCATTTAGCACTTAAAGGCATCGCCTTAACAAATTGATCCTTTAATTTGCTTTTTCTTTCTTAACAGCCCAACGACCATTAGTGTCACAATTCATTTCCATTGAATCGCTTTTTTCCACTCATCCCTTGACGCATATTTGTAACCAAAGGGACACACAAGAAATCACACACAAAACTGCCACATCACATTTCTTATTTACCAAGAAAATCCCAGTGACAAATATCGTGTCACTATGAATGATGGCATTAGCCTCTAGCTAGTCAGCTCTTGCCTCCACGCTTTTTATTCTAAAGCACACACAGTAGTAGCATAATGCTTGTGTCAATAGAAAAGAAAAGAATAAAAAGAGGACTCAATTCGTGATCACAAAAGACGCATCTAACGAGAGTGTCCACCACCGTACGTTCATCTCCGGGCCGGGCGGCGGTGGCGGAATGACCAAAATCGTCAAGTCACTGCGCCGCAATTGGAGTTGCTCTTACATCCAAATGCCATCAATGGTTGTATGTGTGTGTAGTCAAGCCAGCCCCCGCGTTTGAATGTCCTTTTTCGTCATTTTAATTGAATGGATGGTCGAGCATGACATTTATTCGTAGAAAGTGACACATACGTAAAAATCGATTCTCCTGAATGTCCTCCTGATGTCCACACGAAGAAGAATGCTCTTCGAGTAATAACGGCTAGAAGGACTTCTGTGTGTGTCCGTGACGCAAACAAAAAATTGTAAGGAATCATCCCCGACACTGAACCTCGACCCCAAACGCGCGAAGCAGCAGCAGACAAACGGACAAAACATCATCTATCAAATGTGATGGAATGCTCCTTGTTGTTGTGTTCTGACTCTGAGTTCTGATGTCTATTCAGAGTTTTAATATTTGTCACAGGTAGGCGGTGTGGCAGGATGGAGAGCTCTATTATATATGTGTCTCGCAGGATGAGTTTCTTCTTTTTTTTTTATTTGGATGGTGTCGGATGTGTTGGGTGCGTTGTGCATGTCATGCAGGATTATTAATAATTTGTTTGAACGTTTGTCATAATTCGAATTTTAATTAAAGACGAGGAAAACAACCCTCGAGGGGGGTTGATTCACGACTTTGTTGATTAATGTGTTTTTTTTTTGTTATTGTGGGACGTACTTGTTGCTTGAAGGAATATGAGAAGACAATATGTACACACATCGCTGGAAGTCTGGGAGTGTCACGCACTTTGATGCGTTTCTAGATCCATTCCTTGGGAGAGAAAAGGAACCCTATTTCGTAGAGACTTAACGAAGGATTGCTAGTCTGACGGTATGACACTGACCACATCAACCACATGCTAGAGATGATATGACTTCCCACGGGTGGAGCGAATCAGCACATAAGCCTTAGTTCGTTTTGATTCTGTTTTGTTTTGACCACAAGTGGCGTGGAACATCCGAACCTGAAAAGGTATTTGTTCTGGTTAAGATTGCTCCTGCTATAAGACTGATGAAACATTGAGCTGATGGACATCCTTTTTTTGTTATATTTAGTTCTAGTGCAGGTGTCGTTTCGCTGAGTTTCCTGGGCTAAATAAAGGTCCTCAATGGGCACAATCTATTGGTCTAAGTGAGGAACGAACTGCTCCTAGGATACCCATAAAATTAACCTCATCTCAGTGCTACACCTCTCAATACGCGACCGTTACTAGCATCGATGGCAGATCTGTAAAACAATGCAATCATTTTGCCATTTGATTCCTTCAATAACTTCAATAATGACTTCAACTTAACAAAAAAAGGAATCACCGTTCATTTTGTAGTCATGATTTAGCAATCACACTCTGGAACTATAAATTTGAGGTCAAAATGAATGCAATCATTTTGATTACTCTGCATTCATTGAAGCCCTCTGAAGCAAATAGCTTTCATTGCATTCACTTGAAGTCTATAGAGTTCTTGGAGTCATTGAAGTCATGTGAAGTCATTCAAGTCTTTCAAGTGACTGAACTCTTTGAAGTCATCTAAATCATTGAAGTCTCTAAAGTCGCTGAAATCTTTGAAATCTTCAGGAATTTAAAAACATCAATGAATCCAGATGACTTCAAAGAGTTCAATCACTTTAAAGACTTCATACACTTCAGATGACATGAATGAGTTCGAAGACTTAAAATACATCAAAGACTTCAACGACTTCTAGAACTCCATAGACTTCAATTGAATGCAATGAATGCTAGTGACTTTAAGGGAACTTCAATGAATGCATTCCGAAATGATTGCATTCTTTTACAGCCCTCCCAGATGGCATCAGAACACGTTGGAGCCCATGCTAACGTCCATTCTAATCCATGCTGAGACCAATCAATCCGCCTTGACATCTACTACAGAAGTTTAAGACTAAGAGAACTGCTATTTCTGGGGAAGATAGGCATTTTCCCTTGTCTTAGGATCCTTAAGTTGGCCCTGAATTGAGGGAGGCAAGTTCTCTGTTTCCCATTTTGTCGTTGTTGAGTGGAAAGCACGATGTAGTTCTCCAAAACAGTGTATCAGGTCAACAAGTGGGTGCCAAACACCTGCTCCTATCTCATACAACCTCCCTATTGGTTTCTCTCAAAACAGCGCACCCAAGCAGGCAGAGCGCCCTACGCAGAGGTGGCGCAGTCGAGGAGGAATCGAGCTCTTTAGGAATGAGTTGGAGAGAGCTGCAACCCGTTGCAGAAGTACGAACAAGATGGCGCGCAGGCGTCTGCTTACTTATTTACTTACTGAAAGGGCTTCCGACCCCTGCCTGAGACATCATTGCCTTCCATCCTCTACAGTCCCGAGCACTCTGCTTCCAGTGGCAGACCTGGCATTCGCGACAGGTTGGTATGTGTACCGGAGGTTCGGTCTTCTTCTTCGAAGATCCTCTTGGCTAGAGCATTGTTGTCCCTTCTATCGATATGGTCGAGCCAATGTAGTCTGCGAATCTTGGCTTTTTCGACTACCTCGACATCCTGGTACAGCTCATAGAGTTCGCGGTTGTATCTTCTCCTCCATTGACCCTCCTCGCATAAGGACGTCTGCTTACGACTGTAAATAACTACGACCCTTTGGAGCATACTTCTAAAGAGTAATAGAAAAAAAAGTCCCACAATTGCCATCATCAATTCCGCCATTATAGACCAAAGGCTAGCCCCACTGTTCGTTGCCGCATTCCGTCATAAGACTTGTGCCTAAGTACTGACTCATGTAAGTCCATCGTACACCATATAATTCAACTGATTAACAGTTAATGTGCATCATAGTATCATTTTCCACATAATTGCACTAAGACACAGTGGCATCTTGAGCGCTAACAAACAATGCAACGGCTTGCTGACTTTAATTGAAACTCTCCTCCTGCGCTCTTGGCTTTGTGTATAAAAAAAAGTCCAAGCAATTTAAACGTAATTTTTCAGAAATGTCACCCCACACACGTCCAGTTGAGCCATCTTTTGCCCGTCGGCTTAATCCATCGAACGTCAATTATCCAACACAACATCAATTAACCATCCGTGGTCGACAAATTGCGGCGGTCGGTGGTGGCAGTCTCCTGGTTCAGTCTCCTTTTTTTCCCTTCCATCTCTCATTTTTTTTTTGGTTTGCTATCTCTTTCTTTTGTGTGTATGCTTGCCGCTAACCATTTTTGTGGAAATTTAATTAATTTTCTTCACCTTCGGGCGATTGCTGTACGCTGGCCGCTTGTATGTTGATGGTCAGTGGTTCTATATAGAGAGACGTCCACCGAACTGACATGCAACATGCCAATGTTATTGCTGGACTGATGTGATATTATTCCAGCGTAATTACAAAGCCCATCACGGGAACATAATTTAAACAACAAGTCAGAGGGGACGAGGGGGATAAAAAAAAAAAATAAAAACACCGCGAGCGCGCGGGTGGATAGATGAAACAGTTCCCTGGTTATGACACTAACCCCTCGGTTGACAAATGTCTGATTGATGCCTATCGCGAGCGACCATAGGAGTATATCACACGCAATGACGGATTTCCTATTGCCTTTTTTTTTTATTGTTTTAATTATACACACCGCATCGCCACATATGTCATTATTCCACGAACAATATAAACAAAATTTTATCATTTTTTTTTTTTTTCGTTTGTTGTTGTGAATGATGCATCTACTCGGATCGGTTGATGAAATGTGGCTCCTGACCAGTGTTACCTCTGAAAAATATCGGGAAGGGTCCTAAAAAGGGTCGCTGCCGAAGGAAAAGGGTCCGATATGAAATCAAAGAACCAAATTTCGTGAATCAAGTAATGTTTTCCTTATTTTCATGTAATTAATTTGTTAATAACAAAGTTAAGCTTATATATTAATAAAAAATAACTAAATCAGTTCCTTTTGGTAAAAAGTAATTATAAAAATAAAAAAAGAACAAGAAAAATAAAGTTGTGATTCCAATGCAATCAAAATCGGTTATAACGACCTTCAAGGGAGGACCGAAATATTTGGTTGTTATAACCGATGTCTTTATAAGCAATTTTGACTGTATTTACATTTAATTCTTTGTAATCGAGTCCCTTACCATCTGTATTAAACTTGAGTAGGAAGACACTCTTCTAATTCCTTAGGTTTCAAAACAAGTAATGCCGATAGAACAATGCACAATGTAATGCACAGAACATCAAAGAATAGGAACAAAAATATCGTCCCAAATATGAGATATATGAATATCAATGAAGTAGGTATAGGTATACGAAACGATAAACACTCACTACATAAATCTTCATGGGGTGAGTAAATGTACATTATTGAAACAAATACATGGTTAAAATAAAAATAATGTGTAAATTCTGTAAAAATTAGTAAAAATGGTCCAAAAAGGGTCATATATTTCAAAAAGGGTCAAAAATCGATGATTTTCGAAAAGGGGGGTCCAAGGGTCTGTGTCATCAAAAAAGGGTCGATTTGCCCCTAAAGGGGCCGAAAGGTAACGCTGCTCCTGACTCTGGAGTGGTGGTGCGGGTTTGAATTATGTGAGATTGTCTGTCTGCACTACATAGTCTACACGCACCGGAGAGCAGTAGAGTTGTCTGCTGCTGCTGCTGTATGTCAGGCTGAGGTTTAGGGTTTGGTTTGAGCTTGAGTAGACTATATCATGTCGGAGGGATTGGTGGTGGTGGAGTCGTCGGCGTCGCCACTTCCATTTCAGTAATAACTTTAATAATTTGTGGCAGAGTCATTGGGTATGCATGAATAAGTCTATGATCTCTTAATCACAGCTGCAGTTACACGAAGGGGAGATTAGTTTTATATTTTGTTGCTTTGATTTTGGTTTGGTCTATCGGAGTGAACTTGGTTGGAATGGATTTAGGGTTTAACGGCTTACGACTGAATGGGTTCGCAAAACAAAACAGGATGCTCTTTCGATATGAATGGACGGACTATAAATTGCAGAAAAACGACGGATGAAGGGGAGTTAATCATGGGTAAGGTTAGGTTTATGGTTCACTAAGGCCAACAGATTGGATCCAAACTGTAAAAGAAGACCTCTGTATTAGAACAGTGATCTGAATCGCATGAAATCCATCAGCCCAACGTTGCATAAGTCCTCCAGATCTGTGAAAAGAAGCTGCCGAAAACCTTTAATCTTATGACAGTTGCACAGCAAGTGTCGGACAGCTTCAATTCCTTCCTCATCCCTGCAGCTTCTACCAGAAATTATGTAGTAATTATTCCGGAGAGGACTCGTGTAATATGACGACTTAACTTCACCAGACTTCTTGCTAAGGACCCACCATTGCAACAGAGGTGATAGTCTGCATACAGCTAGCCACAATATCCTTTGCCTAGCACGCAGCAGAGGATTACCGCCTTGGCTCTGATGTTAGCATCGTTTAGAAGTGCTTCGATCTTGAGTGCATCTTCTATCACTCTCTTCCTTTGAATGCACACATCGTCGTACCTTCTTAGTAGTTGTTACAATGGCTTACGGCTACCTCCTTATCCTGCGGAATTCGGTCCTTGATAGCCCTATTTAAATTGCGCATTACCAGTTTAAATGTTTTCAGGTCTAGTAGCCTTCTTGCCTGAAGCATTTCCTCGTTCCACTGGTAACACGGTTGTGCCTCTCTGCTGTTTGTTCTTCCAGGCATCGCATGCAGTGGTGATAGAAGCGATGCGCGAGGATCTTCACTGTTCCACTTGGGGTTAGACCATCATTCAACATTTCTTCAAATGTTTCCTTATTGAAAGTTCTGTGGTTCCATATAAGGCCCGTTGTTTCAGAGGTTTCCTTCCTGGTGGTCAGGTTTTCTTCCTTTTACTTCTAGTACTGTCATTTGGTGGTCACTGTGTTAGTATATATTTCTCACTCACCCTCCACTCTATGGTTCTCAGGATAGAACATGTAACCACTGGAACTCTCTGACGGAAGTCTGCGGTTAGATTGTCCAGCATTTGTTGGTATTCGTTGGACGTAGTATCTAGCATAGCCGCAAACATAGAAATGGCTCCCATTTATTCTCTTTGCTGGTGTCTTGGAAAGCATAGTCTATCGCTCTTTCGTCCTTGGACGTTTGTACTAGGGTGTTCTACAGCTCCGATAGACTGGGTATTTGTTACTGCCCGCTGCTTGCTTCACATCATCTGGATGGTCTTTGGATGGTTCCTTGTCTCAATTCTTTGCTATGTAGCCTTCTATGACCAAACTCTAGACATTTGAAACATTTTTTTAGCAGCTTCTGTTGGCACATACATACGACAGGTTACTTAATCGATTATTGCTTCTAAAAGTTGTCGAGCGTTCCCTGCAGGGAGGCTGATTAATGCTGCTTAAGTGCCTCCATAGGTCCTTTGCAGAGTCAAAATGCCTGCTGGTGAAACTGTCATCCTTAGCTGGGCACTGGTGGCATTGATTATGTAGCTTACAGCTCAAGGATAATGTGGTGCAGAAGGTAAATCTTACGTTTGCTGACGCCTTTGAATCCTGTGGTCTTGACACTCGTTCTTTTGCGTTGCAAACTTACGTCCAAGTTTTGACACTGCCCTTCCCACTACTTCTAGTTTGGGGTCTGCCCTTAGCCTGTGCATCAGTTCTAGGTTTTTCGGCTTTTAGCTGCTTCTCTTTGGCAGTATATAGCTACTCTTCTTCTCCTGGTGCCTGCTTCTTATTTCCTGGTCACTGAAGCCTCAGCGCCGGTTTTTCTTGGTGATTAACATAGATGCGCTTTTACACGGGTGTTTTTTGTCTGTTGCTCTGTTGATTGTACCTTCGTGGGGACAAATTCAATGCTTGGCTTCTGTCCATAGTTCCAAAGCCCTTGCAATCTCGTACTCCCCAGGCACCTTTCCAATCCCTAGACTTCATTTAAAGAAACTACACGCATTTGTTCCTATTAACTTTCTGCTGTATGTTTAAAGTTTTAATACATCCACCCCTATGAGGCAACACGCCCAATCCCCTATTGGGCTAACCAACATAATATCCTAATTTAAAACAAACAATATGAATAAGGGCAGCGCACTCAATTAAGAAGTCATCTGGCAGCTCCTATCAACCATAAATTTGTCCTTCTAATCTTTAACGATGGGAAAATAGAGAAAAACAGAAGAAGAAAGAAAAAAAAAAAACTCAATTTATCTTTGGGCAAAGGTGTACCACCACCACATATGGGTATGTGCGTAGGCAGAAGCACTTACCTTGACATGTCAATTTAAGGATATTTTACCACTCACTTACCACAATTTACGGCTGCCACACAGTGTTGTCCTGGAAGTAACGAACCATCTCCACGCACACACAGTATTGTAAGTACACTCTTACCCCGTGCGTCGCCTCATAGCGCCCAGAACCCAAACCCGAACCCAACCCCAACCCCAGTCCCAGTCCGGAAGAAGTAATGAGGGTTGATTGTGTTTTATTTAACTTCTTCCTGTGCGTTATTATTTTTGCATGTGAAAATTATTGACCAAGACTGAGAAGGAAAGGACCCATGTAGGTAGGTACACAACAACAACACACATATATACGGAGAGTCATATGTTTCCATTTAACTCCGGAACCCCAGGCTGAGTGAATTACAGATCCTTTCAGATAGGTATATTGCGTAACTGTCAGTTACATTTAAAGGCATGCATGACCTGAACTGAAACTGAGGCAACACAATTTAGGGGTGCAAAAAAAAAAAAAACAAAATTTCCACATCCAGAAGAAGAAGAAGAATCTACAAACGACGGCGTCGACTTGAAGGGGGGGGAGGTTGGATTGGGAAAACGAAAATAGCCTTAAGGGACGAATTATTACGCTCATTTCAAGCCTGACTCAGATGTTCATCAGGTTAACCTGGCCTCGCGTCGTCCTTGCGAAATTACATGTCTCCCATTCAAATTCGGCGATCGATCGGAACGAAAGAAGTACCCTGCTACTGCTACTGCTGCCGTCCCGGGAGTGTGAGAACGTGAAAAGAATTACACACACCTTGCTTGCTTACAGCAAGATTAATGCATTCGGTAATTTTTATTTATGTTAAGCTTAATGGCGCAATCATTTATCATTCTGCCGTTCAATAAATAATTGATTTCGTCATGTGGGCATGTAGATAAAGGCACCGCGGCTGTTGTCTAGTGCTTCCACATTCTTCCCATAAGTCGACGGGGTACACCATCACCAGCACCACTACCATCACCACCACCGATGTTGTTTTATGTTAACAAAGTCGGCGAATGAAGGCTTTAATAGGATATAAAACGGTTTGGTATTCCTTTTATTTTTCCTCGCCGTGTTCACTGCTTGTCTGAGGTTGCTTTCAGAAAATTGCAGTCGAAATGAAAGGTAAACATTTCCAGCTGCTTTGCGAACGCAAAAAACAAAAAATTGAACGAAATCCGCATTCAGTTCAGAAGACGAGAGAAAGAGAGAAGAGAGAGACCGATTTAATGGCTTTCAAAGGACTATGTGAAAGAAAAGGGAGCCTTGTAAATTGTGCAGGATTAACGCCGAAATTATGCATAACCTGAATGAATTTTCAATGGGTGCAGTGAAGAGATTTTGTGGTCCCTGTCAGAAAGGATCAGGATCATGAAAACACAGCCAAACTGCTTACACAAGTATAGGCTGGCGGTAAATACAAAATGAATGAATAGCTCGATGCACGTCATACCTACCAACAAGGTGAAGTCCATGAGGGAAAATAAAATTAATTAGGCAAATTACAGCGAGATAATGATGGTTTAAGGATTTTAGCTTTTATTTCTCACATTTAAATAGAATCAGGTGAACTCAATTAGTCGGATGGAGGAGCAAAAAAAAAACGAAAAATCTTATTTAGGACATATTCAAGCATGAAATTTGAAGATTTTTCTCTCGACTGAAAATGGAGAAAGGAAATGCATTACAGCTTCTGAAAAAACCCTTCATTCATAGGTGGTCCTTCTGTTGGGTGCTAGCCACTTTAAACCACTAAAGAGGGTTTTTTAATACTACACTGGTTCTAAATAAATATATACCTGGATAGAAGAGAATAGTTTTAAAGATTTATTTTTTTGAATTGGCAACACTTTTTTTTTTTAGCGACAACCAACTTGACAACTAACAGCTGATTTTTGTTTAATTTGAGTAGCCATTTCACTATGTGTGAGTAGGATAGATAGAATCGCTTGCAAATTACGCAAATTTACAGGGTGGGTCATCTAGTGGTTTCTTTTTAAATCATAGGTTATTTTGACACTGACAGCTGTTTCTCGCTTGAAATCTTGACAAAAAGTCAGTATCATACCTCCGTGGATCGGAATGAGTAGCTTTTCGTTTGGACAACATTGGGAAATATTGAAAACTTTTTTCCAAAGTTAGTGCTGCTTGAAGTTTTGCTCGAAATAAAGCATCCACCCAAAGCTCCTGTTGTTCGCAAGCTTGTGCAATAAGTTTTTGAGACATGTATGCTAGCGGACAACGCTCATGGTCTCCGTCCTCGCACAGCTTTAGCCGAGAGTGTGAGGCCTCGAAAAAGAGGCTGCGAACAACGTTTGGGTTAACAGTCAACGGCGAACCGTGAAAGACCGATGTTATGCCAACAATCCGGAAACGATTCAAGCACTTAAGGCCAATTTCATCCAAGTAATCCGTGAGCTACAGCCTGAAACTATCAACAAGGTCTCATATAATTTTGCTGAAACGTCAAAATACAAATACGTTTTAAGGTGGATTTTAACTTGAAGGAACGAATACGTCAAATGAGTCGATTCACACATCAGTTGGAGATACATATATAGATATTCGTATATCTATTCACTTTATGGAAGGTTTTTTGGAAAGATCTTCGTATCGTCTGTACTTGCATTCTTCAAAGTCCTTTGGTAAATCAAGTGCCCAACCCATAGAATCCGTCGATCCGCTGTTCCGTCGACATTAACTGACAGCTCGATAAAATACACACAACCTTATGGGAGGCGGCCCATAACCAACGGATGGATGAACTTCGACGGACAAAGTAGGTTTACTTTCTACTTTTTCAATCCGTCGATCCGTTGTCAGTACATACATTCACGTATTTAAGTTCACACATTCACATATTGAAGTTCACGCATAAGAAAATTGAGAGTACGCATTTTCATTGGTGGAAGCAGAGAGAGAATTAAAGAAACTGTCATCGCCTTTGACAATCAGCTGACGGTTGTGATTCTATGGGACTGTTCTATCCGGCAATACGTCAACTTCAACGTCAACGTAAAACGGATCGACGTCGACGGATTCTATGGGTCGGGGCCTTAAACCATTTTATGGCACTAATGATCATCTCGCCGGATTTGAAAAGTGCCATGTTATTCCCAGCAGCACTGATGGTAAGATGTGTTCTTGAGGACCGCCTTGAGTGTTCGATGGTACACCTCTCAATGATTCCATTGGTCTCGAGATGGTATGCTGTTATTCTGATTTGCTTGATAAGCTTTTGAGATGCCTTCCTTGATCTGTTGTTTTACGAAGCCAAACATTTACTTTCATCCTTCGTACAAGGTCTTGACTACGGTTTCAGTTATGTTGATTTGGATTGGTATTGCCTCCAACCATTTCGGATGCATGTAAGGATATATTGGAAGTCTCGTGACGGTGGCAGAGGGTTTATGTGTGGTGTTGTCCTCTCCTCTTATATTCGTAGCTTATTGCCCGAAATAAGTCAAATGACGAAACTTTCTTGACGATGGTTTTTTTTGGATATTGATGGAAAGCTTAGAAACTACAAGCTTAGAAACTAGAAGCTACGTCCTTTGAGCATAATATCGGATATGTTTTACTGCCATACAAGCACTTATAAGCTCTTAGTCATAGATTCTCTAGCTAGCTTCGTTGAGAAGAAAGCATGTGGTCTCCACACGTCGCCGGATTATTGGTAAAGAACTCCTCACACTGCAGATTCTGATGAATCGATCATCGAGCATTAGCTTTCGAGTGTGCAATTGTTAGTATAAACTGGCTCAAGCGATTCTTGGGAAATGGTATTAAACTAGGGGCTGTCCCAAAGAATGGCAATAGCAGCCTCGTATCATATTCACAAGGAGGACAAGCTAATTACATGTCATCAACCGTCAGTCTGTGGTCATTTATGAAGCCTCATCATACAGGCTACGCTTCGATGTGAATATACCTACTGGTGTTGGGGATTTCTAAGATTCATTCTACTAACACTAGTGAAGAATTAGGTCACCAGCCTTGGCCCGGGTGTGGACGTCTATTGTAAAGCCCTAAGACCGTAAGGTCTTCTGGCACCTATCGCCGACAAAGAACGTAGTCTGTCATGTAAAAAAGGATCATCGTGGCCGTATGACCTCCTTTTTGGGCTTAAAAACTGACTTCGTTCTCAGTGGTAATTGCTACAAACAACACTGGGTTCATTTAGACATAAGAATGTAACAAAGCATGATCGTCTTTACCAAGGCGAGATCTTTGAGGATCATTGGAATCGGCCAATGCCACTTGCTACACAGTTGTCTTGTCGCATCCGTAAGGAAAATGAGGTCTTTTGGCAGTTAGATCTCATCGGAACTAGTGGACTTCAGAGTAATTCTGAGCTGATGTACCTCTTCAGTATTATAATATCTGGGTAATTCTAAGACAGTGATTTGGTCAGTTACAAGGCACCAAGGTACGCATTCATATGTATGTCTGCACTTATGTATGTACAATTTATAGTTTACGAGTTAATGACATCCCCCTCATCAATCTAGCAACACTACTCAACTCATCTTTCACTCGACCACGAAGCACTCACTTTATAACAACCAAACCAACCACCACCAACCGATTCCATCAACATGCTTCAGCAACACACTTTCATCAACATTTTACCCAGCACATGCGCTCTTCGCATACTCAAAATTAATTTCCGCTAGATGTCGTCGCACGCGTTAGAAATACAACAACTGGAAGAAAATCGATATCAAACAGCCAAACCGTCCACATCGCTGCTTCTCACTCTCTCTGCCGCTGCAAACGATCGCCTAGCTCGTTCGTACCACCACGCACAAGGTGTTTCCCACGGCAGCGACAACTCGCTCGCTCCAGACCAGACGTTCTCCTGCATTCGCCGCGTGTGGACACTGTTACGGGTAGAGCGCCTCGAAGTTCGTTCGCAAAATACACAGAAAAAAGTGAAAAATTCCACATACAACTTGCACACACATACACCCAGCAGATAAATAAAAAAATCAGTAAACATTTTTGCAGTGTTTGTTGTTTTATTTTTTCTCTTTTCTCGTTATTTCTTACTTTACCCAATTGTTTACGGTGATAGTTCTTTTTTTTAAACAAAACACCAATTGCACTCGAAACTAAGTTGATATTTAGGGGCGCCGCTAAAGGTGGAAACGCAACGAATAAAAAAATAAACGCAATCCTTTTGACAAGTTGTGGGAAAAGTCAATTTTTCCTTTTCCTTGGTTTTTTTTTGTTGTTATTTACACAAAACGGTGGAGAGAAAGTGACAAAGAGGACCCCCGCCAGGATTGAAATTAGCCCGCAATTGACCTTTGCCTCGTCCTTCGCCCTCAAAAAAAAAAAAAAAACAACAGTCTCTACTCACAAGTTGCAAAATTTACTATACTTTTTTCGCCCGTTAATTCTCGTCGTTGACGTCGCTACATTTTGGCGAAAGCAAAGTAGAATTCCTTTTCGGTGCGCGATTTTCCGGTGAAACTTGCTTTTCGTGTGTGAAAATTCGGGTGGAGTTCTTTTTCGTTCTCGTTGATTTTTTCTTCTGTCTTTTTTGCTTTCGTTGTTCGTTCCAAATCGAGTGATAAGATAAGAAAAGTGAATTGAGTTTAACAAAAAAAAATAAGAGAGGAAATTAATTTATTTTCTTTTTTTTTCTGTGTGAATTTGACAGATGCAGCTGCGGAAGCCGCATCTTTGAGTTGCATTTGAGTTAAATTTCGGTTTTTTGAGTTTGTTTTTGTGTGTCTGGCTCGCGGTTGTAACAAAACAACAGTCGCGCTATAGTTTACACTCTCAGAGATCGGAAAAATAAAATAAAATCAGAATTGTATCTGTGAAGAAACAAATAATTCGAAACAGAGAATCGCACGGAAAACATGGGATAATGGCGGCCAAAGTGGATACTATGGGAGGTGATATAGAGGTTAGTACCTTACCCACTGTGGCTTGTTATTTTTTGGTTACTTTTTGCTCAGAGGAAAAGCGTTAAGACGAGAGCCTTTTTTTGCTTCTATTTTGACCTGTGGTGACAGTTGGTTGGGTGAAAAGGTGACATTCCACAAGGAACTGCATTAGGTCCAGGTCTTTTGATTGACAGCGAGTTTCCGATTGGAATTCAGCTAAAATTAGGTGTGTTTTCTAAAGGTAGAGACCGCATTTGGAGGTTATTTGATAGTACTAGCTTAAATGAATGTCTGGGAGAGTGTGATGCCTTAAGCCACTATCATTCGGTCAAAAAGACTTCGAAAGGGCTTAACACACTCGTTTAAGATTATGTACCTTAAAGTGCTGTCAACGAAAAAGAATATAATCTAGTAAATGCATTAAAAATAGTTGTTTCCTTCTTGCCTAAAGTACATATCCGTGTGCCTTCAAAAATCGCAGCTAAATATCCAAAATGTTGTTCTCTTTAGTGAGTTGGGTTTATTAATTTAAGAAACTATTGAAAACTGGGCTTAATTGAATCCTAGAAGTTTTAAGAAATTGTTCAAAACCTGTTTCTTTAAATAATCTTAAAACTAGCCTGGCAGTCACTGGAAAAGGCACACAGATGCCGCAACTTCAATTTTTTTCATACTACTGCATGTGGGCGACTCAGACATTAAAGAGTTTGGTCAAGGTTCAAAACCTAAACTACCAAAATCAATTATTATAGCCCAATCCTTTGCCAGCAACTGACAAACATTAGAAAGTATTATTGTAAGACAAATGTTTTTCTATACCCACTTGGGATTCGGGTTAAAACTAAATTCAAAACTCGCACTACGTATTTCGATCAAACTTTTATCGCTTTATTCTCTAAGTAATTTACATTATTTGCAATAAAGTTTTGAAGTTGATAGAAAAGAGCCATCTTTCAAAACATATGAAAATCGTCCTCATTGGGGAATTAAAAACTGTTTCATTCCAGTCACACAGTCTAAGGCCTAAAAGACAAGTCTCATTTAATCCCGATGGCATCAAAATGTTTTAGATAACTTCTTCCGTCTGAAGGACAGAAACATTGTCGTAGTGTGAAAAGTAGCAATAGAGAACCAGTTTCCAATAGAGAACAGTGATCGCTACTCCGTCATCGAATGAAATTTTGGTGCTCACGTAACAACTATGTACATATGTATATATTCACTCACTTTTCAATAACTCATTTGAAGAATGCTAAATGTACTTTGACATGAAAGTGGAAAAAATACTGTGAATTACAAAGCAATTAAAGAAAATCACAAACAGTACTACCTACTTAATTCGGGCACTACCCACGAAGAATAAATATTGACTTTGACATATGATAAGTTATATAGACCATTATTTTTCAAATGAATGTATGTGTACCCCAGAACGGTGATTGTGACAAGCTGAGCTTCTTTCCTAGTCCAAGACTCAAGGAAAGAGACCATATTTCATACAATTGAACTCGAATACAGCTTATCAGGTAAACTCTGGTACGTGACTCAATCGTAATGCACAAAAAATAAAATAGTTTGAGAACCTCTGATATTGACAAATGACAATTCCCACGATAAGCTAATTTAGTGTGCTATCTGTTTGCTTAGGAATATGTTTAGTCTTAAACTTATCTCCCATTGATAAAGCTTTGTTTAATGTTAACTCTTCATCAGCCTGAGTACATATGTACTGTGCGTATCTTCCGATAAGAAGTATATTTACTTTTACTTAATATGACTAATTTCGAATGAGTCTTTTCAAAAGAAGAAGAAGTGAATAACCATAATCTTTCTTATTACTCTCGAACCGGGAGGAAGGTACTTAAATGTGTTGCTTTGGCAAATCCTTCAAATTATAGGGACATCTTATCATTCACTAAAGACATTCATACACAAAAGTATGTCTAGTCATTTGCGCAATGATCTGATTTGCCGCAAATTAGATTGCAAATGAGAGCGAAATCGTTTCATCACTTCTCAACTTTCCTTGTATCCTATGCAAAAAAGGTGTCGATACTGCAACAAAAGTTCTGTACAAGCGAAAAATTTTATCCAAAGTGCAGAAATTGCATTAGAAAATATTGTTATGTAAATGTTTACTTCTCGAGAGGGTAGAACTGAATTGAACCTCTACTACACTTGAATCTACGAAAAATCTAGTACAATTTGTTTAGTTTCTCTCTGACTGTCAAAGCTTCTCATCGAGCTCTCTCAAGGCTTCTGTCAACCTCTGTCAACTTCAATTTCGTGGTTTCCATTTGTTTTTTAAAAGACCTGGCAAGTCTTAGCATCTTTGCGATTGCGAACAGTTTTGCTATGTTTCTGCAGGTTCCAGGGTTTTTCTGTGTCCTCTGTATTGTTTCGATTTGTGCAATTGATAAGCATTTCAAACCCGTTTTGATTTGATCACATTCGGGTTCAGTGTCTTACTTGTAGTCACTACTGACAGACAGAATGGTGATGGCTTGAGTTCGGTCCTTGCATAAACCCAGGCTTGAAAGAATTTGAGGAATGTGCCCACTGGTTCTGGAAACATAAATGCCTGGTATTGAAGCTTTTTTCGAAGCAGTATCTCCTGGCCATATCATCTGCGGGCTCTTTTCAGAAAGATGGACAGTGATAGCTTGTTCCTCGATACAACACTCATCACAGTCACTTAAACTCTGCAACTGCTTGCGAACAATTAAAAAATTATTGAAATGCCAATCAACTCGCCAATTAGAAAGTGCTTCTCGCAGTTCCATTCCCGGCAACTGTTCAGCAAAATTGAAATGCATCACCGTCCCCTCGAGAAAAAGAAAAATAAAAGCCAACTGCTTCTAACAAACTCACACCATATGCGCTTCAATCAATGCAAATTATACATTTCAATTCAAAGGTTAAAAGGTACCTATGCAGGTATGAAATTTTACACTTCATTTTGACATTCTGATCGTATTTTTTCTACCTGACCGGGCAGTAGGGTATGCACGTCATTAATTGACGCAATTGTTAGGGCACCGATACAAAGTGTCTACCTAGTTCACTTAGCTCACAGCAAAACAAAATTTTATAGTCAGTCTTTTGTTATCTTTGGCATACTTACAGTTTTCTATGTTTTGACACATTTTGTTTTGCAGATCAATTGTATCAGACTGTTTATATCAAAAAGAGAGGATGGCAACAGCCATCAGTTGAACTTTTTACTCATACGTCATTTGACATCAATGTTAACTCGAGTACATTTTACTTACGTCAGTCACATATGAGTTTACATGTTTCTCATAGAAAAAAAGTTCCATTTCCAATGTCAAACGTCTAAATGCACTTATGTCATTCCTGGTACTGAATTATAAAGTTTTTGAATGACAGAACTTTGTACGACTTGCCAAAATACATATTGATTAAGTTATTGAAATTCTGAAGATACTTGAAGTATAAATTGTTCCAACTCTAAATAATTAAAGAGTTCCATTCACAGTGTCATTTGAAAATTATTAAAACTTTTGAAGGACATTATAAATGGCATTGTATTGATCAATAAAACGCTGGACGTCATCAATTTAAAAGTTTTCAATTTGAATTTCGATGAGGTAAGCAAGTTACATATGGTTTGGATGTGGAGAAGGTTAAAGGATACCGGCCATCAGTCGTAAATAGCCAAGAAATAATTGCGTGACAAGAAAATTATTGTGACCTTCCACATGGAAATATGGAGAAGTTTTTTAAGGAAATCATTTATATGGGTTTTGGGTTAGTGCTTATGAAGTTGTAGTGAAAGAATGTTTTCAAAGTTTTAGAGGACAATATGACTCTGAAACCCTGGCGCAGATACTTAATCAATTTTAGTAACCAACTTTCATGTAAAGTTGGAGAAAATGTTAAGGTTCGTAGGGCCTAACTGGTCCTCCTTCGGGTTTGACTTCTTCACTTCGATTCTGAGCATTTTCTTGGAAGGCAGGTAATCGTATCGTAGACTGCTTCTCTCTTGTGCTTACGGGCTTAAATACGAGCAAAAACAAGTTGTACAGGGTTTTCTGGGAGTGGAGAGTTGAATATGCTTTGGAGAAAGAACCAAAAGACATAGTCTTTAACACCGTTCTGATGGCACTCTTAGCTTTAGTCAGTTTCTCCTTTAATTGTCATGAGCTCCTTCTCTACCATCTCCTCCTACGAATAACTAAGACTAATTATTAGTTTCCATTGCTATGCAGTCTGTACATCACTCTCGGTGTCTCTCTGCCAGCATAACCAAGTCATCAGCATACTTAGGCACATTAGTGAGATTAGATTCTTTAATTTGTATTCATGTCCTCGATGGGCTATAAATAGTTTAAAAACCCTACAGGCATCCTACAGATCCAGCAATCCTTTGATCTTTGATATAGTCAAGCTCGTTCATATTCCTATGATCTGGTTGATTAATTCTCTCATACTAGTCCAAAAGCTCCCTGACCAGTCAGTCTATCGTCCTCTCTTGTTAAGACCCTAAAATATTGATTGATTTTCACGTCCCTGGTACCGTAAAGGCGAATTTGAGAAAACTACTCTATATGTCCTAGTGCGTATCATTGAACGCTCCCTGAAAGTGAGGAAGTTTTTCTTGGTAATCCTTTTGGATATCGAGGGCAACTACGTTTGCGCTTAGTACGCTGGGAATCGACGTATCACTAAGAATGTTGATAAATCAAATATTTCAAATACTCCACAGGGTTGTGTGTTATCACCCCTTCTTTGAAAGCTCACAACAAACCAACTGCTGATCGACCTAGTAGCTACGGGCTGTAAGGTTATTGCTTACGTGTTCGATGTTGTTATTATAGTCTCTGGCAAATTCTCTGATACTCTTAGGGACCCCACATAAAACTCACTTTGGTTGCTTTCTCGATGGGTCACACTCTCTTCACCAGGAAATACAATATTCCGATTGTAAATCCAAGTTTTTGGGTCTCACTTTTGACAGAAAACTCAGTTGAAATATAAATATTATAGACAGGGGCAAAAAAGCCAGTACTGCCTTATATTCCTGTAAAGGGGTGATAGGTAGGAGATGTGACCTAAAACCTCATACCATTCTCTAGCTGTATATTTCTATTGTCAGAACTAAGAGTGTCAACCTCTCTCTCCTGGGTGATGTTCAAAGTGTTGCCAGTCTATGCATAAGCGGCGCTCTTAGAACACACCCACCCGCAGCCCTAGGTACTATTCTTCACGTTTTGAATCCAGATATCATCGGTAGACAATTGGCAACCTTGTATTTATATAATTTTTTTTCTACTACAAATACTACAATTTTCTCTGTCTAAAGTTGAACTACTTTAGTGCGAAACAGAAAATATTTCAGAGCTCATTTGGACAGGACTTTGTGACTGCATTCAATCTGGTGATCGGCAGACCCGGCGACCTTAGTTATCTTTTTGCGTCAAAATATTTGTTTTAATGCATATTTTTACTGATTTATTCACTTTCCATTTTTCAAATTTTATAGTATCATTGGACTATCAGGTCTACATGTACGTCTGGAGTAATTTAAATCAAATAAAATGCTCTCTAAAAAAAAGTCAGTTTGTCATGCGATTACACATCAACAGACTCTCTAGCTTTAATTATAGGAATTAAATGAAGTGACATACCACCGCGTACTGAGATGCCACACGACTGGAATCACTAATCGCAATTGTTTATGTTTTATTTCTTTGCGTTTGGGCTGGTGAATGGTATGTTGACTTTAGTTGTTACATGGAAAGCATTGAACTCAAATGAACTGCTTAACTAAGCTTGGACCACGAATCCATGGAAAATAGTGAATCTGTTAGTCTTCTAGTTCGAAGTCGGATTGATTGCAAACTTTCTACCAATTCGAGGCAAAATTTGTCTGGTCATCGAACATCATCTCAAGTCATCTCTATTTATATCTCTATGATTGAGGTCCTTTTTTTACTTCTTCGCACCACTTACCGTAAGGTTTTCCAACTCTAGGATTCAAAGGCTTGCCTGGCTGAAGCATTGCTGTCGATTTTGCATGCATGTCTCAGCCATGTGAGGTGTGGTTCGTGGTTGAAGAAGTACTCTCCAAGGCCTTTCTTTTTGATAAGATCAAGGTTTTGTGCAGGAAGTCTTTTCTGTCAAACACTTAGATTTCTCGGTTCAAACCTATAAGTACACTTCATGTTGCTGTGTACAGCTTTGAATTTATACTTTTATTCCGGATGCTCGCTAGATATCGTTGCTCTTGTCTTGTTCTAGAATCAGTCTTTCCGGCGAAATTGCAGCAGTCATTTTTTTGATCGGAAACGACAATTTCGACATTGTGTGCCATTGCACCGTTTAACGGTTCTAAATACGTCAACGCTATTCCTTTCAGTCTGCATTTCTTTATCTGTCAATGTTACCATTGGCCTGAGAAGGATCGTCTGTACTTATTTGAATTTTTCTTCGCCAAATTGGTTGTGGCCTATAATAATTCCTACAAAGAGCGTTAAGTTTCATTCGTTAAAAGAAACGATGAATTGCGTTATAGCTTCTCTCAAAGCTTTTTTCGAAAAGTCGAGAGCGTCTGGTTTCTAATTCGAAATCAAGTGTTAGAAGTGTTGAAAGTCGAAAGGAAAAGGCAGATAGGTATCATTCTCGTTTTGAGTCAGTAAGCACTCTCAAGGACTGAGCAATATCTTAAAACAATGAGGTAGAGCTCATAAAAAGTGAGACTTGAGCGTTAGCACAAGCATTTTGTCATGATAATTGGCTGTGTGAGTGAGTAGATCCCTCCAGTGTCCTTAAAATGAATATCTTTCTGTTCTGGAGTTTTATAGGGTCGATGATCGACTTGACAAACGTCTCCTTGATCCGTTCAAGTGTGGACATCCTCAATATCATCTCATTATTCGTCAGTCAATATCATTTTTGTACAATTGTTTCCTGCAATTAACACCCCATGAAGCAAAGTGCCTTAGAACATATGCTATGCATCCAAAACAGCTTCGAAACAAGTGTCATATGTTCCTGATAAGATTCCAAAAAAAAACGATCAAGAATCAGTATATATAGACAAAACTGAATTTTCCACTTTTCACCGCAGCATCCACTTGAACAAGACAACTCTAGTAACCTCTAACATTCACCAAAAAGTCGAGGAAAAAAAGAAACAGATTCCAACAAATGTAAAGGAAACATTAGAAAACAGAGAGAACAAAAAAAAAACTACTTAAGACCCCAAGAACAATAAATAAATAAAACAAAGAATATCTGATGAATTTCCAGTTTGTGTTGTCCGTTTTTTTTTTTCCAGTTTCTTGCCTCTGCTTAACTCTGAAGTATCTCGAACCACCAAACGCTCTCCAAAGACCTCAGGTTACCAAACAAATACGAAAAATCATCTCGCTTCTCCTTTGCACTCACACTCGCCCATACTAGCGACGGGTGTTCCACAAACAGTCACGAACAAAACGATCGGGTGAACGAAAAAAAAAAAGGAACAAAAAGGCAGAGTGAATGGAAGCCAGACTGAGTCTAGATTTTAATCTTCTCCTTGAACGATTTAGTTTTGTTCGAGTTTAATTTTTTCGGCAACGAAACCTCTCATTAGAAGGCTATTTTTGGGGGGCAGCCTTCTCCACAGACATCCACGAAAAAAAAGGAGTAGAAATTTCTATCATTAACACACTCAATGAATTAAAATACATATCTACCCATTTGAGTGTCTATTTTTAGACCGAGAACCCACTCAAGTCTGTGCGTATTGATTTATGCTTTCTACAACTCGTATTACCCTGGTGTCCTTTCTACATACTCGTACATGTGCTTCGTTCTTATTGGAATGAAAGGTGTCATCACTAGGATCCGCTTTGCGTCAGAGCTCTGGTTTTTTTTTTTTTGACACTTGCAGATCGCAGGAGCGCCCATAGGGGACAATAAAATCGACAGAAAAGATAATTTCTTCCCGACGACATTAATGAAGAATATAATTTCCATAGATTGTGGTCTCGATTTCAGTTCTCTCTCTCTGTCCTCTGTTTTTGATGTGAAGCAAGTGGAAGAAACTTCTAATGAAATTAGATACGGGACAGGCCCGCCTATCGAGCGATAGGAGATGATATGATGGATGGTGATTATGATGATGGTACTGGGGAGAAACGCATAATCGAGACATTTGATGCCAGTGATACACACACACGACGCAACTGCTGAGGGAGTGCAGCAGAGGGATTAGATTACATTGAACTGGTGTATGAATGAATCCCTTTTCAATGTTTTGACAAATTTTGCAAATTGCAGCATGCAGTTGAGTTGATGATGGAGAGTACGAAAGGCTTTTGATTGCACTGGAGACGTAACGATCTGATGTCAATCAAGATATGTATGTGTGCCTGAAAGGAGTATCGATTATGGTGTCACTTTCATCTCGTTTCGAAGCTAAATCGAGGTCGAACTTAAGAGCAATCGACAGTAGTTTTCAATGGAATCAACTTGACTTGGTAATGGTATTCTCAAATGCAGCCATGCATCTCATAATTGGATGTAGTATCGTACATCAATAGGCCACTGCGTGGTTTCAGTGTATAAAGTCGTTGAGTGAAAGATTCGGTGTTCAAGTCCCAGGCATCTAATCGCGAAAGATATATTGTGAATTCCAAAAAAAAAAAATACTGTGAATTACAAACGAATGAAAAATTCGCATACCATTCTCCTCAGTCGATTTGGACACCACGACTGTGCTCTGTATATCAGTGTAAAGGTATTTTTATTCCCTTTCCTGTCCAAGTTGTCATTAAAGCACTTAAGGCACTGCTTCACTCATAAGAGAAGTTACTTTTAGGTTTTGTGAAAGTTGAAAGCAACAGTTGTTCATCATCTTTTTGCACGTTAAAATGCCTACTAAAACATAAGAACTAAGTGGAAGACATTTTGGATATCTAGTTAAGTATCATTAGAAGGACTTTCCAACAAGAAGAAATCAAGAAAGTAGAGAGACAATGAAGAAAAGGCATGGCCTGGTAGGAGACCATTTCTTAATAAAGAGCAAGCTTACTTAGTGAAGAGCAAGCCTAGTAAAGAGCAATAGCCTAGGTCTCCGTATGAAGCTGACTTCGCTTCAATCTTAGGATTGCCTAGTTAAGAGCTCTAGAAGTCTCAGGGCAGCGTTACTGATTAGAGGATTATGGGGCACTTAACGGTAATGAGTATTGTCAAAGAAGACTTTAGTAGAGCGTTATGAGTCCAAATAAATCCCAGAAAAATTACCCGTTCGATGGTTTACGACTTGGCTGTCTATGGGCGGTTTATGGCTTTCAAATCTTTATTTTCAATGATTCCATTAGCTCATAAAGAACTAGTGACTGTTGTGGATATAGCGGTATATCAATAATAATTTACCACAATGGGCCTTTTAGGCCTAAGTGAGCTGGTGCCCATCTGTATCTGGGTGCCAGCTGCCACGACAACCTTCACTCCAAATGCGGAAAATGTGCTTGAGCCTAATCGTTGAACAAAATTTCGTGGTAAAAACAAAGATCAAGCCCACTGTCTGACGCACACAATACTCAACCGGCGCCATTTTGTTCATAAGCTTGGCTTACAAATCAAGATCTCCATGGAGTAGATGGACACAGCTCTAATAGCTGCTCACGATGGCGCATAATGTCATTCGATTCATTCTCAGTATAACGCTTCTCAGCAACAACTTCTTGGTGACGTCTCTGCACGTAAGAGTATGTGGTCCTCGATCTATTGTTATACTTACTTGCTCGGATTGAGGATCATAATTTTCACCAACTTATCTACGATTTTCGAAATAAAAGTGCGCAATTTGACGTTTTACTATTCGTGGGGAAATGGCAAGTCAAACTGAACGCAAATCACCTATCAACTGTCAAATTAGTCGTCGCCTTAAAAAAGTGCTGCCAACTCAAATGCTGCATGGCTTTTATTTTCAAAAATCTAAGTTTTAATTGAGATTGAGATCAAATCATTGTTATTAACACATTTCCTCATACATTTCGATTAACGTACCCGCATTATAGTTATGGATTTCCTAAATTGCACTACCTCTTTCCATGAACTCATGAAACTCTCTGCCAAAGTACTAGTATTCGTATGTGTATGTCAAAACCCGTACATGATGCCAATTGACTTGAGTGTTGTCGTAAAATTTTAAGGCTCCCCGAGAGTCATAACAAATTCTCTACTAAATACCCAATCGACTCTTACCCAGCCCATCCTAATTGTCTCATCTCATTAAGTGTTATGGTTGTCAATAAAGTTTCCAATATTTTTCGGTCATAAAAAAAGAAATACTCCAGCTCCGTTGGAATGTTTACCCAACCGTGTTTCCTCTCTCATCTATCGAATATTTTTGAAGAAAAAAGACATACAGGGAGTCGATAACAAAAATCAATAATAGTAATTGCAATAAAATGATTCATACCCCCCCTGTTGGAAATGGTCGCTGTCATTACACCGGACCGTAAAGTATTGTAAACGGATTTCCTCAATCGATTCCCGCCGATATTTTGTTAAGTAAAAGTGAAATGACGCGCCGCGCCGTACGCCGATAATTCACTTTACATTTTACTCAACCACCCGGCTTTTATTAAAGAAAAATACTTATATGAGTGTGTGCAACCAACCCCCCAAACTATTTAACAATTTTACAATATTCCATAGCAGACAGAGTCCCCGGTTGGTCCCGGCAACAACAACAGTATAGAACCACTTTAGAATCATATCGCACCATCTCTCTGCACGTAGCTCGATTGTTGCAACAGCAGCATCGAATGAATGAATGAATAGTCGCTTAATTGACGCACAGTAGTAGCGAACGGTAGGTAGTACGGGGACCATTTCACGGACACGGAGAGTGAGATTTACTGCACATAGCAGCAATCGCCCGCAGTCAATCATATTACGAGCTAACGTCGTTGTTGTGTATCTATAATCTTTCTCCTGAATCCGTAGCCGAATTGAAAACAGAATTTATTATTATTACGATTACTTTAGAGGGAAAAGATATTTTTCCAAACGAAGGAAGGGTGTGTAATGGTTATTTGAAAACGAGCCTTTTTGCACATGAGACAGGGGTTCTTGCTTAAGGGTGGCATAGACAAAAAAAAAAAAAAACTGAACCTCTTGATCTGAAGAATTGGAAAATTAAAATTCAAACGAGTACTCATTGCAAAAGATACTTGAATGATGAATTACGCATTTGGCGAATCATTTTTCATTTTATTTTTTGAACGATGGGTAGACCGTTATACTTAATGTATCTTTCAAGAGTTATCTGTTAATTTTTTTCTTAACTGCAATTAATTTTTTGGGCCAAATAGTCAATGGTTACGATTAATCATGTTTTTTTTTTTTCAGTTTTTTGGAGTAAATCATAAAAATGAAAGTGATTTGTGCGCTTAACATTAAAATTTAATGGGAAACGCTAATTGGGTTCATTCAGACATCAATGCGTGGCTCGGGATGAGCTATAATATTTCATTAGTGAGAGAGGACTTTCCTTTAGTCTGAGTTAATCAAAAAAAAAAAAAAAAGCAAATCTCATGCGAGACATAATGAACGTATCAAAAATTAGCCCTGAGGTCAAGGAGTGTCAGTGTATCGCATAACGATTACGTGACTGAGTCTGTCAAATGAATATTGTTTTTTGATAGATGGAACAGGTTCTTGTTTCTTTTTTTTTTTTTTTCGTTTTTAGTGAATGAAAACTTGGGCTACTGGTATTTTT
Organism: Chalcosyrphus nemorum; assembly: GCA_949716465.1. Taxonomy (NCBI): domain Eukaryota; kingdom Metazoa; phylum Arthropoda; class Insecta; order Diptera; family Syrphidae; genus Chalcosyrphus; species Chalcosyrphus nemorum. The sequence continues at coordinate 11,472,468 of OX454333.1, read as the reverse complement.
ATTTTTGGAAACGCATAAACAGGGAGTGGCCTTGAAATTCTGTTTTTTTGTGTAAGTAAGTAGCAAGCATAAGCATTCGTATGATAAACACAAGTCAATCAAAGTGGAGTTTGGGTGGAGCTCAATTAAGTCAAGCCGACCTTGGAATTTGTTTGTAGCCCAAAATGTGGTTCTATTGTGTGCTAAATGTTGGATGCATGTTTTATTTTTCTTGGAAAAAGGTTTCTGAGGTGTGGCTCCAAGTCGGATATCTATTGTACGATTTTTTTCAAACTAGAGCTTCAAAAATTAGTGCTTGTGCTGTCCGACACCTTACGGACATTAAAGCGAAGGAGAAGGTCCTACCGTTTATGGTTCTAATCAATATCCATCTGATCTAGGTTGGTGGTTGGTTGAAACCTCACCTCGGTGAGGATGCATTTAGACCAGAAATAGGTCCATTGTGCTGCCGGTGTGTAAGGTGGGAACCATTTACTCCTTCGTATGAAGGAACCAATCTTAGCCGTACAGGCATTTTGGCAGGTGCGGGGCACGTGCATAGGAGGTGACTGATAGTCTCCTCTTCTTCTTCATCATTACAACTTCTACAGAAGTCATTGAAGGGGATGCCCAGGATGGAGAGAGTTCCTCTCTTATGTTTCAAAAGTACGATGGACCTAGTTTTATTTAGTGTGGGCCAGAGCAGCCTTGCAGTGTTACAGTGGCCGAGCTGTTGCCACCAATGGTTGGCTTCTCTCACCGCATCGGCATGGACAAGGTATTTAGCCTAGGACTTCATAGTATGCGAAGTGTATGTTACAAGACCCGGCACCCAGGAAAGGGTGAGGTTGTACTGTCCAACTATCTCGTTCAGAGATACGCGCCAGTCCGTCACTGACTTGGATCTCGTTATGCTAGATCCGAGGGAAATGAATTTCCTTTCTTTCCTTCTTAGTCAATCGGTCCTGACTTCCTCAATTCTTGGACATAACTTTCTTGTGTCTCTATGGAGCTTTGTAAGTTTTACACCTATCTTAAGGCTAGACTTTGCAAGGCAAGAAGACTACTCTCAGCGAAAGTATGCAAGTCCTGATGCTCACAAAGAGTCAGCTTGGTCTGCCTAACCCACTTGGAACTTTTTTCAAGTTTAAATATGCAATGCAGCTTAAGTGTACAAGCCTGTTCTGGCGAGTGCTTTGCAATCCTAAAAGTTTACTTAAGTAAGCCAGGCAAGGGGACTTCTTTCAGCTTAAGAGGGTTCTGTCGGGCTCTCTTAGAACTTTTTTTAAGCTTAAGTATGCATGGCAAGGCAGACTGCTACCATCTTAAGTACACAAGAGAATCAGTTTGTTGTGTCAAGTCTCTGCTTTTCATACATCAACTTTCTCATTGCCTGTCCTTTTATCCGAGACCCATGGGAGCATTAACCTGAAGTTCTTCTCGACTCTGATTGCAGGGAAACCTATTGACTCCGTTACCTCATCGTAGTAGTGTCCATTTAGAGCCGTCCTTGAGTAAATTACCACTTTTTACACACTGAGCTATTGAGTTAGGTAATTGAGAAGAACCATTTGGATTCCTTCTAGTTCATTGGCTAAGATTGTAAGCCATTCAGCGGATGCAGCCTGATAATAATATTACCACGATTTCATGTGAAAAACATTCAATCTACAAAAATTACACCCATATGCCTGAGTCCTTGAACCACCCCCACAACAAGCTATCTATACCTTCTCATTTCCCTTTTAAGTCCTTTTAAAAGTAAAAAAAAAAATACGTAACCATATTCAGTTCTTTTAATTTTCCTATCGCTGTCCTGATTTAAACACTCCTACATATTTATACAGTGCCAACAAATTGTGTCGCCTCTTCTCTGCTGTCATAGAATTCGTGCGCGCCCTTGTCAGTAATTTCAAATTAGTCCGAATGCGACAAAACGCCACAAGAATTCTTAAAGAAAAAAAAAAAAAAACCGAAACCAAGCACGAGGGAGAAACGCCTGCTGCATGACCCTCACCGTGAATGCCTAAAGAATAATAATTTTCCTGTCAGGACAACACAGAGAAGTACAAGAAAGGCAAAAAAAAAAAAAAAGGAGCAGCGCTCTGCAAACAAACATTGCGTGTTTGTCCGTCTATTCAACTCCTGATCGCATCAATCTTTTGGCTCCCCTCCGAAAATATATTCATTGTACAGGCTAGAGAGTACCTATTTTGTTTTGTTTTGGTCCGCTCCGCACACACATATCCTTAGGAAATGAAATCCTTTCTTTTCATTTGAATTCACCTGCGATGCGTGTCTCTCTCTCCCCCGTACCACCGCACCGTTATGTCTCAGGCCAGTGCTCGCCTTTTTGACAACCCATTGTGAAAGCTCGGTAAATCTTTCAGACTCTCTAGGTATATGGGTGTCCTTCCCCCTTTCAAACCAGACGACGACCGAGATAGAGAAAAAAAAAACTCAGTCAATTTTCCTTGGAAACTCCTTCGTCGTATGTGAATATATTTCATGTTTAATTTAGCGACCCGAAAAAAAGGACAACGAACAAGAAAACACCATCAACAAATATGTCAGCTTTGTCAGCGAAGTATTTGGACAAAAAGAATAATTGTTGTGAGCGCGGCGCGTTCGTCCTTTCGGTCCGAGCAGGCACGCAATTATTCAGGTTGATTGTTGGCTAAGATAGCGCCGCGTAGCGACAAATAATGCGATAGTGTGGTTGGCGTTGGAGAATTTTATTCTTCGTCCTTCCCTTTCTTTTATCCCTGATTTTGTTTCTTCGCAATGGGATGGGACCGGTCCTTAAAGTGCTGGGTGATATATGAACTCATTTTGGTCGCACGGACCATCTCTTCTCCTCATCTTTAGGGCCGATTTATTGTGTGCCCTTGGAGAGTTTTGTATATTTATTCTTTTTGTTGGTGTTTGCACCCCTTCCGGGCGAGATATACATAGATACAAAAATACCGAACCGGGAAAGGGGTGAATAAATAAAATAAACAAAATGATCTCGTATAAATTTTTATTACTCTACTGGGGGAGATTTCCATCATCGTAATGGATGTGTATGACGCCTGCTGGCTTCTGGACTTATTACACACATTTATCCTACTCCACTGGTGTGTGTGTGTGTCCTTTTTTTTTTTATTTACCTGCCGGTCGATGAACCACAAAACGAAAAAAAAAAACACATTGTCCCTTTTTAAATGCTACACATACACACCTTTCTTCCCAAACTACTGCTACAAAATGTCCACACACAGATAGGAGAAAAAAATAAAAAAGGGACTTGGAAAAGGATTTTCGAGTCCTTTAAATTCTATGAATATTAAGTATTATTAATTAGTGTCTATGGAGTAAATTTATTATAAGGATGTCGGAAAGAATATACACACAAGGCAAAGCCAAAGCCCCGATGGAGTACATTCTTTCGAACTAATCCCAAAAGGTATGGGAGTTTTAGAACGGAGTTCATATAGAACTTGTTTCCGACATGTGGCCACTATTCTCCGGCGTGTGTTGGCTGTTGGGTGAAAAAAAAGGATATTGTTAGTTTTTCAAACGGGTTACCTACTCCATAATACAACGGAGAGCATGTAAAAGGATTTCATGTGACTTTTGTGGAATGTCTGAGTAAGGAGACGAGTATTTTGCTATACAGATCCTTTTTTGTGTCGGCGGCGCTGTTTTCTCAGTTTTATGGCTTTTGGATACACTCTGGTGGAAAACATTTTATACATATATGTATTTCCCGAAGTTTTACGACTCGGGGATGGTTAAAACCAATATTGATGGTTTTCACATGACATTATCTGTAGGTGTTTGTGTTTGTGTCATAAAAAGGACGGACGACGGGGGTGGTGTATTCGAAAGTTAGTCCTTTTGGACTCCTTTTGTTTCTTTTTTGATAGATAAGGTGAAGAAGGTGTGTTTTCTGTTCTCTTGTTTGACGAAGGGAATAGTGTTGAGGAATATAAAATTTGTTGTCTTCCTATCTGTCGGCTTTTAATAATAATGGAATACTTAAAGTTTTGATGCATTGGGGATTATTTTGTTTTACTATTCTTATTCCTATAAAATGCTGATACGTGCGTAGTAACAATTAACCGTTTGGTTGGAACTTTTTATAGATTTCTATTTTTAGGTTATACATTGTTGGCTTACTGTGTCAAGGCGCTGACATTCTCGAATGCTTAAGGAAACTGCTTAACACTTTTTGCGTCAAAAGTATTGCAAGAAGGACATACGGGGCTTCTCACTCGTGATGGGAAGATTATTTTTCTTCCTTGAGTTCTTTTGTTCATAACTGTTTGTCCTTTAGGCTGTAAGCAGAAAAATATTTGTCGTTTCTTAAATTCTTCATAAGTTTAAATGACACATTTTGGCATACATAAAATTTTACTATTACTTCAATTTTGATCGAAATCTAACGAGTATTAGCGGAGAAATAGCCATATTTCTAAAACTATGAAAAGTACCGTTATACGTGTTTATTTTTTCCAGAAGCGTGGTACGCCATTTTATAGTATTTGTCTAAATAATCAAAAATATGAAATTTTATCAAAATTATTAGTGCCGTTTTGGAGAAAATCGTCTTGTGAAATTGCTTATAAGTAAAGTACCGTTAATAACAGCGCTAGAACAAAAATCTCGAATTCCTCTCGAATTGTGAGCATATAGAGCTCAGATATGAAATCGGAAGTAAATCGGTCGAACCGTTTGGTCTGGAGTCTAGTGTACATACACACAGTCTGACACATTCGGCAGACTTGCTTTTTGGAACTTCTCTATCATCATAATTTCCAGTTTGATTGTTACCTCAAGTTTTATCACGAATTTTGCCCTTTTTTTAGTTTAGACTTTAGTATTGGTCAGCAAAAGTATGTAATCGTGAATAGAAGGAGAAACATGCTACAATCCATCTAAAACGGATCAGGTTATGGAACTCCATCTCGCACCTACAAAGGTAGAGGTGTTATTAGGTTTATCTTCATCATACCTATACCTCCTTTACAAATGACAAATAGCAGTTTTCTCCATTTATGACAATAAAACTGTCATACTTTGACAGCTGTCAAGTAAAATGTTTACGAAATTAGACGTGATCTGATTAAGACTAGTTCATTGGAATTAACAAACAATAACAACTAGGTTAGTTATGGAGATTCACGTTTTAATTCGTATTTCCACGACTAGGTGAAGTCTGAGTCGGACTACGACTAGCTAATGGGAAACCAAGTCTGCCATAATTACCACTCGAATGATATAGGCTGTAGAGTATGTCTATTTCCGGATTGGGAACTAAACCATCAGGCAAAATCCAGTCACAAAGCTTCCATCAGGTATAAACAGGCTGACGTATCAGTTGAGTTATCTCCAACGTCTATAAGTGTTTATAGTTTAACACACTTAGGTATACCTAAAGAGCCTGATTATAAAGTCATTAGCTTGTCGATTCCAAACAAAAAAATGTTGAAGATTGACTTAAAGATGCTCATGAGTGACTTATACATATTTGAAGCCCATTTAGACGGGCATCGTGTTTTCTACCATACGCGTTTGGATAATGGTTGTAAACATAATTTTGTGAATGAATCCATTAGCTGTTGGCTTGGATAAAAGGAAAAACATGTAAATGTTTACTTGCCAATCTAAATTCTCCAAATTGAGATGTATCTCAACCGAAATTCAATCAAAAACTGGTTAAAAATTTAAATGTGACTCCATTCACCAAACATCTGACATCATTTGCCGTCTATCTACATTTGGTTATTTACAAAAAAAAAACTTTCAAAACCTATTAAAACTCATGTCCAGTAATGATCAAATCACCTCTATCGAACCGACTATCTAAGGTATCTTAAAAATCACAAGCAAATGCATCAATTAATATGCAAATCCAGAAGATCTCCCACTTAATCCATAGCAAATTAATTTAAACAATACTAATTGATTGAGATTCTAAAATCAACGCCTAATGGAACGTCCAGTACCCGAGCGACGACACGGGGTGCACACAAACCAGTTCCTGACTCTTATGTGTGCCTGTGCATAGACATATGTACATTAAAAGCTTCTATACTACTCATCACGATTTGATTACAACATCCAGTGGGTAGACGAATAATATACGCCTGCCACCACACTGTCTACAAGACAAGCTACACGCTCTCTTCCTTCTACAATACACACACGTTAACGCGTGCATTCCTAATCAACGTCAGTCTATCAATCATTCGCCAAGAGCCCGTCCAATTGACTGATAACGACAATAAATTATTAAAAAAAAATACTGTCCCCCCCCGGTGAACCTTTTCTAGGCACACACACACACATTGGACCCGTCAAGGCTCTTTCAAAAATTGTGCGAGCAATTTATGTAAATTAATATCACTAATTTATTAGATAGCTGATCGATATTGTTTGGGTCTCGTCCGTTTTTTTTTCTTAGGGCTTTTTTCTGTTTGTCTTCTATTATTTCACATGACATATGTCGTTTTACGTTTTTTTTTTTTTTTTTTGGGAGTGTTAAGTGGCTTTTGAGCCAATTGGTTTGTTTATTGTCAATAGTGACAAACATTTGGGGAATTATTGAGGACATGTCAATAAGACCAGACATTGGGAATGAAAGCGCGAGCGCTTAGCCATAACAATTCCCGAATTAATGAAATTTTCTTTCTATTTTTCAAGAAAAAATAAATATAAAAAAAAAACCTTATGTCAACATGTGTACAACAACTTTGTTGGCTATTGGGAAAATTAATTGTCTAGTCACGGAGAAAACAATGAAAAACCTACGCGCGCATAAAAATGAGACGATTGTGACGTAAATAGAGATAAATGGACGCTTTTAAGGGCAATACACAGACACACGTAGCTGATGGAGTGGATTGATGCGTGGAAGACGGGTATGGTGTTTGTCAATCGTGCTACGTGCTAAAGATGGAGTTGAGGCTGTTTTTGGCGAATCAATCTTTCATGACAAGCTATAAAGGTGTGGAGATTGATCTTAAATTTGACGTCATTTTTTAGCTCGATTTGAGAATTATATGTCAAGACTTTTCATTTAGGGTGTTGTGCAATATTGCAGCGCTGAACTGCAGCTTTAAAGTCGACACCGAATTCCTCTCTAAGGTGACAAGTTCTCGGCCTGACCCATAGAGGCGCTCCAATCAGCATAAACTTATTTTTCCTAGCTGGGTGTGCATATCAATAGTTCATATGACAAGTTTCAACTCATTCTCACAAGCAGTTTCTTTACACGAATTTTTGCAGTAGAAGTCTTTCATGCTATTCGTTACGATGGGTAAACTTGAGTACCTTGCCCTCGTAAAGGAGAGGTCCGTCTCCGTGGATGGGTCTAAAATGGACTATAGTTCAAGTTTAGGAATATACTTGAACGAACCAACAATCTTCCATAAAACTTCCCCACCATGCAAATGTGTTCCAAGTATATGGAGTCGCCATTGCCTGCCAGGATTGATCCACCCTGGTGTACTATTAACAAGTAGACAGCCAAACCGTCATAAAAGTCGTCACATTCATTACACTCAAATTAGGATTGGTCAAGTGATGCAGTTCGGAGAAAAGCATGCTCCTCTGCTGCATCCTGGAACATATGCGCTTCCATGGCAATGAGTTGTCCAATGGAATAGGAAGAAGAAGTTCAGGCTTAGGTTAGGTAGATGGGTGCCTTGTGACAGGAAAGTCACTGCTCACTTAGACCAACAATTCAGGATCATTGTGCCCAACAGACTGCTTACTCCTTTCCTTCTGTACCACTTCCGTCTTCATGGTACCAGTCCATGTTTGAGAGACGTGAAGCATCATCAATGTCGCGTCACTACTGCTTCGATATGATCCTTGCAGGGCCCTTGTCCTTACTGTCTTCTCATGCCTTAGATGCTGCTTGAATAAGTTAGTCTTGCATCTAAATAATGTCAAGGTACATCCTTTGGCTTGGAAACTACAACGTGATCGCTCAAGGCTACTTCATATGTCCATGATTTCTTCGAGCAATCCTTCTGTATTTTCCTGTGCTATTTGTGCTTAAAAGTTAGTTATAAACCATTCCCATAGCTTAATTGCATTATTGCTTTAACTCTTCCGCAAGAGAAGATCACTACAACGACTGGTATGTCGTCCGCAAGGCATATCATACATAAAGCTCTACAGTAGCGGACGTAGTACGAAGCCTTGTGGAACATCACCTTTGGCCTTGTTCAACCGCCAAAGTCAAAGTGGAGTATCCTTCTCTTAACGTAGCCCACAATGATCTTCTGTACATAGCCTGCTACTCTATTGTCAGTAATTGTTCGCAGAATATTTTTCCAGTTAGTCTTCTTGACAGCGATACGCGTCAGTTCCAAGTATGGGTTACCCTCTGAAATGTTTGGTAATCAGATATCGCAATCAATTTTTATTCCACTTCCCACAGATGGCCGTAATAATAAATGTAACACAACTCATTTGAGACGAAAATTTTAACCGGTCTTTCGACATAGCCGCCACACGATTCGTCCCAATCGTTAAGCCCAAATCTTATATCCACCAACAAACTATCGACTTATCTATGACAGATATCCGTCGTAATCCGATTAGTTAGAGTTACTGCAATCACCGTCTTATGCTTATGATCAAAATACAAAACTAATCACATTCAGGTAGTTTAAATTCCAAAGCGAATCGAATTCGCCAATTTGACGTCTCGAAGCAATAAGAAGAAAATCTTTGGTAAGGAGGAAAATTTCACACGCCTTTCTTAATTTATCGATCAAACTGACAATTAGCACCTTCAGTATGTAGTTTCAGTTTCCTCCTGTAATTTAATGGCTCACACTATCAACTGGTAGACATTTTGTCCAACTCAATGGCATTGTGTGAACATGTTAATTTTTCCATTCACAAAATCTACATCAAACGAATGGTGATGGTTACCTGTACCTGTATCCACCCAAAAGAAGAACTGGGCTTTATAGAGCGAAACAAATGTGTGTTTTATGTTCCTCTAGCTATCTGAGACAGACAGACAACAGGTTCATTATGAAGTGAGACGAATTGACGGTAAAAGATACACAGCTTCTTCTGTGGATACAATACTAATCCCTTTGGCTGTTTGTTTCATCTATCTATGCTCGCCATGCCAATTAATTTAATCAAATTTTACGGATCCACCTCTTTTTCTAGGGGATATAGAGAAAGGCTTGGCTTGTACACCTAATTAATTCAGAAAACTGCTTTAAAAAAAAAAAAAAAATCAATCTCCATTCATTAGCTTCAACTAATTACCCAACACTGGTAGGCTGTATATGTATATCTTTTCTGTGAGCTTCCGGTGGTGAATTTATGAATTATTGTTCCCAGATTAAAGATGCTGGTAATAAATTGCGAAAAATCCATCTTTCCTGCGAGGAAAGTTGAGAACTAATTTGATGGCACGTGAATACAACACATACACAGAGACAGAGACCAGAGGCAGAGAGATGGAAATAAAATCCTCAGAACAGGGAATACGAAATAATAACAACATTTTCGGGTCAACTATCAAAGGCAGAGAAGAGCGAATAAAATGTTTCAGATTACTTTTCATGTGACTGCGCGCCTCCATATTTTTTTCTGTGAATGTCGTTTCTATTCCCTCTCTCGACGGTCTCTTCCTCCTCCGACGGTTGACATTACACAAACGAGGTCAACCGCAAAAAAAAAAGGAAAAGACTATGACAATACTGGCTCCTAAATTCGTCCGTTTTGTGTTCAGTTGGTGCGGTGCTTCTTTAAGGAAATGAGAAATCTAGATCACAAAGTTCACACACACACACACATACACAAATAGACATGAGAACCAAAATGAAAGGAATAAAATACTTCCTTCTATCTTGTTGCCTCTCTAATGGTTTCTAGTTTCATTTATATTTTATATTTCTTTATGCTCAATTCAGGATTTGTTTTGTATGACAGATGAAAGGAGGGGGGTCAGGGGGCAGAGAAAAGGGGAAACTGTGGCCTGCTTTTGATTATGTCCTGGATTTTCAGTTTCGTCCTGTGTGTGTATGGGGTATGATTTAAATTGATTTGAATGTCAGAAGCAAAACGATGCTAAATGATGTTCTTCTGTTCTCAATGAGAGAATGAGGATGTCCTTTGACTTTTGAAAGGTGCAGTTTTGATTGTTTTATTTTCTCTACTCAAGCATGAGAGGGTTTATTCAAATAGGTTAAGCTTTTGCTTTTTTGTTTTTTGCTTCTCTCTCAAAAAGGATGTCTGTCTGTATATTTAAATGAGTTTTTCTGTTTCTTTCGTTTCAGGTAAGGATCAGGATTTTGTTGACAATTGTAAAGGATGTGGAACCGAAGAGAAAACTGATATCCTTCAGTCAATGATATTCAGGTTTATAAATATGATTCTTAATAGCAAAACGAAAAAGTATTGTAATCTTTTTTAAATAGACTAAGCTTCTTAAATTTTGTCCATCCTTTTACAGGAATCTATCGAATGGGTAACTAACAGGTCAAAATAGCTTACTAAGTTTAGTTTTGTTGCACTAGATATAAATGATCGTGATCAGTGTTTAAGATCAATTAAAGTTGAGCACGATCAAGAACAAGTATCATACAAACCGTGAGGAAAACTTGATGGCGTTTTTTTGACGATAGATGGCGATTAATTCAAATATCTCAAGAACAGTTAATTGCATTGACAATTGTGAGCGATCGATTGAAAGGTGACCGTTTGAAGTCTAGTTCATTTATGAATCTAAAGACATTTTGAACTGAAGCTAAAGAGGCATCAGAGGGAGATGTGAAGCCTTTGTTAAAGTACTCATTCGCACAATATGTGGTGGGCTGTTTCAGTATCTTCAAGACATAAACCGATTGGACACGGCCCATTTTCTTGAGATGATAATTGTGAGAGCAGTGACCAGTTAGGAAATTTTCTTGACTTTGTATTTGCTCATAGAGAGGATATCTATTGTTTTCTTTTGGCATGTTTTAAGCCATTTTGAGAGTTCCAGTGGAAGAGCGATTCTTGCCGTTCCCAACTGTTGAGCTCTATTCTGATTTGATTAGTTTGTAGGCCATAAAAAGGTTCAGGACCAATGAAAGGAGCCTCAGCACCTTGTCTGGCAAGCTCATCGGTGGCTTCGTTGCCAGGGATGCCCCTGTGTCCAGGGACCCAAGTTAGTGTGACATTATTATTTGCAGCAAGTTGCAAGATGGATTGGAGACAGTTCCAAACTAGCTTTGACTCAAAGTTATAGGAGCTGAGAGCCTTGAGAGCTGCTTGGCTATCTTTTGTCTCTGGCACAAAGCTCGATAGCATGGACCTCTGCCTGAAAGATAGTGGTTGTTTGTCCTAGAGGAACAGATAATTAGTAGTTTGGACCAGAGATTCCAGCTCCAGACCCACTTGACATCCCTGATCCGTCATCCTAATGATGAAAATTTATGGGGAATAAGCTGATTGTCCCAGAATTGGTAGAACTAGTGAAAAAGCACGTATGCTACTCATAATGCTTAAAAGAGGTTGGTTATGGTTACACAATTTTCAGTGTACTATTGGACTTGGTAGTAGTAGACATTTGACCTGCTTATAAGAGCTTCTAAGAGATAGAATGCAACAAACATGCATTTGTGCTCAAAAATATTCAATGTGAACCTCATACAACTACTCGATCGATCGTTGGTACTAAAATTTGCAATCAATTGAATTTGATCTCGATCAATTACAAATCCATTTGAAACCAAGTAAATCACGATCAAAGCACGTCTTGCTCCCTATTTACACTTGTCTTCCTTGAGCTTCAGTCGCAAACTGATTCTTGTCCTTGATAAGATAAATTGAGAGTCTGCTATTCTAAAATATAAATTCATAAATCTTGAGACTGTCTGTTGCTGTCACCCTAAAGGCCTTCGAACTCTAATTAAAATTTATCGTCCAAACATGGCACTTACCTACCTATTTATCTTTCCGCCTACCACTAGAAATTAATATATCCTCTTGTGAATAGGAAATAAATAAAAGCAATGTCTTCATTGCATGACACAAATAATTTACCATATTCTTCTCGACAATGCATTTTATGGGCCGCCCGGTCATTGGACGTGAGAAAACATAACTTTGGCCTCTGGTGGATTCGTGGAACCACCATCGTTGCTGGCGTAGTATCCATGACTTATTCGAAAAGCATTGTGTACGTTTGTGTGTATGCACAAGTAATTAGAGAAGTTTTTATGGTCACTTTTAATTTCCCTTGCGGTATAGGAGAGGACCCTATCCGGGAGGGGGTATCAACGTTGCACGTTATAAGCTTGACTGTATAAAATGTTGTACTGCGCTTGCAACTAATTAGCATGTCCTTCCTAGACCAGCAGAATGTTTTTGCATTAAAAACAACTCGCCAGGTAGTGATTATTCTCCGTTATAATTAATAAACCGATACCTAAGCAGGTCCTGTCTTATTGGCTGGCTATGTGTGGGGATACAAATCCATGTCTATAATTGGAAATCGTCATGTTTCCTTTCGATTAGTGTGTGACTGTGAGAGAGTGTTTCTTTTCAATTGTCTGCGGAAGGAAGGACACACAGACAACCAGCATTCTGACTAGCAATCGAAATGAAGATGTCAGCTGACGTTTTATTACCATGCCGGTCTGTGATAGGGATACCCCATCGACAAAGACACGTGTGCAGAGAGGACATGCAGTAACAGCAGCTGATGTGCATCCACCATCCATCGTGAGAGAGAGAGAATATGTTGTTACCGTCTGTGCATGGGATGTCTGCGCCTCTATTCATTTTCCTGGAATGCATGAGGCATGAATATTGATGCAATTTTGGTGCATTGACATCTTACAAGGTTGCATGCAGTTGGAGTGGTGCACTACAACATGGCAGTGTGTAACGTTGTTGACGGAAATTAGTCAATGTCTTTGGGGGAAATTCTTCGAGTGAATAGAGGAAATAGGAAACTAGAGAGTTATTTATGGAGGACAGATTTCATTTTTTTCGAATTTTCTATTGAGATAGATCTTTAGAGACAGAGCAGGAGAAAAGGAAAGCAAGTGCTTTAGCCATGAGTGCATTTGGTGGAGCAGCTCACGTCAAGTCTATTGCATACATTAAAAGTATTCATTACAGGACTCCGAGGCTGACGATCAGCAAAGTCCTCTGAAAAGAGGGAAAGTACCAACTGAAGTGATTTAGATTTAGTGATCATATGAATGTGTACAAAGGTATCCTTTGTCGCTTTGGAGTGGTCAAGAGTGAATTCAAAGTACCACAAGTGCTCAAGCAATACGTAAGAAGTGGATCGCAAAGTTCTGACAAGACGATGACAATCCTCGGAACAGAGGATTTGCAGTTATAAGCTTTCGACTTGATGTTCGTTGGCTTCTTCTAGATGAAGCACCAAATTGCTTCACTCAGTTCCATATTATATGGTTCGAATTTATAGGGCTTGAGCTTGAAATAAAAAGGAACAAGAAGCGAATGCAGTATAGTCTTTGGCCGCTAGATTACGACGTCAACAGTTTAGCAAATTCCTCAACCTTATGTCATTGTAGTCCAGTGGTTCCCAACCGGTGCGGTGGTGGGGTGATTTTTTCACCTAAATTGAGATGAACTTCTATCTGCTCGAGAGCCCAGTCAGCGAAGAAACGGCGTACTCTATGGTCATAAACTTTGAGCTCCTGGATCAGTTGAATCTTGTACGGGTGCAGGGCCAAAGGCTGAGTTGTTGTGCATGGCTTGCAATTGAATGCCTCGGATTCTCCTGCACACTCTCACGGATAGCGGCGATTATTCTGGAAGATCTTGCATTTCGTCTATTGTTGACTGAACCTGTCTACTTAAATTTACCCCCCATGTTGCGAACAGTCCTCTCGGAAGGTCGATTATAGCGACAGTAAACTGCGCGAAGTGCGAGAATTGGTGTTCGAACAGAAGACCCACTTTCATTAAGCAATTCAATAATTTGCACATGTTGTTGAACTTTATAACTCTTTGTGTTAATTTGGCAAAACAGATTTAATAAAACAATCTAATTTTGATAGATGTAGCTTGAACAGTGTGACCACAGTTCTAATTCAAAAATGGGAAATCTCTATTGGAAAATCTTTTATTTTACCTTTGGCAATTTCTTGTCATAAGCCACGCTGTTGAGAGGAGTAAATCTGATAACTGACATGTAGGACCTTAAGCTCTATCTTGTCAATGACCACAATTTGTCGGAAAGTTCATTTGTTCAAAAGGAAAGAAAGAAAGAGCAAGACACATTTATAGTTAAGTCACACGCCTATTTTAGGAAATGAGAGCGAGATGATTGTATTGTTTAGTTCGTCATCCATAGTAACAGATATTGTACTAGATTTCGGTCTAATACATAGGTGGCGCACGTCGCCTGAACAGAGGTTTTATTCTGTCATTCAAGGCAGTGACTTTTGCTATAAAAAAAAACCCGCATTGTCTGACGAATCATAACTAAGCGGCTCTAGAAAAAACAACGTCTTGAAGTAGGCGAAGAAATATTAAAGAACAAAACCTTTTATTAGCAAAATTTCCTACAGCAATAAACTTGGAAAAAAGTACTAAAATCCAATGGAACATCTACTGCAAAGAGAACTATTTGCGTTAACGATAAATTAACACGAAATTATGCGTGAAGCGTTTCAGTTCCATTGTAAGCCTACAAAGGGTAAGAATTTATTTCGCCCTGTTGCAACTGAAGTGAGTCATTAAAAAAGAACTCACTTCATTTGAAGAAGCAATAAATTGGTCACAGTCTTTTATAAAAATACAGAGAGTAGAGTAGAGTTTTTTACACCGTAGGATGAATGCCCTGAATGGAATCCTTTCAATTTCAAACGGCTCGCACAAGATTAGTAAAAAGTTGCCGCAAACAAGTGGATAGGAAGCCAATTCAAGTGCTATAAGTTTTTGCAACAAAAGTTCTTTTAAGTGGAATTATTCTTTAAAGATTTAAATTTCAATCAAAGAAATCAAACAAAAGGTCTTTCTTCATACTTGGTTGGTAAACAGGCACAAACTGGAGCAATGTGTGGCATTTTGTTGTGTCACTTCACGAGAAATCAGTCTAAAGAACTCTTGCGTCATATTTACCAACTGCAATGCATTGAACAAGCATATGTTCCAGGAAAATGTCAGCAAATATACCATTCTAGATAAAAGACGGTGCTTTTTTTGATTCACAGTCTTTCAAAGAATTATAATAAATATATCGGACCGACAGATTTCGTCAGACAACAAATAATGTTGAATATTTGATTCATATTTCTTTTTGGTTAATTTTGTTACAGCTGCTTGTTGATAATTGTTAATCCGAGGCTCATTTGTCTATTTATAGCTCGGCAAAAGATTCAAGAGGAAACTACAGCTTATTGGTGTAGTCTGCACTTGAATGCCGCATGGATCCACTTTGCTCATGCAACCGTGAATCTAGCAATATTGGAGGAAAAAAATGTAAAATATTTTGGGCTATTGGTATCCCCTGTTATTGGAGCGGCCTCCTGGAACCATCTTGATGAGTTTTAGTGGATTTTTTTAAATCTTTCGCCCATATTCGCTGGGTCACAAGAGTTTCTGGTCGTCTTTTGAACGGGTTCTCCTTGACTCTCAGTTAAAAGCCAAGTACTCCTTTACCACAACCGACTATTAACGGTTCTGGTATTGCACCTATCTGCTGCTTCTGTAGATCTAGGGCATTGATATGCACACCTAGTTGGCTTGGCATCTTTATGGGATGCTGCTTCCAGGATTGTTGCAATTGGTGGTCTCAGCTCTCTTTGTACTCTTCTCCAGATATCCTCAACAGGCCAAGATCTATGCCTATCCTGCGATCGACCGATAAATCGTTTCACCACCTAATGTGAGCTCTCTTTTCACCAAAATACCAGCTGCTGATTGTTTCTATTATCTTGTGAGAAATAGTCCCTTAGTTCTTCGGGCATTGTGCGATCCTTAAGTCAGCCAGTCAGCGGCTTCGACTTCGAAAAAAAGGAGAGGTGGTTGCTTTCCAAAATCTTCTGAAAAAATTACAGTACATACTTCTCCCTCAGTTTTGGACCTGTTCGTAACTATGGACAACGTTTTATTGTGCGGGACATCCAGCTCGGTCCATGTTAAGTTCTGTTAGGTACTAAGCGTTTGTAGCCAATGTGAAACTTATGTTCAACTGGATGTTGACGATGCAACGATAGTTTTCTGGTAAGCATGAGTTTTCGATCAAGCTCTAAGCCTAAGTAGCTATCGCTAGTAAGTTTTAGGAGAATAAAGTCCGGGAGTTCATGTATTCTTGTGAATAGGACAAGTTCCGTCTTCTTCAATTTGATGGAAAGGATTTAGCCCTAATTCGTGGAGAAATTACTTCCCCTTGGGTCGTGCCACGATTTGCACCTCCTTTAACAGTGCTGCTTCCAAAGGATGCAGTGGTTATGTCTGTTGTTATACAACATTTCTCTTGAGATACTTCTTCCGACGTCCATCAAGCTCTAAGGAACTTATAATGAAACGATGCAGTTCGTTGAAATAAAAAGCGCCTAAATGATGTTATCTTTCGTGGCATTAAGCTGGGCAGATACATGTACATACTCTTTGAAAATCATTGAAATATATGTTCATCAAGTCTTGTTGCAAGATTGTCTACGACAACCATCCCGTGACTCTATTCTAGTCTGCAATCTTTTCAAATGGAGTTCTTTTAATATTCCTTATTGAGGTCTCACAAAATTTCACTATTACGCTTGAAGCACATGGTTAAAATCTCGTAAAACGCAAACCATTATTAAAAGGGGACACACTGGCGTCTGGAAAAGGTATACAACGACTGCAGTGTTCTTAAAATGAAACATAAAACATTGTTAATAGTGATAGCGCGGGAAATGTTCCCCTTCTACTCAAATTACAATTTACATGCATATGTACATGTGTAGGTATGTAGCATCCCGTGAAAACTGTAATTTAATGATTCTAAATGAAATGTTCGACTAATCGCTGGAACTAAATGTGGGAAGGAATAAGAAGACAGTTGATGGTTTGGCCCACAAGTGATTCTTTGTTAACTTGTAAGAAATTTTGTCCTTAACGTAGATCAAGAAGAAAAAGACATTTTCATAAAATTGCAACAAAATACCGTTATAGGAGGAGTAGTTGCTTCCCGCGACTGAATTTGGCGCGTTAGGGATTTATGACAAGATTTTTGAACCATTCCTTATCATCTGCAGTGGCCATAGAAACGTCCATAATGTCGCCAAGATCAAGAGGACACCCGGACGGGATGCGACTGATTGTTTAGCTTGGTGTCCCGCAATCAGATTTTAGGGACTCAGTCGCACCCCTGTTGAAGCGATCTCTCCTTCTTCGACCATGATTCGTCCTAAATCGGTTCTGTCTAACCTGTGCTGAGTTATGCATGCGCAGCTGTGATACCATTTGACACAGCCACTGTTAGCCGTTAGCACTGAAACCTTGAGCTTTGGTGGACTAGTGACACTTTGTCGTCTGATTAAGGGTGAAGCAATATTGCTACAAGTAAAGAGTCATAGAGACAAGTACTTACTTACTTAAAGCGCTCCCGACCCTTATAGAGTCTCTGCCTGGGACATCGTTGCCTTCCATCTACTGCGGTCCCGGGCATGCTGCTGTCAGTTGTGAAGACCAAGTTTTCTGGCATCCGCGACAGCTTGGTCTTTGTACCGGAGGTTCGGTCTTCTTCTCCGTCTTGGACGTGGGGGCTGGGATTCGAAGATGCTCTTGGCTGGAGACCTGTTGTCACTGTTGATTGGAAGAGCTCCGAAGAGTTGTTTCCAAGTTGCACAGAGCATCGCGTGTCTTTCAGCGTTACGCGACACATCTGGATAAGTTTTGCCAGTATCCCGAATTGGACCATCGCCTGGTAGAGCTCAAGACGATGAATGTTGTCATAGGCGGCTTTAAAGGCGATGAAAAGGTGGTGGGTATCGACTTGATATTCGTTTCCAGGATTTGTCTGAGTGTGGGGACTAGGACAGAGTCTTGAGGAAGAGTACTACTCTGTTCTTTAGCTTTACTTTGATGCTCGTTGAGTGATACTTAGAAAATCAGCCTTTGAATGACGTGAAGACATAAGGTGAACGAACGATCTTAGACGAAAGATCGACGCGACACAACATCAAGTCGCCTTCATCACCATTTCATCTCAATTTGCTGTCTAACTCAATTACATCAAACCCACCCTCTGTCAGAAAGACAAAACAACATTTGTTCTCATTTTCCCGTAATCAATTATTCAGTGAGTTTTTTTTCTAACTAAAGTTAACATCCAACCCACTACTAATCCCTTATGTCATGTGAACAAACACAACACGCGCGCGAATACTTAAATGTCCATTGCTTTTTGCAACCCTTCAATAAATTTAATAGAATAATAGAACAAAGCAAGGAAACCCAAAAAAAATGTTGCCTAAAGCCACCTGTGGTGACAAAACGAACACACAAGTTTAACTCTTCAACCCCTGGCCGGGGATAAACTATACTTATTCGTTCTGCACTTCACAGCCCATATGGATGGATTCCATTAATTTGGGTTAATCCACAGTTTGGGGTCCAAATGAACCACCAACAACTCAGCCAAAGCAACAACAGTATTTCGAGGCATTCTTTACAGTAGCAGTAACGAGATTAGTACTCGCTGAGATAAGCCATCTGTGTCATTGCAATTTCACTGATTAAAATATCACATTACAATTAATTGTTGTTTTTATAGCAGAAAGAATCTATAAAAGAATAAAATAGAGGGCGGGAGTGACAATGAAAAGGTGTTAAGGGTTGAAGCAGGAAAAAAAAAGAAGAAAACTGTGAAACGAAGTTATGTGCATGGATTTAATAGACTCGAAAGCGGATTAAGCAGTAAAACAGTATCATAGTTAATTAGAAACAAAAGAAACAGATGGCCTCTGAAGGATGTGCTTCTTTAAGTCCTTGCTGTGTCGATTTTTGAGCTGAGCGAATTGCTTTGTGCTGCAATATCGTTCGCATACGACATTATTGAAGGGAATTTATTGATATAGAGAGAGAAAAGCATAGACCCAAGTATGTATCCCTGAGGTACCTCTCTTAAAGCCCACTTTTTTGCAGTCAAAGTACATTGTTAGGAAATAAACCTACCTTCTTGCCTCACTGTTGATAGGTTCTCCCAGCCTAGTCCTAAAACAAAGACAATATAAGGCCCTTTCTTACCTTTGGATGCCACTGACGGTTTGGTCTTCTTCTATGGTACTCCTCATTTAAAGACCCTTTTAGCTACAATTTTAGTATCTTCTCGATCTACATGGCCTAACCATTTCCATTTTAATCTAGGTCGACGTCGATATGAGGCAATGAGGCTGTTAAATAACCTCACAACCATTGCAACCATCAACCTTCATCTCTTGATCGTGTTTTCAACTCTATAGAGCAGGACTGAATGCATCGAGGTCTTATGAAGAAAGTGTTTCAAGATAACACTTTCCTAGTAAATTGCCATATGTTCAGAGGTATAAGGATTCGTTAGAGTTAATCTTCACCGAAAAATCTTCCAAACGCGACAAAAACGACTACAAACTTTGATCAAAAAGCACAAAAAGTCCACAGCAGGCTACGAACACAAGATAGGTCGTAAGACTTTAGGAAACAGCATGCCACCCTGGACAGGACCTCAAAAAAGATCAACCAGGACCAGGCGCCCAAAACCACGGGCTTTCGATAACAAAGTTAAAGCAATGAACATTCATCCAATTCCCAGTTGATTTCTAAGAAGATCGTTCGGAAACAGGAGGAAAAAATCATTGCGACAAAGTCTGCCCCTAGCACCTCTGGTGTCGCCTCAAAACGACAAAGATCAGAGGAATCAACGCAAGAAAGCAAACCGAAGAGGAACAAGCCATCAATTCTCAAAACGACCCCACAGAGCTCCAGCTGACCCTAGCAGACCTTAAGGATCCAGACGGCAAGATTACGAAGGAAAACGAGATCCTAAAAGCTATGATGGCATACATCGAAGACGGTGATCTCCGATATTACAAATTGGAGGGTCAAAGGCAGTTAAAATTGTTGGCGGCGGTAGTGACAAGCCACTTGAGTTTCCCGTGGGATGGAGCAAAACTCAATGTCTTATCCTCCGATACCGATACGTCATACAATTAAGCTATGGATTCCACCTCCCGCTCAACATGAGGACGAGTCCATTCTAAAACCTATGGCAATGCAAAATCCGCCACTGCCAATCAAAGAATCCAATCCAGGCCAGACAGGCAAAGTAGGCAAGGACCTTCTGATAACAGTTGACAGAAGCTCGGTTGAGATGCTGAAGCGACAAAACTGCCTAGTCAAGTTTGGTCTAGGTGATGTAAGGATCTGGATCCAAAATGATGAGAAGGTACCAGAAACTGCAAGTCAACTCAAAAGCAGCCACTGACGACCTAGAATAGTAATGCCTCCAGCTACGAGAAAAAATGACTGCCAAAAGCGCTCTTTCTTCTGATGCATAGAGCAGGACAGTCACACAGCAGGCGACGGATAGATTCGATTTCTTCTTCGTCTCTTCAGCTTCTGCAATAGTCAATGGTAAGTCATTACGCCAGAGGCGACCCTTGCATTACAACTACTGAGTTGATGATATCTTCTTGCTAAAGGCCAGCCATAGCGCTCTGGCCGTTACGCATGTGTCCAGATGCACCTAGCGTCGTTTGCCGATGGCTTCATCTTCTATCTTTTTCCTTAAGTAACTGATTGGAGCGCTACTAAAGAAAGGGTCCTTTCTTAGCAAACTCATCCGCCTTTTCGTTTCCTTCGATATCCTTATACCCTGGTACCCCTGGGTCACCGTATTTTCCCTGGATATCTCGTTTAAGAGTTATTTACAGGTTCTCACAAGCCTATTTTCTCATAACTGTACATGTTGTGCATGGTATACATTTATGCACGAACAGAAGGGACCTACAGTTCTGTACCGTATCCGAAGGGCAAAGGGATTTGTAGACAAGCTTTTTCATGACAGTAATGCTCTTAAATGTTTGTCAGGCGCTCGCAATAGGTGGGGCTGTGCAAAAACTTCAATGGTGTAGTCCTAGATGCGCAGTAGTCCAACGCACTAACCACTGAGCCACGGCACTCACCAGAGTAGATACTTGAGTCATTGGCATGGTTCAGATTCATTTTTTGCCTATGGATTCTTTGACAGAACACGTCTCAAACTGTCATGAAATTTTTATTCAGTACCAACTGCGCAACAAATATTTTATTTTGAACAACAGACATCTTAAACAGTGTTGCCACATTTCTGCATCGCAAACAGAGTTATAAATAAGGACTTAGACGAACACGACTTTGGGTTTACATTTTACAAGAATCTTGAGGCCGAGAAAGTCCAACTTACCATTTCACCGGAGGTCCGGCCCACCATTTGTTTTTCTATTGATTCTTTTGTTCCAAACAACAATAAATACTGAAACAAAACATTTCAAAAGTCATCCAGTATTGTTGTTCGTCTTTTATGCCTGATGGCGTCCACCCAACTCTATGAAGTACTTCCAATCATTGCATCACGATGTCAAATGGATAAAATTCTCCGAATAGATTGAATCTCCTCATTTGCACACACAGTCGACCGTCTTATTGTTTAGCAGAGCCACCACCCTATCTCATATTTTGTTCTTTTGCTGATTTCACATTATTCATTTGAAGTACTTCTTCTCATATTACTTTCTCTTGTCAATGCATATGACATTTATTTAAATTTCAAATTACATGCCTCCTCTCCCCTTGCTTGTTTTCAAAAAAAAAAAAAATCTCCCTCATTACATCCATCTGCAGAGCTCATCCATGGCTCACATACCCTTGAAATATATTTGACTTTTTGCAAAAGTCTCACTTCAAAAATGCTTCTCTCTCTCGCAAACCAGAAAAACACAGCCCGAGAGCAAATTGAATCCTTAATTCTGTTCCATCAAAGGAACTTCAAAGACAATAGACCACAATTTGTCGATTCCCATCCGCGCAGCGAATACCATATCCTTTTGTGCCGAGTTAAGTACCCGGATTTAATATGTTCCTTGTGGTTGAAATGAAATTTCATTTCCCTTTCATTTTCAAAAGAAAAAAAATGTTGCGTCAGCTGGAGAATTCACACAGAACGACCCTGGGAAAGGGGTCCTCCGCCGTTGATATCGAATGCGGGACATATTTTGTTCCGTCTGAAGCTGTCATCAGATCTGTCTAGGATAGATCTGGGAGAAAGAGAGAGTCCTTCTGTTTCAGCACCATTTAAGTGGGCTTAGGCGGAGGCGGACTGTATGCAGATTGGCTCGTCCGAAATATGTGCCTCACACTCGTGTGCGAGATAATAACCTCACATTTCATGTTGAACGAGCCATTTTGGATGGTTTTATTTGATTTGTCTCGGTTTCGGCTTAAGCAAGGATGTCTATCCCATGCCTATGTAAACCTCTCGGTTGAGTTCCACTTCACCTGGATTTCTTTCGTCTCGTGTCGACTCCCCGGTTTTTCTCTGTGTAGTGCTGCTGCTCCTTGGAAATTTCATTGTGTTTTGGCATTGTCTTTCGGGCCTGAGTGCGATTCCTTGCTCATTTGGTTTATCTCTGAAGCTGTCCGGATGAATGCACGTTTTTTTTTTTTAGTGTTTGTGTGCCCTTCTCTTGGGTTGTTGTTATTCTATGAGGAGATGTTTATTTGCGCTCAGCGAGCTTGTTGCACGTTGTGTCTTTCGTTACGTTCCGGTGATTAAAGTGGAGATCGTGATTCTCGAGGAGTTGGTACTTGTCCTGCTCGACTGGTTACCATTATTCTTTTTTGCACCGAAAACCCACCAAAGACACTGTCATTATGACGGAACTCACAGTGGAACTCGGCTCTTAAGAGGGTCTCTGGTGGTAGTACTCGTAATATAGGAATCGGCGCTTGTTGCTCGTCGGGTGTATTAAAATAAATGTTGGAACTTTAACGAGCGGTCTTGTTGTTATAATCACGAATAAAAGCGAGACTCATGATAAAGAAGCAGACGGTACCTATACCAGTTCGTGGAGAAAGGAAGAAGAAGGAACCATTTGGAGAGATGTAGCATTGAATTAAGCCCCCCAAATGAGCTGTACCATGTGGTTCGTCTTTGTTCGTTTTCTCTTCTTCTTTTTTGTCTTCTTTTTTTTACTGTCCATTGTTGTGGTGGATTTTTGTGTTCTTAGGAGGAATTATTTATGCTCACAGTTGGTTTGATTCCTTTTTTTTTGTTTGATTTTTGCATAATCACTGATGCGATCACAATGGCTATCAAATGATGGTGCTCATGTCTGTTGCAGGGATGATCACTGGTGGATTTAATTTCTTGTGGAGCAGTTTTATATAATTTCAATTCGGAAATTGCAGACAGATTTTAATGGCCTTGGTGGTACAATGATGCTGTTCAGGATTGCAAAGGGATGCCAGTCTGGGTTGTGTTGTATTTCTTCTTGTGCTCATTCAAACGAGGACTAATGAGTTTAATGGATCACTGCTTCGTGACAATAGAATTCTGATATTGAAGCCACAGCTTTATTTGACATTTTAATTTTTCTGACGGATTTTTTTTGTATACTTAACTACTTTTAAGAGCCCAAAATAAGATTCATTAGTTCTGACTTCGGAGTTGTTGAGCTTTAAGAACTTGTCTCCATTGGAAAGCCTAGATTCCTCCCATTGGCACAGCGTATAGTGGGATTCGTTTGAGGGAAACAACATTGCAAGGACTCATTATAAAGAAGTGAAAATTGTTCAAACCTCTTGGCAACATGTGACTCTTGCCGCAGGATGATATTTAACAACCAACTGTCTTATATCGAAGTAGACCCAGTCAAACACTGCAGTGAGTAGACGCTAATGGTTTGGCAAGCAGAGTCTTCTCTCTTGGATCTAGTGTACCTACATGTATGATACATTGGGTGAAACTATGATATGACCGGTCTGACTCAGCCAGTACTAAAAGGCGTCACCATCTTCCTCTCAGATGAAGTCTAGGAGTAATTCTGGATAAGAAGCTTCTTTGGTCTGGGAGATATCCGATGAGATTGCTAGACAAAGCCCAGGGGAGAGTTTTTTAGGACCCGAAGTATATTCATTAGATAATTGCCTTGTAGTACCCAACTCTTCGACTAGAAGTCATTGCATTATCTCTTGTATCTCCTAAGCTATACCACCTAATACTTTCAGGCTTTAAACAAGATTTAAAACGTATTAAACGTCATTAGTCGTAAAGTAGCTAATCGGATATTCTTATGCAATTTTTAAGTGAAAACAAAAACTCCATCTGACACTAAAACCAATCCTTAACTACCTCTCAAAGTGCACACCCATTAAACAGTTAATAAATGTTGTAAGACCTTACTTTGTGACACCATTTACACTGTCATTATGTAAGAAACCAGTCGCCATTATGTCTGTCATTCCTGTTAGTTTTCCGCTCAGCTACCCGTTTACTAGAATTCACCAACTTAATCACCTATTCACGAAGTTATAGGAAAACAAAAAAAAAATTATTATTCGCACTCTTAATCGCAATCGCTTCCGAGAATTTTTAATGTTTTAGCCGACGTTATTCGCAAGAATACAAAGCAAAAGATACTCATACATGTATCTACGACATGTTAATGTTGCTGTTCCCTTCATAATATAATTTTATTTACTTTTAATTAGTAGTCAGCAATGTATAATAAATTTTCTTGATTTCCTCTTTTCTTTTGCGTCACCCTTCCCAGCGAATCAGTGAAGCGTCAATGCACAATCGAATGGTGGATGGGCGGCTTGGGCTCTGCTGGATAGATACTTCTTTCGTTGTTTACGTTACTTCTTGCTCTCGTCAAATTACATCAAAAATTGATGACACAACATTGTCAACTTTGTGTCCTATTGTGCTCGACAGTTAATGCTTTAAATAAACATTAATCTTGTCGTACGCATCTGTATCTTTTTTTTGTTGGTTGACATTTTTTTTTTTTGTTTTCCCGTTTCGTGTCGTTTAAGGGAGAGACAAGCTAAGATGTAATCTGATATGAGACAGTGTAGCGGTATTTTGTTTTTGGATACTTTTTTCTGGAATTTGTTTCACTTAATTTCGACATTCAGAGCACATTGGGTAGAAATCACATTGTGTCAACACCCGTTGTCATCCTCGATCATATTAAAAGAAGCACTTCCAACTACAATACCATTTATGTCCAGGTATTCACCTATGTCACATAATCACTGCATTGTACTCGTGCGCGCGCCTGTCAATCACATTTGCCAAAGCCAAAGTGACGACGGTGCTAGTGTGTTGGGTATCCTACCTAACACCGAACGTATCTTATATCCATCCGTTCGATGGTGCCAACCAGGAAGTGGTGCATACGAAAGAGCGCATTTTTGTTCGAAATTAAACAAAACGACAATGTCGACGACGATGCAACAACGGATTTGCATTTTTCACGTTCAATTAGCGTTAAGACTACACGACGTCGCGTCGTAGACGTTCTTTATGTACTCTGACATGGGAAACGCGCAACGCTCGAGAGGGGAGGAGGTATAAACCATTCTTGGGCTTTTGTTGAGTGCGAATCTGGAAATCGATTCCATGTCGCGTTTAGTATGGTTAACGACTCTCGTTTTGCTGTTGAACCCCCGCGCAGCGTGTTCAGTCTCGCAGAACAGGTGATGCCATTGCTAAGCGAAACTGAGCTTAATATTATAATGGAATAAGCGTTGTGTTACCTATACGTTAAGGTTCGGTCAATGGGAGAGGGCGTTGAATGGAGTCACTAGTCGTCGTTCCGCATGCTTTTGTTTTAAATTGGACTGGCGGATGGGAAAGTGTGGAACTGATTTTTCCAGCAGTGAACATTGTACTAATTGAATTATGTTGAGGGAGTTTAAAAGTTCTCTTTGAGCTAGTGAAAACGGTTTGAGAGGTCTGACATGGATTTATGACAGGCATTTAGGATTGAGGCTGTTTTAAGTCAGTGATACTGAATAGTTATAGGTATCTGTATCTGTACGACTGACTACTTAGGAATGGTGTCTATAGATATTTACCTGAAAAGGCAGGACAATCACATAGGAAGTGTTCCGCAGTGTCGTCACCCTCTCCACAAGCGTCGCATGCAAATGTTTCACTTAAGCCAATCATACTAAGATGCTTAGCCCGTAAGAAGGCCAATAAGTTGTCTGCAGTCTTTTCTGCTGAGAGACAGCAAGAATGCCGCGGATTTCTCACTGACGTCTGGGAGCATCCGGTTAGTCAGCCTACATTCAGGACAGTCATGCCACACACAATTGTGTTCATAAGAAACCTAATCATATATGGAAGCCCTGAGCTTAGATGCAGGAAGACCTAACGCAGGTTCGAGTCCTGAGAAACTCTCCTCTGAGCCTTGTCTAGCAATCTCATTGGATATTTCATTTACCGGCCGCTAGCTGTTCGTGAGTCTTGTCACTTACTCAAGCCAACCTACACACCCTAAAGCTCCATACCCATCCTCATGACAGTCAAGCTGTTATCAAGGCTTTTGTTTCTGCCGCAACATAATCTAAGGTGGTAGAACAGTGCAAGGAGAACCAGTCTCCTTTCGTTGCCGTTTCGTAATAGTGAGGAAAATGAGCGAGTTGATGAACTAGCAAGGCGGCGATTTGTGCTTGATGATTCCCTTACAAGGTCGGTATCCTTACTCACCATCTACTTAATACCAGTAGTAAATAGTAGGCAGGGGTTACGGAACTGTGTCGTATCTAGGCAGATGTGGCCCAAATTTAACAATACAGAACAAAGACGGACTTTCTGATACAACCATATACAGCGTTTCTTGGCAGACAACCTGGTTAAAGATTACTTTGCAGTGAACGCGACCTCTGGTGGAAGTCTTCGCTTATAGGAAAGTATATTTTGTACTCTGATTGTTGCAGTCTCAACACAATTCCATTGGGATTGTCTCTAGTTGTCTTCTGATGCCTGAGTTTCTTCTGGTTGCCTCCGACCATCATCGGTCTCTTTACCAATGAGTCCAATCTTTAGCTGACAGATGACATATGGTTGTTTTCCTCGCACTCAATGAATTATATGATTAACTCTTGATACTATTTCCATACACCTCTACCCTCTTGAACGTTGTCCTTAACCTTTCGACATACGATCCCGATTTTAGCCCCCTTCAAGCTCATCAGCTTCGTCTAACCACTTAAAGATTAATCTTGAAAATTCACCATTCAAATGAATCACCAGAAAAAACATTCTAAAATCCGTCCCACTTCTTCCATGATTTACTTTAATTAAGAAAAAAAAAAAAAAAAATCATGTCAACATCATCGTAATCATCATCATTGATGAAGTGTCCTTAAAACGAATTAATATCTTATAATCTCCAGCAAACGGTTTTATTTTTTCTTCCTTTTCCCAGCAATTATCAGCAATCATGTCCTCACATTATATTCTCCTACATCTCTTCACCGAACTTATGGGCAACTTCACAATCCCATTTGAGGTACATTTGAAATGATGCGACGACGACGGCAACCACTTAACCGGATGACATTTTAGAGTCGACTTCAAATTATTCTTTCTTTACATATGAATACGAGTGTACAATAATTAATTAGATTTTTTTTTTTTTATTTAGTTTTTGGTTGCAGAATTTTTTTTGTCTTTAAATTAAATAAATTAATGAAGCACTCTTAAGAATGAATTTCTGTGCGATTTATTTGAAGTTCGTTGAGGACCAGGGGCGGATTTGAGCGTTTCGGGTGGCCCTAGACATTGAAGCACGACTGGGCGGTTTGTGTGCTGTCTGTTCAGAGAAGAGTGTAATTTGCAAAGAATTTTAGGGGTGGTCCACGGTGGGAGGTAAATGGGACATCCGCTTATATTTTGTTTGCGTTCATGTAACGTATGAGCTTGCAATACAGTTGACAATTTAAGAGCATAACGAGTGATTCACTTAGAGGTACTTTTTTGTCTATGGAGTTTTTGACAGATGACGTATGAGTCATGCTAACCTTTCATAGTATTTTTGTTTAGTATTATAGAGCATATCATCAAGAAAAAACTTACTTCGGCACAACGTCTACAAATTATTCAACTGTATTTCAAAAATTAGCAGTCTAGGAGGAATGTATTTCGAGCACTTAGAGTAACTTATGACGTACGTACGAACGCTACGCTATAACAACCAAAAGTTTAAGATCTAATATCCTCGATCAAATAGACCACATCCAGCTCGTAGAGACGAAAATATTGGAGCAATAGTTGAGAGTGTTCGCAATGAAGGCGATGAATTGATCCGAGGCGGTTAACAACAACTTGTCCCATTTTACGTAATGATGTTGGTTCGTAAGCTGTATTAAATTAAAGCCCCTGACCTCCAGGGCATTTGCTACTAACAATACGACGAATATTGGCACAGAGTCCTTACATGCATTACATGCATTTATTGCGAGAACAATTAAGTGAATAGTCATCTTCGCGCTTCGGATAGTTCCGATTAATTGACCGCATAGACCCAACTCTAGTCTTTTTTGGAAGCCAACATTACTCGCGTTATTCGCCAAATACCATCTGAAATGCTAGAACGTGTCATCGAAAATTTAAACTTCAAAATGGAATATGTTAGCCGCAATTATGACAAACATATGAAAAAGATTTTTTTGTAATAGTAAATGTCAGGAATGTATATATTATTTGATGATAAAGATAACTCGATAAAGAAAAATTTGTTCGTCTTTTTTTCTTTTGAAAAAAGTACCTCTAAGCGAATCACTCTTTACTAAAAACTTATCGATGGCTATTGACCGTAATAGGGGAAAAAATGCCTGCTTGTGTACAGTCTTTGGCTTCAATCATTGGGCCCTAAGGATGAGGTCCATTGCATTTTGCAATAGTGCAGAAAATAGAACGTCACTGTTGTGAATCTTTAAAAAGTTTGAATATACAGATACTACCAACGTGAACCATATGGCCAACTGTGTTCGGGTGCCTACTATCAAAGATGTGTTAAGGGACGAACCTGGGAAATGAACATAACTGAAGCAGAGTTCTCAGTGTACCGATCACGTCATTCTTCTTCAGTTACCTTACACAATCACACAGGATCGTTAACTGACATGTTGGCAATGCTTTCGCAACATCTTCTTCAAGCTTCTTCCTTGCAATTCTAGAGGTTATTCGGTTTCCATTACATCCATTACATTTAGTTTAGATACGACCCCCTATAGCAGTTCTCAACCTTTTCTACCGTATGCCCCCCCTATGGCAAATTGAAAAGTCTCACGCCCGAAAATATAGACGTTATCCGTGATAAATTGCAGGAGAGTCCAAGGCATTCAATTACGCACAACAATTCGGTCTTTCTCAGACCACAAATTGGCGAATTTTGCGTCAAGATTTGGCCCTGTACCCGTACAAGATTCAACTGACCCAAGAGCTCAAAGTTAACGACCAGAGACAAAGCCGAAAAATCATATTCAACGACAAGGTCCATTTCTGGAATAATTGTTTGGAATATCCACACTTTTGCATGGAAAATTCAAATCGTGTCCATGCCCCCCGCTAGAGTCCCAATGCCCCCCTTAGGTGCAGTGGCGCGCTGAATAGACTCATGCTTTTTTTTAAGGTTTTGAAGTGATATAAAGCTTCAGCACATTGGATCTTAGTTCTGTGAGCAGGCCTGTAAAAGAATGCAATCATTGCGAAATGCATTCACATGAAGTCATACTAAATTCCTTTCATGAAGTCATGACTGCAGCAATCAATTTTAGCATTCAGAATGCTGAGGTCAGAAAGAATGCAATATTTTTGAATGCTCTGCATACTTTGAAGTCACTAGCATTCACTGCTTGCATTCAGTTCCTTGAAGTCAGTTGAAGTCACTAGCATTCACTGATTGCATTCAGTTGCTTGAAGTCAGTTGATGTCAGTGACTGCATTCACTTAGTAGTCTTTTAAGTCAGTGATTGTCTACCCTGCCTTCAAAGACCTTAAGTGACTTCAAAAGACAGCTCTGTCTGTGAGTTTTCAAAAGAATCTGAGTGTAAATCTTCATTCACGTTGACTTTATTCCTTTTTATTTATCATCACCACCAAGAACCCTCATTGACTCAGCTCGGGTACAATAAAATAAATTCTCAAATTATTGTTAATTTCTGCAATAACTTTGGGTAACCGCTAAGCCATTAACCATTAGCCGCCATTCTCCGAAACAATTTCTGTTGATGCGGAGATTTTCCATGAATCAACTGACTTATTGTTTTCATGATGATTTCTTTCGAAATTGTATATATTTATACAAACCTTTTGTTTTTTTTTTTTTTTCTTGGTTTTTTTGTATATTTTTCTTCCGCTCGAGTGGACCGAAAAATAATAAATAAACACCGACAGAGTTTGTAATAAATTGCGTGCGTCGAATTGCGTTTTTCGGTGCCATTCGTCGCTGGTTGCTGGCGTTAAAGGGTCACGATAACCGTGGCTAAGAGGAATTAATCGTGTGAGTCAGTCTCTTAATGTGGATACTTTTCTGAAAGTTGTTTCTTTTCTTTTATTCTTTTTCTGTTTTTTTTTTGCGCCCTCTCCAGCAGCACTCACTAACTCACTTTTTGTGTAGCTTAAGTTGCACGCAACCGAATTTTATCAGACACTTTTTCAACTATATAGGCCCGTTTCGGCTCAAACTGGGGGCTCCTTTTTGGTAATTAAAATGTTTCGTGTTCGATTCGATTTCTTTCACCTGGCGAACAGCATTTTTATAGGTGTGTATCCCTTCGGGGGATATTCACGCACATTTCAATTCGCAACAAAAAAAAACAAAAAAAAAAAACGTCGGCCTTTTGTGTGCGAATTTACGTGTCCGAACGTCAGGGGCTTTTAGTACCTCTTTAGGGCGGCGAATTGAGTTTAAGAATTAATTTTATTTATTCGGTGAAGGGAATTAGTCATTCGTTTCAACTGTTCAACTGTAATCAGCTTAACACGATGTTGATTGAGTGCTCGCCATCGCCACACACACACACACGACAGTAGCGGCGGCGGGTGTGGGTGCTGAAGTTGCCATAAAAATCTTTCGCTCAAACGAATTTATGGGTGCTTAGCGAAAAAATTAAACAGTGTTGCCTTCTTAGCTTATTGTATGAATCTACATTCGTGAATTGCCATTACAATTCTGTTTTTTTTTTTTTTTCTTTTTAAATGAAATGATTAAAATGGAATTTTTATTATGTAATAACCTGAGTTTAACACGGTAGTTAAAAAAATGGCAGGTTCCTCTTACTCGATGGCCGAAAATGAACGTCGATTCGGCGAGAGTGATAATCTCCTGCTGGTTGGCATTTATTGGCCGTTAAAAGTTGTTTTTTTCGGTTAAAAAGGAGAAACAGTGAGTTGGTAACAAGTGCTTCGTTTTTTTTGAGGAGGAAAGGGGGATGCAGAATTACTTCTCGAGTGCATATTTCTTTTCTTCTTTTTTTTTTTTAATCACTTGAAACGGTTTTCTCTGGTTTGTATTGGTTTTATTGGCATCATGCTTGTTGCAGTTTTTCTTTTATGATGCACTTTAGCGAGTAATCACTTTTTATGAGCTTACTTTGAGGCGTAAAAAGGTGCATTAATATTGCTTCGTGCTAATTTATTATTTAAATGAGTCATGTTTCATGGTCCTTTGGAAAAGTTTATGATAGATTCACGCGAATGGAATGGGCACACATAATGCGAGGAAGGTCGTTGAATATGATGGGTGTTTTGTTGATTAAAACACTTGGAATTTAGAGAGATATCTTGGGTATAGAACCTATCGAGCTTAACTTAGTTCAAGGAGGATCACTTTTGGATGTAAATGTCACGAAACTGATGATCAAGATCAAATATATGGAGCATATAATGTGTGTCCGCTCGCTTCTAATTCGTTACTTCCTGCGTTTCCTATGCTCCTGTCTCTTGGTGTACATCTCCTACATAAGAGCGTTCTGACTCTAGCTTGATATGTGCTCAGCTCTTTTTTCTTTGTAGCTAGAGACATGAGCAGTGCAATATCATGGGCAAAAAGGGAAGTCAGCGTTCATATACTGGTATAAATATGACCGGAAGCAACGATATCCCTTAAGCTATGGCATTAATTAGAACTTAACTTTGCCAGGTTTTGAGTTTATCCAAACCTCTAAAGTCGGAGTAAGGGGACAGGTCCAACGACTCCTTGAAGACTCTATGAGCTCGTATGAGTCGCTGATGTTTCTTGAAGTCACTTTCAACCGAACTCATATGCTATTGGTGTCATTCAACCTCCCGCTATCTAGTCTCTTCAACACAAAACCAAATCAACTCTGGACAATTGCCTAATCAAAGAAAAATGAATCATCAACATAAGTTGTTCCATTTAGGGCGTGGCCGAGAACATTTCCTCTAATGGCGAACATCTCTCAGTTCAAATAGACCAAAGAATTCTTTCAATCTTTGAACTCAAAGTCTAATGAACTGCATTCCTTTTATCCCTAACCAATTTCCAAGTAATTCGACCAAAAAAATTTTCCCAAAATATTTGTTTAATTGCCGTACGTAAATCTCTTGTGTAAACACATTCATAATTCCATACCTGACCGTTTATTGTAAACACAAAAAAATCCTCATTTCACCACATAATTCCAGATGAATACCTCTCTGTTGTGCGTACAGAACAATGGTAAGCATATCTCCTTTGTATCTATGTTGGTATACATACAAAATATCATCGTTACGCGGTTACCATCATTCCAAACCACAAGGTGATCATCACCAAAGAACCACTCGGTGAGCATCTAACCAACCGTCAAAACCAAAAATTCCAAAAACCTCAATCTCCTCACTCACTCACTGAGCAACAATCTCTGGTGGATAGAAGATGCAGCTTCAACCACAGAAACACACACACATACGCTATTCCTTGCATAGCTCAGGAGAATAACCATATAATTTGATTATCCTTGGTGTGATTTGCAGCACGGATTTGCATGCATGGTTACGTATAGATGACACAGCCCCACACACACATACGGTCAGGTAGATTTTGTATTGTCATGATGTAAGCGATAATTGAACGGAAATATCGTGTACGAGTGCAATTCCGTCCGTCCGATTGTGTCGTGTCGCTGTCATCGTTGTACACGGGCACTTCTTGTGCAGAAGATATCTGTGAGAAAAATTCGCCTTTTGGAATCGGATGGGAACCATCGGGGGCAGGGACACATACGAGGAGACCGTGAAATGATGGAATGCAAATGCGCTCAGATTGCAATTCAAGTAGAAGAAGACTAAGCAAAAAAAGATAAAAAGAATAATTCCACAACAAGATTGATGACATTGACAATAAAGTGGATGTGAGAGGAATGCTTCCAGCTGTAGAGTGGTTATTAGTGTGATTCCGACCGGAGACGTGCCGTGTATGGTTTCATTAGTCATCACGGTGTTTCTGCTTCCGTCATGTATGAGCTCTTAACAAAGGGGAAAAAAGCTGATGATGATTCCATTGTAATGCAGATGGTGTGATAAAGTGGTCATGTTTATTTCTTGTCGACTAATGTATCGGCCTTATAGTTATGGTGGAAATGGGATAAACCTGGAAAGCTAGTCTCTTGAAATTTTAATTTAGCTCATGACTTTGGTAGACTTTTTGAGATGACTGATATCTGTACATCAAGCTGCACTAAGGCCAGTTTTGTACCCTGAATTTCCACTCAGAAAATCTTCGGATTTGCCCCATCCTTTGGTCCTGTTTTCGTTGAACTGTCGGATGAAACCTAATGTCGGATTACTTTATTCTATTAAATAAAACAAAAATGGGCCCCAAAATGTACTCTTGTGGGACACCTCATAAACCTTCTATCAAGCTGCACTAAGGCCAGTTTTGTACCCTGAATTTCCACTCAGAAAAGCTTCGGATTTGCCCCATCCTTTGGTCCTGAAACCTAATGTCTGATTACTTTATTCTATTAAATAAAACAAGAATGGGTCCCAAAATGTACTCTTGTGGGACACCTCATAAATAGTTGAAGCAGCAGTCGCTGAGCTCTTGCAATGAGTGGGAAGTACGTAGTAAGGCTTTTCAATGTTTGTCAGACGGTCGTAAGAAGAACGGAGAACAGAAGAAAGAAATATAAAGTAGTCCCAAGTACAGGCTATTCTACCACAAACTTCTGACATCAGTTTTGTACAAAAGCACTCTTATCGTCTGCGGGGCTCAGTAGTTTTAGTTCATAAACTAAGTCTGAGTTGCAGTAGACAAACTAGAAAACTACTGCCGATACTGTTCATCATGGTTGCGCCACTCTCTTCGTGAAACTGCTGTCAGTGATGTGCTGATCAC
Source organism: Chalcosyrphus nemorum (assembly GCA_949716465.1). Taxonomy (NCBI): domain Eukaryota; kingdom Metazoa; phylum Arthropoda; class Insecta; order Diptera; family Syrphidae; genus Chalcosyrphus; species Chalcosyrphus nemorum. Next base: position 11,438,128 of record OX454333.1, on the reverse strand, counting down.
TGTCAGTGATGTGCTGTTCACCGTCAGTGATGTGCTGTTCACTGTCAGTGATGTGCTGTTCACTGTCAGTGATGTGCTGTTCACTGTCAGTGATGTGCTGTTCACTGTCAGTGATGTGCTGTTCACTGTCAGTGATGTGCTGTTCACTGTCAGTGATGTGCTGAACACTGTGACTGGTGTGATGATCTTTACCTGTGATGTCGAATACCGAATATCCTCTTAAACCAGTGCCATCAAAGATTTCACACTAAGATTCCTTAAAAGCGACTGACATACGCCAATTTAGGTACTTAAGAACCCATTTACCTAAAGATAAATGTTAATTGGACCATCTTGTTGCCAAAAATGACATTTCATGTCCTACTTAACGGTCTTAAAAGTAACAAACTTAATCAAATCTTTATCTCCTCATTTTTAGGACAAACACATCCTAACACCGAGTAATTACTCAAACCAAATACGACCCATAAACCAATGAAGCTCTCGTAATCAAAAACCCACAAATTAAATTAAAACATCTCTCCACCGAAACCGAAAACATACAATAAATCACCATTTAGTACTTATTTTCTTCATTAAATTCGAAAAAGAAAAAAATGTATGTATTCTGAAATTTTAGGACCCTAATCTAATTTAGAACCCCCACCCCTGTGTGTGATAGGCAAACGCACTGACATTACGATTGCACCCTCATGTTGAGCCGAGAGTTTGGCATTATTGCTCGTTCGCAGGCATTTCCGCGGAATTTTTATGACTTCCTTTTTAAATAGACATCCTTCAAACTAAGCGCCTACATATGTAGATATAGTATACAGTATGCAAAAGTACCCATACCCAAACAAAACAATAAAAGATACAATCGGCACAGGCACCGGCACACACATGACAAACAGCAGAGAGAACTTTTCGTTTCATTTTCGACTCGGTGGTGGATCCATTTATAATTTGACAATAAAAATGTCAATCCGGTCTTTTTGTTGTGTCAACAGTAAATTGACAAATTTATGAGCACTTTGATGCCTTTTTCTTGGGTGAATAATTTGAATTTACGATTGACGTGAACTCATGCGGGCCATATGCATGAACCACATATGGACGGATGCCTATTTAGCTAGAGGGATCCTGGAGTGAGGTATACGTATACTCCAATGAATACAAAATTGAAGGAATCCATTAAGATTAAACTAAAGTAAATGAGAAGATTAGAGAGGCCGATTTTAGTTTAGTTTTTTTTAATTTTTCAATGATCCCAGAAGAGTACACCGTCTGCAACTTCATCATATACCAACTCGCAAGCTATTTGCTTGAATAGCAACTGAGATAATTGTACTTAGGAGCACGATGATGATGGTTTGCGAGAATGAAATTATTTATTGCCATTATGGTCTGGCGTTCACACAGTGTTGTGTGTTTGCTTTAAATGCGAGCAAATTGCTCCAGCAAATTAAGTGGATTAACGCAATTGCTGATATACTTTGCTTTTTTTTTTCTTAAGGTTTTTTCTTTTGAAAGGCAAACGAACTGATCTACTGACTTGCTGCCACTGAAGAATGATGTCAGTTGAGCAAGAGCAATCTAGAAGAGGAAAATAAATTGTGTTTGTAATTATTCGTGCGAGATTTTTCTGCGCGCTCACATCGTGGGATTAAGATAAACAGATTTAATCTTTGACTTGGATAACTACGAACAAACAAAGTCTGATGTTTAGCGATTAATTGCCATTGAATGGTTTTGTATTTATATATAAATGAAGTGCCGCAGGGGTCCACTGGTGGTACAGAACTTTTTCTTGCGAAATTATTGAACTGCAATCATTCAGGCAAAACGAAAATATGATTAAGGGGCTAGAGGATTAGTATAGCATTAAATACTAAAGATTTCCATGAAGAGTAACACTAATGCACGATGGAAGTCGGGGTTTTCAAAGTCTCTTGCCAATAACCTCTCAAAAGTCCTGGAGACCCATAAGTAAAAAACTCTCCTAGTTGTTGAATACGACAAGCCAAGCTTTGTATAAGTGTGCTTGTCCACTTGAGAGTAAAATTTTGGCGAATAGCTCTCAAGCCTCTTTCGAGAGAAATTTCGTAATGGACAAGGACCTGAGAGCAACTCGCAGAGAGCTGGTTGATTGTAGGATACTCTCGTCTCAGCTTTCAAACTTTTAAAGAGTTGCACGCAAGTGAACAAATGTTATCATACTCTCAGAGATCAACTCAAACTTTCAAAAAATATTCGTATTCTGAGGGTAGCTAGCCGCACAAATTTTACTCTCATATGCAAAGCTACTCGAGAGTTACTTTCGGGAATTTACTAGAGAAAGTGCTTTCAAGTGAACACGCACCTTAACGCCCAGTCCCGAATCGCGATCCTTGCCTACACTCTCATCTCCAATATTTCCTTTCTACTAAGTGGGGTCTAATTGGTCAGATATTGTCATGAGTAACTTTAGGAGAAGACTCAAACAGAAAATGAGTACTAATGGTTTACATATGTACATATGTCTTCTTTCAATGAGTGAGAAAGCTAACTTTAAAGCTATGGTACTAGCGTTAAGAGCCCCCTGCCTACAAATGAGGCAAACTGTTCAATTGCATACCTGTTATCTCTGGATACATTGCTTTTCGTCACTGCATAACCAAAGCAATCCCTGAGCTCTAAGCCAGATTATCGGTACGGTATGGTTGACACCTCTGGTGCCACGGCCCACTACTTAGAGGGATATGAATATATGAATATCCTACTTAGGGTACAGACGTTGGAGGAGAGAAGAAGGTATATGAAAGAGTTGTTGAATAGTATCCACATTGACTGAGGAGAGTTGTATGTTATATTTCCATCCGTTCATAATTCACAGTATTTTTTTCGCTTTTGTGTTGAAATACACCAAGTGCTATCTGAGCTTATTATTTAATTTTTATTCTGTGGATATTTAATGGATTTGATCGGGACCAAACTACATTGTCGCCTCCCGCAGTACAAGGATAGAAATGAGGTTAAAATCTTATGGAAATGCTACAATCCGTCTGGATTGGATCGTGTGATACCATATTCCTTTCCTATACACATACATAGCTCCTTCTTCCACCAATATACCTACTTGCTTAAGCAACTTTTTTCAAATATTTTATAAAAATTACTCCAAAACGCGAATTTTCTCAATAAGTAGGCGTGGTACTAGACGGATTTCATCAAATTTTTAACACATACTCCATCTTGTTCCTAAAAAGTGCTCTCATTTTGATAAAACTGTCGAAAATCAGTTTTTTTATTAAAAAAAAACGCCCCTAATACGTGGGCGTGACCGTACACTAAAATTACTAAAAGTGGGCGTGGCAGTGGGTGGATTTTTACACCTGTTCTGTCCCGATGTCCAAAGACTTCATGTACAAAATTTCATTGTCCCAGCTCGAAATTTAAGGCCCAAAAACTGGTGACAGACGGACGGACATAGCTCAATCGAATTGGCTATTGATGCTGATCATTTATATATACTTTATTGGGTCTGTATGCAATATTTCTCTATGTTACAAACTATTTGTCAAACTTAATAAAAAAAAGGGAAACTTTAGTTCTTTGAGCCAATGGTATGGCTGGACCTGGGCTCTAGCTGAGCCTAAACTTGAGATAGAAAACTTAATCAAAATACACTACCTCCTACGCTGCAAACAATGTATCTGCAGTGCTTTAGGCAAATGTGCTCCCTTTCCCTGCAAAGATTCGATCAAAAAGATCAAAGGTACTTACCGTCTCGCCCAACTTCTGTCATATTCCTTTATTGCACGACCAATTGCTTGAGTATAATTGTGATTGAGGACTTTCTAACCACTTACCGCAGTCGAGTGTTTGTATTTAAAGTGAACAATCTCAACTCTTTTTCTTTGACTAAGAATGGATACATGCACCTACATATTTTCAATTGTCCTACTCCGGCGCATAAGTCCCTCTTTTTGTGGGTAAAAAAAAAAACAACAAAGACTTAAGACACCTCAAAGAAGTATTTACGAATAACCTTTTCTCTAAAATGTCAAAAAGTGAAGTACAAAAGGGCACTTAGGCTCTTATAACTGCGGCGCTTTAAGCTCTTTGATTTTTCGGTTTTTTTTTTTTTTGTATTTTATTATAAAGGCAACATAAAATTGAATTGAAAAAAAAAAATACGCAATTCTTCACCTCACCAAGAAGAATGAATGTTCATCGACCTTTCCCCGCGCATATAGTCTTAGAGCAGAGCCGTACAATAGGTCTATTTAATATTTATAGCTGTAATCTTGCATAGATAGATACGAATACATTTTCTATTATGAAAACTCATAATTTTGATGGGTAGACTTTTATATCTTTTTTTTTTTTTTTTTGTTTTTTTGCCTTTCTTGGGCCACCACATAATAGCATCGCTAGTGGGCGGAATAGATCCCACAAAGGAACCAACCGAAAAGAGAAAAAAAAATATACGAGTATCTCGGGTAATAAACAATACTCCTCGTTTGTTTTTTTTTTGTTTTGTGCTCTTGTTAATGTTCTTCGAAAATGCCAAAAAGAAAAAAAAAAACAAGAAGAAGAAGAACAAATTCAGTTCACGCTCCATGCGTGTTTAGCGCAGATTTAGAGATGTGTTTCTGATTAGGAATGGATGGGAGCAGGCAGAAACTCACTCGCGCGCGAGTCATTTAATTCGGTTCCCTTCAATCGGAGAGAAGAGATTAGATAAGCTTTCCAGTGAAAGGAACTGTGTTCAGCTTTTTGAATAGGATTTTGATTTTTATTCTCTAGCGGTGCCTAATTGAGGTGTTTAATTAAATGGGGCCACTTAGCCAGCTATCTCACGGCGAACAACGAGCAGATACATATAACTAAATTAACAATAACCACTCACTTGAGGAGATGAGATGTGTCGATGGTGGTGTGCGAGAGTCTGGTGGCAATTAAATCAGCCTGGTGGTAGAGTGTGTTGAGATACAGATAGATACCGACAAATACCGAGCTAGCAAGCAAGATTGTCTTGTGTACTGACAGAGGGTTATGTTGACATAACAAAGCCAATAAAGAGGATAATCGCCCTGCGGCTGGATGTGTGTACCAATTAAAAGAAGGTTTCTGAAGTTTACCGCAAAGTATTGCACTCAATTTTGTTGTTGTTAGAGAGAATTTATCATCATTATTGTTCGGTAATTGTTATTACTCAGTCAGTACCCAGCAAACAGATATATACAAGTGATGTTTCCTAGATTTGGATGGTGGGAAATTTGTACCAAGTTCTGCGTGCCTTCACGAAGTGGTGGCAATAATTGAGGATGATGCCAATTGGACGGAAGAGAAAAGTAGTTTTTTTTTTTTTTTTAAGAATAATGGTTTTTGTGGTTAACATGACAGAATGAGAGCAGCAAGCAGATTATAATGAAAGATAATGACAGATGTCTATTGGAAGAGTGTCTGTGCTCATTGACTCTGGATGTGTAAACAAGAGAAGAGGTCAATAGCTTTGCATTAACGTTGGGTGTTGTGGGGAATGACTTTTGTGTTGCGTAGGTAGATTAAAGTGAATGGATGTTCTTCTTAAACGCCTACATCCACGAGGGTTTCTTATAATTCTGTCTGTTTAGACGACATATTCTCTGCAGTACAAGTTATACTTAAATGACAAAAGACAGCAACCACTACGTATATTAGTCAAAACCTATTGAAATATTCTGTAAAATTTGGGTGTCTAACATACCTGCTAAGTTAAAAATGCAATACGAATCCAAAGTATGACAAATAACATCCCGGACACGAACCATATGTCAGTAAATGTGTCAGTATTTGTTCGCAGATGAGTTTCGAAGCTTGAGTTAAGTATTTCATCGCTGGAGCACTTTATTCTTACATACTGAGCTCATTAGCCTTGGCGAATGGCGTTTTTGCGATTTTTCTTCGTTGTTCCTTGACTGATGGTAGCTACAGTTCACTGAATGCCTCTGTCTGGTTATATTCTCTGCGATAAAGTCCCTACACAGTCTGTTCGCTAATGGGCTACGATCTTCATGATATCGTGGGCAGTGGAACGATTTTTTCCGACTAATTCTGTCTACATTGAGGGCTGAGCTAGCCAGTAAACATTTGCGTCAGGAAAAAGTTCAATTCTTCATGCTTCCTTGTGATCCAAAGTTTTATATTTAGTATCAATCTCTGCATCCAATCACCTTCGTCAGAAAAGTTCCCTCTGTCTGGCCATTCTTCGAGGATCATTCTAAGTGCGGTACCTCACAATCACTTCGATTCGTTATTGTAGCCATCGTTGTCCTGCGTCGTATAAGATTGCTCGAAAGGCGCTGCATTGGTTCTGCAAACTGCTTCTGTCTTCCTAGAGTACATATGATTTCATCTTCATTGGACAAGCCCATGTTTAGAAGCTTGTTCTCTTCTACTGTTGAAATGTTGAATAACTCTGGCTTAGAAACTACTCTTTTACAGCCTCCATGACTCGTCTGTCTTCCGTCTATTCCCTTGCTTATCATAGTTCCATGCTTACATGCCAGTCCTGTACTCTTCAAAAAGTTTGTCCTCTGTAACGATTGTCGACGAAGCCATTTTCGAAGAAGTTTGAAGATGTCATCGTACAGCAGACTCTACAGTAATGGACCTAGTACAGAACCCGGAGGTATGGCTCTTTACACTGTTATTGTTGTTCTTTCCTGTGTTCATTCTCGGTCTTCTAGCTCACATCACTACTTCCATACGTCAGAGGTCTTACTATCATCGTGTACATCCATCTCAGTGATGTTGGGTTAGAAACCGAAGTCTTACCTATGGACATGTATGTAGTATGGTGTTGTTTGAAAGGCTAATGTATCCTTTTCTTCTTTTGTTTGCCAAAGCCTATAAGACGAATTGCAAGATTGCTGTTAAACAAATCTAGGTAAAATCAATAGCGTTCCTGGAGTGGCACCTTCTGTGACTTTTAATAGGTTTTCTAAAATTTTCTCAAGTTAAAAGTGTAGGTTCGAGCAGTCTTCAAACCCCTTCAAACATTTAGCATTGAGGCTTAGATATTTTTCCAGACAAAATCACCATGAATCATATACTTTCTGCCCAACTAATTTAAACTGTCATATCGTTAATGTAATTAATTCAAAACATGTTCCTTTACTTTTTCCATTACAGACAAACAATAGACGAACAACAAATGCGGCATCGATTTGGGATCGACTGCCATACAACATAGGAATGGAGTTGCATCATAATTGTGCATTAGTGGAAAATGACAACAGCAACATGTATACCGCCGCAAATAGTATGTCGTTTAACTGCTATCAACAACTTGCACAATATAGTCGACAATTATTACTACTCCCGCCGATAGTGGAAGACAATGAGGTATCTTCGCCACAACCACTTAACAGTAGAGGCAATAGCCAAGGGCCAACACGTATTCCTCGACCACACTGTAGTAATACCCACCACCAACAGCAACATTACCTCCCGCTCCTGCTGAACTGTAATGACACGAAAGTCGATAGAAATTTAAAAAATTCCAAATCGATTACACTGCTCGAGGACGACGGAGATCAGGACGACATTAGCAATTCGACGGTGACATCAGCATCAGCATCAGCATCAGTCGAAGAATCGCCCGACAACAACTTGAAGTTATTACTAACATCAGCACGATTAAACGATGGCGACCACGACGACGACGACGACGACGGAGCCGATGACGATGGCGATGAAGTTGAAGATGAGAATACGGTGGAGGACAATAGAAGAACATGTACTAAAAATTTTCCTGTAGATAATAGAATATCTAATAAAAAGAATTTAGTTATAAAATTTAATGAAACCCAATCGGCGACGGTGCGGAGAAAAACACCAACTACCGCAGCTGCTGGTGCAATTGCTGCCAGTGGCATTACTGATCTTCGTTGTGATTCCGAGGACAGCAAGCATGATAGTGATATGACTGCAACAACAACGATTAGTAGAAGAAGGACAACACTGTCCACAACGACTGCGACGACCACGACCACGAATAGGGCGACGACGACGACGACGACGTTGACTAGAACGTCAACAGTGACAGCAGCCACTACGATGGTGGGATCAACGTCACGAAAATTGAATTGCTGCCCGACAGCAGAAACAACATCATCAACATTTTCATCCGCATTAGCCATAGCCGTGGCAGTGGCATCGTCCGCTCTTCTGGCCGATGTCTTAAGGAAGTTTCACATTACTATGCGAAAGGATAAGAAAACGATGACTGCAGCGACAGTGTTGTATTTAATTTTGTATATATTCACATCAGCGAAGTGCACGGCAGCTAGGCAAGATGGTAAGTCATGTTTCTAGATATTTTTTTTTTTTTTTTTTAATATCTATTTTTTACTTGTTTTGTGTTCAATGCAATCTAGCAGTGCAATCTTGATTGGGACACTTGCAATTATTGTGGCTGTGTGTAGTCATGTTCATAATAAAATGCGTTAAACGGTCTTCTTTCTATTCCATGGTGGCACTTAGAGAAGAGTCATTCAAAGGGGAGGGGCTATTAGATTGTAAGAAATGAGCTTAAGCGATAAGCGAGGAGGAAGCTTAATGGTCCTGTGGCGACCATTCTAAACCCAGGAGCATGTTTGTTCTTACCAAAAGGGTTGGCATACCCCTGATCATAATCATCAGAACCAATAGCTTCAATGTCCAGCTGCATTAGGAGAGCAGAATGCTCAGATGAACCTACTAACTCTGATCGATAAAACATTTGTCTACCATAAGTCAATGTCGTGTTTGAAAGACACATAGTACGAGTACAGCAAGACACATACAGCTGTTCGAAATGCCAATCATATTGAACTAAGGTTTCCGTCCCGATACACTTGTGATATAGGCAACAGGCGAACTTCTCTACGTGTACATGCTTAGAGAGGCAAAGTAAACCTATAGGGAGGCTAAAAAGACAGCAAAAAGAACCCATGAATACCTCTGAAAAGCAACTTGACAGTAGGTTGGAAAGCAGCCTAATCGTCCAATAAGGACATTCAATGCTGATCATACAGATTTCTGCTCGCGACCATCCTGTATCGAACCTCTATCGCCGAGTATTTCCTATCAAGTTGGTTAAGATTGTCTAAGGAATACATAGTTTAAAGTGGAAGTCCTCAAGGCTGTTATCTTTCACCAATATTGTTCTAATTGGAGCAATGTACCTACTCTCTTACATCCAACATAAGGCAATGAGATTAGGCTAAAGATGAGCTTACGAGATGGGACAGTTCCCTGCGAAGGCTGTAAACATGCCGTTGAGGCTCTCAAGGTACAATAGATAGCGAATGTAGAGGAACTACTTCATTTCGCGCTGATTGATTTTCTAAAATCTACCTCACTATCTATCGTGGTTCTGAGTCAGCAGCTGTATCTCTGTACAGTGTTTCAGGGATAAATAGATTGCCAACCCAAAGTGTAGCTCCCAGTAAAAATCGCAAAACGTCGTCGCTTGTATCCGTTTGAATATTTCATGTGGGCAAACTGATGGTCCCCTATTTCCTAATTAATTACATCATCCAATCGCATGTATTAATATATCCACCTGTTCTGCTTGGTAGGTACCCCCCATCTATGGACATCCCAGTTCCTCTTATATAAGAGGATTTCAACTCTACTACGTCACACGACCAATTAGGTCATTTGAAATTTATTTACCCGTAGGTAATGATCCATTTAAAATCGCCCCCAACCTCTCTCGTACCCTATAAAATAAAACTTTGTCGGGACGTCCGGCGGCGGCTGTGTCGCGCCTCGACAAAAACAGGGTGTCATTAACCGGCTCATTAAATTAAAATAACCCTTTTGTTAAAGCGATAAAACAACATTACATCGCACCGTGATACCAATTTAATTATATCGGGCGCAAATTGAATCGTGTGTACACTCGCTTTTTTTTTTTTTGTTTTTTTCTCTTCTATTTTATATTCATACATATGTCCAGGAGAATGAAAAAAAATTCAACAAACTGTGACTGAAGTGGTTGTTATAAATTTTTAACATGCAAGAGACCAAAATCGGATAAAAATCTGAAGAAAAACAGAGTATGACCTATAAATAGGAGGAGGAAGACGCCCATCATAGGCGGAATGAGAAGAAAATCCTTCGTGCTCTTAATTGCCATTCGACTGACATCCCTTGGATTTTGAAAAGACAGATGGAGTCGTGTGTAGGATGTGGAGGTACCGCAAACTCGCACGACTTTTCCCAGCTACACATTTCGTTTCATTCATTTTTGTGGCGCGCTCGTTATCGATAAATAACATCACGAATATCTAAATAAGATACATTTGTATCTCAGAAAAATAAAGAAAGATTCGAATATCTTTTTTTTTTCCTTCTCCCATCTTGATGTGGTGCGCGCCGTGATATAAATTATCAAGTCGTCTAATTAAAACGCCATAAACCTGTGGCATGTACCATAAAATGGATCTGTCCGTCTCCTCAAAACTGAAATGAAAATTAAATTAAATAATTTACTGCACTGTGTATGTGCGTGTATCTTAAGTTGGGTGGGAAATATCACCGCCACCTAACGATAATGATGTTGAAGTTTCAGAGCCCGCCCGCGCCCCACTCATGGGAATGTATCTGAATATAAATTCTATCTACTGGCATTTTTAATTTAATTTTTTTTTTTATTATTTTTATTTTGTGATTTGTTTGTTGGCAATTTGTATTTTTATTTACCTTTGGGACATTACAATTGTCCACATGTGTGATTTACGCATTGAATTATGTTTTCAATCGTTGCCATTTGTCTTCATGGATTTTTGCATATAGATTGGGCTCAGATACATAGATATTTTTTGAGTTATTTAATTGGAATTTATTGCGCGTGCTTAATGACATGTAAATTGTAATCGAATATATATACAAAATAAAATTTAGTTTTATTGTTATTCAACAAATATTTAATTTCGAAAAAAAAACAAGAATTTCAACGGAAATGGGTAATAATCAATTGGTTGTGAAAAATACTATATTTTTTTTTTCGCTAAGATACAATATTTGAGAGAGGAAAATATATAATAAAAATTGTTGACACGCTTCAGACAGTGTGGGGGGTGATAAATCGAGCGACAAATTAGATGCTCATCGTTAGTTTTGATTGCTGAAACTGAAATATATACATTTTTGAGATGAGAGACAGTTTAGAGGGATCATTAATTTTGGATTTACGACTGACAGAATGGTAATTTTAGATAAGATTTGTGTTATAGTTTGCGAAATACCAACGAAAATTTTATAACTTTTTACGCAAGAGAGTCATTGGGAAAAGACTTGGAAAGTACGTGCTTCTAAGACTGTTTTACTGTAGTCTAGTTGCGTCAATCTTGATCCTAATACATGCAGGGTTCGATTGAATCAGTCACCATCATCACCTCTAATCGTTTTGGTCGACAACTTGCCATGAGAAGCTAGTACTGCATCAGGCACCTTCCAGGGGCCGTAAGTGACCTTCCAAAACCTACTAGACTGACACTAGTTTACATATGACGTCATGTTTGTATGTCAGATTGATTGAGTCATTCAACTCTATTACTCTAATGCGCATAACTACCTTCACGATGCTCCTAGGTAAAGAAAAGAGTTCGATTGAATCAGTCTAGCCAACTGCAGAACAGTACCAAGAGTTTAATTGAAACAGTCACCGCAATATTCATTCGCTACCTCCTTGGTGCCTTGACAGCTAGGGTTGATTGAGTCAGTCACCCTACTTAGTCACTTCACGCACTATGTATAAACTTCAGCCACAACTTCTCCTGGAATAGGTAAAGGTTCACGAGTAATCGGTGACTCCTCCAATTCATCAACATGTGGCGATAGACCAAAACAAGCGTCGCATATAGAGAGTTTGTTTAAGTGCCTCGCAAGCAGAAGAAGCAGCAGCGATGTGCAACAGCAGAACCGTTTACAGAATCACCAACATATAGGTGACCGAAGCTCTACTCAACATCCAGTGAAAGGCTCGTTGCTAGTATCGGATGAGGATCAACTGAAGAGATGGAAGGAGCATTTTGCTTCAATTCTAAGCTGAGTATTCGCCAGCAATATGAACCCAAGTCAGACTGAAGTGTCCGTAGAATGAAATTCCCGAATCCGCACTACAACCCCCAGTAAGGATGAGATTATTCCCGCGATCAAAGCACTGAAAACCAACAAGGCGGTAGGACTCGACGGCATACTAGCGGAACTGTTTCCAGCTGCGCCAACACCATCAGCCAACACCACTTGTTGTGAGAAAATGAGAAGCCGAGAGTTTTCCGGATGAATGGATGAAGGGAATGATCGTCAAGCTGGGCGAAAACTCTAAAGGTATCTGCGTGCTGCCTGCTGTGGTCAAGATAATAGCTAGAATCATCCTGGAGCAAATCAAAGAACACTGGATGCCGAGCAAGCAGGTTTCCGTTCTGGATCCTTCTGTATCAAATACATCAAGACCTTGCGGATCATCATCGAGCAGTGTGTTGAGTATCGATCACCACTTCCCCTGCTGTTCATCGATTTTGAGAAGGCGTTTGATAGCGTCAATCAGGAATCTCCTTGCGCAGGAGAGGCATTCCTGATAAATTAATAGCAAGGCTACATATAATGGGTCGACATGTCACGTATTACATAGAGGAAGCCTGTCTGACGAATTCCAAGTCCAAAGTGAGGCTCGGCAAGGCTGCATATTTTCACCAATACTGTTTCTATTGGTGATTATCGATGTGCTGAATGCGGTCTTATCAACAGCAAATTGATTAATTCGATGGACTCTTACAGCTGCTATATGGATGTGGTACCAGGAGAGTGACCGTCACTGTCACGAGGAAGCTGCAAACGTTTGTCAATAAGTGTCTGTGCTACATCTTAAGGATATTCTGGCCAAACCGTATCTGCCCAGAAGATAGACCAATAATGGTGTGTGATAAATTTAGAAGAAGCTACATACCCATAATTGATTGCTTCATCCTCATAACCGGAATAAAAAGTTGCCTTTATGGTCGTTCTAAATGTACATACAAAGTAATTTTTCAATTGAATCAGTCCTCAGACCTTTCCTCATGTCCTTTGCGAGGTCATCCAGAATGCCTTCCTTTCGGAATATATTTGAGCATATTTTTCCCATCTCATTCGTAATCATAAAAATATCATTAAATCTCGCATTATTTGTTGTAGGTTACAAGCTACAAAAGAAAAAAACGAAAAATAATAATTGAAATAGAAAAAACCCTTGTCCTGTCAGAAGAACGTAAATAATCGAGACCCTTTTTAGTCAAAAATACGAAATTCCTTTGCTACAAAATCATAACCCTCCGCACGGTAAAAAAAAGACAAAAAAAAAAGTATCTGCATGTATTTTTGCTTCTTTTTTTTTCGTAATTATGGGCAGCTACAGAAAATTCCACATGATTACACCTGAAAAGTTATTTTCGTGGTTAGAATCACTTGAAGCAAACTTAACACCACCAAGGTCACCAGCTGATTTTTTTTTATTCCCTGTAGTCGTCGTGGTCCCTTGTCGTATCCTTTTTTTTGTATTCGGTTTCCATTTATTCTTTGGTACATTTGGTACTTTGACTGCCCCCCCCATGGAGAGGAGTACAGCCGTTGGAGTATAATACTTATGCACAGACCAAAGGAAAGGTTAAAAAAGTAATAAGAAAAATAAATAATTGAATAGATGCTGGAGCATAATAAGCGTCCGCGAAGGACACCATCAAAAAAGCGGGAGGAGCAGCAAAAAGCACCCCCCAAACAATAGACGGAGTGAAAATCATATTTTATCATCTCGCGCACTGTTTTGTGTGTCAGCACTTTGTCAATTGGCGCTGCCTAAGGGGGAAGGGTACTGGCGCAGGATGGGGCCGTACAGTTTTTTTTATTTTTTGTTCTCCTTACTCTTTTCATATTCGTTTTTGTTTTCGCTTCATCTATCGTGAATATTTAATCGGGCGTAAATAATATTCCTCTTCCTTTTGGGTCTGTGTGTGTGTGTGTGTTTGTTCGCCTACTACATTCTTTAGAAACCAACCGCCAATCCTGCGGCATTGAATTCCTGAAATTGAAAAATAAAACCAGATTCAAGAAAGAAAGAGTTTACCGTCTACACGCCTCTGAGAAAATGACTTAAACCCACAATTTAACCCGTGCAAAAGAAATAAAATCAAAAAAAAAACAACACAAAGGGAAAGGCAAAAAAAAAAATCCCTATTCCTTCGCAGACTTCATTATCTTCATTGAATATTTCATTGAATTAAAACGAAAGGTACAATCAACCGATGTTGACCTTTTATTCTCCATTATTCACGAAGAAGAAAAAAAAAAAGTATAAAATTATTAAAAAAAAACCAAAAACACCAAAGACGATGTAGAAGAAGAGGAAGAACAAAAAACGAAGAAAAAAAAAATACCCATTAGGACCAGAAACCTAATTACTTATTCCTGACGTACACACAATGTATCTATGGGCTGTAATTAAAGTATCTACGGGACGAAATGCAAATAAAATTAATGCCATTAGGGTGTACTAGTACTAACATGAAAATTATGTGTGGTAAAAGTTTTTAGACAGCTGTGCCTTGTTTGTATATATGTATGTATCCTGAGGGGTTGTGGTTTATTTTGGTTATTTATGTTAATCATTTCGAGTCTCTACAAATGGCGAAACTAATGACGCAAGAAATGAATATATGACCGAACTGGGACCAAAGTGCGATATTATAAAAGAGATTTCGACACAGGACGTTGGAGAACACAACACCGGACCCGGATGACCATTCACTTCTGCGAGAGCGGTACAAAACTTATTATCATTAAAGTGACATTTTTAGATGGCATTTTTTAAACAAAAAAATTCTATCTTTCCTTTTTGGTGGTGTTCTTTCGTATCTATCTATCTATGTATCTATCTGGTAGAATATTCATGCAAGAATGTCATTAGCATAAAGTAATTATGATAATGGTGGAATATGTCAAGCAATTTTGGTTTTATTTACATGGCGTTGAAACAAAAATAATAAAAATAATAAAAATCCTCGAATGGAGGAGGCGGATGTCGTCCCGCTCTAAAGCGGAAGGATTTATGACAGACGGAAATGGCGCACTGAGGACATTAATTGTACTTAATCGGGTTTTATGAGGAGTTATTGCAATAAAAAGTGTGTTAATGTACGTACAGCAAAAAAATATCATTGAATTATGTTTTTTATTTTTGGGAATACAGTGCTCTGTGCTTATGTGAATATTTATGGACTTAGTCTGCAGATACATGATGATGGAGATTTTGCTCTTGACTGTGTTTTCTGTAGTTTTATGAAAATTTGTGAAGTTTTTTAAAAGTTCCTCGAATAAGAATTTTGCTTTATGGTTCCAAATTCAGGATTCAATAAATAAAGAAGTTCAAAATCGTACGATCATTACAAATGTATTTCTCAATCGAGTGAGAGGTCACATTAATCTGTGCCTCGACAAATGCGATAAGTGCTAGGTTAGGGACATTCAAGTTTGCGGGCATTAAATAAATGTGGCGAAACAGCTCTCATGACTACTTCCATATGTACCTCATGAGAGTCATCTCGATCTATCTTTCTCGATCTACCTCTATTGATGCCAAGTCAATGGGAAGAATCTCTACGAGAGACGTCGGACTTCATCTGACCACCTATTCATGGGCCAACCAAAGAGTCTCTTATCTGATAGCAATCATAGTCCGTCTTGGAAGTCGGTCTAGGGGCATCATACATGCTTTACAGAAAACAAATATTCAATATCGCACTAACACTCCATAAGTGCCATTACCATTCCAGTTTGTAGTGCCTGGTACTAGGTTAGGTTATAAAGGGGTTATAAGCTTATCATAAAGAGACCAGGCACCATGTTGGGCAAATGGTAGAACAAAACCTAAAGCCTAAATCAAGTTGCCCAAGCAATGGATTCCCTTCGGTTGTTTACAAGAAGCTACCTCTTCCAGACCTTCCTAGATGGGCATATCTTTTTCTAGAAATACCCTCACATTCACACCTCCGAGGAGTGTAGGTCCTCACAATATGTGCAAATATCAGATTCAGATAGTCCTAACCTGCTTCTTAAAAGACAATGACCAGAAAAAGGATCCCAATCATAGTCATAACTTGTGATCTCCCTAGCCGTTCCACTGATCTTTTGTGGTTGATCTCAGGCCACAGAGTTTCGGATACGTTTTGCCCATCTATATTAGTCCTCCAAGTTGTGCATGGAAATGGCGATGTTTCTCTTGTCAACGCATAGTGGTGCCCTGAAGGGAGTTCCGCAGCTTTTTTGGGCAGTCTATCGGCAAATTCATTCCCCTTAATATCACAGTGTCCAGGCACCCAGCATAATCTTACGCGATTCTGCGTGCATAATGCCTTGAGCATTGCGCGGCAATCCCTGACTAGCTCAGATTTAATGACATAGGACTCTAGACCTTTGAGCGCAGCCTGACTGTCAATGAAGATGGCGATATCCTTACCAGATATTGATCCCATCTGAGGTAGTTCGGCGACTCAGGGCACAGCTAGAACCCAACACTGCATGGGTCCGGGAGTTTTAGAAATATTTAAAAACTCAGTTCTTTAGAATAGATACATGACCAATCACTCGTTGCTCTTAGCCCCATCTGTAAAAATGGGAATTTCATTCTGAAGATGAACTACATTATTTTGCCTGTCTTCCTAGCTAGGATACGCAGCTTCGTATGGAGTGTCGAAGTCGAAAAAACCTTCTAAGAATGGAACTATGCCCTATGCTACTGCCCTTAAAGAATCCTATGTTTGTAAGCGCGAAGCGCACTTCTTTCCGCTTGCCTGGCACTAACTTGGGCTTCGAAAAATGTATAGAATGTGTAGGAAACCGCGAGCAGAGAAGATATGTACATATGTATGGCAAGTGCATATGCAATTTAAACCACAAAACTAAAAGACAAATAGTGTTTCAGCTTTTTGAGATAGTCACATTTGGGCGTGTCAATTGGTCGAAATTTGTTCCGGTAGTAGACATTGAAGTCTTTTCTCAAATTGAAGATGGATTTCCTTAAACTCCACACCAATGTCTTGATACCTAGAGACCGTAAAGACCTGGGCATCCACCTCGCCTTTTAACCTCCTGGCAGCGTTTTTCAAGACGAAATCACGGCCAATCTACTAGGTGCTGACTGTCTGACAGCTGCAATAGTATCGACATGTGAAAGACTGCCGCAATTACCTTAACGAGACACTGCCATCTAGTGGCAATTAATATCGTTCGGTTGATGTCTCAGCTAAGTGTGTAATTAAAAACAATTTTGTAATGTTATTCATTTTCTTTTTCATAAATAGGATACATCTTCAAGTATATTACGCACTAATAAATCTAATTCTACCCTTTTCAATTCATAATCTAATTTGTTTCCTTCTTTTTCTTTGCTTTCAGGTAAGTTCATCAAAAATGTATCTACTAAAACCCACCACATTCGTAAGTAAGTAAGTACCCTCCTTAATCCATATACCTATACCCGGCAGGACTTTTATACTTAAGTTTCAAGTAATGTTTGCTATGAAAACATCTACGAAATAATCTACAACACAATCCCCCTGATGTACATAGATCTAGGCCACATACAAAAACACACACACCAAAATCCCCTACCTAATCAAATATTTCAACATCAACCACAAAATAATTATAAACTTTCTGAGAGAATTCTTTTCAAAGTGGGTTAACCGCAATACAAATATGCAAATTGATACCACTAAATTCCAATTCCTTCCTTTTGGTATAATCCCGGCTTAAAAAGCCAATTTCTTTCCATTTCCCTTGGTTTTTTTTTCGTTTTTTTTTTATCCTCCTCTCCACCCACCTACATCCTGGTAGTTGAAGCAAAAGTTTTTTTTTTCTTTCTTTTTAAATTTTTTTAAATCCTGCAAAAAAAAAAAAAGTGGAACCAAAATAAGGGGTATCACACCGAAAACACATTCCCAATAAGTATCTTGATTGTCGTCATCACCTACTCTCGGGGAATCGTCCTTAACCTATATAGTATCTGTAGATCCCACTCCAAGAGATGGGCGAATTTCTCTTCGGCAAAAAGGATTCACATATACATACATACGTATATATACAAATGTAAGCAAAATTTTAAATGACATAAGAAGCTTATGTTAATTGACGTAAGGCTGTAATCCCTTGAATGGGCATCACAGGAATACGTTTACAACTCTCATACTCCTTGTATGTAGGTCGGGTCTCTCTCTCTCTCTCTTCGCTCTGTATACCCTGTATCCGATCTATGGAACGGTTAATGCCGTACGATAGGGGGGCGATTTAATGGGTGGTGGTGGTGGCAGGAATTCGTTACTTCGGTGTTTGCAAAAAAAAAAAAAACGAGGAAAATTTAAATTTTAAAAATCGCTCCTGATGTTTATGCGTTATCCTTGATTTCTTTTTTTTACAATTTTTTTTGCCACGCTGTTATGTATGTATGTTTTTGCAGTTTCTATGGGTTTTGCCCTTCTCGTGTGTTTTGTTGTAATTCTCTGATTAATGGAATGGGGAGAAGGACAAGGTGTCGGTGTCGGTGAGGGTGGATATCGAAATGGTGTTATCGGCAGGGAATAACGAACAAAAATTGCAAATCGTGTCGTTCGAAGGCGATGAGAGATTATCGCAAATACCGAGGATGTTTGATGCTAAGCATACACATGTAGCACGTGCTGGAGGTTAAATTTGAAATAAAATTTCTCACCGTGTGACTCTGAATGCAATTTTTGGAAATATTTTCAGCAGGGCAAAGAAAGGATATACATATGTTGATTTTAATTTTTCCTACAAAGTTATTGATCTTCTATTTAAAGGAATATTGAACTCAAGTGTTGACTAGATGCCTATTCACTGATTTAGAGTGCCTACTTAATGATCGAAAGAGCGTGGTCTCTGACATTCAAGTGGAAAATAGATGAAATTATACCAATACATAATTCCTGGTCGTAGCGGCTATGACGGAAACGAAATAGCTCACCAACTAGGCAGAACAGGCTCGGCATCTCCTTTCATGATGACTAGACCATTCTGGATAGAAACTAAAGGTAACACATTAGCTTCCGCTAATTGTCACAGGTTTCCTCACAGGACACTGTCGAGTGAAAAAACATCTCATGGCCATGGGGATAGCACAAGACAATATATGCAGAACACGTCATCGTTATTTGGGTAAATTCTACCTTGAAGCTGATGATATTACTGCTAGCTCACCCAATGACGTAGCTGACTTCGCCTCCAAAGCCGCTTCCATGCTCATCATCTGTCTGATGAGGTTGTCTGAAGTTTCGCCCTCACTCAGTTTGTTCACGAGAATGTGTAGTTCTTCAATGGAGCATAATGTGTTCAGCATCCTTGACTGCCTCTCCCATCTTAATTCTCTAAAGTTCGATGGCTAATTATCATCTAGACGGTTAATTCAAACGTCTGTCGATCTCTATCTCCATCAGCTTTTAGCACAGGAACCATCATTCAACTCCGGACTGTCCTACAGGGATACATTAGCCCTATGTAAGGTTGCAATCATGCACCCCATGCACCCAGAAGAGACTCTTCTACAGCGCACTAAATGCAGCTAATCATAAAGAGTCTATTAGCTGAAATGGACAAAAATGTTTGTTGCTACCATTGCAAAAAACGGATGGGTCTCCTTCACCTGCCATGACACAGAAACCAAGGAATGGCTCATGTCAGTGGTAAAGAGAATAAAGCCATGGGAAGGTTCCAACTTGTGAATGACTCAGGGTGATGAAATTCACATGTGTCACCTTCATCCCTTATGACCAAAGACGTATTCCTATCCAACATAACTAAGCAGAACGCCTATGTTAACACCGACGGATGGAGTCTTGAAGGAAAAGAGCGGGGGCGAAACCATCACCTTCTCCGTAGACGAAAGGTCTAAAGACTACAACATTTGTCAAAGATGTAAGCTTTTCCTTGACATCACTGCTAGCTCACCCAAAGACGTAGTTGACTTCATAGTTAACACTGGGATACTGAACAAGAATGAGGAAGTCACAATAGGTCCACAGATGCCGTAGTGACAAGGTGACTAGTTCCCACCTCTACTAACAATCTCATCTAATCAGAGTGGTACTATCTCTTTTGCTAGTTTGCCTTGATGATACTTTAGCATCCCTTTGAATCGTCGCTGTTGATGCCGTTGTCCTGCTGGGACAATATTTTGATTGGGCTTCTTCAATAAGAAGGTCTATTGGTACCATGCTAGCCACTCCATATGCCGTATAAATTTCATCTTCTGCTTGGATTCGCTGATATTTTGCAAAATCCTTGCGGGCATCCGCTGTCATAGGTGCCATCTCAGCTGCTTGTGGAAGGTGTTACTTAGTCTCTAACTAAACTAACTCTGTTTTGAAATGTACATACAAAGTGATCGCCCAAGACTAGTCTAATCGTCTACATGACTCGTGTGTTGCTGATGAGTGCTACTTCTGTCTTCTTCTCTACTAGTTGTAGGCCCAATCTCACTTGGCAGTTCTGCACTATCCTGTACTGCCAAAAAGGCTCCAATAAGCTTCTAAGTCTGGGAACGTCATCATATGTACATTATATTCCACTATATTCTTCTTCTGCTTATGTCGTGTATCCCCTTGTGGGTCCTAGGGCCTCTACAGCGCCTACGCGCCATGGTGTGTGAATTCTGGAAATGTGCCTCAGGTCTCCCCAACTCTCTCCCAGTTGCCGTGCTTCCTTTTCCACTGCTCTGAGCCACGTACTCCTAGGACCGCCGCGTATCCTGACTATATTTTGCTCAGTTACTGCTGCTTTTCCATATATAGAGAGCCTATAAGTTGACGTACATAATCTCCCACAAGCACAACTGACTTGATAGAATGGTTTTCTGCCTTTCAATATTTTATAAAGACACACTGGGTGTACTCCAAATGGGCTATTCTAAACATTCATTACAAAAACCATTAAAAACCTTTTGAAGTCAATTTCAAAACAAAAAAAAAAAACACAACCCATAATGCTTAGCAATACTAATAACACTTTCGACCAACTTTTAGCCATAACAACGCAAATTCATTCGACTTGATTGCTTCTCAAGAACTGAGCAGCAACCGCATTAATTTTTATCTCTCACTCATCCAACAAGGAGAGATCCTTTTGAATACATTATCTTATGCTATCGCCGCTTTTTTTTTTTTTATAATTTCCCAATTTGTTTCAATATTTCCCCATGACTAACCCCTATCGCCAATTCTTCGAACGAACATTGACCCGTTTCCTATCGAATATGTCTCCTCTGTACCGTAATGTATCCTTTCTTTCTTTTTTTTTGTTTCTTGCTTGTGATAGTTCGTTTAGAACAGTAGAAAAGTTTTCCAATTGAAAAATAAAGTTTTTCCGGATTGTTGAGGCAAAATAAAAAAAAAAAAAAACCGAATGAAAACGGTACCCCCTTCGTTGTCATTGAAGGAAACTTTAATTTGCCTTCCCGTCTTCTCTTGTGTGTCCTTCTAGAAAATAACTTCCTTGCAAATAAATACTAAAAAAAAAAAAAAGGATTACCATCCAAAAAAATAGGAAAAAGAAAAAACCTTAGATTCGCAACCCTTTTTTGTTTAGTGCTTGCTGCTGGTTCTATCTCTGCTGGTCGGTGTGTATATCCTTTCTTTTGGCACACAGGAGTTAAGAAGGCTTTTTCTTTCCCTTTTACCCTTTTTATTGCCATCGTGCAGTAATGTTTTTCTTTTTCGGTTTTACTATAATGGTCCACCGGTAGGATCGGTTTTCCTGACGAAAAAAAAAATAACTGTAATCTCTGTTTTTACCTTGCCTTTGGTTCGATTTTCCATTCAGTTTTCTTTTTTTATTCCTTGAAGTCCTTTTTTCTCTCAATAGAGATGGGAGGGGTTTTTTTCTATGAGAGTAAAATCCCTTACACACAAAAATTCCTTCCTAGCAACATACACATAATGGCTACTTCTTTTTAGAATGTACCGCAATTTTAGGTTTCCTTCGTCCTTTTTTTTTTGGATTTCTTTTTGGAAGAGAAAGAAAAACCAACGACTGTAATGGAAGGAATATCATAAACACAGAAGCTTTCTTATTTGGATTCTGGATTTCTCTTCCGCTCGCTCGCCTAATGTATGTAAAGGATGCGGAAAAGAAAATCCGCTTGGTTTGAAGGGACCGAGAAAGGATTCTTCTTGTATTCAATAGATAGAAAACTTTAAATCCCATGCAAATCGATTGTGTAGTTTATATATTCCTTGTTTTTTTTTTTTTTTTTGCGTCTAAAGGATATATAAAGGTGATTGAAGACGGTTTCGGTTTTTTTTTGTGGTGAGTAGGAAAGAAAAAATCTTATTAAATCTGCAAGTCCTGAGCCCGGTTTTATCTAATAAGGAACACAAAAAGAAAAAAAACCTGTCATCGTCTGTTATGCGGATTTACTAAAGTTCTTCTTCGTCCCTTTTGTTGCTTTAATGTGCTTTAATCGAGGATAACGAACCGAGTTGGACAAAATATATGCAAGACGAAAGAGGAAAAACCCCTTTTGGCGCACAGGGATGCAGCATAAAAGTTTAAGTAGAGAAGAGATTGATAGTTTATTGATAGCTTTCCCGCAGGCAACTCCTACGAAAACGGTGGTGTATCTGTAGTGTGCGTAAGTTCTGGGCTGACGTAGATGAGTTTTGTGGGCTGTAGCTTGGTGTACATTCAACCCTTATAAGCATCCGGGTCAAGTGACTTTTATCGCTCAGGAATCGATTTGCAATAAAGCGATGGGAAAAGTTTTTCGAGATGAGATATCATTTTATTTTTTTGATTTTTTTTTTGCCAAACAATAGCAGGAACAACAAGAAGTTGGATACACTTTATTTTTAAAGTTTTATTGTCTTAAGGAGTAAGGCAAGGTTTCTTTAAATTACAATTTTGCAGAGTCTTGCAGCGCCTAGGCAAGTCATTCAAAAGAGTGTTAACGCAAAGCTGTAATCATTTGTGTTAATTAGTCTGCTACCAACATATCTGCCGAATGTGGAGACACTGAAGCTAACAAGCTAGAACTAAGGAACGGCACACTAAATTAACATCTCTTGCATCCCTGTGGGCAGCTTTTTTGTTTAACCCGTTCCCGTAATTTTTTGGACATTTGTGTTTCTTTGACACAGTTTTAGCCCGCTCTTAAAAATTTGACAAGCTGCGAATTTTAGTGCAGAAAGTACGGGAACAACGCTATTACTTTTAGCCATTTTCACGAAAATATGATTTGCTGGAAGACGGTTTCTACGATTTTGTTTAAATTTAAAATTTAATGCTATAAGATGGCGTACCAAATTATTGGCCAAAATTGCTCAGAATGGTACGTTACTTATAGCCAAAATGGCTCTTACCATTTTGATTAAATTACATATTCGTTTTAGTCCATACAAATACTATAAGATAACGTACCACAATTTTAGCTAAAATTGTCTATAACGGTACCTGACCCAAAAATATTGAAATCGGCTGGTGGTGGTTTCCAAGTGAAGTCTAGATCGCTGTTTGGAAATTTGTTTGTCCAACGTGCTGGCAAGCTATGGTATCTTTGTTATTGTTGACAATTTCGCGACATTTCTGATTGTTTTTCTGTCGTTTGTGTTGCTTTAATTTGTGTCAGAATGTACTGAAGGAATCGGAATGATGTGGTGTTTGGGAAGTCGACTTTCCTCGTACAGCTCTTCTAATCCTCAAAATTTTAGAATAAGACACTGTCGTTGCATTTCGTCTTGTTAAAGAGTCTTCTTTTGTTTTGTTTCTGTTTTTCTCCGTTGTGAAGTTAGACTTTATGTTTGAAAGGTGACAGAGAGAGTGTTACCTTTTTGGTCAAAAGAATCTCTCTAATAATCGGTCGTATTCGCTTACGCCATGGCGTGTTTTAGTTTTTTTTCAATCCAAATTCCACTTTTGAATATACAATTCCTTATCAATCAGTAGAACAAGTAATTACGTATTTCAGCACCTTCTACGCCCCACCGGATCCATTAAGAACAATACCTTCACTCTCATTTGATTAATTATCACCTCTCTTTCTCTCTTTGTTGATTTATATAAATTTCAACATTCAAATCCCTTAGCTGCCTTATCGTTTTCAAAACAAACCATATCTATATAAGCCAGCCTTCTAAGTACCCGCCATTAATCGTCGCGCTTAATACGCTTCCTTCCTTCCGCATAAACACCTCCCCTAAACCCCTACACCCCACCACCACAGAACAAATAATCACATCGTGCCGCAAATACTGTGGATAAGTTTTCCACAAAAACCAGCCTCACTCTTGTCCTGGACATGGTCTCCACTTTATCCTGCCATGCATCATAAATGCACATCTGCAATGAGTTGGCTCTCTTCACTCTCTAGTTCGCTGTGTGTTTTCCTTTGTTCATTTACTGGCTCCTTCAAAGAATCCTCATCGTTCTCGTCCTCGTCGTTGTGTGCTTAAGCCTTTTTTTTTCTAGATAGATAGATAGATAGATACTCCTTTAGACTGTTTTGAGATAAGATACCTGCGGCAATGTGCTGAAGCGTACTTTGTGTGTGCAGGTACATAAATCATCGGACGACGATGATGATGATGACGACGACGACGACGACTATGACTAGGACTAGGACTAGGATTCCCAGTCGCCCAAGAACACTCTGTAGATTATTATTATTATTGCTGTTGTGTTTGTAAGTAATCTTGAGATAGCACCTTTTGATTTAACTCTTGAACGAGTAAAGGGACGCACGTTGGAGATTTTCAAATTAAATAAATGTTATAAATTACCCCACCAACCGAGGGGGGATGAGGATGAAACTTTTCTCCCGTTCAGCGGATCCTTTCGCTGGTTGGTTGACTGGTATTGGTGTAAACTTTGCGCGTAATAAATGAGTTGCATTGAAATTTAATTTTGAAAAATACCCAGATTACATGAGATCCTTGAATGGCTTTTCCTCTTTTTTTTCTTCCTTCTCGGTTTTTTTTTTTTTTTTTTAAGATCAAGGTGCGGCAATTCAATGAAATGGAAACGTTTAAGGACGTTAACAACGGCTGTTTTGGAAAATCCATCCATCGAACGAGGGCGGGGGGTTGGTTCTTGGTTCTTGTAACATTGAAAACTCATTCAAGCCATATGGTGTTATTTTTTGATTCCATGAAGTAAGTGAGAAGAAATACTTTCGTATATATAACTCAAGTACTTTGGTCGGACAGAGGGATTGGCAGGAAACCTACCCACTCCAAGGATTACTCTCGAAACGAAGAAGGAATAAATTTCAAGTGCTTTACGTCAGTTTTGAGGGGTTTTTTCTGCATCTGTGTGTGTGTTGGTTGGGAACAGGTAATTGGTGGCACATGCTAAACCAAACATAGAGCGTTTTTTTTTTTTTTTTGGGTTTATTACTCTGAGAGAGTGAAAGGCAGCCATCATTCAAGGAATCTAGCATTATGAACATTTTGGAAGGATTTTCGTTTTTTTTTTTTTTGTGAGCAGCGTGTGGAGGTCATAAGGATCTTTAAGTCCCGTAAATTATATCGTCGTAATGTCTATTAAAGTGAGAAGGACCATACGAAACAGGCTGTTACAGTTTGCTTTCTTCCTCTTTCTACTTTCTAACAAGGGGTGAGCGATTTCCATTGAAATTTATCACGTTTTATGTTTTCTTTTCACTATTTAATGCGTATAAAGTGTGTGTATAGTAGTGGAGTTGATGTGGAAAAGGGTGAGAGGGAATAAAAATACATTTTATGAAAGAATGATGAGGAGGAAAAATAGTAATTGATTTGGACATTTTTCAGGATTAAAAGTGTCTAAAACTTCTATTTTAGGATCGAACAATTTGGTTACAAATTGTGGGAATTTTTCAAATGCCTTGAGGGTGGTGATAAATAATACTAATAGACTTAGGATGGCTTTCAATTTGGACAGCAGATCGTAAAAAACTATACAAATTTTGAGTGCAAGTGGATAAGAAGGGAAGAAGTTATGTCCAAGTACAGTGACCCGTACTGTATTTGTTTACTTATTACTTACTTACTTAGGTCCTTTAACCCCTCGGGGGGCATAGAGCGTCAACAACGCCTGCGCGCCATCTTGTTCGTACGTTTGAGTTTTCTCCAACACATTCCCAACTGTTTTGCGCCACATTTGCCTAGGTTGTCCCGCTGTTCTGCCTTCTTGGGTGAGCGGATTCCACTGCATGGCGTATTTCGCAATTGAATTGTCTTCGCGCCGTAGGGTCTGTCCAATCCACTGCCACTTTCTTCTTCGTATTGTTATGATGATAGGTTCCTGGCCCGTTCTCATATAAAGCTGTTAGTTGGAGATACGGTTCGGCCAGAAAATCCTTAAGATGGTTCTTAAACACTTATTTGCGACGACTTGCAGCCTACGTGTGTTGATGGTGTCCACGTTCCAGGTGCTACACCCATAAAACAACACCGATTCTACGTTTGAGCGGAACAGTCGCAGCTTGTACTTAAGCTGATAACATTGCTTTTTCAGATTGTGAAAAAGCATTCCGAACGCAGCTCTGGCCTTCCCTATTCTGCTACACACATCCAGTTTAGTGCCACCACGGTGTGCCGAGACCACACTTCCTAGGTATAGAAAGTTGTGCTGGGATACCTCTCCTGCGCAAGGGCAACCAGATAGCATCTCTATTCAAGCTGTCGAAGCCCTCCTCAACAGTAGATGTAGCGGAGACCTGTACTCAACGCATGTTAATGAGGTCGATGCAGGAGGATCCAGCACGAAAGCTTGCCTGATCGGCGTCGAGAGTTGAATCTAAATGCTCCCTGATCCTGAATGCTGGCAGAACACATTTGCCATTTACTTTGGCTCGCGTTAAGCCTGGTTGGTGGATCAGTATCCTCTCATCGACAGATCGTTGATCGTATCGCGATCTTGCCTGAGGTGTCCGTTGTCCATGCACTCATTCAGTTGTTATCACGGCTCTCCGCCTCGTGTCTACTTCCAGATCAGTCTTTGCACTGGTGACCACAAGCGAGGTACGGTAACACCTTTTCAAGTCTGGTTTTCGTTCTTGTCAATTTTTCAACTGTCAAGGCTTTGACTTGTTTCCACCACTGGTGTGTGCATATGTACCTATGTAGGTCGTGCTCATCAGCTTTTGTGACGGTTAGAAGTAGGGCTTCCTTCCATCCATCCATTCCTTCTTATTTGCTGGGTCTCGACAAACTGTTATAACTTGATCTCAAACTGGATTCACTGATATTCCTTTAGAACTATTTTACCTCCTTCTTTTATTTGTCGTCGTTGACTTTACTACTATTATCCTTTCAATTCCTGAAGATCCCACTGTAACATACATAGTTCCTCCACCTGAGTTCTTTTGGGCAAACATTTTGCTGCTGTTTCATATCGTCTTCCTCACTACTTGGTGTTCCTTTACTGTTTTGCAATGAATTCGGACTGAACCAGTCTTCATATTTCATGGCGCAGATGAACAGTTATATTGCACGATTACCCATGCTGTGTTTCTTATAAAACAGCTGGCAATCTCGATACAAATAATATATCGCAGAACCAACTCATCCTTGAATTGAATATTCAGGCCAAAGAATATATACATGTTTGAAAAATTAATAAAACAATAGCTACCATCCAACCTTGTAGCACTCCATGCACTACTGAGTTCAGTTCCACTCCCATTCAATGTTTAATGAAGGAGCTGTAGACACGATGAGGAGAAGGAGTTACGTGTCCTGAAATCCAACATTAGGAAAGTCCTCCTGAATAAATACTCAGCTATACCCACTTGGCTTCAATTAAGTCTTTCTCATTCAATGAAACACAGATTACTTTTGGTCTAAGTGCATTCCCAGAAAGGACTAGATCTAGACAACCAACCAACATGCCTTATCCTTCTTCCCAAAAGTTATAATTTGCTTTTATCTGTCCAGCACATAGTGGGACTCGAGTTGACGATTTGTACTACCATGTTCAACCGCAAAGTGCTCCTCATTAAACGAAAATCCATCGCGATCACAGCTGTCATAGTTGTGTGCCTTGAGCACAATGTCTTTGACTCCTTCTTCTCCTCTTCCCCATAGCTTTAAAATTAAACTAGACTTGAACAAAGCATCTATCAGAATGGACCCACCAAACTCTGGCATATTAAATTTCCTTCAAACACTATTCCCTTCGAACCCATCAAACTCATCCAAGGACTTTCCAAAAGTCTCTTCAAGAATTTCAACACAAAAGATCGAAAAATCTGCTGAAGCATTCGCATTTCATGCAGAATTGCATTCCTTTTCATAAAATTTACCCCGCACAATAAAAAAAAAAACAGGATCTTCCACTCGCATACAAAAAAAATATCCATTTTCAAGATGTGCATTGTGCCACAATGACAATTCATGTCCGTCTTTAAACCCTTAAATATCATCCGTTAGCCATAAAGGAAACATTAAAATCCAAATATGCAAAGGACGATTTTTTTGTGTGAGTGCAAACTGAAAATATTCTCACAGGATGGACAGCCAGCGATGATGATGGGTTTCTTGCCCAACATCCGGCTAAAACGGAAGGATATTATTCCGTTCTAGTGCAGTGTTAGCGTTAGCAGCCCCTCTTCAATGAGGAAAGAAAAACTATCCAAGGAAATCACATAAAATGATGTCCCATGGAAGGAAAATAAAATAAAATAGTTTAACACGAAGATGTGTACTTATTCTTATTCTTTTCGTCCTTTATTTTTTGTTTTTGTGGTTTGGAAAATTTATTCCAAAAGTATTTATTTAAAGTTGCATGCTGGTGCTCAGAGGAGACACGGTGTGTTTGTTTCTTCCTCCGCCCAGCCACCCAGTGACACTTCATGATTATGTGGATGATGGTGCAGGTTATGGTAATAATAAAAATTAACGACACCCAAAACTAGAGTCCTTGGGTGCTGTGCTGCTATGTATGCTTGTGTGAAGGACGATGATTGTGTTGGCATGAATATAAACCTAGCAGTGGTATCCTGCTGGGTGTTGTGCTTTTTTGATACTATCCTCTTCAAGCACAGCGTGAAGATTTCCGCAATATGAGAAGATTTGATGTTCCTTCTCGTCCTGGATATCACACACACACATACTCCCAGAGAAAGCCAAAACAAAAGTCACATTTATTATTTTTATGACTTTTTTCGTTTGAATATATAAAAAATGTGCACGACTAGGTCGTACGTACTTGCACCTACATATATGCTGGTAGTTGGAAATGAATTCAAAAAAAAAATTTACAATAGATTTTTGAAAAAAAATTTTTTTTTAATTTTGTATAAGTTTAAATGGCATATATTATTAAACATTTAATCTTGCCCACATTTCGATTTTTATGGAAATCCAATGAGTTTTAGCCGAGAAATAGCCAAATTTCTAAAACCAGTTAATAAGAAAATACCGTTATACGTATTTTTAGCCAAAAACGCCATGCCATCTTATAGCATTTGTCTAGACTAACTCGAATATGAAATTTAATCAAAATCGTTAGAGCCGTTTTCGAGAAAATCGTCTTTTTGTGAAATTGGCCATAAGTAAAGTACCGTTAATAACAGGGCTAGAACAAAAATTCCGATTTCGCCTCGAATTGCGACCCTACAGAGCTCAGATATGAAGTTTGAAGCAAATCGGTCCAGCCGTTTAGGCTGCAGTCCAGCGTACATACACACAGACAGACAGACAGACAGACCGACAGACAGACAGACAGACAGACAGACAGACAGACAGAATCGGCAGACCCACTTTTTCGAGCTTCTCTATCATCGTAATGTCAGAATTCATTGTTATCTCGAGTTCGAATTTTTGCACGAATCCAATACTTGCCCTATATTATAGGTGCAAGTAAAAAGAGGAAGATGAACAAAAATATTGCTACTTTCGCGAGAAGGATCTTTTTTATCCTTGTTTTTTTTGAAGAGGATATGACTCAAAAGTTATAGCACTCCCAGGGTGATAGATAAAAACAGAAAATTTCTTTATTTATTAATGCAAAGCACTGTACAGTACAGTTCGAGTTCAATGAATCACGGAGGAGTAGTGGAGCAGAACATCGGGGTGGTGAAGTGCTCTATAGGTACTCACCAGGACACGATAATAATATTTACGGGGCATTATCATCAATTACAGTGCAATGTTTTCAGTTTGCAAATATTAACTTGTTTGCTCCCAGTCGACACGCGCATCCGGCCGACGGTGAATAACCTGGTTGTATTGATTTTTTTTAAGCTTATCTACGGGGTGATCGAATTGTTGGAATTATCTCTTGTCTGGGATTTTGTGTAATAATGAGTGTGGATGGGAATAAACACATTAAACAGATTTAATTGGGCTTCAATCGGAATCCATTCGAGAGTTCTTCTTCGAATCGGTTTGGATTATCGTGAGCTACAGAGAGCTCAACTAGATACATGGGCAGTTTAAACTTCAGAATTGGGAATCTAATGGTGATTAGAAGGAGCGCTGTTTGATATGGATACAAATTCGTAATGAATTCACGACTTTGTTTCCGAGAAATGAATGGAAACATTTTTGCTTTTGAAGTTTTCCAGTTGAATAACACAAAACGCTAGAGTGTATCCAGGTATATGTAACTCTCATCATCAAATGTATCTGATTTAGACAGTAGCAGGAGATTCAACTTCTTTCATTCGATTTAAAGGCAAAAAAAGCCATAAAGGCAGGCAGAATTTCGAGAATGATCGATCGGATCTAGTGCTATGAGAGATCTAAGGCTCCGAACGAGAGAACTGCTCTGTCCTATGTAGAACACCGACTAGAGCGTAAAATCTTATTTTGAATGCCAACACCGTCGTTTCGCGATAATTAAGACCAAGGGAGTGAATGTAAGGGAGAAGGTGCTTAAGCCCGAGCAATATCTATACAATAGTCTTGTTATAATTGGCTCCAAAAGCCCTTAAACGGTGCTTCAGTCCGAGGTGGACCTGGGCCTCAACCAACAACCTATTCAGCCAACCCGGTTACGAGCCAGCTCCACCTCCAGTTGCGCAAGCCAAATTGGTTGAGCTCCCACTCCACTTGTTTGCGCCACCTACCGCGAGGTTGTCCTCTACTGTGCCGTCTATCCGGCCTGGTTTCGAAGACATTTTTCGCTGGAACGTTGGGCTCCATCCGCTCTACATGACCCAGCCATCTTAGTCGCTGCATGCGAACTCGTCTGGACCAAGTCGATGTCCTTGTACAGGCTGTATAGTTCGGCGTTATATCTTCTTTGTCACTCACCGTCTATGCAGATGGGACTAAAGATCACTCGTAGAACTCTCCTCTCAAAATAACCAACGATTTTGTCAAAATACATGCCTCTGCGCCATACAGCAGGACTGGGATGATTAGTGTCTTATAAAGAGTTACCTAGTTCGAGAGGGCTTTGTTACATAACAAGAAGACGTCCAAAAATTCTGTGAATTAAAAACGAATACAAAAATTACATACTATTCTCCCTAGTTAATTTGTACACCACCCGATGGGAACTTTCAATTGATATTGATACAAACATTGGCTGTGGAGATGCTGGGTAAGAATGCCGCTGATTGTGTATTTATGTACAGTAGCATCCTTTTTAATATGCCTTCAACCAGGAGAATCATCCATTAGCCAAGAGAAGCTCATGTTCGGGGCCTGAGAAATCTCCTTTGTGGTCTGTCTAGGAATCTTATGGCGTATCTCAATCTCGATGACTTGAGACCCAGGACTAAGTCTTTGAATTTGTCGTTACAGACATTGAACACGTCAAGAGAGCCAGAGTGTTTTCATTGCCATATTCCCAGAAGACTACCAGGTCTTGATCCATATTCAGTTTCAGAACCATGTGTGAAGCTCTGACTATGTGTAGATACTCTATATCTGGCTATTTTACTCGACCTCGACTCGGCTGTTTTGCATTAGTAGCTTCAGACAGCACCAACACTCGTGCCTTCTAAGGCTTGTTGTCTGCAATTGACAGGAGTTTAGGGACACATATCATGTGGAATGGCACTCGTTTAACTTTCAAATCCAAAATTATGCAAGACAGACAGAACATTCGAGGAACTAAGAGAGAGATAGTATGTGCATATTAAGCTTAGCTTTAGCTGAACGAATTGAATAATATTCTTCAAAAGTATCCCAAAGTTTGTTATCGCAAAAGTTCAATTAAGAACATCAGATAAAAAGCAAGTGCAAACTTTCGGGTTTCTCTACTGAACACGCAAGTACCCTAACAGAAAACCTCCTCAGGCCTCAAACTCTGCCACTTAACTTCTAATCCTTTCGACCCAAACCAAGTGCTCCTGTATATACTCTATGTGCATCTCTTGGTAACAAAATCCGGATGTTAAGTTCCCTTTCGAAAGACAGCAAACTAAGTTTAAAAGAATGATTACAGCCTCAACCTATCTACCCATTCTAGCATCACCATTTGATGATAAACAGCCACCTGTGTACACACGCCTTGGCTGTCCTTAAATATTCCTCGTAGTAGTACTACGAAACTCACTGTAACAGACACATCCGGAACTTGCACTCCACTTCGTAGTCGTTTTCTTCTTCTTACACAGATGGATGATAACAACCTGCTGTAAGCGGCAATATGACCAGTACACCTTCAGCCAACTCAATCTTTTTCCCCCTGCAATTACATTTACCTGCACAAGACCCAAGGAGTAACTATCTTTTGGCCGTCCGTGCAAACGACCGAGAGGCAGAGTGAGAAAGAGTGAGACTTTCGTAAGATAAACGACATCGTCCTCGTCGTCTTGAAAGGTTTACACAGTATGTTGTGCTCTCGCGCGGGCATATTTACATTTCAAGTGGAGCTCGAGATAGTTCTTCTCCTCCCAGGCACAGGCACACTGTACACTATTAACCGACGGCCAAGAAACATCAGTTAAGAAGAGTCAGCAACAAAAATAACAACACGACTTTGGAAGGAACAAAAAAAAAAAACAAGTAAAAAAAGGCTAAACCGAACTAACCAACACCATCGAACGTCGTCATCCAATTTGAAATGAGTGTCGTCGTCGTCGTCGTCGTGCAGTTGAAAAGCCCCGCAGTGAAACGCTTTCTGATTCTCGCCGCATCAGGAACTTTTGTGGTGGCAAACGATTTCCTATGAATGCAGAACGCCTCTGGATTGCATTGGAGGAGATTGGATTGGATTGCCGGTTCTGTGTTTTTACCCAACGACGACCAAAAGCGACCGACAAGCGCAGCACCTCATCCTCTTCCCTATCTATTTCTGCAATTGCAAGGCTATAAATTTTAAACGAAGGAAACTCCCTTCTTTGCTAGATTGAGCTCGAGCGATCGAGGCGAATGCGAAGGCGAAGGAGGAGGATTGGGTTGCAGCATAAGTTATGCGGCAGGAGGCAGTAGTCACAAGTCAGAGCATACACGTACTCGTTCTGGTATATTTAAATCACTTGAGCGGATATAATTCTTGATTGCATTCGTTGCAAAAAGAAAAAAAAAAAACTCAGCAGGGATGACAACGACAACGGCAGGAGGATATACCTACAACCTACTCGTAGCTCAGGCGATTTGTCTTCATATGCATTCTATACGACGGACGGAGCGCCGCGTGTGTACCTATGAGAAGATGTATCTATGAGGAGGTGTAGGAAAAAGCGCTGCATAATGACATATCTCAGTGTTTAAGGAAGAAAAAAAAAAACTGTATCCAATCTCCGATGTGAACACATCCAACAGATACACATGGTCATGGTTGGGTTTGCTGTCTTTTTATTTCTTCTGATATTTGCTGTTTTATGGTTCAAAGTTTTCGCAAGAATCTCCAAGATAACGCCACGGATACAAAGTGGAGATCTTGTAATTTCTTTGCCTTTGCTATTTCTTATTCGCTTTACATCTTTGCATAGTTTATTCAAGTTGATTTCTCTTCTTATGTTCTACTTCTGTCGAGGTTTGGTGCTTGCTTTAATGAGAATTGTTTGCTTTGTGCAGGACGGTTCTTGGCGGTGGCAGTCGGTGGTGTACAAGTATCTTTGTTTGGATACTTTTTGGGCCAGAAGGAGGGTAGAATTCAGTTTGTCCAGACTGATTTATTGTTTTCTACAAGAGCCGTTGATGGACTTTTTTTCTTCTTCTTCTTCTTCTTTTTGAAGGAACAAAAGTGAGCCAGGAAGTTTCAATGTGTAAGAAAAGTTTTTCCTTGTTCTCTCAGCATATAGAGGGAACTTTTTTAATCTTATTCAGAAAATGATAAATGACCAAGGAGCGCGGGGGTGGATCCAACTAATGTGAATTTGAATTACTGGTGGTAGTTTCTTTTGTTTTTTTTTTTTTTTTTTTCTTCTTACGGAAGTCAGAGGCTGTCTTCCTGCTCTTCTTGGGAAGTGATTTAAAGACTCTGGACAGCAGCATGTCTTAAACGGTGAAGTTGCTCTTGGGAAGCATTCCTTTTGCTGTACTGCTGGACGGTATTCAAGATGGTTTTGAATATTTAAAGATTCTAGTGGTTTAAATCTTTTACAAGTTAGGCTGTATGCCCCATCCCATTAGGGATGGTGAGGGTAGTGGGGGATATTCGAGTCGCCAGTGGGGAAACAGCAAACCAACCAACCCAAGATACAAGACACTTATTATATTTCAACACGAACGCGAAACAAATACTGTGAACTACAAACGAATGCTAAAATCATGAACAATTCTCCCCAGA
The DNA here is from genome assembly GCA_949716465.1 of Chalcosyrphus nemorum. NCBI lineage: Eukaryota > Metazoa > Arthropoda > Insecta > Diptera > Syrphidae > Chalcosyrphus > Chalcosyrphus nemorum. The sequence goes on along the minus strand of OX454333.1, from coordinate 11,403,418 downwards.
CAATTTGGACACCACCCACGGAGAATAAATATTGAAACCTAATGCGACCAGAGTCCGAACGGGTCTTGCTTTCCCTTTTTCACTCTTCCGATTAATCCACTCCCGAGCTCCATATTTCAGTACAAGGGTATTCATACCCCCTTTAAAAAATATGGGACATCTTTCGTGTTTTGTGACGAGCATTGAATAATTGGTTGGCCTGGGCATATCTTCCTCAAGTTAGCACAGTTTGTCAGTCAAATAAGATTGAAGGAATATTTGCCTTAATTGCTCCGAGTGGTGTGAACTAGTACCGCCAATCTGCACTGGACATCAGGGTTGCCATAAATTCTAGTACTTGCCCTGAATAATGTACTTTCGTATGGCTGGCACTTTCCAATGTACTCTCTCGTTCGTGAAGAGCTATGAAGATTTGGATAGGAATGATTCTTCCTACAAAAGAGGTCGGACTAATTGATATATACCTCACTCACTCTCACTCTTTTGTATGAGTTCGGTGTGATCCATTGAATTGCCAAATCCTGCAAAGTCTTCCCAATCTAATAAGAAGCCTATCGTCTAGGCCCGGCAGAATCATTTGAATGTTGGCACACTTGTTGTAATGTGTTTCAAGAGCACCATTTGAGAGAGCAAAGTCAGCATAAAAAAGGTTCCCTCGCAGCTTTAAGCGACTAATCCAGGAACCAGACCTAAGCACATCAAACCCACTTGCAACCTCGATCTTAAAAAAATACCTCCACACAAAATCCCCCATATCATTAAACAATATTTAATAGCCTTTCGAATATACAAAGTTTTGAACTCTTAGCAATTCAGCGCAATAGAAAACGCAAGCTCCCTTGCTCTTTGCCCGCGCGTCAAACACAATCTTGCTTCTTATCCTCGAGTGAAATCCTTAAAACGCTTGTCTGCAAAAGAAAAACCCATCCCACCCCAGCCAACCGTCAATCGCACAGTACTCACACATTCAATAGCTAGTCCTCCTCCCAAAAAAAAAAAGGAAAACCCATCAAAAGAAGGAAAAAATAACCTAACAGGATCCAGATATACAATATTATAAGCATGTAGCATTGCAAAGGAAACCCTGCTCCTTCTTGTGATAGAACACCAGTTCGCCGGTGCAAAAAAGGGAGCGGCGAAAAAATAGGGAAGGAAAAAGCAACAAAAACCAAGAATATCCTTGGAGTGTTTTAACCCCGAAAACAGAGCAAAAAAAAAAAAAAAAAAACTTTTTAATCAATAAAGCTAATGGAAATACACATCGCAATCTGCAATGTTAAAATGGCGGCCCTCTCCGGGTTTTTGTGTGTGCCTTTGTGTATATGTACGTACGAAGGACTCCTCTTAAACGAAGGAACAATCATTAAGAACTAAATAGAATTTTAGATGCGGACTTGCTTCACTTTGCCCGTAGTTTTTGGCATCCTTCACCATCGCCGCCGCCGACTGGTCAAAAGGAGCAAGCAAGCAAGCTACTCGGGAACACATAAGTTTGTTTTATTTCACTGCACGGACATAGAATTTTATTTTCTCCTCAAACTACTACAACAGCAAGAGTGAAAGATATTTGCCAAATGGCAAGCACACAAGGATCCTTTAATTTTGCTTTTCTACGCAGCACACTGCAAAAGCCTTCATCGTAGCGTAGACATCGTACGTCTGCCATAAATGACTGCTGCAGGATGTTTGCTCCGCTCCGGTTTGAGGTGGTAGTTCTTATTGTAAAATATGACGCTCTTTCGCCAATTGAAGGAAATTGAAAATGCTCCTTCTCCCCACCGTGCGCGCGCCCGCCTGTGTGTGTGAGTGTGTAACAGCAGTCATCCTAGACCACACCGCAGACGTGTGCACATCCCGTATTCAAAGGCAAAGAGTGTGGCAACACGGGAATCCCCAAATGCAAAAGGAAAAGGGATTTTTCATTTGCAGCTACACACATATGTATATATGTGTCTACACATGTGTACAGGTGGCGTAAAAGTACTGGCGAAAGTTCTCCACAAGTTCGAAGTTAAACCAGGATCAGTCTTGCATAACAACACTATTATCCTTTTTTTTTTCTTTTTTTTTTGCGTTCGTTCGTTCCTACAGTTGTCGTTGTTTCTCGTTCGTGTTCCTTCCTCTTTTCATTCGGAGATTTTCGACTTTTGGTGTGATATAGGAGGAAACAAAAGACAAAAGTATACGACGACGAGAACACTGGGGGTAACCATCAGCACAACGTACACTTGTATAGAATCCTTTCAGCATACTTGTGAGAAGAAAAAGATTTATTGTGGAATTTTTCCTGTATCGCACCTGCTCGAGACAGAGAAATTCTCTCGTTCCGAACAGAGATTCATCCTAAAGGCTTAATGGAATGGAAATTTTTATTTTTACGTTATCCTTTTTTTTTTCTTTGGGTTCCTTTTTTTGTGTCGAATTTAAGGTATTTTTTTTTCCATATACACTCGTGTCTTAAAGTTAATTTGAGGACCATACACACGAGTATCGAATAAAAAGGATATTTCGTCGCTTTTTTTATGTCAAATGATTCGGAAGTTTACCTTTTTTTTTCCAATCTGTTTTGTTGGTCCATAAATCCTTCTTCTTTTTTTTTCTATTTTTCTTGAACAACAACCCTTTTGTGAAAGCGGCGCAACCCCTTGTGTTAAAGGATTTTAATTTGTAAATCAGATTTCATTATTGCCAGGGAACTCCTTGAAGATTATTGGGAAAATTAAGAGAGAGAGCGCGCGCGATGTTGGTAATTAGTTACTTTAACCGATTTTTTTTTCTGTTCGTCTTTGTTGGGCGGCCCCTTTCATTTGGCGTTGAAGTCAAAATAAACAAACGCTTGGCTGAAAAACAAGCAAGGGTGAACAAAACAGTCAAGTAAGTAAACAACCATCCAACCGACCGACCGACAGACCCCGCCATTCCAGTTAAAGTCCTTGACTTGGTTTGGGGGAGGAAAAGCTGATCGCTTTAATAATAATCGTTATTGGTTGGAAAGTTTTGAAAGGGAAAATTACCATGCCACTAGCGTCTTTGAAGTCGGCTAAGACGTGATTGAGTGTATCTGATTAGCAACCTCTTTGAGTGGGTGGCAGGATAATTTGTTTCGGCGTATAGTCTTTGGTAAAAAACTTGGTAAAGTTCCTTTAACGCATTTTCGGTCAGCTAATTTGATTAGAAATTTGTTTATTTTTTTCTTTTTTTCGAAGAATTGTCGATAAGAAGGCTAGGCAGCTGGGAAATGAAAACATAAAACAGATGTACGAATAATTGATAAGGCAACGTACATAATATTTGTGTATCCATAAAAGGGTTGAGTTTTTTGCTCCGCTCGTAGAATGAGGATAAAATATGAATAATTTTTGGTTCAAACAAGGAAGGGGAAGAATATGTTGAAAAACAATCTGGTAGATGAAGCTCCTTTACGACTCCATAAAAGTACCTTTTGAAGCCTTCTCTTTAAAAAAAGAATCAATTACTTGTCTCAGCAGAAGAGCTGTTAAGGAACACATTCATTTGCGAATCAATTCCTTTTGCCGCGCCTGCAATGATTCTTCCTTTTCACAGCTTGCTCTTCTGTGCTCACTTTTGGCCCTATGAACTAGCTCCTAGTTGTTGTTGTGCTGCAAAGTAGATAGCTATAAATATAGATAGTGACGTTTAGCCCAAGGTATTGGACAGATGACTTTTTGTTTGTTGACAATATAACGCACGTCTTGTCCTCCTTCATTCAACACCGGCAGCTTGCTCATCCAATAATGTCAATATAGTCACGATGCGGTAAGGGTCATATGTGTCTGGTCGCATCGCCTGGCAACGTGTCCACCCATTCAAGAAAACTTCCTTAGGAAGTGCATATCAGGGTATCGCATCATAACTGTGCTTAACTTACTTACTTCTGTCCTGTATCCCCTTGTGGGTCCTAGGGCCTATACAATGCCTACGCGACGTCGTGGTGGATTTTTGGGAATGCGCCTCAACTCTCCCCAACTCTTTCCCAGTTGCCGTGCTTCCTTCTCCACTGTTCTGCGCTACGTACTCAAAGCACCGCTGCTTATCCTGCCATCCTGGGTAAGTTGGTCCCATTTCATTGCTTGGTTAGCTATCTGTCACCCTTTCCGACAGTGTGACCAATCCACTGCCACTGTCGTCATCGTATGGTCTTTAGGTTCATGGACCGTTCTCTGTTTAACTTAGGCTTGTTAGGAATATTTGCCACCACATGTCGATCGTTTGGTAATACCTTTATGACGATGAACAGGTCGCAATGTTGTCAGCTTTAACAGCTCTTCTGTGGGAGCATATTTTTAATTAAATAACACTACTTGAAAGTAAGACATTCATCTTGGGTGGTTTCTCATTGGGTGGTGTCCAATTTGCCTGGGGAGCATTGTATGTATTTTTTGCATTCGTTTGTAATTCACAGTACGTTTTCGTGTTCATGTCGAAAGACACTGAGTGATGGGTGTACCTACGGCGATTCAGTGGTTCTCTTTTCCAGTTTCCTGGTTGAAATGAATGTACATAATGAACCCAATTTATGATCGTTCGTACGGGTTCGCATGGACAGTGTATAATACTCACTGGAACGCTCCCAAGTGGATGCATTTATTTGAGGGACAAAGAACCTTTGTTTGCTTTGGATGTCTTGGCAACGGTTTCGATGTGATGATTCTTCTTGCATAAATCTTACTCATCTTCAACGTGCACGACCCTGAAATGGTAGTCACCCAATATTCGCCGGATATGTTGACACTCAAGATGAAGGTGGTTCCTCGTCTTCGAGCAAATGAAATCGTTGTTAGTTAAGTTGTTTAGTCTCCAAGTATGCACTCGTCGCTCCCATTCTTAAAGGAGATTCAAAACTTCGCGTATTTTATGGCTTTGGGCGCCTACGTCTCAGGAATCTATTGAAAGCCAAAGGTCACCATTTACCTTCCGGAGAGACAATGCGCGAATCTTTATTTAATTCCTAGAGATGTTTATAGGTAACTCATCCTTCTTTTTGTACCAAAGTACAATGGCTCTTCACAACAACGGTGAAGCTCCCTCAAAGGAGTAAAAATGAAATGAAGTGTAACCTAGCACAAGCCATCGCTTACCTTTGATTCCACCAAATCCGATAGAGCACGAACACACAGCATATTGATCCTACTTATAGCGGACGTTCATTTAAATTACAACAAAATAACTAGGCACCATTCTATCTGCTCTGCTCCCAGCAGGCATCTCATATGTCTAACCCCTTTCGCATCCGAAATTTCACCGTCAAGCAATGATTGGATTTAGAAATTTAATAGAATCTAAAACACGATCGAACACACATGTGTATAGGTATATCTTTTTTTTCACACTTTAGAAGAGTTCTCCTGTTTGCCTATTGAAAAGGATATGTACCTACTGCGCGCGTACCAGCTACCAACAAAAACAGCAGCAGCAACCACTTTTGTTTTATTAAAGCTCTGCATTGATCCAGAACAAAAGGGAGACTACCTACATACAGAAGCAGCGGTAGAAGAGAACAAAAAAAAAAGGAAAAAAAACGCCTGGGTCGAAACAACAGCACACACATTCAACATGACAGGTTTTTGGAATAAAGGATGTTCGGGTAGTACTCACATTTCCCATTCTATTGCGAATGGCACCGACATATGAGTGGTGCACCTTCAACTGCTGGCTCTGGAGAGTGTCAGCGCCATGCAAGAGTGTATCCCCCGAACCACACACACAACAACAACAAGCAAGCAAAAAGCACTGCAAATGAATATCCGCTTTTGGTGCAGTCATTGTATCTGATGAGTGGGGTGCGAGGATAGTATCCACCCCACGCATGGCAGAGGGAACATTTTAATGGAAAATCAACAGAAGAGTTAATGACGCATCCCAAAAACGTTTTCGCATTTTCACTTGTTACCAGAGGAATCTGCTACTGGTGCACAGGTGAAATAAATATCACTCGACTGGGCACATAATCATGGACACGCACCAGAGCGCGAGCTTTAAAACATCTGGCATCGGTCCAGTCCCAGTGTCGGTCCATTGGCTCTAGCGTCCGCATCGATCGATAGACAGCCAACAACCTTAGTAGCTCTCATCAACTCTCTCTCTAGTACACCAGGTGTGTACTGTCTGCTGCAGGATGTCAGCACGCGGAGGCAAGGATAGTGTCAATATTTGTTGTATGCAGCGACAACTCTCTAAAAACTAAAACACTTTTCTCTAGGTGCTGTGTGTGTATGGGTGTCATTATTAATTTGTCTGTTGCGGGATGCGGAGGCGCTCACCATGAACTTTAAATGGATATGATGCATGTGTGGTAATGTAGATTTCTCAGGCGCTTAAGAAGGGATGTCCTTTGGTTTATTTTCGCAACAAAAGGACTGCATATGTACGAGAGTTTATTTATAGTCTCTCACAACACCACTCTTCAAAGTTTAACACAAATTGTGTGTGTGCGTTGCTCTGGCCTTGTAGGGTGGTTGGTGGCTCTCCACCATCACTCTCTCTCTCTCTCTTTCGCTAAAGGATGATGTTGTTGACCTCATATCCTAGAATGGATTCAGTTGTTGTATTTAGTTTGCAAAGGTTGGGGGGAAGGAAATGATTGATCTTCTCCGGATCGAGGGATTAGTTTTTGATGTGTTTCTTTTGGATTCGACTGATTGGCAGGGGTTGGAGTTTGAGGGAGAACTTTATTTTCCTCGAAGAATTTCCAAGATTAGTTAGCGAATCATTGACAGATGTGTTAGGGGAGAACTTTGACATTTGACTGAAGGTATTTTTGCACGTCTATTGACAGAAACTACTCCTAGTTTGAATTGTATTTATAGATTTGTATCTATTTAGGAATAGATGTCCCTATTGTTGGTATGAGAGAGATGACTACTTTGCTGAAGAAGTGGGAGTGTATATCTACTAGGAAATGCATAAATTGGGCGAAATGTCCTCCAATTTAGGTGAATACTCCATGACACTTGAGTAGTCTTGAGAAGGCCAGTATACTTGTTATGGAAACTCGTACTTTTTAGGGCAAGACAATGTTTCCCCTACTGTCGACTAATTCTTCCCAATAATTTTCGAGAATACTCCATAACACTTGAGTATTCTTGAGTAGGCCAGTATACTTGTTATGGAAACTCTTCCTTTTTAGTGCAAGACAATGTTTCCCCTACTGTGGACTAGTACTTCCCATAATTTTCGAGAATACTCCCTAACAATTGAGTATTCTTGAGTAGGCCAGTATACTTGTTATGGAAACTCTTACTTTTTAAGGCAAGACAATGTTTCCCCTACTGTGGACTAGTACTTCCCATAATTTTCGAGAATACTCCATAACACTTGAGTATTCTTGAGTAGGCCAGTATACTTGTTATGGAAACTCGTTCATATTTTGATGATTGCGGTGCAATGTTCTTCTTACTGACGTCTACTGCTTAGAGAAACATGGAATATGATACAATTTAAGAACATTACTTCACAAAACTTGAATATTGAGTAGGTCATTCTGCTTGTTATGGAATATGTACATGATTTTAATAAAAAGCAAACATCTTCGTAGTACTTTTGTCGAATTTTTCAAAGCAGTGCTTTGGTATACTGCCAAGTACTTGCAAATACTTCCCCATACTTCGAAATATCATATAAAACTCAATCACTAATTTAAATTTAGTATTTAACTTAATTTTTTCTTTTCTTTTTAGGTAAGTCTATGAATTATGGTTTAATCAATACTCAGACGTGGGAATTGGGTATGTAAATGTATCTTCATTCATGTTTCTTGTATTTGCTTATTAATGAAGAGGTATCACATAGATACAGTAAGCTCTTCTGTCATATGTTTTGATTATTCATGGACGATTAATCCGAAAACTGTTTGGGTTTTTTTGTTTTGAGAAAAAATAGAAATGCATATGCAAATTTGGGTCTCAAAAGAATCTAAGGAAAACTATCACACAGCAGTGGCGCACCTACGGATCTTGTAAAACCAAAATTCATTATAAGAGCAAGCTAAATTATAAAAAAAAAAAAAAAATTACCAACTCGCATCTTAATCTTGTCATTCAATGCCATTTGCATTTGTAGGATTAAGTATCACTGGGGTGTTCGGTTTCATTTAAAGACGTGTATGCGCCTCCTGCTGATACCTAATTACTAGATCGGGTGTGGCTTTAGTGACTTCAAAAAAAAAAAAAAAGGCAGACGTTTTTATGAGGTAGACTGTGGTCAATTTAGTTTTGGGGTGTGTTACCGACTTTCACTTAGCTTAAAAGCAAACATAGTCCATACGATTGAACCAAGCTGCTCCTGTCGAATATACGAATTTGTATATGGGTTTGAGGCCGAATTCTATACGAAGCAAGGCAAAAATTACTGACTCCCAATATGAGGTTCAAAAACGGCCTACCACAAGAGCTGGCATTCGTCATGAGGACGATCAATAGCCACCATGTTGGTCCATCATGTAATCTCTGTCTCACTGTACTCAAAGTCTTCGTCTTCTTTGAAGTCGCTGATCAGCTTGATGCCGAGGTCACTGTTAGGCAAACTTCTTCATGGTTTGACTCCCATGTACAATCGACTCTGCCATTCTTCTATTAGCTTGTTTGCTGCCTTTCTGTCCTGCCCAAGTAACTCAGGAAAATGTATTCCATCTCAGGCAAAGCTAGTTGTGTCGATCTGTCTGAGACAGAGACCTGTTCAGGACAAGCCTGGCCAAGCACTTGAAGCAACTCTTTAGTTGATTTGTATGCCTTATACCCTTTCATCACTTTGCTATATGCTCACGAATTTACCTCACAAGACAATGGCTTTGAACAGAGTGCTTCACATGTGCACAGACGACAGCAACTGTAGTCATTTTAATGAAATGATTCATCGCTGTTCTATTCAGCCCTGAAATTCCTCCAAAATGAAACCGATCGCACTCTTTAAAACCTACCTACCTTTCAGAACTGACGAAAAGGGTGATGTTAGACCTCAAACAGGATATGCCTGTTTCTATAGGAGTAATGGAAAAAAATTCGTAACCAATGTAGACTTTTTTTAAGCGGATGATAGGTGGTTAATGAGGTGGCAAAGTAACAACGTCCAATTGCCACACTTGTCATTTCAACAGATCCCGAAAGAAGTCAAAATCAAGCTTTCAGGCTGGCCATGGGACAACTCTGTCGCTCCCTGCAAATTGACAATCAAACTGAATCCTGAACTGAAACCTAATCCCAACTCATCATAAGACCTTCTCGCAATCAACTTTTGCAGATGTTTGCTTAACGAAAGAGAATAGGACAAGCTGTGTCCTTTTGAAGAGGACTACACCTAGGAGCAGCATATTCCTTCAAGAAACTTGGCGAACTGGTTGTAAATTGGAGAATGAGATCGAATCTAGTGGCCTCTTTACTGAAGTGACCTATTGTGACCTTCTCTTGTGATACCAGTATTGGTGATGAAATCGACAATATCCTTGAGAGGATAAGCAGGCTTTTCTTCAGTCGACTGTGTACATTCTGTATATGTTGTCTTTTGCTTCCTGTATTGCCACAAGATCTCTTTTATCTGACAGTGTCCTGTGAAGAATCCTGTGCCTCCTGACAACTTGAAGGAGTTATTTTGTGTTTCTTAGGACAGTAGCCCGGCATAAAGAGTTTGGCTTGCCTAAGTCGTCAAGACTTTTAGGGAAGGGCAACAGATTTAGAAAGCAGTAGCTTGAAAGTGTTCTCTCTATTCCTCTTTGTTTTAATCACTCCGAATGGCTCCCCTAAAGTTGATGTCCTCACTTTGAAGCTACAAGGCTTTGATTGGAATTTTTATTGGTTAACGCCTAAGGTGCCAATCAAATGCAATTATTTCATCAACATGCAACGCTTATGAGTTCCTGTTCATAACTCTCTTAAATGGCTATGATCTTCAACATGGCTAATTCATATTTAACTGAGGGTCTGTCCTAACCCCAAGACACAATCAACTTAATTGCTTTCAACATAACCTAAACTAAAAAGGGTCCGGCTGTCCAGTCAAAAATAACCCTCAAGGCTTTTATTTTCTTCTAAAAAGTGACGATGTTTATTCATCGATTAAAAGTAGAAAAACAAAAATCTCAACAAATATTTGCTTGGCAATTAAAAAAAAAAAACATTCAACTATCGGATTCTTCTTCTAAGCTAAGGCGACTGACATTTTTAATGACATGACAGCGCGATCTTGAAATTCATTCGAAACGGAAATGACAGATTAAATTTCAATTAAAAAGAAACTTTAAATATACCTACATCCGGTGAGTTGAGAACAGTAACCCAATTTGATAGTCAGTCTAACAAAAGTCGCGTCTAAGTTCAACTTCAAACTGTCACCCTATGTGTGCTCACATGAAACGCAAACAAATCGAGGAGATACCCTAATCGATTCCAACGCACAATACCCCCACCAGGCGGCTCTCAGATGCGTGAATGCACTTTGGATAAATATTTACCAATTGATTAGTTTTTGAAAGTTCCATGGTGTGACCAGCAGGGAGCGGCTGCATCTAGATGGTGGTAACTATAAAGCCGACGTTGCCGCTGTTTGATTATGATTATTTATTTACACTCGGTTCACATATCGCGTCATGGTGGTTAGGGTCAGTGCACACAGGCACACACACAACCGCCCACACGACGTAAACGACGACGACGACATAAAAGGTAAACCTTGTGGAAATGGAAAATCTGAAAATTTCCACAAAAGATAAAAAGATACATTAAAGCAAATTAACAACGAAACACCAGCTCGATTGTCGACTGTGAACTGAACGAACCACCACTCCTTTCTATACTACACTGCAGGCGTTATTCGTTGCTGATTTCCATATTATTCTGATTATTTTGATTATGGATTTGTTTTTGATTTCGAACGATTTATTATGAATATCCGCAGATAGATTGGATGCGAACGATGACGACGACGGTCAGTTTGAGTTCATTCAACGCGTTGCGTTTGGCAGATTGTAGAGTGCTTGGTGGTGCCTATCATTGTCGTGGTCAAGGGGAGAATGATTGTGCAACAATAGCCCTCCCCCCCACCTCAAACAAATAATAAACAATAAGCACACAGACACACTCACTCACACAATAATAAGTATAAAGGAAAGACAACCGACCGACGACGCGGCAGAGGAGGAATCAAATTAAAGTGAATTACACTCGAGTTCTATTGGAGTTGATTGAGTGTGAATTTTACACAATTTCGAGAGATGAAATCTGTCCATTGGGTTTTTGTTGTATGTACATATATATTGCCTGCCTGCTGGCCATCGGGTGTCTGTTGTATAGATACTTTCAGTTGCTGCTGCCACTTGGAAATTATTTGAATAATGCGACTTTTCTGTTCGCCTTCCATCTTGTTTGCTCTTAATTGGGTGTGAATAAGTAATTGAGTGAAATGATATTCTCCAGTAACGTGAAACTTTTTGTAGATACATATATTTCGGTTTTGGTTTAGAGGTATAGGCTTATCCGGTTAGGTGCTGTTGCTGGGAGCTAGGAATGAAGTTTGACAGGTTCAATTTGGTCTTAATGGCCATTGGGAGTGCACAAGAATTGATCGATTGTGGCATGGATATACAATGAGATTAGTTAAGACCTCTTGTTCTGGAGCCTTTACCTGGTGCTTTGGGTGATTTGTCAACTGTGTATTTTTCGAAACGAGAGAGAGGTATTCCTTTGAAGTAGAGAGTATTGAACTCTAAAGCAAGCAACCCATACCGGACAGAAGAGTTTACTTGTAAGCTTTAGTTTCATCTGTACATTTCGACTTTGATATTGAACAGTTGAAAGTTTTTGGACCTCTAACTTCCATTAGAAGCTTTCATTTGAAATGTCATTCGATTTCTTACATTCGGAACCAAAGGCTGTCATTCTTTGACAGCTGTCAAGTAAAAGAAAATGTAGCAATTGTGAACTTTGCAGTTGCAGTTTCACAAATCAACTGCACAGCCCTATGATGTACTAATTATTAAACACAAAACAATAAACATCAACATCAACATAAACCACCGAGAAACCTCAAAACGCGTGGACCATAGACAACCTAAACTAGACAGTCAACTCGAACTTCCCCTGCATTTTGTAATTGTATGTGTGACCTTTGTGAGCTCGCATTTGCTTTTGCTTGAACGTCAAAATACAATGACATAATCAAGCGGATTTTAGCTTGGAGAAGTTGACTGTCTAATTTATTTTGTCTATGGCGTGGACTGATCTATAATTGGCTAGATCATTGACAGCTTGATTTCCCACGGCGAATTGGCTGTATTGGGATTCGCCTGCAAAACTGAGGCCAGTATAAAAGAAGATGTCACTGAATTTTAAGGCAGAGTTCGGTAAGAAGGTTTGAAAGCTAGTGAAGTGACTAAGCAGAGCTTATAGAAAATTGTACTAGATTTTTCAAAATTCAATTTTTATTCTAATAAAACATAGTTCTACCCTCACGAGAACCAGAAAAATTGAGTTTTAAATTGAATTGCTGCACTTCTGCAGGACTAAATTTTTGTTACAATGCTTTTTGTTTGATATGGCGCAAGTTCTTGCCCAACTTTCTGTAAGCCGAATGACAACCAAAGCCCCATACGTCAAAATAAATAAGGCTTTATGATTAATTCATGAACGAGTGGCGGAGTTCTTCTTATTGCTCTTCTCAGAATGGCGTTTTCCGGTTAAATGCTTCCATAACCACATCAGCTTTCGATCAATATTTGATTTTTTTGTTCTTTTGCAAACATATGTTAGATACATACATTCTAATTAAATCTATTCCCAAATTAGGCTAACAACTGAACAAACAAATCTCTGTTTTAATTTTAACAACTGAAAATAAAACAAACCTCATAAATTCACAATTGGACCCAAAAGGAAACAGCAAAAAAACAGAAAAAAATTGCAACAAAACGCAAATTATTTGATCAGCCTGTTCGTGTGTGTGTATACTTAAATCACTGAACACACTCCATTGAGTCCTTTGTTCATGTATTCCCTCTGTTCAAAGCGAAATTAATTTATAGTTTGAGGTTTTATCATCGCGTACAATTGCATTATATGTTCAACACAAAATCGTATCTATTCATCCATTATAATGCTAAATAAAGGAATCTAATTAAATGGTTTTTACTACAAAAAAAAAAAAACCGAAAATACATCTGTCAAATGCATAGGTTCTAATTGAACTTGACGCACCATTAAACATTTGACTAACAAAAAAACTGTTAAAAAAATAAATAACTATCCAATCTATAATCGTTTTCTCTTTGACCAAAAAACCAAACAAAAAAAAAAACCTCCCACTCAATTGGAAAGGATCCATCACACAAAAATTTCGAAACACCACTAATTGTGGCGCGCACAAGGGTGCCTGCCACTACAATTAGACAACAGAGATTGATTCTGTCTGATTTCCATTGATTGGACTCAATTAAAACCCGAACAGGGGAATGGAATTGCGTGACAAATAACTTGGTTGGTCCCCCGACCAGAAAGAGAAAAATTAGGCCACCAAAAAACAAGTAAAAAAAAAAGGTTGAAACTACTAGTAGATACATATCTCCATGAGCTGGAATTTTCATCGGAATTTGTACCTATATCGAGCTTCGATGAAATTTATGAATTTCTAATGCTTTTGACAGTTGACAAATTAGTATTACTACCGACTGTACAAAAGGAGTCCGGAAGGAGCACGATATTTCACTACTGTTGGTGTTATCAGAAATCGATATAACATTTTGGGGTTGAAAAGACGTCGACGATTCGATGTGGGGGCGTCTCACTCCAAACTCGTATTTGAATATTTGATTTCGTTGGAGCGGCTTTAATATTTATGAATTTTGTAATTATTTTGAAAGGTGCAGAGCAATATTTTAGGAAATAGACATAAACAACAACAGAAACGACGAGTGATGTCGGCGGCGCGCTAGAGATGTGTATGCGGAATACTAAATAGTTAATAAATTATTCCGCAGAATGTGTTGTGTGAGTGTGCCGCATTTGATGGAGGTACTATAAGTACCGCATACAAGAGAGGCCAAAATTAATGAGTTGGAAATGGTTTGAATTATATGGGGGGCACAGCAGAACAGTGTATTCTGTTTTTGAATTTTGCGTTTGAAACAAATTGTTTTAGCGCAGCGCAGAGAAGGACAAGGATTAGTGCAGAGCAATGTGATGGGTGGAGTGGAGAGTATACCTGCATACGATGGGGGAAGATACGTAAATATTATATTGCGGTTGTCATTGCTTTTAATGAGTCTGTAGGACTCGTCATGCGTCAGCAATGTCAACATATTTTGCGTCACAAGTGACAAATGCACTTTTTTCTTTCTTTGCGCGCGGCTATTAATGTGAATAGCGGAATCTTATCGTAGATTTTGTGTCTAGGTGGCATGGTACTGGTATGGTGTCATTGTTTTCTATTCTGCAGTTTAGGAGATAATGATTTTTATTCGCTTTACTCGGTCAGTAGCCTTCCACTCATTCGTTACTAGTACTAGATGGGGGAGTACAGTATCATTGTTTACGTCATATGGACATTTTTTTAGGGTCAATGTCTATCCCGCTTTATTTGCTTTCTTTCAGTCTGATTAGCTCGTACCTGCATAGAGATGTTCGGCGGACTTGCATTGATGTTGCTCTGATGGTGAAAACTTACATTAGTCTATGGACCTTTTTGGGGGCCATTAGGTTAGTGAGCTTTTTTGACAGCTCCCCACTACTTGGAACTTAGAAGGAAGATAAGACTTGATCTGCTGAGACATTCTTGAAACTGTGTGCGAGGTACGGTAAGGTATATCCTAGTGATGAGTAAAAAAATCAAACTCTGATTTAGCCACTCACGACTCTATGTTGATACGTTTTCACAGACCGCTCGTACTGCTGCTACTGTTCCTACTTCTGCTTCTGTTGCTACTGCTACTGTTCATACTGCGGCTACTGTTCATACTGCTGCTACTGTTGCTACTTCTGCTACTGTTCATACTGCTTCTACTGTTCATACTGCTGCTACTGTTCATACTGCTGCTACTGTTCATACTGCTGCTACTGCTGCTACTACTTCTTCTGCTCCTGCTACTATCCAACGCTTCTGTGATTTAGTTACTTTTAGTAATTATAGTCCTTCTTGCTGTCAATGTATAGATGGGTGTATGTGTGCGACGGAAAGCTTTCATTGTTTACTGTAATCGAGTAAATACACATCTGTTTTATTCGAAAGTGTATAGCCAGCTGAGTGAAATTTAGCACAAAAAGCAAGTACAATACGAAAAGAGCATATAATTTAGTCAGTACTGAAAAGTGAACGCGATTGAACGCTTTTACTTCGCTTGTACTATTATTATGTACATATATACGTATTTTTTTGCACTGATAGTAACTTGTTCGTTACTGTCTACAATCTTATCAAGCGCCATCTAAGATTCGAATATGATTGAGCTAGCTATACCCTTTTCAATAAAACACGGCTATGGAATGTATTTAAAGAGGACGTTGTCTGATATTTCAATTTGTCTTCGATACCTCTATCCGTTGGGATCCGTTTTTCTCATTCTTGCTAGATGGACCTTAAGTAATCCGTGGCCTCTGACTATTCTTATGAGAAAAGATGACTGTGGTCTACTTATCGCCAGAAGTTCTCCTGTCGTCCTTACACTAAATTGGGGTTACATTTGTCTGAAGTGTACTGGCCAAGTTGTGAAAGTACAACGGATTTTTGGATGCGAGGAGATTAATGGGCTCCAGAACTGTGTGATCTGTTTGAGATTCTTCTATCCATATTCATTGCTGTGGAAGCTCTTAAGTTCCGTGTGGTACCAGATATACATACTTCAAGCTTAGGCAGATGAGTGCCGTCTCCTGATCAGCTCTGATTTGGTTCTGAATGGATTTGATGGCGAATGTACTGTCTTGCTTGTCAAAGTGGATCATCTCTATATGTACTTCCGCTTATAACGCCCTTGCATGTTTGGCAATTGCTAATGAATGTGAAAATGGATCTTAAAACATCTCCTTTTCTCCGGTTCACGCAGGAGTAAAAGTTACTATTGAGGTTATGGTTAAGGTCTATGCATAGGATTAAAAGCGCATATTTCCAAACGTCTCAGTCATGTTTCAAACTAACCACAACAAAGTCTCTGTATGAATTAGGTTTCCTCAGCAAAATATTTCGACGACCAGTTTACGAATCCATTAATAACAAAATCCTGAAATCCATTTCAGGAATCCCTATCATCATTCACTTATTATTGTATTCCAACAAACACACAAATATTTACAACTCTCTCTCTCTCTCGCTTACTCTATCGAAGGCTATGTGTGCAGGAGAACCTCCAAACCCCCCAAAATCCATTGTTATCCAATTTCGCCAGACTTCTCAATATCACAGCACATTCCGGTGTTTTCTTCTCCTGCATTCGTACCTTGAAAGCGCACAATATTGGTTTCACTCTCTCTCTCTCCATCCCCGAATAACTGTTACTGATGTTCACCAGTAACAACAACATCCTTTAGTGTGCAGTGCATGTTGCGTTTCGTAACCCCGGGCAGCAGCGAGCATCAATATCATCAGAACTGGCACGATGATTGAATTGCAACCAAAGTCTATTGTAACAGCGACAGAGAGCATCTAGATACATTGTGTATTGTGTGGATAGAGTGTGAGCTTGCTGCCAACTCACTTGTTATAATAATACTACGCAAGGCGACCCACGACGACGAACGCCGATGGTATGTATTCAATTTGGTGGGTGGTGGCTCTGCTATGGGGGAAAGAGATTCCAAATGATATGCAAAATAGAATGAAAAAAAATCTAGGTATCGGTAGAGGGCATCCCCCCTCTGAAGCTTCTTCTTCTGCTGTGTTCAGTGTAGAGATTCCAAAAGATTGTTATTGCATCCAATGAAGGCCAGACACAGGAGGAGCACTCGCACCCCATCCAGCACTTGAGAGTTGAATGATGAAATTAACCCCCGAGTAGGGTGTACTGTACAACTCACCATATTGGGATTTCACTTTGTGAAATGAATAACAGAAAACAAAGATTACCATTGTACTAACCCCTCTGCAGCAGGGGATGGTTTTTTTTTTTTGTTGTCTCCCTGTGAATTTTACATAGATACACTAGTCCATGCAGATAACAATCTTGCAGATACATTTATTGTGTTTCTTTTCGCTCTCGCAGTTGTGTTGTATTTCCTGCTGTTTTCGAATTGAAGCTGATGCTAGTTTTCGAATCAAGACACACACACACACACACTTAAACAAAAAAGGAAAGAATTTTTAATTTCAAATATTTTCCCAAAAGAAAGAGATTGGATTGTGTGGAGCCCCAGCAAGAGAGAGCAATTCATCAAGGGGCTGCCAGACGTTATGCAAAATTAAGTTTATCATAAAATTTCAATCCCAGACAAAATAACTTTTATTACACATTTTTTTTTCTTCGGCACAAACAAACCGAACACTTTCTTCGGGTTTTTAGGGTATAAAGGCCTGGCTTATACTGCATGCGAAAGAAGAAAAATCTGTGTATTTTCGCTGCCAAAATACGCAGCAGCACCAGCTGAAAATACAATTGAATCCTTGCCAAATTGGCATACACAATGGGGGTTGGGGGGGGGGGACACAAAAAATATTAAAACATTTGTAATGCAGACACCGGAGATTGTTTTCACTTGGCGTAGATACTTTTATAGTTTCACTTTGATTTATTTTTACTTCGTGGCATTAAGATGAGAAATTTATAGCTCGATGGGTATGGGAACAACATGAACCTTGAAATTGGCACAGATGAGTGGGTTGGTAGACGCTGTAATGGGCGCAGAAATGTAAGTCTTTAATGAGGGTAGTATGTGGAATTAAGTATAGGCGGAGATGCGTCAAAAGATGAAAGCAAGAATGTCTTATGGAACTTTGAATGGCGGTGTAATAATGAGAATTCGTACGTTTATTACCCACATGAATGTTTGCTGATGTCTGATGAGTAAATTTTTTATTCTAGATATGCTTGTCATGTGTATATTGTGTTGTCCTTTTATTAGATCTGGCAGGTTGCTAGATTGACCAGTCACAGTGGATGCAGTAGCTCTGTGGTTAGTGCTACAGTTTTTTAAACAACTTCGCAGATACCCTCTTCTCGTTGGAGGTACGTCATTCAATCTATACGGAGCATTTGTATAGGTGAACAAGGCTAAGCCTTATCCCTCTAAGTGCTCTTGGAGCTGCCTGGCTATTGCTTCGCATGCATCCTCTATTGTGCTCTAGGATTCAGGATAAGGAAAGCCACTAACTTCAATACAATCATTTGGCTTCAAGGACAAGCGAGTATGGCACTACCAATGCAATGAGAACAGCCTCAATGGCGAGACTTGAGTCCCGAATCTTCGAATCTTGTAAAGTTCTTTCAAGAATAGCCCAAGGTGCTGCTCGGCGAACACACAAAGATGCTTTGACCAGTTTTCGACAAAGCAAGGACCATCTTCCTTTCATTTTCTCCCTTTCAACATTCTACACTGTCACGTGAAGGTACTACTTCTGACAGAAGAAGAAGAGCGCTGCAGAAACTGTAGTGAGCTCTTGAGGACACTGCCTACTTTTTATACCGGTGTCCTGATCTTCAACAATTCAGGAATAAGTTCCTGCGAGACTACTTCATCCAAGATCTCGAAGAACTTTTAGGCGCACCGATGGAAGTGATGCTGAACCTCATCTCATCATCTGAGAGATTTCGTTTGGGTGTCACACTTGGTGAATCCTGAATTGAGTGTGCCGGGGAGTGTCTCTCCATGCGTTCGGTAAAGGTTAAATGCATTTTGCCGTGGATTACTCCGATGAATATGACTTTCCCCAAATGGCTTCAAGATAAATTATGCAATGAAAACTGAATACCCAAAAATTGATGTATACTTTTAGGTGATCCAGTATATAACAGATATGTCCAGAGCTTTATCTTTTAGCCACTTTTTGAACATTTTTAGATTGAGTTGCTTTCAAACTGTCGCAGAGGTTTTGACTCAATGCCTAACACTCTATAAAGAGTCGACTGAGTTGTGAGTCTGAGTTCCCAAGCTCTTTGGATATACATATTTAGGACCCAGACTCACAAATCTGTTCGACGCTTTATTTATGCGTAAAGCGGGCCGTAGACACTCGAACGTGGTGCTAGTAAAGCCCGCAGACAGTCAGATCAATTTACTCGAACTTCATTATTCCTTGTGTCTTCATATTATGCACTCGTCATCATAACTCACCAGAGTTGATGAATAGAACGAATTTGGGCACAAAGCAGAGAGAAAGCAATTTTGACAAAGGACTTGTTGAAGTAAAGTGAAATATCTACATCTACCGCACATCACATTGCCAGGGGGTCCAAATGCAAAGTAAAATGATGTGCTCAAGTAAATTAACAAGTAAACTACTCCGCAGATACTCGAACTTGGTTCGACCTACACGTAGCTCCGCCCTTGAACATTGAAAAATATCAAAGTTCTTTTGATATTGGTGAGACCAAATTTTTTTGGTTTACTCGAACCATGAAGTTGGTACTCGAACATGGCAAATCAACTCGAACATGGTGTGCTTACCAAGTTTACTCGCACCAAGTTCGAGGGTCACGCTCAAACCTCGGAATGAAATCTGACGCTTCTATCGACAACACTCTTTCTGTTTATTGAGTGCTTCGAGAACAGATTTCGTCATTGAGCATTCTTGGCGTACTGACTGCTCAAACCTTTCAGACTTGATTGAGTTGAGATTGAGTTTAATGCTTAAGCGGATGTCCTTTTGTCTTTTTTTTAAGTTTTTGAAAATATGTTTGCCCACTCGAATCCACCTTCTTGTGCAAATTATCGTCTTAACTTTGTACCAAGTGAAATTAAATTCGCTCTCTTTTCTCCTCAATCAAATCAACTTCAAACGACCGACGCACGCCCCACCATCGTCAGTTTACACCTTACTACAATGAACGACAACAATACCGTTGCCTCCAATCAATTTCTCATCATCCTTCGTGTAGAGAGATGGGAATATTGTTGTTTGTCGCGCCTGTGTCCCGGAATTGGATTGTACACAACTTCATTTAAATATGTAAATATGAAATTGAAGTGTGGTTTTAATAAGCTCAATCTGATTTGATTTATATGCCGACGTCGCCGCTGCTGCTGCTGCCTGGATATCCCGGCGGGATGAGTATTAGAGACAGTCTACTCCAACTATACCATACACATAACCAACTGGAGTAAAACAAACACCGGATACACAAGCCGTACATATAAATTTTCCATGTTTTTCATTTTTTTTGTACTTTTCGTATCCTGCAGAGTGTATGAGTTTGCATTTTATTTGTTTTTAACGCCCCTGCCGCCGCCCCTGTGTATGTGTGATGTGATTTTTATTTATGCAAAAGCGTGCGATTGCATTCATTCTCGTATTCGTTTTTATGTGTGTTTTCTGTTAGAAACAGAACTAAAAAATAAGAACCGTTAAAAAAAATATGATGCATATTCGGTGAGCACAAATAATTTACCCAGGACCGCCCTCGTTTACCTGCAGCTTAAGTCGAATGCAAGTAGCAGCAGAGTCCTGTGGTCGCCCCGGTAAGAGAGCTCAGGGAATTGGAAATGTGATATCCATATTTCACTGTAGGGTGGCTTTTCTTTCTCTATTTTTTTTTTTTTTGCAGTTCGCATGCAAACGGAATTACAGATAAAAAAGGGGTTAAAGGGCGTCAGAAGGTGGTTTTTAATTCTGCAGAGTTGTTTTCAGGAGCAAAACACACACAAAATAAAAAAAAAGGATCAAACTTCCTTTGTGCTGCGCTTTCATTTGATTGCACATTGAAATCAGGCGGGGGGAGGGGGGTTCAGCGTCGTGCTATCCTGCGATTTACCCCCGTATCAAGTGTGGAATTAATTTGTATTTCTCTGTGTGTCCTTGTTGTTGGACGATTTTCACATAATACACACACAAAAAAAAAAAAAAACAGAAAATCTTGTTGCGTGTATTTGACGCTCGTTTGCACACATGTTTTCTTTGTTCCGTACAAAGTAATTATTAATTTATAATTATTGGGTAGAGTAGCAGTCGTAGGTACCTACCTACTCCTGCTGCTGGGAAGCTGAGTAACATGCTTTCTTCACTATAATTTGTGTGTAAAGTGGGTGGCAGGAGGAGGCAGCACATGCGGTTTTAGTTTTGACTTTTCTCGAAATGGTGGATTATTTGGAGAAGAAAACTGTAATTAGGTGGTAAACCAAACATGCGCTTCCTTTTGTGAATAATGAGAAAGTTGTTAATGAAAGTGAGGCACTTTAAGGATTACAAAGTAACCACAAAGGGTGCGGGCGTAAGATATACATGAACATGAATGTCATTCGCTTTAATGTTGCAAAATAGTGTAGATAGGCATTTATTGTTATTTTTTGTAAGAAAAATTATAGGGTACTTGTGCAGGAACAGTGCCCTCGGAGGACAGGGAAATTAAACTTTCAAGTAACTTTGTGAGGTACCTATATATGGGAACGCCTTTAGCTTTCTACAAGTGGATCTCAACTTTGATATTTGAACTTTGCGATCTAGCTCTCCTCGTGTCTGGAATGTCCTGTGAAAATCTATTTCTGAAAGGCTTGTAAACCTGCTGCCACCTTACTTGTAAAATTGCTTCCAAGTTCTCTTTAAGCTATGATCTTTGAAGTTAGATTAAGCACCCGGAATGGAGAAATACAGAAGGACTGTCGAACAGTGGCTTAAGCCCTTAAATCCGACAAAAAGTAGCCAAATTTTGCCTCGAACAAAGCGAACGTTTTACGTTAGGTGAGGTGGCTATCCTCCTTAAAGCAATGACAGGTCCATTGTAATACCATATGTTGATAGACCGGTGGAGTCAGCAGTTCCTCTAAAACCTTTACAGATCTCCGGAGAGGTTGTGGCTGAAGATTAAAACAAGGATGAACGACTTAATCGTAGCAGGCTATGAAAAGGCGAAGCTAGGGCCAACCTTGGAGGTCTCTGATCCGAAACGCATACATTTGGGAGCTCGTGTGGCATTGGCCTTATAGAAAAGCTCTAAGCCTGGAGTGAGGAAGACTGATATGTATGGTAGCGCTTTCTACAGGTCATAAAAATTTCGGGTATCACCTTGAGAGGGAGGATCTTCGCGAGGGTGAGACCTTTGATAACCTGGAAGAAATCGCAATGCCCGACATTAGTTAGCAGAAGATTGGAGGTCTTGGAAAGTCATTGGGTAGAAACCCAAAAGATGATAATTTCTGTAAAACAGATGCTTGCGTTGGCACGTGAAACTGTTGAAAAACCCAGAGAGCCTGTCGGTCTAGGATGAATCGCGAATGGTAGAAGATAAGGGTCCCAGCACTCTGATATGTTTCGGAATCTTTCAAAATGCTGTATATATACACAGGTCCCGATATATTTAAGTTCATGCTTAGAGCCCAGAGAAAGCAGAGATGCTTTAGTCGAACTTGAATTGGGCTAGGTTTGGGTGTCCACTTTATTTGGGAAGAATTGTTTCTGACTCTTGCATACAGTTGTAATTCACAGTATTTTATTTCGTATTTTCTGTTGGGCACTCAATTTTTCACTCAATCAGCTGGATTTCACTACACTTATCGTATACCTTGGTCTCGATACAACATCAAATGTATAGTTTATATTCCTTGAAAGGATTTTTGAACACTAACACAAACTCATGACGAACTATAAGTTATTTTTGCCTACACCTACGAATAATTTCCTTAAAATGAGCTCAAATGCCGGTGTTGAATAACTTGCTCCATCAAACAAACTCCCAGTTCTCAGGCACTCTCAGCGGCAATCGCAGTTTCAATACAAGTAATCGCCCAATCCAACTCTTTGCACAAACGTAGGTATATCCTGTCAAAGGAAACATCTCGCAGAACTTCTTCGTGCATAACACTACATGAGTTTTCTTTGTAAACACCGTAAAGCCTTTTGATGTAAACACACATTCCCTTAGTTGCTTCTCTGTTTTTCTTTTAACTCGACGACGAACGACGCACCCTAACAGGAAAACGAGGCGCGTACAGAACTCCTCAACGAAATGGATCTACAAACACGACTGTAGAACAGGAACAGGTGAAACCGATTAGAGGGTGCAGGCCTAATGAGTGGTGTACGCCTTTCACATTGTAAGAAAGGTTATTGCCCCCGTGTGTACAAGCGAGCGCGCGGCGGCATCAATAAGAAATCCAAACCAAATTAGGTGGATCCTTTTTCTCGACATCGTTGAGACGTATTAGTGGATGCCTCAAAGGATTCTTGTGTATGAAAACTACTTCTCATATTGGCATCACAAAGTCAAAAGGCTCAAAGGACAAAGCCAACAAAAACTTACTTAAAAAACAACTTGAACGTGGTAAATCATAAAATATTGCTGCGGCTACGGGGGGGGCGTATGTGGAATCATTTGTTTCGGTTTTTCCATCTCACCCTCCTGCACCCACTCCTGCTCATTTTGTATCCATAATTCTTGTTATCAGAATATGCAAATTAGATTGGCATCAGTGACGATGGCAGCGGCGGCGGCAGCACCCCTCTGGAAAGACGACACACGCGAACGAGTGCAATTTCACGAGCATCATATACAATTGATGCCACGGGCCAACAATACAAAACACACACACACTCACACAAACACAAATAATATTTTGCACCCCCTGCCACCCAGATTCATTTATTTCGTACACGATGGTACGGGATGTAGGCGTCTCTCGTCGTTGGCCGCGAAGCCAAAAAGAAGAAACACACGAATTGGGGTACCCGTACATCTATCTAGATATTTAAATAATTCAGCGTACAATTCTTGTGTATTCACAGGATACATACGATGGCATGCCACGTAGAGATTTAAACTCAAATACTTTCATTTTAGATTGGCGCAGAGGGGTTGGCGGAAAAACCTCATGGATGATGAGTTCACCGCGACGACCAGCGAAAAGGATATTGTGTTGTGCAGAAGCGCGCCGCAACCAACAGTAAAAAGGGTTCTCTGCGAGTGTAAATCGAAATTCTTCCCCATGGCTAGAATACAAATAACAAATTCACCTCTACACACCCATGTCATGTGAGATGGGTTTTTAACACAACACATGTGTTTTTGCCTTTGTTTGCGCGTGAAAGGAATTTTCGGGACCGTGATGCCATTGTTACAATCCGAACGGAGGCTAGCAATGTTGTTAAAATATTCAATTTGGTCAGGTGTTTGTCGAGGAGTTCCTTTTTTTTTGTTTTTTTGTTTTCCTCTGAGTTTTAAAAAATATCCATACATATATTTTTTTTATTTGTTTTTGCTTCCTCGACTTTGTATTGACTGAGTGGATTTTTTTTGGAAAGCAAATACAGGGAGTTTCACTTGGGATTAGATATGAATGAATGGAAACGTTGCGAATTTTTTTTACCACACACAAACAATGCCGAAAACTTGGGCAGGCTTGCAGATACAAACAGAGAATTTTCAAAAGACCCAGGACACAACAAAGCTCTCTTTTTAAGTGAGTCAATTCCAATACACCAGGCGTTCAGATAACAGATTCATAGCTTATGATAGAAAATGTAACGAACGTATGGAAGGATCAAGGAATCTTTCATGGTTTTGCTGCACCTTATTACTGCATAAGTTAAAAAGTCATTCAAAAGACCATCAGAACTTCAGGAAGAGAATGGTTCTAATTTTTGGGCACAATCCACCCATTGTGGTCTAAGCAAGCCGTACTAGAACACTCATTTGTCTAACCTTTTTGGTGAAAAAAAAGTCTCAAAACACATCAGACCTGTCAGACTACTTATGCCTAAAAAGCATGGCAGCTAAAAGCCGCTCAGTGTAAGTCTCAAGTTCAGTATCAAATCGGCTGCATTGCTTAGCCAACTGGGAACATTCAAGTGTTCGATGATGGCCTGAGGAGTAGTGTTTTGTCTCACATCTCTATCTTCATAAAAACTTGAACTTAAAAGCAGGGGAAAGGCCTCATCTACATACGTCATCTGTCCGTACAGTCAGAGCACTTTACTCCTTTATGAAAGAGTCACAGCTTGTCTGGGTTAAAGTATCTACCTCGCAGGAAGCTCTGCATCCATAGACAAGGTTATTGTACTTACTGTATACACTAAGGCTTCGAAGGAAATGAACAGTCAGACTGTCTGGCGAGAAGAAGTTTTTTCTCCATGTTCTGCGCAGATGACAAGCTCTCAAAGGGCTTTTTTAAGTGCAAAATGGAGTACCTCAGGGTGGAATACTATATGTTATATCTTTTTGTTGTTTTTCTTGGTGATTCCCAGGGATGTAGTGCGTGCACTATCGACGGAATGTATGCTTTTTTATTTGACTAAGTTGACTTACTTGCCACAGCAGATAATAGACCTTCATCTGATGGTCCACAGTCAAGAAGCTGAACCAAAGAAGCAAGACCCCATGTCCCGGACCACAACATGCCACGTCTACCTTAAGGGTAAATCCATAGAAAGACTGTTTAATTCACGAAATCCATCATTTAATGTCGCTGCGTACATATACATATACTCCATGTACTTTTACTCAGGAATGCAGGATACGCGGCAGCCCTAGGAGCACATGGCGCAAAATAGTCAAGAAGGAATCGTGGCAACTGGGAAAGAATTGGGAAGAGACAAGGCGCATTAAGCGTTGTAGAGGCCTTAGGACCTACAATGGCATACAAGATATAAGTAAGGAGTATATTATACTATAGAAGGGGCCTTCAACAATGTAAAAACCTAGACAATGAAAGAGTCCCTGAAAGATCTCAACGTGAACTGAGACATTCACTAATGAATTCCTAAATCGATTGAGAGTAGGTTTAGCAGCAGAATTTTCCACTCAGCAGTAGAGACTAGCTGCAGAGGCTCTTCACAATAAGGGGATGGTCTGTCCGACTTCTTACCGTCAAAAAGTCCTTAAGATCTTGGAGGGCATAAGTCATTTTATATAGAAATTACTTAGTTACACTGGTTAAAGGCAGACTTCTGTCAACAATCAGTAAACTTATGGAATCAGCATTGAAAGAACAGACCAAAAAGTCTCAATCTAAGACTTGCTGGCCCTGTTCACCATCACCCAAGCTAGATGGTGTCAAAATCGCTCAACTGCGGTGAAATATCTCCGTGTTGGTTCAGGCTATACGTTGACATGGAGAAGGAATATCGAAAAAAGATCTGGAAATCGCATATCACTGGATGTACCCAGCAATCATCAGACCCATCATAAGGGCGGCTTTTAATCGGAAAGGCTGCAAAAACAGGAGTCTTTTAAGAGAAGATAGTCACATCCCTCCGTTGGATATAACAATTATTGAAGATAGCTAAGCAGGTCTGAAATCAATAGGATTCAACACAATCAAATCGAAAGCCTTCAGGAACTGTCTTGATCAGGCACCAAAAGATAAAGCTCTGTCGTGTACCTGAACAAGACAATGTGAAACGAAAGAAAGGACAAGTGACTTCGGCTATGAACATCGGTGAGGCAGACGCATCCATACTGCCACCTATTGGGAAACTAAGTATAGTTCTCGACTGGGTCCAGACCCACTTATTTCGACTTCTCTATAAAGCTAATATCAGAATGTTTTCACGAATCCAAAACTTGCGCTTTACTACGTATCGGTGCCGGTGCTTAAGAGGCTAACGTCTACTGGCAATCTACAGAGGAGAACTGTGCAACTTCTCGTGGATCAGAATATTGCGCCATAGGGACTATGTTTTGCACATGGAAGAAAGGAAGCAGAGGCCAACGATTCATGCAGAGTCTATGCCACAATAGCGAGGTACAGTCAATCCACCACATGGTGTGTCACCGCCCCGCCTCACAAGAACAACTCTAGGCTACAGATTCTTCTCTTTCACAAAATTTTCCTATCAAATCTACGTATCTCTTCCAATTTATATCCAACACTTTCTATCGAAACGTCCATCGAATTTAATTATATGTAAACTTGACAGACAGTCTTTCCCAATTAAATATTTGATTCCCCACTTTATCTCAATCTCTTGAGGAGCAAAAACAACAAAAAAATAAAAAATTTATAGCTTTCAGCAGCTCTTGTCCTATTAAACTCATGTTCTACTTACTCAATCAACGGCCAATCAGCGACGAAATAAAAATTAACTCGTTAATTGGTTCTGTCCTCCGTTCCTTGGGATCTAATACTAAATGTCAATAGAAGAAATGATTCGAAAATCAAAGATTCATTTAAGAGATACATTCCCATGAACTCGTAAAATTTGAATTACTGCACGTCTCGATCGAGCTACCTTTCACACTCAATTCATGACTATTGTCTGCTAAAGCGGGTGCGCTCGTAAAACTCATCCGTAAAGTATCTAATAGCCACCTTACGCCGACTTGGATTAATTATTGGAAAACCGATTGTGCTTGGGTGAAAATTTATTCTTTCTAATCATTAATTGCCTATAAAAAGTTAAATTCCCCAAAGAAAAAGAATCTAATCTTGAAAATTTCCTTCTTTTTTTTCTCTCTCTTTTCAGGTGAGTTTCAGTTCAAACTTTGAAGTAGACGTAGTGAGTAGAAGGTTCTTTGTTTGGGTAAGTTTAATGGCAGGAGGGAGGTGTGTAAGCCAGGACATTTTTAGCTTCTATCATTCGAATAAATTTCACCCTACCCGAGGGAAGCAAAAGAAAAAAAAAAAAAAGGATAAAGAAACGAACACAAAAACCCAGATGCCAGTAATGCTACTTGTTCACCGATTAACCTTTCATTAGGTCTTAAGATATTGTATCTTGAAACCTTTTTTGTGCTCTTAGATAACAGAACACGATGGGGGAGTTCTAGAGTGGTGGGGTCATCATGGTACATAAGCGAAAGAAAAGAAAATCCTTATGGATGACTTAATTCCTTCATCGATGCATGTGGGTGTTTTGTAGGTGTGTGGGTGCTTCTGCACACACATGACCAA
Organism: Chalcosyrphus nemorum; assembly: GCA_949716465.1. Classification (NCBI taxonomy): domain Eukaryota; kingdom Metazoa; phylum Arthropoda; class Insecta; order Diptera; family Syrphidae; genus Chalcosyrphus; species Chalcosyrphus nemorum. Next base: position 11,375,459 of record OX454333.1, on the reverse strand, counting down.
AGAGGAGATCATGCTAAAGAGATTAAATGCTGGCCCCCTCCCTTAACAAAGCAGCATATGTGTGTATGTCAAACTTTTACGCAGATACACATACAAACAAACGACAGCGATATTCTTTTGTGCTGTGGTCTCTTCGTGACGAAATATGTATCTCGACCCATACCACGTGTCCATTACAAATGAATTCATTGAGACCGGATTACATCGCGCGTTTTAGGTTCGAAACCACTCGCCATCAATTTGCCTCCAGTTTAGTGTGTTAGTGTGCGCCCAATCCCCCCAGTGTTTCGGTCCAAAAATCAGATGAGAGGAAAATTTTAATCTGATTATAAATGTAGTCTGAGGGTTTAATCCATTCAGGAGCTTTGAGATTGTTCGAGAGCTGTGCTGTGAGTATCTTTTACCTTTTTTTTTTTTTGGGAAAGGGAATTCTTAAGAAGGGAAATCAGAATCGCCTTCGGTTTGTTAGATTGGATTACACGATTCAAATGAAGGAACTTTGAATGATTTAAGACATTTACACCTTGTTTGCGTTTGTCTTCCAGTGGTATTAGGCGAGGGATTTTTGTCGCAAGACATATTGAATTGATCGCTTCATTTGAGTTGAATAAACGCACAGAGGTTGGCATATAATTGGGAAAGCTGAGGCTTAATTTTGATATGTCGGTAGCGCGAATGACACAGAAAAGTAGGCTTAAGCCATAAAGTCATCTATTTTACTAACACCTTGGGTGGTGAACCGACCACATGCTGTTTAAATTGTCGGGTAAACATCCACCAATTTGATTGCTCAGGTGGTAATGGGATTGACGGCGGCTTAACATATTCGGATTATACATTGTTACGAGGGAAATATGTGCCTACGTTTAGAGCATCTACCCACAGTTCTTGCCACAATCTTTATAATGAATGGATATTATCATGCAGAGGCTTGAGGTTGGATTTGCATTTGAAAGAAGGTCTTAGAGTCCAAAAAGAAAATGTGTGCTCAAACGAATGGGGAGATAGCATATGGTTCCTACTACACATGTCGACAGTGATTGTAACTCTTCTGCGCAGTTATATCACAATCCTAATGCCTTCTTATATCTTGGAAACTACTCAGTACTCGATGTTAAACCATAAATGCCAATCACAGGGTGAGCTAATGCAATGCACTGAGTGAATTGAAAACACTCATGAGTCGAATCGTTTGCCTCATTGAGTCGTTTAAAAAGAGTCATTGTGTCGCGTAGTAATAAGATCAAATACAATGAATCTAAAGCTTCAATTTTGTAATTCAAATGTAGATTAAGATACCATTTAATGCCTTCCTAAATATTGTCTTGAAGGCCTTGAGGCGAATAATAGTTTGAGTCGACTGACCTGGTATAAAGGAACAGTGATTAACAAGGCCAAAGACTATGAGGTCTGTATCTTATTTTCAGCGGTCTATTGTGTTCCTTTACACATCTATGTCCAGGTACTCTTGAGGCACATGTCTCCTAATAGCTATATGCCGAGTCATTAAAGCGATATTGATGCTACTCTTTTAAATCACAGAGTCTGTTAAAGTGAGTCAGTTAAACAGTTTCTGTTCTAAGTACACTTTTAAGCTAGCTTATGAGGCGGTTAAAAAGAGTCATTTTTTAGATTTCTTACATTAGTTAGACATTGATTTGAGTCTCAAATCAGTGAAACCATCAAAAAGAGTCATTGTTTCTATTACTTTCACTAGTTGAACCTTTATTTGAATCAATATCGTCTCTTCAATTCTTTTACTTCAATGTTCTGTGTATCGATTGTAAAGGGTTGATTCAGTTATCAGTTCACTTTCAATAAGTCACCTTTCACTGAGTCGATGAGTCATTGCATCAGCCATTGTACCTGTCATTCAATAGTACGTGGAACGATTCTGAAGAACTTAGAGGCCAGCTTCCTCTTTATGAGTCGACTCTTCCAAATCACTGATGCGCCTAAAAAGAGTCCCTGTTCTGATAACTTCCATCAGTTGGACAATTATTTGTGAATATCGACTCGAGAACTGGAGAAATCTTAAATGATCTGCGTATCGATTGTAAACTGTTGATTTAGGAGTGAGTTCACTTTCGACTGAGTCGCTTAAAAAGAGTCCTTACATCGGATACTAAAAATTCTTACTTCAATTCGACTCATCGTCTTATTGTTTTACAGTAGAGAGGAGGCAGGTAACTTGCTAAGCTCTGACTTTCTCTCGGTCCTCCTTTTAGATTGGAAGATTCCTTTAGTATTTATGCGTGGTAGATTGAATTCTCTAAGGCAGGAGTGTCAAACTCAAACTCCTATAATGCAACTTTTTTGTTTGAAGTATGAGAGTGGGCCGGCCACACTAAAACACATAACACCACAATAAGGATTTCCGAACTTTGACAGGTTTTTGCGACCATATTGTTGAGGCTATATCTGTCAAATTGGTTGACATTTATTTCATCTGCTTTGCCCGCGGTCCGTATCTTTGACATGTCTGCTTTACGGTATACTTTGGGATGCTTTGAGTTGTTGTGATTTACGTCCTCGTTCAACTATGTAGTTTGACTCCTTTCAAGAGCTTTCTGCCGTTTTAGTAGATTTCACTGATTTTGATGACATTTTTTAGCCATTTCTCCTGGCTCATTCTTCATTGATTCCCATCTGACTTCAGTACATATGAATATGAGTGAACAAAAGGATATCATCTTATCCAATGAGAAGGGCATTATCCCTTAAAGGAAAAGAATAACTTGCCACTTCAATGGACTCGACAGGTGTAGAAGGCCTGAGATTTTATGTCTTTACCAAGACACTTCCCCAAATCCTTAAAGCCATAATCATAAAACGAAAACTGGTAAATCTTTGTAAACAAAATGTCAACTCTTTTTCCGTTGTTTTGTAGCGGCAACAAAACAAAAATTATTAAGCCCTAAAACCATTAAAAGAAAAATATAAAACAACGAAAGAAAAAAAAAAAACCATTAACCTCTCGAAATATCCCCCATTTTACTACTCTGACATTTCGTGCCTGTTCCGCCAATATCCTATCCCGCGCCCAAAAAAAAAAAAAAAAATGAGAACACATTTGATCTGCTTTTTACCCTTTCTCACGGAGACACATACAAAGTACTTGAGTTCGTCTGATGAACGTAAAATACAAGAAAACAAATAAAAAATATACAAAATACCGTTGTATATGGATGGGGGTCGAAGGAGGATTATTGCCGTTGATTCCTTTGCGCGGGCTTAATTTTTTTTTTTGTATTCCCGCCATTTTAATGGCCGCCTCGTCGCTCTGCAATATTCATCGTCAAACGGAAGAATTCACCTATAAAATATTTTCCTTTTTGTTTTTGTTGATATTCCATCTAAGGAGCCGACCACATTTCAACATATCCACCACAGAGAAAGGTCATAGGCAACCACCACGAGAGCAGAGTGGAGTGGAGGAGAGCAAACGAAGAAGGAAAAGCTGGGCAATAAAACATACAACACACAGCGCATTAGAAAGAGTATTATTTCTCCTAAGCCGGATTAATGGAGGTCCTTAAAATGACTTTTATTACACGCGGATTTCTCCTCCTCCTCCTCCTGCTGCTGCTGCTGCTTTGTTTGTTTGTGAAACAGTAACAGGGCGGCACACATAAAAACTTAACGCGTCCTTCTATTTTGACGTTTTTCTTTATTTTTTTTTTTTTTGTGCCTGTGGCTCTCTTCCGCTGCCTGGCGACAAAAACTCCTCTCTCTCAGTCGGTTTGTCCTTAACGTTTATATGTATTTATTTATTTATTTTTTTGAGTAATAAAAAAATTGTTTGATGTCCTGCGATGGATTGTTGGATGGAGATAGATGGCGCGCGTATGAATCGAAATGAATACATTCATCGACACGTCGCGTCGCCATTGTGACAAACAATATGACAACAAGGATACACATTCAGTGTTGCTGTTGTTGTTGTGTGATCCTTGGTGGACCTGGACATGTAATGAGATGTTTATCTACGAGCGGCGGTTTCTAGAGGCCTCGAGCGCCATTTATGTGGACATTATCGTTATTATTACTTTCGTTTCGTTTGGACAGCGAATTAAATGTCACTTTTACGATCTCGTAAATGGTGAAACGATCAGCTGGCCCTATTTCGTATATTTTCTGCCTTAATTTGTCGCTCGTGAAGTGGGCCTTAGTTGGCGAGTATGCCCAAGGCCATACATACACACACTCTGGGCCTTTTTTTGAATCAATAAATTTTCGTATTGGATTCGGAGGGCTGTATAATGGGTGCCTCCCGTGCCTGTTGTTTTTATTGAGCTATTAAACTTAAATAATTTGCTTTTGCGGTGGAAATTTATTGGTGTGGAAAAAGTGTCCTTTCAGCGCGCCATGGTGTATGGTGGGGTGGTGGTATATGAGAGAAATTGTTTTTGTCGTTTTGATGTTGTTTTTATTTATGAGTTTCGTTGGAAGAGGCGGCGCAATCGTTTGCGTAATTTTATGAATGCCTTCTATTTTGGGAAATTATCTTTCGAATGGAATGAGAGAACGTTCTTCCACTTTTAGTTAGAATCTTAATTAAAAGAAAGAAAGAGTGAAGCAGTAAAATGATTTGATGGGATTCGGTTTAATACGGACAAAGAGGTGTTTTGAAATAAAAACACTTTCGCTAACTGGATTACGAAAGATGATTTGAAATGTTAAATTTTGTCGTTAAAAGTCAGTAGCTTAGCCATTTGGCAATCCAACGATTAGAGGAGAAAGTGGTGGCTTTTATTCATCACCTTAAAATGAAGACTTTAACTCGTTCTTCAAGTCCCACATCTGCATCCCTTTATGTGCCCTTGGAGATTTCTTTTGATAGTAGCCTCCAAGTACCACATCTATATAGAAGCACGAACTCAACGTTGGAACGGAGCAATCCTAGCTTTTGTCAAACTTGAAACAGCATCCCAAACTAGAGTTTAGTTGAGATAATAGTCCCAAAATACCTTCGATACTCTCTTGTTTCGGGACTAATTTTCAGGCCAACGACGTTAGCTTTCCTTCCGCGCAAAGTACTCCAAGTTTTGGGACTCAAGAGAAACGTTAAAGGTCCATTTACAGCTCAGCGACTGATTATTGAGCGAGCGAGCGTGTTCTTGACTTGTTTGACATTCTGACAGACCTATTCCAAGTCAGATTCAGTTGTATCCGTAAGCCACTTACAATACAAGAGCGTCGTACAATTACATTCGATGAGACGCCAAGCAGGGATGCCGTTTACCAATTTCTAAGGGGAGTATTGTAAAAGTTTACAGAGGAGTATTTTGTGTCTGAGGGGAGTACAGGACAATTTGTCTGAGAACTTTACTTCGTTCGGCCATCACACACTGGAGCAATTTTACCCTGAAGTAACCCCGAGGTGCATATCTCTTACTCCCATTACACTGGATGGAACCGACTTCATACTTTTTCACCTCGAAATTGACAACCTGTCAACCAACTGCTTTAACACTGTATGAAGATCTTACCCTGTTTCTTACTTCTCTTCTGTCTCTTCTATAAAGTCAGTTTTACCCCGGGGTAATTGCGCCAGTATATGATGGCTCATTCAATGAAATATGGCGGATGACAATGTACTATTATTTTTTATAGGGAGTAAAATCAGGACGAGGGGAGTACAGGAGTATAGTCGATGAGAAGGGAGTACCAATACTCCCTTAGTAGTACCTGCGGCAACTTTGACGCCAAGGCATACAGCTACGTCCTATGGAATTGCAAGCCAAAGCAAGCCCGAATCCTTTACTACGGCTTCAACTAAACTACTTTGCTCTTGCGAATCAACCTTGTATGCTTATCGTAGGAGAAACCTCAGTCTACTATGCTAGTGGAAAGGGTGACGACTGTTCATCGAAGTACTCTCGCAACGGAGTCACGGTTTCACGGGCTGTTCGGCAAGAATCCGCGTCTTGTTAATAACAAATACCATCGGGAGCACGCGCTTCAATTCGAGACTCGATAAAAGGCGTCACTGACTAACTCTTAGGTACAACTCCAGTATTTTCTTCATTACGTGCTAGATGCGGCCTTTTTGGTCACGTATTACCTAATAATGAAAATTAGGTTTAAAACTTTTGGAGGCGTTCATTAGGTTGGCCATAAATGACTCCAAGTGCAAGAAAGACATTCCTCGTAGATCACTGATTTTCGTAATATAATTTGTTGCTGTGCCGGGCTAAGTCTTTTCATGATGGAATGTCTAACAATTCTGAACAAAAATATTATGATAGGTTAATACAACTCACGCGTCCTCTGTCAAAAAATCTATAGACAAAAAAGTACCTCCAAATGAATCATCCTTTACTATCAGACAGGACACTACCTGATGAGCAGTCATTCAGAGTTTGATGATACTAGGGAAAGTTCATGGACATTCGCATCTTCGATAAATTTCCAATCAAGATTCATAGCGAAACTCAATCCAAACATTCTACATAAATAATCCACAAGAAGTGCTCTACATAAATTTCTCGCTAAACAAACAGCAAACAATCTCTAAATTCAGCGAAAAATGAGCGAAATTTCCTTTCCTCTCATATGTTTAGCTTCGCGTAATTAAATATGAAAATAATGGAAGTGAAATTTAATTAAAAACTGTATGCGTATCTTTATTATGTAAGTACGAGCAATTATCTAACTACACTATACTGTCTTCCCCACTTGTATCCTCCCTCCCCATGTGTGAATCTGAGTGGGAGTGTGTGTGTTTGTATTTTCTTCAAACGTACCGTGTAGATATAAATAATTTCAATTTGTGCCTCTGATTGCTCTGCCTGGATCCTCCTTGAGTGTGTAGCCTCTCTCTTGCCGTTTTTTTTTTTTTTTTTTGGGGAAATTTCCCTCCACACAAAAGGACACGTAATGGTATATCACGGCGCGCGTAACTGTGCTTTCTAATTAATTCAAATGAGAAATTGTCATCATCGTGAAGACTTCTTCTTCTTCTTCCAGCAAAAAGAAGAAATGAATGTTTACTCCTTCCTCATAAATATATGTACTTATCCCCAGAAAAAAAAAAAAAAGAAAACTGTTAAGAAGGATAAAGTCACGGTACTATACTACTGAGCCCGGATGGTTTACGGAATCATCATCGTTTTCTCTCCAGAGTCAGAGTCGTCCTGCTGCCGTCAGTTTTTCTTATCATCCACACTACTACCACTAATACTCTGGTTTATTAGTAGCCAAAAAAGGATATAAAATTTTAACTTTATTTGGAGACTCCTTTTTCGGCGGAAACGAGTACGATATCTGTCGTCCTTGTAACATAAATGTATGTATGTGTGTTTGTGGGGGGATCCCTGTGGTGCTTTACAGTTTTAGCACACGACAAGTCTCTCGAGTGAGACTCATTTTCCTTTCTGTTTTTTTTGCTTATTCGCTCTAAGGGAGGTAAATGGCCCAACTCGGTTTTGGCCCGGTCCCATGTGTGAAACTCAAAGGACTGGGAAGCAGAGGGGCGTAATTTTCAACTCAAAGTCGTCGTCGTCATTGCACGATGTGAGGGAATTAAATAATATTACTTTAAAGTAGGAAATTGTATGAATAAGGTTCGTATGTAACAAAGTTGTTGAGTCTTTAGGTTTTGGAATTTTTAGGGGGAAGGGGATAATAGTTTGGAATCTGCTAGGGCAAAATGGAAGAGCTCTAGCTAGCGTAGCGCCGGTGGAAACGAAATCTAGGAAACTTATTACAAATTCATAAACGAATTTCGTAAGTTGGAATTATATTTGCAAGAGAGATCTCATTTTATGCAGGTTAAACGTATGAAATACTATGTGGCATGGGACTTGTTTTGAGCGATAGAGGGTGAGGCGCATATGTACATTTGAGAATTTGATTTAAGTTTTATTTCGTTCTGATTAGTCGAAGTTGGAAATTGCCGTGCCAATTAGTGCGAATGGGACTGAAATTGTAGCCCAGGAAGTGCCATTTCCATTGGAATTAATTAGGCTGTAGGCATCTATGCGTGTAGCAGAGTTTGTCTATTTTCTGTAAGCCGACATGCGCAATCTTCAACCTAGTTTTACACCTTTAGATCGCTCTTAGAAGGTAAATACTATTCAATGCCTTGACTACCTCCTAAACTCTTTCATAGCCTACGGGGTGTGCTAAACACTAGACTCTGAAGTACTGAAGAATCTGCGGTAGGTAGAAGATTAACTCCCCATGCTTTCTTTTGATCCGAATGTGTAGTATGGGGGTCAATATCTGCGTCCATCTACCTTTATCGGAGACTTTTTCTTGTCCAGTTCGAAGCCAGTGCTGCTGGAATGATATTTTCCTCATTAGTATCATTCTAGCCACAACGTATGCAACGTCGAAGAAGTTGTTCTAAAAGCGTTGCATACTATCAAGTCGTGGATTTTACGTCCGTATTCTTTCTGTACGACCAATCCATAATTAGAAGCCGATGTGTCTGAAGGAGCATCAGTAGTATTTCAGTCTTCTTCTACAATGGGACACTCTGAATTCATAACCGTTAGCATCATTCCAGCCACAACGTATGCAACGTTGCATATTTGGAAGCCGATGTGGTGGAAGGGGCAGCAGTAGTCTTTCAGCGTTCTTCTTCTACAACGTGACACTCTGGTTTCGTCCCCCTTACTAACATTCCAGCTAAATGTATGCAACGTCGTAAAAGGTAGCTTTGAAAGTGCTGCATACTATTAAGGCGTTGATTCTACGTCCGTATTCTTTCTGTACGACCAATCTACAATTGGAAACCGATGTGGTGCAAGGAGCAGCTGTAGTCTTTCAGCCTTCTTCTTCTTCAATGTGACAGTCTGAATTCGTAACCGTTAGTATCACTCCAGCTACAGCGTATGCAACGCCGTAGAAGGTTGTTCTGAAAGCGTTGCATACTATCAAGGCGTTGATTTTGCGTTCGTATTCTTTCTGTACGGCCAATCCATATTTGGAAGCCGATGTGGTGGAAAGAGCAGCAGTTCTTCTACAATGTGACACTGCTTTCTCACCATCTTGAGTTCGAAAGACCTGTAGCAAATAGGCCCACACCTTCCCACATTAAAGTTTATCTTCTTCTCAGTAACCCTTATTTCGATATGAAAAATGCGCCATCACACCCACTCGCCATCCTCTTGAGATGTAATCAAACTAAAAACCCGTTTTATATTCTATTCCTTCCGTCTCCTTACACATTCATTTTGTATATTGCAAAAACTCAAATAAAGGAACTCAAATCAGATTCCTCTCCATCAAGAAAGGAAAACTTTTCTGTTTTTTTTTCGCCAAAGAACTTCCATTATACTCTTGCGTAAACCCTTATCTTGTACTCCTGTACATTAAATCCTTTCATGCAATGCACTCGCAAAAAAAAAATATAATATAAAGTATAAACGAATAAAGAAATGCAGAAAAGAAGTAGAAAAAAAAAAACCAAATTAAAATTGAATTCACACATAAAAGCGAATAAAAAAAAAACACACTCAAAAGTAAAACTATTATTCCAAAACTGAATGAATACATCCTTCGTCAGTTATCCTGGTGGCGGGCGGCGGCATGCGGTGTACGGTGGCTTCAACTCAATTTGCAAATGCTGTTTAAAAATTATCCCTTTTCTTTCGCTTCGGGTGCGCGCATTGCACAGGTCCTTGCTTTTATTTTTTTTTTGTTATATTCATCGAGCGGGATATGGAAAATCATATTGCGATTGTTATGTCTACTAGTACCAGCGAGGACATTTTTTTTTATATATTTTCTTTCTCCTCCATCTCCTTGAATTGGTTTAAATAATAATAAAAAAAAAGAATGACACTAGCATAGTACATTTGAATATACAATTCTTTGAAGGAATAACTCTGCAAAATGACAGGATTTTTTTACGTCCTTTTTTTTTTTTATTATAAACACAATGCATGAGAGGAATTTATAAAATCTGTTTTTGTGGTTGCATTTCTTGTTCTTTTTTCTCGCCTGCTTCATCCAGAGAGAGAGAAAGAGAGAGAGAGGAGTATGTTCATAAGAAATAGAAATGCTGCGGATGCATGGACGACGCATCATCCACAGAGTTCAGTAGACGTGGGTTTTTTTTTTTGGTATGACAGAGGTACACAACATGCAAATGAAAAGTTTATCCTTGCCAGCATAACTTGGAATGATTTCAAGTGTACATGCACATGAACTTAAAATAAAATGCAGAACAAATAAAAAACGTCCAAAAGAGAAAAAGAACCAGAACTGTGAATGTTTAAATGGAGATTTAAAGGGTTTTGTTGCTGAAAACTTAAATTGTGAAAGGAGTCTTGAGTCCTGAAGATTATGTGCAATGTGCAATTTGAACTTTCCGAACGACTTTTTTCTGTCTACATTGAATTCTTATGCGATTCTAGTATTAACCGGCATTTTTCGAGGCTATGTTCGTAAAGAGACTAATGAAGTAACTTACTTAACTCTTGTATTCGCTGGTGCTCTTCAGTGCTTTGGGTGGTGGCTCACAATGTGCGTCAGCTGTTAGCAATTACCGTCTACGATTCGGCCAAAAAGCCCTCAAGATGTTGTGCAGGCATCTATAAGGGAAATCGGATCGCCACACAACTTACTACAGTCAAGTGTGAACCTATGACCGATGCACTAACATTTTTGCCGATGAATGACAGGTTCCTAGACCGTTCTCTAAAGAGATTTTGTCTAGGATGCGATATTTTGCCTGAAAATCATCAAGATTGTTGATAGTGTCTTCCACGCAACAGAACACACCAAACATTGATACGAAGCAGCTTTACTTTACTCTTACGTATTCAGTTTCTGTTTTCTCTTGGGGGTTCTATGGCATCTAATGGTATGTGCGTCAATGATCCGCCTCGGATATTCCTGACTGAGTCCCTGACTAAAATATAATTAAAATTTGTTAAGATATTGGAAAGTTTCTACTCTCCAAACTAGAGCTATTTCTTAACCACGGTTTCAACTTCAATTAAATCACAGTGATAAGAAACTGTGATTGTGATTTGAAACCTGCTACCCTGCTGAACGAAGCTAAACGCGATGACGGTGCGCTGTGCAATGCAACTACTTGCACCGATCTTCTCATTAAATCCCTTGCGCTTACATAATCACCATCACTTTATAAGTTAGATAACTCGAATTCAAAAAAAAGTTCTGCCCACGTCCACTTTTAACCCTATTACAGAAGAAAACCTAAATTCCATCTAACACTATGCACTGACTTTCTGTATCCCGAAATGTGTTGCATACTTTAATGATGCGAAAAAAACAGAAGCATATGCAATGGTTTTCAAACAAGCTCCGGTTGGCAACGGTTGATGGTTTGACATCATTGTCTTGAAGCCTCTGTGCCCTATGATCCAAAAGAACATAACAAATTCAAGGTCCTACTTGTAACGTATGCATACGACGGACGAATTGACTGTCAACACAAAAAACTAGTTTAGGGTAGGCCTCGCTAAATGCTAGAACCCCTGCGTGAAAACAGCTTTTATGGGCAGAGTATTGGCTGTTCTTCATAGAAGCTGACTGTAGATCGATTTGTTAAGTGATCGTGATGCCTCCCGTAGGAATTTTATTCTAGCCTCTATGATTTTAGCTGAGCCATTGAATTTGGCAATGGTACAGTGTGCTGCGCGTAAGCCAATATGTGCAAGTTTAAGATCCAGTGCGGAACAGTAACACCGCCATCCTTCTACGCGAGCGTGCCTCACCTATTGAGTCTGACTACGTTGGGACTTAAAGCCACAAGGCTTGCGCTGATCAAAAGGGTATGTCTAACACTTCTTCCCAGCTCTCCCCACACTCTCTTTTCGTACAGTGAATCTCAATCATTTGGCCCCACAGATACACCTCACAGTACAGGCAATCTACTTCAGAAATCCTGAGCAGCTGTACAATTAACTACGCCTCAACTTCCACACCTGCACTTGGGTCTAAATCCCCACGACAATTTTTACTGTCCACAACTACCTTAAGTTCCGCACTGCGACTCTATCTAATTTCCCATTAAAGACCTCATCAAATTATAGTTCTACTCGTAGTCATCACAGGAATACCAGTACCTCCAGCCGTTTCCTGTAATTTGTATTCCGATCGCTCAATTTCCATATTCGCTTCCTTGATATCTTCTTCCATTCTTTTACTACACGTTCACATGTCGGAAACAATTTGTGTGCAACCAGTTTTAATATACATTCCACTAGACTCTGGTCTCAATTTTTATGCCTAAAAAAAAACTAAAACCCCAAAAGCGTATTAGATACTTCCAACCCCAAGCTGTCTGTCGCTTTGCCATTTAATGTCTTCTTGGCACGACACCGAACGTACCACCATAAAAACCAAATCCAATTTCGACGGAACCAGACTAAAAAGGACTCGAATAATTACCAGCTGTGAGCGCTATAATCGGCGGGATCAATAGCGTGTTATTGTCGATGTCTGGAAAGAAACAAGAAAAATTCACAGAATCCTTAAAGAGTTGTTATACAACACCCCCCAAGAGTAACGCATAAAATTGCAAAGGATGTGTGTCGGCACCTCAAACCAATCATAAATTTATTATGACCACTCTAAAAGGATACACACTATAGGGCGCATCAAGTGGTCACCAAGCAGATAACAAAACAATCGAAGGATTGTACAGAATCTAGTTGAATGTTATTCCTTTCGTTTGCGGCGCTTGCGAGTATGACATGCATTAATCCTCTGTGAGATGACAGGCGGCAGTTACGAGTCCAGTCGCCGTAATAAAACTGAATTATAGATCTCGCTAGGGCACCTTTTCTGTTTTTTTTTTTCTCCATCGCTGACATGAGCCTCTCTCTTAGATGATTTTAATTGCTGCAGTCAGAGGCTAGTACACACGGACGTACGACGACATGCAACATGGAAATAGATCTTCTCTGACAGCTGTTATGCTCTTGATATGTGTGCTGGAATTTAGTTCTTTTGATGGGAGTCGTGTCTGCGGTTCCATTGGAAAAAAAAAACGTCTTACTCACAAGAGGAAATGACCGGTGCGATGGTCCGACGATTCGAATATTATTGTAACTCATTCTGGAGTGCACTTAAGTCATCAAGTTTGAGTTGTGTTGAATTAAGGAGAGGCAGTTTGATTTACGACGAGCTGACGAACAGGTTTTCCTGTCTATTTGTCTGAGTCATAGATTCAGGTTGAATTAAGGATGATTTTAATGCGTGAATGTCATAGATACCTGGAGGCAAATCCACTTAAGATTGTTGGACAGAAACAGCATCCATTTAGTTGTCAGATGGTAGAGAGGAACTTGTAATAGAAAATACACCGGAAATAGCAATAAGACTTTTGACACAGTCTGCCTTAACTATCAGGATATTCATTTGAAAATTACAACTGTTCTGTGCCAAGACCATTAAGTCTTTCAGATTTTGCTGGACCATCAGTCCTGCGGATAAAAATTTGTCAACTTTCTTTACTTCCTGTTGAGAGATGTTTAGCTGAACGTGGGTGTCATAGTCCTACCAACTCTACAGTTACCTTCCGCCAATGCTGCAGGAACAGTACTGGCGACAGTATGTACCCCTTATGTACTCCATTTTGAAGTTTAAAAGTCCTCCCTTCCTGTGTATAAAACACTTGCCACCCTACTATGTAGTGTTGACAGTAGCTTTGAGTTTTCTTGGGGTGCGTTAAGCAAGACCAGCTAAATAGCGTCTCGTTTTAAACCTGTCAAAAGCCAAAAAGGCAGTAGATGTAGAACATACTGCTACCATGATGATGGCTTGCCGCTATAGCGGAAAGATCTCTTAATCTAGGAAGCTGATTTCGAGGTCTTTCTGGTCGCAGTTTACAAGAGTAGTGAGCTGATAGCCATCGAAAACTTTTAGGGTACTAGTTGTTCTAATCTCTACTGGATATTGCTAGAAGTACCGCCCAGCAATAAGTCCTTTCAACCCTCGTAACGTAATATCTCTTCGTTAAAAAAATCGTGGGGAATACTTTTTCCAACTTATAATTTATGCAACAATCAAAGTGATTATAAGGTAAGTAAGGAATCACTGGCTCTTATGATCACAGAATGGACTTAACTTGATCTGAGTGAGTCCTAACTATCGCTGGGGATGACCACCTAATTATTTTCCGGTAACTCTACCTTAAAAAAACTTCTGTCCACGCCCACTTTTAACTCTATTACAAAAGGAAAATATAAATTCCACCTAACAATATGCAATGACTTTGTGTATCCCAAAATGTGTTGCATACTTTAATGATGCGAAAAAGCAGAAGAATATGAAATGTATGTAACTTTTCAATTCTATTCCTCAAATATTTTTAAAGAGCAGCCGCTTTTGAAAATTCTCTAAATTCAATCTATTAGATATCGACAAACTGAAATCTAAATTCAAATTGTGCTGCCAACTATGAGTATGAAGAGATAGACGCAACAACTTTCGAGAAACTCTCTTTCGCTGTCTTCTTATGTTAAGTCAGAAATACGAACCAAACACATAGCAGCTCAACACATAACATTCCGAATCAGGATTTAATTTTAAAAAGTTCATCTGTAATCTTCTTGCGTTTACCGCCCGTTCGCCGCATTCGGTGTTTATTGAAGACTCTAGAGGGTGGTTGGCATATCTTAGATAACTCCTTCTTTCTTCTCATTTATTCCCAAGTTTCATCCTTCCGAACACATAAATATCTGTCGGTCGGATGGCATTTGCACATATCCTTACGATACACACACACACACACACATACATATCTTCTCAAGAGATCTCAAAGAAAGAAGAAGAAATCTACCGTGTTAGGATCTTAAATTTTGCACTTGTTCCTCGTTGTTGTCATGAAGGAATGAAGAAATAAGTCAGAAAAGGGGAAGAGGAAGCAAAAAGAATGAGTGCGAATGGAATTCTACGGAAATCCTTGAACTCACATCGCACACAGATTTATATATTCAACACATATTCTGAAGGAGCGCACTTCATTGAAGCAATCATCATACATTCCAGGGAATGGACTGCTGCATACATACACATATCCTTCTGGTCCTTTTTTTTTTTTACCCACCGCCTACCCTCACTTCATACATGATTATCATTTTTATCTACCCAAAAAAAAAAGCAGAGTGGGTTGGGGGGAAGGATTCATATCTGGTTGAATGGTTAGGACTTATGCGCTAGAAAACAGATAAGCAGAATCGCAACCCCAAAACGGGAATGTACTCGTACTATGTGCCCATTATTCACTCGCCAAGATGATGGCGGTTCGTTCCTAGTTGGGGTGAGTTTTGCAATCACAATTTGTAGAGAATGCACGCTGAGCGTATATACACACACACAAGGGATGGTTCGTTTCAGAGGATGAAAGTGAGCAAAAAAAAAACGAAGTTGCTAGCATGCGTTGAATGTCCTGTACACATAGATCAATGGCACATGAAGTGAAAACGGGGAAAGTAGCAAATGCTTCCTGTATACATTGCGTTCCTATCTTAACTCGAAGATATTCCGATAACTTAAAGTGATTTCCAAGACGAAGGGGGATAAGAAATTATCTCTCATGTCCTGTCAGTTGGGAGTATGTAAAAGCAGCTCTTTCGCCCCTCCCCATCCACTCTCTATGCCCTCCATGTGCATGGCTTAGCAAGTATGTTTATTGTGGTAATTTGTGTGTGTAGCTTTCGGAAGTGGTTTTGATTATTTATTACTTGTCTCCGATCTGTGTTTGCTCTGTGGAAGATACTCGCTGATGAAATTTACATAAATTTCACGGAATGTAGTTCATTTGAATTATCTTTTCTGACAGAAATTTCGGAAGAAAAGTTTGTCACACAGATGAAGGGTTCTGTGGTAGGACACAGTAATTGGCACAGTGTCCAAAAGCTTACACTCTAACAATGCATCAACACCGAGTCTACACAGTCCGTCTTCCTTGGACGCAGTTTAATAGCGTGTCACCGCAGAATGCTGTTAGGCAAAGTAACTTACTGACTTACTTATGTCTTTTATCCTCTTGTGGGTCCTAGGTCCTCTACGAAGCCTACGCGCCATCGTGTGCGATTTCTGGAAATATGCCTCAGCTCTCCCCAATTCTTTCTCAGTTGCCGTGCTTCCTTCTCCACTGTTCTGCGCCACGTACTCCTAGGACCGCCGCGTATCCTACCATCCTGGGTAAGTGGGTTCAATTGCATCGCTTGGCTAGCTATGGCTCTGTCACCCTTTCGGAGAGTATCACCAATCTGCTGCCACTTTCGTCATCGTATCATTGTGCCTATAGGTTCATGGCCAGAATATCCTTAAGATGTAGCTCAGGCACCTATTGAGAAACGTTTGCAGCTTCCTCGTGATAGTGACGGTCACTCTTCAGGTATCACATCCATAAAGCAGCACGGATTCACGGCTATATCCAGTTCGAAAGACAGGCCGTCACAAAATCCTCCAAATTTAAGGAAAAACTTGCCTTCCTGGGTTAGGAGCGCATCATTCACCATTATGCTTCCTTTTTGGGCGCAATCTCTTGTCAATCACAACAGAATTCGCTAACATCATGAAAGTTGTGCAGACTCCCTGTTCCGCGGGGAAAGTGCCAACTATTGAGCTTGCGACTACGAGGCTCAACGACAGACGTGGGTGGCCACAGTGTATATGTATTTGAACACGAACGCGAAAAATTACTGTGAATTACAAACAAATGCGAAATTCTCATACGATTCTGCTCTAGCTTATCTAGAGGTCACCATTCGTAACAATTGGTTTCATGAAGACTGGACCAATTTTTGAAGGCGCAATGGCGTCTCCGGAATACCAGACTCTTCCTAAGTTTTGACCATCATTTAATGTATTTGGAACAAATTTTGCTCAGACCTTTGTTTTGGCCAAATCTTTGTTAAGAATGGTTAGTCTCTTTGTGGATATTTAAGGCTTCTTTCATCATTCTCAGTAAAGTATTTCAAAGCGGTATTCTGCAATAAAATCACTTGATTTTGAATCATTGACGTTCTTGCGTCGTGGTCATCCTCCAGCGTGTCTCTGCCTCGAAAACAACTTTCACGGTACACTTGTTGCATCAATCCAAATGTTTCTGATGGATTTTTACCAAATTTTGAGTGGATTTTAATGACCACTCTTTTTGTCATAAAAGTTTTTTTTGGAACCATAAGTTGTTTAGTCATTAAATGTCAACCAAATGTCATGAAATTTTGACGGATAATCGAGACTAATTCAAGAGGTTGCACCTTCGAAAAAACAGATGGCGGTCCCGGTTGCTGGTTAAGGTTCATGTCCGAGATACTATTTGCAGCAATGTGTGCATATTTTAACTTGTAGAACTGGTGCTATTGTGATCGGTATATCCCTTTCTGACGCATCATTCCTTGTCAAACATCAAACATATAATATGCGCACTTTGTTGTCATTTTTAAAGTTTAACCCAATCAAATAGGTTTTCCATTGTGCGTCATTCTTAATTCCATGGTGTAAGCAAGAAAAAAAAACTCATCCAAGCTCATATATCTATTTATATACGAAAATTCTAGGATAATCACCAATCTCCATAGATACTGCCAAGCTACATATATTTTCCAGTGAAATATCCTGTCATTCAATTATAAGCCAAAGTATTTTCTAAGAATCCAGAGATTTATAAATCTCACCAGCACTTAATTCTGACGCCAAAGCCAAGTCCTCCACGCACACATCAAAGACCTTTCCACACAAAAAAAAATAAAGATTTCAAATGTCAACCGAAACTTTTATATTCACAAAATTTCATCACTCCTCCAAGGATGATGATCTCATACCAAAACACCCAACCCACACATAAAACATTAAAATGCAAAATTTTTACAAGAAAACACATTTAATTTAATTTTTTTTTTCGCATTTCTTCTCATCTCGCCTTGGTGGTTGTACGTATTCATCCTTTAGCTCTTTTTCTTTTTTGTGCAAAACATAATTTTAATAATTATCCTTGATAAGTTGTTTCAAAGTGTTCTGGTAATAACATTCGTTAACAAATTCTGTCAAACGACATACACACACACACACGAGAAAATAAGAAGGAGAAACGAGCCAAGAAGAGACTATGCGCTATCTTCTCCTTGAAGTTAAGATACACATCCTTGATGTTCATTAAAAATTCCGGGTGTTTTTTTTTTTCTGTTTCTACCACGAAGCCAAGGACTCATTACGGACGCATTTGCAATGAGCAAGTTGACGTCGCGTGGTGGGTGGGTGTAAGAGTGAGTGTGAAGTAGCTTTTTTGTTTTGTGATGTATGAAAATGAAGCCAGATGCAAGGACGTTCTGGATGCTTGTTATATTTGGTCTCGGTTTTATGGTTTTGAACCGACATTTTATAACTTAATAGCAGCGGAAGTTTTCGGCGTGCGCGCGTGCAGGGCTGAAGAAGGAGTTACTTAAATTTATGAATACATTGATTGTTTTTAATTTTAGATGAGTAGTATCCTCTTTTTTTTTTTGTGGGGTTTGAGATGGCAGGCGACAACTTCGATTCAAAATTGTGGAACCGAAAATTTTCACATTAATTTGTAATGAATTTTTAATGGCAAAAGTGCAAAGCTAGCTTTTCTTCTCCACAAAAAAGGCCAGAGACAAGACAAGAAGATTAAATCATTATAAAGTTTGAAAAGTTTTTATTTAAGTACTTGAAGTTATGAAGTGAGGAAGGGAGAGGGAGTAGTTGTTGCTTCGAAGGGCTTTGAAAATGCAACAGATTCCAGCGAAATATTAATTATCACATGATCACTACTTGGTACTGGCTATGTAACTTGTTGGGCGTTTCTTTAAGGTTTAGAGAGAAGGTGTGTCCGTTGCCTTTAGCCATACAAAACTTGGCTAACAGCTTATATGTAGGTTAGGTGAGGTTAAAGACACTAGGCACCATGATGGGCCCATCGCGATCCCCCTATAGTGAGTCTAAAATGGTAGAACAAAACTTGAAGCCGATTGCCCTACAGAAGTTGAAAAGGTCCTTCGGTTGGTTACACGAACCTACCTCTTCCAGACTGCTAAAGAAGTTCCTTCCTAGATGTACAAATCTCTTTCTAGAAATACCCTCCGAGAAGTGTAGGTCCTCACAATATCTTCAAATATCAGATTCATATAGTCCTAACCTGCTGGCGTGCCTTCTTAAAAGACCATGACCAGAGAGGATCCCAATCATAATCCTAACTTGTGATCTCCCTAGCCGTTTCACTGATCTTTACTGGTTGATCTCTGGCCACAGAGATACCCTATGCCCATCTATATTAGTCCATCTGCGGTTGGCCAAGTTGTGTATGGAGATGGTGATGTTTCTCTTGGCAATGCATAGCGGTGTCCTGAAGAAAGTTCCTCAGCTTTTTTTTGCCAGTCTATCGGCACATTCATTACCCTCAATATCACAGTGTCCAGGCAGTAGGCACCCAGCTTAATCTTGCATAATAACTTAAGCATTGCGCGGCAATCCCTGACTAGCTCGGATTCTAGCGCTTTGAGCGCAACCTGACTGACAATCCTTACCGGATATCGATCCCATCTCAAGTAGTTCCGCGGCTCTGAGAACAGCCTGGAGTTTTCGAAATACTTCAAGGTTCAGATCCTTAGATTAGACACCTGACCCAGTTCCCTAGTTGGTGTTAGAACCATCTGTTAAAATGGCAGTTTCATTCTGAAGTTCTTCCTCTTAACTTAAGTGGCAAACATGTTTCTTTTTGGAAGAGACTAATGTAGTGCTATCCAAGTGTATCGGCGCTTCTAAATTGGCAGTCACTTCCAACCAACCCATTGAGGGCCAAGGACTAGCTTCTCCCAACTGTACATGTTGTGCATGGTATACATTTCTGCACGTACAGAAAGGACCTACAGCTTTATGCCGTATCCGAAGGGCAGAGTTATTTTGAGAAGCTTTCTTGAATGTTTGTCAGATACTCAGAAGAGTTGGGGCCATGAAAAGACTTTTGATAGTATTTTTCTGGACACGAACTTGGAACCTCTTGCGCAGTAGTCCAACGCACCAATGTACACTATTGACTTGCTATCCTCTACAAAAAAAAAGGTCTTACTTATCTCCAATGGAGTCCTTATTATTAGAGGTGTTCTCCTCTCCACGAATCACATCAAAGGATTGCAAATAATTTTAAAATTCATCTCACAATTCAGCCAAACATTAAATATTCATCTTATATCTTCTAAGTGTATCTACCATCCAAAGATAGTAATTATCTACGCCCACACAAAAATCTTCCCCACTCAACCATTCAAACAGAATCAAATATCCTTCTCTTGAGGTTAAGGGAAGCATAGCAGTAAGAAACATAAAAAAAAAAAAACCCATTATCCTCCTTCAATAACCAACAAAAATATCATCCTTTTCATCGTTGTATCTGCAATTTTGCAAATAATAATTCCATTTCCTGGTACATCCTTTGAAATATTCACACTACTTTCACGCACATACGCACAAAATCCAAAATTGTACTTAATTGGAAATTTTTAGCTTGCACATCACGTACGATTTCCATCCGGTGTCGGGCCCACAGGTACAAGATTCGTTTCAGATTTCTCTCATATTGGCACTCGTTTTGGTATAAGTAATCAGAGAGCTGCCTTCAGCCTTCAACGTTCATCAGACACAATGAGACCAATAAAATTCCAAAATTCAAGCCATCCTCTTTGATCTCTCTCTGTCTCTCTCTCACTTGGACTGATCTAGTGGTTTGTGGCTTAATCACCAGACATTTGGAAGCCATCATCATTGTGCGTATGATATACATCCTGTCTTAGGATGTGTCAGCTTCACAATGATTATTATCCACTGGTCACATATATTGAATCCATCCAGTTGTCATCAGCCGCACTCTGGCTCACAAAAGGATGATACTTAGAGCAATTTTCATTCTTCCACAACTGCTGTAGGACTACGACATAAATAAGGATATTGTTCGGTGAAATGCAATAACATACATCCACCCAGGGCAGTCTGTAAACAAAAATTATCCTTTTCCCCTGTAAATGTGGGTGTGAATGCAGAGTCCTGCTCTACAAACTAAAACAAATTCATTTGCTCCTGATGAGTGCAGAGAAGGTGAGGGGATTATGCTGTTGGTTTTTAGTACCATCAGACCATTATGGATTACCAAGGCAATTGGATACTTCTCTACTCTACGTAGCAACATTTATCCCCGCCAGGGATATAGAGTATCTTTAAGTTCAAATCGGCCGCTATGAACCGTGTGCATGGTCACAACACAACAAGCAAAAAAAACACCCTTTTCGAATATTATCCATAATCCTTTATTGCAATTATAGTATCCAGTTACATTCCTTTCGTTGTCGGTGGGTGGTAAAAAGGACAAAGGCAAAATCAATATATCCCCTGGAACATTACACAAAACACTTGTTTCTTGTTTCCCCTGCCTCATATGGTAATCAGAGAATCAGATCGAGCGATACAAAGTACAAACACCAACTGTGTGTAGGGTTGAGGACAAAATAAAAAAAAAAACGATATCCTTCCAAACACATTTTCGGTTTTTAATCTACCCACACACATGCCGGGGGTATGGGCAAGGAAAACGGATTCCTTTGCTTTCATAGTCCCGGGTCAGGGTGGAATTACACACTTTTTTCCTGCCCTCCCATCCTTCTGCTTAGGAAGGGTTGTTTTATATTCAACCAAAGTGGGTGTGTAAAGGAGTATTCTTCAGGCTTATGTATTTTTTTTTTTATGATTTTATTGCTATCGCACATAAATATTCCTTTCGCGTTAGAAACACACAAACACACACAGCCATAAGTTCCGATTCAATTCATTCATACTGCTATGGGTCCACATCCTGGAGGTAATAGATAAATACCCTTTGATTATTACTTTCATTTAAGGACCCCAGTGTGTAGATGTAGAGCAGCAGATACATTTGTTCACCAGTAAAGCTTTGGGGTTGTAAAGGAACTCTGTGCTTTATGGTAATGTTCCGGAGAAGTTTTCTTTTTCTTTTTTTTATGGGAACGGCTACTGTATATTATAATTTTATGCTTTTTTTTAGGATTAAAAATTGATTTTTATTGGCACGCGCTTAAGTAGGAATGGGATGAAAGGTTACTGGGATTGAAAGATGAGTCGAGTCTGAAGGGTGAATGGATTTGCCATAGAAAAGAAAAAATATCACTGAGAGAAGAAAAAAGGACATGGTCCTTGGGTACCTAGTGGGTTTTTCGAGTTTTTCTTGGAAAAACGATTTGTTACTACAAAAAAGGGTTACTTAAACGATGGGGATGAGCTGAAGATCTTGGGTGTACTAAGAACTATGTTGAGGTAGAAGGCAAAACAAAACACGTGTGGTTTTTCTGGCTTCGAATCCCCTGGCATAATTTATTAAAGAGAAAACCTAACCAAAAACTTTACGAAACAAAAAAAATATATATATAAGATTGTGGGAAGTTGTGAGAAGAAAATACACAGGGGGATTTCGCCACTTACTTACTTGTTCCCACTCTAACCAATATACATATGTAGATTCTTATACCTTTCAACAAAATAGTTCTCCAAATCTATTCGCTATTCACTCGGACAACAAACGCGAAAAATGTTCTGTGAATTATAACAGAATACAAAAATCGCACGCGATTGTTCTTTATGTTTTGAACGCCATCTACGGGAAGTCTGGACTGAAACCCAATACCTGTTGAATTTAAAACTCCTCTACACAAACTCGTTCCTATTTTTCTTCTCCTTTTCAATCTCCTGCCAGTATCAGGCCTTCAGCTGCCCATATAGGGCTTAGACCTACCTTGTATACATGCTGTTTGTGGCCGTATCCCGAAGGAACTGTGTTTCGAGCAGCTTTCTCACGACATTAATTCTCTTGGATGTTTGTCAGACGTTCGTAGGCGAGACTTGTGGTATAATCTGGGATTCAAACAAAGGACCCGTTCTATTTTTTCAAAAGAATGCATGCGTATGGATATATGAAGAATCAAGCCCATGTAGACAGAGTGAGTACTAAATATAAGTTCCTTCAATTCACTGATCGTCCTCCTATGTTAGAACACCAAGTATGCAATGAAGTTTGAGCTTAAAGAGATAGTGCGGCATAGTTTCAGCCATCTCACATAGTCTGTCCTGCCCTATCTGTTAGAAGAAAGAGAACACTTGGCAGTTATTTCTTCTCGGAGCTGGAGGACTTAGGCAATGATGAGCTGGTGGACCTCCTGAGATTTATATTACTATCTGTGTGGCTCTAACAGCGGACCATCTTACAGCGTTCCAAGGGTTAAACGATTGGTTACAAGGGACCCGAATTGTGGGTCTAAGTGAGCATTGAACTTCTGGTCACAAGGCACCCATCTATCTGAACTGACGTATCACATGAATTCATCTGAATATAATCTGAAGATGTACATCACAGGGTCAAAATTTGTGCATACATTTCAGAATATGTTGGACTTCAGGCCTCTGGACAAGATCCATAGTAAACGTAACGGGTTTTTTGCTTTATAAAACAAAGTTTTAATACGAATTCTATTATTGAAGTCATTAGAAGGGTGAATGACCAAGAACTGGTAGATATCTCCATTTACAAGGGCGCTGAAGGATATGCAATGAAAAGTGAACTCATCGGGAAAATGTAGTATCTATTTTGGCGCCCGATTTCCAAAGTAAGACTCAGTTTATATCGCCTTAAGCTCAGTATATTCTATTCCAAAATTACAGATGCAAAATTGATTATATTAAGTAGTACTTGGACCTTTGTTTAATGTCCTTGTATATTAAATTAAATCAAACCTATTAAGGTAAGTGTATTCCATTACATCCAGTTGCAAATCCATTAGCTATCCAGTATTATGGAAAGAGTTCCCATTCGCCGCTTTAAAAGTAATTTCGTTTCGTTTCATTCAACCACTTAAGCATTTTCGTGAAATAGTCGTCCAAATCCATCCAAATTTCCTTCCATGACGTCCTGCAATAAAAGCAAAGCCATTTTTTGATTCCTACCATTAATTGCATTTCTCTAAATAGTCAATTTTCAGACCTCACACTCGCTCCCTTGCCATCACTCAGTATTAAGTCAAACGAGGTCATTTGCCAAAAACTCAAAATATCCTCCATACAGCATATGAAATTGCACACTTGAACTAGGACACACCACACAAACACACAATCTCCTGCTTGCAATCATCAATCTCAATATTTCAAATCGATAGCGTTCCAATTTTTCATCTTTTTTTTTTTTTGCCGCCCTCCCCTCCATCGCTTCAAAACCAAGTCCTGTCCTCTATTGTGTATATGTGTGGCACTTTCAAAGCTAATAAAATCGTAAAATATTAGAAAAGAAAAAAAAAAGTACAATTCAGAGGCAACTACCCTCTCACACTAAAGGACCCGAGACAAATGATTTGTGGTTTTTGTATTATTTTTTTTTTGAGGGTAATTGCTGCAGAGAAACCAAGTGAAACGTCCATTTAAAGCGGCAGGGGCATCCTTAAAATCTAATCGTTGTTGTTTCTGTGGAATGTATTTCGGGTCATTTGAAAAGGCAACCCCCTTACTTGTTCCTCCAAGAGAAGGGCGCATATATACTCTGCTTTAGGGATATTTTGATTTCTGACCTTTTGTGTGTTTTGTGTATAAAATACAGAATCTACATCTAGCTATTTACACACCCAGAGTGCCCAAAGTGCAGGGCAAGGAGTCCCAAAGTAGCTACAAGTCATCGATTTCATTCGGTCAGTAGTCCGATTTTGAAGGGACTGCGCTGCGCCTTGTGGGTTGTGGGGGATGATTCCTTTTGTTTCGCTCAGTTTGGCGAAATGATTTTGTTGTTACTACCCGCTCGTGTTTGTGTGTGGTTTCAATTGGAAATGGAAACCAATTACATTTGTTTTTCTTTTCATTGAACAGCAGTTGCATTGATGTGAAATTGTATTTTCATTTTACCACTCGAATGGGAGGGGGATGAAATTTCTCTGCCAAAAAAAAAAAATAAGGGAAACCCGCTTTAAGTGGGCAATTTGTCATGGCAGTACTGATGGAAATGCATTTTCGCTATTGAACTATCGATTGAATGGTTTTGTCCTTGAACATCCTGGAATCATCTCTCAAAATTTTAATACATTCATTCGTTCTACTCAACCATGAGAAGGGAATGAATATGCAGAGTTGTAACACCCCTTCGCCCATCCCGCGCGCCGCTAGCGACCTTCAGTGCTGCGATGTAATTAAAAAGAGGCAACAAGACCGGCAGCTATAAATTTTACAATTCTTTTAATTGCGTTGACATTAATCACTCAGAGAAGAGAGCAGCACTATGTAGCGGCAGTGAAATGCGAACGACGACGACGACGCGGAAGGATGATGTTTAATGATGGGGCGCACACTGCTCTGGTGGTTGACCTATAAAAAGCCGAGTCAAACCCCATTCCTGGTCTTTTAATTATTTAAATAGGTGGCCATTAAAATTTCGCTTTCTTTTTCTCCTCCTCATTACATTCTCCTTCATCGTCCTGGCTGAATAAGAAAAAAGAGCAAATGAATTACTCGTAGAAGTTTATATTGTTTATACTTAACATTTACTTTAGGTCCTTAAATGGAAAAAAAAAAAAAAACGGATATATCCTCACTTAATTTGGCACAGTTTTGTGTGTTTCTTCCTTTTATTATCCTTTTAGGCTCAGGTTTTTTTCAGTAGATGTGTGTAGAAAGGTGTAATGAGTGAAGAGAGAAGCTTTGGCAACACACGAATAGATGGAGGGTGGCCGAGAAGAAAGAGAATAAATGCATTTTTGACCTGAAAATTACTAGAACGGAAAATGTATCTTAACGTTGTGTCGTCGTGGTTATTGTGGTGGTTCGTTGGTTAGTTGGGTGACCTAGTAAACCAAGAACGAATAGTTTTGTTCTAAATTAAAAAAAAACAGGATACAGTATGACGAGTAGGTGGTTGGGGAGGGGAAAATGGCGCTTTCATTTGGGTGAAAGTCTTTGCTTTGATGTCTATTCATTAGCGGCGGATGTAGATAGAACTGCGAAGGTTTTTATTTTTTATATTCTCATGTATACATTGTTTGAAGGAAATGAATATACATTAAACCGCCATTACGTGTGCACTAAATGACTTAAATGAACTCGCAATAAAAGAAGTATACTACTTTCATTTGCAAACGATGATGTAAGCAGGCATGCATTTAACTTTTGAAAATGTGTCAAAGAAATTTGCATTAAGGAAACCCATTGGTACCTGAAAAGGATCTGAAATTTAGTCAAATTATTTTCATGTTTTCTATAGTTGGGTTTTACTTTGGTAAAGTAGAAGGTCGCTTAGGAACAATTGGGTTGCATTTACACCTAAGGTTATGCAATGATAATTAAAAGAGATGGTATAGTTTTAGGCGGTAGGTTTGAGATTACTTTGGAATTGTATACCAAGGGCATTTGAGGGCGTTTGTATTTCTCTTTAGAGCAGAGATGGTTTGAAAAGATGTAACTTGTCACGAATGCGTTTGTCTCATTGAATGGACTCCTGCAGATATGCCATCTTAATAGTGGCTATTTGGTGGTGAGTGGATCGATGAGATCAACGCCGACAGCAGCTCTGGAAGCAATAGTAAATCTTCCTTCATTTGCAATACACTGTGGAAACTTGGGAGTTAAAACTGCACTGCACTAGCCTACCGACTGCTAGACCCTACCCTCATGCCTCAAGTGAGATGCTAACAAGATCTTTCCGTGACAGCAGTTCTAACCTAACCTACAAGACGCATTTTCTTAGTTATGAGTCATTTGCCTACAACTAATCGGTCGTGTTCACTACCAAATCCAATTTTTTCCATGAAACCACGTCCTCCTCAAATTTCTTTCCAAGTCCTCTTCCGTCTCAAATAACCAAATCCGTAATTTTGGCATTCACTCCAAAAGCACCCCATGAATTTATGTACCCACTTGAGTAAATCTGAAACAAAGTCCTCTCAAACCAAATTTGTACTTGTTTCAGCCTAGATTAATTCTCTATGTCCTTTTTGCTCTGGAGAGGGATTTCATTGTTGCCATTCACAAATAAGTATTCGCCATGCAACTCCTTTTCCACTTTAAAATATGCTAATCAGTCCTTATAATCCCCCATTCCACATTCGAAAGTAAAACAACATCTAATGCTCAAAATGAAAATAAACCAAAGAGGAAAAAAGAACAATGCGCTTTCAATTCCCGCATTTAATTCAACCCTCGACTGCACACCGTCCTACAAGTTAAGTTGGAACCGAGAAAATCAGCTTTTCAATTCACAAAGTCCCAAGTGCTGCGCTCGCGGTGTATCCTTCAAAAAAAAAAAAAAAAAAAAAAAAACACAAATCATAACCCTCCGCCTTCTATTCAACATCATCAACAGAGTCATCGTCATCGTCATAACCATCATCATCTCCATCAACATCGCATGGCAGTAGAAGTCATCATCATGGTTGTTTGTTCTGGACGTGGTAGTAGCACCATAGCATTACGCCATCCATTGTAAGTGGGTTTCATTCAAAGTTGGCGGGTTCCACATCAATTTTATTCGACTCCCGCTGGTACAAGGAAGGCGTGCGTGCGCTCCATAAGAAACTGGAATCTGGGAATCTGTGGCGAAAGCCTATTCCTATTCTTACAGCAACAACATTTGGATTTGGTCATGGTTCGTTGAGTTGAATTCTCAAATATTTTCTGTCCTTAGATACAGGTTTTGTTTTTTTCTTCTTCTATTTGGTGTGAGGTTTTTCTATTTTATTGTTCACTGTGAGGGGCGACGACTATGTTGCTAGTTGTAGTCATAGAAAGTCCTTCCTAGTAGTAGTCTGTACTGTACGGAAGAAAAGTCATTCTTCATATTAATGACGACGATTTCAAGTGCCCGACACGACATTTTCAATGGGACGGATAAAATTTAGAGTGCGAATATGCTTTCCAAGTGCAAAAGATGGAGGAGGACGAATCACAATAGCAATGGCAACAACGAGTTGTGTTTATTTTTCACATGGTTGACAGGACGAACAATAACTTTGTTAAACAAGGAAACGAGATGCTGTTCGCCATAAATCAATAGATTCCAATTAATTTTCGTAATTTTTCTCGATTTCTGTGTGTCGGCAGGCGGCAGGCGGCAGCTGCTGCTGCTGCTACTACAACTAACCCTCTAGCAGTAAGGAGAGTGCTGCCATTTGTGCCAGGGGTTTGGTCATCTATTTGTTGCGGATGGTTTGACTTGTATTTGAGAGGATTGGTGAAGGAGGACGATGGAAGGATATTGAAGAAATGTGTTTCAATTCGCGACAGTTTTTCCTTATTTTTTTTTTTCTTTTATTGTACTTTTTTTTCTTGCAAAAACAATGATGATGGAGAGAAGAAAGAATAATTGGATGATGGTGGAGATGTGTTTTTTTTTCTCTGAGTTATGTTTCGTATTGTATTGTATTTTTTTTTTTTTTTTTTTGTGTTATGATTCGTTGGAGGTTTTGCTACGTGCTAACGAGGACAGTTGGCTTTCAGTGTCGTAAAAAAAGAAAAGCAAAAAAGGACAGAGAATTGCTTTAAGAATAGAAAACGTATTGACTTAAAGTCTAGACCAGTAATTTGGCTTCTTGGGTGGCCAATTTTTCGATTTGTTTGAGTGACAATTGGGCAGGAAATTTTGTGCAAAAAATTTAGTTGAGTACCTAATCTTGATGCCTTAAGCACTATCCATATCAAGCTCTTCTTTCAATGTCCTATGACACCACTCTCATGTGGTATACTTTTGGAACACAGCTGTAAGCTTGCTAAAGAAAATTGTTCTAAGGAAGCAACTGTCTTAAGAAAGCAACCTCGAGTCAGTGAATAATGCTTTAGTCTTCTGCATGTAAGGAACAAGGTGGAGTAGGAGAAAACAAGTAAGAACTTCTTCATCTCTCAAGCTTCTCAAAACCATCTATCCTTTTTGTTACAGAATAAAGCTCTAAGTCCCTTCCATGAGCGCAAAAATGTGTCCTGGGCATAATGTGTATAGTTGTAAGAAGCTAGACCATTTTAACCTCTAAAAAAGGTTGTATCAGGAGCTCCAAAATGTCATTGACTACTGTGGTCCTTTTTGTACAAAATAGTACAGTCGATAGGCTTCTAAAGAGCACACGTACTCAAGTTCACTTCTTATTCTTACAAAGTTGTGCGCATAAAGTATGCTTAAGGCTCTATACCCAGGACACTTTCTCATTTAAGTTGTTGAAGTCCTAACCATATCCAATCAATATTTACAGAAGCAAAACTAACTAACTATCTAATTCGTTCTAAAAGTACTGTGAATTACAAACGAATGAAAAAATTCCATACAATGCTTCCCAGTCAATTTGGACACCACCGGCCTGAGTTTCAAATGACAGTATACCAACTCAGTCTTCTCCTTTTCTCTTTCAATTCCACTAATGCAAGTGCCCCGTAAATGGGTATTCATATCCCCTTTTAGTATGCTGATGGATATGATGACAACATGGAGCCCTTACAAACTTCCCAGTGTCTTTTTAGTGATTCGAGCCATGAAGCAACTCATAGTTCAACGCTCAAACCACTGAACCCATCCTTACATAGTTACTTAGATCCTTTTCCCCTCGGTAAATATAGAATGACAGCCAGGCCTTAAGAAGGACCTACATCTGGTCTAAGTGCATCCTTATCGAGGGCTGCTTTAAATGAAGCAACCAATCTTATATGCCAAATGCCAGGCTACAAAGCTTGTCCGATGTCTAGGACGGGAACCTGGAATCCACACAGTAGTCGATCGGCATAATCACCGCCACAGGGCACCCACCTTGAACTCCTACATTTTCTATTGGTCTGGCCCAAATTGTAGATTATGATGAGACAACCTCAAACAATCAGGATCCTGCTTAGACCGAGGTTTAACTAGAGATGCTAAGACCTAAGTAGAGATGTCAAGACCCAAGTGCCAGTAGAGTCATGACTCCTACTAATCCATAAGTCCACAATCAAAATGTTAACTCTTTTCGAAGTCGTAAGATCCCTACGTCTGTCCCAACATTAGCACACGCCTTAGCGAAAATATGTGACTCTATTGAAGCGTTATGGACTTGGATTCACTTTGATTAGAAAGCCATAAGTACAAGTACAATCAAGCTGAAAAATAAACTCCGGGATGCAAAGAGGTACTCCTCGTCATGTTCAGAGCCAAAGCGAGTGTCTTAAAAATTATGATTCGCTTAATCGAACAAAGACCACTTACTGTCCTGCAGTTCAGTGATTTCTTGAAAAGAGTAATTCATCAATTTTCCCCCTCATCTTTCTCTTCACCACTTCAATGCACTAATTCTTGAATTAAGTACCCAACCAGGTTACTATATCCAAATGGGAACTACGCTCCAGCTGTAATAACTATTTTCCTCCGACCATCGTTATCCAATTTAAATTTTCCACTTAAATCCTGCTCTTGTATGTAATTTCTTTCTCTCTTTCTCTGAACAAATATCATAGCAGCAGAGTAAACGATAAAAATTGAAGAAAGCAAAAAAAAAAAAATTAACAACTCTATTCAACAAGAGGATATAATGAACATGGTTCAGTGAACTACTTTCTCCCTAAAAAAAAACAGGAGAGAAAGGGAAATATAAAAGTACCTACCTTATGCCCATTACGCTCCTTTAATTTTCAGTTTTTTGCTCTCTTCCCATCTATCTGTGATTTTGTTTTGGGATCTTCTTCACAAGCCGGGAATGTGTAATTTATTCCGAACAAAAGTATTCAAAAAATTCAACCCCAACTCTTATATTCATATTTTTTTTTGAGTGCTTGTGCCTTGACCAGCTCTAGTATAGTACACACTATGGCCACGACTCTGAAAATACAATTTATGAATTCATCCATGAAGAATTTTCCTCCTCTACATATTTTTCGCTGGGTTTTTCTTTTATTATCCTCGTTTTTTTGTAATTTTCATTTTTCTCAAGTGGTTAGCATCAGCATCATCATCATTGTGTCCTGTGGGAGAGAAGGATGATGTTGATGTAGATAATTTAGGGGAATGATGTTTTCCAAGGGTGAATGGCATGAAATGCGAAAAAATAAAAAATAAATTTCTGCGGATATAAAATGTGCAATGAAAATAGTGCACAATGTGGAGTTTGCTTTTTGTCTTGAAGCATTAATTCCAAGGAGGAAAAAACAACATTTGACATAAAAACTGACTGGAGCTATAAATCTTTGAAAAAATAAAGAGAAAATTGGTTTTAAGGTAAGTAGCGACTTTGACTTTCGGGGAAGTTAGGATCCAGACTCTCCTTCTTGTTCTTGTATGGCGCTACAGTTTGGGGTGAACTTGGGCCTGAACGAATAAGCCTCTCCACTTAGCTCAATCCCCTTCAACTTATACGCGCCATCTGCGGCGAGGAGGCTCTCTATTGCGTCGTCCCTCCGGGCTTGATTTGAAGACTCTGTGGGCCGGAGCGTTGGTGTCCACTTCACCGCCAAGACCAGGCAAATGCTAATATGTTTTCGGGGTTCGAAGGATCTTCGCTTTGAAAATGACAATACCAACTGAACCAGTCGTACTCGATCTTGCTTGTTATTTCACATGACGACTTCTTAGCTGTCTTACTCCTGCTATCATGCGAAGCATTTTCATCCTAGCTGCCATTAATTTTGTCACTTTCTGTACATCGTCCAACATTATGTATCGTATGTGAGCGCCAGACGTATAACTGCGGTGTAGAGCCTTCCTTTCAGCTTAAGGGGTATTCTTCCTTCAAAGAATAGCTGATGCACTTTGGGGTCCTTCACGTTTCCTTCTAGCAGATAATCTAGGACTGCAGTAAATAGTGAGGATGCTTCCCTGGTACACACCGACTTTGATTAAGAATTCTTCGGTGACTCTTGCTAGGCATCTTAGCTCCATCATACAAGGTACTAAGGTTCGAATCCTAGATAATAGCAAGAAGTTCGTTTGTCAGTTTGTTGAATCCTTGGACTAACAATGGCATTTCAGTCCGTGGTTATTTATCCCTTGGATTCGAAGCTGGAACCTTAAGCACAGTAGTTTAAGGCCCGTACTTCTTAGCCATGGCACAAGCCCAAATAACACTAAGATTCAACCGAAAATGTCGTGAAGATTTTGCTCAAGACTTCCAGGATTTACGCCATTGTTAAGGTTGTAGATACCACATGAAATCCTGTTTAAGAAGAATGATATTGGTTGTAATTATATGCAGCTAAGCCCAACCCATGGAGTTTAAAAAAAGAAAGAGGTCTCTAATCCTTATTTCAGCTATCTCGCTGAGATCCTCGAAGAAGAGTTTACCAGGCATAGCCAGCCTGGTCCTTGTTAGGTCCGGACACCTGCAGAGGAAGGTCTAGGCGTATGTTCTCCGACTGGCCAAAAGCCTGTAATTACAGCTACAATTCTAGCGATATCAGGTCTTGATCTGCTAAGTAGCTTGGTTGACATGTGTTTATTATAGATGTCTTTGTTGCTATGGCGCTGGCAAGACCATTTCACTTGTGATTCGCAAGCAGGACCACATGAAGATATAGGCAGCCCTTAACAAAGCCAAGCGAAGAGTTTCCACTAGAGAACCATCCATAACAGATCCCCCTCTGTCCAGCTCGTCGGCTTGCTCGTTGCCTTCATAATTGCTATGTCCCAAAACTTAGATAATTCTCAAGTGGATACTTAATTGGTTGATTTCAAAATGGTCTTAATAGCGGCTTGACTTTCTGTTTAAAGGGCAATATTTTGGTTGAATGTTGGGTGATCTCTTAGAACCCGGCAGGCTTCTCGAATCCCGAGGAGGTCCTCCTGAAACACTCTAGCAGAGTCTGAAAGATGGAAAGATTTCTATATATTAAGATGTTCCGAGAAGATGCCTCCGCAGTCCATCTTTGAACCGTCTGTATATATCCCTATATCATAGTTGTTAATAACGCTTTCGATTCTCCATTCTTCTCTTGTAAGGAATCTAAAGTGGGTTTTCTATTTGTAGTCGGTCGAAGACGCAATTAGTTCATTAGTACAAACGGTTTCAGAACCTTACTATGGCCATACGGTTTAGCGGTGCAGCACCCAGATTCTCTGAGTCGAACTGCACTACATAGAGGGGTGTGTTCTATGTGAAGCTTAGAAGCGATCAGATTTAGGATTACACTGAGAGCATCCGTGGGACATGATCTCATCGCTCCAGTGATGCCAACACATGCTGATCTTTTTACTTTTTTAAAACTTTCAATGTTGTATATCTTGCTTAAGGCAGGCCACCAAACGATGGCACCATAGGCAAGAATGGAGCGTACAACGGGTGTGTACATCCATTGGGTCATCTTCGGCTTAAGTCCTCATCTTTATCAGGTTTTATCACAGATTAGACCTCTTAGACCACTTAGTGCCTTTAAGTATTGCTTGATGCCTCTACTACGTGCTGAAAGTTTATGGATCGACCCAAAATGTCGTTCTGCAAACTGTGTACTGTCAAGCCTACCACCATATTTAGTAAAAGATTTCGTAGAAACATTTCATTTTAGCTCTTCTTTAATTATGCCTTAAAACTTCTCTACAAGATTAAATGACAAACTTATTTTAACACGAGTTTACAATTTTTTTTTCTCTTATTTCCTTTTTAGCATCAAATTGTACGTTTCCTCAAAGGTGGGAGGGTTCGTGGTTTCTATCTGGCTATCAACAATCAATACATATTAAGGGTTCACAGTTCAGCTATCGGGGTAAATGTGCTGCATCGGACGGTAACAAATATTTAATTGTCGACGAGTGAGTATTCCTTTCACCTAAACCCTAATTAGCTACTTTACTAACACAAAACATAAATCATAGATTTAAACTTAAAAAAAAAAAAAAAACATAAAATATGTACTTTGTATGAGTGTGACGAAAAATTGTGTTTGCTATTTTTTTTTCCATATATATATACAGAAAAAAAAAACTTTTAAATGTGTGTGCGTGTGTGTCTAGATATTTTTCTAAATTTTTACATTTTTTTTTTTCTTAAACAAAAAAAAATACCTCTACGTATTCGTTTTTTCGATTTTTTAAGTTTTATGTGTTAAATACTATTTTTTCCAAAATTTTGCATCCACTAACTAAATGTTTAGATTTACAAAAAAAAAATGCCAAATTTAAGTAAGAAAAAATCCATTTTGATTTTTGCGAATGCAAAGAAATTATTTTCTTTGTTTTAATTTGTAGATTGACATTTAAAAACCAAAAAAAAAAAAAAAATGTTTTCGTTTTGACTTTTTTGAAAACAACAAAGCGTGCATTTGGGATGATGTTAATAATTTTTTCTAACATATTCATTTTAAAGAAAGAAAAAATATATTAATTTTTCTTTTTTTTAATTTCTTGTGTTGAACTTTATAATTTTTAAATTTCAATGTTTTATTATTTTCGTTTAATTTGTGTTAAATTACTTGCAAACAAAATATCAGTAGTCTGACGTTACAAAGTATCTAAATCTATCATTAGAGAAATATATTTTTTTTTTTTTAACCAACAAAAATTTATTTTATTTATAAAAAAAAGAAACATAATATTTATACCAAAAAATTTTCTTTTCGTATCTTTTCCCCCATCACAAAAAATACAAAAAAAAAAAAAATAAAACCTCGTTTCGATGAAATTACAAACTCGCTACCTTATAACTGCGAAATTTTTCGAAACGTTTTTCCGATTAATGGCTGATATACATCTGAAAAACAAAACAAAAAATTATAGGAAAGGATGTCATCGGTGCCTGGTTATCTATGAGAAACACAAAAATGTTCTACAATATAAAGAAAGTGAGTGCGAAGGTGACAGTATGTATATGCATCAGTCGAATCCATCTGCAATGGCAATGCGTAGCATATTGAAAAGTGATCATAGGGGGGGAGCTCATCCCAATTCGAACGGGCATTCAAGACTATCCTCATCGGATCAGTATATTATGAGATCCAATGATGATATGAATGATTGTAAGCATTTTTTTTGTTAAATTTACTTAAAATGTTATTAGTTTTATTTTTTTTTATTTTTATTAAAAATTAAATAAATATTAAAGTTTTTTTTTTCTTAATATTAAAAGAAAAGTTTTTAATTTTCCGTTTAGCATTACATATACGATAATATATAATGATTATGCGTTTGATCAAGAAAAAAAAAAAAAGTTTACATATATTCATTTTAGTTAATATTTAACGAAGTTATTTAATTATTTGTATTTTTATGTATTTTTGTTTTTTATTTACTTTTCATTTTATTTTATTTCGTTTGACTTTTAATTTAATTCTCTATACGTTTTCCCTTCTTCCTTCTGTGTCCTTATTCCTTTACGAGTTCAGTTTGGTTACAGAAAAAAAATAATATTTGTTTTGGAAGTATGATTTTTATTTTGTTTTATTTTTTTATGCTTTTGGTTTAAAAAATTTTAAATTGAACGCGGAAAACAGAAGACGTTCGAAGGAATTTCATTTTAGATTTGAGTTTTACAGAACAACAGCATTGATGTCGAAAACCAAAGAAAAATTAAACAAAAATTCAGCATTTATGACTGTTCTGTGAAATTTTGAATTTCATAGTTTGCCTGTTTTTACGATGTCCTGTTCCTGTGTAGTGTTCGATTCAGGACTGTGAAAAAATTCATTCATTGCGGAGTACGTTAATTGAAGTCTTATTGAGTCTAAGACCATTCAATGACTTCAAGTCATGATTAAGCAATCATTCCACGGAGTAATAGGACTTATGTCAAAATAATCACAAAGATTTTGACTGTATTCACTGCAGTCATTAAATTCAAGTCCTCCGAAGTTGTTGGGTCCTTTTTCAGTGATATCATACAAGTCACTGAATGTGTCTTTAGGGTTCTCCTTCTTATTACTAAAATAATCACATTTCAGACTGATTGAGCAAAGGAAAAGGAAGTTTTTGGGACGAAGTGTAATTTTGCAATCCTTCTATTTTAATAGCATACGTATTTCATATTCCCCATGTCTTCAAATGGTCTTCATTTCTGCCAGAAGAAAACTGTTTCATACCATCTTCGAGGGCATATGAGACTACTACTGTCGGCAGAAAAATCGCTCAAATATGGTTGAAGATATTCCTCCGTTTCCTCCGATTCCGACCTCAGATTCATCGCCCACAATTCAAATGAACTAAATACCAAAATGATTGTTCTCTCTTAATAGTTCTGCTACACGCCTTTATAAAAACGTGCTTTCAAAAGTGGTGTTTTGTTTTTTACAGTATCTTCCTCTATTCAAAACAAAAGCTGAAAAATATTTGGGGAAACCTACGTAAATAAGGAATTGCTATTCAAAATATACACACTCATAAAAATTGTCATCATCTCTGTTTGCAAAAACAAATTTTGAACAAAACTCAAAACTAAAATGATTTAACTCCAACGGCCTTTACTCGTTTTACATTTTTATTTTTATTTTTCTTATTTTTTGTTTTTCTTTTGGAAAAGGCGTTTTTTCTTTTATTCCTTCAAAACATGTAAATATTTTATAATCCTCTTATTTTTGTTTCCAAAAAAAAAGAAAAGAAAAAAAAATCTTCAAAAAAGGGTCCTCTCTTCACAAAACAACCTTTTGAACTTAGAAATTTTTCACACGAAAAAAAAAATGAACAAAACCGGAAAAGCAGATTAACCCGTCC
Source organism: Chalcosyrphus nemorum (assembly GCA_949716465.1). Classification (NCBI taxonomy): domain Eukaryota; kingdom Metazoa; phylum Arthropoda; class Insecta; order Diptera; family Syrphidae; genus Chalcosyrphus; species Chalcosyrphus nemorum. The sequence goes on along the minus strand of OX454333.1, from coordinate 11,338,837 downwards.
CAACTTTTGTAAAATATTTATCAACAAAATTGCATTGAGAACAAAGAAAAAAAAAAAAGATCAAGAGAAAATAATTATTTTAATTAATTATTTTTTTTTAATTTTGTTTCATAATTTGTTTTTAATTTTCTTTCAACTGTAAATAATTATCATGTAAATAATATTTTTTATTACAATATATATAAATATAAAAAGTAAATAATTTTTTTTTTAACTTTTCAATAACTATGTGTGTGCTTTTACATAAGAAACTCAACAAAAAAAAAAATTACGAAAAATTAAAGTTTATCTTTAATTTCTTCCCCCACAAAATAAGATATATTTATATATAATTTCTTTTACTTCATACAATTTCTCATGTGTAAATAAACCATTTTTTAATTATTATACATATATATTTGTGTGTCTACCAAAAAAAAAAAAAATTAATTAATTTTTTTTCTTATTTCCTTAATATTTTGTGTCAAAATTAAATTTTAGTTTTCTTGGTTTGGTTATTCTTTTGTGCACGTTATAATTTTAAAAGAAGAAAAGATTAGTTGAATATACTTTTATAAAGAATATACATAATGTAAAAAGATTAAACATATATATATATAAATACGCCTTTGATTTTAGTTCATTTTTTTTCATTTAATTGTACATTAATTTGATTTTATTTTTATTTTTGTTATTAAAAAAATAAATACCTAAAAAGAAAAATTTAATTTTGACAAAATTATTATGTGTGTGTCCTTGTGTGTGCCGTCTAACCCATTCAACATTTTTTTACATCAAATTTTGTTCTTTAATTATATTTTTTAACTTGAAAAAGAAATATATATAACTACATATGTATATATACAAAGTTTTATTAAGTTATTTTTTATTATTTTCTTTTTGTTGTGTGTTTGATAAGTTTTTTTCAAATTTAGTTTTGTAAAAAAAAAGTTTATTTAGTTATATAGTTTTCTTTTTAATCAATTGTATATAAACAAAATTATAGTCTTTATAAAAAAATAAAAATATATTTTATGAAATATATTAGGGCACCCATCCAAATTTAATATAAGCATATATATTTTATTTTAAATAATTAGAAATGCACTGATATGAACACATATGGTAGATAGGGTTCGCATTAGCTTTACTATTAAGAAGAAAAAAAAATGATTGCGTAGAACAGAAATATATATCTGAAGTCTTAGAAGGCACTTTTTAATAAGGTAGAACGAACTACTGCACATTTAGTTTACTGCAACGCTGGTATCTATTTGTTTTTGTAATAATGTCTATATCCAATCGTTCCACGTCTGGCCATCACCTGGTATACACTACGTTAGGATAGATTAACACTAAGTTTTTCATACAATTTTTGTCGCAAAATGAAATATATTTTTAGATTCCATATCCAAAGAGGTGTCAAAGAGGTGCTTGAGCTTAGGAGAAGAATGCTGTCATTCGTAGAGATTTTTGTTAATTTTAAATGTTTTGTTAACATTATGTGTGTACGCAAAAAATACTCAGATATTGTATATCTAATTATCATATAACCACGAATCAAGTTACTGAACCATCTACCTAGGTTGATACTGAGAATATGAAAGTTAGAAAAAGGTTAATTTCCAAACCAACTAGTGGTGTTGATAAATTTGCCCCATGGATTTGTCTATCTGTGTTGTGGTAAAGAACATCATAATCTAAAGTGAGTTATGAACCATTTGCTGCTCGGTACATACCCCTATTTTCTTTTATCCGAGGCGTGAATTACTCTGAATGAAGTCAAGTTTTAAGACACTTCACTAAATACTTCTTCCTAAATATTGTATAATTAATGCCTAATGAGGTCTGGTCTCTCTACTTTCTATTATCCGACAATTGACGCATAGCCGTATATTGACCACCTAAATTCGTTTGCATGAGGATAGGTTTATAAAGAGGTAATCCTGTGGCTCAGTGGTTAGTGCGTTGGACTACTGCGCAAGGGTTTCCAAGTTTGAATCCAGAAAAATACCACCAAAAGTTTTTTCACGGCCTCACCTCTTTCGAGTGTCTGACAAACATTCAAGAGTATAACTGTCATAAGAAAGTATCCAAAAACTTCTCTGCGCTTCAGATACGGCATAAAACAGTAGGGCCCTTCTGTACGGGCAGAAATGTATACGTATGAGAAGCTAAGCCTTCTCTTCTAGGCCTCTAAAATGCCTCTTGACTCGAAGACTTAAATGTCACTAACCTTTGCCACGTTGTAAAACCGAACAGTATTGTAAATAATTTTAAATCTACTCTAGTGGACTGATCTCCATGCACTGGATCAGTTGATAACCTCGACAGAGCTCTCATTATATGAGCTTCATTCATTGAAACATGCTTCCTCTGAATTGGTCTCTTTTTTTGCATCACTATTTGCATCCATGCTTGTTCATTGTTTTCCTTTTTGGCGAAGGATCAGGTGGCGACGAACTCACATTTGAATATTTTACTCTGTATTTGACTATCTCTAATCGATGGTGGATCAAGACCACAGTCGCTATTCATCAAAAAAAAAGTCGAGAATCCTTACCAATTGACTATGTAAGGGACTTAAAATATTGAGCTCATCTCAAAAGTATGTACGATTTTGAATGCCAACAATTTGCGTGTACTGTTCCAAGTCAAAAACTAAATTAACTTACAATAACGCCCACCTAAAGGACAACACAGTGCGTAAGACCACAGATTACTTACTTACTTATTTATGTCCTGTATCCCCTTGTGGGTCATAGGACCTCTACAACGCCCATCCCCCATCGTGCGCGATTTTTGGTAATATGCCTCAGTTCTCCCCAACTCTTTCCCAGTTGCCGTGCTTCGTTCTCAACTGTTCTGCGCCACGTATTCCTAGGACCGCCGCGTATCCTGAGACCATAGAGTGAAACTGCTTATGCAACCAAAGTCTACAGAAATACTTCTACGTCGTCCAACTAAAACAACGAACCACAGGAGCAGCAAGTGCAACGTTAAACTCAAGTCTTAAATCGACTGTTGAGATTGAATTTAATGTTGGCAATGTTTTCTGTTCCATTGAAAAGCATTGGTTCCAACATTTTTGCTGAGTTTGTCATTTGGTATAGTTGTGAAAAATTCTGTTTTTGTTTCTGTGTTTCACTTGACAACATCGGTCTATTTGTCCCTGCTGTTGGCTATTGCTATGCCAATGTATTTCTAATACGAGTATAAGGAAAAATAACGATTTACAAGGACCTTTATAAAGACTGGCAAAACTACGTAAGCGTTGGACTTAAGGGCACTCCTATATCATCGTTGGATACCCCCTTTTCTCAAGCTTGTATTTTCTAAAAGTCGACGCATTTTGAAAATATTTTAGCATATACTCTATTACGAACAGTACAGAAATATCGGCGTAAACCTGCATAATACATCTAAAAGCTGTAAAACGGGTGAACATCTAAACATGTGCTGAAGTTAGTTTTTCCAAGCTCCTTGTGTAATTTCAGTTTGTGTACGGATTTTGAAAATATAGAACCTTTCTATGACTGTATACCTAGTTTTTGCTATGCACGCCTCTTATTGTGAAATGTATGAATGTACCCTAAACATTCCACTTTCCCCTGAAAGTCGAAGTTAGACAAACAATTTAGAGGAAATCAGTCCAACCAGTTAAGTCTCCGAAACATATTATTTTCAAACTTGACAGTTTGAATACATGGCAACAAATAGAAGTCATACTTTTCAAAAGCATCTCAAGAGAATGCCGATATAAGTATTGCTGGAGTTAATAAAACCTCAAAGCGCAGAAGTGTTGATACAGACTGACAAATACATCAAATTTGTATCTGCCTTCGGGTAATATTACTTAAACTTTAAAATCAAATCTTAGGCTTTTTAGGGCCAATCAGGCAGAAACCTTCATATGTTGGAGCGGTCTCTTTGCTTGTTTTATGTTTTTTCTTCCGCGGACTTCGAAACTTTGCATACATCGTATGTAAATTGGTGACCACAAGTAAGTTCATACAGAGGTCGCCTGCTGTCTGCATTGCACAACTAGCTGGCTATTTATAGTTAGGTAAAAAATAGAATGTCCTCTGTACAATTCGTAGAATTAACATGGTGAAGCTAACTTTATTCTTACCCATTCCACCTTATTCCATGTTTTTACTTGGATCAACCCAGTGGAAAATTTGGACAAAAAATTGTTGTAAATTTCAATTCTAAAGTAGAATACATCCAGAACAACTCTTTGCGATTTTTGCATAGAAGTAATGCTAAATTGTTGAAGTCCAAAATATTTTGATTCTTATGTGACATAGTCGTGATGACAAGATATTAAACATTCATTAGCATTGATTAACTAATGAAAAATTCGTATTCGTTAGCGAAGTGTTTTTCATACATATATTTTTTTTCAAATTTTAACAACCTGTTTGAGAATCTAATTAATAAAAACTTATGTAAGTTTGTAAGTTATTGTGCCCTTATGCCGCCATTTATTGCCAGAGAAATATAATTTACTTTTTGCAATACTAACTAAAACATAATTGTCATTAAGGGGCCCGGTATAGGGTATATATATGTAATACTCAGAGCTTTGTCAGCAAAAAGAGCCATGAATATACGTATGTATTAATGTAATGTACCTATACATGATGGCAGCAGTAACTTATAACTTACTATATGAGTGGCATAAATTTCTCTGAAACTAAAAGAAGGTATGCGATGCCCAATTTTGATTTGTGTACAGTTTATAATCCAGTTTATTATAATTGAAAATCAATGTGGTACAAATTGGTTCAAAGACTTCAAACAGGAACTCCCGAAAATACTGTGACTTACGAACGGATGCAGAAATTACATCCAACTCTTCCCAGTCAATTTGGACACCACCAATGGAGAACAAATATTGTAACTTAATACCACTTTGCATTGATTTTTTAGTGTTCCGGACCTTAAAAGGTAAGACGGAACACTTATGGGTTTGATACGGTGTCTGTCTGTCCGTCTGTCCGTCTGTCCGTCAGTCTGTCACAGCCCTGTAACTTTTGAACCGTTAGACATAGAGAGCTGAAACTTTCGCTATGTATACATTATGTGGAAGCCTGCACAAGATGGCGGCAATGAATTTCTTTTTGGGAGCCCTTTTTTGGGCACCTTGTATGAAGGGCAAAAAAAAAAATATTTTGTTCCCCATCATGTGGCATATCAAATTAAAGAGAATTTTGCAAGGGCTCCATATATGTAAAAAATATTTTTTTTTGACAAAATTTGTTGAACAAAAAAGCTTGCCAAACATTTGAAAAATGTTGTCCCCCCCCCCCCTAGCGGCCAGACCATAAATGCTAAAAATATGAAAAGAATTGGAGATACGTAGAATATAGTGTAGATTGTAAAAACAATACAAAAATTCCTGTATTTTATATATTTTCTGAGAAAAATTAAAAAAATGGGGTATCTAGTTACCCCACTGTATCTTCCCCAGTTTTCATGTTATCCAAATAATTTTTACAGCGGATCATTCTGATACTACGGTTTGCTCAAGTTTTAAGTTTCATCTAAATCCGCTAAGTAGTTTCCGAGTTACAGATTTTAGAAGAGCGCATGGACTTCCCTATAAGCTCTTCTCTTGCTGCTACTGCATTCGATTTCGATTTTTCAAAAACTAAGTCATTTTCACGAATGGATCGTATATGTTAGCTCTATGCTGCTTTTGAAAACTAAATAAGTTTAAAAAACTATTTTTTTTTTTAAATTTTGTTTTTTTTTCAAAAATATTTTTTTTTTTAATTTTTAAAACTCCTAATGCTGTATTCCTTCGCATGTCAAGTATTGCCAGTGTTTTGCTTTACTTAAACCATTTAACAAGCAAAGTACTGTTACATTCATTTTTCATACCAAAAGCTTGGTACGCCATGTTTTATATTGAAATTGTAAGTTAAAATGGACTGGAATCTCAGCTCAGTATTACTAGGACATACCTACGTACAAGACATTACATTATTCATATCAAAACCAGTATTAGGTGTACCTATGCAGGATATGAATAAATTGCCTTCTACATATTTAATGACAATATAAAATGTCCGGAACACTATTGCACGAGGCCCTCCTCGCACTTACCCAATTTTTTATGTATATTCTATTTTCGAAATCGCTCGCGGCCTATAGATCACTAAAAGGATACTAATATCCCTGGTTATAAAGAAAAATACTCATAAAACACAACGATGTACGTTCGCCTTCAACACATATGTACATAAAAAAAAAAAAATCGGAAATAATATTAACATACCAGCGTCGATAAAAGTAGGTAAAAAAAAGTACATTCGACTATAAGGCATACCAGGACTAGTCCTTATTATTACATGAAGCCTTTAAACCCTAAGGGGACATGAGACGTCAAAGGTGATTAACAAGTTACAGTGCTGCTAGGTTTTGGGTCTTACTCGTTATTCAGCAGACCAACATCTATCTAGAGATGCTGCTTTTAAATAGTATTCCTTGATACCACCACTGTACAAGTCCTTGTAACCCTGACTGCTGATTGACAAAAAAAAACCCCTCACTTCCTCTACAGATGACCGCGTCTGACAAGGACAACACTTCTCACTCTAGGTAAAGCCTTCTTCAAAAACCTCGGCTGAGATGAAGATTGGGGGCCCCTTATTTATTTAAGCTCCACGGTCTTCGTTTATTCACATCGGAGTCGCAACAAATATGATCTTTTCATAAATAGGTTTATATGAGTTTTGTGGCGCTAATATGTAGAACCACCACTTTACTAACCTAGCTACCTATGCAAATGGCTCTAAAAGCTCACGTTACTGCAAGCAAGATGAATAACTCAGATTTTTAGAAACTGCCGACTTATTATTCTCCCCCACTTAAAACTACTAGGACATCCGGCGCAGCATTCTAATTTTTCCAATGACAGGCATAACGAAACTCTTAAATTTTATTGTGGTTAGACAGAGAGTATTAAAAATATAGTAACAACAGCACTGATCCAATCTGTGCTAAAAAAAAATAGGAACACATTTCTCCCAAAAAAAAAACACACAACTTAAATTATTTTTTGCAATGTGAACACTTTTTTGTCTTTTAGTGAACTTGCAGCACACTTTACTTTCACTTTGTTTTTGAAAATAAATTTCATTTAAATCCTAGGCCTTTTATTTAAGTAAAGTAAAAAAAAAACAAATCAGGTACTAAGTCGTGGCGGGAGTTTCATTTTTAAGTTTATTCTTACTTTTAAAGACCAACTTTAATAAAAACAAAAAAAAAAAATAACAAACATTATTATTCACTGGAGACGGGTTAAATGTGCTTTTTGTAATTGTTTTGTAAAATAAAAAATATATATATATACAACCCTGCGATTTTAAGCTTTTACCAATAAAGTTCCCACATAGTTTATTTAAAAAATAAAAAATAAAAATAAATATATATATTTTATATACATATTAAATCTAAAACATTGTTTTGTTCCACTTCACCCTTAGAGAAAGAGAGCTTTTATACGCATCGGCAAATTTGTTCCTTTTGTTTTTATCTTATCTTAATTTCATTGACCATCAACAACAAAATTTTTCCAACGCACTTTTTTGAAATGTTAACAGACTTTTGTTAAATATATTTATAACCCAAAAAAAAATAATAGAATATATATAAATATTTCGGTAAGTTTTGTTTGAACAAAAAAAAAAGAAAATACATGTTTTTTACATCTGTTTCGTTCCGTCTCGTTTCGATTTGTTTCAATTTTATTTTTCATTTATGTAAATAATTTATCTGTTTTGTTTTCTTATTTTTATATTTAAAACAATATTTTTTGTTTGTTTTTTTTACTTTCCAAGGAATTGAATTTCAGTAAGAATGCATTATGCCTGCTAAAAATGTTAGTTATAAATATAAATATACATTTTTTTTTTTCAATAAATTTCAAATCAATTTTAAAATGCTGTACATAAAAACAAAAAATATTTTTATTTACTTTATTTTATATTTTATCTATGTTGTATACGTTTTTTTATTTTGGTTTTCATTTTTTGGGTTTAAGTAAAAAAAAAACAATGATTTATGTATATCACATGCTATTTATCATATACAAATTGTTATATATATACACTGTGGTATATATACATGATTTTTATATTTAAAAAAAAAAAAAAGAAAATGTTGGGATGGGCTGCCCGGTGACCGCTAGTATCATTATTTATTTTTTGTTTTCTTTTAACAAATAAATATTTAAAAAAAAAATTTCCTCTATACATAAAAATATATTTTTCTTTTTAAAGTAAATGTTGTTATTTTCTATACATATTTTTGTGGACTATATGTGTTTTTCTTAACATTTTTTGTTTTTAAATTTTGTTTTTATTTTATTCTTCTGCTATCCATCGAATACATTTTTTTAGATATTGTATCTTTCCTTCTTCCTCATCTCTTTGTAATTCTTTGAACTATCGTATTATAGTGTAATTCATTGCCATTTGTAATTATTAGTTTACTTATGGGTTTATTTTACTTTTTTATTTATTTATTTATTTAACTACTCTTGTTGTGTACGAGTCTGGCTTTAATGGTTTTTTTTTTTAATTTAGTTTTCATTTTCGAACAATTTATGTGGGAGTGAATTTCTAAATGTGAAACGTTTTTTTTTCTTTTACTATAAATTATGCCTGCCTGAATCTTAAAACAAAAATATTTAAATGTGTACTTTTTAAGTGTATTTTTATAATTGTCATTATGTCTTCAAAAAAAAAAATTAGTATTATTTAAAGAAAAATTATAATTTATTTTTTTTTTATTGATTTTAAAAAGAGAGGACCCTTTAAAAAATACTCTTTAGTCATAAGTATACCAATAAACGATTATTTTTCGTTAGAAAGTTTTTCCGAATTTATAATTTTGAGTTACTTTATAAATTTTTTGTTTACATTTATAAATGAATGGCTGTTTTTTCGCATAAATGGGAACGATATGCTTTTTTTCTTAAAAATAAAATAAACAATTGTTACTATTAAATATATAATGGAATGATAATAATTTATTAATGAAATACGACTGGCGTAAGAAATTAATTTTATTTTTAAATGTGCTTTTATATAAATTCAAGGTTAACATATTTGAGTGGATGTGGTGAGAATCGAATTGGTTTAAAGAACTATAACGACACCAAGCGTCGTCAAAGTAAATAATGAAATTTTCACAACAAAATTGAACACGGTATTCAAACTTCCAAAGAAAAAGTATATAATTGGTATGATGTGCATCTCCTCCAGTTTCTCGAAACGTCTGTTTTTACCATGTAGGAGAGTCACGCAGCAACTGTTTGCTTCTGTTTCTTCTGTATCATGGTAGCTCCTACAATAGTCAGTTGAGATGATACCCAGTTTGGTAGCCATATTTGCAATGGGACAATGTCTAGTTAATTCATCTACTGGCTTCTTTTTCACCGACTGTAGAGTCTGTCTTTTCGCCATAAGCTGCTTACAGTTACCCAGGACACTTAATATATTCCCTATTGACCTTTTCAGTATTCCTTTTTGGAGAGGCTGACCCTTTCCGTTCCGAGTTCGTTCCCCTCTATATTGCTTTGTAGCTCCGTGCGTGCTACTTGGTTCCAGGCAGAAACTGTTTTCGAACTGATGGGCTGGATGGGTGCCGTCTGACAGAACAGTTACCACTCACTAAGACCAACAGTTCGGGTCCATTGTTTCCAACCATTTTGCCATGAAAAACCCTGTAAAAAAAAGTCGGCTGTTAGAACCATTCAAATAGTGTTATGAATCTCAGGTGCTCCATAAGTTCAAAGTTAACTAAAAGTCCTTCAGCTCTGAGAACTAGTTACTACTAAGACTTCTCTCTATTCGGGGGCATAGGGCAGGTCAATCACAAGTTTAACCAGAGAGGATGATCTCTTATTGCTTAAAGTGGGCCATAGCGCCGTAGCCGTTTCGCAAGTCTCCAAAGGAATGAAGCGTCTGCTTACTCGACAAGTGGCTTAATCTTCTCCTTTATTCTGTATGGGACTGATTGGGGCTAGTGAGAGCCTACGATTCCTGATACCCAGTTGGAGATCATCGCATTGGGTAATTACAGCAGAGTACAGAGCCTAGCTGTCTATATAGATAGTGATCGTCTTTCCAATGATCTAATAGCCTCACTGTCTATTACCTTCAGTGCCGCTTGATTATCTACGAAGATTGTGTCACTAGATAGGTTAAGTTCTTTTCTGTGTATAGTCTGTGCTGCTCTCTTACTGGTGAAGTCATCAGAAAGTCTAAAATTGAGACACTCACAGAAAACTGTGGCGCTGATACCTCTTCCTACCTCTTCCTACCCGTCAGTCATGGGTAAGTTCGTTGGATTCCCACTTCTGTGTACCGAGCATGGGTATGGAATAGTTCTTACGAGATCGATCTCTTTAGGAGGTTTTTTTTCCGTCCTTCATATGAACTCGTTCCTTGATCTAAGGCGTTGATCTCTGTGCCCCTGCCATGCTACCTTATCTTGCCAGCCTAGAACCCTATTACCTGCCGATTAGTGTATTGCAGGAAAGTTAGAGACGTTCACACAAAACGTTTGATAGATCTTGCATGTGACATTCAGCAGGGTATTTCCTACAGGTTATTGTATCGCCATTTTTGATCCCTAAAACCGCTAGCTCTTCGCCAAGGCACAAAAACACATCCTACCATACCTAATCAGGCTTAATTCGTCAACTCAATCAACAAGTTTTTTTTATTTTTCCTCAATCTCATCACAAGTCAAGATACACTTCTATGCCAACCATGTGCGCCGCCACCATGAAAGAGTATCCTTATCCCTCGCCGTACCATCCTAAATCACCCTAATCAAAAGTCTCAATAAAACTTTATTTATATATATATTTTTTTTATCTCATCGAGGGAAGTAAAAGAAAATCAACAACTTACTACCTTTGCTGTTTTTTTTTTTTTTTTGCTCTGTTTTGTGTCAGAATCCAACATTTCCTAAACTCTTCCACTTAACTTTTCCGGAAAACCATTTGAAAAGAGCAACACTTCGACAACTACCTCACCCATTTTATTTTATTTCCTTATCTATATAATAGTGCTTGTCCTGTCTATGGAGCCCAACTCCAAGGATATAACCAGCTCTCACAAAAAAAAAAAAAGAAAGTAAAAACAAATACAAGCTAGTTTTATGGGTTGTTGTAGGTATTCGAAAAGTTTCTTTCGCAAAACTAAATAAACGACCAAATACTGTTACATTACAAAGTGGGCTGATATATCCTTAAAACAAAATTTATCCTCTTATTTTTTTTTTTTTTTTTTTTTTGTTGCTGTTCGTTTCCTGTGCTGTACTCGGTGCTCTATTGGAATATTAAATTCCATTTTGTCATGGTTGTCATCATCATCCTTGTCGTCGTCCTCGTCGTCGTCGTTGTCGTTGTCGTTGTTGCCATCGTGAAAGTCGTTATTTTACGTTGTACCTGTGCGTAAAAGTTTTGGCATTCATAATTTGCATAAATTTGTTATATGCTAAATTTCAAAGCAACAAAAACTATATTGCATACGCGAATTTAGGGAAAAAATGGGAGGATGAAGATTTACCTGTGCAAGATGATATTTAAAATTTTTGTTTTTCTACAAAACAGGAGGTGGAATGTTGAACGGTCTTTAATGATGAGAGGTTGTGTTTATCAGTTTTTTAATGAACTAGGAAAAGATTTTGGTTTCTTACTAGAAAGTCCGCTTTCCTTTGGCCGCCCTTAAGAGTTGTGGGACTTGTGTTAGTTATAGGCCGTCTAATTGGCTTTGTTTCTTCAATAACAACTTAAAGTTTAAATTGTTTTTTTTTTAGAAATAATAGTTACTGACGCAGTAAATGCTGATGAGCTTAACTTATCCTACATTAACTGTACAGTTTAAATAATTTCTTATAATTTGAGATCGGCCTCGTCCTCATTTCATTGGAAAGAAAATTTGGTTTCGAACTTTTCTATGGTTAAGCGGATCATGCGTTCGGTAGGCCAATTGTTTCATGCATAAGTCGATACTGTGTCCGGACTAAGTCTTTTCATGATCAAATGTCGAACAATACTGAACAAAAGTACTATGAGAGACTAACACGACTCACTTGTCATCTGCCAAAAAATTCATAGACTAAAAAGTACTTCTAAATGAATCACTCTTTACAACCTTATCCCATGTAGAGACACTGAAACCTAAAAGGGCTATGCTGGATGTTAATGAGTGAAGTATTCGTCACAGTTTATGCCAGTAAAGTCAGTCTTATATACACATGTCAGAACCTATATTTTCATATTATGACAAGCCACAAAATCCTTCGCAACCGAAGGACTTGTTCGGCGACATTTCATCGTGGAATTATGACAAAGTACACACCATCGTCTGTGCGTAGCCGACTCCTTGGTTTATTGTCTGTCTGTATTTTTATTTGTCAGTCACTAACCCAAGATTGACCTTGCGAGAATCACTGGCTCTTTTCCCCTACGCCAAGCAGTGGAATTACTTACTTACTTAGGTGGCGCTACAGTCCGGGGTGGACCTGGACCTCAACGAAAAAACCTCTCCAGCCAACCCGGTTACGAGGCAGCTCCCTCCAGTTGTGCACGCCAAGTTGGTTGAGGTCCCCCTCCACTTGTTTGCGCCATCTACCGCGAGGTCGTCCTCTACTGTGCCGTTCATCCGGGGTGGTTTCGAAGACATTTATTGCTGGACCGCTCTACATGACCCAGTTAGTTAGTCAGTCGCATGCGGACTCTTCTGACCCAGTCGATGTCCTTGTATAGGCTGTATAGTTCGGCGTTATATCTTATTTGCCACTCACCATCTATGCAGACGGAACCACACGAAGAACTTTTCTCTCAAAACAACCAAAGCCATCCTCATCCGATATTGTCAAAGTCCATGCCTATGGGCCATACAGCAGGACTGGGATCATTAGTGTCTTATAAAGAGTTTATTACTCAATTGCCTCCTTAGTCCATAGAAACACCGATTGGAAATAGTGATTCTTCGTTTGATCTGATGTCACTGATGTCATTCGCGGAGCTCACCATAGACCCTAGGTAGACAACGTCCTTTACTACCTCGAAATTATATCTGTCTATTGTGGCATTCTGTCCAAGGCTCCGATGTTGAGTGTCCTTTCATTTACCGCTAAACCCATCCTTGCTACTTCGATCTCAATGCTCGTAAATGCCCCACTAACAGCCCGTTGAGTTCTTCCGATGACGTCAATGTCATCGGCGTAAGCGAGTAGTTGTACAGACTTGAAAAAGATTGTACCTCCGGTGTTGACATGTGAGTTTCGTACAATTCTATCAAGTACTATATCAAAGAGATCGCATGATAGCGCGTCACCTTATCTAAGTCCTTTCCTGACATCAAATGGTGAAGTTCTTACCGAAGCAATCGAGTTAGGATGGTGTATTGGTCTGTGCCTAGCTAAATCTTAAGTTGTCTGATAAGCAAGGAGCCTCAGATTCATCCTCTTGAGTTCATATTTTTTACATTAAATTGATGAAACCTTAATATTGGTTTGTGCTCAGGAACCACTGGTAGCAGCATGCCCTGTCTGTTTCAGAGAACCGGCACCCATGCTTCTATGGGCCTACTGGCACTGTAAGTCAACGTGACAGGTAGACAAGGCCCACTACTTTGTCTTATAAAACTTTGAGCCACGCCCACATTTACAAGCGTTTTCATTGCTTAAAGTCATTTTTCTCCTTTAATTTTATTTGAATGGCAAGTTCCACTTATCAATAGCAAAATATCTGTGTAAGAACTCCAAAGGATTATGGCTTATCTGGGGATTGATTTTCTTCCTTTCTTCCGCACTATATTAGCTCTTGTTAGGTTCGACTTCACTGAGGCTTTGATGGATTCAATAATTTCTTTGAAACTTCTAGTTCTACTTTCTGTCATCCTTTTCACCGAATGAATCATAGAAAGTCCATTAATACTGATCAGACTAAGTACTTTACTTTCCTCACCTAAGCCCCGATACCTTTAAGACCCAAGACTATGAACCACTTTCAAAAAGCAATCGTGAAAGCCTCCTTAAAATTGAAAAAAAAAGAAAAAACCTTCCCAACACAATCTAATCATAAATATCCTTTTTTGAAAGAAGTCACTAGCAGTGGTCCCTGTCGCATATAAAACATTTTAACCACACATTTACCTCTGGAAGCGGTTTTTAATTAAAACGAAACATATCTACCCTTTCACACATAAACCAACTATCTTCATGTAACATATTTTTACCATTCAATATCCTTTTTTACACAAAAAGAATGCTCCTTTGGCGAGCAAGCAAATTGCAAAAAAAAAGAAAAACCCCTCGCCTTGCTTTTGGTATCACGATCAACTGGATTTCAATTGAAATGCATTTCCATTTCATGTTTTTCGTATTTTTTTTTTATTATTATTCTTATTCGTCCTTTTTGTCGCTCTGGGATTCATTTTCTTCTCCCCCGTTCTCATTTGTGATTTCAGAATTAAAGAAGTTTAATTCTAGGTTTCAATAGTTGCTTCCTTCTTTCGACTCGCTTGCTCCTGCATGTTGTACCTTCTCATGTGGAATACTCTGGCGTATGTGCAACCTGGAGAGGGGGGAGAAGGAATTCTTTTTTTCTTTTTGAAAAATTCTACTACTTTCAATTGGAAACGTGAGTATGTGTATACTGATGGAATCATCATCAAAAGAATACACCAGATGAATAGAAGTGAGCTACTAAAGGCTCACGAGGGAGAATATGAAATTCCCTCATCCTTTCGAAAAAGGATTCTCACTGTGAGTCATAAATTGAAGAAAATACTCATAATCATGACTACAATGAGTTTTATTAGAAAAGCGGAGTCTTGGCGCTGTATAATGCCAGGACACACCAGCCAGATGAATCACAGGAGACGACCGTGAACTCCCTTTTCTCTGTCAATGAGTATGAACTTGCGAGTATTTAGTTTCCAATTAGATATGTTTTGGGGAACAACTGCAACTCCATATGCCAAAATAAAACAGTCGGATACAGCAAAACCACATTCTGCTTTGGTTGCCTATGAGTACATGCATTAAATAGAATACAAGAGCGCCATTGGCCAAAAATGATGCGCTTAATATCCTTTTCAGGATATATGAAGAGAAAGAGAAATGTTGATGATTTCGTTCTTCTTCTTCGGGTTTTTTTTCTGCAAGCCAACAAGCAGATTATATTATAATTGAGTGGAGCTCCTGGGGGTTGTGTATTCGGTGGTAGTGGTGGTGATGGTGGATGGTTGTTGCGGTTTTTGTGGTCTTAAAAGGAATATCATATGAGTTCGGGCGGAGAGGACTTTTTCATCTTGGTCTTTCGTGATGCTCGTTTTATTGCTGCACGCCACTACCACCACCACCAGCACCATGATGATGATGATGATGATGCATCATAAGGGCAAGGATATTACTACTATCATCCATATCTGACAGAAGGATAAACTTCCTGCTGTTGTTCGGTTGGGTTGGGTTGGGTTTGGTTTTGTTGCAGCAGCGCATGGAGTTGAGTGCAGTTGGAGTTGCTGTTTTGCAGTATACAGGGGATGTTGTCAATTGGCATAATTAATGGTCAGTGTATACGACGACGAAGAGCTGTGCACACGGTCGTTGAATAAGAATAGGAAGGGCAATGCCATGGCAATATGATGACTATACATAGTCAGGGTATATGTTCAGTTTGGGATGCCTGTGCATCCAGTTGAGCATGTGGTTCCTCATCCTTCATGGTTTTAGGATACTTCATTGTATGATTCGACAGTTTTTGAATAAGCTACTGATGTGCGGCAAGAAAGCTGGATTTGTGGTCGTAAAGTACAGGGATATAAAAGATGACTTGTATATTCTTTGTCAGTGACAAAGTCGTACATTATAGGGGAGATTTTCCTTTTGAATATATCTACCAGGCCATAAATGTGGAAGCTCTTAGCCTCTTAATGGGATATTATCCAATGATTTGCTTTACAAATACTCAAGTTGGTCTGAAGAGGCTTGCATTCAGATCTCAATTTCTAAGAGCATATTTAAAAGATAGGCAGCAAGGGTCAAGGACTGCGCATTCATGTTTCCACGAAAAGAAAAGAGGTAAATTGTATGCCCTTTCCGAAGGGGGAAAAGGATTCGATTAGCTTTCTTTTGGCCATGATAAAACCTCTTGGTATTTTTTTGGAAATCAAATCGATTACAACCTCAACTTGGAATGCATTTCAAAGAAAACAATATAAAATCTGTGGATGGGAACCTTACATGGACCCCATCGGATTCATTTTGTTTGAATTCGATTTCCGCCCTCTTGAACCATCCCGAACTCGAGATGAAGTTGAGAATTACTTTTGGTGACTTCCAGTCCGAGGTTGGCTCTGTTTGGTCTGTAGTGTGTACTCTTCTCCGACGCGCGGGCAGTAAGTTGCAACCTGTAAGGGATCCTTTATGGACTGCCCTGCATGGTTTAGTTAAAGTAGTTCCATATTGTGTCCATATTTGGCTTTGTAGGCTGCGTTGATTTTCTCCGCTCGGGTTCGCAACACAATAGGCACTACACCATTCTCTCAACTCAGAAATTGCATCACTAGCAGCGGGTTATACACACAGGCTTGCCACAGTCCTTCTTTTAACTTGTGCATGCAGATAGGACTCCACTACCTTTCAGAGTAGCCTTAACTTAGAACGGAGGTCTCTCTGCTAAACTATAGATCGCAGGCTGTGCACAGATCACTCAATACATGCATTGAATGGCGTTTGGTGACTTGTTAGAAGCTTTCCAACAAAAATGTTCCCATGGCCACCTTTCTGGGAAAAAAGGCTGAGGGATTTGCACAGGAAATGTAAAGAATCTTCTTTTGTATGAAGTCATCTCTCTCCAGCGAATTTTGGCTCTAAAACAATCTCTTCTAAGGCTCTTACTCCCTTCAAAGTCCAAATCTTTGGAGAACAATTAGCTCCTTACGAATTGAATCTTCTTTATTTGTTTGATTCCTACAAAATTCCCTTAATCCAAAGGTAGAATTAGGGCCTACTCTAAGTTATAAGAATGGCGCCCAACGTGAGGCCATAGTCTACGTTTCATGGATTTAAAATCTCTCCTTTTCTGGCCTTTTCTCCTTCAAAGTTTCCAAATAGAACCCTTTCAAGACACAAGTAGATACAAATGGATCTCCTTACTGCAATATTGATTCTTTGAAAGCCATAAACTTCTCATTTAACCCACATAACACAAAGCTACAGATTTGATCCCGTTCTCTAATTAAACCGGGTAACATGTATAAATTCTCTGGAACCCACTTTTATGGGAAAACTAATTTGGAACATTTCCATAAGTATCTCGAGCCAGATTAAAAATCTCTGCTCAAAGAAAGTGCAATAAACAAAGCTTATTCCCCTCCTGCTACTTATGGACAAGTTTTTCATTTGCAACAGTTTGAACAGATGCACAGAGTTCATTTAACCATTTCCTGTTCAAATATCCCCCACCGAGAGAAAGAGAGAGATAGAGATTGCACGTGCAGGCCTTTTACAAAACGCATTTAATTCCATGTTGCAATCATAAATCTCTCAAAGACCTACATAATCCTACAAGAGTAGGCCTTTAGTATTCATTCTCCACATATCAAAGTAATAAATGTGCTACAAGGATACACACAAACAGGGGCAGCACAAAGGCAAGGTAAATGGTCTGTGCCTCTATATCTGTCAGCTGCAGTGCTACAAATGGGCGCCACCAGATAGATGGAGCGACCATTCAGGTGGGCACGAATATTGAAATTAATCTCAAGTTATGTGAGATGTCGACAAATTCCTTCACACACACACCAAGAGTAACGCCTCTAGTTTCGCCCACTCAACTCAAGAGACAACGATCAGTGAGTTTTGAGTGATGGATACATTTTTTGCGTCATGTCGCCGTGTCTGCCAAAGTGAATGGAATTTTTTATGATTTCGTTATATTGCTCGTCTATCTTAATGTAAAGTCAAGAGACATGTATAATGTCAACACAATGTCTATTGTTCCAAAACTAATAAAGTCGTCGTCATTTTCTGTTCCATTCAAGGAGCATTGTCCTCGATTTTCAATTTTTCACTATTTAATTTCTCATTTCCCTTCATTTCAACAAAACACATCACACAATATTGTATCCTGTGTCCGTATCCTGCTTCTATTCGCAAAATTCATCTATTGTGTGAATAATAATCATGTGTGTGTGTACTGGCCATCATCATTTGTCCAATGTTCAATAGTTATCGAAGGGTTTTTGGTAGAGGAGACACACACAGCACAGTACCCACCCACAGACTGACCGTCAGCTTTTCAGGATTTAAATGAAAATATTTTCAATATCAAATTACAGTTGGGAAAATATACATACGAGTATATTGCAACTGCTATATGCATTTTGTGTGCAATTTAATCTGAGGACTTTGTTGGGCTACAAGTCCTGCGGAACAGTTTTGTGGTGACCGTATAATGATTATTTGAAATATTTTGCTCATACGAAATTCACATTCGTAATATAATACGTTCGTAGTATGCTTAGTATGTGTTGATGGGTAGTGAGGCAGCTCTTTGCAGATAGTGTGTCAAACAGAATGTGAATACGTATGTCAGGGTCGAATGGGAATATTGAAATCCAAAGTGGAGGCTTTTTTTTGTTATGAGTTTGATAATCATTTTGATGAGTAGTTTGATGCACGTCAATAGAACAGCGAAAAGAGCTAACCAACGGGCATAATGTTTCTGACAAAACAAAAAACACTGTGAATTACGAACTAATGCTAACAAAATCGCATACAATTCTTCCAAGTTAGTTTGGACACCAACCATGGAGAATAAAGGTTAAAACCTAATATCACCTGAGTTTTAAATATCATTATACAAACTTTTTTACTTCCTTTTTAAGAGTATTCATATCCTCTTTGGTACGCGATAATTAGTAAAATAGAGAATTAGTCTATATTCTCGCAGCCTTCCGGTCCAGCCAGCATATTTGCCCCACAAAGTCAGCTTTCCAATCCACATGGAGCAGTAGGAATACATTGTCAGCATTTGACGTGTAAGTTAGTATTGAGTTCCACAAGATTGTCGGCATATAGCAGCACTAAAGCTGACTATCTTAATACGAACAATATTGGTGAAAATATCCACCCTTGCGGAACCCCACTGTAAACTTTGAAGACAGTCTTTACCTATGACAAACGTCAAATCCTATATAGTACTAATAATTGCCACTTATTTGGAGTGTCACTTTTGCGGCTGGCACGTCAAGCAATCTGACACTATCAGCCTTACAGGATTTTCAGGATTTCCTTTTTAAAATCAGTGAGCAAGAGATGAAGTGGCAAGCGATGTACAATCTGATTGTATCGTGTATCAATTGACTTTTCTTTTTGCATGTTATACAAAGTAATAGGGACATCATTATTATAAATGTTGCAAGATTAAAGATTAAACTAGATCATGCTCATCCGGATCAATAGTTGGTTTATTGTCAGTTTATGCGGCTTTGTGTGGTAGAATCTTCCTTTGTCGATAGA
The DNA here is from genome assembly GCA_949716465.1 of Chalcosyrphus nemorum. Classification (NCBI taxonomy): domain Eukaryota; kingdom Metazoa; phylum Arthropoda; class Insecta; order Diptera; family Syrphidae; genus Chalcosyrphus; species Chalcosyrphus nemorum. The sequence continues at coordinate 11,319,292 of OX454333.1, read as the reverse complement.
CATTTCTTGTACTTCAACGTACTATTAGTGTCTTTCCGACTATCAGAGCTGCTGTTTTATGAGTAATTGTGTACCATCAGTAAAGCATTGGACTAAGGATACTACCCTGTGGAACTTCAGTTTTTGTTTAGTAACATTTAAATATCTTGTATTACTGTTTTGGTACAGAGGATTGTTCGTCCATAAGACCTCTGTATGTCCCAATGTTGAACTCTTTCATAGTTGAAGGACATAAAGGTTAGAGCTCTGCGTTATATAGAGATATGACAGAGTCTTGGACCCTTTCTATCTATCGGCTCCTCGGAATCCATTATGTCCTGGAACTCACTGGAGTCTTACCTGACTTAAGTAGCACCTTTTCCTAGCTAAAATTTAGCACTTTTTTGTTAGATTATCAAAACCGAAGGATTCACAACCTTCTGGTCACTGATATCTGCCTGTCCTCTCTTTAGGGTCTTACATTTTGACCGAAGTACAGTTCCTAAAAAAGTGTAAAAGCCCTTAAACACGCTTACTATTCAATGGATATTTTCGTGTATAACTTTGCTAAGCAAAATTTTGATACTGATTTTTTTTGACTTCCTAACTCACGGAAAGACAGATTTTAACCTCACTTGCATCCCATACTGTATATCAAACAGCAAACCAACGAAACGACCAAACCATTGATTCATTGAAATTGTCTGCTAGTTGCCTTCAGGCGCTTTAATGTCTCTCTCTTTCGTCGAATCGAAAGGTCTGCTTGTGTTGTTTGCTGTTTACTTCTATCGGGTGTAGGTACCTACTGTAGATACATTCGCCAAGCGAACATAGTAACACATCACCTACAGATACTATGGATTGCATTTTGATTATTTCCATTTGAAATGAGATTGTATAATTGAATATTTAGAATTGCAGCTATTGCTAAATAAATCTATTTTGTGGTGGATCAAGTCAGTATCCCCACAGGCGAAATGTGCTACCATCCTTCTCCTCCTGCTGGTGGAACGAATAAACCGCTACCACTACCACTAAATGGGGCCTTTTAGACGGGTGGGCGAGTATGTAAGCAAAGTAATTAGAGATTGTATACCCCTTGGTCCTTGGTCCCTTTTTGGAAAATGGCCATTTGTGCCTGAAATGTTTGGTATTTCATAAATGTGCATTCCGAGAAGTAATTTCCGACATGTCATTTTATTTCAACCCTCTGCTCTGCCTATACATACTCGTATGTATGTATTATTTGTGTGTGTGTACGTCTGTCTGTCTGACTGTTTTTTTTTTTTTAAATCCTGGACCATATTCGAATAGGTATTTCTTCTTTATTATCATTACTATTTGCTATGAATAAATATGTGCACAACATACTGGGGGGGTTGGATGCTATGAAATAGGACACGAAATTGAAAACATTTTCTCCCACTACTACCACTACCACTACCATCTCATGTCCTGGTAAATATTAATTTCAGTCAGTGCACAGGGATGACTCTTTTAGAGGAGCAGTGCACGAAAAATAAAATAAAAAAATAAAACGATAAACAAAAATCAATATTTGATTTTAGCAGGAATAGCGGAACAGGATTTATATTCTATTTACAACTCCGTATCCGGATTTTAATATTAGAAAAGCACGCGTGGCATTGCTTGCTTTTAGGCGACGAACGACATAGTGCCATGCCAATATAAATGAGTGTGTAGGAGACAGAGGAGAACTTTATCCTGTGATCCGCTAATTAATTGTAATATTGGTTTTAATTGATTTTTACCAAAGCGAGGCTGTGCTGTGTTGTGTGGTAAGTGGTATTGGCGGTGGCGGTGGCGGAAGGATGTGAGAGATTTATTGAGGGGATATTATTATTGTAAACCACTTATAAGCGGGCTAATGAGATTTGAATTCTAGTTCTAAAGCCTTTATTAGCAGTGCATTTAATTAGGATTATTATTTGAATTAGTGGTATTAATTCAATATTCCAAGGGACATAATTGTTTTGTGGAAAAGCTTTTGGCCGTGGAGCCTAAGGGTAAATGTTCGAAAATACGTCGCTTTTAAATGAATGTAATCAGTTGGTGCTTTGGAACTTTGCATGCATTTTGATTTGACAATATTAAAGCCGACGGGATTTGTATGTGCGCACTATGCAGTAGGTATGTCATCCATTAGTAATAGATCTTTACCACCTTCTCAAACACATTGAGGGTTCTCTATGTAGGTCTTTAGATGATTACAGAGGTGTCGCTATACCTTATAAGCAATTTAGTGTCCTTAATTGGCCTTTGGTACCAGGCACAGTGGTACATGCATGTACTATGCTTGAGCCAAGATATCCGTTTGGCTTTTTGATTTATTTGCACTACCATCATGCTTTCTTCTACCGATTTTAGTAACTGTATCAGCCTAAGTCTCTCCTTTTTTGAGGCTTCTGAGCACCCTTTGGGCCGACCAGATTCTATTGCTTAGTTGTTATTTGTTCCCCAAGAAGAGAGAGAGAGAGCTCGTCGGATAAGTAGTACTTCGAAAGATATCGGAAACCCGGGCTACCAACAGCACGAAAAATGCCGTATCCACTTCTTATCCCTCACCCCTCGGGAAATATTACATGATGAGGGTGGTCAGCAACATAAGCTATGAGAAGTATCTCAGCTCAGTCTTTTGATTCTCTCAGCTTATTCTGCAGGCTTGTTATGAAGGAAAACCCAATTGTTTGATCTCTTTCTCTCCTCATATGATTTATGAAAAAATGTGCACTTGGTTAACAAGTTTAACTTCCTCCTGCAATATAAGCAGTCTGCTATTAGCAGTCTTCTCTTGTTGTCTAGACATCAACTCCGTCCCGAAATTGAGAATCCATTTGACTTTTACCGTCTTATCCCTTATGGTTGCCTTATTCTCATATTAACACTGATTTCTTGCCCGTTTGCCTAATTTACAGTTTTTGCAGGGTTGTCAATTAAGTCCATATCCCTTATTACAACAGACAAGAACTTTATTTTTGTTCCCTTCGTTGCAACTGTCCTAGAAAAAACTGCAGTCGCTTATGGTAAGATGGAGCCACCATATAGGATCCTCCTAGCCTAGGCAAGCCAATCGATGTTTCTGAGAAAGCCTACAAATGTAACGTCTGTTTCTAGAATACTAATTGCTATAAAGTATCTATAGAGCTGATGATTGGATTCCCAACCTGGTCATTTAATATTCCACAGTCTTTCAGCTGATTATTAGGTCTTTCAGCCTCTGTCGTGTGATCAGCTAGTTCTAGGACCGCAAACTCCAGCCAATTTTTAACCCTGGCATGACAAACTATATCATGATTGCGTACCAACTTCATGGTTCGAGTAAACCAAAACTTTGGTCTCACAAATTTCAAAAGTACTTTGATATTTTTCAATGCTCGAGAGTGGAGCTACGTGTACGTCCAACCAAGTTCGAGTAGTAGTTTACTTGTTGATTACTCGACCACATCAATTTAATTTGCATTTGGACCCTATGGTAGTGTGATGTACGGTAGATGTAGATCAACCATTCCTTTGTGAACATTTTTTTCTGTTTACCTTGTGCCCATAGTTCCTTCTCTTCATCAACTCTGGTGAGTTATGATGACGACTGCATGAAGACACAAGGAAAATGAAATTCGAGGAAATTGATCTCACTGTCTGCGGGGTTTACTAGCACCACGTTCGAGTGTCTACGGCCCGCTTTAGTCTCACAACTCGGACAAATAGGAGAACAATAGGAGTAATTAACGTCTGATACCTATGATTCCAATAGTTCGTGATTACCTGCACCAGGTAATTTGGCACATGTATGCATATATTCATTCTGCTTAAAGTGTCCTAATGTCTGATCTGCGCCAAGCCACATATAGGTGGCCTTAAGGTAAAGCAAAACATATGTCGTTAGGCCAGACAATGTTATTTTACTTCTTGGACAGAGAACCTCAAAACAAAACTTGTACTTTGATTATTCTCACCATTGAGTGATGTGTCGACCTAACTTAGTTGAAAGAGGCTTAGGTTTCTGCTTCTCAAGTCACATTTTTACGCATTTAACGATAATTTCTTGCATATCAAAGTTCTGCTACTGGACTGTAGATGGTATCACTGTAATATTTTTGATGCTTTCATTTCCGGAACAAAAGAAAATAGCCCATATTTTGGTACAGTTTATGAACTATCAAGATGCCACGTTTTATCAAAATTGATTTCTGCCTAATGCCTGTACTTAGAGACAAATATCTCGGTCTTGGGTCCTTTAACTCCTCGCTTGCGCGCCATCTTGTTCGTAATTCTGCAACGCGTTTTAGCTCTCTCCAACTGATTCCAAAAGAACCCGAAATTGGCCCCCCAAAATGCTTCTTTGTTCCTGTGGAACTCTTTAAAAGAGCTATTCAAGGGAACTACAGCAATGAATGGCTTACACACAGGTCTATTCTTGAGGTATTACCATTTTAAATTCGCTTTTTTTTCTTTTTTTTCAGTTAATTCCAAAAAATGCTTTGTATTTCCATATGGAATCAGTAAACTCCGCTTTAAAAATTCCCAATCGCTAACATTTCAATGCGAATCTGAACAGTGAACAAATACAAATCACTTTTAACCTATTACACATTCGATTGTTTGTTGTAAGCTCCTGTTTAAATTTAATACTCAATCGTTAATAAACAAAGAATAATTTATACAGCCAACTCGAACGTAAATTGAAAATATTCAAAAGTGCATTACCATCGACACAATAAAATATTCATTACATTGTCAAATTATGAATTCTCCATCCGGATTTTTATTCAACCGGAATTCATTCATAAATTATTATTGCCAATTTTTTGTCAATTATTTACTAACCCTTAATCACACACATATTTTCTATTTTTCAATTTATCTGATTAAATAATTATTTATTTTGAAAATGCAAAAAAAAACATATAATAAATCGGATTAATTACTGTACAACGTGTTTCGCGCAGCAACTACTCAAAGACACTCGCATTTCGGTTGATGTTTATGGAAATGCACATTTCATCCCTCAACATGTGAGTGCGGCTGCGGACCCCTCACTCAATTGCAAGGTTTTTGTGTTTTTCTTTTTTTTTTTTTGTTAATTAAAAACCCAAAAGGTAAATGAATATTTTTGCACAGTGTTTTAATTAAACCGCAAAATTTTAACCACCCAACCAACCCCTGCTGCACAGGCAATGACATACAACCAATTTCACATATCTTTTGAGTATATCACACGATCTGAATATGAAATTGAAAATGAATTTTTCTCTCTCTCTCTCTGTCTCTGCACAAATACAATGAGGAAAAAAATTATGACAACAACAAAAGATACGCAAAAAAACTGAACAAAAAAAAACAAAAAACACATGAACATGAACATTTCCATTACGTTCGACATACAACAACAAAAGAGAAAGAAAGAAAACAAAAACAAAAAAAAACACCAATAATTAATTCATAATAAATTATTATCATTCCGTTTACCGTTGGCATTTTGACTACTATCTCCCTACTACAACAGTCAACCGCACGCAGGATACGCTGCGAACAACGAGGACGACTACTGACAGTAGGTACTACTCGTACACCAAAGTGTACTTGGGAGCGCTACTTGGACTTAAAGCGTGTGTAATTCATTTAAAAGCGAAATCAGCCAACCAGCTCTGAGTTTTTTAAGTACTCGCCACCACGAGGGTAGAAATGAATTTTTAATTATTATTTAAATATAGTTTTGCGTCGTGTCGTGGTGGTGCGTCGACGACGCTTTCCAAAAAGGAACCCGCCAAACAAATGAAATGAAATGATATTCTTTCTGGCAAATGAAAGCGAGAAGTCAGCCACTGTATCCGACCCACCAATGCATTAATTAATACTTTTTTTTTTTTAGTAGAAAAAATTATTTCATACAAGGAAAACCATTAAAACTGAACTCGTATGCGGACTTTTAATTATACGTGTTTATTATTTTTTTTTTTTATCATTATTATTAGTATTTTAATTTTGTTTATATTTATTTTTAATTTTATTTAGTAGAGAGTTGGATTATCTATTGTTCTTTTTACGTATTTAATTTTTTTTTATCATTTTAAATGTTAACTGAATGTATATGTATATTTTTTTTTTCGTCAAATTTTATAGTGAAGTAGGAAGAGTGGACCAGGTTTGAACTAAAAAAATGTAGGGACTTCATTTTATTATTATGCGTGGAATTATTTCAATATTTACTTTGAATACCATGCATACTAAATAATGATTGAACAAAAAAATAAATATTTTTGCCGGCAATTCTTTGCCACAGGACCTTTAAAATGTTTTGCAAAAAAAGAGGGATGGATTTTGAAACTTAAACTTTAATGTGAAAGGAAGGTGTTACATTTGCCCTTCTTTGTAGCACACTTTGTTTGATAAAGAACTGTTGATCATCAACTAACACATGCTTGCAACCACAATGAACTCGGAAGAGTTAAGTCCTTGCCTTTTGTTGCCAATGTGACAACTATCTGTGGCATACAAGATTCATTGTATCGAAGGATTGTAGTTAACCTTATACAAGTGCCATCTGTCGTATGTCTTTAGGCGTGTTTTATTGAAAAGTGTATAGCCAGTTCAGCAACAGTTAATTATTCGGTACATACTGAAGTTTTTATTTTTGATGACGCGTCCGAGCGATATATGACGAGTAACTTGAATGATGTTGACTTTCAGTTCCTGAATCCAAAAAGACTTTATTTAGTCCCATAGGATAAAGACATACGATCTAGGCGACCAATTCACCAGTCCAAGCGCGAAAATAACTGTTCTTGAATTGTTCTGAAAACATAGCCATGGTTTCGGGGCTGTATGACAAGCAACACCGTCTTGTTGGCACCAATTTGTCAGTTATTATGACGTTTTACCTGACCTCGGTGTACCCATCGAGCCTTAAATTTGCCTCGTGTATTATGTAGACCATAAGTTGCTCTAAGTGCACGAAATGCATTCCTCGTAGAACGCTGATTTTTATAAAAGAGCTGAATAATTTGTAGATGCTCTGCAGGGCTAAGTCAAACAATACTGAACAAAGATACCATAACAGGTTAACACAACTCATGCGTCATTTATCAAAAAATTCTTAGTTAAAAGAGTACTTCAGAATGAATCATGCTTTATGAATTGTTTGTTGATGGTTATTGTCTACAATCGGATAGGCAGGTGCTCTGCCAGATTAAATTGGTCTATGTTGAAATGTCAAACAATACTGAACAAAGATACCATAACAGGTTAACACAACTCACGCGTCATTCGTCAAAAAATCCGTAGTTTAAAGAGGACTTTAGAATGAATCATCCTTTATGAATGGTTATTGTATGCAATCCGACTCAGCGCCATCGAAGATTCCATTGCCTTTTTAAAAGTATCAACACTTTTCAATGAAACATAGCTTTTTTTAATGGAACAAGACTGAAGTCTGAATTTCCTAGTGAAAATGTGGGTTCGGATGTTTAGTCCTCATCTAGGCAAAAGCTGCTATCATTTTGCTTCCGGTCACAGAATTGACAGAATTGACCACAGCAGCCAGTGAGGAAGCTTTCTATCCTTCCTCTCCTCACCTTTTTTTTGTAGCAGCACCTAGTAGTCTTGGAGTACATTAGTTTGGGCGATAATGCCCTAAGTACCACCCTTTCTGAGGAGATATATGTTTTATCGCCCTTATAGCTATCGGTCGCAGGTTTCAATGGCATGGGTTGGATTACAGCCTGAATCACAGTGCGACACCACCCATACAATATTTTTTGTTGAGTCCAAAGAAGCCTGCCCCCACTCGAAGATCCTTTCTCGATCTATCGTTAAGCCAAACCGGAATATTTTTAGTACGCTCCTCACTAACCGAAAGTCTTCAAGGACACAAAACCAACTGTCAACTCTTCCCACTGCACTATGAAAAAACCCTCCTGTGTATTTATTATTTATTTAATTTTTATTTATTCTTCTGTTAAAGTAGTTTATTTTATTTACTTTCTCTCTGAACATAAAAAAAAATTCCATGTAAATTGTGCATTAATCTCGTCCCTTCTTCTGCGTCCTTTTTCAACACTTTATGTCCCCCAGATTTTTGTAAAGGCCGTGAAACGTTACAGAATCTCTGCGATCAAATTCCTGGTGATGCGTTGCTCTTTAGTCTATTCCGAGAGAGCGCTGAGCCTGTCAAGTGTCCTTTAAAAGGTATAAATCTAATCAAATTCCATTAAATTTTTATTCATGTGAAGTCCTTTTTCGTAGGACCATTTGTCTTTACCTACAATCGTGGTCATGGCGAGTGTAAAAGTCCTGTTTCAAACATCGAAAGTTGTACAGAAGAGAGCCGACTATTGTTGAGTTTTCAAGCTTGTCCAGATGTCCAAGGCACCGAGAGTACAGGTACAATAATCCTCCAAATCTGAAACTATTTCCTAAATATTAATCCTCTTAAATGTGTACGTGTGTGTGTGTGTTTGTGCTTTGTAGTGGAAGAACTTACCTGTCTGGCCACATGGAAGGATGGTAATTCAAGATATCTAGTCGGTCTGGTGTCACATCATCATGCGATATCCAACGAAGAGCGTTACAGATGTTTTGTCTATGAAAAAACTCTATCACTAATGGGTGAGTCTCACTATGGATATCTATCCTTGTACACACAAGTTAGGCTTAATTAAAATAATAATAGCAATTATAATTAATATCCTAATGATATCATACACTCAGGATACGTGTGTATGTGTATGGTATCACTATCCATACCCAAGAGCCCAACCACAAAATATAGGGTTATCCCTACGAAGGACATTATGCTAGAGATTTCCGTTTTTGTGAGTTGGGCGATGTGTATGGATGGATGGATGGATGGACTGCCATTTTAAGTAGATATATTATTATGATGGTTTGAGTAGATTGTGATGATTATATTGTTATTATTTTGCAGGTGGTCCTGGGGCTTTGAGTTCAAAGGATGCTGAGTACAAATTGGCACAATCAGGAGACGCAACATGTAATGGATTAGACAGTGCTGAGGTAAGGATTATAAACTGCAATATACATGATAATAGTTACTCATTTTCCTGTGTTCCTTTTGTTTTCGGGGAGTAGAGTAGAGTAGAGTAGATATTAGATACTTTTCACAGGGATTAAGTTGTGTGTCGCCACTTATCTGTTGTCGTCAGGGGAAGTCCTTTATAAAGGTCGCTCACTATGCATTGCAATTGTTGTGCTTTAAATTCAGAGAATTTGTCTTTTATCTGGTCATTGCTTTATAAAAGGTTGTCATTGGTGAGTTCTATTTAAAATGAATGACAGGAATGTTTTTCGTTATGAATTCGTGGTATTAATTTGGGCCACAGGAGATGTCATGTCCAATGAATCACTCTGCCAATTTCGTTGAGTGGTTACGTTGAGACGTTGATTCCTTTTACCTTGAGAATAATTTAACAGTTTTCCACGGCTCCAATGCCGTTGTTGTCACGAAATCCCTTGAGGGCAAAAGACAGTCTCCTAATGTCAAAATGACATTTTCTCTATCCATTCTCTGTCCTGATATCTGTTTTACTTTAAGAAATATTTTTTTTTAAAAAGCAAAATCTAGTACTTTTTTAAGCTTAGCTCTATCTCTTCTGTAAGACTAGATGAACTTCCTCTCTATCTCGTCCTAGCCTTCAACCTCTTTTCCAGTTGAATTCCAATATTTCCATTTCGCCATGGGAAATTTGTTTGTCAAATTTGCTGACAAGTTATGTCATCTGCGGGATTTCGTTCTTCTGTTTTATTTATTTGTTTTTGGTCAGGTACTTTCTCCTCAGTTTCGTTAAGTTTTCGTTGACTTTTGGCTCAATACGTAGAGACCTGTTTCCTTTGCACATTCCGTATGGTGACATCGTGTGACAGCTAGGCGAAAATGATTTGAGATGACATATGATTGCCACGGAAATTGACAGCGCGCAAGCATAATGTTCGTTCAATTATGACATTAAGCACCAGACGCTTAACAGAATTGTAGTTGCGTCTTTAAAGTTTAACTGAACGTCACTCTACTTTTGTTCTCGAAAGAAGTTATCTGACCAACACAACTGACTAGTACTCAAAGGAATTCTTATGAACTCCTTTCTTTGTATTTCAATGTATGTTACTGATTCACCAAATCCGTGCCACCCACTTATAAGAAGAAACCCAATTCAAAAGAACAAGTATACTTTACTTCCACTTCCTAAATTAATTAAAATGCATTCTAAGGACTTGCCTTGCATCGTTTACCTTCTTTTTTACTGGAGAAGGGGAAAAAGAAGGAATTTCCTTTGTTTTCCTTTCACTACCAACTTCATTTACTTTGTACATCTTAAAACTGACAAAGTACACTCTTTGAATGTCCTTGCATTGCAGCCAGTTTTTTTTTTGTCTTTTCCTAAAACAATGTATCCTTTGTGAGCTCTGCCTTTTAGCCATTTATCCCCAATTGCTAATTTAAGACAGTTAACTTCCTTTTGATCGTCTAAAATCCGTCTTTTCTTATTGAACGTCCTCTTAGTAGTTCTATTCTTTTTGTCTCTCAATCTACTTATTCTCATAGAAAATTAATTTTCTTTCAATTGCTCTGCACTGTATTCCTTTTTTTTCTATAAATAAAAAGTGCATACAAAACTCTTGAGCTACATATAGAATAACAGAGGACAAAAAAAAAAGAAAAAAAGTATTCCTTCATCCTTGTGCAAAAGAAAATGGCCAATATGAAAGGGAAGAAAATTGAAAGAAATTACCCTGTTCGCTAATTAGTAAAAACAAGACCAGAAGGGATGACTAAAGCGGAAGAAGAAGAAAAAAAAAATAATGTAAACATTTACATTAAGTCAAAGGACATAAATTGCGCAAGCAAAATTCCTCGCCTCGTTCACGTAGAGAGAGCCACCATCCTTGCATCAGCAGAACACACAATTACTCATTTCTCTCATAAAATTTCAAAATTAAATTCCCTTCAACGAGGGATTACTTCATGACGGTGGCGTGTGGTTTTGGACAAATTTTCTATATGAAAATATCCAGAGTTCAATATCCCTGTGTAGTAGTCGTCCTTTTATAACTGTAACTGTAACTTATGGCATAGTGTCAAAATTGATTTTTTCGTTTTTTTATTTTTTTTATTTTTGCTTCCTCGTCCTTTATAAAGGGAAATTGTGTGAGCTTTTCTCTTAGTTTGTACAATGGCATTTGTGTGATAGCTCAGTTCTAACAATCGAGATCAAAAGTCCTTTTTTACTTTGCCCGTCATGAGGAATAAAGAGGAACAAGAGGACTGTGTTTTGTATGCTTTTTGGCTCGGCTATTGTTGCTCATGTGATGTATGAAATAGGGAAATGGTTTTTTATTATTTTTTTTTTCTCATTCTGTCTCTCTCTTTGGTTGAAGAAGAATTTTCTTAGAATTTTCACATCCTTTAAGGTTTCTGCGATGTCACTTTGTGAGTGAAGTCGAACGAAAAAAAAAAATAAATGGTGAGGTGCCATTTTAAATGGATGAAGGGTAAAAGGGCAACATTTTTATGTGGGGTCTAGGGATATTGGGGTCGACGAAATGAAGAATATATCTTACTTCCTTCCTTCCTCTTATACATATGTACATAGATATATGGGTTGGGTTGTACCCACATTTTTTTTGAATTTTTATTTGCATTCATGTGTGAAATCAATTTTATTTTTTTTATTTTTCAAAGGTTGGGTCAAGAATAATGTCACTACGGAAGCCACCAGTAGCGGAAAGATGTGATTTTCCGGCTTGGTTTAAGGGACCTAAGCATTGGCATGCCCTGATGGGAAACCCAGTATACAACTATCATCCAAAGTAAGTAGAAAATTTATGGTACATATTTTAAGAATTATATTCCTTAAAGTAGTCTGGGTTCATGTTCTCATCATTAAAGGTAGGATTTGTGAGCTGTTTTTTGGAACTAGCAGCTTTAAATAGGCTCTAATATTGGGGATGAACAGTCGTTAGCTCAAATCCTAAAATATTGTTAAAGTTGCTAAGGAAAGGAAAGTTTTTCAAGATATTCCCACCAAGGTATTCTTCCTTCGACAATGCATAGTATATAGAATCCTCTATCGAAAGAACTACCAAAGGCGACAAGGACATTAAAGAGAAAGTTCTCTATGCTATTTCTGTCCTTATGTGGCCTAAGCGAAGACCAGATCTTTTGTTTTTGTATGAGCAGGCCACCAATCCTCTTTAACTTAAGCTATATCATCCTTTAAGCTTGTGAAACAGTGTTAATAACCACTTATGTCAACAGCTTAAGATCAATATTGTTCCGGGTCTATGCAACTTAAAATAGATCAATAACTGACGAGGGGCCGATACCTAATAAGACTCATTAGAAAACGTCAAGGATAGACCCATCTCACACCTTTAAGCTAATGATGCCATTTGTGACATCGAGCAAATGTAACGCCTCTGTCCCTTAAGGAACACAAGTGTCTAAAGTGGTCATCCCATTTAACGCGCATTATCGCAGGTGAAAGCAAACTAAAAGCAGAGTCCCTACATGCCACAGGTTGGAACCGACGACTGTTCTGAGTTTCTTCACTTAATTGTATACATCTTCAACTACACAATCTGGAGTGTAGCAACAATCAACCTAAATAGATGGAGTTACTTGGCCATGGTCTTGACAGTAACTTCCTTAGAAGCTGTAAAGAGAATGATAAGAAAGAAATTCTATTCATTTAGTTATCTGTCCTAAGCCTTAGCCCATCTTCAGTAAAACGTACGCAGTACTAAGCAAACGAGGGAAAAATACTGTGAATTAAAAAAGAATGAAAAAATCACAAAAAAAAAATCTCTTTACTATCTTAGACACCCACCACCCATTGAGAGTAAAGTGCACTTGAGTTTTTCACTACACCAACTGAAATCTAAGTCTTCTTCTCTCCTGATATTTCGTTTTCCATCCATTATTCTCTCTTCCGGTATCCCCATCGTCCGACCCTATATCAGTATAACGGTACAGTCTTATATTTCTGCAAAAATTATCGGAATAGGAGGACCACAACCCTTTACTGTATTCCTACTGGTCCACTAGGTGGGCTTTTCGCAAACAAATTAACGCTTTCATTCTTTTCTGATTGATTGTCAGTATTAATTCTGACTGCCCCGAGTTTCGAGTCGTTCATTTGGAAGGAATTGTTTAGATATTAGAAATCTTTAGACCTTATTATGGTCTAAAGGGAAACCATCAATATTTTTTGATTCTATAGCTTGCTAACCACTTGTAGACCATGAATTTACCAGGCCACAAAGTACAGTTTACATATGTCTATGTCACCCATATTTCGAATGTCCCTCGAGAAATATTTCACTCGAATGACAAATCTCAATCGAATGAACCTTTGCTATTCTGAGTCTCGAACGAGAGTTGTTCGTTTTCAAATGAATTTGATTTCCAATTTCAGCTGTTTGACATTTCAAACTGTCAAAATGCTTTTGTGCGCAAAAACAAGGAAAAAAAAAAAATAACAATGACGTTATTTATATTTGGGCATGTCACCACGCCTTGTCACAATTTCTGATCTAATGAAAAAATGACATTTGATTCGACTTGAGTGTAACCGAGAATCGAGTGAATCAATGAACAATCGATCGCAATTGATATCGATACACTGAATGTCATTTATAAATTCGAATCAAAGTCGATTCATGTTAAATGTACAGGACACACATATTAACTTATTCTTTTGTCTTATGCCAGTGAGGAAGAAATTCATCAAGAAATGCCCACCATATATTGCGAAAACCTTCGACTAAAAGAATCACAATTCCTCAAATGGATGTGGGTAGCAGAAATATTTATTCATCTCAACTTAGCCAACACAATGTTAAGACAAAGATACCATCCAGATCCACCTAACAACATTCGTTAAATAAATTTCCAATTTCCTTGCCTCCAAAACAAATCTCTCTCAAGAAATTCAATATTAAAATTAAATTTCCATAACCAACCCCCCCTGTGCCTTCGCAACGTAAACACAAAACGCCCACAATACTCTTTATCGTAAGTGTATAACATAAATCGAAGCTCCTTCTCGTCTCTCAAGCTTACAATTTCATCAATAAATGCACCCAGACAGACGTCGTTTATTACGTAGCCGCCCACTGAGAGAGAGAGCTCATGCGATAATTTAACCACCGGAAACTAGCAATCAGGATATTATCGACGATGAAATCCTCCCATCAATTCCCTTTACAAGATTTTCTTCTTTTTCTTGTTTCTTTCTTTTTTTCGTTTTTTCGTTTTTTTTTTTGCATTCAATCGCTCAACGATTGAAAGATCCTTGGTGAGAAATCACTTTTGCCCAACGAAAAAAGGAAAAGGATAGCAATTTTTTTTTTCCGATCAATATTCAATGCACAACACAAAATAGGAATACTTCAAGTATCCTTGTTAGTTTGAAATTTTAGTTTTTTTTTTTTGTACCAACAGCAAGTACATTTTGTGTATAACATTTTCCTTTTAGGAATCTTGAAAGAAGGACTCCCCTTAATGATGAGGGATTTACAATATTTTATGAATCCTTAGCTGGATTCAGGATGCGACTTGCAATAGTCATTATCCACTTTTTCCTCATTAGATTTTCATTCAACTGCTGTTGGATATACAGTGAAGCTTGAGTCCCGTTTGGAATGTTTTGAATTCACACGAAATCCTTACACAGAGTCCTTCTGTTGTTGTACGAGTATTTTTTCGTTTTTAATCAGTGATTATCTTGTCTCGCTTCCTTTGATTTCAATTTATTGAAATGTATTTTGTTTTTTCTTCTCGTTTATTTTATTGAAGAGTGGATCCTTGAAAGTGCTTGTGAAAATAAAAAAATTCGTTCGTTTCTATTCTTCTAACGGTGAGCTGAAGCAGAAAGGGGGGCGGGCGGAATACTAAATACAATACACGTACACATTGCAATTTTAATGAACATTTGAATTCGTCCTTGTTATGCTTGGGCAATAAAAAACACATGGCAAGGAAAAGTTTTACTTCAGCAACGACATGAAGTATTTTTTTGTTTTTTTTTTTGTATTTACTACATCCTCCTACCACCCCCCTTTGGGTAGTGAGTATTTGTTTCTATTTCTTTCGTCCTTGATAATGAAAGAACAAGAGTCATAGTTGTAGATGTGTATGGGTGGGTGAGGGGGTGGGCGAGTTGTGCTGCGAATGAGAAAATAATACATTCGCAGGATGAATATGGAAGAAAACATGAGTTTGGCATAAAAATGAGAGAAAACAATTCCTTGAGTCCTTGTTCTCGTTGTGTCCTCGTCGTTGTCGTTTTGGTTCTTTATATCCTTTTTTGTTTTTGTTCATCCCCTTTAGTGTATGAGAAGTTTTATATATTTTTTTTTTTATAACAAGTCTTGCAGTAGAGTGCTCTATTGCTGAATCTGCAGTTTGGCAAGGATAAGAATAAGAATGGGTTGTTTTTTTCTGTTCTCCTTTGAAAAGAGAATGAGAAGGATTTTATAATGTACATTTCTTAATGCCACTCCTTTTTCGTCAACCATTCTGCTAAGATGTTCAACAAGGTTAAGCTAATTTCTTACACCACTTCTCCTTCTTGAAATGCAGACTTTTTAATTCAAAATTTCCAACTAAATAGAAGGGAAGGACAACATTTGTCTTCTAATCGCAAAAAAAACGTCCTTGCATAGAGCAAATGAAATTGAATGGTGTAACATGAGAAGGCATAAAAATGGTAATTAAATTATAAATATTCAAGGACTCGTAGTAGTTGTAGTCTTGCAGTGTCAACAATTAATCGATAGTGAGTCGATGTGTGAGTGTGAGTGACATCGGGCCACTTTGATGATGCACTTTGTGTAGCAGGCTAATTCGATTGAAAAGCGTAAAGAGTCCCTTAATTGGATTATTGGCGATATTAGTTTTTGTTCTGTTTAATGGTGTACTTTAGTTACTTTATCGAGTGATTGGTCACACGTATGCATGGGGGTGGGTGGCTTCGCATCAGGACATTGTAAATGTGAGGTAATTAGTGAGAAAATTTCAATTACCCTCAATGGAAGCCACACACTATTTTGGATAGAATTCAATTATGGAAATTAGTTTCTTTTTTTTTGTTTCGAGGGAATAGTTGGTCGTACTATTGAATGAGGGGAAATTTAATTGACAATTCTGATGTATGATAGATGTAGGTGCTGACGAATTTCGAAACAAATTTTTTAGGTTTCTGATTTAAGTCACAATTGCCTATTAAGTCCTCATTTCAATGGTAGGCACAAGTGTTTCTCTTGGTCTACAGCAAAATTTAATGACTTTTAGTCACTACTTGGAAGAAGTGGCGCAAAAAAAACACGATCGTAAAGGAGAAACGTCACTGCGAAAACTTTTAAAGGTTAGGCCATCTAGTGGTTACTTTTTAAATCATAGGTTATTTTGACACTGACAGCTGTTTCCCGCTCGAAATCTTGACAGAAAGTCAGTATCATACCTCCATGGAACGAAGTGAACAAAACTCATGGTCCCCGGTCGCCGTACGGTGCTTACATCCACAGAAATTGACAGTTTGGTGCGAATTGTGGAGTGGTGGCATAATTGGACCATTTTTCTTTGAAAATAAGGGTGACGCAGTAGGTGGCGAATGGTTTCTTTTTCGAAAGTATCGCTCGAACATTTCCCCTGTTTATATCCTTTATTCCCTTGTGTGTCCTAGGGCCTATTCAACGCCTACTTGCCATCGTGTGCGATTTCTGGAAATGTGCCTCAGGTCTTCCCAACTCTTTCCCAGTTGCCGTGCTTCCTTCTCCACTGTTCTACGCCACGTACTCCTAGAACAGCCGCGTATCCTGCCAGCACTTTCCCTAGAATCTGATGAATTCATGGAATTGACAATGGCGTTTGGTGACTGCCCAAAAGGATATGGCATGACACAGCATAGAGCTGTGTGCCGTTTACATTTCTACACGTATTCAAGGACACTGCAGTATTAGAAGGGCAGGAAGTTTTTGAGAATGTTTCTCTTGACGGCAATACTCTTGTATGCTTTCTCGACGGAGGGCGATGAAAAATTCTTATGGTATGGACACTAGTATGACTATGTTGTCCATGGAAGCATTATTCCTTACCTTACATGCCTATCACCCGATTCTCTGTGTATATACAGAAGTGGATTTGAGCATTGCCACTTCAGCCAATGGGTAAAGTATTCCTTGTGGTTCTGCGGAATAACAGGGAACATTCAGTCAGTGCCGGGTGCTTTATGTGGGAAGAAGGTATGATTGATACGAGGTGGTACCTACCTTTTGTTTAATTTCTTTGATATAGGGCATTGCTGTGATCTTGAACTGAATGTGTTTTTAATATCACTTTTCGTACTCCTATCGGTTCCTTAGTAGATTTTGCATCCCTTGGACAATCTAGGCACAAAGGCGAACTATCGTGTCGAAATCTATGGAAGCATTTTCGCTAGCCGCTGGCCGTCTGGAACTGTGTAAGTTGGGAGTTACAGTTCTCTCTTATCCATGATTCTGTAGTAGGAATGAGCTTGTGCGTCCACCTGTCACGAGTAGAGTTGTCCCACCTGGTTTGCCACAATGTTGCCGGTATTGTCCTTTCATCCTCCTCAATCCTGTTCGCCCCTTGGTGGTTCGAGAGTCGTCTAAGGTATACCTATTCTTGTTCGAAAGGATGTCAGTTGGGACCGTACGCATGCTGCTTTGTCGAAAATAGTTCGCGCAAAGCCCGCAAGCTAATGATGTCTTCCTCTTGAATACTTTTGTCGCCAGTGTATCAGCCCATATCGGGACAGCGTATAAGAGGAACTATTGTTCTGTACAGTAGATCCGCCGAAGAAGCATTCTAAAGAGCTCCGTCTGTGAATGCTGTGAAGCGATGCCTTCTTACTTGCGTACTCGGCGTGTGCTTTGAAGTGCAATCTATTGTCGATCCTTGGAGCCAAGCTACTTAAGCGATTCTTTGAATCTGACTGTCTGATTTCCTACCCGGAAGTTTGCATACTACACCGTCTTGTGACTGGTTATTGTAACAGCCTCAGTATTGTGTCAACTAGCTCCTGATCGGCAGACTCCAACCATTCCTTTAATCTCGTAATTGCCTCATCCGTGGCGGACTCCACCTCTTGAACGTGCTTGACTGCTATAGCCACCGCGATGTCGGCAGCAATACCAATCACTTGGACTTTCTCAGGCAGCGATAGTCGCAGAACTCTGTCAGATACCAGGGTAGTCTATGAAAATGTTGCACATACGCCACAGAGTTTCTACTAAATTTACCACCATTTGCATTCAAGTAATATTTTCGATTCAACCTCATAAAGAAGAATTCAAAATCCCAGTGACCATTGTCAGCAATTAACTTCAATATCCTTCTCAACACGTCACACACTATTAGTACCACTCCTCCTCTATCACAACATATTCTCAGCACAAAATAGAAAAGCCCCCCAAAAAAAAAAAAGGATCTCACACCCCATACAAAATGGAATAAAAAATAAAAACCATCACACAGCAATAACTTACAGAAATGTCGATTCTTAAATTGGCAAAATCATATTTATAGCCATTTCGAGAACATTCCAAACGATTCGACGAGAAGGATGTGAACAAAAAAAATCCGTAAATCATTATAATAAATATAAATTCACATTTCAGCTGAATTGGCAAATTTTTTTTTTTTTTTTATTGTGTTCGCCCTTGTTATAGACGTCGACGAAGAGAGCGAGTATAAAAGTCAAAAAAAAAGTTCAAAACTAAACTAAAAGCATTTTCGTATCCTTTGTCAACTCCGGATGTTGATGTTGGGTTTTTATATCCCAAAAAAAAAATGAGAGAGAGAGTGAATACACAACACTTCCTCCTTCCCTTCCGGGTAAAGCAAAAAAAAAAAAGTCCCGAAAAAAAAGCAAAATTATGTCTGCTTCAGATAAACTTTTTATTTTATGATTTATTATCATTTTTCAGCGGGAGTAACTTTTGTGTCATGCACACCACCATCATAACCACCAGAGGAGTAGTAGTAGCAGTAGCAGCAGTGACTGCCGAAATAGCTAAATGGAGGGATATGTTTCGTAGGAATCCTCCACTTGGATAGGATATCGCCCCTCGACTCAAGGGGTGACCCAGAGCGGAGGTGATTTAGGGGCATAAAACGATAAGCATTGAATCATTGAATTTTTTTTTTTTTTTAATTTTTTTTTGGACACTACTGTAGTATGTTTATGCGTGTGATTGTGATATGATGATGGGCGCGTTGAAAGTTGCTTTGTTATTCCTTTTCAGGTGGAACCGTTATATTCGGGACCAATTTATGATTTATTTGGAACGTAACATCGATTGGGTCGTTCACCTGACGCGACTGAGTGTTGAAAGCGTTTTTTAATCGATTAATGGCGAGCAAGAACACATGGGGTTGTCCTAAAAAGTAATAGGTTTTTCAAATAGAATATATCGAATAGGTGAGCAGCCGTTTAGAATGAGAATTTATGGAATGGAACTATGTTTTGAAAGGATTACCTTTGTGCAGTAAATAATGGACATGATCCTGTTTTTACACTCAGAAAGTAGTCGCTGTTTCATGTCAGTGTGTTTTGTGAAGCCCTCAGACACTGTCGAAGCAAGTTGAATACTTAGTTGTGGAACTCATTCCATTTCCAGTTCCTAAAAATGGGTTAGAACAGCAATATTGAATCAAATGCAGTTTGTCATAGAATCCTTTGTATCTTTAAAGATAATTTAAAAAATCTGTAAGATAGAAACTACTGATAGTCCCATTTAGCCAAAAATGAATCAAAGAAGTCCAGAGTCAATGAGTGAGTTGCTAATTGCTGTAGCAAGCAAGCAAATAGTCTTAAAATGTCGTCAATTTTGCCGTCATTGGACACTTGTAGTGCCAATACCTTTCTGGTGGACATTTTATGCCACCAGACTCAGTATTACTTAATGATTTCAGTTGCAAAGGAAGCAACAGATACATTGGTACTTCTCGCCTTCTCACATCTGGAGAAACCTGGCTCGTAACTCGGCTGATTGAAGAGGTTTCTTAGTTTAGGCTTAGGTCCACACTGGACTGTAGCGCAACCTAAATAACTAAGTTTCTATAATGACACCTAAAGGTATCTCCAGCTTATCATCCCAAAGATCTTGCTAGCCCAATTTTTCAGACAGAAGGCATACATCATCGACGTAGTCGAAGTGTATGAGTTCAGATGTAAGAGTCCATCGGATTCCTCCATTTCCTGTTGATAAGGCTGCATTCAGCACATCGCAAATCACCAATAAAAACAGAAGTGGTGAAAGTATGCAGCTTTGCCGCACCCCACTTTGAACTTTGAATTGACATGTGGACATATCATACGAAGCCTCAATAATTGCTATTAAATTATCAGGAATGCCTCTCATGCGAAAGGCACACCAAATAAAATCCCGATTGATACTATCAAACGCCTTTCCAAAATCTATGAACAACAGGTGAAATGGTGATCGATATTTAATACATTACTTGATGATAATCCGCAGGGTGCAGGGCGAAAACCTGCTTACTCAGCGTCGAGTGTGTCCTTAAGGTGTTCTTGGCCACAGCAGGCAGCACGCAGATATCTCTCCAGTTTTCGCACTGCATTAGATTGCCTCTTTTAGGGAGCTTGACCATCATTCCCTTCTTCCACTCGTCCGGAAAACTCTTGGCTTCCCATGTGCTCCCGACAAGTAGGAGCAGTAGCTCTGCCGATGCTGTAGGCGCAGCCTTGTTGGTTTTCAATAAAGGGCGAATTTGAATGTTCTGATATGGGTAGCGCTAAGACAATGAGGAGTCTCAGAAACATCGTAGACATATGAAGGTATATGGGGAAGAAAGAAAAGGGTAAGATGCTGAGCTGCTGTCAATCAAAGTCGGTGTACATCAGGGTAGCATGGTCAATCCCTTGCTATTTATTGCAGTCCTTGATTATCTGCTTGAAGAAAAATTCTCGGAGCCCAAAGTACATCAGTTATTCATTGCTGACGATTGGAGTATCATAAATGAAGATCAAACGCCGCTCTTGATGTATGGGTGGATGTTTTGGACGGAAATGGGTACCAAATTAGCTAAATTCTGTCTGTGCTTCCCAAGTGCTAGAAGTTTGATTATCTGGGATAGTAAGAGTTTCTAATATCATTGATCATTAGCATTGCCTCAACTGATGGTGGAATCGAACTAGCTGAATAGACACAGCAAAATCCATGTCATCCAGAATTGGCCGATGTAATCCCATCATCTCAGCACAATAGATCTACTTAGAGCCTAAGCCAGTCCTTATTGAAAGCCGGCTCCAACCAATGCAATTAGCTCCACCATTAGGCCACGTTTCAACATTGAGTCAATGGTGTTGAAGGACGATAATTACAAGAAAGCTGAGGCATTTAGCTCGAAAAACGTCCAAAGACCTAAACGTTCTAGTAAGTGTGTAGAAAAAGCTATACACATCAGTCTACCCTGTAATGGCTAAATTTAGTGACACCACAATTTGAAGTACTTGTTATAAAGGTGACGATAGTGTCGAACATTTGCTTTCTGAATGACCTGGATTATAGACTTGTATTTGCCTAAATTTAACTGCTTTAAAAGGTATTCCAAGGATCCACCTTCACTTTGTAAAGTACTGACTGTGGATAGGGGTTATGCTACGGTTTCCTCTGCGCCAATCCAAATCAATACCTTGCAGTGCCATGACGGAGCCACCAAGAGCCCTCCTCATCGGCATTAAGTTCCAGTGGTCTCAAACGAAATACAATCTTATGCAACATCCAACTGCAATAAGCCACGAACTACAAGAACCTTCATCGTACAATAACTCATCAACTATTTCATAACAATCGAAAGCCTATTGTTCAAACAAATAGCTTATCCTTTAAAAAACAACGAAATAAAAAAAAAGACCTTCTCCACGAAAAACTTAAATGACAGAACATTCAAATCAAATTTGTGTCACGACTCATGACAAGCAGAAATCCCTTCGAATACGAATGGTTAAGACTCGTACTGAAATCATAACGTGAACTTTTCAAATTACATTTCTCTGCAAAAAGGAAAAAAAGAGCAAACGCCAAACCGATCGTAGTCATGAAAATCGTGACAGTAATAAAGTATCTAAATACAATGTAGTTTCCCCATAACCCCCTCCTCGCACATGTATGTAACAACACATCCTATGAGTTTTAACATCTATGTTGAGATACTCTTACAAGGATTACAAAACAAGAAGAATATATGGATGGAGTATAGCATCCTTCCCTCTGGTGATAACCGTGTGAGTATCTCATTTTTAAATTGAAGACATTTTTCTTAAGCTTCACAGAAGCAAGCACACAGACAGAAAACCAAACATCTTTAGATTGAAACGAGTGAATTGAATACAATTTAAACTACAGGCAACACATACATACATATATCCAACAGATACATACTGTATCTATTTGGAGTCGTACTCAAGTTTAAAAATAATAAATGGAAAATTGCAAAACTACATCAATTTTGCTCGTTTATCTTTGTTATTTCTGCTGAGTATCTTAGATTTCGTTAACGTTCTTCTTTATTCTATATCTTCTGACGGTCGTCGTCGGTATCTACTAGCGAGTAAAGTTGGATACGAATGAAAACTCATTTGGATTTGTTCTTTCTGTGATAGGATACATCAACATGTGTGTGTATATGTAGATAACAAAAAGACTGGTCTCTCATCTCTTCCCTGATGTTTAATGTTGTCTATTCCCCTTTTGTTATTCCTTGATACGGTTTATTTATTTTAGATTTGGACTTATAATAGATAAAAGGCGTAAGGAAGCATCAATATTATAAGAGAATTTAATGGGACTACTTTTCTACTTTTCCCTTTCCTTCCTCACAGCCAGCAGCCGCCTGTGCCTTTTGTGTCCTTCGACTGTGTGTGTGTGTGTGTGATAAAATATTTAAATAAAAAAACATTAGAGTTTGTTTCTTTTTGTTGAATGGAAATATACTCGTACATCTACCGGATCCATCAATCGTCAAGGGAGTGCTTTCTAAAGATCTTCGTGTCTATTGTAATTTAAAAGGGGGGGCAGCATTACTGTTTTATATACTCCTCATGTGGGTTATTTTTTAGTTTGACTGAAGGCTATATCAATTACAATTTTATGCAAAATAACGGTAATTTATATAAATGGGTTTTGGTGCGCCTAAAACTGATTAGGTCTTAAAGATATTTAAAGCCTTCTCTGACATGTTTGGCACTGTTAAGAATTTATATTTCCTCTACACATTGTACAGGTCCAGATATAGTAAACAAATAATTTAAGTTAAATACTTAGGGTAAAAAAGTGTGAGTATTTATGTGTCACAATCCAGAAGTTTGACAAAAAAAAGTTTGAGTTAAGGGGTTACGCCACCCTGACCGCGTGAAAATGGGACGGTTTTTCAGGAATTTATTGTGACTAAACTATTTGAGATAGGATTTTTCCACTTTTATTTCTATTTAATGCAACTAATGAACTTAATAAATACTAAACAAATTTTTGTTTTCAATTAAAAATGGCGGAGATATGATCATCGGCGATCATCGGTTTTTCCGGAGCGCTCCTTGATGGTGGGCATGAATTACGTGTCAATTTTTATCTGAATCAAGTAAACAAATATTTTCTTTTAAAAGTGATAAATTTTGAATAGAGTGACGTAGCCGTTTAAAAAAAAAAAAAAATTTACGCAAATGAGAACACTTTAAAAATTAACTTCATTTTTTGGGCAAAAAATTTCGTATTAAAAATTGCATAAAAAAAATTCTAATTATTCAATCGAAAAAATCCTACGTCACTCTGTGGAAAATCTATGTAAGAAGATGTGTTTCAATTTTCAAGTCAATCGGTTGAATAGTTTTTGCTTTATCACGCCCACCGTCTTGAAAAAGGTGGTTTCGAGAAAAACGCAAAAGAAGAAAAAGAAGTGCTCTCGCTGCCCTCCTGCCGAGCCGACTTTTAATGAACATAACTTTCATAATTATCAAGATATTGTCTTCGGGGACGTCTTAAAATACGCGTAAGAATATAGGCGTTTAAACTAAGCTAAACTAAAAAAATCGATTTTTTGAAAATTTCAGGGTGGCGTGACCCCTTAAGTTGGAATGCTGCAATATTGTGCTACAATATGTCTGTAATATGTAATATACATATTACAGACATATGTACATGTTACTACATATTATGGGTCCACATGTCACGGCTTGCACAGAGGTACATATGTAGGTTGTCTGAGGAATTCGAAGTCCTAAGTGGGGCTCGGCAAGGCTGCATACTTTCACCAATACTGGTTTTATTGGTGATTAGCGATGAGCTGAATGTAGCTTTATTAACAAGAAATGGAGGAATGGAGGATATTCTGGCCAAGCCGTATCTCTAACGAACAGCTTTATCAGAGAACGGGCCATAAATCGATAAGCACGATCATACGACGACGAAAGTGGCAGGGGATTGATCACCCTCTCCAAAAGGGTGACAGGTCCATAGTTAAACAAGCTCTGCAATGTACGTGGAGAAAGAAGCACGGCAACTGGGAAGAAGTTGGGGAGAGCTGAGGCACACTTCCAGAAATTGCCAACGATTGCCCGTAGGCGTTGTAGATTCCTTTCATTTATTAGATTCCTTTTAGATCGTATATACATATGTAGCTGTTGTTCAAGGGAATACAGAAATCCAAATGTGGGTGCAAATTACAAGTCAATGACCCTACACAGGACATAGATTTGACTTTGTTTTTGCTGGGTCCCGTCTATCCTTGCCTTGATATCAAAATGGACAAAAATCTCCACAGGTCTTTTCCTGAAATATGTAACAAACGATCCGGAAAAGTTGGTTCTAATAATAATCGATATCCTTACTCCAGTCTGTGAGTATGTATGAATAAGCCTACAAGTTTACCTATTCATTTAAAAAAACTCAACACAAATGTCAACATTTGCCATGAAGAACAATTGCTTAATGTCCTTGGTACAAGAAATGCGAAAACAAAGGATATAAATACAGATTTATCCTTTCTTTTGATGAGGCAGAGAGCACCTCATGGCCACCCACTTGCTTTCAGGGTAGTATAAATTCCTTCATAATTTGTTCGCTTTTGTTTGAATGCAGTCGAGAATTATTTCTCATTGTTTGTCTTTGATGCAGTTTTGTCGTATTTCGCTTTCGTCCTAAATGCTCTCTCATCCTTTTCTTCTCTTTTACGAGAACGCTCAAAGTTTCAGTTAGTCGCGCGTTTTGTTTCCTTTAGTGATGCATGATTCCCTGAAGGAATATGAAGCAGAAAAACGATACACACCCCCTCCTGCGATTATACAACGGATGTACTTTAACACAGTCTTCGTCGCTCTTCACTTCTTTTTCTTCTTCTTTTGGTCCTTCTGATGAGATCAGCTATTTACTATAGAGTGCAGTGGGTTTCTGTGTGAATTGTCTTCTCCTCTTTTTCTTTCTCATTTTGTAGTAAGTTTTTCCTTTAGAACAGAAGGGACGACAAAAAAAAAAAAGAAAAAGAAGAAAAGCTTTTGTGTATCGTCCTTGCCATTATCATTATTATTATTATTTTCATCCCTTTGATGGGACACCCATGCTGCGATAGGACTAGAATTCTAAACGAAATGGAATAGAAATCCTTGAGAGTTTTGCTACGTCTTTCATCTCGTAGTCTTATCGGGGATCTTTTGGGGGAGAATATAGGTGTCCAGGCAACACACTTCGCTAAATTTTCGACCATTCAATGGAATCCTGATAAGAACCTCGTGCTGAACAAGGTGAATTTCGGTTGTTTTTTTTTTTCTTATGTATGAGGAGGCGGTTAATATCCTGAGAAAAATTGAACATTGTTCGGGTTATTATCGGTTGTGTTTTATTTTGTTTGCGATAAGGATTAAGGATTATATACGCGCGATTGTCCTCGTCTGATTCCTTTTCTTTTTTTCTCACTCTGTTTCTTGTGACAATTTGTTACAAAAGGGACATTAGAAGGAAGGGGAGACCAAATAAAAAAAAAAGGGTTCAATTGTTCTTGATCAAATGAAAAATGATTTAATAGGGTTGGGTCGTGCGGCGCCTTTGCCTTTTATGTCCGGGTGTTGTAATTAAATTAGCGCTTGGGGGCAGATTGTCATCTACTTTTTTTCTCTCGGTTTTTTTGTGCGCTATCCTTCCGTGCGATGCTGGTTGGTTCTTGTGAGAGTAAGAAGATTGTTTACTGAATCCTTTTTGATTAAAGTAGTTTTTTTTTTTATGTGTTGTGTACATGGGAGGCTGTTTTCTTTTAATGAAAAATGAAAGGGGATGAGGATTTTTCGCGATATTTTTTTGGTTTTTATTTACTACTGGGAGATGGAAGGATACGTTGGGGTTTACTTAACAACAGATATAATGTTAATCGGGGAAAAAGTAAGGGTTTCACAGCAACGATAAGGATCATGAAGAAAAATTAGGGTGCTTTTTCGGCGAAAACAAAGTTGCGAAAACAACCATATTGAGGATAATGAAAAGGTTAATGAAAGAGAGCTTCAAATCGTTATAGTGATCAGCAGTGGATGTACACTAATACATACAAGAATTCCATGTCTGTAGTTCTTTCTATTTGTTGCTTTTATGTAGATACAAATTTGGGTAAACAATTTTAAACATGTAGCAATGAAGGGCATAAAAAGAACGCTTTAGGACTTAAATTTACTCCTAAGCAGAATATCTTAGTGTTTCTTTTTTCTGAACGGGCGATGTACCACACTCATGAAGGATAGCTACTAGCACCTACCCTCTTTCATCAAAAGTACAAACTATAGCAAAAAAAAAAGGGGACAAAATAGTATGTTACATTAAAAAACGGCTATTGACTTAAAGTCAAATTTATTGCCCCCTAGGTTCAATTTTAATGACAAAAATCTAAGATATTAGCAGCAAGTTTGTTTTTTTTATTTTACAATAATAATTGATCCAGATCAATTGTATATTTCTCCTTGATCGTGTTCACATGAGATAAATCAAATGGGAATTTCTTCACATAATGCAGATCATGACAGATGAATGCTTTTTTCTTGGTGATTTCGATCACATGATGCAAATTAATTGATCAAGATCAATTTATTTTCTCAGATCTTCTTGATCTTGATCAAATAATCCAAATCAAATGCTTATTTTTCACATAATTTCAATTAAATGCTTACTTCATCTTGATTTCTTGGTCCAAATCAATTGCTTACTTTTTGATCCCATGTTCTGGATCAAATACTTATTTGTCTTTGCTCATATGATCCAGATTAAAGGCTTATGTTTTTCAAATCCCTATCTAAGTTTATTTTTCTTGGATCTAGGTTAAGTCCCCTTTTCTTCATCCCGATGCGATTATCCAAATCAAATGCTATTTCCTCACATGATCCAGATCAAAAATTGATTACTTGTTTCTGATTACATTATTTGTATAAAATGCTTATTCCCTCTCCTTCAAAATTGTTGAAGTTATATGCATACTTTTCTTAGTCTTGATCCAGATCAAATTTGTATATCTCTTGATTCCATGATCCAAGTCATTTATTTTGAATCATATTACCCTTATCGAATTTCTTCCTAATCTTGATTCAAATGTGTACTTCTTGATCTAGATGAAAAGTTATTTCGTCTTCATTAATCCAGATTAAAAGCTTATGTATTCATTCCTAATTTCGACACATGATCCAGATCAATTTTTCTTTTACTTAAATCGGTCTTCAGATCGATATTTCTGTAGCTACATTTGCTATCAAGAACAGACCATTGCAACCACGACTTATGTCTTTTTTATCCACAGGATTATATGACCATAACCTATATAAATATGTGGCTTAAGGAAAGAGGCAGTAACTGGCCTTAAGTGACCTCAAGACCGATCTTTCATAAAATTGATTACTCGATCCATTACATAGTTTTCAAATTGATGTCGTTCGTCCTCCTCCTCATTACAAAGTTATACAAGGACTCTTCCGCTTGGCATATTTATTCATCCGCTCCTCCTTAGCCACGTAAACATTTAATTGCTATCAAAGTTCCGATTCTATTCAGCAAGCCCCACTTAAAGAAGCCCTCTTAATTAGTTGCGCATTTTTTTTCTGTCTCTGTCTCTGTCTCCCATCGACCTTAATGTGAGCACATTCATAATTTATGGGTAAATTGTCCTCCTCCAAGGATGATGATGATGCTGTATTAACAATGAGCTGCTGCTCGCTCAAGCCACATCACTAAAATGTAAACATTAAGTAGCGCTCCACTATAGTTAAAACCAAATAAAGAAAAAAAGAACTAAGAACATAAAGTAAAAATTAATTCAACAGTAAAAATCCAACCACCCCCTTCCTTAACTACTCTCATTTGCATTCATTTCCATCCCTTTCCATGTTGCAGGATCCTCTTTTTTTTTTCCTGCTTTTGTTGCCACAGAGGAACGAAGAAAAAAAATAAAACAAACTTTAGACCAGATACAGATAGTTCCATCTACTTTGAAGCGTTCGCTCTCCACCCACATCCATGTTCTTATCTGTATGCAAAAAAATATATATATATACGTATATAATGAAAGAGGGGTAGATCCTTTGGAGGATAAAAAAAAATGTTTTTTCCACAAACAACATCGATTCAAATGTCTAGCCCCTCAAACGGCCTCTTCTTTATTCATAATAGACACAACAGGAATATCCTATATTCCTTTGCAAAAGACATGAATTCCAAAGGGAAATTTCTATACACAGCGTTCGCCTACGCTAGGAGGTATCCTTCGGTATGGTAGGACGGTAGAGAGGAAGCTAAAGCTCACCACCATCCGACCGGTTATTGAGTTTGTCTGAAGTGAAAAATAGTGTAAAAGCCAACCGAAGAAAAGGATGTTATTCTTCTTCTATTTTCTTCTTCCCTTCATCCTCCTCCTGCCCGTGCTCCTTTGGAAGGGTTTTTTTCTGATTCATAAAAAATAGGAGCCCAACAAAAGCAAGCAACAGAAAAACTGTTCGAAAGGGATCATCTTTATGCTTACTCCTTTTTTTTCGGAGTTAAGATTGGAACACACGTTCTATGCACGGATTGGAAATAAACCAAAGGGAAGGAGGAAGCATAACAATAAAACTTGATCCTTTATTTGAATGACAAAATAAGGGTTTGCGGCGAAAAGCCTGCGTGGGAATTTTTTTTTTTTTTTATAAGTTATTGCCTTTCCATCTATACATAGAGTTCCCATAGACTCGAAGGACGACCATTGTGCGATCCCCAGACTGACAAAAGTAGAAGCGCTTTTCCGCTCAGTTGGGAATTTCCAAAGGATAAGCTCGCGAAAAACTATAAATCCAAGGAAGAAAAACGCGGTGCATTACAAAAGAAAGCAGAGAAAAAAAAAACTGCATGTTTTACAAGGATATTTTCTTTTGTAAGGAGGACGACGGTGGTATAAGGAAATTTAATACTGTGTTGTACACTGCGTACTTAGCGTAATGAATGAATTTAGTGCGCACACAAAGAATTAATAAAGCGAACATGGAAGGAGAAACAGAGGATAACAAAGTATAAAGCGATTCACTTTGATATAACTTTCTCTTTGACAACAAACGCGTGACGAGGACGATGAACGTTGCTATAGAAGGATGGAAAAAAGGACACAACCTACAGGAACGATGTAAAACAAGCATACTACAGAGAAAAAGAGGACAACATGCCTGATGGATTGCAGGTTCGATTGAGGCTTTCGATTTGGAAAATTCACAGAAAGTAAGTGGGGCTTTTCTCACCTGTCCACATTGATTCGTGGCTACTACACAAGCAGCAAGGATAGAGAGGTACTGAAAAGAAAGACCTTGTTAGCCATTTCTTCAGTTTCCACTATCAAGGCTTTGCCCCGGACAGGTCTAAGCCTCTTATCTTCTGAAAATCTCTAGAAAATGTGTTAATCTTCCAAGGACACGTTCTGCTACACAAGCAGAAGCTTCGTTACTTCCTATAGGTGATCAATTTCGGCTGCAAAATGCTTTGCACATGCCCTACTTCGAGGAGGGCACATGATATATATCATAAGTCATAAGTGAAGGCCAGTGACCAAAAGGAGACCATGCAGTCAGGCTTAGTATCCTCCAACACCCGCCGTAGGTTAGGTTATATAAATGGATAGAGATTGTAATCTGTTGAATTGTATCTATCTGAGGCTTGTGGTTGTTTCGGAACCATCGTTTTTTGACGTGGTGGTGAAGTTAACCCCACGGCACAACCCCCAACCTGGAGGCCCAGTTATACCCCTAGGACAAGGAACCAGCTAAATCGGTGCCAGTAGACCACTACGGGAGTGTGAGCGCTGCAGTTGACCTATTAAAGGCTTTTTCGCCACCATCTCTGTTCCAAGGACCTGACTATCCTTGAAAATTCATTGTCGAAGCAGCTCGTCCAAAGTGTTCACTAAGTTCAACCTGACTGGAACTAGACTATAGACGCCACCGTTGACTCCATCTAGGGAATTCTTTCGCTGCCGTCTGGATCAAGAAGAAGTCCTCTAGTGAGGGAGCACTCTGGGTTAGTTACCATTTCTTGGATCAAGGTACTAGGCACCAAGTGGAGGTTGAGAGTAGGAGTTAGTAGGCCTCAGCTAAGTGAATAACGCTTCTGTTGGCATATAATCGCTTATACTAACGTTTGACCAGCCAAATGGGAGCGTAAGTCCTACGTTCCCATTGGAGAAACTAAGCGTCTCTAACATAACAACCCAGATATGTGTGTGTACCTCAGGAATTTCTAGCTCACTGTTTCGTAGATCATTCTTGGCAAAATTCGTCATTCGAAGACGTCTTCGAATCCACTCCGGACGGAAGGCGCACTTGAGAATGAGCTCGCGATAGGTGGCACAAACAAGTGCAGGGGGACCTCAACCAACTGGAACCGGGCTAGCTGGAGAGGTTTGTTGGCTGATATTCAGGTCCACCCCGGACTTTAGCGGCACCTAAGTAAGCTCGTCTGTTTGGGATGACTTTTCAAAAAATACTCGGAGTTTGGAAGAAGGCCAATCAGCCAAAAACGACCTCCAACTTGCTGTCCAATTTAGGCTAAATTTGCTTGATAATGAGGCAAGGGAAACCTGATGGATTCCGGAAACTGAAGAGGTATATGTGTTCTGCCAGCTGGAAAGCATCAAGGAGCATTTAGATTCAACTCTCGACGTCGAACTGGATCCTCCTGCATCGACCACATTGACACCTTACGAATCATAATCGAGCAATGCGTTGCATACAGGTCGCCGCTACATCTGCTGTTTATTGACTTCGAGAAGCCTTTAGACAGCTTGAATAGAGACGCTATTTGGTTGGCCTTGCGCAGGAGAGGTATCCGAGAAAAACTCGTATCAAACGAAACATATGAGGTCAGTAAGTGTCACGTTCTGCACAATGGCAAGGTGTCAGAAGGATTTAAAGTCCAAAGCGTAGTACGTCAAGGATGCATACTGTTACAGCTGTTTTTTTTTAGTGGTTATCAGTGATGTGCAGCATTGACGGTAGGAAACCATGAAATTCGCTGGACTATGACATCTTACCTTAAACGTCTAGACTACGCTGACTATGTTTGTCTTCTTTTACATCGGACCTCCAAGTTATGGTCCAGAATCTAGAAGCTGAGGCAAACACAGTGGGACTCAAAATGAACACAGCTAAACTAAAGCCCTGAGCACTTCAAATACCAGCGACCAACTTAACATTTCCGGACAAGAGTCGACAACTTCCTATACCTAGGAGGTATGGTCGCGGTAAACCGTGGTGGCACCAAACTGGATGTGTACAGCAGAATCGGGAAGGCCAAAACTGCGTTCGGCATGCTGTCCACCATCTGGAAAAGCAATGTTATCAGCTTAAGAACCAAGCTGCGACTGTTCCGATCAAACGTAGAGCGCTTTATGCGTGTAGCCCCTGGAATAAGTAAATAAGTGCTTAAGAACAATCTTCAATATTTTTCTGGCCGAACCGTATCTCCAACGAACAACTTTATATGAGAACGGGCCGGGAACCTTTCAACGAAGGAGCAAGTGGCGGTGGATTGAACACACCCTATGGCGCGAAGACAATTCCATTGCGAAATACGCCGTGCAGTGGAATCCGCTCATCCAAGCAGGCAGAACAGCGAGATGCCCTAGGCAAACGTGGCGCAAACCAATCGGGGAGGAATCGATGTCTTTAGGAATGAGTTGGAGGCAGCTCAAAAGCGTTGCAGAAGTACGAACAAGATGGCGTACAAGCGTTGTTGACGTCCTATGCCACCCGAGGGTTTAAGGGACCTAAGTAAGTAAGTAAGCATTTAAGATCTTATAAGAAATGTGTCGAAATTGACAGATCTGTGCGATTATAGGCATTTCGATGACAGCAAAAAAATGTTTAAGAACTTAATCAATTCATCTCGGAATCGGAAAAAAAATATTGTTTAGTCCTGGCTCTCAAAAATTCTCAAACTCTCAAACAGTTTATTAGTGAAACATGACCACTAAAATACTTCCAGGAGTTCTCCAATCAATTAACCTTTCTGACCAATAAATGCCCTAGATAATCGCAGTATAACTTATTTATTAAATCGAAATTCTTCTCAAGTGTTTGCCACAAACAAAGAGAAGCCCACTTCTATCCCAACAAAGGGAGCCGAAAAAATACCTATAAAGCCTCATGATTGCTTAGTCTATCAGGAAAAGTTTTTTTATTTTTTTAGAAAAACAAGCAGAAATTCGAAAATCCTTTCCCTTTAATTGCTTTCTATGTTTTCCCCTAGCTGAAATCCAATTTAGAGTGAAGCCACTTTTTTTCCCCCTTGAAGCTGCAAAAATGAAAATACGTTTCGCAAACAGCGGCTTTTATTTTGTATCCTACCCCCAAAAACCCCCGCCCAGACAGCTCCAGCCAGCTGCGCTCACCTGGATGGATGGAGATGGTTAAGGCTATTTGTAGAAAAAGTACAAAATTTTTTTTTTTGCTACCTCATATTTTCACGATGAGAAACATATTCAGGGTGAATGGGTGCCTGGACTGAGCTGGGTTTATTTTTTTTTTGGAAAGGGTATCCTGTCGGTCGTCTTTCTTCCACTGTTTACGTATACATTTTTCGATTGGAAAATCATCTTAGCTGCAAAATTTATTATCTAAAATGTGTGCTGTGCCGTGTGCCCCTCCAAAACGTAAAATGTACTCTCTCTCAGATTCACAGAAGCGTCCCGCTGCAGAGATATAGGAAATTCTGCAATATTCCAATGGTACATAGAAAAAAACAACGAAACTGGTTGGGTTATTTTGCGTGCAATTTTCTTGTGTTCTGCGGGCGACGTCAGATGAGAAAATCAATAAAATGCAATTTAGAACAGTAGAATGCATTTTTCTATGTTGGAAACGCGCATTTTCGAGAATCAACACAAATGCCATTGCTACTGCTCACATCCATCATTTCTCTGGTGCAACCAGTCAATCCTCTCTTGCGTTTGCAAATATAACAAAACGGGCTTTTTGTGTTCCATCCTTTACAGGGGGCGGGAGGCGAAAAAATCCGTACCGTACCCGTTTTGTTTTTACATACATATGCAGGAGAAGAACGAAGCAGGGGGTCGTCCTGTAAAGGATTTGAATTGACTGGGGTTAGGGAACTATGACAAATGGTCTGAGAACATGAATGCCAGGAGTTAAGAGGGGTTCTAGGGACTGTGAATGCTTTTACTTCTCTACTCTAATATTGTTTGGAATGTTGTACAATGTTGTAATGGTTTTCAATGTTTTTTTTTTTTTTTTTTTTCGTTTTAGTGACGGGTCAATGCACATCATCAAACCAAATGGATACATGGAGACAAGAGCGCTTTGTGAGCAAATCAATAAGCAAACTTCCACCGAGATGATGGCCGTCGTACACTATACGACTGGATGGTAAGTGATTCGAATGTTGCAGAAATATATTACAAAGAAAGTCCTGAACTTCAGATGAGATACCTACTCAGTTTTTTTTTAGTGATTTTGCCATTTCACGCAATGGAATCATTGAACTCTCAAGTGGGAGCTGTGTAATGCATAATTTAAATGCTAAATGACAGTGAATGCGATGTGAGATGTTCTGCGTCTGATAAGTTGGTTGGGTTTGAGTCCATTGTTTGGGTTTTTATGACTCGATTTTCTGACATTCATTCATCTAAACATGTAAAACAGTACCAAGAGGAGCCAATATTGCTGCTACGATGAACACTCTTGTGCCTATTACAGTCTATTCTAAAACATGTGGGGTGTCGTGGCGCAGTGGTTAGTGTGTGGGACTACTATGCAAGGGGTTCCAAGTTCGAATCCAGAAAAATACCATCAAACGTTTTTTTACGGCCCCGAGTGTCTGACAAACATCCAAGAGTATTACTGTCATGAGAAAGCTTCTCAAAACCCCTCTGCCCTTCGGATACGGCATAAAACTGTAGGTCCCTTCTGTATGTGCAGAAATGTATACCACACACAACATGTATAGTTGTGAGAAGCTAGGCCTTGGCCCCCTCTATGGACTGCTTACGGCCAGATATATTTTTTTTTTTTTTTACTCTAAAACATTATAAACAATGGTGTCGAAGGTACTACTAAAGGAGTATTTGTACTCCCTTCTCATCGACTCCCCTCATCCTTATTTTGCTCGCTTTAACACATTTTAGTACCTATATTGTCACCCTTATTTCATTGAAAGAGCAATTACCCCGGTGTAAAACTGACTTTATAGAAAATAGAGATGAAGTGCGAAGTAAGAAACAGGGTAAAATCTTCATCCAGTTGAACGACAAGTTGTCAATTTGGAGGTGCAAAAAAAAAATTTTACTTCGCATTATTCATCCAGTAGTAAAAGGTAAAATATACCTTGGTGTTTTCCCAGGGCAAATATGCTCTAGTTTAAAGTTTAAGACGTAAACTTTATATCTTTACTCCCGTCAGTCACAAAATACTCCTCTGTAAACTTCTAAAATACTCCCCTTGGAGATTGGAGAACAGCATCCCTAGTTATAAATGTTCACAGCCTCAAATTGAAGCAGATATTGATAAGAAGCTCAAGGCATCTAACTCAACATTTCTCAAGTCTTGGAGTACGAAAAGAGTACCAAAAGTTGTTCATTAGTGCGATATTCATGTGCTCTAGTACCTAAAAAAGTGCCCTCCAAAACCTGGCCATCTATTTAGACCAGAGGTATCAAACTCAAACTCCTTTAGTGCCACTTTTGTGTTTGAAGTATGACACTAAAAAATATAATGTGTTTTCCAGTAAGGATTTCCGAACTTTGACAGGTGATTGTGACCATTTTGTTGAGACAACGTATGCCAAATTGGCTGTTCTTTATTTAATCTGTTTTGCCAAAATCAACCGGAAAAGTCTTAGCCTTAAACAACAGCAAATGATAATGAATTTGGCCAGGCTATCACCGTCAACGGGCTGCGCTATCAGTCGATGTTAACCAATTTCTTTTGGCCCCAATTGGGAATAATGAAGGAAGGAAGGAGTTCATTTCAAAGCATTGCAACAGTCCTACCGTAACGTTTTGCACACAATATACCGAGCACAAATATGAAAAGTAGGACCGATTTCATCCGCATAACACACGGAAGTGTTTGAGGCTGTGATTCAAAGATCCTCTTGTTTGGAGCATTGTTGTCAATTCTCTCAATCTATAGTCGACGTATTTTGGCTTTTTGGATTACATCTCATAGAGTTCGTGGTTGTATCTGCCCCTCCATTCGCCCTTCTCACATAAAGGTCCTTATAACCGACGAAATATTTTTTTTTTGCTCAAAATTGCTCAATAATTGCTCATTTTTTTAAATATCGTTCAGCACTCAGCTCCATAAACAGAATTGGTAAGATGGACGTTCTGTACAGCATTAATTTAGTCCGTCAACTTCGGAGTTTTGAACCCAATAGTTTTGCCAATTCAAGGATAGGCTTGGTTAGGTTTACCTCCGCCGCACTCAGGTCAGAACTGACCCATTGTGTCACCAATTGGGGGGTTTGAAAAGTTCCCCTTGCCCATTCAACCAATAAATATCTGTAACAACTACCTATGGTTGTACTTACTCTGCAGCTGAACTGATGAAGTTCAGTAGCATGTCGGGGTTGGCGTTGGAATGTTCTTCTAGATCCTGAAAGAAGTGCTTGCCCAGGAGTTTGTACCTGGAATGTTGGAGTCCATGGTACTGGCAGAGGAAGTGGGTAGTGTCCTCTATAACATCCTCATCACCGCATCCTCTGCAGAGTTCTTCTTCCGTACGACGCAGTTTCATTAGGTGGTACCACAAAGTGGCACATACTCGTATCTCCTTGACACAGTGAACGTCTGTCCTGACGATTAATTCTCTCGGTCATTCTTTGTCAAAAGTTGGCCATAATTGTTTTGCAGTTTTGCAAGTTTCTAGGGCCCTCTCTCGTACCCAGTTTCCCTGCTTCCAGCCTGAGAACGCAGTCAGTTCTAGTGGGTCCGCTGAAGCTTTCCTTACTAATTCATCAGCCTTTTCATTTCCCTGGACGCCCTCATGCCCAACGACCCAGCAGAGCACAACCTTGTGCTGTGTTCCAAGGACCTTAAGCTCTTCGCGACAGATCTTGGATTTTATTTCTATGGGGGTAATTGCTGTGATAGCTGCACCTGACTGTCGATAAAGAAAGTAATACCTTTTGGCGGTATTGTTTTTACTGCAGACTCACGGGCGGCTGTTGCCACTACCAGGACCTCCGCTTGGAAAACAGAGCTGTGGTCTGGGAGTCGTATAGATCTGGATACTCCCAGTGATTCGGAGAAGTTTCGGCTTCCCCACCGGTGTCCATTTTTGATCCATCTGTCTGGCTGTCTTTTCACTCTTCTCTGCTAGGGTAAGCTGAGGTAAATGGTATTTTGAAGTCAAAGTAAGGCGTAATGTAGTCTGTTGTGGGTGCATAGCTGAAAGGATGGTCGCGTGCCCTCTTGCATTTGACTTCCAGCACGCAGTCTGACTTATTCTTAAGGCACTAATGGCTGCCGTTCATCTCGTGTAAATGTCAAGCGGAGGCAGGTTGAGAATATCCTTCGCAGTTGGGGTGATTCTCATTGCACTCTTTGCCAGAAATAGTTTTAACTGGATTCAAGGATATGTAAACTCCCACATTTGCTTACTTTCACTCCACCTACTTATACATAACTCGTCGTAAACCTAACATGAGTAGGTACATTCATATCGCTCATCATTTAACTTTTATGTCTAGCAGACATTATTATTTGGAATTAAGGCCTTTTCCCATGCTAATTTCCATTAAAATCCTTAATTGACGAAGTTTGATGGCACCAACAAAGGCAGCAAAAGAGTCTGCCATCGATTCGTTTATAAATAGGAGCTCCCCCGCGCGCCGCAGGGTTGACTGTAAAAGTTTGCCTCAAAATGAATCCTTGTCGCTTCTTCGATAAATGTCGACTCGTATCATTTTAATATGACGACACGACCCTGCGTCGTCAAATTAATTCACATTCAGCGCCCTGTGTAAGCAAAATGATCATAAAATTCCCACCCAAGGACATCCATCTCATCTGGGTCATACCATACACAAACTTTCAACAATAAATCGCTTAACAACAGCCTCTCAGCGAATAATTTAAAAGTGCTCACACAATAATCCCTGCCATTTGGTGGATTTTATTCGAAATTCTCCTTTTTTTTTTATGATTATTATACTCTCATGTCTCATTTTTTTGTTTTTTTCTTATTTCTTTGCAGTCAATCAGGATTCATGTGCATGATATTCTATCGACGGGACACCCATGTGATTGAAATCCAAACTGGCAGGCAGGCGTCTAGACTCGAGGATGCCTGTGCCCCCGATCATTTTGATATAAACAAAATGCCATACATTACTCTATTGGGTGAGTGTATCTTTTATTCTCTGTTTTCAGCAATTTTTTTTTTTATGTGTGTGTGCCATTTGGCAGCCCCTGCTCCGCCTCTAACACATACAGTGTATTGTTATCCTTGATTCCATTAATTTTATTTGATTTTTTTTTTCTCTTCTTCTTCTGTTGTATTCTTTGTTTGTGATGATTGAGAAAGGAAGAGCCGACACCGCTAGATCGCTGGAGGACGATTATTTTATTTTCTGTGTATCCTGTGTAGTGTGTGTACTGTTTGTGCGGGGAGGGTTGGGTTCATGAATGTAGGACAGGGATTCGCCTGCAGTGATATTGCCTCAAGCACCATCGACTTTGTTCGTTTAGCATTATATTCGAGAAACATGACCATGAAAATAATAACAATTTGAAGATGAATAGAGCACAGAGAAACAGAGAGACACACAGGACATTTAGTTTTATTTGAGTGGATTCCTTTCTGTTTTTTTTGTAATTTTTATGTAAGATGTCCTTCTTTTGGTTTCTTCTTTTTGAGTACTTGTGTCACATGAGTGCGGAGCAGAGTATTGATTAAGTTTTGGGGTTGTTATGATTTCAATGATTTCATATTGAAAGGAAGTTTTTTTTTCGATGACGATGATGGGTTTTGGTTTTATTTGAAAGGATACTCGTATGTGTGGTGTATGGAAGGGATGTAATGAAAACTTTTGATTACGTGAATTATTGTGGCACCACTTACTACACCAAAGATAACAATGAGTCATCGTTCAGTTTGGGTTGTCTTATTTTTAGAAATCATGTTGTTCATTGGGTTAAATCCTTTTTTTTTTGGAGAATGATTGTTGGGAGAATATATATAAGGAATCGTGTCTATTTGAAGGATCATGTGAGAATAGATGAAACACATTTGTGTAATTAATCCCAAGATTAATTACTTTCGAGATATTGTTAGATTAATGGTAGCTATAAATCTATAAGACTGTCAGTAGGTTTCATTAGATTTGCGAACTGATAAGGTTAATAGTGGGCGTTTAGTTAACCTGTGAGTAATAATGTCCTGTGTATTGGTCAGAAATCCATTTCAAACTAGAAATATCCAAAATCAAGTGTGGGAATTTACTGCTTTTGTTTTAAAATACAAAGTTACTCATTCCAAAGGATTGAAGTTTTATTTTTAAACTAAAAACTTGAAGGACTGAAGGACTGAGCTCCTTTTCAGACTTATCTCAGAAAATTGTTGTGGGGCTAGAATATAAAATCGCGCCTCTAAATATGGTTACATTTAAAAAGTTTTTACACAAAAATTTCGCGCTTTCATTCCCTATTTTATCATAAAGCTGTCATTTTTTTTGACAGCTGTCAAGTAGAGTAGAGTCTACATTTTGTCGGTGACTATGCAGCAAGCTTAATCCATCTTTAAGTCCATCTCGCATCCATGACAGCATATCATTCGTTTGCGAATGCATCTTTTTAGTCCTCTTTATTACGAGTGGCGTTAGAAGCCTCCTCAAAAAACTGCTACCTGGGCACTAAAACTGGTGTTGAGGCACCATAGTAAAATGACACTCAATGATTTTCACTCCCACAATACCGATACTTAAACGTCAGTAAACAGCCAGGTGTCAAAAAACGACAAGAATCGATCAGCTTAAACGTCACTCTTAAAATGGGTGAATGTCAGCTGTCATCGAATGTAACATACTATTTTTCTTCTTTTCTTTTCCCCTTGTACATCGTTTGTTCGATGCTACGAGCTTAAAGTTCTTTTCCAGCGAAGAGTTGGAGTTGAACTAGAAGATGTACTCCGATAGATATGTAGTATTTCTATTCGCGCTCCGTTGACCAAAGTAGCAAAGAGCAAGTACAACTGACACTCCCCATCCTGGTACAAGTTCAACTTGTTGAGTTGCTCTCTTAGGGCCTGCTTCCTAATGCTTTCCTTATCTAGATTAAGGCTGTACGAAGTTTGTTTTCACATTCATTCATTATCAGCGTTGTGGCTAATATCCAGTTGATGTCACAATATGGCTCTGGCCAATGAACGCAGATTCTGTGCCATTCTGTCAATCTCATCAGCAAATTTTTTACCTGCAATCCCTTGACTAAGGATGGCGAAAGCCAAAATCTTAAGCTCTCATTCCGTCTGCCAAACCATTGTAGTGTGTTCCAGACAGAAATTATGGCGATCAAAGAAGTCTTATCGTCAAAGATATCCATGTTTTTTTCAGATAGCCAAGCTGCCATCAAATCCCTGGACTCTATCTCTATATCTTCTCTTGTAGTCCTCGACTGCCGATCGTTTCTTATGGAGATGGCAGAGCAGTTTAATATTCACTTGTGTTAGGTGCCGGGGCATAGAGATATTCCAAGGCTAGGTCTTTTTGCAAACGACTTTTGCAGAAGCTGCAGGGATGAGGAAGAGGAGGAAACTATTCCTATTTGTGTCTGCCCAGCTCTCTCCCGTAGAAGGTTGTTTCACTTAGGAGCTTCATACTATAACGACTTAGAAGATCTAAATAATATAGGCATAAAAAGTCTCTTACACTTCATATGAAGCTCAAAAGGATTCTAACGAGTATCGGAGAATTAGGATCCATACTCCGTAATATCACAATGGACCTATTTCTGGTCCAAGTGTTTCGGCGCTACTAAACTGGCAGCCACTTTCAACCAACCAACCAATCCCTTGGTGTCCAGAGACTCGGGTGAGCTTTATCTTGCTATGCTTTGCTAGGGATTGTAGAGAACCATAGCAGTACTTGACAGTCTTGGTTTTCAAGTGCCTTGGCTCTCTGAGAAGAAGATATGTATTTAAGCGCCTTTCTTCCTTTTACATTGCATAGATTTTAGCTTGAAACAGAGTGGGAGACGTACCCATAGTTACGGACATCTTTGTGTCGGATCCAAGGCTTGAACTTTAGAATCCATTTTCGATTCGACTTCAGTGCACCAAACCATATTTCTTGAGTAGTCCAGTGTCGTCCAGTCTCTTCCTTATTAGCCTCTACATTTAGTCGCAGAAAGGACTATCTAGACTGCGATACAAGTACACAAAGTGTGCTATTCTACAACTTATCTCAGTTCGAAATACACCTCTTTGTATTTGTATGTATAGTTTGCTACCAAATACTGAATGCCCAGCTGAAGTGTTAGACTTCCAATTAACACCAAGTTCATCCAAAAAACACATTCACGACTCGATCGATTTCTGTCAGGCTCCTTATAAGTTTTGCCTGAACAAACATACTGCAAATTTTCTCAGTTTTGTTTGCAATTTCAGCACAAAAAGGAAAAAAAGGAGAAAAAAAACACTTGCTTCAAGTATAGCTTCTAGAAACTTGCAACTTTCTGTGTTTAACTACCGTTAATTAACGTCACGCAGACAGTAACAGTAACAGCAACTAGCGATGCTAAAAACTCCAAGGGTTGTGTATACACACTCTAAGTAAGCGCATAAAGTG
Source organism: Chalcosyrphus nemorum (assembly GCA_949716465.1). Taxonomy (NCBI): domain Eukaryota; kingdom Metazoa; phylum Arthropoda; class Insecta; order Diptera; family Syrphidae; genus Chalcosyrphus; species Chalcosyrphus nemorum. The sequence continues at coordinate 11,277,952 of OX454333.1, read as the reverse complement.
CCGAGAATAGAAAACCGGTTTTCTTCTCGTCCTTCGTCGCCATCATCACCATATGCACACACAGTCAAATTGGGGACGTATTTAATTGTTTTAGGTTTTTAACATTCTCCTCTCTTTCACCGGATAAAAGTGGCACAACAGCTTCTCACTAGCAATCTCTTCTTCCACCCAACGCCGCCTAAACCCCTGCAAGCCTTAAAGACTGTTGACAAAAAAAAAAAGAACAGCGATACTACCACTTAGCTGGGTACTATTCCAAGCGCATACTGGTACTAGTGGTGCTATGTAAGGATCCTGTATTGTGTTCCGGTGCTTATAGTCCTACTTAGCTTTGCCAGTCGTTGTCGCCAAAGGAGCCCCAAGTATAAGAAGCAACAACAGCAAAAAAACAGAAAAAAAAAATGTTAAAAAAATGGCTTAAAAGCATTTTACGCCCCTTCGTCCTTGTTATGAACACTCTACTCTCTCGTGTAGTTTACACACACAGGAAGGAAGAGAGTGCAATGTGAAAACAAACTCTTCAAGGACATGCAAAACAACTCTAGCCTCTGCGCTATGTGTGTGCCGCAGGAAGACGTGCTACACTTATACACTTGTGAAGCAGCAGCAGCAGAAAGGACATCGTCTAATGGTGCACCATCATTCAACCTGAAATAGGTGCATTATGGAGTTAGGAACGTAATATGCCCACAGTAATAGGTAATTTCTTCTTTTTTTTTTTTTTTTGTCGTCCCCTGCCTTCCTTCTATTTTCTTCGTGTTTCTATATATTTTGCTGAGCTGTTACCACTGTTACCCTCTTTGGGTAGTTAAAGGCTCTTTTACGGCTTTGGGATTGTGCATTTTTTTTCCTGTTGGCTCTTGAAGGCGCTATTAAGAGGTGAATTTTACAAATTTTCTTCTCTCCCTATTGGAAGGTGATGGAATTTAGTCAATGGCTACAGGAGAGAGGACAGTCCTTTGGTATGTTGGAGTTGTGGCAGTTTGCTCTTGTCCTTTGAGTCGAGGATTTATTTTGATAGGAGTAAAGAAAGATTAGCTGAACATGTTCCCCTTAGGAGCACCTCTTTGTACAAGTCAACATCCTTCCCAATCTTAATCTTGAACTTTCCGTCAGTAAACAAAAAACAAGTTAAAAACTTTGCAAGGACATTTTATGCCTTCATAGTTAAATAAAATCATTAAAAGATATCAACATGTTTACGATGCTTTGCACTAAATTTCAAAGCCCCTTTGCCTCCACTTAAATAAAAAAAAAGAGTCTACATATATCCTTTGGCATTGGGCTATAAAAAGAGAAAACCTTAAAACCGCCAATTTGCCGCCATAAAACCAGTCATAAACACCAGTTTGTTTGAAAAAAACAAGACCAGGACAATACACAGAAAAAAATGGAGAAAAATATATACACTCTGGTTGTGTATATCCTTTTTCGAAACAGGATCATATCTCAGCAGCTAGCGTTCCGTCATCCATAATACTACATCCACGCACCGCACAGAAAGGAACTGAAAAAATTATGACAAGGATAATAGGCTTATGCTTTGAAACATGCGAATCTGTCGTTTATTACTGCTCCACATGTATCCTTGCATACATAAATACCCGGCCCCCCCTCCGGTACACAGGAAAGTATATCCTAAAAAGAAGGATTCAACTTTCTCTGTATATTTTTTTTCTTCTTTCGTTTCGTTTCGTTTCGCTCAACCATCCTTCATTCGAGCTACCGTTATACCGCCACGTTTTGTCATCATTGCGGTTGTTTTATTGTTTTATCTGGGACTTCTCCTGCCGCCCACCTGCTTCCTCTCTCTCTCTCTCTTCTCGTGCTCGTTTATTTTTCATTTTTATTTCGTTTTCGTTTTATTTAATAACATTTTTAGCAGCAAGAAATAAAATAAAACAAAAAAGATGGCGCACAGCGGGGTAAAAGCGGATGACAGGAGGAAAAAAAAATCACTTGCGCCACAAACTGTCATAACTTAGCAAAACAAAATGGCTGTGGGGTAAGTTCGTGATGATGGTGGCAGTAGTTGTTCCATTATTGCTCTTGCTCCCAACACAACAGATATATAGGGTTTGAGTTATTTTGTGGATTGTTCGGATGAGGTGGTTGTTATTGTTGTTGTTTGTATTTTTTCTTCACAATAACGAGTTATACCGTCTACTACATCTTTCGTTGTCGTTCGTTCTTTTCTGTGTGATTTGCACATAAAGCATAATTTAAAAAAAAAAAAGAAAGAAGAAGAGGAAAATCATTCCAAAATGGTGAACGACTCTCCCTCATTCCACAATGTCATTTGATATAATTGAAAAGGATCATGCTTCTGGTTGGTACGAAGCACCATTTTTATGTCAAACAAAGTTGTCATCATGACTGGCAGATACTCAGTTTTGAAAAAAAAAAAACGGTATAAAACCACCGCAAATGCTGTTAAAACTTTCTTTCAGAAGAAATATTAAGAATGATGAAATTGGTTGTGAGGAAGAAGAACGAAAAAAGAAAAAATTAAATAAACGAGAGACAGAAGAAGAAATTGTGAAAAGAGTCCTTCCCAGGAGGGCATAAGGAGTTTAAGTCGAGAACTTTAAAATGCGATTTCTTTTTTAGCTGCGAAATTATTTAATAAATCGTCGAGGTGAATGACGTTTTTGGGGGTACAAAGTGCAAAGCTTAACAAGGTCTTGTGTATTGCTTAAACGCCCAGGAGAATGCAATGCAATTTGTTGGAAACAAAAATCTATCAAAGATGTGGAGTTGAGTGACGTTTAGGTGACGGTCACATCATCAGCATACCTTCACACCATCTCAAGCATCGTTTTGATCCGCTGATCGGTGGTGTATTGGCCATTAACCTCCAAATCATCGACGGATGATTGCAGGAGGCGCCCCATACATCAGCCTCTAAGAACTTCTATCGTAAGGCGTTATACTTATATGAGATAGCTCCCGTAGAAGTGAAGAACTTCCCATGGCTGCGTGCTGCAGCTGACTTCAACAGACAACCGGACCTTAGCACCGAAACACCAAGCAGAAAAGGTTCTGTAAGGGCCCTGAAGGTGAAAACTTTCGCCAAAAAAAAACTTCAGAACTTCAATTATTTCCTTACTTACTTCGGTGGCGCTACAGTCCGGTGTGGACCTGGGCCTCAACCAACAAACCACTCCAGCCAACCCGGCTACGAGCCAGCTCCCTCCAGCTGTGAACGCCAAGTTCGTTGAGTCCTCCTCGACTTGTTTGCGCTCCTATCGCGAGGTCGTCCTCTACTGCGCCGTCCATCCGGGGTAGTTTCGAAGACATTCTTCGCTGGAACACTGGGCTCCATCCGCTCTACATGACCCAGCTATCTTAGTCGCTGCATGCGAACTCTTCTGACCAAGTCGATGTCCTTGTATAGGCCGTATCGTTCGGCGTTATATCTTTTTCGCCAGATGGGACCAAAGATCACACGAAGAACTTTTCTCTCAAAATAACCAAGGGCATCCTCGTCCAAAGTCCGTGCCTTTGCGCCATACAGCAGGACTGGTATGATTCGTGTCTTATAAAGAGTTACCTTAGTAGTTCGAGATAGGGCTTTGTTACTCAATTGCCTTCTTAGCCCATAGGGGCACGGATTGGCAAGAGTGATTCTTCGTCTGATCTCCCCAATGTTGTCATTCGCGGAGCTCACCATAGAGCCTAGATAGACAAAGTCCTTTACTGGCTCGAAATTAAATCTATCTATTGTGGCATTCTGTCCAAGACGTCGATGTTGAGTGTCCTTTTTTGTCGACAGCTAAATATATAGCTAAGCCCATTCTTGCTGCTTCGATCTCAATGCTCGCAAATGCCCCACTAAAGGCCCGCTGAGTTCTTCCGATTATGTCAATGTCATCGGCGTAAGCGAGTAGTTGTACAGACTTGAAAAGAATTGTACCTCCGGTGTTGACACGTGAGTTTCGTGATAGGCAAGCAACCAGAGAGCAACGACAAAAACTCTTGGGCAAGAATGGTTGCAAAAGGGTCATCAAGAAGGGCCACCTTCTGTTCCAACTAAATGGGACAGAAGAGAAGACCCCAGTTGAGAGAAAACATTCGTCATTTCAAGTGAAGACAAACCACTTGCTTCAAGGATTGCTACAATATACATATGCTAGTTTCTAGTTAACATTGAAAGAAGACATTATATTTCGGATCCTTCTGGCTTAAGTCAAAGCGCGTGAAAAGGCTGCTTCTAGCCCACATACAGTCAGACAACCATTCCACATCCCGTCTTAAGCTTTAAAGCCGTTAAAATTTTCAATTTGTAGGATACGACTTGTGGGCTATAAAACCCCATGCTATAAACAAAATGAACAAATTTAACATCCTTCACATAAGCTTCTATGCTTAAAGCTGCACCTGAAATACCGGTACATTTTCCTCATAAATGAAGAATCTAGGTCGTCTTCTAATATCCTTTCAAGCATAAGCAAAGCAAAAAAAAAAGGGAGAAAAACGCGCCCCTTTTTATTGTATTTTATCTCTGCAACCCAGGTGCAGCTATTTTATCTGCACAAAATCTCCATTGCATAAAGGAACTTATGCAAGTGAAGGTATCTTATTAATTATTATACAAAAGACCAACTAAATATCACACACAAAAGAGGAAGCAACGGCACAAGGTATGTCCTTTGAAATGAAGAGAACCGGAGAAAGAGCGACTCCATGCGGACCGACCATCGTCGGACAGTGCTCCAGACAAAAAGGTTCAACAGCAGCAGCAAAAGCTTATGCTGCAGCGTTAATTATGTGTTGAACTAATTTTTTTTTTTTCCCTGCTACTCACACAGGCCATTGCACTGTGCTGCCATGCAGTCAGGATGTGCATACCACCCAAATTGGCTGGGAATTTTCTTATTAAAGTTTCATAGAGCAACATCACAAGAAATCCCCATAATTGGCTGGGTTCACCTAATTAAATTTGTGTGTTAACATTGTCAGCATACAAAATGGCTAAACACACAGAGAACACACACATAGTATACACATAGAAATGTGAACAATCCCAGTCATCATTCATCAATTAATTATGCGATGTGGTCCTTAATTCAATACACAACGTGGAAGAAATCGAATTACCGTCATGATGCGTTGCATGCGTCACATGCGATATAATCGTTAAACAGGATACGCTCAAGCATATATGGGATGATGTGTCACAATTGTGACTGTGTTTTCATGGCTGATTCGTTGCCCGAATAATAATTAGGACAATTAGTGGCATTAGATGGTGGTGACGAGGGTGATCTGCACACAAAAACGAAAAAAAAGGGGTAAAAATAAAAACGAACATCCTGCGCAACTAATTATCCGGCATACACGCATTAAATTCAATTGCAGGCGCTCGCAACTGACACATTGACAGGGAGAGAATTGTCGCGAGATTATAGGTACCCCAGTGAAAATAATGCACGCAAAACACAAGCAGCGAGTCCTTAATTAAAAGTGACTGGCAAAAGTCCGCCATGCTGCAGTGTTTTGCATTTTTTTTTTTTCTTTTTTGTGCACCAGGGCTATCGCATCGACGATAATTGGCCCAATTAGACATCCACATACACACATGTGAGGATACACTGACTAACACGAGAACCGAACCGAACCGAACCGAAACTGTGGAGTGGCGGCGTATCCGCCGACAAATACCTGCAGTTTGAAATTAATGATTGCATTTCGTTATGCGTCCCGATGTTAAATTGACTTGAATATCCTTTCACTGTACAGTGTGTACACTCACACACAACTCGAAGAACGAGGCCAGCGTTAAATTCATTTGCGGAACTACTAAAAGCGAACTTGTGTGCCTGTGTGCCGAACCGCACCGCACAACACATCACAGACGTTTGTGTTTCGCTCGCGTGAAATTAGGCGTGGATGTGGGCAGCATTGGCAAATTGAAGTTGGTAAAGTTGATGCGCAATGGTGGGAGCTGCTGCTTTGCACTTGGTCCTTTTTGGTGGGTTACTGCTGTTATTTAGCGGACATGCACTGCTAGACAAGGTGTTAAAGGTGTCGGTTTATGGTAGATCCGTACCATGGTTAAGGTGTATCGCTTTAAATTTGACACGACACACCTGACAGAAGGTAAACTAAGGATTAGGTTAACTGAAAGTGCTGTATCTGTGAGATGAAAAGGATTGTCGTAGTTTTATGGTGTGAAATGAAATTGGACCACTAATGGAGTTAATTTTTGCATCAATGGTCGGTGAAATGGAAATGCGGTCAACTAGGCAACAACACGTTACTTTACTTTTTGAAGGGTTCTTCTGCTGGAAAGGTAATAGTGTATATTCAAACCACTTACACTGACTTGCACTCAGTGCTCCTGCTGGGGAGAAAAACCCGATTTGCCATAATCTAGAAGTTTTTGCATTACGTGTTCGATTTGCCTTTACTGGCTAGCAAGGCTCGAAAAAAACACGGCAAGCACTTTCTCTACAGAGATAGAGTTTTTTTTTTGATGCGCTGGAGGTGATGGACTCTTTATAGATACTCCCAACCCGTGCTACGAAGTTATGCCCGATTCCATACTCTAGCATGTTTAAGTGCTCAACCACCGTCCCCTAAACCTGTCCTGTTGCCCCCTACGGTACCGCCAATCAATGTATTCGTTTGTAGGCGCAGGTTTTGACGTCCTGTCTTCTTCATGATGCTGCAGGGCTCTGTTCTTCTTCGGCTCTTTGTGTTTTATTTTCCCGCCGTAGCTCCTACATAATGCTTGCAATAATGTTGTCGGCGATTTCCCACCCTTCTCTTCTTGAAAGCATGAAGCCTATCAGGCTCCTTGGGGTTACCGCATTCCTAATCTCTCTTTCGAGAGTGTTTCTCGCAGTCTTATACTATTTACAAGGACGTATTCCGCGTTTTGGACTTTCCCTTCACAGAACCGGCAGAAAGGGTCATCTTCGATATTGTATTTGTAAAGGTATTCCCGAAAACTTCCATGTCCTATTAACAATTGAGTGAGGTGGAAGTTAACCTCCCCATGTTTTCTTGTGGTCCACTCTTGTCTGGTCTTGTGGCCCATATTCTGACGTGCTCCATCGTCGTTGCCATTCTACTTTTGCAGTCGCTCTGATGGTGGGTCTTTCCTCGTTGTCGCTATTCTGCATGCATGCTGCTATTCTGACCTCTAGGTTGATAGGCATTACATTAATTGCATCCGCCGATACTGTACTTCATTTCTTTTTGAAAACGTATTATAGGTTGGACAGTCAATTTTCTCCTTCGGTGTACAAGCAGACTCTCTACAGAGTAACTGTTACCTGCATATGAAAACATTTTCTTTTAAATTTGCCTTTACTGGCTAGCATGGTTCGAAAAAAACACGGCTATTGTTGCACAAGCATTCTCTCTCTTAAGAGATTGATTAACTACTGTGTATCTCTTTTTGAAGTTACTGTTACCTGCATATGACAACATTTTCTTTTAAATTTGCCTTTACTGGCTAGCATGGCTCGAAAAAAACACGGCTATTGTTGCACAAGCATTCTCTCTACCGAGATAGATTGACAACTGTGTATATGCTGTTGAAGTTACTGTTGGCTGTTGCTGTGTCAATAATTTTTTTTGAGTTGAATAAAAAGTTGAACTCGATTGAATGCGTCGCGAACTTAGGGAGGGTAAACAGTTGAAGTATAAAGTACTGAATATCGATAATCGATAACTCGAATAATCGATGTTGTTTAATATAAATACATTCATACATACAAAAGCGTATTCTAGTTCGTCGATTTTAAATATGTAGGTATATGTATACAAAATACAGAACGAACAGTTGCTCTTTAAATCTTAATTTTTATAGTTTCCATTATGAAAAGTATCTTAAAAGACACAAATAACAAAAAAACTGTAATTTCTGGAATTTCACAACAACAAAGGAACGAAAACACACAAAATCAACCAGAAAAAAATCTTTCCAATCTCCAATTATCAATTGTCACTTTCCTGATTGCGAATTTCTAAATTGATTTACCGTCATTACCTCCCCCTCTCCACGGAGCGCGATGAGATACAACATCGCAACACTTTCTATATCTTATTATATCCCGGACGAACGAAAAAAAAACCACGTTGAATTTTTGTTCCTGGCTAGTTGATGTTGTTCAGCTTTCCGTTCTTTTTTTTTCTTCTGTCAATTTCCTCAATTTTCAATTTAAGATACAATGTATCTCATAGTGAAGATACATTAAATTCCTGTTGGCAATAATGCGAGGATTTTCCAATCTTTTTTTTTTTTGTTTGCGTTATATGAACAAGGATTTTTCTTTCAGTTCGTGTGTTATGCTGGGTTTTTGTTTCTGTTGCTATGTTGGATGACATAAAAAACTCAACAACCATCTCTAAAGTTTGTATGTATATAGAACGGTGTGTAGAGTAGGGAATGATGCGACAACTCGGTTGAGAAAAATCCAATTAAAAAGTCTTTCAGGTGCTCGAATCGAAGATAATTACTCCAGTTTTTTGATGGCTCACACACACACAATGACAATGGTGAAGGTTGACAACATACCAACACTTGTATACCTATAGATGCAGGCAGACAAGACAAAAGAAGAGTGTGTCTATCCTTGAACAAAAAACTTAAAAAAAAAAAAGTTAGGAATGCTTGTAGCCATCTTCATCTCCTTCGTTGTCGTCTTGAACTTGGAAAAAGAAAAAAAAAAGTATCTTACGAAAATTGCCTCGGATTTTGTCTCTTCAATTCTGGTTGTGGTTTTAATTTCTTCCGCTTTTCTTGGTCTTTATTTCCAAGGTTTCATTTTGTGTTAGTGTCTTCTTATTCTTCTCAGCTCTGAGTAGGGTTAATGCGATCTACCATTAAAGGAGACACCAACAGTGAAAAACGAAGAGGAGAAGAAGGTATAACTATCGCTAGACACCTTGCAATTAATCCTTGAATTATCGCTTCGGTTCATTCTTTGGCGACAAACAACTTGCAATTAAGCTGCCCGATGAGAATCCTAGACCAAGAGAGGAAGGAAGCATGAGGATAGATTAAATTTGTTCGAAACGCTGTTGAGGACAAATTTAAGAGGAATCTTTCTTGAAAGTAGTAATTTTAGAATCGCTGCAAGAATTTACTTAAAAGTGTCTTCTTGTTCTTGGTCGCAGAATGTGGTTTGAATAGAAAAAAAATGTGAAAGATTCCCAACGATTAGGACTATTGGAACAGGTGAATGGAGTGGTAAAAGTAAGGGCAAATAGTTTAGAAAAATTGTTTTACAATCTTTCTTTGTACATGCCTTTACCTTGCAGGACCAAGTCAAGACGCAAAATTCGACAATTTGTGGTCTGCGAAAGGCCGAGTTCTTGTGCTTGGCTTGCAATTAAATGCCTCGGATTCTCCTGCAGGCTCTCGCGGACTATGGCGATATTGCATTTCGTCGACTGTCTACTTAAAGTTATCCACCATCTTGCGAATAATCCTCTCGGAAGGACGATTATGGCGACCGTAAATTGGGCGAAATGCGAGAAATATTGTTCGAACAGAAGACCCATTGTCATAAAGTAATTCAATAATTTGCACATGTTGTTGAACATTTTGAATCCTTGTGTTAATTTGGCAAAACAGATTTAATAAAACAGACTAAATTTGATAGATGTAGCTAGAACTCTGTGGTCGTAGTCACATGTCAAAGTTGGAAAATCTTTATTGGAAAACCTTTTATTTACTTATTCTTCTGGAAAAAAGAATATGCAACATCATAGAGACATAGGGCATGAGACTTTTCAATTTGCCAAGCGCGCCCACTGCAGTAGAAAAGGTTGGGACCCACTGCTCTAAGCCTACTTCCCCTCCTGTCAATGGCAGTACCGTCTTCAACTACAGGGTGGGCCAAATACAGGTTCATTTTTATAAATGCAATAAAATGAATAAAATTTAATTGTTTTCATGTTTTCGGGATTTACAAAAAAACTGTCCAAAGGAGTCAAATCGCAGCCAATTGAGATCGCCAAGACGCGGGCAATATATTCAAAATTCTTGTTCAAGCGTAAAGCGACTCATTTCGTTCCGCGAAGGTATGATACTGACTTTCTGTCAAAATTTCGAGCGGGAACTAGCTGTCACTGTCAAAATAACCTATGATTTAAAAAGAAACCACTAGATGGCCAACCCTTTACACTCGGCTCCTTCGTGTTAGCAGCTAATGGACTTGCCTTCTTTATTCCTTCATAATGTTAGCCACAGGGTAGTTTACTACTCCCAAGCTTTTTCTGTACACACCGTGTTTTGTTGTTTGCTCTAAAAATTATTTTAGAATGCTAGGCTTAAGCGAAACCACTTTTCCTTGACGATTATGGAGAGGGCGACAGTCTGTGATTGTCTTGCCTTACTCCTATCCAGCTACAGGTTTAAACTCCTTATATCTGAAGCTCACTCTCGTATTGCTTTAGAAGACTAAGAAATTTCGCTAAAATAGGGCTTTAAAGGCATGCAATTGGCTGTGCACTATTTCAAGTTGTAACCAATACAATTTGCCTGTTATTTAGATCGTGGTAACGACTGCTATTAGAGTATCCCAAGCGCAAAACTAAACTCTACTCTTCCCAAACACTTCAGCTGAAGAACTGTCTGAATACAGTCACCTATCCTGCATAAAGCGCCTTCTAAATTCCCCAAACCTTAACTTAAATTCGATTAAAGACCCAACGACACCAGTCTGCATTGAAACCCTTAAAAAAAAAAAAAAAAAGCTATATTCTACTACTTACCGAAAGGACTCTTTTGAAAACTTTTGAATAAACAAGAAACTTCCTTATTTATTTAAATTTTATCTTTCACTTATGCCGGCCACCGTGCCCCCCTCTCCGTTTGGTAGCACAATACAAGTTAAATGCACTCCAAGACCAAAAACAACAACGACAACGAAGAACTTTTCGGTATTTCACTCATCACAACTTGTCAGTTCAAAAGAGGTCGTTTGTTTAGATAGAACGTCCTTCCTCCTGTTTTTGTGCTCCCAAGTGGTTGTGGTGGTCGCACAGTTTCGCGGTTATTCAACCCAAAATTTTATAATGATTACACTCGCATTTGTTGCGCAATTTCAGAAATCACTGAACGTACATCTAAACACACACACAGAGACACAAAGAGAGCAGTGTTTGGAGGATGTCCTTTTCTATGAAAAAAACGAATCAATTCCTCGCTCTAAAGAAGAGGTCATTAAACGCTCCTTCATCTCAGTTGGACGAGGGGGGAGGGGGGTTGGGTTTTTTAGAAGACTGAAAGTTTTCGAAAGTAGTTGGAATCACCCAGTGTGCCTCCATCCATGTACGCCGCCTTCTTTAGAAATGCAGATAATTAAAATTGATTGGCTTAACGAAGATATAATCATGTCCTTTTTGGGAGAAAAGTCATCAGTAGGACACCACCAAGAGGATGTTCCGCTATAATTTCCCGTTTTCTCTCGCATTAAAAGGGCGATAAACTTATTTGGTGGTTGGTTTCTCTGATGGTGGCACAGATACCGAAACGTACACACCAAAGTGGGAGGAGGGAAGGACTATGTTCGTCCCAAACAGTTGAGCGTTATGTTCAGGGAGGCAATTAAAATGATTATTTCAAACGAAGCGCACCTTATGTTCCCAATTCGTGATGACAAACTTGGAGAGGGAGAGGGAGGTTTCTAAAATGCTCTCGTTACGAGATGAAATGTCTTACCACAGCGTTTATGTTTCCTGTTGGAAGGGACGATGCTTCAGGTTCGATATCTCCTAACCAAGGGAGCTTTAATCTTAATATCCTGTTCACCATTTTAATTTCTCTTTTGTTTTCAATGTTGTTGCGTGTTTTTCTTTTTGAAATTAATTCTTTTTTTTCTATCTCTCTCTCTCTCTCTCTGTTGTATGCTTTTGAGTATCCTGAAAGTGGGTGCATAGGTATGTGTTATTTTAACATTTCCCCTTGCGCAACGCAATTAAGATTTTCATTTTATGCTTTCACTTGAACATGGGAAAGAACCAAAAAGAAAATAAAAACAACAACAATAGACCATCATAACGATTCAAAGTTGTGAGAGGTAATTTGGATGGCACAAAATGTATTCCTTTTACCACACATACACACATTCACAGAAGCAGGAGCAGAGACAGCTCCTTTTGGCCTCCGTCGTCCTTTCTCTATAGAATCCAGTGGCACTCAGTTTTTGAGGATATCACCATCTGGTGTTTTGGTAGTTAAGTTTCTCAATGCATTTGGGGAATACACATACGAGTGGTGGTGGGTACTTCTAAGATTTTCTGTTTTCTGCTTTTATCTGTACTTTGTTTTAAATTGAAGTTTTCGAAGAGAATACGGGAGGACTCCCAGGAAACATGAAATTGAAATAATGTTTTGTTTTAATTTTAACGAGAATACGAGCAGGTGTAGAATATCTTCAACTATATGACCTATTTTATGAGGAAGCCTTACTGACTGACATCTCTAATTCCTATTCTATTTGTGAAGCACTAGTGTTATCTTTGAATTGTGGCAAATAATAAATTCAAAGTTGAATTGAAATAAATTCAAAGAGAGAGGAAGAGGATGTGGAATCGTAAACCTAAAATATATGCTTGACCTAATTTTTTCTCATAAAAGTCGGTTGCGTCCGATTCGTTAGTAACATTTGGTCTCTTACTTTTGACCAGTTAGGCATAAATTTAACTTATACATATAAATGAGCAGTTGAAAGTCTTGGACTTGAATAATGAAGATGAAAATCCAAATATTTGCCAAGAAGCTGGTGCACTCTGGTAGTTTATTTTCAAAGTTATGGCCTAAGAGGAATGTAAAGCACCGGACTTTACTGAAACCAATGCTCTTACTCACATCCAAAGGACATAACACTTCTTGTACATTACTATCCCTACAGCGAATGAATTTCATTTGTTCAATGCGTACTTCTTGTGGGCCCAGTACCTACCAGCGGAACTTTGAGTCGCGTGTTGTACTCCTGATAAAACAGCTTATGAATCGAATGAGGAAGAATCAGTTATTTCTTTCAATTGTGGCACCAAGCCGGCCTCGGGATAGCCCCGAAGAGTGAACAGAAAACCACGGTCGCGATGAAGACTAAAATCAAAATAAATAAATACTAGTTCGTAAGCATCCCATAGAGGGCCAATATGGCCAATCATTTTCAGAGCGGCAAAGTAGTAGTACTTCGTTTAACTAAAGTTCCTATCTTTGTAAAAGCAGCAACAGCAGCAGCAGCAGCCTCGCAGTCACTTACCTTACTTACTTATATCCTGTATCCCCTTGTGAGCCCTATGGCCTCTACAACGCCTACGCGCCATCGTGTGCGATTTCTGGAAAGCTCCCCCAACTCTTTTCCAGTTGCCGTGCTTCCTTTTCCACTGTTCTGCGCTACGTACTCCTAGGACCGCTACTATCGTGCCATCCCGGGTAAGCGGGTTCCATTGCATCGCTTGGTTAACTGTAGACCTTTCACCCTTTCGGAAAGTGTGACCAATACACTGCCACTTTCGTCGTCGTATCGTTCTGCTTATAGGTTCATGGCCCGTTCTCTGATAAAGCTGTTCGTTAGAGATACGGTTCGGCCACAATATTCTTAAGATGTAGTGCAGGCACCTATTGAAAAACATTTGCAGCTTCCTCGTGATAGTGACGTTCACTCCCCAGGTACCACATCCATATAGCAGCTCGGATTCAACGTTGGAAAGGAACAGTCGTAGCTTGGTGTAGATAGCATCCCAAACGCAGATTTTGCTTTGCCCATTCGGCTGGCTATATCCAGTTCGGTTCCGCCATCGGTTGAGACAATACTCCCAAGGTATTGGCAACTCTTTACTCTCTCAACCGTTTGGCCAGCAATACATATATGAGTTGATGAGTTCGGTCCTAGGCTGATCATTTTTGTTTTTGCCGAAGTAATTTTCAGCGTCTGCTTCCCTCCACGTATGCTGTCATTTGGTGAAGGTCCATTATTCGGTGAGATAGTAGGCATCATCATCGGCGTAGTCCAGGTGTTTGAGTTCAGATGTAAGAGTCCATCGAATTCCTCCATTTCCTGTTGATGAGGCAGCATTCAGCACGTAGCTCATCACCAACAAAAACAGTATTGGTGAAAGTATGCAGCCCTGCAGAACCACAGTTTGAACTGTGAATTCCTCAGACAGCCTTCCTCTATGTAAGACGTGGACCCATCATATGTAGCCTTGAAAATTGCTATTAATTAATCCGGAATGCCTCTCCGATTGACACTATCAAACGCCTTCGATCGATGAACAGAAAAGGTTTTCGACCTTTATCCTGACTCTGTTCTTTTGCCAGGTGTCGGTAAACTGCAAATGTCAACACATTTTCTAATCTCTAACACATTCTTTGGGCACCACCCATCCATACATAATCCATACCAAAACCACTTTCCATAATTTTCTAGATGATTTAAATTCACCGCCTTATCAAGACATATTACACTGATTGTGAGACGAAAATAGTTGCTACCTTACACGCGTTTCAGTTTGAAGTTAAAATATTACCGCTATACACAAAAGGCAATAAGTTATCCAAAATTATTGCGTGCTAAGAGCGTAAATCATTAATAACAAACTATCGTGCCACAATCTTTCGTACAATACACGTGCTCCTGTTTTATACATCAAAAGAAATAAATTCAGATATCAAAGGTCTACTTTACAGATAAACTAAAAGTAAACTAATAAGCAAATCAATAGATTTTACCCATGATCTCGTTATAATCGCATACAAGTTCACAAACAATACAACCCCTAGTAGGCTTCCATTTTTGAGAGAACAATGAGCCAAAATGTCTTTACCTCACTCTGTGTTCAACACAATTGTTTCAGAGAGATCCTTTATGCCTTCAGTGTGCCTCGTTCGCGTAGAAAAGTAAAAACTGCTCTTGTTATTGTGTGAAGAAAAGTTTCGCCTCGAATATAAAACGATTGTCAAAAGATAAAAGTTTCGTACAAATTTCCATTTGCCACACAATTTGGGGGTTCTTTTGTTTTCATTTCATCACTGGGAAAAGGTTTTTTTTGGTTGGAGTTTCCATTGTTTTTATTTTGGAGTCAATTTGGCAAGCAAAGTAGGAGGAAGCAGTGAGGGGAAAACTCAATAATATTTTCTAAAATGTACTTAAGGAGCTGCTAATAGTTATATACAGTGCACTGTGGTGGACAGAAACACTCTGTTGGAACATCTGAGGGTAAACTCAAGCGTTAAAAAAAAAACTGCGAATTATAAACCAATGCAAATTTCTCTACGCCATGTCTTCCCTATCCCTCTTTGTTTCTTTAAATTCACACACTACCCGTACAAAAGTATAAGGGTATAACTATCCCCTTTAGTGCTCTCTGATTGTAAAGAAAACATCCTTCATACGGTTACCCTACAGTCCAGGTTGTTGTATTTGCTAGAACCATAGCTATAAATGCAAGGAAATATCATCTTGGAATAGTTCTAAGAGTTCATTTACTCAATCGTATCTTCTTGTCCTGCAAATACTTCGCGTCATGGTGCGCGGTTTCTAACAAAATACCTCAGATCTTTTGAACTCCTTCCCAATTGCCTGGTTCAGAAGTTTTGTGCCATCTGCTTCTCGAATCGCGACGTATCTTACCCTCCTGAGTTGGAGGGTTCAGTTAACTATGCTTGTTCTATTCTACTGCTACTTTCGTCTTTAAATATTGGTACCATTAGCTCAGTGGTTAGTTAAAAGGCTCGGTACTCAATCCCAACCATATCCATTCAATTTTTACAGTAACACAGTTTAATAATTCGCTCGATAAGCCACTTAGCATACTTCAACATGAAAGAGAAATAAATACGGTGAATTATGAACGAATGCAAAAATTACATATAATTCTCCCCAACCAATTTTGGTAACCATCCATGGAGAATAAATACTGAAACCAGGCCAGCCGAACGTCTCACATTTAAAATCATTATATTCTCAATCAGTACTGCTAACAAGCCTGCATTTTGTAGCAAGTAGAACGTAAGAAACCATAGAATTCGTTAAATTTTCGTCAAAATACATTAGTAACAACATGATAAAAATAGTATTGGTGAGAGTATGTAGCCTTGTGGGACTCCACTTTAATTTCGAGCTTCTCAGACAATCTTTCTTTGTTCCAAGTTGATATTATCGAACGCCTTTTAAAGGTCAGTTTCAATCATGTCGTCCGCTTTCACATTGTCAGACAGATAGTCCTGAAGGGCTTGTAATTCCTCCAGGGGCTTTTGTTTTCGACAAGTTCAAAGGCATAATCGCATTCTGATGCCTGAAGCTATTGCTACTGTATGACTGTTCATGGTCAGAGGTAGTGGGCTTAATTGTCTACTAATAATCTGCATTTAAAGTCAATAAAATCCATAAAGCCTTCATCATAAATAGATTTTACTTTTGCCCCCAATCAAGTTTACGCAACGAATGAATGAATGAATATTGAAATTTATAATGAAACGATACAGTAGTCCATCGCGTTTATCCTTCACTGCATACATAATCTCCTTGTGCAAATTTAATACAACAACTGATTTCCTCTTTCTGTCTCTTTCAGCCACCAATCCAGATCCTCAAATCTGTCCACTGGAAGGATTATATCATTTACGTGGCGCTATCGGACCGCCATATATCTCTTCCAGGCACAAACGTAACCATAACAACAATAAAGGACACACCCAACATGGACACCATCATCATGATGTCGCACATAAGAGGTAATTAATTTCACATAACAGTTTGATGCAAAGGATAAAACTTAACAAAAAAAAATACAAAAAAATCATTCAACCACCTTCCTCCCTCCTTTCATGAAATCCTATTTCCCGATTTTCTCACAAATACACTCACTCACACATACTACTCCTCTCATACAGGCATACAACATTAAGCTTTCGCAATTCAGAGGAATTGGGACACACCTCATGGCATTCGAATACAAGAGGACTTCCAATTAGAAGCCGACGTGACGCAAATTCACCAGCATCAACTGAAGTATCAGCCGAGGCACCACCACTATCATCATCATCATCATCATCATCATCATCATCATCATTGGCATCGGGTACATCAGGAACGGCATCGAAATCCGAATCGCCATTGTCAGTGGGTGCAATCGAAACGAATGATTTGAATCATGCAACTGATGATGATACCACGAGTAGTTTATTGTTAAAATTACCTCCGAGACAATTAAACCACGACAATGTTCAATCGGGAAGAATTACAATTGCCACTGGCAGTACCAACGACATGGAGGAGGATTCAACTGAAGCTGCCCAGAAGCGCCAGCATGAGTATCGGGAACCCATTGTAAATGGCATCATTAGCAGCAGCAGCAGAAACAGTAGCAGCAACAGTAGCCGTGATAGTGTTGTGAAACTGAATGAAACAACAAGGATGCTGCCGCAACGTAGCAGACGGGATGCACCCGGATGCATTGTCAATTACAAAGCGCAGCGACAATTGTGGATCGGATGTACTGAGGCGAATTTAATCCATGTTCGGCCGCAATGTACCGAAGACGGGGACGAGGGTAAGTTTAAATCCTATAGTATTACCGCTAGTCGCAAGCACATACACAACACACAGGATATCGGCCTTATCGTGGAATATTTTGTACCCTTTGATGGCTTCTCTGTTGGTTCGTGGATAATCTTTGCTCGATGAGGGTTCGCTTTGGTTCGGTTCGGATTGGTTTTTCGTATCAGAAGAAATCACTGTTAACATGGTCGGGGGTAGTTTTTTGTGTGAAACCCAAATTGCGTAAGCGTTCGAATTGAATGGTCTCCATTTGAGAATTGTTAGAGGTATTTAAATGTTCGTTCAACTCAATTGATTGCACGAAAGATTTGCCAAAGTCCTAAATAAAAGATAGGCAAAAAGGTTGTTGTAGGTCGTTATTTTAACGATTACGCCTCATGAATTGCTAATCACGGTTTTAGAATGTTATACCATTTGAAGTAAAAGCCGATTAAGGGGTTTTTATAGCCTTGAGATAGACAATTATACAATCTGTGAGCTGTTATTTATGTAGATTAAAGAAGCCGGTTGTTGTTGTCGGTTGTTGCATCGAAGATTAATCGTTGCGGCCCAAAGTCATAAAAATGTATTTTATTGAGTAAAAATATTAGAAAAACCATAGCAAAAAATTACTGCGAATTGAGACCAAATGGAAATCAAATAAATAAATAATCTACCTCCATTTAGTTTGTACACAAACCGTGACTGAGAAAAAGCCAATAAATATTATTACTTTCTGTTCTTTCCTGGCGAATCTCTTCATGTTTTTTCTCGACATTTCTTTTAAGGTCTAAAATGTACCGATATGCTCATGAGAATAAAACTTTTTGATGTTTGTCCGACATGCGCCCTTTGATGGTATTCTCTGGGACTCGAGCCTAGCACTCCATGAACAGTGCTCCAATGCATTAACCCTTGAGCAACGGTACACCAATTAAATAAAATTTTAAAACACTTTATGTAGCCACATAGAAGCGAAAACAATTCTGCGAATTACAAACGAATGCTAAATAATTTGCAATTCTCTCCGAAAGCTCGGACATTACCCACCCAGAGTGACGTACCTGAGTTTAAAATACTTCTACTTCTTCCAGGACATGCATTTCATGCAAATAAGTAATTGCTCAGCATTCTTATAAGTCCGTTTGGAACTTGGAGAAATGTCGGTGCTAGTCTTAATTAATTCAAGTTTTTATTTTCATTTTTAATGTTTGTTTTGAAGTTATTGCCCTTTTAATAGCGCTTTTGAAGACAGAACATATCCCTACGGCCATGCAAGAATCAAACTATCCCCTTTCATGCATACATACACGATCCTTATGAAAATGCATACAAATTCCGAAATAAATTCGCACAACTTGCAAGTGTCAAAGCCTGAGTCTATTCTGCATGAAATGTCAAACCATAGAACAAACTAAATTAGGCAGCCAACTTCGGTTCGTTTGACGGATTCGCTCCCCCAAGCTAAAATCCGCTAGATTTTGTCATTGTATTCTGACGCTGAAACAAAAACAAATGCGAGCTCACAAACGTCACACACACAATCACAAAATCTGGCGATTTTTTTTCTACATCTATGGTCGCAGTCATTTTTTACATACAATTCTTTTTTGTTAAAGGAATAAAAGAGATAAACCGACAAAATAATAGTCTTGGCTACTTTACATTTATTCACAGACGTGGTAACTAGGCTCCTCCTATTTTCAGCACTGGAAGTTCGAGTTGACTGTGTAGTTTAGTTTGTCTATGTGGCAAACCCAAATGAGCACAAATCAGCTGTCAGCTGTCAAATTGGTCATCGCTGGAAAAAAGTGTAGCCAATTCAAAAAACAAGGCTTTACTATAGTCTGACAAGAAATACCCATTAAAAGCAGTTTGCATTAAAAACTTGGAAGAACCCCAGCTTGTCCTGCTTCAACATCATTCTTTTATCGAGGATATATAGTATTTAGGAGTCACTTTATTAAGTTTGTTCATATCATTAAAGTCGCGAAAAAAGTTCACTTGGCCACGTAAACAATTTTCCAAAAAAACTCACAACTCTTTCTGGACGCATCTTCCTGTCTGCAATTAAATTTCACAATTTCGTTCACACTTTTTGGAAAAATATGCGCAGACATTAAAATACACCAGGACCAGCAGTGACTCAAAGAGTTGTCGTCGGTGTCCTTGTCGTCTTTTTATTTTTTATTTTTTCTCTTCGAAACAGCTAGCATCTACGTGCTGCACTCCCCTCAGTCCAATTAGGTGCCAACTTTCAGTGGATGCCAGTCGCACGGTACACTTTTATGTCAACAAGAAATGGATTACGAGCGGCTGGCATGGGTGTCAGCCAGGCAGGCAGGCAGTCAGGCACACAAGGCATAATACACAATAAGGAGTACACGAAAATTACGTGAATAAATGGGGGAAAACACATAAAATGCAATCCTTGCTGAATATTTGCATAATTTCGTTGTCATCCTGCATTTTCGTAATCCTTTTCCTTTTGGAAGAACGGGGGTGGGTGTCCGTGCTTCATATGCTGAATTGCACATTCCAGGACAATCGCTTGTCGATGCCGAACGACGAGCTCTTTTTTTTTCACAAGTGCTGACAAAATAACTTTCATTTGATTCTTCTTCTTTTCGTATTTGCTTACGCTTATGGTCAAACAAAAAGAGAAAAAAATAAGGACCTTCCCTTTTAATGGGCGAATATTTTGTTCCCCATTATAGCCGCGCTGCATTTCATTGCTACTCTTGTTCTAGTTCCGTTTTCTCTTTTTTTTTGTTCTGGCTTACATGAAGGATCTATTAGCGCTGTTGCAAACTTCCTCCTCAGTTTTTTTTTTGTGCTTGCTCTTCCCGAAATAGGAAAAGAAAATTATGGTTGAATAATAATTTTCTCACTTTTCTTGGGGAATTTTTCGCTATTTTCTTTCACAGAAGTGCGCTTGTACGAGTAGGGAGTGAAGGGTGTCGTAAATCTTGAATTTTCTTGCAACCTCATGCATTGTAATTATTGAAATTAAGTATTTTTCATGCCCCAACTAATTGCGTATTCGAGTGGGAAAATTGCTGGAAAATGTAATCATCTACAGGAGATTGGGAGGGTCCTGCTCTCACTTGTGAACCTGAGCGAATATATATTTTTTTTTGGCGTGAGAAATGTGCATTTTGAAAATCATTTCTTATGTTAATTTTTCAAAATTATAGTTCCTTGCTATTGAGCGAGAAAATGGTAAACCTTTTGCTGCGCCAGTGATGCTCGGAAGTAATTAATATGAAGGCACAAGTAAGTTCTAAACGCTTCGACAAGAGGGCAGTTAAAGGTGGGGTTAAGAAAGGGAAGCATTAGAACCATTTTATCAGTCTTTGAACCGGAAACGTGAGGTCTTACAACACAGAGAAAATGGAGAACAGATAGATATGTCAGTGGATGAAACTTTCAAAAGCGCCTTCAGAGCTACAGAGCAGGAGAATTGATTATATTCTAGCATTTCAAGCAAGTAGTGTCCTTGTTGTTATAAAATTCATAGCTGATTTTATCATCAACCCAAATGTAGCGAGTAAGACTTACAACGTTCGCGAGAGCTCAGGAAAGAACTTCCTGGTGGGAATGTATTTAAGAAAAATGTTAGGAATTTGGTTCTAGACCCTAAACTCAACATAGAACAGCGAGTAAAGAAGGCATGTATAGTCTTTCACGAATGCAATAAAACCTTTGGCAAACGAGGGGGTTTGCGATCAAAATTGACCCTATTGGATGTACACGGCCGATTCTTACCTATTGGTTTGATTGTATGGTGGCCAGCCCTTAAGAAGTCCTACAACATCAACTAATTGGGCAGGGTTCAAAGGACGGCATGTATAGGTACTATAGCATCTCTGCGTACGACACCGACAGATGCTTTAACAGTCATCCTATATCTCCCGTCCATCGATCTACATATCACAAACATTACTCTACATAGAGCAGTCAGACTCAAAGAGTCTAAGTGCTGGACAGCAAAACCTTATGGGCACAGCAACATCTTAGATTCCCTACCAAGAGAACTCGTTACACCCCCTAAGGACTATATCATCTCCAAAATAAACTTCCTAAAGAGGTTTAAAGTATAATTCCCCACAAAACAGAATGGCAAGACGGACAGGTTACTAAGGATATGAACTGGCCAGGCAAGGCTCAGCCCTTCATTGCTCACTTGCAGAGCAAATTTCTATCCCTCTTGGGGTAATTAAGGCAAACATCTCCTCAATCCTCTTAAAAAGCTTCAATTCCCTCAGCTCTTACATGGCCTATAAGGTGACTCTATTGGTCTAGCATTCCCATACAAGTTTTGATCTGATCTCAAGAAAACCTTAATTGCTGTTTGGCTGTCTAATAAAATACCAGTCCCCTTCTAGCGAGATCGGCCATCAAACTTGAATTCATAGTATCTTTCATTCACATACATAGATCTTGCCTTGAAAGATACTGGGGAACATACTCAGTGATTCCAAGTACTTAACCTTGGGATAGTGCGCTCTCGCAGGAACCTGTCTGTACATTGGATCCGTCGATATAGCACTTGATGTTTTGATTCTTGCCGGATGGTATCTTTTCAAAAAAGATTTCTCACTCTTAGCGTATCGAATGCTTTCTTAGACCAATCTCCGTGTAGTTTCTTTAGCAATTCTCTCTTGCCATTAAACATTTGAGGAAGATCTGCTGTGGAACTGGTCCTCAAGACTCCTATTATACGAATATGTTCATAGCTTTCTATGCTCAGTGCCGGAGGGATCTTACTATCGCCATGTTAATCTTTTTCAGTCATATTGGGCTGCGTTTTCAACTTGCTGCCTCTGCTCTTTGGCTATTTCGGAGTGGACAAATCCACTTGGTGCCTCTCAAGCAAATTTGAGTGTTTCCCAATGACTCGATGTAACGTAGTGACGTCGGTATCTCAACACAATCTTTACTTGAACCTTGGACTGTCCACACATAAGCTGTCCAAATATATCAACTCCTAGTTACTGTGTGACAACAAGAAGCCTTAAACAAATAGTGCCTCAAAACTCATTTAAATGGAAAAAAGTCAATTTAAAATGCTCCGCCAATCATACAAGTCAAATGAATACGTTAGTTCCATTAAAACCACATTTTTCCCCACTCAACTGACCACAAACTGCCAAAACTAACTCACCGCCCCGTGACCTACTACAGTAATAGGTTTATAAAAAAATTCCAAAACCAACTTTCGGCTTATAACAAATGTTCTCTCTGCTCTTGCTGCGGCTGCAAAAAAAAAAAAAGCCACATCCACTGCACCACCACATTGTGCGCACTACTCTCGTCCACTTAGAGAGGGACCATGTTGCGATTAAAATATTCATTCGTATCGCCTGTTCATCATTCGGATTCAGATTCGAAAAAAGGATCTCCTTCTCTCCTCGATTTTTGATAAATTAAAATTAATTTTAAATTTAATTCTGCCTCTGCCCCCAATCGAAAGATGAATTCTGATGGATATTCCCTGTTCAAATTTACTCTTGTATCTTCTGGATTTCTACACTAGTAGATACTCCGTCTATTGTGTGCGCCAATTGAACAGAATTGTGTTATGTTAATAATTTATTATTCTTCATTCGTCCGTTGTAAGGACTCTCCATAGATTCGGTATCTCTCTCTCACTGTGTGTTTGTTTTAATTTGAGTTTTTCTTCTTTCTCTGTATTAATATTTTTTTCTTTTTTTGTAGAATATTCCTGCCATGGTACATGGACAGAAAATGGTACCACGTATGTAATAGCCCGACATAAAGGTACCAAACACGGAGTTTGCATTACCTATCGACCGTTGGAAGGGACAGCAGCCAAGTTGGTAATTGGTGATGCATGTTATAGGGGCGTATTGAAACCGCCGGAACATCATTTGGTCGCCAACTTGACGGTACTTGGTAAGTGTTTGGTTGAATATTCAATATAGACATGGGTCTATACATGCAGAAGTATAGAATAGAGCATTATGTTGGCATAGAAAATGAGATGTTATTTAAAAAATTGATCAAAATCTCTGTGCTGGTCGGTTGAAAATATAGAAATTTGCATTGAATTATACTCAGTTCCTAATAATATTGTAAAATTGTTTTCAGTTCAAATTAGAATTAAGTTATTTTAAATATTTAAACGGTGAATTGACATGAAACATGTCCTTTATAGTAAGGGGCTACAATTTATAATAGTTATTACCCACAGGCGTCCAATGGGGTGTAGTACATAATATATGGAATTAAGAAAGACCATTTAAATTGGTCTTGTATCAGGTAAATCATGCAAACAGTGCGTCATAATAATAATTCGGCTTTGAGCGAGCAACATTGCTTATTTTTTTGTGGTTTATTGAAATAGATAAAGATCAGAGTTAAAACTCTAGAACCTCTGAGACTTAAATTTGTATTATAAAGTTAAGGTTACTTTTCGAATTGGCAACACTTTTTCACAGCGACAGCCAATCTGACAGTTGACAGCTGATATGTGCTCAGTTTAGTTTCTTGCATATTAGGCAAATTTATTTCGAAAATAGTGGCTTACCTCGTGAACGTGAACAAACTCATATAGACGGTCGTGAAACCCAATCATCAAAGGAAGCTCTAACCGTTGATGCAGGGAGACCTAACGCAAGTTCGGGTCTTGGGAGATTCTCCTCTGACTCTTGTCTAGCAATCTTGTCATGATACCCAGATGAGAGTCAATAAATTTAATCTTGCGACACTGTTAAAGGCTCTCTTGTATTCGCCAACTAATTTGGATGTGGTTAAAGGGTTAAGCAAGTTCTTAAGCGCAGATTGACTGTCAATAAGACACACAGCGTGTTTTGCGAAAGAACTGGGGCTCCAAATATACACACATTGGGTACAACGTCTTTGAAGTTTCTTGTTCGGAACTCTGTAACTCCATGAGCCATGAACTGCACTGCGTAATGCCTCTGTAATTCAAGATGAAGAGGATCTTTTTGCGCTGTAGAGTGTCACTTTTCTCTTCTTAAAGTATTGCATATAAATTTGCAGATATTTTCTTTTTAACATTATTGCCAAGGCTGTAAGCCTTTGCGTGTGATAGTAGTATCCACTCTCCGAATACCACACCCTTCAATCAGTACGTACTAATTTTTGTGCTGAAAACATTACTTCGTCAAATTTTGGATAACTTTCCAAGAGAGTTTTTTACCGTCCCTTTTCTGCTGCACAGCTCAAAGACAACACTTTGCAGATAATAGGTGATTCATTTAGAGGTACTTTTTTAAAAAGTGGAAAAATATAAAAAAAAATTGAAATTTATTGGGTAATTTTGTTATCAAAGAAAAGAACCATTCTTGACATTTATTTGTTATAAATGATTGCCGTGACTGCGGTTAATATGATCCAGTCTGAAGCTTCAATTTTCGATGATGCGTCCAAGTATTTCGAGTTATATTTGGTGAATAACGCTAGTAATATTGGCTTTCAGTTCTTCAATCCTACCCGTCTTATCAATTTATACTTTGTACTTTGCATAGCCTCTAAGGCAGTGGTTCCCAACCAGAGGGTGCGATGACGCAAAATTCCTCAATTTGTGGTCTGCGAAAGGCCGAGTTCTTGTGCGTGGCGTGCAATTGAAGGCCTCGGAATCTTCTGCACACTCTCACGGATAGCGGCGATATTTTCGAAAGATCTTGCATTTCGTCGATAAATTTATTCACCACGTTGCGAGTAGTCCTTTCGGAAGGACGATTATGGCGACCGTAAAATGGGCGAAGTGCGAGAATTGTTGTTCGAACAGAAGACCCAATTTCATAAAACATTCCAATCATTTTCGCTGGTGTTGAACATTATGATTCTTTGTGTTAATTTGGCAAAACAGATTTAATGAAACAGACAAAATTTGATAGATGTAGCTTGAACAATGTGGCCACAATCATAAGTCAAAGTTGGGAAATCCCTATTTTTCTTGAAAAAAGAAATAGGGTGATATTACGACAGTTCCCACTGTCTTTCCTGCCTTCGAAGGCTTAAATACCCATCTTGTGCGCCACAAGCTCTTAAGATATGCGAGTTCTCTGCCAAGGACCAACATTTTAACCTGCACTTTGCTATCTCAAAATGAACTGTAATCCAAAATGAATTCGTAATGTCATTTGTTGCCTTTTAATGTCAAAAAGTTAAATTTATTTTATTTTATGCACTACAACCACAATGGAAATTTTGTGATTAAAAATTAACCTTAATTCAAGCTGGTTTCGGTGGGCTAAACTATATAGCCAGGTCAATTTTTTATTGTGTACACCTCTGATTAGCATAAAATGCCTCTAATTTTAATCATAGCTTCATCCTTCAATGTGTAATCTAACAAAACCGAAACCAATTAAAATTCATTGCCCAATATTATTGCGCTACATACTAAAATTGCTGACCACCCACAGCCACACCTCCCGCAACAAGACCCACCGACTAGTATGAAACATACACGAATGCTTGCGGTTGCTCATCAATTGTGTTCGGATACAAAAATATTTTGCCAAACCATTTTTGTGTTTAATTAGAAATTTTATAATTAAATTCATTAAATTGTTTTATTATGTACATATGTACATATCGATGCAAGTTTCTTGTTATTGTTGAGGGCGGCGGCGGCGGGCGATATGGTGAAAAGACCCAAAAACGAAATATCCATAACATAAATCACATTGTTGTGCTATTTTTTGGGGTGAGGAGCAGAGGCTTTATGTTTTGTACCGCTTACAGTGTTTTGGCTTTATTGTGTTAATCCCAATTTTGTACAACTGTTGCCATTTTATCATACACATATGTGGAACAAAATTTTAATTAAAATCATTTTAGAATGAGGATCATAATCTCTTGTACTGGTGGAACAGTTTAATTGCTCTATTCTTGTGTACATTGTTATAAATTAAACTGGAATATTTCATGTGTTTTTGCTAACATTAGACAGTAGGTTGTATCAACAAACATTAAGCATTAAGCTTAAAGAGTTTTACTTGGAATATTTAAAGGAGTCGAGATTTATGGAGTTTTGAGCCTATTCAATATAATTTAGGGCTTTAATGTCTACTTCAATTCCTTACTCACAGGTCTTGAACAGCAAAGAAATTCTAAGTAGGTGTCAACGGCCCTTTTAGAGCACTATGAGTTCATTGTGCCCAAGGATTGATGGGAACCTAAAACCCATTAGACAGCTCAGCTAAACCATCCAGATAACTGTATGAATCTCAGCTCAATGTTTCCTAGATCATCCAGCTCCGGAAGGAAATAACTGCCTATAGTATCTTTCCTTTTCACGGCCAATGCTGGACAATCACACAGTAGGTGACAAATGGATTCTATTTCCTCGACAGAATTCGCTATGGGATATACCTAGCCATTCGAACGACACTTCCCACCGTTCATATATCACTGCGACTTAGTTTTATGACTGTAGCGCATGTGTCTAATCAACACCATCGTTTGTCAGCCTTTTCGTATGACTCACTCTCTATGTCCCTGTGCTGAGCAGTGTGCTGGCGTCAGGAAGGGGATACATCATTTGCCTTTTCATTCCCGGTGATCTCCATGTGGCCAGGCTCCCAAGAGAGAGTCACCTTGTTGGCCTTTGAGATATCGTCCAGTCTTTCGACGCATGTTTTCACGAGCTTGGATGTTTGTTTTATTGCAGCAACCTCAGCCTGGAAGACACTACAACTGTCCTTGAGTCTGAAGGACCGATTTATATTTCGGGATTCGCAGTAGACACCGGCACCAGTACCTACATCAATTTTGGTTTATTTTCGGCACAGACTGTACCCCATTCCTCCCTGCTGGGAATTCTGATAGAGAATCTCCACTCACAGTTTATAAGTGGTATGATATAGTCCGTTTCCGTTCGGAGTCTCGATACATTCTCGTTACTCGAGGCATAACCAAATGGGTTCGCCAGTTGCCTGTAATCTCAGTGCAGTCCTAGCGGCCAAGCTGCCTCAGTGAATATCAAGAAGATTCAGTATTGTTTCCAGTGCTTTCTAAGTAAGCTAGACTAAAAATTGTTTGTCAAACGCACAGCAAGGGATGGACAAATTGAATCTCAGTTTCTGTAGTAGTTGTAGTGCACAATGCTTGGCAAGGATGTAATCCTTGGTAATGACGCGAAAATCAATGATTTGAAGACCCTGTTCTTAGAAGACGCTGCAATGGACATTTGAGTCTTTATGAACACATGAATCTTTTCTTATCTTATCTGCTGTAAGCCAAAAAAAGTCACCCCAAAAAGAACAAAAGCAGACCAAGCTCCTACTTGAATTCAGAGGAAAAGATTTGAAAACTCGAACGAGTAACCAAACTTTGTCCACTCAGTACTATGTGGAGACTCTGAAACTTGCCACACGAAATCAAATATTCCATTAAAGACGGCTCTCAATTGGTTACTTTAAGTTTATGGGTGCCTTTTCACTTAGGCCGGTAATATTGGGTGCAGTAGTATGCCCATTTATTTAGCCCTGGAAGCAACAATCGATGTAGTGAACCCGATAGTTATATGAATGATAAAAATGGCAGAATGCGCCTCAGCTTAATATTCCTCCAGATATTCTGAGAGTCCTAATTTGTTCATATGGCAGGACAGTCCCGCAACAGATGTTGGATAGATTGAATTTCTTTTTCGTGTATTATGAGTCTACAAGAAAGGTTCTCAACATGACCTGTTCATGTGGAATCTAGGAAGACCTGAAAAAGACTATCTATAAAGAAGAAACTGATCCCACTTTACACAGAAGCAGTTGTGGTTCAAATGCATCGTCGTTTAACCAAACATTTTACACTTTTCTACTTATTTACTTTACTAATGTCCTGTATCCCCTTTTGGGCCCTAGAGCCTCTACAATGCCTACACGGACACGCCATCGTGTGCGGTTTTTGAAAATGTGCTTCAGCTCTCCCCAACTCTTTCCCCGTTGCCGTGCTTCCTTCTCAACTGCCCTGCGCCACCTACTTCTATGATCGCCGCGTACCCCTCCATCCTGAGTAAGTGGATTCCATTGCATCGCTTGGTCAGCTATAGACCTGTACTTTTCTATCAGCTATCTGTACTTACATAGCTTACAAACTTCATGACATATATTTTCGATTTTTAGTCCCTCAACACAGAGTCTACCATTTTCTTGCCAATAGCTCAGTTCTTTTAAAATTATATTCAAAAATCGTACATTGTTCTAACCCAATCCTTTTTTTATTTCAGGTAAATGCGGTGATACCAGCTCAGCGCATTCATTACACTTAACCTCCACCTCGTGGATAACGCTTTCTCTTATCCTGACTAGCATTATCCTACCTATACAAATGTTCACTAATAGATGACTTGAACGACATCCTATTCAACATTCAATTAGGTTATAAAAAATAATTTAACATTTTATATTTTTATTTTCCTTTTAAAAAAAAAAACACAAGATGAAATAAGAGACACAGTTATATATTATATAAAAAAAAATATAATTATTGTATATGTAAAACTCAAAATATATAGTTGTGTATTTAAAACAAAAACAGAAAAAAAAATAATGATATTTTTTAAAAACAAAACTTTCACACAAAACAAGAGTATGCTAAGACAAATGTAATTTAAACTAAGCTAAACCGAGGAAAAAAAAAAAACGAATGAATAAATGGTAAAAAGTTTTCTAAAAGAAATCAACAAAAATATGAATATAAAGAAAAATAAATTAATGCAAATTGTGAATATATAAGCTGCATAATATAACTACTAAGTAAATTTCAATTAAAACTAAAAATGATATATACACTTGACGGTGAATGATGGTTACAAGTTCATTGAATAATAAATTTTTCAGTTAATTATTTTAATGAAAAAATGTGTAGAAAAAAATACGAGTGAAATGAATTGATATTTTTTTATTAACTTTGTTATTAGGTATTTGTATAAAGTAATTCAATTTTGGACCGCTGAATTAAAATCGATTTTTTTTTCTTAATTTTATAATTTAATTTTAATCTGTTAACTTAATTAATAAAACAACAAAAAATGCTAAGCAAAATTATGTAAGAAAATGTTTTTATTTTTTTTTTTGATTCTAAAATAATTTTTTCTTTTGTCTCCCCAAAAGTTTGCATATTATTTGCAAAATATTACTTTTTTGAAATGCATGAGAGTTGATCTTTGATAAGCAGTTTCGATTTCGTGAAAATGTCGTTCGAAAATAAGAAAAAAGTACATTGACTGGTGCTTGTAATCATTTTGAGTATGCTTACTGAATCCGATGGGTTTGAGTTGACCTGCATTGCTCTCTCTCTATCACATAAGCCACATGAACCAGGCTCCTCTGATGCCGTCAGGGTCTTCAAAGTGCAGCTAAGTAGCTTATATTCGCTCCACTGAGTTTGGGTTTCAGTCTGAAGTTTTGGATGCTGTTCTTTTGGGAATTTTGTGCCCGAATACATATCGGTTGTATTTTACGAAGAGCGAGCAGTTTTCAAACTTTTGCTAATTCCCAGTCTCGTAGCTTTTTTGGTTTTCAAGATCCAAACCTTGATTTTAGGATGAATTATTACACAAACATTCGTCTTCAAAACAATCTAATTAGACAATTTGTATGTGATATGTGATTCCATTGAATCCGGAAAGACGAATGGCGTGGTTTCACTGGAAGGTAATTAGCAATCTTCGGTCAACTTTTACTGCCGGTATAAACCTTCATCCTTTCTGTTTGAACCGAGTTCAAGATGACCATGCTATATTTATTTTTGGGCGAATTATTGAAGTTCGACACAAACTGTCGCTCATTTGGTTGCTTTTGCCTCACCAAATGTGGGATGGGTTTATTAAAACGTTAACCAGGTTTAACTAAATTCACTATCTCCACAGTCACATACTTGTATATATGTAGATATATAAAATAAAAATAAATAAATATCAGGTCGTAAGCAGCCCATAGAGGGCCAAGACCTAGCTTCTCACAACTGTACATGTTGTGCGTGGTATACATTTCTGCATGTACAGAAGGGACCTACAGTTTTATGCCGTATCCGAAGGGCAGAGGGGTTTTGAGAAACTTTCTCATGACAGTTATACTCTTGAATGCTTGTCAGACACTCGGAAGAGGTGGGGCCGTGAAAAAACTTTTGATGGTATTTTTCTGGATTCGAACTTGGAACCCCTTGCGTAGTAGTCCAACGCACTAACCACTGCGCCACGGCACCCAGATAGATATATAGATTGACTTTTTTAGTGGTTAGTATCGATATAGGTACTACCGCTTTGAAACGACAAAACTTTCGACTAAATAATGAAATTAGAGTCTCCTGAAAACTAGGAAACGTAAAAGTTAGGTATTGCCTTTTGTAAATGTATCGTTATCTCAGATCTTGCTTGACTTTAATACAGTGCAACGTATTGCAACGTTTGTTTAACTATAATTCAACGTTAATAATTGTTCAATGAGGATTATTCGTATAGTAATACTCAAACTATTTCTTACTCTCTCGTGAGTCAATTAGAACATTGATATCAAATCAATATCTGCCAAGTATATCGAAATTACTTGCTCCTGGTTACGTGGGTAGTGGGGTCACTGTGAGGATCAAGGTCTATTCCTTTATTTGAGATAATTATATGTAAGCTCCAAATGACTTCTTAGTCAAGCTTTAAAATAGAAAATATTCTTTGACTACTACATTAAGGAATGTGTGCTTCAAAGCAATTAAAAAGCAATTAAATTAGTTTGTCTTGATATAGAAGACTTCCCCACCAAAATGTATGGTCGTTTGAATGCATGACATTCCAGGGGACGAATTGTAACTATAACTAACAATAGATAACGAGTAGTTCGTCATCAAAATGTGAGTATTTAGCATTACATCTCTCGTAATCGAGCACTCACTATCGAAATTTGAGACGCTAGTACAAGTTAAAGTGCGCCATTTCGTTCAAACACTTTGTTCTATCAAGATTTTCATAAGAATATATCAATCGAGACACTGTTTTCTTATTTACTGGTTCTGGTAACAATTACACTCGAACGATAACAAATGTCTATCGTGTGTAACTGGGATGTAATCCATTTTATCACGAATTTGCACTTCGTTATCACAAACTCTATTAGATCTCGACATTTTCGTGCAACTCAAGTGAACACGTAGTTGCGTACTCGTTATTAATACATTTAGACTGTAAAAGCTCTTTCCATCGTACAGAAAAGGCGTCATTCTATTTTAGGGTCCATTGATAACACAGTATATTTTCTATGGCGAGGGGAACTTGTGCAACTTGTTTTGAAACTCTAGGCGACCACCTATGGCAAAATCATTATTTGGTTGAGTATTACTAGCATGCGATTCTGAAAATTAAGTGCAGTTGATATCCATTGCTAACATGGTTTCATCAAGGTTTTAATTGAACAACTGATTTCGAATTCTTTATTCTATTCCAATCCATTGGAGTTCATTGTTTTCATTCAAGTATTCGCTTCTTCTGAAAATCTGAACCACAATGGAAAGTGCAAAATTCTGCTCGTCCATGTATGAACGTATATTCTCGAACTGTCATATTTCTTTCTTGTCATTGTAAGTGAAATTTAGCTGCCTTCCAAAACAAAAACGGGAAGTAAATAACTCTCCCAGAAATTGATTCGAAAATGAAGGTTCACTCACAGCTGAGCAATCGGCGTGTCAGCGAAGAAAACCATTATGTGCATATAAACGCAGACAATTGACAACTTTACTATTCCTAAAGAAGAGAGGTCAATTTATCCATCGATATATATTTATATTTAAATTGTAAAACCTTTTTTTTCGCGCCATTAAGCGAATGCTTCTTGCAGACTGTTAAATTGTATTCACATTTCACTGACATGGATGTGGAAAGCAATTCACATTCGCAAGAGTTCAACCTCACTATTCTTCTCTCTTTGGTAAATGACAAATGAAATTCGAGGACTACTGTGACTAGAAAAAAAGTTGCCGTAAATGATGTGTCAAAATTTGAATATTCACTAGTTCGTATTCGCAGGTAGTTAAGCGACAATGGCAATGGGGCTTTACTATTCTTTTTGAAAAGCAAAAATGTATTAGAATACCAAAAGTTCATTCAGGAACTACATTGATTTCTCGAGTGAATTCTTTCTAGAGACAAGTCAAAACTCACTTTGAAAAACCTACTTACTCATTGCGGTAACAAAAGAAATATTCATACCATTTACAAAACCTTACCCTGACTGTTAGGGGAAACTTAAAATACAAACTACTTTCCACGTACTTAATAAGCATCTCCAAACCAAGCGTGCATTTGAATAATTTGTTCAGAAATTCACTTTAATTTTGATTCCTTTCAAATATTCAATGAACTCCCAACACCATCTCAAACAAACGATTTAACCTTTCCAAAAAAAACGTTAAAGAAATTAAATCAATGAATTGAAAAAAAAAAAATAAATAAAAAAATAAAAAGTCTTAAGCAAATTAAGATGTCGAGGTGATATTAGTTTATTTTTTAAAATATTGCAAAATAATGTATTTGAAATTTAAAATTAAAAAAAAAGCAAAACAATTCGCTTTTAAATTAAAACTGTACAGTACTTTTTTTAAATGAATGTATTTAATAATAATAAAAATAAATATTTGACAAAAGAAAACGCAAGATGTGAATAAACAATTGAGAAACGAAAAACTAAATATTAATTTTAGATAATAAAAGAAAAAAAAATTGAATTTGCATTTAAAAAATGAATAATCGAAATTTGAAGGACTTGAACACAAACAATTTGGCTTTAGTTTTCAAATAAAATATTTTCTTTTTTTTCATTCAATTGTAAATATTTGTGTTTTTTTTTATTATTTTATTTTTCAACAAAATTAGAGCAGATATACGACTTTAATAATAAATTACTGTTTTTTCTTAAATAAAACGAAAACTAAAAATAATATTTTGCTTTTATTTAACTGGTTTCATACTCATTTCAACACTCTAGGGGCTGTTTGCACTGAAACTAAATAAATATATATATAAAGAAAAATAAAACGAATAAATATATATAAACCATTTTAAAATGCTGCATAACTTCTAAATAAAGCAAATGAAAATAAAATAGTTTAAAAAGGTAATATAATATATATATATATGTATGGATAATGCAAACAATTTGTGTAACATTTTTGTAAATATTTAGTAAGCCACAGAAAACAAAATAATAAAAAAAAAAAAAACAATTCAACTGAACAACTAGCTGTAAGAAATCTACTCTTTACTTTTGGATTTCTTCAAGTTATTCTGCTGTTCGTTTTTTTTAATTTATGTCGGTTAAAGGTATGAAATATTTTTGTAATATTAAAAAATGAATGATGATAAATGTTTCATTTTTTTACTCGATAGAATAAGTTACATATATATTTTTTTTTTAAATTTCGTTATAACAATTATTCATAATTCCTATGTTTTGAAGAAAAAAAAAAATAAAAATATTATGTAATTCTGTTTTGTTTATTGGAAGAGATGAATGAATAAAAAATCTGTAAAAAATGAAAATATCATTGATTTTTTTTATTTGAATATTGACTTGAGACAACAAGACTGTTCGTTGAGACACTTTTATTAGAGATGAGCAACATAAATCGCAGTCTGCTCATAATTCACTGCTAATGAAAATTCACATTCGCAACCTTTTGCCAACTTATAAATAAACAGCTCTTGCTAATGAAAAATTTGTCTCACTTGTCGCTTCTACTAATTCTCCAAGTTTCCATCAAACAATTTGTAGAACTGTTGACGAAATAACTTGATACGAAATTCTGTATATGAACCCGTACGCGGGTGAAATAGGGGAAATTTAAACGATGTTACTTGTTTCGAAACATCTTTGAGACAAAGCTAAACTAAAAATGGCAGCTATTAAAGAGTCGTCGAGGTTAAGAAGAAAGGTGGAGTTGAAACTAGAAGCTTAATATACGTTTTGAAGATTTGATGTCATTTCTAAAAAAAAAAACGTTTCCACACTGTTAGGTTTATGCAAAATTTTCAACACTGATTCGTGTTTTATTCGAAGGCGTATAGTCAGTAACCAAAAGTGAACAAAGTCGAATCATAGATGGCGTAGACTCCAATTATTAATTGTTTTAAGCTAATAGTACGATTTGTTCGTTATTGGTTGCTGTCTATAATCCAATTCAGCGCTATCTAAGATTCAAATGTCACTTTGAAGATAAAAATTAGAATTGAGTATAAAAGTGAGTATGGACGTTTTATTAAGAGCTGGATATATACTTTCCAATTTGGTAGCAATATGGGTACATACCTAAGTTAAGGTGGATTTGTATTATTGCAGATCATTACTTGTAGTACGGGATCAGTCAATGCTATACGTTAATAGTTAATGGATAAATATGAAACATATCAGTGAAGCAAGCAAGCCAAAGTGGGGAAAGGGAAAAATAAGAAGTAAGGAGGTACCGGTTTACATTGACTTTAAATGATTGGATGCTGTAGTGACAAGGAAACACAGAGCCAGGTAGATTCTTCCACATTCGTGTCGTGCGGCTTTGAGAAGATTCCCTATATTTGACAGCTAAGTCACGCAACAAAGACATTTTTGGGACAAGATAGCCTTAAATATTTTACTAAATTCTCGTGATGGCTTGTTAATTGCTGATGCTATCTTCATCTTTTTGGCTTCAGATTTTGAATCTGTTTGCAGTCAAGGGAGAGAGTCAGCAGAGAAAAACACATCCCCAAGAATCTCATGTCATCAACGTAGATAGGCAGATGAGGCTCTTTGGTGAATTACCCACTCAAGACCATTTACAGGTAATCTAAAAAGGATTTGAAGCAGCCGATCTGTCAAGTAAGATTCTATGCCTGAAATAATAATAGTTTCAATAAATGGATTCCATGTGAAATTTGATGGAAGCATTGCAGAAATTGGTAGCAATTACTTCTACCCCTTTACCGTCTTCTGAAGAATACAGCTTACAAATGGACTGTAACCAATGAGGCATACGGCGATGTTCCTGCTCTGGTCGTCGTGGCTTAGGAGTTCCGAAACGCAGCTTAAGATTAAGACCAAACTAGTTCCCAATGTCCAAAATGTGAACCAAGTACCAACTTCAAAATAGTTTTTAGTTTTATTTTTTTTTTGCGTTTGTTTTAAAAAATTTGGGACTTAGTTCATGATGATCAAAGGCCTGCTACATATTAGAATTTAATTCCGTCCCATTTTGCTTTTACAGTTGGGCCTTAGTTACTAAAAATCTTGGAAGTCCTGGAATTTGTGAGCAATTTTGAGTTTGAACCATTCATTGGGAGTTAGTCCGCAGGGCCTGGGGATCGTTTTTCCTTACCTTTCTTATGGGCGATTGGATACGATTCATTTTTACGAATCTACAATAGAAAAATTAAATGCATCTTTCTTTCATAACTTACACTTTATTTAAAAACTAATTATGTATATGTAACAGATAGGTACTTGGATACAAAAAAAAAGTCAATAGCTCTTGAGGCGTGGAAAACTCATGGATCTCACGGGTCCATATTTAGCTGACTATTTCTATTTAGAGTACCCAACTGTGCTTCACACATAACATTACCGATCAGTCTCATAGCAAAAATTTGTTGTTCTTTAGGGACACTTCTTAGTGTGGCTATCCAATTTTTCGCCGCATAATCCAAATGATCTTCTGTTCGCGGGGATGATAAGCGGTTCGCAACAAGCCCTAAAATGTTTTCAATAGAATTGGACTCAGCTTTCAGTCTAGAATTTGAATAATATTGAGTTGGTGCACTCTGATTTGATGCTGGTTGATTTGATGTATGTCTTATTGTATTATTGTACATGTGGTGTTCGGATTCGTTTGTTTCCGAAGCAGGACTACTTTGCGAAGGGACCGGTGACATTGAGTGATCATATACATGTTCAAACTAGAAAAAAAGAAAAAAATTAGGAAATTTAAAATACATACATATATGTACGAGTATGTATCTGTTTTATAAAAAAATAATATGCGAGTAAGAATAGAAATACCAGGTTTCTAGCCGTTTGCCAATGAACAAGATGTTTTGAAGGAACTCACGGGGCCACTTCTTTTGAACGTTCTACAAAGATACAGCAGTAGTTCCTTGACAAGAAAACTTCTCAAAAACTGTAGGTTTTTTCACTACACGAAGGAGTTGTGAGAAACTAAGGCTTGGTTTCCTATAAACGGCTTAATGGCTTAATATTTTTTTTTAAGTTAGTTTTTTTTGTAGGATGCGTGTATGTAGGTAATAGCCGATCAGGAGAGGATTGCAGGCTTATTTTGTCCTCGTAAAGTAAAAAAAGTGGTTGCCAAAATGTAACTTTTCGCGGATGGAAGCGGAAGTTCGGGTGTGTTTTCAAGTTTTTGTCAAGCTATTTTGTTAGATGCTAAATTTATATTTCTTCATACAAATACCCCAAACAATGCCCATGAAATCAAATTCATTGCGACAATCTTGTGCCGGTTTCCACATAATCAAGGCTTAACAAATTTTAGCCTACTTCAAATTCTTCAAAAGTTACAAAGTTGTGCCGGACCTACACAGGCAGGCAAC
This sequence comes from Chalcosyrphus nemorum, assembly GCA_949716465.1. Taxonomy (NCBI): domain Eukaryota; kingdom Metazoa; phylum Arthropoda; class Insecta; order Diptera; family Syrphidae; genus Chalcosyrphus; species Chalcosyrphus nemorum. The sequence goes on along the minus strand of OX454333.1, from coordinate 11,240,878 downwards.
GTATTACACCCTTAAGGGTTCAGTCTTCAACCTTAAGTGTTACCCCTTCACTTTTAAGGGCAGGAACAATAAAAATATTCGCAAAGAATAAAATTGTTCCTCACCCTGCACACTCTTTAAGCATTTTCCTAATCGACTATTTAATCTTAGTATCTTCTTCACGACACACAAATATCTAAGACCAAAATTCAGACATTAGTCTGATGTTTTTTTCTTTTTACTTTCTCACATACATAAGTCATTTTGTGAATATGCGTTGGATGTGTATACCTACATGTTCACTGTCTACAAATGTAAGCCATAAACCAACTATTAACACGTTTATATGGCGGATTGAAACTGGATTTAAATTGGGTTGAGTGCCATATAAACGCAGATTGGATTGAAATAGGATTGACTTGATTCGATCACAATCTGCGATCGAGTGTAACAAAAAAACGCGGATCTTCTTTTACATTCTTTGTCCTTTCGTATTTTTTTTTTAATGTCGAGATATTGTTCGGAATAAAGTAAAATAGAAAAAAATAAAGGGTTTAAATATTTGGAGGCGTGCATATAAAATATTGAAGCAATCCACTTTCGATTCGATTCTAATTCCATCACTCAATCCAGTTACAGCGAAAACGAGAATTGAAACCAATCTCCTGCACTTATGCCTCACGGAGACGAAGTATTAACGTAAAGTGGTATCACTGAAGAATAATGGGAAATGTGAAACGGGGAAGGAAGTATTTTTTTTAATTCTCTTCTGTACACTGAAGATAAATACTTACTACGTTTATATGGCGAGTCAGCTCTGCTAGCTGAGTCGAGTTGAGTCTTGAGTCATATAAACGTAGTAACCGATGTCCAGTTTAACGTCAGTTTGTTTTTACCTTGTTTTCTTTTTTTTTTTTTTATATTCATTTATTTGGAAATATTTTGCCATTTAAAAATTCTTAAACATTACTTATTAAAATCAAATAAATCTATTTTTAACATAGTCAAGTAATATATGCTTAAATCTTATCAAATTTTGTTCTGCTTTTAAATTATTAGGTAAACTATTGTAGATATCTAATCCTCTATGTAGAACCATATTCATTGTCCGTAAGTTTCTATATTTTGGCAATCTAAAATTACCAGCATTACGTAGCGCAAAAGGCTGCACATCACTAACAAAACATATATATTCATTTAAATAATTAGGCAATAAATTTAATTTAATTTTAAATATAAAAACTATCACATTATACATAATTCTTTGGTTAACACTCATCCAACACAATTTCAACAACATTTCTCTTATTGGAGTAAGTACATTGCACTTTAAGACAATTCTCATTGCCCTGTTTTGTAGTTTTTGTAACCTATTCATCATCTGATTATTACACATAAACAAAATACTTGAACAATACTCAAAGTGTGGCTTTATCATTGTATTATATACATTTATACATGTGCATTTTGAAATTTTTTTCCTAATTCTACCTAAGAAATGAAGTTTTTTAGAAATCTTATTACATATATAATTAACATGAGCATTAAGATTTAATTTGTCATCAATTAAAACACCTAAATATTTAAATTCACTTACAGTCTCTATGTTCTGATTATTAATGCTGATTGCTCTATTAGCACTTCCATTTAATATCATGGCTTTTGTTTTATTCACATTCAATTTAAGCTGGTTTCTATCGAACCATTCTTGTAAATTATTTAAATCAGAATTAATATTATTTATACATTCATTGACATCACTCCCAGAAATAAATAATAACGCATCATCAGCAAATAACACAATTTTTGAAAAACGGACAGCATTCTTCATATCGTTGATATACACCAAAAACAGCAACACACCAAGTAGTGATCCTTGAGGGACACCATGCAGTACAGGAACAGAGTTTGAGACAACAACATTAACTTTTGTTTTTTGAGATCTATGTTCAAGATACGATTTGAACCATTTAAGTTCTGTATTACGTACACCATACATTTGTAGCTTTTCAATTAAAATTAGTTTATCCACGGTTTCAAACGCTCTTTTTAAATCCAAGAACACGGACACTACCACTTTCTTGTTATCAATGTCTATTTTCCACTTAGTGATTAGTAAATTTAGAAGGGATTCACAGTTATGGTTTTTTCGGAAGCCAGATTGATAACACGATATTAAGTTGAAAGATTCCAGATATGATTGAAGTTGATTATACACAATTTTTTCAATAATTTTACTTTCTAGGGTCATCATATTAACAGGTCTAAAATCTTCCACTCTGCTAGAGCTTTTTATTTTTTGAATAGGGACAATGACAGATTCTTTACAACAATTTGGAAACGTTCCACTGGTCAAAGATAAGTTAATTATTTTCAGTAAAAATTCACCACATATTTCAAAGACGTCCAAGTACATTTTAACACTGACTCCATTTGTATCTTTCTTGTTATTCATAGATTTTAACACAGATTTTAAGTCACTAACACTTATTTCTTTGAATTTAAAATTTAAATAATAATAGTCAATTACTGAATTTATATACGGTGTATTTTTAATATTGTTTCTAATCTCAACTATACTGTCTACTGCTTTAAAGTCCTCCACATAGATTTTTGTTCCCGACACGTTTCAATTTTTCTGCTGATATATTTATTTTTTGCACTATCTAATGAGTTTTTGAATCTGTTTCTACTAATTTTATACATTTCCCAATCGACCACAAGGCAAGGAGCTTTCGCTTTTTCATATTTCAAAACTTTGTCATTTTTTAGAGATCTTAGACCTTCATTAAACCATGGGTTTCTTCACTTGACATCCTCAATTTTTGGTTTGATAGTTCTGCTGTTCTGCGTCTCTGTTTTTGTTTTGCAAATGGGAATGCGTCTTTTGTAACTCAAGTACGTAAAGAGAATTTAGCTGTGCTGTGGGTAGTTGAATTCGACAAAGTGAATGGCAGAGAACGAGAGTATCTTTTGTTGTTGAGATCTTAGACGATAGTCGAAATTCAACATCGCGAACAGTGATGAGATAATTTGGTATTTCAACGGTATTAAAAAAATTGACTTGCCACAAGCCAAGTTATAAAAATAAAACTTACCTTATGCGTATATGTAGCTGGCTGGACTAGTTCTTCCTGCTCGAATATTTCATTTTTCACTGTTTCTACGGGCAAAGTTTCTTTGGATTCAGAAATCTGCAACAAAACAAAAGAAATTTGTGTTTATATTCATATTTTAATTTCATCAATAAAATTCATAAACTAAATTTAAAAGAACTGAGTTAACTACTAACTGACTCTTGTTCCCATGGCGAACGTTGCTGATTTGAACGTTGAAAAGATTTTATTCTCGCGCTCCGCGATTTCTTCGACAAATTTGTCTTTTTCTTGACCATTTTACCTACTTTCTTTAGGATTTTAAGGGAAAAGAGTCTGCAATATATTTTTTCATGTTCTTTAAAAAAAAAGTAAGTAGGTAAATAAACTAAAAAATATAAGGAGATTGTCATATTCGTATATGCACGTGTATCGCAAACTGCAAACCGAAATTTTTATATTACATACTACATACACTCGAAAATACATTCATAGATAATAGGAATACGGCTATGGAAGATTGTGCGAGATGACAGAACCACCCCGAAAAGATGGCGTAATGGAACAAAGCAGAGGCGATTGAAGTCGTTAACGTTTTTAAAAATGTAATCCAAATTTTTTGAACAGCGCTAAAGGTATGAATGATTATGTTAGCCAACCTTAATGAATTAAATATAAATGCTATATTTTCTTGTAAACAAAAAAAGATTTAAACAAAAAAGAACAAGCCTATGTCACTCTCATGAAAATTACAAAAATTCAAAAATTGTTGCACGTTAATCGGTTCAGTTTTTTTGTTAATGTTTCGTATTTATAAATTAGTAGGTAATGAAGTAATGAAGTTATGATACTGATAATGAAGCGGAATGTGCGCTGCTAAAAGCTCGCAAATTTAAAACAGTATTAGGTCGGAAGGCGGTAAAATGTTTCGATGTACAAGTTCTGGAAAAAGATGGGAGACAATGGGTTCAAATGGCTTACGATACGATTCTGACCTCTAAGCTTATCACTGGAGAGAGAGTTACGTACAAATATACAAAAAACGACGATGATATTAGGTTCGTTCGCTTACTTTTTGCACTAAAATTTGTAGATTATCAAATTTCGAAGAGTGGGGCTAAAATTCTCTCAGAGAGAGCTAAAATTACGAAAAAGTAAACAAACGGGTTGAACAAGAAAAAGTTGAAAATACACTGGTTTGACAGTTTTGACATTTTTCATAAACCAGTCCACAGAAATTTCTTGCACTAAAATTCGTAGCATGGGGAAATTTCTTACTCTCTCGTGAGCGCTTTCTTCTGCAAAAAACTACGAAAATTCTCCGTACGTGAACAGCTTTACGTAAAAATTCGTAAAAATTTGCGGTTTTAGGGGGGTAAGCGAACGGACCTATTTTAATCGATTAAGCTGGTCTGACACCAATGGCGCGGAAATCTGTGATCAGTCTTTGCATAAGTGTCGAAAAAACTTCCTCATTTTCTGTCACCAAAAATTGGAAGCGAAAATCGAACAAGTTACAGTACAGTTCCTTGTAGTCAGTGTGTGTTGGATAACTGCACGAAAGGTCAGTGATACAACCAAAAAAATTAAATTACTCTTTTGAGTGCACAAATGACCCATCTACGACATGTACCTACATAAGTTTTTTAGTGTTTGAGTGCAGGTCACACGAATGAAACCAAAATAACAAAACAAAAAAAATAAAAAAAATAAACCTACACAAAGTAAACTACTCTGCCGAGCGCGATACATCATACATCCAACTTTGCGAATCGTAGAAGTAAAACAAACTGACAATGTTGAGAAAGAAAACAAAAGAAAATACAGAAAACAGGTGGAAAAAGTACTTTTATACACAGGCAGAGACAAGAGACACGCGATAATTCGTTACCCCTTGCTGTATGTATGTTGCTTGTACACATAGAGATTCGAGATATTTCTCTTTCTCCCTTTTCCAAAAATAAAACAAATGAATACAATTACGAACGAGGTAAGGGAGAAGACACAAAAATCTTTTCAGTCTCTTCTATCCACCCGACACAGACTACGACTCTCTCTTTCTGCACTTATGAGTGTCGGAAGTCTCGTGTACCTGTGTGTAAGTGCTCACGCAAAACGATACAATACAGAAGACAAAAAAGTCTTTCAGACTCTTCTACCCGCCCGACGCAAGCTACGTCTCTCTCTTTCTATACTTTCGAGTGTCGGATGTCTCGTGTATCCGTGTGTAAAAGTTCTGACATAATCCGTCAGTCGCTTAATTAAACTCCTTCGTAAACATAAAAATAAAAAATTTTCATGAAAATCCTAACGCACAAGAACATTGCAGTTTATTTTTTTCGAAAATAAAACATTATTTTTATTTGATTACCTGTTTGGGAGACGTAGTGCTGTATGATTCCCTAATGTGGCAGTATTTGCTTAAGAATTCAATTTCTTTATAGAACCACAACTTGGGTTTGTAAATTTTACTGGAATCCGTCTCCCCATATTTCTGTTTCGATGCTTGTAGCCTTCTAAATTCCCTTACGAATTGTGTACGAACACTACTCAGTTTAACTTTTAAACTGTGGAGAGTAATAGCACTATCATAGTTCTTTAGTTCATCCAACAATGCATGTAACGATGCCGTGCGTTTAGCTCGATCAATGTAACCCGGATGCGAAACGTTATACAAATTTTCATGCATTTTAAATTTCGATATAAGTACTAGCACCATATGATGTGTCCATTTGAAAATTTCCATTGTGATTTCAAACAAAAATCGCACAAGACTCAAACACGACACGCGATTGAAAGAACGAAACAAACTGTGCATGAACTCATGAAAGAAATAACAAGACACATCTAGCTAACAAAGTCTTTTGAGTGTTGTCGGTTGCTTTATGATAGTACTTTTGTACTAACCTCCAGCAGTACAGCCCCTTATTATTTTTTTGGAAGTAATTATTTTATATTGCTGTAACAATAAACGAATTCGTAGTATTGACCATATTGTGTTATACATGGAAGGATGTGTAGAAAATGATAGAAAAACAAATATTTTTACTTTAACAATAATTCCATTTCAAAGTGTTTGTTAGAATAACATTTAAAAGGAGAAAATTCAATAATGAATTTGTTTATGATGTGTTTCGTTTTTAATTTGTCAGTTTAAGTTCTGGCAACAGGACAACCAAACAATTAAATAGGTGACACAACTTTCAAGTTCTTATTTTAAAATAGTTAAATATTATAGCAATTCCTTCACTTCCTAATAAATAAATCGTACTGAGAGGCGACTGACTTAGCAATTGAGCGACGAATGTTGTTGTCAAGTATTGTTTTTAGTAGACTCTTACTTGAATGTCGTGTCACCAGCGGACTGCCTCGGCTTTCCATGGGTGCTGTGATTATCATGTAATGGAATATGTAACGATGAACAAGTGCTATGATTTACCGACCTATTTTTAAAGATTTGGAGGAAATTAATCACAGATAGAGGGTTGTCCAACTTCTGATGCTGGAAATCAGCTACGTTTAATGTTCGTCCTGAGCTTTAATAATTTTTCAGCTCAGTTCAATTGAACGACTCCAACATAGTGAGGAACAGACAGACAGACATGGTATTGATTGCATGTTTTCAGTTATTCCTTTTTAAGGTCCCGAGAGAGTTGGATAGAAAGTTAGCTCTTGATTGTTATGCATTTTCAAAAATTAGCTAAAGTATGAATAGAAATTAAATTTTCAAAAATTTCAAAAATTAACTAAAGTATGAATAGAATAAAAGATAACATTACCAAAATAAAAATATGTAGAAAGAAAGCGCAACACACAAAAATCTTTTCAAGCAGCACAAATTCACTAAAGCACCCACTCCGTATATTTTTTATTCTTTTTAATTTTCAAATTTTCAAAAAATAGTATGAAATAAAAAGAAAGTGGAAGTGGCAACACTACTAATAAGGGGAAATTTTATTTTTATACAAAAATACCCTCTTCGGTGCATTTTACTTTTACACACGGTGACACTGACATTTCGTTAGTCTCTTTCGATGACGTCCGTTTCTTTTACACGCCGAGATTCTACACAGAAGATTTTTGATATTTCTGTTTATTTCCGAAAAATTTAAGCAAATGAATGGAATTATGAACGAGGTCAAGAAGACACGAAGGCTCACCCTTTTACGTGCCTCTTGTCTTCCTGTGTAAAAGTGCTCGAGGAATGTAGAATCAAAATTTCTTCATGAAATTACCTGAGATTTAGGCCTTCTGTAGTGTTTTGTTAAGAAATACAACTGCTCGTAGCACCACAATTTAGGTTTGTATTCTTCGCCATTCAATTTATATTTCTGCTCCTTTCTGTATTCTCTCACAAACTGGGTTCGAATTGAAAGCAATTTAGTTTTAACGGCTTGTAAAGTAATTTGTCTGCAGAATTTCCTCATATGCAAATGGATTTCATTTAAAGACTTCGCCCGTTTGGATTTAATACAGTATGCTGGATGCGAAGCGTCAAATAAATTTCTATGCATCTTAAGGCGAATTATAAGTTCTTGAATTAGTTCGCTGTTCCATTTAGCATTAACCATCTTTAGTGTTAACGATTGCGAACATAACTCCTACACAAAACACTTCACTCAAAGAAAGACACTGTCACTGACAGTTGCTGACAGTCTATTCTGTCTGATGCGATTTCTCTACATCGCGTTGTGTAATTCTTTCCTCAACTTCTTTCACTCATTCTTTGATACATTTGTCTCTTGTTGCATGGAAAACAAACAAAAAAACTCAAACGATAGTTGTCGTTTCCTTCACACTTTTCGTAACAAAAAAGAAGAGAACTGAACAAAATAAGGGATGGTGTTAGTATTGACACAAATACGACTCAACGTCATACAGCAACGTCAATACATTGACCGCAGTAACGCCAGTGTGTCGCTGGCCGTCATTTGCGCAGGTGACGGTGTCGGTTGAATTTATTTTGACGGTGGTTGTGATTTTCTGCTGGAAAAAGAGAAAATTACAAAATTATGGACGAACCGATGAGAGGACAGTTAGCATACAAACCAACAAAGAAGAGAGAAAAAACATTTGCCTTTGATAAGAAACTAATTGAAGCAGCGAAAAAAAGGGAAGTAATCTACAATCCAGCAAACAAATCCAACAGATATGTGGAATTCAAGGAGAAGGCATGGACACAAATCGCTCTAGAGTTGGGTGTACCAGGTAAACGTCATTTGATTTGTGTGTATTTATATCTACGGCCGTCGTTTGCAACGTCAAAACGTCATGTGAAGTATGAAATTTCGTCGAATGTTACACTGCGGGCCATAAATGCGTAGACAGTCATTTTATGTATTTGGTTTTTCCAAAAATGAAAAATGAGAGGATTCGAATAAAACATAAAACCTGACAACCTTTGATGTAAAATGTGGTAGAGTCAAAGTGTGCCAAAAGTCACAGGAGGGAAAGGACATGATGAAATTCTATGGATTTACAGCAGGGATCGAAAATACCGGGTATTTCGATTTTTTTTTTGTAAAAAAGGCCAGCAGTAATTAAGGTTGTAAACTTAAAAGAAGTATATCTGGTTGATGCTGATGAAGCTACCTGTCGATTCCTGGTATGCCTTTAAAAACTTAACCCATTTTGAAAAGGGGCCAACTAAAACTAGTATTTTTAGCCACACAACATAAGTGGCCAAATGAAACAATTATTTTAATCTTTTATAGTTACTGAGCAGATGGAAACTGGTTCAGTTAAACATTAATTTTTCTAGCGAAAACAAAAAAGTTCATTTGGCCCAAAATTATTTCTGGTCAAAACAAATCGATTTAATGGACCCAATATTTTTCTAGGCCATCAAAAATGGGTAAAACAGGCTTTTAATTTTTTTGGGTGAAATATTAGGTCTCTTATTATATCTACATAATATTTTAAGCTAAGACAAACTGCATTTAAAATTGTAAAGATAAAAAGTAAAAACGATGATATACATATTTACAAATATATGTAGGCATGTACACACGTATTTGATTAACGAATATTACAACTCGGAGCTTTAAAAGTAATGGGTTTTTTATACCTATTTGTATTTACCCAAAAAAATATTGCGTTGAATGGACCCAATATTTTAGGCCCAAAAAAATATTGGGTTAAAATAACCCATTTATTACGCAAAAACGTAAATTATATTTTATGTATCAGGTTTCATTGGCCCAAAAAAAATTGGGTGGAATGAACCCATTTTGCTTTGGCCAAAAAAATAGATTGTAGAGAAAAACAAGCACTTTGAACCTCTAATTAAATTGAGCCACAAATACCTGTTTTTTCCTCCTTTTTAAAAAAATGGGTCAATTGGGTTCGGTCTCTGATTTACAGTCAATGAATGGCCGCTAGAATTAGTTAAACGAATGGAGGCAGATGCCGCGAAGAGTTTAGAGTTTACCTTACAATTCTTCGAATGTCAATATAATTCGCAGTATTATTTCAAAAATTCGTCAAAATTTGCGAATGTATTCGCTCGTTTGTATTCACAGGTTGCTAAGCTGAGCTTTTAGTGGAGCTTAAGAGAAAGAATAAATAATAATAATAAGTTTAATTAATTTAATTAATTTTAATTCAAGAAGAATGTACATACTTTGATTTAAATATCCCTTTCGGAAAGATAATATTCCAATCTTAAGGTACATTCACAGCTCAGCGACCAGCGAATAGACGAACCGCGAATAAACCATTTTTAGCATATTTACAGCCATACGATACAGTTTTACTATTCTCAAAGAAGAGAGTTTAATTTATCTAACGTTTTATAGAAAAAAGTTAAATTCTGATTAATTTTTGTGAACTGTCATGTGAAATGCAAACCACATCCGGGCAACTAAAACATTTGCCAGAGTTTAACATCACAAATTTATTTTCCTTTGGTAAACGAAATTCGCCGATTGTAACGAATAGATAAAAAAGTAGCTGTGAATGAATCGTCAAAACTTACGAATGTATTCGCTCGTTCGTATTCACAGTTCGCTGAGTTGTAAATGGACCTTTATATGCGAATATTTTTCGAAAAAAATGCAGACATGATATCTCTCAGTAAATTTGATATGCCTTTTTTTTCAGTGAAAAAATGTAAAAGGCGTTGGGCCAGTCTAAGAGACAGATATCGAAGGATTACCAAAATGCAGGAAGAAGCTATTGAAAATGGTTCACAACTTTACAGTCGCTGGCGATACTATGATTTACTACGTTTCCTTTCGGTAAATCCTTTGCCAAATGAGTAAGCACGGCTTTGCAAACATTTAAAACATTTTAGGAAATAATATTTTCTTTTTTATAGGAATAACAGTGAAGAAGACTTTACAATGCTTCCAGAATTTGAAACTGAGACCATGTTTACCATAGATCAATTGCAGAAAACAGAGTGCGCTTCTACTAAAATAGAGCGAATTGAAGAATCTGATCCAATTGATGAATTTATAGTTCCGAATCATAAGGAAAACTTTTCAAGGAATACCTGTGAGGAAAATAACGCGACTAGCATGTTTTTTATATCGCTAGCTAGGCGCATAAAAGCTGCTAATCTACCAACATTAACGCAAATGAGGCTAGAAGCCGATATACTTAATTTTACCATAAGTCAGATCGAAGAGGCACAAAATAAAGAATTTTTTTAAGGTTATGAAAATTACATTCATAGTGTTTGGTATTACTATTTTCTTAATGGTTCACATCACGCCTCCCAAACACCCATAGAATGTCCTAATTGGCTGCAGTAATCGGAAGAAACCGGTGGTTTGAGTCATCACTCATAAAGTCCCATTATTCCCAATGTAAACTAGATCAGTGTGTCATCAAAATGTTGTCACCAGTCACTATACCCATATGCTGACATCAGTCATTGGGAAAAAAAAGAGATTAAAACTAGATAAGTGAGTATAAACCTCTGATAATTCATTAGATTTAAACGCATCCGCACCTATTCTTTTGTTGACACAAGTGCAGCACCAGCAAATCATAGCTTTAATTAAAGTATCATATTGCCCTCAAATCAAAGGCAGCGCAATGCGAACTCAACGTAAAGGCTAATTGCACACACACACACCGACTTTGGACGGCCGATTTTATACCGGTCGTCCAAATTCTAATAGTGAACCACATGTGGGAACGGGACCTGGCACACACGCCACGTTCTGGTAGTGCGTTTTAATTAAAGTGCAATGGGTGATTTAATTGACAAGATGTCCTTATTTCATTAGTGGAGGCAAGACCTGTTTTGTGGGATAAAACTTTGGATAAATTTAAAGACAAGAGTCTTACCAGGGATGCATGGAGAGAAGTTTGCTTCCGCTTAATCCTACGGCGCTTAATACGGCGATACAATAACCACATAGCAATAACTCGTTTAGGATTCATTATTATTAAGCAATAACCTCGTGTCACGAACACGACAACAAAGCAACTGATTGATAGACCGGTAAAAATCCGATGAGTGTGCTAGCACCCTGCTACCAAAACTGGTTGTAAACGTAGTATGTATGTATGTACCTACAATTTCACACACTGAATGAAGCAAGAGCAGTCGAATGGAATGGTCGGCAAAAAATCAGTCCGTGTGCAAGCGTGTATTTAATCACGTACGCCACTACTTCCCGATACTGCCGGCGATGCAGTGGCAGTGGACGGCTGCTCACTGGCGTTTTGCCGGCACCGATCAGCGGTCGGCGTGTGTGCCAGCTCCCGTTCCCACATGTGGTTCACTATTGGTTCAGGCAGTTGTCGAAGATTACAACAAGCGCCAGGCAACCAAAGCGAATCCTACTAAAAAGAAAGTGGGCTTGGAAAGGAACCCATCACAGGACGAAACAATTCAAAATAAGAGTAAACGCAGCAAAGTTGTAAGCAGCGTGTCTAAAAGAATTCAGAACCCTCTTTCGTGACAGCCTTTGACATCCGCAACCCGCCTAAATAATGTGGTCCTGTCCACTCATACCGTCAGCCTCCAGGTTGCTCTAATAGAACGCTTATGAACGCCTGGGTGCAATTGAGACCAAGTTATCTCAGATGGTCATGGACTATGTCCTGAAAAAAAATGGTGGTAGTCTACCCTACCCCTACGAGGTCGTCAGGGGGTATAGAGTTATTAAGTGTGAGGATGCGTTCTCTAGGGACTTCCTTGGTGACGCGTGGAGCGGCCTGAAACTCATGCTAATCCCAGTCAGGGACATTCCTCGGGGACCAAAGGCTCGCATTTGGCTTCCTGATATGCCATTAGACTCTGAAAAGCTAATTCAGTGTCCAAGACTCCAGAACCCTGCAGTCCCAATGGTTGATAGGGCAGTTTTAAAGGCTGAGCAAACGCAAAAAAACAATATGACCTTTCTCCTTCTTATAAACGAGGAAAGTTTAGAGGAACTAGAGAAAGAGTTGTAGTTGAGAGATTTCCCGATTTTAAAAAAACTTGAAATCTTATTATACGAGATTTTTTAATACTGTTTTCAACATGAATTAAAATACACAACCCCTTTGAACTGTGTCGAAAAGTGTCATCGGTGAACATATATGTAGACAGTCAATGGAATGTATGCATATGATATGGCAAGTAGGTCAAGGTCCCAACATTATTTGTTCATATGAATTGTCATGGCACTTTTGTACGTGCATGAATGAGCTCATCCGTACAGGACTAACGGCATCGTCTTAAAACGTTCCTTGGCTAGGAGGCGAGAGCAGAAGAACTATGTATAAAAATCTCCACAAATTGTTGCCAGTAACAATCTGAATTAAACAAACTATGTACATAAACTAGAAGTCAAAGACTTTGGTTTAATTATACGTTTTATTTTGCAGACGCTTCACTTCTTATATTATAAGACACTAGGTCCGTTCGCGTACTTTTTGCACTAAAATTCGTAGATTATCAAATTTGAAAGAGTGGGGGTAAAATTCTCTCAGAGAGCTAAGACTACGAAAAGCTTAACGAACGGGTAGAACAAGAAAAAGCTAAAAATACACTGGTTTGACAGCTTTGACAGTTTCTTCTGTGAAAAACTACGAAAATTCTCTATACGTGAACAGCTTTTCGTAAAAATTCGTAAATATTCGTAAAAATTCGCTGTTTTAAGAGGGTACGAGAAAGGACCTACTATATATATGTACAGTGAGATAAAGTATATTTATAGTTATTAATAAAAAACCATGAAACATTTTATTTAAACAAGCTTTTACAGTTTTTGATTTTTTCTATACAAATACTCGAATAAAAATGCTCAAATTAAGAAGTGCCCTTAATTTGACTGAGTAGTAGATATCCGCGATACTTTGAACACAATTTTTAAGAAATATGTGAATATACATTTTTACATTTATTTTTTTTTTAGTCTTGATGTCTTAAATTGTCTTAATAATACTTATTTAAATACAAATTCTTTTATATAACCTTTCTTATAAGCTCATTTACATTAATTAATAAAATTATGCTTTTTTACTTGACAAATTTTTAATAAATTCAATTATTTTTGTTACCCATGTTGCTATATGTATATATGTTCAATTTTACACTTTTAACCACTTTCTAGCTCCTTTGTTTCAAATAACAAGAAGCAAAATATCCGCAATCATATGCATAGATAGCTGACATAAAAACTTATCGCTTAACTTATTTTGGCCGCTTCTGATTCAATACTTGCAAACGCACCGCTGAGTTCTTCCAATTATCTCAATATCGTCGGCGTATGCAAGCAGTTGTACAGAGTTTTGATAGATTGTGCCACTGGTGTTGGTTTGTGAATTCCGCACAATCCACTCAAGCATGATATTAAAGAAGCCACATGACAGCGCATCACCTTGTCTAAAACCCTTTTGACATCGAAGGTCTCAGTATGGTCATTACCGACCTTGAAGGAACAGCGAGCGTGTAAGTTTGGCAGGGATGTCAAAACTAGACATGACTTTATACAGTTCGTCCCAGTAGATGCTGTCATAGGTGGCATCGAAATCAATAAAGAAATGATGAGTATCGATGCTGACTTTTTGGGTTTTCTCCAGGATCTTTCGCAGTGTGAAGATTTGATCGATGGTGGACTTACTTGGCTTGAAACCGCACTGATAGGGGCCAATCAAACTGTTGATAAAAGGTTTCAGGCGTTCACACAGTATTGCAGGAAAAATCTTGTACGCAATGTTGAGGAGACTTATGCCTTTATAGTTGGCGCAGTTGAGGGGGTCTCCACACGATGCTTAGGTTCCATTCATCAGGCATACATATATTCATCTGACCGGATCTTCGATGAGCTGATGTATGCTCTCTACACACCAGGTGGACGAAGATTTTACCTATCATCGTCAATGTTGAATGGTACCAACCTCACTCCCATTCTCTCCTATTCGCTCATACGCAATGATTTGATACGAGTATGCAGCTTGAGTAGATGTTGCAAAAACCTGGTTGACTGACCTTTCGTGTCAGCTTCTTGGAGTGACGCCATCTATTAAAGAAAACTTTTATAAATAATCCATATAAACAATTCAATGTATACTCACTATACCAGTCCTTTCATTATACGTAATTTCATTAGCAATTTGACTATGACCATTAGTTTCCATTTGTAGCTCGCATCAGGTTCCGGTTCCACTCCATCACTTGGTTACAATTTTCATCAAATACGACGACATTCATCTTTAGTCTTCTCCTCTTCAGTGTAGAACTACTCATCGTTGCATTTTTATTTATTTTATTCAACAAATTTTTGAAATCGATATTTTATCCCTTAAAGGAATCATTTGGGGTGGTGGGATTTGTGAGAAAGGATCGATAGCCTTAAAAAAGGCAATCGTTCTAAAAGGGAAAAGGATACTATGTTTTTCTTTGCATTTCGAGCAAATTAATTAAACAAATCCCACCGGACAATTGGTATTTGGACACCCATTTTGGATGAAAGGATATTTACTGTCCGTTGAGGACATAATAGTACTTAGTTCTAGACCTAGTGATGCATATAATGTATGTATAATAGTAAGAATAATAATAAAATATGAGCCGTTAAAAAAGAGATCTAAGGATAAACGTTTAATGAATAGAATTTGTTACCAATTGTTAAATTGAAAATAAGTAAATAAATATATGTATTGATAATTTTGAAAAGATTATGTAGTAGTATCCTTTTTTGTCACTCTTTATTACCTAGCCTTAACTTATGTGCAGAGAGCATGCTTTCTGATTCTAATTCGCGTAATGCGCTTTTCTAGCTCTTTACCTATTACCATTACTAGCTTAAACTGTAATACGAGTACAATTTACTAACAAAGTACATACATGCATCGATATTATATAATATTAATATACAAATATCCCTACAAATACAATATTTAGCTGAAAACGCTCATACATACATCCATACATAGCACAACACATCATCCCGTACATGTACACAGTAGTCGTCGTGTGCTCGGGTGGACAGGAGACTATAAGTGTCCAGTGCTACGATCAAATGTGCTGTCATATAGCTGTGGATAGAAACGTTTACTGAGCCGGCACGAATCGATTTCTTGTATTAAATTATCGATTTTCTGTATTGTTATCGATCTCCTTGGGGAGCTTCCGGCATCATTATTATTGTATTGTATAATCTGCGGAAACTAAATAAGGAATTAGGATCAGCAATTAAGAGTGCATGGATTAGAGTAGGCAAGGACAGCGCAGGACCAAACGACCCCGGGGATAGTGAAACCAGTGCGCCATAGAACTGGACCACCAGAGCCGATTGTTGATTTAAAATAAAAACTTTTCCAAACAAAACAAATTGTATTTAGCGACAATAAAAAAAATTATTCAAATCAAGTCCTGCACTAATTAACTGATTCCTTATTCTGTTTGCCACATTATTGTATTCAGCCTACATAACAAAAACAAAACAATACAAGTGATAGTCAAAAACAAAATCTAATTATTATAATTCGTCAGAAAAATTGTTCCATAATTTTATTTAAAACTTTTTTACACAAAGAAGTGCAACAATAGCAAAACAAAATTATCAAAAAAATTCCTTTTAAAAGAACCAAAATCCATTTTGTACAGTTTTACAATTATTTCCATGCACCCAAGTAAGGATATACAAACTTTTTTATATTATTAATATAGTTGCACTCGTTTACTAGTTATTTAATATAATTCTCATTGCGTTAAGCAATATATTGGTTTACAGAAAAAAATTATTTCATGCATGAAATTCTACAATTGTTGGAATTTGAATTTTAACTTTTTTGTCTGTCTTGGAAAATAGTAGCTTTCTAACAGCCGAAGCACATATATTTGATTTCTATTTCAATATATTTAATATACCCAATTTATTTAAGAGAATAAGATTAAATAAATTTGTTTAACGAAAAACTAAAAATAAAAGTAATTTGTATTAGAAAAATGTTTCATAAAGAAAGTACGGTTATTATTATTTCATCAAGTATGAGTAGGTATATAAAAATAAATTAAAATGGCGGAAAATGCACACAAAAAATATATTACTGTACTAATTTCTTTAAGAGGTAACACGATAAAAAAATCCTGTGCATTGTTATGTTATTGTACAAATAATACAATAAAAGCTTTTTTGATTTTTGTTGAGAATTACTTTTAAATATAGACATACGTGCTTTATGTTTAAAAAATAAAATGTATATGTATATTTATAGCCACATTTCGAAATAGAAGAATTAAATTAAATTAAATTAAATAATTTCATCAATTAAATATGTACCTGTTGTTCAAGGGTTAACACAGTAAAGCATTTTAATTGTCATGCGTGTAATCTTTACAAATCCATAACAAAAGACAAGGACATCGAATTAAATTTTAATGAATACTAACATTATATAGATAACAATGAGATGTACCTTACAGGATCAGCCTATTTGATTAAATTTGTAGGGTATCTAGTTAATGGTTTTTCTTTTTTTGTTTAGAACAAACTAGTCGAGACGAAGTGGCTTTTGTCCTTAAAAACAAAATATAAAATCCCTCATCCTGAGAAAATTAAGTTTTTATTTCTTAATTTCTATATCCTATTCTAAATACTCAAAAAATTGTAAGAAAAAGTAACCTTTCTTACGAGGAAAAAGTTGTTTTTCCATAAAAACAAATAATAAGTATTTTTTTAATAGGTACCTTGGTGTTTTTCATTTTTTTTTTAATTTTATTACTATATATTGTTTTTTATATATTTTTTTTATTTTGCAGAAATTTTATATATGGACTCGTTTATTTGCCATTTCTTTGAATTTTATTAATTTGTTTTATGGATTTTTTAAGCCGTGTTTTATTCAGATAATTATTTTTATTTTTTACACTTAGAGGTTTTTTTTGTGCAATTTGTTGCTTGTGATTATATTTTGTTGAATGTTTTTTTTTTCTTTTCTTGGGGGGGAATTGTTTGCTTGAAGTGCAGGAAATGTGAACGCTGTAGCCCGCTGAGTGATGTTATGTTGATTGTGCAGGGTTGATGCGTTATTATTATTTTTTTTTTAAATAAGCACAAATGTATTTTTATGACTTACAACTACTAATGGCTTTTCTAAGTATGTATTTTCATAACACAAATCGTAGAAGTTCAGTTATTTTGACGATTATAAATTTACTGGGCTTATTGTATTTTTTAGGAATTTTTACCCAAAACTATCTGCAATATATATTCATCAGTTACCCTTAATAAATAAGAAAATAAGTTTAAAAGTCTAAGCTTAATTATGAAGGGTAGACAATAGCTTTTAATATTCAACGAAGAGTTTTCTTTTTATGTTAACGTAGCATTTTATAAAGCCAAGAGAATATTTTTATATTATTTTATAAATAAACAAAATGTTAAGATTTAGCTTAGAAACGAAAATAAGATTTTAAATTTTATAACGTCGAAAGAGAAAGAAATAATATCGTTTATTTGGTAGGTATATGAGATAGAATAAAACTGTGAAAATTAGCTTTAAAATCATTTTAAATTCATATGAAAGGATATGAGAAAAGGGTAAAAAACGCATAATTTATGAATGATTTTAT
The DNA here is from genome assembly GCA_949716465.1 of Chalcosyrphus nemorum. Lineage (NCBI taxonomy): Eukaryota > Metazoa > Arthropoda > Insecta > Diptera > Syrphidae > Chalcosyrphus > Chalcosyrphus nemorum. Next base: position 11,222,782 of record OX454333.1, on the reverse strand, counting down.
ACGAAAAGTTTTGACAAAATTATAAATTTTCGTAGAATTTAATAAATTAATCGTTATTGGCTTGTAAGTCTAGATAGGTTTGTGCTCCCTCTCTTTTTAAAAGGAGATTATAATTTGTTCTATTTTTTTTTTAAATGCATTATGTTAAAAAACTTACACCTTTATTCGAAGGGACTATTTGTATGTTAAGCGAAAGCATATCTTTCGTTCAGGAAGGACAAAAAGGCAGCGTACAATATAAAGATTTTTTTAATAAATACCTTTTCATTCTGATCACTGAGATACATTTTTTTATGTTATCTTTATTAAAAGCTTTTTATATACTTTTTTTACCATTGCTAAGCCCAAACATACACACACGAAACCAAATAATGCAACTAACAATGAAACAATTTAGACAAATTATGTACCTAGTTAACAAATTGTAGAAATTTGAGTTATGTATACGAGTAAAGTTTTAGGTAAATAAAGTTAATGTTAAGTAAATTCAAAGCCTATTTTGAAAACCAAAGGTGAAAAAGTTAAAAAAATTATATTCAGCTTGTAAGTTGAATTTAATGGACTGAAAGTATTTCATGTTGTGCAGCTTAAAGTCCCTTGAGAACCACCCTGTTCCTTGTTCTGTATCAGACCCATGAAGTTATAGATTTCTATGACCATTTATTAACAGAATGTTCCTTTCATGTGGCTTAAACGCTTTCAACTAAAGCAGTGGATGTGAATTAAATGACTAAGATTTTAAGAGTATATGTACGTGATTCTTATGCTAGTTTTTGGACATGAAACATTGCGAATCGTTTTACATTTAAGTACCATTTTAACAATGCACAAGAATGATTTTGAATCAGATTTAGTTTAGCTGAAAACCTATCATTTTAATACACGATAATATAGGCAATTGTTTTTTATACTTAGACAAAGCGAAGGTCTTATTTACTTAAGCGGATGAAGAAGATAAATAAAACATTAAATGAAATTATTAAAAATTTATTTGTTTGTTTTTAATACTCAAGCTTAATCAAAGGTGTTCGAAACTTTGCATAAAAAAACTTAAGTTGAATAAGAGCGGTCGGCGGATTGATTTGGTTTAAAACTAGGAAAACATTCAATTGTTTCAACAAAATATTAAATCAGGGATATCTGACTTTTTTGTAGCTTTTGAAATATTGTAAGTAAAATAAAGAATATATATTAAACAGAGAATTAAACAAGGAATACACAGTAAACAAACGTCAAACATATAAATCATCAAATGTAACATAAGGGAACAAATAATTTTTCTTTAAAATCCTGAAGTCATCAACACGCAAAACAAATTGGTTTTTACAATGCACGTTTTCAACACGTCATCCGAGGTGACTGACTCAATCAATCTCCAATACTGACAAGTAGTTTGCTGGACTAAAAGGCAACTGTCAAGCTGTTGATTAAAACGATGAGGTTAGTTTTTTGTGGCACAAATTTTCTTATCTATCGTCTCTCTGCTTAAAGAAGGAAGATCTGAAGTCATTTGCATTATATACCCCACTCATTATAGGGTACAACTTTCTAGGTTATGCAGTCGAATTTTAAAACATTAAATTTAAATAAAATGCGAAATAGAAAAATGCTTATAAAAATAATATATATGAAGTAAAACATTCGGTTAATAAATAAATAAATCAATTATTATATCCATCACCATTGAAGATAATTTATCCTCAATTTCATATGAAGTATGACTTTTTTACATATTTTTTTTTTGTAAATGCGTAAAGCAGTAGGCTCCGAGTTATGTAAGGTACGGGTACGTGCAATATATAGTACAAAAAATATTAAGATAGATTTGCAACTCTTTCTACCCTAGATTAGAAGAAAAATAAATAAACAGCAAAGAAAATTAATTAAACACATTGGTAACAAAATTTAAAATAAGAGTATTTTTGTATAATCTATGTTTTTTGTACATTTTGCGTAACCTTACTTTTTTAAAGCCCTTGCATGAGTAGCCATTGCTGTAGCTTATAGACACGTGAATGTAAAAAGACCAGTATAACACAATGTGGCGGTAGATTTAGTGATCACTTCTAAATCGGTGAAAATAAGTTTTTAATATATCCAATCTGCTACGTAGAACGGAAGATAATATTTTACACAACACATACTAGAAATTACTCACACAAAAGCCACAAGAACAACCATTTCATTACATAAATCTTTTGGAAACGATGTGCCGGATCATACAAATGATTAAATCTACCAAATTATTAAAAATTTTAAAACCAGGGGTATAAATAAATATTATATGAAAAAAGGAAAACAAAAGCAATGATATATAAAAGTTTAGGGCCTTTTAATAGTGTATTTGTAAGGCCGTTACTGTTTGAATGTTTTATAAGCAAGTCGGATTGCCCCAAATGAAATAAATATATTTGTAGGTTCTTATTAAGCCAACATAAACAAATGCTTTTTCTCTCTCGTCTGTATTTCGAAGAGGCAAACAAAATTCATAACTTTCACATAGAAAACTTTAAAATATATTAATTTTACAACAAAAAAAAAAAAACACAATATACTTTTTTTTTTACCAAAAGTGCAGGTTTTCAGTTACGTTTAAGTACAAATTAAGAACAAGATCTAATTTATAATATTTTCTGTACAGACTACAGCTCTAGTACATCCGTAATTAATGATACGGATAACGGTACTTTAAATATACACATCATTTTTTAATACGTTTTTATCATTACTTAAATCAATTACAAAAATGTTGACAGCATTAGCATCATTCAGACAAAACCAGAAAATTTAGGAACAACCATTTTGATCGATATATTTGGCCATAGAACGTATTTTAAGCCACTCAAAAACCAGTGGCTGTATTATTTAAATCCCTTTGAGACAAGATTGGTAGTTCAATTGCCCATGTGTAATAAAAATTAGGATAAGGTAACTTAAGTTCTTTTGCTTTAACCATAAGTGCAACGTACGTACATATATTAAAATATGATTGTTTTAAGTATGAAACAAATGTATATTAATCATATCTAATTCTAAACAAAATCAGACTGGGACCATTCAAAAGATATTTTTAAAAATTACCAAGTGGAGGAAAATAATAACGTTTGCGTGTAAATAATTTTTTTTTTATTTTTAAAAATAAGAATTTTAGATATTATTTCGCATACCATTTTTGTAAGTAAATAGATCGCCCAATACTCAAAATGATTATTCAGAAAGATTGATACTTTAGGGATGCTATTTTAGTTTACCTTTAACTATTTTTTTTTAAACAGCTAATGCTAATTCTACCTAAATTAATATATGTAAATTACGAGGTAGGCTTCGATCTATTTTGCAATTTGTTACGCAATATTTTATGTATAATTTCAATGCATGGAGTATTTTTTTATTTTTTTATATATATTTTTGGTCTTGACTTGATGAAATCTGTTGTTCTCTTGATTTTTGAATTTTTTTACAGCAACTAAGACGAGTTATGATTTAAATATATTGAGAAGTGCTGCAGTTGATGGAAGAGTTGTATATTTTGTTGGTAGACTGATGTGAAGCTTTTATTGCTTTTTAAAGTGTGAGACTTTTTTTTCTAAACGTCGTTGATATAAACAAAAATATATATGAAAAAAAAAAAAACGCAGAAAATGAACCTGTGAGAACGTTAAAATATTCTAAGAATTACAAGGGTACAGACTAAATTAAAGTTCGAAAAAAGTAGTATATTCCATCTAAATACGGTGTCAATATTATCACTAGGGTATCGCTCAAATATTCTACCGATTTACAGTTTTAAAGGATGTAGTTTCTACCTAATAAGAGTGAAAAATATTACTAACTTTCAACTAAAATTTACAATCATGGTCATGGAAGTCCAAGAGATCTTAAAAATATTTTTCTTTTTAACAAAAAATTTTGATCGTCTTGAAGGTATTAGGATTATCTCTACTTCGTCACTTTGGAAACATATACATATGAAAAATATATTTTAGGAAACATTTTGAGTTTTAAATTATGTTCATACATTATATATGTGCATGGGTTTATATTTAATTTAAATTAAAATTAGTTGACGTATTGAATAGACGCATTTGGTGGGCGTGGCTACGACCAACACAAAAAAGGTTAAAACAAATTCGATGTATTTTCTTAAGGGCATATAAAAGATAACAAATTTATATTTTTGAAAAAATAGTAAACTATTATCCAATTACAGTATTGCAGTTACGGAATTTAGAATATACAAATATAAAATGTACAAGCCAGGTGGTGAACTTCAGAAGATCTTAAAAATATTTTTTATTAACAAAAAATTTTGATCATTGTGAAGAACATTCTTTTTATATGTTAATGTATAAAATTGTGCTTTTTGGGTTGTGTACATAATTATATGAATTTATTTTGAGAGTTTTATAGATTTTTTTTTTTTTTTGGCATATAAAACAGTTGCAGGATATTTTGATTGCTGTGCTGATGTGGAGACTGACGAACGTGTGACGTTTAAGGTGGAAACTAAATTGAATAACTTATGATGAAAAGAAAATCTATAAGCACCATAACCTACAGTTTCATTTGGAAATACCGAATTAGATTAAAAACAAAACATTCATATAGGTATATTGGAAGATTCAAAGAAAGGTCTGATTAAATATGTAGATATTGTTTATAGATAAATCTTTACTTTTATTAAACTGAATATACAGTCGGAGATACTTTAAGTTATCAAAACTTTCTAGGTTAAAATTTAATGATATACATTATTTCCATAGTATGAAATGCTACATCGTAAAATAGTACGGCTTTTACAAATTAATTTTATAGGCTACTTTGGGGTTCATCTATACCTTTGAAAAAATTAAACCGACTAGGATTTTATTTGAATACAATAAGGTACAGATATTTTAATCAGATATACCAATTAAATACAGTTTCTTTAGTTTCTAGTTCTCTTTTATATTTTTTGAGGTTTTTAAGATGAGGGTTGTCTTGAGGATCGGATGAAGTTGATTTTTTTTTAAGTAGAAGCGTCGCAATTTTTTTTATAAAGTAGCTGCAGGAGTTGATAGAAGTTTCATGTTATGTTTCGCTTATATGAATATATCTGAAGGTGATGTACACGGGTAAATGGAATATATATTGTATCATATGACGAATGAAGAAAGATTTGATTGTGCAGACACAGCTTTTACAAACATTTTATATTGCCTATTTAACACTTTCTAAAAATTAAGTTGACATGAAATGAGATTTTTGTTAAAAAATAAGGTTATTCGTATTTTAGATTTTTTTAGATATTACACAAAATTCTAAGGAATAGATCTGGAAGGACTGAAGTAAATTAATTAATTTCTAGTTTCAGGATTTTTTTTTAGATTTCTAGTATATTTTTTGAAGCTTTTGGTGATGTCTTGAGGGTGAGATGAAGCTAATTTGAAGCTTGTGTTGTTTTCTTTTGAAGTAAATAGTTGATAGAAGATTAATTTTAATTGTTGTTGTGCTGATGTAGATTTTAATAGGTAACGAGGTGAATAAGGATGTTTGTAATTATCATTTTAAGCATATTAAATCAAAAAGAAACGCAGAAGAATATTTAAAATAGATCTAAGGACAACTGTATTAGAGGTATCGATTTAAAAAAACTTAAATACTATATGACGTTTTCGAGTTATTTTTAAAATATTTTTCAATACCAAAGTTCGTTTTCGTTCGTTGTTCGCTACGAATACGGTTTATATACATAGTTTTTACTAGAACATATATCGGAGCAATTTAAACTATCTACGATTACAGTACTGGGGGACAATACGCACTGTGACCTGTATCTGCTGTACAGAATCTAAGAAATAGAGCCAAAACTCTTGTGAAAATTATCTTAAAATATGTTGATTGGCTTAAGGTTGAATTGATGATTATTATTCTTAAGTCTGTTACAGAATTAATTAGAATTAAGCTGACATTGTTGATTCATTATTATTGAAATTTTACATTATTAGTTTTTTTTTTTATTATTTTTTGTAAAATATACAAATAAATTGTTTAGTTAATGGTAGATATATGAGTTGATAGAAGATTTTTGTGTAATGTTCTTGTTCAAGATCTTCGACGAGAATTAAAAAAACAAAAAAGAAATCGGCGAAACACTGATCGTTTTGGCATGATTCATTTTTAAATTAAATATAAAAATCGAAAATATTATGAAAATTCTTTGTAATTTTAGTAAAGCTTCTTAATAAAATCAAATATTATTTATCAAGATTTTATTGTATTACGGCGAGATATTTAAATATATTCGTTTACAATAATTAACGCAATCAAGTTTAGTGTCGAAAAAATTAAATTAATATAAATACATATTATGTTCGAAAAAGATTTTGTTTTAAAAAAGACAAAAGAATCATTTTTGTTAAACGCATAAAACAAGGGTTACAAAATAACGTCCTGTAAGTCAAGGTAGATTCAAAATATTAAAATATTTTTAAGTATAAACAATTAAAAAAGGTAAAACATTGTGAAATATAAAATAACATTGAAATGTTGTTGTTTTAAGGTAAAATAAAGGAGAAATGGCGGCAAACATACTCGTATTACTTAAGTTTTATAGTAGGAACAGTTTTATTAGATGGACACAGTTACAATCCCATCGATCGTTAGCTACAAAGTATCAAATCATAATACAATATAAAACCCTCTTTAAGTACACTATTCCTATTTCAACACAAAATACCTTACTACATATGTATGTAACTAGTGACCAAAAAAAAAAATGCATTTTTGGCTTTCCTATTTGTATACCCGTGCACAAAGTTTACAATGAGCCCTTTGAATACTCTCAACATCTTTGTGCAACAAAAGCTTAAGTTTTATTTATAAATCGCCTAAATAAAGCAAAATGGTTTGAAAATATTTATAACAAAACAACGAAGGATAAGTCAATTTTTTGAAAATATTTTTGTAAATATTTAAAAGAAAATTTAACGATAAAAAACATGTTTTAGTTGCTAATAGAATATTTAAGAAATCAGAATTTTTTTTAAGGAAAATATTATAATCGAAAAGACATTGAACAATTTTCTATACATAGTTTTGAGAACTATTGTTAAACAAAAGAATAGATGTGTAAGCAGATAAGTTTTTTAATTTGTAGTTGCATCAACTTATTAGGTATACATATATTTAGTTATAGCACCTGCATGATGGTACACAAAGGATGCCCACACTTACTAAAATGGTTGCAGAAATGAAAAATATTTTTCGTAAATAGATTTACGTAAAGTATGTCTTTTTAAATTGCACTATTTATATTAAATATAAATTTTCAAAAAATACTTCATATTTTTATGCACTTCAAGCTTTACTTACAAGTTGTCAAGTATACAAATATTCAGTTGCGAAGACTAACTCTTTAAAAAGGATTGAAATTGTCTTAAGATCATGCATCAGCGTAGGTATTGGATACCAGTTATTCTATTATTTTTATTGAGCAGTATTTAGCTTATGGAAAACGCTTATGTGTCGAATAACCATGCACAAATTCTACAATAACTAACGGACTTGTTGCGAAAGACCTTCAAAACTTGAAAAGTGTTTGTCTTGTTAATTATATGCTAAAGCAAATGAAATTTTATAAAAATAATAATATAGCTGTTGGTACTTTTCTTTATAACCTACTTGCAGTTTTAAAAGGGTTTTTTCGGAAATCTAGTTAAAATAATTACTTAAAATGCAGGAAAAAATGTAATTGTAAAATATTGTTTTAAAGTTTAAAATTGATAGGTGAAAAACCTGCGTCGTAGGTGAACTAAAATACTTATACAATATAAACGTTTACCTTTTATAAATACATAAAAGATATCACTTTTTAAGGCAATAGTTTCAACGCATTAAACTCTCCAAGAGACCTTAAAAATATTTTTCCATTACACAAAAATTTTGGTCATCTTGAAGGAGTTTTTTATTTGGCTCTGAAGTTCAAGTTTTGAGCACATATGGCTTTGAACTACAGGTTTGTCTTTGATAGGGATTTTTTCATGGGACTATTCGGACCGTTGGATACAGCATGTCTCAAGAAGAAACCTTAGCTTTTACTTCGTATAGTACCGAAAAAAATTGTATACTATTCCTTAGGCAGAAATATGTAAACATAGTCATTGAAAAAAAAAAATACTTTAATCTGAATCGAATACTTTCGTGATTTTGTAGTTAGTACTTAAAAAATGCATGACCTTTTTTCTTGAATAGATTTCGATCTCAGTGTCAATATATTTTATTCGTTAAATTTAAAATTCAATATTTTATTCATGATCCTGAACTTTAGTCATTAGCTGGGATTTGTAAAATCTAAATTGGAGCGAATGTGATTGAATTTTTTTGTAACTATAATTGCTTACATTCTTTAGGGGAATATCTGTTTTTAAATTTTTTTTTCTTTTTTTTGCAAAAGTAAAAGTCTTTTTTTGTACATAACTAACTCTTGCTTAGAGTTGCATTAATCTTTAATATCCGGCTTACTCCGCACTTTGCTTCTTCTCAAGAAATTAATCATTACTTATTATATAAGGACGAAGCATTAAAAACGTTGTCCCCAGGTAATTTCAAAAACTACTGAGCCGATTAATATAAAACAAATTTTATAATATTTGTTATTATTATAAGAGTGACATAGCCTACTTTGTTTCTTAAAATATGTTTATTTTTTATTTTAAATTTATTCGGCAAGCACGGGTCAACTAGTGTTCTATATACGGCATCTATTTAATTATTATAACTTCTGCAGTTTAATTTTTTATACATCCGTGTTTCGAGAAGGACGAGTGATTCAAATAAGTTATCTGTTTTTGTAGAGCACAACAGAGCCGTTCAGGCGAATTTCGTAGAGTTTATAATTACATTTAGGTTTATTCAATATTTTTTAAAGTTCTGTGTGTATTATATTTTTTTCTCATATGGCCTAGGCTTTTTCAAATATTTTCTCGTCCAACAAAAGCTTGGATTTTGTGACAAAAAAATCCACGTTATATAACTAGGCTTGAAAAAATCATTAGCCTTTTTTTATTTATATCTTATAATACCGCGATAATAAAATGTATTCCTTGATTTCTTCAAGTTTTATATATATAACTATTCGCAAAGCTAACAACCTTTTAAACTTTAAACTTTTTAAATTATTTAACATTCAAGCAAAACAGAATGCCTGAACTAGGCTTTGGCTGTCCTTAAATGATAGGTTCTTTGAACTTTTCTTCTCTTTGTCTATTCTTTATCGACTTTATCGTATGTCTAATGGAGAATTTCCCTGTCGAGACATCTCGCTATGTGTTTAGTTCCTGCCTGGCACTTCCTAAGATGAGTATGTATTTCATATATTCGAATATATAAATATCCTCTGTCTATTCATGATTTTATTCTGTGTTTTATTTGACTATTAAGTTGAACTCCAGTCTGAGTAAAGTTTTATCTGTCCCGAGATAAGTAAATAGGGTTTTTGTAAGGTACCTCCTTTTTCTCAATACTTTTTAGCCGGACTATGAATATTTAGAAACTAACCATGGATACTCATCTTTAAATTTTTATTATTTTGTTTGGTGATTTATTTAACTCTTGACTAAGGTTTTTCTGTAATATTATTCATCACCCTTTTCGTCTGAATGAGAATTTACTTATCGAGGTTTGAGTATAATTCTTTTTCACAAAACTTAAACGTTTTCGCATTATTCTAAATCTTAAATAGTTTTGAGTTGATTTTGTTTTATGCAAGAAGACTGGCTAGCATTTTTATAATTTCGTTTTTAATTTTTTAAATTATTTTGTGAAATTAAAATTTCGCCCGTCGCAGTTTTTTTATTGAGATGAAAGTATTGCTTTTCATGTTTTATTAAAATACTCTACTTCTTATAGTACAAAACTACAAAACACGTTAATTCAATCATATTTCAAGTATAGGTATAATAAATATCTTTAATTATATACATTTTTTCAGTAAATATTTGAATTGATTCCTATGTTTATTAATAAATTCACTAAATTAGGTGAAAATGTTTTTCAAAATATTTTAAGGACGGAAAAAAGTTATGCAACGTGTTGAAAAGTACTGCTTAAGAATTTATTTAAGCGCAATAATATATGTATTTGTTAAAACAAAAAATAATTTTAGAAAATATATCAAAGGAAAGAGGTTAAAAAAAATCGAATAATCATAATTAAAATTTAGCTAAGTACATACGTGTAACTTTTGAATTTTTTTTAAAAAAGAGTGGCCTAAACAAAACGGTAAATAGTATTTGTTCTTATGCTTCATTATTTCTTCTGATTACATTTTTATGCAGTTTTTATTTGTCAGGGAGTAGCATGGCATAAAAACCCCTACATTATCGCAGCAAGCAAGTATTTATGATATAATGGGTAGCTTTTGCTTTAAATACAAATCATTTTGAAGTTAAATTCAAATTTTACTGCGCTACTGCATATCATGGAATAAAAACTTAATCAAAGACATGGGATGCTTTTATTTATAAATTTTCTTTTTACAGAGCGTACCCACAAACATGTATGAAAATAAAACCATTATCATTAACTTCATGTAGCCATGCTTCTCTGAATTTTTTGTCACATCTTCTGTTTGCTAAAACAGACGAATCTGTATTTTTATAAAAATATATTTTATTCATTTTGTGCAAATACTCATGCATAATTTCGGCAACCAAAAATTTGTTTTAGAAAAAGAAACCCTTCATCATAAATGTATACTTTCTGGTTAACTAAATTACCAACAGATATAAGAAAGAATGAAATAAAATACGACAGACATTATTAAGAGGAAATAATATAAGGTACCAATATCTTTACACAGAATATATTAAAATTTCAAAATAATTATTAAAATTAAATTGATAAAAAATGCAAAATATATGTATAACAAAAAATATTTTGTCATTTGTTATTAGAAATTTTAAGGCATGTTATGGTAAAGGCCCCTTTGATTGTCTACCTTTCAAATTGCTTTTCTACTCTTACATATTGGGATATTTAGTTCTGTGTGTCATAATAGTTTTCGTTAAATACGATTCGCAGAAGGTATAGTGCAAAATGTGAGCATACATGTAGGACTGTGTAATGTTACATTAATTTTTCTATATGTACTCGTACAAGAATGAATTATCGTTAATTGGACAAATAAACGTGTCAGAAGTGAGCTACATTCATTTTCAAAATAGTCATAGGTATTTTTCTTTTTAACTTGACGCCCATTCTTCTTAATATACGTAAGCAAACTCATGACATGAATTTTACATAATTTAGAAGTGAAATCTATACCATGACAAGTTTCAATGCAAGCCATTCACATGTTAATAAATATTAAAAATGGAGAATGACCCTTGTTTACATTTGTTTATATGTATATAATGAATATATAAATTTTCTTTTCAAACCACATTAAGTTTAGTTATTATTCCCTGAAACATTTCCTTATTAATAAAAATTATACTGAGTGTAAGAAGTGGCTTCAGTAAGATTTACAAATTTTATTTTCTGTATTGGATTGAGAAACCATTTTGATTTGTATATTTTTTCTAATTTATAGTTTCATTGGTCATTTAAATTATCTTGATATTTTTTTAAGGAATGCTTATAATAAATATATTGTGTTCAACAATTTTGAATTCATTTTGCTTTGTTTGGTTGATTTTGATATTTTGTTTTTGTTTTACTTAAACGCGTCCTGTTTTTATGACTTTTGATTTGTTTTGAAGGTATGGTTCTTTTCTGCAAATGCATGTTGTGCACAGTTGTACGCATCTAGAAAAATTATTAAGTAAAGATTATATATTCAAAGTCGAATCGCATAGATTATAATATTTTTTATCTTCATTTTAGTGCCTATTTGGGTTTTTAATTATTTTTGTTTTATGGATTTTTTATCATTTGTTATTACTCTTTTCCTTTTAATTTATTTTTCCTATAGAGGTGAATATATATGGGTGAATTATATAATACATTTGTCGCATATAAAGAAATAGAGATAGGATTATGAACTTTATTTTTGTCTTACTCCTTGCTTTATATTTTATATCTTTTATAACTTGTAAGGTCTTACAGACTAAGGTCTCGGTAAAAAAAAATTTATTGACTATTGTTGTGTTATTTGATTCCCATTAACAACAACGACCTAAGAAACCGCAGACATCTGCCAAAACGCTCGTGAAGTTCTACAGACCTTAGCGGTCTCTATAAACGTTTTACCGGAGATATCTATATGGCTTGGTACCCATATAAGGATATTGGATAAACGATACCTCCTCTAAATTCCGCTTGAAAAGCTTTACAGACCTTAAGTGGTCTCGATAAACCTATTATTGTTGTGTTATTTGATTCCCATTAACAACAACGACCTAAGAAATAAGAAAATAAAAAAAGGATATAAATTATATTTTCAGCAGGGGAACGCCGAGTTTAGATGGAACACCTTCTCTAGATTCTTCTTGTTAAGTTTTACAGACTAAGGTCTCGACAAACTACACAAGTATCTTTAAATCGTGTTGTGTTGTCTTGATTCCCATTAACAACAACGACCTATGAGATATTGAAATGGATATGTTGTGAAAAGTAAAAATATTTAGAAAAAGGCACAGCGGTATATTATAAATTATTGGAAAACAAAATAAGAACAATCCAACGATGTTAAAAAAGAATAAAGACTGAAAATGTTCTTGTGAATTAAAAAAGAATATCGGAGAGAGCAAAGAAAATGTACTAAATGTTAACAAAATTATGACGAAAGGAAAAGATGTTGTTGACATACAAAAGACATAAGCACCCGCGGTACAAAATTCAAGAAACACATTATATTTTTAAGAGAATTACAGATTGTTAAGTAGCGGAAATAGATTACTTCTAGGACGTGACAAAATATTCATTTGATTTCAAGTTTTTTCTATTCTTTTAAGCACTTGGAAAATGCACAGCTCTTTTAACAAACTAATATGAATTAAGGATTTATGCTATGATAAACGTAAACAATTCAGCCTAAAAAATAATGACGTATTATGTAGTTCACAGTAACGCATCTTATACAGAAACAAAAAAAACTTTCATATTTTTACTATCACTCTTCTTTTGGTTATTTACATATATAGCACTTCAAATGACAGACACAAACATAAGTCTAAGATGCTCAAAAGAGACTTTTAGTATAGAGGCAAGTATTATAATGCACCAAAATAAAATAGTCTACTCACATGATGTATTATTTCTATAATTAGACACACGATTCTAGTTCCAATTACAGTGAAAGATTAGCACCTTAATTCTAGTTGCACTCTTTAATAATATAAAAATCTTTGACTCAATAAAGCACACCTAAATATCTATAACTTTGATCAATTTTTCGATTACACTATTTGGTGATGACTGGAAAAAAAATATACACACTACACTTTCGTATCAAATCGTTGCGATGTTATTATACACACTACACTTCCTACACTTCTAAGAGGTTATCGCAAGAAACCTAAAAGAACGATTGTTTGAAATATATCGAAGTTGTTCGTAATAAATTTGATTACAGACTTATTATTATTCGTAATGGCTTAACGCATACCTTTGGTAATAAAATACACACTCTACAGTCTGATACTTGTAAGAGGTTCTTTTGGCGATGTTATAAGAAAGATTGTTTGGGATATATCGAAGTTATTCATGATAAATATTATTATAGACTTATTATTCGTAATGGCTTAACGCATACCTTTGGTAATACAATATACACTCTACAGTCTGGTACTTGTAAGAGATTCTTTTGGCGATGTTATAAGAACAATTGCTCGGAATATATCGAAGTTAATCGTGATACATTTTAATATAGACTTATTTTTCGTAATGGCTTAACTCATACCTTTGGCAATAAAATACACACTCTATACTTTGATACTTGTAAGAGGTTTTCTTTGCCATGTTATAGCAGCAATTATTCGGAATATATCGAAGTTGCTCGTTATAAATGTGATTACAGACTTATTATTCATAATATCTTAACGCATACCTTTGGTAATAAAATACACACTCTATACTTTGATACTTGTAAGAGGTTTTCTTTGCGATGTTATAGCAACAATTATTCGGAATATATCGAGGTTGTTCGTTATACATAAATGTGATTACAGACTTATTATTCATAATGTCTTAACGCATACCTTTGGTAATAAAATACACACTCTATACTTCGATACTTGTAAGAGGTTTTCTTTGCGATGTTATAGCAGCAATTATTCGGAATATATCGAAGTTGCTCGTTATAAATGTGATTACAGACTTATTATTCATAATATCTTAACGCATACCTTTGGTAATAAAATACACACTCTATACTTTGATACTTGTAAGAGGTTTTCTTTGCGATGTTATAGCAACAATTATTCGGAATATATCGAGGTTGTTCGTTATACATAAATGTGATTACAGACTTATTATTCATAATGTCTTAACGCATACCTTTGGTAATAAAATACACACTCTATACTTCGATACTTGTAAGAGGTTTTCTTTGCGATGTTATAGCAGCAATTATTCGGAATATATCGAAGTTGCTCGTTATAAATGTGATTACAGACTTATTATTCATAATATCTTAACGCATACCTTTGGTAATAAAATACACACTCTATACTTTGATACTTGTAAGAGGTTTTCTTTGCCATGTTATAACAACAATTATTCGGAATATATCGAAGTTGTTCGTTATAAATGTGATAACAGACTTATTATTCATAATGTCTTAACGCATACCTTTGGTAATAAAATACACACTCTATACTTTGATACTTGTAAGAGGTTTTCTTTGCCATGTTATAACAACAATTATTCGGAATATATCGAGGTTGTTCGTTATACATAAATGTGATTACAGACTTATTATTCATAATGTCTTAACGCATACCTTTGGTAATAAAATACACACTCTATACTTCGATACTTGTAAGAGGTTTTCTTTGCGATTTTATAACAACAATTATTCGGAATATATGGAAGTTGTTCGTTATAAATGTGATTACAGACTTTTTATTCATAATGTCTTAACGCATACCTTTGGTAATAAAATACACACTCTATACTTTGATACTTGTAAGAGGTTTTCTTTGCCATGTTATAACAACAATTATTCGGAATATATCGAAGTTGTTCGTTATAAATGTGATAACAGACTTATTATTCATAATGTCTTAACGCATACCTTTGGTAATAAAATACACACTCTACAGTCCGATACTTGTAAGAGGTTTTCTTTGCGATGTTATAGCAACAATTATTCGGAATATATCGAGGTTGTTCGTTATACATAAATGTGATTACAGACTTATTATTCATAATGTCTTAACGCATACCTTTGGTAATAAAATACACACTCTATACTTTGATACTTGTAAGAGGTTTTCTTTGCGATTTTATAACAACAATTATTCGGAATATATCGAAGTTGTTCGTTATAAATGTGATAACAGACTTATTATTCATAATGTCTTAACGCATACCTTTGGTAATAAAATACACACTCTACAGTCCGATACTTGTAAGAGGTTTTCTTTGCGATGTTATAGCAACAATTATTCGGAATATATCGAGGTTGTTCGTTATACATAAATGTGATTACAGACTTATTATTCATAATGTCTTAACGCATACCTTTGGTAATAAAATACACACTCTATACTTCGATACTTGTAAGAGGTTTTCTTTGCGATTTTATAACAACAATTATTCGGAATATATGGAAGTTGTTCGTTATAAATGTGATTACAGACTTTTTATTCATAATGTCTTAACGCATACCTTTGGTAATAAAATACACACTCTATACTTTGATACTTGTAAGAGGTTTTCTTTGCCATGTTATAGCAGCAATTATTCGGAATATATCGAAGTTGCTCGTTATAAATGTGATTACAGACTTATTATTCATAATATCTTAACGCATACCTTTGGTAATAAAATACACACTCTATACTTTGATACTTGTAAGAGGTTTTCTTTGCGATGTTATAGCAACAATTATTCGGAATATATCGAGGTTGTTCGTTATACATAAATGTGATTACAGACTTATTATTCATAATGTCTTAACGCATACCTTTGGTAATAAAATACACACTCTATACTTCGATACTTGTAAGAGGTTTTCTTTGCGATTTTATAACAACAATTATTCGGAATATATGGAAGTTGTTCGTTATAAATGTGATTACAGACTTTTTATTCATAATGTCTTAACGCATACCTTTGGTAATAAAATACACACTCTATACTTTGATACTTGTAAGAGGTTTTCTTTGCCATGTTATAACAACAATTATTCGGAATATATCGAAGTTGTTCGTTATAAATGTGATAACAGACTTATTATTCATAATGTCTTAACGCATACCTTTGGTAATAAAATACACACTCTACAGTCCGATACTTGTAAGAGGTTTTCTTTGCCATGTTATAACAACAATTATACGGAATATATCGAACTTGTTCGTTATAAATGTGATTACAGACTTATTATTCATAATGTCTTAACGCATACCTTTGGTAATAAAATACACACTCTACAGTTTGATACTTGTAAGAGGTTTTCTTTGCCATGTTATAGCAGCAATTATTCGGAATATATCGAACTTGTTCGTTATAAATGTGATTACAGACTTCTTATTCATAATGTCTTAACGCATACCTTTGGTAATAAAATACACACTCTACAGTCCGATACTTGTAAGAGGTTTTCTTTGCGATGTTATAGCAACAATTATTCGGAATATATCGAGGTTGTTCGTTATACATAAATGTGATTACAGACTTATTATTCATAATGTCTTAACGCATACCTTTGGTAATAAAATACACACTCTATACTTTGATACTTGTAAGAGGTTTTCTTTGCGATGTTATAGCAACAATTATTCGGAATATATCGAGGTTGTTCGTTATACATAAATGTGATTACAGACTTATTATTCATAATGTCTTAACGCATACCTTTGGTAATAAAATACACACTCTATACTTCGATACTTGTAAGAGGTTTTCTTTGCGATTTTATAACAACAATTATTCGGAATATATGGAAGTTGTTCGTTATAAATGTGATTACAGACTTTTTATTCATAATGTCTTAACGCATACCTTTGGTAATAAAATACACACTCTACAGTCTGATACTTGTAAGAGATTCTTTTGGCGATGTTATAAGAACGATTGCTCGGAATATATCGAAGTTATTCATGATAAATATTATTATAGACTTATTATTCGTAATGGCTTAACGCATACCTTTGGTAATACAATATACACTCTACAGTCTGGTACTTGCAAGAGATTCTTTTGGCGATGTTATAAGAACGATTGCTCGGAATATATCGAAGTTATTCATGATAAATATTATTATAGACTTATTATTCGTAATGGTTTAACGTAAACCTTTGGTAATAAAATACACACTCTACAGTCTGATACTTGTAAGAGGTTTTCTTTGCGATTTTATAACAACAATTATTCGGAATATATGGAAGTTGTTCGTTATAAATGTGATTACAGACTTATTATTCATAATGTCTTAACGCATACCTTTGGTAATAAAATACACACTCTACAGTCCGATACTTGTAAGAGGTTTTCTTTGCGATGTTATAGCAACAATTATTCGGAATATATCGAGGTTGTTCGTTATACATAAATGTGATTACAGACTTATTATTCATAATGTCTTAACGCATACCTTCGGTAATAAAATACACACTCTATACTTTGATACTTGTAAGAGGTTTTCTTTGCGATGTGATAACAACAATTATTCGGAATATATCGAAGTTGTTCGTTCTAAATGTGATTATAGACTTATTATTATTTATAATGTCTTAACTCATACCTTTGGTAATAAAATACACACTCTATACTTTGATACTTGTAAGAGATTCTTTTGGCGATGTTATAAGAACGATTGCTCGGAATATATCGAAGTTATTCATGATAAATATTATTGTAGACTTATTATTCGTAATGGCTTAACGCAGACCTTTGGTAATAAAATACACACTCTACAGTCTGATACTTGTAAGAGGTTCTTTTGGCGATGTTATAAGACCGATTGTTCGGAATATATCGAAGTTATTCATTATACAGTTTATTATAGACTTATTATTCGTAATGGTTTAACGTATACCTTTGGTAATAAAATACACACTCTACAGTCTGATACTTTAAGAGGTTCTT
Organism: Chalcosyrphus nemorum; assembly: GCA_949716465.1. Taxonomy (NCBI): domain Eukaryota; kingdom Metazoa; phylum Arthropoda; class Insecta; order Diptera; family Syrphidae; genus Chalcosyrphus; species Chalcosyrphus nemorum. Next base: position 11,204,548 of record OX454333.1, on the reverse strand, counting down.
TTGGCGATGTTATAAGAACGATTGTTCGGAATATTTCGAAGTTATTCATGATACAGTTTAATATAGACTTATTTTTCGTATTGGCTTAACTCATACCTTTGGCAATAAAATACACACTCTATACTTTGATACTTGTAAGAGATTCTTTTGGCGATGTTATAAGAACGATTGTTCGGAATATATCGAAGTTATTCATGATAAATATTATTATAGACTTATTATTCGTAATGGTTTAACGTAAACCTTTGGTAATAAAATACACACTCTACAGTCTGATACTTGTAAGAGGTTTTCTTTGCGATTTTATAACAACAATTATTCGGAATATATGGAAGTTGTTCGTTATAAATGTGATTACAGACTTATTATTCATAATGTCTTAACGCATACCTTTGGTAATAAAATACACACTCTACAGTCCGATACTTGTAAGAGGTTTTCTTTGCGATGTTATAACAACAATTATTCGGAATATATCGAAGTTGTTCGTTATAAATGTGATTACAGACTTATTATTCATAATGTCTTAACGCATACCTTTGGTAATAAAATACACACTCTATACTTTGATACTTGTAAGAGGCTTTCTTTGCGATGTGATAACAACAATTATTCGGAATATATCGAAGTTGTTCGTTCTAAATGTGATTATAGACTTATTATTATTTATAATGTCTTAACAAATACCTTTGGTAATAAAATACACACTCTATACTTTGATACTTGTAAGAGGTTTTCTTTGCCATGTTATAACAACAATTATACGGAATATATCGAACTTGTTCGTTATAAATGTGATTACAGACTCATTATTCATAATGTCTTAACGCATACCTTTGGTAATAAAATACACACTCTACAGTCTGATACTTGTAAGAGGTTTTCTTTGCGATTTTATAACAACAATTATTCGGAATATATGGAAGTTGTTCGTTATAAATGTGATTACAGACTTTTTATTCATAATGTCTTAACGCATACCTTTGGTAATAAAATACACACTCTACAGTCTGATACTTGTAAGAGATTCTTTTGGCGATGTTATAAGAACGATTGCTCGGAATATATCGAAGTTATTCGTGATAAATATTATTATAGACTTATTATTCGTAATGGTTTAACGTAAACCTTTGGTAATAAAATACACACTCTACAGTCTGATACTTGTAAGAGGTTCTTTTGGCGATGTTATAAGAACGATTGTTCGGAATATATCGAAGTTATTCATGATACAGTTTATTATAGACTTATTATTCGTAATGGCTTAACGCATACCTTTGGTAATACAATATACACTCTACAGTCTGGTACTTGCAAGAGATTCTTTTGGCGATGTTATAAGAACGATTGCTCGGAATATATCGAAGTTATTCGTGATAAATATTATTATAGACTTATTATTCGTAATGGTTTAACGTAAACCTTTGGTAATAAAATACACACTCTACAGTCTGATACTTGTAAGAGGTTCTTTTGGCGATGTTATAAGAACGATTGTTCGGAATATATCGAAGTTATTCATGATACAGTTTATTATAGACTTATTATTCGTAATGGCTTAGCGCATACCTTTGGTAATAAAATACACACTCTACAGTCTGATACTTGTAAGAGATTCTTTTGGCGATGTTATAAGAACGATTGCTCGGAATATATCGAAGTTATTCATGATACATTTTAATATAGACTTATTTTTCGTATTGGCTTAACTCATACCTTTGGCAATAAAATACACACTCTATACTTTGATACTTGTAAGAGGTTTTCTTTGCGATGTTATAGCAACACTTATTCGGAATATATCGAAGTTGTTCGTTATAAATGTGATTAAAGACTTATTATTATTTATAATGTCTTAACTCATACCTTTGGTAATAAAATACACACTCTATACGTTGATACTTGTAAGAGATTCTTTTGGCGATGTTATAAGAACGATTGCTCGGAATATATCGAAGTTATTCACGATAAATATTATTATAGACTTATTATTTGTAATGGCTTAACGCATACCTTTGGTAATAAAATACACCCTCTATACTTTGATACTTGTAAGAGGTTCTTTTGGCGATGTTATAAGAACGATTGTTCGGAATATATCGAAGTTATTCATGATACATTTTAATATAGACTTATTTTTCGCATTGGCTTAACTCATACCTTTGGCAATAAAATACACACTCTATACTTTGATACTTGTAAGAGGTTTTCTTTGCGATGTTATAGCAACACTTATTCGGAATATATCGAAGTTGTTCGTTATAAATGTGATTAAAGACTTATTATTATTTATAATGTCTTAACTCATACCTTTGGTAATAAAATACACACTCTATACTTTGATACTTGTAAGAGATTCTTTTGGCGATGTTATAAGAACGACTGCTCGGAATATATCGAAGTAATTCGTGATAAATATTATTATAGACTTACTATCCGTAGTGGCTTAACGCATACCTTTGGTAATAAAATACACACTCTACAGTCTGATACTTGTAAGAGGTTCTTTTGGCGATGTTATAAGAACGATTGTTCGGAATATATCGAAGTTATTCATGTTACATTTTAATATAGACTTATTTTTCGTATTGGCTTAACTCATACCTTTGGCAATAAAATACACACTCTATACTTTGATACTTGTAAGAGGTTTTCTTTGCGATGTTATAGTAACACTTATTCGGAATATATCGAAGTTGTTCGTTATAAATGTGATTAAAGACTTATTATTATTTATAATGTCTTAACTCATACCTTTGGTAATAAAATACACACTCTATACTTTGATACTTGTAAGAGATTCTTTTGGCGATGTTATAAGAACGATTGCTCGGAATATATCGAAGTTATTCATGATAAATATTATTGTAGACTTATTATTCGTAATGGCTTAACGCAGACCTTTGGTAATAAAATACACACTCTACAGTCTGATACTTGTAAGAGGTTCTTTTGGCGATGTTATAAGACCGATTGTTCGGAATATATCGAAGTTATTCATTATACAGTTTATTATAGACTTATTATTCGTAATGGTTTAACGTATACCTTTGGTAATAAAATACACACTCTACAGTCTGATACTTTAAGAGGTTCTTTTGGCGATGTTATAAGAACGATTGTTCGGAATATTTCGAAGTTATTCATGATACAGTTTAATATAGACTTATTTTTCGTATTGGCTTAACTCATACCTTTGGCAATAAAATACACACTCTATACTTTGATACTTGTAAGAGATTCTTTTGGCGATGTTATAAGAACGATTGTTCGGAATATATCGAAGTTATTCATGATAAATATTATTATAGACTTATTGTTCGTAATGGCTTAACGCATACCTTGGTAATAAAATACACACTCTACAGTCTGATACTTGTAAGAGGTTCTTTTGGCGATGTTATAAGAACGATTGTTCGGAATATATCGAAGTTATTCATGATAGAGTTTATTATAGACTTATTATTCGTAATGGCTTAAACGCATACCTTTGGTAATAAAATACACACTCTACAGTCTGATACTTGTAAGAGGTTCTTTTGGCGATGTTATAAGAACGATTGTTCGGAATATATCGAAGTTATTCATGATAGAGTTTATTATAGACTTATTATTCGTAATGGCTTAAACGCATACCTTTGGTAATAAAATACACACTCTACAGTCTGATACTTGTAAGAGGTTCTTTTGGCGATGTTATAAGAACGATTGTTCGGAATATTTCGAAGTTATTCATGATACATTTTAATATAGACTTATTTTTCGTATTGGCTTAACTCATACCTTTGGCAATAAAATACACACTCTATACTTTGATACTTGTAAGAGATTCTTTTGGCGATGTTATAAGAACGATTGCTCGGAATATATCGAAGTAATTCGTGATAAATATTATTATAGACTTATTATTCGTAATGGCTTAACGCATACATTTGGTAATAAAATACACACTCTACAGTCTGATACTTGTATGAGGTTTTCGTGGAGATGTTATAAGAACGATTGTTCGGAATATATCGAAGTTATTCATGATACAGTTTATTATAGACTCATTATTCGTAATGGCTTAACGCATACTTTTGGTAATATAATATACACTCTACAGTCTGGTACTTGTGAGAGGTTCTTTTGGCGATGTTATAAGAACGATTGTTCGGAATATATCGAAGTTATTCATTATACAGTTTATTATAGACTTATTATTCGTAATGGCTTAACGCATACCTTTGGTAATAAAATACACACTCTACAGTCTGATACTTGTAAGAGGTTCTTTTGGCGATGTTATAAGAACGATTGTTCGGAATATATCGAAGTTATTCATGATACATTTTAATATAGACTTATTTTTCGTAATGGCTTAACTCATACCTTTGGCAATAAAATACACACTCTACAGTCTGATACTTGTAAGAGGTTCTTTTGGCGATGTTATAAGAACGATTGTTCGGAATATATCGAAGTTATTCATGATACATTTTAATATAGACTTATTTTTCGTAATGGCTTAACTCATACCTTTGGCAATAAAATACACACTCTACAGTCTGATACTTGTAAGAGGTTCTTTTGGCGATGTTATAAGAACGATTGTTCGGAATGTATCGAAGTTATTTGTGATAAATATTATTATAGACTTATTATTCGTAATGGTTTAACGTATACCTTTGGTAATAAAATACACACTCTACAGTCTGCTACTTGTGAGAGGTTCTTTTGGCGATGTTATAAGAACGATTGCTCGGAATATATAGAAAGCAATTCGTGATAAATATTATTATAGACTTATTATTCGTAATGGCTTAACGCATACATTTGGTAATAAAATACACACTCTACAGTCTGATACTTGTATGAGGTTTTCGTGGCGATGTTATAAGAACGATTGCTCTGAATATATCGAAGTTATTCATGATACATTTTAATATAGACTTATTTTTCGTATTGGCTTAACTCATACCTTTGGCAATAAAATACACACTCTATACTTTGATACTTGTAAGAGGTTTTCTTTGCGATGTTATAGCAACACTTATTCGGAATATATCCAAGTTGTTCGTTATAAATGTGATTAAAGACTTATTATTATTTATAATGTCTTAACGCATACCTTTGGTAATAAAATACACACTCTATACTTTGATACTTGTAAGAGATTCTTTTGGCGATGTTATAAGAACGATTGTTCGGAATATATCGAAGTTATTCATGATAAATATTATTATAGACTTATTATTTGTAATGGCTTAACGCATACCTTTGGTAATACAATATACACTACAGTCTGATACTTGTATGAGGTTTTCGTGCCGATGTTATAAGAACGATTGCTCGGAATATATCGAAGTTATTCATGATAAATATTATTATAGACTTATTATTTGAAATGGCTTAACGCATACCTTTGGTAATACAATATACACTCTACAGTCTGGTACTTGTGAGAGGTTCTTTTGGCGATGTTATAAGAACGATTGCTCGGAATATATAGAAAGCAATTCGTGATAAATATTATTATAGACTTATTATTCGTAATGGCTTAACGCATACCTTTGGTAATAAAATACACACTCTACAGTCTGATACTTGTATTAGGTTTTCGTGGCGATGTAATAAGAACGATTGTTCGGAATATATCGAAGTTATTCATGATACAGTTTATTATAGACTCATTATTCGTAATGGCTTAACGCATACCTTTGGTAATATAATATACACTCTACAGTCTGATACTTGTATGAGGTTTTCGTGGCGATGTTATAAGAACGATTGTTCGGAATATATCGAAGCTATTCATGATGCATTTTATTATAGACTCATTATTCGTAATGGCTTAACGCATACCTTTGGTAATATAATATACACTCTACAGTCTGATACTTGTAAGAGGTTCTTTTGGCGATGTTATAAGAACGATTGTTCGGAATATATCGAAGTTATTCATGATACAGTTTATTATAGACTTATTATTCATAATGTCTTGACGCATACCTTTGGTAATATAATATACACTCTACAGTCTGGTACTTGTGAGAGGTTCTTTTGGCGATGTTATAAGAACGATTGCTCGGAATATATCGAAGTTATTCATGATAAATATTATTATAGACTTATTCGTAATATCTTAACGCATACCTTTGGTAATATAATACACACTCTACAGTCTGATACTTGTATGAGGTTTTCGTGGCGATGTTATAAGAACGATTGTTCGGAATATATCGAAGTTATTCATGATACAGTTTATTATAGACATATTATTCGTAATGGCTTAACGCATACCTTTGGCAATAAAATACACACTCTACAGTCTGATACTTGTAAAAGGTTCTTTTGGCGATGTTATAAGAACGATTGTTCGGAAAAAAAATAATTGAACACGCGATTTCAAGGTTTGTACCAACTAAGCGATTAAAACGGTCTAATAAGCCGACTTGGTTCAACAACAGTTTATCTAGGTTAAAGAATGCTATGAATAAAGCGCTTAAATTAAGTAAAACTGATCCTACTACGCGTCATAAATTTTTGAGATTACGTAAAGAATATAATTGTTTAAAGAAATTTTTGTACACTCAATACGTTTCTTCTATGGAGACTGATATAAAACGGAATCCAAAAGCCTTTTGGTCTTTTATAAACTCAAAGAGGAAATCTTTTGGCTTACCATCTATTATGACTTATAAAGATGTTAGTAGTGCTAACTTAAATGAAATATGCAACATGTTCGCATCTTTTTTTCAGTCGAATTTTATAAATGAGGATATTGATTGTAGTTCTTTTTCTAATAGTGATAAAACTTCGAATTTTGATTCTTTATCCTTAACCGAGGATGATATATTTATTGAATTGTCAACACTAGAGTCTAGTACAAGTATTGCACCCGACAATTTCCCGCCGCTGTTTTTTAAGGCTTGCAGAAATAGCTTAGTGTGCCCACTTAAGATTATATTTAATTTATCCCTTCGGTTGGGTAAATTTCTTGATTGCTGGAAACATTCATTTATTACTCCCATTCACAAATCTGGTTCCAAAGGTCACATAGAAAACTATAGGCCTATAGCCAAATTGCAATTAGTTCCTAAAATCTTTGAGGCCGTTGTGAAAAAAAAACTTTATTCAGTTGTATGTAACCAAATTTCTCAATGTCAACATGGTTTTATGAGTGGTAGATCGACTGTAACAAATTTAGCAGTTCTTACGAATTACTGTCTCGATAGCATGGAAAAACGTCAACAAATTGACTGTGTTTACACAGACTTTTCCAAAGCCTTTGACCGTGTTCAACATAATGTCCTTATAAAAAAACTTGAGATTTTTGGATTTCATTCCAGCATTTTAAATTGGATTGGCGATTATTTAATGAACCGTACCCAATATGTTAAAATTGGCTCTGTTTGCTCAAAGGTGATCCTTAATTACTCAGGTGTTCCTCAGGGCAGCCATATTGGCCCGCTCCTTTTTCTTCTTTTTATAAACGACCTTCCTTCGGTTGTACTAACATCTAAATGTCTTTTATATGCAGATGATCTAAAAGTATTTAGCTCTGTTAATTCTATTTCTGACGCACTTCGATTGCAAAGTGATCTAAATCGCATTAATGACTGGTGTTCCGTAAATGGTTTATATTTTAATATAAATAAATGCTCAGTTATAACCTTCAATAGAAAAAAGTTCCCAATCATCTTTGATTACAGCATTCAAAGAGTGATATTAAAGAGAGTAACCGATCAGAAAGATTTAGGAGTAATTTTTGATACCGAATTAAATTTTTCGTTGCACATAGACTATATGATAGGCAAGGCAAATCGTATGCTGGGTTTTTTGTTTCGCAATTCCAAGGAATTTAATGATCCTTACACACTTAAGTCCTTGTACAACTCATTAATTCGTTCTATATTAGAATATTGTTGCATTATTTGGAACCCTTATTATCGCACTCATGAATTACGTATTGAGAGAATTCAAAAACGTTTTACGAAGTTTGCTCTACGTAGATTGCATTGGAATAACGATATGCCTTCTTATGACGCTAGATGCGCGCTCATTAATCTAAAACCGCTTTGTCAAAGAAGGATTTACTATTCGGTGCTTTTTGCTCATGATATAATAACCGCTCATATTGACTGTTCGCTATTACTATCAATGTTTTATATATATGCTCCATCTCGCATTCTTCGGCCTAGAGAACAGTTTTTCTTCACTCCTAGACACAGAACGAATTACGGACAAAATGATCCTATAACTACGGCTTGTGTCAATTACAATTTATATAAAAATTTTATTGATTTCAATATGTCTAGATTAATTTGTAAAACAGCTATCATGAATGCTCTATAATTTTTATGTAAAACAAATCTAAAATGTTTGTAAAATATTAGAAGTAGTCTAAAAATAAGATTGTACATACTTATAAGACGAAATAAATAAATAAATAAATAAATAAATAAATAAATATATCGAAGTTATTCGTGATAAATATTATTATAGACTTATTGTTCGTAATGGCTTAACGCATACCTTGGTAATAAAATACAGTCCGATACTTGTATGAGGTTTTCGTGCCGATGTTATAAGAACGATTGCTCGGAATATATCGAAGTTATTCATGATAAATATTATTATAGACTTATTATTTGTAATGGCTTAACGCATACCTTTGGTAATATAATATACACTCTACAGTCTGGTATTTGTGAGAGGTTCTTTTGGCGATGTTATAAGAACGATTGCTCGGAATATATCGAAGTAATTCGTGATAAATATTATTATAGACTTATTATTCGTAATGGCTTAACGCATACCTTTGGTAATAAAATACACACTCTACAGTCTGATACTTGTATGAGGTTTTCGTGGCGATGTTATAAGAACGATTGTTCGGAATATATCGAAGTTATTCATGATACAGTTTATTATAGACTCATTATTCGTAATGGCTTAACGCATACCTTTGGTAATATAATATACACTCTACAGTCTGATACTTGTAAGAGGTTCTTTTGGCGATGTTATAAGAACGATTGTTCGGAATATATCGAAGTTATTCATGATACAGTTTATTATAGACTCATTATTCGTAATGGCTTAACGCATACCTTTGGTAATATAATATACACTCTACAGTCTGATACTTGTAAGAGGTTCTTTTGGCGATGTTATAAGAACGATTGTTCGGAATATATCGAAGTTATTCATTATACAGTTTATTATAGACTTATTATTCGTAATGGCTTAACGCATACCTTTGGTAATAAAATACACACTCTACAGTCTGGTACTTGTGAGAGGTTCTTTTGGCGATGTTATAAGAACGATTGTTCGGAATATATCGAAGTTAATCATTATACAGTTTATTATAGACTTATTATTCGTAATGGCTTAACGCATACCTTTGGTAATAAAATACACACTCTACAGTCTGATACTTGTATGAGGTTTTCGTGGCGATGTAATAAGAACGATTGTTCGGAATATATCGAAGTTATTCATGATACAGTTTATTATAGACTCATTATTCGTAATGGCTTAACGCATACCTTTGGTAATATAATATACACTCTACAGTCTGATACTTGTATGAGGTTTTCGTGGCGATGTTATAAGAACGATTGTTCGGAATATATCGAAGTTATTCATGATAAATATTATTATAGACTTATTCGTAATGGCTTAACGCATACCTTTGGTAATAAAATACACACTCTACAGTCTGATACTTGTATGAGGTTTTCGTCGCGATGTTATAAGAACGATTGCTCGGAATATATCGAAGTTATTCATGATACAGTTTATTATAGACTTATTATTCGTAATGGCTTAACGCATACCTTTGGTAATAAAATACACACTCTACAGTCTGATACTTGTATGAGGTTTTCGTGGCGATGTTATAAAAACGATTGCTCGGAATATATCGAAGTTATTCATGATACAGTTTATTATAGACTTATTCTTCATAATGTCTTGACGCATACCTTTGTTAATATAATATACACTCTACAGTCTGGTACTTGTGAGAGGTTCTTTTGGCGATGTTATAAGAACGATTGCTCGGAATATATCGAAGTTATTCATGATAAATATTATTATAGACTTATTCGTAATGGCTTAACGCATACCTTTGGTAATAAAATACACACTCTACAGTCTGATACTTGTATGAGGTTTTCTTCGCGATGTTATAAGAACGATTGCTCGGAATATATCGAAGTTATTCATGATAAATATTATTATAGACTTATTCGTAATGGCTTAACGCATACCTTTGGTAATAAAATACACACTCTACAGTCTGATACTTGTATGAGGTTTTCGTGGCGATGTTATAAGAACGATTGCTCGGAATATATCGAAGTTATTCATGATAAATATTATTATAGACTTATTATTTGTAATGGCTTAACGCATACCTTTGGTAATAAAATTCACACTCCACAGTCTGATACTTGTAAGAGGTTCTTTTGGCGATGTTATAAGACCGATTGTTCGGAATATATCGAAGTTATTCATGATAAATATTATTATAGACTTATTATTCGTAATGGCTTAACGCATACCTTTGGTAATAAAATACACACTCTACAGTCTGATACTTGTATGAGGTTTTCGTGGCGATGGTATAAGAACGAATGCTCGGAATATATCGAAGTTATTCATGATAAATATTATTATAGACTTATTATTCGTAATGGCTTAACGCATACCTTTGGTAATAAAATTCACACTCCACAGTCTGATACTTATATGAGGTTTTCGTGGCGATGTTATAAGAACGATTGCTTGGAATATATCGAAGTTATTTATGATACAGTTTATTATAGACTTATTATTCGTAATGGCTTAAACGCATACCTTTGGTAATAAGATACACACCCTACAGTCTGATACTTGTATGAGGTTTTCGTGGCGATGTTATAAGAACGATTGCTCGGAATATATCGAAGTTATTCATGATAAATATTATTATAGACTTATTATTCGTAATGGCTTAACGCATACCTTTGGTAATAAAATACACACTCTACAGTCTGATACTTGTATGAGGTTTTCGTGGCGATGTTATAAGAACGATTGCTCGGAATATATCGAAGTTATTCATGATAAATATTATTATAGACTTATTATTCGTAATGGCTTAACGCATACCTTTGGTAATAAAATACACACTCTACAGTCTGATACTTGTATGAGGTTTTCGTGGCGATGGTATAAGAACGAATGCTCGGAATATATCGAAGTTATTCATGATAAATATTATTATAGACTTATTATTCGTAATGGCTTAACGCATACCTTTAGTAATAAAATTCACACTCCACAGTCTGATACTTATATGAGGTTTTCGTGGCGATGTTATAAGAACGACTGCTTGGAATATATCGAAGTTATTTATGATACAGTTTATTATAGACTTATTATTCGTAATGGCTTAAACGCATACCTTTGGTAATAAGATACACACCCTACAGTCTGATACTTGTATGAGGTTTTCGTGGCGATGTTATAAGAACGATTGCTCGGAATATATCGAAGTTATTCATGATACAGTTTATTATAGACTTATTATTCGTAATGGCTTCAACGCATACCTTTGGTAATAAAATACACACTCTACAGTCTGATACTTGTATGAGGTTTTCGTGGCGATGTTATAAGAACGATTGTTCGGAATATATCTTAGTTATTCATGATACAGTTTATTATAGACTTATTATTCGTAATGGCTTCAACGCATACCTTTGGTTATAAAATACACACTCTACAGTCTGATACTTGTATGAGGTTTTCGTGGCGATGTTATAAGAACGATTGCTCGGAATATATCGAAGTTATTCATGATACAGTTTATTATAGACTTATTATTCGTAATGGCTTCAACGCATACCTTTGGTAATAAAATACACACTCTACAGTCTGATACTTGTATGAGGTTTTCGTGGCGATGTTATAAGAACGATTGCTCGGAATATATCGAAGTTATTCATGATACAGTTTATTATAGACTTATTATTTGTAATGGCTTAACACGCATACTTTTGGTGATAAAATACACGCTCTCTACTTTGACACTTTTGAGAGGTTTTCGTGGCGATTTTATAAGAACGATTTTTCGTGATATTTCTATGTTTTATATTAGAACATTAGAACATGTGTGCTCTATGAATATTTTTGAGACAACATTTTTAGAAATTTATTATGTTTATTATTGGAATAGATAACCTTAAACATTCTTTCAGATGTACTGAGACTATTTAACAGAATTGTGTTTTATTCATTCGGTGTTTATAAGAAAACACAAGCTTCTTTTGTCTTTCGTCATTACAGAATATCTTACAGTAATATTTTGAGATCTTTTAATTAAATATTTCATAAAATACTTTACAGCGTTTTTCTTGTATATCAAAATGTTTTGATATTTATATATGTATATTGCCTAAATGTATGATGTTTTTAGCATACATAACAAGTTGCTAAGAATGATATTTAAGTTTGTCCATATATTGATTCTGGTATTGTTGCAAGCGAGTTATCTTAAGCAAGCTTAAACTTACAGTAAAATGTTTTCGTTTAAATTTTACATTGTGATTTGTCATAATGTTGCAGCATATTTTTAATTCTTAGTTTTCTTCGTTTTTAGTTTACGAATTCTTCACTTACTAACATAGTACAATTTTGTAGTCATTTTTTGTATTCACAAATGCAAAATCGTATTTTGATCATTTAGGATCGCTTCGTTAATATGTACGTTCGCAAATAATACATTTAATTGAAGATTTGTGTCTTTTTATGAACTTTTGGTAAGCTATTTTGGTTCGTAAGTGATCGATTTATAATATTGTATAGAGTTCTTTTCACAAAGTAAGCTCAATATAATATGGATGTAAAATTGTATAATATATATAATATATGTATGTCTTTCTTTACATTAAATGTTCTTACGATATGTTCATATCAATGCATACATATGTATGTATAACATTATTTTATGGATTCAATCTGTTTCGTTGGTAATATTTCAAAGTTGATTCTTTTTTTATTTATTTACAACTTAACATTTTTCATTGATAAAAACGAAATTTTGATTTTAAAGTTGTTTACTCAAATCGAGTTTTAAAAATGAGGATCCATAAATCGTTCTAGTGCCCGATGTAACAGAAATCCAATGCTCGTAAGAGCCCTTTTCAGAGATTGGACTTATTCTTTTGCTCGTACTATAGTTCTACTCCAAGCTTGGAAAATCATTCAACCGTAAGAGTCACTCGGAATAATCATCTTGACTCAAGCCCTTTGAGGTGGAGGGACTCGAATGCATTGCGAAAATTGCGTGCATGCGTAGGTCGAATGATGGACATATCAGATCAGTCTTCCGGTAAAAGTTCGGCCCCTTGAGGGCTATTCTGCAAGAGTTTGTTATGATCATCAAGGATCAGATTCTTTGGAAATGAGTTGCAGACATTTCAAATACAAGGCAGAGCTCAAACAAAAGTTCAGTCCTTCAACATCTTTTAAGTGCTTGGCCAAATCGTTTACTCGTACTATTCTTTTTAGTCTTTTAGAAATCAGTATTCAATAAGACACGCCTGGAGTGATCAAGGCTTTGATTGTCGAAGGGAAATATAAGAGTAGTATTGCATTTGATTGCTGTTGTTTGATTACTCCGATTTAAAACCAGGCCATCATAAATCAAGAGGGAATACCCCCTTCCAATATTTTGATGTTGGTTAACTGAAGAAGAAATTAGTGATTTTGAATTGGACTCACTAATCTCGATGTTTGCATTTTATCTTTTCGTTTATACTCGAAAATGTTAAATGGAACCGCACAATGTAAACAAGTCGGGGATAAATGATGTTTCTAGATTTTATGGGTACCAACGAAACACAAGAAAAAAAATAAATTTGTTTAATTTTCAAGCCCACAGAAGCGTATGTATAAGATAAAATAAAATAATACATTGTCATTATGAGAATACATTGCATTAGTCTCAGAATAACCAGTAGAAAAAAGTTTTAAAAATAAAACACAGAAATAAGATCGAATGTTTGAAAGAATTTAAAAATAAACAGGCTCAGTAAAAATCTAATATTTCGCACATATGTATGCATAAATTTAGGATCCTTTAATGAACTGGTATAAAGTTTTTATGCTCAAATTTTTGTATTAATTATAACTGTTTTCTTAACTGATTAAAATTAGATACCCCTATTTATATAAGTAAAGATCGTTGTTTTGTTTTTAAGATTTGAATACGTTTGATTTTGATTGGATTCATAAGATTCCATCATTTCGACGTTATACGCTATTTTATAAGTTTTTCATTTTATTTCGTATTTTTAAGATTTTTAGATGTGTCGATATGCCTAATTACGCTCTTATATCTAAGGTTTTAACGGGTTTTCAAGGCGATTTATGTTATTTCCTACGATTTTGCGGTTCACTGATGATTTAAATGGAGAATTTCAGATGAGTTTTGAGTTCTTTTAATTTATTTTAAACGTAGAAGTTGGTTTATTTTTTGTACGCATGGAGTTCAGTAGTATTATTCAAATTATTTAAGACGTATTTTTTTTCTTGAGGTGACCTAAAAAATGATTTTTTCAAAAATTTATTATAATTATAATAAGCCGCAGATTGTTGATAGTTTTAGAATTTTATAGTTTGTTCCTACCTAATATTGTTAGAAATTTTTGTTTACTTTAGATTGTTGGTATTTATAGAATTTTATAGTTTGTTCCTACCTAAAATTATTTCAGACTATTAATTTACCCCTACCTAGCTAATTTTTATTAAAAATTTTGAATTTTATTTTAAAAATACGAAAAATGTTGTTGTATTATTCGTACTGTTGTTGATTGCGGAATGATTTTGATAACTTGGATTCTTGCTTGATTGATGTCTTGATGCTTGTAGATATTTTTGTTTTCGATATGCCTACCTATTACCTATTTTTTTTATTGTTATATGCATATAACACCCCCTTTTTGTGTACACACGTTATATTTTAAAACTTATTTAAATGTTTATATTATATAGTTAAACTTACAAACTACAAAAAAAAAACATGTTTAAATCAAACGAAAATGCACTAAATGTATGTGTATCATTATTCTAGATAAAATGATTTTTGTGCGTTATACCTTATTTTTGTTTTTTTTTTTTTTTTTTGTTTTTGTAAAAAAAAAATAGTTAATGAATTATCAATCAATAAGTTTTCTACTTACAGTTTGATGAGAATATTTGTATTGTTCGTCGAGTTATAAAATACTCATAATAAAATTCGCATTCTATATACTCTTTTGAAACATTTATGGCAGACGTCAAACGAACACATGCGTACTCGGGATGGGTAAGCGCAGTTTCGGTTTCTAGATTATGGAAGGCGGCAATTTTTTTTTCTTTCGAAATCAAGCTCGAAATTTTAAGAAACGATTTGTAATTTTTTTTTTATGGTAGACATATAAAAACAGTAATTTTTAAGATTCAATAATTCTATTTATTTATTGCTCGCTCTTTTTTCTTACTTATTTTTTTTTTTTGTAGATATTTTTATGTAATATATATTTTTTTAAGTAAAAAAGAGTTATAACAAAATTTAACAAGAATTATAAATATCTGTTGTTTTAATTTGATCAGTTTTTACACTGTTTCTTTAAATATTGTGGACGAATAAAATAATAGATCGTGTTATTATGCAAAATATGTTTGCTTATTATAACAAATTATTTAAAGTGATTCAAAATATTTATAGCAGCTTTTTATACAGATTTGTAAATTTAAGAATTGTTGCTTAATTGTTGGTGACTTGTAGTTAGTCTACCGCTCTGACATAGTTTCTTTCTTTTTATTTTTCTTTTTGTTCTCTTGTGATAAGTAAAAAAAAAAAAAAAACAATCATTTTTAGATCAAATTTGGTGATAGTGGTTTGGTATCCTTTTTGTCACACGAATTTTAGTTCATTGTAGATTCGAAGGGAAGAATAGATAGATACACCTAGGTACTGTGCAGAAGTAGAGTGAAATAACACAATTCTACACAATACAACGCCTTGCAGATCTGTTCGTCCCAGACGCACACACACGAGTCGGTTCAGAAATAAATACTCATGCCTATTTTGTAACTCGCTCCCTGTCTTTCATCTTTGTGTAGCTTCGCTTAGTAGGGAGAGCAAGATTATATACTTATTAATCTCTGAGACCATAATTCAGACTTGACTGACTATATACACTATCATAATCAAATTCAGCAACTCATGTCCCAAAACTATAAATTTGCAAAGAAAAGAATTGTTTTTGTTTGTTAAGAGAAAAAAATAAAAAGATATTTTTGTTGTTTGGTTTGGTTTTTTTTTTTTTTTTTGTCATCTATTATAGGAAAATTTGTAAATAAGCTATCAGAGCAAAAAAAAAAAAAGCTCATCGATACGTATGATAAGAAAATAACTTAGGAGCTTATAATACTAGAGCTTATTTTCTAAAAGGGTGAAATTATTCTTCGTTACGGGAAGCTTTTTCGGCATTCGATTTATTTGCAGCTAAAGCTTTTGTCCGAAAGCAGTTCTTATGTCAAAAATTTTGTTCTAGTAGACAAGTTGAAAAAGCTTAGTTTCTTTATGGGGAAACAGAATAAGTTTAGCTTTCAATAAGACGAGCAGAAAAAAGCTTCGATTCGTTATGGGAAAGTTCTTTTTTTTATGAGTGAAAATGGGATTTTTAGTGATGACTTTTTGAACGCTGCTTGGGAAACAAATGTACCCTCGAGGCAGGGCAATATGAGGGAATTTTTGTGATCACATTTTTGGGATTAAATTATATATACGTATACGTTTCGTGATGATGAAATGGAAACTTTTTTTTTTTACTGCGCAGTAGAGGAAAAAATGCATGAAGGTGCATTTTCTTGAAAAAATTAAATAGGACATTAGAAATTGGAATTTTTTTCCTACATATGTAATCGGCGAGATTTTTTTTTTAGATTTTAACGATGAATTCTTATATCTAGTTCGTTTAAATTAATTTTCGCATTGAGGACGATTTTTTTTAAACTCTATTTACCTTCCTATGCAAACCTTGAAGTTTTATACTGTCTAATTTGCCCTCAAAATGCCCTGTTCTTCTTCACATTGCATCCGCCTAAGGAAAGATTATCGCACTCCTACTGGACCAAATAAAAAAATCCTTCTGTGGCACACGAGGGCGAATTTCCTTGTCCCTTGACAATTTCTCCTTTTCCATCGTTGAAACTTTTCAATAAATTCCTCACTTAGCAAAATTGATGCTCCTACTGTGTGGTATTCACTATCCAGGATTATAACTTGAATTCTCCATTACAAATTGATGATTATCACAATTTCTCAGAACCTTTACACTTTTCACAGTCATTTTTTATGAAACTTTATTTTTCCACTTTGCAACTTTCACTTTGAACTTTGTATCCAGAACAGTTATCACAAGTATAAAATCCACACAACGAATGAGAGGCAGCTGAACTAACGGTCGTATTTATAGTCGAAACCCAGGAGAACGGAAATTTCCACATTGTTCGAGAATAAGTATATAGTCAGAAGGGGAAATTGATTATATACGTGTCGCTTGTATATAAGAGGAATGACGCTATTTTCTCTCTCGAAAGCGGAGTACGTGTCAGTATTGGCGTTTTATTAAATTACATGGGGGAATGTGTGTGGGACTCCATCCCAATCAGTCTTGGTTGGAGAGACTTGCCATGTATGGAAGGAAAATGGATGATTCATGCAAATAGATGCGCTGATTTATTGATTTTTCTTGGTTGACGAGGTTTGGAAAATTCTGGAATCGATTGTCCTAGACGTTTACATATACGTACTATGACGGGAATAATTTATTGTAAATTTTAAATATAATCAAATTGGACTTGATTGGAGGTTTTTGTTTTTGAATATCGACCAAAAGTTAGAGTTAGTCATAAGTTTTGCATTACCTGATGAAATACATAAACGTATATTTAATACCGTATTGTACCTACCTACATATCCAACAGAAACATAAATTGGACCATTCTTAAAGCTTTTCAAATAAAATATAATCCGGTTCGAAGATTCTGGAATTGCTCATACGAAGTTTAGTAGACTGCAGTAAGATGGTCATTTGCATTAATTTTCATTCTTACGTTAGGCACATATCTAGTTAGATACCTACTTCCCATAAGCAGAACTCTTTGAATCAGACCTGATTGACATCTTTCATAATCTTTTTCAACGATTACAAGAGCGATAGCTTGGCATTCCTAATATGCATTTGAATAATGAGTTAACATTCGTATGTATGTTGTGTTTCTGCTCTTGGTTTACAAAATGAGCAAATTACAGCTGCAAGTAAAAAATGTTTGATAGACCACATTTGGTCGACAATAAGGGTTACCGGTTATCCCAATATTTGGGGGGTTTTTCGGTCTAATAATATCACACTAGCAACACAGTCCTACCAGACCGTCGTAAATTTACCTTTTCGTGGTAATTTCCAACTTATATTTGGAATATTTATTATTATATATTATATTTATTATATTATTAGAATATTGTAAAAAGATCATAAAGGTAATATTTAAAAAAAAACGGGAAAACTTTTAAAAAAATCGTTTTCATTGCAATCAATAAATATGAATTCATCCCATACTTCGAAAACGGTAATATCACCGATCTCAAACGATATTTTGACATACCTACCTAATATTTAAAAAGTTTTACGTACATACATTTTAAAATTTGAAATTCGAAATAATCAACAAGATATGCTTGGAGTTAAGATACGAATAGGTAGGTACCTTAAAATACCAAACATTTTTCACTCAATAATATCAATTATACATATGTATTTATAATGTGAAAACTTTTTAAAACCCACTGGCCTTTGGAAACTAAAGAAATGTAGTGGGAAAGCAACATTTAATCGCATTTCATGGGTTTTTGGAACTCTATTCGGATTTCATACGAACTTCATCGTGTGCGGTTGCTCTTGCAAACTTTCCCCCCAATTGCAATGCTTGTTTCGCAATAACTGTATTCACTGTCATTAATTGGAGGTTCATTATCCTATGAGGAAATAGGCATACATATTTACATACCTATGTATCTATGTACATCGTCAGCGTAGTCGAGGTACCTACATATGCATGTGTATGAGGTGATTCCATCAAACTTTTCCATTTCCCGTCGACACAACAACATAAAATTCATTGCTAATCACCAGTAAAAAATAGTACTGGTTAAAGAATGCAGCTTTGTCGAACCCTACTTTGAATTTCGATATCTCGCAAGTGTAGGTACCTAACCTAAAAATTTCTTTCAAAACCAATTGCTTACTGGCGAAAGATGGGAGTTTAGAAATGCATTTTTGAGCCTTATATTGGAAAGCATATCCTCCAAAATTGTTTTTTTTGCATCTTGATCTTTGGAACTGAAGACTTTCCCTTGAAACGTTTGTATACGTTTTTGTTCTTCAAAAGAATTTAATTTCGTTAATAACAATAAATTTCCTTCTTACGACTCTTTTAAAGATATTTTTGTGGGTACCTACATATGTTCATAAATAATACTTGTAAATAAGCCTTAGAAATACCTACGCCCAAAGTTTCAAGAATTTTCAACAAAGGGTAGTGCCCAAATAAAAATGTGGAGCTACCTACATACTTATCTACCTGCTGGGTAATTCATACATACTTATGTATGTCGTTTTAGGTTTTTTGTACGTCAATATATGTAATATGGATGTAGGTATGCATGTTTCACAAAATTAATAGATTGCATTTTGTTTGCATTTGATATGGGAATAGATAAAAGTACTGGGCAATCGCAAAGAAAACTACAATATACACCTACATTTATATATGTATGTTTTATTATTTATTCTCCTTGGGGTAGGTACCCACCTAGTAGAAGAAAATTCTAGACTCTACGTCATAGTGCAAATGCGTTCGTTTCAAAACGCACGTTTTTCTTTTCTTCGTTGTCTTTTTTCTTTTCCCCATCAAATAACAATCCAAAATCCACCAACAACATATTAACCAAAAATATATCTAAATATAGAAACTTGTATCTATAAGAGCAAGGCCGCCGTTGCAAACGTATAACATACGTACATTATGTGTACATAACTGGTTTCTGCAGTTGTTTTGTATCCGTTGGATTGTTTTCTGTATACGAATTTCAAACGTTGCCATATTTATTCACAATATAACAAGAAATGTGGCAAGCTGGCTTTGCAAAAAAGATAGGGGAAAAACGAAACGAAATGTTTATAGATACATATGTATGTATATGCATAAAACACAATAGATAAGTAAGTAGCATCGAACAGCTGGCCTCTGACGAGTTCTCTCATAAAGACAGCTGGTTTTATATGGATTGGTATATAAATATGTATGTATAAAACAACATATGTAGTAACTGGTTTCTCTCTTTTTCTCCTTTACGCTCAATATTTGCAAACGTTATAGAAAGAGTAGATATATAGGCACGCTCTCAATCTCAATCCATCCAGTTCAGTTCTTTATTTAGTCTTTTCTTTTCTCTTTTTCTTTTTTTTTTACATGAATCTATCTGTTTCACTTACTTGCTAGTGCTTATAGCTAAGTGGCTATACGTATGGCCTACTTTAACAAATGAGAATACATATAGAGTATGAGCGAGTGCCCGTGGCAATACAGTTACATGTAGTGTGGAGCTGCTCTTGCTACCGGAGCAGTGGCGATTTTCTTGACGTTTTGTCTATCACAGATAAAATATAAAATATAGCATGCATATGCATTTCCTACTTACAAAGAGTGGAAGCCAGAGTATATCCATAATGAGTAGGGACACTCTCGACCGTTTTCTTTTTCTGTCTTTCTCACTAAGTTACACAGATATGAGAAGTAGATGGTTATAAGAAGCGTTGTAGGGAGAGAGAGATAGTGATATGACGCACAGCTGATAAGCGTTGGAGTCACATCGCCTTTAAAAATACATTGTCAAGAAAAAGAAAGCAATACCAACCACAGCCTCTATTAAAAATCAGTGTGACCTATTGCCATAAAAAACTAGGAAATTTTGAGTCAAATTATTTTTATTGTTTTAAGGCCGAACATCTGGTTTTATTATTTTTATGATGGTCAAAGTGTTTCTTATACACTTGATTTCATATTTTAGATGTAAAAGGGTTCATATTTAGTTTTAATTAGGGGAAAAGCCAATCATAAAAAATTGGGGAAGTGCGAAGAGGGCCTCGTGCAATAGTGTTCCGGACATTTTATATTGTTATTAAATAGAAGGCAATTTATTCATATCCTGCATAGGTACACCTAATACTGGCTTTGATATGAATAATGTAATGTCTTGTACGTAGGTATGTCCTAGTAATACTAAGCTGAGATTCCAGTCCATTTTGACTTTCACTTTCGATATAAAACATATATTGAATTCGTGCAAAAATTTGAACTCGAGATATTAAACAATTCTGAAATTACGTTGACAGAAAAGCTCGTTATAGTGTGTCTGCCGATTCTGTTTTTCTGTCTGTATGACGAGTGAATCAATTTACTTCAAACTTCATATTAGGGAGCTATTGCATGGCCCCTAAAGGGTACATTGAAATTTTTGTTGTAGCCCTACTCTTAGAATTCCTTCACGTAGCGCCATTTTCACAAACACGGAGTTTTCTCCAAAATGGTTTCAACGATTTTGATAAAATTTCATATTTCAGTTAGTTTAGGCGTACCAAGCTTTTGGATAAAAATGGATGTAACAGTACTTTGCTTATTAAATGGTTTAAGTAAAGCAAAACACTGGCAATACTTGACATGCAAAGGAATACAGCATTTAGAGTTTTAAAAATTTAAGAAAAAAATATTTTTGAAAAAAACCCAAAACTAAAAAAAATTATAGTTCTTTAAACTTGTTTAGTTTTCAATAGCAGCATAGAGCTAACATATACGATCCATTCGTGCAAATGACTTAGTTTTTTGAAAAATCCAAATCGAATGAGGAAGCAAAAAGAGAAGAAATTATAGGGAAGCCCATGCGCTCTTCTAAAATCTGTAACTCGCGAACTACTTTTCGGATTTGGATGAAACTTAAAATTTGAGCCAAGGTTAGTATCAATAATGACCTGCTGTAAAAATTATTAAGATAACATAAAAACTGAGGGAGATACAGTGGGGTAACTAGATACCCCATTTTTTTAATTTTTCTCAGAAAATATATAAGATACAGAAATTTTCGTACTTATTTCACAATCTACACACAATTCTACGTATCTCCAATTTTTTTCATATTTTTAGCATTTATGGTCTGGCCGCTAGGGGGAGGGGGACAACATTTTTCAAATGTTTGGCAAGCTTTTTTGTTCAACAAATTTTGTCAGATAAAAATATTTCTTACATATATAGAGCCCTTGCAAAATTCTCTTTAATTTGATATGCCACATGATGGGAAACAAAATAATTTTTTTTTGCCCTTCATACAAGGTGCCCAAAAAAGGGCTCCCAAAAAGAAATTCATTGCCGCCATCTTGTGCAGGCTTCCACATAATGTATACATAGCGAAAGTTTCAGCTCTCTATGTCTAACGGTTCAAAAGTTACAGGGCTGTGACAGACTGACGGACAGACGGACAGACGGACAGACAGACACCGTATCAAACCCATAAGTGTTCCGTCTTACCTATTAAGGTCCGGAACACTAAAAAAAGGTATAGAAAAATGTTCAATATGGCGCAGCAGGTCAGACTGACTAAAGGCCCCGACCCATAGAATCCGTCGACGTCGATCCGTTGTGCGTTGACGTTGAAGTTGACGTATTGCCGGATAGAACAGTCCCATAGAATCCGTCACAACCGTCAGCTGATTGTAAAAGGCGATGATAGTTTCTTTAATTCTCTCTCTGCTTCCACCAATGAAAATGCGTACTCTCAATTTTCTTATGCGTGAACTTCAATATGTGAATGTGTGAACTTAAATACGTGAATGTGTGTACTGACAACGGATCGACGGATTGAAAAAGTAGAAAGTAAACCTACTTTGTCCGTCGAAGTTCATCCATCCGTTGGTTATGGGCCGCCTCCCATAAGGTTGTGTGTATTTTATCGAGCTGTCAGTTAACGTCGACGGAACAACGGATCGACGGATTCTATGGGTTGGGCACTTAAAACGTAGAGATACACAGCGATGATCGGAGTCGCATCGCCTTTAAAAAAGCATTATGAAAAAATCCCTAACCATTCGTCTTACACAGTAAGCCGCATTTAGTGGGGAAGGTAAAATGTATTGTGTACTCTTTTTTCCACAAGGAATCGTTGCATACGGGTTAAAGTGTATACTTTTGATCTACTTCCACTTATTGTACATTTTTTTTATCTTTTCTTTTGTGGTAGTAGGAAATGCATATGTAGAGAGAGTATCCCTACTCATTATAATGGATATACTCTGATATAGGCACACTCTCAATCCGTGCATACATACATATGCATTTCCTACTTACAAAGAGTGGAAGCAGATAAAAAGTATATGCACAAAAAAGAGCACCCACACATCTTTCCTGTACTACTGCATGCACGTTACAGTTTGACACGACTGATTATGGTTTATTTTCATGTTTTTTTTTATAGGCGTATCGACTTGAGAATCGCTTTGTGTGTATCTCTTCGGTTTGAGCAGTGCAAGCTGCAGTGCTTTTTTTACAAATTGTTTTATACTTAGTCCTTATCATTGTATTTTTCCCATAATTAGTCCTAATGAAGCCTATTTCAAGTTAAAATGAGATAAGAAATGTATCTTCTTTCCTTTGACCTCCATATAAATAATGCAATCGAGTGTTGTAATAAAAAAAGTGCTTTGACCCTTATATAATCCTTTTTATGGTAACTGGTCACACCGATTTTTTAATGAGGCTGTGGTATGTATTGGTCAAAATATATCCATACAATCAGTAGGTACACTCTCGACGTTATCACTGTTACACAGCTATGAGAAGTAGATGGATATAAGAAGTTTCGTAGGGAGAGAGAGATAGCAGAGGAAAAATATTTTTGCGGAAAATCACACAGGGTGCTATGTTTAAAAAAACAAAAAAGAATCAATTTATAATACATTGTTAATTATATTTACTTAACGATTACATGTGTGTTGCACTTATATATTTCTGCTTGCTGTTGGTTTTTTTTTAATAGATTTGTTGAATTTCTTTATAATATGATATACACGAACACGTACATAAAATTTTATAAGAAATTCTTTGTTCTGATTTTAACAACAAAAGCAGTTAAATTCGTTACATAATATATCAAACATTTTGTTTTCAAAATCATTACAAAAGTATGTATAAATAAATTGTTGCTCTCTAGCGCATCTCGAGGTGGACGTGTTAAATGCGCATCTTCATATTCTTTGAAATCTGTAAATAGGGAGGAAATATTAGATTGCTGACTTAATTCCAATTTACACTTATGTTTTTGACGGTACTTTTTTAAAATATAGTCTGCAAAATAGTAAAACTCATTTTCACTACCGAAATCAACAGTTTTATAATCAGATTCGGTTCTGAAAGCGTCATTTAATAATCCTGATTGGTTTAAATGGGATTTTTTGATGGAACTTAACCATTTGGCTCTTCTGAAAATACAAATTTTTTTAATTTTAATACATAAATTGATTCAGCTTACCTCTCACTATTTTTCGGCACAGAGAAATAGTTTAAAGTATGTTTTTTATTTGTTTCGTTTTTTTTTTTTAGTCAAAAACACTTCAGCTTTACTTTTACAAAAAAAAAAAACACTTCTACGGACGTATAAATACAAATTGTCTCGAATAGAATTTTATTTCTCTTTCGTATCGAATTTTTTCACGCGTTACCCTGTATCATAATCACTTGAAATCCGTCGCACAGCTGATAAGCGTTCTTGTTATATCGCCTTTAAAAATACATTGTCAAGAAAAAGATAGCAATACCAACCCCAACGCCTAGATCAGTGTGACCTATTGCCATCAAAAACTAAGAAATCAAATTATTTTTATTGTTTTAATGCAGAACATCCAGTTTTATTATTTTTATGGAGGTCAAAGGAAATAAGAAACACCTGTTTTCTTATTTTAGATGTTATTTTAGGGTTCATATTTCGTTTCAATTAGGGGAAAAGCCAATCATAAAAAAAAGGTATAAAAAAATTGTTCAATATGGCGCAGCAGGTCAGACTGACTAAAACGTAGAGATACACACAACGATGTTCGAGTCGCATCGCCTTTAAAAAAAAACATTATGAAAAAATCCACAGTAAGCCGCATGTATGTAGTGGTGCAGGTAAAATGTATTGTGTACTCTTTTTTTCACAAGGTGTCGTTGCATACGGGTTAAAGTGTATACTTTTGATCTACTTCCACTTATTGTACAATTTTTTTTATCTTTTGTTTTGTGGTAGTAGGAAATGCATATGAAGAGAGAGTGTCCCTACTCATTATAATGGATATACTCTGGTCCCTAATCATTATGGATATACTTTGGTATTGGTGTCCTTATCTTTATAATGTACATACATTCTAAAGGCGTATTGATTTGAATGTTTACCAGTTGTGCGGAACATCTCAAGTGAACACAATACGCAGGGTAACGTTCGGTGCGAAGAGAATAACAATTTTTCTGAAGAGTGCAAGTGTTACAAGGTATGGGAAAACATACATTGAAGTGTTTGGCCTGTGGTCGGGCGGAAAGGCAAAATTTCGGTCTAAAATATTTTTCTCTGCCGAAAAACAGTGAAAGGTAAGCAGAACTCAATGAAATTTATTAAAATAAAAAATAAATCTGTTTATTTGCAGGAGAGCAAGGTGGTTAAATAGCATCAACAAGTCACATTTAAACCAATCATCATTTTCGAGGGATATTAGAGTCTGCGAACAACATTTCACGGCAGACATGTATTCCAAGTCGAAATTCCGCTTAAAGTGGTCAGCTACGCCTAGTATACACATTTTACAAAATGTTTTGAATACAAATCAAGGTATAAACGAAGAAAAAATTTCTTAAAATAAGTCATTTGATTTTTGTTTCCAATACCTAGGTCAAATTCATGCAATGATTGAAGAAAATCCAAGAGTTATGCCAATGGACATGGAAAGCCTTATACCTGTTAATGAGGTTAGCAAAGGAGTAGAGGTTTTTGACAAACTGGTGAATGAATCGAACGAGCCAACTATAAAAACCGAAATCGATGATCACTTAAATCAAGATATTAAGACTGAGATTTTTGAAAACCCTGCAGAAGAATCGAATATAACTATTTCGGAGAGGGAATTGATGCAGACTTCTTTCAAGGAAACCGCAGAGGTATGTTATTTAAAGAGTAGTGTAAGAGTTTTAAAAATTGGGCAATAGAGAGAGCCACGGGCAATAGTGTTGCTGACGTTTTATGTTGTCATTAAATAAAAGGCAACACTTAAATATCGATATGAACAATGTTATGCATGAAAATGAAAGTTTACATTTTAAGCGATTCTACCGAAAAACTTAAAACTTCATACCATCGGTTAGGAGCCACACTCGCTTTAAGTTATAAATGTATAATTGTGAGTCACTGTACTAAAAAGGTTTCTTTCCAATATCTTATAAAATTACTCCAAATACCAGACTTTTTAAAAAAATGGTAGCAGGTGATATCGAACATTTTTCAATTTTTCCAAAAAATTACAATGAACCCTCCCACGTTATTGCCTTCTTTTTAATGAACCTGAAACAAGTTCTATCAAATGACTGTATAGCATTGCCAACTGTACAATTTATTCATAATTGTATTTTTTTTCTTATTTTGACAGAAAATTCAAATGCCAAGTGAAACTGCAAATGATCTTAACCTCGAAATTAAACAATCACCACAATCATCGCCAGAAAGCACATATCCTAATGACATTGATGACGACTGCCAAAACTCATCGGTTACGACTCATTCAAACAAAATGGATGAATTCGATATATTTGGTGCGTTTGTTGCTTCAGAATTGAGAGAGTTTCGGAACAATACATCTTTAATAAGATCAGTTAAGAGAAAAATTCAAGTTGCATTATTAGAACTCAACGCAACAGAAGCGGCCAACACATCCAACAGGCATTCCTCTTCAGAAACAGTTATTCCACAACCAATACAACCTATTATTCCTGGTATGATTCGAGTTATATTTCCCAAATAAAAAGATCACTTAAAGACGAAGAGTTATTGTTTTAACTGTGAAAAGATAGACATAGATAAAATTGTTTTATTGTAACTATTTTTTTTATAAAAACTTTTATTTTATTTAATCAGATACTTTAAGAAATAAAATTATGGTTTTAAAGACAATTTATACAATCGGGTTTTTGAAACTACCTAATTGTTTTTTCTAAGATCAAAAGCTTGAACAATGAAGTAAAAAATACAGTCTCAAAAGTGATGAGTCGAAGTAATACCAACAGGGAAAAACTCGCAGAATGTGAAGAGTAGGACGTGTTATCAAAAAGCAAACAACAAACTTTTATGAACGCAAAACTTACTGAAAATTTGCAGCAATCATACTAATACCGGCAACTTTCTACAAAATTAGGTTATTTTGCCAAACATTAGGTACGTTCGCGTACTTTTTTCACTAAAATTCGTAGATTATCAAATTTCGAAGAGTGGGGGTACAATTCTCTCAGAGAGAGCTAAAAATGCGAAAAAGTAAACGAACAGGTTGAACAAGAAAAATGTTGAAAATACACTGGTTTGGCGGCTTTGACAGTTTTCATAAACCAGCCTACAGAAATTTCTTTCTTTTCTTCCACTAAAATTCGTAGCATGGGGAAGTTTCTTACTCTCTCGTGAGAGCTCTCTTCTGTGAAAAACTAGGAAAATTCTCCATACGCGGACAGGTTTTAGTAAAAACTCGCAATTTTTCGTAAAAATTCTCTGTTTTAGAAGGGTACGCGAACGGACCTAAACGGACGAAAGTGTTGCAAAATAACCCGATGAAATTAAACTTTTTTATTGTTTTTTTTTATTTTGGGAAATTTGGAAAAAGTACCTATCTCGACGGTTACCTATCTAAACCCGGGTTCGACTCATTTTGAGTGCGTGGTATTGATATCTAGAATGGTACTATCCTGAACTTAAAACTTATGTATTTGTATATAAAATTGTTGCAGAAGAGCACATATTTATTTCCTCACTTCTTTGAGCAGTCGCAGAATACTGTAATCTAACGAAATAACTCTAGATTATATGTTCATTCATACATGTGTATGTGCATATATGCTTGGGTAAATAATATGTACGTCATAATACCCGCAAGGAAATGCACGTTTTCTTTTTATGCTGTTTCACTTGTGATTTACCTTCAAATTAAGAGATAAATCGACCAAATTTTTTTGTGCATACATTTTTTTTACATTGATAGTAATGATTGTAACATAGTTTGCATTCACATCTAAATACAGCAACAGTAGCTTTTGTATGTTTTATCGACTACACAGCTCTCTCTTAAAAAGTTCTCTCTTAGCTCGCCTTGGATGGTATACAAAGCGAAAAATGTTCAAGTTTCTAAAAGTTCAAAACCGAAGAGTGCTAAGTACATCCTACAACATGTAGATGCGGAGAGAACGAATCAGAGTGGGATATTGCACAGCACGTGGGAGTATTCCCTTATGGACAATAAGACGATGCCTTTGACTGATAGGAACAGGTAAAAAAAGAAATAAAAAGGTTTGAAGCACGAAGAATTATTTTATCACCGTAAAATACACTATGCAAAGGCCAATCAAGGGCGGTGGTGTATGGCGAAGGACAGATTCGAAATGGGCAACTGTCTTAAAACTTCCTTTCTGAGTTTTAATATTAAGAAATTGTAATCCACGTCTCCAGCAATATCTGCATGGTTTCTAATTCTATTTTCCTGTATTCTATGCCAGTTATACCTTGGGCCACATTTGCCTTGATATGACGCATTAATTGGCATTTAATAGAAAATCTACGAAGATGCTGTCCATTAGAGTCCCTAATAGAACTTTTCCCGCCTCCGCTAGGGAACTGTCAAAAAAATAAATATATAAATAAATAAATAAATATTAGGCCGTATGCAGCCCATAGAGGGCCAAGGCCTAGCTTCTCACAGCTGTACGTATTGTGCGTGGTATACATTTGTGTACGTACAGAAGGGACCTACAGTTTTATGCCGTATCCGAAGGGCAGGGGGGTTTTTGAGAAGCTTTCTCATGACAGTAAATACTCTTGGATGTTTGTCAGACGCTCGCAAGAGGTGGGGCCGTGAAAAGCACTAACCACTGAGCCACGGCACCCACTAGGGAACTGTCAAAAGCGAGACAAAAAAAAAAAAAGCAGTTTTTTGTCTCGCTAGCTCGTTGCATAGGCGAAGAGATTAATCTGTAAAGGATGATTCAATAAGGCGCTTTACTCCTGCTGTAAAAGTTTAAAGGATATCGTGGGGATGGCTACGATGTAAAGGGATATGGAGCTATAGATGACATGCATTGATTGTAGGATGAGCCAACATTTCTTTAAAGCCTAAATGAACTAGACATACATACACAAAAAACACAATGATCATGTTAGGATGTCCAGATGACCTGAAAGCTAATGTAATGCGAATTGGACTGACTTGCGGTTGCCAACTATATAAATGTACGGTCTAGAATTCAGGCATGTCAAAGACAATAACTTGTGGCCCTGATGTCGATTCAATAATGTCCATTATGGCACGGGCTATGTGGGACGTAGGGCGCGCCGGTCGTCCTGTTAAGAACACATGTCGTCGTTGTCCATATCCTTCAATTGGGGTCAAAATAAACTGATTATCATCTACTGATAGGGCTGACCGTTGACTATAATGACCTGGCAAAATTCGTTCTCAAAGAAGTATGGATCCATGATGCCGCCAGTCCAATATCCAGTTCAAAAAGTGACTTTCTCCTGTGCTTGATTATTATCGTCCCCAATTCGACAATTTTGCTTGTTGACGAACCTATTCATCCACAAATGAATGAGAAGCGTTGATCGAACGGAAGCCCAACTTTCATAAAAAAATGTAATCACTTTCTGTTGTTGAACGCTATTGCTCTTCATGTTGACTTGGCAAAACAGATTAAATAAAGAACAGCTAATTTGACAGATACCTATAGCCCCAACAGTATGGTCGCTATCACCTGTCAAAGTTTGGAAATCCCTATTGAAAAACACACGAATTAAACTTTCTCAAATGTAAAGCTGGTACTAGGCCGACATGAAAACTGGTCGTTTTTGAGTTCAATCTAATACAGTGGAACACGTAACTCTTCCTTTTTCTAGAAATTACGCTTTCATTAATTTAAAATAATAGATAACATTATTTTGCTATTTTTATTTTTAGTGTTCCGGACCTTAAAAGGTAAGACGGAACACTTATGGGTTTGATACGGTGTCTGTCTGTCCGTCTGTCCGTCTGTCCGTCTGTCCGTCTGTCCGTCTGTCCGTCAGTCTGTCACAGCCCTGTAACTTTAGAACCGATAGACATAGAGAGCTGAAACTTTCGCTATGTATACATTATGTGGAAGCCTGCACAAGATGGCGGCAATGAATTTCATTTTGGGAGCCCTTTTTTGGGCACCTTGTATGAAGGGCAAAAAAAAATTATTTTGTTCCCCATCATGTGGCATATCAATTTAAAGAGAATTTTGCAAGGGCTCTATATATGTAAGAAATATTTTTTTCTGGCAAAATTTGTTGAACAAAAAAGCTCGCCAAACATTTGAAAAATGTTGTCCCCCCCCCCCCTAGCGGCCAGACCATAAATGGTAAAAATATGAAAAAAATTGGAGATACGTAGAATTTAGTGTAGATTGTAAAAACAATACAAAAATTCCTGTATTTTATATATTTTCTGAGAAAAATTAAAAAAATTGGGGATTTTGTTACCCCACTGTATCTCCCCCAGTTTTCATGTTATCCAAATAATTTTTACAGCAGATCATTTTGATACTACGATTTGCTCAAGTTTTAAGTTTCATCTAAATCCGCTAAGTAGTTCCCGAGTTACAGATTTTAGAAGAGCGCATGGACTTCCCTATAAGCTCTTATCTTGCTGCTACTGCATTCGAATTCGATTTTTCAAAAACATAGTCATTTGCACGAATGGATCGTATATGTTAGCTCTATGCTGCTTTTGAAAGCTAAATAAGTTTAAAAAACTAAAATTTTTTTTAATTTTGTTTTTTTTTTCAAATTTTTTTTTTTTTTTTTTTTTAGTTTTTAAAACTCTAAATGCTGTATTCCTTCGCATGTCAAGTATTGCCAGTGTTTTGCTTTACTTAAACCATTTAACAAGCAAAGTACGGTTACATTCATTTTTATCCAAAAGCTTGGTACGCCATGTTTTATATTGAAAGTGTAAGTTAAAATAGACTGGAATCTCAGCTCAGTATTACTAGGACATACCTACGTACAAGACATTACATTATTCATATCAAAACCAGTATTAGGTGTACCTATGCAGGATATGAATAAATTGCCTTCTATTTAATGACAATATAAAATGTCCGGAACACTATTGCACGAGGCCCTCCTCGCACTTACCCAATTTTTCAAAATTGTTTTCGCTGGCAATACTCTAACTATTATAAAGAAAGTAAATACTACTTATACAGAGTCTCGTAGTTGCTATTTGGGGTTGATGACTTGCTCTGGCGAGAGTAGCGTGCGAGCGTGTACGAGAAAATTTCCGACAAACACACGCGAAGTACATAGTACCTACAGCTGCTTCGCTCGCAAGCATTTCGACCGTTGGTGGTGAGATACGAATCACATTCAGTTTTTACACGCGCGTGTTTAGAGAGTAAATTCTAAATTGTGTTAGGGTAAATAGATGTGCTGCTGCTAGTGAGCGACAAACTGTTGACCGAAACACGTCATTGGTATGGATAACGAAGTTTTAATCAGTGAAGTGCATAAAAGAAATCCCCTTTGGGATACAAGCTGTAATGATTATTGTAAAAGGGATCTTTTAAAAAGGCTATGGGGTGAAGTTGCAAATATTCTACATTGTGACAGTAAGTACTAACAAACATACTTATGTTGCCTCATATATCCGTATAACTTCATCTATTTATGAAGCGAATAAGCTGTAGCGTACGTGTAAATTGACGCGCGTACGCATACGGCTATGGCGGTAATCAAACCTTGTACAAAGGACAAATAAACTATTTTTCTGAAATCCATTTTGTAGGTATTCTTTAAAAAAACGGTTCCACGAAATTGTAGGTTCCAGAAACATTAAACAATCAATTTTTGTGTAAAATCGAAAAATAAATCGAGATATTTATAGGGACTTACAAAAATTCGCTTAGTTGATAATATTAAGATTAGATAGTTATCCTTCATCCTTTTTTAATTTCTCCACATAATTCCCACTTATTTCAATACATTTCTTCAGCCGATAGATCCATTATTGAAAAGCTTTTACAATCCTCTTTTTTGAGCTTCTCTATTTAGACATATACCACATTTATATGGCGGATCTAAACCGGATTCAATTCGGGGTGAGTGCCATAAAAACGCAGATTCGATTGAAACCGGATTGACTCTATCCAATCACAAAATTTTCTGCGATCGATTTGCGTCTTTCCATATGAACGCAGATCGAAAGATTGAGTTTGGCAGATACTAAGCGAACTTTTGTTAGTCCCTACGTAAATATAGATGAACCTTTTGTTGCTTTTATTGAACTTCTATTGACTCTCGATTTTATAGGAATCTTTAAAAACCTTTTTGCATTTTTCAGAAGAAATAGTGAAAAGACGATGGAAGAATCTGCGTGACAACTATCGAACAGAATTGAAAAAATTCAAAGAAAAAGGTCATGGCACCAAGTGGATTTATTTTGAAAGTATGAATTTCCTACAAGATATTATGGAAACACGATACATAGAAGAAAATCAGTCAAACAATGATAATGACCCATATTCATGCCAGTTTCTTGAAACCAAATTTAATGATACGCCAAGCAACGACGATAGTTCAAGTCAAGCTCAAGCTTCGACGACGTATTTTACAAAAGCTACTTCCAAACGAAAACGTAACGCCGAAGAAGATGAACATGATCGAATAGTTGAATGTGACAAAATAACGTCTAGTGATCTTGATGATTCGGATTATAACTTTCTTATAAGCCTTACACCACACTTACAAAGTCTGTCTCAAATTAATAAGTTAAAATTTCGAATGGAAGCAGCTAAAATGCTGATGCAATTGAAACAGCACGATGAAGAATCCCAAACTAAAATCTCTACTACAGGTTCATGGGTAAGTTGAATTTCACTATTTGATTTTAGAATTTGATTTAAAGTCCTGGGCTCTTAGAGATATCGATGACGATATCGATATCGTTTTGACGACAGTTTTGGTTCCTGCAAACATAAGGAAGTGCTATCGACAAAACGATATAAATTTAGCAAACAAAAGCTCTAATATTGTGTGCGCTTGACTTTGTTGTTGACTAAAATTTAGTCACCAAAAGCGGCATTCGGAAAAGGGCCTTACGAACAAAAAAAAAAAAAACAGACCTTTCGAAATATTTGTTCCCATTTTGTATGACCTGAAGTTATGAAATAGATTTCTCCGGCTAATAGCTAACAAGAGGGTTCTACCGGAGATGCCAATCTCAGGTCTTTGCTTTTCAGGACCGGAGGAATCGGCAAAAAGAGACTGAATTCGTGTTAGTGAACAGTTATGTAAAATTGTGTCAAAACTATCCCTATTATTGACACTAGTTAGAGGATGTCGTTCAAGACCTGACCGCCAACCTCATCAGATAGTTTGAACTGACATGTTCACCTACTAGTTCAAACCTATTTCCTTGTGGAAATCAGATTTGCAAAGATTTAGGAAGAAAACTAGAAATCTTCTGAACCGGACAAGATGATGTCTGAGTGCTCCACTGAAGTGGAGCACGCTGTTCAGAAATATGTCATGCTAATTCTCTTATAAAATTAGGTTT
Organism: Chalcosyrphus nemorum; assembly: GCA_949716465.1. Taxonomy (NCBI): domain Eukaryota; kingdom Metazoa; phylum Arthropoda; class Insecta; order Diptera; family Syrphidae; genus Chalcosyrphus; species Chalcosyrphus nemorum. Next base: position 11,170,562 of record OX454333.1, on the reverse strand, counting down.
TTTGTATTTTAAACAAAACATCATGCAATTAGATACGTTTTACCTTAAAATTCATATATTTTTTGTTCAACAAATAATAATTAAAAAATAAATCACAAATCAAGCTCTTGCTTTGGTATAATAATTGGCATCAAAAAATTATCTGAAGTTGATTGATCGCCCTCCAATTGTTGTTCATAATTTTGTCTAGTTTGCTGATTATTATTACGATTTGGTGAATTGCGAACATAAGTACCCATAGATAAATTAAATAATACATCATCAATATTATGCTGTGCGGTGTATACTTCATAACTTTCCCTGTTACAGCTTCTTAGTCTATGAGCGATGTGTTCACCATAGACTGTGTACTGATCGCGGAAAACTTCAGGCTGATCGCCCTCATTGGGTTTCTTTTGCCTGCTTGGCTCTATTGAGGCTTCTGATTGTTCCAAATCTTCAACAGAAGATTCCTCCATGTCATTAGGATTTGCATCAGCGATCTGTAAAAAAAGAAAAAGAAATACTGTGTAGAGTGTACCTTACGACACATGTAATATGTACAAAAATTCAAATTTAAGAGCGTCAGTATAATGTTCAAAGTATGCTTTCATTTATGACAGTTATTTGACATTCATGATTAGTATTGTTTGACGTAAGATTCAATGAACTCGCTTTACCAACCTCGAGAATATAGACGACATTAGGTTAGGTTATGTAGAAGGGTGCCTTGTGACAAGAAAGACTCTGCTCACTTAAAGCAATAATTCAAGTCCATTGTGCCCAATAATTTTGAGTAAACCGACTTTTTGTTAAGTTGATTGTAAGTAAAGTTTAGAGCACTTTTGGTAAAAAACGTGGGAAGCTATTTAACTAGCTTTACTTTAACTTTAAATATAAAATTTAAAGGAAATCTTTAGAGCCGTTTTAGACCAATTTAATAAAACTTTTTGGCTCTAAAAAAAGTACCGTTATTCTCAAAGAAAACGCCATCTTACAGCGTTAGCTCAATTTTATATATAGTATTAGAAACTTTTACAAATCGGTTTTTAGGCAAATTGCCATTCAGTATCGTTACAACAACCTTTGGCCAAAATGTTGTAAGCAATTTTGTAGCACGTCATTAAACTGGCTTCACTATGAAATGTAAACAAAATCACTATAGCCGTTTCACACTAAATCAATTTTGTACTAATTTGACTATCAGTTATCAGTACAAATTTTGATCAAAATCAGTTCACCCGTTTAGATTTTAGCCTCGCTGATAGATCGACAGAATTAACAGACTCACTATTTTCAACCTCTCTGTACAGATAATGTCAGAATTTATCAAAATCTCTAGATCAAAAATGTTCATGAATCCAAAACTTGCCCAATTACTACGTATGGGGGTAGGTAAAAAAAAACACTCACCGTATTTGTCAATGAAGTACCAGATAAATGCGCTTGAATTTCATTGAGATTCCTTAAATTGATATTATTTTCATTCAAATACTCCAGTAGAGTATCTAGCGCTTTAATAGCTTGACTCTTATTTGTTGGCGTGTACTTTTCTTCAATATCACTAATGCCAGTCTCGCTATCGTTCGTGATCACAGTTGCTGGTTTTTTGGTTGACGAAGACACTTCTGGCCACCAAGTGGAACCACTTTCCCCATTCAATTGCTCACTCTCTTCTATTGGCGATGGAGCTATTCCCGCCAACGCCGACGACAAATCTAATTCACCACTCCCTTCAGCCACTTTCATAGCCTCGGCTATATTTCTCTGCTGGCGTAATTCTTTAAACACAACATTCTCTTTTTTCTGCCATCGCCAGAGCCATCCATTGCTAGCCGTAAAATTGGTGATATTCAATTTTTCTGCTATTTTCACCGCCTGTTGCCTTACAATTGGACCGTTGAGAAAAACGTTTTGTTCCCTCATGGAATGATACCATTTCGTGACAGTTTTGTCAATCATAGCATTATGTCCTTTTCGAATTCGGCGATTTTTTCTATTCACACTTTTTCGCAATACATCTTCATTTTTTAGTATTCGAGTAACAGTCGCCGCATTGCAATTGTATTGGTTAATAATATCCTTTACCGTACATTTTTTCGATTTTAAAGAATCACTTATCTCCAGCTTTTCGCTGATTGTTAACTCTTTCCTTCTGCGAGTTGAAGTCATACCTCCAAAGTGTAGAAACAAAAAACGAAAATAACTATACTTTTATAGCAAAACACCCTTTATGCGCGATACTCTTTACAAACACCGGACACAAACTGAAAACAAATTGATAATGAACAACATACCTACCCATAATCATAAACAAAGCAGTGATGTGTGTGTGGAAGCCGAAATTCTCATATACGCGGGTAAATTTCTTATATGCGGGTTGTTTTTCGAACACGAACCTGTTATGTACAGATGGTAGGCTAAAAAAAGGGGAAAATTGGGAAGAGACTCTATGTACGGGTATTCTCTTAGGGTATTTGTGTTGTGTGTGTTTGTTTTTTTTAATAAACGGGAAGAGCATAGGGTGCAAAGCCAACCTCCGGACCCGACCCTAACGTTATTTTTGCCGGTTTTTATAAGAGTAGATATTTGTAACACTTGAAGTTGAGAAATTCTTTACGAAAATACTCGTATTTTGGAGATGATAATGAAACGAATTTAACAAACCAAAAAATACCCAAAATGATTTTTTGGTTTGGCTACATTCATACATACATACATTAATATTAAGGGTGATTTGACATTTTGATTCTGCAAGTGTCAAAGGGGAGATGAATACCCTTTTCTGACTAACAGGGGAAGAGCGTTAGTTAATGTGGAAGGGAGAAGAAGGGATAGGAAAGAGTTACCGTTGTGATATTTAAAACACAGGTAATATAAGGTTTCTCCATGGAGGGTATGCAATTAAGGAAAGAGTTGTGTTCGATATCTTGCATTCGTAATTCACGGTAATTTTTTTGTTTGTTTACTTTTTATGGATAAACTCTCGCTGATTTTTTTCGGGCTAAAAGCTTTCTGAAAAGAAGAAAATGTTGGATCCTCTGTTGGCATCGTAGGATTTTATGTTTTCAAGTAATTTAATGGTTTTAAGGCGAGTAAGAAAATACCACGTTAACAATAGATAGTCCAAAACATGGTAGAAATTAGAAGAATTTAGAGCTTTATTGAATGCTTAGTTAAAGACTAAGGGTGAAGTATGTGTTTGAAATCAATCATTTTTATGTGCCCAAAAGACAAGAGATAAACAGGCAAAATGCTTATCAAATTTGTTCAGACCTCGATGAGACTATGAGAGTTGTTAATACTAAAACTCTTATATTTTTAGCAGGATGCAAAGTAATAAAGCAAGGGATCCAGTTGCGATCCTAAAGACAACAAAAAGAAAAGTAAGGAGAAGAGAAATTGGAGGAATACGAATCGAAATATCACGACACCACTTTTTGCGAGCTTCCGAGAGACATCCAAGAATATTTACTTCTCAAAAGACCCTCCTGCCGCAGTGTTGCCACAATGATACCAAAGTATCAAAAGTGATACTTTTTGATATATTCGACGTGATACCTCAATTTCTTTAAAATGCCTATTTTGATACTTTCTTAATTCCGGCAACAAAGCACTATAAATACCAGTGTATCGTATTTTTGTAATATTATATGTACATATATAAATATTCGTTTAGTTAGCTTGAAGCCGAATTGGATGGATAGTTTTTTGGAAAAGAATTAAGAATATTCATGCTATTTTTATATCGCTTGTTTTTTTTTCAAATACCTATTAACAAAATAATAATAGTAATAACAGTTTTCCTCATAATTCCTGTTATAATACCTTTCGATACTTTTTCTCAAACTCTTGCGGCAACATTGCTCTGCCCTTTGAATACGGCATAAAACTGTTGTTTTTTGTACATGTTGCCCAGCTTTTCTGAACCTTCAAAAGTGTACATAGACCATAAGTACAGTTGATACAATATATTTACATATTTGTTTATTTTAACATTCGTATGACTGTGTCCTATGTATCCTATAGAAACAAAAACTTCTCAATGGACTTCGGTTAAAATTGAAGGAATTGTTTTTATTAGCGACAACAGTGCAGTAATTCGATAGTTATCGAATGTATATTCAAAGGAAATTGTTGCTGTATGTATATAAATTTGTACAGTCACTCACATTTAAAGTGGGACAACGCAAAAAGAGCGTCCAGCTAATTTTTTAGAATCTAACAAATTCTAGAGAGTCTAGAGACTTGTTTTCGAACTATTTTATTTAGTTTTTGTAACAATGACTTCAAACTATTCAAAAGACAGAAACCAAAGATGAGGTTATTTAAAACAATTTGAAACATTTTTTTATGACCAGTCCTCAAAGCAAAATAGAGAATTGTTGTAAGTTGTTCCACTTTGAGTGTGAGTGACTGTACGTAAAAGGAACCTGATGACAAATCTGCTATTTTATTTGTGCAACTAACTATACGCGTATGCTGGACATACGTAGCCACAAAATCATAATAAGTATCTTTGGGAAAAGTAAATATTCAGCTAAAAACTTGCAAAAATATTAAAAAACCAGTGAAAAATGCTACAATCCGCCTGGAGCGAATCGTATGATACCCTATCCCTATCTTATTTTATCGCGTCAGTGGGCGGTGGAAAATATATTCACAAAATTTTCTATTTTGCCCTATAAACTAATAATTTTACTCGAAAATTAATTTTTGAAGTAAACGCCCCTAAAAAGTAGACGTGGCCATATACAATGTATAGACGATTTGTAGATTAAGTCGATATCTACATTTTTCGAGTTTCATATGAAAATAGTGAAAAAAGGTGATTTTTTGAAAAGTGGGCGTGTCAGTGGGCGGATTTTAAAAATTTTTACACTTGTATTGCTTACTTTTCCAAGGACCTCGTATACAAAATTTCATCAACCTAGCTCAAAATTTAAGGCCCAAGAACTGGTGACACACAGACGGACGGACAGACGGACGGACGGACGGACAGACGGACGGACGGACAGACGGACGGACGGACATAGCTCAATCGACTCGGCTAGTGATGCTGATCATTTATATATATACTTTATTGGGTCTATCTGTAATATTTCTCTATGTTACAAACTATGTATCAAACTTAATATACCCTTAGGATAGGGTATAATAAATAAATATTAGGCCATAAGCAGCCCACAGAGGGCCAAGGTCTAGCTTCTCATAACTGTACATATTGTGCATGGTATACATTTGGGCACATACAGAAGGGACCCACAGTTTTACACCATATCCAAAGGGCAGAGGGGTTTTGAGAAGCTAATATTACTCGTAGGTTTAAAGTCTTAAAAAGTCTCTTGTGCCATTGTTGAGTGAAAGCCATTGTAGTGTGACTCGAAATCTGAATAAGTCTTTTTGAACGTAGGTTTAAATACCAATTCTAGAGTTATTGTAAGAGCAAGATGGGATCATTTCAATAAACGTACGATATTTTCAGCATTGAAATGCATGAGGCTATTGCATCGGAAAGTTCAGAAAGTTCAGAAAGTTTTCAGCCAACTAGGCACTTATTTAAAGTTAAAAGAAAGTTACTTTTATGTTGGTACAAAGGTTATGTTACAATACAAATTTTTACTTAAACGAAGCATAAGATTGAGAGACTACTTTAACTACTCCAAACTATACTTTATTTGTTTGTAATTTTTGCATAGCTTTCATAAATATGGAACAATTGAGTTTAAAAGCTTCCGTCTTCTTTTGCGGGTATGGGAAGGCAAAACTGAAGGAGTTAGGGCGATGTTTTTCGTTACCCACACCCACAATCAGATGTGCATTGGCTGGTTTGCAAATTTTAAACAGTATGCATAAATAAATTTTTTTTATTTCGAGGTAGAATCTGTGCAGTGACTCTGTTTTTCTTGTCCACTCATGTCCATCACTGCCCTGTAACGTAAGCTCCTGTCTATAGCATTCAATTACAATCGAGTCCACAATTTTATTCCCCAAACCACCCTGTATATCAGCTGTATAAACTCTATGTATCTTTCTGTGGATATAACACAATTCGCATGAGTTAGCTCTCGTCGTTTCGTTCTGCTCTCTTGCATACATATGTATGTGTTTACTGCTTCCCCTAATCACACCAAGTAAGAGCAAAACGGGGAACAACTGAGAGTATATAAGATACAAAAAAGAAGTTGGGCGACAGGAATCAAATATTACATACATAGAAATAGGTATATATAAGTCTGGACCTGAGGTAGGTATTGCAGAAAAAGTAGAACATTCAGATCCTGTTTTTATTTTTAAATCAAGTCAGCGTAGTTGTGCGCCATAACCTTGTTTAGTTGTATTGTTGCCAGGCAGGGGTACAAACGGGCGATATAAATAGGTATATCCAGATATCCTACTTTTCAAATAAAAGTGAGGTGAGAGATATTTGACGTTTTGCCAGTCAAATAGTTTTTTTCTTTTTTGACAACATATCCATTCATTCATTATTTTGTTTGTGCTTTAATTGTTAAAGATATTCGATCTATGAGTTTGTGTTGAAACTACAAATATGGATATTTCAAAATACGCCCAGCATTTGATAGTCGAACTAATCGCTAGTTATACGGGGATAAAATGTGAAAACTTGCGGCCAAGGATATCTTCCTCCTTAAATATAAGACAGGGTGTGTGGTGGTCCTTTATTCAAATGCACTGTCCAGCGTTTAAGTGTAATTTACAAGTCATGGTCAGGATTCACTCAACTTAGGAGGCAGCCAAAACGTTGGAATGTTTCAAATTGTTTTTTTTTTTAGTACCTACATATGTACCTATGTACCTATTTTGTAATTTCGTTGGAATAAAATCTATTGTGTTCATTAGAAATCCGTTTTTTATTCATGTTGGTAAATGGAACAATTATTGATTTATACATACAAATTTTAATAGGTCAAAGAACATTGCCACAATTTCGTTTGGAAAATCGAAACCTTTTAAAAACAAAAAAGGATAGCAGTAAAGAGATACGATATTCAAAAGTGAATAGGTCACTGGTTTTTGAAATACTCGTTCTTTTTTATTTCAATTTTACTAAAGACCATATTTTACTTCCTCAAATTGATGCAGTTTATTTAAGTTTAAAGAGCGAAAACAGCAAAGACAGCCTGTGGTAGAGATAGATGGCCCTCATTAATTAAAATTCTATCGAAAAGGCATCTTACTTGGTTTGACACGAGGCTTATATATGTATCTACATACGTATGGTTAAATAGTTCTAAATCTTTTATATGTAGGTACTTTCGTACTGAACACACAGTAGCTCAAATCATGTTGGTTAGATGCTCAAGTGATTTGTTGGTTCCTTTGAAAACTTTTTAGTAATTTTTCATCTCGTCATATAGCATTTGTATGAGTACGTTCAGTTATCAACAGTATTGTGCTTCACTCGCTCTTCTAATAGATGATTTACACTCTATTTTGTAAGGCATACACACTTGGTCTCTCGCACATCGGTAGTGACATGAAAGTACAAGGTGCGACAGAAGTTTCCAAGTTCAAAGAAAAGGAGCCAACGCGTCGCTGGACTTGTGCTCTGCATTTTCACCAAAAAGGGTAACTTGTCAATGTGCCAACTATAACTTTTCACCTCTACACACGATTCACACGGTGCCGTGGCTCAGTGGTTTGTGCGTTGGACTACTGCGCAAGCGGTTCCAAGTTCGAATCCAGGAAATTACCACCAACGTTTTTTCACAGCCCCACCTCTTGCGAGCGTCTGACAAACATCCAAGAGTATTTACTGTCATGAGAAAGCTTCTCAAAACCCTCCCCTGCCCTTCGGATACGGCATAAAACTGTAGGTCCCTTCTGTACGTACACAAATGTATACCACGCACAATACGTACAGCTGTGAGAAGCTAGGCCTTGGCCCTCTATGGGCTGCTTACGGCCTAATATTTATTTTTATTTACGATTCAAACTTGGCAGGCACTCAGTCTACCTCAACTAATAGAATCAAACAGCTGGTACTTATTTTAAATTTTCTATGATATCCTAGTCATTCGCGCACTGTCCACAAAAGAAAGCAGCATTTTATTTTATCTAAAAACAATTCTAATTATTAAAAACAAATCACCAAACAAATATTTATTTAACTACTGACAGCACTCAAAATAAAGGTAGAGTGACCAGATTTGTGTCGAGTATATGGTGGGAGAAACTTGAAATTCAATATATGTACATGTATGTATGTTATTTTATTTTGCTTTGTTTTCGTGCTCGATATTATTAAAGGTATACAAAACATGTTTCATTAAATGTATTACTTAAATTTCGTCTTTAAACGCGTCAAAGTATAACTAATAAAAATATTTTAATAAGAGAAGAGTTATAACGCAAAAAAAGAGAGGTATGGTCAACCTGTATTAAAAGAAATGTCAAACAGCTGACTTTGAGGGTTAAATTTATTTAAGTTCATTTTGCGTTATCATTCGAAAATGAACCTTTTTCATTCGAATCTCAAAGTACACAAAAATCTTTCGAATGAATAGAGACATTCGAAAGATTTGACTATTCATTCGAATCTCAAAATAAGCATGAATACATTCAACCGCTTGTAAGTAATTATGACCACAGTAACTGAAGCCTGCTTCCCGAAGTCTAGATCGCTCGAGATCCATTCCGATGTCTGGGGACTTAGACTCCGAGACCTTAGTTACAATCAGTAGTACAATGCGTACAAAAACTTGTGGCTTTTGTGGTGCACATATTCTTGCAATATCAGTAGGTCCATTCGCGTACCCTCCTAAAACAGCGAATTTTAACGAAAATTTACGAATTTTTACGAAAAGCTGTTTGCGTATGGAGAATTTTCGTAGTTTTTCGCAAAAGAGAGCGCTCACGAGTGCAAAAAATTTCTGTGGGATGGTTTATGAAAACTGTCAAAGCTGTCAAAGTGTATTTTCCACTTTTTCTTGTTCAACACGTTCGTTTACGTTTTCGTAATTTTAGCTCTCTCTGAGAGATTTTTGCCCTCACTCTTCGAAATTTGATAATTTACGAATTTTAGTGCAAAAGGTACGCGAACGGACCTAGTATCTGTGTACGATAAAATTGTCTTTAAAAAAAGTTGTCGTTCAGCTAGCTATGAATGTCCATAAGATTGCATTGTTTATTATTTAAATATAAATTCGACCGACTGTGTATTGACTTTTAACGCCCACTGCAATAGTTAATCTTGCTTTATAAATTACAATAATCTATAAATTGCAACTATCTTATTTTCGCAGAACACTCGCATGTCAAGGGAAACAGCAAATGATATAAATATTAAACAGTCACCAACGTCATCCCCAGATAATAGATATTCTGATGATCTTGAGCATGAATACCAAAAATTACCGGTTATAACCACTTCCAATAAAAATGATGCGTACGACACATTTGGAACGTTCGTTGCCAATGAACTGAGAGCAGTTGGAAGTAATACATCTTTAGTGCGATCAGTTAAAAGAAAAATACAAGTTGCATTATTAGAAACCTACGAAACAGAAACGATCAATGCATCCATTGGTAACACTAATATGCAGTCAGAAGTAGATCTTCCACAACCAGTGCAACTATCTTGTCCGCCCAGTATTGTGATAAAAACTGAACACTATCAAGAAGATACGGATTCTATTAGCTGAAAATAATAGCTGAAAAGAAAGATCTTGAAGGACACTTGAAGGCGAAGAGATGCTTATTCCTCTGTAGAGGATATTTGAATGAAATAATTCATTGTAGAGTATTTTCTAAACACGCTTCGTACAAGAGAAGTTGAGTTTTTCTTTTTGTTTATTATTTAAAAAATAAATTTTATTATTATTTCCGTTAGTTGATTGTTTGATTGATTTCATTATTGACATATATATGTATTCACCCTTCTACTTAGACGTGCATATTGGACACATTCCGAACTCGGCAAACGAATTTTTGACAGTTTGAATATTGACTTAAAAGGCAGGGAGAATTTTCTTACCTTCAAATCCAGTCCACTACCTCAAAAAGAAATGCCTTAATTTGTAGTCAAAACTCAATCTCTCGACCAATCAGAAACGTTTGACTACCTAGTGCTTAGAATGCGAAACGTGCCCATTATTGTGCCATATGTTGGGCAATATTTGCTCTACTGTTGGTAACATTAGGCGATCACATGGTTTTCTGAAAATCTAACAATGATCTCTTAAGCTGAAAATATATTATCATAGTTCAATAAAACAAGCTTTAACTACAAATATATACATACTTTATTAAAAATTAGTTATCTTTCTTGCAAACAAGGTCTGAGTGACTTTGAACAGAACTTGGCACTGGTGGCTAAGTTAAGGTGCTAGTACTCGTATTAGTGAAGTACCCCAAACAGAGATGATTTATTACAGAATCTATCTTATGTTGCGCCGTCAAAATCTCATGCTCATCCCTTTTACACGTCCGTAATCTATGTGCTATGTGTTCAGAGGCAGAGGCAGAGATCTGTTGGACGTGTGTGAAGTTGCTTCATCCTGCTGGAACCATGTTCTTTGGTTGTAACCAGGAAAGTTTTGCAGTTGGGGTACGAAAAACTCGTCTAACATCTCCACATAACGCTCTGAATTCACTGTGAGTGTGCGTCCCCTTCCATCTTCAAAAAAGTAAGGGCCGATAATTCCTCGCGCCGACATCGCTGCCCATACGGTGACTTTGGGTGAATGTAGCGGTTTCTGATGTTTTTGTTTTGGGTTGGTTGCACTCCAGTAACGACAATTTTGCTTGTTTACATGCCCATTCAGGTGAAAATGGGCTTCATCGGAAAACAAGATGTTGGTGAACGTTGGAAAGCGCTTAATCATATGATTAACAAAGGCAAGCCTCTGACCAGCATCTTGAGGCTTCAGTTCTTGCACTAACTGAATTTTGTACGGGTGCAGCTTTAAATCTTTGTGTAAAATGCGGCATAATGAAGATCTGTGCACATTTAAAGCAACAGCACGCTTCCGAATCGAGAGGTTTGGATCATCTCGAATAGATTGAGTAACACTGTTCACGTTTTCGGCTGTTCTTGATGTTCTTGGCCGCCCAGATTTTGGTTTCTCCAGAGTTGACCCAGTCTCTTCAAACTTCTCAACCCATTTTGCAATGAGTCGAGTGCTAGGCGCATCATTTAAGTGACGAATATGTCGAATACTGCAGAATTTTCTACGCGCTACAGTCGCCGAATTACCGTTTTTGTAAAACTCACGTACGCACAACGCACGGTCGGCACCAGAGAAACGCTCCATAGCGACTAAATTCCCAAGAGCCAGACTACCGACTGACATACCCCCCGCGCCCCTCAGAATAGTTGCTTTCGCGTAATAAGATAAGCAAATGTGAACTTACTTTTGAGACACCTTGTATTATAGACAAAACAACAAGGACAACTCACTTAGTACAACAAAATTGGACCCATTGTTGAGAGGCATCCACTCATCGACAAGTCCACCATGCCTTGCTTTTTGTATACGCGATGCGATGCTCATGCTCAGGGTTCGGACTTCAATAATAAAATTTAGCAGTAGTTTCTTACAAAAAGTGCAGTAGATCCGTATTTTCCGCAGCAGATTTGTTTTTGTTGCAAAAAATACAACAATACTGGGGTTTAGATTTATACACATATATTTTTTACGATAAAATAAGGTTAAAACAAACTTAAATTGCACAGTTTAAAGTAAATTTAATCACAAATCTTTGCACGAAATTTTTTTTTTTAAATTTTTAATAACTGATTAATTTTCAGTTAAATTCAGTTCTTAAAAGAAATTTTCCATCGATAAATTTACGTTTTTTCTAGATTGTGTTACGTTTTTCATCTAGAAAACATCAAATTTTCAACCGTTTTCACATTCAAAAATCGCAGTAGATTTCAAGTCAAGCGCAGTGGCGCAGCAGATTTTAAATATTTTTCAAAATCGCAGTAGATCTACTGCAATTGCAGTAAAGTCCGAACACTGCTCATGCTTCATTAATTAATTTGAGAGGAAAAAAGAAAAATAATTCGCTCTTCCTCTCTTCAAAATTACGAGTAGACCTTGAAAGAGAACTTAGATACGAAAACATCACTTAGATTCAGTGCTGCCGTTTCTCCTGTCAAAACAGTGTTACCTAGATTGTGCGCAAAGAATTCCTTTGTAAATGTATTACTTTGATGAAATTGAAAATAGTATTACTTTTACTGCGTTGAGGTCTTCACATCCAATATTATTTCTTTATTTATTTCTAACATCGTCTATGTATGTAAAAAATATAACACGCAACGATAAAACTAAGTCTTGAGAACATCTGTGGTCCTATATCATTCGTTCGTGTTTAAATTTGTTTATTAACTAGGTAACAGTTGCGCAAAAATAAAGTTGGTAGCTCAAGACGCTGGTAAAATATTATCATATGTAGTTCAATAAAACAATCTCTAACTTAAAGTACAAATTTATTTTTCAATTAGTTCTCTTTCTTAGAAACAAGTTCCGAGTGACTTTGAACAGAATCTGCCACTGATGAGTCAGTTGCGGTACTAGTACTCGTATTAGTGAAGTACCCCAAACACAGATTATTTATCACAGAATCTATCTTATTTTGCGCTACTGAAATCTCATGTTCATCCCTTTTACACGTCCGTAATCTATGTGCTATATGTTCAGCATAAACTGCATATTGATCCTGTGTATTAACGTGATCCATTTTCGCATCTCCTGTATATGTTTCTCCTTGTAATTGCTCACTTGTTGTTGCTTCAATTGGTTCCTCCTTGATTTGTGTTTGTTCGTTAGCTGTATCACTATTTGGTTCTTCTTGAATCAGTTCACTTTCTATGTATTCATTTGTTTCCCCAAAGGCTTCATTTAGTATAACATCCTGCACAGCGAAATCTTTTATATCAATATAACTATGAAGGCAAGCTTCTTCTGTAGGCTGTAATAAAATAATTAAATAAAAATAATTAAAAAAAAAGTTATTAAATTTTATCATAAACTAGCAGACCTGGGAATGGTTTGTTTTTGCTATTTTTTTTGCAGCTCGTAAGTATGAAATACTTAATCTACTTTGTTCATTTTGTCGTGCTCTCTCTTCTTCCGTTCGATTTTTCCTTCTTTCTCTCGCCGTTTTGGCTCTTTTTGTGCGAGGACTAAGATTTGTTGGTTTACGTGGCATTGCAATGTTGAACAACAACAATCTAAACAGGCATGATAATAATAAAACTACAACAGTAAAATGTAAACAGGAGTCGAAATGTGAACAAATCAAACTTTCAATAAACACTAAGAACCACAGTGCTGGGTATCAGATTTCATTTAAACAACCCTTAAACACCAGCACTGTTAAGAATAAACTAATAGATTTTCAGCGAAATCGGTCGAGTAGTTCTTGAGTTTATGCGAAACACACATATGTAGCTCGAGTTTTATTTACGTACCGTGCTCGCCTTGCTTCGCTTGCCTAGTACCTACATTTATGAAATGTGGCTCAATCATGACGTATTGTAGTGCATCTCAAAAGCCACAAACCTCCAACATATACCTGTATTGTTTCGATGTGATTGAGCCAATCTCATTTATTTTGCATTATGACTTATATGTTCAATAATCGTCCGGTACGCCGGCTTACTCACTTTTGCTTAAAAATTGACTCACTGACATATAATTCGCAACTAAATGACTCGAACAGAAAAAAACGCTGCAAAAAAAAGAACTCAATTCCAAACGAATTGCACTCAAATATAAAACTCGATTACAGGAATACGGAGCACGCATCTACACTTATTCAGCTGCACCTCACTACTCACGTTGCGTGCGATTGTAAACACACATATGTACCTAAAAAATGACACAAAAATATACGTACTAAACGATACTAAAATAGAATCAACCTCAATCAGATTGCTATTTCCAGGAGAAAGGAAAATAATTCGCTCTTGCTCTCTTAAAAATCACGAGTAGACCTTGAAAGAGAACTAAGATAAGAAAACATCACTGAGATTCAGTGCTGCCGTTTCTACTGTTCTTAGAGGAGACCAAACCGTGTTGCCAGAGGGTGAGAGTCGAGCTGAGATTTCTGCACACCGAGTTAAAGGTTCAAAAGATAGAAATGGGGTTGAACTGACATAGTACATTCACTCTTTTTTCTTATTTTGTTGTTTTGATAACCAAAAACCAAATATTTTTTAAGGCAAAACAAAAACTCCTTATTCGCAACGTAAACAAATTGGTTTCCTACCCCAGAAAAGGAGAAGCAACACACACACAAAAGTCATTTCGACTCCTCAACTCCTCAGCCCAGATGTACAGGTATATCCTAGCTAAGGTTGCCCCGCAAAACGTTGTTTCTATGTAACGTTGGCAACGAATTGTTACCATACCTCGTTTAATGTTGAGTGGCTTCGCTGTAACGTCGCATCGTTTGAAAAATAAAATTTTTGAAATCCAACAGTAAAACCAATGTGTCTCCATAGAATCGCCAATTTTTTAAAATATTCGACAAATTTGTGTCAAGATATTGCACATAAGTATACATATGTTTTTAGCTTATGCTAATGGTAGTGTTTAAATAGTTTAAATGAAACAAAATAAGCTATATTTTTTTCCCAGCTCTGCTAGCTGAGTCAAGTCCATTTAAACTCAATGTGCGTTTATATGAATTTCCAGTCGGATTAAAACTGGCGTCAACTCGCTATATAAACCTGGTCTATGCACGGATTTCCGTGCACCAATCGCACAAGTTTTCGTGCGTCTAGTAGGTACGATTTATGAGCTGGAAAGTGATTCTTTTCCCTGCGAGTTGTTTAAGGACCTTCTGAAATCAAATCTCATTAGAGGTTCCTTACCTGAGAATTACTTCTGTGAGTCTTATCCGGCAATCTCCTTTTCCTGAGATTCTAAAGTTACTGGCTGTGACAGAGAAAAAATTCAAAAAAATCAATCTTATGACCAATACAATACATCACCCAAAACTCATTTTAGGCTACGGTCAAAATACAAACAACCTTCCCTTTTTAGAATTATAACATTTTATTTTAATCTACGAACATAAAGTAGAAATAATAATTAAAATTCATTCTCAATTTTTAGTATGATATTCTCTATAGAAGGTCGAGCATAGCTCGTTTGGACATCATCTTTTGAAGCATTCATAGTAGCTGTGTAATTAGAAGACTCAAGTGCCAAATTGTGCACTATATTTTCGATCTGTTGCTGTGCGACCTCACAATCAGAACTTTTTTCTTTGCAATTTCGCAACTTATGAGCAATGTACTCGCCGAAAATCGAATACTGATCACGTTTGGCAGTTGTTTTGCAAACCATTTTCATGCAATCCAAAACTTTATGCAATGCTGTGTCTTTTTTTCTACTCTTTTTCTTAGTTTGTTCTTCCTCGCTTTCGGTTGATTCATCGTCTCTGTTACAGTTTTCATTTTGAAGTGCATTTTGAGGGATTTCTTTAGAGTTCTCCTAATGGACAAAATAATAAAAATATGATATAAATAGTAGTGAACACTATCCTAGGAACGAAATAAAAAAATAATTTTGAACTAAAAAGGCCTAAATAAACATTGGCTGCAGCAACGAATTCATTACTTGGCCTATATTATAGATGCAAATGAAAATGTTGCAAGGTTCTGTATTTTTTCACAAATTGTTTGAATATACATATGTATACTTTTGTTATTTAATCTGTACATTTTTGGAAGGTTGCAACGTACCTATTGTATTCATTTTTTGATTTTATAATTGAACAGAACGAAAAATTCTCAGTAGGTGTGAGTGTGTCCGCATTAAAGACATAAACGTGAAAACGTCAAAAAAATATACTTTAAAAATATACCTGTCACTACATTTTTCAGCCACTGGCAGCTTTTTTTGACATTTCTGCATTGAGGTTGGGCTTTGTTGCTAGACCAATGTTTACTTAGTTTTCTTTCCTAAAACTTGTATTACATACATATGTATACATACCTCAGTATGCTGTTGCAAGTCGCAATTCGATTTGGCAACTTCGTTGTGGAGTAATTTTATTGACATAGTAGTCACACTGGGGTTCAAAGTCTCAATCAGTCTCTTAAATGCCTCCGATTCCACAATGTGAAAAGGTAGCGCATTTGTAACGAATAAGTCCACAATCCTTTCGTTAACAATTGCCTGGGAAACGCCATTGCTCCCAATAGAAGTGCTACATGCCTCAACTAAGTTTTCCTCTTGTATTTTATGTTTAGGCGGTGGAGGTAAAGACGATTGTGAATCTAAAGAAATCTTTCGCTTTTTTTGTTTACCCCGAGTTCTGGACGTATTTTCAAACTGTGCCACATTTCCTGGATGAGTTCTTCTAACGTGCTGTCTTAAATTATTTATACTCGACATATGTGCTTTTATTGAAACAATATTCGGCAAACAAAGCTTACAGCCGAAAGTCAACTTATCTTTATCTCTTAACATGAACTTAAAGTATTCATTTAAATAGGGCCACGGACTCTGATCATCAAGCTTCTTGCGAAGTGCGGGACTGGTATAGTTAACGTCGTTGTCCTCATTGTTTTGAGTTTTAGATGTCATTATGCACGACCTTTTGAATAAATTCAATTAAAGTCACAAGAGTATTTTTTTTCTGAAAGCAATTGACACACACGAATAAAAAACTAATGACGATTAAAATACCGCGTTAGAGAAAAACGCGCACAAAATCGTATCAATGAAACTTTATTATAATAGAAATAGATTATAACATTCGCATACATATGTATGTATTTATCTATCTGTATGTATATGTATGATTTACCGACAGTAACTTTCGCTACGTGCTGACTTCATCGCACTTTTCGATGTACTAACGGAGGTTAAAGAGTCCGTTAACGACTGTCAGAGTTTATATCGTTAATTACTTCGGTAAGATTGCAAATAAAAGAGAAAGTTCACGCATACCACAAAGAGTACGAAACGAACACATTTTCCTTGAAAGTCTGTCTCATAAGAGAAATGGAAAATGTGCACATTACTATAGTACACAATCTAATGTACATACATGTAGTACCTAGATAAAACTGGTTTAAGAGATAATTCTTCTCCAATCGGATCGGATATTCGGATTCGGCATGTTGCTCTTCATAATTGCTCTTCTCGGAATGGATATCCGCTAACTTCGTGAGAGCGCCATTTAGCCTTAGATGTGTAAGTGTAGTATGTAATATGAGATTTTGTTACTCTTTTATAAAAGTTGCCGTTTGGCATTTTTAATGCTTCAACGCTCGTATTTTTCACATTTTTATCAAATCTTAAAATGAAACCAATTTTGTTTTAAATTTTGTAAGAATGTACCAAAATTAATTCAAATAAACGGAATGATTTTATTCGTTGATAAAACTAGTTCTAATCTTGCTAGTTTAACCGGTTTATTGTAATTTTTTGAAATATAGAAGATAGGTTATAGGAGCAGAACAGAGATACGGATGAGTGTACTTTTTTCAGAAGTAAATCTAATCTTTCTTATAAAACATAAGAACCATTGTTGACACTTCATTTTTAAAGATTATTTCTTTCTTTGAAATGTTAAAACTTTTCGAGTGGTAAAAATAAATGTTAAGAGTGGTTCTTTTATTTGATAATAAAGATAACCCGATGAATTTAAATTTATTTATTTTCGTCATCGGCGTAGTTGAGGTGCTTGAGTTCGCATGTCCATCAAATTCCATCATTTCCTGTTGATAAGGCCTCATTCGGCACATCGCTAATCACCAATAAAAACAGTATTGGTGAAAGTATACAGCCTTGCTGTTGCACTTTGGACTTCGAATTCCTCAGACAGCCTTCCTCTGTGCAAGACGTGACATGTGGACCCATCATACGTAGCTTAATAATTGCTATTAATTTATCAGGAATGCCTCTCCTGCGCAAGGCACGCCAAATAAATTCCCGATTGATACTATCAAGCGCCTTTTCAAAATCGATGAACAACAGGTGAAATGGTGATCGATATTTAACACATTGCTCGATGACAGTCCGCAGGGTGTAGGGCGGAAACCTGCTTGTTTGGCGCCGAGTGTCTCTTCAAGGTGTTCTTTGGTTCGCTCCAGGCAGCACGCAGATACCTCTTCAGTTTTTGCACTGCATTAGATTGCCGTTTTTAGGGAGCATGACGATCATTCCCTTTTTCCACTCATCCGGAAAACTCTCGGCATCTCATGTTCTCCCGACAAGGGGGAACTGTAGCTCGGCCAATGCTGCTGGCGCAGCTACAAACATATCTTTTTTCTCTATTCAATTGCAATTGTTCTATGCAAAACAATAACACTGTAGTACGGGGAAATCCCTTTTATTATTCTTATTCATAATAAATCAATTTACAAGTAGATATCCATTATCGAGCAAATCATGCACACTGAGTGTGTAGGTATAAATACTTCTCCAGCTCAGATACACAGTCTACGTACGTACGTATAACGGTCATTGGCCAACTTCCGAATAGCACCCAACCTCGCGATACAGATTCACGATTGACGTTTAAAGATCTGCACGCATTGTTTGGACTTTCCTCATTTTGTTTTGTGAATTTGTGAAGAATGTGAGTCGATCAATTTTTAGAAGCGCTGCGAAATGAGGAATCGTTGTGGAATTTAGCAATTATAAGAAAACAAGCAAAAATATGTGCGTATGGACAAAAAATCTAAGGTTTATGATACACCGAATAAGTTAATAAATTTAAATTTTTTTTTTTTTTTTGCGATTCTGTCTATCTGTGTGTATTTACGCATGATTACAGCGAACAATTTTAATTGAGTTCAAACAAATGCTGTAAGATGGCTTACAACGTTTTCGGCTAAAAATACGTATTTCTTATTAACAGGTTTCAGAAATATGGCTATTTCTGATCGAAATGTGGTCGAGACTTAATTTTTTATAAAAATTCGCACTTAAACTTAAGCAACATTTTTAGAATGATTTCTTTAAGAAATATAATATTTTTTTTATTATAAAAAATTTAGTCATTTTCAACTAACAGCGTATATTTAGGTTTAAGGACTTACGATCTAGTCGTGAACTTTACTTGAGTACAGCTGCAATAAAGCTTTAAATTCACGACTTTTCACAAATTGTTCTGACAAGTAAACACACAATTGACTGAGAGATACTGTTCCGATGAGCATCAGCATTCTGTTCGAAGTAGCTGGAAGCCTTTGACAGCGATTCAAGATGCAAGCATTCTGTTCAACCCATAAATCTTATCCAGTCGGTTTATCGGGCTTCTTGTGAAATAAACTTTTTAGACTATGTTTATGTGAGAGTGATTCTGTTAAGATTGATTACTCATAAGTCTGCCGAACTAACCAATTTGAGTGAAAATGGATAGAAGTTCGCGTTATCGTTGGTCAGTTGACGATTGAACGTGCGTGAAGTAAGTTTTATTTGTTATATTTGATGTTATGGACAATGAAAAACTGATTAGTGCTATTTACGAGAGACGACCTTTATGGGACCGACATTCGAAAAATTATAACAACCGAGACACCACACGGCAATTGTGGGTTGAAGTAACATCGTTAATGGGAGGAATTACGTCGGATATTAAGAAAAAGTGGGGTAATTTACGTGATCAATTCCGAAAGGAGTACATTCGATTGAATAAACTTGCGGGATATGTAAAGGATTATGACACCAAGGGCAAATCATCGTGGACTTACTACGATACGCTCCTCTTTTTATCGAATCAAATAAATTTACAAGGAAACTTGACTCCCAATCAACGAACAATACCACCATCCGTTGAGATGATACAACAAACGGTGGCCTCTTCACCTGTATCGATACAACCACAACCTTTATCCTCTCCTCACTTTGAGTCAACATGTAATAGTGAATTCAGCGTTCCAACTGTAGAATCTTTTCGAAAGCGAGAACGGCCACTAGACATGGATGAAGATTACTTAGAACTTGCAAGGAAAAAACTTCAGCTAATTGAGTCTAGAACTGGCGAGATGTATGCCTATGATCCAGATCGGAATTTTTTAATGAGTCTACTGCCGTACCTGAAGGAAATACCTCGACGCCGGAAAATATTAATACAACAGAAGTTATTACAAGTATTTAATGAAGAAGATAACCGAGTAACAAGTGCTCTTTATCAAGATCTGCAGTCGGACTATCAACATCCATGCATGTGTTCAGAAGAAACCAATCAAGCGTACACAGATGAAAAACCATCCACCAGTAAGGTAAGCGTACTTACAGCAACTGACAAATTAAGCCCTTTAGTGCTTCTGGTTAAATAAACTTTTTAGATCATGATTATGTGAGAATGAGTCTGTTAAGATTGATTACTAATAGTTCTGCTGTGTCGGTAGTATGTTGATGAGAAAAGTGAGGGGTGAAAAATTGAATTTTATTCATTCTTTCATTCTCATTTAAATAAGATACCTGCGCAAATTAAAATCGTGTTTAACGCTGCAGGACAGCTGAATGTAGACGTGGTCGTACAAGCTTGGCTAATGATAAGGGTTCGGGATGGACAAAACTGTTAATATCGAATAGCGACGCATTGTAAAACAAAAAAATGCATTTCTAAACGCTGCGCTGTCGTGACGAAATTATTTTCTAACAATACAAATTACTTCATTTTAGCTGTTCACACAAAAGACAATTCTCACACTTCAGAAACTAATTCGAATAAAATCGAAATAAAAAAATCCCACCAGGTTTGTGCAGAATAATTTCTTGCACAAGCACTCAAAAATTTTCATTGGAAAAAAATCTCAAAACAATAAACTCAATACGTAATTCCGATGGTATCATTTGAGTGAAAATGTGCAGATTTTATTTCTGCACCTATGAGATTTACTCATTTGAGACATTTGTTTGATAAAAGAATGTTTGTGTACGATTATAATGTCAGACACGATGCTAGTAAAATCAAATCATATAGTTAGATTTTCGGTGTCGATTGGTGTGTGATGTGTCTGGTGAAGGCAACGCTGGCGGGGGTAACTTAACAAAACTGAAAAATGGGGCACTCAAGGTAAATCTTGCACAGGGCGCTCAATTGTCTCGGGCCGGCCATACACCATATTTCAGCTGAAACCAGTTAGACAAGATGCCAAAATGTTCAAAATGGTTTCAAAAAATTTTTTGTGGAGGACGAATCTCGAGCCAAAACTTCGACCTACGATACAAATATGGCACCGGTGAAGGCCAAACGAAGATGATAGGTATCAAAAATTTTGAATGGACGCCAAAAAGAGGCTCGTTTTCGTTATGCTTTGACACAGAAATCAAACAACTCATAAGGGGCAAATCATCCAGTAAACGCCAAACAATAAAAGTCAGCGACAAAGGAAAGATATCCCTCTATAGTTGCTTAGCTCATTCGGGTCTTCTTTTTTGAATATTGGAAATATTAAACTTTTCCTTAAAGATGATAATAGCTGGCCAGTGCTGAAAGTAAAATTATACGTTTCCCTAAAGTTCTTGTTATCATAAATATCGCTTGGGTTTCAGTAGTTAAAACCAATCTTTTGTTATCTTATAACAAAAACCATATTTCAAATTTATTTTTTTTTTTTTTCAGAATTTGTGTAAAACCTTTAATGAAACAAGCATCTATATAAAAACATCGCCTCCATCTTCCCCAGGTGAATTCTATTGAATTTTAATCCCAGGTTAATGATAAACTCAATTTATTTCCTTTACTTAGCGCATCCGGATATTGATACGCACAACTTGATATTGGACGACCAAGAGAAGTAAGCGGATACCAGTCAGTTTCACGTCCTGCTAAAATAAAATTTGAATATCCTGTCCTATGCATTGTGATTCTGTACTTTTTTAGAAGCGAGAGAAATTTTGCGAATGGGTTCTAAACAGATTATAACCTAAGCCTCTGGGAAGTTTGCCATTTCAAATGAAGAACAAACATACTTACATATCTAGTCTATACATATTCTTATGATCTCTAATTATGTTGTGAAAACATAGATTTCATAAATTATTAAAGTTTTTGTTAAGAATTGAAACAATAAATTTACAAAGTGATAAAATTAAAAATTCACTTTATTCAGTAATTGCTAGGAACCTACATCGTTCCAAATGAGATCCAAAGCCGAGAAGAATGCTTTGAATCATTTTTATGCATAATCGTTCATAATCTCGGCATAGATTCATTGGTGTATGACTCCATATGGTCGTAAGTAGTAAGATGCTTCTGGTCCAAAGTTCTATGACATCATGCCCCACACCACCTTCTCTCAGGTGCACTGTTTTAGCCGTTCAATTCTCTCTTACAGCTTCATGGAATCCATTTAGAGGATTTGAGTGTAAATAGCTAAAAACACAACTGAAATAGGACTGTGCCATTTAGGTGAACACCATGCGTTTTCTTTTCTTCTTTTTTATAGTCAGTCACGGGCGCTGGGAAGTTTGGCAGAGAGAAGAATGCATATAGAATATATCTTAATAGTCATTTCTAAGGGTACTTTGGCTAGCAGAATAAATTATAAATTGAGAATGCTCTGGATCCCTGTGAAATGAAACAGTTCAGTTTTTATTTCACACTTTAATGAGCAACATTATCGAATCTATATTAATAAACCTAGCCTACATATAAAGCTTTATAAGTTCGTCACTCACAGCCGATGGAGTGAGAATGCCCAAGTCAGTGAATAAAAGTGTGATGTAAGCTGGTGGCGTGTAGTCGACAAGTGGGTGAACCTTTGAAACATCGTCTAAGTCCTTGCTTCGGTACTGAAATGAATAGAAGCATCGCTTAGCTAAGAAAATTAACTTAAAAATTATCATTCACGAACCTTATACTCATTTGGAAGATCCCTCTGATTCAATGGGTATAGTCGGGTAAATTTAAAACTTTCAGCAAGCACGTAGAATGGCTTTTTCATTTCTCGTGCGCAGAGGCCCATGGTGAAACTTCCTACTCGGTTGATGATGCCGCCACTCTCGACGACACCCTCGGCACCTACCATCACAATGTCTACGCTCTCCATAACGTATCCAATGGCGGAGTCTAGGATTAAAGTGCAATCGATACCAGCTTTTTTAAGGTCTTTGCACATTTGTGCGCTAAAACAACAAAAAAACTAGTTTTAATTTTTTCTTAATAGTTTACTTGGAACAGGAATTATATTGAAGACTGTTGCTACAAAGAGGTAAATATTAGGTAAATAAGTAGATACATATTAGGTCACAAAAAGTCCATAAAGAGGCTGTGAGGATTACACGGATGCACGCATCAAAAGAGCAAGTACAGCATAGGCCTAACGAGCTTGAGTTTACCGGATGAACCAAAGAATTCTCAAGAAAATACGGATCTGCGGGACGTTTTTAAACAAGTTATCATACAGAAAGCTTCAATGACCAACCAAACCTGAAATCGTCTGCTGAAATGAATAGCCAAACTTACCCCGAGTTATCTGGGCCACCATTCGTCACAAATACATGGAACTGTTTATTCGACTGTGCTGCTGTGTTGAGTGTCTGTAGGACGACCCTCGATCTTGAATGCGTCAACACGCGACAGCCATCGGTTACGAAGTGTGCTGCTTGACGGGCGATTACGTTCCTCGACTGTTCCAGCTTAGCTAGGAAGATCTTTCCCCGATGCAACATGATCTGTTGACATTCTTCCATGTGTTTGTCATCCAGACTGAGTGTAATGAAACGACAGAAAAGTTCTCCCGCAGATACAATAGCTGCAATGGATAGATCTGTTCGCCGCATTGCGTCTACGGCATTGCGCATAGTTTGATTAAGGATGTGAATAGTTTGAACTGAAAAAAAAGTAAAAGATGAAACCAAATAAAGGTGGATAAAAATGTTCCTTAGACGAACACTGCTTCTTTTCCAGAATCATGAGAAGGGTCTTGATAGCTGCGATTCCAGAGTTGAGTCCCTTGTCCTCCTCCATGAGTTTGAGGAAGTATTGACGCTCTGCGAAAAGTTTGTTATTAGATTTCCGACGATGTGAGTGATATTTCTTACCAAACTCGCCGGATTTATTCAAACTGTTGTCAGGCATTTCGGATTTTATACAATTTCGCAAATATTTGGTGATATGTCGTTGCTGACGATTGGACATTTGACAGATGCATTTGGAGGGGAAAGCTACTGATTGTCAAATTACAGGTGGGGTTATACATGGGAGTCTTATTCTATGTTCTGTTAATGATTGTTTTAGTTCATTATTAGTTGTGAGATATTTTATCGACAAATTTATTTAAATGTATCGACATTTTTAAGGCCGAACAGAATGTGCATCTGCGTCTTATTTTTAATTTAACTTTAATGCCCGATTCACAATACCGCTTTGTCTGCTTCGCTTTGACAATCATTACGGGAACAGCTTTCATGGCTTCTGTCATTTTCGTTTTTGAATTGTTGGCGGTATTGAGAATCGGGCATAATTCCTTTTTTTTTTTTTATTTTTCTTTTTTATATTTTACTAACGTATTTCTTAAATTCTGTTAATATTATTGTAAGATTAATTTAATTGATAAACAGACGAAATTGCATTCATAATGAGTGTCATGCACATGTGTCACCTAGCAAAAAATGTTTCCAAATGGAAACCAAATTAACATTATATCCAAATTGTTTTGATATATATGTAGTTCCATTTTTTCTTTTAATTTTTATAATTCGGATTCGATAAACACCATAAAATAGCGTTGCCTTTTACAATTTCTACAAATTCATAGACGTCCATTGCGGTAAAGAAGAATTGTTGCGTACAAAATAGTAGACGTCAAACTAGCAGCGCTGCTTGAAGTAAAGAGAGCTCAATAATAGGTATCCTCCAAAGATTTTGGTGAATTTCTTGTATTTCTTCCAAACTATGTGAGAATATTATGACTTATAGTTTGAGAATTAATCTCCGGGTCTCTTACCGTTTCTGAGATCACCCAAAAAAATTGTATAACACTCAAAATCGTTATCAACTTCATTCGCGCAAGACTTGTATCAATGAACTTCAGTTTTCTATTACTTAGCTAGTTTTTTTCAGAAACCTAAAACGAAGGAAATATTAAAAAAGTCTACAATCTTGAATAAAAGAGGTGATTATCTAGCAATGACAGGAAGCAAATACTCTACAGGACTCCAATCTTCGTGTAATCATAAAATGTATTTTCAATTAGGAAAAGTAAATTCAAAATTAGACCATAAACGGTCCATAGATGGCCAATGACTAGCTTCTCACAAGCTTTATTGGATTTGAACCTGGGACGTTATGCATTATTTAGGAAGCTAGAGTATTGTTTCTTTCTTCCACTCCTTGTGTAAGCCTTCAGCATTCCAAACACCTTTAGAAGTGGGTGACGGCGCTCGGCCTGCCGAGATTGTAATAAAGCAAGAGACTTGAAAAACTGTCATTTTCCTTCTCATCAGTGTGGAAATATTGTAGGCAATGCTTTTCGGATTGGATCGAAGTTTGATAACACTTTAGTTAGGAGCGAGTTGGGAAATATATTGTGATAATCATTCAGAAGTCAATTATACCTCTTTAAAATAGCAGCTAAGAGAAACATGTTTCTTATTCAATCTACAATAAGTGATAAGTACACATATATGTTTATGCTTATGTATAAAAATATTTCTCAAAAAAACTATGAAAAGTCTCCGTACTGGAACATGTTGACGTAAAAATTCGTAAAAATAGTACGTGTTCAGACCTATAGTAATAATAGTTTCAATAGAACTTTTCTTCTGACTGATAAGTATTTCCTGTTATCGATATAAACCCAACACAACGTAGTACAAACCCATTTTTGCCCTGCTGTCAAATAACATCGCCAACAAATCTACGATAAAAACCTACGATCTCGTTCAA
The DNA here is from genome assembly GCA_949716465.1 of Chalcosyrphus nemorum. Classification (NCBI taxonomy): domain Eukaryota; kingdom Metazoa; phylum Arthropoda; class Insecta; order Diptera; family Syrphidae; genus Chalcosyrphus; species Chalcosyrphus nemorum. Next base: position 11,144,741 of record OX454333.1, on the reverse strand, counting down.
TGTTATTACAGTAAATTCTTCGTTTAGGAAAAAAAGTGAGTGGTGAAGTTTGGTATGCTGTGTCATAATAATTTGGAAAGAAATTCGACTTTTTAATTAATTTCAATTGTTCATTCCTAATTATTGTAAGTACCAGTTTAATTGTGACACTATCCTCTAATTTATTTCCATAAAATTAAATCGCAAAGTCTAAAATTTGCTCACAAAATTTACATTTCTAAATGGCGCATCGCACTGAGGAGACGGGCATATAGTATTATGTGTGTGTGGTGTATTGAAGGTTTCACTTCTATGCGACGACGACGACGACGACGACCCGACCAGCAGAGACCCTTCTCATGTCGAATGCAATTTGCTTTTGCAGCAACTTGAACGACCAGACAACCCAGCATTCGTGGCGGCCATTTTTATTATTTGTCGTATTGTCTTCGCCCCCTCCTCAGACCAATAAAAAAAACAAATTCAAATTATTGTTAATATGTAGTCGATGTTAATTCGATATTTGGTGATAATTTCAAGTGTTTCATTCGATGACACTGCTGCCATTACAGTAGAATACGAAAAAAAGCAACCCATACTTTTGGGGTAAAAAAAAAACGTAGAATATTTTCTTCTAATGTAGTGTTTTTTTTTTTGTATTATAGATCGTATATCCAATTAAACAACAACAACTATTCTGTTATTAATTTCAGGTGACCAACAATTTCAAGGAAAATCAGTCGTCGTTTGCTATTATTTTTCGTTATTTTTTTATTATTTAGTTTTTGATTTTTAAAGAGACTAGTGCGGGTTGAGAAAAAAAAAAAAACTTGATTTTTTTTTTCAAATTAAAAGGAGAGGACAATCATTTTGTTTTGTGAATTTTATTTTTCCTTTTTGAATTCGCATAAAATTTCTAATTGGAATATTACAAGAAAAATATCAAAAAATAATATACCCACCAAGTGTGTGCGTGTGTGTGTGCAGAGAGCTACTATTGCTGTGCCCGCGAGGAGAGATAACGAGGAGCCCACAATCAGGTGAGTGTGTACAAAGTGTATTTTTCTTTTCTTATTTTTTTTTTAAATAAATTAATTGGCGGACAATAACTAAACTAAGGAAAAAAAAATTGCTCATAAATGAACAGTTTTTGGATGAGATTTCCAGCGAGCGGCGGAAACCGTATGGGAATAACAGTTTCTTCTTTTGTTTTGGAAGGGATTCTGCATGGATTCACATGGAAGTCAAAAGAGAGAAAAGTTTTGTAAACCGATTACGAAGAGATTTGCAAGTGGGTGGTTAAGAAGGCGGAGGAAGAGGCTAGTACACTAGATCTGGAAACATTTATGTGGGACAGATTTTGTGGGAAATACCGTTTGTGGGGATTTGTATTGCAGAAATTGGCACAACTAAATGACCTGACGCAGATTTGGGCCACAAATATCGGTCGATTGAAAACGTTTGTTTGGGTTTGGAAGAATATCTATCTATAGTACACCGAACTGTAGGTTCTGGTTTGAGCAATAGAAAATGAAGTATTGCAATATGTAGGAGACAGGCCGAAGGTCAAACTGAGAAAATTTATCCCACAATCAGTAACAAAATTAAACTCTGTGTCACAACTGAACAACAAGTGTTGTAGAAAACATTTTGCAAGTTTTTCTTACTCCAGTGAAGGACCAACCGGTTTTCGTAGGATGACAGAGTTATGGTCCTTGACTGGTCTGCGTTATGATCTTGTTAAGAGTTACTACAGCTCGCAATGGATCTAGAGGACCTTTTCGGGAACCTTTTTTCACACCAAATGTCAGAGCAATAAGATAAAATCGGTCTATCAAGGAGAGGCCTTTATGGACGATGCTGCGGAAAAATAAGATTGTACTTCCATTACCTTACAGCTTACTCTGTTGCTAAATTCCATATCTATCCGCCTTCATTGTATTTACTGGTAATTTTAAGCTGAATTCTACCTACACGGAAGTCAGCGCTAAACAGGGACTACACTGCAAATCCTTTCGTATAAAATCAATCTAGGTATGTTCCTCGATACTGGTAAATTTCTGTTGGGGCTGGCATTATGGAGCCTACTAAAACGAGTGGACCTTGGTTTTCTCATATGTAGATGCTCCCACTTAAAACTGATTCGCAAGAGAAAAAACCTTCCTTATCTTCTCATCACCTCTCCTCCTCGGTCTGGTAAAAGAAGAATTCATCTTAAATCTCCTTTCTTCGATGATGTAACCGATCTGTCGTCATTTAATGTGAAGTGCATCCAACCTAAAAGGTTGTGAATCTACCGATAACCAATCGATGACTTTCTGAAGTTAGCTGAGAATTGTGCTATGAATGAATATTTAGAATAAGATGTAGGATAATACATTTCTTTTAAAAATGTTTAGAATTACTTCTTGTTTTTAAAGTATATCCCATCAGTTTAGTGAGCTGTTTTCCAGTACAAAGTACATCTTCTAAGTATTGCGAATAATAATATTCACGTTCACATTCATAATTATATTCATGCTCCGAGGATTGCTGTTTCTTGTATGCTAAGTGCTGTGTTAATTAATAATTTTAAGGCAGGTTGGTTGGTTGAAACCGGCCATCGATGAGGATGCACTTTAAGGTAAATAGAGGATATTCTTACAATATGTTCTTCATAGTTCTGTTTTTAAAAGTTTTTTTTTTTTTATTGCAGGCAGTTCTAAATCCTCGACCCAATAAAGACATTAGCGATGGCAAACAGCGCACTAGAACAATGACTCCAGATCAGTTTTATGTCGTAGTTTAGGAATTACAACACACATGTGCTATTTGTTAAGTAATGAAGGAGCATAGAGCTAATATGCAGGTAGTAGGTGTCATTATTATTATAATAGTATGCTGACAACATCAGCCACTTGTTAAATGGTTTATTGGAAGCCTTCTTGAATGAGATTAGTGGCTTTAACGTACATACATACATACATATGTAGCTCAACAAAAGTACTTATCCGCACTGGAGCTAACCAGTATTTGTGTATATGCACGCATGGTTGAGCCACTGTGCAGAAGTTCCTTAAGTTACATACCCTACTGCGAAACGCCTCCACTCTGGTTCCAATTGTGTCTTCCTGGTCATAAGCCTTATGGCGGATGAAGGATAACTATGCATTGCACCTGTGATTCCGAAAAATACTAGTTCTGACCGTGAGTTTGATTTTAGCCTTAACAATAATCGCCTGACAGGAGGCAAGTTTTTTTTGGCTAAAGCCGCATTTGGAGTTTTTTATCACTTCTTATGCAACATTGTGTTACAAATGCTAAGCAATGTACCTAGAACATAATCACTAGTCAAGTAAAATTGATGGATGCTTTGTTTAATTTTGTCGAAGAACTAAAAGGACTTATGCTTCATATTAAAATTAAAACAAATACAGCAGCTTGTAAGTTCTAACTTCACTTTAACCAAGGAAGCAAAAGAAAGACGCAATGCCGAATGTTTCGGCGAAGGTCGAAGTTGTAGCCGAAGACGTACATATGTTCTTTTCCAATACATTTTGTATTGTTGAACTACGTTGAACTATAGGCCCTCTCCAGCACAGTAATCCGAAACTATGCAATGCATCTCGGATCGCTATACACACATTGTGTTCAGGTTTGTCTATGACTATGATCACTAGATTATCTAAACAGGTGAAGCTTAGGTGATGGCTCCTTGAGGCAGATTTTTGTGCTTATCGAGTACAGTTCTAAACATCTGCAAGTAAATTGATCAATTTTCCTTCGTCTCATGGCTCTGATGATGAAGTATTGATATCAAAAACTTTTATGTCTTTTAGAACCGTAGGTCAATTTTAGGGTGCATATTGAGGGTGCAGAGGTACTGTTTCAATAAGAAATCCTCAAATATATACGAATATCTACAAGTCTTCAAATGATTTGCAAGACAAATGACGTCCTCTTGTGGAGGTTCACGGTTTTACCTCAGGAATTACTGACAGGCTACTAGGTTTCACTTTCGCAGTGAGGTTAGTAGGAACGTTGATAGGATCTCTCATTTGAACACCATCAAAACTTACGCTGCCATGCGTAGTAATACCCACAACTTGTATTCACAGAAACTTGCACTTTGTACTGACTTTTCACTCGAGCTTTCGTTCACTTTTGGTTCCGTTCTTGCAGAGCGCTTTTATTCGCACATTTCCAACTGCGCTTTTATTCGGTAGGCTTTTACTCGGGCTTTCATGCGAAGGATCTTTATACCAGCTGACTCATTTTGTAGATTGTGTACCACTGTGAAGCGTATGTGAGCGCAGTATACACAAATGCGGTACAGACTCTTCTTTTCAACTTAGGAAGCATTTTGGGTCGCAGAAGGTATCGGCGTTTCCCGTCATTTCATCCATCCTGAAGGATGTCATCATCAAAAGATGGTTTGTTATTGATCATTAGTCCCAGCTATTTGAACATTTCGCACTTGGAAGTACTTTTCCACTTTTTCCAAAACATCTACACATGCATGAAGTGCTCGTTGCTGGGACGTTTGATCTTCATTTATGACAGGTCCATTGTTTGGAGTACGTCGCTTTATCTTCAAGCCAGTAACCCATGACTGCAATAAATAAATTGGAAACTCTTCGATGACTCCTGTGGGTGCCATGCATACATACTTTAGGGATTCAGGATGTTTTCCCATTATGGTCGTTATGCTTTCGAATTGGCTTTGTCCTAGATAAATCCGAACTAGTTATCATATAGCCGTTTTATTTGAGATGTGAGTAATGAGCATGTGGCCTAAACGTTTTTCGGATACTTCTTCACGGTTAGCAGCAGCTCTTGGAAAGTATGCCCGTGGAAATTGTTCCTTTTCAATAGATTTCATTAAATAATCGAAGAATCAGCTCGGTCTATAATCAGAAAGCAATATGTAACTCAAAAGATAGAAAGGCCCTCATTAGTTGTATTAAACAAACATTTTGAAAATCTTTGCCCGAAGCATCCCTTTGCCACTCATGCTTAAGCAAAAACTACTTAACATAAATATTTATTCGCCTAAAAATAAAATCTTCAATTAAAAGCAAAGTTTAATTAAATTCAATCACAATTCCTCTGCCCTTGGGTTGGTGCCAGCGATGCCAGATGTGGGGAAATTTCCCCATTTTTGGGGAATTTTTGAGTCAATGGGGAAAATGGGGAAAAATGGTCTTCAAATGGGGAAAAAACCGGTGTCACACAAAATGTTAATTTCACATAAATATTAAAAAGCATTACACTAATAATTAGTTTCCAACTAAAAATGAAAAAAGAAATTAACTTGTTTAAGAAACTCAAGCGGTTGAATGTTAAATAAATTTCGAGCTGAACACAACCTACAATATCATATCTCACTGACTTCAACCGAATCGAAATCAACTGTCAAATGCGCAGATTTGCACATTCAAATTCAAAACAAAACACCGTCATTCACAAAACAAAGAAAGTTTTGTGTTTATACCCTACCCCAAGGGTATATTAAGTTGGATACATAGTTTGTAACATAGAGAAGTATTACAGTTAGACCCATTAAAATATATGTATATATAAATGATCAGCATCACTAGCCGAGTCGATTGAGCTATGTCCGTCCGTCTGTGTGTCACCAGTTTTTGGGCCTTACATTTTGAGCTAGATCGATGAAATTTTTGTATACAAGGTCCTCGCAGAAGTAAGCAATACAAGTGTAAAAAAGTGGGCGTACTTTTCAAAAAACTTACTTTTTTCAGTATTTTTATAAAAACTTCTTTAAGCACATAGGTAGATATTTTTCTACCCGACGTATACTCCATACAAAGTATACGGCCACTCCCACGTTTTAGGGGCGTTTTTGTCCAAAAACTGATTTTCGACAGCACCTTTTAGGAACAAAATACAGTATATGTTGAAATTTTTTTGAAATCTGGCCACTACCACGCCCAGTTATTGAGAAAATTCGTATTTTGGAGTCATTTTATAAGATATTTGAAAAAAGTTGCTTAAGCACCAATATACGGTGGAAGAAGAAGCTAAGTGTATAGGAAAGGGATAGGGTATCAAACGATGCGCTCCAGAAGGATTGTAGCATTTTCATATGTTTTAATTACTATTTTTGTTTCAACATTATTATTTTTGTTTTTGTTTTAAATTATCCTTTTGAAGTCATTAATTGTATGTTACAAAAGAATTAAAATGGGGAAAATAATGGGGAAAAAACGCTTACTGAATGGGGAAATTTAAGAAAAAAAATCCCCAAAAATGGGGAATTTCATCAAAAAAAATCTGGCATCACTGGTTGGTGCTGTCTTGTTGGTGTAATTTTCAAAAAAAAATTAATCTAAATAAACTGTTTACGCTTTCATTCATTATTCGTCGTCAGCGTGTGCGTCACCCAGGAAGAGACAAAACTGCTTCTCATGTTTTATTTCTCTTCTTCTATGTAGGAAGTTGAATGTAAGTAAGCTTTTGTTGCCTCAAGTGGCTCAATACTGAGGAACTTTGTTTCATCTTGTTCATTTATTGAATCATTTCTCCTTTAGCATTTGTACGAAATTTTGTTCGAAGGAAAAAATCGCCTCTCTTTGTCTTGCTATGCTTTTAATTTTTCTGTGTTATGCTTTATGATTTTTTTCGCATCTCCTCAGTATGTTGCGCGTGTGATTTCGCTTGTCTTGCTCGAAGCACCTCAGCAATACATGCATATGTACCTAACCTATGAACAGACACACAACAGCTGAAGGTAATCAAGAGTATCGAGCAGAAAACTAAAATAAAAATGTTCATAAGATGATCGCACTTTCTGCGAACTGGCAGTTATATTTTTAATTATTTATTTAAATGCAATTAATTTTAAAACATTTTTAGAAGGAAAATTGCGTTGCCATTCGACAGACTGGATACTGCGTCATCTACGTATGGTATGTTCGAGAACACAGTAAACAAAATCGTTAGACACAGTATGAGGTGTGTTCTTGGTCTATTTATGTGGGGAATTACGTTTATTGTTTGATAAGAAACTTACTAACCAGACTTGGACTTATTCATATATATCGCTCGAGTTTAAATTCTATGGTCGTTCTGGTTAAGCTAGTTTCGAGGTGCACTTTGTTTTGATTTGTACAACATTTCCAGGTATCGATGTTCTTAATATTTAGCCTTAAAAGGAAACTTATACATAACTATTGCATGACTCAGTGTCTAATCATTGCCTTTAAATATTTTGAATCATCGATGCTCATTGATTTGTTTATTGGCTTTGCTTTTTTCGACGAATTGAGTGTTGATCTTTATCTTTTAATGCAAATAAATCAATGGATATATTCTTGATTAATCATTTTCCCCACGTGTTTACTCTTTGGCCCTCCAGACCTCTGTTGCAATTGGTGCCGATTGCTTTTTATATGGTGTCTGTTAACAGTCTTCAGCTGGTAGGTATCACAATAATGAACGTCTTCTTGTTAAATTTAATCACTGGTTGCAAGGCGTGTACCATTTTCGAATGGCGAAATTGTTAGTCAGGATTTCACATCCAGGAGAAGTTTTGCTTTTTCGTTTTTAACACCTGCTCCGCTACACTGATAGAATCACATATAAGTGGCTGAATGAACTGCCGAAAAGAAATAGCTTGAGATTATTTATATGTTACACAAATTGTAACAGTGGCGGAGGTTCTACAATGTCTAATGGGTTTCCGATCTATGAATTGTTTCAGTCTGAGTAGCCTCCTGTCGTCGTCGATCATGCGAACGTTCTTTCGATCCAAATCGAGTTCTTTCTTAGCTAAAGTATTCTAGACCTTTCATTAGATGTAGCTAAGCCAATCCGGTCAATGTATCTTGGTTTTTCTGAGGATTTATCGACGCCCCAGGAAGTATTTTATTCAAACGATTGAGTTATTGTTTTGCCTTTTTTCTTATCGATTACCGCACGGAGCAATGTAGCAAGATTAGTATTGTAATATTTGCGTTGGGTAAGGACTACCTATGTTGTTGAGATGGAAGTTTTAAGTCCACTTCTTTTACTAAGCCGAAGAAGCCGCGTCTCACTTTTAACTATGTGATGCTGTCTTGGGAGTATGATCGTTGTAGTTGCCCGTGAAACTCCTCAGAGTGATTTGACAAGGATACCTACATAATTTATGTATTAAATTAACACCTGCAATAAATAGAGAACAAAAAAAAATGAACCAACTTTTCTATTCTAGCACAGAAATTGTACAAATCAATTTGAATGTTGTATGGCTTAAGAATATACCAACATTACATCATTCTCTAATATAAATCAATTATTTCAAGGAAAATGCAGATTTTGCACGTTTCACTTCAATTTATTGGTTTTCAATGAAGCTCTGAACATAATTCGCCAGCAATTCAACATGTTTTAGTGTCGGGTAATAGTTCAAAAACGTATTTGAACTGCCGCATGCATGCAATTAAAGTCTACAAGTGAGAAGTTGTACAAACAAACACCTTACACCCTGAGAATACAGTGGTGGCACTCTGCATCTGCATCATAATTGCAAATGCATCAAGGTGCTGCTGCTGCCACAAACAATTTGCCACTTACAATATTGATGCAATATATCTTTGGCTTTGATATTTGTGTGTGCAATTTCCAGCAATTAAATGCAACAGGCTGTGGTAGTGGTATGACGGCAACGGCAAGTACTACTCAAACACATTCTTAATTGCTGGTCCTAGTAGGAACGTAACGTCAACTTCCTACCTATAAGATAGCGTGTGTCTGTGGCGGACTGGACAGATGTTTGGCTTATGACAACTTTGTCTGTGCAGTAGGTGCATATTATGCTGCACGCATTTTTTTTTATAGACAAATCATTCAAAATGTTTCATTGAAGCTATTTTCGTTATTAGCTTTGATAGACAGCAGCACTCTCTCTCTCTCTCCAAACACAAAGGAAAATGTGCCACACGAAAATAGTGTCGTGCGCGTTTTCATATTTTCTATATTCTATTGATTCTATTTGAGGATCGTTATCGGTTTCAATTTCAATAAATTGACGCTTAATGTCGACCATTGAATGCGATGCTATGTAAATTGCTTTTTGACTTGAGTTTTATCGGAAGGGAATTACGTATCTTATTCCCGTTCGAGTGTGAGTGTGAAAATAGTAGCAGCAATGTGCAGTGTGGACTAGGTTTTATTTTATTCATTTTTTTTTTTGTGGATATTTAGGGATGTTGGACAGTATGATGATGCTGATGAGAGGGCTGCCTAGTTTCTAAATCCGTTGGCGTTCAGTATCGAATTTTCTTTAAAATGGAAGTTGAATAACGTGTGAGCCTTTTTAAAGTTTATGAATTTAGGAAGGAATAGCATTAAATTAGGAATCACTTAAGATGTTATCCAAATAAAGGTGGTTAAATAGCTTACAAAATGGGATTATGATAATCTGTTTATTTTTCTTTTGCCTGATTTGTGATAGGACTTGCAAGAGTGAGCGGGTTAAGAGCGGCGTATATATGTGATGTAGCGTGTGACCAAAACCTTACTATTTTGTCGGGTTATCTCTTTCATTACTTTTGAGCAAAATATTTGTTGCCGGTTGTTATTCCATTTATAGATCTTCTGATGGATATCCACTTCCCTAACAGCTGCAATGTCAACTCGGGTTCAATTGGAATCTCGACAAGTTCGGCATAAAAGCAGCCCCTCTTATCTTATTACTAAGAGCATTGTTCTTTGGGCTATTAGTAGCTTTCCTTCACGTCTCCTGGACCTGACGGCACCATTAACCTGATCCTCCCCTTGGTATCTTCCATCTTAAGAAATTGCCTGGATCTGAGTCACATTTCCAAGGCGTGGACTGAAGTTAAAGTGGTGTTCAAGGCAAAAAGTAAAAGCTCACATGTCAACCCCAAAGATCTGTGACCCTTAAGTTTGTCATCCTTTCTTCTAAAAACCCTAGAAAAAGTACTCGACGTCCACATTCGCAAAGTAAATCCTCAACTCTGGTCATCCGCTCAACACGCATACAGTAAAGGGAAATCGGTAAAAACGGCCCTTAATTCACTAGTATGTATCATAGAGAAATCTCTCAATTGCAAAGAATACACTGGTCGCTTTCCTCGACATTGAGGGAGCATTTAACAACGTTGAGCCAAACAGCCAGTAAAAAAAGTAAAAAAATATCGTTATTACCAATTTTAGGCAATGGTAACGTGGTGTGCCGTCTTATGGGACTTCACAAAATTAGCTCAAATGTGAAAAATAACCAACCAAGCTGTTTAATGAAAATGAGCATTTTGTTAAATTGGATCAAAGTAAGGTGCCATTATTAGCACTTTTGAAGAAAAAACTTAGTACACCATTTTTTAGTACTCTACAAAAGTAGCTCAAATGTCAAATTTACACCGAATCCTTAACACTTTGTTAAGTTAGTTATAAGCAAAGTTGCATTGCTAACAATTTTCGAAAAAAATGTGGTATGTCATCTTATCGGAATTTACTAAACTAGTTTAAATATAAAATTTAAAGAAAATCGTCGGAGCCGTTTTCGAGAATGTATATCTATCCCCTTAATCCTTGGCTAAGAACCGTTATACGCAATTTGGCCAAACATTTTGTAAGCCATTTTATATGATAGCATTTGCGATTTTAATATTATGTATGACTTTTAGCCAAATTGGCCATAAGTACGGTTAAAACATTTTCTGGCCAAATCGTGGCACTCCATTTCGTTGCACAGCTTTATACTAGTTGTAGTATATAAATTAATAAGTAAAGTACTGTTGTTAACAATTTTGGTAAGAAATTTCAATGTCATCTGATTGGATTTGGATTTTCGAATCTAAAAATGCACAGACAGACAGACAGATGGTGATAGTAATATGATAGTAATCTCCAAATTCGTCAAAATCTCCAGATCGAAAATCTGCACGAATCCAATACTTGCCCTTTGTTATAGGTGCAAGTAAAAAAAAACACTGGATAAATTTTTTCCAAGCTCAAATGTGGCTCTAATGCACCACCCAAGGGAGTTATTAGTGTGAGTATAATTCAAAGTCTATCGCCCATATTTCTTTACAATGCAAATTAAGGTTAGGTTATCTGGAAATATAAAACTGTTCCCATGAGAGCAAAAATTTAAATCCAATTTAGGGCGAAGCCCTAAAGTTTCTACGTATAATTTAGATGACACCCTCTATCCAATGAAGGCGTTGTATTAATTTTCAAATGCGTCAATATCATTATCTTTCTCATTTCAGTAAGTATTTTATTGCTAGACATGTCTGCCATCCATCTGATCTGTTCTCAAGGCATTAGAACTGCTATTATCAGCAGAATTCTTTGTTTCTAACCATAAAGCGTTTTGTGTATTATTTCTAGCTTGAGATAATATTTTATGAACATATGAACCATTGGCTTTTATTTTCGATTAATTCAAAAGAACTTGCTCTTATTTATTTGGGTCATCTTTGCAGATTTAAGGTACATACACACATGTGTGTATGTTTGACCAAAAAATGACAAAAATAAAATGTATAAGCAATTGAATGTGTCCCTTGTCTTGAAAACAAGTTTATCTCGCTGAAACGATTACGCCACAGTAAAGCAAACAAAAAAAAAAAACACATCACCGTGTGTGTTTGCTCCAAAAGCAGATAGTATAGGGTTTACCGTGAGATATCAAACGCTAATGCGATTCACTGGCATGCAGGTCACTGCTTTTGTCATTCACGATTTTTTTTTGTTTTTGCCACCAAATTCGGTTCCCTATTGTTGTTCTTGTTTGGTGTTAGAGTTGCCGTGAAGTAAAAATTTAGTTGTTCCACAAAATATTGATGATTGCTCGAACTATATTTTTTAATTTTTTTACGAAGTACATACCTACTTACGAACATATCAAAAAGGTTTCTCATGACGTATATCGTCCATTACTATCGTGTCGTCTATCGTTTATTTTGTGAAAAGTTTGAGAGCAATAGAGAAAATTGACATTGACACTACTATTCTGTGTACAAAATAAAGCATGACAGCCTTTTTATGTTTATCTGTCATGATTTAGTTGGCAGTAGGAAGAAACAAACCCCATAACGTCACAACGAAAAATGTCTTCCTTTTTTTTCTCTATCTGCGAAACTCAGCGGTTTGAAATTGAAATGAGACAAATTGTAAGACGATACCTATTTACCTATCGCGCAAACGATGTCGTCTTGACGATAGTGTTTGAGATTCTCTGGGGTTACGTGAAGCAAAAGTATAATCGTCAAAACGATATCGCCTAAACGATATTGATATTTAATGTTACGTGAAGCAAAAATATCGACAAAACGATATTCTCTGCCGATAATCGACATACGGAATGAGTGCCCAATAAAGTAATTAGGTACCTGTTCCTAAACTTCACCAATTAACTCAATGATATAGCCAGCTGGATTCTTCCCCTTAAAATGTTCACCCGTAATACGCGTCATGCTTTAAAAATCTGTTCACCCTCAACGAACGGCCTGTTAAAGTGTAGATTTATCTTTTTTCTTTAGGTGACAGTTGTCATGACTTTTCATGTGTTACATATCACTAGCAGTGGCAACGCTGGCGCTGGTCTGTTCACATTCTCTGTAGGGTTGTTGTAGTATTTTATCTCAATATGAAACGCATTTGTACAAAATGCGACTTTAAAGCGATATCTTTTTATTCACCACTCGTGTTTTGCGTTGCCAGTCTGATGATTGTTTACATTAACATCGAGATGGTTGTATGTATGTATGTATCTAGATACGACTGGACTGTAATGGCATTGACGTCTAGTGCCAGACGTCGTCATCGTCTTCGGTGACAATACAACGAAGGCAGAGGTCAAAGTAACACCGGCGTTCGCTTTTTTTTTTTTCTGTACTGTTTGCTGGTACTTCCCCCTGCAAACTCCGGTTTTGTGTCAAGTTAAAGGTTATTCACATTTCGCGTTCATGACACAGTTTACACCGAGTCCCCCTCATACAAACGCAAAAGAGGGAAAATGTAAACACTTCACTTACATATACATTTGTATATGCCTTGATATTTTTTTGCAAATCGATTTTCTCGGAGTGATAAACAAACGTTGGTTTGCACTATCAGACCCGAGGGGGTATTAACCCCCCATTGGATTGAAATATTAAACCAAGAAAACGAAACCACTATCAGTTGAATAATTTATCAAAAATTAAACCTATTCCCCTAAAAATAACCACGTTTTCCATGACCTTTTCCTATGAACTGATGATGGGTCACCGCCTTAGGGGGCAAAGGCAATCAGCCTACACAAACCCAAGGCAAGTTAATAATTTTCCATCTTCTGCGGCTGTTTTCTGAACCCAAATTGAAGGCTGAGGTCAAGCGAAATCCAAACCCCGTCACAGAGGGAGAGAGAGACAGAGGTCACTCACCGACGACTACGACATACCACCACACGCAGCTGTTGAAAGCAAATGCGTGATAAAAGATCGCCCACTGTAGCCCCGCGTCGCTCCAAGTACTGTGAGTTTAGAACCGATTAGCAATATTAATTACTGTCTTATCGTTGAACAAATATCAAAACAAAGACAATAGCTTGATCATAGACAATAGGCTTTAAGTCATGACTTGCTGCGCAGCAACATTCCATACGCGCGACCATTAAGGTGAATTAATCATTTCGTGAAAAGTACCTACTCGTCGTCGCTTGCCTGCCTAATAAAGTAATTTTCGAAGGTCAATAGAGAACATACATACATAAGTAAATGACGGACGACGACGTTCGTTCGGAATTAGCGTGTTGTCTGTTTCGAAACAAGTTGCTAGCGAGACTTCCTTGTGTAAGATTAAAAGTAGACAAAATGGCATATGTACGTATAAATTCGCAACAAAAAGTAGCGGCTAATGGAATAAACATAAATCGGATATTGTTTGTCTTTGGTTGTGATGGTTGACAGACAGAGGGTTCATTTTATTAAGACAATTGTCTGCTTTTATGTAACGAACGTGAGAAACTTGAGTTGATGAACTTTTTGGCAGTTAAGAGTATATTCTTGGAATAATTTAATATATGGTACTTATAAGCTGGGTATTAAAGTATCAACATGTGTGAAAGAGATACAATCCATTTGAAATGAAATGAGTTTCATGTGAATACTTGTAAGTGTAAGATTTTTCGAGTGTTTGAGAGTTGAGTTGTAAGACAGGAAGAATAAATAATAACCTCACAAATCCTGATGTACTACCCAACCAAATATTCCTCTCTCTGGCTGAATTAAAGACCAAAATACTGTTGACAGATTTTGCTTTGCCTATTCGGCTAGCTATATCCAGTTCGGTTCCGCCATCGGTTGAGACAATCCTCCCAAGGTATTGGAAACTCTCTACTCTTTCAACCGTTTGGCCAGCAATACATATATGAGTTGATGAGTTCGGTCCTAGGCTGATCATTTTTGTTTTTGCCGAAGTAATTTTCAGCGTCTGCTTCCCTCCACGTATGCTGTCATTTGGTGAAGGTCCATTATTCTGCGAGACAGAAGGCATACATCAGCGGCGTAGTCGAGGTGTTCGAGTTCAGATGTAAGAGTCCATCGAATTCCCCCATTTCCTGTTGATAAGGCCGCATTCAGCACATCGCTAATCACCAATAAAATTAATATACCCTTAGGATAGGGTATAAACAGTATTGGTGAAAGTATGCAGCCTTGCCGAACCTCACTTGTATGTATATGCATTGCTCAACAACCGATTGAGGGAGTAGGGACTTCCAATACCGCGGGAGTATCATCACAACCGATGGTGTCATCGAACTTTGGGTTTGAGAAGCTTATCCAAAATTTGACAACTTAATGATAGACGCTATGAATCTTCGCTGCTGTAACGATGTACGTACCTGGAGAGTGATCGGCGCTTTAACGAGAAGGCTGTGAACATTTGTTAATACTAAGATCCCTGCGCAGTATTTTAAGGATTTTCTGGCCGAACTGTTTTTCGAACGACCCTTTTTAACAGAAAACGATCCATGATCCAAATAAGAGCAAGTGACAGAGGTTTGGTCGTGCTACGACATGAAACGCACGGTAACTGCCAAAGAGCTGAGGAGTACTTGAGTACGTGAGCTTAGAAATGTCCCACAATGTGTACGAGTATTATCTCGATTTACGTGGTTCGTGATATTACAAAAGTCCACCACCCTGCTACAAAGCAAACAGTTCCAAAGACACTTGATAGTAATCGATCTTAGAAGGACCACACAAAAACTTTTCCACAGTTACGTAGTCGAATGACAATGACCTTCTCTGACATAATATATGTATCTATCTTCCCATGTTAATCTAAGTCGAAGACAAAAAAAAAAAAAACAGAATTCAACTGAAAAAAAACATGAACGCGCATTTGAGGTCAAGAAATTGAATTACAGGCGACTGCGCTATCAGCTATTTACGCTCTCGCCCGTTCGCTGACCGCTGACGGTGTTGCTCCTCAGATCAACTGTGCAGCGCATATTCAGAACAACAACAAAAACAATTGAAAATGCGCTTCAATGAAATAGCCGCGCGGCTATTACAAATGATCATCATCATCGTCGTCGTTGGGCAGATGACAACAATAAACACATGCCACCACACTCAGTTCCAATTCCAATTCCAATCTCTTTCTCTTGTGAAGGACGAATACAACGACGGGCACACGAGCAAACAAAAATGTAAATCCATTTATTTATTTCAATTTGATTTGTACTGGTGGTGGATCAAACTAAGTGGGTGGATGGCGTGGAGAAAGAGAAAACAAAGCCAACACAACAAAACACGGAAGTTGAGTTCAATCGAGGTGAATGGTGTATTAAATTAAAAAAAGAAAAAAAAAAACGCAAAAACGAAGAAAATAGGGTAAACTCTGAAAATAACAACAAAACGGTTTACGATTTTAAAATACAGACGAAGCCAAGAGATATACATAAACAAGAAAAAGGGGGGAGGAAAAAATCTGCGCGCAACCTAATTGAAATCTCTTTGATGACATTTCAATCTCCAGTTATGTGAGTAGGTACACCCCGTTGGGGGGGTGAATGAAGGTTGTTCCCCGCGAGAGAAGGTTGTGTTGCAATCCCGTTGTAAAAGGGGAAGAATAAACAAAACGCACAGGGATTTTAGATGAATCTGATTTTATTCTATTTATTAAAATGACATTTGTGTTTTTTCTATGACGCGACGGGGAACCCCCGCTCTGATTTTTTTTCTACCAATGCAAAAGAGGCCACTGACCTTAGGGGAGGTTATTGTGCATTTAACATTACTGCGCACAGCTTTTGCTCGGAGAACCACAACCACTCGACACGGGAGAACAACAATGACACAAACCAAGTACGAGTACGAGTACTTCTACTCCCCGTCTTCATCGGTGCGGGAATCGAGTCACAAGACTCGAAGGAAAGGAGATTTTTTTTCAGATGATTTCTTAAGACCCTGGCTGGATTGTACACGAGGAGGGCTGTGGTGAATAAGGCGAAAAAAATTATATTCCCACGAAGTGCAAATCCTTTCTTTCGTCGATATTCCTTGTTTTTTTTTCTATACGAGTTGTTGGTGTGTGTGTTTGTGTGAGTGAAACTGAAGTGAACACACTTCTGGTTGATTAATTTCATTTCCTTAACTGCACACAAAGACTGAGGGCCAAAGATGTTTATACTGTTGTGCTTTGTTGCATTGCATTGTTATAGTTGCTTTATTGGCAGGCACCACCCAACAGTATTGGTTGGTGGTAGTCATTTCACTGGTTGACTGGGTTCTCGCCGTTGCGTTGCGTTGTATGTAGACAAGAAAAACGCTCCCTGCTTGAATACTTATGTATAATTTTCAATGCTTTTTAAGGAGAGAGAGATACATATTAAGTAAAGTTCCTCAGAGATTTATTGCCCGTGTAGTCTTTGTTTGGCAATGCAAAGCAGTATCGTAATGGACACAAAGAAGCGCATTTGCTTTTTGATTTGAGGGCAATTAAGTTGCAATCTACGAACGGCGAAACACTTGAAGATGTCTTGAAAATGCGTGCATCCATATATGTATATACAGCTTTTGGTCGGGATGTCAATCGATAAAGTTGTGACGTACAAATTGAATGAGGGCGCGAAAATAGCCAGAAATTGAGCAGATTGGAGGGCATTTTGTTGCTGTTTACGGTCATTAGACTAATATTTTTGGAAGTAAATCATAGAATCAGTCAAAGAAATTAAAATAGTCTAGACAAAAATACGTATAACGGTACTGTTCTTATTAGCTGGTTTTAGAAATATTGGCCATTTCTCGGCTGAAACTAAAAGGATTTCCATCAAAATCGAAATGTGGGCAAGATTTAATGTTTAATAATATGGCATTTAAACTAATACAAAATTTTGAAAAATATTTTTTCAAGAATTTAATTTTTTTTTTACAAAAATTTATTCATTTTCAACTACCAGTGGAGAGTGGAGGTTAAATTCACTCAGAGAAAGACAAATCTCCAAAAAAAGTACGGGAACTGGTTGATCAAAAAAGCTGACCACTTGTATGGATTTACTTCAAATTATTTTTCCAACCAACAGCAACACAACCATTTGACTGAACTCATATTTCTGCCCAAAGAAATTTCTTGGACTAAAATTCGCAGCATTGGGAAATTTCTCACTCTCTCGTGAGAACTTCGACGTACGGGAACAGGAATTTGTTATTTTTCGTCAAAATTCGTAGATTTCCGTAGTTTTAGTCAGTACGGGAGCACCTAATTGTTAGGATCAAGACCGAGCAACGTTTGACAAATTTTTAAAATTCTGAGTCGGTGGTTGCAACTTTAAGAGTGATTACTTCAATTTTCGATTGTCAGACTCTGCATGCTATGGTGGGTAACTAACTTCATACTCTATTCCGTGATACGCTACGATCTACGCATCGATTTACTCTTGTTAGAAAGGGACAACATTCTCTTTTTCTCCAGTTTAGTATTGCGGACCTTAAAAGGAAAGTCTGTCTGTCTGTCAGTTTGTTTCAGCCTTGTAACTATTGAATCGTTTGACATAGAGAGCGAAAACTTTCGATATGTACATAGTATACATTGCAGTGCCGTGGCTCAGTGGTTAGTGCGTTGGATTACTGCGCAAGGGGTTCCAAGTTCGAATCCAGAAAATACCATCAAACGTTTTTATACGGCCCCACCTCTTCCGAGTGTCTGACAAGCATTCAAGAGTATTACTGTCATGAGAAAGTTTCTCAAAACCCTCTGCTCCTCTGATATGGCATAAAACAGTACGTCCCTTCTATACGTGCAGAAATGTATACCACGCACACCATGTGCAGTTTTGAAAAGCTAGGCCTTGGCATTCTATGGGCTGCTTAAGGCCATATATTTTTTTTATTTTTTTTTTTTTATTTTACATAGTATACATAATGTGAGAGACCTTGGAACATAACATTGTGAAAAGGAATTTTATTTTTGCGCCACTGTTTCGACTTTTTGGAGCTCTATATCACCAATAACGTGCTTCCAAAAGAGCTGCGTAAGTTTGACTAGCATAACATGAATTTTGTAAATAAATTTCCACAACATGTAAGCGTTGTTGAAGTGCCAGTTACCAAATTAGGTATCCTAAATAAAAATGTCATGTTCAGGTGTCAAATTTGACAGCTAGGTTATTAGTCAACTAGTAAACATAGCTCATCATAGCGACGATCTTTTGTATGTTTGAACATATGTATTGCATGTACATAAATACATATATACGTAATTCTCGAGATCTTGATAAATTTTTCTTGAGATTTTGATAAATTCTGACATTACGATAGAGAAGTCGAAAAAATGAGTGGCAATTCTGTCTGTAAGCAAGGCTACAGTCTAAGCGGACGCACGGATTTGTCTCAAACTTCGTATCTGGGGTCTGTGGAGTAATCCCTAGAGGCGAAATAGAAACTTTTGTTCTACCCTAATATTAACGGTACTTTACTTAAGGCCAATTTAACGAAAAAAAAAAAAGTTTTGCTGAAAAACAATTTCATTCAAATTTACAGTGTTTTACACACTGGGCTTATTCTATAAGATGGCCTTTCACATTTTTGGCTAAAAGTAATAATAACGATACTTTTCTTAGGGTCAAAAGATTTTAGCTAAATTTGCTCGAAAACGGCTCCAACGATTTCGACAGTAACAAAGGCTGTAATAGACGAATGGAATTATTTTTAAAGCTGGAAATGTGCTTATGTACAAATAATAAAGAAATTAAAATGGCTACAGTTTCCAATACAAAATGTTGAGTAACGGTACATAGTAGCTGCATTAGTTTTATCCGACACTGTACATAAAAGCAACAACTGTGCAAAGACCACAGCAGGTGCGGAAAGCAATTCGCGCGGAGACATTTTTAATTAACAACCATTTTCACAATGTCATTTGAATTATAAAATGCATGTTTCTACTCATTTGAATTTTCCGACCGTCAAACAGAATAAATAGTTCATAAATAGTATTTCCAATATTTCCGCTTCTTTAACAATTATCGGATGATTCAACGAATTCGCTTTTTAATAAATTGCATCTGCATCTGTGAGTCAATAAGTTTCCCTCTTAATTGTTGTCTCATGTGGAAAAATCAGAGTTTCTTTGGCCTTTCCCACGTTAGGCACCGACACAATTAATTGCACAGCATCGATCGTTTTATATTAATATTTTCATTTATTTCCAACTCAATTAGCTACCACCACAGAGTCACCGATTTTCCTATCACGTCATAATTCTTCTCGATATCCTGCCTAAAATATTATAAATGACGCGGCATAATACTTGACACATCCATCATAAATCACATGTGTATCTGAGAAGTGAATGAACATCTATCCTGTTAAAGCATCGCATCTCATCCATCCCCGTTGGAATTTCCTTCAAGGAAAGCTGAAATATTTACGAGAGAAGCAACAACAACAAAAAAATATACAAATGACTCCTCCAGACACTTTCGAAGTCGAATAGTAACGCGATTCGACGGCAATTACCTTCGTAGATACATGTCTACGTGTATGTGTAGAGTTCAGCAGACAACCTTCATCCCCATTCCCATAATGTTATTTTTTTTTTTTTATTCCGTTGCTATTGTATGTTTTCTTCCTCCTCCTACTTCTCGATTAATAACATTCATCTGTTTTCCTTTATATACGAACATTCGTACTGCAACACGACGACTACGATGACGATGAAGACAACGTTCACCAACAACAATGTGTACTGACTTCAACACCTGACTTCCGATGATGTGTCCGCCACAAGACCGCAACACCTCTTATAACTTGGCAACCTTTTTTTTCTCTCTCCTTTTATTCAGTTTTCTTCTTTATTACTTTAGATACTATGTTCGTTCGACGGCGCGATGTCCAGTGATATGTTGATATTGATGTCGATTAAACAACACACACGTTTCGTTCTCTTCCTCTCTACACACAACGCAGGTTGTATTGATGAAATCAAAGGGAAAGACCAATCAAACACCACCAACACCAATGCAAAACGAAGGGGAATTTAATATTTCATTGTACGCGCTCTGAAATTACTAAGGCTCTCGTCGACCCCTGCTTTTGTTGGTGAAAAAAAGAAAAAAAAAACTAAGAAAATTATCTTTGATTAAGGTTTTTCATGTCTACCTGTGTTTGAGACGTAGAAAAACACTTAATAACACAATAAAAAAAAGACTAGGTAGCTATAACTACACTTTAATCCTTGAATTTTACAATTATTGTGCCGTTTCATTGCTCGATCTCTACACTGAGATGACGACCATTTTATACGAACATAGAATTCAATTATACTTTGAATCTGAATTTCAATCATTCACGCACTTCATTCCATAGTTCGTTGTTGTTTTATGTTTTATCCCTCCCCGTTTCTAGCTACGTTGTTCATGTTCACTCTTTATGGCCTTTTTTCTCTCTTTGGAATTTCTCCTTCATTGTGGTGTATAGGAAGTCTTAGTGTTAGTACCTGAATGTTTCAAATGTTGGTGAAAATTGGTGAAAAATGAGATAGCAAAAATTTTGTTATTTCGAAACGTTTTTTTCGATTTCCCCTCCTGATAATCATTGCTGCTGCTTGTGTCATTTTTCACTTGAGATTAAAATTATTGCTAATTTGTTGTTATTTCGTAGAATTTTTTAAACAGGAAAAAAGCTTTGATTTGTTTTTTAAAACTCAAGAACAAATATGTTTGTCAGAAATCGAACGAGTTCTGAGAAATTTCAGCTTGTTCATTGATTTATCAATTGAAATATTCTATCAAAGATAAATATTGTGAATAATACAATTCTTTATTTGGTAATAAATACTATCAGAGATAATTATCTTTAAAATAATTAATATTGGTTGCAAAAAGTAAACGAATCAGTTGTGAGTCAGAGGGAAACTCTTTTAGATTTAAAGCTGTCATTTATTGACAGCTGTCACGTGAATCTAAAAAAAATAATCAGAGGATAAAAAACTTGATGGTGTTTTCGCGGACTTAAATCTGTATTTCCCTGAATAGTATGGAATTGAACCATCGCAAACAAATTGTCAAAATTAACTATACATTCAGATATGTATATCCGATTTGTTAATTCCTGCGGTAGTTTTTTTTTATTTTGCGGTTCTGAAACTAAATTTGATTTGTGCCACAATGGTTTCCAAAATTTTATCAAATTCATGGCTATTTGCCGTTTGTGGTAGATCTACCAGAATTTTGAACATTTTTCAAATCTACCGCTATCGTTTACGTTATCAAATCTACTACACTTTTTTGAAGTCTACCACATTAAGTATAAGCTCTCTAAGGGTATCTTTGAAAAGATGGCTTTAGAAACAGCTCCGTACACGCAGAAGATTTAGAGCACCTTTCATTTTTTTTAAAGTTATGAGTACATTAATTAATTTAGTTTTTCTTACTTTTTTTCAGGTAATTATCGAATTTAAATTAATACTTGAAGATACGGTAAGTATGTTGTTCTCGTAAACAGCCGTAAGAGGGGTAAGTATAGTGATCTTGTTTTGTGTGCTAAGGCTAGTGAAAATGTATACAGTACAAATCTAAACTACAACCTTTGATGGCAGGATTGCAGCATATTGTTGCTTACATTTAAACCATATTTGATTTTGGAAGGATTATTTCTGTAGACTGTTAAACGACGATAACAACCCTGGATTTTTTTTGACATCGCTTGTCAGTTTGACTTCGGAATGTGGACTAACAAAAAAAAAAACAGAGATGTCGGAGTGGCGGCCATTTTAAGTTTAATTAATTTTTTTAAAGATCTACCAAGGCTATTTGTAACAACGTGTAGATTTTAAAAGACAGGCTTGGGCGGCTGTTTCAGATAGTTTCGGTAGAGATGTGGACAAAATAAAAAGAAATGAAAAGGCGGAAGAAGAAGATGCTTCAATGGAATCGGGTAATGGAGGCGATGACTTATATCACACTTCCTCGTACAACGTGCACATAAACATAGAATCTTTTAGAATCTTGTAGAAATTTGCCCA
The DNA here is from genome assembly GCA_949716465.1 of Chalcosyrphus nemorum. Taxonomy (NCBI): domain Eukaryota; kingdom Metazoa; phylum Arthropoda; class Insecta; order Diptera; family Syrphidae; genus Chalcosyrphus; species Chalcosyrphus nemorum. The sequence goes on along the minus strand of OX454333.1, from coordinate 11,122,295 downwards.
CAAAATTCTAGGCTTGACATTTTTGTGTCCCGTGGAGACGCGTTTAAGAGCGTTTAAAAGATATTAGAAACAACGGATTAGGTACTACTTCAAAAAAGAAATTTGAAGTAAGCAAAGCAATGCTACATCCAGAGTTAGAGCTTGAATATACAAACTGAATAAAATGGTTCTCTACGTTGGTTTGCTCTAACATGAAGCTTACAATAAATGATGTCTCGATGGATAAATAATATGCATACCTGAAATTCCTCAAAGCTCAATCCCATATGGAGGGCATACTTGTATTGAGTATTGAAACCAAGCCTTTTGTACCAACTCTACTAGACTTGGGTGTTAAAGGTTTTATAAGACGCTGTCTTAATAACGACCCAAGATATTTTAAAACCTGTTAAAAGGTATTGCTGTTCCAAAAAAGAGTTTCTCGATTCCCTCTTTGTACATAGGATGAAGTTCGAAAAATTTGAATTAAGCCCAAAGAAAGCCAAATGAAAAAAAAGCTTCCTAGTAACCTTAAAAGAAGCAAAATAAATAAAAAGGAATGTTCTAGAATATAGACTAGTCATGCAATTATAAAAAATGTTTGTAAAGTAAATGAAACTAAAGAATGACATTAGTACAATAGAAAGACATCGAAGAAGTTAGTTTAAAAAGCCGGCAAAGCGCCATGGAAATAATTTTTTTTTAAATATTGGCGCCCTACGAGGGGCCATCAACTTTCTTCTTCAATAATAAAGTAGGTAAAACTAAAGTTTGTACGTTTGTCTCTGAAAAACACCAATGCTATTCTTTTGGCCTTGCCAAGCACGCTTTTTTCAAGGTAAGCCTTCTTCATTTTTAAAAACGAGGTAAAATTAGTATAGGGTTAAATTTTGTTCTGTGTCGAAGGTTGTATCATTAAAATGTTTACACGCAAAGGACTGTTTAAAAAAATCACATAAAATCTAGAATTTTAACAATTCCTTTCTCACAAGACGCTGCGAAATACCCCAGAATTGCGATTACAATCTACTTGTCCTCCATCATAAACACCACAACAACGAACTACGCACAAAGGTCTGTCATCTCTTTAATCTTTTTGCGCAGTGCGTTCACTTTGAGTTTTTTTTTGTCTTTTTCGTTGTGTGTTACTTTACTCACAATAATGATGTAAAATACTGAAATTGTTACAAAGTAACAGAGAACCCGAAATATCAAAAAAAGTTATCAGGTCAAACAGGAAATTATTAAGAAACACACCACATGTGAGCAAAATAAAATAACCCGGCAGAAAATTTCGACCTTTTGCTGTTTCAGCGAGTTAAATTTTGAAGGATATGAGCGAGAGGTATGCAAGAAAAACCCACAAAAAGGATTTAAATTGACACTTTAACAATAAAAAAAAAACAAGAAATTCCAAACTAAGAAAAAGAGAACCTAATGCCAACTAACTACGTACGAACTATAGTATCAAAACGAATAAAGGCAGCTACCTAGTCAAAATTTAAGTCTCTTTTTCTTTCATGCTTGAAAATTTCTCCTCGTCATCAACGTCATTATTCGCCTATCAATCAAACAAAAGAGAGGGGAATCGCCGCTCGTTCAACTGCTTAACATTTTGCATTTCACAACAATGTTGGTGAATACCTAATGCGATATAAAGATGAAAAAGAAAAAAAAATAATAATAAAGTGTATGAGCACACAGAGCACAAATTGATTCAACCGAAAAGAAAGACAACAAAAAAAATACCAAGCAGCGACACAAATAGCTAAAAAATCCCAACCAACTTTCCCCTTAACCTCACTCTCTCAGTAGTATGTGCAGCAGCACTGCTGTTGTATTTTTAAGTAATTCACCAATATTACCACAAATTTCCAATGAAATCAACTCTCAACAATACACAATACACTACGGTGTGTGTTGTTGTGTTCGTTGTTGAATAAATTTTTATTTTATACACGGCGGTGGGTTTTTGCTTATTTTCCCCTGCCACTCGTGTATATCCGCTTTATGTGGTGCGGGCAAACTGCTAGTTCAGTTTCAATTTTAGTCTGAATCGAGTGCTTGGAGACTTCACTATCTTTGGAGGATCAAATCCACGTTAGCTAGGTTTTTTTGAAATTGTAATTATTTGATAATTTTGTCTATTTTTTTTCTTGTGTCCCTCATACAATATTTTGTGAACATTTTTGAGATTTAAAAAAAAAGGGAAAAATATTCTCCAAAAAATACCTATAGTGCGTGTTTTTAACAAAAAATAAATAATTTGATTTGAGTGCGTAGTGTTAAATCAAACCAAACCAAAAGAATAAAGGAATATCTTCTCTAAAAAGTGCAATATAATTTTTTTCAAGAAAGAAAATGAATAAATGTGTTTAAGTGTTAAATATAAAAAAAATGTAAGTGAAGGCAGAATTATATTTTGCGTGTGTTTTGTGTGAATTATGTTGCTTTTCTCTATTTTTCCCTGTCACTGTTAAAAAAATATATCAAAAAAAAAAGTCTACACTCACGACCCCAAGTGCGCTCTGTGTGTATTATTACACTGATACTTTAAATCTAATTTAAACAGGAAATTCCCTTTTTTTTCTCTACTGATTTTTTTTTTATTATACCTTTGCCAATAAAATGCCTTTGCTAAATTAAAAAAAAAGTTCAAAAAAAAAGGAAAGAAAAAATATATGTATTTTTTTTCTATATAAAATTTTATTCACTAAAAAAGTGCGACGTAATAACAAAAAACTTTTTGGTTTTCTTTCACATTTTTTTTCTCTTTTCTTTTCTACTTTTTGGTTTAGTTATAAGCTATTGTTAGTAATTAGCTTGTTGCTTTCGACAAGGATTATCTCTAAAAAAAAATTTGACATAAATAAATTTAAAAAAAAAGTGATAAAATAAATAAAATTAATTTAACTAATTACGTTACGAATAACTTGTGTGTTTGTGTCGTGCTGTGTTATAGTTTTTTTTTTGTAGTCTTTTGTCATTTTTCCTTTGTTTCTCTATCTATTGGCTGCTGCCAATGCTGATTTTCTTTTACCACGTACATTTTGTACTGTTGTTCAAAAGAGAAGATTAAAAAGAAGAAGAGTGTGTTGTACTTTGCTTTTTGTACTTGATACAATTTTTTTTTCGCTGCTTTTAAAAATAAATATATATATAATTTAGTGTTTTTTTGTGATAAAGTTTTTTTTATTTATTTCTTTTCTTTCATTGTCTTCGTCGTCGTCGTCGAATTTTCATGGGATTATAATCTACAAATACAAAAAACAAAAAATTGCTACTCATCAAACATATGTTTTTCTATCGAATTACACATAATTTTTTGGATTAATCATCAAATACACAATAGTTGGTGAGTACTTGTTTACTAGAAAACAAATGTCAATTACTTAATGATACGTATATGTATGGTTGTTTTTTTCTTTACAATCTGAAGATGTTTGTATTAAATTTCTTTTTATCACTGGAAAATAGTGGTGGTGACTCACTTTTACTTCATTTCGATTTTCATTTTGTGTATTGGTGAAACTTGCGCTGTACTGACAGTCAGTACACCATGTTGAAAATGTCAGAAAAGATAATGAATGAATGTGTTTTTTTTTTTGCTTTTTGTTTTCTCATTATTCCACTTTGCTTGCTTTGTTACATTCGTGTGTTGTCATAATTGCATTTGATGCATTTGCATTTCCCTTTTGCCTTCATTTTTGTTTCTTTTATTTTGTATTTTCTGCACCTTTTTTCTTGGTGTTTTGTTTGTTTTTTTTATTTTGTCATAATTTTCTGTAAAAACTTTGCATGAATCATTGTTGGTCTAAAAATATTTTGTTTTTTATTTCAATGAGTGGGTGCCTTAATCAGCTGTTATTTAACTTGTCATCCCTTTTTTGGGTGATAACCAATGATAAACCTCTTGAATTTTCACTTCAGTAATCAGGCGCACCCTTAAAATGAATGCCACACAATGAGTTGACAGAAGGGAATGATAGCTTCTGGAACTATTATTATAATTTTTTTTTTGAAAGGAGAATAAAAGTTTGATTAAGTGGAGGCTTTTTATTTTCTTCTTTTTTTTTTTTTTTTAACGAAAATGACGTGTGTTGATATTACATACATATGACGTGTTTTAAGGTTATCAACCACAATGAAGTATAATTTAAGTATGTCATATGGCACATATGGTCAAATGTTGATGACGTCTCACTTTTAAGTGCTGAACGACAGCAGGTTTTCAAAATTACCATGAAATATGTAATAAAACATGTGTTTCAGACTTATGAGACATATGTATGTATATGCATGACAAAGTCAAGCAAGTATTGTAACACAATATGTAAAATTAGTAAAGCTTAATATTGTGTTCTTTTCTTTTCTGTCAATTTCGATGAGATAAAAATATATAAAATAAATTTTGAAACAAAACGGTTTTAGAATCCCAGCTCAATTTTTGAAATCGATTCTTTTAGCGCAATTTATTTAAACTCGGTGAGTTAAAATACTCTAATACTCTAATAATACTTTTGTGTCTGTATTTTTGAATATAAAATAAAAGAAACCTAAAAAGGGCCTAGTTGTTGCCAAGTTTGTCACAAATATCTAAAACTTTTCGATCCTGATTATTTCTGTTCTTATAGTTGCGATAAAATACGAGTACAGTAGAAGTTCGGAAAAGTTGACTCTCGGAAAAGTTTATTTCACAGAAAAGTTGACCAAATTTGAGCTCCGTACGTTGCCTTAAAAAATTGACTTGGTCAACTTTTTAGAGTGTGACTTTTTTTTTACTTGCATTAATTTTTTTTTATATCATAAATCTAAATAAACGATGTAAAATATGTAATACAGAAGCTAAGTATTCCGAAGAAATGCTCATTTTTATGGAAGCAGCATGCCTATGAATAAACTTAATCCCGTTCTCACAGTAGGTTAAGATTAATACTGACTTTTTCTGACGTGTATTGTCCATTTGCACATTGAATTTTATTTTTGGTTTTTACATTTGTTATAAACCCAATAAACTTCGACTATTTATGAACGAAATATTAACTTTCTACAGAAAACTGCCCAGAAAAGTTGACAAGCTCTGGGACATTTCGATCAACTTTTCCGAGCTTCTACTGTATATGACAGTTTTCAAAAATTCTTTCGGGTTGGAGGTACAAAAAATGTTTGAATCTGTATTGTTATGTGTAAATTAGATACTCAGTTTGTCTTCACTGAACTTTACTAGAATTTTTGGTTAATTTCGAAGATCAAAGGGACCACTTTCGTTGTTATATTCTCCTGGCACACTTGACTGTGATTTAAAACTTAAAAGGTTTTAAAAAAATGAAGTACTATTCCCAAATTTGTTACCTAAGTTTCCACTTGATTAAAAAATTAATTTAATTAAAATTAAGATCTATCCTTCGGCTTGAAAAACATGATTTTTCATGGTCCGTTTGCGTGAACAATTTTTGTTTTAGTCCTCTTATTACCGGTACTTTTCTTCGCACAAAATTTGTAAAAAAAAAGTAGGATTTTGTCGAGAACTACTAACGATTTTAATTAAATTTCATATTTAAGGAAGTTAACCCAAGTGCTATGAGATAGTAGGCTAGATCGATTGAAATCTAAGCAATTTGGCATGTTATACCTACTATTGCTATGTAGTGCTTTATTTCCAAAACAAATTCATATCTAAGCGTACGTATGCACTTTAGCTTTCACATAAGGAAGTTAATTATGTACATATGTAATTACAAAATTTTATTATTAGCATCTTAGCTTTTTAAATCATTAGTCATATTTCCTCTTTAAAATGTGTAATTAAATTTAATTTAAATATAAGTTTGAGCATGAGTTTCATAAAAAAAATACAAAGATATTATTAAGAAAGGTGTTAAAACAACTATACTAATTGCAGTCATTAAATTTCTCGCTAAATATGCTTTAATATACGAGTATCTGACGTCAAATGCTCAGTCGGAATAAATAAATATCCATGCGACATACTAATAAGTGATAATAAAGCTTGTATACCTACTAACAAATTGATGTCAATATTTCATCATCACGAAAGCAGTATGTAATATATATTTTCTTCTAATTGAAATAAAATTCATGGGTGTTTGAGTATTAGAGTTGGCAAAACAAAAAAAAAAAGCTATTATCATCCTCCTACCTTTCAAAACTCAGTAATTTGATTTTTCAAGTGTCGGTGTCACCCACATCATACGAGTATGCCTGTACCTACTCAAAAAATTGATGAGTTTTTATTTGATCGTTAATGTCTGGAGCGATAGAATTATTCTAAATATCTTTATGGTAAGATTACCTGCTTTAAAATGCAAATACCCTCTTATCCTTATTTAATGTAAAATGAATGTGCCAAAGTGATGAGTGTGTATGGGAAATTTTCCTTCTTTTATTCATTTAAGAAAGCGCAAATGAGTCAATGCGAAATTTAATTTATCTTATGTTTTATTCATTAGACTAGGAGTTGCTAGAATGTGGGTTTTCTGTTCTAGAAACTTAAATAAAGAGATGAAGACGTAGAGTTTATCTTATGGATTTATAAAATAAAACTCATTGAATTCAGTCGATGAAGTATTGGGTGACATGACAATATATCGCAGTAGACGAAATATGTCCTATAAAATGACTATGTGTACATATATTGATTTTCTTCTTTAAGAAATTGACGAAAAGAAAAGAGAAGAATGTGTAAAATACTTAATTCATTGAGGTTTAATTGCCTTATACCGTCATACCCTCCCGATGATCCAGAGTAGAGGGATCAAAGCTCCTGACTTAGCTGTCAATAAGAAATATAATTGAGCTAATGGATTGAAGACTAGCGCCTAATTTGTACTATCTGTCAGCAAAATTCGCAGCTTATCACATTTCAAAGTGTGTATCAGAGAGAGGAGACAGGGACACAAATGTACAAAAAAGTAAAGTGTTGAGCAAAAAAAACGCACTTTTAAACGTCATGCTTTTCTCTAGTTTCTTGTCAAATAATAAAAAGCATAACTAAATAGTGTTCGTTTGACATATGTCATAATATTGCCCAAATAAATTTCTGAATCATTTTGACACTCATATATCAAAAAATTGACAGAAATTGAAGCATATCTCTGCCATCATATCCCGCAGGTTGTGTTCCGAAACACTGCTAGTTATGAAAGAAATACCGGGCGTTGGAATTCCCATTTTTTAACGGCATCATCGTCTTTAAATAAATATTCTCAATACCTTCACCAAAAACGAAATTCCAAAATACATTTTTTATAAATTTCAAAACAAATAACCTTATAATATAAATAAATAAATATTCTAAAATTTATTGAAAACACAAACTAAAGCCTTTCTCTAAATTTCAACACCTAATCTAAGCCTATTCACTATAGAGACTTAACAGTTCTACCGGCTTTACAGACAGAATTTGTCTCTACTTATCTTAACTTTCAAAAAAATTCTTTTATCTCATTGACAAATTATAGACCAGTATCTCCCTCGAATCCATTCACCATAATCAAATTGTATAAGAAGAAAACATAAAAATTAACATTTTTCTTTATAAATTCCAGACCGTATTTTCCCAAAGTGAATAGGATATACAATTCTCCAAGATTTAATCTCTCATACCTAATAGGCATTTCGTGATTTCAAATTTATTGTCACGTATCGGACGCGACGACACAAACGTGTTTTTGAATACTAAAAAAAAAAAATAAATTCAATTTCTAAACAACACTCACGATGATGATGATGATGATGATGATAATAACGAAGGCAAATTCTATTTGCAATAAAACGTATATTTTGCATTCTTCTTTGCTTTAAAAAAAGCAATCAAAACAAATTTAAAAAACAAAAAAAAAAATCACAAGTGTGTGACCTAAAATAACTTAATAACATAAGTTATCTGGCCTCCCTCTCTTTTTTTCACAGTCTTTGTCTTATCTTTTACTTACTTATTCGTCTCCGTCATTGCGGAAAAGAATACAAAAAAAAACTTTGAAGATAAGACAATAAAGTGATTAGTAATAAGTTTAACACAGATGCGCATTTTTATACGACATAGACCTCTGTTTTATAGAAGTTTTATGTAACAAAGTGGCTAAGATGTTTTACGCATAAATTTCTTTGTATGCTTTGTTAAGTATTTCTTGAGTAAAGAAAGAAAATACAGTAACAGAAAAAAAAAAAAACTTGTTTTCGCTTAAAAAACTTTCAATTTTCTTTTAAAAAAAAAAAGAAGAAAAAACACAAAGCATTCACTCTATAGATACAAACAGTCAGTGTGTGGTGTGTTGTGTTATATGGGCGATTGGCATATGTATGATGTTTAATTTATTATCAAGCGTGTGCGACTTCGACACACCACCATTGAATGTGGTGAAATTTGCTTCTCTAGTAGATACGTTTTCAATTCAATTCGTTATTGTTGTTTTCCAAATTTCTCTGCATTCTCACTTTATAACAGTGAATAAATATTGACAAGATACTTTTATTTAAAAGTATTGATTTTCTTTAGATTTATCTAGTATATTATCTGCAAAAAATAACGTCAAGCAACATCCTTAAATGTATTCAAATTTGTTCAAGTGATTTCGTAAGCGTCAACTCACGCGTGTGGCCAACAACACTTTTGACATCTGTCAACAAAATCAGCAAAAAGGAAACCAACTATAGATATACGAGTATTTTATACTTTTTTTTGTTTTGTTTTCAGTGTCATAATGTGTTTACCTTATACTCGACACGAGCTGCTACTCTAATTACTCTTAAACTGATTTGTCATCGTTCATAAACTCAGTGGCGTAGAGGTAGTAGTTATATACAAAGATAGGTTGGGTGGACTGGTGGATGGATTGGTAGGCGGGAGAGGCTAGTACGAGCTCACATAATTGGGTTATTATTGATTGGAATCTAATTGAGTTAATGTGGGTGGTGTCTGGTAGGTGGCTGAGTTGGTTGTTTCAAATAGTAGTATCTACTGATATTTATTGGTAAAATCCCCGAGGGTATTTTTGTGGTAAGCTCTTGTTTTGAAGATATTGAGATTCAAGGAAAATGTTCGTGGGAGAGTTGTTTTAAAATTAATATTGATAAGGACTCGTAGGGGACAGTGAACAACTAAAATAAAGAAATAAGTGAATGCGCCAGTAGGGGGGAGTGACATTTTTAGAATGTCAGAGTTTTTTGAACTTTGAATTTTTATTGAAGAGAGCATATCTTTATCCTAGGCTCAGTGATTAGTCTGTTGGATTACTGTACGTGGTATGAATCCAGAAAACACAAACCAATCTCCTTCATAGCCGCACCATTTGCGACTAGAGAAAAACATCCCAGAGTATTAGTGTCATGAAAAAACTTCTTAAAGTCTCTTGGATATGACACAAAATTGTAGGTGTCTTTTATTCCTGCGAAAATACATATATACATATATGACATAACTCACATATGTGCAAAGTGCCCTTTATAATTTAAAAAGAATGGGTTCACATATTGAATTTGTATAAATATTTGGAACAACGGAGGCGTTTCCAAACGTTCCTGTAGGTACACAATAAATCTTCATTGTTTTATGTCAGCTCTCACAAATTAGCCTAAGAAGTCTCTTTCATAAGCTTTTTACCTCCGTGTTATCGCATCCTAAAGTTCTAGCAATCTCATTCTAGCGGTTGAAAATGAATTTTAAATTCAGAAGAATAATTTTCGCTTTTCATGAGAAAAAGTCACGTTGGAGAAAACTGTCATTAAGGTGCAATCGCAAGATTATTTCGTGTTCGCAAGAACAGATGGAGCTGTTTAAAATCACCGTTTTCTACGAATATTTTCAACTTGATTTGAATAAATAATTATATCCAAAAAGAGATGACATATTTTGTGACTTGTCTAAATAAAAAAAACAAGAGTTTCTATTGTAATTATTACTCTAACGTAATACTTTCTTATGATATCGTTTACGTAAAGTAGAATTCCAAGCAAAGTTTACAAAATCGAATTAACTGTTTGATTGAAATTTCTATCGTCAAACTTGTTATTAATTGTTTTGTCAATAAAACTTTGAATAATAATTTAAACTTGTCACGTGTGTGTGTTGAAATCACATGTCAAAGCCAAGGCTATGTATGGCCTGACACTTAATACTCTTGAGTTCAATGTTAATTATTATTTTCTCATATTGGATGAACTTTAAAATATTTATACATTTATTACAACTAAGCACTTAAATTATTTTTTTTTTTCATGGCTTATGCCTATAAGATGCTGATAGTTCAGTTCTCAAGGTTGTACTACTTGGAAGACCATCAAAATGGCTGTGTTTCCATGTCACAGTCTTTATTTTTAGTGAGACTTGTTTCAAAAGTAGTTAACCGATGACAGTGAGTGCTGACGTGTGAACATGGTCTCGTTATTACATTTTTTTATCGAAAACTGGGTTAAGTAGTTAATATGTATTTATGCGGATACAAAAAAATAAAATCTGAAATAATTTCATAAGAAAGAGCCTCTAATAAAATACAAAGATTGTTGTAAAAAACACTACTGGTTGTGTTGGGCTTAGCTGATAACATGTATGTACATATGTATGTTATATAAGTAGTTCAGATATTGGGATCTATATTGAGTAATAAATCACCAAAAAGTTTCCTAAACCTCAATATGTGCTAACAATTTAATCACCGAAACTAGCTACTTTCGAGATTGTAAAAGTCATTGAAAGACCCGACTATTCCTTTGATTTTCACAGCAACCAAATTAAATAATTTGCTCAGAACGGACTTGGTGTATTTTAACACGAACGTTAAATAATACTGCGAACTACGACCGAATGCAAAAATCATATACAACTCTCACCAGTCGATTTGGACACAACCCATAGATGCAAAATATATCTCTTCCTTTCTCTTTTGTGCCCTGTACATCAGTAAAAGAGTATTCATATCCCCTTTGGCAGATGCTGTCCGTCTGTTCATATCCATACTTCAGGTAGTGTGTATAACTCAGTCGACTTAACGGAATAGTCTCACCTTCGTGTCTAAAATAATTTCGCATATTGTGAACTTATCATAGTTCACCCTAGTAATATGTACTTTCTTTGCAAAATTTTGGCTGGGGATATTGATCTCACTGGCAATTTTATCGCCAGGATATGTGAGACTTACAAACATTCATTGAACTTAATCATAAGCACGTATTTCTAATTCAACTGACCTTATTAATCAGACACGTGGACTATTATTTACCCTTCGAGCACAATAGCCGACAACTGATACGTTCTTCTAAACGTGGTATATATGTATTCGCCACGTGCCTTTCAATTACAATACGCAGTATTTGGTTTCGAGCAAATGAGTTATTCAGTGCGATGACAACGACAGTAAGGCCCCTAATGTCAATTGGTTGAGACAGCTCAGAAAACTGTAATACATGTTCTGTCTTATGCCGAGTTTGAAACCTAGGCTCAATTCAGTTTCATTGAGACTTACATTGCATTTGAATTCTAAAATTCAAAGGCAACAGTATCTAGTTGAAGGTGCATCCTTACAAGATGCACGATATTGTCCCACGAACACGATTTTTAGACAGAAATGACATTGGATACACAAGTGTTGTACTTCTCAACAGCTGAATTAAAAAAAAAAAAAAAACGTGCAATCTGCCACGTAATGCAAAAAACTGCATTTAAACCGGATTCACTTGCAACTCAAGTATACTGCGAGTCGAAATTTATTCTACCAACACACCAGTGAATGGTGAGAATTGATTGGAATAACGATCGTGACATTCGCCAGGTACGTCTCTTTCATTAGGCAGGCATGAAATACCTTCTATATAACGTCATAATAGGCACAAGGGAGAAACATACAATAAAAAAAAACGATCTGGGTTAAACAGTTTTTAAAGTTTTTCATTAATTTTTTTAGTATTCATGAGAAGTACCCACATTTGGCTGGGCTGTTTGAAGAGACTGACTCTTTATGGAATCCACTAAAAATGTAAACAAAGTGTGCGGGGTGTGCGCTGCTCCCACCTTGGACTATTTTTTTTGATCGTGCTTTTTTTTTTGCCTACACTGCGGCAATCTAAACCAGCCACAGTCCTAAAAACAAAGAAAAAAAAAATCAACTGGCTGGGTTCTGTGCTAGTGTGTGTGCATGGATGTGGGAAAGTACCTACAAAGTATGTAGTGTAGATATTTTGGGTCATGAGTTCACATAACGTAGATTGGGGGCAAAGAATTTATATCACTATAGCAGCACTAGTTTTATTATCACAGTTTGTGGTTAATTTCTAGATAGGCTTTTTGGGGGAAGAATTAATAACATTCACATGAAATACTAATACTTACGAAACTTTGCAACAACAATCTTTGATGTCTTACCACACAAAAAGAAGTTTATTTTTATATATTTCTTTACAACGCAAATATTGGTTTGTGATTAAGGTTATAAAATGATTTTTTTTAAATATTTAGTCCTTTAAATTTTTACTCTGTTTTTAAATTTACATAAAAACATATCGTGTGATGCCCTATCCTTTTCATCCACATATTATCTCAGTCTTCCACGAATATAAGGTGCCTGCTTGATTTTTTTTTGTCAAATTTCTCATGAAGTTCAGTTCTACGTGGGTGATGTCAAAATAATTGGGGAGAATCATATGCGATATTTGTACTCAATTACAGTTCACAGAATTTTTTATTCTAAATACTATTGGTTGCAAGTTTACGAATAAACCGTACTTACCAACAAATTATAAAGAAACCTTAAATTTTCCTGGCAAAACACGAACGGATATCTACATAATTTAATAAAATTAGAAAAAGAAAAAAACAAGTAACCCCATAACCATTTGTTATGTTTATCGTTTTGTCTATAAAAAAAAGAATAAATTCCTTATTTTTATTTTTGATTTTATTTACGTTTTTCCCCCCTCTATTTTTTATTTATGGGATGAGTGTGCAGTGTGTGGGGTGTATCTATGATTCTAAAAATGAGGCCACCGAACAAATAATTCAACGAAAACATCGCGAAGAGAGAAAAATACAAAAAAAAAAAAAAACTACTAGAAACGATTATTTGTTTGCTTATTTTTCGTTCCCTTTTTTTCTATGTTTATCTATGATTTGTCTTCTCTGTGTGTGTGCACATGTGTCTAAAACACTTGTAGATATCAGAATAGAGGAAAAAAGGAAAAAAAGTATACATTTTTTTTTTTAGCAACACACGCACGCAATGACGTTGTAGGTTTGTTGCGCGAATTGCGACATTGGATCTTTTGGTATACGAATATGAAAGCTCGCCCACCAATGGATCAGATGTTATTGTTTTTTTTTTTTATATTCGTATCTCATATATTTAGTTAACAATTTGAAAAAGAAAAACAAACAAAAATAAAAAGAAAAATAGCTCTGTCCCCCACCATCCAAAGACTGAACTATAACACCTACTGTATGTTGTTATGCAACTTTTATGCTTAGTCCGCCCATTCGTAGTCGTGTGTGTCACTTGGCGCTTATCTTTTATTATGTCTCTTTTTCCTTTAGTCATAGATATACAATTTTCAAGAGCTTTGTTGGGAAAAAAATTAGCGTACCTACATATTTGCTTTTTTATTTTCGCCATCTTACGTAATGCACATATAGTGCTTGGCTTTGTTGGCTATTTTGTGTTATGCACATTTTTTTTTAGGTCTAAAACGTGGAAAACAAAAAGAAGAGGAGAGAAAAATGCCTCATGCCTCCCAACGGATGACCTTCGTATGAAATGACAGAACCAAATGATAATGCATGTAACGTTGTGTCATGCTTTTCATATAAGCACATTGGCAATAGTTGAGCGGATATGGTTTCTCTTTTCTACTCTTTGTAGCATAAAATCTCTCTTCTTCTTCGTATTAGTGTGGGGCGGACGAATTCGAATGGAGTCCGTCTTGCAGAGATAAGGGGAATATGTCGGCTTGTATACTCGTCGTCGTCGATGAAGATTTATTTCAAACTAATTGCATTATATTTTGTTAAATTTGGTTTTTGTGTATGTGTGTATTGGGGGGGGAATTTTCGTTGTTCGACCGTTAGGAGGAGCAGCAGTCGTCGTCAACTCGTGATGAAGATAATGACGACGACGACGACGACGGATGGACGACTAAGCAACAATTGTTGGCATTTGTCAAGGTTATCTGCTTTGCATTTTACTTTCATATGTGCATGTGCCCGGGGGGGGGTTGGTGGTGGTTGGGCTGAGCGTGAATTTTCAATCCGCTGCAAATAGCTGTGTACATAGAAAATCGATCGACACGATGACATTGGAAATTTAATTTTCCACTCGAGGAGAGTTGAAAAATAGGTAGGCGTGCCCGGAGGCAATTCAATTGTTAATCGGTTAAATATAAGTTGGTTAATCGTTTTGTTAAATGAACTGCCGCAGGGAAGTGCAATCGGCTCTGTTCCTTTTATATCACAGTGAATTACATAGGTATGTAGTGTTTAACTGTGCCGCCGTCGATCTTAACTGTTGTAAAATACTTTTAACTAGTACCTTTGAAGATTCAAGAGTATATGGAGATATTTTGGGTAACAAAAATACAAGTCTAAGTACAACCCTTAAATTCTTACACATATTGGCTATATACAGCTTTTTGTTAAGTGCTTTATGTTTCGCAATATATTTTTTACGTCATAACGTTATGGTGAACTGCTGCTTAGGGCGTATAAACCTTGGACTAAAACCAAATCTCTCTCTACTCACCCTGAAGTTATGACGTTTACGAACATGTTCAGCGAGTTGACTTGAAAAAAATTTAAGAATCAAGAGCGTTCCATTGGAATGAACAATCGTGTATAGACATTTTAACAGCGTTGACTTGCATTTCAGATAAAGTTATATTTTATCTTCATTTTGACACGTTTTGCTAACTCACTAAAAAATTTTATAACTAGTAAAAAAATCAGCAAATTTGTTTAAGTAAATAAATAAAAAAAAGAGTGGAATTCAACCAAGCTTGACACTGCCATCATTCTGTTGCTAACCTTGTTTTGTATTCCTCTGCATCGCAAACAAAACTGAAACCATTAAACCCCCCCAGCTAATTACAAGTAACAAAAATAGCCTGAAGGAAAACAAAAAAACCCCAAAAACGAGAAATAATGCACAGGTAATTTTCATTTTCATTTTCATCCAACGACTGTTCATCATGAACACAGCCGCATGGAAATAATTGGAAAAACTGTCATTTTAAATCAACAAAGACCCCGCGAAAGTCGCCCACTTCTGCAAAAAGCTGAACCTACTTTGCTTCCCACCTACACACACAACACACTGACAGAAAGTGAGAAGTTTTACTTACAAAGTAAATAATATGCACCTCATTCTTTGGATTAAAGTAGGCAGGAGTGACGTTGTTCACAAAGACTGCTGCTAGTAGGAGGTCACAATTCACACAAAATGAACCAACGAATTGGATACAACAAAAGGGAAAGACTTTAGTAATAATCCTTCGTTCATACACGTGCCCAAGAGCGCGAGGTGGTGCTTCTTTACATATTTATCCATTCCCGAGGCTTAAAGGAAAATCAATAAAGACCAACACTGTTTGTCGGAAGGGTTTAGGGTGGAAACAGAACAAGGGTTTGTGTTTGAAAAAAAAAAAACTTATCAGCTGACAGGTTTTTTGTTATTTTTTTTCTTTCCATGCATGGTTGTGGGTATTGCTCTATTTTCTCCCCTGAAATTACACTTTCTTTTGTTTCATGTATACATGGTTGGGTAGATCTCTGGAATAAAATACTGAAAAGGGGATATAA
Source organism: Chalcosyrphus nemorum (assembly GCA_949716465.1). Taxonomy (NCBI): domain Eukaryota; kingdom Metazoa; phylum Arthropoda; class Insecta; order Diptera; family Syrphidae; genus Chalcosyrphus; species Chalcosyrphus nemorum. The sequence continues at coordinate 11,106,520 of OX454333.1, read as the reverse complement.
ATGCATATGTACGTAGGTCTAGAGGTATATGAATAGTAGGAGTACAACTGGTACTGGTAGATGAGAGCTTTCATTCGTTTTAGTTAAGTAAACAAAAGATGCATATGACGACACAAAATCATCTCGCATTGATTTTCCACATGAGGACTACACGTGAGGCAATGTGCGTTTTCCATCAGACACACGAGTCACGAATATACATACATACATATGTACATATATTTACAAACGCACTTTCCACTTTCTCGAGGATTATTATCATTCCAATCCCCCACCCCATAAAATGATACCTTGGAGCGTGAGGTACCACGTTGGCGCAAGGATTACGGGTTTGCAGACATTCGAAGCTATGCATGTGTATACTTTACAGGGAATTTTTTTTGCACATAGTCGCAAACTCAAGGACTCAAGCTCAGAGAGTTACCATAGTAACGCCACGGTGGTGGTGGTAGTGCAAACGTCAGAGAACTCCAAAAAAAACCCTTGATTATTGACATTTATTGTTTTCTCTTTCCACCACTTTCCTACGACAAAACATATGTTATCGACCTCGAACTGAAGAAAGTGGAATAAGAGGAGGGCTTATAATCCACCCCTATTCCTTTATTTTTTGCTTTTTGTGGAGAGATTCATATCTCACTGACTTTGACAGCTCTCCACTCTACAAACTGCTGCTGCTATTTCATTTCTTTATGCTGCCATGTTTCATTGGTGTAATTTGATTCTCTGCAGAATCCATTGGTGGACGGTGCAAACTGCGCATGCATCTAAAATGTTTGATGCCTTTCTTATAGCTTTGGAAAAGAAGACAAAAAGAACTGTTGTCCCCAAAGAAGAATACACCCAATTTCTTTGTGTCTTGACAGTTCTTTTGCTACGTTTTTTCTTGTCGTTTGTTCCTCGCGCAATATTGAAAACACCAGCCACCAACAGTAGTATATGGGAAAAAGACTGGAGAAGAAAAATAAATTACAAAAATAAAGAATTGTGTTTATTTTTACATAGATACTTTGTTTCCTTTTTATATACATGTGTGTACACACAAATGCGAGACAGAGTTAAAGAATAAAAAAAAAATCCTCTCCCTTTCAAAACAGACGTCACATCGATGTAAACAAGGTCAATACCCTAGATCCATGGTAAAAACTCAAATGGGTTGAGAGCGTTTTTATTTTTTGTTTTATTTAAATTCAATTTCAATTCTGATATTAGGACTTGTAAATTTTTGACAATTAATTACCTATCTGTCATTGATGTTTTTTCAAAGTGTCAAAGTTGCATAAAATGTCAAAAATCATCAAAAGAAATTTCTATATCATGAGGCAACACTTAATTGTTGACATTTCATTTCATTACGTGCAATCTTTTTTAATTGCATTTATGACAAAGCTAGTTTGGTGACGATAAAGTGTTGTGCTTTTCTTACTAAATATTTGACTCAGGGCTTATCAACTCTTCAATATCGGAAGAAACGATGAATTATACTCTAAATTGTGTGTTGTGTACAGATAGATAAGGGATTGTTAATAAATCAACGATAACGTGTCGATCGAGGTGCATTGACTAACATTTTTATAAGTTTGACGTTTGGATAAAGAAACTTGCAATTACATTATGCAAGGCATTTCAAATTTAATTCATAAAGATGATTCAGAATAATAGGTTGCATTCCAAAACTCATCATTGCTCTAATACTGCAATGGGAACCATTCCAAAATGCAAGGAAAAAAGATAATGCGAACAGATCCACTCCGCAAACAAAAGCAAACAGAGCATCGGCAAGTGTCAAGGTGCAAAAGTCATTTGTAAAAGCATTTGACGTCTTGGAAAGCAGCCATACTTGCAAGAAAGGGGTGTGTTCACAGAAACTCATTGACTAATTTTTTGTAAGGGTTTCATTAATTATTAATTATTTTATTGGTAATCTAAATTTTGCATTTCGTTGAGAGTTTTCACAGATCGTTGACCAATTTATTGTTTTATTAATCTTCTGAAGGAACAATATTGGGCGTTAAATCACGTTTATTACACTTTCTATCTTTATATCTATTGGCGTTAATTGTGTTTGACGTCCAGAAAAAACATAGTTACTTCAGTATGATTTTTACGGTTAAATTTAATACAATATGTAAGTGTCAAAAAGCCAACGTGACGTTTCAATACCCATTTGATTTAAATGTGGAAATTCCTTAGAACCTCTAATCAATCGTAATATTTCAACTACTTTTGCTTCGTATACCTTCTTCTACCGACGACAAAATATACGTGTCTAACAAACAAAACGAAAAAGAAAACGAAAAAAAAGACAATTTAATCTCTGTCATAAAACGAAGTAGTATTCTTGCTAAACACACAACAAAAACTAAGCAACAACTTTAAAAAGGGGCATCGTTAAAAAAAAAACCCATCGTTAAAAAGAATTATGAGAATAAAACGCAAGACGGGAGGAGTTCGACCTTCCTAGGAGGTAAAGACCTCTTTGTAAAATGATATCGATGGCTATAGCTACTATACAACTACTACCAAAAACACTGCAGCGATCCTTTTAGCTACTTTTTTTTTTTTTTTTTTTTGTCGGAACTTTATCCTCTCTGTCTGCGAAGACACACGGATAGAGAGACAGATATGTTCTTTTCACATTCCAAACAAAAACACAAGGTGGCATTTTTCTTTTTAATTTGCCTTTCTGTGTCAGCATGTGGTCAAAGGGGATTTAGAGTGTGAGTTCAGCCTAAAGGTTTTGTAGATGGATTAATAAAATGAGTGTGTGTGTATGCATAAATGCGTTCTCGTGATCACTATTATCTTTGTATTTGAAACGTGTGGCTTGCTATATTTGGTCTTAAAAAAAAAGTAGAAAACGCAAGAAAATATATTTAAAAAAACTATAGTTTGATAAAGATTCTGTAACAAGTCTTCTGTTGGATCAAAGTTGACTTCAAGACGTAGGCTTTCTCTTTATTCAACATTCAAAAATAAAATTGATAAGCTTTCTAGTTTTGTAATCTGAACCCAACTTAGGGCGAAGTTGTTATTGCCTACGTGCCTCTGTGCACAGCATTATACTTGCATATGTAGCTCCGAGGCATCAATATGTTGTCATCGTGTTCTTTAGTGATAGTTCCAGATATGATGAAAGGTCAGGGATGGGACCTGAATTCTTGAAATTGTGTTTAAAAATGTTGGATAAAAAGCAAGTTATAAATGGATGGTTCATATAACAAGATTGATCCTCAACGAAGAATATAATCAAATCTGCGTCTTCCATTAAAAGTCATTTCACTATCATTCAAAACTGTCAAAGTGCATTGGCCCAACATTGGGCGCCATTTTTACCCATTCTTCTATCACTCAAAACTATTGTCCCAACGTTGGGCGCCATTTTTACCCATTCTTCAATAACTTGCATTAGGTCAATGTTAAGGAGTCTTTAGTGTAGAAAATCCCATAGCGTAAAATGTCTTGACTCTTGTCAACTTAAAATTTTGGGGGTAAATATTTTAAATTGTTAAGTTTCACATTCCTGATGTGAGCGATTAAAACAAAAAACTAAAGCTATTCAACTTATCAGTCATCCACATAGAGTAGAGCAAGCCTAAAAAGAAAATACTCTCTTCTAACATAACTGAGTGAGAACATGTGCTTCATGCCTATTCTTTTCTTACTGCTTTGCCTACTACAGTGAGTGAATTAATTTTCTCTGCGTCATTCACGTTAGTTCCAAATCAGTGATCCTCATCTAGAGTAGACTTCTTGGGACACCGGAGTAAAGAATAATAGCGTCTCTCCTAATTCTCCTCTTTGTCTCTCTTGCTTTGTAAGGGTCAAAGACTCCTTCTGTGTATAAATTCTTGTCGTGTTTGTTTTTAATATTCCTCCTCTTTCTTGGACTTTTTCTTTTTCTTCTGTGGACCTTTTATTTTTATTTTAAACTTCCTTCTTTCTATAAGGGTTGCATAGCAGCACACGCATACAACCCAGACGCAAAAAAAAAAAAAAGGTTTTCGACATTTCTTTTTTTTATTGCTGTGTGAAATAATAGTGGCAATGCCAGGGTTCAAGGCGAAATATATGTATGTAATTTCAAGTCCAGTTCAGCTGTGGCGGGTCCCTTCCCTTCCCTTCTCCCTGTGCGTTGCTTGGGGTCTTTAAACCAAAGCAATCCACAAACACACAGTCGTACGGATGCACAGGCAGAGCAGAATCACCAGCATCATGGCAGCCAAGCAAATCCAATGAGTGATCATCTAGTACACACTTACGAAAGAATATATTGCACAAGGCATAGGGTAAATAAATGTCTTTGTCAAGGATAGCGAGTAGTAGGGTTCGCGTCGTCAAAATAAAGTATACACCAGACTGTGGAGGCTGTGTAGTTTTTCTGTTACTACGGACTCTCCTGCATGGCATGTGGTTTTAAATTATATGCTTCCCTACAGAAATTTGTAATTTCAGCTTGAGTGCGGAGAGGTTTGTTGGTTGAACTGAATCGGAACAGGTGGAACCTTGCTTCGGCAATTATTATTTCTTTAAGGCATAAGGCACGAAAATGGGCGTGGATTTCCTTTTTACTTTTTTTCTTTAACATTTCCTTTGTTTCTTCAGTTGAATTGGGATTAATTTTTTTTGTTTGTTGCTGGGCTAAGAGAATACGCAGGTGAAGTTCTAAATCACATAAATTTTAAGTAATTTATAATGATATTATCGACTAGAAAATTGTTTCTGTTATTAATTCGTTTCGTGTAATAAAAATCAAGGAAGACCTATATATGTATTTCCCTTGGCTTTGGCTGGTGGTTAAAAGCATTTTGTTGTCAGTTGATTTATATATATTTTGCAATTCTTTGGTTGCGAAAATGTAATTATTGTTGGGAGAATTTATATGGCTACGCTCTGAGACAGTGATTTAAGCGAATAATTGTATTTTTCAACAGTAAATTACAGAGGTATTATGCTATAAAGAGAGTCATAAATAAGACAATTTAAGTCTTTCATTTAATAAATCGTGTTCCAATGAGCAGAGTCTGGTTTTTATTTTTATTTTTTTAAAAAATATTTTTTATAATTTGAAGTCTAATGAATTATATTTTATTTTTTGTTTTCAGAACGTTCCCCGAGGTCAAATATTGAATTATTGAAGACATTGGGTTCTTTAAAAGTAAGTAACTGGCTTATTTAAACACAAAATATAATTTAAAATTTTATGTTAAAAGAAATTAAAATTATTAAAAAAATATACTGCCGCAGGGGCCATAATGTCGCGTTTGTAAACATTAAGTATAATGAATTGGTTAGTATGGGCGGCAATGTTCCCTCAGCTATGTTATCTGTGACTCCAGCCTTGAGCTCACTGGCAGACTTACCACATGAATAAATGCGTGCTTCCAAGGGTAGATTTTTGTCTAAATTAGGTCCCAATTATGCCGGCTACAGCGTCTATTGCAATTTTTAAAAAGATCAGTACACCCTAATGGACCGTTAGTTATTGTCCAAATAACATGGTCCCACTTTGGGCGCCATTTACAAAAAAAAAAAAAAATTTGTGACGAAATTTATAAAGAGTTGACAAAAGGAAAACCAATTATAGATCCACTATATTTCTAAAGTTCTATCTTAATCATTGCAGAAGTCTTTATTCACTGTCATTTAAGTTCCCATTATCAAGTTTCCAAAGCCTTCCTAAACTCATCCGATAAATGAAAGTTCAATACATCCTCTATTCAGATCCTGTTTCTAAAGGATGTCTACATTATTTATTTCTCCTGCTTGAATTGCTTTTAAAAAAAAAGAAAAAAGAAACCAGTTTCTACTTCCTCATTCAGGATTTTCTATGTTTTTATCAAGGGCTGCCAAGGAAAAAAATATACCGCTTGCTACAAAAGTTCACATCCTGTTTACACTGTTAAGTTCATAATCATATGCTTATGGCGCTTGACTACAGATGCTGCTAGCAGCCTTAACCTGTTTGGTTATTCTCTTTCGTCACTCATTAGTAAGCAGTGCCCTCATTTTTGCATATGATGACGATTCGTCCTTCGAAGGTTTATTTACTTTTTTTTTTCTCCATCTGTGACTCATAACACTTGCTAATATTTTTTTCCACACTTGTCATAGTAGTTCTTATCCTTATGTCTCCTCGTTTATGTATTCTCTGCCTCTCCCTCGTTCATATTCATCGGTCCTCAGCCTTTGTCAACTTGTTTTATATTCCCACGGGAGATGGAGAGAGTAAGGAAAGAAAAAAAAAAAACTTAACGGAATATTTTCTTTTTCATTATGGTCCCTCCCTATGCTCATTCGTCTCGCAGAATACCACCTCGAAAGTCGTATACTGATAAAGTGGTTAAACATGTTGCCAGCGTTTTTGTGCCACCAGAGGCACTTACCGGTTCAATATGCTATAACCTAACCACCAACACCACCATGCAGTGGAAGAAGAGGAATAATGGTAATAAAAGCGGTTCACTCAGAGATCCGATCATCTCACACATTGCATTTGAGAAAGATGAGAAATGGAAAAGAAAAGAAAATAAATATGGCGTATATCCACTTGTGCTAGGTAATACATGTATCTGCGGGCGTCAGGTCCTATAAACACAAAAAGATGCAGTTGTTGCAACAAACTCGGTATGTGTTAGATACCGGAATGTGTATATATTTTCCATTTAATTAATGTTGTTTACGTTTTCGAAATGTACTACGAAAACGAGTGGGGCGAAGAGGAATACTATAAATTCATAGTTTTGTATAATCTCCAATTGAAGAAAGCCGCATTTTTATTTTGGGAAAGAATTGGATTTTCTTGTTTTGAGTCGATCGGGAACTAGTAAGTTATTAGCGAGTAATAAATATGCAAAACAACCTAACCTAACCTCTTACTTTTTTTGTGGGCGATCTCACACACTTTTCTATTTGGTAACTTTTTTTCTCTCATAAATAAACTGTATATTAAATAAAACCAGTGTTGGATGTATTTTCGCTACACAAACTGATTTCCAGAAGAATTTCACTTTAATGATTTGAAAATGATCGATTATTTTGGGTTAAGTAAGAACTAATTTGCTTCTAACGACTTGTAATCCTTATGTTACAATGCCTTGACACAATGTCGGGTGATCCTTAATTTGTGTATACTTTTTCTTTCACCTCAGTAACGACCTATTTTTTTCAGTCGCGACTGAGTAAAATGTATAATGATCCAGTGGCAGCATTTAATGACATTTTGAGTGACACAAATTACCTAGGTTATACAAACCATCCTCATAAAGATCATTAAGCGCGAGGGTTCACTGCGACGATCATTTGACTAGCTTTTGCTTTAAAAATTTGTAATTTAGGTGATCTGACAATAAATTTGTTGTATGGTTAGTCTTTTGCAAAACGCATAATAATGTTTGTGTAGTGATTCTATGTTGTTCTCTGATCAAGAAAACAGAAAAATCCGAGCTCCTCTTCACATACTGTTCACAGACCCTTACACTTTGCTAGCTACTGCTCACAGACCCTTACACTTTAATGTCTGGCAATGTATTTGGAAAAAAGCAGTGAATGTTTCGATTGGGTGCGGCTTTTTGTTTTTGCTTTTTTCCTGTCGTAAAAAAAAGTCGCATTTGGTGTTTTTACTTGCAGTGTTCTGGGTTTTGAACCTACTTTTAAACCCAAAAAAGGCTCGTGAATCAGTTGTACTACGGACTCAAAGATTCATGACCAACACCATGATGATTCGTTTTCATTTCGTTTCGTTAAGTGAGCTTCGTTATCTTTTCCTACATGATTCACACTCGCTTGTTTTCTGTTTGGCGTGAGACTGTGAATGGCTCGCTTTTTAGTGAGTGATTCACAACGGCAAATGAATGGATTCATGCAGTTCTCTGGTATTTTAAGTGTTAGGTGCCCTAGGTATAAGAATAGGTAGCAGTAGTAAAATACTCGATTGTAGGGAGTGGAAAAGTTTTTGAGCAATAGAAACAACTATTCGATTAACTGCGGTACCCAGTAGTCTATTATACCAGGGGCCTCACTCTGTATTGCTACTCTAATATCAAAAATTTGCGAAAGTGATTTGCGATTTAGCAGGCAGCTAAATAGATAGCAGGCAATCTGTAAGAAAATAGAGTCGAATGCCACTGTTGCCTACTGGTGCTGCAAAATGTGGGAATCTAGTTCAGAGTCTCGAAAGTTATGAATGATTTTGACGCTTAGATTCAATAAAATTTGAAGTTGGCAACCAAACACTGTTCGATTGCAGCAAATTTGAATTTCTGTTCGAATTATAGAAAGCAATTTTGCGAATGCGAATGATGTGAGTTTAGAATAGCAATACGGAGTGAGACCCCAGTATACTGAATTATTGTGGAAAAAAGAAAGAAAAAATGGGTTTAAACTTTAAACCGACTCATCAGGCAGTAAATTGAAATTCCTCAATAACAGCAACAAAGAATTATTGTTGAAACATAAATATGTAGAATGTGTTGCCAAACCTTCAACCATAGAATTTCGTAAAATTTAACAACAAAGCAACAATTAATCGCTTTCATACGTATGCAGGAAAAAAAAAAACAGCTAATATAAACACAATGTGTCATCTCGTCGTCAGAGTGCCACGACGAAATTTTTCGCGGAAATTTCTCTTAATCGACGTAGGAATCGAAAAGGAGAAACAAAAAAATATGACGTCACATTCCATTAGCGGCGGAATAGACTGGCCAAGCCAGACATTACTTATTTTGTTTTCCCATGACGTCATGGAGCTTAAAATGTATTTTTTCTTCTCTCTTTTTTTTTGCCTGCCTAGTTTAGCACTCATATTTCAAAAACAGCTTGTTTTAAGTGCATTTCGTCATCAAAGCTCTTTTGTGTAACACCAATCCTACTAATATTTTTTTTTTCGTTCGTCTCTTTATCTAAATTTTCGCGGCCATAATACTCTTATATTTCTATTATTTATTCCATTCATTACTTGCCGCCATTATTGTGACTATTGTCTGATCAAACCTCTTTATAGAGCTTATAAATTAAGAAGAAAAAGAAAACTTTGGATGCTCAATTATATATGGGAGTAAAAGAGAGACAAACGAATGAAATTGTATTCAAAGTAATTCAAGCCATATAAAAGCTTTTTCAAATTATCCAAGTAAATGATGGGGGTGGGGGTATAGCAGGGCAAGCGGAGTTGCAGACATGTGTTTAAGAGCTTTGGCCACTCATGCCAAAGCCAAAGCATCACTTGCGTCAATGCTTCGAGACTAGTAGTGGTGGTAGCAGGCAGGGTGAAGTATACACACATTGAATGTAGATTATAGCCCTTGCCATTTGGGGCACAGAGCAAAACGAAAAAAGACTCTAGACTTTATTATTAGTTAAGCGTACAATATAATTAAACTTAAGGCCTTTTGAAGAGAAAATGAAACCAAAAGACTGCTTGCTCTGTCGCCACCATATGTTTTTATACCCTATCCTAAGGGTATATTAAGTTTGATACATACATAGTTTGTAACATAGAGAAATATTAAAGATAGACTACATAAAGTATATACAGTATTGTTCGAAACCTAAGCAACTTTTTCTTCCAAATAATTGAAACCCAAATATTTGTGAATGTATAGTTATTATTGGAGCCAAAATATTTTTTACTTATTACAGGAAGTACAAAGATAGGTGTAGTATTAACAAAAATCAAAAATCAATTCATTCAATGTAAAAAAAAAAAAAAAATCAAATTCCTCTCAAAATGCAGCTGTTCGAAACTTAAGCAACTCTTAATATTTGGTGTGATAACCTTTATTTTTGATTACCTCCGCACATCTACGAGGCATAGATTCAATAAGATTTTGTATTATGGACGTTGGTATCAAATTCCATTCCATTTTCAAACACGTCATGAGCTCATTCTTATTTTTGAAACGTTGATTCCCAACTCTGCGCTTTAAGATTCCAAACAGATTTTCAATGGGATTCAAGTCGGGAGATTGGGGGGGCCACTCTAAAACTTGAATCCCATTGGTCGACAGCCATTCTTTGACCAACTTCGATGAATGCTTCGGGTCATTATCATGCTGAAACACCCATTGAAGTGGCATATTCCACTCGGCGTATGGCAACATATGGTCATTCAAAATGTCTCTGTATATAAACCGATCCATTTTTGTGTCAATTTGGTGGAAAGGTCCAACTCCATTCGCTGAGAAGCAAGTCCACACCATAACACTTCCCCCTCCATGCTTAACTGTTCCTTTGCAATACCGAGGATTCAGCTTTTGACCCTTTCTTCTACGAACGTGACATATACCATCAGAGTTGAACAGGTTGAACTTTGATTCATCACTAAATAGAACCGTCTTCCACTTGTCTACGGACCAATTTATATGCGATTTGGCAAAATGTAATCTAAAAGTGTATTCAAATTTTGATATTCGAGACAAAAAACTGAAGTGCTTTTAAATTTACCTTTTTTTTAAATGTTTTTTTGTCAATAAGGGCTTTTTAGATGGCGAATAACTTTGTAAACCGTTCTCAAGTGCACGTTTTCTAACAGTGCTTGAACTAACATTGAGTTGCAACTCATTGACAATGTCTCTCGATGACATAAAAGGATCCTTCGTGATCATTTGGACAATTTTTCTATCCGTTCGACGTGTTGTTTTGCGAGGGCGTCCACCGAAATTCACTTTTTCTGTCGTTCCAGTTGTTTTATACTTTTTTATCAGTCGTGAAATTATAGATTTATGAATATCAAATTTTTTAGCTATTGATATTTGCGATTCTCCATTCTTAAAACACTCAATAATTTTATTTTTAATCGTTTGTTCATACTGTGTACGCTCCATAATTAATTAATACATAAATTGAAAAAATGGGTGTGAATTCAAGCTTCTTTACACAACAAATGCGCTCAACTAATGAGAAGAAACCGCGTTGCATGTAAAATTTCAAAGAAGTTGCAAAAAAACAACGGTAAGATGCCGTTATTCGCTGAACAGTTATGTTTACGTAGAAGTTGCTTAGGTTTCGAACAGCTGCATTTTGAGAGGAATTTAAACTAATTTTTTTTTTTACATTGAATGAATTGATTTTTGGTTTTTGTTAATACTACACCTATCTTTGTACTTACTGTAATAAGTAAAAAATATTTTGGTTCTAATAAGAACTATACATACATAAATATTTGGCTTTCAATAATTTGGAAGAAAAAGTTGCTTAGGTTTCGAACAATACTGTATATAAATGATCAGCATCAGTAGCCGAGTCGATTGAGCCATGTCCGTCCGTCCGTCCGTCCGTCCGTCCGTCCGTCTGTCCGTCCGTGTGTCACCAGTTTTTGGGCCTTAAATTTTGAGCTAGGTTGATGAAATTTTGTATACGAGGTCCTTGGAAAAGTAAGCAATACAAGTGTAAAAATTTTTAAAATCCGCCCACTGACACGCCCACTTTTCAAAAAAATCACTTTTTTTCACTATTTTCATATGAAACTCGAAAAAACTTACTTGGGCAAATATGTAGATATCCACTCAATCTACAAATCGTCTATACATTGTATATGGCCACGCCCACTTTTTAGGGGCGTTTACTTCAAAAATTCATTTTCGAGTAAAAATATTAGTTTATAGGGCAAAATAGAAAATTTTGTGAATAATTTTTCCACCGCCCACTGAAACGACCAAATAAGATAGGGATAGGGTATCATATGATTCGCTCCAGGCGGATTGTAGCATTTTTCACTGGTTTTATTTTACGTGGATTTTCTCTAAAAAAAAAAGCGTGTGTTTTTGTCGGTTGTTTTTGAAGACGCGCGTGCGAGAATTTTTTTTATCTAATTTTCTCCATTAATTTTCGCTATTATACATATACATATGTATTTTCCTCTGGGGACTGTGTCGGGTGCAGAGGCGGATAAAATCTGTGGACGGTTTTGTACATACTCACAGAAGTTTTTGATTTAGTAAACATTTCAATTAAAAATCATTTTTGCGATTAGAACAATCATACATGAGCAATAAAACAAAACAAATAAATTATTTGTGTATTATGTAAATATGTCTATATAGTTGAAGAGAGAGAGAAATGCTATATAGTTATTTTAATAAAACAAATACGAATGCCAAGTGCATGACCATCAGGCACGTGACGTAGATTTGTGAGGTTTTTATATTTTTGAAAACGGAAAACAATTAAGTCTCAAGGAGATGAAAACACACAATATATGTATGTATTTGCTTTATTTTAAATGTCAAGTAATTAAAACATTTACGTAATTTTAAGGTCAGAAGCACTTGGAAAAATTGTTTTAAATCAAAACGACAAGTACTTCCGTCATGACCGGCTACAGATAGTAAGAGCAGAGATGATCTTTGTAAATATAAGATGTTCTTCAAGTATCTTGCTTTGAGGCAAAGTACGTAGATCAGTTGTTTTTTAATGCTTTACAGGGGAGATGGTCAGAAAAATGAGATTAAACAAAAAATTGGTAGATAAAACACATGATCTATACATGATAGCTGTCTTAATCCTGTGGGTTGAATACGGCGAGGTTATGACCAGGAGTAAAAGGCTTTCCACCCTCCGAACATACTCTATTGGGTCGCCTGTCAGGTTTGTCGGAAGGCTATATCTAATTTACAATGCAGGGTTCGAGAAGGCGTATCTTACATGTAAGCTGTTACAGTGTAATGAGAGGATCGCTGCTCAAGTTACAATGGCAAGATTATAAAATTGCCTGGAAAGAACTTTTAAACATAAATGCGAAAAAAATACTGTGAATTACAACCGAACATAAAAAAAATCGCAAACAACTCTCCTCAGACATTTTGGACACTACCCAATGATAACAAATATTTATACCAATTTAACCATCGCTAGTGCATTGGATATCAGTAAAAATGTATTTAAATCCTCTTTGGAATTGTCCAGATTTTCAAGTAAAAGAAGTTCAAATTAGCGAGTTTTTTTAACTGTATTCGAATACAGGTGATTTAAATCTATTTTATTGTAATTGTTTGGGGCGAGATGTCATTCTAACGCAAAACACTTTTAACGATCTCTTTCAATGTAAACTACTTAAGCCTGCTACATAAGGCTAGTTGCTTCACAATTTGCGTTATTATCATTTTCATATCATGCATATGTAGTATAATCCTTACAAACAATTTTTTCCAATAAAATAATTTCAGTTAGGGGACAGTTATAGCTATCATTGAAATGCATCATTGAAAATTTTGATTTCCAATTTTAAGATGATTAAGCAAATAATATTGGCTTTAATTGGTATCAAAATGAAGCTTATCACTTGTATAATTTTTTACAAACTTAAACATTTCTATAAATCCAATTTGAAACACAGTCGTTTCACTGATGTGTTCTATTCTCTTTCTGTTCTCATCTGTCATTTTTCCTTTCAATGATCAACTCCAACCTCAAAACCTATACTCTGCCGTTGGCATTTCACTGATAGAGCCTTCCACCGATAGAATTTTTTTGATTGCTACAACTGACTTGTCAAAAAAAGAAAACCACTCTTGCACTGATTTGTTTCAATGATGCATTTCAATGATAGCTATAATTGGCCCCTTACAACTCGCTTGTTTTAGAGAAAAAAAAAGGTTTGCCTTCTCTGCCCGACTGCTTTTCAATATAATTTAATTTTTGCATTGAAATTTATTTTTATCAACTTCCACACTCGCTCCACTCCTCTATGTGTAATCGCGTCCAACAAACCGAGCCCCTACTTTATTTTAATATTATGGAGGATAGGTACTCTCCTCATGCCTCTCTTAAGCCACCCCTCTTTCTCTCTTTTTTTTTTTTCATGCGTTGCGTTGGATCCTACCATTAACATCGTGTGCAATTACATGAGACGAAGACGACTACAAGATATAATGGCATTTTCATCGTCAATGCTGGTGTTGTGCAACGTCGTCTCCCCATCATCTTCTTTTCTCCACTCAATTTATTACCAAAAAAAGAGCTTCAGCCATATAAAGAGCTGGGTATTCCTGCGTAAAAAGAGTGCTGCGACTCTCTGGTGTTCGAACTTAACTGGGTGGGTGTTTTGGCGCATAACTTGTGGGTGGGGAATGGTGAATAAATTTTTAGTGGAGAGTTCTCATTTTTCATCAACATTACCCCGTTTGTGTGTGCCCCATGAGACCACGAACACAAACAAAATGGAAGAAGGCCATTGGTGTTGTTGGCGTCTCTATTTATCCATTGCGCAGAACAGCATTTCTCCTTTTTATTCCATGAATTGGTGTGCTGCTTTGTGTGTTGAAAATTAAATTCTGTTTTCGATTTCTCATTTGTATGCTGTGTGTTGGTGGGTTATTAAAAGCGACAAAAAAAAGAGAGAAGAAGTAAATCCCATTACATATCGTGTACAGCAGCCATGTTTTGCATTATTCTACTTGTTTGTTGGCTCTCTTTGCTCAAGCTGGAATCGGTTGGAGAATACTTATACTACCTAGTACCTATCCTTGTGAACGATTTATCACCGTTAGGCCGCATGCAACCGCAGATGGGAGAGGGGGAGTGTAACGAATGATAGTTGCCAAGACAGCCTTGAGAAGAGAAGTAACAATTTTTGTTTTTTTTTATTTTCTGCTGTAGTTTTGTTATTTTCCAATTATACTCTGTGGTTTTTCGACTGGTTATCGCAACGGTTGGAATTTTATGTTTGCTTCTTTGCCTCCTCTTGTTTAGTTCTCCTTTTGATTCGAATTTCTATGACAATGCGGTTGTGTATTGCTCTCTGATGTTGATATCCACTTGGGCTTGGTGTTTTGTTGTGTCTCCTCATCATGATGATGATGATGGTGGATAGGAATTTAAATTTAAGGTGAATGATGTTTTCCTCTAGACTCCTCCATTAACCGTTTCTTCTTTTCTGTGTGCCGTGGGTTGTGTGTGTGGAGTTTTGAATGTGCTCAGATTTAGAGTATGCTTCTCGGTCGTAGTCGATGGATGGCATCATCAATCCATTTTCCTTGACAGCAGCAGGGATCCTCATTGATGCTGCTGTTGCTGCTACCCAGTATGGCTGAGCGCGCAACAAAGAAAGAAAATTATGCAGAGAATTGCTAGCAAGGGGAATCATCGATGGAATATTGTATACAACGTTCATTTCCTTTGTTAGGAACATGGTATCCTGCGTTGTGGATGATGATGGTATCTTCATTTGCTAAAGGCACACTCTCCTTATACTGTTTTACTACAACGACAAGTTGAGCAATCGCTCTTCATGGAGATGTTAGTACCTACCTACAAAAAAAAAATGGTATAATGAGGATGAATGCACGGGCAGCGCAACACCAATATTCTCCAGTGTACAAGTGGGAAAATGTCCTGCTTACTTTATTTATAGAAGAATTGCTTTAGTTTTGTTTCAATACTGCAAATAGATAAACTCTGTTTGTGCCTGTCTGTACTTTGCATTGGGTACCAACTTTGAATAAAGGAAAATATCACCAACATTGTTTTTCAAGGCCCCACCTTTTGTGAACGTCTGACAAAGATCCAAGAGTATTACTGTCACGAGAAAGCTTCCCCCTGCCCTTCGGATATGGCATAGAACGATAGGTCCCTTCATACGCGAAAAAGTACCACACATAGCTCGTACAGTTGTGAGAAGCTAGGCCTTGGCTAGCTCTCTAAAGGCTGCTTATGGTCTAATGTTTGTTAATTTTTTAAACCCTGTTTTTAAGTTGGAAAAGGAACTTGAGTTACAAATCAGTTAATCATGATATGTACCTACGTATGTCAACCTTTTCACTTACATATTTGGTATCACCCGCATAAAGTGTCCGATAAAAGGAATAAGGTACAATTAGATATGGAGAGCTCGCAGTAATAAAAAAATCCAAAACTAGTGCTAAATTTTGCTCAAAGTTAACTCTATTTAGGTCTGTGATGAACTAAGTGAAAAAGGGTTTCCTTCCTCTTTCAAAGAAGTTTATGTACTTAATCGCTTAATACCTTCGAACTCAATTTTTTTGTTGTTGACTTGGTTCGGTACAGACGTGAGCCCTCCATATGAAGATCACTCTTACATTATGAGTTTTAAATTATCCAACAGAATATGCTCTGGAAAGACACTTTAAATTTGTTTATTTACTCGATCAACAGCCTACAAGTTCGGCCCTTTACTAAGGCCAAAGTCTTTGACTCTAGTGGCTACCAAGTTTGTGTTTCCATCCACAGGGATCCAATTGCAATTGTAAGCATCTTTAGTTAAGAATCAGTTCCTAGTCTAACGTCAGGACTTTTAAATTATGTGTGTTCAAAGTTTACAACATTATCTTTCTTAATCTGAAGTCACCAGCTTCAGCACTTCGATTACGAAAATCCGATATCGAATCGAATGACACCTCAATGAGTCAAAATTAATCATTCAAGCTCATAATATATATGTTAGGTCAACCATGACCAAATCCATTAGAAAACTTGATCTTAAATTTCAATTAAACTCCATTGTATAACACTTTCTCAATTTTTGTTTTGTTTTTCTTTCAGATTGATTGATTTACTACCGATCATCGTCCGCTGTTGTTTATCAGTTTTATTTTTCTTTCTACGTGGCACTGTGTACCACTCACCACTCTCAGCAGAAAGCGTTGTCGTCCAGCACGCTTAAATCTAGAAGCAAGAAATTTGAAAGCATCATTGTCTCCAAGGAGAATGCAGCAGCATCAGACAGCTCACTGAGATAAAATAAAATATAAACAAGAAATAGAAGGCACAAAAGTTCAACGCGCGCGTCACCATTTAGACGCTTAAATAATACAAAAAAAAATATATATACATATAATCTTTCCTCTATCCGTAGTCGAAGATTCCAACTTGTTGAGTTGAAGTCATCGCGTGATATTTTTAATGAATGAATACGTTCGTTACGACGGATTGTTTCACAGAATAAAACGCCAACCTAAAGGATTTTTGTGACATACACACACAAAAGCAAATCAAAGAGTATATATATTTGGAAAACCGATTGTGATTTACATTTTTATTTAAAACAAAAAACAAAAATTATCCATCGCAATCTGAAAAAAAAAACTATATATAATTAGTATTGCTAATTTTCTGGGACCCTTACGTATTTCCTACAATTCTAAAAAAAAAAAATATTAATTCAAAAACAAAAAAAGTCGTTTTGTCGCTGTGCGAAAACAACATAGAATTATATACATATAAAAAAAAAACAAACAATATTTTAGTACATCTAATCGCTTGACCGTCTGCTTCAAAGTTATTGAGTAGACAAAAAAAAAAAAAAACAAAAAACAAAAAATTAAATCTGCTAAAAGTCTATTGCAAGAATAAGAAAAAACCAATAAAAAGTCACTGGAATATAACAAAAAAAAGCACCACCTCCACTACAACACATCTATATACAAATAAATATATATAATGGAACGTGAATCAAATCCAATGCAACCAATGTGCCGCTCAGGATGCGGTTTCTACGGTAACCCAGCCACAGATGGACTCTGCTCCGTATGCTACAAAGTAAGTCAATTCTATTAGCTACATATGTAGGCTTTAATTTAAAGGTATGAAAAATTTGATACATTTTTTGTTTGTTTTAGGATTCCTTAAGAAAAAAACAACAGCCACCAGTTAGCAGTACGCCTGTGTCAGTTCCAAGCCCACAACCGAGTCCCACATTCAGTCCAGCCATTACAGTCACCAACACAGCACAACCAACAGTACAGAGTTTACAGCAACACAATGAAATAAAAGAAGTAAGTTTGAATTTCTATTATACTTTTTAGTTATAGATTTAGAAAAGACGAATTTGTTGTCCATCCTCTAATCAATGCTGATTTAAAATTGGTTTAAGGGAAGACCTTCTGCAAGTTTTGATTACATGCGTTATACTGGGAGTTCATTTTAAATGTTATTATTAGGACAGTGCCCATTATTAGTAGATTACAGACTTCTTTACACTTTCAGTCTCTACACAGGCAGTTTTTAGATATCTCTTTGTAGAGCGAGCCTAGACTTAGTTCTGAAAGTAATGAAAGCTTGCACTAAGCATCCGCAGTTATGCTCTTCAATCTAATGATAAAAGTAATGCGATCTAGTGTAGTGGGTTCAAATTTAGGTCGTTTGAGATAAAATATGTTTCCTATACATTTTTTGATCCTTCGATGTCAGATACTGTGCCTAAAGTAAAACTAAGCCGCAGATATACGAAGAGTCTTTGACACAGCTAGGTATCGTATACCCCATTATGACTTCAGTAGAAGTTGTAGGGACGACCATCTACTGTGTGACTGTCCAGCACTGGCCGTGACAAGGAAAGATAATCTAGTGAGCTATTTCCTTTCGGAACGGGCTGATCTGGGATGGTTTAGTTAAGTGGTCGAATAAGTTAAGGTTCCTATCAAATTTATAGCGACTTGGCTTCTCCATCCTGTTACGATCTTTGTTTCTTCGTAGAGCTCTAAATAAATCATCTAGTCCTCTGGTACGTGTCCGTCTATGCTGAAGGCAAGAGCTTGGAAGTAAAGAAAGGTAAAAAAATTAAAGATAGTTTGCGGATTGAAGGTGATATTAATGCAAGGTAATGTTCTTCGTAGTCAAAAGATCATCCTTTCAGAGTCGTAATCCTGCCTCCAAAAATCGTTTGTGTATCGTTGGACGTTTTCTGTCATACGGTGGTAAAAAAAACTCGAAGACACATCTCAAAATCGTTTGACGCAGATTTAGGCTAACGAATAAAAGGTTTTATATGGCGAACCTGTTGAGTAGAAAAAGAAAAAGCTTGCTTGCTTGAGTTTATTTGGTCTATTTACTCATTTGACCTAGTCAATTGTAACCCAGATATAGAGTAGCAAATGATATGTTGTTTTTAGATAACGCTGTCCTCTGTCAGAAATTGTACTTTGCACTTATTTGAGTGGTATATTCACTATGTGTGGTTGGAAAAAAGTTGCAAGAGATAACACCAGATTTAGAAGATTTAATATTAAACTCGCAACAAAACACATAGGTCCAATGTATGGGCTGAAGAAAGCATGTTAACTAATTTGTTATATTTCGCTAAAGAATCAGATTAGACAGCAGATTAAATTTTGCATATAACTCTTAAAAGGGTTTTCAGATTGGCGATAATAAAGAATAGAAGATTCAGTATACTAACGAGAACGACCTGATGGTTTTACAAAAACAGGGCGTTTTTAACTGACCACGATAGATATGATGAAAACGCTTTTGCTATACTCGTAGCAGGAACAAATCTCCATCTCTGAATATCGAAAACTAGATTGCCTTCGACTCCAAATCACTTTTCCAATGGGAAGCTATCCACTTTGTTATTTGAAGTGTTTGAACACTTCTGTAAGCTACCACAGATACGAGTATTGTGTTCCTTGATTTTTACTTCCTAATAATTATTCTTTTCAAAAATTAGTTTTCTTTATTTCATTTCGCATAATAATACGTATCGTAAAAAAAGGGTTCTAAAACAAAAAAAAAAGTTTCTAATAGCCAAGCAATAGGACCTTTGCCCTGTATTCAAACATCTTTCTTACCATGTTTGGTATAAAGTATCCCAAGGATAACGAGGTTGTAAAAAACGAAAACTCAGAAGAAATAATCAAATTGATAAGACTGTCCAATGAACAAGATGGTGGTATGGAAGTAGCCAGTGACAAGTCTCAGGTTACTAATATGCTTATATCCTATCTGCACTTTACTCTGCTGCAATTTTTCAAATCCGACGGCTCGGAATAATACTCTTAGGAGTGATTTCCAAGTAGTCTTAGTAAATTTGAAATTAAAAATTCAGTGAAAAACTACAAAAAAATAAAAATAAAAAATAAAAATTAACAAAAAAAAAATCAAGAAAAAGCACATAGAAAGCAGAAAATATCTAAAACGAAAATTTTTAAAATAAAATTAAGGCGGCGTGCGAATCACCAGCATCATCATCATCATCAACAACAACATCATCATCGACAGGAACTGTGGGATCAACATCATCGTCTTCGGCGAAAACAACAAACAGCTCAGGTGTGACAAGTTCGTCTTCGACTACTTCACCATTGGCGACGGCGGCGGCGGTGACGACGACGACAACGACGGCAAATATACTCGGTCTTGTGAAGGGCCGCCGTGGTAAATCCGTTTCCGCCACCTATTATCGAACGTCATCGAATTTAATTTCGATTAGAATAATGGACAACAGCTCTAAGGATGCACTTAGTAATTCAGCTAGGAAAAGGGTAAATGTTTCATTTATTTTTTTTCTATCTACTACTACTACACAAATTTTGTGACATTCTCTTTTTATGCAATGAATGATAGAACGAGAGAGGAGAGAACAAACAAAATATCTGTGATAACATGAATTTCGCTTTTTCTTCCTCTCATTGGCTTTATTTTTTTTTTAATTAGTGTGGTTTGGCGAAACTAAGAATGGCGTCGGCAAGGAGTTTTTAAAAAAATACCAAGCGTTGTGGTGCTGTGCCTGCGCCAGGAAAACATAAATAACCCAAAAGTTAGCGCGCAGATTTTTTTTGTATTTCAACTTTTATTCGCTTTGTTTTGTTTGTGCGCTCTGGTTGTTGCATTTTGAAAATGATTGGCATATGGCCAGGTTTTTTGTAAGATAGCCAAGTCCAAGTTCCCCTTAAAAATGTCATGTAGAAAACACACACGCACACATTGAGAGCGCAAGTATGAAAGGTGTAGTGAAATAAATTAAAAAAAAAAAAATATATCAGTATGGGGGGATGTACAACAAATTGTCTTAATCAAATCTTTTCTAAAGAATACTATTTGTTAAAATATTTAGTCTAATGATGATTATTTTGTTTTGTTTTTTTCAGAAAATAAATGAAGAAAACACAGTTAAAGACAGTGCAACAACGGCAGGTCCATCAACTTCCACAAACGACGAACAAGACGACAAGGAAGGTGATAAAGATGCAAAAAAGAAAAAGAATCGTTGTGCTGTCTGCCGCAAGAAGGTTGGATTAACAGGTGAGGATTATATTTAGTTTTATCTTACAGTTTACCAGAATAGCAATAGAAGAATGTAGATATTATCCGAGCATGACTTTTTGGTGGCAGTATTCTTGTGTTAAACTTTTCGTCTATGCCGCTGATATACCTAGTTCCGCACTTGAACTGCACTGATTCATCTCGCGTTAGTCGTCTTATCAATAACCATCTTTTAAATATGAATCCGCGACGTTTTGAATGAGAAGAACAATTTAAAAAGAATACAAAGAGCAATCAATCGATAATTATTATTGTAGACATCCATTCCCCAAGTGCAACACTCATTCGAGCTTGGAAGAAGTGCAGAAGCATATACTATCAAATAAGTTTCTGTAAAAACAACAAGAGGTGTTGAACTCAAAGTGTGTTGTGTCGTTGATATTGATTGACCGCATTAACACCACTTAATACATTTCGTTGCCTTGAACTCACTAAAAAACAAAGCTATTAAAGTGTATACTTCAATTATCGCTCTAAGGAATCACCATGTTTATTTGTAAGCTTCACTTAATTTAAGTGGATGGACTTGGAACCTCATACACACTCTTGTAGGCCCGTCACCTGTTTATCCTTCTATTTTTCCTTGCAAGATGACGTGGAGTAGGTTACATTTCGGGTTCCTTATAACATGCTACATCATCATCTATTTTTGTTTGTAACTTTCTATGCGTCTTAGCACTTCTAAAGGGTTTTGACAACTTTGTTTTTAAATAAAACGCAAACCATTTGAGATTTTTCAAAAGCTTTATTATCGGCTTGAAGTACAATCAAAACATTTATGTATGGCCACCGCGGGCACGTTTGCAGCGGTCGATTCGTTGGACCCGATTTTCACGATTCGGCCGAAACGGTTGCTATTTCGCGTTCAATGTTGGCTCTGAGCTCTTCCCACGTCGTCGGCTTGTTGGCATAAGTCAATGACTTAACGTAGCCCCACAGAAAACAAGGCGGCCAATCGACTGTTCTTGAGATAACACGCTCACCATACTTACTCTTCAATAAATCGATTGTAACGTGTGCTGTGTGGCTTGTGGCACCATCCTGTTGAAACCACATGTCCTCCAAGTCCATATCTTCCAATTCGAGCCAAAAATAATCGGTAATCATGGCGTGATAATGCTTACCATTCACAGTAACGTGATCGTTGTCGTCGAAAAAATATGGCACATTAAAGTCGACGGTATGCACACCGCATCTTGGCGCATCTTCTCCAGAACCCAGTCGTTGCTACGTACGTACGTTGCTTCAAATGGTCCATCGGATTCAATTCTTGAGTCAGCTTGATCTTGTCTGGTCATAATGTGGTCTGAGCCATGCCCAATTCTTGAGTATTCTGTGGAATTGACTGATTAGGATCGTTTTCGACGGACACCCGAACGACAGCGATATTTTCGACAACCCATTGTCTCACTGACACGGCAACCTCACACAACGAATATGTAGACTCAAATTTTTGCACTAAACTTGTTATTGCCTGTCTACTAGGGCGAGAATTACGATCGAAAATTGGAGTTAAGTTGCGATCAACGATTCCGAATTTCGGTAGAAAGTTTTTATAATTTTATACGTTGCTCGTTTGTGTGCTTTACCATGATGAAAATGTTGAGTTTACTGAATAAATTGACAATGACAGATGATTAGTGAAATAGTGCGTTCACAAATTAAATTCAAAGTTGTCAAAGTTGTCCTATTGGAAAACCCTATAGTTTAGCTGATGGTTAGACATTCGCAAGGGATGTGGCTTGTGTTATCATTATCCTCCTTAGATGGGCCACCAGCCAGTTGTAGGTAACAGCAACGTAGACACTCATTGATCACAGGGAAAGAAAAACACATGCAAATCGCAAACTTAAATGCAAATGCTCCAACATATCTCTATTTCTAATTTCGCTGCAATCGACAGATTGTGCCAGGTGTCCTCTACCTTGCGCAAAAAATGAAGTGTGTGTTGCCACCACCTTTCATTGGCCAGGTTAGTTATTTTGTTCAAATAAAGGAATAACAAAGTGTAGGGCAAGTTTTCATTAATTCATCTCGGCAAAATCTGTAGGTGGTCGATGCCATTGGTCATTGTAGACGTTTAAGAACTTCTTGAATGGCACACATCCCTGAGGGAAAATTTAAGATTTTATTTAGTTAACCTCTCTATTATAATTGTTCTTTGTTTGTATAATAAATTCTATTTTGTTTGTTTTATTTCAGGTTTTGAATGCCGATGTGGTGGACTATACTGCGCTGTACATCGGTACAGTGACAAACACGACTGCACATTTGACTATAGGGAACACGGGGCCCAAGAAATTAGACGCAATAATCCTGTAGTTGTTGGCGAAAAAATACAAAAAATTTGAACTTTTGTGCCATCAGTTTTATAATATACATATATATATATATACATAAAAATTTAAATATAAATAAATATAATTACAAAAAATGAAACAAAAAGCAAACAAGAAAAAAATATACACGTATAAAAAGAGGAAAAAAAATTACAACACAACACACGCCCACATATACCTACAATTAAATTAAAACAAAACAAAAAAAAAAAAAAAAAGAAATGAAAAAAAAAATGGAAAATAAGTATATTATTAAAATTATAAATGAAGAAAAAAACTCACAAAAAAAAAAGCGGAAAAAACAATACAAAACTAAAAAATCGTGAAAAATTACCTAGTTTACTATTAAATTAAAAACAAACAAAAAAAATATATATATACATACATAATGCAAGTGGATTATTACAATTTTTTTTCTTTTGTTCTTTTGTTTTCTTCCGAATTAATATTATTGATTATTATTATTATTATTATTATATATATAGAGACAAAGAGTTATAGGTAAAAAAAAACAACATAAAAATAAAAAAATCTTTAAAAGGCGAAAAATATAAACACATATATCGATATATGAAAACAAAAGAAATCAATTTACTTTTTATTAATTATCACTCTTTATATAATATATAAAAAAAATTATTATTATGATTATTAATTATTAATTCTGCTGCAACCAATCACACACACCACCATACACCACCAACATAGAGTTATCTTCTTAATTGATTTCGTTTTTTTTTTCTTATTTTCTTTGTAAAGAATAACAGCAACATAAAAATGAAAATTTTCAAAAAAAAAGTCTGCGATATGGGGTTATATAGGAAAAGGAAAACTAAAAAAAAAAATAAGCACAACAGCCACTTGAAAAATGAAAATAAAAGAACTTTTAAATCTGCAATAGTAAATTAGAAAATTATGCACATACTCGCCTTCCATTCATCTTTCTTCCCATTTTGTTTATTTTTGCTTAAAAAGTTTTTTTTTTTATCTTAACATCCTTGTTTTTTTTTTATAAATATAGTTTTTGGTCGTTTTTGTAGTTAATTTTTTTTTCTTTATTAATATTATTTTTTTTTCTTTTAATTAGTATGTAAAGAAATATAAAAATATAAAATATTTACTGAGAATCGAAAAAAAACAAACAATACCATCTTTTTATTTTCCAACAAAATTTACCGTTTTAATAAATATAAATGCGTATAAAATTTAACACAGCGTGATTATATATTAGATGATACAATATATGATTTTTCTTATTACTTTTAAGGGAGTTTTGTTTCTTTACTTTCGGACTAGTAGAGTATTTTGTTTTTAATTATTATTATTTCTTCTGAGTTCTAAATGAGTATGGATATATATGAGTTGTAACTGTAATTATTATTAGTTTTTTAATTAGTTAAATTTTAGTTGTATTTGATTACATAATAAAAGAAAAAAGAAAAGAAAACGTGTTTAAAAAAAAAAAAAGAATAATTTTGATTTGCAACCAATATTCATCAATATACATAATATACAGTTGAGAAAATACCAATCATATTTTTATTAACTATGTAATTACAACAAAATGGTATGAGAAATGAGCAAAACTTTTAAGAAACCTTTAACTTTAATAATTTTAAGCTATTATTGTAGTGGAAAAGAAGTGAATTTTTTTTTTTTTAATATTAGTGCACCAGCTTTTTAGATTTAAAATACAAAAAAGAGATAAAATATATATAAAAAAAAAACGATTACTTCAACAACAAAACAAAGAAGTTAGTAACAACATAAAAAAGTAAATAAAAAAATAATTCTACAAAAAAAAAAAAAAAACAAATCACTATTGTTTTATAATTTATTTTTATTTTGATTTTGGTTCTGTGAATTTTCTTTTATTAAAGACAACGGGGCTTTGTTTCTTTCTACCTTTGCTAAAACTTTTTTCTTTGATTTGGTTCTGGAAGTAGGCACTGTTTTCTTTGGCTGTCATTTTTTTAATCGCATCAATGAATGATTTATGTAGTTTGCACGTGTTTTGGGTAATTAATCGATACTTTGTTGTACTTTGCGTTGCTGCTGATATATTAAATGGCGTAGTGAGGATTGTTTAAAAAAAGAATATGCTTCGCATTCGTTTTTTGAACTAAAATGAAACCAGGCGTGAACTCCTCGGATTTTTTTGCGATAAAGTGGCGAACACGCAGTTCTTTTCGAAGCTTTGAGACCGACGAATTGTGTGCGCGCGTATTTCTTACTTTGCTATGTAAGGATGCTTGTCCATATATTCCACTGGAATATTTTTCTTTGTGCGGTAAAAAATTTTATTCTGGTTAATGACTCTGTACTACAAAGTCCAGCACAGAAAATTACAGGTTTTTGCCTTCAATGAGAACAAATATCGTCCAAAAGTGTTCCTTCTTTTTGTTCAATGAGTCTCTACTGCACAGACCAGCACACTCTTTTCTGCACCTACTTTTGGGGTAGAACATATTCGTGAGAAGTGTCATAACGAAAATTAATTGCGATTTAATACGTTTGACTGCTAATAAGAAGACTGCTTTGGGATACGTTCTGACTCATTCAACAGGAAGTTGTACTTTTCTGTTCTAACCTGTTTTGATAGTTTTCACAAACTTGTGCTGTTCTCTTCTGTGCTGTGCTACTTTTTCCGTCATAACTGTGCAATGCCTTTTAATCACTTCTGTTACAATTTAAAAACAAAACAAAAAATGGCAAAATATAATCGCAACCCACAGACTATTCGAATGACGACTGCGTTTACGAGTTGTTGGCGTATACGTTCACCTACATTGATGCCTAGTGCAAAAGCATACATTCCGTTTACGGAAGACACGATTAAGCCACAAGGGTAGATTGTAAGTGTTACTTTCAGACAAATGTAAATTTTGCAGCTAAGATCGTATAAGTCTGCCTCAGCTTTATAACAACAGCATTCATTTGTCTCGATTAATGACGCAGGAAACGATTTATGTATGTAGTTTAGAAAATTAAAAACTTCAATCCATTCCGAAGTTCGTCGTTATCCATTGGTTTCACTCGGAATTCAAATCTGGGGTCGAATCACGTCCTCCGTAAACGAGTAACGAGTGAACGGAATATGTGTTACTGGGATCACGATATCTCTGAACGTGACATTTGCTAAAAGTTCGGCAATAAGTCTATTTGGAAAAAAATACGTTCCGTTTACTTTCGCAGGATATAATCCCAATATATTCAATCGTATAACGTGTGACGTACTTTGTTTTCGTACAATTGCCGATCCTTTTACAGAGGACGTGATTCAACCCCTGAATTTCACTGGAGCAAATAACTTTGTCCTCTGCTTAATTAAGCTATAATAATAATAATTCCATATAGTCCGGAAACACTGCTCGTAGTTTGGTGGTACATATAAACTTTGTATTATTTCTAGCCGCCTCATATGAAATCTAAGTTCCAAGTAACATTTATTATTCGGTTGGCAGTTTATCTAACTTTCAGTCGATAAATGTTCCAACAATGTCTACAGTATATTTTAAAGGAAAAACCCTTCATGGGTATTTTTCTAAATGCAGTACTCCCTGCATTGTGAATCATCAAGTGTTCCAAAATATAGTGTGACCGATTATACTGCGTAAACAAAAAAAAAAACTGCGAATTGTGAACTAGCACGATGGTAATGACATTTTGTTTTAAATATTACTTTTTCTTGAAAGTAAAAGATGAATAAGTGCATTTTTTCCCAAGCTTGGAGCATTAATTATGTAACATAATTCAAATTATTCAAATGTTTTAAGAGAAAACAATGCACGGAAATAAGCCTAATTTCTGTTCTAATTTCAACGATATTGCAGTTTCAATAGGAGACAAAGAAGAAGGTCTATTTAGAACCGGGTTTATGTCGAAATTTTGTGGTTGAACTTGTAGGCATCGTGTAACATTCCAAAGTGTCATGATTCAAAACGCAATCGTATGCGCAATATACGGTGAGAGCATCGTGCGTTTGCATTTGCCGATGCGTGGTGCAGTCACAATGCGCATTTTGTTTGAATTTAGGAAAGCACCTAAACTGTCAATTGGGTAAGTCGGTTTGGAGGAAGAAGTATCTGTCTCACACACAATGAAAGTGTGAATTAAAGAACGTCGCATATTTTTTGTGCTACTCTGCGAAAATGTATTCTCCCTAAAATCTTTGAACAATAAAATGGAGAGATAAATGTCAGAAACTTTGTTTTCAAGAGAGATTTTTTAGCGGTTAAACAGAGATTTTTTAGAATGACGAAGCAGAATTAGTCTCCTTAATCTGGCACTGATCTTTTGTTTTCCCCTTGTTAATTAGTTTGAGTGATAAGTTCTGACTAACAAAACTTTTGTTACATACATACATACGCTACGATCAATTTAAAAATAAGGAATTAAAATTAAATTATAACTTTTCATACATTTTTTCCGTCGAGTATAAATCACAGGTGAGCAAAATGTATTCATAAAAAGTGAAACAAAAATACGGATGAAGGACATTCGAATAATTGTACATTGCTTACCGAAAAATCTCAAAGTGCTTCATCTTAAAAGGAATATTAATGCCTGAGTATCCTTTCATGTGTTTTTATCATTATAAATTCAGAACAAAAATTGCACTAAGTAGACCTTTTTTCCAATCACATCAGAATACACTCTAATAACCCCAAATCGTATGACGTACTCTCACAATTTAAACACGGCTTTCAATCTAAAAACCAATTTTACTTTCTCTCAATGAACACTGGATTTTCTTATTTATTGTATAAAATCTATCTTTCACATCTTAGAAATTAAACAAAAAACCTAAAACGTACGAATTCGGAAAAATTATCTTAAAAAATACAAAAAAAAAAACCAACAAACAAATGGATTAAAAATATTTTTGACATAAATTTGGACAAGAAAAGATAAATCTTACTACTTTTTAGGCGAGTGATAGTAATGTAAAATCCACAAAAAAAAATATAAAGAAAAACATATTCTTAATTCTTGCTATTGAACAAAGAAAAAGCTACAAAAAGCAAATTTATCAAAATACTATGGTATATTTAATATTATGAGAATATTTGTCATGAAAAATATATAGTTCTTTATTTTTCGACTTATTTTCTTACATCTTTTGTGTTATTTTTCCTTATTACCTATGCATTAGTGTAGTATTTGAAAATATTTAACAATATTTGGGAAGTGTAGTAGCAACAAAACGTTTCTTTAGTTGAAATTGAAATAATCACCACCTCATAAAACCGAAATGAAAAGGGAAAATGTATAAAACAAAATAATTGTAAAAATATGTATTTAAAAAAAAAAAACAAAACTTAACGCGACTTATACAACATACAAAAAAAAGTTAAAAGAAAAAAAAAATCGTTTCATTAAACATGATTTATTTTTATTCTTAAATAAACGAGATATGACTGTAGTAATAAATAATTATATTACATTATGCATTGTAATACTTATAATACTATTTTTTTTCTAATCATAAGTAGTATTAAAATTTCGTTTTTTAATGCTTGTGTTTATTTTATTTTAGTTCGGAAATAGGATTGTGAATAATAATTTTACTTTTCATTTTAATTGAATAACACAAAAACAAATTAAAAACGAGGATGTTAAATTGAAAGTTTTAGCCCAAAACATATGTTGGATTATTTTTTAAATATACAGTAAATAAAATAAAATCAAATATTATGTTATTTTAATTAATTAATTATAAACAAAAAAAAAAAAATACTGGCATGTGTGAAAGTTTTAAAGCAGATAATATATATATATATATTGTATATATATATTTAAAGAAAAGAAGAGGAATAGATAACAATTTAAGAGAAAAGAAAATTCACTCAATAAAGAGAGGAAAGCGGTCTATTAAAAAATAATACAAAAAGTTGTGTTTTAGATAATGTTTTGAAACTGAGTCTGGGAAGTCAAAGGAAATAATTTGGGTCCCGGAAAGTCATGAGAGTGGGAATAATATTTGCCATCTAATTTCTAGGTAATCAAAACACTTTGGACCTAATTCCTAAATCTGCTGTCGAAGTTGTTGTTGGTATTATCGTGCTCAGTCTGTTGTGTTGCATTGAAAAACATGTTGTGTGCTGTTGTTGTTGCTGTGTGTAACTCGAAATCCATGACAAAATGTCTAACCACTTCTGAAGAGAAAATCGTAGGTACAACTGATAATTTTGTATGCATTCAGCGAAAATTTATATAGGCAGGTCCTTATTCATTCGTCTACTATGTCTACTATGTCAGTTCTGGCATCTACGCACACTCATATGCAGATGACGTCGCCGTGCTCTCTGTTGGTTCATGCCTAGGAATTGTCTGTGCTAATGTGCAGATAGCCTTGGACATGATCGATGAGTGGTGTAGTGTACTAAGAATGGAATTTCGGTCCATCCTCTCAAGACGAAAGTCGTTCTCTTCACAAGAAGGAGGATCATGACCGGTTTGACTTAGCCATTACTAAAAGGTGTCACCATCTCGCTCTCAGATGAAGTCAAATATCTAGGAGTAATTCTGGATAAGAAGCTTCTCTGGACAAAACATAATGAATCAAAAACATCCAAGTCGCTCTCAGTTTTCTGGCATTATAAGTGTTTTTTTTGGAAAGACTTGGGGCTTGTTACCGAAAAAGGTCCTCTGGATCTATGCGGCTATGGAAAGACCATTTCTTGCTTATGCGTCGGTTGTTTGTTGCTAGGGTATTTCTCGTAGAAACGTGGTTGCTTCTTGCGCCAAGGAGTTTGTTTCGGGTGCACGGGAGCCTTTCGGAGTACTCCGGGCTCTGCTCAAGATGCACTGCTGAATCTTCCTCCTCTTGATACTTATATCAGACTCAGCCACCACGGGCTGTTGGTATGGAGGGTACCCGGGTACCGAAAAAAATGGATTTTCCACCCAAAAATCCAAAATTCATCTTAGAAAACTTAAATCGCGATTTCCCGCTAAACTAAGCGTCTAATTGAGAAAAGGAGCGAAATTCGGGATCACCCGTTTTCATCTTAGAAAACTTAAATCGCGATTTCCCGCTAAACTAAGCGTCTAATTGAGAAAAGGAGCGAAATTCGGTATCACCCACCCCGGGTACCGAAAAAATGGATTTTCCATCCAAAAACCCAAAATTCATCCTAGAAAACTTTAAAATTGATTTCCCGCTAAACTAAGCCTCTAATTGAGAAAAGGAATTGCAATCCTAACGGCTACAATTCATTTGTTGGGAATAGATGGAAGGATCGTAGTATCTATGTCTATAGTGACAGTCAAGCTGCGCTTAAGGCCCTTTAACCTCATCCAAACTAATTGGTGAATGCAAGACAGCTTTGAACTGTGTCGCAAGATTCAATTTATTGACTCTCATCTGGGTGCCAGGTCACACTGGTATCGCGGGAAATGAGATATCCGATGAGATTGCTAGACCAGGCTCAGAGGAGAGTTTCTCAGGACCCGAACCTGCGTTAGGTCTTCCTGCATCTATGGTCAGGGCTTCCATAGATTATTGGGTTTCTTATGAGCACAATTGTGTGTGGCATGACGCTCCTGGATGAAGGCTGACTAAACGGATGTTCCCAGACGTCAGATAGAAATCCGCGGCATTCTTGCTGTCTCTCAGCAGAAAAGACTGCAAAAAACTTATTGGATTCATATGATTGGCTTAAGTAAAACATTTGCCTGCGACGCTTATGGAGAGGGTGACGACACTGCGGAACACTTCCTATGTGATTGTCCTGCCTTTGCTCGTATTAGGCGGCAGATTCTATGTGTGGATGTGGTAAGTGCTGTCAATGTGAGCTCTTCGTCACTGAAGCGCCAACTCGAATTCATTAAGAAGACGAGAAAATTTATACAGTAAAAGGGGGTGTAATGGAATGCTTTCTGGTAGTACAATGGACAAGTTGATGTCTGAGTGCTCCAGCAAAGCTTTCCTATCCC
The DNA here is from genome assembly GCA_949716465.1 of Chalcosyrphus nemorum. Lineage (NCBI taxonomy): Eukaryota > Metazoa > Arthropoda > Insecta > Diptera > Syrphidae > Chalcosyrphus > Chalcosyrphus nemorum. The sequence goes on along the minus strand of OX454333.1, from coordinate 11,075,240 downwards.
CAATAAAAAAAAGTCAGTGATCTTAATTCTTATATAGAAAAAGTCTGAATAATATGATTAAAAAATTGTCAATCATCTTCAAAAATAGTGCTCTAATTCTTTGAACTCTTGAACCATTCAAATAGCTTTGCGTATTCTCATTTTTCCTATCATTAAAGGTGACTATTTTCTATGAAATCCCCATCAATCTGATGATATTGGTTTTTGTTTTCCTTATCTTCTCTCATAATTTGTCAAATTTTCCGATAGTCATCACAATGTCCCTTATCTCGCTGAGCAACTACGCCTTATCGATAAAAAATGTAAATTTCCAAAAGCATTCATCTGTAATTCGATTATAATTGAAGCAAGATGTCCGATCCTTATCTCACTGGCGGTCAATTAAAAGATCACAAGGGCTGCAATACGAAAATAAAAATTAAAAAACAACAATTTCAATACGTAATTTCTCTTTCTGCTATTTAACATATTTTCGTCTAACAGTGCCACGCTCCTAATAGCAATAAGTGCTAATATTTGCTCTCGATTTGAAAAAAAAAGTTACTTTCAGATTAACCGAGATCACAGCGAATTAGTTGCGATCGATTCAGTAGAACGAGTAGTCGCGCTTATCTCTAGCCATTGGATTTGGGGTCTACGAGTACTCTTTTGTGTTTTTGTGATACATTGTGGCATAGTGCAATTTAAGTATTTACTAAGAGACTTTTTGAAAAAAAAAAGATTTATAAAAATGCCGAGTAATAAAAAAAATGGTGTTAAGAATGGGAGTGAAGAAAATCCAGAATACATCGATGCCTTGGAACACAATAAGCAAAAACAAGTATCAAAGGATAGATTGATATCAGAAAGTAATCCGGAAACTGAAGAGTTTGAGGATCCTTTCTGTGATCCGAAAAATCCACAGAAAATAAATTTTCGTGATATAACATCGGCGGCGTTTCTTATCAAGGGAGGCATCGAACGGACACCGTGTCCTGTGAGGATGACATACGATATGGGTTATTCGAATTTTTGTATGACTATTTTTTTTTCTTATGTTTTTTTTTTTGGATTGCCTATGTAGAGATGTACTTCATCCGAGTTGTATGGAATGGATTTGTACTTAAAAAAGGATTTTCTACAATATACTGGAAGGTGAGTGACAATTAGAATGAAAATACAATAAGTTTTATGAAACTTCAGAGCTCTTCTCAATTTTGAAGTTCTCAACTTAAGATTATTTACTGAGAGGTCAATTATTTTGTTGAAATGATTTGGAATAATGTGATGGTTAGTTTAAAGATAACGACAATGGTACTACAAGCAAAAACGTTATCATAAAACTTCTAGACTAGCACTGTTAAGGCTACAAACTACGTTTTTCAATTGATCTTTAATCCGAGCTAGTGAATAATTGTTTGCCACATGTTACTGGTTGTTCTAGATCTTGAAGCGATCGATCTGATCCCCAAGGATCTCTATTCTCCTTTTAAAAATGTATACTGGTATGAAGTTTGTCTTTCCCTGTAGTCGTTCGAAATATTCAAACAAAAGTTAAGCTTTTCTCGAGAGCAATTTGGAAGACCTACTCTCACGCTTGTTTTTTAAGATTATTTTCACGCTCGTCATAATTGTCTATCGCTAGAATGTACATAAGACTAAGTTATATGCTCTTTAAAAAAAAGAGGGGAAACTCACCTTATTGTCGTACTTCTACAGAGTAAGAACGAGAAACTTGTCCTTTTTAAATTCTAAAATCAAGGTTGCAGTTTTTGACTGACATATAATTCCAGTTTAACTTTAGGTTGAGGGTGATAAAACATTTCAAATTATCACCGCCGCAATTTTGAAAGTTTTATGAAAGTTATCGCCTCAGAATTTCAACCCCAGAGGCAAACGAGTACGAAAGGAATGCAGTAAAGTGGGGGTTTTTTGATCGTCCTACTCCGGATCATAACCTCGCTTAAAGAAAAAAGAAGATGAAGTGGTGCTGGTGCTGGTGACTTGAGCTGCCTTTCAAAAATTGAAATTTAAACTAAATTTAAGTAAATCGGCTTTTCGTTAAGTAGTTTTGGTCAAAAACTCGGCCATCTTATGGGATATCTAAAAAAAGTAGATAAAATATGAATTTTTTTTTACAAAATTGTGAGCACACTGGCTCTAAGTTCTCGATCCTAGAAAAGTAGATTTAAACGTCAAATTTAAGGCCTACCATCCGCTATGATTTGTGTTATTCAACCTGATGTAAAATTGTTTACAGAATCGTTAGAGACGTTTTTAAGCAAATCGTCCAATTGGATGTACATAATTTACGTTATAACAACTTTTGGCCAAAATTTGGTATGCTCTTTTAACATTTAGTATGCCGATTATAGAATCCGGCGGATGCACTCTACCCCCATTTTGATTCGTTAGTCATTATAGAAAATGTGGGTTAGAAAGTGAATGAATGTCGGTAAAATAATGTTATTTTGAAAAACGCAGCTCATCCGCACTCCATATAAAGTTTGACGGTTTAGATTGGGTTTTAATTGGGGTGTTAGTGACGAGAATCTTGCTACTTGGTGGCAGATGAATATTTGCACATCCAGCATTTGTGTAAAAGGGTCTTTATTTAGCATGAATTATTTCACAAATCGAAAATAACTGCTAATTGTTAACATTTGAACATTGCTTGTTGTTTAACTGACTAAGGCTCGGACAGGAGCGAAATATCTCCTTCCATAGCTTTTACACTCCTTCCTATTTACTAAAATCTTATTTCATTTACAAATACGCAATCCATTATTCATTTCACGAAATCATAAATATTTACCTATGTTCTTAAGAACAAAAAAAAAAAAAAACAACCACCATTCCTTCTATTTGACAGTAATCAGCTGATTTCGATAATGTAGACTGCGGATGGGTAATACAGTCATCCGTCGAATTCTATAATGCGTAAAGTAAATCTAATGGATTTCCTCCAATCAAGAACCGTTAATATTAGGCCTATAAAATATATTTTAATTTCACAACTTCCGACCCCAAACAGATATGTAGTTTGATCAAAATCTTTCCAATCAGACAATTTGTTGCATACATTCGGTTTACCTACAGGATAGGGAGTGACGAGTGTATTTGAAATCATATGTTCTAACTCGTAATTTAGACCCAAAATATGTCAGAGGCTTCGACTGAGTTCAGTTTGCAGGTACGTACATAGTTTCAAGGCAATGTATTTTAATCCTCTTTATAATCATAAAGGTTAATAGTTCCAGATTAAAAAAATATGTTTTTCTTCAGCTGTTTATTGCGAATTTTTAATCGCAAATATGCCGATGGTCAACATATTTGTTTTTAAAGCCTTTAAAGTTGCTAATTGTATTCTAACAACAACATCTAAGTTTGAAGAAAGAGAGTAAAGAAGTAAACTTATTTACCGAAACTCGAGCTCATAGGCAAACATATGGATAGTAACTAACAAAATAATATTATTTTTAACAAAATTTATTCAACATACAATTTGTGTTGACCAATCTGTGATTTCTGATCAGCTGTTAAGTTTTTAGGCAGCTAGCCGAGGAAACAAACAAAACAGCTTTAAAAGTAACGCCTCATTGTTAACTGTTTAGTATAAAGTTAATAACAAGTCGATCTAAATAGAAATGGGTTGTTACCACGGGGTATATCATTTCTGAACGTTCAAATAAGTAAACACTTATTTACTCATCAATTGTTAAATGTTCTTTGTTATAGCTCAATAGGTACTCAATCACCTTATATAGTTTGCTTTGTAAATAAAAGAATTTATTTTTGCAAACTAAATAATAAAGCGAATCCATTACCATATAAAAGAATTAATATTTTCGTTAAGAAATCTTTGAGAAGTTTGTAAATAAAAAATATTTTGATCAAAACTGTGATCGCAAATATTTAGTAAACATGTTTTTTGCATAAACATTTTAGGATAAATAATTATCGAGTGTTTAAATTTTAAATAAATTTTGTATATTTTTTTTATTTATCGAAGACTTAATTCATATTACACAATCGTACCCGATGTTGCTGGATCCATCAAAGCTTTTTGGACGATTTCTTTTAATTCTTATGAATATTCTATCTCAGTGCAGTAACTTCATCCATTTACACGCGTGTACCCATAGTTTTTGATCAAAAACCTAAAAGTGCTTAATTTATAAACTTAAAAAAAGATTTTTTTTTTTCAAGTGATAATTCAACCTAGAAAACTTCGTTCCTTTGCAAAGAAAAAATATTCAGATATGTACGTACATTCTTTTTCTGTTGAATGTTCATTTGATTTAATAAATAAAATAAAAATATGCAGCACATTTTATTCATTAAAACGAACTGGTTTTAACTTGACATGTACTTAAGTCTTATCGATAAGGCATCGTAGAATTAATATATTATTTAAATCTTAATAACCCCAGGGGGCATCGAGCAACAAGTCTAGCCGATCTCGTGAATTTTCCATTATTTACATTGAAAACATTCTCGGGGCTGATTATGTTTGCCTGGAGATCTGAAGACTTTTGTTAGCTAGAAGTCGGACAAAGTACGTAATAAGATGATTAAGACGAATCGTAACCATGTTAGGTTGTGGAAATATGAGGACACACCGGTTGTAGTAATAAAACTAAAATTGTTTAGGTCTTCATAATGAAATATTTACTATAACTAGCTAGTAGGTGATAAGGCATTTGCAATTTTGCTGCTTCCGATAGTTATAAACGAAACAGTATTCTTGCAATAAATGTTAGCATTTCATTTGCTTATAGAAGCTGCACATTTTCGTTGACAAAATTGATAAGTTTTCATTATTTTTTTTTTTAAAAAAAAGAAGAAAAAAGCAATAACTACATACATGTATATACCGATTGAACTTAAGGTTATTTTTATTTGGTGCAATAGATTGAACTGAATGAACTTGATTAAGTTCATAACTTTAATAAGGTGTCATATAAATTAAAGTCGAAATGATGCGACAACGTAGTCTTAAGAACTCGAGGTTTTGATAAATTGTGACATTAGGTACCTTTATAGATATGTCGAAAAAAGTGAGTCTGGCAATTCTGTGGAGTTATCCATAGAGGCGAAATTGAAATATTAACGATACTTTACTTAACAAAAAAAATGGTTTGCTGGAAAATGGCTATACCGATTTTGTTTAAAATTTATATTGAATCGAGTTGCAAAATGGCTTACAAATTTTTGGCCGAAATTGGATAAAACGGCACTTCCACATTTTTAGATAAAAGTGATATAACGGTTCTTTCTTAGGGTCAATAGGTCTTAGCCAACTTTCTCAAAAACGGCTCTAATGATTTTGTTAAAATTTTATATTTAATCTAGTTTTGTTAAGTGTAATAAAATGGCGTTACACTTTCTTGACCAGAATTGCTTAGTTTTTAAAATGCCGCTTCTGTATAAGATCTAACCAGGGTCTAAGACAGACTATATCTTACTTAAAATTAGGCTATAAAGGCTGATTCTTTTGGAGAAATTTTTTATAGTAAAATACTTCAGGATAAATACGGATTTTCCTTATTAAGCCAAAAATGTGCCTCATTGTCCACACAGTGGAATTTTTGTCAAGCTTTTGAAGAGCCCAAAGACTTAAATGGTGACGATTCGTGCGTGCTTGAATTCTTGCAGGAGTTGAATTTTGTATTCTTTTGAACCAATATAACTTATGTAAGAATATATACATATGTTGATGACAGCCCTAATCATCGCTCTTTACATCGTTTCAGCTACCGTCCCAATATTGCGTGCTGGATGTGGTCTATTTGGCTGCGTATTGTCCAATTGGCCTGCAAATCAGGCCTGCAATTTTTCGATGGTATAGCGGTGCACTAATAATACAGCTGAACGAATTGTAAACACCGTGTCGGGCTATGTCTTTTCATGATAAAATGTCAGACAGTATCCAACAAAAGTACCACCATCTGTCAAAAACTCCATAGAAAAAAAGGGTACCTCTAAATAAATCACCTTTCATTTTACACTGACATACGAGTATGTTATTCTGAGCAAACCTTTTGCCTTTTTATAACCTATCCTAATTATATCCTATCGTAAGGGTATATTAAGTTTGATACATAATTTGTAACATAGAGAAATATTGACGACCACATAAAGTTTATATACAAATGATCAGCATCAGTAGCCAAGTCGATTGAGCCATGTCCGTCCGTATGTCACCAGTTTTTAGGCCTTAAATTGTGAGCTAGGTTGATGAAATTTTGTAGGTCCTTGGAAAAGTAAGCAATACAAATGTAAGAGCACAGACACGCCCACTTATCGAAAAAAAACACTTTTTTCAGTATTTTTATACGAAACTCGAAAAAAACTTACTTAAGCTAATATGTAGATATTTACCTACACTACAAATCTTCCATACACTATATATGGCCACCCCACTTTTAAGGAGGCGGTTTTCTAAAAAAAAAAAAAACTTTTCTTCGATTTCAATCAAATAATATCAACTCTTAGGAGCAGAATTTAGTAAATGTTAAAAAAGTTTAAAATCCGCCCACTACCACGCCCACCTTTAGGAAAAAATTCTGTTGGAGTAATTTTATAAAAAAGATTAAATACAAATTTGTGCAAGTTATTGGTGGGTGGGGCTACATATGTTTGTCTATTGTCCGTCTAGTGTGTGTCAAGTGTCTGTATATACGGAAGGGATAGGGTATCACACGATACGCTCCAGCAGCGGATAATATGTTTTGTATAATTTTTCTGACTACTACGGCGTATACTTAACATTTTTACTTCGATTTCATTATATTATTTTTCTAGTTTCAAGGAGCGAGGTGCGCGATACGCCTTGCTGTCCCTCTCCGATGAACAGAAGAAAACTGGAGTTATATCAGCCTCCTTGGGTAATCATGCTCAGGTTAGTATCCTTTACTAAATCGTTTAATGTGTTTTTTAAAACTTTTTGACTTTAAAGGCTCTGAGCTACCACGGATGGAAGTTAAACATTCCCGTAACAGTTGTGATGCCCACAGCAGCACCAATTATGAAAATACAAAAGTGTCGCAACTATCGAGCTCGTGTAGTCGTCCAAGGCAGAGATATGGGTGAAGCTAAGAATATTGCCATGAAAATGGCTCAAGATGAGAAACTTATGTACATTAATGGCTATGATCATCCTCACATTATGGCTGGACAAGGTACCATTGGTCTGGAAATCTTAGAGCAAGTGCCAGACCCAGACGCTGTAGTCATCCCAGTTGGTGGAGGTGGACTTATTGCTGGTATTGCTACTGCAATAAAGGCTCTTTCGCCTAGAACCAAGATTATTGTAAGAGGTCCTCTGGCTGCTGTTGATATTTTGAATACAATTTGTTGTTTCTCAGGGAGTCGAGTCGGAGAAATGTCCGAGCTTTAGCCGTGCCATGGAGAATCGTGGTCCGATACAAATTCCAATTAAGAACACTCTAGCTGATGGTTTGGCAGTTCCAAAAGTTGGCTATAATGCTTATGCTACTGCATTGCCATTAATCGACAAGATGGTTGTTGTCAAGGAGGAATGGATTGCGTTGGCTATTCTACGGTTGGTGGAGGAGGAGAAGTGTGTTGTAGAGGGAGCTGGTGCTTCTGGATTGGCTGCTATTTTAGCTGGACATTTGAATGATTTAAAGGGAAAGAAGTAAGTGTGAGAGTGAGAGAGTATAAAATTAGTATGAGAAATGGTTATTTTAGGGTTGTCCTGTTGCTTTGTGGTGGAAACATTGACACAACCGTTTTTGGACGTTGCTTGGAAAGAGGCCTTGCTGCTGAAGGTCGTTTGGTCAAGTTTAACGTTCAAGTTAGCGATAGACCAGGAGGAATCTATGAGCTTTGTCGGCTACTAGCCGATCTAGGAGTTTCTATTAAGGATATCATGCATGAGCGAGCTTGGTTGAGGGACATCTATGCCGTAGAAGTAAGTAAGAACAAAAACAAAAACCTTTGCTAACCTTTCCTTACTTTAGGTCAAAGTAGTTTGTGAGACTCGTGATTGGGCCCACAGTTTGGAGCTGAAGGAAGCATTGAAATCAAACTACGAGAATGTCCAATTCACCGAGGAGCCATTAGCAATCAACGAAAATCTATTCAATAAAAAATAAAGCTATAAACATATCTATATCATATGTATGTAACTAGTAATTTAAACCCTTAAATAATAAAAAGAAAATATTTAGCATATTTCTTCTTCTTCAATTTCCTCAGCTTCGTAAAACATGAGAGCCTGTCGCTTCCGCTCAAGGTATAGTCGCATTGCTTCTTCCATTTCTACAGTTGGATCAGTTATCTCCTTATAATCATCCGGAGCGTAATCATCTTGTATCGGTGGTATTTGGGGAACATTCATATTTCTTCCAGTAAATTTAAATCCCCATCCGAAATAGATTGAGTCAGCGTACTTATCAAATGCAAAAGAACATGCTCCTGGCCACAGATTAGATCGGTTAACAACACCTTGACAAATTTTATTTGTTACACTTGTGTATCGTTGAGACCATGATGTCACACCTTCCGCATTCTTATCAACACCGCAGTCAGTAAAAAGTCTTGGTCCCGTCCAGGGCGTGAAATCTTCGATTGATTGCTCATAGACTCCTTCTTCTTCTTCTTCTTCCATCATTTCATAGTCTTCTTCAAAGCCCATTCGAAGCTTAGACTCTTTTTCTAAAGCTTTACGAGCAGCCACCTCATCGAAATAAACTACTCGACCTTGATCAAGGATATGTGGTCTTACATGAACCCAACAGTGCGAATACATAAGTCTGGATAAATTTGGATTATAGTTTTCATTCTCAATTATGGGCACATCATTGTTTACGTCTTCTTCCTGGTCCAAGTCCATTTCTTCCTCTTCTTCTACTTCAACTTCCACGAACTCCTCACCGAAATACTCCATTCGTTCCTTTTTTGTGAGCTTCCTATAGTAACCAACCGGAGCTATATATGTTCCGGCAGTGATTCTCGCTATCATTGCTCTCAAATAGTGCTTCTCGGTTCCAGGAAACTCCGGATAGCTATTTATATCAGCTTCTAAATCACCAGTTAAAAGCTTTTTAATCTGCCTAGCGACCTGTATCTGTTTCGGTGTAACTATGGGCAATTCCAACCACGGTTCGTTGAGAGAATTCACAACAAAATACGATCGTCGATTCAATCCTGTTCCAAAAGCCTCTGGTGGTATATCAAATTCAATATCAACTTTTGGTTTTGGAACTTTTTTAGCAAAGGGTCTCATTCTTGCAAGTTCCTCTTCGGGTTCCTCTTGCCAACTCGCACCTGGTATGAGTTCTGAGTCTATTGATACGTTTACACTCTCATTGCTACTTTGTCTGAATTCGTCCATCTTTATTTGCATTTCTTCACGCATCTTCTCGAGGCGAATCTCAGTTTCCTCCTTTGTCAACGTAACCTCGACAATATAATAAGACTTCTTAAGACCAAACATTTTTCCCCAAAAACGAGCATGCTCAACGTTTGGTTGATTCTGAATGCTTTGCATTGCATAAGCAAGTTGATAAGCCTCTTGGGCTTTTACATTAAAGCCACACAGAGCCCAATACAAATGAAGTCGATTTACATTCTCATTTAGTTTGAGGCGAATTCGAAATTTGTCCATCGATCCGTCAGATGAATCTGTGGACGATGTATCGAGTTTTCGTCCTTTTATCTTTTTTTGTTCTGCCTTACAAACGTCATATGGGGGGTCGGCGACTAGCTGAAATGAAATGCTCAGTATAAAAGTTGGAAAAATAATATCCTTTTTTGACCCCAGCAATATAAAGGATAAGAAGATAGAATGAAATTATGTGGTATGGGTGTGTAGCAAGTGACTGTCTGGAGTGTAGTTTCCTTCCGATAGACCTACTCTTGTCAGAGAGTAGACCTTGATTTGGGATGAATCCGAATGTGGTTAAGATAGCCCAGATCTTGTTTCTACGTACCTTCATTTTTTTAAAAAGAGCTCTAGCTGCTTCTACATCAGGTGGTTCATGGAAAGTCCAAGGGAATTGATCCCGAATATGAAATTTCTGCATACGTGTATTGTAGCTGAACTCCTCAAAGTAATCAGTGATATTTTCTGGGCGCTCCAACATCACACGTCTAATTAACTCAGCCAAGTGATCAAATCTAAAAAAAAACCGACACATACTCGTAAGTTATGCAAGAAAGCAGCAATATGATTTTTGTTACAAATTGTCACCAGTGATTGTGCTTCCTTGCTGCAATATCGATTTGGCTACATTGAGCTCATGCTCAATATTTGGTGGGGTTTTTGTTTCAAAGATTTGTATACTAGAAGCAACGTCAACAAATCCACTTGAATAACTAGTGAAACTGCAGTCAGAGAGACATCTTAAATCAGCTTCGCATTCTTCTCTTTCTGAGCTTGGTGGTGACGAAGGACGACAAGGACAAAGTGGCATTGCTTGCAGTTAAAAAATAATTCTTACAAACTTGGAAAAAAATATATAAACATTATGAGGATATATTTTTGTTTACACTTTGAGCTATGTGATCTATGATTTGTCTTGAGTTGTTTGCTTTTTCTTTTTCGAGCTTCTAGGGACCAACATGTCTGATAGACATTCGGGTCTGTCCCCCCTTTTTCCTTAGCCACTTAGAGCAACTTATGGGGTATATAATGAGGCTTATTGCTGGCTTAACGGTTACGTCAATAAATAAAATTGCATTTTTGGGCCTAAAAGCAACCCGAAGAGGTTGAAAACCTGCCATTACATTCAGACAAACTATATTTCTTAAGGAACGTCCAAAACGTAATTGTCAATGGCATTCGTTAACGCGACATATTGCCTCAAATTAAGAAACGTGATCTTAAGGAAAGATGGCACCAACAAGCCGACGCTACTTAGTACACAGCTTGGTAGGTTAGGTTAGGTTTGTGGGTTGGCAGAGGAATCGAAATACCTCCGCCGCACTCAGGTCAGAACTGATCCATTGTGTCTACTACCCATGGTTGTTAGGTTAAGTTAAATAGATGGGTGCCTTGTGACCAGAAGCTCACTTAGACCCACAGTTCAGGTCCATTGTGCCCAATCATTTAACCTTGGAAACGCTGTAAGAAGGTCCGCTGTTAGAACCACCCAGATAGTAATATAAATCTCAGGAGGTCCACCAGCTCAACATTGCCTAAGTCCTCCAGATCAGAGAAGAAATGACTGCCAAGAGTTTTCTTTCTTCTAACAGATAGGGCAAGACAGTCACACAGCAGGTGACGAATAGATTCGATTTCTTCTTCGTCTCTACAGCTTCTACAATAGTCATTATGCAGCACATCGAGTCTCTCTGCGTGAAGGCCAATGACACAATGGCCGGTAATTACGCCAGAAACGACCCGTGCGTTATGACGACTGAGTTTAACCAGAGTTGATAATCTCTTCTTGCTAAAGGCATGCCATGGAGCTCTAGCCGTTACGCATGTATCCAGATGAACCCAGCTTCTCTTTGCACGATCGATGGCTTCATCTTCTACGTTTTTTCTTTAAAAAACTGACTGGGGCTGCTACAAAGGGAAGGGCCCGCGATATGTGCAGCGTCGACCCTTTCCTAGCAAGTTCATCCGCCTTCTCGTTTTCTTCGATATCCACATGCCCTGGTACCCAACTGATGGTCTCCGTATTGGTTCTGGATATCGCGTTTAAAAGTGATTTTCGACCGAATTATAGCTGAGTCTAGAGCCTTAATGGCTGCCTGACTGTCTATATAGACAGTTATCATTTTTCCAACGATATTACTCTCGCGTAAAATTTCAGAAGCCTGCGTAATGGCAGTGACTTCGGCTTGTAAGACGCTGCAGTCGTCGTTTATTCTAAAGGAGCGGTTTATTCCTAGGGCTTCACTATAAACTCCGGCTCCTGTACCATTGTCCATCTTAGAAGCACCGGTAGAGGTTGCCAACTCCTTTTTCTTCTTGGTTCTCCATTTCTTTCAGTAACTTCTGTCAGGAATCCTTGCATTGAATCTCCTTTCGGATGGTAACATCGGGTTCATGTGATCTGTTTCCGTCAATCCATTGGTAGCCTCCCATCGCGACAGAATGGAGGCGTGGCCGTAAGAGTTTGATGACCACAATCGGCCTTCCTTCAATCTTATAGCAGTTTTGGCTTGCAGACTACTACAATGGTTGTACTTACACGTTTTTCGTTTATACGAACCATTCTGACGTTCTGATGAAGTTCAATAACATGTCGGTGGTGGCATTGGAGAGTTATCCTAGATCCTGAAAGCAGTGCTTGCCGAGGAGTTTGTAACTGGAATGAATTTGAGTCCAGGGCACTGACAGAATAAGTGAGTAGTGTCCTCTACAACATTCTCATCGCCGCATCCTCTGCAGAGTTCTTCTTCAGTAACACAGCTTGGTAAACCCTGGCTTCGATACGAGAACAATTTGGTGAACCATTAATTTTGCTCTTCGATCTGGTAAGTTGGCTGTCTAGATCGTGTGATATCACACTCAGGCAAATCCTGGAAAAGACCAATGAATTTCAAGTCGAAACCCACCACCTTTTCATCGACTTTAAAGCCACCTATGACAGCAATCATCGTCTTGAGCTCTACCAGACGATGGCTCAATTCGGGATACCGGCAAAACTTATCCAGATGTGTCGTGTAACGCTGGAATACACTCGAGGTCTAGACCTCTATGGAAAGTACAAAGTCTACATTGATAAGCCGAGTGCGATTAAGAAATCACAAACGAACATTACTTTGGAGTTATTCGCCACACACCACTAGAAATGCTCGGACGCGTCATCGAAGAATTGAACTTCAGAATGGAAAATGTTAACCGCTGTTACAGCGAAGATTTGAAGGAAATAATCTTTTAGATATAAATTTGTCCCAGTTTACTGATACCTTCAAACTAGACATCATACTACTCGTAGATTCACTTGTATATCAAAAATAAATTCAGCTCACAAGAAAGAATCATTAAAAGAAATATCTCTCAAAAATGGCCGACTCTTGTGATTGTTCTTCACATGACTGCCCTTCACCACCGATTTGTCCCCCTTCAGAAAAATCGGTCAAGTCACTGGATGCTGGAGATTGTAAATGCATATCGCAATACAGTTGTATTGAGAGCGCTTCATCCGGATATGAAAAGACCCGTCCCCGTCGCTCCAAGAGGATTGATTATCGAAAAGCCAAATTGATTCTTAAGCAGCCTAGTGCTTGTACTGGCGACAATTTGTAAGGAATCCTCCTGCCAACTTATTAACTAACCACTTTTCTACACGTCTGCTTTCAGATTTGATTATTTGGTTGAAAACATAAAACGTGTCATTGATGAGCGCCCTGTAAATGTGGCTGATTACTTTGAACAATATAGCCGCAATGTACGCGAAAATAGATATTCAGATCTATCGAACAAAAAGACATATATTGGGCCACAATTTGTTCGGCCGTCCACGAATGTAATGCAGTCGTTTAAGCCTCCTACACATCATCCAACCATGTACGATGCATTGTATGCAGACGAGGAAGAAATGAGTCATAATGTGGAAGATTCTTTGCTGATGTCCACCTATTCAACTACGTCTTATGGTAAACTCGAAAGGATATTGTTAAAAAATGAGAATACCATCCAGCTTCAGCATTTTTGGGGCTTTTGCGGTCTCGGTTTTCAAATCGATGAGATATTTCAACTTTCGTTGTCGATACAAAAGGTACTTTATCATCGCGTTGTTAGACACGCTCGTTTTTGGGGAAGAATATTTGGCACACATGCATCTTACTACATTGTGGAAGCAATGCTTATTAGGTCTGAAATTGATAATCGAGTTGAAAAATTGAGATCAAATTTATTGGGCGATATGATAGGTTTCATTACCAGAAGAGACCGCAGGGCTAACGAGGTTTGTAATGATCCAGATCTTATACCGGGATCCCAATGGCAAAATTTACCTCCAGAGGACCTTGCCAAGATGCAGCCAAAAGCTTTAAAAGTTCCGGTACTAAATATTCCAGAAAAATTCGATGCTCCCCCGGAAACTGTAGGAGTGGGAGTAAATCGAAGAGTCTACTTTGTAACTACAAACTTGAGTGCTGATTGGCAGGAATTACCACTAGTGACGCCCAAGCAAATTCAAATCTCGAAGAAAATAAAGAAATTCTGTACTGGCGACTTAAACGCCAGTATTTTTAGTTATCCTATATTTCCGGGAAAGGAAAGGCATTACTTAAGAGCAATGATCGCACGAATAACTGCAGGAACTTATATCGCTCCAGAGGGTTACTATAGAAGGATGACTAGAAGAGAGATAGAGGAAATGGAGAGGGAACCAAAACCTATAGATGGAGAGGCTGCAGAGGAAGAAAACGAAGAAGAATCGAAGGACGGAGAAGGAGAAGAAGAAGGCGAAGAAGAAGAAGAAATCTATGATAATGATGCATTATTAACTGAAAATGAAGATTATGAACCAATTGTTCTTGATGATCTAACCTATCCTTGCGCTTGGTTACATGTCCGTCCAAATATCCTTGACCAAGGTCGGGTACTTCATGTAGATGAAGAACTAGCTATCCAAAATCTGGAAGCGAAGGCTCAAATAATAATTAAAAGCTCAAAAATGATGGATGAATTTAACGAAGAAGAGGGCTTAGAAGAAGAAGAAAACAATGAAAACAATGAAGAAGGTGAAGAGGGTGAAGAAGAACATTTTGCTACAGAAGATGAAAGGCCACCACCAGAAGAAGGACCAGAACTTTTTACACCTTGTGATAGAGACGAGAACGATCAATTTACTCCCGCATGGACTGCAAAGTACTCAAGTATATACAATAATAACAATAAAATGGTTATGATGCGTTCGAATCTATGGCCAGGTGCTTACAGCTTCACTTTTGAGAAATCCTGTGATTCGATTTATATTGGCTGGGGGATGAAATATGTATCGAGGTGTATGTCTTTGGAAAATGCACCAGACATTCAGGTTGACGAAAATTCGGATGACATTTTGGAAGCTACTGATCCAACACCTGAGATGGAAGAGAAATGGCGATTGTATCACCTGAAACCGAATACGTATGGTGGAGAAGGGGGAATGAGTGATATTAGTGTTCAATTTGATGACGAGGATTAGTATAAATTAAATATATTTCATATCTTTTGTTGGAACGTGACGTTTCCATGGAAAATTAACTCCGAAGATCTCTTTCTAGTAAAACGGAGTGAGCCTTTTATTTTTAGACAGAGCACATAGTTTACATCTTACCTAGGTCTCTAAAAGAATGTGTAAGGCAAGTTTGGCAAGTAAGAAACCAAGGAACCACATATTACCTTCAACACATTCCTACATATGTTCCCTCTCACTGTTACCGTACTTTCTGCACTTAAATTCGCTGCTTGCCAAATGTCTAAGAGTGTCGGTAAAATTCTCTCAGAGAATGAAAAACTACGAAACTTTGACGTACGAGAACAGGAATTCGCTTTTTTTCGTAAAATTTCGTAAATTTTCGTAGTTTTAGCCAGTACGGGAACAGACCTTTTGCATTTCAACTTTTGACAGGAAGAACGTCTCCGACTGCGTTCACGACAGCGACATCTATCAACCAGCAGTTATAGGTAAATCTTGAAAAAGTTTGTTGTGAGTGTACCAATTCAAGCAAAACTTTTTCGTCCTAAAGTCAGAAAGCACACGTTGAGCTTAAGTGCTCAGGGATTTGTGATTTAATGTTTAAAACACAACCTTCATCTAGTGTACTTTCACTTTATTGAAGTTTTCGCAATTAGTTTACGAGCTTAGAAGATGCAAGCCGTAGAAGAAATAAAGTCGCTTGAAGATTATGTGTATCGCATGTTCGACGAATAGGCCGGGAACGAGATTTATTCTCATTTTCATCACGAAATTTTGCTCAGCGATGGGGCTAATTTTTGGTTTAAGAGTAAAATCTTAAAATCGGAAGATTTCGGCAAAGATATCCCTACCTAAGGCAGCAAAGTCCTTGAATTATGTTTAACTGTAAATCGTCCGATATAAAACGATAAGTTTATCTGCATTCAATCAACTGAAAGCGCAACTTGTGCTTCAACAAAAGAAGTTCCCCTCACGTACACAAAATAATTTGCACACCAATTCAAATTTGTATTATTTGTGTGTTCTAAAAATTTAGTTAATCAAATCATATGATGGCTGTTTTTAACTATCCATACATTCTAATTTCACGCACCTACAATACAGTAATCCCAGTTGATTTGTACTTTGTTTGAATTCTCTTTTAAAGATTAGATAAAGAAACTAGAAGTCAGTCCCCACTTTTGTTTTTATTTATCTCAATTAATTTCATTATAAACAATGAACTCCACCATCTAGAGATATACCCGTACAATTTCGATCTGTGTCGCGTAGAACCCAACTCTAATTTGATGTTGCGATCAGTTGTCGGTTGACAGTTACACAAAGCAGATCGTGTATCGAACATAAAATTCACTTTAAATTGAAATTGAACCCTGGACAGTGTTGTATTTTTTTTTTGTATATAAAATTACTTGATATATAGAAAAAATGTCGGTGGTACAAACAGGTAGCTAATAAAAGTAATCAATCTACGTACTTAAGTGATCAATGCAAATTAATACAGAATTTTGCTGCAGTCCGACTGTCGACTGTCGGCACAAAACAAAAAATAATTGAGATTCCTTTGTAATTTAAATTTAATCGCATAGAAGTGAATTAAGCCGAATTATAAAATGAATTTAATGATAATAGGTTATCTGTGTAAGCTGAGTGATAGTGTTGTGTAAATAAATGTAAATATGATACAAACATGATGCAGGGTGATCATTGGAGATATTTAGCTTTCTTTGCTTTATGGATAAAAAAAATAAATAGGCTAAGGCCTAGTTTCTAGTTTTTAAAAGGGACCTACAGTTTTAAGCTGTATCCGAAAGACAGAGAGTTTCTGAGAAGCTTTGTTATGACAGTAGCACTCTTAGATATCTGTCAGACGCAAGCAAGAATTGGGATCAGTAGTCTAACGGCACCCAAATATGTGTATATACATATAGTTATCTTTTTCCATATTTAATTATTTACATACATAAAGCACTGCCGACCTTTGTAGAGTCTGTTCCTGAGACACGGCTGCCTTTCATCCACGACTGTTCGGAGCATGCTACTTCTAGTTGTGAAGACCAATTGAATTGTCTGTCATCCGCGACAACTTTTGTACTTGGTCTTCGCCGACTCGCCTTAAATGTTATATATGTATGTAGGTGTTGGGTTTCGACTTGAAATTTCCTGAACTTTTGCAGGAGTTGTCTGAGTGTGAAAATTTGGTTTATTGTCGGTTTGCCGGGCTGGAACCCAGACTGGTATGTGTAAGTTAGTGTGTTGTAGATATAGACATTTACACAGAACATTAGATAGGTTCTTATAAGACGTACGTTCGCTTTTTTTGAAGATGGGACATGCGGAGCAGTCATCGGACATGTGTTCCTCCACCCATACTTGGTTGATGACTTTTTGCTGGCATCCACCAAGGTATCACCTCTATTTCAAAAGTGCAGTGTGAAACCCATAACAGCCAGGGCTTTGTTGTTTTTTAGTTTTCTGACTTTTCATTTTCAATTCTTCAATACCGCGACTTTTCCGATAAAAATGTTCTTATTTTGGCAAGACTGTTCGAAATCTTTGAGCTGTGGATCTGCGTCATCCCTTTTCTGTTTATGCATAATTCTCTTATCTTTCCATTTTCTGGTCTGGTACTCCTCTCTCGCTGCTCTTGTCTTGCGCTGCAGGGAAATCTCGTGTGTCACTCTCTTCCGCTGTACGTCAATATCATCATACCAAAGTTGTAACCAAGAGTGGTCACGGCTACCTTTTTGATGACATCGCGAACCCACTGCAGAGCGTTGCAGGTGCTGTTTGTAGGCCTCCAACGTTAAGATTTCTTCTTCTAGGCGGCTTGCAGCTTCTTCACATTGGACAGTCGAGCTCTGAATTCAGCTCCAACAAGATAGAGTGGTCAGTGTCTAGTTTCTCCGCTTACTAACTAACATGTGGTCGATTTGGTTGGTCGTTCGACCGTCAATGGAAAGCCAGGTTGTAGTGTGAATTCTTTCCGTATGAAACCTAGTGCTACATATCGGTCGAAACCGTTGTCTGTGGAGGCTATGTTTATCGACTAAGCCAACAAAGATGATTTCTTTATCAATTTTCTCGTTGAAGTCCCTGAGTACCATAGGCTTAGTCCAGGATATCGTAGAATTCTTCCTTGGCAGGTTCTAAAGAATTTATCCGCCCTCTATCCTCCTTCTGAGCGCTCCTGTTAGACATCTGAGATCCATTGGACGGTCCGTAAGAGTTGCTTCATCTGGTCCCACATGAGTGCTGAAGTTCATTCAGCTGTACTTTCGCAGTTCAGAGTGTTTTCGAATAGACAGATTTGGGGTTTCCCAATTTTGCATAAATTCTGTACTAAATATTAATAATTTATAACTTTTACAAGACTAAACTATAATTCTTTCTATTCCAGTACTTGGTCCAATAAGTCCAAATTTTTTGGGTCGAACTCTTACTCACGAACATCTAGCACTTAACTTTGAGGGCTTTCATTGTGCTCCACCAGTCGATTTCAAAGAGTTTTTTGACAAGAAAATCTCCTTGGATACTCTCGGTTTTGTTCGTCAGTATCCATATTCGAGTTTGGAAAACGTTCAATTTTACGATGAAGCAGCACGTACAGCAGTTATAAAGGACGTAGAATTGTATAAAAGATTCGGTGGAGGTAGTATCGTTGAAAATAGTTCCCATGGCCTTAAGAGGAATCTTGAGCTCATGGTGGAGATTCAAAAAACGACTGGAGTACATGTTATCGCTGGAACTGGCCATTATGTTCATGATGTTCAGACACCAGATCAAGTGAAATTGACTGTTGAGCAAATGACTGATATGTACTCTAAGGAGATTATTACGGGAGTGGATGTACCTAATATTGGACCTGTCAAGTGTGGATTCATCGGCGAAGTTGGAAGTGTATATCCTATTCATGGTAAATTAGTCTTTTCTAGTTTTTCGTTCTTATAGAATGTTTTTCTTTTGTCAGAATTTGAGAAGCGTGCCATTCGTGCGACGGGTGAGATTCAAGAAGTCCTCGGTTGTGGTGTATCATTCCATCCTGGACGTGATGCTAAGGCTCCCTTTGAAATTATTCGATTGTATTTGGAAGCCGGAGGCAAGGCTGATAAATGTGTCATGTCTCATTTAGATAGTATGGCTGAAGATATTCTTATTTTAAACTTCTCGATTGATCGGTGTTTATTTTAGGAACAATTTTGGACATGGAAGAGCTTTTTGACTTTGCAGCTCTTGGAACCTATATGCAGTATGATCTCTTTGGACTTGAGTGTTCGTATTATCAACTCAATCCTACAGTAGATATGCCCTCTGATGCGCAGAGGATCAACAATTTGATGTTACTTATTGAAGATGGGTGGACAGATAAATTGTTAATGTCTCATGATATTCACACAAAACATCGATTGGTAATACTTTAATTTAGCGAAGCTAGCAATTTCATTACAATAAAGGTATTTGTTTTTATTTTAAACAGACTTCTTATGGTGGTCATGGATATCATCACGTTCACATGAATATATTGCCTAGACTCTTCGCCAAGGGTCTAACCTACCAGCAGGTGGAACAAATGACTGTTATCAATCCATCCAACTGGCTGCAGTTAAAAATTTAAATAATGTTGAACTAAAGCTATTTATATATTTCAGTGGCATTTGGCCTCATCAACTTAACCCCTAGCCTAACATAAATCTTGGTCATTCTTTAAAATAAATTGTTAATTAATAAATCAAACTATTTTTAATCCAACTGTACCAATGAGTAAACGATTATTAAAAAAAATACATATCCTTACAGAAGAGGAATAAAAAAGGATTTCAAATGAAACTCCCTTTCAAGTATCCATTTCAAAATGTATCTGTCACTGTAATATTGCGTTAAGAGCTGGTATACCACGACGTATACCTGGTATTAAGATACGCAACTTGTACCACCCATCTTACTGATTGCAATGCCAATATCTACTGTCCATGAAATTCTTCCACCTCTTGCGCGAGCGTTTAACAAACAACTAAGAGCATCATTGCCACAAGAAAGCTCTCAACTCTATAGGCTCAACCATAATGGACTTCAGTGGGAATAATCTTATGTCAAAACTGAGCAAAAAGCCCACTAAATTTCTGCCAGCCTCTCAAGTGGCCCATAATTAACTCAACCAAACTTTATAACCTATCAAATGAGGGGGAAAAAAGCGGAAATAAACAAAATAATATAGAATTATTCTATCTTGCAATGGATGAGCTAAATAGCCATTTATTTGCTGGCATCATTCGAATTAAAATATTTATAAAATTGTATTCACAGCTTAATGCTAGCGCCCAAGTTTTTTTTCCTTTTCGTTTGTGTGAGCTGTCAAATTTCCGTACTGAATGTCGCAGTTCATTTACGCCTTCCTTAAGCCCACAGAAGCTGTCGAAACTCGACGAAACTGAGCATATTCTCATTACGGGTATGCACTACTATTTCTGTGTAATGGGACATTCTATTAAGTTGGTCAAGCTCATCCCAAGTCCTTATGTCCTTCAGATACGGCACACAACTTCATATACGTGCAGAAATGTATAGTACGCCCCAATCTACAGCTGTCAGAAGCTGGTACTTGGCCCTTATCATTTATCTATACAATGAAAAGATTTTGAGATGACTATATAGCACTTTGCGACTATATATTGAAAAAATTAAAAGTAAAGTAATTTTCTCCAAATTCACAAACCTTCATACTGTACGTACTTCTGTTACCACCCTTATCCATGAAATGATTTGACTTTAAACTCTAGTACAATTCTGTCTCCCGCAGAGTTGTCAAAATCTAGGACGTCACTTGTGAAAGTCGAAACTCGAAACATCAACAAAAATTAAAAATGACGGATCCTTGGTTGGTCCGTGAAAAAACTAATAATCAAGAAACTTTGCAAAATTCCTCATCAGATACGAATGCAAACGCCACAAACGTTATAAATTCCGATAGTACCGCAACCCTACAATTCGAGGACAATTTCTTGCCAACGCACAACGCTGCAATCGTTTCAAATTCATCGGATTCTCAGCACACTCCACTTCCAGACTCTGAGGACTATCTTCAGTCTTTAGGTTTGATGACGAAATATACCTAAAACCTTTTTAAATAATTCACAATTAATTGTTTTTTTTTTTTTTTTTAGAGAAAAAACTAAAGAAAATCAAGAAGAATCCAAAAATCCTTGAGGCTTTATCGGAGAAACGGGCTGAGTGTCTGCGGAACTTACTCGAGGATAATCTATTCATCAATAAGGATGAAAGTCTCGAGCTAGACGCACCCGTTACGTCTAATGATTCAGCAGTACACGAGCTATACAGACACATCCAGCCTGTGCAGCCGCTGTCAGTTGGTGAAACTGTCCACATCGTAAAATACGATCAATTGGAGCAGGAACCTGAAGAAATTGAGCCACAAACGCAAGAGGATTCGACTAGCGAGTCTACAAGTCGTTAGGAATCTCCACAATTTAAACACACACACACACACATATATAAACTCAGACCTTAGCTATACGTAAAGATAATGAACTCTCCATTTGGCGAGGTTTTCCTGTTCCTCACGGATTTGGCGTGGAAAAGTCGCATGACCATTCCTGTGTTGGTGACAACAGTCTTCCTTATTATGGATATTCGCTTACAAATTGAAATTAACATTCAATCGGGACAAGTAAGTAGTGTGTATGGTGTAATAAGTGCATTTAGTTGGGAAATCGATTTAGTAAAAGTGATAATTCTAACGGAACTTGTGCGATTTACTGCAAATGGTATGGCAATGCTAAAGCCATGTAGTATTTTACCGCTGTTCTTTCAGTTTGGCAACTGTTCATATGATGGCCTTGGGGCCCTGATAAAGCAAATGGAAACAAGGCTGTTCTGTCTGTCAGATTTTTTTTAAGACTGACTAGATATGTATGTCTAGATTCATTTGGGCACAGTCGCCCTGATTCGTTTAAATCCTCGCGAAGCCTACAAGTTATTCTGTTGGGAACTTCTCCTAGCAACACACATTAGAGCCTTGAAGCGGTCGGTAAGGTTTCCTGGTATAAGTTCCGCAGCTATTTTGTCCAGTCTATCAACACACTCGCTGGTCTCTATTCCGCAGTGTTCAGGTCTAATGCATGCATAATAATTTGATGACTAAAGACTCTAGCATCTTCGGCGCAAGATGACTGCCAATGAAGATGGCATTATCATTATTGAATATTGCTCCAATCTCAAATAGTTTTGTAGCCTTGAGCACGACTGAAACCTTGGCTTGGAAGGATGAGAGGCGGTACATTCAGAAGGAACACTTTCCTGTTAGAATAAGCTACTTTCTACGCTGTGGCGAAGTCAAGTAAAGCGAATATATCATTCAATTCGCACTGAGTGTCAGGAAAGGTGTTCCTAGGAATGGAACTGTGTCCTTTACTATTAACCTATATTCGTGAGCCGAAGCGTACATCTTCCCGCCTGTAGTTCATGACAGTGGTGCTCTTGGTCTTTTCTTAGACGCTCGCATGATTCTGAGAAGATGTCTGTCACAGTCGCGTTGATCACGTTTTCGTTCTTCCATTCTCCTCCAGTAGACAAGCCTCAAACAAGTTTGTCTCGAATCGTTTGGATCCTTTTAAAGGCCAGAACTTTTGTCCATGAGTATTTTTGTAGAATGGTCCCCATGAACCGTCTAAAGCATGGACGTAACCAAGTCGTTATCATTTAGAGTACACACCTACTGACAAGAAGCGATTAACTTTTACTTCTTCAATGAGTCTCAAGTTATTTCACAATTATTTTCTATTTCATAGCCTGCAATGGAACTCGCTGACTTGGATGACGACTCTGTCGAGGAGTACACCACAGACAGCGACGATGACGATGATGAAACCGACGACTCGGATGACGATGAAGGCGAGAACGATGTCCTTGCGGACCTGGGAAGATCACATTGAGACAAATTTTTCATACATTTTCTTTTTAAATACTTATTTAATGTTGTTTTTATTATTAATGTTCTAAAATTGGGGTAATAAACACAAGAATACTAAAAATCTATAGTTTGACGCAAATAAAAAGGAAACAAAAGAGTAAATGTTCACAGATAAAGACGTAGACAACAGATCTGCAGTAATTTTTAAAAGTACACCCGATGAACCTGTGACAGCTTCAGCTTGCTATTACAGAGCGGGCATTTTTTGGTCAATCGTATCGCTTCTCGAATGCACATTTGGCAGAAAATGTGACCGCAAGAGGTGGACGACGGCTTTCGGTTGACGACGCTTTCCATACAAACGGCGCAAATGAGTCTTGGTAAATTGCCGTTGCCAGCATCCGGCGAGGAGTGTGTACCATCGGAGTTTGTTACCGAGGAGATGGAATCGTCGACGATAACGGGCGCTGTTGTGTTGCCTGGCTCTTTCTTTGGTTGCCGTCTGCGAGTCTTTGTAGGTATCTCTGAACAATCTGGAGTATTGTCGCGAAATAGTGCCTGTGGGGCTAAGGCTGAACCTGAATAGCGTCCACGTCTTCTAGCTGACGGACGTGGGGCTGGTGCTGGTGAGTCGTCGTTGCCTGGCGTACAGAGGTCCACAACAGCCGTTGTCCGAGCATTCGACGGTAGGGCATTGCCAGGGCGTGCCTCGACGAAGACCACATCATCGTCGCTCGGCGACTGGGGATCTCGTATCGAACTCAGGAATCTTTGTACTGAAATGAAAATGGTTATATGTGTTCGGTGGGATGATCTCCTTGAGCTTACCTTGTTGCATGGCATCCTCTCGCGGGCTAATAGCAGCTGATAAAGGAACTGGCATCGGGCGATTACTAAAAACTTCGTCAAGAAGCTGGGTCGCGCTGTTTATCAAATCGTCGACCTCTATTAAGTCTACGTCTAGGAATGGATCGTCCGGCACCGTTATGGACTGTTGTTTCGCCGCAAGGTGGAGGAGAAAGAAAATGTTATTGTTTAACTTAGTTTTATTGGAAGAATAGTGACATTTTGCACACTCACCCCGCTGTTTGAGTTTTTCGATGTCATATTTTGTATTGTGTGATAATTTATTTCGTCTTGAAGTATAGCACCGAAAACTACTGATTTGTCGAACTTTTAATTTAATTAATAAATAGAGTAATTTTCTGCCATTTAAAATACATGCTGAGCCTGCTAAGTAGGATTTTTTGTAAACAGTTAAAAGCTAGACAACAAAATTTAAAGCGAACCAGCTCTGGCGCACTTCGAAAAGTCAAATGAAGTGTGTGTTGTACTAGATGGTGTAACAGTGGCACTCAAAATGTGTTTGGTTGTGTGAAAATTTGGGGTGCGAATCTATTACCACTTTTTTAAGTTAATTTTCAGACTCTTAACTAATTAGAGTGATTTAATCTCATTTAACTTTGTAAGTGTTACAAATGTACAAAAGTTCGAGCTGTAAAATTTTTTTTTTAAAAACAAATGAATTTGAAATGCTTAATGACGTACTATTCAATGTATTATGTGAATGTTTAAATTTATGTTTTTGAAATTTGAGTGCCTTGGTTGCAATTTTTGTTTGTTTTATTTCAATGATAATTTTACTAGTTATTTTGTTTTAATTTTTTTCATTTTAATATGTAAATAAGCTTATTAAGCATTATTTTATTATTTCTGGTTTCAATTTCTTCAAATATTCAAAGTTATTGGCTGGTGAAGGTGTACGAAACTACTTAGCTACTTTTAGCACTAACAAGCAAGTAAGTAGTCGACATGTACTATTTGTTAAATGCCTGAAATACAATTCGTTTGCTAGACCTGTTACTCGATTAAAATGAAATGCGAAGCAATTTTCATGTTTTGTTCATTTTCTGGATTCTTTTCCACTTTTTACCACATTAAATTTTAACACAATTTCGCAAGATTTATTTGTAAAATTTAAGGCACTGTCACGAAAATTTCATATCAGTTAGTAATGCATATGATTCTAAAAAAGTATGCTAATTTGCTTCCCAAGCAAGGTCCCAATATTCTTTTATTCATCAGGCAAAAATTCTAATTAACCATCTGTACCCACCACAAAGACTTTCCTTCCAAATTGTGTATCCACCTTAAGTAGTAGATGTCAACTGTCATCCACTGAGCTGTCACAACATTTAACCACATTTGCGCTTTTCATTTGTTTATTTCAGAAAATATTCAAGTTCGGCTTTTTGAAATCGAAAAAAATATACAACGAAGTGCACATAAATGGTTGTCTTAACTGCTGACATGGAAATTGATGCAGAAGAAGTCTCTGGAGATCTTAGGTTGCGGCAAATCAACTGCGAACTGAGTACTCTGACGACCTCCGATGGTTCGGCGTTATTTTCTCAAGGTAAATAAAGAAATTTAGCGGCTCAGTTGTGCGTATTCGATAAATAAACATATGTAATAGCTTTTTGACTGATTTATATCGTCTGTTATTGGTAAAAAGTGTAATAATCTACATCTTTAAAAACTTGCCAAAGTCGTATCGCGCAACTTGCTTAGAATTACGCCTGCCGCCACCTATTAACGAATAGTTTAACATTACTTTCTAGGCGAAACTAGTGTGCTGGCATCAATGTACGGTCCAATCGAAGCAAAAACACAAAATGCTAAAATTGAAAAGGCAAACGTTGAAGTAATATACAGACCAAAGTCGGGACTGCCAACAATCAAGGATAAATTCAGAGAATGCATAATAAGGAATACATGTGAAACAGCTTTGCTAACAGCGCTGCATCCGAGAACAACAATTTCAATTCAACTCCAGGAAATGGATAATCGTTGTGGTGTAAGCAAATTAAAATCCCCTTTGAAAAACAATATCAAATATTTCTTTCGTTTTAGTTAGAAGCTTGTGCTGTAAATGCTGCTTGCTTGGCTCTACTATCAGGTGGCGTGCCAATGAAGTTCACTATTGCTGCAGTGCACTGTATAGTCGATAAAGAAAGTCAATTGGTTCTTGACCCGGACCATAGACAGGCGGTTGGTGCAATAGCATATTTTGTATTTGTCTTTGATAGTTTAGAGAAAAATTTGATATCATGCAACACAAATGGACGGTTTAGCATGGCTCAGTATAACGATGCGCTGCTGATGTGTCAGGCGGCGAGTGAAATTATTTTTAAATTCTATAAGAAAGTTATAGCAAAGTCGCAGAGATTGTCTTGTGATTCCATAAAAAGAGAAGAAGATTAAAGATTTGTATGTTCTTAAACGATGACATTTGCATTTTAATGAGATAAAGAGATCCGTACATTGTTAATAGTTAAACCGACGTCTGAACTGTGCCTGACTCCATTCTTGCATGAAATAATACTTAAGCTGAAATTCAATCAGATGCGAGCAAACACTGGGAAGTCTGCTGAAGAGGTTTCTTGGGGTATTTAGATCTCGCCAATATACGCATACGAAGCTGTTCACTAAACATTCGCAAATATTTTTAAGGACTGCAGTAACTGGTCATAGTTACTTATGTCTTGTATTCCCTTGTGGGTGCTAGGGCCTCTACAACGCCTACGCGCCATCGTGTGCGGTTTCTGGATATGTGTCTCAGCTGTCCCCAACTCTTTCCCAGTTGCAGTGCTTCCTTCGCAACTGTTCTGCGCCACGTACTCCTAGGACCGCCGCATATAATGCCAACCTGGGTAAGCGAGTTCCATTGCATCGTTTGGTTAGCTATGGACCTGTCGGAGAGTGTGACCAAACCACTGACACTTTCGTCGTCGTATTGTTGTGCTTATAGGTTCATAGCCCGTTCTCTGATAAAACTGTTCATCAGAGACACAGTTTGGCCAGAATATCCTTGAGATGTAGCGCAGGCACCTATTGACAAACGTGGCCAGCTTCCTCGTGATAGTGACGGTCACTCTCGATGTACCACATCCATATAGCAGGACGGATTCAACGTTTGAACTGATCACTTTTAGCTGATGCCGAGTTAATTTTCAGCCCAACGACGTCTTCCCTCTCCACAGGCAGCTTTCCTCGGTGTAAGACCTGACATGTGGACCCATCATATGTTGCCTTGATTGACACTATCAAACGCCTTTTCAAAATTGGTGAATAACAGGTGAAGTGGTGATCGATAATCAAGACACTGCTCGATGATAATCCGTAAGGTGCCACCTATCACAAAACGAGGCATCTTATCCGAGGCATTAGGTCCGTTAGCGTACCCTCCTAAAACAGCGAATTTATACGAAAATTTACGAATTTTTACGAACAGCTTTTCGGGTACAGAGAATTTTCGTAGCTTTTCGCAGAAGAGAGCGCTCACGAGAGATTAAAGTGCCCAACCCATAGAATCCGTCGATCCGTTGTTCCGTCGACGTTAACTGACAGCTCGATAAAATACACACAACCTTATGGGAGGCGGCCCATAACCAACGGATGGATGAACTTCGACGGACAAAGTAGGTTTACTTTCTACTTTTTCAATCCGTCGATCCGTTGTCAGTACACACATTCACGTATTTAAGTTCACACATTCACATATTGAAGTTCACGCATAAGAAAATTGAGAGTACGCATTTTCATTGGTGGAAGCAGAGAGAGAATTAAAGCAACTATCATCGCCTTTGACAATCAGCTGACGGTTGTGACGGATTCTATGGGACTGTTCTATCCGGCAATACGTCAACTTCAACGTCAACGCACAACGGATCGACGTCGACGGATGTCGACGGATTCTATGGGTCGGGGCCTTAAGAAATGCCGTGCTAGGAATATTAGTGCAAGAAATTTCTGTGGGCTGGTTTATGAAAACTGTCAAAGCTGTCAAACCATTGCATTTTCACCTTTTTCTTCTTCAACCCGTTCGTTTCCTTTTTCGTAATTTTAGCTCTCTCTGAGAGAATTTTACCCCCACTCTTCGAAATTTGATAATCTACGAATTTTAGTGCAAAAAGTACGTGAACGGACTATATGTATCCGGCATTTGATGTCGAATAAAGTCTTAGTTTCTGTCTGACATTTATAATTGTATCTGCTGCTGGACACGTTTGGAACCAGCATTAGTTAAGCAAGAAGTTTAGCTACAAAAAGAAACAAAATGGACAATGAATTTCGGTTTACACGCCTATTGATAAACTCGATTCGCTATTTGTACTTATAAACAAATAATTCTTGAACAATTTCCTTCAAGCCAAAAGTGTCTCATTCAATACTCACTTCTTCATTAATCCCAAATGTATTCCAACTGACTTACTGAACCAGTAACGTGAAAAATAGTTCCAAACATACTTATCATCACCCCAAATTTCCCATTACCATGTCCATAAATTGCCGCCTTCTTCCTTTGGTAAAGTAAACCATTCGCCTTTTTCTTATTTACACTCAAGTCCAAGTCACAAATTCTTTCAGAATCCCAGAATCAAGTTTATGTGAGAACTAAGTGCATAGATATCCTGATCTAGAGTAGAATCGAAGGGGGAACAAAATCGCTCCATCCGTGACAGTTTGAGATATTACGGTCCGGCAGTCACATGGGCATCGTTCATCAGGACCAAGGATACGAATCAATGCTTCCGAGTGTGCACCCCCATACTCGTCAAGCCTTTCAAAAAAAGAAATACGAACGGACACTGCCTTACCTTAAGGAAGAGGTCCATCCCCAAGAAGGTTGTAAACTTCCAAAAAAGGTCAGCCAGTGGCATATATATTGGCGCGTCTAAAACACACATGGTTTAACGGTCACAGGGAATAGGAGGATTATTGGACAAGAAATCCAAAGGATCGATTTCAATTAACCAGTGTCAACCAAGTCGACTGCAATTCGACGGCGCTCACGAAGAAACACTCAAATTAGTATTCTTCTAATCAATTTGCATTACAATAGCCGATCCGATTCGATTAGCCCGAGACACAATGGGATGAACACAGACTTCCTTTTGCGATTCCCTGTTCTATTTGCAATCAATGCCTTGCAAGGGTAAGAGGTAGAGTTTAAAAAATGAAAACAAGGATCCATTCCTATCTGTGTGTGTATCGACTGACTGCTGTTTCGGGGACCGGAATCGTTTCGATTATTATTGTTCCGATTCCTTCGAGTGATTCGCCTTCTTTTTCGTCCTTTGTTGGAAATTTACATTCCTAATCGAATTTTGCGAATGGAAATCGCGCAACGGAGAAGGAAAATTAACACAGAAGGCCTCGCAAGGTGCACAGGATAATTATTCCTCGAATATTGGTCTTGGAGTCACTTCTAATGGGAATTTGAATACAAGAGTTGCTCGCCCTACCGGTTGGGTTGGTGGAAACGGCAGAAGTTTGCTTTGATATTGATCTGATTCGATTTAATGGGTTTCTTTCATTCGAGGTCGGCCCTTTTTTTTTTGTGTGCCAGCATTTCGATGCTAATTTATTTTCCTCCATTTTTTTCTTCTGCTTCACTTTTTAAAAGATAAAGTGCAAACGGATGGTCGGGGGAGGATACGATGATGGGGTGAGATATTTGTAAATGTTATATAATTGAATTTTGTTAAGGTGAGTTTAGCAGAGGAACAATTGGGGTTGGTTTGAAGCTCAGTATGAGATGAAGTTATTTTCAGATTCAACGTTCAGCGACTTGGAATCTAGTGAAATTAGTTTGTAGTCGAGACTTTGGTTCACCTTGTTGGAAAATTTTGAGATTTTATTGATCTAGCGACTCTTTTAGTTAATTCTTGATGTTGACCGAACAATCGGCTGTCTAGGTACCCAGGATCCACCAAATTGCAATGAATCCAGAGAAAGTTACTATTAGGTGTGGATTTTGGGCTGGCGGCATCGTCGTTCCATACTCCTTTCAGAACAAAGTTGACCGGGGAGTGCTATCGGACGATGATAACCAAATTGACCCTAATTGGATGATATGGGCACCGATCGTATGTGACATGCCAACAGGACAGCGCAACGTCCCACACAGCCCGTGCCACAATAGACATTTTGAACGATTGCTTCCCGAACATGTTAATGGGTCTGTTCCCGTACTTTCTGCATTAAAATTCGCAGCTTGCCAAATTTCTAAGAGATGCGGTAAAATATTCTCAGAGAAAGACAAATCTCCAAAAAAGTACGGGAACGGGTTGAACAAAAAAGCTGGCCACTTTTTAGACGTCATTTTTTTGTATTGATTTACTTCAAATTTCCCTGCCAGCCAATAACAACACAGCTATTTGACAGAACTTATATTTCTGCCCAAAGAAATTTCTTGGACTGAAATTCGCAGCATGGGGAGATTTCTTACTCTCTCTTCTATGAAAAAATACGAAACTTTGACGTACGCGAACAGGAATTTGCTATTTTTCGTAAAATTTCATAGTTTTATGAACATACCTAATCTTACGCGGACGCCACCGAGATCGTGCGATTTGGCCACGTTAGACTTCTTCTTGTGAAGTTTTCTTAAAGGGCCAGTTATAGCTATCACTGAAATTGAAACAAATTAGTGAAACAGCGGTTTCATTTATCTGACAAGTCAGTTATAGCAATCATTAAAAAAATTCAGTGAAATTGCAACAACAAAGTATAGGTTTTGAGGTTGGAGTTGATCATTGAAAGGAAAAATGACAGGTGAGAACAAAAAGAAAATAGAACAGATCAGTAAAACAATTGTGTTCCAAATTATAGAAACGAGGATCAGATGTTCATTAAAACCGCACTGAAGTCCATATTCTGATTTTTTCCATTCCTTGGGAATAGTAAAACTGCCAATTTTCTGCCTTTCTCATTCAACGGCTGTTGGAAACGTAAACGTGCTATCGTTTTCTTCTACACAAGTCAGGCTTCATAACTCAAAACTCCCCATTTGGATAGTTTGAGCCTCTTTTATATGTATTCCCCACCAGCTATCGTTGATTCTATTAACTCTTACACAAAGAGTTTCGCGGTTTATTATTCCATCATAAATTTCTTCATTGTCTCTACGTTCCGCTGGAAAAAAAATATGTCAAATCGTAATTTCACTCTCGTCCGCTTCAATTGTCCTCCTTCTTATGCACACACACACCCATACAGATAGCCCAGTACATGCGTTCGTTAAAACTTTCTTCCATTGTTTGTCGTCTGATTTATTTCTAATGACTTTGTCCTTATTAGCTGAAAACCAATTTCAACAGAAAAAAAAAGACGAAGTAGAAATGGAAGAAAAAAGAATCCGGAACACATACAAAGTATAAACCAAAAGGACGAACGAAAAATAAACTTGTACAACTAAAGACCAGAGAAACTGAACCGTATATTGCCTGGCCGCACGTGTATGAGAAGTTGCACAGCTACAACAGGAAGGACCTTTCTCTGATATTATTATTTTTTGATTTTTTTTTTTCGTTCATGCTTTCTTCCTAGTTGGTCATTTTTCCTTTCCATTTGAAATTTGTTGTTTGCTATGATCTTTATCGTCGCGATACCTACCATACATACGTATAAAGGATATTTTCCTGGATGAAGTTTTGCTGCTTTTGTTGTTGCCGTGTTGTTGGTCTATTGGTCCATTAGAGCTGCTGGGGCTACTACTACTATGATTCTGGAAATGGATTTTTGTGCGTCGGTCGTCCTGAGAAAACAATCATGGACGTATAACCAGTGCACCGTAAGGACAAGAGCACATTGCGAAGGATATAGATTTTTAAGCGAGTAAAAGCAACAGACGGCAAATAATAATAACGGCAGCCAACTAGAAAAATTAATGGTTTTTCTCTGCTCGTGGGTTTGTGTGTGTTGTTGTGCTGGCCAATTTATGAGCAATGATGTTGGCCAATAGCACAGGCGGTGGCGGGGTATGTTCCGCGGGGGAGGATTCCGTCGATTTACGTGGTACATGGTTCGGAGGTTTGTTGTTCTTGCTGATTCCATTGAATGTGGAGCTGGGATTTTTTATGCGACGAATGTTGTTGACTACAAAAGCTGGACCAAAAGAAAAAAAAATTGTTTTTTAGTGTTTCAACGGTTAAGGATCGAGGTAATTGCGTCAACAAGCACCAATTTTGATTTTTCAAAGAGGCTGTCCCCTATAATTTAATAGAAATTATTTCGAGCAGAAAGGAAAAAAAGGGAAATTGGTACAAATAAAGGAGACTTGTGATATATCTGTCATTTGAATAGAATGTTTCTGATCCGGTCCGCTCGAAATCGAAGTGGAATCTTCGACGTACTGCCTATGATGTAATGATGATGCCTATGATACTCACCTTTTTAGGTGGCGTTGCACTCCGGGATGGATCTGCGGCCAACAAACCAACAAATCACTTCCAGATGCGAAAAACAACAAATCACTAGCACACGCGTTAATCTGCCAAAGGATGGAAGCCAAAAAAAGAAAGACATCTTGGAACGAAAATTCTGCACGTGCTTTGTTAAAATTTTAGCGCACGTACTTATGTTACATCGTTGTCGTCAGCTTCAGAGTCAGAAACTATCTTAACTAAATATTCAACTTGAACCTCCCCTGCTCCCCTTTACCGCATACAGGCGGAGGAAGCTAATATGTCAAACGACCCGAAGTAGACAAGTTGTCACAATCCATAAAAACTGACAAAACTGAGCGAATTCATTATCATCATTGAACCATCATCCACTGGATTAATTTTAGCCGGAGTAACGTCGGGGTATCTTTTACTCCAATCACACACTGATTGAATAATGTGGGGCAACATTTTGTATACATAAACCGACTTTTACCTCAGCACTGGTGCAATATTTTACCCCGTTTCTTACGTCAAACTTCATCAGCCTCTTCATGACTT
This sequence comes from Chalcosyrphus nemorum, assembly GCA_949716465.1. Taxonomy (NCBI): domain Eukaryota; kingdom Metazoa; phylum Arthropoda; class Insecta; order Diptera; family Syrphidae; genus Chalcosyrphus; species Chalcosyrphus nemorum. Next base: position 11,042,427 of record OX454333.1, on the reverse strand, counting down.
AGTTGTGTACATTTCGCTTCATCGACAGAACTACATATTTTCCAGTCCGCAAGTACAAAATTAGTACCAAAAATTATCAAATTTTCCTCCATAAACCCTCACGAACCAAGTTTGACCCCATCGTTTCGTCATAAAACTATGCCCGGGTATATTTTAAGCGATTTCTTCAAAACAATAACCCATAATTCCCACCATACCAATTGATATTCAACCATTTAATCCTCCATTCAAAAACACAAACACGCTGCTGAAAGCCACCATTATCTGCCGCCCGGTTGGCCCCCTCTCGAAAAAAAAGGACTTTACTCAAAAATTGACAGCGGACGTGATTTGGAAAACTTTCGCCATAAATTCGCCAGCCGTAAACTGTAAATATGTCAAGTGCCTGGATACAATACTACTAGGAATTATTATTGTCCACCCGCAAAAGGATAATAACACCATAAAGCCCCAAAAAACACATCCTTCTCGCTTTTCCCTCTGAATATTGAATCGACTCTAGCTGGGAGAAATGGAGCAAAGCACGGCAACAACAAAACTGAAAAGAACAACAAATCCAAATCGTTTCTTTGGGTGTGTATGTGTGATGACACAATGGCGAGGAGATTGAGTTCCACGGGCTAGCTGTGCTGATCCAAGGAAAAACGCTTCACAAATAAACAGGAAAAAATAACCTTTCACAGAAACAAGCAAACCAACAAAACGCAACGAAAATGATTCGTCAGCGATTGTGTTGTTCATTTTGGAGGATGTTTCCGGTTCTGGTTTTTGATGACGCTGCCAAAAAGTAGGGCGTCGTCCTCATTGCAAGTGTCAGCGCATTACTTATGATTTCACAAACAAGAGACATCGTTCTGTTATTCATTTAAAAAGGAAATCATTGACGTTGATGATGATGATGATGACGATAAGGATGGTACGAATGTTTTCATCCAATTAATTCAGAGAATCTTTACAACCATTTATTCAAAGTACGAGTATTCGACATAGATACTTATTATTTTGTTGGATGTGCATGCTCTGCATGCTTATGATCGGTACCGGTACAGGTATCTTTGTGCTCTTCCTTTTGGTTACACTTGCAGGATGGTCCGCAGTTGCATTTTTCACCGCGTTTCTCACCTCCGCACTTGCAATCTAGATGATGGAACAAGAATTAATTGCTTTGTATAAAAGGACTTTTTGGTGTACGAACCTTTTCCACATCCACAGGGCATCTTGTTGTATATAAATTGTAAAATCGGTTTTAGTAGACTTAACTGAATGCAAGACAGTCGTGGTGGGTGTTTTTATAATGAATTTTTGTGGGATCAAATAAAAGTGCTGAGTGCAATTTTAGATAACAGATGACGGGCATTTTAGCTGATAAGATCAGGCACGAATATTTTGTTTTGCAAGAAAGATGCTTTTGTTGATTTGGCCCCCCTTTGTTATTTGCAGAATTTACGTTTACTTAATTGCCAGTTGTGAAATTTTGGAACAACAAAACGTCTCAAGGTCGGGAATCTAATCGACAACATGAGTTGTTATTGTAATGTGGTGCACAAGCAGCTACAACAGCTACAACTTTGAGGTAGTAAAGAACTTTGTCTACCTTGGCTTAACTCTAACAATAATACCAGTGCAGATATCAAGCGAAGAATAACACTTGTCAACCGCTGTTTGGGCTAATAAGGCAATTCAACAGTAAAGTCCTATCTCGAAGAACTAAGGAGACTCTATATGAAACCCTGATCATTCCAGTCCTGCTTTACGGCGCTGGAACATGGACTTTGTTGAAACCGGATGAAAATATCCTTGGTCGCTTCGAGGCAAAAATTCCTCGTAAGATTTTCGATCCCGTTTGGGTCGACGAGTTTTGGAGGAGAAGATTCAACGACGAACTATACGAGCTGTACAGCGACATCGATCTAGTCAAAAAAACTGCGCATTGGACGTTTGAGATGGCTAGGACATGTAGAGTGAATGGACACCAACGCTATGGCCCGCAGAGTCTTCGAATCAAATCAGGAGGGGCGACGCAGTAGAGGGCGTCATCGCTGCAGGTGATGCGTACTAGTTGAAGGGGACCTCGACCGACTTGGAGTGCGCAACTAGAGGCAATTGTCTAAAGACAGAGCTAAGTGGAGAGGCTTATTGGTGGAGGCCCAGGTTCACCTCGAACTGTAGCGCCATGCAAGAAGAAGAAGACTCTGTTTGGGTCTTGCTGCATTTATAGTGCTACCATAATTGTGTTTGGTTAGACTTTTCTGGATGCAAGCTGACTAAACAAAGGCTCTCCACATTACTGTGAAAAGCAAGAATCTAATACAATCATACAATGAAAATCCAAAGTCACAATTCCTTTTGGGATCACAACGATACAAACAGCAGACACAACCAACCAACCAACCAACCCACCATCCCAAAATCCGTAAACTTTCTTAGAGCAATTAAAAAAGTATTAAACCTCCGAAGTAGAAATAAGAAAAAGGGACTACAAAACTTACGTCGGAATTCGCAACTAAGTCCTTTTGATAAATTGCATCACCCACAGATGTCTTTGCAATCCTTCCATCTAACGCGGTCTGGCTTACTCATCTTCATCTGCTGCTCTTGAACTTCTTCCAATGATACATAACCGCAGAGTAAAATGAACGAGAACTCCTTTCAGCATTCCTAATACCATTTGAAGCTCATCCGCATCCGCACCCAACCCTGAGCACAGTCAGTCGCCTCCTTCTCCAATTAGCAGCAGCTCCTTTTTCACCACATGAGTCTCGTAAATATATCTCCATCCTTGCTTTTGTTCAAAAGAAAACTCCTTAATTGTGGTGTAATTTTGTCCCGAGAGAAAAGATTTATGTCCTTCTATTTGCAAATAGCAAAACGTATGTTCTTCTTTTGGTTTTTTTTTTTTTTTTTTTTTTCTACGTCCTTTTACCCAAAAGGGAATTTCTTCATTAAGATCCGAAACCTTAGTCCTCTTCAACGGAGGGATAAAGTATGTTTTCTTTGCACACGCATTCCTGGAATAATTTTAATTGTTACTTGGCCTGGTATATGCCTATAGTATAGACCTTCATGGAATTTCTCGAAAAACACTTTAGCCTTTCTGTGATAAGATCCTCATTCCGCAAGAGTCCTGGTTTTTTTTTTTTATACATTTTTGTATTTGCGTTCTCTATGCAGCGCACCCACCAACAGGCACATCCCTTTCTAAATAGCTTCCTGCGAAAGGCTTATGCTAAGACTGACTGAACACCTGAGACCCACCCGTGGTGGCTCGAGGAACATTTTCAATTAAGAAACGAAACCAGGGGAGAGTAAAAAAATATTCCCGGGTAAAATCCTGTAGGACTAGGAAAAAAACAAAAAAACACAAAAGAAAGCCAAAGAGGGCGAGAATAAACACAAACATTGTCAACCCCTTGTGGCCGGGGTAGAGAGTCGACTCGAGACCGAGAGTGTGGAAAGACTAGTCCTGGGCGCGGCTGATGGCAATTTTAAAATGCATCCTGGGCTTTAGTTTAATAAAGGAAAATATGAGAGACCATCTGAGGTTCTGTGTGGCTGCGGCGGACGTTGGCTGATGTGTCGCCTGTTCAAAAGGATTTTTTTTGTTTTGTTTTGCGATAGTGATGGGGGTTACTTGGTTTTTCTTCTCTTTTTTTGTTACCAACGCTGAACTGAAGATATAGTGCATGTTTTAAAATTTTAAAGCATAATTTCCGTATTCTGATTTAAATTAGTCCAGATTTGTTTTTCTTAACTAAATTAGACTTGGAAGTAGGTAATTATTATAACCCTTCTCTCCGCAGGGAGTTTAAAATGGATGTTTGTCCACGTGTCTTAAACTTTCAAGTGCTCTCTAAATAATCTAGATGAATGACCCATTAAAGCGCAGTGCGTAGATTAGTTACAATGGAGTTGTAAGTCACCACTACTCTATATCACTTACAGGCCTCTGGTACAAGAAAGCAGGAGTAAAATTCATGCTTAAGAGAAGGATCATGACTTAAAATATTTAGCAGATCATAAGCAAAGCTGAGCCGCATGTCATCGTTAGATTCAACGGGGTATATCCTCTATTCTCGGAAGAGTTCTGTGCCTAAAGGTAGACTACGTAACATGTGCACACAAACCTCTGCAGATTTCAGGTATGCTCACAAATACTTACATACATCAAACGGACTATTTTAGAAATAGAATACTGCACTTTGACACTGACGCACGGCGGGATGCCCTGGCAAGGGTCATGCCAAATAAAGGAGCACCTCGCACTATTCATGGCAAGAGTTGCAACGTCGATGATCCTCTAAGGCTCTCAAACATGAGCTGGGACAAGGAACGCGGAATCATATGGTAGAAAGCCAGAAGCTGTTCACAGAACCAAGCTATTGAGAGTATGCAGCGTCTTCCTAATAACCTCGTCTTCCTAAGGCGGCAGTGGCTAAAATCCTGTCAATAGGCCTCCTCGTTAAAGAAGTCAAATGGAAATATAGTGCCAGGAAGACAACGAACCAACAACAACGAGCCAAAGTGATAGTTAAGTCTCACAAAGAATAAACCTGGAAGAATGGCAAAATAGATGGAATTCTTTTAAAAAAGGTAGATGAACGTAGAAATTGATGCCCAATAGAGACCTCTGGATCAAAGGAAGCGTGGAGAGCTGAACTTCTACCTGACGCAGATGCTTACTGGTCAAGTTGATTTAGGGCTTACCCTAAAGCAGTCAGTGAAGCCGTGGCTACTATCATGAATGAACAACGAAGACAGAAGCGGCAACGAAATGTAATTCAGCTGGCTGCTAATGAGAACAGGCCGAGTATCTAAGGCTGAAGTCCTTCCTTACGATGAAATGTTTGACGGGAGTGCCACCAGTATCAGCGGTAGGAATAGAGGAAATCCCTGACTCTTCATGAGTACGAGCCCAATTTCGTCTTCGAAAGATTTCCACTTTCAAACACAAAAACCAAAAAAATTTAAGGTCACTCAGGCGGTCTTTCCCATCAATCGTGCTTAGTGAGCAGTCTAAGGAAGCACTATCACGCTTCTATCACTAAACGCCAATGCACTGGAAATTCTGATCCTTTCTACTTTCGCCTGCTTGACATTAGAGCAGATAGTCAGCACCTCTACTTTGAGCATTGAATCCATTTGTGCTACCGATTAACAACTACGCCACTTCATTTTAGTACGTGACTTCTTATATTCCTTCTTTTGGAGCTAATTACTTATGAATCTTAGGACTTTCTCACAAGAGCGTGTTCGATTCCGTCCGACCAATGGTCAAAAAGTTTTTAAACATTGTCGCCAGATTTAAAACCGCCAGATGCCGGAGCAACAACACAAATTGAAAGATCTCCTCAGCCTACTTTCTGGATATTAACTAGAAAGCTGTAAGTCAAAGGCAGTAGGTCATTGAACGAAAAAACTTATGTCATGTCAGAGGCATATTAGAGTTTATATAGCAGTCTATGCAGAGGAAGACTGAAGTAAGTTGAAGCATATTCTCCGAACCGCTGCTGGGCATATGTAAGTAGATTCAGCTGCCAGCTAGTACAGGAATGATTACACAGTTGAAGATTATTTAACTAGACCAAGCAGACCCTGTGAGCAATTCTTCTGATACTCTCAGGCTTTATTCAGAAAAAACCATTAGATAGGCCAACAACGAGTGGGTTTCTATGGAAACTTGTGCTCGTCATAAGAAAAATGCGGCCGTCCTTTCACAAAGTAAGGACACAAGATCCCTTTGATCGTGTTGTCGAAAGCGAGACAAGTATATTCATAATGTCGTTCTTTACTAAATAACCGAGACAACTGAGTTGTGCGACAAGTATTGGTTTTATGATTGGTTTGTGGTTGTGTGAATGCAATCATCAATACTTTTGTATGAACAGGTCAAAATGATCGAATCAATCACGATTGACACATTTCTAGCGTGGATTGATCTAAAAGTGGCTAGATCATTGACAGCTCGATTTCCGACGGCGAATAGGGCGTATTGGAATTCGCCTGGAAAGTAATGGCCGATATAAAAGCAGGTGTCAGTGAGTTTTAAGTGAGTGAAGTGACTAAGCAGAGCTTATAGAAAATTGTACTAGATTTTTCTGGAAAAAAAGTGTAGTTATTTAATTCAATTTTTATTTTTGATACCCTCTCCGGAACCAGAAAAATTGAGTTTCAAATTTAATTGCTGCTCTTCGATAAAAAATCTTCTTTAAGTCACTCTCTAATCATTTTCTGATAAATATTTCAAACCACGCAATCTTTCTAGTTTCTTCGATCTACAAAACGCATTTATTCCTACAATGACTTACAATAATACATTACTTCTCCTTCCGGTTCCTGTTCCTTATTATTCTATGTGCTTGGGGTTTTCCATTCAAACAGATTCTCATAAATTACACCTTCTGCCACTGGTCGGTGGTACTGCTAGTACATTTGCAATGAGTATAGCTACGCCATCCACCTCTAGTCGCCTCGATGTCATCCACCTAATTCGAAAACCAAAGATTGCTCCTTAGGGGATAATAATCACTAATGAAAACGACATTTAATGGTAACACAACAGATATGTGTAGTAAGGATACCTTGCGTCATTTCCTTATTAAGGGACACCATTATTATCAAACAACATGAGTCGCTTCGCATCGCTTTCGATGTTTCCACAATTTTTATTGGGCTTTTGCTTTTGCCTTGAGAGTCTCGTTCTATGTTGACCATTGAAGACATTTACGTTCCCAATTGTACAATTTATACGGCAGGCTTCATTGTTTGTCCTGATGATGGTGCTTTAAGTCAATACAATTGTGTAGTTAGAGTGTATTAACGGATGCTGAAGATTTATTTGTCAATGATATGCTGCCTAAGGATGTTGAGAGTGGAAATGTCACCATTATAATGTTGGCCCCATTGCGGTTGAGTTTAGTTTGCTATTTTGAGGGCCAGAGGAGTGTCAGGTGGCTTAAGATAGTGCCTAATGACATGCCATCGTTTCAAAAGTGAAAAATACATTCATATACAAGCGCCAATCGGCATTTAAAATTTCCAAAATTGGTCCTAGTACCGAGACATGCTACACATAAACCAGCGCAAGGAGTAAAAATGATACGAATTTGAGAAATAACTTACCAAAGGTTTATATCTATGTAAATTACATGCACACTGAGTGGAGTCATTTGTCACTTGACAACTACTAGAGCCCCTCGGTTTTTGGTGTTATAGCTTGGAGTCACACCTCAGTTGCCTCCCTTTTCGTCGTTTTGTACAAAACCACATCGCATCTCTATACTCTTCCAACGGGCATATATTCTTTTCCTCGGGTAACTTTCAGAGAGCGTCGTATCTGTGACAGGTTGCAATTTCCTTTTTCTTTAGGAAGGGGTGGTAGAAAACGATGAAGTAAAAGTTTCGAATTCTATTCTTGGGCTCGCTATCGAAGGAACAAGAATGAATGATAAAAGAAGTCCTGGTTTGCTTTCGTTGAAGGTATGTATGTATAGACTGAAAAATTGAAGTTTTTGTAGGCACTCAGACTGCACTATTATGCCACCATCACTTAGATGTAAAGGAGTGTAAAGTTACTGGTCTAGATATCACAGTTCAATGGAGCGGGGTTGAATAGATGGAGCACGATGCACTGCAGACGTATCGTCAAACTATTGAGTTAATGTAATATAACCTTTGTCCTAAGATGGTAACGATTAAGTCGAAACTTTAACATTGAAAGTGGGTAAAAAGGAGTTCACTCCATGGTTAAGGACATGGATACTTGACTTATTTCCTACTAATCCTCTTAATCTTTTACATTGATGCCTTTCTAAGTGAGGTGAGTACTTTGTAGTCCTTTGAAAGGCATACATATTTACAAATTTGGCAGTTCAGATGAAGAAAAACGATGGCTATTAAAGACTAAGTATCCTGTGATTTCTGAAAGCTTAATCTTTGCACAGAAAGTTCGATCCTTATCGCTCGGGACTGCAATTGAAAAATCCTTTTGAATGATGATCACTGCCACTTAATGATAATGTTACGGTTGTGGTAAGGTGAATATGTACATGACATAGATTGGAATCTCTCCTATTTTAAGTACTAGGGAAGTAAGGCAGTTATCCCGGCGGTACAAGGCTCAATCTGAAAGTCGGGCGTGAATTTAAGCTTTCTTTCCTTTCGCTGTCTTTTCTTTAATTGGAATGTTGCTTATTGTCCTACGGTCATAGGCAAATAGCCTCAGTTTCACTTCATATTCACCTTAACCTATCACATTTAAAGCGTCCAAACTTCGTACACATCTTAAAGCTTAAACTCTATTCCCAAGACATTTAGAATTCGACACCATATCTTTCCTATTCAAGAACCAATAGAGATCTGCTTCCATAAACTTGCCAAAAAAAAAAAAAAAAAATATCTCAAACCTCAAGCTTATCCGATTCGGAAAGAAGACAGCAACAACCCCGACATTTAGAGAGATACAACCAATTCAAATCTCAGATAAGAAATCCCATTATCCTTTTGTTGCCAGTTGCCTCCACCTCTCAAAAGAACACAAGAACAATAATACCAACGGCCATCGTAGAAATTAACTTCCCATAGCAATTTCATATTTTCACCCAGGACATTATTATATCCTTTAATATGCAGTAAATTCATATTTCTACCATTCCTAGATCTAATCCTAGCAATCTCCCCCCGCCCGAAAAACAAAAGGGATATGATGTACTCCCGGCCCGTGTCGGCAGCGGGCGGTGGCGGTGGCGGTGGCAATGGCCCCCTTCTTAAAGCGTACGTAGTCCATCGCATTGTGGCATCGTTTAAATGTATGAGATGACCGCACCAAAGGGCTTATCCATACGAAAACCAAAAATAGCTACAAATGTCCTTTCTTTCCAAGGCAACAAATCTTCTCCTTTCTCCATTTCTCCACATGTGTGTCGGTCTTCTCTTCTTATTAGAAGAGGCGTGTCGAAGCTGTTAAAATTGTCTAACGATTCATCCGCCAGCATGATTTGTAGTTATTACAAAATCGCCAATCAGGTGTGAGTCAGTGCGTGAGTGTAAAGACTCTCTCCAGACCTACTGAGACGAAAGCAAAAAAAAAAAAAAAAATCGAAACGATCCAATTAGCAATCGATGACGTTCAAATTGCCTTTGCAGCCAGCAAGAGGGCGCACGCTAATTATGGCGTAATTGCCCGCCTGCATAGATATCGGAAAATTATGGAAATTTTTTTTTTTCTTTTCCGTTTCAATTGCTTGAGATGCCAGCATCCTGCGGCATCCAGGGGGCACTTAGCGTGCCGCATACCTCTCCATGGTGGGGTGTAAAAAGGATATTAAGAAGGTGCTAGCGGCAGTTTGTGGCGTCAGTTAACGAGATGAATGTGTTTTATTGATATCGAAGGGTAATTGGAGGCATAAATTAATTTCATGGTCCACGTTTCGGTGGTGTTGGTGCTGCTTCTGTGGGTGTTGTTCAATTTTGGTGAAAATCCATCGACACCAAGGACGACATCAGCGACAACGAAGACATTTATTGACGCACATTCGTAATTTTCTTTTAAGGAAAATTGAGCCTTTTTTTTTCTTCCAGCTAGCTACTAAGGGATGTTGGTTCGCACTTGGACTTTCTGGTTTCTTTGTGTATGTGTGGTGTACACATGTATAGAAAGAACTGTTGGGCCATTAATTCTGTTTAGATGGAAAAAGTGTAATAAGGAATCTCCCGTGTGCTGATTTCTTTCTTACTTTCTTGGGAATGGTCTGGGTTGTTGAAATTTAGGTGAATTAATTAAAAGGTAAAATTAAGATGAATGTGTTAATAAAGAAACTGTAATAAAGAATTTCACCGTGGAATGAGTGAAAGCATAGAGAGAGAGAGAGAGAGGGAAGACCAATTTGCCTTGGGAACTAATTAATTGTCAAAAATGGTATAAATTACTTAAGAGTTGGAATTATCGCCAATATATTAGGATAAGCAATTAAATAGATGAGGAAATTGAGCTCGTTCAAACATCTTAGAGGAGTTGAGCAGTACTTGAGTAGGTCATTGCAAAAAGAAGGGAGCTTGACGATCATCCGGACAACTCCCGGCTTCCCATTTTTTTTCCGACAAGTTGCAACAGTCGCTCTGGCAATGCTGTTGACGCAGCTTTAAAAAGCTCCGAGGGAATGCCCTCAAGTCCTACCGCCATATTAGTTTTGAGTGGTTTCATTGCGGTAATAATCTCACCCTTACTGGGGGTTGTGGTGCGCGAATTCGGGAATTTCTTCCCATGGATACTTCAGTCTCACTTGGGTGCATATTGCTGTCGAATACTAGTTTTAGAACGGAAGCAAAATGCTCCGTCCATCTCTTCAGTTGATCCTCATCCGAACCGTCTAAGCCTTTCACTGGGTGTGGGGTAGAGCTTCGGCCACCTATTAGCTCTTTGGTTGTTCTGTAAACGATTCTGCTGTCGCACCTCGCTGCTGCTTCCTCTGCTTCCGCAGTTAGTGCTTTGACGTGCACTTGTCACGTCTGACGTTATGCTGCACTTCTCTCAACTTCTTGCGATTTATAGACTCTAGCTGCTGCAATTCGGCTCTTAGTCGCTGGGTGTTGCATTCCATGCTAGTCAACTGGATGTAGATGGTCTCCTTTTCTTCATCAGACGAACCATCCCTGGCGATGTACCCTCGTCCATAATCTGGCCATTAAAACCGTCTCACAGTGCGGCTGTAAGGAGCTTAGGCCTCTGCGTGCTCTAGGTGTTAACAGCAGTTCAACTCCATATCCACGGGGTTTCCGGTTGGTCTTCCGGAGTGGAGTAATACGGTGTTACGCGTTGGGGATTGGTACTCACCCGCATCTAACTATCTTATCTCGCTTACTCTCAATATGTCTAGCCTATATGGCATGAACTCATGGTCCAATTGAACTCTAGATTCAAGGGGCGTCTTCACATTCCAGAAACCAATCTTTGTCCGTGTTATCAGTCCTTATAAAAAAATTAATCGTTATTGGGAGATCTACCAGTAAAATAACAGCTTTTATGCATTATGTTTTTATTCCATTGCTTGTGTTCTTCATATCCTAGGGCGATTAGGGCGATACTGCACTGTAATGTGCACTTTTCCAAAAAGTACAACTGGCCATCCCTCATAAAAGTTAAACTCATATTTAAATTTGCCAAACGGCATGATGAAGGGTATATTTGATGAGTCATAATATATATTTGCCTTAAGATGTCCCTAAAAAATACAAGAAGTTAAAGAGTGGAAAATCTCGTTAAAACACATACCGAATAAGGACAAGTGTGATTAACATTCGAGGATCTCGTAATTCTTTCGAATATCACCTTTAGGTAAGGATTCGATTCACCCACTTTCAATGCTTTGCAAATATTCATAGTCGCATTCAACATGTACGGACGATAATGTGTGCCTGTATGTTTAAACATTAGTACTTTAAGCTGCAATAAAAATTTTTCTTTAGAAAAAAACGAAACGCCTTCGGATTAAATTCGCTCACAGTGATATTTCTTATAACACTCGTTAAATCACCGTCCATTAAGAGAAGTGTCTTATCCCAATTGATGGGTTTTAATTTACAAGTGATATTCACAATCAGAACTGGATCGCCCCAGCAATAAACAGAATTGAACTTTGTGGTATAGGGAATCTGAAGGACTCCATTCTCGACAAAAACCAATAGAATCGTAAAACTCGCGAGCAATTGAAACCAATGCATCGTTACAACTGCGATAGCAGAATACAACTCTTGCCAATGATTTTTACACATCGGAACTAAAGTGTATTTCAAAGATGTTATCGCTTCAAAATTGAGCAAAAGTGATGTGCTATCATATTGAAGCCATCTAACTGTTACGTATACATTAAATTTTTAAAAAAAAAAAACAATTGGGTATTATTAATATAATAAGTACTAACACGAATGTTATATTATGTTATATTATTTCCAATTTTGTGTTCTTTGTTTTTCGTATATTAGAATATCAACGAGAAGGATGTTTGATCGATTGACTTTTAGTCTTATGCTGTTAGTAAATGCCAGTAAATGTAACTTACCTTAATCCTTTGGGAATCAAAAAACGTCAAAAAACAACAGCGTGTCATTTATCTGGATCTCTGCAAAGCGTTTCTCTCTCTTCTGTCCTGCGGCAAGTTCTGTTAGAGCTTGCTGCTAGCTTCAATAGTATCTAGCATGTTATGCTCTCATAAAGCTGTACAGATATTACTTTTAGCTTTAGAAGATTCTACATCTAGCTCAAATAATCTATATTAGATAGTCCACTTCGAGGGATGTTTTCCTTAACCTAAAAATTTAAAAAAAGCTTGTATGTCTTCTCCCTAACCTCTCGAAGTGGTTGCAGGGCTCTGTTCTTTTTCAGCTCTTTGTGTTTGGTTTTCAAGCATGAAGCCCATTTGGCTCCTTGGGGTTACCGCATTCCCAATCTCTCTTTCTAGAGTGTATCTCGCAGGTTCATACTTTTTGCACTCTACAAGGACGTGCTCCGAGTTTTGGACTCTCCCTTCACAATACCGGCAGAACGCATCATCTGCGATATTGTATCTCTGAAGGTACTCCCGAAAACTTCCATGTCTTGTTAAGAATTAAGTGAGGTAGAAGTTTCCCTTGCCGTGTTTTCTTGTGTTCGATGTTCGATGTTTGGCAGCAGTATGTAGGTCTACCGTCCATTTTTTGACGTGCTCCACCGTCGTTGGCATTCTACTTTTGCAGTCGCTCTGATGGTGCTTCTTCCCTCGTTGTCCCTATTCTGCATGCACGCTGCTTGCTGACCTCTAGGTCGATAGGCATTCACGCTGCTATTACATTAATTGCATCCCCCGAAACTGTCCTGTATGTGGAACATTTTCTAAGAGATGCTCTTCTGTGCGCCGAATTTATCCTCCTCATGTATCAGTTTGTGGCTGTAGCCTGTCCCCATATGGAGGCTGCATACATGAGGATTGACTTGCTAATTGTCGCAAGCAGGCTTCTTATAGACTGTTTTGGTCCCCCAATATTGCGCATTAGCCTGGATATTGCGGCAACCACCCGACTTGCCTTCACGCTTGTATGGAAAAGTGGAAGTGGACTATCTAATATAGGTTATTTGTGACATTAGTTCGAAGCCACCTTTGCAATTTAAAAAGAAGTCAAGTTTTTCAACTTCCGGTCCGGAAATGTTGAGTTGACAATGACTTCATAGATTTCAATGACTTCAGATGATTTCAATGACTTCAATAAATTCAGATGACTTCAAAGACTTCAAAGACTTTAGAAGACTTCAATGACTTCAAAGACTTCAATGACTTCAAAGATTTCAATGACTTCAAGGACTTCAGATGACTTTAACGACTTCAATGACTTTAAAGACTGAATGCAGTGATTGCTAATGAATTCAAGGTGACTTCACTGAATGTAGAGCAATCAGAATGATTGCATTAATTTTGACCTCAAAATAATTATTGGAAAAAATGATAATTTTGAAGTTGAAATCATTGAATTGAAACAAGTCAATGTAAAGTCTTACTTATCAAAATGATTGCATTCTTTTACAGCTCTGGCTCTACGACAATTATAAAGGTTTAACTTACTTAACTCATTCATTCGGTTGGCATATGACGTCAACAATGACTGCCTCTTATTCGGATATCTGCAACGCTTTCGACATCTCTCCAACTTATTTCTCAAGAGCGTGAGTCCTTTTCGACTGTTCTGCGCCTCGCATGACTGCGTCTTGTTGTTCTTCCTGCCTGTGTAAATGAATTCCACTAAATGGCGTATTTTCCTGGAATTCTCTGTTCATTGCCAATACGGTTCGGCTGAAAATCATCAAAATGATGCTTAAACATTTATACTTACATATACGAAGACTTGCAGCTTTCGTGTGCTATTGGTGTCGATTTTGCAGGTACGGTACTGATTCTAGATCTTCATTTCATAATTTTGGCTTATTGCAAAGATCTTATCATTCCAAATGAGCCTGAAGTTGATTGGAATACGCAGTGCGTTATTATGTTGAAGCCATCCAACTATGACATTTACTACGTTCATTGGAAAAAAAAACCGAACAATTGAAATCTGGTATTGTACTATTGAAATGTTAATAATGCCATGAAGGCCATGACGTACGGACGATAGTGTGTGACTGTATATTTAAACATTCGTGTATGAAGTTGTAATCACATATTCGATTTTTTTTTTTTTTTAAAAGGATAAACCCCTCGATTAGGCTAACTCACACTGACATTTCTTATAACACCCACTAAATCACTGTACATTATGAGAACTGTCTTCTCCCAATTGATATATAGGTTTTAATTTACACGAGATATTCACTAACATATCTGGATTTCCACTGCAATTAACAGAATTGAATTTTATGATATACGGATTCTCCAGGACTGCATTTTCGACAAAAGGTAGTAGAAAATCAAAGCAAATGAACTGAAACAAGTTTATTGTTGGAACTACTAACTCATCTTGTGGATAAATTAGTATAAATCTTTGTATGCTACTAGGTGTGATTTATTTTAAAGATCTTATCGTTGAAAATGAGCGTAGAGTTCAATCAAATACGTATGTAGGTATACAGTTCATATGTTATCATGGTGAGACCATCCAACAGTGACATCGGCGATGAGTCTTATTAAACAGAGACAAAACAGTTTTAAGTATGATATTGTGCTAATGAGCTTACTCCCTATGGATATCAATTAGAATAATATTTTTTTAAGGTACAACTACCTATTGGGTTGGTGAACTGCAGCCTAAACGGCTGGCCCGATTTGCTTCAAACTTTATATCTGACCTTTGTAGTGTAACAATTCGAGGCGAAATTGGAATTTTTGTTCTAGCCCTGTGCAGATTTTCAATCTCGAGATTTTGATTAATTTGGACTTTATATATAGGGTGATGGAGCCAGTACTCGGCCCCTTAACTTTTTTACGTTAAATGTGCTTTTAAAAAATCTGTTATTATAACAAAGAATAGAATATTCAGCATATCTGATTAGTTGGAATGTGTTAATTATGAAATTGAAGGTATTTTTTTAGTGTATTTACTACCTAAAACAAATTATTTACAAAAATGTTAATGAACACACCAGAAGTCGGCCTGTTAAGTATTCTGTAGCCAGCCCCAGTTTTTACGTGCAAACTTCCACTATTTCAAGTAAGGCTAGGGTGGCCGACCTTATAAGAATCACAAAAAAAAATTATCACTCTATTTATTTAAAATAATATTTTTTTTAGATTTGTGTTCAATAAACACTAAAAAGAATCTATTTATAAGATAAATATAATAATAAAACGCTCTTAACGTCAATGTTTTACTGATTTTAAGACTTTTTTCTAAACCAATCCACTACTTTTTGTACTACTAAAATCATACTAAATTTAGTTCAGACAAGAACTTGAATCAAAGTGACAATTTTAACGAACAATCTAGCAGCTGGAAAATATGTTAACCTTTTGGAAAAAAAAATTGTATGTTTATTTTACGAAAGCATTAACTGTTATGCATCATTTTTTGGCGAAGCGTCTGACTACTGAAGGGGGCTGACCTTAGGTGCCATTAGCCTATAGAGAAGTTCGAAAAGTGGTTTCGCCGATGCCGTTTGTCTGGCTGTCTGTTCACGACAGCCTAAACGGGTGGACGGATTTTGAATAAACTTCATATCTAAGGTCTTCTCTCTGGAGAAGAAATTTAAATTTCTGTTTTAGCCCTTATGTTTTTATTTAAGGCCAATTTAAAAAAAAATAAGATTTTCTCGAAAACAACTGAAATGATTTCGACTAAATTTAATATTTGATATAGATTTTAGATTTTTTAGAAAAATTTAATTTACGCAAAAACGGTTCAAACGATTTCGTTTAAATTTCACACTAATGCTAGTACAGACATGCAATAAGATGACGTAGCACATTTTAGGCAAAATTGGTACCAATGGTACTTATCTATACATATTTGGAAAAAATACGATTTTCTTGAAAACGGATTAAGTGATTTCTTTAAAGTTCTTACATTAGATTACAAATCGGAAATGCTTTAAAATGGCCTACCAAATTTTTGGCCAAAAGTGTGCATAACGGTATTTTTCAAATGTTTGGCAAGTTTTTTTGTTCAACAAATTTTGTCAGAAAAAAATATTTCTTACATATATGGAGCCCTTGCAAAATTCTCTTTAATTTGGTATACCACATGATGGGAAACAAAATAATTTTTTTTGCCCTTCACGCAAGGTGCCCAAAAAAGGGACCCCAAAATGAAATTCATTGCCGCGTATCGTGGGTTTGCTTTTATTGGGGTCATACTGTATTATAAAAGATGCCCGTTTCCTATGATAAACTCAGGATCAACACAAATTTTGGTTTAACGATAAACTCCACTGTAATAGAGGTTTAACTTAAGTCACCGAATGTCTTGGCTTAATTGTCGATTGCTACTGAATTCATACATATGTAGTTGTTGTTAGTGTACTTAAATGATGTCAAAATAAAATACATATGTAATACCTTTCCAAAGCAAAATCTGCGAATGAATTGTATTCTTTATTTCAGTGTTACATTATATTTAATTTGCCCTCTTCAAATCTTACGACGGTTTCTCTCGAAAACACTTACAATTAAGTGAACTGAACCAATAGGTACGAGTGGCCATCCTTCGTAAAAGTTAAATTCAAATTTATATTTGCCATACGGCATAATGAAGGGTATTTCTGACGAGGTAAAATACACATTTCCCTTAAGGTGTCCCTACAAACAAACAAGACTCTATACGTCAATCAAAACAAATCACTTTAAATTTTTTACCGAATAAGGGCAAGTATGATTAAGATTTGTGTAACGCGTAAATGCTTGTAGTAACACTTTGATGTAAGGATTTCCTTGACCAAATTTCATAGTCTTGCATAAATTCATAGTCACATTTAGCATATACGGGCGAAACTGTGTGCCTGTATTTTTAAAAACTGGTATATTGAGCTGTAATAAAAATTTGAAAATTTAAAAGGAAAAGCCTCACTTTTAGGTTAACTCACAGTGCAATTTCTTATAACATCCACTAAATCACTGTCCATTATGAGAAGTGTCTGCTCCCAATTGAGAGGCTTTAATTTACATGTGATATTCACCAACATATTTGGATTTCCACTGCACGTAACAGAATTGAATTTCACGATATAAGGACTCTCAAGGACTGCATTTTCAACAAAAACTAATAGAAAAATAAAATTAATTAACTGAAGAAGGTTCATTGTTGAAACTACTAGGCCATCTGTTAACGATGATCCATTTGCATCGTAACTATACTGGATTTCATAGATCGTATCATGGTAAACGAGCCAAGGGTTAAATAAAATATATACATATGTATGTTATCATGTTCAAACCATCCAACTGTGACATTATGTTGAATTTTGGGCTTCAAAACAAAGAATGGTCTTCTGCTACTAAAAACTAATGAGCTGCTAATAGTAACGCATGTTCATATGTAGATATGTAGGTATAAGCACATTTATTTCAATTTTGTAATCGCTTTTTAAATGTGCCAAATTTTGAATAAAAAAAAACCGTAGTATTTAATTTATAGAATAGGAGAAATACATTGGATCTGCAACGGCCAATGGCAGGAACAAGTAAACAGACTTTGTCGTGAATACTTACATAATACACAACAACAACCCTTTTGACCACCCTTTAGTTCCTAAGCGTTAACTATATTTGACAGGAACCGAAGAAAAACAGTTTTCTAGGAAAAATGTCCCTAAAAAGTGGGTGTGGCTATTCCACAACGTATGGGAGAGGCTAATGATACTGATCATTGTACTTTACGTGGTCTATCTTTAATAATTATCTATGAATCAAACTTATACTAATATATATCTCTATAGGAAACGTCAACAACATCAGCCTTTGGCTGGACAACTGACACAAGCGAATGTCATCGGGATAACTTCGCGCTTAAGTCACATTACGTAGCATTCCATGTTCTTTATGAGTGGATAACGTCACGTTAAACATCGCATGAGGCCGGAGCCACAATGCTTTCTTGTTAAGGCATGCAATATATGCAAACATAAGTTCATAAGAAAGAATCAAGCTCCTCTTTGCTTTTTGGATAATTTCATGTTCCCCACATCAAGAACACATGTCTGTACATGAGATCATCAGCAGTCGTTGGGTGGCCAAACAAGAAAAAAGCTATATAGATTATTATCAGCACTATTATTGTAAACAATTACAAGCTTCATAGCTGGGCTTTTAATTAAAAATTATACACTTTACCATCAATTTATGAATAGTTTTTATCATTTTAATTTACACGCACGTGTTTAAAGCAGTAATCTTGATAAAAAAAAAATTGTAGGTTAATTTGAAAGACTAAATTGATTATTAATGAAAGTTTAATCTTTAAATCACTATATGCGTCGATGGTCCGTAAAATATTTTGGCTTACTATTTTCTAAATCTCCACACGTGATCTCGTTATACGTGGGTGGTTTCGAAATATTTTTTTTTTTTTGAAACCGTGTTATTTCGTGAGAGTTTCAACAAGGATTGTGGTTACATTGGTACTCATTTGTTTTGACAACGTTGTCATATTTGAGTGATTAAGGGTACTCTGTCATGACCCAGGTTAAGCTTTTCAATGTCAGGTCATAAAAATATGTTAACACTGTTTTGTGTAAGGAATCTAATTTAACGGTGGCGTCTATTTTACCTTCAAAAATATAAGCAAGTGGAGCTCTTTTAGTTTCTTATTATTTTATTATATTAATTGATTTTATTCCATTATATCGAAGGTCTTCCTCACTAGAATCTGCTTAAATCCAGTCTCCTTTTTATTCTAGAGGTCGCTTATACGTTAGCGACAAATCTGTCATCCCGGTGCAAAACATTTTAATGTTGGGAACGCACTCCATGCAAAATTGAAGGTGTATAATGTTTGTGTGGTTGGAAGTGTGATTGTCATAGACGAATTAAATTATGCCTAATTCAAAATTGAGTAGAAACAATTGGCTTTTATAGGGTAATCCGTAGATGTTACCTTACCAACGTTTTAGATCGTATATATCGTAAACTCGACCTCAACGTCTAAGTAGAGCTACTGTGTACTTTCTCGTAAGTTTGACAGCTACTGGCTGTCAGCTGTGACAACTCACATTGTGATCTGTTCGATTTAAAGTAGCAAGGTTAGTCATTGGGTCATGAGCCACTCCGAGCTGGTATTTTGTAATATGTGACAGTTTCGATTGCTGGTTTTAATTACTTTGTATCTGTTCACATTTGTATTTGAAATCTGAGCAAATATTACTTCTATTTAATCATAACCTCTCAACGCCCGAGTGCTCTGAAGCGACATTGTGATTTGCAAAATTTGGAAGACTCGCTTATGATAGAATTAGAGTCGCGAACGCGACATTGTGAATTTGACAGTCAACTTCGGGTCGTTTGACTGTTTCGCTGTACCAAGCTAAAAATCACGCAAAAAACGTATTTGTATTTTGACGTTCCGGCAAAATTAAATGGGACCTTACGCATACAAGTGCAGTTTTGAGTGACTCGCTTGGCAGTTTAAGGTTACGGCCATTTTGTAGATGCTGTGTGTACAGTTTGTTGTTGTTAAGGAAATCATATCCTGCGAAAAATGTTTTGGCGAAAAGTAGGAAGCAGAGCGACACATTTATAGTTACGCCTTGGTCACAGGCAAGATCACATGCATTCACAGATAGCTAACTTAATCTCTTCCCGAAAGCTAACTGTCAAA
This sequence comes from Chalcosyrphus nemorum, assembly GCA_949716465.1. NCBI lineage: Eukaryota > Metazoa > Arthropoda > Insecta > Diptera > Syrphidae > Chalcosyrphus > Chalcosyrphus nemorum. The sequence goes on along the minus strand of OX454333.1, from coordinate 11,022,666 downwards.
GATTCTGAGAGTCTCTGTCACGAAGTGTATGCAATAGAATACTGCGTGCTTGGTGTCTTTGTTTTCAACAGGACATTCTGGGAAAGGTGGTGAGCTGTACTTTTCAAATGATATCGCATAATGATAATGTAGTAGCATGTACTTTTCTATATTTACTCCAAGGTATATGACAACAGATTTTCGACTGATTATAAGGTCAGTTTCTGCTTTAAGGTAGGCTAACTGCAGTCTAGTGCATACTTGCCAACATTTTGTCCGAGCTATTGCTTATTTTGTAGCTGATTCTACTTCATGGGCTTGTTAACCGACTGTTACGACGGTAGTGTTAACAGTGAATGCAATTAGCATTACTCCGCATGGCAGCATTAATCGGAGGACGTTGCCATACATGATGTTCCACAGTAGCGGCCCTAGGACTGATCCCTGTGGGACTTAGGCGTAGAGATTGTAATATTTTTTCTCTTCGCCAATATTGTACCTGTTGTTAAAATAGTTCGTAAAAATAAGAATTGTTGACGCATATGTTTCCATTTCGAGGCATGATTCTTACTTGATAGGGTTGGACTTTTATGTCGGCTAGGACGAGGAATAGATTTTCATAGTATTTTTAGTAGGGCTTATGTTTCCTTCGAGAAATTCCTTAACTACCTTGAAGTTTAAGTGATCAAAACCTCTGTTTAAGATTGACATTATGTCAATTCTGACAGCTTACGTCTATATTTTTTTTGTTTTGTCGATAGATTTAATGTTTAATGAATTCATCCAGACGTTCAAAAAATAGATCATGTATGTAAATGTCATATGAAACCAAATAGTTATTTATGATCCAGTCCTTTCGGGAATGAAACAAAAAGTTCATAGGAAAGAGTAAAGAACGTTGAAACTGATTAAGGGAAGCAGTCCATTGCCGTATGCAAAGAAACCAATCGGGACTGCGATTAGAGTACATATACCCTATTTCCATTTCCGTCAACTAGGATGTGCTATACCTGCCGCGAATAAGAAATTAGAAAAAGACAAAAAAAAGGTAAAATTCCTTTACATGCCACCTTAATTCAGTATAGACAAAGAAAACTTGAATGAATCGTTTTTCCAAATGTATTCCGAGATGGATCCTTGCTGTGTACATGTTCTTTCCTCGTTCAACTCCATCTCCCTCACTCGCTCTGACAGTTCCTTCTTCCAATGGTGGTGGTGCGTTTAATTTAAATTTTAATTTCGATCTTAATCTCTTAATGCGAAATAAAATTGCCGTACACTGGTGGCATGTTATTACATTAGAATGAGAGTGGGGTTGGCGGAGGTGGTCCTGCCGACAGTGAGTGAGGGTGAAATTGGGATCACCCACTCTTACACAGCCTCCTTTTCGCATTGGTTGACACATTTCGTTTCGTCCTTTGTTTTTACCTCCTGTGTTGTTTCTTTTTTTTTTTCTTCTCGGAAATGGCGTCCATAAGGGTCCTGTTTCGTTTTGTTGTGTTTTTGTGTTTTATTTTTTTTGTTCATCCTGGGCAATATCCTTGCCCCCGGTATTACGGTATAACGGACTATTAAATTTGACCTTTTTATAGGATACTTTCTGGGGGCATTAACATTCATTTTGGGTTTACAATTCCGATTCCGAGAAAAAGAGAAACTTTTCGATTGTCACATTATCCTTCGGAGAGAAGGAGCGGCGGCGTGGTACAGCGAAGCTTCTCTGTACGAAATATTTTGGCGGTTGTCTAAATGGGGAAATTTATATGTCGAGAGGAGGGAGATGAAGGCGGCAAAGTGCCTAATTTTCACTTGAACGCGGCTCGATGCAAACTTAGCTTACTGTTCTGTCAACCGAAGGGCGGAGGCGGCGGCGGTGGCCAGAGGGGGTAATCCAATTTTAACTAACATTAAACTACCCCTTGGGGTGAGATGGCTCAGGGAAGTGTGGAGATTTTTACACTTTTTTCCTGTGTCGTTGTAGCCCTGCGTGTACAATGGAAATTTATGTCCTGTTTATGTTGTTTGGAGTTTTTTTTGTTTCACTGTTGCTCGCTGTTTTTTTTTTTTTTTTAACGACACTATTGAGGATAATTTTTGACAAAAGGAAGCAGTGTAGGATTATTTGCATATTCATTGCTGCACAGACACAATAACGCACACAATCATGGTAGCCGAGGATACTCGGCTTTCGCTTTCATCAGGGGGGTTGCTGGTGGTGTAATTATTTTCCGATATGAGCCTGTTGAAAGTCCGTGATTTAATAAATGGGGATTTTTTTTTCCCTTGAACCAGTCTGGTGGGATAGTTGTATTGTGTCTCCATATTGGATGGGAACGGGAATGTTCGTGTTAATGGTTTTTTTTTGTTAAGGGTGGTGCGGTAGCGCCAACCGTGAAAATAGGTTAACATCCTTCCTTCCTTGATTCGCTGTCTGTGAGGATTTCTGTTCTGTTGAGCCTACGAAGTGTTGATAATTTTTAAACTGTGATTTTTATAGTGTTTTGGGGAATTTGGGAAAAATACGCGTTGTTAGGGGAATGCCTTTTATTTTTATTATTTTATTTTCTGTTTTTCTATATGTGGGCGGAAATGAAATTGTTTGGCGCTTTGTGATTATATTTTTGTCTGTGAGTACTGTGGAACCGAAAGTGAGAAGGTTATGTGCAATAAATAATTTGGAAATTGAAGTTTTTCTGAAAAATTTGATAAAAGTTACCACAACAATTTAGGGGAAAACACATTTGAGGAGCAGTTCGGATTTGTCATGAATACATTGAGGTCTTAAATCTTCAAAAAGATTTGTTCTTAGTTTTTCTGTTCAAAATTTTCCATTGTGCAGATAGTGGTGAAGTACACTCATCATGTACATGTTAACTCCAAGGGTAAAGCTTTCATGAGCTTTTCATGGTAAGCGACTAACAGAGGCCTCGTAGGAGCGGCTTGTCCCGGTAAGTGTTAGTCCGATATGAATAGAGAAAGAGCCACTATAGCCAAAACTTAGCATCTCTGTTAATAAGCTCTACCACCTCTACCCCCTCGTGGTGTCATCTGGGAATGTCTTCGGAAAGTGCTTATAGGAGAGGACAAATGCCGAGCTTCGTGCGCCACAAAACTAGATTTGTGTCGGTTAGTCAGGGGCCCACCGAGCCTTATAGCGCCAGATTCCTCTAAACGGAGCACGAGTTTGCATGATGCAAAATAGATATCTTAGGGTTAAGCGGGATAAGATGGTTCGATGCATCTCGAAGCACTGTCATGCTCTACTCTGGGAAGTCAGCTGGAAGTTCACGGAGGTCGGAGGTCTTGGTGCTAACTCCAGCAGCGCGTAAAACCTCATATCCTGCAAGCCTCACAATTGACTGGATATTGACGGCCAGGTCCCAGAGTAGAGTAAGAAAGGTCACAATTATTCAGGGCTATGCTCTGACCGATGAACGATGACGCTGAGGCTGAGGATGAAAAGGACCATTTTTTTAGTCAGCAACCAAATGGAATTATAGCAATCGTGATGGGAGATCTCAATGCCAAGGTAGGTAGCTACAACACTATGGTTAAGCATGTGATGTGAGTTCACGGCCTTGGACGGTGAGTGGTTTGTAGACGGTCCCGACTGTTAGGCAGCGAACATCCAACCAGATCAATCACATTACGATAAGCCAACGCCTTAGAAATGGTCTCCTGGACGTTTGAAACAGACGTGGAGCTGATATTGGGCAAAATAGTGATCACCATCTTATGGTAGCTCATATACGCCTTCGCACTGCATCCTTCAATAGTAACTGCTAAAATTTGCTAAACAATATCAGGTTCAATGCCGACAGGCTCAAGGTTCATCAAGTGGGCCAATAGTTTGCCACTGGAACGCTTGCGATTGGGGCTTGGTAAGAGGCAGATAGCAGATGACACAAGGCTTTCAACAGACACCTGAAGACGGATCGAAGAGGGTACAACAATAAAGGTTTGGATTGCAGTAGCCCCAACAGTGGAGAAAACCGAGCTAGAAACCAAATATCGTGCAAAGACGCACGTAGCGTGAGACGTGGACAAATGTCAGCACATTGACATATTAGCTTCAAGGGCTGAAGCAGCAGCAAACAAATGTAGGATTGTTCACAGCACCACCAAGGAGCTCATTGGTGGTCGCAACTCCTAACAACACTCGGTGAAGAGTCAAGACAATAACCTTGTGTCTTCAGATAAGGATCAGCTCGTAAGATGGAGAGAACACTGAGCTTATGACTGAACCACCAACCCAAGGTGTGGGCTCATGTATCTATACTGCAACCTACGTAAACTAATCTGATTTTAAATGGTAACAGTGTCATGTCATAACACGTGTGACCTAATAAACAAAATAACATTTAATTTTTTGCAATCAGTCTCACCTTGTAATTGTTTCATTACCTATACTTTGCGATTAGATCTTGGTACGTTCATTGAAATTTTCCAAATATCCGCACAAGTGCAGATAAGAACCGTTCTTATCTCGTTAATTGCTCTTATTACTACGTACTACGTGTGATGACAAATTCAAAACAGACGACCGGCGAAACATGTTTACAAGTTTCACCGAGCAGCTTATCTAATCTTCCGGCTCTTGGAATACAAGTACCATGCGAAATTGCGCACCGTACCCTTGCGATATCCAATGAATTTAGCTTATAAAATTCCGTTCACCTTTGGATTAATCATCAAACGAACGACATCTACTCCACAGTGTATTTGTGTGTAACTCTAATAAGACTGAACAAAGATGACCTGCAAAGCGTGTGAAGCTGGTAAGTTTTGGACAAATATTCCAAGTTTGGATATCTGTAAGCCTCTCTGGTCTATTTTTAGAAAGAGTTGCAGTTCCTGTGACCTGGCACTCGAGTGCGCTCCAAGGCTGTGAAATACGCAGTAAGTGCCTGGCAATAGAAAGGACCAAAACTGAACGGGAATACTATGTGAAGTGTACCGCTTTAAGACTGCTACTGTTGAAAAATAAAATAAAAATTTAAGGATTCTCATTTTACCCTCAGCGTGAGTTTTGTTTAATCCGTTGTCCTTCCGATGTAGTTACCAATCAGGCGAAAGCCAACGTAAAGTACAAGGAAACTCTGAAAAGGATGTGTGTAATTCATTCGCCCCCTTTTTTTTTTCGTTTGCATATAAAGACTGCTCTCTGCTGGCCGCCACCCTCAGATGGTTTTATATGTGTGGGTTTTTGCTTCTGTTTGTTTTTTTTGCGTCTTCTGTGCGCTCTCTAACGGTGTCACAAACAAAAATGTCTGCATTTGATGTGATTGAAATGAAGAATCCCTGATAAAAGAGGTCGGGTCGTTTGTCCTGTTTGTGTTTGTTAGGTATCCTTATGCGCTCGCTCTGGAGATGAATGAATGTGCAAGAGAAAGGATACCATCAGCTCTGCTGGACGACCATTTTCAGTTAGTTTTTTTTTTTTCTGTTTCTGTTCCTCAACACTTTGGTTCGTTGTTAGTTTTTTGCTTTTTTTTTTTTATTCTCATGGCTCGGGGTGTCCTTTTCTTGGAGCAGTTTTTCTTTCATTTGATTGTGCAAATGGAGAAGGAGAAGCACAAGGAGGCGATAGAGATATCTCTGCTGATGTTGGATGGATATAAATGGAATGTGACTGCTGCTGTGGCTATGCTGGAGAATGCATTTAGAAATCCTTTGAGTGGTCCTCTGTGTGTGAATGTTTGTGTCATAAATAAATCACAATGCAACGGATCGAAGTTGCTATTTCCAACGAAACGAAATGAGAACCCTATTAGAGTGCCGCCTTTCGAATGGAAGAAAGGTGTCCCATTCACTTTGGGGCGCTCTAAATCTTAATAAATTGATGGTTGGACTTAGTTTTTGGCTCTGATGGTGGTCAAGTTAATGGCTAAAATGTTTCCAATGTCTTGGGGTACACAAACAAGTCGTGAGAGATGTGAACCAACGCAAATGGACGGTTAAATTAGTCTGGAAAAGTCTGTTCACCTTTCTAATGGTGATGGATGAGCAAATGATATTGTCCGGGAGCTGTTCATGCAGCATCCATTGATGTTAGTCAGAACTAACTTTGAGTTTGTTCTATCCTTAACATCGATAAGTTCTTTGGAGAAAAAAGGGTTTGGTTCGGGGTTTTTGGAACTGCATCCTTTGCTTTTAAGTCAAGGATTGTAGTCTTTTGTATAGGTACGTATATCCACTAATTTATAAAAGATTATAGATACATCAAAAGTGTGTCAAGATCAGAGATGGGTGGCGCTGTTTAGTTTGGTATTGCCAATGGTCTTGTTCTGTTAAATCGCATGGTTTGCAAAGGGCAAAAGTCTGTGCTTTAATCCACATCCTACGTAGGTATTTCTATTACTGTTCTCGCGGAACTTTTCTTAGCTATTACTTTGCGAGACTGGTTGGCCTCATAAGCTGTCTCTGGCGTTTTTTTCTTTTTAAAGAGTTTCGGCTTTCCAGAGTTCGATATGAAGTCACACATCCATTGCTGTCAGATTTTCTTGAGCTATCTAGGGTACCCGAAGGGAGACACCACAGAGACAGTTTGAAATCAGTTGCTTCTTGTCGCCCCCTCGTCCCCATATTTGTGTAGAAACTTTCTGTATCCCTTTTGGCCAGTTACAAACTGTGTTGTAGTTCATTTCTTCATAGGGAGATGGAAGGTGACATTGGGCAGATGATTCCATTGCTTGAAGCAAGATCAGTCTTATTGCCGAATCGCTAATCAGTTTTTCGGTGACGATGTCTGTATGTAGTACAATTTGCAGTGCTTAATCCTTCTCATGCCTTTCACAGTTTGTCCTTAAAACGTTGAGTAGGTATATAGACAAATGATAGATTCCCTTCGAATACTTTTGTTGTCATAGCACTAGTACTATCTAGGGACTCGTATATGTAAGTGAACTTACTAGATCAAGATTTAAGATCAAGTGGGTTAAGACCCAATGCTGCACTAAATCGAAGAGCAAAGAAGGGGACCTAATACTGTATCTTGGGGTACTCCAATCGGTTTGATACGGTGTCTGTCTGTTTGTCTGTCATTGCCCTGCAACTTTTGAACCGTTAGACATAGAGAGCTGAATGTGGGAGCCCGCACAAGATGGCGGCAATGAATTTCATTTTGGGGGCCCTTTTTTGCGCACATTGTATGAAGGGCAAAAAAAAAATTGTTTGTTTCCCATCATGTGGCATATCAAATTAAAGAGAATTTTGCAAGGGCTCCACATATGTAAGAAATATTTCGTGACAAATTTTGTTGAACAAAAAAGCTTGCCAAGCATTTGAAAAATCCCTCTAGCGGCCAGAGATACATAGAATTTTGTGTAGATTGTGGAAAAAATACGAAAATTCCTGTATGATATATTTTCTGAGAAAAATGAAAAAAAATTAGGGTATCTACTTACCCAGTTTTCATGTTATCCAAATAATTTTTACAGAAGGTCATTTTGGTACTAGGATTGGCTAAAATTTTAAGTTTTATCCAAATCCATCAAGTAGTTTTCGAGTTACAGATTTTAGAAGAGCGCATGGAATTCCGTTTATTCTCCAGGCTATCCAGGAACTCTTTCTCTACAAAATGACGTCCAAAAGAAAAGGAAATCTGTACTCAGAAGATTCCTTCGCCAAAGTTCATAGGCCAGCTTCTGGTGAAATTCTCCACAAAGACAGTATGGTGAATGTCTTTTAACTGAACAGTTTCCCCGGGTTTACTTTCCAAAACCCGATATAAACCATAACCTTGCGGTCAAAGACTGAAAAGTGCTACGTGCGTTCATGATCTCCAAGGCAATCAGGAATAGTAATTCAAGCTTTAAACCACAGAGTTATTTTCATAGCCATGGAACCGTTAAACCAATTCCATCAGATATCTACAACTCGCACTAGTTTTCCGTAATTTTTAATCCGTTTCCTTTAGGTAAACCCGCCCATGGTAGATTGCATTAAATTTTGTCAATATTTCGCTAAAAAAAACTTTTGGAATCCTCACAAAAGTCTCCTATCTTGAGCATCTGTGTCCTTCGTATCCTCCGCCATATTACATTATTAAAATCCACTAATGCATCACATTAAGTCTCTCCCTCCAGGATCAAGATGAAAGAAAATTTCCGTTTTCCTTCCTTTCCTTCAAAATGGAATAAACTTCAACTTTTCCTTTGTTAAACAAAAAAAAAAATAAAAAAAAAAAAGAGAAATAAGAAGACAACGCACAGTTTCCAATACTTTACCACTTTTCCATCTTAAATGTCCTTAAGGGAACAAATACACTTCTTGTGGGTGGTATACATGTATAGAAGGACGGAAGTTAAAACTTGGACTGCAATCAATGAGGAACTATCGGGTGGCTGAATAAATTCTCGACAAAAAAAAACGAGTCCAAGATGAAACTTTTAAAAAGTCAATAGTTCCACCAGGGACAAGGATGCAGTACCAGAAGCAGTGAAGGAATAATAGAAAAAGAAAAAAAGTATTGGAAAACTATTCCATCCTCATCCTTCGGAAAGATATCGAAGGCAAAAAGGAGAAAAATAATATCGTCAAAGTAAACTTTTCCCCCGAGCAGCAGCAGCAGCAGCAGCAGCAACAGCAGAGAGATGCATAAATATACCAAGCTGTAGGAGCTGCCAGGATTCGATGGATCTTTATATCAGAACAGCCACCCGCATATATAGACACACACTCACAGCGACACCACCATCATCATCATCATCAGCATTCTCTGCAGGCAGCAGCAGCAGCATCAGCAGCATCTCACAGGATCATAGGAACCCGTTGAACCAATCAAAATACTGCACAAGGATTTGCGATGCCATGCCTCAGCTGGTTGGCATCCTTGTTTGGTGTTTGTCCTAGTACCAGTGTTGTTATTGTTTTCCCTGCTGCTGTTTTCGTCTTTTGGTCGGTCAGAGAGAATTCCTTCATCCTTTGGGTTGGAAAGCGTTTGGTTGGACATTTTCCTTTTCTTTTTTTTTCTGTTTTTTTTGAACATCTCGAGAAGGGAAATCGCAAAAGAAAACAAAAAAAATTGCGAATGGGAAAACGATTTTTTCTGTTATTATTTGAGCCAAGGACATTTTGTTCCTTTGCAAGCGGCAGCGGGCGCTGGGGTGTGATGGAAAATAGGAAAATTACAAAAAAAAAAACGAACAGGAATATCGCATAACTTTGTTCGTCGCTCGTCGTCCTTTTTTTTCTCGTGCGCTTCTTGTTTGCTCCTTCGATGCCAGGGATACGAGAGGTTGAATGGTTTTATTTTTTTAAGCATTTTTTGTGCTCACTTTTCCAATTTTCCCGTTCGCTTTTCTTCTTTGGATTTTTTCGTCGTCCTTTGGTACCACTTTTGTCCCAAAAACTCATTCTTTTCCCGGTGTTGGATGGATTTTCTTTCAGCTGTGCACACACAAGAGCCAGAGTCGTGTTTTATATTTTCTGCGATCCTTATTTCTTTTTCCTCTTCTTTTTTTCATTTTTTCATTTCCAATGTGTAGCGGGATGGGGCGAATGGAAAACGAAATGTCGTCCTGTGAAAACTTCTCTTAGCCCCCGCTCTCACAGCCACCTTTATCGGAAGATTTATGGCGGGATGCTGGAATTTAATGAAATTGCAAAACGAAAATTCTATATATAAGTGTGTGTACACTCACAATTATACCGAAAGGATACACGTTTATACGTACATACATACATACGAGCCGTATCCTTGTCGATTGTCGACTTTCATTTGCCCGGCTTCACTTCTAATGCATGTGTACCGCCGCCGTACCATACATCGCTCATACATATTTCAGTGAACGAGAGTATTTCAGAGAAGGACACACTGAGTAAGTGGGAAATTTTAAGCACAAACAACAGTTGTATCCTAGTTGTATCCTGCCAAAAGTTTTCGTTGCGATATTTTGTACTTTGTTCCATCGTCGGGTATGCAACCCCAAGTTGAAGCTGTGTGTCGGTCGGTCGGCTTGACTCTTTGTATGGAACATTGTTTGTAGTAACACTGGCTGCTGTGTTGTCACGTGACGGTAATTACCGGTATATGAGCAGAGTGAATTGGATTTAATGGTGGCGCGAAACAACACGACAGAGTGTTTAATCAGCGGTGAGAGTGACAGTCTGGGCCATTGTTTCTCCAACGAAGAAACGATACATTGAAGCCTACACCCGCGTTTTGTTTTTCAGCAAATAAATGTCAGATAAATCAGTGAGGGGTTTCGGTTTAATGCGTTTGGTTGGCTGACTTAGCAATTTGCTTATGGATTGCCAAAATCAGATCAAAAGGGATTTAGGTATATACCAGACGAGACTACAGAGGAATTGCTTAGCCTTCTAAGTAACGTTTGCTTAGGGCAAGGTGTCTCCTTTCATAAAGTATATCGACCCGAAAAGACACTTCTTAAGGACGTAAATTGTGTTGAAACCTCAAAGTTTTTCTCACCAACAATAAGGCATTCTTTACTGAATTCATGCCAAAAAAAGGAAACAATACAAGTTTTCCTATGAAGAGGATAGTTGGTATGATGAGAACTAGATAACGTCACAAACCGCTTCCAGTTCAGTGAACATAAACAACTCTAACTGCTCAGCTGAAGAGCTAGTGTTTTAGTTTATCGACGTCAAGAACAAAATACAGCACAAATGGCTTGTCTTGATACTTATGGAGTGGCGAGAAGCAGGTCAAGTAAACTGCAAAGACAGAGTTCAATAGTCAAGAATAAGACTTAACTCAACCCTAAGCTAGCAACATTTAGAATTCCCAAAAAAGTTTCTTATGCTTCAAGTATCTGTTCGAAAAAAACATCAACATAAGCCCACAGAAATCTACGTAAAGGATCACTACGTTTAAGTCAAAAGATACATAGTTAAGATCACAACAAATCACATATCCCTTTCTTCTCAAGATCATAGTACTGATTTCGGAAAGATCAATGACCAATTGCCATGAGGACATTACTTATGCCATGTTGATATTCCAGTCCATTTTAACATGCACTTTCGACCTAAAACATGTATTGAATTCGTGCAAAAATTGGAACTCGAGATATTAAAGAATTCTGAAATTACGTTGATAGAGTTTGTCTGTCTGTATGACAAGTGAATCAATTTACTTCAAACTTCGTGTTAGGGAGCTATTGCATGGACCCTAAAGAGGTCATTGAAATTTTTGTTCTAGCCCTACTCTTAAAGCCAGTGTTTTGCCTTAACAAGCAAAGTACCGTTAGATGCATTTTTATTCAAAAGCTTGGTACGCTTAAACTAACTGAAATTTGAAATTTTATCGAAATCGTTGAAACCATTTCGGAGAAAACCTCCTTTTTGGGAACTCTAACTCTAACTCTATTAGTAGGGTTAGAACAAAAATTTCAATGTCCCCATTAAGGGCCATGCAAGAGAAGATCCCTGATATGAAGTTGGAAGTAAATCAGCTTAGTTTAGTTATACAAACAGACAGACAGAATCGGCAGACCCACTCTTGCGGGAACACTATTGCACGAGGCCCTGCAATTTTTCTTATGTAGTACCTTAAAACCCCCGATCTTGGCTTTATAGTCTCCCTCTATCTAAGGAACACCAATTGTGATCTTCTGTACACAATGGCATCTCTACTGTGTGTATCTGTTCTTATCCACCCTCGTGTCCTGTTTATTCAATTGCCTTTTGTTTTTCTACAGAGAAAAACTCAGTGGGGTGAATTTCCAACTGGGAACCTCACTCGCCCACCACCCCCCCAACTCCGTATGTTTTTCCAATGCACGATGTTACATCACCGTCAGCATTGTTGTTTGCTGGCGTTGTTTATGCATGTATTAAATTACGCTTAATATGTTTGTTTGTGCTGTTTAAATTTTAAAGTCAACTCCTGGTAATTGGGAAATTCCTTACTGCGGCAGCAGGGGGTAAAAGAATTCCACCCTCTATCCTCCGTACACTGTGGGCGATGGAATGCGAGTAATGTGTGCAGTACGAGGAGGAGTCTTCGTTCGCATACCATTTGAGTTTGTTTTTGTAAAAAAAAAGATAAAAAATATTTGAAATGTAATTTAACGTTCATGACAATAGGTTAAGAGCTTAATTACGTGATGCTGGGCACATTTTTAGTTGCGTGCCGCTGGCAAACCACATTCACCTATGCAGGGACTCCACATTGCCACAATTTGTCCACCGCGCGCGCACCATCCGAATCACATTGCCATTAATTAAAACCAGAGAAAAAAAAAAAGACAAACAAAACGAAAAAAAATGCAAAAAAACATGAAACGCAAAACCGAGTTCCATCCGACTAATTAGCCTCGGACCGTCCCGAGGCAGGTGGTTGGACGCGACATAAAATGTGAAATATGGACCCATTGCCATTGAGAAAGATATAACCATGATGTCATCAGATCCGTTTTCCCATTCTGTAATAATCCACCAACAATGGGGAAAGGATGGACTCACCAGCAAGGACCAGAAGAGAACAAAACAATTGCGCGTATGAATATACTCGTATGAAGAGGATTCAATCCCTACCTGAATGAGTACCTACGCGCTCAGTTGGTTGGCAGTCAGAATAATGGCGGCAGAAGGACAATAGAAAATGGTTCTGATTTCGAAATCTCCTCCTCATTATTATCACATGGCCGTCATCTAGAGCATAATACCCCTACGTTAGGAGTACCTACTTTTCTCTCTACCTTGAATGACTCCCAAGTTGTACTTTCAACTTTTCAACAGAGCAGCTCCTGTTTGTTGGTATGGGGTTCGCCTCCGGGCGTGTTCCTTATTTAGTATTGTTTATGTGCACGAAAATTAAGCGCAGACTTTGAAGCACATACATATACTGCCGTATAAAAGAGGTTAAGGATACCTACCCTTTCCGGTTTATCCTGAGATGAGGAAAGAATTAAACGAAAAATAAATGAAAAACCACACCGGGACGAGCTTGTTAATATGAACTTTCGTAATAGAGAGATACTATAGCTCGATGCGCTGCAAAATGAAGTTGTTTGTTGGTTGTGTAGCCATTGTTTAGCGGATACAACACATACAATGGCACTGCAGAGACTACTACTATACTAGTGGTCTATTGTTGCAAAGTTTTGTCGTTTTTTACATATCCTTGTTGTATTGTTATCCTGGTTATTGTTTTAGGCGCTGTTTTGTTTTCTTTTCTAAATAGCCTTTTCTGTTTCTGTTTAGTTAAATTCAGTTCTATTCAAAATATAAAGCGAGTTCAAATAAATTGTCCTACTAGAAGCTGAAAGATGGAACATCATAAAAAGTCCTTAAAACACAAATTAATTTGTAATCATTTCATAAAAATGGCGAAACATTGGAGAATGTCTTGTTGTTTACCCTGAGTCCGTTTTAAATTGATCCCTTAAAGGGAAATAAACCATAAATAATTCCCTTGTACACGGAGTGGTATCGCAAATAAATATCTCACTGTCAGTGATAGGTGGCGCTTAATGATACTCGTTTTAGACAATTTACTACAACCGCTGTCGATTAAAAGACAGTAGCCGTGTTTTATTGAAAAGTGTTTAGCCAGTTGTTAATAAAACGTCCATACTTACTTCTCATTTTTTTGTTAAAAATTACATTCGAATCATAGATGGCGTAGACTATAATTGCAGACAACAACCATTAATGAATAAATCGTACTGTCAGCGTAAAATAAATAAGGGTTTTGGTCTACAATTTTAGTTTACGCGATTATGATTTGACTTTGTCCACACTTTATGTTCACTTTTGGTTACTGACTAATTTATCTTCACTTTTCGTTTTGTTTTTGCTTTATGTGGAAAAGTGGCTATATACTTTCGAAAAAAAAACACGGCTAGTAGGTTATTTCTAAAGTAAATCTGACAAGGAAGCGGCAACCAATAGCCACAATCATGACAAAAAGCACAGGTATTCTTGTAAACTATACACTGTAATAAAGAGTGATTCATTTAGAAGTACTTTTTTAAAAGTAAGTACGAATTCGAAAAATCAATATCATCGAGTTATTTATACTATCAGACAAAAGAACCATTCTTGGCATTTATTTGTTAGTAATTATTTGTTCGAAATGTTGGCGCAAATTCCGATTAACGAGGTCCATTTTAAAGTTCGAATTTTCGATGATGCGCTCGAGCATTTCGAGTGGATTTGGGGAATAACGAGAATAGTTTTGGCTTCCAGTTGCTCAATCGTTCCCGGGTTATCCATGTAGACTTTAGACTTTAGATAACTTCACAAGAAAAAGTCTAGGGGTGTAATATCACACGATTTAGGCGGCTCGCAATAAATTCATGGTTTCAGGGGTTGTGTGGAAATACCGCCGTGTTGTTAACAGCTTCTGCCAAAGCACGGTAGCTATCTTCAGAGATTCAGATCAATATCCTTCCCAAAATGTTTCGTGGGCACGCAAAGAACTAGTTCAAGTAGCTTCTTGAATACCAAAGTTCAGACGACTGGTTGTAGATCTGTTCCCTCATCTGTTTACCGGCCGTTTAGTGCTTGCTAAGAAGATATGATATACAATAGCATAATTTGCTGCTGTGGGTGCGAAGGTACTTAGGTACATGCCATGTGGTCCAAGACACTAGACAAATTTCCTTTTGAAGTGCAAAACTCATACGAGTGGCTAAGCTCAAATGGACAGAATGCTTTATAAGTTTGCCGTCACTCTCTCCATTATTTAGACCAAGTATACCTTCACTTAGGTCCACGACTTCGAATGCTTAAAATTTTTGTCACGAAAAAATTCCATTAACCATTCCGTTAAGGTGCATAAACAAAACTACACAGGAACTCCATTTCCGTGCAAATGCTCATACACATCCCACCCATTGGACGTCATTTAACCAAAAAACTCATTGGACCCTTAATGCAAAGATCATAAATCAGTCAAACAGGCTCAAGTGGAACCTAAAAGCGAAATCGAGGACTAAAACTCGTCTCTCTTGACCATCCCCCCAAAAAATTGACGACGGCGACGTTAAGCTTAAAAAGGATTCGTGTAATGTAACCATTTACACCAACATCAATTCCGACATCATTCTCATTTTCACGTAAACTTTGTGTCATGGTCAACATAGCATCTATATATTTGTGTATGTGAGGAGGATTAATTTTTATCCCTGAACAGGGTGCATTAGATCACGTTATGTGGTTGCATAATTTATGGCGACAAGTGACCCCTTGCTAAAGTGTCACCTTTAACTCTCTGGCTGTAGGCAGGATGTGTGTGTGTGTCCTTTCATGCGACACATACATACATTCTGAAACATAACCATTAGGCACATGCCCACCTACCACTGGAATCACATGTCAGGAATAAAAGAAAGTCAGAGTTCAATTTAATCGTCGCAATGGTATTCTAATACACCCTCCTCTAGCCTCACCGCACACAGCGCCGCCTAAAGAAGCAACATATTCCTTATAAGATATGCATGCGACGCCCGAGGACATGTGAAGTGGACCCGGACAAACCATCCGGGAGCATTACCAAATTGAGTTACATTTCTTATAAGTTTGGAGACCAAACCGACCAAACCAAACCAACCGACCGTCTAACCGACCGACCGAACGAAAATGCCTATACGACAGTTTGGGGAGTAATTAAGAAGCCCCAATTCATTTATCATGGATAGCATTATAGGTCGAGCCTGGAAGGGGTATAAAACACGTTATGTCGACCCCCCGTCAGTACCGCACACACCTTTATAGTAGAATAGATGTTGTTTGGAGTACATTTAATGACTTTTGGGGGAGAGACTGTCTCCCACTAGGAGGAGAAGGATTTTTTTTTGTTTCTCTAGAATCTAGATTTGCTACAAGAAGATGTCAAAGTGGGCGATAATGTGGGACTGGCTGGTGAACATGGTCTGCAAATCGACTCCGCAGCATTTGCCATATTGAATTCTACGTCTTGTTGTCGGCCCCATGCGTAGCAGTGTCACTGCCACCCTCTCGAATGGGAGCCACGGCAATCTTTGGCTCGTTTGTTGATTGCTTTACGGCACCTTGTGGGCTCATTGCGTATGCTCATACCGTGTTTAACCTTTAATTTCTTATTACATACGAGTACTCGTGCACACGAGTGGGGGAGATGAAGAGAGTGCAAGTGGGTTGTTATTAAAATTATTACACGCACAGGCGGAAGGACATACAAGGACTAATTAAGTTGTTATTCTTTTTTTTTTTTTTTGTAATTTTTTGTTTGGTTGTAGCATGTTGGAAATTGTGTTGTTTTTTGGTGGAAGAGATCAGAGTTTATGATAGCAAAGTCAAAGGTGAAGATACATAAGTATATCGTGAGCAAGTTGTGTAAAGTTTAAAGTTCAGTCGATTTCTTACCAAAGAGGTTGGAGGGTGATGTATTGAATGCTGGTCGAGCAAATACCTAATAGAAGGAGTATATTTGTTCTGTGAAGCGCCATCGAACATGCGTCTACTGTAAATAGGGGTCAGTATCAAGAATCAGACTACTTGCTCTAGGCATACCCTTCTACGTGGATTTCAGGCGCACTTTCGTTCCTCTTTGAAAACGTGTCCGGTAATTGAATGAAGGGTTCGATGCTCAAATGGAAGAATTCTCTAGGAAGGTGCATATTGTATTGCAATACGAACATTGAGAAACATACTGAGAATTATAAGACAGATGAATGCAAAAATCAATACTACTTTCTCGCAATAATTTAGACAACAACCATTAGGATCAAGAGTTGCAATTACTTCTGATAACTAACTTTCTCTTATGACTTTCTCTGTTTTCCCTTCTTATACAGGATATGCACATATGCATGTGTATATTCTCTTTGGTATGTAAGCAAAGTCTATTCTTGTCGCCGTGCTTTAGTGGTTTGTGTATTGGACCTTATCTTGATTGTAACTTACTTACTTAAAGTTCTCTCAACACTTGTAGAACCGCTGCCTGAGACATCATTGCCTTCCATCTTTTGCGGTCCCGGGCACGCTGCTTCCAGTTGTGAAGATCAAGTTTTCTGGCATCCGTGACAGCTTGGTCTTTGTACCCGAGGTTCGGTCTTCTTCTCCGTCTCGAACCTGGGGGCTTGGTTCGAGACGGCTCCATACAGCAGGACTGGTAAGATGAGCGTTCTATAGAGCACTAATTTGGTCCGTTGAGTTAGGAGTTTTGAAGCCAGTTGTTTTGCCAAGCCAAAGTAGAAGCGTTCGACGTTCTGCCCAATGTTTTGGATAGATAAATTTTTGGTTGTTGATAATATATACTTCAAGACCAACTCGTTTTGCCTGCTCATCAATAGCCGTAAACGCCTCTACGACGGCTTGCCGGGACCCTCCGATGATGTCAATATCGTCTGCGTATCCCAGCAGTTGGACGGATTTGTGAAAGATAGTGCCTTCCGTGTTGACACCTGTCCTGCGCACTATCTGCTCCAACACGCTATTGAAGAAATAACATGACAGCGCATCTCGAGGTCCGAAGAGTTGTTTTCAGAGCATTACGTGTCTTCCAGCGTTACGCGACACATCTGGATAAATTTTGCCGGTATCCCGAATTGGTCCACCGCCTGGTAGAGCTCAAGACGATGAATGCTATCATAGGCGGCTTTAAAGTCGTTGGGTTTCGACTTGAAATTCGTTGGTCTTTTCCAGGTTTTCTCTGAGTCTGAAAATTTGGTCTATTGTCGGAAGCCACACTGGTACGTATCGATTAGTGTGTTACAGAAAGCGACATTTAACAGGGACATGCCTCGGCAGTTCTAACAAGACATAGGATCACCTTTTTTTGAAGATGGGGCATATAGAGCTGATACTCCAGTCGTCGGGCATGCGTTCCTCCACGCATACTTTGTTGATGACTTGATGCATGCACCCTACCAAGACATCACCTCCGTATTTAAAACAGTTCAGCTGGAAGCCCATCATAGCCGGCGGATTTGTTGTTCTTCAATTTTCTGATGACTACACTAACTTCTTCAATACTGGGTGGGGGCGTTGGTTCTTCATTGACTGGAGGTGGGTTCTCGTCTTGCCCTATCACTCTTTCTATTTGCTGCCCGTTAAGCAACTGCTGGAAGTGTTGCTTAAACACATCAACAATTCCATGTGCGTCGGTGACTAAGTTGCCTTCGCTATTTCGAAGAGCCTACGTTCCGGGCTTGTAGTCAGCTGTGAAATCCTTTTATGTATACGTTCCACCTAACCTTTTCAACAAAAAATACTCGCAAAGACCTGTATGTAAGTCAGCCATCACAAGACCAAGACCAAGACAATTTACTTAGAGCTTACCTTGTACATGCGGAGGAAACCATACCTCATTTTCGCTGCAACTACCTTGCTCTGTCTCTAAAGAACAACCTTCTGTTAGACAATTAGTCCTCTCTGTCGAAAGCTGTCAAGGTTGCCTGCCATGTTGCTTTCTTTGTACAGTCCTTTTCTCTTAGTAGATAACAGTCCTTCAGTAGCCAAAATTAAGTTGTCCTACCATCAGTTTTGTTTTTGCCTAGTAAGGATCCTGTGGTGTCACAATGGACCTTAAAGGTCTAAGTGTGCATTCAACGGTATATGAGTGCATGCAGCCTAGCCCAATCTGAAATCTGCAAGTAATATGGGATATTAAAGTTTAAAACTTTAAAACGCACCATTTATCTTGATGATTAGGCTCAAATTATAAAAACGTACAAACTTGCTTAAATTTGCTCCTCTGCCCGTCCATGTTCTCCCTTTATTCAGATAGACGTGTCTTTCTACAGATACAACCAACACAGCAAAAGAGAAAAAAAAAAGAAAAGAAACAACAAATATCAAATCAAATTCAGTCATAAAAATGTTCAGAACATAATCATCAACATAAAACAACCAAAAGTCCATTTACCACACGACTGAGCAGAGTTTTACACCTTTTTTATGCCCTCAACAGGATCATCGCCATCATCATCATCATCATCGCCATCGTCGTCATAGCCGCAATCAACATGCACATCGCAACCAGTAGCTTTTCGTCCTTAGTGACTCCTTCGGCGTTGTAATACAACTATAAACCGAGAAGAAAACACAAACCCACCTCGTACTCGTACTCGTAATGGTAATAAAATTTTTCAGCCAACGAAAAAAAAAAAAGGACGAAATAAAAATATTTTCTTTTCGCAACCCCTATCGATGGATCAAAGTCATCAAATAATAGAATCCCAGCAGAGGGTTGTCGGATAATCATAATCAGGGATTTGTGTGCAAATTTTTTTACGACTCGACTGTAGCAACAATGTCCTTTGGTGGGTTGCTTCAGAGTTTAAAATTCCAACCCTATACGACGACGACGACGGTCGTAAATGCTAACTTCCTTGGGTCCACCACTAATAGAGCGATTATGAAATTAGTGTCCTGTCATCCCACTCCTGTTGCTCTGTTTGTTTTTTTATTACTTTCAAAAGTGTAAATCCGTTTGTTATCCTTTCAACTGATCTGGAGGGGCAACAACAACATGAAATACGCTAAGCATCTGCCAGAGGAAATAGTCATAAAAGTCATCCAACTTGATGATGTGATGTGTTCTTGTCTGGCAGCTTTTTGCGCAAAAGGACGAACTCTACTCCTTGTTTATAGCATTTTTATGAACATTTTTACGATCATTTCTAACCTCAATTTAATTGTTTATCCGGTGACAATCATTTTATTGATATGCGACGACACCAACAACACTACACCAGACAAGCGGCGGATGGAGGCATGAGGGTGTGTGTTTAACCACCTTGTATAGAACGTTGTTGTTGTGTCATTCAGTGGAGTGGTGTACGAGTATCCTTTTGGCATATGCCATCGAGTCAAGTTTATCATTGCGGTTGTAAAAATTGACACTAAAGTGCGAGATGTCCGCACGCCATGAAGACGTTCTCTCTCTCTGTCTCTCTCTCTCTGACGACAAACGAATGGGTGGTGTGGGGGAAGTTGTAAAAATTCGAATGGCATCCGACCTTAGAGAGAGAGAGAGCATAAGGGAAACGCGTCAGGATGAGATTTTTACGATCGTCATCAAACGATGTTGACAATGGGGATGATAATGATGTTGATGGCTCTGGTGATGATGATGATGGTGATGTGATGTTGATGTTTGATGGGTGAAATTTTACTACCGAATTATTGCGAATTAATTGAATCGAGTGCCGGTGGCGGGCGGGACGAAACAAGTTTTACGACATCCTGGGTGGATGACGATGGCATTATATTATTTTCCGTTTGTTTTACGCAGTATTAAAGTATGTAGTTGATCCTAAGAGGGTCTAGGTCAGGATAATTGAATTGACCAACTTGTATATGTGGTTAAAATGTCTTAGACATTTACAAGGACATCCAAGTAGGGTTCTTTTATGAGCTTAATAATAATCAGGCGGTAGTACTTACTTCAAAGTTTCATTTATACTATTGGACTACGTCGTAACGACCAGTAAGTGTCCGATGTCTAGCCAAAGAGGTATAAGGTCTTGAGAGATTTTTAGGCGGTTGAAGGTAAATATCTCCATAAATGGGGAATTGAATACCTTAGTTGCAGGCATAGGGGTTTAGGTTAGGTTAGGTTTGTGGGTTGGCAGAGGAAACGAAATACCTCCGCCACACTCAGGTCAGCACTGACTCATTGTGTCACCTATAGGGGGTTTAGAATAGTACCTGTACCGGGAATGTTGGAGTCCAGGGCACTGGCAGAGGAAGTGGATAATATCCTCATCGCCGCATCACCTCTGCATCCTCCGCAGAGTTCTTCTTCCGTCCGACGTACTTTCTTTAGGTGATACCGCAGTGTGTTGCGACCCGTGAGTATCCCCTTGAGCATGGACAGTGAAGGTCTGTCCTTGCGAATAATACTCTCGGTCCTTGCTTTTTCAAAAGTTGGCCATAATTGTTTTGCAGTTTTGCTAGTTTCTAGGGAATTCCATCTGAGGTTTGCCTCTCTCGTAGCCAGTTTCCCTGCTTCAAGCCTGACAACGCAGGGCGGGGTGCTTATGGAGAGGTCAGTCAGTTCAAGGCGGTCCCATGAAGCTTCCCTTGCTAATTCATTTGCCTTTTCATTTCCCGTGACGCCCTCATGCCCAGGGACCCAGCAGAGCAGAACCTTGTGCTGTGTTTCAAGAACCTTAAACTCTTCGCGACAGTACTTCACAAGCTTGAATTTTATTTCTTTGGCCTGGCTGTCGATAAAAAAGTGATGCCTTCTGGTGGTATTGTTCTTACGGCAGACTCGCGGGCAGCTGTTGTCACTGCCAGGACCTCAGTTTGTAAAACACTGCTGTGGTCTGGGATTGGTATAGATCTGAATATTCCCAGTGATTCGGAGAAGATTCTGCATCCTACACCGGTGTCCATTTTTGATCCATCAGTGCAAATAGCTATGGCTGTCTTTCCACTCTTTTCCGCTAGGGTAAGCTGAGGCAAATGGTATTTTGAAGTCAAGGTAAGGCGTAGTGTAGTCTGTTGTGGGTGCATGGCCGAAAAATCTGCCAAGTATGGTCACGTGCCCTATCGCATTTGACTTCCAGCACGCGGTCTGCCTTATTCTTAAGGCACTGATGGCTGCCGTTGATCTCGGCTCAAGACCCGCAGTTGGAGTGGTTCTCATCGTACTGGTGGCACCAATGCACGCTAGTCTTTGTACTTTAGTGAGCTCTTTCAGGTAGGTGGACTTGTTTAACGAGGCATAGGGGTTTACTCAATAATTGGTTGACGTGAATCAGGCAAGATGAGATGAGACATGGAGACAGAGAATTGAAGACCCTAATTTCGGTTACTCCATTGCCAAGACAGGAATCTCCTTTGAAAACTCGGCAACAGTGGACTAATGGTCACCGTGAAACCAATAAGCAACCAAAACCTGATAGCTACTTACTTACTTACTTATGTCCTGTGTCCCCTTGTGGGTCTTAGGGCCTCTACAACGCCTACGCTCCATCGTGTGCGATTTCTGGAAATGTGCCTCAGCTCTCCCCAACTCTGTCTCAGTTGTCGTGCTTCCTTCTCCACTGTTCAAGGCCATGTACTCCTAGGACCGCCGCGTATACTTCCATCTTGGGTAAGCGGGCTCCGTTGCATCGCTTGGTTAGCTATGGACCTGTCACCCTTTCCGAGAGTGTGGCCAATCCACTGCCACTTTCGTCGTCGTATGGTTGTGCCTATAGGTTCATGGTCCGTTCTCTGATAAAGCTGTTCGTTAGAGATACGGTTTGGCCAGAATATCCTTAAGATGTAGCGCAGCCACCTATTGACAAACGTTTGTAGCTTCCTCGTGATAGTGACGGTCACTCTTTAGGTACCACATCCATATATCAGCACGGATCCAACGTTGGAACGGAACAGTCGTAGCTTGGTGTTTAAGCTAATTGCATTACGTCGCCAAACTGTGGACAGCATCCCAAACGCAGATCAAACGTCTCTGCAACAAGCACTTGAGGTATGGTCGGACATAGTATTTGTGCTGTCCTTTCTCTGGTTCACATCGGTCTATTCCAGACATTTACTCGAATGGAAAAGTGCTTCCCAAGTGGGAACAGTTTACCCTTTAGAGACTCAAACTTGAAGACATTGCACAACCAATTAGCTAACCCGTTCCCACCATAGGCCTGGACTAGGATATTTTGCCACAAGATAAAAGAAAAAAAGAAACGTATCCCACCCCAAGGGTGCGACTCAATGTCAAGCCGGTGAGTAATTTTCAGTAATTTGTCATTAATATAATCCGACAGCGAATAACGCGTGTGTGCATAAAATCCTTATCTCCGACTCACTTAAACCCTCCAAGGTAAACAAAACAATATCCAAACAAACAGTTAGCAGACAAGGAAGCCAGCAGCAGCCACACCAACTATCAGCACTGTGACGCTTCAAATGCGAGGATATCTTCCGAAAAACATTACGCTCATTTAACCAGTTAAAAATAATCATCCTCCCTGCCTGGACTTGAACAAAAGAAGGCAACCAGATCCTGGTATCTCGGTGTTGCATATCGTCAGTCAACTCCTAAGCATTCCATTCCAACCCTCCGAGAGAGATACACAGAGCAGCACGCAGAAGGCAACAATCGCAACAATTTCGATTGGATGGACCAACCGACCGACCCAACGATAGGAATCCAAAAATGGCTTAAGGGCGATTTTCGAAACCGATCCGAAATTTGTGAACCTCCCCGTCTCCTGTGAATGGCATAGTAATCGTAATAGTCGAACGAACTGAAAGGGGTTGCAAGTCATTAATGCACTGTCTCACCCACATAGAGCTGTTTGTAGCCCAAAAAGGACTCGACGGCGGCGGCGACGACGACGACGACGACGATGGGACCAGGGAAGATTGTATATCTTTTTCGAAGCTCTGATGTATTCATGAAATGGGGTGATTAATGGCTTGAAAACATTTACACAACCACTGATACTGTACACAGCACACTTTTGCCGCCACCACCGACCGCCGTCGTCCGTCGTAGCCATCGTTGTCGCTGGAACAAATTGAGAAGGGTTCACCGATACCCAGCCGCATTCACCCCCTAGTCTAGTGTGTGTGAATGTGTCTGTGTATGGGCTGACTGACTACCACTGACTTTTCCACCCGCAAAAATGAAAAAGGAATTGTTTGCAATTTCGGAAGATTGGCTGTTGCTACTGCTGCCACAGATGCTGGTATTATCCATTGTGGATAACGCCTTCGGCAGGAATAGCGACGTAAAGTACAAAACAGCTGCCTGGTTGTTGGTTGGCCCTGGATCTCTGGTGGTGAAATTCGAGCTCGAGAAACGCACATGAACACACATACACAGTTCAGACCGGACGGGCGATCAATGAAAACCGCAGAACTTTGCAACAAATGCTGCACGTTGTTGTTCCAAAGTGTAACCGCACCAAGGGGTTCCTTTGCGCTCACTCTGGTGGTAGAGGATAGGAAATTGTTGCCAGTGAAGCTGGTGAAAGACCAAAGAATTGTTCACCAAATATTGAGTTTAAGTTGATTTAAAAGAACGAACTGCAGGCTAGGTTCAATGAGACGTAAAATAGTCGTTTCAGAACGAAATTTGAAGACTTTCTATCAATGAGTTATCTCTTGGAAAAAGCAATAAAAGTTGAGGCCCAGCCTTTTGCAATTTCGCCGCAAAATTGGGGACCCTAAGGACATAAGTAAGATCAAAAAGACTGATTACTTTTGGACTAACTCAAGACATTTCTGACATAAGAAAATCTCAAAACATTGTCGTACGTTTTTTTTTTAGATACAAGAAAGCATTAGCCTTCGAGGATGCCAAACGCATTCACTGGCTACTAATGGCAGTCAACAAGTAAATCAGTCAAAGCGGGCCTTAAGTACTCGATCATATCAAAGAGATTGAGACCTCTTATAGAGGATTGATGTCTATACATTAATCCAAGAAAGTGTTCAAGATTTTATTGCAGTTCGTCGTATAGTCTAACTTTTATAGTTATTAGTCTCGCTACGTCAGGAGAGCCAAGGCCAAGGTGTCAGAAACTGGTCGATCTACTGTGTACACTCATAACCTCTAGGAAGTCTTTGAGACCTTCCATCGCCTTCGATGCGGCCAATAAGAGCATCTACATCGGCAAACCCCCCGAGGAATTGTCAAGACAGATCTTTGAAAAGAATGAATCATTTATGGAGTTCTAGGAGTCTTGTAAGCGATGTATGTTAAATGGAAGAGCTCACTGTAATTTTCTTTATTGCCATGGAAATCCAGACTCTTTGCTAGCCTAAGAGCTATCATCTTATTCAAAGATCCAAGTAAGACAGTATCTTCAAGTGAAAAACTGATATTATGGCTAGATATCGGGAAATTATGTAGCATGTGACAGGCCTCCCAAATCCTCTAAGTCGTACCTAAATTACACCAGGAGAGTCGGGAAGATGAAAAGACTGAAATCAGCTTGCACTTGTACTTGCAAAGTACCATTACGTGGCAGTCTTTTAATCAGCCAAGCGACACCATGTCCTTTCCGCGAAAATGTTCATAGGTATTGTGCACGATCTGCTAGAACTTTGATTATGACGTTGGGTAAGAGCACTGATTTCGTAAATGTGTCAGAAGCCTAGTGTAAGTATCTGCATCGAAATAAGTCCTACTCCTTCTCTCTATGGTGGCAATAGACCTTCCATGGCATATCCTAGTTGGTGATCCTTTTTTCAATAGTCAGTTCAACTCGGCTTGGAACTAGCATAAACGCAGTTCGAGTTCAAATGGGGTTGACGCAACTCGATCCCTGCGTATAAAAGAAGTAATGGATGAACATAATTGTTGGCAATGTTGCCACTGGTCTTACGCGTTTGCTGCTGGCGGCATAGGACTGAGATTAAGATTAAAGCAGACACTATCGGCAAAGGCTTTGGCAGACTCTTGCGATTGTAGCCGTTCGACATCAAACTTCCTCGCAGTATTTCGTTGATTTCGGTCCGTTCTATCCAAAACTTTGGATACAACTTGGTAATGATCCGAGTCCTCGTTGACTCCTCGGAAAGTCCGAACTATACTGGATGAGTGCCTTGCGTCGATCGCAATGTGATCGATCTAGTTGACGGTTTTTCGATCGAAAGAGAGCCATGGTCTCGAGAGCATCCGATGCTATTGGTCGCTTCGCAACTGTTTTTTTTCTCCGCGGTGGGGAAGTAAACCCTACGGTACAACCCCCAACCTGGAGGACCAAATCCTTGTTTTGAAACCACTAGGACAAGGGGCCGGATACACCGATGCCCACGTCGGGGATGCGAGCGCTGCCGTTGATCCATTGAGGACTCGTCCACCACCATCTCTTTTTCAATACCCTGCCTCGGTACTGAAAGACCTTACTGACCTCAGTTCCAAATATGGCACAGTAGCTCGAGTAAGGTATCCGCTAGTCTGTAGATGCCATCGTTGATTCCATCGAGGGAATTCATCCGCCGAACGTCCTCCTTCTGAGGGACTCTTGCAATACTCTGAGACAAGAGACGCCTCGTCCGGTTCGACATATATGCGTTGAAGTTCACCCAGCTATGATTGCGCAGGGCTGAGTGTTCAACTACACATAAATCGTCAAACTCACCTTAAGCTCATCGTTAGTTCGCTATCAGATAGCTCTACAGCGGGCACCTCGAGGAGGTGACGATGCTTTTTAGTGAAACTCATATCTCCCCTTAATGTATCTACTTTAAGGCTGTGTCCCCTTTAGCCACGTTTTCTTTCAAGTTAATAGGCATTAACTGCCTGCGGTTACAATTGACTACTTGAATTCATTCTACGATGAACTCGTATTGTAACAACGACTCATATTTTAAAATCCAGTTCAAAGAGTATGAATAGCTCCTTAAAGCACCCGCTATAAAATAAGAAAAGTATTTTACACATTTACCAAACCTCCCAACAAGAAGACACAACACAGACGTCTAAAACAATTTCCAAAGATTAAATCAAATTAAATCTTTTGTCGGAAGCCATAAAATTCGTCTGGCGGACCCAAACTATTAAACCACAGGGCCAACGAATGGCTATGGCTACAAGAGTACAAGAAAGGAAGGAACAGTAGGAAAAAAAAAAGAGAAAAGAAAATAATTTCAATATAGAAAACCCCACGCGACTCAGAAAGTGTCCATTAAAATTCACTGCTGTCCTGGAGTTTGGGCATAAAAAGGTCGCTGCTACTAGCACAACGACAACACTTTTGTATCCTTAGTGACAACCACAGAAGAGCATCTTGCGTGATGATTTTTAGTACAAAAAGGGATGCTCTCTCGTCCTTTTTCTTCGCATTTTTGTTGTAGTCTTTTTTTGAGTCCTTTCCTTCATGATTGGGGTTGAGACATTGACAGATACCAGTGGCAAAATGTAACCAGCAAACAACGTCAGCAACCATCCAACCAGGCCGCCCAAGTCACAGAGCACAGCAGATAGATGCTTTAGATATAGTCAGGGTGAGTATGGTAAATATTAAAACCACCCCTGCTATGCCAAAACACACAGTAGTAGTGAGGCAAGGACGAGCAGCCAGAAGTAGCAGACCGAAGGAGCCATCAAACAAAAAGTGATGTCATAAAATTATGCTTAATGTTGCCGAAATTGCTGTTTTCGGGAGATAAGTCCATAAAGTAAATTACGGTGTAATTGAATGTGCGGGTTCTACTCAGCCTTTGCTGAGTTTGGGTTTGGTTTTGGGTTCGGGGGTTTTGGGAGCCGTTATGGTTTGTTTTGGTGTGGCCATGGGTTTGTGTATAGTTTTCCATCTCAGCTTCTTTTTTTTTTTTATTTTGTCTCAGATTGGAATGAGATAGGTTGATGCTGTAGACTGTCAGTCAGGGTGATTGCTCAAGATTGTCAAGGAGGTTGAAGGGCGACGACGACGACGAATGGCAATATTTTCCGTTTAAGAAAAAGTGGAATATGTTTTAAGTGTTTTTAAGTGGAGAATATAAATCGATAATGGCGTTGCAAAGTTGAAGACTTTATAGAATTATTTCTTAAATACTTATTGGTTGATACAAGGTATGTCTGCCGGTATTAAGAAACTGTCATTGTCGATGACTGGTCATATTCTCAAAGGAAAACTCTCCAGGTGGGTTTGAAAATATGCTGGGACAGAGGAAGTGTTCTGGATCTCCCTCTGGAATCTACTCCCAGATCTCTTCTTGATCTATTCTGATTTTATTAGTTTGTAGGCCATAAAGAGGTTCAGGACTAATGTATGGAGTCCGAGCACCTTGTCTGGCAAGCTCATGAGTGGCTTCGTTGCCAGGGATGCCCCTGTGCCCAGGGACCCAAATTAGTGTGGCATTATTGTATACAGCAAGTTGCAAGATGGATTGGAGGCAGTTCAAAACTAGCTTTTACTCAAAGTTGTAGGAGCTGAGAGCTGCCTGGCTAGCTGAGAATATGTTGATATGAGATCTTCGGAGGTTTCGAACACAGAGCTCGATAGCATGGACCTCTACCTGCAAGATAGTGGTTGCTTGTCCTCTAGAGGAATAGATAATTTGTAGTTTGGACAAGACATTCCAGCTCCAGACCCACTCGACAGCTTTGATCCGTCAGTATGTATGGATGTTTGGGGAATAAGCTGATTGTCCCAGAAGCTCCGAATTGGGATATTGACCTTCAAGAGGTTGTGGATTCTTTTAGGCATGAAGTCCGAGAGACCCACTGCTGGATTGGATAGCAGAGGAACAGCAGAGTCTTCATAATAGTTATGTGGAGGGGTGGGAGGTCTAAGAGAACCTCCAACGTAGGTGTCGGACAGGAGCGTATTGCACCAGTAATTCATACACAAGCTAAGCTGCAGACCGCGTGACCGTTTGGTTGGCCTTATCCCACCATACTAGCGAAGTGTAAGTGATAATTGGAGTGATGATTGTGAGGTAAGTCCAAAGGATTATTTTTGGTTTTAATTCCCATGTTTTGTCGAAAAGCCTAGAACAGGCCCAGAAGGCTCTAATCGCCTTCTCAGTCGTACTGACTATGTGCGGCTCCAGTTTAGTTTATGGTCAGGAGTTACCCCAAGATATTTGGTTTCTTTTGAGAAATTGATTTGAACACTCTTAATTGTTTAGGTTTAGAGGCTAAAATTTCTTCTTCTATTGAAGGGTATGATGACGGTCTTGGTTGGATTGACCGTAAGCCCTTTTGATTGACACCAGTTGCTAACTTTGTTAAGGGCACGTTGCATTTGACCTTTAATGCGGAAGTCTTGTTTGCCCTTTATAATTATGATTACGTCGTCAGCGTAGCCTTGTGTTGGAAGTCCACAATTGTTGAGGTCATTGTTAAGTTTGTCAACCACAATGGACGACAGCAAGGGGAATAGAACACCCTTCGGTTGTTTTAATGGATAGCGATATTTGTCCAAGTTTGGCAGTGATAATTCTACTACTGAGCATGGAACGTATCCAGCTTGAATGGAATTAAATGTCGTGTTGTTGAAGGAACCAGAGATGTCCAGAAAGGAGCATAAAGCGATTTCCTTCTTTGACAAAAGACAGAGGTGCGACCGACAGGCCTTTCTGAAGTCTGAAGGTGATCTATTGTCAGATTTAGGAATGAAAACTACGTTAACCTTCTTCCAGATTGACGGAATGCAGCTTAATTCATAGCTGGATCGGAACGAAGCTACTAGAGATTCTATGAGAATATCTATTCGATGCTGAAGAAGAGCTGGGAATATTCTATCTCACCCGGCGTTAGTGGGTCAGCTATTTCTGAAACTGGGAAATGATTTTAGAAAATAAGTTCAGAGTTAAGTTTCCGTTGCATTTTTGTAGGAGACTGACTTTTGGCAACAGCCTTTTGAGTCCTGATAGCTGAAGGCAGATCATTAATGCTGTAGTAGAAGGTTCTCCATGTGTGGCGTTTTGAACTCCTAATAGCAGAGTTGTAGGCCGTGGGAGCTATTTTATATTCGCTCCAAGAGATAGTGCGCTTACCTTTATTAAATAGCCTTCTGACCCTTCTTTTTAGAGTTTCGAGCTCAGCGGTTCTCCAGGGCACGTTCCGAGCAATAGCCTTACTTTTGGCTACACAACTGCATTCATTCGCCTGCGTGATCATGGAGCTAAGTTTTCGAACTTCTTCTTCGAGAGAATTAAATGAATTTATTGTTGAACAGACAGGATTAAACAGAATGAAGGTTTAATTAATTTTCAAGTTATCGTGTCTGGCCTTAGAGGCGGAGGTAAATACCATAGGCATCAAATCAATTCTTTTATGGTCTTCCAGATCGTTCTCGTGCCATTCCAGCTATCGTTAGGACATTCAACTTGAAAATACCACCACTTAGTGATGGAGAACGAAATGTCTTACGATCTACAGATACATATACATATTGCTTAGCATTGCTTCTCTTGACAGCCACACTATCAAAGCAGTACATCGTCTAGGATAAGGTGACCTTGTAACCTTGCGTTCACACCACCAAGCCCGACATTAACCTCCGATTCCAAGCATATTCTGTCTCAAGAAAACTGATTAAGTGGTCGATTCTGGTGTTGTAAAAAACTGCGACCACATTCCTTTGCATTTCTTAGGCGGCAAATGTTTTCTATTCGGAGACGCATCCTAGCCTAGTTGGTAATGGCAGAAGGACTGAAGCATCTATGTCAGGCTGCGTTATAGATTTTGCTCAGTTTTATGATTGAGTTCCTTCATTTTGAGTAGTTCTAGGATATATTTGGGAAAGGCAATCTCCGATTAAACTATCAAACCCTCAGTGGGATCTCAAAGGACCTAAGTAGTTCTATACTTGCCCTTGTTCACAGAAGGTTTCAACGACTCATTTAGACCACTATGAGTCCATACTTTCTCAGGACCTACAACTGCCATAGTTTGGCCAGTGTAGTTCGAAACATATGTACGTGAAGAATGTTAGGATTTTACTTTCCAAATATCAATTTGTTTGCATCGTACAGCACTACAAAAGCAATCCAACATTGTGTTAGGAGTCTCTGAGTCTGTCCATGTTCAATTTTATACTCTTCCCATTGCTTAAGGTCCTCCAGTTTTGATGCAGAGCTAGAAGTTAATTGCCTGCTAACAATATTCAGTGGAAGTAAGTCTGGCAATATAAGATTGTGTCAAAAGTCTATGCATAATGAAATTTTTGAATATTGTGACTGCAAGTAAATGTCCTTAAAAATCATTCAAGAGTATTTGAATTCCTTGCCCCTTTCTCATACAAATACATAAGTGCTCTCTCAATATAAGTATTTGCGCCTGAATATAGTTTCACAGGTATCGTAATCCTTATATAACATTTCTAAGTCTGCTGCAGATAATCCCCTTTTTTAGTGAATTGGGTTAGACAGCTCGTGTGTTCTGCTATTGATTCACGCAAAACAGTGGAAGAAATATATTCAGTGCATTTTATAGTAAGGTTGTGAGAGTGTTACACAACTAGGAGTGATAATTTGATGGAAACTTTTTGTAGCCTATTCATCGGTAAGCGATAGACATATCAACCGAGCCACGTTTCTAGTATTGATCCACTTGAAGATGATCATTTTTGTTTTTGTCGAGTTAAATTTCAGCCCAACCATGTCGGCTTTCCTCTCCACATTTGCTGTCATTTGGTGAAGGTCCATTATTCTGGAAGACCGAAGGCATACATCATCGGCGCAGTCGAGGTGCTTGAGTTCAGATGTAAGAGTCCATCGAATTCCTACATTTCCTGCTGATAAGGCCGCATTCAGCACATCGCTAATCACCAATAAATACAGTAGTATTGGTGAAAGTATGCTGCCTTGGCGAACCCCATGACATGTGGACCCATCATATGTAGCAATCCGGAACGCCTCTACTGCGCAAGGCACGCCAAACAAATTCCCGATTGACACTATCAAACGCCTTTTCAACGCAGGTGAAGGATAGATACTCAACAAACTGCTCGATGATGATCCGCAAAGTGCTGATGTGGTTGTCACATGAGGATCCATATCGGAAACCTGCTTGTTCGGCGTCGAGTGTGTCTTCAAGATGTTCTTTGATTCACTCCAGGATTATTTTAGCTTTTATCTTAGCTACAGCAGAGAGCACGCAGATTCCTATTGCTTTCTTCGACTCGTCAGGAAAGTTCTCAGTTTCCCAAGCTCTTCCAATTAGAGGGAACAGCAGCTCAGCCGATGTTGTTGGCGCTGCTCAGAAACATGAAAGGCGATTAGGCGACCGTAAAATGCGCAAGGCTCGCGAAATTTTGCTTAAGCAGAAGACCCACTTTCATAAAACAATTTAATCACTTGCACATGTTGTGAAATCATCTATCTACAAATCGTTTCTTGATGACCCTCTTGAACCTTGTAATGCTTTAATAATCTCTATCAAGTTCCGCAAAGGATTGAATGATCTGTCATGATGTCGTGTTCTTCCTTGCATTTATTGCTTTCCCATGTTGCTTTTCTTGGGGACCATGACTAGAAAGTTGTTCCTACCAACCCAGGTATCTTATCTTGGGGTATCTTTCCCTTGATAGAAACATGTTCGATAGCCAACCAAAGCTACGTATCTACAATAGAAAAAAAGCTTTTTTTTAGTTTGTTAAACTTTGAGGTTGAAATACCAAATAACAACATTCAGTTTGTGTTTCGTATTCAAGCGAGATGCGTC
Source organism: Chalcosyrphus nemorum (assembly GCA_949716465.1). Classification (NCBI taxonomy): domain Eukaryota; kingdom Metazoa; phylum Arthropoda; class Insecta; order Diptera; family Syrphidae; genus Chalcosyrphus; species Chalcosyrphus nemorum. The sequence continues at coordinate 10,990,646 of OX454333.1, read as the reverse complement.
AAAAAACACCGGTTATACTAACTCGCTACGTGCGACAGTATCAGTTGAGTCACGCGCGTTCGATAGCCCAAATAAATGCCAAGGTCAGTGAAATTTTATGCTGATCTTTTCAAGTTTATTTTGAAAGTGCATTCGACAGACAACAGATGAGATACAAGACGGCTTTCAACCTCAAGAATGGGCGACTGCTAAGCCTACAAGCACAATTCCAGGACCAACCAAATATGAGCTCATAAGAGGATTCCTACCAGGAGGTCAAACAGACTCAAAACAAAAGTACGACACCGACTAAAAGGCTCTCTTATTTTTGTAGGAGTTTTCTATAAGAAATCCCTTGTGGACTACATGCGGGTGTCCCGCGAGTTGTACGGTGATTTCTTTCAAATTCCGGGAGTTTTTGGAAAGCCCAACTTTGTGGTATCCTTTAATCCCGATGACTTTTCGGTTGTGCTACGAAGTGAAGGTGTTTGGCCAAAAAGACGGGGTTTCGAAACTATGAATTTTCACAGAACGCAACATAGGAACGATGTATTTGGAGAGATCATTGGGTTATTGGGATCGTAAGTAGGATGTACATATTTTAGAGGAGTCTAAAAGATCCCTTTTGCTTTTAGAAATGATGCGGCATGGGGAAACTTGCGAAGCGCAGTCAATCCAGTTCTTATGCAGCCGAAGAATGTTCGTCTTTACATCGACAAAATGCTTGGAGTCAACGATGAGTTCCTCGAGAGGTAAGCCTTTCACATTTCCTATCTCACTTGAATCTAAATATTGATGTCTTCTATGTAGAATCCGTGAAATTCGAGATCCCAACACTCTAGAGATGCCTGCTAATTTCGAAGACGAAATCAATCGCCTGGCCTTCGAGTCGATATCAGTTGTAGCTCTTGACCAGCAAATCGGAGTAATTCGTGATAAACGAGATGATCCCGAAGTGGTTACCCTGTTTAAAAGCCTTCGACAAATCTTCAACCTTTCCTACGATTTGGACATTATGCCATCGATTTGGAAACTTGTTAAAACACCTAAATTTCATCAGATTATGAAAGCATATGATAACATGTGCGAGATAATTATGAAATACATTAATCAGGCCTTGGAACGCATTGAAAATGAGTCGAAGGCAAACGCCTCAACAGCTGATGGGGAGAAAAGTGTACTGGAGAAGCTTCTCAAGATAGACAAGCGCGTTGCCATTGTTATGGCATTGGACTTGTTGATGGCTGGAGTTGATACGACGAGCACAACTCTGACTGGAGTACTCCTCTGCCTTGCCAAGAATCCCGAGAAGCAGGAAAAGTTACGCCAGGAAATTCGTTCGATTCTTCCTGAAAAAGATTCCAAGCTTACTCTTGAAAATATGAAGAATCTTCCCTATCTAAGAGCATGTCTAAAAGAAGCCATACGAATGTATCCAGTTCTTTCGGGAACTCCACGAACTAATGCACATAATATAGTTCTGAGTGGCTATCAAATTCCCAAGCACTATGACATTTTATTGAACACCAATATGCTGCTGATGGAGGAGAAGTATTATTCAAGGCCAAAGGAATTCATTCCAGAACGATGGATTCGCACTGAAGAGAAGTCGGACACTGTGCCAGCAAATCCATTTATCTATATACCATTCGGATTTGGACCTAGGAGTTGTGTGGGTAAACGTCTAGTGGACTTGGAGCTGGAGATTACAATATCGCGATTGGTGAGGAACTTCCACTTGGAGTTCAATTACCCCACGGAGAATGCCTTCAAAAACCATTTGATCAATATGCCGGCTATTCCATTGAAGTTTAAGCTCACCGATGTTGAAAATTGAGAGAGAGTATGCACTTAAGATAGCAAATACTTGTCGTTGTTTTTTGTTTTTTCTTTTGACTGCACAACAGCAGTTTAATTTAAATGTAAATTTTATTCGGAAAATGTTTTTACTAGAATACTAATAAAAACTAAGATAATCCAGTGTCTGTGTAGATTGTTAATTAGAAACTGCTTTCATCAACAACTGACTAAAGCAAGCACTCTTAATATGACTGATGGAAACATAAAGCAATTTCAGTGTTCAATGATAAACAAATAATAATAAGTGTTCTCTTATCGGTTGCAAGTGACTTCCCAAACCTGTCAAACAAAATATGACAGCTGTCATCGCTAAGGCTTTTTATTTATACAATACATACAGTAATGGACAAAACAAAGTTGCCATCTTCGTATTTTTGTGAATATTTCACTAGAGCTTGGGCTGAAAGTCTTTTGAGGTAACAACGATTCATTTTGCAATCATTTTTTACTTGGAAAGTTTTTAACATGATATTTCTAGTGCAATATAATAACGTGTTAGTGTAGTACAAAGAAATGACCTCATCAGACGAACACTAGAAGCAAATTTGATTGGATTCTGAAGAAGCGATTTATTTTTGCTTCATGAGTGTTTCAGAACTAGTAAGTTATAAAGAAAAATATACTAATAATTTGTGTGACCACCGTTTGGCTTGATAATAGCTTAAATCCTCGGTGGCTTACAAGCAACTAGATTTTGACAGAATTCGCTTGTTAAACCATTTTTTTCAGTCTTCCTGAATCGCACTTTTGAATTCTTTTTTCCTCTTTGGGCTCCTGAATAAAATTTAAGCCTTAAAAGAGCACAGTAATTCGAAATCGGGGCTTATTCCAACCCACGTTAAGGTTTTTAGTCAGATACTGGCAACAAAATTCTTCACCTAGTGCCACATAAGACACCAAAGTAAGCATAATTCATACCATTACGTTTCTAGTGCTTAATGGGTTTTTGAAAATAATAAACTTCCTTTTTTGGCCAAAAAATGGGATCAATTGCGACTAAAAACAGTGAATCAGTGGAGGGCACTAGATGATCTCTTATGTCATTGATGTAGCTGTCTTTGTTCATTGAATTTTTGGTGCAGTTTTGACAAGTTTTGGCGATTCGCAACCTCACAGCTTTCATTCAAGATGTCAAGGATAATTTTTTTTTTCGGGGTCTCCTGGTTAAAAATTTGAAAGAATTCAGCCTTTTTACGTACGGGTGGTACAATTATTTTACAAATGTCTTAAAAAAATCTTAATTTACTTGTTTGGCTTACCTACTTACATATGTTATGTACCTACGCGATTGCGTGTGCGGTTTTTGGATATGTGCCTCAGCTCTTCAGAACTCTTGCCCAGTTACCGTGCTTCCTTATGCGACACGTAGTCCTAGGACAATCACGTATCGTGCCATCCTGGGTAAGCGGGTTCCATAAGAGTTGTGTGCTATTCAAGCCACCATAATCGAACACAAGTCCAAAGGTGAGGAAGTTCTAATTCCATGAATACTGATGTACGGGGACCGACTTGCCGTTCGAGTTTAGGCGCACTCAGTTTCCCGCTTGAAGCGCATTCGCCAATCGCTGCAAGTGCGTTCCACATACAAGCGACAAAAACAAGAAGTGGTCCTATAGTCCTTTTATTTATTTATTTATTATTTTATTTAGGACAAGTATTTTTTATATTCCATTGCCTGCGTTCTTATAACTTTAGGGCGAGTTTTTTCTACAATACTCACGATAAAGTAAAATGTTCCCATGTGTACCAATGGCCATCCCTCATAAAAGTTAAATTCAAATTTATATTTGCCGTACGGAATAACGAAGCGTACATCTGATGAGTCAAAATACACATTTGCCTTTAGATGTCCCTACAAAAATAACGCATAATAGATCAATGTTAAGGAATAACAAATCTCATAACATCACACACCCAATAAGGACAAGTGTGATTAATACTCGACGAGTTTGTAAATCTTTCCAATATCACCTTTAGGTAGGGGTTTGCTTGACCATCTTTCAATGCTTTGCAAAAATTTAAAGTCGCATTCAACATGTACAGACGATACTGTGTGCCTGTATTTTTAAACATTAGTACGTTAAGCTGTAATTAAAATTTCTACTATGAAAAAGCAAATAGGAAAGTATCAAGTTCACTCACTGTGGCATTTTTTATAACACCAGTTAAGTCACTGTCCATCAAGAGAAGTGTCTTATCCCAATTGATAGCTTTCAATTTACAAGTGACATTCACAATCAGAACTGGATCTCCCCAGCAATAAACAGAATTGAACTTTGCGGTATAGGGACTCTGAAGGACTCCATTTTCGAAAAAAACAAATAGAAAACTAAAAGTGGCAAGCGATTGCAACAGATTCATCGTTACAACTACGACTATTGTTAGCAGTGACTTTCATGGATCGGAGCTACGAGTATAGTGTATTTCAAAGATCTTATCGCTGCACATGAACTAAATTTTTTGAGTTATCTTGTTCAAGCTATCCAACTGTGACTTGTAGAATTAATCTGCATAACAAAGTTACGCAGCAAAAAGTTTTGAGTAATAAAAACAAAGAATAAAGGCAGGTGTGCACAGTCCCAAGGTTAGCTACTCTGAATCACTGGGCAAATTACCCAGAATCTACCACGCGAAACTCCATGCTCTGGAAATATTGGCTCAAGCATAATGGACTTCAGATGGACAGGACTTGACGGCAGATTAATAAAATATTTCGAAGGCTATCAACGATATCAACGAACAACGAACAATTACTTACAGCAGCAGGAATAGATCCAAGGGACGACATCGATGATGACGACTTTTTCACGATTGAAGATCCGCAGCAGAAGGTAGAGGCTATATAGGAACTATTTTCGAGAACGTGTATAAAGTAAATGCGAATGCAACCGAACCACGACCTAGAGAATAGAGTCCTCGCGTACAACTTCCGTCTTCGATATGATTTGGACCATTGGCAAGCAGGGAATACTGGCTTCACCAGGTTCAATGATGACAATTTTGCATACAATGTCATTGCCATTCTTACATATCGAAGGTAGAACTTCAAGTGATCAGAGAAAGAAGAAATCTGTGAGAATCGATGGATAAGAGTCTGAATCCATTCTTTTCAGAACGTCGTTGTCTGGCGCCTCTGGGGGTACCAGGAAGTGGCGAAAGTTCTCTATTGTTGGACGGCACGGACGTCCACTTGCATGTCAATATGTAGTCAGTTATCTCAGGATTTGGCTAGACCAATATCTATATTTTAATAAACAGGTAGCTATTGCTCTAACCAGAGCCCGAGGCGCTTTCACTCTTATAAAGAGACTGTTTAATAGCAGCCAACTCGATGCAAGGGTAAAGGTAATCTGTTACATGGCCTTATTCGGCCCATGATCGCATATGGATGTCCTGTGTGGTTCAACATAGGGGCAAGCAGGATGGAAATGATTCGGTTGTTTGAGAGGGCCTGCCTTCGGGCGTGCCTTCACTTATACAGAACACCAAAGTCTTAGTACATAAAATTCTATTCCAACGAGATCCTTTACAACAAAGCGAATCTGATAAGAGAAGACAATCGCATGGTCGAGATGACTCGAAGGCACATTGCAAGGGTATAATAATAATAATAATAATAATCTTTCATGTGGCCCGGAAAACTGTGGATAGGCGGCTCAACTACGAGTTAGACGTCGTACGGAGCGCTGAGGAGCGTCTCCGGCTTAGTAGGTCGGTGTCAACCCGAGATATGAAAGACGTCGAGCGACAGCACCAACAATTTTGGTGGCTCTTAGAGCGAGCTCCGTCGTCGATTGCTATAGATGCCGGATAGGGACATGCCCTTGGCCTGCTTACATAGACTTTAAGTATTCTTTAGTTCTAGGGTAGGTTAAAGTTAAAATAAAAAAAAACAAGTCAGGTGGCTACCAAAAAAAAAATAGTATAAAATCTTTTAAGTTTGTTTAAACAACGACAAGTATTTGCTATCTTAAGTGCATACTCTCTCTCAATTTTCAACATCGGTGAGCTTAAACTTCAATGGAATAGCCGGCATATTGATCAAATGGTTTTTGAAGGCATTCTCCGTGGGGTAATTGAACTCCAAGTGGAAGTTCCTCACCAATCGCGATATTGTAATCTCCAGCTCCAAGTCCACTAGACGTTTACCCACACAACTCCTAGGTCCAAATCCGAATGGTATATAGATAAATGGATTTGCTGGCACAGTGTCCGACTTCTCTTCAGTGCGAATCCATCGTTCTGGAATGAATTCCTTTGGCCTTGAATAATACTTCTCCTCCATCAGCAGCATATTAGAGTTCAGTATAATTTCATAGTGCTTGGGAATTTGATAGCCACTCAGAACTATATCATGTGCATTAGTTCGTGGAGTTCCCGAAACAACTGGATACATTCGTATGGCTTCTTTTAGACATGCTCTTAGATAGGGAAGATTCTTCATATTTTCAAGAGTAAGCTTGGAATCTTTTTCAGGAAGAATCGAACGAATTTCCTGGCGTAACTTTTCCTGCTTCTCGGGATTCTTGGCAAGGCAGAGGAGTACTCCAGTCAGAGTTGTACTCGTAGTATCAACTCCAGCCATCAACAAGTCCAATGCCATAACAATGGCAACGCGCTTGTCTATCTTGAGAAGCTTCTCCAGTACACTTTTCTCCCCATCAGCTGTTGAGGCGTTTGCCTTCGACTCATTTTCAATGCGTTCCAAGGCCTGATTAATGTATTTCATAATTATCTCACACATGTTATCATATGCTTTCATAATCTGATGAAATTTAGGTGTCTTAACAAGTTTCCAAATCGATGGCATAATGTCCAAATCGTAGGAAAGGTTGAAGATTTGTCGAAGGCTCTTAAACAGAGTAACCACTTCGGGATCATCTCGTTTATCACGAATCACTCCGATTTGCTGGTCAAGAGCTACAACTGATATCGACTCGAAGGCTAGGCGATTGATTTCGTCTTCGAAATTAGCAGGCATCTCTAGAGTGTTGGGATCTCGAATTTCACGAATTCTACATAGAAGACATCAATATTTAGACTCAAGTGAGATAGGAAATGTGAAAGGCTTACCTCTCGAGGAACTCATCGTTGACTCCAAGCATTTTGTCGATGTAAAGACGAACATTCTTCGGCTGCATAAGAACTGGATTGACTGCACTTCGCAAGTTCCCCCATGCCGCATCGTTTCTTAAAGCAAAAAGGTTCTTTTATATTCCTTAGACATATGTATGTACATCCTACTTACGATCCCAATAACCCAATGATCTCTCCAAATACATCGTTCCTATGTTCCGTTCTGTGAAAATTCATAGTTTCGAAACCCCGTCTTCTTGGCCAAACACCTTCACTTCGTAGCACAACCGAAAAGTCATCGGGATTAAAGGATACCACAAAGTTGGGCTTTCCAAAAACTCCCGGAATTTGAAAGAAATCACCGTACAACTCACGGGACACCCGCATGTAGTCCACAAGGGATTTCTTATAGAAAACTCCTACAAAAATAAAAGAGCCTTTTAGTCGGTGTCGTACTTTTGTTTTGAATCTGTTTGACCTCCTGGTAGGAATCCTCTTATGAGCTCATATTTGGTTGGTCCTGGAATTGTGCTTGTAGGCTTAGCAGTCGCCCATTCTTGAGGTTGAAAGCCGTTTTGTATCTCATCTGTTGACTGTCGAATGCACTTTCAAAATAAACTTGAAAAGATTAGCATAAAATTTCACTGACCTTGGTATTTATTTGGGCTATCGAACGCGCGTGACTCAACTGATACTGTCGCACGTAGCGAATTAGTATAACCGGTGTTTTTTGACGCATCTCGCTTGAAGATGAAACACAAACTGAATGTTGTTTAACAAACTAAAAAAAGTTTTTTTCTTTTCAGATACGTGGCTTTAGTTGGGTAACGAACGTGTGTTTAAATGGTTATTAAGGTAAATGTAGTTCAAGATTAGATTTCTGATATCGCGGTTGGTTGTCCTCGAGAAAAACTGCATTATGAAGTAATAAATGCAAGGAAGCACGCGACATCATGACAGATCATCCAATCCTTTGCGAATTTTGATAGAGATTATTAAAGCATTGCAAGGTTCAAGAGGGTCATCAAGAAACGATTTGGAGATAGATGATTTCACAACATGTACAAATGATTAAATTGTTTTTTGAAAATGGGTCTGCTGCTCAAGCAAAATTACAGTCGTCTAATCGTCCTTCAAGTTTCGGAGCGGCGCCAACAACATCGGCAGAGCTGCTGTTCCCTCTAATTGGGAGAGCTTAAGAAACTGCGAACTTTCCTGACGAGTCGAAGAAAGGAATCAACAAGCTTCCTAAGAAAGGAAATTTAACGGAGTGCGAAAACTGGAGAGGTATCTGCGTAGTGCCTGCTGTGGCCAAGGTAAAAGCTGTCAGAGGAGTTCGAGATCCAAAGTCGTGTTCGGCAAGGCTGCATACTTTCACCAACACTATTTTTATTGGTGATTAGAGATGTGCTGAATGCGGCCTTATGAATGGGAAATGGAGGAATTCGATGGACTCTTACATCTGAAATCCAACAATTTGACAACGCCGACGATGTATGAAAAAGTTGGGGAGAACTGAGGCATATTGCCAGAAACCGAACACGATGACGCGTAGTCGTTGTAGAGGCCCTAGGTCCCATAAGGGAATACAGGAATACATCCTTCCAAGAGGACTATTCGCAACGTGGTTGATAAATTCGAGGCGACCAGTTCAGCGAATAATCCGCCAACGCCTATACGTCAACGCAAAATCTGCCAAAAATATCGCCGCTGTCCGCTGCAGCGTGTGCAGGAGGATCCGAGGCAGTCAATTCCGCGCCGCGCACAAAAACTATTCAAAGATCCTGCGTCGCGGATTTGAAGCCAACGGCTTGCTTCCGATAAAACTTCTGTAGCTTATGCTCAGGAAATTCTTTGATATCCTTGAGTGGAGAAGGTGGCTCCATAGCATCCATCATTTTTTGGATGCGTGTGTCTCGTGGAATTTTAAAAAGAGTGAGATTAGTTGGCTGATGGAACCGAGATAAGTAAACCCAGTCCGTAGAGTTTGAACAAAGCATCAGTTCTCCAAAAAAATTTACCTAGTTCCTAGCATGCCTAGTTCATGAACCCACAATTCCATACCACATTCATCTAGAACTTATTTTGTTCAGCATTATGAAGGAGATATATGAAAAATACACTTGCACCCTAAATAATGAACATACAAACATATGTATATAGGTTTTTCTTTATTTTTTACTGCAATAACTGCAAAACTTATTTAGCCTTAGCGAGGTTTTGGTTCTCTTCCAACAAACGCAGTGGGAGGCGGAAGGATTCAACTTAGTTACACAATGTAAAACTCTGTTGATATTTTGGAAAAGTGGAAAATTTTGCAAAATTAAGTTTCGGAACATTTTCCCTTCATGTTCTTCAAACTTCTGCTTCTGCGTCTTCGTCTTCGTTTTCGTTTTCGTGTTCGTCTTTCCAATTCTTTGGTGTAAAAAGTTTTAGCCCGAGTGAAAAGTTTTGTATTCCTCATGCATTTAATCGTCGGCAGAGATGTGTCAGACTCACTGGCGAGAGAGGAGTCTCAAGGAGGGGTGGCCAACAGTGGTTCTAAGGATAGATAGCATGTCAGGATCTGCGGATACGTTGGTGCAAAATAATAATTAAAAGAAAATATGTTTGTACTTTGTTCAGAAACTCTTCTTTTGTTTTTTTTACTTTTGTCGATGAAAAGTTGTTCCTGGCATGGAGTTGAAACCTGTCAAAATTATTATTTTTTTCCAAACTTTTGTTGTGTGCCTTATGTGCTTCCCTGTGCTAGGTGATGTAAGAACCCTTTTCCGGAGAGTTGTCTGTTTAATTAAAAAGAAAAAAAACCCTATCTGCCTAAGATTACCTTACAAAACGACTGAAATATTCTCTTAATAGCATCATTTAAAGTAATTTAGAATATTGCCCACCACCCCTATTAGTAATCTTCTTCCCCCCCCCTCTCCCATCGCTAAATTACCATGAGTCCTTTGAGCATTGTATCTCCAATTCGAAACGGATATTCCAACAGCAGTTACACTTAAATTTAATACACTTTAACTCACCTTAACTGTTATCAGTTTCTATTCGCGGATCTAAATTTTCATTGTCTCTCCCCATTCCGGTTCTCTGTTGTTCAGAGTCCACGTCCATCTATCTCTTTACTTCGTCGTCGTCGTAGTCCTGAATGTTCTTAATTAACCCATTATTCATTAAAATTACGAAATTCCCATTCGGGCTGGCGCCTTATCTGTACATCTCAAGGGACGAAATTAATCCTTTCGAAATAGGCTCTGATAACCGCGAAATTTTGCACCACCTTCACAGTCTTGGGTATAATCCTCTAGAGAGCAAGGTGGTGTTCGAATATCCTGACAACCTCAAAGTCAAACATTACCGCCACCAGCATGGAATTTTCATTCTCCAACCACTACTACCTTTGAAAATGAAAAAAAAACAAGCGAACGAAGAAGGTATAATATCCCTTAGCGTAGAATATATCCCAGCTCAAGGAGTCATGTTTACACAAGGCTACAGGCTTGGCCCTGGGAGATTAAAAAATTCCACAACGAAAGCGATCTGGAGGGCGATAATTGGCGTCAATTTTATTTTGCCACGTTTGCCACTATTGTCGCCGCCAAAACCATCCACCATTCACTACCATTTTGGTGTGTGTGTGTGTGTCGTGTGCTCCTTCCAACTATGGTATTTCGAAATTTCATCCAAGATAAGGGGATGAGAGATTTATATATCGAAGAGGAAAAAAAAAAAAAAAACAAAGTAAGGATAAACAGCAAAACAGAGTCCTGCACGCGCATAAAAGTTAACCAATTGGATGGTATATAGTTGTGTCCTTGCGCGTATTATACGCAAGTAAAGGACCTTTTTTTCTTAGTTGTTGGTAGCTGCCGCTCAGCTTCTTCTCAGACTCGCCGAGCGATATTTTTATTAATGGCGTAACGAAGCAATTTCTGTAAGCGAATACTTTTCCCTGTTTTTCCGGCAAGGCATGGAATTTCATTTATTAGATGAATTAGGGATTAACTTGGGAATTCTGGGCGAGGAGGAGGGCAAGTGGAGGCGAGGGATCCCAAAAGAGAGATTGCTGACTTTTCGTTGGAATTCTTATTTTTTTTTTTTTGTTTTTGGATAAGAAAATCCCTGGAATTTGTTGCGAATGTGAAGTTTTCCTAAGGAAACTGTTAGCTCTAGCTATTAGTGTAATGGAAAACTGTTTTTTTTTTTGGAGTAAAAATATTTTGATTTTGAACGAGTAAGGGGAATTTTAAATATTTTTGATTGAACTTTAAGACCAAAAAAAGAAGGATGTTTTCCATTTAGCATTTCCTGAAGGACCTTCGTCTTGTAGGGCGCAAGCATGAGTAGGTTTCGATAGTGGATTTGTAAAAGAATGCAATCATTTTGGATTGCACACTTAAACAGCATTCAGTGAATTCAGTTTTATGATTGCATTAATTGTTGTCAAATTGGACTTAAAAAAGAATGAATGCAATCACCATAGCATACAAAAGATTGCATTAATTTTCCCACCATTCAACTGATTGCAATCACTTGAATGTAATCATTTGTGATTTTGTGCATTATTTTGTAATCACTCGCAATCATCCAATATTTCTTTGTATGTATGTACTTCCTGATACATGTATGTATGTACAAATACATATGCAAAAGATTGGATGATTAAATTCATTTTTTTAAGCTCCAATGTAAAGTCAATGATTGCAATCATAAAACAGAAATAGAAACCGATTTCCCCTTCGCATGACATTTTAAGAGTTCTACACTCTTACGTTGGCTTGAAGAGAATAATTCACTTGAGAGATCTCCCTCTCTTAGGAATCTGATAATGAGAAGTAGATATTGCCCAAGGATTTCAATCTTTTGTGGGTCAGTGCCCTAAAGATTCCAGAAGGAATCACTTATCTTATGACAGAATCTGGAAGGCCTTCGTTTGTTACATTAGTAGTTACATCTAGTTTCTGTTGATGCTTACTGCGTCTTAAAAGATTCATTGGTCATTCTTGTTTCATAGTAGGCTTCGAATCTTGTCCGGTTGTAGCCTGCCAGCAGTTTCTTTGCTTACCCAACATATTGTCCTGTCTTCTGTTCTGCAGTTCCTTGTCTTGCAAAGGCGTCAGCTGCTTCGGAATCTTTTATCCTGACGTGTCCGAGTATCCTGTTAAGTGTATTATTACCTAATTCATTAAGTTCATTTCCACATAAATTTCAATTTAATGGCATAGGAATCAAGTGCTTGAATAGCTGGTTAACTGTTTAGCAGTAACAAACCAAAAGGCCAATCGTTACAAGTGCGTTCCACGCATAAGCGACAAAAACAAGAAGTGGTCCTATAGTCCTTTTATTTATTTATTTATTATTTTATTTCAGGACAAGTATTTTTTATATTCCATTGCTTGTGTTCTTATAATTTTAGGGCGAGTTTTTTCTACAATACTCACGATAAAGTAAAATGTTCCCATGTGTACCAATGGCCATCCCTCATAAAAGTTAAATTCAAATTTATATTTGCCGTACGGGATAACGAAGCGTACATCTGATGAGTCAAAATACACATTTGCCTTTAGATGTCCCTACAAAAATAACGCATAATAGATCAATGTTAAGGAATAACAAATCTCATAACATCACACACCCAATAAGGACAAGTGTGATTAATACTCGACGAGTTTGTAAATCTTTCCAATATCACCTTTAGGTAGGGGTTTGCTTGACCATCTTTCAATGCTTTGCAAAAATTTAAAGTCGCATTCAACATGTACAGACGATACTGTGTGCCTGTATTTTTAAACATTAGTACGTTAAGCTGTAATTAAAATTTCTACTATGAAAAAGCAAAAAGGAAAGGATTAAGTTCACTCACTGTGGCATTTTTTATAACACCAGTTAGGTCACTGTCCATTAAGAGAAGTGTCTTATCCCAATTGATAGCTTTTAATTTACAAGTGACATTCACGATCAGAACTGGATCTCCCCAGCAATAAACAGAATTGAACTTTGCGGTAGACTCTGAAGGACTCCATTTTCGACAAAAACAAATAGAAAACTAAAAGTGGCAAGCAATTGCAACAGATTCATCATTACAACTACGACTATTGTTAGCAGTGATTTCCATGGATCGGAGCTACGAGTATAGTGTATTTCAAAGATCTTATCGCTGCACATGAACGAAATTTTTTGAGTTATCTTGTTCAAGCTATCCAACTGTGACTTGTGCCGGCATAATAAAGTTACGCAGCAAAAAGTATTGAGTATTAAAAAAAATAATACCGGCAGCTGTTCACAGTCTCAAGGTTAGCTACTCGGAATCACTGGGCAAATTACCCAGAATCTACCAAGCGAAACTCCACGCTCTGGAAATATTGGCTCAACCACAATGGACGTCAGATGGACAGGACTTGACGGCATACCAGAGAAACTTTTTCAAGCTGTGCCAATATCATCGGCTCATCGGCAGAGCTACTATTCCCACTTGTCGGAGGAACATGGGAAGCCTAGAGTTTTCCGAATGGGTGGAAGAAGGGAATGATCGACCTGGAAAGGTATCTGAGTTCTGCCTGCTGTAGCCAAGATAATAGCTAGAATAATCCTGGAGCGAATCAAAGAACACCTTGAAGACACATTCGACGCCGAACAAGCAAGATCTGGATCCTCCTGTGACAACCACATAAACACCCTAAGGATCATCATAGAGCAGTGCGTTGAATATCGTTCGCCATTTCACCTGCTGTTCATCGATTTTGAAAAGGCATTTGATAGTGTCAATCGGGAATTTATTTGCCGTGCCTTGCGCAGGAGAGGCGTTCCGGATAAATTCATAGCAATTATTAATGCTCCATATAATGGGTCCACATGTCACGTCTAACACAAAGGAAGTCTGTCTGAGGAACTCGAAGTCCAAAATGGGGTTCGGCAAGGCTGCATACTTTCACAAAACCAATACTAGTGATTATTAGTTGAATCTCCCCACTCCCCACTCCTCAATAAATTATTTCTTCTGTTTCTGCTTTTATACCAACAAGACACCTTTATTTAATTCTAGCTTCCACATTAGGTGCAAACAATTCAAGTCTTGGAAGCCAATTTATAGTGTGTTATTGGTGATAATGAGCCCAACATGGTCGAAAGAGCGGCAGGGAATCGCAACGGCATTATGTGTGATGTCAAAAACAGCCGAGGAAGTCACTGAAGATGCGATCACTGCTACTGAAAAAAGCTGCTGTAACGTATTACGTGCTGAATTGGATAAATTCGGATTGCAGTACGTGTACTTTATAGTTCTCGCTGTTTACATCATGCAAGTAGATACAAAGACTACATCAAAGAATACTTACACACACTTATGTAGATAAGCCCTCATTGTTAATCGATAATCGTCTCCGAGATAAATTTATTAAAATTCATTAACTGCGCTTAGACTATACAACTTGTTGTAATACGTGGCTTGATGAAATTTGCAACATTCATTCAAACGATATACAGCACATACAGTTACAGACGCTGAAATAATAAATCTAAATTATTTGTTAAACTAGATCTTATCCAGCGGTGCCAAATATCAGAAAAGTATTAAGAAGTTTAAACAAATACTGACATTTACTGATATAAACACTGACAGATGTGTTCGATTGAACGCAAATCTGTAGATTTGGTGACTGGTAAGAAAATTGCATATTTTTTACATGCAATTAAAACCGATGTCATCTTTGAAACAGCGGAGCAACTTGCACGAAACTGGTCGACATTAAATGAAGAACTCACCCAGACACAAGTTGCCATCCCTTTTGGTGTACTGAAAAAGAAAATAGACCGAAAAAGCGCATAAGATCAACGCATCCTGGGCAACCAGAGGCGACTGCATCATATCTCGCAGCTTATGGGCTAAGTTGGACGATAAAAGGACTAAGAGCATCGTATCCTTGAACAAAAAAGAAATCAGTATCATGATAGGTGCAATGCCCCCTGAAAGATGCAATGGCCGCCAGACTTGACATTAGCTCACCAGAATAATGTCGGAGCTGTCATGATCCAGAAGAAATTGAAACAGTCAAACACCTGCTACGTGACTGTCCCAACCTTCAAACCAGTGGCTTCCGCTAGATGGGAAACAGATTTTTCGAAGAGCTGGATGACTTGGTGCAAAAACTTTTGATGTTATTTCTCTGGATTCGAACTAAGATCCCCTTGCGCAGTAGTCCAACACTGATCATCCTTTATACCATACCATACCAAAACCGATGTAAAAATTAAACTGATTTCGGATTTTTTTTTAAATTTCTCCCAAAATGAAGAATTAGACAAAGAAAAATCTGCCATCACTGATCTTATCACTTGTATTTCCACTTTCTTTTCTATTCTTTTGTAAATTCTCTTTTCAACATCATCATCCAAGTGGAATTTCCTCCTTTGATTTGAATATATTCTCTTAATAATTCTTGAAACTCATCATCAGTTGGTGAAGCGTCCGGAGACACGGTAGATTCGGTGTTATTCCACTAAAAAGTAAAAATAAATCACTTTAGAGTTGCACACACAAAACAAGTAAGCAACAACAATCTCATACGTAGACAGTCGGCGCAAAGAGTTCCTTCACGTCCGGCATATCCGGCAGTATAAAATGGTAGTATACTTTAAGAATTACAAGTATTTTAAAAATTATAAGAAGAATAAGTAACACCGTGCGAAGCCATCTACAATTCATGATAAGCACTATATTTTTTTTTTCGCTAGAAACAAAGTAAAGTATATCACTCGTCGACTTCTACTGACGCTGAGTTGAATATTTTTTTTTGCTTGACTCTGGCTTTTGCATTTTTTTAATTCGTACATTCGTACAATATTTCATTAAGACTATAGAAGAATTTAAAAATATGCAATGCTTATCTGTTTGCCAAGTAATCTTATGAGTAGGGTATACATTGTATATGTGTAAATTTATCACAATAGAAAAAAAAATTTAAAGTTTATTTATAGAGATTCAATAAGAACTCAGCAAAACAATGAAAAATATTTTTTCTTCCAAATTCACACATTTTGCCAAATCTATTTCTTTATTCGCTAAGGAAAATGTTATGAGTGGCAGGGATTTTCCCGAATAATTGAGAGCCGATTTTTTATTTTTGATGAATGTATATTTTCGGCTACAAAAATTATAAACATTTTTAAAATCAGCTCCTTGACACGCCCACTTTTGGAAAATTTATATTTTTCAGGTTTTTTGTATGAAATTTGACAAGAACTTACTTAAGAAAATATGTAGACATTTATGCACTCGATATCAATTGCTAAGAGTTAAGTTCAGTATACATAATATGTATATTGAACACTTTTGAATATCCGCTCACAATTTTTTGAAAAAATTCGCGGTTTTGGGTAATTTTGTAAGAAAAATTGTTTTTATTTGGAGAAAAAGTTTTAACGAAGTATGATACATTGGTGGAAGACGGATCTATGTACAACACATAGGAAAGGGATAGGGTATTACACGAATATTATTCACATTAAGAAAAACATATAAAATTAAGATAAAAAGAGTCTCGGTAATTCTTTAGAAGTCGGAAAAAAAACATCGATATGCTACAATCCGTCCGTAACACACAAAGCTCCTTCTCCTACTTGTTTAAGCAAGTTTTATCAAATACATATATATCTTTTAAAAATACTTTCAAATAAGAATTTCTTGAATAAGTGGGCGTGGTAGTGGATGGATTTTGGAATTTGCTACCTTTCTCATAAATGTATGTATATTTTTATATGTACACAATATTTTGTAGATCTAGCTCAAAATTTAAGGCCCAAAAACTGGTGACAGACAGACGGGCATGGCTAAATCGACTCTACTGATCATTTATATTTACGTACTTTATTGGGTGTATGTTCAATATTTCTCTATGTTACATGGGATAGCTTAAGTCTATTTCCCCAAATTACAAATTTTAATTTTGCGATCATTTTCCCACAAAAATTTAAGAATAATGAATCAATTTCATTTCTCCATGTTGTGCTTGTGGACAGGACAGAACAACGTCTAACGGGCAAGCTAGGAATAGAAATTTTGCGAGTAGGTAAGGTATTAATTTCTCCACTTAAGGAATTCGGCGAACATTACTGTCAGGCACTTTTAGTGCAGGAAATGATACTTAGCCGTTCGGCCTAAATATCTGATTAATTTGAGGAAAATCGAATTTTCTTTCAAAAATCGCTATTGGCGACTTGAAATTGTTGTTTCAGTAACTCCTTAACGTTTCTGAGGGCCTTAAGTTTTATAAGCTTCGGGTCATTACGATATCTTAAATTTTGATAAAAATTGTTAATTTTAGCTAAAACAAAGTACTTGTACTTTAGCAGACGTCTCATCATCGGAGTCAGATTGCATTCAACTGGTTTATTTAGGTACAACAGATTCTATTGTAAATATTACTGATCACACTACCCGCTGATCCCTACTGATCACCGCTAAGTTTTTCGATAAGTACCTGCTGTTAGGTTCTTGAAACTGTTACCGAAAAAGAAATCTATAAATTGAAAACTCAATAGCCAAGCAACTTGTGACTACATATATCAATCACTGACTGGAAGATGTCCCTAAGTTGGAGGGATCGCTTAACACTGGTTGTACTAGATTACACAAATTCAAAAACACCAGCATTTGATCGGTTTTAGTGACAAAGTAACCCAAAACCGGGAAGCCTACTGGTACTTCCTGAGGTCAAAAGGAAGTAAAGTAAAAAAGCCAATGTTTAAGAAAATCCCACTTTATTTAAAAAATTTAAAACAAATTAAAATTACATAGTTAGGTATATATATATATATATATGTACGTACCTACATTTGTATTTAGGAAAACATAAAAAAAAAATTGAATCCACAAAACGTATTTATACATATTATTTACGCATTAGTATTGCCATTTTTAAAATTGTTAAAAAAAGGTGCAACATCAGCAAAAGATACATCATTATTTCTTATTCTCGTAAGAAAATTGGGATCTGTCTGGAGCTTAGTGTAAAGAGCTTTTTTATTTATTTCTGGAATTTGCGGTTCTCGCTAAAATAAAAAAAAAATTTAATATTTATTATTGTGATCATGAGTTTGAAAAAATAATTCCTACCATATTAAAATTGGTTTTGTACATAAGAGGCAGATTTTGTGCAATTTTTGCAGGCAAAACAATATTAGCGTTTTGTCTATGATATACATAAATTCCGGCTGCTAATAGTTTTACAACAAGAATAATTATTATCCTAACACAAGACCAATTCATTTTTTAAAAGATAGTTTTCTTCTTCAACTACGAGTATACAACTTGTTTGGAAATTTATATGTCTTACGTACGTCGCACTTCAAGAACTACTAAGAATGAGTTTTAGCTTTTCTTGAATCACACCCTTGCAAATGCTCTTTCGATAACTTTATGCATGTAATAGATGTTTTTTCAAATGCAACTACGCGTCATAGGCAGTGTGACCACAGTTAAGGTTATTCTGGTAATTCCGTACACGACAGCTGTATCAGAGAACGAGCCATGAACCTATAGGCACAACCATACGACGATGAAAGTGGCAGTTGATTGGGTACACTCACCGAAAGGGTGACCGATCCAAAGCTAACCAAGCGATGTAATGGAACCCGCTTACCCAGGATGGCAGGATACGTAGTAGTCCTAGGAATAAGCGTCGCAGAACAATTGAGAAGGAAGTATGGCACTTGGGAAAGAGTTGGGGAGAACTGAGGCAAATTTCCAGAAATCACACACGATGGCGCGTAGGCATTTTAGAGGCCCCAGGACCCACAAGGGCATACAGGACATAAGTAAGTAAGTTATCGGACAAGTGAAATACATACATATATATACATAACTTAGTACAGCTGGAATATAAATCAGAAAGAGTAATTCCAAGGTTCTCAACTGGTCACCCTGGTCATAGACGATAAGTAACTTATATAATTTTGCTCTGCGTGGTCTTTGCAAAAGTGGATTAGATAAGTAAAACATGGCTGCTTACTTTGAAAAATGATTTTTAAAACTTTCTTGAGCTAGTGGTGACGTGATCTGAAGCCGGAAAGCCTGGCGGTGCTTATTGAAGTCAAACCGGCAAACCTCACAGACGAACCAGTAGGGATGGATCAGTCAAGTGGTAGGATTGTAATTCTTCTACTCCGATTCGGAGCTTCTCCTTTAGGAAAAAAGAAGAAGAAGAATGCATATTCGTCTATATCGCGAAATTTTCATAGATTTAAAAAGTGAATAATGAGGGCTCCGTGCAATAGTTTTCCATACGTGCAAATTGTTAAATCTGGTTTTGATACGAAATGTGATGTATGTTTGAACGTATGTCGGCGCAAGTTGATTTTTTTGGTTACTCGACTGAAAATAAGGTCTAATATAACAACGGTGAGATTTCAGTCCAATATTTGTTGGAAAAATTAAAGCAAGAAAGGAGAATTACGAACGATTTTTCTATCTCGAGGGAGAACTACTTGACGGAAAAGTGATATTCATTGTGAACGCCTACATAATGTGTGAAAAATATATAAATATTGTATTAATAGAAGTCACCTTGCACGTATAGAAGGGTAAGGGACTTAAACTTGTATGCCGTATCCAAAGTCAGATTGATTTTTCCATGACAGGAATGCAATTGAATGCTTGCCAGATACTGGCGAAAGGTGGACCTATGGTATTGATCATATCTTTGACTTACTGGCCCTAGACAGGAGATCTGAGCTAACTGTAATGACTATTATAATATGTAGATAGTACTTATGACTAATTACATTAGAAAAACTAAGCGCAGAAGCTTTATTATGCAAGCAGTGTACATGCATTACTCGCGTTGTGATATCGTTGAGGAAATTGTTTAATACTGATTAAGGCGCACAGTGGGTTTTTGTACCTAACGCTTAAACAAAAGATAAGTTATGAAACAGGCACATATGTACTGAGCAGGGTTCGGACTTCAATAATAAAATTTAGCAGTAGATTCTTATAAAATGTGCAGTAGATCCGTATTTTCCGCAGCAGATTTGTTTTTATTGCAAAAAATACAACAATACTGGGGTTTAGATTTATACACATATATTTTTTAAACTTAAATTGCACAGTTTAAAGTAAATTTAATCACAAATCTTGCACGAAATTATTTTTTTATAAAATTTTTAATAACTGATTAATTTTCAGTTAAATTTAGTTCTTAAAAGAAATTTTCCATCAATAAATTTACGTTTTTTCTAGATTGTGTTACGTTTTTCATCTAGAAAACATCAAATTTTCAACCGTTTTCACATTCAAAAATCGCAGTAGATTTCAAGTCAAGCGCAGTGGCGCAGCAGATTTTAAATATTTTTCAAAATCGCAGTAGATCTACTGCAATTGCAGTAAAGTCCGAACACTGGTACTGAGATTTCACTCTTTCTTTCAGTTGTTTCCGCTCATTATTTTTATTTTTCCACCATCTGGCAATCTAGGCCAATTTTCCAAAGTATAACTGATGGTTGTTTAATTACCGTGATGCCGTGGCTCATTGGTAAGTGCATTAAACTACTGTACATGGGGTTCCAATTTCTATTCCAGGAAAACACCATCAACGTTGTCCACCTCCTGTGAGCGCCTGACAAACATGCAAGAGTATGACTGTCATGAGAAAGTTTCTCAAAAATCCCCCTGCACTTCGGATGCGACATAAAAGTGTAGGTGCTTTCTGTGCGTGCAGAAATCTATATCCCGCACAACACGTAGAGTTGTGAGCAAATAGGTTTTGGCCCTTTATGGACTGCTTAGTGGCGAAAGTGATTTCCACGTTTATTTTGCCCATAACCTGTTCTCTGATTCCCGCGGTTTCTTTGAGTAGATAATCTGTCTTGTAACCTTCAACATTTTTACTTTTCCAAATGTCGGTCTAAAAAGTATAGCATGTACATATAGTCTGTCCTTATCCAAATTATCAAAATGTGTTGAATGTTTGCACAGCTCAAACATGATCTTGTTAGGGCGCATTGCATACCAACTATCGCAATGGTAGCCAATGCCGCTTGGCTGCTGGAAGTATTTTCCACTGAAGGCAATTATTAAAAGCTCAACCATATTTGAACAACGGTAATAAACGCTGCCGTACGTATTTTGTTTGTTACCACGTTTATATGGCAGATTGAAACCGGATTCAATTCGGGTTGAGTATCATACAAAGGCCAATCGGATTGAAATAGGATTTACTGGATCCGATCACAAAATTTTCTGCGATCGAGTTGAGTTTTTCCATATAAACGCAGATTGAGTTTGACAATTGGAGAAAAGAAATAAATAAATAAAAATAAATATGTTTGAAATGACCTAATGCTGTGCAGAGTAAAGTAAAAAGTAAAAAACTAGGGGTGGACATAATTGTACGCATGCAATAAAAATTCAAAGGCGGTGAAAAACTCAATCCTCCTTTAATTCGATTCTAACTCAATCCCTCAATCCGGTTATAGCAAAAACGGAGATTAAAACTCAATACATTTTCGATCCGATCTCTCAATCCGGTCATATAAACGCAGTTTTCGCTCAGTTTCGTCGAGTTTTTGTTCACTTTTGGCTTCATATGCGGAGAGGGACTTCATTCAAATACCAAATCCAGAACCAAATAAAAACGATATGACATAGAGAATGGCCGTCATTGTTTAATTTAACTATAGGTTCGCTTAAATTTTGCAGCGCAGGAGCAATGTTTCGGTTCTATTATGACATTAGCTGTTGGTTCGCTTAATGCCCTATTCACAATGCATCGTGAAAGCGAGGCGAGTTTAGCACGAGTTGTCAAAAAAAGAAGTCAATCAATGTAAATGTATGATACACAAACAATACACAAGCATTGTGGTCTTTTAAAAAAATTAAAAACTCTGGTCACGTTACTGCGTGACAGTAGGCTGATATGACTTTATACAGTAGACAGAAAGAGAAAGGTGTTGTTCGATTGTAGGGTTATCGTTGTTGTAAAGCAAAAGTAAACAAGAACGATGAGATGCAAATAATGAACGAAAAAATAATATTCGTGATACAAAAATAGCACTTATCAAGTCACTTTTTTTTAAAGTTGCAATTACTGAGTCATACAATATGGGTTCACATATTGTTTTTTTATTATGTTTTTTTATTGTTGCTTTTATCAAGGAGATGCGCGTATCGAGGGTTGCTTTTATTGAGGTCACACTGTACTTACATTTAAAATTTGTATTTCTCTTTGAAAGGTTGAATTGGACAATACACATTTTTATTAATTATATTTAAGAAAAAAAAAATACATTCTATTTGCAAAATTTAAAAAAAAAATGGATTCACAAGACATGAACACAAATAATATTTGAGTGTTTAACTCTCTGCAACAAGACTATGGAGATTCACTGTTAATTCTTTAATCCTTAAAAAAGGATGCAAGATCAGCAGGATCCATTTTAGAGGGTTTAATATTGATCGCCTGAAAAAAAAAAAAAAAAATGGGGTTGTATGATATTGAATTTAAAATTGTAATTCGTACCATCCTTATAGCGTTGACAAAATCTGGGTTTGTTACTTTGTAACTTGAAATGACAATCTCCTTAGAGTTTTGTCTATACAAAGCATAACATCCAATTGCTATTATTGTTATAACTATAATTAGTATTATCTTAACACAAGTCGAATTCATTTTTAAATATAGTTTTTTTTTTCAGTTATAAAGCTTGTAAAATGATTTTGATGTCTTGAGTGTGTTGCACTTGAAGAACTACTAAGAATGATATGCAGCCTTGCTTGAATCACACCCTTAAAAATAAAAATGCGATACATAAGAGACACTAGGGACTTGGTCAGTGTTGCCACTTAAGTTCAGAGTAGTAGAAGATCGGTAACAGTTTGGCCCCAAAACAAAAATGAAAAATGAACCCAGAAATTTATATGGAAGGCAACAACAACGAAAAATTGATTAAATTTTGTGAAATTCGGGTGATTTTTCTTGATTTTTTTTTTTGTTTTGGGCCAAATTTCATGTAGCCATGAAGATCATATGTATATCTTTGATTTACGGTTAGTGTTGGCTTCCATTTCCTCAATCGTAGCCGGCTTATCCATGTATACTTTAGACTTCACATAGATCCACAAGAAAAAGTCTAGAGGTGTGATATAACACGATCTAGGTACACAATTCAGTGTCATAGGGCCTAAATGGACGAAACCAATTTCTCCAATTTGTATACACTGTCCCGAGCTAAGTTGTTTCATGATGATGAATGCCAAGTAATACTGATTGAATGAAATATGATAGATTACATTACTCATGCGTCATCTGTAAAAATATTTATAGACAAAAAAGTACCTCTCAATGAATACACCTTCGATACACAAAATTTGCACAGTTCGCAGCTCGAATTTGTAAACAAACAAAATAAACAATTGGGCTCCATCCCACTTACTGACAGCTGCACATGCATGTAGTTAGGAGTTGTAAATAAGTAAATTTTGATATCGCAATTTTGAACATTTTATGTAAAAGTATAGATTCCAGGAAATTATTATTTGTAAGACGCGAGCAGTGTTACCTCTGAAAAATTTCGGAAATGGTCCTGAAAAGGGTCTCTGCCGAAAGAAAAGGGGCCCATATAAAATGGAAGAACCAAATTTATCGAAACGAATAATATTTGCCTTATTTTCATGTAATTCGCATGTTAATAACAAAGATAAGCTTATGAAGTAATAAAAGATAACTAAAGCAGTTAATTGTCTCGAGATTGATCGAAAATCTGCACGAATCCAATACTTGCCCTATGTTTAAGGTGCAAGTAATAATTATCAAAATAAAAAAAAAAACAAGAAATATAAAGTTGTGATTTCAATTCAGTCAAAATCGGTTTTAACGACCTTTAAGGGAGCGAAGAATTTGGTCGTAATAGCGATTTTGATTGTATTTACATTCAATTCTTTGGAATCGAATCCCTAAACTTCTTACTCTGTAGGTATCCGAAACGAAAAGCACTTTCTACGTGAATGTATACATCTGTTGAAAGGGCGAGTAAATGTACATTTTTGGCGTTGGAACAAATACATCAAAACAAATCGGTTAAATGAGAAATGAATGTGTCAATTCTGTGCCAATTCCCAAAAAGGGTCCAAAAAGGGTCGAATATTTCGAAAAGGGTCAAACTTCTATTATTTTCGAAAAGGGGGGTCCAATGGTCCGTAGCATCAAAAAAGGGTCAATTTGCCCCTAAAGGGTCCGAAAGGTAACGCTGGACGCGAGTGAAAGATAAATATTTTTTTGACAGTTGGTTTGGCATTGATACTTGATAGCAGCCATTTTGGTTAGTCATACTTTTAAGTTTTCTGCGACTCTAGTAATGAACAAAGTTGATTAAGGTGTTTGTCTTACATTTTTTGTTACGAATACGGTATTCGTCAAACATATTAAGACTTGATAGAATTTAGAACTACTCTAGAGACCGACTAAGAATACTGAGCCATGATTTATTTCTGTTTGTTGCAGAAGACGACACGGTGAGAGATTTTGGATTTACCGAATATTTTTGAACCTGTTTGCAATGTTTTATCTGGAAAATTTCCCTGGTCAGTGAAGTGTTAACCTCTTAAGTCAATATTTTTAATTCGAAGAAAAACGCGTTAGGAGATACATAAGCGCGAAACGAAATTTTACTTTTCTGCTGAAATTTGAGATTTTGGGTTTTCCTTTTTGTCTACATACATATTTTGTACATATTTTTTGCGCTTTTTTTGGAATAACAATGCATGCGGCAAATATTTTACAATATTTTGGTAAAACTTTTATTTTCTTCCTAAAATTTACTTGAGCGGTTATCCGTTGTGGCGACAGATTGATGAATTAATCCAAATATCTGCAGCCATGTGTTTTTTTCACAGGGAAAACATTCAGTGACGTACTTATGTATGTATGTACATCTGTTTGATTATTTGGATCTACGCAACTCCTGGAGTCTTGGATTCATAAATAGTTAACAAAATTCTTCTGTGCTGCATTTCAAAATACAAAATTAAACATATTTTCTCAATAAGTGGGCGTGGTAGTGGATGGGTAGACATATACTGCATCTTGTTAGTAAAGAGTGCTATTATTTTGATGAAACTGTCGAAAATCCGTTTTTTGATAAAAAAAAACTCCCTTAAAACGTGGGCGTGGCCATACACTATGAATAGAAGATATGTTGGGTAAAAGACTATCTACATATTTGTTCAAGTAAGTATTTTTTTTTTACCACGTAAAATTACTGATAAACTGGGAGTGGCAGTGGGCGGATTTTGAAAATTGTCCAAAGATGTCCAAAGATTTCGTGTACAAAATTTCATTGTCCTAGCTTAAAATTTAAGGCTCAAAAACTGGTAACAGACAGCGGATGGACATGGCTCAATAGAATTGGCTATTTATGCTGATCATACTTACTGTTTGCAATATTTCTCTATGTTACAAACTATGTGTTTAACTGAATATACCCTTAGGATAGGGTATAAAAATCTCCGTCACACACAATTGAGCCTTTGCAATGGCTTTGGAGTTCATAATCATCGGGCGTCTATGCTGCAGCATTTTGAGCTTATATCTTTTTTTTTTTTTGAGAAAAATCCAATGGGTTTGGAATTCTCAGATTATCATATTCGAAAACCTAACGGAAATATTGAGAAAGCCTACAAAAAGATACAAAATACTCGTGGCTAAGACGAATACTGCATAGATTTTGAAGAAGCAAGGTCCATTCACAGCTCAGTGATCTGCGAATACAAACATGCTATGATTCGCTAAATTTAATATCAGCAACTTTCAATCACACAAACGAACAAATAAGATGGGACCTATCAAGCAGTATCACGCTAGTTGTAAACTCAATTACATTAATTTATCAATCAATTTATAAAAATTTTTTTATTTCTAATATAAAAATAACATACCGCCTATTGAGTAGGATACCTGTACAATATCATATTTTTCATAAATAAATTAAATTTTTAGAAAAAAATTGATTAAAACTAAGTATTTACATTATGTTACATGTATGTATTAAAAAATAAATACACACTCTACTCTAAAAATTAGAAAATGTATCGACAAAACGTCAACATAAAATACATTTTGTCCACAACCAGTGCAATTTCGGCAGGATGCATGCTCGGATTTTTTCCATGGTTAAGGCCGCAGCTGCATTCACTTTAGGTTCGTCTAAAACAAAGAAGAACAAATTTATTATATTATTTTTGTTATGACTAGAAGTTCAAATAAAAATAGGTTTTCTGGAAGTTCTGAACTTGTATGCCATTCGCCACTTAAACCCATAGATAAACTAACATAGATGGTCGTCTTCTCCCTACTCTGCCGAAAATTTTGTAAAGCACGCCGATTTGAATTTTCCTATCTGTGAATACATGTGACCGAACGTGCGAACAAGACGTAACTATAAAAACAATCGTGGTGTCTCTTTTTTCCTTTTGCACACCACATTTTCAGCAGACTGTCATTCAATTAACAACAACAAAATGTACAGGAAAATGGCTGCGCCCATGAAATGTCCCGCGGTTTAAGAATGTGTGCGTGAGCTCCGATTTGATTTTGACGGAAACGTCAGAATACATTCAAAATCCGTGGTACTTTTGCTCTTGGGAGAACCAACGGTCAAATCGGCCGAAGACGACCATCTATGTTAGTTTATCTATGCTTAAACCTTTCCGCGGTCTAAGTTGCGAGTGGTATCTGCACGCACGCATTAACTGTTTTGAGCCGTAATGAATATCAATAGTGTGTCGTGCTGGATCAAACACGGGAGTCGTTTGTTTTTGTCTTCGAAGAAAAGAGTCCACAATGCACAGTGGTTCCACTCTCAAACAAAACCGGTCATAATTACTTGCTGACAAAAAAAAAAAAAAAAACAAATAAAAATTATTGTCCATAGCAGCGGTTCCCAACTTTTCCACCGTATGCCCCCAATTGGCAAATTGTAAAGTCTCAGGACCCCCCTCCCCACGCCAACAAAAAAAATACAAATTTCTGATGTTGCATATTATTTTTTCCAGAAAAATAAGTTGTTCCAATAGGAATTTCCCAACTTTGACGCATGACTGTGGGTACATTGTTCAAGCTACATCTATCAAATTTAGTCTGTTTTAATTAATATGTTTTGCCAAATTAACACAAATAGTTAAAATGTTCAACAATATTTGCACACGATTGAATAGTTTAATAACCAGTGAAAAATGCTACAATCCGCCTGGAGCGAATCGTATGATACCCTATCCCTATCTTATTTGGCCGTGTCAGTGGGCGGTGGAAAATGTATTTATAAAATTTTCTATTTTGCCCTATAAACTAATATTTTACTCGAAAATTAACTTTTTGAAGTAAACGCCCCTAAAAAGTGGGCGTGGCCATATACAATGTATGGACGATTTCTAGATTACGTGGATATTTACATATTTGCTTAAGTAAGTTTTTTCGAGTTTCATATGAAAATAGTGAAAAAAAGTGATTTTTTTTGAAAAGTGGGCGTGTCAGTGGGCGGGTTTTAAAAATTTTTACACTTGTATTGCTTACTTTTCCAAAGACCTCGTATACAAAATTTCATCAACCTAGCTCAAAATTTAAGGCCCAAAAACCGGTGACATACGGACGGACGGACCCTTAGGATAGGGTATAAAAATGGGTTTTCTATTCGAACAAAAATTCTCTTACTTTCGTTTATCTCCATTGAGATTTTCTATTTTAGGCAAAGCTTCCAAATCACTTGAAATCCACTTCAAGCTTTATCTGCATATCATTCAACTAAAGACAGCAAAATTTTAAATAAATGCATCCTCTAAACGAGCATTTGCAAATTAGACTTGAAGAACGAATAATTGAATCTATAGACTTTAGAGACCAATATTGCAATTTGTTGCAGGAAAATCCAACTGATTTATATACATATGTACATATTATGCACTTGTAGATATAATGCAACTGGGATTCCCTAATAGCGTTCGTCATTTCTTTGAACTCAACTTGAAGATATAATTTTTAATCTAAAAGTACATACACTTTGTATACATGTGCACATACTGGATTGTGTACAATCGATCTGCGTATCGTCTAATTATTAATTTTAGTGTCATGAATAAAATCAAATTTATATTAAAACAAAATATTTATATATGAAAGCAAAGGCTTAAAAAAAGGGTCATACCTCATTGGCTCACTCTGTATTGAGGTACATAAATACAATCTTTTATAACGAATTTGTTTCATTATACGTTAATAACGCATTTGTGTCATTATAGGGCAATAACGATTTTGTTTCATTAGATGGCGGCTTTAACAAATTCATCAAGTATTCTATGTACGTGGCATTGAAACTCTTAATTTCTTCAACTTTCGCAGGATCCAAATGAGGATTGAGATCTAAATTTTCGAGCTAAAAACATAACAAAAAAAGTTACATATATAAATAAATACGCTACACTAAAGAGATTTCAAGTTCTTACCGCATTCATAATTGGCCTAGGATCAATTCTTGGAAGTTCAATTACCGTAGGGTGGTGTCTCTTCCACAAAACACAAGCGATTACAATTAGTTTTATAGTCAAAAGAACCGTAATAACTCCACTATAGTCCCGACTCATATTGAAGGATTTTTGTTAAATTTAAGAACTTGTGTACTTTGCGCCGCACTTGCTGATAATAGTTGGCCTAAGTGTTTATTAAATCAGACACTTTGATATTTACCACGAATTTAATTCTTAGAACGTGTTACACTTAATATCAAATATGCAGGTCGCGCTTGCGTACAAGATGAGGTTTCGTTGAAGACTAACTCCATATGTCTAATACTTAGTCAATAACTATTCTTGTTTATTACAGAAAACGTGTATTAAAGACGCGGTGGGAAATTATGGATTTCCCAAATACTTCTGAACCCGTTTGCGATTTACGTGTAATTAATTACACCACGAACGTTTTCACTATGCAAAACAAATAAGAATCAAAGCTTTATATCTGCGTCATCATTTGAGTTTTGCAGTTAATACAATACATAAAGAGTAAATGAAATATCTGTAGCCATGCTCAATAAATAAAAAACAAATTTCTACTTTGCTGTGTTTATTGGTTAAGAACTCATTTGCACACTCTTCTGTAGATTCTCTTCTTAAAATCTTCATCAATGTGGAATTTCCTCTTTTGGTGTCAATTTACAATTCTCTTAATAATTCTTCAAACTCGTTGGTAACTCCGCAAGTATTCGGGCCAAAATACAAAACAAAAAAACACTGTCAATTAGGTATATGTTGTTTTCTCTGGCAAAAAAAGCATATGTACGACAAGTGCTTTTATATCTGGAATCTAAATATTGTATAGTTACAAAAAACTGTACGAAAACATTAACAATTAATTGAAAATAATGTAACAATAGCTATAAATATGATAGATCGAGACTCTTCCCAATTGCTGAAGTCAACTGCTTCTGAGTGTGCCAGCGATGCCAGATGTGAATTTTTTGTTCCCAATTCTTAAGATATTATCTTTTCGAAGGAAAATATGGGGAAAATAATATTATTGAATTCGCCTCGGTGGAAAAAATTTTGCGCATGCGTAACTAACCTTAAACCTGTGAGGATTAGGTACATACAGTGGTGGACACGTAAATAGCACACTCGCATTTCTGTCAGTAAAAAGAGAGTATTTCAGCGAGTAATTAATCAAGAGACCTTTTACTTATAAATATTATTTGTTAGAGCTCAAAACCTTAATTAATTTACGGAAAGATGATGTTACTTTCTTGAAAATTAAAAAAAATATACGCAAATTTCTAAAACTATGCTTGGCCACAGAATGACACAACGGGATGTCCTTCACCATGAATCGCTGACAATCTTCACGCACGGCTCCAAAACCGAAGAGGGAGTCGGTGCTGGCATCTTTTCAAAAGATCTGGACATACACCTCTCCTTCAGCCTTCCTAGCTACTGCAGCGTTTTCCAAGCCGAAGTTACTGCCATTCAACAAGCAGCTGACTGGCTGGCGGTTAATGCAGTATCAGTATCGGATATTGTCATATACTCGTACATCGACAGCCAAGCGGCCCTTAAATCCGTCGGATCCAACACAACGAGATCCAAGGCAGTGAAGGACTGCCGCGTATCTCTGAACGAGATAGTTGGACAGTACAACCTCACCCTCTGCTGGGTACCGGGTCACTGTAATAATATAATATATAATATACTGCGAAGCTGACGAACTGGCCCGGCGAGGCTCCTCAGGTCTAAACAGCATAAACGTCACCGACATCGAGGTACCAATGTTCTATGCTAAATACTTTGTCCATGCCGACGCGGTGAGAAAAGCCAACCATTGGTGGCAACAGCTCTGCCACTGTAACACTGCAAGGCTGCTCTGGCTCACGCTAAATGAAACCAGGTCCATCGGACTTCTGAAACATAAGAGAGAAACCCTCTCGAAATTCGTAAACACCCTCACCGGAGACTGTGCTATAGGAAGGTATGTCCAAATACTGGGCATCCCCTATAATGACTTCTGTAGAAGTTGTAGAGTTGAAGAAGAAGAGGAGATTATCAGTCACCTCCTATGCCCGTGCCCCGCGCTTGCCAACATTAGAAAGGCCATACTAGGTGAATATCTGTTCAACGATCTAAGTAACCTCAACAATGCCTGTACGGCTAAGATAGGCTCCTTCATAATAAGGAGTAAATGGTTCCCTGAGTAGAGGGTGACCCACCCACCTTTACACATCGGCAGCACAATGGACCAACTCCTGGTCTAAGTGCTTCCTCACCGAGGGTCGGTTCCAACCAACCAACCAATCATGCCTGGCCACATAAATAGTACATTATATTGCATTGCGTTAAAATTATGAAATACCTTTCGAGGCAAACTGTTCGAGTTAGTATCTTGTTGGAAACCCTTTATTCTTCACCATAGCCGCATATCATCTTGGAGGACTTTGCAATAAGCACTGATGAAGTTTTTTTTTTTTTTTCTATGAATTGCACATGCCAAAGGAGATATGAATACCCTTTTACTGATTAACAGGGCACGGGCGTTAGTGAATTTGGAAGAGAGAAGAAGGGATAGGAAAGAGTTGGTGTAGTGGTATTTGAAACTCAGGTGATATTAGGTTTCAATTTTTATTCTCTATGGGTGGTATCCAATTTGAGTAATAATATCAGTTGTATTTCGCAGTTTTACTGATTCCATGTTCCACAGGTTCTCGATCGGATTCTGATCGAAAGACTGAGCTGGCTTCTTCAAAACGCTGACATTTTGAAGGCTAGGGTAAGTCTTTCAAAGGCGAGAAGTGTACTTAGGACCGTTGTCGTGCATAAAACACGATATTGGTGGCATATCTGTCTCGGAAAAGGTTATTAGGCGCTCTTTACCAATGCATGTATAGACGTGTTGATCCATCCATCGGTATGGTTATGTTGTATAATGGAGAAGGGTCAACGATGGCTGCTGTTGAAGGAGTGCCTGGAGTACTATAGATCAAGTAGGAGAAATGAACTATAATATCACAGAGTTCCTATCTGATCCAAGAAGTAAGAAAGGATTTCTAGAACTTCCTTAAATAGAGGCCAATACTCACCAAGTTTCAGAAAATTTTGAACATAAAGTCGGCGAGGAACTTTATCTTTCAATTCTGTCCTTGGACACTATATGACCAAAAAAAAGGCCTTATTTTAATTTGTTTGTTAATTTAGGAAATATATTTGTGCTCTTTTCATTTAATTGAAAATATTCTGTCCCTTATACAATGTCACTTCTCTCATACAGGTTGTCACCTTCACTTGCAGCACTTGTCTTGTGTTCCAGCTTTGCATGGGCATTTGCAAGCCTGTGAACATTCACACCCTTGTCCACATTTTGCGGTGGTGCATTTGCAATCTATCAAAAAGAAAAAAAAACGAATCAATGGAAATAAATAAAGGTCCATTAGCGAACTCACCTTTACAACAGTCCTTGCAGGGCATATTTAAGTCGAGGGTTTTTTTTTTCTTCTAAATTAAATTCAACGTTTGCTTCGGAGTAAGATGTGCTCTTCAACTGATAATGACTGCGCTGCTAGATACTCGTTTTATAGCAATTTACTTCCCCAACCTAACACTGTAGTGAAGTGTGCAATTTCGCACTGCGAGGCACTCTATTTTGCACTCTTTGCTGGTGGTGCGCTCGTAGCGAATTTTGTATATAAAACAGACCTACACCCTTCAGTTTTCCGGGCGAGATATTACGTAGATATAAATTGCAAATTGTTTACATTGTGCGCACCGTGCGGTACATTTTTCTACGCCGTCCCTAAAGGCAAACTCTTTCGATTTCAAGCGGCTGTTGAATATTGGCATAGGTCGATTCATTTACACTGTCACATACTTTTGATAAAAGAGAATGAGATTGTGCTGATAAGAGATAAATTAATCCATTGTGGTTCAAGTTCGGAAGATACGCTGTGCAATTGCATGTTCTAGAATCTAGATTACATGCTCTATATTGATACTTTCGTGATAGCTACAAGGGCTGTTCATTGAAACAGAAATTTATGTTTAAGATATTCTCAATCAACCTATGAATCAGCACGATAACTACGAGTAATCTTAGATTCTATTAGGCAGAACATCATCCCTCTAGTGCTGCTGCTAATAAGGAAGGGCTGAGTAAATCAGTCGCAGACCATTCCGACTTCTTGAATTGGACTTCGACCTATGGAATTCGAGCGAACCTTTATATCGAAAAGAGCAACAGCTGATGGTAAATAGAGTGTGACTGGTTTAAACCTTGTCTTCCACTGTTCTATGGCTACGAGTTTGAATCATCACATCACTGCTCTGCCTGGTTGACCTAAATTTTAATAGTGCGTTTTGCTTATGCCTATATTAGGTCTGGTCCCGTACTGAAAACTACGAAAATCTACTAAATTTTACGAAAAACAGCGAATTCCTGTTCCCGTACGTCAAAGATTCGTAGCTTTTCACAGAAGAGAGAGTAAGAAATTTCCCATGCTGCGAATTTCAGGAAATTTTTTTGGGCAGAAATATGAGTTCTGTCAAATGGTTGTGTTGTTGTTGGCTGGCAAGGAAATTTGAAGTTAATCAATGCAAAAAAGTGACGTCTAAAAAGTTTTGTGGCAGCTTTTTTGTCCAACCCGTTCTTGGAAATTTGCAAGTTGGTAATTTTAGTGCAGAAAGTACCAGAACAGACCTATCATTGCATTTTCGGAAAGTGTTCTACTTGACAGCTGTCAAAGAATGAATGTTAAAAGCTCTCTTATTGTCTTTTTCTGGGCAAACGCCTTTTCTAGCTGCATTTCCCCTTTAAAATATCTACTTGGTCAACTGTAACAGCATAGTGGAACTAAACTAGACAGTCAATTCTTACTTTTCCTGCCACAAATAGTGCTGATAATAGGAGGAACTCAAAATGTCCTGTTTTTGAATAAATGTGAAGTAGCCTGTGACCAAGACCGAACTATAAATTTGTCGTGCTATCTCCTTCATTCCTTTTGAACAGAGTATTTTTTGCAGGTTGTTTTTCAATTAACAACAACTAATCTACAAAATGGCTGCACCCATAGAAGCCAACAAAACTTTTAGTTTTTGTGAACTCGCATTTCGCTTGAACGTCAGAAAACAATGACAAAATCTAAAGCGAATCTGTCAAATGTCTGTGAGTCCGTCTATGACCAAAACTAGAAAAGCCTTAGACCATTAAGACGAAACTCCTTAAACTTCCTTTAAAAATATATTTTTCTCAAGAAAAAAATTGATACAATTTGTAAATGTCATGATGACTTGATCAACATCCCTGTTCAATGTCAAAATCTAAAAATAAAAAATCCATTAACCCACATTTTACATCGAATCTTTATGCTTCTTAAAGAAAGGAAAAAGAAGACAACAGAAGTGAAACAGCCGCGCCAACACAAACCACAACAATATGTCATCAATTTTCATGTCAAATGAGTCCATTCACCCCGAGTCTCGACGTTGTCACCGTCAGTGTTGTTGTCGGATCGAAATGTCATCCTCATCCCATACCTCCTCGGCAGACTCCCGCCCTATCTGGCATGTCTTCGTCATGTAATTCGCAAAACTTTACTATCTCCGATGTCACTTCGAATCAATTCCAATCAATTCCGAGTCCCTGAATTCGATATCGATTTTTCCGGTTTGCCGTATCGAAGCGGAAATAAAGGATGTAATGTACAAAATGAAACTGTGACGGGGAACAAAATGAGCAGAAAAACTGTTTATTCTTTTTTTCTCTGTATCCTCTTGATGTAAAGTAGGTGGAGGCTTATATGCCATCCCCGTGTATTTCAGGACTCGTTGCTGCATCCGGAATGTAGCTACCCCTTTTTTTGTTTTCGTTGTTCTCTCCTTTCATTTATTTTTGTGGTTTAGTCTGGCGCAGTGTTTCGCTATCCACCCTTAAGCTAATAAATTGCACGAAGATAAAATCCGACGTTTATGATGGCATTGGCATTGAATTTTACACGAGCTTAGGCCGAACAGAGAAGGTGGATGGGTTTTTTATCTTCTCATTGTTGCCTTTCCACCCCAAAGATGTGTCGATAATTTTGAATTTTAATGGGAGGTCATTGCTTTCTTCTGAGAAATGCGCATAATCATCATCACAGGGTTGTTGCTGTTCGCAAAGACAGCCAACCAACAATCGCTCAAATGTCGCTCAAAATAAAAGCACTCCATTTCTGCTCTTCTCTTTTTCGCCGCCTTTATGTGAGACGCCTTGTTCCTTCTTCCTGTAGTAAAGAACAAACAAAAAACTTTTGATTTAACATCACCCACAGAGAGTAATTCATCCTGCCCACTACACACTTTCAGCTTTCCATCTTCATCTCTGCACGACGATGATTGGGCTTTCCACCTCAGTGGTCCACATCGCCCCTCTTTAGAGTATTCCTTCCCTCTCAATGAATCCCTTTTTGAGTGCGCCGTTCATTTTTATGGCACATCCTGCAGGGGTGGATTTATAGCATCCCAAATGTGCATACTCATCCTTCGCATCGTCCTTTTGGAAAGCAAAAAAAAACACAAGTACAGCGGGAGCGCAAAATGAAAAAAAAAATCGATGTCCTTGAAAAATTTTCGTACGCTTCGTTACGACCGGCGGACATTTTTATTGTTATTAGCGACAGTTTTGTTAATAAAAATGAAATTTATGTCACCGCCACACCATACGCTCCGTCACTCGCTTACAGCCTCTCGCTCCCTCTCTCACACAGTGGGTGTGTGTGTGCCTGTGTGTATGTTTTGTGGCGCGGGGGGTCGTGCAATCACCCTGACATTCAGACATTTATTATGCTCGCCAGGATATAGGTGAAACGTTTGAAACAAATTGTTCAGAGGATGTCTGATGACGGCAGAGATTCCTGCATGAAAGTCGTAAAAGTTGATGCTTTTACGGAGGTGGCAGCGACAACGACATTGGTTCTTGTGGTAGGTCAGGTCAGCTGATCGTTAAATGACGTCACGATGGCACACAAAACGAAAAAGGGAAACAAAATATATATATGCTATATGACAAAATGTCAAACGTCAGGGCGAGAATGGAGTGTCAGTGACGGGACAAGGTCAAATTTGTTGGGTTTTATGTTGTAACTTTAACGATGGGTGATGTTAGAACGAATTTTCCGGAATGACGACGGCCACAATCGATTAATCAGTCGTTGACGTGGGTGACTTTTGATAAACCAGAAAGAAAGAAAGAAAGTGAGAGAGAGAGAGCGAAAGATTGGCGCCTCTGCAAGGAGTAGACAACTTTATAGGATCATAAATAAACCGACAGATGAGAGCGATGATTTTTTGGAGATTTTGAAACATAACACAGCCATTAATAGGTACATGATACTTTAAGGTCTCTTTTAACTTAGGCCATTTGTTCTGTTTCACGGAGGCTGCTGTTTTGGATGGTTCATCTGATCTGTCAAATGTTTTAGAAATAAAGCTGGCTTTAAGTGACTAACACATTAGGTATTTTTATTAGAACTAGAGCCTGAAAGATAAAAAAATAGTCGAACTTAATTACACAATTAACTTCGGGTCGGTTAACCCTAAAAATCCACCCAAAACAAATCTGTGTTTTGACATTTCAGCAAAATTAAATCCGTCCTCATCCATACAAGCGCAATTTTGGACATACAATTTGACAGCTCTGAACGCTATCATTTTACTACACAGAAAAACTTACAATAACTAAGAGTCAACTGTCAAATCTGACAAATATCTAAGAGTATAACTATTATGAGAAAGCTTCTTAAAACCTCTCTGCTTTTTGGATACGGCATAAAATTGTAGGTCCCTTATGTACGTATATCACGCACAACACTTCTTGGTCCTCTATGGACTATGGCTACGGCCTAGGGTGTATTTATTTTATGCATAATTAAAAGGGCAAACCGTGCCAGTGACAGCTGTCATATTTTTTGTGACATATGTATGTATGTATGTACTATTGACAGTTTAGAAATACATATTGCGAAATTGTATTTGTCATTGCCGTTAGCACAACCGACAGGTCCGACACCTATTGTTATTGAGCGAGACAATAAACAATCGAACTGTTTACAAGTTGTGTTTATTCGACTTGATTTGTTTGCCACAATGTAGTCTATTCACTGTTTACTCAAAAAATATCTAATCTTGGGTACAGTAGTGAATGAAACTTGCTAATTTTTTCTTATACATATTTTCAAAAGAGGGAAATTCGTTTTCCTTATTGCCATGTGTTGCACTTATTCGAATCTAATGTGGATCAAAATTTTTAAGTGGAACGAGTAATCCAGCGGCTTTACGGGCAATTTATTGGCGCTTTCATTGCCATTGTCATTGACTGCCATGCCAATTTGACATTTCATTTTATTCCAGACTGGATAAATTGCGTTTATCCATCAATGACAAGTTAAAGTGTCAAACAATACTAAACTAAAATATCATGACAGATTAACACGACTCACACGTCATCTGTCAAAATGTTCATAAACAAAAGAGTACCTACCTCTAAATGAAGCGCCGTTTACATTCTTTAAATAAGTTGCTAACCAACTTCAGATTCGTTAATGATTTGAGTAAATTCTGTAATAATGACTTTTAAGTCCCACTGTAAGCGCCCGTATGTTAATTCTATTCACCAAAAATATTTTTGAATGACAAAGTGAAATACTTTCATTTTCATTTTCTGCACTCGGTGTAAATCAAGGCTAGGCCAGATACACTCGGCAGATAGCCTGGGAGCATTTTTCTTTGTTTCTCCATGGTCACCCAATGACCCGCAATTATCAAGATCTGGTTTCGTTATTGACATATTCTTTGTTTTTTTTTTTTTTTTTTTCGAAAAAACCGGCTTGGAAGCATCTGTTTGTTGCTTTTGGTGGAATAGCTTTTGGTACACACATTGTGTGAGAAAAAAATAAAAAACAGAAAAATGTAGAGACTCGGGGTGTCGTCGATAAGCTTTGATTTTTTTTTTTTGTTATTTCGATAAACAATTTACTAGAAGCTGGCCAACCAGCTACAATCAACATCCCAATGCAGTTGCTTATCATCCGTTGCCATGAGTACGCGCTGGTTAAATAATCTCCGCGTAGCCGCGAATATTCCTTATATAGGAACTCGTTCGGTTTTGACACAAGCACAGGTAGAAGTTGCTTGTTATTTACACGAATACTCTAATTTGTTAAGTAAATTTGTTTATTAGATACCAGTGGAAAAAATTGAATTCAGTGAATCGGAGAATTGGGATGGTGCTAGACCATTTGAGTCTATACCCGGACCGTCGAAATATGCACTTTTGAAGGCATTTATGCCAGGAGGTACTTATCTGTAAATCATAAGTAGTAAATAAATTCAGAAGAAAATGTACGAGTAAAGTTGTTTTAGTGAACTTAAAGAGAAGACTCTGTGGCCACAAGGAGTAACCGCGTCGATTTTTCCAGTTTTGAGAAAAACTAGTTTGAAATTTGGATTTTCTGCGAAAATGTATGGAATATTGAGATTTCGGTTTTGCTTTTTTTTCCCATATATATAACATTGTGGTATATTTCAGTCATTTTCTTCTTAAGTTGACTTAGGCGATTATTTCTAGTCTGGTATTGTGTTTATAGTGGGCAACTTTCAAAAAACCTTACACTTCTTTTGCTTTGATTCCTAAAATATTTACAGAAACTCAAAAACTAGTGTTCAAGGTTTAGTGTTAAGATAGTGGAAAATAGTCCTTTCATTTCGATTGAATTCGCCACATTTGATACAATTTAAATGCACAGTGCGTCTATCGAAAAAAGAAATAAGAGTATCCATTTGCTGAACTGTAAACGAATGCAATTATCTTTGAAAAATATTACAATTCAATAAATATCCTTAAGCTAAGAAATATCGAATATCAAAAACAAAAAGCCTTACAAAATTTACATTAGCTAATTGATAGATTCTTCTGACAGATCGATATTGACAGTTGAATTCGAAAATGGAAAAGCAAAGCTCCTGTCATAATCGTGCAATTACTTTACTTTTTACTTTTTAACTCTTAAATTCCTAGAGAGAGAGAGAGAGGGCTAGAGACAGAGACAGAGAGAGAGAAAGAGAGAGAGAGAGGGAGAGGGAGAGAGAGAGCGAGAGAGAGAGAGAGCCAAAACTATGAAGAAAGAACTAAGGTTAATAAGAAAAATTATTATAGAAAATAAACGGATTTGACAGTTTTCACATTTCCTTTTCACTCGTTAGTATTCTCATCTCATCTGTGAAAAACTACAATAATTCTCTGTACTTGAACAGGTTTCTTAAAAAAATGCTCAAAGTCTTATAAGAATTTGCTGTTTTGCAA
This sequence comes from Chalcosyrphus nemorum, assembly GCA_949716465.1. Taxonomy (NCBI): domain Eukaryota; kingdom Metazoa; phylum Arthropoda; class Insecta; order Diptera; family Syrphidae; genus Chalcosyrphus; species Chalcosyrphus nemorum. The sequence goes on along the minus strand of OX454333.1, from coordinate 10,951,884 downwards.
ACGTACTTGAACGAACCTTAAGATCCTTGCTTAAAAATAACAAATCGTAATACATTTCAATGTCACTGAATATTCGATCTTGAAACTCTTGAAATTGAACTGATTGAAGTCATTTGAAGTCTTTCTCTCTAACGTCACTCCATTTACATTGATTCACTGACTAAACCAAAAATTATTTAATTTCGATCGAAGTTTTATCGTTTATACAATGTATTTATAATATTCACGTTGTTAAGTTGGTTAAGACAACATACCGTTAGGTACTACCAATTCTGGTCAAAAGCGTGGTGTGCTTATCTTATAGGCCTTCACAAAAGTTGTCTAAATATGTGTATGACTCTTAATAGTTGAAAAAGTACCGTTATACGTAATTTAGGCCAGCATTCTTGTAAGTCATTTTATTGCATTTGTAATTTGAGGTTAATACTTTAATGAATTAGTTTTCAAAAATCAGACAATGTCATATGTCATCTTATTGGAATTTTCAAATCTAGCTCAAATCAATTAAGTCTTAGTCAAAATTAGTTTTCGAGAAAATCGGAATTCTGTCAAATTGGCCTTAAATAAAAAACTGTTAATATTAGGGCTAAACCAAAACTCTCAATTTATATTTTAGCGACTACATCATATACCTTAGATATGAAGTTTGATTAAAATCCATTAACCCTTGTAGGCTGTAGCTTTGTGTACAGATTCAGACAAACAGACAGAATCGGCAGACCCACTTGCAAATTCATCAAAATTTGGAGATTGAAAATCGTCACAAATCCAACACACGCCCTCTGCAAATAAATATAACATCCTACTTCTAAATATAGAGCTTAGAAATTTTTGAATTTTACCGGCCAAACATATGGCTTGATTGTTTACAACTTGAATGGCTGATAATATTTACAATTCTAACAAAAAAATCGAAGCCCATTCACTGAACTGCATTCATGATTATTGTAATTATTGCATTCATTAAACTCATCTGGATCTACAATGACTGAGTTCTCTTTCATGAATTGAATCTCAAATAATGTATTCATAATAACTTAAGTGCAGTATGCTTTAGCTTAAAATTTATAAATTTGTAAAGACTTATCTTATCAGTTAAGATATCGGCTTTTTGCATTTTATAGTATTTATTTTTCATAAATTGTTTTTAGTTGAGTCCAAAACAAAAATTATCGTCCATAAGCCATAACGAGTCATAACCTAATCAGTCCCAAGCTAAAAATAAACCTGCAAGTTCAGAAGTTTTGCCAGTTTTTGTTTATTTCAGGCAAAAATAATCAAATGTCAAATTAAGAATGAAACATTTCGGTCGGTCTGGACGCTTTGTGAAACATTTATGAAATGTTTATGGTGTGTTTCACGAAACAGTGTTTCAGAAATGTTTCACGAAACAGTGTTTCAGAAATGTTTCACGAAACAGTGTTTCAGAAATGTTTTACTCGGTCCCGATGCACCATTAGGTAGAGAGTAGAAGGGGTGAAGTGCGCCAGGAAGTAGATATGGGTAGATGGAGTTACGATGTTGAGAAGGAATATATCAAGCAAAGGGAGACTGCTCAAGGCGAAACGTGTAAACAAACGTGCATAAGTTGGATTCAATATGCTGGGGGTAGAGAGCATAGCACTGGGACTGGGACGATATATTTGGAATTGCACCCAGTCCAGAGGATTTTTTATTCCTAAACCTGTTGCATGCCTCTAGGATTTCTTTCGTAGTGATCCTGGGGATTTATTAAGCTACTATAGATAACTCGTCTTCCAATGGAATTTTTGATTTTCTTGGAAACACCATCGACTATTCGTTCTAACAATACTATACCCCTGAATCTAAGGAATGGGACTCCAATTTTCATCAGGCTTATATTTGATCGGTGGAGCTTTGGGATTTGCTTCTGCTGCATAAGGGCGAAAGTATCTTCATCGAAGGTATTGGTCTTCCACCTCCAACTGTCCACTTTTCTCCTTACAGTTTTTAGGCGATACCTTTCTTCATTCGTCGCTTGACACAATATAGTCTGGTGGTCGCTTTGTCTATAGTGGGGCTGACCTTCCATGTAGTTCTCCGATCAAGGCAATAGCATATCGCACCCGTCCCACTTCTGCTAAATGTGTGTTCTTTACCCCTGTTTTAGAGAACTACGTCGAGGACCATTAAGACCTCGAGCAGGTTGCTTCTGCCTCCGGTTTGCCCTTGTTCAGACTCATTCTGTTACCTATCTTTAACAAGAAGTTCCATCCCGCTCATCTGCTACTACCCTAGACCTTCCGAAAGGGCTAGCTTTTGGCTACCTCATCTCTAGTCAATTTAGTACACACCTACCGGTTAGCATGTGAAAGCTGAGAGAGGGAGTTGGGCTTAGGGTTATTGAAATAGAATCTAATGCACCAACATATGTCCGCCTTTGGCGGAAGTGCCAAGAACTTCAAAGGCACGGCTTTATTTTCTATTATTCCTGTCTAAGTATCTATCAGCGCAGTTTTGCATTATTTTTAAAGAAATGATCGAGCATGTTTTATTTGTTTACTTCCAGGACGTTACTACAAAAAAACACTTCCGGAGATCAATCGAATATATCGAAAGGATTATGGTGAAATATTCCTATTGCCAGGATTATTTGGTAAACGTAATATTGTCTTCACATTCAATCCTGAGGACTTCCAAAAGGTCTTCCGCACAGAAGGCATTTGGCCAGTTCGCAGAGGGCTCGACATAGTCCAATATTATAGAAAGGTACTTCGTCCAAAGTTCTTCAAGCACGCAGCTGGTTTAGTCTCTGAGTAAGTTGATAGATTCTCTCACGACATAAACCATAAGAACTTCTTTTAGGCAAGGTGAACAATGGGCACATTTTCGAAAGATCGTCAATCCCGTAATGATGAATCCAAAAACAACAAAGTTCTACGTTCCTAGAATGGATAACGTTATGAAGGAGTTCATTTACAGGTTGTGCTTCTTATCAATGTTCAAAAATAAATTTAAAAATGAGTCTCCTTTAGGATCAAGGCAATAAGAGATCCAGTAACTTTTGAAGTTCCTGCTAATTTTGAAGAGGATTTGAATCACTGGGCAATGGAGTCGGCATGCCTGGTGGCACTAGATACTGAACTCGGTTTGATCAATAATGCTGAGAAAAATCCCGAAGCCAAGGAAGTGATCGATGGAATGAAACTTACATTTCAACTAATGTATGATCTAGACTTTGAGCCATCACTTTGGAAGATAATACCAACGCCGAAGTACAAAAAGATTGTCGAAAATTTCGACAAGATGAGTAAGTTAACGATCAAATATATTGACGCAGCCATTGATCGGCTAAAGGAGGACACCAATCCGGCGAAGCCGGACTCTGAGAAGAGTGTCTTGGAGCGGTTGTTGAAAATCGATCGTGAGATAGCCACCACCATGGCTATGGATACTCTGTTAGCTGGGGTGGATACGGTAAGGTACACTTTTGAACAGAAAGATCAAAGTTTTGTCATCTTTTTTTCTAGACCTCATCAGCAGTTACTGGTTGTCTGATCATGCTTGCAAAAAATCCCGGCAAACAGGATATCCTTCGAAGTGAAATAGTGAAACTTCTTCCTGAAAAGGACACTCCACTAACAACGGACAGAATGAAGAACCTGCCTTACTTAAGAGCGTGCATTAAGGAAGCTCAACGTATGTACCCAGTGTCAACGGGTAATTTCCGTTCGACCGGCAGAGATTTAGTTCTGAGTGGATATCAAGTGCCTAAGGATACAGACATTGCAATGCCATCACAGCTGCTAATGCATGATGAGAAGTTTTATCCTCGACCAAATGAATTTCTACCTGAACGTTGGCTTAGAGAAGGTGGCGATGGACAATGTCCAATGGCGAAAAATGTCAATCCATTTGTATTTCTACCATTTGGCTTTGGTCCGAGAATGTGCATTGGACGCAGAATCGTCGACTTGGAGCTGGAGACCGCACTCTGTCGATTGATAAGGAATTTTCAGATTGAATTTGATCACTCAACAGAGAACTTGTTTAGGGCGCATATCATTAATATACCCAATATTCCGTTGAGGTTTAAGTTTAAAGATGTAGAAATATAGATATAATATACTTAACGACAATTATTCGAATAAGTTTTTTTATTTCTTGCACTCAGCGTCTGGAAAAGGACTGGGTAGGGATAGGAAAGAGTTTCTGCAGTGGCATGTGAAATCAGGTGGTGTTAGCATTCAATATTATTTTTCCGTGAGTGGTGTCTTGATTACTGAGGAGAATTCTATGTAATTTTCGCATTCTTTTATAATTCACATTTTTTTTCCTAGACTAAATGCTCAACCGTAATTGAACGCTGTCGTACTTAGTCAGTCACTTATTATGACTTTCGCTCAGTTTCGTCAAGTTTTCGTTCACTTTTCGTTTCATACGTAGAGAGCGGTTTCATTCCATTAGGGTGGCTATAAGGTGTGAGAGCTAAACAAAAGCAATATGATATAAGGCCACGTTTCCTTAATGCAGTTGTTGGTACGTTCAGATTTTGACAGATTTTGCATATAAAGGAGAGTAGAAAGATTGTATTTGATTGATAGAGAATAACGAGAAGGGAGGAGGGAGGAAGAAGGGATAAGGGCAAGAAACTTAGGCCTTGTAACGTCATAGGAAAATGTACATAACTCCAATGCCGGACTTTCCCATCACTTTTGCGATACTGAGAGCTTGGTTTGGCTGAATGTGGCTGTCAACTTAGGAACGGTTGCACATTTAGACCAGTTACAGGTCAAAGATCATCGAAAGATCGGATCATAGATGCACCATCACACGTTAGAACCATTCTAAGCTTCTTTTGCAGCGTAACCACATTAACCTCGAATGCTTGAACATAAATGTCAGAATCATTGAGAGTGTACAGAAGGGGAGATAGAGCGCTACCTTGTGGACAGCCTTTACTTACCCCTGACATAAGACTGCGATCGATGCCAGGGATTAAGATATTGAAACAAGCCCCTTCAGAAGCTAATGTTGATTCGGACTAAGTACTTACCAGGTTTTTCCATGCTACGACCAAAAGAGGTCAACTTTGAAGGACCGTGAGTATAAGAAATCACCACAGCTATTGCTGATCTATCCCCTAATCTTTAAAGAAACTCCTGTTCTTGTTATATCCTGTATCCTTAGCTCTTGTCAAATTTTAAACGTAGCTTATTGTGTTTCCAAGAGGAGGATTCAGTGCATCTGAAGATTAGCGATTTGTATCCAAATATTCCTACTAGTTCCTTGCCCGTTTTCTGCTAAGGATGGTCAGGCGACTTTCCGCCAGAGGCCATTAGGCTCATGTGGCTCCAAAAGTACGAGAGCTGCTTCGTAACTATACGAGTTGAGGAACGATAGGAACAAGATTTCATCTGAATTGAAGAAAAAGAACAGGCCATCTTTATGCCTGGACAAGAGACTTTGGACGACCGTGAACTACTTTTCCTTCCCCAAAAAGGCATATTACTCTTCAATATGAGTCCAAAATAAAGGTCGAACTTTGTCTGATCAACGCTCTTTTATTGACTTTACTCCAGAGAGCTTTTTGTGGTTGTTTATTTGGACTCAGCAGTGATCCTCTGTGACGCAGTGTTTCTGTTTATTTCAGCCCCCCATTCCATTCTATTTTTATTCGCAAAGCTTTTAACGATAAGCCCACACGCACATATCCACCTTTGCATTGACATAAGAAAAAGCTTTTTTGATTCCGGTCTCAGTGAATTATTTTAATTGGATGATCATCAGTTCCGAACTGTCATTGCGGCGGCAAATTGTGCTTGGCGATGTTGCAGAAAAATTGTGCAAAAGTTTTTCCTGTACAGTGTGCCCGTCGAGGTCACTGTACAGCAGCATCAAATAGGGTATCTCAACAGTACTGTCAACAAATAGATAAATTTCATAATTCTTTTCTCCTTACAGAATGAAAGCAACCAAATTGCGTACCAAGATGCTCGGCCATTCCGTGATATTCCTGGACCATCTATACTCGGACTAATAAAAGGATATCTACCAGGAGGTAACCAAAAATTAATACAATTTAAGCAAAATTCCTAAGATATTAATTATTAGGATCGTTTTCCAAGAAATCGGCAACAGCGTTAATCTCTAGTCTTCGCAAGGAGTATGGTGATATTTTTAAAATGCCACCTATCCCTGGTAAGAAGCCGAATGTATTGATATTCGATCCAGAGATGTACCGGACTGTGTTTCGAAATGAGGGAGTATGGCCTGAGAGGCAGTCCTTCGAAACAATTGACTATCATCGTAGGGTCCATCGAAAGGATTTCTTTGAAGGAGTTGAAGGCCTACTAATGTCGTACGTAAGTTTATTTCCATAAAGGCTTGAGAAATGAATCTGATTTTTCAGGTCTGGAGAGCCATGGAGTCGTTTTCGGACTGCAGTCAATCCCATCCTCTTACAACCCAAAAATGCAAGGCTCTACCTTAATAAACTACTCGAGGTTAGTGATGAATTCTTGCTGAGGTAAGTTCCTTAAGAACTTCATAAGGATATCCGTTTTCAAGATTCCTTTTCTGTCAAGAATTCGCGAGCTAGCCAAGCCGCCTACATACGAGGTGCCGGATACTTTTGAGAATGAAATCAATCGCCTTGCATTTGAGTCTGTATCTGTCATAGCTCTGGACAAGCAACTTGGTCTTATACGAAAGGATCGCGATCACCCTGAGGCTACTAAACTCTTTCAGAGTATTCGAACACTCTTTGATCTTGCCGCTGAAATTGAGATTAATCCAATCTCGTGGAAGCTAATAAAGACCCCAAAGTTCTATAGGTTGATGGAAATAGCTGACGACATCCTTGATATTCTCACCAAGCATATAAATGACGCTGTAGCGGAGATCCAGAACAATGCACATGCTATGCGAGTCTATGAAGAGAGGAGTGTTGTGGAGAAGTTGCTGAAGATCGATAAGCGAATTGCAATCCTAATGGCGATGGATCTACTTATGGCTGGGGTTGACACGGTACACTCTCAATCCTTTAATGCTTCCTCAAATTGACAGGATACTTTGTTTTTCATTCACAGACAAGTTCAACAATAGCTGGTCTCCTTCTGCTCATTGCTAAAAATCCGGAGAAACAAGAGAAACTTCGCAAGGAGCTTCGTACGATTCTGCCCGAGAAGAACTCGCGATTGACTTTACAGAATATGAATCATCTGCCGTATCTGCGTTCCTGCATTAAAGAAGGCATCCGCCTCTACCCAGTCATCCCTGGTACGATGCGATCCCTGTCGATTGACTTGGTCTTAGGCGGCTATCAAATCCCTCGAGGTGTTGGCATAACCATTGCATCGAACATGCTAAATCGAGATGAGAAATACTTCCCCAGGCCCAACGAATTCGTCCCAGAACGATGGCTACGATCCCCTGGTGTCGACGATGAGGTCATCACTCCCGAGATATCAAACCCTTACGTCTATATCCCCTTCGGGTTCGGACCAAGAAGTTGCGCTGGAAAGCGGATCGCCGAGATGGAGCTAGAGATCACCATTGCACGACTTGTCAGGAACTTCCACATCGGATTCGATTATCCCATCGAGAATGCATTTAAGGCGAAGTTTGTTAACGTGCCGGCGATTCCTCTAAAATTCTCATTCAGAGAAGTGGAAGACTGATATACGTATTTCGGTGGTGAATTTGTGGAAAAAAAAGAAATCAAATAAAAGATAACAAAAACAAAATAAATCATTTTAGAGCTTTGAATTGATAGAATTTTGGCAACAACATTGTACACGCGCGAGATACTATTTGGAACTTGAATGCTTTGCATTTTGCCGGTTGTTTATAAACAACTATACAACCGCGTTGGCCTCGAGATAAAGCTGACTTACTTGGTGAGCGATAAGCTCCAGAGCAAGTGAGTGACTTTTTGTTGAGAGTTCATTATCAAGTGTGTACCCAAACAAACAATATATACAGCAGCTGTTGACTGAAGTGGGCTGGACAGTGATCTTGAAGCTTTGTGAGGCTTGTGTCGGCTATGACATCATTTGAAAATGACCGAAGCGACGCATAAAAGCTCTGCGATCTACATATTGTATACTGGATCTATGAAATGATCAGTATGTTTATTTATATACAAAAAAGCGAGCGTATTATTTTCTAAATGGAAAAATTTTCTATTCAAATATTTTTGAGTGACGTAGTGATTATGTACTTGGCGATGCTTGGCTCCGAGCTAATTTGTTAAATTTTAGACTCAGATGAAATAGTTAAGTTAAATGAAGGCCTTAAGTGGGTGTGGATGGATTTCATTGAGGTGAATTTGTTTTAACGTCTGGGGACTTAAATACTAGCTTTCTCAACACACTCTTTTCTCTTAAGCCCTCGAGGGCGGACTACCAACGTCCGCGCACCGTCTTCTGTTTCTTACTCCTTCATTAAGAGCTTTTTAATTGTTCAGTGGTGTCTCCATATTCTGCGTCCCTCAGTTGTTCTTGTGCCCCAGGGTGTGTCCAATTAATTTCGACTCTTAACGTTTTTGGATTCTTAGCTCATTTTCAGATAGTAAGAGGGAGGATTCCTAATTCCTAAATACCTGTTAACGAAGGCTTACAGCTCGTGTATTAGTCGTGTCCCTCTTCCAAGTACTGTACCCACAACGTAGTACTGATTCTGTGCTTATTTTTTTAGCCTAGTAACTTTGCTTCTCACGAATTTGGATAGCATTTCGAACGCAGCTTTAGCCTTCTTTATTCTGCTGAACACATCTAACTAGGATAATTTGTATAGACAAGATCTTCTTACTTTGACTGCAGCCAGTGTTACACAAAATAGTGTCAGCGTTGACATTAAACACCCCTCTTTTCCGCGTCAGTAGAAGCTGAGCTGAAATTCTTGGCGTTGGTATAAATTTGGTACGGATTCAGAAATTCTACTGTTCGGAAAACTCCTTCCAATGATTATACGGGCTTCTGACTGTAGCGTAATGCTCTTTCTATCTAGTGAGCTGTTTCTCACCCGAAAGGTTACGGTGGTAAACTCACCGACTGTTGGTTGGGTTTAGGTTAGGTTAGGTTAGGTTTGTGGGTTTTCAGAAGAATAGAAATACCTCCGTCGCACTCAGGTCAGAAATGAGAAAAGTTCCCCTGGTTTGTAACAAACTACCCATGGTTGTAGTTACTCGTTTCCCGTATATACAAACCATCCTGATGATCTGATAAATTTTAATAACAAGTCGGTGTTGGCGTTGGAGAGTTCTCTTAGATCCTGAAAGAAGTGTTTGTCAAGGAGTTTGTACCTGGAATGTTGGAGACTAGGGCACTGGCAGAGGAAGTGGGTAGTGTCCTCTACAGCATCCTCTGTAGAGTTCGTCCCCCAGTTATTTTAAGTGGTACCGCAGAGTGTCGTGGCCCATGAAGATCCCCACAAGCATGGACAGTGAAGGTCTGTCCTTGCGAACAATTCTCTCGGTCCTTGCTTTGTCAAAAGTTGGCCATAATTGTTTTGCAGTTTTGCTAGTTTCTAGGGAATTCCATCGTAGTCAGTTTCCCTGCTTCAAGCCTGAGAACGCAGGCGGGGTGCTTTTTGTAGGGTCACTTAGTTCTATCGGGTCCGATGAAGCTTTCCTTGCCAATTCATCTGCATTTTTATTTTCCGTTGGTTGGTTTCCGATGCAATTGCATCGAACTGCGCTGACCTTTCTTCGTTTTTCGAGTGAGCAGCTGAAGAACTAGCATTAATTTCTGTACGCTCATCGATCTGCTTCCAGTTTTCTGTTGATGGCAAGGTGGGCTGGCTTTTCTGTCTTTTACTAACGTACATGCATGTCGGAGAAGCGAGCATTTCAGTAGCCATCCACAATCTCCTGGTGGCTTATTGTTTCTGCGTTTAAGGCAAAAATGGTTCCTGATTTTTTGGTGCACTTTAGAATCTCTCCCTAAACGACTGGTTACTATTGAGATGTATGAGATCTTGTGTGATATTGGCTTCGAACGTTTTAGAGACAATTTCTAAAGCGGCTGCGGATTGCAATATGATCGAATTGGTTGCATATTCTCAGTCTATCTCTAAAATGTAGCCGTGAACATCTGGTCGCTATAAGATCTCGAGAATACGATTCTTCATCGTCCTGTCGAATAATTCTAGTCCGGTCTTCCATACACTCGATTTGACAGAGTAGAGCCTGGCATTGTGTTTCCATTGAACCGTCTTATCTCATTCAGTCCTAGTACCGTCCGATTAAATAAAAATAACTTTAAAACAAACAAGCACTCGTGAGTATAAAAAGTTTCAAGTGTCCAGCTTTAGACTTCATTGTCTTATCAGAGGCACGATTACATGCATATGTACATACATATGTATGTCTAAGAAATGTCTAGGAAAAAAGCTGTCGGACTGTGATATCATTATAGAGAAAGAGTGTTTTCTCAGTCATTAAAAAAAAAAGGGTTCTCTTACTTTTATGACCGTGAAATGAGTGCAAAGAGTATAAAGTTAGAAGAAGGTCAAACAAGATAAGTAGTAATTATTTTGTAAAAAAAAAAGGCCAATAGCTTTCTACCCCCTATACATATGCAATAGGTAACAGCTGATAAGTAATACACACACTTTTATGGATAAGTCTTCCCATCTGACCTTGGAAATTTCAAGCGGCGTCACGCAATCTTCACTCGTCATAATTTTTTATTGATTTAATCAACCGGGTAGAGCTCTAATCAAACTTTTTTTTTCTTTAAAAAACTAATAAATAAATAATGGGCTATATCCAGTCTACAAAGGATCAAGGTTAATCTTTTCACAACCCACTACATCAAGGGTGAAAAGTATGGCAGCTGGCCACATTAAAACACATAAAGAGTTTTCCAAGAGGGAGTTCAAATCTTTGACAAGTGATTGCGACCAAATTTTTGAAACTACATTTGTCAAATTGGCTGTTTCTGGTTCAATTTGTTTTGCCAAATCAACGTTAAGAGTTATAGCTTTTAAAAATATGTTTAAATTGATTTATGAAAGTGTTTCTGTTTGAGCATCATTTAACGCGCTTCGTCGAAAAATCATATTCAACGACTATTCCCATTTCTGGATGAATGGGTTCGTCAACAAGCAAAATTTGGGACAATAATAATCCATACGAGATCCACCAAATTGGACTGGATTGGCGACATCATCGGTCCATACTTCTTTGAGAACGAATTTGGCCAGACCATAACCGTCAGTGACGAGCGCTATTGGTCCATGATAACCAATTTCCTTTGACCATAACATGGATAACGACGACAAGGAGTTTTAACAACAAAGGCCGTGCCACGATGGACATTTTGCAAGAGCTACTTCCGAAGATAGTTATCTCACGCGGAGGCGATTTGAATTTTGAATTAAACATCTTCTTGTGGAGTGTTGTTAAGTCAAAGGCTTATGCCAATAAACCACAAACCTCCACTTTTCTCAAAGCCGACATAAGACGCGGGGGATATTTCCATACATAATGGCATACATGAGCCTTTTAAATAAAAAAAAATAAAAAATAATTTCTTACTCACAGTATTTTTCATTCAAATTTAAAGATAGGAAACGCTTAGTGGGCCTTAACCCTTTGTTCAATTATTGAAATGCAAGAGCATTATGGAATTGATGTCACGGGCCACAAGTTATTGTCTTGCAGACCAGTCGTGGCCTGAGAACCGTATCTTTGACAAGCCTGCACTACATCATGCCTTATCCAAAGTGAGAAGGCCTTGAGAAGCTTTCTTATGACATTAATGGAAAGGTTAGGTTAAAATGTCCGGCAGCAACACTTAGGCCACAGAGGGCCTATTTTGATACCACCGGGTTAAATCTGGGCAGGTCGACAGACAGTAATGAACAGTCTCTTGCTCGTCCTTATCCATGCAGCTTCTACAGAAATATTCTACAGAGTTCCAATCCGAGTGTCTCCCAATAAAACAGTACATGATGATGAGGTGATGACACCTACTATTGTGCTGATTTGAGATCTTTTTTGTTTGAGATTCTACGTTGGCAAGATCTGTTTAGTGATGGAGGATGTGGTATAGTTCGACTACCTGCTGCTAGTAGCGTTAATTGCCATCTTTTGGATTAGAAGTAGCCCCCAAGTAGCATGTCGAGATACCCTTTTAACAGCAGATACCACAGAGTTGTCCCATCTTCCAAGTTTGTCGGCCGTACAATTACCTGGAATCTTATTGAGAGACAGGCGCTAACTAAACGCAGCTCCAGAGTTGAGGGTGACCAGGTATTTGATCGCATTTTAGGAACACTTTTATCGCCATGTTTTCGACCTGGAATGCGCTACAGTGACAAGGGAGGATCCTACGGTTAGGAGTTGGGAGAATATTTATACCAAATTCGGTTTTAGATTCATCTGTTTAGAAGCAGACGGATCTCCTACGAAGGCCTTTATTATTCTCTCAGTCTGTCCTGGAGTCAATGTGGATTTGGAGGTCTTTGTTGAAAAGAACCGTTAGGGCAGGCAGGATGAATACAGCATTTGTGGGTATCCATTCTAGTTGATTTAGGATAGACGAGTGACCAGCTTAAAGACTTATGCCAGTCATACTCTTGGATGTTTTTCAGTGGCTCACAAGACGTATGGCTCTGAAAAAACTTGCTAGTATTCGACCAATTGAGTGTACGTCCAAGGCATTAACCACTAGGTCACGGTCCCTATTTTAAAAATTCCTTCTCCCAAATAAAAGTAACGTTTATTTCTTAAAAAAAAGCTTGACATACGATTGCAAATTATAACATAAATCAGTTCTCAACTTCAGCAAATTTGAATTTCAATGGAATCGCTGGCCGTACCATAAAAGTCGTCTTGAAGGCATTTTCAATGGGATAGTTAAATTCTATAAAGAAATTTCGAACGAGCCTCATGACAGTCAGCTCCAATTCCAGTTCGACAATTCTCTTGCCAGCACAGCTTCTTGGTCCAAAGCCAAAGGGCAAATAGACAAACGGATTAACTTCATCGGCTCTGTAAGAATCACCTTCTTCTGTTCTCAGCCATCGTTCAGGAATGAACTCATTAGGTCTAGGGAAATATTTTTCTTCCCTCAAAATTGTATTATTTCCCATGGCAACATCGGTACCACTCGGCACTTGATATCCATTTAAGACGATGTCCTTTGGCATGGTACGCACAGTTCCCGGTCCAATGGGATACATTCGAATGCCCTCCTTGATGACAGCTCTTAAGTAGGGTAAGTTCTTCATATTTTCCAAAGTTACAAGCGAGTCCTTTTGTGGAAGAATTCTACGAATCTCTTCACGTAACTTTTCCTGCTTCTCAGGATTTTTAGCTATCCCCAGTAGGATACCAGTTAAAGTTGTGCTGGTCTAAAATATACAAGTATATATACATATATATATGGGATATGAAGATAAGTTACCGTATCAACTCCAGCCATCATCATATCCATTGCCATGACAACGGCGACAAGTTTATCATGTTCAGCTAGCTTCTCGACTACACTCCTCTGATCGTACTCCTCTTTAGGTCGGGGATTTTTCTCAATACGTTCCAGAGCTTCGTCGATGTATTTTGTAATTATTTCGAACATTTCCTCATTGACTTTCATCATTCTGTAGAATTTTGGGGTTTTGATTAGCTTCCATATAGAGGGTTGAATGTCCAAAACGTAGGCTAGGTCGAAGAATTCTTTGAGACCTTTGAATAGGGTTACTGCTTCTGGTCGATCACGATTGCCACGAATCAGTCCAAGTTGCTGATCGAGAGCTATGACTGCAACAGATTCAAAGGTAAGACGATTAATATCGTCCTCGAAGTTATCGGGTACCTCAAGAGTATTCGGATCTCGAATTTCACGGATTCTGTAAGAAAAAGAGAGCGTATCAGACTGTTTTTGGGAGAAAGATAATTATGACGAATTTCTTTTTGACACAATAGTGGCTGAAGTCCAAAACACACAGTACGCGTACCCTCCCAAAAGAGCGGATTTTTACGAAAATTTACGAATTTCTTCGAAAAGCTGTTCGCGTACGGAGAATTTTCGTAGTTTTTCACAGAAGAGGGCACTCACGAGAGTAAGAAGTTTCCTCACGAAAACTGTCAAATCAGTGTATTTTCAACTTTTTCCTGTTCAACCCGTTCGTTTACTTTTTCGTAATTTTAGCTCTCTCTGAGAGAATTTTACCCCCATGCTTCCCAATTTGATAATCTACGAATTTTAGTGCAGAAAGTACGCGAACGTTTTGGAACTCATTTTTTTGACATTTTGGAACTCAGCTCGAGTGTTCACAAGAGAGTAAGAAATTTCCCTAAACTGCAAATTTAAGCCCGGAGAATATTTTTGGGTGGTCTCCCACAAACAAACAAGAATGATGTGACATACGATCACGATTCCTTAATGTATGCTCAGATTTTGACAGCGTCCGAGCAGTACCTTTCGTTCTAATATGACACTAGCTATCGCATGCTGAATGCAATTCTTATTCGTCAAACTTGGAAAAAACCAGTGAAAAATGCTACAATCCGCCTGGAGCGAATCGTATGATACCCTATCCCTATCTTATTTGATCGTGTCAGTGGGCGGTGGAAAATGTATTCACAAAATTTTCTATTTTGCCCTATAAACTAATATTTTTACTCGAAAATTAATTTTTGAAGTAAACGCCCCTAAAAAGTGGGCGTGGCCATATGCAATATATAGACGAATTGTAGATTAAGTGAATATCTACATATTTGCTCAAGTAAGTTTTTTCGAGTTTCATATGAAAATCGTGAAAAAAGGTGATTTTTTTGAAAAGTGGGCGTGTCAGTGGGCGGATTTTAAAAATTTTTACACTTGTATTGCTTACTTTTCCAAGGACCCCGTATACAAAATTTCATCAACCGAGCTCAAAATTTAAGGCCCAAAAACTGGTGACATACGGACGGACGGACGGACATGGCTTAATCGACTCGTCTATTGATGCTGATCATTTATATATATACTTTGTTGGGTCTATCTTTAATATTTCTCTATGTTACAAACTATGTGTCAAACTTAATATACCCTTAGGATAGGGTATAAAAAACGCGAACTTAATTCTGATAATCTGTCAGAAAACCAAGGAACGCTTTAGTCACAGTATGGCTTGTCAGATGTAAGACCATTTACACTATGTCACTATTTACGAATATGTCACTCGTACAAAATTTTTGGAACATTTTCGCACCCATACTTAACGATCCAAAAAACCTCAAAGACCCTTATAAATTTCTAATAATCATATGTATTTCACTGCTTTTTGACTGAACGTACTCACCTTTGTAGGAATTCATCATTCACTGGCAACATCTTATGTAGATATTGTCTGGCATTTTTGGGATTCATTAAAACTGGATTCACGAGTGTGCGGAAGCGTCCCCATGATTCACCGGATCTGTTAGAAAAAAATCCACATATGTATAAGATAAGGTCTATTAAATCAAATTAAAATTACGTCATAATAATTCCTTCAACTCCTTTGAAAAAGTCCTTCTTATAATGAGTTCGAAAGTAAACTGCCGAATCGAAATTTCTTCTCATTGGCCATACGCCCTCATTTCGAAATACTTTGCGGTATATATCCGGATTTAAAGTCAACAAAATAGCCTTCTTGTCAAACATTCCAGGCATTAGCAAGAAGTCACCATATTTCTGTCTGAGGATATTGAAAAAATCCGTCACAGGTTTCTGGTAGTAGGCGCCTTAAAGGATGTACACATGTTAACAGTCTGAAGGAACAAGAAAGCATACATACCTCCTGGTAGAAATCCCCTAATAATTTCAAACTTTGATGGCCCAGGAATGTCTTTATATGGTTTGGCATTGTTCCAATCGACTTCTTCACTTGTGGCACTTTGATGTGCCGGACAGCCTGTAGGTATAGCTTCAGCGGAAGCCTAAGGGTTTCAATCGATAAGACTATCTATTAGATATATATTTATAAGCACTCACTTTGCTTTCAAAACTTCGTGATGTTGAGCGACATGCCAAGGGGGATAGTGTAGTTCTTGTGACACTTTTCAACAACATTCTTGCGACAAGACAAACAACAAACTAAAAAAGCTTGAAGATATAACATTTATGAGAACATTTTTGTTCGAAAAGTTTTTCTTAATTTAGATTCAAATGGCCGAAAATGATTAGAACGTATTATGAGGGGAGCTTTCAATTGTATCTACGTTCGTATTGATCGTTAGAATTCAACGCAATGGGCGGCAATGTTAATTAAGTGAACTTTGGCAAGCCGCTTACAGATACATAGTTTGTAATTAATGGAAATTAAGTTTCACATGCAACAAGTTCAGTATATCTGTGTTCAGTTCCAATGTATTCGCAATTTGTTTACATGAATTCTATTTAAGGCGTAATAATTTTGCAAATCATTAATGAATTCTAATATTTTTAGCGTCAGCGGGTTGTTTTAAATAAATTACAAGAAAATTTGAAGGGCAAGGAGGCAACGACTAAGAGACGGAGACTGATACCGACGCGACGGTTTACTAAAGGGTTTTCAATTAAGCACTTCCTATCTTGAAACTTGAATAAAACAAACTGTAAGCAAGATATCATTAAAATTTCTTATTTATTTAAAAGGCCCATGTATGCCAATATGTGTGGAGTATAACATTAATCAAATGATTACTGCAGCTTCACTGGGTGGCCCGGATCCGAAACGTGCGATTTTTCATAACTTTGCCGCATAAATCAGGTTGAACATGTCGTTGGTGTCCATATCATTCATTTGGGGTTAAAAAAAATTGGCTATCATTGACCGTTCTCAAAGAAATATGGACCTCTGATGCCGCCAGTCCAAAATCCACACCAAACAGAGACTTTCTCTGGATGCATTGCAATTGGTTGGATCTCGTGTGGATTGTTATTGTTGGGCCTCGTCGCTGAATATGATTTTCCGATCGAAATCGTGGTCAACTTCCAACTGCTCGAGAGTTTATTTAGCGAACAAACGGTGTTGTCTGTGATCATTAACTTTGAGCTCCTGGGTCATTTGAATCTTGAACGGATGTAGGTCCAAGTCATGTCGCCAAGTTGTGGGCTGCGAAAGGCCGAGTTCTTGAGCATGGAGCGGAATTGACTGCCTTGAATTCTTCGTCACACTCTCACAGACAACAACGATATTTAAAGCAGATCTTGCGTTTGTTGTACATATATGTGTTGACGGAGCGTTCACTGAAACGGTCAACTCGAATTTCTCCAGCACTTTGCGAATAGTCCTCACGGAAGGACCGTAAATGTTGTTCGAACGGGATAAAAACAAACTCACTTTCATAAAACAAGATTTGGCAAAACAGAAACATAAGAATTTTAAAAAGTATCATTTGTATCTGTTCACCCTTTAGATGTCCCGCTAAATCGCAAATTCATGATAACTAATTCTAACTCTTATCTGGATTCCAGTTTCAGCCCTCTATTGCTCAATTGTGGCGTCAGTTCTCATCCTGCCGTTGGTAATTATAGCAAAATTGTCCTTAATTTTCCAAAAAAAAAGTCACTCCCACACCGACTAAGCTGCGTCAAATAAAGAAAGATATGGCCACGCCTGAACTAAATTTGTTATGCTTCCAACATGTATTTATTTTAATCAAGATTCGCTCCTGGAACCAGCCGGTTCTTGGGGCGATATGGTCGAAAGTCAAGAGAAGTGTTGAAGGTGCTGCTACCTCGGCGAACAGATCAGTAATTTACTGGTGAATGTCTCTGTCACACTGGATGGCTTGCAGCAGTCCTCTTCGTGGCGCCCTAAAGGTGGTGCCTTAATATCCAACCGTAGAGATCAGATGTGATGATCAGGCAATACACGTTGAGCAGGATCGTTCGAGTGTTCAGTTGTGCCCGGTATCTATCCGGCGAATGGGAATAAATGGACAGGAGAAGAAGACAAAAACAGTTCCGAAGTGCGCGGGCTTAATAGGTACTTTTTCGGGATCACCCAGTTTACTGATCGATATAAAGATGAATTCCAATTTTTTAACAAAACTTTAATTTTATTGATAGATAAAAACGAATAAAAATAAATAAATATGAATGACAGTTGTTGCGGGATGCGATGCTAAGGACCAATGGTATATTTCCAGATTAAACCGTGTTCCTAAGAAACAAAACTTTAGCTTTACTTAGATATATACATATATATTTATAAAATCTTACCAAATAATTAATATCATCTTTAGGATATTCAGGTTTTATGTTACATGTCTGGCCGTGGCTTGTGCTTAATTTTAAATAAATGATTTGATGAACATGGATCGATATTTTCCATATAAGAGTAAGGCCATCTTCTTTTAGGAGTTTCACTTGAATTCTGGAAAAGAAAACAATAAACATATTTTAGTTTCGTATTCAATGTTACACTATTTATGTTTTGACTCAGTTTAAGTAGGATTTGTTAATGGTAACAACTAAGTGACAAATCAAGGGCGGATCCAGAATTTATTTCTGGGAGGGGCAGAAATGCCAGATAGTCAAAGAGTGTACGCCCTAGTATTGCATTGCAATTTGTTTCAGGGATTCCATCTTTCATCTTTATCAATGACATAAAAGAATAACTATATAAAATACTTTTTCGAAAGATTATATAATAAAAAAAATTTAATTTATGTTTTCCGCTAAAAATAATCAGTAATTCTTTAGGGTTCATCTTTGAAGCAATGTCTTGATGGATATGCATTAAGGCTAGTCCATTCTCTCATATTGCTGCGAAGATATGTCTTTAACCCGCGTTAGGTGGAAAAATATCGTTTGAGGGATATCTGGGGGGAAGGTGTGCCCCTATGCCCCCCCCTCTGGATCCACCCTTGTCACTGATTGTTAAATGTTATTCTCTGGTGATCTATCACGAACATTGGGCGTGATTGTATATAGAATCGAAAAAAAAAACATTCCTCGGATCGTCTATGACAAGAACTGTCAAGTGATCACAAATTCGTGATAATTCAGGACTCTCATTTTCGAAGGATCATCGTCTAGTCGATCTTCATTGCTTCATTGAACTGAGTCATTGTGTCTTCTATCGTTTACTTTGTGCAAAGTTTGAGAGCAATTGGGAAAATTGACAGTCCTCCACTGAATGCATGAAATAGAGTATGTATGTAAAGCTTTTTATGTCGTTCCGCTTGACATAGAGAGCTGAGACTTTTGATGGCAATACCGCTTTGTTGGCACTCTTATAAAACACGTTAGCTGGTGGCACTCTGGTAGTCCGAGAGAAAGAGATAAGAGTCAAACACTGAATCAGTTTATACTCATTTAGTTTGACATTGACAGGAGAATAGCTTGCAAAAAAGACCACGTGTTAATAACTACACATGTAGGTATTGGTGCAAGTAAAAAGTAGAATACAAAAGAATAGCTTACTTACTGAAGAGTTATACATCGTCTGTTGCTAACATTCTATTTGCATCGAGGTCACTTGCTGCGCTGTTAGATTCTTCCTTCAAAATTGTTTGCAATTTTTTAAGTACGTATATTTTCCGGCTGTCTGGTATTTTCTTGAAGTCCGGATATAGGTATAACATTAATAAATCCTTATCTGTATCAGACGCATCAAGGACAGGTGGGACGTAGTTGTTATTAATACCATAAATCTTTGGTTCTGGGGTTAAAAGATCCTTTGAGGCGAGGGAAAGTGTTGCCGAGCTACTAGTACTTTGATCACAATTACTGCTTTCATTATTTTCATTATTTTTGCTTGGCTTATTTTCAAATGAATTCAGATTGGATAAAAATAAAAGCTGGTCGTAGAAAGGCCACGATGATTTACCCTTGGTGTTATAATTCTTTGGATTTCCAGCCTTTTCATTTAACCGTTTAAATTCCCTTTTAAATTTAGATCGTAGATATGTCCACGTTTTTTTCATCTCGACTTCAGTTATTCCAAACTCTGAAGATAATTCCGACCATAGCGTTGCGTTAGCTTTATTTCTGGTATTAGAGTACCATAAAGGTTTTCTTTTGTTGATGGCGTTTATTAGACTTTCATGACTCATACTGGCGACAAACGTTAACGAATAAGTATAACCTACTTCACACGCGTTCAACTGATAACTGACGATATCTCTAAAATGTGTAAAATTTCTCCTGCAGTTTATTTAGAATGCAAAGGTTTACACTGCATACAGTGACCATATCTCTATTTTCGAGTTTAAGTACCTACTACTCACTCAAGTGTATTTTCACTATCGCCTTCTGAGCATAATCGTTAGCACTACACATGATATGACTGGCTACTACGTACTCAAATCTAAATAGGGTCTAAACAAATGCCCACTATATTACAGATAATTCACTTTGAGGTACGGTTTCTCCCAGTAAAATAACATAAAATTAGTCAATTTCATCAGATTATCTTTGTTATCAAACAAAAAACCATTCTTGGCATTCTGAATTTACAATTTCCGATGACGTGTCCGAGAATTTCGAGTGGTATTGTTGGGTTCCAATTGGTCAATCGTACTTGGCAGGAAACAGTATAGCTAGATAAGTGATAATACCAATTCACCGGTTCTAGTTGTTTTCAAACTTTTCGATAGTATAGCAAATCGTGCGATCGGTAGGCCGATCATATAGATCATAAGTTGCTCTAAGTGCACCAAACACAAACCTCGTAGAACACTGATTTTCCAAATACAACTGAATAATTTTTATACACTATTATGGACTAAATATTTCCATATCAATAAATGTCAAATAATACTGAGTAAAAACATAATGACAAAAAAAACTCATATGTACGTTATCTGTCAAAAGGTTCATTGGCAAAAAAGTACCTCGGAATGAATCACCCCTACACAACGCGAAACTTTAACAATCCAAAATATTTTTTGAGTAAAACGTGACATTCTCAATCATAGGGAGTTAATGTGTAGATGACGTAGAGCCGCTACTGTGAGTATAGTTACGAATGGCGGCAGGAGAGGATGCACCAAAACTGGCTAAAGTTACAGAGAATGTAACAATATGGGCTAAGACAGGTCAGCACAAGTTCGCAGTGACGGAAATAGTCCATGCACTGATCTTAGGGGCGAATTTCTTGGGGAGGTGAATGTCAGCGAGAGAAAGTAGTTAATACCAAAATTCTGTCGAACTCAGAAACCCTGGTTTGGGCAATGATCGATGGATATTGTGCGACAAAAGTCAAAATGAGAAATTAGACCATCAATAAGAGAAGTCATCATTGGGAAGATTCTCAAGAACAAATTGGCAGCAGTAAGACCTGGCAAAGCAGTACCAGACAATCAGAAAAGGAAAAGTCGTCAGACAATCCCAGGACATATTGCTAGTAATTAATAACGATTCCAAGCCAGTGCAAGATGTCAAGCCAACAAATTATGGTGCATAACGTGGTTAAGATCATAATCGTTCATTTTGCTTAACAATCTTATCAACTATTTGTTTTTTATCGAAATATTTTGTCTGCGTTGCATTGTTATATTACATACGAGTGCAAACATTTCTTATCGACTTTTTAGACGGAGAAAAGGAATAGAAATCTGAAATTGAAAGTCTCAAGGTCGTTCTTTGTATACATGCATTTTTTTTACAATCTAAGTAAAGCGTACGACTGGGTCGTATGTACTTGCCCTTGTATCGTATTTTATTGTCATTGGTCTCCAACACGAGCAACTAATTCTGTATTTGCAGAATGGCTGATTGACAAGCATTCAGTCAATTGTCCCTTATAAGTCAATAGAGGATATTGAAGGAGTGTTCAATAACGTGGGCTCTAAAGCGATCCTGAACAGGTTGTAAAGTGTTCATCTTAACACTGGTTTGCACTGATGCTTGAATCAAGGATTATATGCTGACGATACGTATGTTTTTTCCTCCAGTCCAGAGATTGCCATGTGTTGGAATTATGGGATCAATAAGAACAACACCGACAATGGAAATGAAGACCTTTGCTTGACATATGTACGTATACTGTACAAAATAGCTGTAAGACTATAAGAATGCCGATTGTGGTCAGCGAATGCCTCCATTCTCACTCGATGTAGGGCGACCAGATCCGGCTCGAAGGACCAATGATGAAGTGAATGATATCAGTTTCGTAGACCCTTTACCGCTGGTGGGGGGGGGGGGGGGGACTTTAAATGAGTTTGTGATAAACTATCCACAAGTGAGTTATCATTTTAGACTTCCCCCCACCAGCAGTAAAGGGTCTGAGATACTGATATCATCCACTTTATCAACTGGAGAACGTACTAAAATGAAAAGCACTCCCTTAAAATAAAAAAACCACTGCAGAGTCCTTTAAGACAAGGTTACAACAATTTATATAGACAACCAAGCAACCATTAAGCTTAATTAGATTTAGGCTTGTGAGAACCAGCAAATTACTCTTAAATTAGGAGATCCTCAGCTGTCTACCGTGGTATACGGATTCCGAAAGAATCGAAGAGGCTGTCGAGCTTACTAGGAGAGTAGTCGTAGCCCCACCGGTTGAGAACACAGACGATGGGTTCATCTGGGGATGGGTTCATCAGGTCGCTATGATCGGCTCTTTAGCAGCGACAGATCATACTCTTTGGCAAAACTTCCATGGGACGACGTCTTTGGCTTAATTAAACGCCATTCACTAAGAGCGACTCGCTGTACTGCAATACGCAGAGATGAGGATGAAGGTAAACCTACTTGCGTCTTTTGTGATTGTGCTGTCTTATCCGTTCGAAGAATAAGCTTATGCACCTCCTGAGTGAGATTCACATCACTCTCTGTATAGTTCTAGCACTGGACTTTCTCCTATACAGCGTTTTTCAGGTTTGTGGAAAAGAAAGCACGGCAACTGGGAAAGAGTTGGTGAGAGCTATTTCCAGAAATCACACGCGATGGCGCGTAGGCGTTATAGAGGCCCTATGACCCACAAGGAATACAGCACATAAGTAAGTAAGTTCTTTAGGGTTTAATAATTCGGTAAAATGGACCCAAATTATTGGTGAGCGATGAGTCTTTTGTCACAAGGTACACATCTCGACATGGTTTTTTTTTAACATTTCAGTCGCCTGTGTATTATGAACGTAAGCGATTTGGATTGTAGTTCCATTCTAGTTGTTCATCCACATTGCAAAATATCTGCGTAAGCTTCACACCACATTCCGGAAGTCTTCGAACTGTCATCAAACTCAAGTTTGAACATTTTTACGAAAACAATACTCGCCCTCTTTTGTTGATCAATTAAAAATGCTTGTGACTAATACAGATACTAAAAGATTAGCCAATCTAAAGAAAAATACATTTTTGAATTGTAAACAAATGATTTCAAATTTTGTTTAATTTTTAACATCAGATTCAGATGTCAGTCATTAGTAGTCGCCATTTCAGGATCGTAACGCAATGTATAACAAGATACGTGTTTTAAATACTTCACCTTGGTCAAAAAAATACCAAGAGGCGAAATCTATTTGCGAAAAAATAGATGCGGTGAGATGCGTAGTTATTTAAGAATTGTGCGAGTGTTTTTTGTTCGATGTTTTTTTGTTAAGGGGATCTCTCGGTCTTGACCTTATATTTGCTCATGGAAAGCCAGTTTAAGCCAGTTAGTTACTTCCACTGCGAGAGCATTTCTAGACGTTCCTATCTATTAAGCTCTAACTTAATAACTTAATTTGGATAGTGTTTAAAGCAGAGCATGGTTCGTGACCACTGAACAAAGACTGGTCTCTCAATCGGGCAAGCTTGTCTGCAGCTCCCTTCCCAGGGATATACTTATATCTTGGATTAAAAGTGAAGGTCATGATGGTATTTCACATGTCATCCACTTTATCATATCCTCTGCAAATCAATTGCGTAATTGTTGGATATTTGGAAAATATCGCGTTATTGTTCCAATCCATAAATCTGGCTCCAAACAATTTGTCTGCAATTATCGTCCTATTTGTCAAATCGCCTGCATTTCAAAACTGCTTGAAAAGTTAACAAGATTTTATTTGTAGTGAGGAGTCAGTCGCTTTTATTTGTGGTTTTGTGTAGGTATGTGTGGTTTCCAGTTTAACTGGTTTCTCCATTGCCTCCAAAAATAATAAACACCGTCATTATGACAGTCTTTTGACATATCAATTCTACATATGTATGTTCATATACATATGGGCGCCCATACACAAGCAGACCAATATATTAATTCATGCCGCATGTTTGCAGCGACATGTCTGTGTCGTGTATGGGCCCCATTCCTTACTGAAGAGTTCAACACTTCCGTTTCTAACATTCTATTTGTTGTTTCAATATATTGTTAGCATGCCTACTTACCTTAAGGTTTGGTGTTGCTGTTGATTCGTCTACCTCTGTTCGATCGGTTGTCAATTCTTTACTATCATCGCTTGTTGCGCTGTTGTCTTCTTCCTTGAATACCTCTAACAGCTTGTGAAATACGTTCATTTTTCGGCTGTCTGGTATTTGCTTCAGGTGCGGAAGTAGGCACCTGAGTTTCCAGTTTCAACTGAGACTTCTACCCATCGATATGTGTTACCGTTTCCGTTTGAATTTCTGTCCCATAAAGGTTTTCTTTTGTACATAGCATTTCTTAACTCATACCGGCAAACGTTTAAATTTAACCAACTTCACAAGCGTCTAACTAACGACTGACGATATCTCTGAAATGGCTGGTTGGATTATACTTAGAATGGAGACAAAACTACGACATGTACGATTACAATGCATACAGTGGAGTGCTGCACTGGCCTCATCTCTATTTCAGAATATCCCACATTCGGCTGAGCTTAATCATACCAGTGCCCAAGTGAGCATTGAAGTTCTTTTTGAATTGAATACATTCCCAGCAGGTTCAAGGTTAATCTGAAGCCTTATGTCAAAGACGTTGAATGAATGATTTTTATACTTTCGGTGCAAATACTTCGTCGATTTTAATATCTTTTTAATTTTTTTAAGGGACCAATGAGCAATTCTTCTTCTGTAGTACAATCTGTCGAATGGGATAAAGCCAAACCTTTCAATGATATTCCAGGACCAACAAAGTTTGCTATGATTCGGGGCTTTTTGCCAGGTGGTACGTATCCTTGCCTTAAAATCTATCTATTGCACAACTTATTGAAATAAATATCAATTTTTAAAACAGGTGAGTTCCACAAGAAACCAGTAAATGAGTTCATTAAGCTAGCTCGTCAGAAGTACGGCGATCTTGTGCTGATACCAGGCCTATTCAGCAGAAGAAGTATGTTGCTCTCCTTCAATCCAGACGATTTCGTTACAATAGTTCGTTCCGAGGGTATATGGCCTCAGAGATATTATTTCGCATCATTGGTCTACCATAGAACTGTCTTTAGAAAAAATATATTCGGAGGAACTGTTGGATTGCCAGGATCGTAAGTCTATAACAACAGTGTATGTATCCGATTGTACAAGGACTTTGTTTTGTTCTTTGTAGGAATGGAGAAGCCTGGAGTAAGCTACGAACTGCAGTGAACCCAATTCTAATGCAGTCTAAGAATGCTCGATTGTATCTAAACAAAATGATCGAGGTTTCCGATGAGTTCCTTCAGAGGTGAGTTCAGAAATTTCCCTTATAACCATTTGTGTATATGTAATTCATCCTAGAATACGTGACGTTCGAGATCCGATCTCATTGGAGATGCCAGACACGTTTAACGATGACTTCAATCGCCTGGCCTTAGAATCGGTCGCCGTTGTTGTACTCAATCAACAGATAGGTCTCATTCGTAAGGATCGGAATAATGTGGATGCAAACGAGCTCTTCAAAACCATTCGTTCAATACTTGATCTAACAATTGAATTGGATATTAATCCTTCCCTATGGAGGATCGTTAAGACTCAAAACTTTTATAAAATGATGAAGAATTTGGATAATTTGTATGAAATCATCATGAAATATATCAACCAAGCCATTGAAAGGATTGAGAAAAACACATCTTTGGCGAGTGTTAACGAGGAGAAAAGTGTCCTGGAAAAACTCCTCAAGATTGATAAGCACGCCGCTGTCGTCATGGCAGTGGATATGCTGATGATTGGGATTGAATCGACATCGTCGGTTTTGATTGGTATCCTTCTTTGTTTAGCTAAAAATCCAGAGAAGCAGGAAAAACTACGAGAAGAGATTCGCTCCATACTACCTCAAAAGAACTCTGAACTAACAATCGAGAATATGAGGAATCTTCCATATCTAAGAGCTTGTATCAAGGAAGGAATGAGACTTTATCCTGTGATACCGGGTTCCTCGCGAGCAAATGCCGAGGATATCGTTTTGTCTGGCTATCAGGTGCCCAAAGGACAATACATTAGAATGAATAGCAATATGCTTCTGAATGAAGAGAAGTACTATCCGAACGCGAAGGAGTTCATTCCTGAACGATGGATTCGTAATGAACAAACTGAAAATCCACCAATGAATCCGTTTTTGTTTATTCCTTTCGGGTATGGCCCCAGAATGTGTGTGGGAAAACGACTTGCTGACATGGAGCTGGAAATTAATGTGGCGAAGCTAGTAAGGAACTTTTATATGGAATTCAATTATTCCACAGAAAATGCTTTTAAAAGTAAATTAATCAATGTTCCAGCGATTCCACTGCGATTTAAGTTTAGTGAGATGGAAAATTAAACGCAATATTGAGCTGAAGTATGTACGTCTTTTACTTGATTATTTTAGGGATAGGATAGGGTAGGGATAAACCTACTCATATTCTGTCATGAGCTTAAGTGCTCCCAACTCTTTCCAAGCCACCTGTCCAAAGTGGCCAATCTGCTGCCATTGAAGCAATTGAATAGTAATGTCTGTAAGTTCCTGGCCCATTCTCTAGTGAAGTTGAAGCAATGCCACGAAATCGTTGGAATGTTCACAAACGTGAACGACTTCGGTTCCTTCACTGGCTAGGACAATATTTTCAGGATATTAGAAATTCTTTTTCTTTCTACCAGTTGTCCAAAAATATCTACAAAATTTTAAGACGAGATTTAGTACAATGACTTAAGATCTTTGTGTCTAGCGAGTTAATATTCAGACCTATGACAAACTTAGCCCGCTCCACATTTGACTCTTTTGGTGGAGGTCCTTAATCCTGTGTGTGTTTAAAAGGAGTATGAAGGTACTTTATAGTGTGTCGGTCCATTTCATTAAGTTGTGATTGGTCGTCGAAAAGCAGAAGATTCTATTTGGAGCCGCTTCTCGGTAACGAGGAGTTAAGTGAGGCCTTCAAATCGAGTCTATACATACTAGACATTGTGCTGATCACAACAATTAAGTAGTGAGTTCTGTCTACCGTTCGGAGTATGATTCACCCAACCGCTTATGTCGACTTAAGAAGAAATTGAGATAAGTATACCACAATGCTTAAATTGAAAACTCCCAAAACTTCAAATTCGTTTCTCTCAAAACTAGAAATATTTATTTCAGCGGTTCTGACTTATGGCCACTGAAATATGCCGATAGCATTTATGTTTTGAAATTTTGCGAATTTCTCTGCAAGTGCCCTCCATAAATCTTATCGTTTTGCTCAGCTATTTTTTATTATTCAATTTTAAGTCTTACATATTGCAGCAGCGGTGCATCCGGTGCATTTCATCTACAAGTGCAACAACCTTTTATCGACTTCTTTTGACAGATAAAAGTGAAAGTAATCTTATATTTAAAGTCAAAGAGGTCAAGCTTTGTACCTACATAACATATGTTATGCAATCGAAGTAAAGTGTACGACGGAGTCTCATGTACAAGCCTTTGTATTTATCATATTCGAAAAAAACTTGAATATTTTAACAGAGAGTAGAGAGATAGAGTAGGAATTTACGAGAAATCTAGCACATACAATCTCCTTGATCTCGGCTTAGTCTTTCAATGGTGGAGACATGCAATGAAACCGAAGGTTCCCTAGGTAACCAGAGCTCACCGTTAGAAGACACTCACGCAGTGCCATTCATCCCTTAGGCAATTATACATCTGATGTTACGATTTTTTTTCAAGTTTTCCCCTTTAAATCTGCCATATTCAGTTAACAAGAGAACACCTCGGCAAGGATGTAACTCTTCACTACGTACTGGAAGGTCTTCCTGCTGAGACCTTGCGCTCAGAGTTGTAACGATTAACAGGGCACGGGCGTAAGTTAATTTGGAAAAGAGAAGAAGGGATAGGAAAGAGTTGATGTAGTGGCATTTGAAACTCGGGTGATATAGGTTTCAATATTTATTCTCAATGGGTGGTTTCCAATTTAATAAGGAGAGAGATGTGTGTAATTTTTGCATTCGTTCGTAGTTCACAGTATTTTTTTGCGTTCATGTTAAAATACACTGTGTACTCTCTGAGCGAATTATTCAATTTTATTACAAATTATTTGCGATTTTGCACTCTGTTAAATTAATATGATCTTTCATTAGGTGCCAATGTAAAACTAGAATTAAGTTAAAAATGTTTGGAGCTCTATTGCACAAGGTCCCCCTCGCACTTATCTGTCGGCACATCATCGAAATTGAAAGTTTCAGCGAAAGCAATACTGCTCCTTTTTTATATGTTCAAGTAAAATACATTGTAACTGATAAAAGTACTGAAAGATTAACAATTTTGGAGAGAATTACATATGTACATCTCTGAATTGTAAATAATGAATTAATTTTTTTTCTTAATATTCAATTTCAGCTGTCAGTCATTGTTCGTATTGCAACGCAATGTATACACAAATTCGCGTTTTAAATCGATCTTTTCTAACAAAACAGTACCAAAAAGCAAAATTCGCTTGTCAAAAAATAGAAACGGTGAGAAGCAAAGAAATTTAAGGGGAAGTGTGGTGTAGTTTCTGTATTCATCCTTGTCTTGAGGAGATTATTTATTTTCCAAGATTCATATGTATATACCTTTCCACCTGAAATTGATGGCTTCATTGAGTTGATTCGTTAAACAAAAACTTGCCCCTTATATCTAGGAGAAAATTCTCAAACTGGCAACGCTCTCTATATTTTAGGAATAGGAAAAAAGTGATTTTTTTTCAACTTGACGAATACATCTTCACATCAGTCCTAAAATTCTCTTTAAATGCAAGTTTATTTTGAACATATTATCTATCAAAAAAAAAAAAGGAAACAGAAATATTTTTACGGTTAAAAAATTAGGCAAATAGATTTTCCGTGGAACGCTTGAAAGTGGCAGTCAGTTGCGTTTGTTGTACTTAACGGTTTTGTTAAAGAAAATAGGTCACTTACTAAATGTATTTCCTCATGAATGCAAAAAAATACTGCGAACTACGAACGAATGCAAAAATCATATACAGCACTCTTGAGTCAATTTAGACCGTCGAGTTATTTTAGTACTGCTAGAGAATAAGGGGGAAACTTAAGTCCATACTGTACGACTGGTCCCGCCCAAAAGGACAGTTGCTAGTTTTATGACTTTAATTTAATTTTTTACTCTTTTTAAGGGTGCAAAGGGCAATTCTTCTGTTGAGTGGGATAGAGCCAAATCTTTCAATGAAATTCCAGGACCAACTAAGTTCGCAATGATTCGCGGCTTTCTGCCAGGTGGTACGTATACTTAGCTACTGATCTATCCATTGTAAAAACCAAAGAAATAAATGTGAAATTTTAAAACAGGTGATTTCTACAAGAAACCAGTAAATGAGTTCATCCACCTGGCTCGTCAAAAGTATGGGGATCTTGTGCTGCTACCAGGAATATTCAGCAGAAGAAGTATGTTGCTCTCCTTCAATCCAGACGATTTCGTTACAATAGTTCGTTCCGAGGGTAAATGGCCTCAGAGATATTACTTCGCATCATTGGTCTACCATAGAACTGTTTATAGAAAAAATATATTCGGAGGAACTGTTGGATTGCCAGGATCGTAAGTCTATAACAATAGTGTATCCTAATCTGCAAGGACTGAGTTTTTTTTCTAGAAATGGAGAAGCCTGGGGTAAACTACGAACTGCAGTGAACCCAATTCTGATGCAGTCCAAAAATGCTCGATTGTATCTTAACAAAATGCTCGAGGTTTCCGATGAGTTCCTTCAGAGGTGAGTTCAGAAATTTCTCTCATAACCATTTGTGTATATGTATTTCATCCTAGAATACGTGAAGTTCGAGATCCGATCTCATTGGAGATGCCCGACACGTTTAGCGATGACCTCAGTCGCCTGGCCTTGGAATTGGTCGCCGTTGTTGTACTCAATCAACAGATAGGTCTCATTCGTAAGGATCGGAATAATGTGGATGCAAACGAGCTCTTCAAAACCATTCGTTCAATACTTGATCTAACAATTGAATTGGATGTCAATCCTTCCCTATGGAGGATCGTTAAGACTCCAAACTTTTATAAGATGATGAAGAATTTGGATAATTTGTATGACATCATCATGAAATATATCAACCAAGCGGTTGAAAGGATTGAGAAAAACACATCTTTGGCGAGTGTGAACGAGGAGAAGAGTGTCCTGGAAAAACTCCTCAAGATTGATAAACATGCCGCTGTCGTCATGGCATTGGATATGCTGATGATTGGGATTGAATCGACATCGTCGGTTTTGATTGGTATCCTTCTTTGTTTAGCTAAAAATCCAGAGAAGCAGGAAAAACTACGAGAAGAGATTCGCTCCATACTACCTCAAAAGAACTCTGAACTAACAATCGAGAATATGAGGAATCTTCCATATCTAAGAGCTTGTATCAAGGAAGGAATGAGACTTTATCCTGTGATACCGGGTTCCTCGCGAGCAAATGCCGAGGATATCGTTTTGTCTGGCTATCAGGTGCCCAAAGGACAATACATTAGAATGAATAGCAATATGCTTCTGAATGAAGAGAAGTACTATCCGAACGCGAAGGAGTTCATTCCTGAACGATGGATTCGTAATGAACAAACTGAAAATCCACCAATGAATCCGTTTTTGTTTATTCCTTTCGGGTATGGTCCCAGAATATGTGTGGGCAAACGACTTGCTGACATGGAGCTGGAAATTAATGTGGCGAAGCTAATTAGGAACTTTAATATAGAATTCAATTATTCTACAGAAAATGCTTTTAAAAATCGGCTAGTAAATATTCCAGCGATTCCACTTCGATTCAGGTTCAGTGAAATAGAAAATTAAATGCTTACATTTGAAATAAAACTAGAGATTCACTTAAGACATTCCAGTTTTTTGTTTTAGTTCTTCGACTAAATATCGTAGAAGTTCTTCACCGTCGGAATAATCCATAATATATGTTAGAGCGCGATCGATTTAAATATTGGACTGTACTGTGTTGCGGATCACACTGTAGATTCAATTCAACTCCTCTCCTAAAAGTGTCTATGTGTGAGGTACATGAGAGGAATGATTGAGCGGAAGAGTGATCTCGAGTTAAATCTGTGAGCGCAAAAAGATCCTTTAGAGAGATCTTGGCCTTCGCCGCCGTCCCGATAAGATGTGCCACAGAATTGTGGTGGACCTTAAAAAGGATTTCTCAAACATATGTTTATGCTGATAGCATTTATCTTTAGTATATTTGAGAGTTAGTCTGCTGGCGTTGCCCATCACTCTTATCATTTTCCTCAGCTGTTTGTTGTTAGTAAATTTTAAGTCTTACATATTTCAGCACCGGTGCATCTAGCACATAAGGTACAAGTGCAACAACCTTCTATCGTCTTGTTCTGATAGATCAAAGTGAAGGTAATCTTAAATTCAAAGTCAGCAGGTCAAGCCTTGAACCCACGTAAAATATTTTGTGCAATCAAAGAAAAGTGTACGTCTGAGTCTTACGAACTAGCCCTAGTACCGTATTCGAAAAATCATTTGCCTATTTCCGTAAATTTTTCGATTGCACTACTTACAATAATCTGGAGTAATTTAAAAAGAATTCTATCGGAAATTAGATCCAAAACTGAATTTTTGGTTGTCGAGAGTGTACACCTTTTTTGTTTATAGTAATAAAGAATTAATTAAGCTTTTCTACGAGAAATCTACTACAAATTTCTTGAGCTCTACTTAAGGCTGAACTACAATAAAACAATGCTAGAAAAATGCATGTATATGTATCTGGGTCTGTCAGTTCGACCCCATTTCGATCTTTCGATCCCTCAATTCGGTGTACAGAAATACCTATGACCTACATACAAATCTCAACTCGACTCTAACTCGATCCCTCGACCCTTGATCTAGTCAATTCTAGATCAGTCCACGAGCACAAATAACCTACTATTAGATAGTCCACTTCAAAGGTTAGGGAGAAGATCTAAAAGCTTTTACACTGGTTAGCGAGAATGTGTTAGTGAAAAGCACTATCTGTAAAAATTACGAACAGGGAAAATCACTAACACATTCTCGCTCACCAGTGTAAAATTTTTAGGTTAAGGAGAAGATCCCTCGAATTGGACTATCTAATAGTAGGTTATTTGTGTCCACGAGTTTCTCAGTGTTTTATGTTTTATGTTTTCTTTGTTTATGTTTATGATTTTTTTCTATCCTAGTGCTGTGCAGTTGAGACTTCAGCCTCTAGTTATGTGTGAATTTACTTCACTTTCGCAACAATATTTTTTCCATGTTTCTTGTGGCGTTTGTATTATGAAAAAAGGCTCTAATTAAAGTTCCTTAATATATGTATTAAGACAAATTCAGGGATATAAAGATATTTTTAAAATGGAGTGTCGTGAAACTCCAATTGGAATATTTGAGTCAGAAAAATTTCGCGTTTGAAATATTTTGCGAAGCAATACTTCTCCTTTATTATAACTTGAAGAAAATTTTTAAATTACTTGTAGTACATTGTCCCTGATAAAAATAATGAAAGATTAACAATTTCGGAGAGAAATACATGCATCTCTGAAATGTAAATAAAGCATTTTCTTTTTCTTAAATTACAATTTCAAATGTCAGTCAGCATTCGCACTTCTTAAAGATAAAGCAACGCAATGTATAAACAAACTCGTATTTTAAATCGATCTTTTCTAACAAAACAGCACCAAATGGTAAAATTCGTTTGCCAAAACATAGAAACGGTGAGAAGCAAAGTAATTTAAGTGGAAGTGTGACCGTTTATTTGCCAAAAAATTTAGGATTTTTTCGTTCCTTTTCTTTTGAAACAAACAATTTGACACTTATGGCCAATTGGCTTAAAAGCTGATTCATAAAGTGATACAGTGATAATAAGGTACTGTTTTTAGGGCCAATACGTTGAAATTTATTCGCTTAATAGTTTTTCTTCACATAACATTGAATTTCATATCGTTTAGGCGATATCGTTTTGACGATTATACTTTTGCTTCACGTAACTACAGAGACTCTCAAATATTATCGTCAAGCCCGTTTACACGTAAAAAAATTCGCTATTGCTCTCAAACTTTTCACAAAATAAACGATAGACGACACGATAGTGATGGAGTTACAAGAAGCAAACTGCAGACGATATCGTTCCTTTCTACGACAATCGTCTTAAAAATTACGTGATGAGAGCCCTGTTCATAAGCATGAGCCATTTGTTGAGTCAGGGCAATGCTAATTTATGCATGAAAAGAAGGTGATAAAGTTGGACAATTTTCTATGATGAATGTTAATTTTGTCAACAGTCATAACGCAGCTTTGTTTGTTGACTTTGTCGCTTCTCCACCTCTCTGTAATAGCAGTCTCATTTTGCACATGTTGACTCGAATTTAGATCATAAATACCCTCCGGAGGGTACAGGGTTATTATTGGGTGAATCAGCATAATGGTCATTTCTTGGCACGTTTTTGTGAGAGCTACGATCTTTACTGTAATCCGTGTGTGATTCTCGAATTAAGGCTGTACTTAACTAATTCTATATATGTAGATGTCCGTCGAATTATTTCCCCACAGATTG
Organism: Chalcosyrphus nemorum; assembly: GCA_949716465.1. NCBI lineage: Eukaryota > Metazoa > Arthropoda > Insecta > Diptera > Syrphidae > Chalcosyrphus > Chalcosyrphus nemorum. Next base: position 10,918,135 of record OX454333.1, on the reverse strand, counting down.
AGAATTAGAAGGAAACTTAAATCCCAAAAGGACATCTGTTAGTTTTATGATTTTAACTTTATTTTTTTAATTTTTTTAAGAGTACAAAGGGCAATTCTTCTGTTCAGTGGGATAAAGCCAAACCTTTCAATGAAATTCCGGGACCAACAAAGTTAGCTATGGTTCAGGGCTTTCTGCCAGGTGGTAAGTATATTTATCTAATGAATTATCCAAAGAAATATATATGAATTTTTAAAACAGGTGAGTTCTACAAGAAACCAGTAAATGAATTCCTCAACCTAGCTCGTCAGAAATACGGCGATCTTGTGTTGCTACCAGGAATATTCAGCAGAAGAAGTATGTTGCTCTCCTTCAATCCAGACGATTTCGTTACAATAGTTCGTTCCGAGGGAATATGGCCTCAGAGAAATTATTTCGCATCATTGGTCTACCATAGAACTGTTTATAGAAAAAATATATTCGGAGGAACTGTTGGATTGCCAGGATCGTAAGTCTATAACAATAGTGTATCCTAATCTGCAAGGACTGAGTTTTTTTTCTAGAAATGGAGAAGCCTGGGGTAAACTACGAACTGCAGTGAACCCAATTCTGATGCAGTCTAAGAATGCTCGATTGTATCTAAACAAAATGCTCGAGGTTTCCGATGAGTTCCTTCAGAGGTGAGTTCAGAAATTTCCCTTATAACCATTTGTGTATATGTAATTCATCCTAGAATACGTGACGTTCGAGATCCGATCTCATTGGAGATGCCAGACACGTTTAACGATGACTTCAATCGCCTGGCCTTAGAATCGGTCGCCGTTGTTGTACTCAATCAGCAGATAGGTCTCATTCGTAAGGATCGGAATAATGTGGATGCCAACGACCTCTTTAAAACCATTCGTTCAATACTTGATCTAACGATTGAATTGGATATCAATCCTTCCCTATGGAGGATCGTAAAGACTCCAAACTTTTATAAGATGATGAAGAATTTGGACTCTTTGTATGACATCATCATGAAATATATCAACCAAGCGGTTGAACGGATTGAGAAAAATACATCTTTGGCGAGTGTTAACGAGGAGAAGAGTGTCCTAGAAAAACTCCTCAAGATTGATAAGCACGCGGCTGTTGTTATGGCATTTGATATGTTAATGTTTGGAATTGAATCGACATCGACGATTTTGGTTGGCATCCTTCTATGTTTAGCTAAAAACCCAGAGAAGCAGGTTAAACTACGAGATGAAATTCGCTCCATACTACCTCAAAAGAACTCTGAGCTAACAATCGAGAATATGAGGAATCTACCATATCTTCGAGCTTGCATCAAGGAGGGAATGAGACTATATCCTGTGATACCTGGTACCATGCGAACAAATGTTGAGGATATCGTTTTGTCTGGCTATCAGGTGCCCAAAGGACAATCCATTAGAATGAACAGTAATATGCTTCTAAGGGAAGAGAAGCACTATACAAAAGCGAATGAGTTTATTCCTGAAAGATGGATTCGTAATGAGCAGAATGAAGATGCTCCAACGAATCCGTTTTTGTTTATTCCTTTCGGATATGGTCCAAGGATTTGTGTGGGCAAACGACTTGCTGACATGGAACTGGAAATAAATGTGGCGAAGCTAGTTAGGAACTTTTATATAGAATTCCATTATTCCACAGAAAATGCTTTCAAAAATCACCTGGTAAATGTGCCAGCGATTCCACTTCGATTTAAATTTAGTGAAATAGACAATTAAATGCTTACATATGATAAAACTAGAGATTCACTTAAAACATGGTAGTAAACGTCTTTTATTTTATTTTTGGATTAAAGGGAATTTTTATTTTTTCTGACTGAAAACAGAGGGCTTAAGTATTTGTGCGTAAGTATGCCTCTCTTTAAGACGACAGATTGTTATTAGGGTAAGATTTGAAAACTGTTGATACAAGACAAGAAGTTAAGCCTGTTACTAGCTAGAATATTAGTATTGGGGAGTGGCGACGAGTGAGTAAAAAATGTAGGCAGTTATATTATTAAATTGCTTAATGCATTTTTGTTTGATAATTCAGGATTTCATAAAGCTAGCTAATAGAAAGTAAAGGGAACAAAATTGCTTATGGTTTTGTTTTAAACGAATCCAACACCCAAAACATACCAACCACACTGTGTACCAACACACCTGTCCTCTACCTGCCCATACCCCACGACACTTGTGCGCGCACTTGTTCGGTGCAATAAAAAGTGTGCTGTCTATGGGCTGGTGTACCTACTCATAGAATTTGGTGTCAGACACGGTGTCGGTGTGTGTAAAATCAAAATAGCTTAATTTTCGGTGGCGGGGTCTTAATTGGTGTGGTGTGTATGGTGACGAGGCCATACTGATGTGCTGACGCTGGTGTGCATACAAGTGTTGTGTGTATGGGGGGTCAGCTTGAGCCAAACTTACTCCTTTTCCTTGACTTCGTGCACAACTAATATGAACGAATTACATGGTACGATGTGTGTACTTTTTGACTTATTTTTAGTTGTGCGTCTTCTGTTACGAATTATGATTTTGCTCAAGTGCGGCTGGCAAGAGATGGGAGATGTGGCTAGACATATGTTTTTTGTCTACCATCTCAAGAGCTAGTCTGCAGGTGTTGCCCATTTTGCTCAGCTATTTTTTTTAGTCAATTTTAAGACGTATTTCATCAGCGGTGCATCTAGCACATAAGGTACAAGTGCAACAACCTTCTATCGTCTTTTTTCATAGATCAAAGTGAAGGTAATCTTAAATTAAAAGTCACGAGGTCAAGCTTTGAACCCACATAATATATTTTGTGCCATCGAAGTAAAGTGTACGACTGAGTCTTACGTACTAGCCCTTGTACCGAAGAATTACTTACCTATTTACATAAATAATTCGATTTCACTACTTGCAATAAATTTGAGTATTTAAACTAAAATGCGTCGGAAATTAAATCCAAAACTTGATTTTTGGTTGTCGAGACAGTAGACCATCCTAAGGGTGATACATTGTTATAGAAATATTGCAGACAGACCCAATAAAGTATATTGTATGTACATATACAAATAAATGATCAGTATCAATAGACGATTCCATTGAGCCATGTCCGTCTATGTGTCTGTCACCAGTTTTTGGGCCTTAAATTTTGAGCTGGGACAATGAAATTTTGTATACGAAGTTTTTGGACATCGGTACAGAACAAGTGTTAAAATTTTTTAAATTCGTCTACTGACGCCCACTTTTCGAAAAATCCCAATTTTGTCAAGAAACTGTTTTTTGACGCTTTCATTAGAACAAAATCAATCCCAAGGAACAAAATATAGTATATATTGCAAGCATTTTTAGAATTCGCCCACTACCACGCCCAATTATTGAGAAAATTCTCTCTTCTCTAGTTTGGCTAGCTGTAAAATAGGCTCCAATTTAATTTCCTTAATATAAGTATATTTTTAAAAGATGCAAATTTATTTTCCAAAAGACATGTCGTGAAACTTAAATTTCGTGAGGCAATACTTCTCCTTTATTATAAATTCAAGTAAAATTTTAAATTACTTGTAGTACCTACATTGTGCCTGATAAAATTACTGAAAGATTAAAAATTTCGGAGAGAAATACATGCATCTCTGAAATGTAAATAAAGAATTTAATTTTTCCTAAATTACAATTTCAAATGTCAGTCGGCATTCGCTCTTCTCAAAGATATAGCAACGCAATGTATACACAAATTCGTATTTTAAATCGATCTTTTCTAATAAAACAGCACCAAATGGTAAAATACGTTTGCCGAAACATAGAAACGGTGAAAAGCAAAGTAATTTAAGTGGAAGTGTGACCGTTTATCTGCCAACAAATTAAGGATTTTTTCGTTCCTTTTCTTTTGAAGAACAATTTAATGGCGGTGTAGTGGTAGAACGGACTCAAACAAATTTTTGCAAATTTAGAAACCACATTTTGGTTTGTCCCTTCATTTGGACTGTAGAAAGCCATATTTTTATTTTTTTATTTTTTTATAATTTGCACATGCCAAAGGGGATATGAATACCCTTTTACTGATTAACAGGGCACGGGCGTTAGTTAATTTGGAACAGAGAAGAAGGGATAGGAAATAGTTGGTGTAGTGGCATTTTAAACTATTCTCCATGTGTGGTTTCCAATTTGACTGGGGAGAGAGTTGTGTGTGATTTTTGCATTCGTTCGTAATTCACAGTCTTTTTTTCGCGTTCATGTTCATGTAGAAATAATACAACATTGTTAACAGTCAGATTTGGAGAGATTATTTTCAATTTTGTCAGACGCTCAAGCAAGTATTAAGATATCCCAATTTTGTTCATTTTTTACTTACACCGATACGTAGTATAGGGCAGGTTTTGGATTCGTAATAATTTGCGAAATCGAAATTTTGATCAGTTCTGACATTAATTTTATAGAAAAAATAGAAAAAAGTGAGTCTAGAAATTTGGTCTGTCCGTCTGTCTGTCTGTCTGTCTGTTAGCGAGAGTACAGCCTAACCGGGTGAATTGATTTTGATCAAACTTTATTTGAACCCTAATATTAAGGGTACTTTACTTAGGTCCAATTTGACCAAAAAAACATTTCGCTGGAGAACAGTTCGAACCTGCAGCAAGTAGGTCGTTTTATGAGCAACTCGAAATATTCACTGCTTTTCATACATTCACACACATTGGTATTCCTTCACAAGAAAAATTCGCTTTGTTCACATTTTATTGCCTCTCAAAAACGAATCTTCAACGAGCTCCTGTTCACATTCACTCCAAGAAATCATTATCTACCCTTACACTTTGCTGCCTGGTACTGTATTTGGAGAAAAGCAGTGGCCAAACTTTTTGATGGCGTACCACAATTTGGCCATAATTGCTTACTAACCGGTTTTTGAAATATAGCCATTTCTCGGTTTTTGGTCAAAATCAAAATGTGAGCAGAATTTGATGTATGCATTAGAACTTATGTTCTTCACAAATTGAAACATGTGTATTCTAATTTCGGTACATACAGAATTCTCCAAATGTGTTTTGGACATGAAGATGCATGTTTGAACGACCCAGTTTAGGAAAACCCCTAAAATTCTTTCAAAGGGAATAACAACATAAGACCTTTTGTGTAACTTTTCACAGGCAATTTTAAAACATTGAACTGATTTAGAGAAAAACTTAAATCCACACACTGTACGCCCGGTTTCCCCAAAACTACAGGAGTTAGTTCTTTGACTTTAATTTTATTTTTTATTTTTTTAAGAGTACAAAGGGCAATTCTTCTGTTCAGTGGGATAAAGCCAAACCTTTCAATGAAATTCCAGGACCAACAAAGTTCGATATGATTCGGGGCTTTCTACCAGGTGGTAGGTATACTTCTCCACAAATTTATAATAAATACACGAATTTTTAAAACAGGTGAGTTCTACAAGAAACCAGTAAATGAGTTCATTCAGCTAGCTCGTCAGAAGTACGGCGATCTTGTGCTGATACCAGGAATATTCAGTAAAAAAAGTATGCTCTCCTTTAATCCAGACGATTTCGTTACAATAGTTCGTTCCGAGGGTATATGGCCTAAAAGATATTATTTCGGATCATTGTTCTACCATAGAACTGTCTTTAGAAAAAATATATTCGGAGGAACTGTTGGATTGCCAGGATCGTAAGTCTATTATAATAGTGTATCCGATTCTGCAAGGACTGAGTTTTTTTTTCCTAGAAATGGAGAAGCCTGGAGTAAACTACGAACTGCAGTGAACCCAATTCTAATGCAGTCTAAAAATGCTCGATTGTATCTTAACAAAATGATCGAGGTTTCCGATGAGTTCCTTCAGAGGTGAGTTCAGAAATTCCCCTCATAACAACTTGTGTATATGCATTTCATCCTAGAATACGTGAAGTTCGAGATCCCATTTCATTGGAGATGCCAGACACGTTTAGCGATGACTTCAATCGCCTGGCCTTGGAATCGGTCGCCGTTGTTGTACTCAATCAGCAGATAGGTCTCATTCGTAAGGATCGGAATAATGTGGATGCAAACGAGCTCTTTAGAACCATTCGTTCAATACTTGATCTAACGATTGAATTGGATGTCAATCCTTCCCTATGGAGGATCGTGAAGACTCCAAACTTTTATAAGATGATGAAGAATTTGGACTCTTTGTATGACATCATCATGAAATATATCAACCAAGCCATTGAACGGATTGAGAAAAATACATCTTTAGCGAGTGTGAACGAGGAGAAGAGTGTCCTGGAAAAACTCCTCAAGATTGATAAACACGCCGCTGTCGTTATGGCATTTGATATGCTGATGATTGGGATTGAATCTACGTCGTCGGTTTTGATTGGTATTCTTCTTTGTTTAGCTAAAAATCCAGAGAAGCAGGAAAAACTACGAGAAGAGATTCGCTCCATACTACCTCAAAAGAACTCTGAACTAACAATCGAGAATATGAGGAATCTTCCATATCTAAGAGCTTGTATCAAGGAAGGAATGAGACTGTATCCTCCGATACCGGGTACCTTGCGGACAAATGCAGGGGATATTGTCTTGTCTGGCTATCAGGTGCCCAAAGGCCAATCCATTAGAATGAACAGTAATATGCTTCTAAATGAGGAAAAGTACTATCCAAAAGCGAATGAGTTTATTCCTGAACGATGGATTCGTAATGAGCAGAATGAAGATGCTCCAACGAATCCGTTTTTGTTTATTCCTTTTGGCTATGGTCCCAGAATGTGTGTGGGCAAACGACTTGCTGACATGGAACTGGAAATTAATGTGGCGAAGCTAGTTAGGAACTTTTATATAGAATTCAATTATTCCACAGATAATGCTTTTAAAAATAAATTAATCAATGTTCCAGCGATTCCACTGCGATTCAAGTTTAGTGAGATGGAAAATTGAAATAAAACTATAGATTCACTTAAGACCAAACGTGTTTTATTTTTGCAGCCCTTATTTCGTTACTTAGTTCATTGGTCGCCAATCTCTATTTCCCTGGAGAAAAGACAAACACATTTATAAATTTTAATACAAACAAAACCCAGTTAATGGTTTGCGTAATACTTTATTGAAGTCTTCAATTTGATATACCTACTCAATTTTCTACTTCACTAAGTTTAAACTTCAGTGGAATGGCCGGCCTGTTTATCAGGTGATTTTTGAATGCTTTTTCCGTTGGGTAGTTAAACTCGATGTAAAAATTCCTAACCAATCTGGCAATTGTAATCTCTAGCTCCATTTCGACAAGACGCTTTCCCACACAACTTCTAGCTCCGAAGCCAAAGGGAATGTACATAAATGGATCCATTGGCGGATGATCACCTTTCTCATCACGCAGCCAACGCTCTGGAATGAATTCCTTAGCCTTTGGATAGTACTTCTCTTCCATTAGTAGCAGATTGCTATTCAGTACTATATCCTGGTGCTTTGGTATCTGATAGCCCGACATGACAATGTCCTCTCCATTAGTTCGCATGGTACCCGATGTAATGGGGTAGATCCGTATTCCTTCCTTGATGCATGCTCGCAGATAGGGTAGGTTCTTCATGTTCTCCACGTTCAATTGGGAGTCCTTATTTGGTAGAATTGAACGAATTTCTTTGCGAAGTTTCTCCTGTTTCTCGGGACTCTTGGCAATGCAAAGAAGGATACCAACTAAGGATGTACTGGTTGTATCTACACCAGCCATAAGCATGTCCAAAGCCATTACTATGGCAATTTTTTTATCAATCTTGAGGAGTTTCTCCAGAACGCTCTTCTCTTCATTTTCCTTCGTGGAAGTTGTATTATTCTCGATGCTCGCCAGAGCTTGGTTGATGTATTTCATTATGATGTCGTACATGGTGTCGTATGCTTTCATCATTTGGAGGAACTTTGGAGTCCTAATGATTTTCCATAACGACGGTTTAACATCTAGATCGAGTGTGAGATCGAAAATAGCTCGCAGGCTCTCGAAAAGTCGCTTTGCCTCCTCATTATTGCGATCCTTACGGATCAGACCGATTTGTTGGTTGAGTGCAACAACGGCAACCGATTCGAATGTTAGTCGATTGATTTCATCTTCAAAGTCATCAGGCATCTCCAATGTTTTCGGATCTCGAATTTCACGAATTCTAAAAAATCGCAGTCAATGACTTTCAGGGAATATACTGGTAAATGGTGGACCTTACCTCTGCAGAAATTCATTATTAACCTCGAGCATTTTATTGATATACAAGCGGGCGTTTTTGGGTTGCATAAGAACGGGATTCACTGCACTTCGAATCTTACCCCAGGCTTCATCGTTTCTTGAAAGAAATTTTAGAATTTAAAAAAAAAATAACCTTTTTAAGAACACCTACGATCCCAAGAGTCCAATGACGTCGCCAAAGGCTTCACCCTTATGCACACTTCTGTGGTAGGTCATAGTCTCAAGACCTCGCCTCTTCGGCCATACGCCTTCAGATCGCAAAACTATTGGGAAGTCATCAGGGTTGAAGGAAAGCACCATGCTTTTCTTGCCAAAAACACCTGGAACCCGGTAGATATCGCCATAGATCGCACGACTCTTCTGGATGAACTCAATCAGGGACTTTTTATAATAGACTCCTGTTATCAATATTTGTTGTCATTGGAATAAACTGAAAATGATACTAGACTGCATACCGCCTGGTAGAAAACCTCTGATCAGTTCAAATGGTGTTGGTCCAGGTATTTCAGTGGTCGGTTTCGCGTTTAACCATTCTTGTGAGTGTGTACGTCCCTCTTCTACGCTCTAGAAGAAGAAATAGAAGAAAGAAAAGAAAACACAAGCGATGTTGCATGAGTCACTTATAATTGTGTACCTTGGCATTGATGTGGGCCACCGAACGCAGCTGATTCCATTGGTAGGAACGATTCAAAACGCGAACTTGGTGATACATTCTGCTCCGAAGCTCTTGGCAAACTAAACAACTCGCATAGTGCTGGTAGTCTAGGGAACCGGAGTATAAATATAGAAAAGAGCTTTCGCATGGTTGTAGTGGGCACCTACCATATGGCTAATCATTGTTTACGTTCTGTCAGATACATAAGTTAATGTTGTTTGCACGTAGTTCACTTAAAACGATGGCTACTATCTGCTGGTGAGTAATTCACTTATCAAAATGTGATAAGATGGACAGCAATTGATTCGCAGTTGTTTCAAGTACCTAAAGTGTTGACTTGAATGAAGAAATTCTAGGAAATATCATTAAGCTGACCAGGATGTCTGATTAAGTAGATCTAAGCTATACAACAACGTAAGGTGGGGTACACAAGAAATAGATGTCATTACGAACGCTGGCGCTGTCATCACTCATCACTCATCAGAGAGGCTTGCACGTATGAATGAGATGAACTGCCATTTTCGCACAAATTGGGCGATATATCGCGTTCAGACATTACTGTCTTTCTGTCTTTTTGTCCGACGTGTGTCACCAGTATTCGGGCATTCAATTTTGAACTAGGTCGATGAAATGTTTTATACATACGAGGTCCTTGTAAAAGTAAGCAATCCAAGTGTAAACATTTTTGAATTCCGCCCACAGACACGCCCACTTTTCGAAAAATTTATATTTTTCAGTATTTTTGTATGAAGTTAGAAAAAATTTACTTAATAAATTATGTAGATAGTGACTTGTTCTACATATCTCTCATACCTCATGTATAGCCACGCCCACTTTTTAGGGGCGATTTTCTTAAAACACAAATTTTCTACGATTTCCTTGAAAAAATGTTGCTTCTTCGGAACAAAGGTATGACTTTTTTTTAGAATACGCTCACTACCACGCCCACTTTTCGAGAAAGTTTGCGTTTAGGAGTAGTTTTCGAAGATATTTGAAAAAAACTGATTAATATAATGATATTGGTAGAAGAAGGAGCCATGTATGTATGTAGGAAAGTCAAGGATTCCAATACAATGAAGTAGAGTGCTCGGGTACAAGTTCGAAATAGCACACACACCTAAGCCCCTTATACCACGGAACTATAGAAAGCCTAGGGGCGGCCAGAGATACTGTAAGGCAAAACAAAAGCTAAATGTAAATACTGGCGATTAAGAGGTTGCAATAGGATTCGACGTCCTACAACACTTTTAAATCCAGGCACTCCAGCCATCGAGGGAACTCTCCGTCTCCGAAGAAAACAAGACAACCAGAATACTTTTTTTTACAGACTGGGCCTCCATGACAGTCTGGAAACACAATAAATCCTATGGAGACCAGAAAGAAGGCAGCAGCAATTAAGTAGTATCTACAAAACAGTACCATTCCCTAACTCATTTTTTTTACCAAAAAGACCCAAAAAATTGGCGTGGTCATATGCAAAGGAGAAATAGTATGATAAACTGAAATGGCGCTAAAACAATGATACTTTCCCTTTCTATATTTCAATGGTTCGAGACCTCTACGCGGGAACTTCAAATTTAAATACCAGACTCGTTTTTATCTTTCAAATCGAAAATAAAAGTTGGCTAATCTTTCCATCGACACACGAGTAAACATATGTATTTTCCGATAACTTTTATAGCGCACAACTATAGCTATGGATGTATCTGCAAAAGAAAAAGCTGTTTTCTCTTTGTTTAAGTTTGAAGTTGAAATACCAAATAGCAAAAGTTAGTTTGTCTTTCGTATTCAAGCGAGATGCGTTCAAAAACGCCGGTTATTTTAACTCGTTACGTGCGACAATATCAGTTGAGTCACGCGCGTTCGATAGCCCAAATAAATGTCAAGGTCAGTGATAACAATGTTTACCTTTTCAAGTTTAACTTTGAAAGTGCATTCGATAGACACCAGATGAGATACAAGATGGTTTTCAACCTCAAGAATGGGCGACTGCTAAGCCTACAAGTGCAATTCCAGGACCAACGAAATACGAGCTTGTAAGAGGATTTCTACCAGGAGGTCGAACAGACTAGTGAAAAACTAGGACAAGGACTAAAATGATCTTTTATCGTTGCAGGAGTTTTCTATAAGAAATCTTTTGTGGATTATATGCGTGTGTCCCGGGACTTGTACGGCGATTTCTTTCACATGCCTGGAGTTTTTGGGAAGCCGAGCTTTGTGGTATCCTTTAATCCTGATGACTTTTCGGTGGCGCTACGAAGTGAGGGTGTTTGGCCAAGAAGACGCGGTTTCGACACAATGAACTTTCACAGAAAAGAACATAGAACTGATGTGTTTGGAGAGATCATTGGATTACTAGGGTCGTGAGTAGAATATCTATGTATATCTTTAGAATAGCAACGCAGCTTGAATGTGTTTTCTTTTTAGAAACGCTGCGGATTGGGGAAAGTTGCGAAGTGCAGTCAATCCAGTTCTTATGCAGCCGAAGAATGTTCGACTTTATGTCGACAAAATGATTGGAGTCAACGATGAGTTCCTTGAGAGGTGAGCCTTTTGCATTTCCTATCTCACTTGAGTCTAAATATTGATGTTCTCTATGTAGAATCCGTGAAATTCGAGACCCGAAAACTCTAGAAATGCCCGATAATTTTGAAGATGAAATCAATCGCCTAATTTTTGAGTCGATATCAGTTGTAGCTCTTGACCAGCAAATCGGAGTGATTCGTGATAAAAGAGATGACCCCGAAGTGGTTACTCTGTTTAAAAGCCTTCGCGAGATCGTAAATCTTTCCTACGATTTGGATGTTATGCCATCGATTTGGAAATTGGTTAAAACACCAAAATTTCATCAGCTAATGAAAGCGCACGATACTATGTGTGAGATAATTATGAAATACATCAATCAGGCCTTGGAACGCATTGAAAGCGAATCGAAAATAAATGCCACTAGCAGTGATGTGGAGAAAAGTGTACTGGAGAAGCTTCTCAAGATAGACAAGCGTGTTGCCATTGTAATGGCATTGGACTTGTTGATGGCTGGAGTTGATACGACGAGTTCAACTCTGACTGGAGTACTCCTCTGCCTTGCTAAGAATCCTGAGAAGCAGGAGAAGCTGCGCCAGGAACTTCGTTCGATTCTTCCACAGAAAGACTCCCAGCTGAGTTCTGAAAATATGAAGAACCTTCCCTATCTAAGAGCATGTATCAAAGAGGGCATACGAGTGTATCCAGTTCTTCCGGGAACACTGCGATCTAATGCACATGATATAGTTCTGAGTGGCTATCGAGTTCCCAAGCACTATGACATTTTATTAAACGCCAGTATGCTTCTGATGGAGGAGAAGTATTACTCAAGGCCAAAGGAATTCATTCCAGAACGATGGCTTCGCAGTGAGGAGAAGTCGGACACTGTGCCAGCGAATCCATTTATCTATATGCCATTCGGGTTTGGACCTAGGAGTTGTGTGGGTAAACGTCTAGTCGACTTGGAGATGTAGATTACAATATCGCGATTGGTGAGGAATTTCCACTTGGAGTTCAATTACCCCACGGAGAAAGCCTTCAAAAATCATTTGATCAATATGCCTGCTATTCCTCTGAAATTTAAGCTCACTGATGTTGAAAATTGAGAGATTGTGTGTGCTGTAGTGAGTTTTAGTTTTGAGAAACTTTAGAGAGCAAATACGAGATACTTTTCTACTATTAATAAACTTAAAAGCTTTTTCTTTTGATTGTGCAAATGTAGTTTGTGGAAGCTTAAATAATTGATAAGTAAATATTTGTTTCCAGAAAATTTGTTTACTAGAATTTTAATAAAAAAAATAACAAAAAACAGTGTCTATGTTAATAGTTGTATCTATTTGTATGTAGTCATCACGCAACAGACCTTAGATTGTGAAGTATAAATAGGAGCAAGTAAAAAATGCAACTTGTTTGTAATCCATGTAAGGGTTTTGTTATCTGTCGTTGCCATTTGGCCACCTGATAAGTTGTTGATAAGATTTTGCGTAGATTTTAAAATTTCAAAATTGTTTCAAATAGCACAAAAATTTTCGCAAAAATGAAATGAAATTGTTCTTCGACAGATTTCACACAAACTACCTAGTCCAAAGAATTTTTCGCCCTAAATTTCGTAGCATGGGGAAGTGAGCGCTCTTTTCTATGAAAAACAACGAAAATTCTCTGTACGAGAACAGCTTTTCGCAGAAATTCGTGAAATAGCTCTATTTTGGGAAGGTACGCGAACGTATGGCAAACAAAATATGACAGCTGTCATCGCAAAAGTTTGTCATTTTCCCTTTACCTTACTGTCGAACAACGAACATAATCATATTGTTAATTCCTCATTTCGCCAAAATTCTTCCCTTTTTAATTCCATATATGTACATACATAAATAAACTGCACGACTGGGTCGTACATACTAGAATATACATATATATATATATGAAATCGCTAAATTAGGGATTACTTAAGAAGAATATTCAGGTATATTCAATCTTATTATGTGCTAAAACAAATGTTCTGCATAGGCTGAACACTATGAAGAAATCCAATCTCGCCTAAAATTAACCAGAATCGCAGTATACGTAATACTTTATGTTGAGGTGACCAGGTCTCAGCATCTCATATTTGTTCTGACGGGACATTCACTGCCAGGCGTCAACAACTTGTTTACAAGTTGTAGAGATGAGGAAGAAAGTATTCTATCTGTATCTAGCAGAATGTAGCCATTTTAACCTAACCATACCTATATAGGTATCTAGGGGTCTTTTATGCATTTGAGATCCATAGAACGAATGACTTGATATATCGTAGATAAGTGGCATCTCTGGCAATACTTAGCCTACGGTATCAGAGATGGCGCCACAAATGATTGAGAGGTTTCTTAACTCTCTAGCTTGTACGCGACCAGTTAAGCTATGGATCGGCAGCTAAATACCTTAGCAAAACATAGCGAGTGCACGTGTCGAAAATCTAGAAGAATCCAAATGAGTATAATTTTGGAGTACAAAATAGGAGATTGAGAATTCTATCTCCAACATAATAAATAATTAAATAATACTAATAATAAGCTGGTATTAAGTTTTTCGAGTTAAGCTATGAATCTAATTAAGCAGTCATTCCCGCGTTACGTATGACAAGTTCATTTCATATATGTACATATGTTTATGGTACAGCTAAAGTGCACATCATTTAGTGTTAGGGGTGGCAGAAGTGAAATGCCATCTTATAGAACTTCTTGAGACTAGTTATTACCAAATTTTGGCTACAAACATAAAGCCTCATAGAATTTCACTAAAATAGTTTAAATATGAAATTAAACGGTCATCGTTTGGGCCATTTTCGAGAAAATCATATTTTTCTAAAATTGCACTCAACCTACTGTATTAGTGCTAAAACGAAAATTTCAATTTCGTATCTAGGGACTATCCCACAGACCCTAGAAATGAAGTGTGATCAAAATCCTTCTATACCACCAGACTGTAGCACAGGCAGACTGTAGTCTAAACGGCTGAGCCAATTTGCTTCAAATTTCATACCTGAGCTCTGTAGGGTCACATTTCGAGCGGAAATTTGAATTGTATTTTCTAGCCGGTACTTGATTTAAGACCAATTTTATAAAAACCGATGTCCAACGATTTTGATAAAATTTTATATTTAAATTAGTCTGTGCAAGTCCAACAAGATGGCATATCACGTTTTTGGCTAAAAATTTGTAAAATCGAATCGAAATTTAAGCAAAATTTAGGGCCCATACACCTCACATGCATGCATGCACAATCTAGTGGTTGTGTGGTGTATGAGTGGTATTACCGAACTTTTTAAAATGAACTGATTTCCAAGCGAATTACAACACGTACTCTCAATTCGCCGTAGGAAATCTAGCTGCCAATGATCTAGCCAATTCTAGATCAGTCTACGAGTTTCGGTGTCCAGTGTAAAATAAATATATAATGCCAAAAGCAGCCCATAGATGGCCAACTGTACGTGTTGTGCCTTGTATACGCTTTTACATGTACAGAAGGGCAGAGAGTTTTTTGGTCGTGACAGTAACCACTCTTGGAGGTTTGTGAGACGCTCGCAATAGGTTGGTCCGTAAAAAAACTTTTGATGGTATTTTTCTGGCCTCGAAATTGGAACCCCTTTGCGCGGTATTCCAACACACTAATCACTGAGCGACGAGTAGTCTCAGAGTTTTCTGCCGGAGTGTAGTACATTTTTCAACGCATTGTTATTGGATTTAACAAGTATTTAACAAGTATTACAGGTCACAGAGTTCTTTTGGAACCCTTTTTTTGCCTATTTATCTAGCAACATCGATAGTAAAGAGATCTATTCTGAAAATGACAAGCATTCGTTATGACAGGTGTCATTACATTCTTCGTTGTACAAATGACAGATGGTAAATGTTGACAAATTTAGTTGTCGAAGAATCTTCTTATTTTAGAAGTCTAGCAAGCAAAACGTAGTAGGTGTAAGTTTTGATATCCAAAGTGCTTACTTTAAAAGATTATCTGAAAAAAGTTGCGCAATCAATACAAAAAATCATTTCAGTTTGTTTTAAGTAGTCGTATTTGTTTTTTAAGCTTACACAGCACACTTCACACACAAACTCTCAATTTTCAACATCAGTGAGCTTAAATTTCAGAGGAATAGCAGGCATATTGATCAAATGATTTTTGAAGGCATTCTCCGTGGGGTAATTGAACTCCAAGTGGAAATTCCTCACCAATCGCGATATTGTGATCTCCATCTCCAACTCCACTAGACGTTTACCGACACAACTTCTAGGTCCAAGTCCGAATGGCATGTAGATAAATGGATTTGCTGGCACAGTATCCGACTTCTCCTCACTGCGAAGCCATCGTTCAGGAATGAATTCCTTTGGCCTTGAGAAATACTCTTCCTCCATCAGGAGCATATTAGAGTTCAGTATAATGTCGTAGTGCTTGGGAACTTGATAGCCACTCATAACGACATCATGTCCATTAGATCGCAGGGTTCCCGTAAAAACCGGATACATACGCATGCCTTCTTTTATACATGCTCTTAGATAGGGGAGATCTTTCATATTTTCAAGAGTAAGCTGGGTGTCTTTCTGTGGAAGAATCGAACGAATTTCCTGGCGCAGCTTTTCCTGCTTCTCGGGATTTTTAGCAAGGCAGAGGAGAATCCCTGTAAGAGTTGAACTCGTCGTATCAACTCCACCCATCAACAAGTCCAATGCCATTACAATGGCAACACGCTTGTCTATCTTGAGAAGCTTCTCCAATACACTTTTCTCCCCATCGGTACTAGTTTTCGATTCATTTTTAATGCGTTCTAAGGCCTGATTAATGTATTTCATAATTATGTCGCACATATTATCATGCGCTTTCATTAGCTGGTGAAACTTAGGTGTCTTAACAAATTTCCAAATCGATGGTATAATGTCCAGATCGTAGGAAAGCTCGAAGATTTGTCGCAGGCTTTGGAACAGAGTAACCACTTCAGCATCATCATGCTTATGACGGATCACTCCAACTTGTTGGTCGAGAGCTATGACAGCAATATACTCAAAGGTTAGGTGCTTGATTTCTTCTTCAAAGTTGGCAGGCATTTCTAGAGTGTTGGAATCTCGAATTTCACGAATTCTATACAGAAAACAGCAATGTTTAGACCCAAGTTAGATATCAAAGGTTAAAGGCTTACCTCTCATAGAATTCATCGTTGACTGCCAGCATTTTGTCGATATAAAGTCTGACATTCTTCGGCTGCATGAGAACTGGATTGACTGCACTTCGTAACTTTCCCCAATCCGCATCGTTGCTGGAAGGGAAAATGATCTTTAGACGAGGTACCATTCTTCAGAAGGTCATATCCAACTTACGATCCTATTAGACCAATGATCTCTCCAAATATATCACTCCTATGCTCTTTTCTGTGAAATGTCATTGTGTCGAAACCCCGTCTTCTTGGCCAAACACCCTCACTTCGTAGCACAACCGAGAAGTCATCAGGATTGAATGACGCCACAAAGTTGGGCTTTCCAAAAACTCCTGGGATGTGAAAGAAATCGCCGTACAGCTCACGTGATACACTCATAAACTCCTTAAGAGGTTTCTTGTAGAATACTCCTGCAAAGATAAGCGAGCGTTTTAACTCGGGCGTTAGTATGCTATTAGTCTGTTTGACCTCCTGGTAAGAATCCTCTCATAACGTCGTATTTTGTCGGTCCTGGAATTGCGCTTGTAGGCTTTGCATTGGCCCATTCTTGGGGTTGAAAACCATCCTGAATCTCGCCGGCAGTCTATCAAATGGACTTTAAAAATAAACTTGAAAAGATTAGAATTATTGTCACTGACCTTAGCATTTATTTGGGCTATTGACCGGACATGACTCAACTGATATACTTGCACTAAGCGGGCTAGTATAGCCGGAGTTTTTGGGTGCATCTCGCGTGAAAACAAGGAGCAGACTAAATTTCATTGTTTGATACTTGAATTTCTGCATTTAACGAACAAAAATATATATATTTTTTTGTAGATACGTGTTCGACTATAAAGATTATCGAAACAAAGAAAACAAAAAGATGTTGACAACTTGATCGGGAGAAAAATATCGCTAAAAACAGATGTCTCGAAAATACATATCTCGGCGTGAGGTTCCCAAAGGTCTCGAACAATTGTGCTTTGATTGCCCACATCAGCGACTTGATAGGAGGAAAGGTATCACTAAATTGTTCTAAAACATAAATATGTGGTTGCTGGTCTTCAAGCGCTACATAAGTACATATGTATGATGTCTCTATAAAGTCCAAATTATCATGTCCGTCCTTCCGTGTCACCAGTTGCTGAATGCTATAGCTGCTACAGCTTCTAACAGTGTAACCTTCGGGTTCTAGCATTGGCAGAGATATCTGCCCGGTTGTCAAAGGTTCTTGAACCTTCTAAAAATTCCTTGCTTAGAGTTGTTTCTTACTAGAATAGAGTCCACAGGGTGGTGTCTTGTCTCGCCTACTAGGGTGCATGATGTTGGACTCTCTGTTGACAACTCTCAATAGTTCTGTATTGTATATATGCCTAAAAACTACTTGTGCTAATGTGTAGATAGCCTTGGACATGATCGATGACAGGTGTACTAGGAATGGGCTTTCGGTAAACCTCTCAAGACGTTCTCTTCATGAGAAGGAGGATCATGACCGGTATGACTCAGCCAGTAGTAAAAGGTGTCACCATCTCGCTCTCAGATGAACTCAAATATCTAAGAGTAATTGAAGTCAAAACATCCAAGTCGCATTCAGTTTTTTGGCAGTGTAAGGGTGCTTTTTGAAGGACATGGGGTTTGTCACTGAAAAAGGTCCTCTGGATCTATACGATAAGACCATTTCTGGCTTATGCGTCGGTTGTTTGGTGGAAGGGTCTTGCTCGTAGATACGTGGTTGCTTCTTGCGCCAAAGTACAAGGAATAGTTTGTGTCGGAGGCACGGGAACCTTTCCGAGTACTCCGGGCTCTGCTCTAGCTGCACTGCTGAATCTCTCTCCTCTTGATACTTAAAACATGGGGTGGTAGCTAAAAGCAATGCACTGACTCAGATGTGGTGGCTTTTGGTGTGAAACGCACTGCAGTTTTGTTGATCTTGCTCGACACCTATCCTATGACCCTGGTCTTATGGATGTGCCGTTCGATGATATGACTCCGATGCTTCAGTTACGGCACAAGTATGAGGTTGACTTTCCAGGTATTCAGGACTGGCAGTAGCCAGCTTCTGAACCAGGAATGGGATATAGTCGTATTAGAACGGTTCCAAAGCCGATCAAGGTTCACGGGTCGGTGTATTTGTGGAAGACGATAACACAAGACTGCAATACTCATTGGGTAAGCATGCCTCTGTGTTCCAGGCGGAGATTTTTGCAATGGCTACAATACACATCGTTGGGAATAGGTGGAAGGGGAAGGTCTGTAGTGACAGTCAAGCTGCGCTTAAGGTCTTGCCTAATCGAAACTAGTTAGTGAATGCAAGATAGCCTTTGAACTGTGTCACAAGATTCGTTTTATTGACTCTTATCTGGGTGCCAGGTCACACTGGTATCGCGGGAAATAATATACCCAATGGCTACAATACACATCGTTGGGAATAGGTGGAAGGGGACGGTCTGTAGTGACAGTCAAGCTGCGCTTAAGGTCTTGCCTAATCGAAACTAGTTAGTGAATGCAAGATAGCTTTGAACTGTGTCACAAGATTCGTTTTATTGACTCTTATCTGGGTGCCAGGTCACACTGGTATCGCGGGAAATAATATATCCAATGGCTACAATACACATCGTTGGGAATAGGTGGAAGGGGACGGTCTGTAGTGACAGTCAAGCTGCGCTTAAGGTCTTGCCTAATCGAAACTAGTTAGTGAATGCAAGATAGCCTTTGAACTGTGTCACAAGATTCGTTTTATTGACTCTTATCTGGGTGCCAGGTAACTCTGGTATCGCGGGAAATGAGATATCCGATGAGATTGCTAGACAAAGCTCAGAGGAGAGTGTCTTAGGACCCGTAATGGGATGGGATGCTTTCTGGTAGTACAATGGACAAGTTGATCTCTGAGTGCTCCAGCAAGTGAATAGTTTCAGTCCCAATTTCAGTTAATTGCTTTTAAGTATTTTTGTACTAATAAATCGAAAACAAAATTTGGCTGATAGATGCTGGCTGCTCAGTTCATTATTGTTTGGTATCATTCTCACAGCCTGGCAACTCTAGAAACGTTTTCTAATCTAAACAAAGCTTTTTCCTGAGAACACTTTTGCACTGTTATCATCTGTTATCAGTTGTTTGTAAACAATAAAGCTTTCTATTTCACTAAAGCAAAGAATTAGTGAAACTATCTTTGTCTAGTTCCAATTCAGTATTCAGTTGAATTTTAAATAGATAAGACAAAACAATGAAATTTAATATCCCGCTCAAGTCTCTAGCACTGTCGCACAGAAAACCGGGAATAGTGCAATTTAGAAATTTGTTATCAACGCAAGCTACAAGCTTAAAGGTCAGATTAATTAGATTTGACACTTGTTTCAATGAAGAAATTTAACTTGTTACTACAAATCATAGTTAGACCATTTGGACTCCACAGATTGGAGTAAGGCACTACCCTATGAGGAAGTACCGGGCCCGACGAAATTCGAGCTCATCCGAGGATTCCTGCCCGGAGGTCGCTATTATAAGAAATCATTTGCTGACTACCTTTTGATAGCCCGGAAACAATATGGAGATCTGTACCGGATACCAGGACAATTTGGAAAGCTCGACGTTATAATGTCGTTTGGTGTTGATGACTTTCAAAAAATCTACCGCACCGAAGGTACTTGGCCGAATAGAATGGCCATGGACTCCTTGGTTTACTATAGAAAGAAATACCGAGCTAAGTTGTATGACAAAGCTGAGGGACTCCTAAGCTCGTAAGTAGTTCAAGTTCTTATTGAACGACTGTTCTATAGACTTTTTTGCTTAGTCGTGATAAGGAATGGGCAACCTTTAGAACGGCTGTAAATCCTGTTCTGATGCAGCCTCGAAATGCCAAGTGCTATGTCATACCAATGCAGGAGGTCAACAATGAGTTCCTTCAGAGGTAAAACCAAGCAGAATATCATAGCGAATTTTCATTCGCTACAGTTTTCTTTTCAATAGAATTCGAGATATACGAGATCCTATAACCCATGAGGTCCCGGAAACATTTGCGGAAGAAATCAACCGTCTTACCTTTGAATCTGTAGCCGTAGTGGCGTTGGACAAACAACTGGGATTGATTCGCAAGAATCGGGATAGTACCAATGCAAAGGACTTATTTGCCAGCCTTCAATTGTTTCTACAGCTAATTTACGACTTGGACTTCCAGCCATCGTTATGGAAGTACGTTTGGACTCCAACCTATGCTCGATACAAGCGAGCTCTCGATGTGATCTATGAGAATGTAATAGGATATATTGAAGAGTCCCTAAAGCGGTTGGAGGAGGAAAACCACGAGGCCGCGAAGGTTCGTGAATTGAGTGTCTTGGAGAAATTAATTGGAATTGACAAGACGATAGCTATTGTCATGGCAGTTGATATGCTCCTAGCCGGAGTTGACACGGTACGTTGCACTCATAAGAAAAATAAATTTTTTATTAAGTTAACTTTTCAGACCTCGACAGTTATGATTGGCATTCTGTTGGAAATTGCGAAAAATCCCGAAAAGCAGGAAAAACTACGAAAGGAAATTCGTCAAGTTTTACCAGAAAAGAACTCCACTTTTACGGTAGAATCGATGAAGAACCTGCCATATCTAAGGGCCTGCATCAAAGAAGGCCTTCGCATGCATCCAATTGGACCTGGAATACCACGTCACACTGGCGAGGATGTAGCACTGGGAGGATACCGAATACCTAAGGGAACTCAAGTCATAATGAATATAAACTTGTTACTAAGAGAGGACAGATATTTTGCCAAGCCAAATGAGTTCATTCCTGAACGATGGATTCGTAATGGACCACTAGAAAATGCGATTATTCCGTTTACATATCTTCCATTTGGCTTTGGCCCTCGGATGTGCGTTGGCAGGCGGATAGTTGACTTGGAGTTGGAAGTCACTGTAGCACGATTGGTGAGGAATTTCTATCTAGAGTTCAATTATTCGATTGAGAATGCCTTTAAGAATCACTTCATCAATACAATTGCGATTCCGTTGCGTTTTAAATTTACTGAACTTGAGAATTAAGAGTTTTATTTTGATGTGAATTATGTTTGTCTAATAAAAATTAAAAACAAATGAAGGAGAATTGGAGGTTTGCCTAACAGTGAATGAAAGTTTGATGTAAAAAATTCAATAATTCGCTCCGAAAGGATCTAGTGAATTTTCACACGAATGCGATAAAAAAAACTGTGAACTAAAAACAAATCTAAAAATCAGGTACAACTCTCCCCAGTCAATTTGGACACCAGCCATTGAGAATGATTATTCAATAATAATACCAGCTGAGTTTCAAATGTTGTTTTTGGTGCGCTGGACTCCTGCGCAAGGGGCAGTGTCTGACAAACATTCAATAGTATAAATGTCTTGAGAAAGCTTTTCAAAGCCCCTCTGCCCTTCGGATATGGTATAAAACTGTAGGTCTCTACTGTACGTCCAGAGTATGGCACGCAGCGTTATCTTTTGGGAACCACATAACCAGATCAATGTCGGTCAAGCCACTGTTTACTGACTGTTGGTTAGCTTATGTTTAAAAAGGGCTATGACTTAATCATAAAACACTAGGCACCATAATGGGCCCACAGCGATCGCTTTAGTGAGTCCTAAATAGTAGAAGAAACCTAAAACCTAAATCATATCGTCCAAGCATTTGATTGCCCTGCAGAAATTGAGTAAGTCCTTCACTTGGTTACATGAACCTACTTCTTCCAAACTGCTTAGAAAGTATTTGCCTAGATATAAACATCTATTTCTAGATGTGCCCTCACATTCACACAGTATGAGCGTCACATCCTCTGAGGCGTTTAGATCCCCACAATACCTACAAATATCCTATTCTGATAGCCCTAGTCTACTGCGCGCCTTTTCAGAAAACCATGTCCAGAGAGGATCCCGATCATAGTTCTGATTTGTGTTCTCCGTAGCTTGATAATTTCGTCTGATCTTTTATGGTTGATCTCAGGCCATAAGGCTCTGGATGAGCCCATCGGCGGTTAGCCAAGTTGTAATACCTCTCCTGACAACACACAGAGGTGTCCTGATGCTGTTCATGGAAGTTCAACAGCTGTTTTGGCCAATAAATCGGCGCATTCGTTATCCTGGATTCTGCGTTCATAATGCCTTGGGCATTGCGAGCCAATCCCTGACTAGCTCAGACTTAATGACAAAAGACTCTAGCGCTTTGAGCGCAGTCTGACTGTCAATGAAGATGGCAATATCATTGTTGTCATCTCAAGTAGTTCCGCAGCTTTGAGCTCGGCTAGAACATCGGCCTGGAAAACACTGCATGGGCCCGGAAGTTTAAGAAAATTTATAGGTTCAGGTCTATCGAGTAAATACCTGACCCAGTTCCCTCATTGGTTCTAGGCCCGTCTGTATAAATGGCAATCTTATTCAGAAGGTGAATTTCGTCATTGTATCAGTTTTCCCTGCTGGGAAAGCCAAAACCCAAAATATCATCAGATTTCTCCTGAGTCTCGTGGACCGTGTTCCTAAGAATGAAGATGTGGCTTTGCTTCTAGGTTTGTAAGCCGAAGCGCACTTCTTCCCTCCTGGATTTGTATTTGATAGTCGAGCGGCAGAAGGTCAAGTGCTGCAGTGGGCTAACGATATGCCTACTTACGAGTATTTGCTATCAGCATGAAGACCTCACCAATCAGTCCTGCCATCTGTCAGCAATTCAGTTGCTTGGGCCTCTTTTGGATGGTTTTACTTCGGGAACTACAATCTAGCTTGTTCACAAACCCATTTAGCTAAAAGTAAGTTTCATCGCTAAGCGTGGTTTGTCGTTTGTGGATCTTATAAAGGCGTAGGTCAAGATCTTGGAGCAGCACATAGTGGACGGACAAGGACCAAACTCTTACGATCGATGCTAATGACATCTTTGAGCTAAAGTTGTCATTACCTTCCTTCCTGTTGAACATGACGCCCAGTTGATCGTAGAAGGTCTTTTTTTCACCACCAAACGCTCTGTCGGGGCGTAATACTGAATAAAGGCGATGCTGCGTTTTCTATTCCGGAATCTGGCCAAAAGAATCCTATTTGTTTAGCTTTATTACTTATTTTATTCAAACAACTCTCGCAAAGGACCTCTACGTCGACTCTTTATTTTTATAAAAATATCTTCATACAATTTCCTAGATACATTCAGTTTTCCAGTTCAGTAAATTTAAATTTCAACGGAATCACCGGCGTATTGACAAAATACGGCTGAAAAGCATTTTCAATCGAGTAATTGAACTCAATGGAAAAATTTCTCACCAACCGAGCGATAGCTAATTCTAGTTCCAAGTTCACAATTCGTCTACCAATGCACATCCGGTGTCCAATTCCAAATGGAATATACGTCAGTGGCGTGATCAAATGTTCCATGCTATTGCCACGAATCCATCGCTCTGGGACAAACTCATTCGGCTTGGGAAAATACTTATCTTCCTTCTGTAAGAAGTCTGTGTTCATCAGAATTTGAGTTCCTTTTGGAATGCGATACCCTCGTAGTACTAGATCTTCGGTAGTAGAACGTAGGATTCCAGGTCCAATTGGATGCATGCGAATGCCTTCCTTAGTGCATGCCCGTAAGTATGGAAGGTTTTTCATTGATTCCAGCGTGAACTTTGAGTTCTTCTTTGGCAGGACCTTGTGAATTTCCTCTCTCAGTTTGGCCTGGTTTTGAGGGTTTTTTGCGATTTGTAGTAGAGTACCAGTTATCACTGTCGTGCTCTTAAATGGGAAATTTATGTTGAGAGAGGATTTTAAGGATATTCATCAACTTACTGTGTCAACTCCAGCTGTCAGCATCTCAACGGCCATTACAATAGCAACCGCTCTATCAACTTTGATGAGTTTCTCTAGAACGCTTAGTTCATTGTCATGCAATGATGGGCAATGAGACTCATCCACAAGGTGGCTTATTGCAGCAAAGATCTCATCAAGACACTCTATGTACTGGGAAAGTTTTGGACTCTCAATACACTGCGACAGCGATGATTGGTAGTCTATTTCGTATAAAAGCTGGAGGAAGGTTCGGAAATTATGAAACATCTTCTTTGACTCTGGTCTGTCCTTGTTACGAATCAAACCGAGTCTTTTATTCAAAGCCACCATGGCTATTGATTCGAAAGTCAGTCGGCTTAGTTCATCCAAAAAGTTGCCCGGAACCTCATGCGTCACTGGGTCACGAATCTCTCTGATTCTAGAGAAGACAAATGGTAAGTTTGGGCATTTAAAGTGGGTTTTTTCCTTACCTTTCCATGAATTCGTCGCCAATTTCCTGCATTGAATCGAAGTAAGTTGCAACGTTTCGAGGTTGTAAGACGATGGGACTCACTGCTGTTCGAAAAGTCTCCCACTCTTTGCCATGACTGCATATAAACATATTCAGTTTCCATGTACATGCATTGGAAAGATGTATACTAACGAGTTTAAGAGTCCTCTAGCTTTGTCATACAACCCAGCTTGGTACTTCTTCATGTAATATACCATAGACTCCATGCCAGGCCTCTGAGGGCATATGCCCTCAGTTTGAAAAACTTTCTGAAAGTCGTCTACATTGAAAGCCATTAAAATGTCTGGTTTACCGAACATCCCCGGGAGGCGATACAAGTCTCCGTACTGCTCTCGGGCACTCAGCACGTAGTTCGTGTATGGCTTCTTGTAGAAAGATCCTCGCGGCATGAAGCCGTGCATAAGTTCTTCTTGTGTTGGTCCAGGAACATCGGTAAACTTACGTGCATTAGTCCAATCTGTAGAGCTCTCTTTGTATTTTGAAATTGATAAGATTGCATTTAAAAAATTTTTAAAAATAAATTTCAACTGACCTTGATGATGAACGATTTGTGTCGACAAGTGTTTGATTAGATACCTAATGATTGTAGGTCCCCTTTGTGGAATCGAGGCGAGATTATTTTTTGGTGACATTATTTGTATACTCGTGCGTCGCCCATAGAGTTCAGTCTTAATCTGAGTGTCGAGTCAATTTGGACTGTGCTGTGGTGGTCTCACATCATAAGTTGGGTCATTAAATAATTGAGGGAAAGCTTATAGAGAACGAAGTAAGTTATAGTGTTGCCGCAGTTGCTTTTATAGTTTGCAATAAAAACTACGCGACCAATTACTGCCAATTGCGTGTTTTGAAAAAGCTCGCAAACAGTTGTTCATCTAAAGAGTGGTTTTTGGAACTTAGATTCGAAACAACACACAAGTTCAATTGCTGATCACGATGACAAATTAACACTATTGTGCTCACCATCAATTGTTTGTCATACATACATATGTGCAGTGTACTATGTCTTATGGAGTGCGAACATGATCTTTATTTGTTTCTAATTAATCGCTCTGATGGTCGATTGTGAGTACCATAAAATGTCCGATAAGTTTCTCGAATTGAATCATTTTTTAAAAATAAATTTGAACAATTTGAAAACGTTGCTCCAGCGAGAGTCTTTTTATACTGAATTGCCTAACTAAACCAAAATTGACTGTTCTGTCACAGAAACAAAGATTCGGGGCTTTATCCTCCCCAAACTGGATGGCCAGTCACTCTCTTTAAGCCGTAGGCATGATTCTGGACTCGAAACTTAGTTGGGAACTAAATATAGAACAAAAGGTAAATAAAGCAAGCATAGCTTTTAACGCCTGTAATAAAACCTTCGGCAAAGGATGGGGACTTAAGCCGAAGATGACCCAATGGATGTACACAGCCGTTGTATGCCCCATTCTTGCCTATGGTGCTATCGTTTGGTGGTCTGCCTTAAGCAAGAAATACAACATTGAAAGTTTAAAAAAAAGTACAAAGATCAGCATGTGTTGGCATTTCTGGAGCGATGAGATCATGTCCCACGGATGCTCTTAGTGTAATCCTGCATCTGATCCCTTCTGAATCAGAGAATCTGGGTGCTGGACCGATAGTAAGGTTCTGGAGACGGTTCCACTTGAACTTGTTGCGTCTTCAACCGACTATAGAACACCCACTTTAAATTTTAGAAAACTGTTCTCAGTCAGGTTCCCTACTAGAGAAGAATGGAAGAATGAAAGCGTTATCAATGACTATGATATAGTATATATACATATACAGATGGTTCAAAGATGGACATTAATGCGGTTTCCACTTCTTCGAAACTGGTAGAGCAATGCCGTTTCAAAATCAACCAATCTACTTGAAAATTACCCTTGTCTAGGTTCCAGGACATACATAGTAAATATGAAGACAACGAACGAGCCGACGAGCTGGCCAGGGGGGTATCTGCCGTGTATGGTTCTCTAGCGGAAACTGTCGTTGTTAATGGTCCAGCTTGCGAATCACAAGTGGAATAGTCTTACTAGCTACGCCATATCAAGAAAGACATGGCCCAGCTATAATAAACACAAGTCAACTGAGCTACTTAGCAGATTAAGACCTGATATCCCAAGAATTGTAGCTATAATAACGTGCCATTGGCCATTCGGAGACTATGCGGCTAGGCTAGGTATCCCGCTTAACTCCATTTTTAGAAGCTGTAGGGATATTAATGAGAGAGAATTTCTATACCACTTCTTCTGCAGATGTCCGGCCCTAACAAGGACCAGGCTGACTATGCTTGGCAAACCCTTCTTCGAGGATCTCAGCGAGATAGCTGAAATAAAGCCTGGAGAACTCTTCCTTTATTTAAACTCCACGGGTTGGGTTTAGCTGTATATAATTACAACCATATAACATCCTTCTTAAGAAGGTTCGCGCGAGTTCTGTGGTATCAGAACGGTGTACTTTAGCAATAATTGGGTTCAGTCTCTGAACCACCACTCTACCTACCTCTAGTTTTCGTAGCAACAGTTCCACTCGAGAATTGATGGCATGCCTCTTTGAAAATTTAAACCAATTTCTACATTACTTCGGTGAAACAAAGATAGTTACACTTGACAGAGTTTAGTATCAGCCTCTTTTGACGAAAATGCGTGCCATCGATACTGGTGTCCCGCAGTGTTCAGCTCTGACACCAACTTTCCTCTCTCATTTTTATGAACGCCTCTTTAATCCAGTCCATTCTTTTGCTGATGGCAGTACCATTTTTCACATTCGTTTACCAAGTCACGTCCCTGACTTCGGCCGTAGAAGACACAACATTAGGCAAAATTAAGCACAAACTTCTGGACTGTGGGCTCCAAGAACGAGTAATTTCGCGAGTGAAAGACTTCGTAAAAAAATGTTGGTACCACTTTCCTCGCGCGGTATTTCTTACGTGTGAAGGCCGCTTTCACTCATTAATAGTACTTGCATCCTAACCTAAAGACTTCTTCGATGAAACGATCACATATTCTTGGTCGCCAAGAATTCTGCAAAATGTTTGAGATTTCTTAAGTGATGCAAGAAATACCCCAACTGATCTGACATTCATCCACCAACACCTCATCCACCACATCTGGTCTGCTGCACCTTAGACCGTTTTGCACTAACTAGATAGATTTTGCATAACGGTGCCTTAAAACTTATAGATGATCGGGACATTGTCAGCTCTATAGTCTTACTTGAACACTGTTTTATCCTATTCCATCATTTCTCCTTCTTTCCTCTCATTCAAAATTTCGCCTGCAATCCGTGTCATCAATCATTCAATCATTTTTGAATTTAATTCCTTGGAATGCTCCTTAAAATGATTTAATTCATTGACTTCAATGAAGGCTTCAGATTTAAAAAAATATATTACCATTCATTTTGATGTCATGACTGCAGCAATCTTTTAAGTCACATGAAGGTGCTAATATTCATTGATTGCATTCATTTCCTTGAAGTCATTTGACATCTTTGAGATCTGTCATTGCATTGTCTGCCCTGCCTTCAAACACTTCAAGTGACTTCAAAAGACTTTAAGACACTAAGTGATGGCAATCACTGATTTCAAAGACTTCAAAAGATTTCAACAATGTGAATTGACTTCATTGACTTTAAGGAACTGAATGCAATCATTGAATGCTAGTGACTTCAAGTCAGTTCAAAGAATGCTGAGTAATCAAAAAGATTGCATTCTTTCTGACTTCAGAATTCTGAATGCTACAAAAGATTTTTGCAGTCATGACTTCAAAATGAATGATGATTTATACAAAGATGTGTTTTGAATGCCTGCAAAAGCTGAATGAACTGGAATCAAAAAAATAGGATGACCATCTGCTTATTTTCTGATCTTGAGGTCAATGAAACAGCTGTTTCTTTTGGAAAAAAGATACATTAGGGATATTCGTAGCCCCTGAACTATTTTCCGGAAGACAGTCTATCGCAAGAGGAACTCTATGAGGCAGCACACCTCTCCAAAGCAATTGTATGGCACAATAGAACAACCGATCGCGGTGTAATTTACTCCTCTATTTCAAGTATATATATGTACGTAATCTAATCAAATTCCGTACGTAATTAACAATCAAAAAAGTTCATAAGTTTACACATAAACACCACAAAAAAAAAAAACGCCAAATCTGTCTAAATGCCAGCAACTTCAGTAGCTCAAAAGCTCTCCTAATTGCCAACCAAAATACATACGAAAATAATTTAATTCGAAAAAGCTATCTAATTTCGGAGGTCTTTTTCTTTCACGGCACTCAATCCAAAAATTCTTTCTCTCAGACACCAATTGGAACCGAACACAAGAAGATACTCGTACTACACGTGAAGTCAAAAAAAAAAAAAAAAATTAAAAAAATGCTACGAAAAAGTACACACTCTACCTGGTATCTCAAGAGGTTACTATCAACTCAAGCGGTTAATCTAAAGGTTACTATTGTTTTGTATTGATTTGTTTAGAATTGATTTTAATTTGTGTATCTGAAGGTGACATCAGCGGACTGGTCGACTGCACGAAGCTACGACGAAATACCTGGACCAACTAGTTATGAGCTCGTCAGAGGATTCTTGCCAGGTGGACAGTATCACAATAAATCCTTCATAGACTACATAAAGAAGTCGCGAGAGCTGTATGGAGATATATACCGCATTCCGGGTCTATTCGGAAAGGAGGACATGGTGATGGTATTCAATGTTGAAGATTTTGAAAAAGTCTTTCGAACTGAGGGTATTTGGCCTATAAGACCGGGCATGGTGTCAATGCAATACTATAGGAAAAAATATCGCTCCGAACTCTATGAAGAGGCTGAGGGGCTTATCAGTTCGTAAGTAGCTAAAGTCTTTTGTTTGACTTTTTGAATATGTAATCAATTTAACGTAGTCATGGTGAAGCCTGGGGGAAATTTCGAACTGCCGTCAATCCGGTCCTGATGCAGTCTAAGAACGTTAAATCGTATGTCATTCCAATGCAACAGGTTAACTCGGAGTTCATAGAAAGGTAAGGCCAAGTTCTTTATGTGAGAAAATCTTAATTTAAGAGATGTTCTCTTTAGAATTCGTGAAATACGTGATCCTGTGACGTATGAGGTTCCCGGTGATTTTCTGGACGAAATAAATCGGCTCACTTTTGAGTCGGTAGCCGTGGTGGCTTTGAACAAACAATTCGGTTTGATTCGTAAGAATCGCGATAGAGGTGATCTAAAGAATATGTTCACAAGTCTCAAAACATTACTGCGGCTTATGTACAACTTGGACTTTCAACCATCGCTGTGGAAGTACGTTTGGACACCAACCTTCGCTAAATACAAAAAGTGTGTAGATGTGGTTTTTGAGACTACAATTGAATTTGTCGAGGAGGCGCTAAAACGTTACGAGGATGAGAATCGTGCAGCTTTAGACGACAGTGAGCTCAGTGTTTTGGAGAAACTTCTGAAGATCAACAAGACGTTTGCTATTGTAATGGCAGTGGACATGCTCATGGCTGGAGTTGATACTGTAAGGCAATATTTGTCGTCTGTATA
Organism: Chalcosyrphus nemorum; assembly: GCA_949716465.1. Lineage (NCBI taxonomy): Eukaryota > Metazoa > Arthropoda > Insecta > Diptera > Syrphidae > Chalcosyrphus > Chalcosyrphus nemorum. The sequence continues at coordinate 10,887,793 of OX454333.1, read as the reverse complement.
AGAACCAATTCACAATGTCGCAAGAAAGAGTGGGTACTTCTGTTGCCACCAAACGATAGTGAGAAGCTTTCCATCGAAATATGTGGATTTGACATTTACGCTCTTCTAATCGAACAATCGCCATCGAAATTTGAAATGACAGCACACGTTCATTCGAACACTATTTCGCTCTCGATCAGTCGAGCAAAGCATTTCACTCATTCGCTCTCGCTTGTTGCAATTTGGCTTCTGCTTTTGATCGTAAAACAATAGAGCCATTCTCTTTTATGTCACGCATTTGACAGCTGTCAGCTCTTTTGTCATTTGCTTTGTCAAAAGCTTAGTACCCAACATGTAGAAGGTGGCTTTATCGTAAAGTCACGTCAAGGCGCGACATTGTGTTTTGGACATACAACACTCAAGTATCTTTGATTCAATTTTTCTCTCCCTTTCAGACATCTACCATCATAAGTGGCATACTCCTCCAAATAGCTAAAAACCCAGAGAAGCAAGCCAAACTACGTGAAGAAGTCTGTCGGGTTCTACCACAGAAAGACTCATTCCTTACAGTCGAATCGATGAACAACCTTTCGTATTTGAAGGCATGCATTAAGGAAGGCATTCGATTGCATCCCATAACACCAGGAGTTCCACGATGTGCTGGCGAAGATATAACATTGTCTGGCTATCAGATACCAAAAGGGACACAAGTTCTGAACAACTCAGGCTTGTTGCACAGTGACGAGAAGTACTTCCCTAAACCGGATGAGTTCATTCCAGAAAGATGGATCCGTGGTGATCCCTTGGAACAAGCAATAACCCCCTTTACATATATTCCATTTGGATTCGGACCACGAACATGTGTTGGCAAGCGAATTGTGGACGTAGAAGTAGAAGCTGCAGTCGCCCGATTGGTTAGGAACTTTCACATTGAGTTCAATTATTCGATTGAGAATGCATTCGATAGTTATTTCATCAATACACCAGTTATTCCGTTGAAGTTTAAGTTCACAGAAGTGGAAAATTAAATAAAAACTCTTTGAAATATTTGAGGCGGTTTTTTCATTCAAATTAAAGAGAGCAAAGCTTTTGATTCCAAAACAAGTTTTAAATCTGAACAAAGCTCTTTATTAATCGAACCATTTGGTTAATTTTTTTATTCAATTTGTATCTAACGATCTGTTTGCTAGCAAAGCTTTCTAAATCACTATGCACCCATGAAATACCTCACTCTCTCAGATAGTATTGGAGCTTAAGCAACACTAGACCGCAAAGAAATGTTACTGAAAAGCAATCTGGTTGTAGGGCGAAACACCAGCCGGTATCTGTACAAGCCGCTATCAACTGAAGCAGCGAGCTTGAAGGTTAGATCAATTCAATTTGTTTATTTCTATTTATAGCTAAGTGGTTTGATATCACGCGCACAGCTAGATAACTTGCAATTTGGAGACTGGTCCAAGGCAAAGCCATATTCAGAAATACCAGGGCCTACTAGGTATGGCCTCATTCGAGGATTCCTACCAGGCGGAGCCTATCACCAGAAATCCTTTCCGGACTTTATATTGCAAGCCAGGCAGCAGTATGGGGAAATATTTCGGCTACCGGGGATATTCGGAAGAGAGGATTCTATAATGACCTTCCAAGTGGACGATTTTCAAAGGGTACTCCGAACGGAAGGCATTTGGCCAGCTAGACCTGGGGCACAGTCTATGAATTACTATAGGAAGAAGTACAGAGCAGAGTTGTACAGCAAAGCAGAGGGCCTCCTTACTTCGTAAGTGCATCGTCCTACGTGCAGAGTCCATCTTAAAAGAGTACAATTTCAGGCGAGGTAAGGAATGGGGAAATTTCCGCAGCAAAGTGAACCCAGTCTTGATGCAGCCTCGCAATGCTAGAAGCTACGTCATTCCCATGCAGCAAGTGAACAATGAATTCCTTGAGAGGTGAGAGTTTTTCAAGATCAAGATCAAGATTCCTACTATCCTTTTGTTTAGAATTCGTGAAATGAGAGATCCTGTTACCCATGAGGTGCCAGACAATTTCCTCGAAGACATCAACCGTCTCACCTTTGAATCAGTAGCTGTAGTGGCCTTGAACAAGCAACTCGGCTTACTTCGTGAAAACCGCGACAGAGAAGATGCGAAGAAGCTTTTCGTCAGTCTTCAGACATTCCTTAGACTGATGTACGACTTGGACTTCCAACCCTCCCTGTGGAAGTATGTTTGGACACCGACCTTTGCGAAATACAAAGAGGCTCTGGACAACATCTATGAAACTATAATTGGATATGTTGAAGAAGCCCTGGAACAAGTCGAAAAGGAAAAGCGAGATGACTTGGAGGACAGTGAGATCAGTGTCCTGGAGAAGCTGGTGAAGATAGACAGAACTGTTGCTGTTGTAATGGCAGTCGACATGCTCTTGGCTGGCGTCGATACGGTAACTTTAAATGCATCTACTAGAATCTATATGAAATATATGTTTTTTTTTTTTTTTGAAGACCTCCACCACAATGACTGGTATTCTATTGCAATTGGCGAAGAATCCAGAAAAGCAAGCGAAACTTAGAGAAGAAGTTCGTCAATTTCTGCCAGAGAAGGATTCTACTTTTACTGTGGAATCGATGAAGAACCTGCCCTACTTGAGAGCATGTATCAAAGAGGGCATACGACTACATCCAATTAGTCCAGGTTCTGCAAGATACACTGGAGAGGACTTAGTTTTATGCGGCTATCAAGTGCCAAAGGGTTCGCAGCTTGTCATGAATTCAAACTTGTTGCTGAGGGAAGAGAAATATTTCCCTCAACCAAATGAGTTTGTCCCCGAGCGGTGGATACGTGATGAAATGGAGAATGCCATAGTTCCGTTTTCCTATTTCCCATTTGGATTTGGTCCGAGAATGTGTGTTGGTCGAAGAATAGTTGACTTGGAGCTGGAAGTCACTGTGGCACGGTTGGTGAGGAACTTCTATCTGCAGTTCAACTATTCGATTGAGAATGCCTTCAAGAGTCATTTCATGAGTTCACCAGCTATTCCATTGAAGTTCAAGTTCACTGAGGTTGAAACTTGAATGTGGTTTTGATTAGACAAATAAAAGTGTGTAGGTATGCAGTCTTTACTTAGGTTTATGTTCAAATTTCAAAAAAGTACGTACGGATTTTTTTGATTTTTGAGTGAAACAAACTATCTGCGATGTTGTTTTGTTGAAACTTGCTCCTTTAGGTGAAGTATGTGAGAAATCTTTGAGGCCGAAATGGAGGCTAAAGCTGCTCAGTCATCGTGAAAAGTTTACCACGTTTTTGGTCCAGATTTTAAGACTTTTAAGCGTACCTTTCGATGAGTAGATTTCCATGGTACATGGTGACTCAAATGAACTCAAATGGACAGCACCTACTGACCTATTCGAAATGATTTGACTGGGACTTGAAATTAATAAAAAGACTTGAGAAGCTCCTAGTTCCTCAGAGCATTTCTCATCCAATTTTAGTCAAATCTTCCTGGAGGCTTGACAGGTTTCACCCTTCTTGACTCAGCCAGTACTAAAAGGTGTCACCATCTCGCTCTCAGATGAAGTCAAATATCTAGGAGTAATTCTGGATAAGAAGCTTCTCTGGTCAAAACATATAGAATCAAAAACATCCAAGTCGCTCTCAGTTTTCTGGCAGTGTAAGGGTGCTTTTGGAAAGACGTGGGGCTTGTCACCTAAAAAGGTCCTTTGCATCTATACGGCTATGATAAGACCATTTCTGGCTTATGCCTCGGTTGCTTGGTGGAAGGGACTTCCTCGTAGATACGTGGTTGCCTCTTGCCGGTGCCCGAGAGCCTTTCAAAATACTCCGGGCTCTGTTCTAGATACACTGCTGAATCTTCCTTCTCTTGATGCTTTATGTCATAGAGTGGTAGCTAAAAGCAATCCACAGACTCAGACGTGGTGGCTTTTGGTATGAAACGCACTGGAGCTTTGATGATCTTGCTCGACACTTATCCTAAGACTGGTCTTATGGATATGCCATCTGATGTTACTCCGAAGCTTCAGTTGCAGCGCAAGTATGAGGTCGACTTTCCAGGTATTCAGAACTGGCTACCACCAGCTTCTGAGCCAGGAATGGGGTGCAGTCTAATTTTCACGGATGGCCCCAAGACCGATCAAGGTTCAGGGGCAGGTGCATTTGTGGAAGACAATAACACAAGACTGCAATACTCATTGGGTAAGCATGCCTCTGTGTTGCAGTCGGAGATTTTTGCAATCCTAATGGCTACAACTCACACCGCTGGGAATAGGTGGAAGTGTCCCAGAATCTGTGTCTGTAGTGACACTCAAGATGCCCTTAAGGCCGTGCTCAACTCTTTAACCACATCCAAACTAGTTGGTGAATGCTAGACAGCTTTGAACTGTGTAGCAAGATTTGATTTATTGACTCTGATCTGGGTTCCAGGTCACGCTGGTATCGCGGGAAATAAGATATCCATTGAACTTGCTAGACAAGGCTCAGAGGAGAGTTTCTCAAGACCCGAAGCTGCGTTAGGTCTTCCTGCATCTACAGTTAGGGCTTCCATAGATGATTGGGTTCCTTATGGACACAATTGTGTGTAGCATGACTCTCCTGGATGTAGGCTGACTAAACGGATGCTCCCAGACGTCAGTGAGAAATCCGCGGCATTCTTGCTGTCTCTCAGCAGAAAAGACTTTTACGGGGCACTCCGCTTTTGCTAAGCTTCTTAATATGATTGGCTTAAGTTAAACAGCTGTGGAAAGGGTGACGACACTGCGGAACACTTCCTATGCGTGATTGTCCTGCCTTTGCTCGTATCAGGCGGCAGATTCTAAGTTCTTCGCCACTGAAACGCCTACTTTAATTCATTAAGAAGACGAGGAAATTTATACAGTAAAAGGGGACGTAATGGGATGCTTTCTGCTAGTACAATGGACAAGTTAATGTCTGAGTGCTCCAGCCATGCTACATGCAACAGAAAAATTTCTTTCCTTAAACATAAAAGTTCTACGAGCAAAACAAACACTCGAATTAAATTATTTCACTCAACCATCAGCTGGTTTGGTGCTTCAGTTTGTTTATATTTTTAGTTGTATTTTGATAAGTCAATTTATTTCTAATCTCAGTAAAGCTTTTGATTTCAGCTTTTCAATTAGTTTTGATTGCTTCCCAAGCACTCTCTCTAGAGTCTATCATTCAGATAGTATTTGAGCTTGAACAAGACAAGATCGTCGCAATAAAATGTTTCTTCTAAACAATCCAGTATCAGTTGTTCGGCGGCCAATCAGTCTGTATCTTTGCAAGTCACTATCAACTGAAGCTACAAACTTGAAGGTTAGAACAATTCAAGTTCTTGTTTGTTTATTTCTTTAAACATTTCTTTAAATTGTGTGTTAATAGCTAGATAACTTGGAGTTCGGAGATTGGACAAAGGCACAGCCGTTTTCGGAAATTCCCGGACCAACAAAGTATGGACTCATTCGGGGATTTATGCCAGGTGGACTTTATTATAAGAAGTCATTTACTGACTACATTCTGAAAGCTAGACAGCAATATGGAGACATATTACGCATCCCGGGAATATTCGGCAAAGAGGACCTTATAATGACATTCAATGTGGATGATTTCCAAAGAATTTTCCGCACGGAAGGTGTCTGGCCAGCTAGACCTGCGGCACAGTCTATGATTTACTATAGGAAGAAGTACAGAGCAGAGTTGTACAGCAAAGCAGAGGGCCTCCTTAGTTCGTAAGTGCATCGTCCCATGTGCATAGTCCATCTAAAAAGAGTTCCTACAATTTCAGGCGAGGTGAGGAATGGGGAAATTTTCGCAGCAAAGTGAACCCAGTCTTGATGCAGCCTCGCAATGCTAGAAGCTACGTCATTCCCATGCAACAGGTCAACAATGAATTCCTTCAGAGGTGCGACTCTCATTACTTTTCTTATCAATTTAAATTTACTTCCAACTTTTCCTATAGAATTCGTGAAATACGCGATCCAGGAACCCATGAGGTACCAGGTACGTTTCTAGATGAAATCAATCGACTCACATTCGAGTCAGTAGCTGTAGTGGCCTTGAACAAGCAACTCGGCTTACTTCGTGAAAACCGCGACAGAGAAGATGCGAAGAAGCTTTTCGTCAGTCTTCAGACATTCCTTAGACTGATGTACGATTTGGAATTTCAACCATCCCTGTGGAAGTATATTTGGACACCGACCTTTGCAAAGTACAAACAGGCTCTGGATAACATCTTTGAAACTATTATTGGATACGTGGCAGAGGCTCTCGAGCAATTGGAAAGTGGAAAACGTGATAACCTCGATGACAGCGAGATCAGTGTCCTGGAGAAGCTTGTTAAGATAGACAGAGCTGTTGCTGTTGTAATGGCAGTGGACATGCTCTTGGCTGGCGTCGATACGGTAAGTGCGTCCTACTTGTGTGGCACGATATAAATAACTATTTTCTCTCAGACCTCCTCCGTTATGACTGGCATTCTATTGCAATTGGCGAAGAATCCAGAAAAGCAAGCGAAACTTAGAGAAGAAGTTCGTCAATTCCTGCCACAGAAGGATTCTACTTTTACTGTGGAATCCATGAAGAACCTACCTTACTTGAGGGCTTGTATCAAGGAGGGCATTCGACTGTATCCGATTGGGCCAGGAAATGCACGTTATTCTGGAGAAGATTTGGTTCTATGCGGTTATCAGGTGCCGAAGGGAACGCAGCTTATTCTGGCTTCAAACTTGTTGCTGAGGGAAGAGAAATATTTCCCTCAACCAAATGAGTTTGTCCCCGAGCGGTGGATACGTGATGAAATGGAGAATGCCATAGTTCCGTTTTCCTATATTCCATTCGGATTTGGTCCGAGAATGTGTGTTGGCCGAAGAATAGTTGACTTGGAGCTGGAAGTGACTGTGGCACGATTGGTAAGAAACTTCTACCTGGAGTTCAACTATTCGATTGAGAATGCCTTCAAGAGTCATTTTATAAGCACACCAGCTATTCCATTGAAGTTTAAATTCACTGAGGTTGAAAACTGAATGTGATTTTGAGATTGTTATGTATTGTCATTAAAGTTTTCTGTGTTTTCTTGATATTTGGTATGTTTTTCCAACATTGTGCACGTGTAATTTTTTTCCAGTCGTTGTAAAGATTAATACAGGAATTCTTGAAGCAGGGATGATATTTTGACATAAAACATCATCTGTCACAAGGATTAAGTAGAAGTACGAACTGGGTAGACTAGTCTTTACAATCTCATGTTTGTTACCAGGGACCGGAGAAGTCAAATACACACGTTTACTTCGCCGTATGAAGCCTAGCCACCTGAAGTGAATCACTTTCGACGGAAGCAGAAAGCTCAAACAGGTAGTAGGTTTGTTAGTAGCAGATCTCAGACTGCTCAAAGCCCTGGTATTTTCATGAAGTCCCAGAAGAATTTAGATCAGGCTGAGACTATTATGAACATCATTCAGGGACTACATAACAGTTCGGAGACTAACCAGCTTCCGGGGATATATGAACCGACGACATTTTAATGATTTTCAATTTAGAGCATTTTGAAAAAGTCGTTCGAACAGAGGAAAGCTGCCCGCCAAACTAGGGGCAAGGTCTGTGATATATTATAGGAAGAAATAAAGGGTGATTCGTTAGGAAGCACCTTTTTGTCTATAGATTTTTTGACAGATGTCGCGTGAGTTGTGTTAATTTGTCTTAGCATTTTTGTTTATTTTTGTTTGGCATTATATCATGAAAAGACTTAATTCGGCACATTCTCTACAAATTGTTCAGCTGTCTTACAAAAATGAACTTTCTACGAAGAATGTGTTTCGTGCACTTAGAGCTACATAATCGGCCTACCGAACGCAGGATTCACTATATAAATGAAGATTTTGAAACCCAATTCATTATAAGACAATATTTCACAGCGAATCACGTCGACTTGCTGACTCGTAGACTATAATAGCACAATCATGCGAAAAGGGGTTTGTTGCGACAAGACTGTTTGCATGCATATACAGTCGAATCCCTCTAAGTCGAACCTCTAACTCAAATTTCCCTTTGACTCTTGTGTTTCGACCCTTTTTGCATTTACTTCAGTTTTTCATAAAAAAAGTCATCTTCTAAGTTCAAATAAAAAAAAATATTAATTCCTCTTTCCAACTCGATTTTTTCCAAGAATCCCTCAAACTCCCGTGAAAATTCGACTTAGAGGAAGTCGACGGTATTTTTATGTAAGTACGTGCGCACAGTTAAGCGATATTTTATGCGAATATGTGCTATATGAACACGTAATCAAAACCTTTTTAAAAACTCCGACCTAACAGTTTGAGGTTCTCTGATGATTGTTAATGATCACCTAATGCAAGCCATTGAACCATTGCATACTGTTAGGTGTAAGTTCCATACACGCCTCAAAATAGGCAATATATTGAATGAGGAATCTAGCTGACGGATCCCAATAGCCCAATGCATTGAGATAGGGTCTCTGACTCTGATAGATAAAATTCGAGAATTATTTTGACAGTTGGCAGGCCTTGCGGGGAAGCAATTCCAAGAAAACTAATAGACATTATCACTACAGCATACTGTATTAGAGTAACAAACGTTACGTCTTAAGCTACAGAAAGGCGTGAAGACATTTTGGAGCTCTAAATGGAGTAAGTTAATGTAGTATACTCAGACCGCTATTGTCCTCGGTGATCATCGACGATGTACACTTTGAGGCATTGATGGAATGAAAGAAAAACATCCGACTGCCCACTTTTACATCGGATAGTGGATCTTCATCTGATGGCCGTCTGGAAACTGAGGCAATAAAAGGGATGCCCAAGGAAAGAAAAGCCTTAATAATACTCACACTTGACTCCAAATTTCCAGATATAAAGTCGGGACAGTAGACAACTTTCTTCAACTCTGGTCTTGGCTAACAGCGGTGGTACTGAGCTACATATGTAGATTTTGTCCAGTAGAATCTAATCTAGCTCAATATAAGCATAAGAAGTTGCAACTCCTTTATGGGTGCAGTACTTGGAAGGTGAATGTCATGTATACACACATAGCAACAACATTTTGTGGATTTGTTTAGCTCTTTAAACTTTACTATTAGAAGAGCAGGAATCATATCCATCATCCCATAGTTGAAGGCTACACCATCCAGTGGAATTTGCTCGCACAAGTAGGCAGAATGTAGGATCTAGAGGCTACTCCCAGCTGGAGGCTACTCTAAAATGCTTTGCAGAACTTCGAACGAGATGATGTACAGCATAATTGATGCCCTACGCCCCCCTCGAGTGATGAAAGGCCCCTGCAGAGACTTTTGTACCGAGAGTATTGAATATTTTCTTTCTTTTTAAGGGGATGATACTTACTTAATTAAAAGGCTCCCGACATTTGTAGAGTCCCTGCTTAAGACATTGTTATCTTTCATCCTTGCGGTAACTTGCACGCTGCTTCCAGTTGTGAAGACCAAGTTTCCTGGCAACCGTGACAGGTACCGGAGGCTCGGTCTTCTTCTCTTCTTGTCGTCCAGCACTCGGCTCCATATAGCAAGACTGGTAAGATGAGTGGAGTAGCAGCGGTTTGCTATGTTAAAGGGATGATACGTTTCTTAATCCTCTCAGTGGTACTCCCGGCCAGCCGATTACTTCTACACTGGCTATACACAGTACCTATACTTTTACAAAATTGTGACTCACTCAGAATGGAATAGATTTCTTGAAATTAATTCAAAAAGGACACAAAGTCTGCATTCATCTCTCGCTCAGATGAAATTCTAAGACAATTTTTCCAACAAAAATTGTTGCCTTTCTATATTTCAATCATAAGCAAAAGTGTCCACCTATATTATTGATATGACATCTCGCACATGCAAACAGGCAGCGAACTGCTCCAATTTCAGTTCGAGCTCCAGCTACAGCTGATCCTCTCGCATACTCCTAGGTCCGGCGACCTTTCCATTTGCCATCCGACAAGAAATAAATAATAAATAAATAACAGATACAAAAAGCAGACACCAGCACATCCGTATCCTCTTCTTAAGAGCAGATATTACTTTCGGAATTCTTTTTTTTCGTTCGTTGGTGAATGGCGAAAAAGCTTCCGAAACTACTCAAGCAGCATCCATCTCGGCGGAGAAGTACTAGCCATGGGAAGCAGTAGCAAGGCACCAAAAGAATTGTACTTTTTAATATTCATCCCGAATGCTCTTCACTCCTGCTGCTTCTGCTTCTGCTGCCAAGTTGGAGGCAGCGGCACGGGCGGAAGGTTGGTGGTGCTACTGCTGCTGGGTTCGCAGATAAGAGAATTGCCCTGTCATCCTGGATGATATATTCGAGGGAATTTAAATTGGGCCAACAGAATTCCAGGACGACGACGACGCTGGCGAACAAGTGTGGGACACTTTCTATTCTTGCTGCTGCTTCTCTCTTTCTGCATGTGTGTGTGTGTGTTCAAAGAGGGTGGAGATTGTCAAATGGGGTGAGATGTGTGAACAAAAAAAAAAAAAAAATAAGAATTTTTTCCTTCTACTCATGTTATTGCCATACACATCCAATCTCTTGGTCATAATTCATTTCATCTTCTTTTTAACCTTGTTTCATTCATATGGGTGTGCAGCTTTGGGACAGATGAAGACATCCTGCGATTGCACGACAATTGCTCTGTCATTCTACCACCATCACCCTTCCACCCTGTGAGTAATTGTTTCACTATCAATCAAAACAAACACTCTCACTCGGTGGGGGTAAAAGAGGCACCCAGTAAGAGGCAGTTATCCCAAGCTGTCGATGTCATTATAACTCAATTGCTCATATGCCTGTGTCCTGGCAGGATTCGTTGCGCCCCATTTTCTTACAATGTGCCAAAGAGAGGAAGAGAAATGTTGATGTTGATGTTGCCACCAACTTCATCGTTGGAATTATGGAATCTAACCCCTTGCCAGCGAGGGTACGAGTTCCAAATTGCTTTATGATTTTTTTTGTCATGAGAGGCCGACGACGAGGCATTGGAATTATGGAATCACTTTGACCCCTGACGCCTTGAATGGTAGCAATTGCTGTGCAGCATGTTGCTACCGGCTGAGTGAGCTATTAGCAGTTGGCGTCATATTGTGCTCGGAGAATTAGATACAAAGTTGTATACATATGTGTTTGGGGAGACATCATAAAAGGGATTTAAGTGTCAGGAGCATGTGGTGGGAGGGCTCTTAAGCGTTTTAATTAGGTGAGTTCAAATTGAATCACATATGTAGGAAGCTGAGCTAAGAGGGCTATTGCTGAACATTTCAGGGATTATTCGTATAGCACAGCAACTTTTAATTCTAATCGACGGCACGTTGCTCTCAGTTTCCAAGACTAAGCCTCCTAACTGGCATCCGTGTTTCAATACCAGAAGTTTGATTATGTTAGTTGCCTTAGTCGACCTTAGGTTCGAGGATTTTCTTAGCTATCTTCTATCTGTCAAGGTAGATATCTCGTTAATCGTTACGTTAATTAGTAGTTATTACAGATATCCTCTGCTAAATCTGTCACAAAAGGTTCTCACCAGGCCTGTGCATTCAGAACAATCAATTGTTTCCCAACAATTACGGATGAAGCAGCTTATGTTAAAACCAACGTAGTCACCATTCAAATTCTAACGAAGTTCCTGACAGGAAACGGTGGTTATCGAAAATATTTCCACAGATTTGTGGTTTTGCCCGGGAAGTTGATATGAAAAGAGCTTGCATGGTTCCATTGCAGGCATTTCACAGCGAGAAGAGTGAATCTGCCAAGCTTGCCGCTTCAAATAAGTCACTTGATGAAGTCCTTCTAACGAGCGTGCAAAATAGGCTAAGAAGAGCCCAAGGACTGGGATGAGGCCACAAAACTTCATACAAATTAACGACAAGGTCCTAGCCAAAATCATTTCTACCCTTAACAAACAGAAACAAGCGCTCTTCATCGGAATCATTACCGGCCACAACTAAACAAGAGGCGGTAGCTAAACCCTTCAGAGTTTTTTTGTTGTCGCGCTGGAAAGATCTTAACTAAAGCACTCAGGCAGGTGTCCATTGTACTCCCAGAGGACTGAGCCCTCACCGAGTTCGGAAGGAAAATCTACCGTCTGATGTGAGCAAAGGCACCTGATACGGGTAAAGGTTCCTGAGTAATCGTTGACTTCTCACCGGTTTATTAGCCTGTGATATTACGACCTACCTTTCGACTGACTTTTGCCAAGATAGCCAATTCAACTAACCTAGCATAAGATAAGCCTGGCAAGCTTAGATGCAAGAATGCCTAAAGCCAGGAGAGACACGCCTCACACAATCATGCTTTTGAGAGACCCGAAAGTCAGTGGAAATGCAAACGAAGGATATAGCAGGTTCTGGTCCTGAGAAGTCTTCTTCTGCTAGTGTTCAGTAATCCCTAAAAGTCAGTCAGTTCGATCCTGTGACCGAGTGCAATCATTTATTCCATTCATGCAATGATTAAAGGACCCTTTCACCTATTCCTTACAGCATAATGCAAGGCCATAAGTTTTCGCTTAGCAAAGAGATACATACATTCAGGTTAGTCTAATGTTCTAGCTCTCCAAAAAGACTTCAGAGCCTGACCCTTAGCCAGTTCTAAAGCGGTCCATGAATACTCGACTATATTCCATTCCTAGCTCTGATCCTGGCTGAAGCCTTATTACTTGCAAGATAAGTGTCGTGCAAGTTAATCAATAACTTAGTGTGGATGATACCAGAAGCTTTGATAATGCAACCCATGATCTACAGAAGTGCCGAGAGGAGGTAGCTTAAATATAATGTGTCCGAGAAAGTTCCAGTGCAGCCGAGACATGTCGCCCTTTGGAATGAACCGCAAAGCGCAGTCATGTACTTTCGCCAAAGTCCTTTGCACCAAATAACCGATAGGTGGGCTGGAGGTACTACTCTTAGACTGTCCTTAACCAATTACAGTTTCCACATACAGAAAGAAGCACTCTGTATCAGCTTTATAACCAGCTGTCATTTTGTTGGCTTTCGTGTAAAGGATCTTAAACATAAGGCTGAACTTTAGAACAGTAGTTGCATTCGGATAGTCGACCAATAGAACTTAATTCCGACACATGAGAGCGAATTCAATGTGTTTTGTATGTACTACCATTTGGAGCCCAACGAACTGACCCTTTCGTCCTTTAAGCCTAACTAGTCCTGGTTACAATTTTTCTTCCGCCAATTTATGCATCTGACAGTGCAAAAACGTATTCCTCTTTGCATTTGAATAAAGCAAAATTTAATTGATACCATCAAGTAGAAGACGTGCACGCAAATCGCCGCATGAGCCCGTGTAATCCTTGAAAAGAAAAGAGGAAAAACAGGGCGTAAGTCAACGATAGAAAACAGCGATACAACAATACCATGACTAAAGCAATGGGGCTTTTCCTAATTTTCTCTCTCGCTGCTGTATTTATTTATTTTCTTATTTTTTTTTTCATTCGTTAAATTTTCTAAAAAAAAAAAAAAAAAAACAAGAACAACAAGCATACAGAAAGTAGGAAGGAAAACATCCCTCACCCTTAGCACTCATGCATACATTTAAGTGACAGCACATGATTAATGGCTGTCAGAGGAAATTGCTCCCGAAACACAAGAAAACAGGACGCGCCACCATACAAGACGACAAAACTGAGAAAAATATAAAATACGAAACAGAAAAAAAGAAAATCAATGTCGCACAAGGGATAACTACACCCCTGCCAATGTATACTCGTAAAGCACAAGAAGCTCATAGAAAATTGCTGGGCAGGATTCGTTACTTTTTTCCAAGCTGATTCCACGCGCTACGCTCCGCTTCAAGGAATTGAATTGAATAAACGCGTATGAGCGCTCTGATACGCTTATGCAGTGTTAATGGCATCGCAAACGGGAATTCAATTTATTCAAGAGGATAAGGAGCGGTACCAGGGAACAGTGTTAATATAATTCTGCAGAAGCAAATGAAAAAAAAAAATAGCTAGCACTGGGGAGGGACCCTTGGAGAATTTAATTAATTGAAAAGGATATCGGGTGCAGTAGCAGGCAATTACTTGTTTGAGCAAAAAAAAAAAAACAGAAGCGAATTAAATTCAAACAATATGTAGGTATATCCGGGAATGGATGCAATTAATTTCAAGGAATACACAGCGGGAATGGATTCTTGACAGTTTGTCATCTTTGAAAAGTGACAGAGCATAAAAGTGTGAAGAGGAATTTTGACGTAAGAGTTCCAAAAAAATTCATTCAGGTGCATTTAGGTTACAGTAGCTCTTAACTAGGAAGCTTGCAAGCACAAGCTGGTACTAGATACGTGGCATATGGGAATGATGTCGTCATACTAGTAATAGGAAGCAGCGGTCACCTACTTCGTCGACTGCACTGAGCAAATATTCAAGAGCAAAGACTTCGATCCACTGAGATTTAGCACCACATTAAGGACTCATAAAGTCAACTTACCGATTGCGCTATGGTTAAGTTATGCGGGTATGGAAGCCATCAGACGGCCTACAGTATTTGATAAGATCCTTGAACTAGTTCTATAAGGCAAATTCTTCAAATCTATTGAAGCAATAATAATGTTCAGAGAGTATCGGATCTACCTGGTTTGAGAATTTGCCTAGATGTTCTACTTCCTAGCTGCTTCCTTGGACACACTGTATACTGCGTAGCGTACGACGCAACAAGCGCACGTAGGTGCGACAGCAGAACCGTCTATAGAACCACAAAGGAGCTGACAGGTGGTCACAGCTTTAGCCAACACCCAGTGAGAAGCATAGACGGCTCTTTGCTTAGTTCGGATGAGGAACAGCTCAAGAGATGGAAGGAGCATTTTTCTTCAGTTCTAAACCGAGTATTCGCCAGTAATATGATCCCAAATCAGACAGAGCTGCCAGAGGTACAAAATTCCCGAACACGTATCACGCTTCCAGTAAGGATGAGATCACCGACGCGATCAAGGAACTAAAAAACAAGAAGGCAGTAGGACTTGACGGTATTCCCGCCGAGCTCTTACGAGTAGCGCCAACAACATCGACTGAGCTACTCTTCCCTCTAATTGGAAGAGCTTGGTAAACTGATGAGTTGAAGAAGGGAATGATCGTCAAGCTACCTAAGAAAGGAAATTTAACGGAGTGCGAAAACTGGAGAGGTATCTGCGTGCTCCCTGCTGTAGCTAAAATAGTAGCTAAAATAATCCTTGAGCGAATCAAGTAACACCTAAAAGACACACTGGATCCGGAACAAGCAGGCTTCCTGGATCTTCTTCTATCGACCACATCAACACCCTGCGGTACATCATCGCGAAGTGTGTTGAATATCGATCACCACTTCACCTGCTGTTCATCGACTTTGAAATAACGTTTGATAGTGTCATTTGGCAGGATTTGCGCAGGAGGGGCATTCTTGACAAATTAATAGCAATTATCAGGGTCCACATGTCACATCTTGCACAGAGGAAGGCTGCCTGAGGTATTCCAAGTCCTAAGTGGGGTTCGGCAAGGCTGTATAGTCTCTCCAATACTATTTTTATTGGTGATTAGCGATGTGCTGAATACGGTTAGATCAACAGGAAATGATAAGGAATTCAATGGACTCTTACATCTGAACTGAAGCACCTCGACTACGCCGCCGATGTATGCCTTCAGTCTGACAGAATAATAGACCATCACCAAATGACAGCAAATGGAGAAAGAGGAGCAGATGGCAGAAACAAAATTGATCAGCCTTTGATGAACTCATCAACTCATATATGCATTACTGGACGGACGGTTGAGAAAGTAGAGAGTTTCCAATACCTTGGGAGTATTGCCTCAACCGACGGTGGAACCGAATTGGATTTAGCCAGTTGAACAGGCAATTTGAGGAAGCAATGGAATTAACTCTAACACCAAGCTACGACTGTTCCGTTTCAACGATGAAGATATGCTGCTATATGTATGGATGTGGTACTTAAAGAGTGACCGCTTCTATAACGAGAAAGGTGCTAACGCTCGATTATAGGTGCCTTTGCGACATCTTTAAGTTTTTCTGGACAAATCGTGTCTTGAACGAACAGCTTTATCAGGTTCAAAGCAGCAAGCCTATAGGCATAACCATACGACGACGAAAGTTGCAGTGGATTGGTCACACTCTCTGGAAAGGTGACATGCTAAACTCCCGATGCAATGGAACCCGCTTACCCAGGATGGCAGGATACGTGGTGGTCCTAGGAGTACGTGGCGCAGAACAGTGGAAGCACGGCAATTGGGAAAGAGTTGGGGAGAACTGAGGCGCATGTCTAGAAATCGCACACGATGGCGTAGGCATTGTAGAGGATACAGGACCCACAAGGGGATACAGGACATAAGTAAGTAAGTGAATAAATTGGTTAGCGGTGACTACACTGTGGTTGTGTTTTCTTCTTCATCTGATTGCCTCCATTTTTGTCTACCAAGCAAGCCCAAATATATATTTAAAGAATGGGTTTTAGCTGGTTATTCTGGTAGATCCTAAAGACGGTTTCATCGGTCGTTTTTGAGCCATCAGTAGAAATAGATCCATGGAGCATGTGTCTTGTTCTGATTACATCTCCTTCTCCAGGGGAATTCAGAGGCTATAGCTACGTTCGATAGTCAGACTTCGCCTTGACGTTTGATCATTTGGTTATACTGCCATAACACATGAGGACAGCCTTATACAAGTTTTACTGTTGGTACCGCAGGTATTACTAGCCATCGTAACACAAATCTTGTTTTTATCCATTCAGCAAAATAAAATCGAAATATCAAGCAATTATTCATTATCTCTCGATGGAAATACTTCATCTGTACTTGAGTTAATGGAGACCCACGACCAGTCCTCCCACTAATGCATATTCCATCTGCTAAGCACATTCTGTCATTTCTAATCGCCTCAGGCAAACTACTGACACTGTACCTAGACACACCAAAAGAACAAATCTCAGTATGGCACGTATAACAAATTGATCTGGAAATCGGACTCATTATCCAACCGGCTACCAACCCGCCCCCAGAAAGCGGTCCACACCAGCCCACTCTCCTTGGATTGAGATTCATATTATAACAACCGGAGGGAGATACTCGTTTCAAATAGGAAAACAGAGAAAAAAAAAACCCAATGCCAGCAAAAGTCATGCAACCGGCAATTTGCTCAAAATAAATGCTTACCTATCCAATTTAACAACAAATTAATGACAGCGAATTTATATCCTCGGCGCACATAGCCATCTTAGTCTGAGTCTTTTTCGGTGGGATAAGCAGGGTGTGGTGGTTCTGAAAAGTCCTCATCCTCATCCTCGGCGACGTCGTCATCGTTGTGTTGTGTCATCGTCAACATTACCATCCACCCGCTGTTCGGTATCTGCCTTTGCATTTATTGAAACTAGTCTCTTGAAGCTTCAGAGCTAAGATCACTACATTAGAAGAGACCCAGTGAAGGTGCATGTTGCCTGGGCGGGATTCGGGTGAATTTTCGGACACACAATACACATGAGGTTACACCTCCTTTGACACGTGACATGAAAAGTCATTTAGCCTAAAGGCGAAGGCCGATTGTCTTTGTGCTGTGTTGTACCATCGGACATGGAGTATCTCTCATTCATATCTCTGTACCTATTCTGTGTGCTGTGCTGTGCTGCTGATGATGATGACAGTCGTCGTCGTCGTTGTCATTGTCGTCGTGTTGGTCTTTGTTGGGTGTGTAGTTGGGAACACTTCAAAAGGAAATGTCCTTGTTTTGTGGGTGGATCTACATTTGCACAGATAACTCTATTTGTACCGTGGTGTCTTTGCCTTCTTCGTCATCATATCGATTCGATTCCTCCTTGAAAGAGAGGAATTGACTTCATTTGGCTTCATGAGTGCGGGCTTCGTATGGAAGTGATTATCGATAGATTTATTGGTGGAGCGACAAATGTGGGCAGGAGTTGTGGTGTGCTACGAGTACATATAGGACTATGCGCAATGAAGAAGGAGGTGGTGATGCCGATGATGTCTGTGCAGGTCTCTGGCGAGTTAAGTGTCATGTAAGATTGTCAAATGGTTTAATGTGTACCCCAGGATTGGAGTTTGACAAATGTGCATTTTAGGGATTTTCTTTGATTCCGGTCCTGCCAATCGATTACATACGCAAAAAAAAACAGAAAAACATGAATAACATAGAGAATGCAAATTATTACACCATCAAACCAGACAGAGGGTGTTGTTGGGTGAGATTTGTGTTGCGTATGGCAAGGATTACAGATTACAGAACGAGATATGTTTTGTCGAATATTCATGAAAACTAATTGTGGCACTCAAGAAATTTGTAGATCTTTTTTTAATGGAAAGTTGGAGTAGATTCAATCAAAGCATTTGTTGTTGCTTAAAGTTTAAAGTTTGTGGTGCCTGTGAGTAAGGATCAAGTATCAAGCTGTTTGTTGGCAGCTATTTGCGCTGCTATTGCTCCTTCACGATAGTAGCCAGGGTTTCACTTATTACCTCCCAAGCTTCTAGTGCGCTGAGCATCACTGCGATGATATTCTCTGGAGCTATGTTCACACCCAGTCTGTTCGCCAACAGGTTACGGCCTTCGCGATATCGCGGACAGTGGAACATTATGTGCTCCGTGTTTTCCACTGCTTCTGTGCACGTTGGACAATAAGGGTTGTCTTCATACCCAAATCTGTTTAGCTATGCTCTGAAACATCCATGACCAGTAAGCATCTGCGTCAGGTAGAAGTTCAGTTCTCCATGTTTCCTATTGATCCAGAGGCCAATCTTGGGAATCAATCTTTGAGTCCATCTACCTTTATCGGAAGAATTCCATCTAGCTTGCCATTCTTCCAGGGTTTTTCTACGTGGTTATTCATCATAACTTCGCCTAGTTCCTGTCAGTATCGTCCTTAATCCTACTGGAGGTCTATAGGCACTATTTTAGCCGCTACACATGCCGCGTCGTATGAGGTCGTTCGGAAGGCACTTGATGCAGTATACTGATTCTTTCCCTATTCTGTATGAATTGGTGCTCATCCCATATTTGGGAGCCATAGATCATCATCGACGTTGCTATTCTTAGGGGAAATGCCAATATTTGGCATGATCCTTGCCAGGGCAGCTGCACTCGCTGTCTACTCCGCTGCATGTTATAGATGTTGCTTACAAGTTCACCTTGCGTCTATAGTACTTCAGGTACTAGTACAAGGTACTTCAGTTCTGTTTTGGACACTAAAACGTGACTATACTGCTACTGTCTCCATAACCCTTCTGCTGCTGATTATTACTACCTCAGTATTTTTTTCTGCTAGTCGTAAGCCCATGCTTACCATGCTTCATTGCAGTGGCAGTGGGCGGTGAGGACACCACATATATTAGGTGAGAGATTCACCCTCTTACCCTTGGAACAATTCCCTGGCCTGTTACCCAGAAAAGGGTGAAGTTGTAGGTGCAATGCGATAGGGAATGTGGCTATCATTGCTCTGCACCGAATGGGAACTCAGTTTTCGTCAGATTGAGGGAAAGCTCAAAGCTATAAGTCTAGTTAACTGATACAGTGAGAGTAGTCTGTTAGACGTAACCCAGGATCTGTGGGGATTTGCCTGTAATTACGATGAGGTCGCTATCATTTTCAGACAGGCTTTATTGAGCATTTGAGATTGTGAGGGATGCTATAGTGTCTGTCATTTGACTGTGCTACTACCGAATTATATATCTATGTACGTACAATATTATACAGCTCCTTAGCATTGTTGTAGCAGATGGGTTCGCAGAGGCTCCTGCACAGAGAATGCCACCAAGGCGAATAGGATGATCGAGTAGGCATGTTGTGACATCCATAACAGGGTTCAAGTTTCTATTGTGGGTTCCATGTGTACATTTACAATGCTTTCTACGATCTTGTGAAAAAGGACATCAGACTGATTGATCTCAGGTTTTTTGGGATAGTGTGTGATGATTTGTCTGCCTCTAGACTGCCATCAACTCGGTCTAAGTTGTAGGTATTGTTCTGAACTTCCACTGTAAAATTGAGGAGAGATTCTGTCGTATAATTCTGGAGTTATGCCATCCACTCCCGAGTCTCTAGAGGCAGATAAAACGATGCTTCTTCAGATCCATCCCATGATGCATTGAGACACATGAGGGCACACGGTATTGTTGCTGTTTTGGAAAGGACCTTGAACTGTCCTTAAGTTTGAGACTTATTATAAAAACTCAGAAAGAAATTACGTCAGGATTTAAGGCCGACTCTCGGCACATTCATTTTGAAATTCTTCAGGTTGCCAGTCTCTACATATGCTTGGCTTCATTGAAGTGTTTTCTCCAAATGCAGGCAAAATTTTTGAGTTCTTCGTTTTACCACTGGTCGATTGCCTACCCTTTTGTCTGATATGAGACAGTAGTGTGTATGCTGAAGCCTGCAGAGTGGGAAAAGATAATGAGCCCAATATAATACATGTGGCTAATGCGTGAGACTCCTAATCCTGATATTTGAGTTCGGTTTCTCACTTCTACTCTCTAATAAGTATCCAAGAGGATTTGCAGTTCTAACGTTTGAAAGACAAACTGCTATTAAAAGTCATCTAAACACTTTCAACATTTTAGATAAAAATCAAAAAGTTCTTAGTCCCCTCTTTTTAATTCATCAGTCCATCAATGTAACTTACATGGTAAATCTGTTGTTTACGAGGTAAACATTTACCGAAGCACAACTCCTTGAGGACCCCTTTTTAACACTTTCCCTCTGCCACTTGAAAAGCATCCCACAAAAATCCATCACAACATCAACATCAGCCGCTCTGTAGAGTGTATCAACTTTGTAACCACCGTCGATGCTCAAACTCTGAAGGCACTTCACACTGAAGAGGCCAACCCGGACAACACCACCACCTTCCATCAGTCATCATCCATTCTTGAGTTGACGTTGTGCTGCAAAAAGAAGAAAAAACCTCTTCGCTACAATTGATTGAAATAAAAACCGCACTTAACATACGATTCAGGAGGCCATTTGCAGGGAAGGAATTAATATACGAGGGGGCGTGTTAATCCTCTTGTTGTCCTTTCTTCAGTTCCCCTCAAGCAGCCGCACAGTCACATCAGGAATGTGTAAGATAATCTTGCCGTTTAAAGTGCCACTCGACTGGCAGATTCTGTGGCATATTTTTTTCCGCAAACACGGAAATAACTGACACTGTCAGGCGGCGGCAAACACACATCCTTAACCGCACAGGCCACTTGAAAAACAGATCCTGTGCTCGTCTGTTAACTTATTGAAATTCAAGCATCAATATTTTGTCACACCAGTGTGAAAAACACCGTCCCCCTACCTTGTATTTAATTCACTCTGAAGTTGGATATATTTGCTGCATCCTTAGAAAACTTTCATTTACATTGCATGATACCTTAGCTCATTTATAAAAGAAGTGAATTCCAAGGAACGTTTCTTCTTCTTCTTCTGCTGCTGCTGCTTCCTGTGAGAGAGCGCCATTTACATTGCATTATTAAAGCTCAGTGGGATGTCAATTTCCATGCGAAGCTAGAGTAAAGTTTACTACTCTTGCTCTATAAATAGTGCATGCAAGGATGTTTGTATACATTGTAAGGATCTTCAGGTACAGAAACGTACGAGTATATAGTATACTATGGAATCATGCATAAATGCAGACGGCATTCATAGAAGTGTCTGAAAAGTGTCATCTGGTTGCTTATAAAATATATGTAGGTATGTGCAATTGTGGTGTCCTTGTTGATGGTTGGTTAGGGGAAAATAGACATCCTTGCGGCGGGAAAGAGGGAAATTCATGGATCTATTTGTGGGATTACTTATTCATGGGTACAAATGAAGTCCTCATTTGTAGGTGTTCAATTGGATGTTTTGTTTGTTGCTTTTACCAAAATAAGGATAAAGTTACTGCTCTTTCTTTTTATTGTGTGTGAGGGTGGAAGAGGAATTATTGATGGTTGTCTAGTTGTCAGGGTTTTATAGATAAGAGAACATATTCTTGGTCATTCTTTGGCGATTCTTAAAGGATATTGTCAGCGATTCTTTGTTCTTATGGAACTTGAATGTTTTGAATAATATAGCACCTTGGTGCACTAATCAGATTCGTCTTACAGCAGGACTTTGGATATAGCCATTGGAAGTGTTTTCGCCTGGAAGAGCATCGACGTGCTTACTACTCGATCCGCAATAAAGTTGTTTCTACGAGCTGGGCTTCTTCTTCAATGGACTTCTGGGCGGTTGACTTTTGATAAAAAAAAAACATTATTTTAGAAGGTGATTCATTTAGAGGTACTCTTTTGCTTTTGAATTTTAACACTTGACGCGGTAATACTGATGGTTAACCTATCATATATGTTGGTTTAGTATTGTTCGACATTTATTTATGTATATATAACAGCTTATTGTCTCAACATTATTGGTCTACTTAACGCACGGCTGGCTATACCATCGAAAGGTTTGAAACCCAATTTCCATTATAAGACAATATGCGACCAAATAGATCGTATCTAGGAGTAGTGAAGAAAGTAGTGGTCCGGTAGGTTAGAGTATACATAATGACCAACAACAAGGCCGGCCAGAATGTTACTGTCAGTAGAGCCCACAAGATGGAGCTACTTTCCACACTTTGCTTGCGAGCACAAACTTCATCAATCCGAACAAATTTTTTCTTACAAAAAATCCAGGGCATTGGCATAGGAAGTGGGTACTGTCCTCAACGTCTTCCTCATCGCCGTAATCTCTGCAGAGTTATTCCTATGTTCGACGCGGTTTCTTCACATGTTACCGCAGAGTGTCCCATTAGCATGGAGAGGGATCATGTCAGTCCTTGCGCATAAGTCTCTCGGTCTTTGCTTTATGAAAGGATAGTTGTCTCGTTGCAGTAATTGCTTTGACAGCTGCCTGGCTGTGGATAAAGAAGATGATACCTTCTGGTGGTATTGTTCTTATGGCAGACTCACGGGCGTTTGGTGTCACTGCCAGGACCTCCACTGCTGTAATCTATGAGACGTATAGATCTAGCTATTCCCAGTGATTCGGAGAAGATTCCGGCTCCTACACCGGTGTCCATTTTTGATTCATCTGTACAAGTAGCTCTGGATTCAGGATTTGGAATGCAGCCGTTTTTCCACGCTTCTCGCTACGGTAAGCTGAGGTAAATGGAATTTCAAAGTCAAAGTAAGGCGTTGTGTAATCCGTGGTAGGTACATGACCGTTGATCTCCTATAAATATGTAGCGAAGGCAGGTAGGACTCCTAGGAGTCTGGAATGAAGTATTTTCTCCGATTTCCTACAAGCTTAACCACTCTATTGACACTACCAAAACAGACTAACTCTTCCGTGTGTCTGCTTGCCTCTTTATTCTGTTCTACCATGATCTAAGGCTGTTCCAAAACTTCTCTTCCCTCTTCGCCATTTTTCACCTAATTTAACCCTCTTTAACAAGATAGCCAACTCTTGTGCCATCTAAAGTCCTTCGTCTCATTCAAATAAAAGGAAATCACACATGACATACTCGCAGTCCTATGATGGGTAACCATAAAACTCAACGTTGTTTACCTGTGCACCGACATCTGCGGAACAGGTTGCGGAACAAACGAATTAATTCGCGAACGAATATAAATGATTCCCAAGGTGGAAAATAACCCATCGTACTGATGCTATCTTTGATCCTTAAATGTGCTACCGCACACAATAAAAAGAATCCACGCCCACGTCCCCAACTCGTTCCTGTTTTGTGTGTAAAGCTTGGCGCGTCACATTCAATTTCATTGTTGTCATAACAATAACATAAAATTAAAATAACATAAAAAGGAAATTGCTTGCGAAAACATCGCAGCATTTACCTCTTCACTGTCGCAGCTAGTCCCCCAACAGAGGAGACTGTTTTTTTTTTTTTTTTTGTTTGCCTAGCCAGGATCTGATGAGCTGCTAGTGGAAGCACACCGGAAGAATCACTATGAAAATAACGGTTATTTGCTTGTTGTTTGACTTCTTTTTGTTATGCGAATTTGGAAGACAAAAAACTGGAACCAAAAAAATAGATAGAAGGAAAACTTTTTACGACGTTGCCGATGTTTGTCGCCCCGTATCCTTGCTACGTTTTATAGTAAACGCGAAGCGGTAGATAGACGAGCGGATAAGCCGTCTAATAACCATCCCCCCCCCCTTCTTTGGAGGAGAGCATCATTTCCGGTGAAAAGAAAAACTAATTCTACGTCTGTACTGTGTATGACTTTGTATTTGTCTCACTCTCATCGGGGTTGAAGGATCCAGGATATAGACATGCTGTCTGCGTATTTTTCGGTGTATATTCGCTCGTTTGAGAGGGCTTCTCTCTGGGTGGTGGTAGGTATATCTTTAAATGGCTCTCTGACGGCTTTATTGGCCATTGAGATCGCCTATCTGAATGTATAACGACCCCATCAAGAGATTTGCTTTGGAATTGATATTACTTTGGCGCGCGAGAGAGAAGCCTTTTCAATGAATATCTGCTGGATGTTGGCTGAGTGACTCGTGTGCGCGAGGATTTCGCTGACATTGACTGTTTGCTTTAGTGGTCGTTTTGAAACAATTATCCTTGCTGGTGAGTATTTAAATGTGACCTAGAGTCGGCTGGGTCAATGGACATGGTCGCGGGGAGAAAAAAGGGTTTTCAGGAGGCGGGAAGGTCATAAAGTAATTGATGAAGAGCTGCTTCTGGTGGAACTCAGACAGATTTAAGTGCGTCAGTCGGGTTCAAGCTCTGCTTCATATAGTTATAACCCTCATTGCTTTGGTTTATAGTTTCTTTTAGATATTTCAACCTACCTAAATAGGAGGCTGCACTGGAGAAACTGACATCGGTAACTAGCTCCTTTATTTAAAGGCTCAGTAGCAACAAGTAAGACTGCCTGAAATGATTCTGCCACTGGTGGTAATTGCTGACGTTGGAGCATACTTGTAGACCAGCGGCAAGAACGGTTTGATCATTAGAAGGACGTAATGCGCTTTTAAGGCCTGGCCGGTAGACAGAGATTGACTCTTATGGTTAGACTCACTGACAAAAAACCTCATTCTCTGAGTAGAGCAGCAAGCTCTCTATCAAGAAGTTGCTTTCCTGTCATCGTGGACTTGAAATACTGCGAGGGTCGATAGTGTGAGTAATCACGAACAGGCAAAACTGTTTGACCAAATACGGAATCCAGATGTGAATGCGCCTCTCATACAACAGTTCCAACAGAGGGTACTACAATCTTCAGTTCTGCATACCAGTCAAGCTGTGGTGAACTGTCTTCTCTATCTTGAGGCAAATCGGAAGAACGTCCCTCGTGCTGGCGCGTGTACTCATATGCACACATATTCCATCGACTTGGTAGACTCAGTGGTGGTGCCAAAACCTTTTACCTTGCTTACATACTCACTCCTTGAAGACCTTCTAGAGTACGCTGAGATCTGAGCTCGATTTTTACGATGGATGAAGTAGTGACAGTGGGACAGTGGGGCAGTGGGACTAAGAAGAAGGAAGGAGAAGGATATGGGGCAGAAGCGAAGGCCAGAAAAAAATCAGGAATGCACAAAGTTAGAGAAGAAAACCCATTCGTTCCAAAGCACTTGTTATAAAGGCTAAATCAGATTCTTCAGATGAATGCAATTCCAGATCGATCAGTAAAAGGAGCTGGAAGACAAGGTTCGGGAGACATCGAGAGGAGACTTATGCTGTTGCTTAAGAAAATAGCAGGCGCTTCAACTTCAGACTTGCAACATAAAGTGGAGAAAATTAAGTCAGAACCGTGGCACATGGGTTGACCGTGATCAAGTCACAGCCAAGAAGGAGTCTGCCGTTGTCCACACGGAACAGCTGAAACTAAAAGCATCGTCATCAAAGCGCTAATATGGGACAATTAGAATTGTTTGGCTGAGTTGCCGATTGAGAGGAAAATCCTGGCAAAAAATGGGATTGTGGTCATGTTGCAGGCCAAGAGCCAAAGTGAGTCCAAAGTTTGCTTGAGTCGTGGTGGAAAGCGTCACAAAGCTAATAACGTGATGCCAAACATAGTTCAGGACTCATGAGATGCCGAGTGCTTCCTAGAAACCAGAATAAAAGCAATCCCATGAAACATTACCGATTGCAGAGTCACCTTAAGACCAAAATCGGCCTTCTGTGCAAGTTGAGCTTAAATATTCCAGCGATTAGATTTATTTTTCGTGGATGTCAATGGGTGGCAATGGTGGTGGTGGTGGACCAATCTTCCTTTCATCGATTAAACTCACAAACATTCACCAGCTTCCAAATAAGACTCTTCTCCATATAAATTCGCCGTCTCCCCCCTTATGATGACTGCGACTGCTCTGAACTATGCCCAAGCATTATTTTTAAAAATCCCCACAATTCGCACTAGAGTCTGCAGGAACCAACCATCCCACCCCATTCCTCCAACGATTGTTATTACACGGAAGCTGTCAAAACAAAACGAGATTATTCCAAGACAATTCACCCGGTCGTCACCAGAGTATACACGCCTCGCCCCTGTCTGTGGAGTAAACAGAAGAAAAAAAAAACCCAAAATCCCAACGCCTTTGGTTTCCTTAATAAATCTTAATAAATTAATATAAGAAAAATTAATAAGAGCGACGAAAGTATTAAGTCCCGGAATCCTCTGTTAACTGCTAAGTTAAGATTAATGACTCTAATAAATCCTTGGAGGGATAGTTTTTCATGTACATCCTGGCTACAGCAGGCTTAAGCTTTACACACACACACTTGCACACAGAGAGGCCAAAACCAAACCAAAAGAACAACAACAGGACTACTGACACTACGCTCACATTACTTTGATTAAATTTAATTTTTGGTATTCGCTTCCCTCAGCATATTACAGACCAAGACCAAGCAGGGGTTGCACACAGGATACGCAAGAAAATGCAACACAACAACCCTTAGGTTTGGAGGGTGGAAAAATAATAATATTCTCCAATCTAATTACGACTTAATCAGGTACATGCGGGACTGTGATTAAGAACAACGAAAGGCTAGCAGCGAAAAGGTCTTCAGTTTTGGTTCGTATGGTTTCAACCACCACCCCCTGGGTTGTAAGGGCTGCGCTTGATGCTGATGGGGTGTAGATTACTTTACTGTCGCAAAATTGCGCAAAGCATTGTCTCATTGTTCTTGTTTTGTGTTAATCTGGTGTGCGGATAAGGTAGGTAATAGCAAAGTGCTACATCACCATTGTGATGCAACCAAGATAGAGCGGTATTCTGTTGTTACTTCGGATTTGGACTGTTGTTTTGGATGGAAATTGCGAAATGAGGCAGAGGACAATAATTCAATGAAATGCTTTACATGTCAATGCGTTAATCATATAATCCCATTAGAATACACGGTTTTGGGGTGAAGTGGTGCTCCTTTTTTGCTTCTGTCGATGAGCTCAAATGAGACGATGTGGTGGTTCTTCGGAACGTCTTACAGATATGTTCTATATTGAGTTCAATTAAGAGGGGCTTCTAAAGTAGAACTTGTCGATATCAGGAGGGAGATTTTGCTTTGGTAAGTATTTCGTACCAATAGACATTTTTTCATGAAGCTTACCATAGCTTATGGCTCCATGATTTAATCCAGATTCCCTCTCGAGGAGCTTCAAGCTCGAGATTAACTCAATACGAGATTGGACAATGGGCTAGTAGACCAACAATAAGCTTCTCGTTTAAGAAGTGCTTAGATATACTAACGAAATGACGTAGTGGCGCATTTCAAGCTCAGATGAAAGCCTCTGTTACTGTCTGCAGATCACCAAACCCATCTAAAGTACAACATAAGGAGCAGTCATTCTGTAGACTATACCTCTGTAATAGGACGACGACTTTTTTTTCGTTCCTGCGGACCTTCCAAAGCAGACTCACAATGCCGGATTCTTCAAACTAGAGAAAGAACTCATGAGAGTTTAAATGTTCTAAGACCATTTAGATCTAGAGACAGGAGAGTGCCCGTGCTCTAAGTATAACACTGTGACTAAAAGACGGGATGGGTTTGCTTCTAACACAAAACAGCACGTAAAAGCCTTACATCCTGGCAGCCATATAGGGATCGAAGTATTTCATTGCATCACTATCATCTAGTGTTACGACTCAAAGGGGGGAAGGCCTGAAGACGTGAAGGAGACCTTCTCTCACCAATTAAGCGCAGTCGTTAACATGACACCAAATGGAGAAAATGGTCATAGTGATTGGGCACTTGAATGCCAAGGTTGGTAGCGACCGAAGAAGGTGTCAACACAATCAGTAGCTCACCGCCTGCAACTGTTCAGTGGAAAATGATTTTGCTTCTGGAGCTGAACGATTTGTCAGTCGATCACAGGAAGGACTGATAGCTAGAGGCTGATCGATGAACGAAAGCCGATGGAAGAGATGGAAGGAGCATTTCTTGCGGTTTTGATTGGTGTATTCGATACTGATGTGCGCCCATGATAGATACTACCACTCAAGTAAGGTCGAAATTACTACTGTGGTCAAGGACAATAAGGCGGTAGAACTTTATGGTATTCTGCTCTTACTAGCAGCGTCAACAACATCGACTGAGCTACTGTTCCCTCTAATTTAAAAAGCTTGGTAAGCTGAGAGCTATCCCGACGAGTGGAAGAAGAGAATGATTCTATTAAAGGAAAATGCAGGCTTGGGTCGAAATGCCACGTCTTGAACAGAAGAACATGATCAGAGGAGAATTCGTGATCAAAAGTGTGGTAAGACAAGGATTCTTGTACCTTTTGGTTGGTGATGTGCTTCCTAATTCGATGAATTCCTATCCTTATATTGAGTACATTCACGATGTATGCTTTCTCTCTGACAATATAATGGATCTCCACCAAGTGCCATTAGAAGTCAACATACACCTTCAGTACAGCTCCGCCTTACAACCACACTTACGAAATCATCGAACTGAAACTACGTCCTTTTGTCTACAAATATCTACACAACTAAACTATTCCCACCCCAAATCGAATCAATAATTTAAACTTTGTCCTTCCACTGCAAGCAACCCACATAATTGATTAACTTCTGGCGTCATTCCCATGCGATTAGTGGAACGCTAACAATTTTTTACAAGTCCACATTCGATTAGAAACAATGACAACAATAATTTCGCAATCTGAACACGAAGTCGCGGAATTTCGCTCCCCTCCCGTCGGTCGCCGTACAATAATGACACAACTTCCATTAGAAAAGGTTAAGTGGCCTCCTTGGCTTACATTACCTGGTGCCCTTTTACATTACGGGAGCACTAAATTGGTGCATTATGACTCGTTGACTCGCGAGTTTTTCCGCACAACAAGCATCGCCTGCGGCGATAAACGAACCAACTCCTTCCTGAAGGTGGCTGCAGGTGGCACAGGCACTGGCACAGGCACTCTCATTTCACTCTGGTCGACAATGGAAAACAATGAATTAGCGCCATGCATCCCTCTTTGATTGGCATGTGAAGCCTGCCAGGTGATTGTATAAGAGGCACACAGTACTCGTACAGAAGACTATACGAATGACTTTCAGCCAATTAGTGTCGCGTGCGCTTATCAATGCGGCCACAGTCGGAGGTGCATGAAATGGAATGCCAGGGTGTACCAGTACCCCCAGAGGGTACAATCTTCTTTGGAAATATACATAGTTATGCAGTATGGACACATGGATCAAGGCTCTCTCTCTCTCTCTCTGTTGCAATTTCTGTAATTAGTTTAAAATTGCTTTCTGATGATTGTTGGACTGCGTTTATACTAGATGGAGACGGGCGAGAGATTCGTGACTCGTGCGTGCACACGTCATGATTTTATGTGCAATTTTCATTGTAAATCAAGTAAAATCGGAGGAAAATATTGCACTTGCATAACGTTTTGGCATTTTTCCAAATTGTTTTGGGGAGGACGCCACCCTCGGGCCTGAACTGATACGAGGTATGAGTTGTAGTCAGTCTTTAAGATTGGTTCGCTGGCGCTGTGTACTTTATCACTGAATAATGACACTTGACCTTAATTGGCGGGGTTTTTTTTCCCCAAAATGATCAAAATATTTGTATGTAGTATGATGCACCAATGCGTGCATGATTTGTCTGATGGACTGTTGACCTTTAGGTCTGGGAAATCAGCCATGCACTGTCAACAACGTCGATACATCAGCGCTGGTAGATGCTTGGTAGGACTATCAACTGAAAGCTGGGTGAGATGTCCACACTACTAAGATCTTTCAGAAGAGGAGGTGTTCTCTCTGGAATTTGGTAGTCAACGAACTACTGATAATTCTGGAAGGCGAAGGATGCACGGCGATGCAGACGATGATGATATAGCTATCCCATGAAAGCACCTTTATACACTAAAATAGCTCCCACAAAACGCTTTAAAGATACTAGACAGTTTGGGAAATTGGTGTAGGTTTGGTGTAAGCCCCACAAAACTGAAGTTGTGCTTTCCACCAGGAAAAGTGAAAGTCGGACAGTCGACCCTCGCATTCTCAGTGGTATCAGTCTAATTTTCGCTAATTTCGATCATTACAACCCTACTCACTTTTGGGCTAATTGTCTGAATGACAGCCACAGAACAAGAAGAGCACTGAGCACAACTCCCTCTATGGCACTGGACATCGAGTTTCATTTGATTTATTGAGCAGGAATGGCAGCGAGTGAAGCTATTCGCCTTGAAGCTTTCTCACAGCGGTCCAGAGAAGAATTTGGCCTCGTTTCCATTCTGGAGCGCTTCAGAATCTCTCCTGGAAACACTGACTACACCACCCATTTCTGTATTTTGACGAAAAACTGTCTCCTCAATATCCCCTTTGGATCAGTCTGGTGTGAGATGCATTTCTAGAAAATGAATCGATTCACTTCTACACTGATGGCTCGAAAACCAAAGAAGGAGTAAGTAGAAGTGTTTTCCGTCTACAAAAGTATTGTTCGATGCGGAAATTGTGGCAATAAAATAAGTTTCTTAAGGTATCCACATCGTTTCAGGCAATCAAGCAGCTATCAAGTTCTTGAATTCGTTTAAAGAAGCTCGAGACTGCCGATTGTCTCTCACGGAGTTGGTCAAGTTATTCACATGTGTTACAGGGAATTGTAAAGACAACAAACTCGCCCAAATAAAGACAACAACCCCTTATTCGGACAAGAGCATCTTGGATGCTATAGAGAGTGAAAATGTTAGGGGAACAAGTGGACTAACATGTTTAGCGGGAAAACAAAATTGTCCTAAACTGAACTCAAAACGCTCTTA
Source organism: Chalcosyrphus nemorum (assembly GCA_949716465.1). Lineage (NCBI taxonomy): Eukaryota > Metazoa > Arthropoda > Insecta > Diptera > Syrphidae > Chalcosyrphus > Chalcosyrphus nemorum. The sequence continues at coordinate 10,856,618 of OX454333.1, read as the reverse complement.
GAATTTGATCTCTCTTAGCACTCAGTGGGCTCTCGTGCAAGGAACACAAACAGATCTTGATTTGGAAACGATGAAATTGCTACCCGAAATTTGAATGGTGGCAGGAATTGAACTCATCATAGCATCTTCAATCGGGCTAAAATGGCTTGCCACATGGTTCAGTGTTGGCAGCTTAATCTTTATCTTAACCTTTACATCGATGGTTCACTCGAAAAACTTGCTGGAGAGAAAATTCTAGCAAACATTGGTAACTTAGCGGGATTAAGACCAAATCACCTTGCTTTCATATTAATAGTCGTCCTGGTTCTGACTGTTCGTACTTTGCGCCCCACTTACCCTAAGTATTTAATACCAATTTAAGAAATAACTCACAAGACCAGAAACTACATCATCAATGAACTTCCTAGTACATGATGGAGTGCATCTGGAACGACTCTCTTTGGACCAACATTGAAGCCTTATATAAGCTCTTCTAGTGGATGACATGTCAGTAATAATAGTAATCTCAGGAGTGTCTTTAACTTTCTTTTTCCTATACCACCCAGGTTCGGCAAGAAATATTCCCCATCTTCTCTTTTGACGTTGACTCCATCTCCTCTTCGTCCCTACAAGAGTCTTCTACCCATCCGTGCTGCAACTCGTTGGACTCATTGTCTATTTCGCTGTATGTATAAGCTGCTAGGCAGTATATTTGTCAGATGTTACAAATTCCTTGAGAATTCATAGCTTGTGGGTCCTAGAGCCTCTACGCGCCATCGTAGGCGATTTCTTAAAATGTGCTTCAGCTCTCCACAACTCTTTCCCAGTTGCTGTACTTCCTTCATTACTGTTCTGCGCTACGTATTCCTAGGACCGCCGCGTATCCTACCTCCTGAGTAAGCGGGTTCTGTTGCATGGACCTGTCACTCTTTCGGAGAGTGTGAGCAATCCACTGCCAATTACGTCGTCGTATGGTTATGGAACCTATAGGTTCATGGCTCGTTCTCTGATAAAGCTGTTCGTTAGATATACGGTTTGGCAAGAATACCCTTAAGATGAAGCATAGGCACCTATTGCCAAACGTTTGCAGCTTCCACGTGATAGTGACGGTCACGCTCCAGGTACCACATCCATATAGCAGCACGGCATTCGTTTTCGTTTCTAGGGATCTTCATGTAGCCAAGCACCCAGCAGAGAGCTGCCTTATTGGCACAGACCACACCTTGAACCTATCCCTAGAGAATTCTATTGATAAATTCCTGCTCGCAATTCAAAAGTGGTATGTGGAAATGTCCATCACTGTCCGGAGCTTGACTTTATTCCACCGGTTAAGAACTGAGCCATTACCATAAGGCTTGGCTACCCTTAAGCGCTATCCCATTGAATTGTGGGCTAAAATGAGTCTTACCCAATTGCGAAGTACGACATCTAAACATGAGCTTTTTAAACTGAAAATAACGGTATTGTGTTTATGGCTATTAGACTTAGTTGATCCTTTTTGTAAGTCAATAAATGCCATAAAAAAACTGTTCACAAAAAAACACCAATCCCGTCTAATCTGGTTCATCTGATCGCCTTGCTTGCTCTAAGATGACAGATAATCTTAAAGAATGCCGTACAACACATCCCGTCCCATTATTGACATTTCTCCTTAAATGACTTCAAAAATACTTTACTTTAACTTGAATGCGCAATAATTCCTTGAAGTACTAAAAACTATGTACCGTCCTTTATCCATGGATAAGCACAAAAGAAGCCGATATCTGGCTCAAGGTAAACGAAAGCAAAAAAAAATCCGATCCAAAAAAAACAAAGTGGAACAACCGAAGCACAATCAATCCAGAGTCAATCCATCCGCTATGAGAGTGTATCTCTATAAAATTGAATGTCCAAGTGAACCGCCTCCCGCCTGCTTCCTGCTCTGCAACAATCTTCTTCCCAGAGAGGAAGAGAGAGCTACAATAATTGAATTACTTGGCTGGAAACGACAAATACTCGTTGTTTATATGTCCGGTGATGATGTTGCCCCATCCACTCGAGCTTCTCATGTTGCAGCGTATACCTACTCGGCGCGTCGTAGCTTTTATTTATACATCGGCCAAGTCGTCGGACAACTAGAAAACATTCTGCGAGACATTTAGCTGTCGCGTTATTTATGCATTGCAAGAGATTGTTTCATAAATCGCTGCTGCTAGCTATGTTGCTGTAAGAGAGCGAGACCGAGACCGATCTGGACCCAAGCAGGATGAGTGTCCTCCAATGTGGTGGTGGAGCTGGTCCAATTGCTTTTGCTCTGAGACACTGTAGAGACTTGTGCCAGAATGGAGAGAGATGATGATGAGATGCGCAGCGTCCTGTTTGGCTTGCGAAAGTGTGAATATATTTGTTTTGATTTTTTGGGAGGGGTTGGCGGTTCAGCGGACAGTTGATTGCTTTATTATTCCGTGAATATGTTGGTCGCACTTGGAATCTGATATCTGAATATTGGAAGTGTGGTCTATCTAGGTAGTTACATATGTGCGTGCATTTCGTTGTTGTGCATGGCAAGTGCTCGGACTGAGAAGAGTCGGTAACACCTGGGAAGTTTCCATTTCTGACATTGACATGGCAAATTGCGGGTTCAATATATTTGATTGGATGACATACAGTTGTAATTGAAGTAAATCTAATAGAATTAGGTATGAATTTGGCATGGGAAATGTGTCAACATTGTAAAAATGCACGAAACACACTGCCGAAATGCACCGGTCCTCTGGTATCACTTTTAGAAGTAGGTAGAGCAGTGGTGGTAAGATTGTGGGTGAGAATTCGGACTGAATGTAGCTTGATCTGTCTAAATCATTAGGCTGGTACAGTCCTCAACATCCTCTTTCAAGCAAGTAGCTAACCTCACTTAAGTGGCGCTATGGGTCAGGGTAAATATGGGCTTCAACCAAAGAGCCTTTCCTCATTCTTGAGCTTCTTGCCTACTAACGTGCATTCCAAGTTGACTGTGTTGTCCGTCACTTACAAGTTGTAGGCGAGTTATACAAAGCTTGTAAGGATGCTTGGAAAGGAAGAACAAAATTAGAACTTTTGCGTAAAGTATGATCTTAAAATCTACTTGTCAGCTACAATGTACTCTAGAACCGAAACAGACGCCCAAAAAAGCACCCAAAGAATTATACTTATACACAATCCCTGCACATATGCTTCCAGCTTCCAGAAGATGTTGCATATAACAGACGTGCTTAAGAGTGGCGATCAGCTTAAAGGTACCCGTACTGATCCTCTTGGCTCCTTGATGCTCCCTGCTACCGTCCGTCGTCGAGAATGTACTCCCCTCCTTCATCCCTTGGGATTAGATTCGAAGACTTTTAGGATAGAACTTCGATATACATTAGATCTATACACATTCATAGATATGTCCCAACCATATTAGACGTCCAGTAGACAGTTGGTTGCCTAGGTAAATTTCGCTGTCCAATTCGTAACGCCAACAGGGCTCAGCTATTGTGAGTCTCAAAATCACCGGCCGATTGTTTTCTAGGAACACTCCCCAATCCACAATTTGTCTTCTGTCCTTTTAGCTCTGGGACGATTCAGGATCTAAACACCCTTGAAAGCACAAATGTGATAAGCTATTTTCTTCTTACTTGACTCGCTTGAAACAGCAGCAACAAGGACGGTGTTTGTCTAAGAGTTTGAGTTCAGTAGGCGCACCTTGTACCTTGTACCTTGTCATCACTGCCTTTAGTGCGTCCATGTGTCCATGCGTATGATTCAAAATCAATTTGATCACAAAAAATCATGAGATCTCAGCAAACTGGAAACTTTCATAACCTGGCCAATAACTAGGAAGCACATAGGATGAGTTGATATCTAAGTCAGGCTGTATTTTTTGGATGTACATGCAAGACAAACTAAATATCCTGAAAGAAGACTTTTTGTCTCCAGGTCACGGCCTCCAACTGAAACAACTGATCTGCAGAAGCATCGATCGCAGAACCTTTCTTCCTTTATATTACTTTATATTACATGGATAGAGGTCTACGAGGTGGAATCCTAAGGTGGGCTTACTACTTTTAGGTGGAAGGACTTGTGCTTGTATCTTCACTGTTCGGAGTGTACTTTTTCCTAGATCGCGTCTTAATGCCTCTCTCCGTATGAGGAGAGGAGGAGCACGAGGTTTTCGATCACCTTTCAACTTCATGCTCACCAGTTGATAGGCTTTTCCCTACGGATTCTGATCGGTTTCATTGTGCAGTTCAATTGCAGTTTATATATTAGGTTAGGTTATGTTTTTGGTTGCCTCGCGACTACTGAAGGGCGCTGCTTACTAATAATAACAGATTGGGTCTCGTGTGCCCCTTTACACAGGAAACTTAAAAAAAATTACCTCTGTGCTAGAAACGCTTCAAGATCCATCAGCTCAATGTTGCATAAGTCCTCCAAGCATGCGCAGAAGAATATGCCAAAATACTTAAGTTTTGCCGGACTTCGAAGTACTGAAGTACTTAAGTAGTACTGCTGAAGTACTTGGAATTATTGCTAAAGTACTGCTCAATACTTGCAAGTATTGCTTAATTACTTAGAAGGACTGGTATTTTGGTATTTAAGTACGCTATACTTGGTATAGAATGACTGTAAAAATTCTGATACTTGGCCTTTTCAAGTACCAGTATCAGAGAAGTAAAGTATTTACAAGTACTGGTACTGGTACTGGTACTTGTACTTGAAATCGTACAGCTCTGCACCTAGGGTAAGTAAGTCAACTATCGTCGTTGCGATATCAAACCCTGTTTAGGTCTATGCTGGTTTGTTGCTGAGAAGAATGAGGCGTCAGGGAACCCTCTTATGTTTCCCCACAGGACTGCTTCAGCAGAACTTAAATTCCAGCAGTGACTGCCGCTTGCCTTATCAAAGACTGTCCTTAGCTTCACTTGGAATGCTACAGCTTCTTAAGGCGACTGAATTTTATTTGCCCCTAACGGTCATTTAGACTCTCAGATTAACCAACCAACTTTTATGTCACACCCATAATATTTATAGACCCATTGGGGTTGACAGCTATTTGTCGAAATTGTCTCGTCCCTCGCCTGCGAGGACCCTAACATATACCCAATTTTGTTAATTACTTTTACTGCGCTTTAAATATCGTATCGCCCCCATTACTGACGAAATAACAGTTTAGGAAACACTTATGCCAACATTTACGAAAGTCCTTTTTGTAATCCATCCCCATAAGGCATCATCTGTGCTTTAATACTTTTATACGAACAGGACTACACGAAATGTGTAACCCAATACTCGAACGTATGCTGGACTAGAGGAGTTCGTCAATTAAGGACATCCGCCCAGTGTCATCAATGTCATAAACCAAAACAAAAGGGTTGACGGCCGCCACTGCTAATGCCACCGCCGCCGCCGCTGCCGTCCGTCGTTCTTTGTCTACGTTGTTATCGTCGTCGTCGGCAAATGTACTTAAAAAAAAGGTTTACAGTGCTCTTAATTAGAGTTCCACTGTAATTCGGATTTTTTATCTGCCACCCCGCCCTGCGACTCATTCGATGACCAGGGATTTTCGTCCTTAATTGAATATAATATACAGGATTTTTTTTCTGTTCTCTTCTGTTTGTCCTGTTCAGATTCAGAAAAAAGGAGGAGAAAAAACAATCTCACCCCAGGTCAGTGCACTTCATAACATAACAACTGTGCGACAGGATTTACGATTCCTGTGCGATTATGATGGGTCGGTCAGTAGTTGGATCCGTTGGAATTTTTTGCTGATTAGAAATTATTATGAAGTATCTGCAGATCCTCTCGATGCATCCTGCTCCCAAACGATTTGTTGTACAAGAAAATCCCGAGTGGTCGCCAAAGTTTTAACTGGCGCGGCGGCGCAATTCATCCCACTGGAAAATTATACCAGAGCAAGAAGCTAAAGAAAACGGTCCCAAACTGCTGCAACATCAATCGGACCTGGTTTTTGTTTTTGTTTTGCTCTCGTCTTGTAGGTATAAGAACAGTCGCGAGTACGAAGAAGAAGCCGAGCAAGGATTATGTTTTATTTATGGTACCCTAAGAAGTTATCTCCAATAAATGTCCGGCAAGTATGTGGAGCATGTGTTTGCTTTGGTGGAGATTTTTGTCGTAAATTTTTATATCATAGCCGACCGCCTGGTACCCGGGGATCCCCCTCCCGTTCGTGGTTATTGTCATCATTGGGATGGGATGCTCTGTTATCCCCAAGATGTCGTGATTTCCGAAGCTGGTGTCATTGTTTAATATATTTTAGTGGCAAGTTGGAGTGGACCATAGGTAAGTTGCGCGCACACACACGGGATCTGGTCGTCATGACGATGATGATGATGGCCATTTGCCGCGTCATATCAGTGGCAGCGATTGGGACAGAACGACTGGATGGATGGATGGAGAGTGGATGGTGGCACAATGTGAAATAATACCGATGCTTGGCGTATAACTATTTCTCAAATCCGACTTGGAAACATGATGTTTTGTGAGCCCGCACGTTTATAATTCGTTTGTCGGTGGATTCGCCAAAGGCCGCCCGATGACGAGGTGGGTGCAAAAAGTGCCTCGGGAGCGTATAATAATCGCATAAACGCATAAAAAATGTGCTTCCCATCGTAATACTTTGTGGGGAGAGCAGGCCATGATATGTGGTCCAGTTATGGTTAAGGACAATCGGCATCTTTGCCTTTTTTTTCTTACTCACAAGAAACAGTGCATTTTAAATGAAAAGAGTTGCAGGAATAGCAGATAATAAGGGTTTTAGTTGATGCGCGGCTCAGGACGCTGGGATTATACCTTTACACTTTTGGTATCTACTGCTTTATTTGTTTTCGCCTAATTGGTCTTGCTACAAGTAATGACTTAAACTTTCTCTTTCATTGTTAAAGTTACACTAAATTGCAGAAAGAAGAGAGAATTAGCCTGTCTTCTTTTGCACACGTTCTAGCAAACCAACATCTGCAAGACACAATAAAACAGAACATTTCTATCCAAAGGAAGATCTACAGAAGCCGTACTCGAAGAAGAACGAACAAAAAAAGATAAATAGAAGCTACTCTAGAAGTGTATTCCATTAAGCATTTCATATCTTTAAATGTGAATAAAACATACTGTTAGCAAGATATCATTGAATTTTATTATTTATTCGGAAGGCTTATATATGCCATTATGTATGCAATACAACATTATTCACATGTACGCCGTGACTTCCCTGAGTGGCATACATCCTAAACGTCCATTACTCTAGCGCATAAATCAGCTAAAATTTGACCGATGGCATTGATTAAGTTTGACTTTCAGGGTACTAGTAGCTTGTAGTTTGTGGTCATAGATCTCCGACTTAGGAAAACCCCACAAGAAGAAATCTAACGAGGTCAAATCGCATGATCTCGGTGGCAAAATCAATTCGTGAGATAACCATGTTCGGAAATCACTCGTGCAAAATGTCCATTGTGGCTGAAGATGGAGATTTCCTGAGGAACGTCGTTCCCAAAAAAGAATGGAAGAATGTACATAAAGGAATCAGATGAGAGTCGTTCGTTAATCTTACCTCTGGACAGATGTCCATATACAGGCTTTAGTTCACATCAACACCATCACCCAACTTTAGGGGTTGGAATATACCTAAGGGCTTCCCAGCTCATTGAGTAACAGATTTTTTTCTTAAGACCCCACCATGCCAATGCAATGTTCATACCGAATTCGCCCCGAAAGTACCTAGTCTTTTTCAACACGGAAACAAAAAAAAAAGTGAATTATAAACAAATGCAAAAATCACTTACAATTCACCATAGCAACTTGGACACCACCCACAGAAACAGCAAATAAGACCTACTGCCACCTAGTATTCAATTATGTATCAATTCTTTCCTATCACATCTCCTTTCGTCCAATTTATCCTATGTCCGAACCCTGTAGATCAGTATAAGGCATGCTAAAACCATCTATGGGCTAATTTTTCGTAGTCTTGTGGCACAAAGGCGGTACTGTCTCACTCAGGAATCAAAAGAACCTAGGCTGAGCTGTTTCAAAGATCTAGAGAAGAATCTTTGAATCTTTGAACACGAATCGCGGGTTCAAGAACATATTGGGAGTCAGACTTCATCTCAAAGGATCAATTATATAAGAGAATAGGTCATGAACATGTGAAGGCTTCAGAGTAATAGTATGGCATGTCAGGCTATAGAACAACAGCTGAAGGGTCCATATCCAGGACGGTTCTTAAGACGCTATCTCATGATAGATGCTCTAACAACCGTACAGGAAATAAGACACAGACACCTTAGTCGTCCTTTAAACAACTCTACTTAGCCTTTAAGTACAAAAGAGTCTTCCAACTCATACATCTACTTTTGCAAACCTTAAATCCATCATTAAGCCAACGTGCAATCCCTCGACTAAAACTCCAATCCTAACAGACAACAAAAAAAAAAAGGATAACACAACATCTACAAACAAAATATCAATGCAAAGAAAAAAAGGGACGAAACTCCAGCAAACAATGAGCATAGAACATTGCAATAATCCCGTCAGAGCAAGCTTATTAGTTCTCCCGTGGGACTAATCAAACCGAAGGCACCATATGCAGTCGCTCCACTTATGTATGTTCATTCCATTCTTCTTCTATTACCCCAAATGACTAATGTAATGGAATCACAATACCAGGGAATTGCCGCCATCGCTTCTACTAGTAAGGGGGTCATGAGACACAAACAAACGGCAACAACAGCAAAAATTTAGAAAACAAATCCTTGCATCAACATGGCACAACCAAACAATAGAGGGGGAATAAAATAAACAACGGTAGCAGCACAATCTTCCAAAGCGACTTTCGAGGATGCTGAGTCTCACTGGCGGGCAGTAGTATCCTTGTATCTCTGTAATGACTAAGCAAAATGATTAATTGCCCATGAGTTTTGATCGCAAACACAGTGCTTTCGAGGTATCCTTCGAAGAGGGATAGACCGTACCAAATGAGAAGGGTTTGGCTAGGAAAGATTAACGAAAAAAGGACGCTTTACCTAGTAGTAGTAGTAGTAACTCATCCAGTGGACACTTGCAAATCCATCGCGAAATTCTCTTTAAAAGGACCAAGAGACCAAATGGAGGTGGACAAGGATTTCATTTGTCGAGATTCAGTGGAAATTTACATAATTTCGCCATATCTATGCTATGCAGCTATGTAACTCTGTCTCTGTGTGGGTAATTAGTCCTTGCACAGGGGGCAAATATGAAATCCGAATATATACTCGCAGATTGGTCAGATTTTGTTGGAAATGAACTTGTTGTCATCAAAAAAAAAAAAAAAAAACTCTATTTCTGTATTTCTTTCAGGGACATCCTTATCCTGAGAGAAGAAGAATTTATTAATATTTCTATGCCACCATCGTTCTATCGCAGAACTAATTCACAAGGATAAAACACGAATGTTAGGGAAGCATAAGAGTAAACTAAAGCTTACGTTTCTCATGTGAGGATACAGATTAAGGACATATATACACATATTTTTCTCCCCCTTATCAGGTTCGTGTCTTACGACTCTCGCCCGCCTGCCCTGCATCATGGATTACGATTTACGTGCGTAGCTCATCCTGTGGGATGGAGATAACTTCATCTAAGCTCAACATGTTCCAACCAGTACCAGGAGTATAAAAGCAGGAGGGTAAACCAAAGCAAAAGCAAGGCAAAAAAAAAAAACAGGATCTATCGGGGATTTCCTATTCTATTATTGGCATTAGGCCGGGTCCTGTGTGTTATGCATTTAAATTGCGTGCTTTTCTGGAACGATTGTTTTTATACTTTATGAAGGTGGAAATCCATATTAGTCTAGGCTGTTCCTATGCTCCTAGGTTACTGTATATGTTCTCTTGTTTTTACAGAGTCCTTGTCCTTGCTGGGTTCAGATACATTTTTTGTATTTTTTTGCCCTGGGATTCCAACGCGTGTACGATGATATGATGGAGCGAAATTAGTTTTACATGTTCAAACGGATGGATGGATAATTGCAAATGATGCGTGCAATTGATGTCCCTAGTGAGGTTTCTCTATTTGGGGGTTTTTTTTTTTTCTCTGTGGTCTTTCGTTTATTAGAGTCATAAGTAAAGGAGCTATTAGGGATGGTCTAGGTTCAGCCCAAGAAACTACACAGCGTGGTTTGTAGTAAATTCTCCTTTTTACGGAAATCATTTTGCTGTTGCTCTTTATTACAAACCATTTAACTAAATATACATTTGTGGCAATAAAGTTTGGCGTTTTAATGCAAGGCCTTGTTGGTCGAGCAAAGGATGAAGTCGCTTAGTATTCGATTAGCTTTAGGATCAAGTATGAAGGATAATGAATAAAAGATTTCTAATTTTAAGAGCAAATAGTCCTTAGCTAGGAGTCGACCAAGCAGAACTTTCGGTTTCATTAGGCGAAGAGTTTATGGGTTATTTTATGGAAGAGACAATGGTAGGTACAAGGTGGTGCCACTTTTGGTTGGTGCCACTTTTGGTTGGCCAAAAGATACTCAAGAAGATTCCTAAACATTTATTCAAGAAGAATTGCAGCCTGCTTGTGTTAATGGTGTCCACCATCAATAGGTATTCTTCTTCCTAGAAAGCGCTACAGTACACGGCGAACCTGGGCCTCAACCAACAAGCCTCTCCGCTTTAGTGCTCGGTCTTTAGTTAATTGCCTCCAGTAGGGTACTCCAAGTTGGTCGAGGTCGCCTTGAACGCGCCAACTGCGGCGAGGAGGCCCTTTCCTGAATCGGATTGGCCATCTAAGACGTCTAATACGCAGTTTTTTTTTGACTAGGCGTATAGTTCGTCGTAGCCTTCAACGCAACTGGATATATCTTACAAAGAATTTTTCTCTCGAAGCCACCAAAGATATTTTCATTCGCTTTCAACAAAGTCCTTATTTCAGTAAAGCAGGACAAGATCTTATTCAGAGTATGCCTAGTTTTTCGAGATAGGTCTTTACTGTTACCTTGTCAGCCCGAAAACTAGCGGTTAGCAAGGGTTATTGCTCGCTTGATATCTTCGCTGGTATCGTTGTTAGAGTTAATAGCAGAGACAAGGTAGAGAAAGTCCTTTACTACCTCGAGGTTGTAGTTGTCCACTGAGACGTTTTGTCCATTTCATCGGTCTTGATGTCCTTTCTTGTTGACAGCATGTACTTGGTTGGCCCATTTTGGTTGCTTTTGGTTCAATGCTTGCAAAACGTAAGCCGTGGCAGCCCGCTGAGTTCTTTTTTTTTTTACGTCAATGTTTTAGGCATAAGCAAGCAGTTGTACGGACTTTGAATAGATTGGCCTGTAAATTCCGCATGAAACCGCATCATTTTGCCTAAAAACTTGTTTGACATCGAAGGTTGATGGAGCAGCGAGCGTTCTCCATCGAGCTTGCCTCTTCAGTTGATAATATTGCTTCTCCAGATTGTGGATAGCATTCCTATTCCTCTGCACGCATCCATATTAGTGACAGCGCAGCCGGCACTACACTTCCTAGATAGAAGTGGTCAATTTTCTCGACTTTCTTTCCAGCAATGTAAAGTTGAGTGTACCCGCAATTAGAAGTGCTGAGGGATATTGTTTTGGTTGCCTCTATGTTTGCCTCAGGTTCTAAATTGTAGGCCATGTAATGAAGGGCATTATTTGCTATCGCCAGCGTAGTCTAGGTGTTTAAGTGAAGATGTCCTTCTCAAAAGAATTCCATAGTTGGCTTCCGTCAATTCAGCACAGATAACCTCCAAGAGCAAAAGTGGTGATAGTGTGTATCCTTGATGTACTCCACTTTAAACGTCTTCTTAGGATCCTCCTACTGAGCAAGCCTTCTCGAGATTGTGTCACTTGTCGAGCCACAGCAGATGAAGCGAAGACCTGTACTCATCTCTGTGTCCCCATTCGAAATCAGAAGGTTACGGTATTTCTTGGTGTTCCGACCACTGATAAGCACCTTGGTGATGCTATAAACAGTTCTACTGTTACACTCGTTCTTCAGCGTTTGAAGCCATTGTGTCGATATACTGACTTCTCACACTACTCTGGACTTCTTCAGTCTTCGCTCGGTGTTTGGCTTTTGTCTCGATTCTTTCTATTGCTGAAACCGTTGCGGTCTGAGCCTCTATTGCTATAGGCTTTTCGATCCATTGTCAGCTGACTGACGCAAGCCATGGGTATAAAGTCGCTCGGCATCTTTTCCGAAGAATTTCCCAGAGACTGGAAGTAGTGCTTACTCACTAACAGAACTAGCTAGATCTTCGCCTCCAATGACTCTTTCTCGTTTCTTAGCGGACCATCACCTTTCGAGATGATGCTCCTTCCTTTTAATTATAAACTTAGCCACTGCCTTCCAGAATCAAGGGAGGGAGGCACCTTATACCTCATGGCTGCCCATTCACTTTAGCTAAGCACCCGTAATAGTTTCACTTTATGACCAACTTATGCCTAATGACCATAATCCCTTCAAACGAATCCTAATCCTGTGAGCAATCAACCTACCACCGAAGAGATACATTCTTCAATATCCATCCCATCGTCGTCAACTCGTGAGGAGGACCACAAGAATTTTTCTCGCCCCATCGGATACGTGTGTTCTCGCCAGCCTTCAATGCAGCCGCTGACATTTATGGTGTGCAACTCTGCCACATCCCTAATTGCAATCACAATAAATCTTGTCAATTAAATTATTAAACGAATATAAGAGAGCGACCAGAGAGACACTTACACACTGCTTTTGCAATTATCGGGCATTTTATCACCTTGACTGCTGCCACAGTGAAGTTGATGGTAATGGTGATGGTGGTGGTGGTGGTGCTACTGGCTGCGCGTGTAATTAAAATGTCTGCACTCACTTAGTGCATTCTGCCGCCCGGTGGCAGCAGCGTCCGAAGACTTTTCGACCTCTCATCCCCCACCAGTAGTAGCAGCATCGGCGCGCGGCGGCGTGTCGCGTTGGTGAAGTTGGTGCCACTACAGAACAAAACAGATGAATGAGCAGACAAGAGGCGCAAATGTTTGCTGCTCCTCGTTCACCGATTTGTGTGCTTGCTTGCCTCCTCCCCAAAGGGGAATCCATAAATTTCCACCTTGTCAACTTTTGATATTAATAAATTACTAAAGCGCATAATTAATTAGTCGGGAGTCGTATGTAGTGTAGGTTTGCTCTTCGAAAATATACATACGAGTACGTGCATATGAATGCGCCTGCAGTCTGGCGTCTTTGTTGTCCTTTCACTTGGAGCTGCTCGGAGTGCAACTACTAGAGAAGTCTATACCTCAAAAACCGTTGACAACCGGCGGCTATCTGTGTTTGGTTGTAACATTTTCACTTACGGTAATTAATGCTTAATGACAAATTAACACACATCCAGGTGCAACCGTTGTTGTCGCCGCACCGCCCCCAAAATAGGCTGCCGTTTTGTGTACGGAAGCGGGCTTACACGATATAAAATATGAAGTCCAAGTGGCTAGCAGCGGTTTTTGATCTATGGCTTGGCACAGTTTCCCTATCTGCTCCAGCACTATAAAGTATACCATGGAACAATATACAATGCACAGTTGGAACCGCGCGGTGGAATCACCACCTAAGGGGGTGACTCATATGGAGGCAAAAAACATTTCGTGAAACTTGTGCTGGACTATTGAAAAACTTTTGACCGTGATGTTGTTGATTGCTGGTCTGTGATTCATAGACATTCAGGTGTTGGGAGCTAATGCATGGCATGTGGTGTCTAGTTCAAAGACAATTTCACGAGCATTTATGGTGACATTCGAGAGTTCCGGTTGTGCATAAACTACATCCGGGTTGAGTCTGTGTGAATGTATTTAATAAGATCTTGACGATTGTCTAGTTAGAGAATGACAAAGGAGAAACACAAGATGAGGAAAGAAAATAAGGGTGACCAGATAGCAATGATACCTTTTCTAATTATTATCTTTGAGCCACTGTCAAAGTTACTAATGATATTGAGCTGTCAAAATATTTACCAAAGTTTGCCATTTTCTCGACATTTACTAAAATTATTAAAAAAAATTATCGACGTTCCGGCTCAGTTGTTAATTCGCAACGTGAATTTCGTTGTGAGGTCGGTCATTATCATGGCTTCAGTGTGCAGGCATTTCGTTGGATCGTGGCACTATTTTGGGCCTTAAGCCACCGATCAGACTGAAATTGGTGTTAAACGAAGAAAATATTCGCCGTAGGAGTCAATGTCAAAGAAGAACCAGAAATGTCGATTCGGCGTCGATCAGCTGAATTGGACATCGCTAGAGAGTCAATTCGGCTTATTTTGCAGTGGGGTTTTGGTTCGTATAAGATTGTGCTGCCGCAAGACTTGAAGCCGAATGACCATAGACAACAACGTGGTTCTAACAAAACGTACCAAACAAGCACCACTCGAAGTTGTAAAGGAGTAATTTGTCGCCTGGATCAACTCACGGCGAGCATTTATCAATTGGTCATGATCACGATCATGCTACTTGCCACCACTTGAATATGTTTAGTGAGGCTGCGTCAAATCCTAAGTCTAGACTAACAAACCCACCACTTTGGTTTAGGAAGAGGCCAACATTCGAGACGCTATTTACAGAATAAAGCCGTACATATGTATTGAACCGAGTCATCAAATATTGGACCGATCGCCTTAAAGCGCTGCCAATAGAGCTGAGGTGGGCATTATCTCTTGCCATTAGGCCTAATTCTCTTATGAGCACTCCTATATCTACTACTTACGATGTATGTGCATAGGTAAGTTCCTTCTATGATGCTGAGCCATTTAGTGCTAACTCGTATGGTACCTACCTCGTTCCCATCTACATATATTGCTTAAGTTGGGCCCACAGCAAAGAGTGGATTCGTGAGTCTCGCATAATCTGTATATTGCTTGTCGGCATGTGGAGACGGTTTGCATTCTAATTAGTTCGCTGAAGACTGTGATCCTGCTTCATTGATAGCGAAGGCCTCGTCAACATCGTGTCGTCGTGTATGACTCTCGCTTATGGCGCTATCGCCTGGTGGTCTATCCTGAGCAGGCAATTATATGTTAAAAGGATATAAAAAGCCTAATTGAAGGATCCGATCCATGTTCTAACTTTGATCCTACATTCTTCTTGATTCTCCTCGATGTCAAAATTAGAAAACAAAGCTCTTTACAGCGAAGTTAAGCCCTGAAAATCCAGGTGCTGTACCGTTAAACCATTCATTGTCTATGTCAGGAAAATCTCTTCGCGATACAGGAAGTTTGGCGCATTCTAAGAGTTCTTTCGAGATGGAACAGTTGCTATCAAAGCCATTGATGCGGCTTCTACTTCCCTGAAACTGGGCCACTGTCCAATCTGGTTTCACTCAATCTAAGACATTCATGTAGCAGATGTCCTGTATCCTCTGCTACAATGTTGTGGGCTCTGGGGTTCTTGATTGCATAGTTTTGTGAACCACATTCTGCTTAGTTCGATCACCAGTAAGTTGTGATCTGTTAAGATGCCTGGATGTGATCTGTAGGTACATCATTCTACCATCCATTTTTGTCCTAATGTACCCATGTCATCGCCTATCCAATGAAGGATCAAGGTGATCTCGAACTCAAGACTGAGACTAAGTGGTTGGTTAGTTCTAGCTCTGAGGTCTTTCTCCTTAGCTAGGTAAAGAAAATAGCAATCGTCTGTATCTTTCCTATTTCAAAAAAAGGCAGTCTAAATTTTAATTTTCCAAGGACTTTCTCAAAAGCGATTTCTTCTATCGTCCACCCCCTCGTCTTTGGAAATTCCTTGCACGTGTTTCTTACCATTTTCCAGCTTACAACTCTGGAAGAGTATTTACCAAATTAAAACCACCATAACACCCGACCCAGCCCCACGTAACCTCTCTCCAAGCCGAGAAACATGCACCATTTTGAAATTAAAAATTAATTCCACTTTCGCGATAATAGAAAAAGTTTTTTTTCCCTTAACTCCATCGCCAGGGCCGCACAGAAAAAAGTAAAAAAAAAAAAAGGCCATCAAAGGGTTCTGCTCTGCTCTCGTGGTGGGTGAGTACGGTGCGTAACTGAAATATTAAATATTCACGAGACGATGGTCCCATAAAACCATCAACTCCTTCTTCGTAGTTGTCCTCGTTCGCGTCCTCCTCCCCCTTTGGCTTCTATAGTTCATGTTGTGAGCCAAAGGATTTCTTTGGATTTTCACGGAACTAGTGTTTTCCTAAAATTCTCTCGTGGCAAACTGTTGCGTGAATTTCTTTGGCAGAACAAATGTTAATTTAGTACATTCCAAGTTGGGCCTGGCGTTCTCATTGCCTCATTGCCATCGTGGTGGTGGTTGTCGTCATGGTCTTGTGGATTGCGAGTGTTACTTGGCGCTTCGGTTAGTGGCAGTGATGGTGTGTCCCTGTTCGGTTTGTGTTACTGTTGCTTGCTGCTGCTGTTGCTCAACTGATAAGAAGCACCCGATGACTGGTTATTAATGAGATTAGAGTCGCCTCTGGACAGCGACTCCCGATAGTCGAACACGCACAATGGCCGCACGGATGCGATAACAAGGATGGGAACCGTTTTCCATACGCCCGAGCGAAGCTGTACACTTTCGTGAGTGAATAACGATAGTCGAGGGGTTTGTTTGGCATTTGCGTGCCAATGCATGCCAAGTGGACGGGGATATTAATTTCAAGACATTTTCACTGGGTGTAGGTACTTTCACATATAATTAAGTTGTACTGATAGCATCAACATGGGTAATGAGGTTGGCTTAAGGGTTTTAAGTTTTTTCTTTTGTATATTACCATAACATAATCGTCATTGTTGTGTTATGTGACTATCTGGAGTAGTGAAGGCCACCCATTAACAAAGTGAGGGCACTCAGAACCTCAGCTGACTGAGGCTGATTTGTACAAAGAGCAAGAGCAAGAATAAGAGCTTGCTTCTGTGCTCGAAGCAAGAAACTTATGGTATGTCTTCTCGCAACTGCCGTTTCGGCTCCTCATATGTCGTTCTGCACGCAATCTACGAAGAAACAGATCTCCAAGCAGTTGTCTTCTAATCTCCTATAGGAAGCTGAGGGCTTTCCAGACTTACCTTGCCTCTAAAGCGCCTGTAAAGGACCTTTACGTGGTCTTCTCTCTTTTTGTGCCAGTGCAACAAATCTTGCCGTTTCTTCTTCTGTTAAACTTGTCAATTATTCAAAAACTACTTACTAATCTTATTGCGCAGATAGCAGAGATTACAGGATACGCCTGGCATATTCACGGCCACCAATGATTGGTATAGAGTTCGGGAGAGGGCTACCTTCTTACCGTATATTGAACAGCTTTATACTTACAAAAGAGGTCCAAGAATCGACGCCTGTGGCACAGCTTTGGTAATATTGTAGCACTTAACACCATCGCCAGTAGAGAGCCTCAAATTCCTTTTGGTTATGACCATCTTCAACGGATAGTATAGTTTGTCCATACTACTGCGTTGCCATCATCTTCTTTGAAACCACAGGAGAACTCGATTTTCTAAAACGATATTTGTTGTCTGAGGTGAGCATTTGTATGCTCCACCAATCTCCTTAGGTGAGTTCCTTGGGTGAGGCATTACTGCGTTGGACTACTGAGCATGGAGTTCCGGGTTCGAATACCAAAAAATACCATAAATGTTATTCATTTGGGCCGCCTTTTGCGAGCGTCTGATAAAATCTATCTAGCCTTTGGGACCGTCATACAATAGGGGGGAGGGTCCTCTGATCTACTAGACCATAAATGTCTGAGATCAACGAGCATTCTTGCAATTAAGGTGCCTTCCAGCAGAGTGAGCTTGAAAAGGAATCTATTTCCTGGAGTTGATCTGCATAGCCGGATGGTACTTTCTGCGACTCAAACTTCGATCTTCATGCTTGATTGATCTTAATCTTTCTTCTCTCCTTTCAAATCTTAAATTCTCCAAATGCTGAAAGGCAAGGAGCCTTATAAATCCCTTCTGTTGCCATCTTTCCATCAAGCTCGCCCTTACTTTCACAAACCACCCCCAACCACGTCATCGACACCAAGGTCCTGTCCTTAAGAGATTCGAAATTCTTGATCATCCTGTCATGTCAGAAGCACCATGTTAGACATCAAATAACAAAATTTTCTTTCTGGTTAACAAAATTCCTCCTTCAGTCTTCTCATCGGGTTACGTGCACCAAATCTCTCAGATTGAAAACGCAAAAAAAAAAACCAAACTCTAACCCCCGACAGTAAGGATGAAATCTAAGCTTCTGCCCACACCCATCACCTGAAAATTGAAAATATATGTTCCCACGAAGATTTCACCCCATCCAACGCCAATCCGTTTCTGCTTCTAGAATTCAGAGTGTGTGCCTTACTTACAATTTTGTGGCAACCCATGGAATCCTTAAAAAAAAAAAAAACACTTTCAGCGGTTTTGAGTTTTCTGCAAATCCACACACAGATCCAATAACACTCGGAGAAAATTGAGGAAAACTCGACTATAAAGGATACGCTACAGCACATGTACGTCGGCGGTGATGGCGGCCAACTTAATTTATGTGGGAGCGCCAGAGGAACGAGCCACACACACCCCTCGCCTCGCCTCAAGGACGTGACATGAACTCGCAAGCAAGCAACGTTGAGTGCATCACGTCAGAGCGCAAAATTTGTAATTCACAGCGACTCCAAGAGCTGCTCATATTTTCCAATCCACCCACAGCCCACTGAGATGCCCCCCCCACCAGCTCAACTTCACGTGGAAAATGTGGAGCAGCACAATTTTCCACGTAATCTATTTAGAAGCACACCCAAGCCCTCTGCATTGAAGGAAGGAACGGGTGGACTCCACTCATCTGTTGTGCATTTGAATGCACCACCGTTCGATGTGGAAAATTATCCTTTTACGCCTATTTGCTCAGTTGCTTCGTCCTGTGAGAGGTTCATAGCTCTCTCCCAGCCAATGCCAAGCCGAGGAAAAACTAAGGGAAAACACAACTCTAAAACGAGAAAACTCTTTCGTGCGTGTGATCAGAATTTCGAAGGAGAATTCGGCTTCAGCAGAAGAAATTACTTCTGCCAGGATATGTAGCAAATGAGGCGAGGTAGACTGCTGCTCCTAGGAGGGGTGGCACACGTTCGAAGTTCTAGATTGCTTTTCGTACGCCATATACACGGGTTGAGTGCTGGAGTGTTCCAAAAAACAAAAAAACAAAAAAAAAAGAAATTGGTTCGATGTGCTTTATGGCAGCACTGTGCTGCGCCGCATGTTGAATGTGGTTCTGCTGTGATCCTGCGATTTTGTGCTCCCCAAATGCGGTTGAGAAACCATTTTGCCTCCTTCGAGTTTTTCCAAGGCGCGGAAGGGTGAGAGGGGGGTACAGGGAACCAAGCGACATGAACATTTGCGAACGGGAAAATGATACTCTAGAGCGGGCCAGAGGAGGGGATGGGTATAACTTTCCGTTATGATGAAGTACTGGAGTTAATGGGAAACGTAAACGCAATTTTTGCTCAGAATGGCGCATTAGGCAGGATGGCTTCGCCTCGGCAAAGAGTGCGGGTGTTTTGCGGCTTCGTCGTCGTCAGACGGCGTGGTGGTGGTGGGGTCCTGCTGAAGTCTTGATGAGTTTCGTTGGCACACATCAACGTACGAACACAATGGATGGTTCACGCTGCGTGTAATTACTTTAATTATGCAGTATCTCTGCGGTTGGTGGGGTTTGTTGCGCGATATGTTAATTAAAAACATGAGAAATGAGGTGTTTCATAGGTTATGGGCAATAGATGCAGCAATATGAGAGGCAATTGTCGTTTGCAGTTATGGTTATTGGAGAAGCGCGTAAAATTTGAAGAAAACTAAACGAACCGCGGGCGAGCTAATATGATTCGGAAGGACTTGAGCGGTTTCTAGAAAGTATACGCACTTGTTATCGATTTTAGCCATGTCCTTGCTGACATAGGAAGAGAAAAATCTACTCCAAAAAAAGATCCTTGAGGATGCTGCTAATGTCTCATGAAATGCGCCAAATTTCAAGTAAAAATATGGAAGGCATCGTCTTTGGCTTCTGATAGTTAGATTAGGTTAGGTAGATGGGCGCCTTGTGGCTAGAAGGTCACTGCTCACTTAGACCAACAATAAGGGTCTATTGTGCCCAATCCCATAACCCTGGGAACGCTGTAAAGAAAGTCCGCTGTTAGAACCACCCTGATAGTAATATGCATCTCAGGAGGTCCACTAGCTTAACATTGCCAAAGTCATCCAGCTCGGAGAAGAAATGACTGCCAAGAGTTCTCTTCCTTCTAACGGGTAGGACAGGACACTCACACAGCAGATGACGAATAGATTCGATTTCTTCTTCGTCTCTGCAGCTTCTGCAATAGTTATTATGCAGCACTCTGCGTGAAGGCCAATGGCGTTATGACGAATAAGTTTATGATCTGTTCTTGCTAAAGGCCGGCCATAGCGCTCTAGCTGTTACGCATGTATCCTGGTGAACCCAGTGTCTGTTTGCATGACTGATGGCTTCATCTTCTACTTTTCTCTTTAAAGATCTCTTTAAAGATCACCGGGCATAATGGCAGTGACTTCGTCTTGAAAGACGCTGCAGTCGTCGCTTATGCTAAAGGAGCAGTTTATTGCTAGGGCTTCACAATAAACTCCGGCTCCTGTACCAATGTTAGAACCGTCGGTATAGAATGCCAACTCCTTTTTCTTCTTGGTTCTCGAGTTCTTCCAGTAACTGCTGTCAGAAATCCTTGCATTGAATCTTTTTTCAAATGTTAGCATGGTGTTCATGTGATCTGTTTCCGTCAATCGAGTGGTAGCCTTCCGTAAGAGTTTGATGACCACAATCGACCTTCCCTCAATCTTATAGCAGTTTTGGCTGCCAGACTACTACAATAAATGTCAAGCGGTATGAAACTAAGCATGGTTTCCATTGCCGCCGTCGGTGTTGTTCTCAATAATCCCATGATTCCGATGCATGCCGCCCCTTTGAGTTTAAGTGAGGTTTGAAAGCTGATATTGCTTCTCGAGTACCGTCCACCACACTTGTGAACCAAATGTGAGAATAGGTCTTCTCAGCTTGTCTGAAGCCCCACGTGTTGCTGAATGCCTTTTTGCAAGAGTAGAGAGCTACGCTTGCTTTTTTGATGCGTTTAGCAATGTTTTCCTTTCAGTTTAGTTTGAAATCTAAAATCACACCCAGGTATCTAGCTGAACTCGAGATATTCAACTCAACGCCCCGATATTTCGGGGTCTGAAGGTGGGGATTGATCTCTTCTTAGTGAAAAGAATAATCTCCGTCTTTGAGGGGTTCACTCCCAATCTTCTGCTTCCTACCAAGTTATCAAATAGCTTTAGTGCGAAATTGAGTCTTTCATTAAGAACTGGGAGAAACTTGCCCGAAATCAAGATAACCACATCGTCGGCATAGGCCGTCACGTTTAAGCCGTTTTCCTTCAATATTACTAGGATCTCGGTTCTGATAGTTACCAGGCTTTCCAGGAGCTACGATAAAAGATTTATCTATCTTTAAAATAGCTCAGAAGATTCCTTTACCAAAGTTTATTTGTAATGCTCAAGGCCAGCCTCTTGTGTAAGACAACAAAATTCTCGACAGAACAGCATTGTGAAGGACCAGTTTCCCTGGATAAACATTTCAACAGCTGCTCCTGCCCGGCATTACTATCGTAGAAATAAGAAACAAGGTCAAAAACTCGCTGACATACCCTCTGCCATTCCGATCTTCAAGATTATGAGCTCTTCCTTCGCTGGTTGACACACTTGGTCCCGAAATAGTTCCATTGTGATACTACGGACTATGGATCCTAATTTTCTCCAAAACTCGTTAGAACCATTTCGAGCTTCTTATGAATCGTAATAGACTTTTCATTTCAATATTATTTAGATCTTCTAAGTCGTTATAGTATGAAGCTCCTAAGTGAAGTAGCCTTCTACGGGAGAGAGCTGGGCAGACACAGAGAAGGTGAGGAACAGTTTCCCCCTCTTCCTCATCCCTGCAGCTTCTGCAAAAGTCGTTTGCGAAAAGGCCTAGCCTTGTTGCGTTCTTGCCTATTAGGCAGTGTCCAGTCATGACACCTATTGTGGTGCCGATATGCAACCTCTTG
This sequence comes from Chalcosyrphus nemorum, assembly GCA_949716465.1. Lineage (NCBI taxonomy): Eukaryota > Metazoa > Arthropoda > Insecta > Diptera > Syrphidae > Chalcosyrphus > Chalcosyrphus nemorum. The sequence goes on along the minus strand of OX454333.1, from coordinate 10,834,545 downwards.
GGAGAAATCAAAGCCGTTTCAAATCCAGCTTAGGCCAAATTTGTTAAGTCGCTATACCACTTCCCCACCTAAGATTTGTACTCTTGATTGCATCCAGTTTGAATTTTTGTTTACATGTAGCGATTGGTATACTCCCATAGTTGAAAGAAAAGTTCTACACCGCTATTGTATGTCCGACGCTCAATGTTGAACAACGTACGAGGTCAAACCAAGAAGATGAAGACTATTCACATGACAGACGGAGTAACAATGCGTGCTGAAATTCGAAGATTAGGCTGATGTCACACGAGGTCCCAAATGGACGCGTGCCCAACTTGGTGTTGTAGTCACACGAACAGCATTTTGGAGGTTGCTGAAGAAATTGGTTAGCGCGACCTTGCCGACTCCCTCTTGTGTAGAGCTCTATTGGTTTGCTGTATACTCATGGCGCGCGCCCAAAAGGGAGCGCAGAAAAAGCAGCTCGTGTGGCATTGGCCTCAAGGAAGCCTTCATGTAAGAGAACCCATCACAAGCAGGATTGAGAATGACCAGCTCTGTTGTAATCTAGAAATGCAGTAAAGTGGTAGGGCTGAGATCTTGCTACTCCGAATCATAAAGTTCGTTGAAGAAGAAGAAGTGCTCAGTGTTTCTCTCCATATGATGCACTTTGATTGCCACAATGAATCATGGTCGGTGCAACGCATCTAAAGTAAAGCTTCTTGGGTAAAAAAAAAAGCAAGAAATAAACCTCTTTAACCTTTGTCCTTCTAAGATCCCACCTGATTACAGCCCAGCAGTAATAAAACAAAACCACTTTGAGACTTTTCGCTTGCGATAAAATGAGACAAGTCGCTGTGGCTTACTTGACTATTTATAAATTAAAAGTCTCCACATTATATGCACATCTACATATGTTTTTATGTACACAAATAGATAGATTGTGTACTTCCATCATCCTCCCATTTGGATGGCCAATCTAATACCATAAATCCATATGAATATTGAGCACTTTAATTTACTTTCAAAGCAATTAAGCTAATGGCAGTGGGCATTTGTAACGCGCACATTATCCTCAAGAAAATTGTGCGAATTAAAATTCTTGCCATTGGACATTAAAAGGACATTTTAATTGCCTTTCAGCACCATTCGGGGGGTTGGAGTACGTCAGAGACTATAATCTATGGGGCGGGTCAATGTGTTTAGAGTGCGCGACAAGACATCCTCCTTTTGGGAGCGCCCAACTCCTCCGTCGAACTTTAAATAACATCAATGTCGCCTCTGTTACTTTAGTGCTCTTAAAATTGTTCGCTATTCTTTGTTACGCGTTATTAAGTGACAAATCTTCGAGAGGACGAGAAACTAAAAAAGGACCAACGAACAAAAGGAGTAAGGCTATCTTTCATGGAGATAACGCGATCCAGTGAAACCAGCTTAGAAAGGAGATATCAGCTCTTGGAGACATGAAAAAAAGAAAACACACGCCCAGGTTGTTAGAAGGACAATTGCTTCCTTTCAATCTACTTGGGAGCTAGCGACAACGACTACTGTTAGATATCCTACCGTCTCCTCTTATTCTCACTCACAAGCGAATTATAATGAACACCCCGTAAGCTCAAAAGCACAAGGACCTCCGCGGGACTTAGACAAAGAGAACAGAATGGAAGGTATAGAACGCCGCGACGCAACGCGCCACCCAAAAGGATAATAGAGGCACGGCTGTTATCCAGGCAAAAGAAAAGAAAAAGGAAACCAATGCTACCGCTGCCGTTGCCGTTGCCGTTGCCGCTGCGATGCGATCTTATTTCAGATAACACCGAGTCGCAGGATGATAAATGACTTTGCCCGCGGGAGGAATGGGAAATTAAAGTGCAAGGCGATTCTAAACTCCCTTTTGCACCCCCAACCAAGCACGGCGGCCTCGACGACTCTTTATCTATTCATCCCTCTCTACTACAACTTTTTTTTTTTTTTTGTCATATCTTGTGCTCCCTTTTAATTTGAAGCGTTCCCGTGTCGCCACCATCATTGTCGTCGTCGTAGTCGTCGTCGCGCGAGAGAAACAAAACCATTTCGCAGATGATTGCGATTTGCGACTTTAACGCGCGATGTTTAGGGGTGAGTTACACTCTCGTTTGGCTGTTTGGTTGGTTGGTTGGTTGGTTGGTTGGTTGGATGATTGCGAAATGAATGAATAGAATACGAAGCACACGTCCTCGGGCGTAGTTCCTCCAACGGTGAAAATTAAAAAAAAAAAAGGAAGAAAAAACTCCGGCAACAGCAGCAACAACAATAGCCACCGCGCGCCGAAGGACGAAAAGAAATAAATTAAAATGGCGAAACGATAGAAACAAATGTGCGTGTTATTCGCATTAGGGCTTCCAAACGAACGCGGGGAGCTGCCGCATTAACAGTGGGAGTTATGTAAAAGCACCCTGTGGATGGGTTTAAAGGGGTGTTGTCTCTCTGTTTTGAGGAGTGCTCCTTTGAATTAAATCAATTGGGGCAGATTTTCTAGTGAAAGGTTTAAAAGATCCCTCGTGTACATACCTATGCTTCAATGAACAATATTGTGCTCATAAGCAACCCAATTGGTTTTGGAGTCCCTGACCGAATATGTCTCACATTTTTTCCTCTGAGCCTTGTTTAGAAAAGAGAAAGTTAGGGAAGACTCGCACAATGATGAAGTTCACCTTCAGAATGAGATTGTCATTTATACAGACGAGTCTAAAACCAATGAGGGAACTGGGAACAGGCCGAGGTTCTAGCCATGCTCAAAGCTTCGGAATTACTTCAGATGGGATCTATATCCAACAAGGATATTGCCATCTTCTTTGACAGTCAGACTGCGCTCAAAGTGCTACAGTCTTTTGTCATCAAATCTGAGCTAGTCAGGGATTGGTGCGCAATGCTCAAGGTATTATGCACGCAGGATCGCGTAAGACTATGCTGGGTACCTGGACACTGTGATATTGAGGGTGACAAATGCGCCGATATTATGGCCAAGAGAGCTGTTGATCAGGGCACCACTGTATATTGCCAGGAGAGGTATTACAACATGGCTAATCTGGAGGGACACAGGATATCAAGAGCCTTATGGCCTGAGATCAACCATCAAGCGAGAATCGGATATTTGTAGGTATTGTAAGCATCTACACACTTCAGAGGATATCACGCACATGCTACTTTCTTAGCAGCCTGGAGGAGGTAGGTTCATGTAACCAAGTGAAGGACTTATTCAATTTGTGCAGGGCAATCAAATGCTGGGACGACGTGATTTAGGTTCTTCTACCATTTAGGACTCGCTAAAGGGATCGCTATGGGCCCATTGTGGTGCCTGGTGTTTCCTTTTGAAAACCTAACCTATACCTTCATTAGCACTAGCCACTAGACTAGCAATCGATAGGACGAACCACCGTACATCCATATGACCATCTTCGAAAAAGTCTCCACATCTTACCAAGGGTTTTTCGGCAAGTATAGCTATACTCACTCCCCGCTTAATGTCAAACTTACCTTAGGATCGAGCACCACACGCTGGTACTTCGCACTGGAAGAAAAGGAGAGTAACGGCTTGACTCTGTCTCCGTGAAGTCTACACAGGAATTTGTGTGCCAAAGAAGAGGAGATATGGCACCGCCCTGAGGAATTCCTCAGATGAAGTGGAGCTGCTGTTACCGAAGGTCGATTGAATGATTCTTGTTTTGAGTAGTTAATATCCAGTCGTCCATATTCCATGGTAATGAATGACTATGAGCCCAAAGAAATGCACGTAATGCTCGATGATTTTCTCGACTCATGTTTTTCAAAACCAATTTTCACAACTTGCAAAGAAGAAGAATTGTCAAACTGAACAAACCCCAAAACAAACTCTGAACTGTCAAACTATCACAGAAAACAGTGTTGCCAATTTAAAGTTATCCGCCTGTTAAAATATAAAAACACTCTTTCCAGCTTCTAACGTTGCCGTATGGAACGCTGTGGAATCATGCTTATAACCTAAAAGAATGAGAGCATGTTCGCTCTGGCTTTAAGTCGTTTCTGTTGGTTCTATATTCGTAAAGCATTCGCAACCCTTTCCAAAGTCCTCTAAGAAGAAGAAGAAAGAAAGCCACGTTGCTTAAGCTAAGAGTTTGCAAATTAGTCCATAGAATTGTTATGTCCTAGGTCCTTGACGATTTCCAAATCACGGTATTCTTAACAACTCCTTTTCAAACAATTGCAAAGGATCTCCTCTTCATACTATTATAAATCATTTCTTCCATTTTTTTTACTCATCATTACCTCAAACCCATTCCAGGACGCAAGGACAATAATTAAAATGTCTTCAATCATTACGCTAATCTTTATAAAATAGAAAACCAAGAAGAACTGATCCAAGGAATTCATTTTTTTGTTTAATGAAGAAAAAAGGAAAAAAAAGGACAAAAAAGAGATTGAAATTAGAACGGAAATGAATTCCATTTCCTTGCCGAACCCTCATTCGAAATTAAATACAGATAACCCGAACCTGACAAACAAACAAAATAACAAAAGGATACAACGATACAAGGATACAAGGACCTTCTTTTTGCTTTTTATATTCCGAATCCAAACTTTTACATTTCCGTTTTGTTTTTCTTCTCTTTTTTTTCGATTTCAAGACACACTTTCCCAGAGATTTCCTCATCAGATCAAGAGTTTTTTTCTTCCGCCGGTTCTATTCGTGATATCCTTGAGTTGAGTAGGCAAAATAAAAAAAAATTTAAGCAAAAAATATTTATCAGTTTACCCAAGGAATAATTAATGATTTATTCGCTTATCTCCCCCCTGTTTGGTGCGATTTCTTTGTCATTATTTTGAAATAAGAAAGAAGAAAACCGAAATTTCGAATTCAAAAAAGGAATCTAATCCTGCAGGGAAATACAGAACGCAATCATAGCTAGGAATCAGTTTAATTTTAAATTGTATTTCTTAGTCGTGTCCTCGGTGTGGGGTTGGGGTAAGGCAAAAAAAAAAAAAAGTAGGAAGATGCATATCCTTAAGAGCATATAAATCAGGATTGTTGTCGTAAGTGAATATTCCCGTTTCTTTGTCGGTACGGTATCCAACAGATAATTATTATTGTCGTGCGTAGTTGGAATAAAATTGCCAAATGTCATGAATTATATCAATAAAAAGGGATAATAAAAATTAAAAAGGATATAAATATACATACACCTGTCGTGGATGTGAGAAAGTTTCTCTTATTTATTTTTTTTTTTTTTGGGAGTAAATTAATATGAACTAATTATACACGGGAATTTTATGTGAATTTAATTAAGTAAATCGCCGATGGGATAGGCTGCCTGGCCAAGGTGGTAACTAATGGTTAATGCGCAATTTTTTATTGGATTGTTATAACCGAGAGAAAGGCGTAAAGGCAATCCTTTTCATGTGGCTCATTAAATTATTAACAACTTTTAGGGCTTGGATTTTTTGCCGCTGTTTAACAGAAAGTCCTTTTTTTTACTGAGTCGGACCAAAGTTACTATGAGTAAGCTTCGCAGGTCATTATTCACGAATTCATTGTAGATAGGCACAGAAATTGTTGTTTCGAAAAAAAACTGTTAAAAAGTACACAAAACTGTCATTCTTTGACAGCTGTCAAGTAAAAACTGCACGGCCAGTGAAAAGTTATATAAAGAATGGGCCATCTAGTGGTTTCTTTTTAAATCATAGGTTATTTTGACACTGACAGCTGCTTCCCGTTCGAAATCTCGCTTTGGGCTTGCATAATGTTGGGAAATATTGAAAACTTGAGTGCTGTGAAGCGCAAACAATGCGTTTTTTTGAAAAGAAGTTTAGGCCGAAAAGGACACCGCGCCAGCTGTACGCAAGTTTATATTCTTGAAACTGGTATACTAGTGGACAACGCTTTGGTCCCAGTCTTTGCGTCGTCAGGTGGGCACAGACGAGTATGTGGCTGCTGTAGAGTGTAGGACTCAATTCACGAACATCAACGATCTCAACAGCTCAATATTTCACGCACTAGGAGGAGAATTCTGCACCAAGATCTGCCATTATTCGCTTACACTTAGAATGTCCAATTGACTCACCAATTGAAGGCGCATGACCAACCAAGTTTGGGCCTTAGAGCAGCTTGAATTGGACAACGATTTTGGGCGAAAAATCTGACGAAGCGCATTTTCATGTCGGCTGCTACGTTATCAAACTAAATTGCCACATCTGGGGCTTAATCCGCACGTTATTGTCGAGAAGCCAATGCATCCATAGAGAGTGACAGTTTGGTGTGGAATGTGGAGTGGTGGCATCATTGGAACAATTTTCTTCGAAAATGAGGCTGGCAACAACGTTTCGGTCAACAGTGGGCATTACTGAGCCATTATAGCAGACTTTTTTTTTACAGAAACTGGAGGCAAAGATTTGGACCATGCAGGATGGCGCGCCATGCCATACAGCCCATGCCACAATCCATCTTTTGCGCACCAAATTCCCAAATCGTGCTATCAGCCGTCTTGGCAATGTTAATTGGCCGCCTCGGAGCTGCGAATCGACCCCTTTGCACTTTTTTTTGTGGGAAACCGTGAAGGACATATGTTATGCCAACAATTCGGAAACGATTCAAGCACAAGGCCAATGCCATCGACAAGGTCGAATGCGCTACTGCGAAGCCAGCCGAGGCAGCCACTTGCTCTTACTAATGAAGCCATAGAGCTTTGTTGACTGAAAGCTTTGCTGTGAACTCGAATCAATTTTGAATATTTCGACGTCAGCCTTCGTGGTCATTTGAGCTGGAGTAAATAAGAATGGTTGGTTGATCACTGACAGAGGTTTCCAAGAAACTGTGTGAAACCAAGTGTAGCTAAACATTTCACTTCGAGTAACGCAATGTCCTCGGCAAGTTAGTCCTCATACAGCTTCATTATACTATGCTTTGAACCCGATGTTTAGTGAGCGTTGGCTGTTAGACAATATTTTTCCACATGACTTAGTGTCCATGTTGCATGAGTTAATCGAGAGGCATGGGACTTTCTTCGTGTACGTAGAAGCCCTATATTTCTAAGACGGTCTTGGCAAGAGGAAAATCCTGCTGTTAAATCTGTGCTATTGGTTCTACCCTTTCTTATTCTGTTGAAAAAAGTAGGCAGATGATCGATGCTAATGAGCATAATAGACCGTTATTTATTTAAACTCCAACTTATGGCATAGAGACAGTAATTGGAACTCACTGTCTACCAATGTTGGCAGATTTTATTTGACCGAAAGGCCACTTGCCAGAGCACTAAAAATCACATGTCCTTCAGTCTGTGCAGTCAACAAGCTCTCATTTTAAGATCCTTGTCCTTTTTACAAAGAAGAAGGAAGAACAATACAAATAAAAACTTATGACAGCATAAGAATGCTTTAGTTAGGAACTATTTTAAGGTTCCTAGGACTCTTATTACACAGTACCGACACTGGCACACCTCTCTATCAATCTTTCTTCTTGTTTATCTCTGGTTCGCTGCACAGAAGGTCATCAACGCCCCGAAGATTGTACATCCCCAGCGATGATTATTTATTTCCAAAAGAAAATAATGTAGGTACTCCTCGCAAAGACGACAACAAGGCAACAACAATGACTCCCATTGCATCGCTGAGAAACGTAGTGAATCCTCTGAAGCAATGTTCTCCCACTGAATTCTCGTATCACTGGCACTTCAGAGGACCGATCTACTCAGTTGATATCAGCTAAGGAAATCGATCGTTTAATTCTGGCAATAAACAAACAGAAGCGGCATCTCAAAGAGCGGAGAACACATCTCCAGCAGCTCCTGTTACGTCGATGACGACGAAGACGACGACGACTCCGAAGCTGTTGGCTCTGGAAGGACATCCATACACCTACTTACGGAGAAGAAGAAGAATCCCCCAAACAAAATTGATACCCTTCCATTCGTTTTGGGGCGGCTATGTCCATACGGAGTCTGTTATTCTTGCTGCGTCCCATATATCCGTTTGATGGCTGCTTAAACGAACTATTTGCGTCGCAGCAAACTATGCTGTGAGATTATTTACGAAGCGCAGGAGGAGGACAGCTACAGCCAACATTCAAAGTAGTGCAATGCGATTGTTGCATTCGCAACGCATGTGACTATGTATGCATGCACCGAAGACGATCGTGCGGCTAACAAGTGGAAGATTTATAGGAAAACTTTAGCGGGAAGTCAATTCAGTGTGGCGCGGCGCAGCAACCAAATGATACTCGCTTTGGAATTGTTCTGCTTTTGTGGGCACACACAGCAGTAACTCGCGATGATCAGTAGCAAGATCAGATGGAGCTTCAGCTTCAGCTACAGCTACAGCTTTGGCTTCGAATCCTGTTGTTATGTGCACGGGGGGATATCATTAGATACACTTTTATGATAAAAATCACTCTTTTTCCTTGGTGATGGTGCTGGATGCTGCTGGTACTGCTCCTTCTTTTGCTTCTCTGTTTTTGGCACAATCAAAGCTACAGATCTTTCAATTGTGCAAGCAACCACCATCGCCGAAGTATGGTGCTACCATTTTCTTCAGCCAGGTATTCGTAGTAGGAATGGCAAAACAAAAAGTCAAGAAGCATTTACAGCGATTGTAATGTCTTAGATACATGAAGATCTGAGATAAATTATTTCTTTTCTTTTTATTTTTTTTGTATCTTTGGCGTACTGTAAGTGGTATCTTCAGAGCATTATTAGATCATTAGGTTTTCTTCTTTTTTTTTTGGCTGAAAATAGTCCGAGATTGGATGAGGAATCAGAGCGTAACAGTTTTTGGGAGAGTGTGTGACTTGAGGCTGATTGGTAGGAAGCGGATGTAGGCGCTGCCTTCAAAGGAATAATAGCCCTTGTAGATACTTTCGATAATCTATTTGAAGGCTATTGTTTTTGTCTCTTGCTTCCAGTTTTGACCTACACAACAAGTGACATCACATAAGACAGTCCGTGGTGGACCCGGGCTTCAACCGGCACAAACCCGGTTACGAACCAGTTCCTCAAGTTGCGCACGCCAAGTTGGTTGAGGTCTTCCTTCAGTTACTTGCATCACCTGCCGCCGGTCGTCTTCTACTGCGACGTTCATCTGGAGTGGATTCAAAGACGTTCTAAGCTGAAAGGTTGGGCTCCGTTCTACATAAGGCTACCATATTAGTCGCTGTATGCGAACTCTTCTGGCAAAGTCGATGCTCTTTTATATTGGTCGTATAGTTCAGCATATAGTTCAGCATGTAGATGGGACCAAAGATCACTAGAACTTCAATGTCACCAAGGGAATCCTCATCCGATTTCTTTAAAGTTCATGCCTCTCTGTTGGCGTTAATAGAGCTCTCCGTGAAAGAGCGTGCTATAAACGATGATTTCTATCCCACCCCTGTCCCGATCTCTATCAGACTATGGTTCAATTCGAGATACCGTCAAAACCTATCCAAATGTGCCGCGTACCGCTGAAAACAAGCGTAGCTTTCTGCGAATTTGAAACAGTTCTTCTGAGCTCTTCCTACCGTCCACCGAATGCCAGCAAGGAGGTACGTGATCATGTGCCTCATGGAAGGCACTATATATCACGAAACTACATATTCAACTGCTCGGATATATAGACAGATATGGCATCATCATCATCATATCAAAGTCAAACGAGTTGGTCTGTTCTGCCCTATGGCACCAAGTGCTGAACGAAAAGTAAGAAATCTGAGCAAATAGTTTGGATAATGGTTCCCATTTGCGAAGAGGGCGAATGCAGGGGGACATTGGCTCAACCACATCAGGGCGAAGGAAATCAACGCTCCAACCGAGAGGATATTTGAATCATAACTCCCAGGTTCTAGGCGACGAATAAGACTGAACCTCTGGTACAAAGACCAAGTTGTCATGAATGTAAAGAAACTTGGTCTTCACAACTGAAAGCAGGATCGAAGTCCGCCATGCCTTGTGCAAAGACTCTACAAAGCTCGGAGGTATTTAAGTTAGTAAGTCTGAGAATCTATTGATCGGAAGCGATGTAGCGTTTCCCCGAAAGAAATATCGGTTCCTTCTAACTATGTAATGAGAGTTACTGGATACTCTGATAGCTTAGACATGCTTAGACATAAAAGGGTTCAAATTAAGAATGAGTGAAGCCCTGGCTCACTGTGTTAGCTGATACCAAGCAGACTTGACCCATCTAATTTGAGAAAAGCCAAATGCTTACTGAACATCAACAGAATGCAAGTAGATAATAAGTCATCGCACTGACAGAAGAGAGGCCTCAGAACCTGGTAATGACTGCATGAATAAGTAAAAGAACGACTAGCCCTTGTATCCTCTCTGAATCTCCCCAGCTGTATCCTCCTCCAGAAAGCAAATTCTTGGGAAATACTTCCTCAAATAAATTACTCATGTGGGAACCCAAAGATCCTTAATTTTCTATGATCAGGCATCATATGTGCATATCACTTACTTCTCGCTGGAAGAGACGACTAGATTCGGTGGTCAGAAAAATGTAAGATTAGATCGAAGGATCTAAAGATCTAAAGATGGAGTAAGTTAAAGTCCTCAACGGTTTTCCAGATCCAAATCAAAGGCATCAAAATTGCTTCAAGAGGAAACCGTATACATTTCCTTTTAACTTGCTGTCCTCTATGAAACATCAATCCATCCGACTCGTCTGTAATTCGTTCCCTTTGTTACCCTTGCGAGGGCTCCACTAACCTCATTACTATTCTCGATCCGTACAAGTCACTGTCCACACAGAGATTCAAAGTTAATTCCCAAAGGTGCCGCAGATACACGAATCTGGTCACTTCGAACACTAATTACCTTTCGACGGCTCTAATGTGACATCCAAATTTGGCCAACGATGATTAGCTCACCCGACTAGGCACACCGTCTAGACGTGGCAAAGAACAAACAAAAAGCCCCACAGTTAGCATAATAAAGACCGCCCGCAGTACTAGTTAGCACTTTGCCCTGCAAATAGGTTTTTCCATCCAACGAATCGAAGAAGACCTTAAACGAGATGAAATTATTAATTCGCCAAGAGGTAGGAAGCAGAAAAAAAAAAAAAAAAGACAACAAACCAAGAGGAACTCAATAAAGTGGCTATTTTCATCTTGTCGACCATGATACCAAAACCGAGACGGTAAGCTGTCAGAAATGACCATATTCGATCGGAGCACGGTCCCAGTGTCATCGTACCGTGTTTCGATTTGCCCTCAAAAAGATAAATTAACTCGAATTAAAGATACTGACTGACGACGACGACGTGGATGCGGACAAACGAAAAGAGAAGCCTGACGCTGACCGCAACCGAAAAGCACACAGCACCAAAGGCCCAGCAACATACCCTTCCGGGCAAAACCAACACATAATTAGATTCCATATTGGATTATGGCTGACATTAATATATTTGCCTGACATTAATGATCTTCTGGTATTTACCTCGATTTGGTGCCGCGAAAGAAGACGTTGCGCGCTGCCGAAGCATCAGTCTCGCAGCACCCATCGAACAGCCATACAGATGCACTTTGGTGGACCATTGACAAAATATCCTTAGGGATAATGCGTTTTTTCACCCAGTCTCAGAAGGATGGACCGAGAGATAGGGAAGCGGGAAAAGAATGACGATTGCAATGCTGTCGCTGGTTTGAGGGTACCTATCTATACAGAGGGAGGGGGATCGTAAATGACATTTCATTTCCTTAATAATCTGCAGTGGCAAAAGCAAACGACTGTTGTTGCTGCCGTATTGCTGGGCCCATTTACTGTCTATATACTCGCACTTTAATTATCTTTGATATGACAGGACAAAGTCGAACGACGACGACGATCGAATGGAACCCCTTTTTTGGACCACGATTTCGGATTTAGGTTACCTTAAGACCGATTGGCGTACGGGATGACAACGATTATTGATCTGGCAAACGTGATCAGCATATCAATTTGACTGTCAGTCAAAATCGGACATTGGTTCATGATGGTTAAAATGGTTCATCGGTGACTTGAGATGTATAGATAGGATATGTGTATCTAGCCAGTGAATGCAATCGAAGGTAGCTGACTTAGAAGACTCTGACTATTGCGCCATTGAAAGTACTGATAGGTTGCGATCACTCATGTACTCTATGCAAGAGAAGGCATCTAAAGTTTGACAAGAAACAATCAGCAATCTACAGCCGAGTATAAGTAATTTCTACCCATCCACGTGTCCTTAAACTTTGAGCTAAGAATATGATATTTGAGAGCCTAAAGGAGAAGGACATTAGATTCAACGTCTGTGGCATTAGGAATACTCATAACATTCTCAGTACTTGTGTACGCTTTCTCCTGTCAAAGAAATGTTTGCCCAAAGTACACTGCTATTTCACAGGAATCGCCAAGATTCAAGCAACATCTGCTTCGTAGATTTCGGGCTCTGTAACACTTGCTCGAGCTCTGTAAGTTCAAATACATCTACCTTGATATGATACATGCAAAACCTCATCTCATGCCATCTGTTATTGGCCTAAAATGTACTCAAAGCTCTATAGCTCTCTGTTAGTCCCTCTTCTCTTTTCCCTTCCACAGTACTGTGTCCAAGCAGCCAGTAGGGAGTTATCCTGATTCGATGATGTAGAGGCCGAGTTCTTTCTTGCACTGCGGAGACAATCGCCTTGACAGCGTTTTGGTCATAAATGCGTGCGTCAATAATAGAGGAGACGATAGAAGGAAGGCAGACACTGTACGGCTCTGGTAGATGGTCTGGACCTTCTCTTTCAGTCCCTTTTCCCACGGCACTCTGGATGTTAAACTGACATTGAGGTCATCTGAAAAGTCTTTCAAGTTTCAATACATTCGAATGCGCGGTTCATAAGTCTGCTGAGAGTTTGCGGAATCCGTAGAAGCATCTACCTTCACCGACCTATTTTCCAAACGAACAACATGTGTTCAATCAAACCTGCCATCAACTTTCATTTCATTGTTTTACCATAAGAAAAAAAGCCAATCTAACATATTCGCTTCGCGTTGTTGACCAACATTCACTTTTTTTCCAACGGCCGGCGCGCGAACCAATGACACGGGAGACCCTCCAGTGGGCAGCACCAAATCCAACAGCAGCTCTACGCATAATTTAGTTTATCTGATTCAAGCGTCACCCCTCTGACGTAACATTTGATGGATATACTTCCATTTCTCCAAGACTTTTACGATATAACCTAACCACGTGTACGTGTAGGTACTACACCCCAGTGACCCGCTCACTCACGGGTGTTAGTCATTTCCGAGTGCACAAATGCGCACCGCCCTCCTGGAGTTGCACTTCCCTCCTATTGCACAGCAGCAGCACCCAGCAGGACACCTTCGCACGAGTAGGAATGACTCGCAATCGTACCTGTCATTTATATAAAGCATTTTGGTTCATAGTCAATGCGAGCTGGACAACAGCAGCAAACAGGCGGAGGCATAGCAATGGCCTCTTACGAAATTGGATATTTGCGTGGCATAATTAACAATGCCCACGGCCACACACACCGAGCGCCTTACACAAGACACCGAGACGCAATAATATTCAAATCATCTGTGCGAAAGAGTGGTCGGTCGGTCGGTCGGTCGGTCACAAGGTGCTGGCTCCTACTGGTTACTGCCACTAAACATGCAGAATGACGGCAGTGAATGTAACCATGTCTCTGGGTGATATTTTAATAACCGAATAGAGTATTGCATGTGACATCTCCGAAAATCGGCTCCGGCGGACATGAGAACGTAATCGTATATAGTGTCTCTCTCTCTTTGGTTGGTCAGGTTATTAGATTTCCCAAAGAAAATCATGGCAAGTCACCTGCAAACACCCAGAAGAGAGAAGGAAGTCTAGTCTAGGATGAACAGCAGGCCTCCTTCCAAGTGGTTCAAGTGTCGTCTGTTGCAGACAGCACTGAAGTAGGGACAGCTCTTGAGTTGCATTGGGCCGCTTGCTGGTTCTAGTGCATTGAGGTGCGTTTTGGTCATAGTCATTGCCGAGAGTTACGGTGTCGTGACATTTGGCAGGACTAAAACTATAACGACGACGACGACGACGACGACGACGAATATGCAAAAGTGGCAAGGTGAGCGTTTTCGGGTTGAATTGCACTTACCAAGCAGCTCCTGCTGTGCGTGTGGGTTCTCTGGGTCCACTGAGGAAATTTCATCCGTGTGGGAGCCGATTTACAAAACGTGGTTGGCATTGATGAGGCCTTGTGAAAGGCGCGTTACCTTAATTAGATTCCCTGTCAGCAGAATGTGTCAAGGAGCTATGAAACAAGTAAGAGGTGTTAGGAATTCCAAAATAGAAAGGTACATAAACTAATTTCCCAGAACAGAGTTCTAAGTACTTAGTTACCCGAAGGATATGGAGAGGTTTGAGAAGTTATAAACTATAATCTCTGAGTCTTTGAACTGGCTTAGAGTTTTTTATCCACCAGGATGAGACGGCAGACACAATCTCAGGCGAGTGCATTTTTGATACTCATTCGCACAAACTGCAGAGCCATCTTTGTGTGAACGCTGGCAACAATTCAGCAGTAGTCTGATGCAGTTCAGGCTATTAAAGTCAGTAGTCAGGTAGCAGTAGCGAAGGTTCACTTCTCCAATAAGCTTTGTAGGTCATCTACTTTGATGACAATCAAGGTCTAGACAAGGTGAGTAAGGAGTACTCCTACCTACATTCTAATGAATAGAATCTAGATGATGGAACCCTCTGTCGTTTCGAGCACTTTGAGTGGGTGATTCAAATGATCCTGGTCGAGAAACTCTCTGAAGTCCATTTACCAACCAACAAGCGCAAGCAACCAGTTGACCGAATACTTCAACATCAGCCAAGAGATAGCCGTGACCACCGGTTGGCTACCAACTACCACCCAAAAAGGAGCCCTTGTTGTGATGATGAGAGTATTCAGCGGAAGAGGGTGCAAGAGGAAAGCATCAAGAGAGGAGCACCGGACCAGAAGTAGGGTAAAGAAGTGAATCCTGCGTAAAAAGAAAAGGGGCTACGTAGTCTCCCAGCTGAACGATATCGAGGAGTCTTTCGAGCTTGCTAAATGCTGCATATAAGATCTTATTCAAGATATCATGGGTTCTGCTCGGGAGTATACTCGAAGGAAGCAGCAATTGTCTAGTCCGCAGAACTTTTATTTGAGGAGACATTGCTCTGTCCTTTCAGTGAGTTCTTCACGTACGGAGCTCTCTGCAGCAAAGATGCTTATTAAACTGCTTCATCCCCAGACCTGCCGTTGAGCTTAGAGAAACGATTCCAAAGTCTTGATCGTTCCTATATGCAGAAGAGAGAGAGAGTGCAACTCAATTCTAAAGGATTCAAATACTTCACTTTTCCATTGACTTATGTACCACCTTTGTACTGAGATTGTCAACAGTTAATTAGGACTGCCACCCCTCGATGATTTTTACAATTATTTTCATTACTTTCTCGTGTATCTTCATTGACCTCGTCCTGGTGAAAATACGAATACTACCTGTGTTGCGTGTGTCCTATGCTGTCATCTGCCCATTGTTCTGCTAATTTGTCAAAACCGCAAAAGTATCACATTTGCTCCAGAATTAGTAGGTTAACCGAATGCCCACACAAAGGGAATTGAGTGACCACATTCAAAGGACATGCACAGGAAGAAGAACCGCCGGACCGCCCCGCTGATTTAAGTCGAGCGACGGCTTAAGGTGGCAGTGCTGCCAATACTCGTTCAGTTAATTCGATAATTTGATAAAATGTGGTGTCTGAGTGTGTGCACAGGATGACTACCATCACACCACGCACGCCGTAAGGTAAATACGATGCTCAGTCGTAAGAACCACTGCCTTTCTTTGGTGCATAAGGACTTGGCGGCAATTATCCTCCAATTTGCATAATTCAATTGCGTTCGGGGTACACAATTAAGTCCCAAATAATTACGGCCGCCTGTCGCATATGCTGACATCACTGGCCTCGTCGTCAGCGTAGTTCCTCATCCGTGATCACGTGATGCGATGACAGGTATTTTGTCATTGATATGAGAGAGCATGCAAAGTGTCCGGTCCGATTTGTAGAGAGTCGATCCGTGAATTGCGGTTGGTAAAAGTTGCACCGCACACGCATGCACCCTCTAAACGGGTGACGCAACGGTCGGTTGTTATTTTGAATAGGATTTCGGGTCGTCGACATGGAAATTTCCCCCTGGGGAGTGAGGTATTCTAGCTCGCTGCGATTTGGTGTGTGTGTGTTTTTTTTTTTTTTGACACGTTGACAGGTCGATTTTGTATCTTATCCTAAGAGTTTGACTCCATCCAGCTGAAGTCCCGTTCACGGTAATTTAACAATTTATTCATCCAACGACGAGTGGGGTTTTCTTTTATCGTTCTCCTGTTGGAATCACTAAGCAGATGGCAGAATGATGGACAGGTGAATGCGGACGGACAGTTGGATTGGAGTGATTAACGAAATTATTGCTCCGCTAGGGGTTGCGTGTGCATTTCTTTGAAATCACAATGCAATCCGAAGAATAATTTCAAATTTAATTAAATTAAACGACGTAAAGTGCTTTTTAGTTGAGCCAAGCAATTTGAATTTACTGAAATGTTACAAATTATGCGTCAGAATTTTTTTTTTTTGTTGTTGTGTGTCCTTGGGTGTTGCGTCAGTTATACATCAGATGGAGGTGAATTTTGATTTGTAAATTGGAGCTGCTGGGGAGGAATTACACACGAGTTATGCGTAGAAGGGGGTCATTTAGAGAGACTTTATGGACAGCTCTTCTATGACTTTGATTCGTCGTGTCAATGCTAGCATCTGGATTTCTACTCAATGGCTCCTTAATAACCCCATTCTTCTGCTAGCAAGTGGAGTCGTTAATCAGGTGCTCCACCACTCCTCTGGCAATTGCTGTAAATGTTTCCGCAGCAGAGATCTTGAAGGTTGACCCCTGCTTTGCCAAAGACTCCACCTTTTGATCGCCCTTCATCTCTATGCGCCCTCTCATCTCTCCCAGAGCAGCGTCCTCTCATTTCGAGATGAGCACTCATTGAACTTGTGAACACATTCCATTGTCAGATTTGTATTTATATTTGTTTGCTCCATGGGCCTAATCAATCTAGTTTGTTAGACCTCACCGAGTTTCTCCATCTATGTCCTTTTACCTTGAAGCCTTCCGGGTTTCCTCCTTGTGAGAGTTTCATGTTAGTCAAGCATCTAGGAATACTCCCACATTCCTTTAGTAACCTTCAGTTCTGATCCACAAAGTATCAAGTGTACAAATTGCAGAATTGAATTCAATACCATTCCTAGTGCATTCCTTATGGTATCCTTATGTGACGTCCATGAGTTTTCCTCTTGGCGTTATTGCAATGTCAACTACATATTGAAAAGTATTGATGCTCTTCAAGTCTTCTGAAGAGAGATTTAACAGTGTAAGTGATGAGACTCCACCCTGCGGGCAACCTCTGCTAACTCTTTCACTAAGTCGTAAAGTTCCCGTCTCAATACTTACCGCCCCATTTCAGAGTATATTGACCACTCTTCTTACCAACAATGGGTTAACTCCGCGTTCTTCTAAAGCTAGGCTTCCGAAGTATATTTTATCGAAGGCACGAAGGCAATGTTCCTTGGTGCAGTCTTTATTCCATAGTTCATCTCCAAAGGTAGTCTAGTTATCTCTTGGTGGTTAGTTCCCTCCGCTTAAGTTTGTGATATTGAAGAAATTCTCAACATTCCGACATTAAGTTAGACAGAGATGATGCCCACAATAACTTCCCTGGGCCACCTATGAGTCAGTAGTAAAAGTCATTGATATAACTGCCTTTCTTACATTCTTCTTTAGTGGGGAATTTTTCTGTGATTAGTTCCTTAGAACTCAATCAAATACTATTAAGGACCCTACTGTGACCATATGAATATAGATTCTCTGAGCCGGACGCTGTGCTTTTGATGTAAAGTTTCAAGGGAATCAGCAGTAGGATCACATTCATTCTTCTTGTTTGCCCACATTTTTAAGTGCTCAGACTTTGTACCACTTTGCCTACACCTACTTTCATGCCCCTGTCCACTTCATCCCCAAAAAAGAGCTCAACGTAAAGTCAAAAATCTGCTGGAAAACCAAACAACCCCCGACACAGTAAATGCCCATACCACTGTAGGGGAAACGTAACTCATATACGCAATGCAGCCACCAATTGCACCCAATCTTCTCGTTCTTATCCCAAGCGAACCCATCTGAGCGCATATTTGACTCTGAACCATACCCACCATACGTGCTATGTATGTCTGTCCAAGCATTATCGTCAGTTGGTCAGAAAACTGGCAAAGACAAAAAATAAAGCTATACCTAACCAGCTTTTGCTTTTCTTCCGAAACAGATACCGCTCCGGAGTTCCGGGGTTGTTAACACCCCTGAAGGGTTGCGAAAACCGCACACCAAATGGCGCGCGATCGCTATTATGTGTATGTTTCTTGTGCATGCATGTTTGGTGAACACAATCCTCCTGTATCCTGTGCAGAGTAATGCACAATGAGATGCAACCTGCAGACAGAAAAAAACAAAAAAAAAAACCTTGTTTTATGGAAGTTCCCGGATAAGCCGTCTCTAGGCTCACTTTTCATTTTTTGGCGAGAGCAGCTGCAGCTGTAAATGCATTTTGGTTGTCAGAACACACTGAGATGGGGTTGGTTTGGTGGAATGTGCTTGCGTACTTTCAGCCCCAAAGGTGCAGCAGCTTTACAGAAGAAATGAAAAATTCCATTGCGATTTTGTGTCGACGAATTTACGCGAGCGGATTAGGAGGGAATGGTGCCTGATTTGGGATTTCAGTTGGGGTACACAAGGTGCATTTGGAATAAAACGTCTCCTTCCTTACTGATGTTTTGGAGGCAAACTAAGCACTATTGTAAGCAAAGTTGGCTTAGCTTAAAACGAGCCAAGTTTAAACGAACAAATGGTGACAAAATACGACTTTAAATTTAGGGATAAGGGTCCTGTTAGACTTGGGAACTTAATTTATATATAAAGATTCAATCCGTTAAAATAATAGAATTCAAGTTTGTAAAGAGCTTTTAATTTTGGTATACGGTTCCTGCAAAGCATCAGAAGGAGCATCAAGGACATCTCAAGCAATGCTTGAGTACAAGTACAACGCCGAACAAGCCTGTTATCCGGTTATCATCTCGCCTTCTGAACCTAGGCAATGGATATAAAGTAAGTAAAACTCAATCCGCTTTTAGCAACCTCTTAAGGAAGCCGAACCTGTTGTAGAAATATCCTCTTAATGTTGATTTAATATAATGGGTACGAGCACTTCCTTTGGAGTCGAACAATTTCACAGTGACACCAACCATACAATTTACATTCTGCGCCATTTGTTAGAGAGAAGTTTTTAGATTCCTAGACTACTACTCAGCTGTTGGGAAGAACATTAAAAGCTGAAGCCAGCAGGTTTTTCTACTTGTCTTGCGTGTGAAATTGGCTTTTACTGGAAACTACTGGCTAGCAACCTCCAAAAAAACACGATTATGAAGTACAGATTCACCCTGAAAAGCTAAAATTTCACACCGAATCTTTGTACAAGAGACTTTTGCACAATTTCGCCAAAATAAGGTAATTCTTTTACTACTGGAAGAATTAGAGATTATCGAGAGTATAGTAAGTATTAAAAATAGTTCGTTTACTGACAGATCCAAAATGTATGTTAATATGGAAGCTGGCGCTTATTCTTGTCTCCAAATATGTATAAATCGCTATTTTAGCTTTAAGGACGGTTCAAGTCGAAGTTGATGCAATAAAACAGCTGGAGATATGGTTTTGGGGGAAATATTTCAGAAAAATTAGTCAGTAATGTTAAGAACAAGCTGTCCATGCTTCTTACACATACTCAGCTATGTCTTAACATGCTTCAAAATTTTGGGCTTACAAGTGTGCTTCTAAAATAATGACTAAAGTCTCTCATCCCGTCCATTAAGCACTGTATAACTAACTTACTGTACCACGTTATCACCTAGTCCCTACCTACTACAAAACCCTCGATCCAGCCCTGCGTTGAAAGTAACTTTCCGCAAACCACTTCGCTATGCAAATACTTCAACCAACTTCACGTGTGTTTAATTCTGCGGTGCATGTAGGTGAATTCTGTTGCTGATAAGCACACCCTTGGAGGCATGAAAAATTATCCTTTAGAAACTTTCTGGCTGCGCCACATGCTTGTTACTGTTGTCATCAACAAAATCCACTCATTCTAGTAAAGGTGAAAGATACAAAAAGTAACAAAAACCATTCTCCACTTGCAGTGACATTCATTTGCATGATCCGCAGATTTCTCCTCTTCATCAGTCTAATCGTTGCCGTAACTCACAGGATAACCATCACTCTGTCAGCCTAGAATATTGCACTTGTAAGTATGTTTTTTTTTTTTTTTTGTATCCTCTTCTGTTGATAATTAAGTCCGATCAAGCTCCTCTATCATTAGAAAGCCATCAGAGATAAAAATCCAGCCTATGCTCCAGAACCAACGACGAACGACCAACAAGGTGATCAGCTGCTCCTGCTGTTCACCATCCACAAGGAAGGAGATTCTCTACTTCGCCTGTTGCTGGCCGCTCGGACTTTCAGCGAAATGAAAAATGAACCCTTTATCAGCATTTACTGTAATTTTAGGTTACAACACTACTGGCTCCGCATTCGTTGGATGCTCTACCCGCACGTATTATTTATTGCTCCGCGTTTACGAATCCATTACGTTGGATTTTTCATTTTCATTCGAGAGCCTTGCAAGGATGCGGCGATGTCTGGCAGTGGCGCGTCGGACCGGCCGGAGGAGGGGTCTCTCCTCACTGGCCGAAAGAGAACCCTTCGCATTCGGTTAGTAGGATTCTTAATGGCATAATTTCTGTGTTTTCTGTTTTGTGGAGACTTT
Organism: Chalcosyrphus nemorum; assembly: GCA_949716465.1. NCBI lineage: Eukaryota > Metazoa > Arthropoda > Insecta > Diptera > Syrphidae > Chalcosyrphus > Chalcosyrphus nemorum. The sequence continues at coordinate 10,813,690 of OX454333.1, read as the reverse complement.
GAGACTTCCCGGCTTCTCGCACTACGTTTGGCGGGAAATCATTTTCGAAATTATTGTTATTGTACAATGTTCGCGTATTTTCATTTCGCCGAGTTAAACGGTGGGCCGTGCCGTGCCGTTCCGGACGGACTCTGGTTGTCCATTTTGTGTGATTATAAATGCACAAGAATTATATACTCTTTTTATTTTTATTTTCGTTTTGGTTTTGGTGAACTTCTGTGGTGCGTAGCATACCCAAACAGATCTATAGGAGGAGATGGGCAGTTGTAATTAGGCTTCCGGTTAAATTGTGTAGAAGGTATAATTTCATATCAACTCGTTTAATGAGAAAATGCCGGGGAATTAAGTTAATCGGTTCTGTTGCTTTGTGAGAAGATAACTGCCAATTGTTTTTTTGTTTTTTCGTTTTGTTTTAGGTGGGCAGCCTTAGCAGTAGTTGAGGAATTTCGCGTTATTAAAAGCAGAATCAAATTATAATTAAAAATGTTGCAGTCTAAATTTTGAGCTGGTGATTGAGTTGATAAATGCGTTGCTCTCTTGGTAAAGTCTTTCGGTTTTAATTGTTTTGTTGGTTGATTTTCTAGTGGTCCCTGGTCGGTCATACATATGCCTTATTAGTTCAATTGAGAGTTTAGTTCGATCTTGAATTATTTTTTGAGCTACGAAATTAGTACACTCTTCAAAAGGAGATATGCCCTTGTTAATCGCCACCATCCTTGTTAAATACCACACACACTTATGCAATGGTAATCACTGAACTGGTAGGTTGACTATCTTGTTTCTTTTGTTCTGTTCAAATTGTCCGATTTTGGTCCTGCGTATGCCCTTGATGCTCACAAATTAAGTCGAAAGCTGAGTCTGGAATAAAATTTCGTGGCTTCAGAGGGCATTAGACCCAAATGACTCAAGCATAGCTGAAGGCATGGACAACTGTGGACGATTGTGTGAATGGCAACAGTTTGTTAGTGGATACAGGTAGGTACCTAGGTTCACATGGTTTTTGCTTGCAGGGACGTAGAGTGTGTTGTTGGATTCTTCGGTGTTATGGTCAGCTCGGTGCTCCTTGACGCTGCCTCGATGTTGACAGGTGACAACTTAATGTAAGAGGAAGCTATCATCTACTAACATGTTCTGCGCAATCACAGTGATCAGCGGCTTCTATACTATCTCTGAGGGAGCAGACTGTGTATTAGTCAATCGACATTCTCGCGAACGATATGCAAAAGGGTGTACTTTAGGGGAGCCTCGAAGGGCAGTATCGGCAATGCTGTGGTACTGTAACAGGATGAATGAAACTCTTTTTACTCTTAGTATTTATTTAAGTTTATTTTCTAAGCTCTTCTTTATTAACACTTGTTGGCTGTTAAACAGGTGAGACAACTGTATAAAATGCAGTTAGACCTACTCATTAGATTCATGAACAAAGAGAATGAGCGGGAACTGTAACTATCACACCAACTTACACTGTTTCTGTCCGGGCACGATGGGTATCGGGGATACCTTTATAGAATAAAACATGGTAGTACTCAGAATGTCCAAGTGAGAAGGAGGATGTGGAGCATGCATTGTTCGCATAATCTCGTAAGTCACATGGACGGAGATTTTCTCATTCATATTAGTAGACAGACCGCCCTTCGAAGAGCAGCAGCACTATGAAGAGAACTTTGGCGGAAATCTAGAGGAGTGGCCGCTTTCCATTTTGAATTTTAATAGAAGCACTAAAATTTGTAGTGTCAGATACGAAGAGAAGCCAAAGTAGGAATGGTTTTAGCTACCAAGAAAGTTTGCTGCAACGCAATATCACAACGAAGTGATATTTTGATACATCACATCGATTGAGGCACCGACACCAGTAATCAAATCATTTTCATTTTACCCACACCGTGTTGGTCACCGAGAAATCTTTGCGCACACCAGCCCATACAGAGCACACTTCTTAGTGCACCGACACCAGTGTGCGCACAAGTGTTGTGTGTATGAGCCGCTTAAGAACTTATGGACTTCGGCTATAACTTTCAACTCCATACGACAAAGAGGACATGAACAAGAGACCTGCAAGAACTGGGATCACTTTGCTGTATTCTGAACTTTGCTGAAAGACATAACATTAGCAGTTCTGTTCTATTCCGGGAAACTCCAGTGATCTTTTCCGTCCTACAGCCTACAGCCTACAGCTTGCTGGTTTGACAGTTCTTCGGGTGCCCTTGACAATCGCTTATTTCGCTCTCTCAATGGGATTTAATTGGCTTCAAGAGAAAACCACAGAGGCTGAAATGTTTTAGAAGTCGCTATAGTGGGGACATGAGTGCTTTTCTTGGACTACGGCGTTCAGTAACTGCATGGCACTAAGACCAGCGTTGGCGGCAATGATATAAGTTTATAAAAAGTTGGTCTTTGCGCTGCAGCAACTTGGAAATGACCTAGAGATCTTACTTCATTGTAGGCCACAGCAGAACGTCAGCCAAGTTCAGGCCAAGGAACTCCGTTTCTTTTCGGAAAGAGAGCGTCCAGAATCTGCCTTCTGATATCGGGAGACCTTCTTCCATTCGCGGATGGATCCGAAATTAGTTGCTACTCTATTTTGTTTGCAGATCTGATCTGTTAATCGCCACCAACCAGGCTAGCTACACACACATATACAATGGTAATCACTGAACTGGTAGGTTGACTATCTTCTTTCTTTTGTTCTGTTCAGGACTCAACAGTAATTTTCCTTGGAGGCGTCAGATTTACATCAACCTCATCTCCACGACATCATGTTTGGACTAGAGCTTGCATCTAAGTTTATCTCGAAGACATCTACTTGGACGCCATTAGTTGATTTGAGAATAAGCAAGAGATAGTTCCTCCCGGTGTTTCATTCCCCCCAGGCTTTGATGAAGGAAATTGAATATACAAAGACTCTTGGTAAAGAATTATTGCAGGTTTCCGCTGTATTCACAATATACCATCAAAACCATAATAGGCGGCCTAGGTACTGAATTCCAAGCCATGTCACGAGCTTTTGACTTAAGTATAGTGCCCGGTGCATCAGTCTCATATCGACAAACATGCAGCAGACTGCACATTCAAACTTCAAACTCAAATCTATCTAAATACCACTTGTGCCGCCCTTAATCAAAATAAGGAACAAAATTCCCCCACTTATAAGCTTAACCCCGAATTCCAACTTAAATTACACACCTCCGGCGCTGTTGTTTACCGGAAGTGCCTGCAGGATATATCCGTGTAAACATTTTCCAAGCCAATCATTGTCGATTCCTCCACCACCATCATTGCGGGGTTCTCCTTCTCTCCCAAAGCACGATTCACCAAAGTAATAATTGTTATTCTGCGCCACACAAGCCAACATGGCTGCGTCTCGTAATTTTCAAATTTTAGAATTGCTTCTCGCAAAATCAATCCCGGAATAAGAAAACAAAAAGAAAGAACCTCCTGCTCCCACCTTCTGCATGGGTTCCGACCAAATAAAAGCGAACGAGATGCACAAATTATGGTGAAGCAGGAGAATCCGTACCTTCCGCAGCACTGCTGCAGCAATGGTGGAAAGAGAACTGCTCCACCTCTCTAATTCGAGACAAACGGAGTAGAGTCGGCCAAATACAACGACCATCATTTTGTTAAATCTACCTCTGAGGTAATTATAGTAATTACTTCACGAATTGCACCACCAACACTCTGCAGAGGTCTGGGTCTAAGGAAGATTCACCAATACCACTGCTGCTGGATGTCTTCCTCCATTTCTTCGTGTTCCTTGCACCGTCATCATCATCTTCATCATCATCATCATCATCATCGTCGTCGTCATCGATGCACTTGATTAGTTTTGTAGGAAACTAATTTTCTTGCACACAAGGAGCAACAGCCGTAAGATGCCGCTCGCGCGCGCGCGCGCGCTCTGCACACATCGAGATCAAAGCGAAATGAGGAGATTCTGGTGGTGCAACGCTGCTGCCTGCCTGCTCCAAATCACGATGTAATTCGAATTTGCTGCAGGATCTGCCGTGTTCCACCTCATGCCCACTTTACAGATGAAATGAGATGGAGTAAGCATTGATTGCGTTACCGGGGTTAAGGATGTACAAGAGAGTCGATCGGTTCGTTTGGAAAATGCCATCAGCAGCCAAAGGAGTACCTACTACTACTATACGCTCTGGCGGGGTTGCAAAGCAATTGGCGTTGTCAGGAGGTAGATGCATTTTTGTTTCTACTTTTTTTCTTGTTATTTTGGGGGCCAAGCCAATGTGATCGGATCGTGTAATTCAACACCGGACTACATAATTGGAGTGCATTGCTGTTGTGGGCCGTTTGCCTGTGCTCGTAGTGTCGTTGGCGCTGATCTTTGAAATTGGCACTGGGAGCGGACAATTTCGATGATCATAAATGCGGCACAGAAGTGGATAGCTTGCGGACCACGCCTTTGCTGCAATTCGACACTTAATTCCTGTTTCATAAGCACATCGGTGGAACATATTCAACACCAATTCGGTTATCCGATACCTATGGCAGGGAGTTTAAATTTCTAGTGGTAGTCAGGCTACTGTCATGGAGCAAAGATAATCTTTGATTTTTCGTGTAATTTTCAACTGATCATAAGCACAGGCACACGAAGTGTGTTTCACCTGAGAAAATTAGTATTTTCTCGTGGAATTCCTGTTAATGGGGATAAGATTGGTATTGTGATCGAATTTAAGAAGCACTGACAGTTTGAGAGGTTATTCCATTCTTATTTGGGCACTTGTCGCAATATATGACTGATCGTCAGAAAGTAGAAATGAAGCTGGAGCTACATACATATATGCATGTAAAGGAAATAGACAAACTAATATAGACGATCGTCTTCGACTACCATCGATTTTGAATGTATTGTGACGTTTTCGGCAAAATCAAATCGGAGCTCACGCATACATTCTCAATCGGCGGTAGTTTTAATGGGCGCAACCATTTTCTAGAGTCGTTCTGTATATTTTTTTGTTGGTTATTCAATGACAGCCTGGTGAAAATGTGGTTTGCAAAAGGAAAGGAACACCACGACTACGTTACGTCTTGTTCACACGTTCTATCACATTTAGGCAAAGTGCGGGCAGGGGCCTGTAAACCGTCTATATTAGATTGTCTATGATAAAGGTTTGTTCCATTTAAATGCTGTGATCATCTCTAACATATAAAGATACAATTGGGCACAACAAAAACCCTATTTGATGACCCATCCTAGGTTTCTGCTTCTCTTCAAGAAGTCCGAACAAAGGCAAGACACACATAGAAAGTGCTCCGTAGTGTCATCAATCGATCCACAGGCATTGCTGATTGTAGTGTCACTTAAGCCTGCAGTCCGAAGAGACCTGCACCACATAGTTGTCCTCGTCAGAAACCACATCCTTTACAAAACCAATGAAACGAGGAGACTTAAGGTATAAAGCAGATTCGGGTCCTGTGCAGTCTCCTAAGCGATCTCTTTTCTCGTGATCCCATTATGACTTGGAACACAGCCCAGAATCCGAGAGTGTGCGCCAGAATTTTGAGATTTCTTGCATTTAACAGGGGTTAAAGGATACGACAGTATTTAGATTAAACATTAACATTAAACATTAGCTTGAGTGTAACTAAAAACATAGATGCTACACCATTGGTCTAATGTTGTTTGTTTCCACAAAGACCTAAGTCAGTTCTAAAAGTTGGTAAAGTGCAATTTATATCTTCTATATCTGTAAGATCTGGGAAGCAGAATGAGTGTCAAGACGAAAAGCCATTGGATCGTTCTGATTGTACACCCGATTATAGCAATCACAGCTACCAAGAAGAGTTAAGTTAAACTGTGCATACAGAGCAGAAAAAGACCTACTAGGAAGCTTCCGATGAGCTGAATTAAATCGATCTTTGGAGTTTGTCTCAGAGAGGAAGCACAAACACCAAACAAATGTAGTGTAAGCCCCATGTCTTGTACGATATATTTTGTCTAGAATAGGAGGGCGATTATAGAGTTATTCCTAGATATTTCACTTCATTAGAGGTAAAAACAGCGTGTCTCTTTATAGTGCAGATTGGTCAGATCTCCCGTCTAACTTGGGCTTATTTGAAAGGGCTCCCGACCCTTGTAGAGTCTCTGCCTGAGACACTGCTGCCTTCCATCGTTTGCGGTCCAGAGAACGCTGCTTCCAACTTTTTTGCCATCCGTGACAACTTGGTCTTAGTACTGTTGGTTCGGTTTTCTCCGCCATCTCGAACCTGGAGGCTGCGATTCGAAGATTGCTTGGTGCATTGTTGTCAATTACCTCGATGTGGTCGAGCCAATGTAGTCGGCGTATCTTGGCTTTTTGGACTGCATCCACATCTTGGTACAACTAATAGAGTTCGCGGTTGTATCTTCTCCTCCATTCGTCCCCTTTGCATAAGGGACCTAATATCCGACGAAGTATTTGTCTCTAGAAGGTGCCCAATATTTGCTCAGCTTTCTTACTTATCGTCCAGCACTTGGCTCCATATAGCAGCTCAGCATCTATAGAGGATTAATTTGGTCCGTTGAGTTAGAAGTTTGTAACCCATTTGTTTTACCAAACCGAAGCAGCAGCGGCTTTCTAGGGTTAGTCTTCGTTCGATCTCTACAAAGGTGTCTTGGTAGGTGAACTCCTTAACTACCTAGAAATTACAGCAGTGACGTTCTGCCGAATGTTTTGGACTGATAAATTTTTGTTTGTTGATAACATATACTTTGTCTTGTCCTCGTTCTTATCAAGACCAACTCCTTTAGCCTGCTCATCAACGCTTTTACGACACCGCTTACCAGGATCTTTCGATGATGTCAATGTCGTTTTCGGCGCATCCCAGCAGTTGGACGGATTTGTGAAACATAGTGCCTTCCGTGTTGACGCCTGCCCTGTACACTATCTCCTTCAATACGATATTGAAGAACTCACATGACAGCGGTGCATGTTTGGAACAAAAGTTGTTTCTAAGTTGCACAGATGAATAAGTTTTGAGAGTATCCCGAATCGGCCCATCGCCTGGCAGAGCTCAAGACGATGAATGCTGTCATAGACGGCCTTAAAGTCGACTTGAAATTCGTTGATATTTTCCAGGACTTGTCTCAGTGTGAAAATTTATTCTCTTGTCCATCTGCCCGGCCGAAAGCTAGGTGGGGGCTGTGGTTCTTTTTTGACTGGAGGTGGGTTCTCTTCTTGCCTTATCCCTCTCTTTACTTGCTGCCCGTTAAGCAACTGCTGGAAGTGTTGCTTAAACACATCAACATTTCCCTGTGCTTCGGTGACTAGGTTGTCTTCGCTATTTCGAAGAGCCTGCGTTCCGTGTTTGAAGCTTCTTGGCTTTGGGCCCTGCATAAACAATTGGGAAACTCTTTTGAGTTTAGACCCGTGCGAAACTCCATTGACTAGGTCTTCTGTTTTGAAACCTCAATAGCAACCATATTGAGAGAACAGCAGTGAAGATGAAGTGAAAGGACCACAAAGACTGAAGGCGAATAAGGACATTAGAACCGAAAACCAATTCACTATGAAAACTTAGTCTAATTTGAATTTCCTCCAAACAATTTCAAACACTCAGGTCCCATGTTCCAGCACAACATACTCGTCCATTGTCCCACCCCTCGGGCACTTGGAATCAACCCAAACAGGACTCGACATCATAGCAATCTTGTAATACGTTCGTTTGTTTAAGGAAAACGATACCAAGGCTACTGGCCCAAACACAAACTCAAGCCTTCCATCATCGGTCATCGTCTTGAAACCGCCCATTTCCGATTAACTCAACAAAAAACGAAACACATGACTTCGATTCAACTTCATTTGCAAAAAAAAAACCTTGCTGCTGCTGCCGTGGTCGCCGTCGTTGATGTTTCCGCCGCGCCAATGAGAAGTTTCCCCGAAGGCATTTTGTGTGTGTGTTTCCTTGAAAACATTACCTTGCAGCCTTCACAGTTTGATATTATTTTCGCGAATTCGACCTACCTACCCTCCTCCTTGTGCGGCGGGTCAGCCTGGATACATAATTAAACCTCCGCATTAGCATATCACTCGAGGAAGATCTCCCCGAGCCAAATGCCAACCAATCCAGTTCCATTGTGTTTTTTGATGAAAAACTCCACCAAGTGACGTAACAACATCATGTCCACCATTTATCCACCATAAAACGTGGCTCACCATGCATTCGCGACATGAGTCACCGATATGTGTATGGTGTCCATGTTCTACACCAGCAAAAAAAAAAAAAGTTCTCTCTTCTCGTCCGTCGAGAGTTGTGTGTTTGTTACTGGTTGTGCGCGCCTCCGTTGTGTTGCATTGCATGTGTGGTATGTGTTGCATACGTATAGGCGTGTCGGATTCCAGATAATTATACTTTATAGCCACCACGATAAGGTGGCCAACTACAGAGCAGCAACACGTAACACCAGTTGTTGCGTTGTCCGACATTCAGGAGTACCCACCAGCAACAAGAATATCAACAACAATAGCAGTTGTGCTGCGCGAAAGAGTGAGAAGACGCACAGTGTCCAGCCAGCAGCTAAAGTACGCTGGGTAACGTCATCGTCGTTGGAGGAACACGAAACGGGCTGTGACCATCACCACCACCACCATCACCAGTACCATCAGTGGAGAAGAAAAATCATTGTCATCGTGGGACGAGAACGACAACAACGATGACGGTGCCGAGTGGTACGTACGACACCCGACCCAAAGGATATTCAGCGTTTTCTTCTAAAACGGGAAAATCGTCGGCCTATCAGGAACAGCAGTGTCAGGCTTGAGAAGAAGTGACCCAAAGTGGTAATAATTTGTTTGTGTGTGCCACACACTAAACAACAACTCATTTTCATATTGCGTGCCTTGCAGCCATCACTACCACCATCTCTATGCGGTTCCGTCCAAAAAGTGAACGGCCATACACCGCATGGTTCGGGTTCCTATTGTTTGCGCGTCGGATTTGAGCAACGAGCAGGGCAACACATGCATCCGCATATGAAAATATCGCCACCGACGCGATGCGCCATCCTTTGCTCCGAGATAAGGTGGTGGCACGCAAGGCGATTTACTTGTGTGGTAGATCCTTGTGACTGACCAAATTATAGTCTTTGGCGGAGGTTTTGTTAGAGATATATGCATACGCGTTATCTGGCACAGAAATGCTGGTCAAGCAAATGTCATTGTGCACAGATTTCTTGTACAGTGGTGGCTATGATTGCGAAGGTGGCTAGGTCATGGTATGGATTGTATTTTATTCCTGTCATGCAAAAAGAAAAGCTAATTTTATCCGAGGCTCGAGGAATAATTACAAAAAGCAGGATGTTTTGTTGCATAGCATATAGCCAAGTCGTTTGTTGCGTAGTTGTGACAATCCATTTATCATTTAGCGTCACAGATACATAGTTCACATGTATGGGCTTTCAGATTAGCCCACCTAGTGGGATCATTTCCCTATCTGGGATCGGCTCCTGTGTTGTCGACATTTCGTAGTTGCATGTCCTTTTGGACCATGCTTTTGGTGGATGGACTTGTCCTTCGTCCTTTGTTGTTTTAACAAAATAGTTCCTAGATCGCCGCAGTATCTGCCCTTACCACTTTAAACCGTTCTTGAAGTTTTAAATTCTCTGTAAAGATGTAGGCACCCAAGAAGGTTCTTTTTCTGTGAATTATTGCCTCACATTGAATGAAGAGGTGGGTTGCCATTTCTTTGTAGTCCCTGCAGTGCCTATCCTGTACTGTACAGCTTCCTGAGGTGATCCTTGAGTCTACAGTAGCCTTTAAATATACCTGTCAGAATACGAAGCCGATTTTAGCTGTGGCTTCGGCATATATTACGTTTTTCCTGGCTTATGTGGCTCAGGAGTTAGTGGCCTTCTCTCATGTGAGAACAATTATTCTCTTCTTAGTTCGTGGCGTATCTCTAGGGGTTCTATACGTTCTTACGAACGGTCTTCCTGAGTCGTTTCTTCCTGGCTCCTTAAAGGTTCACCTGCGACTCCTACGTATCTTGGTAGAGAGTAATTCAAGTCTCGATTTTATTTCATTTGAGGTCAGTGTCTTCGGAGCATCTGCATTGCCTGACAGAAAAGCAATAGTGTCCGTCAGGATTAAGTTGGACTCTTATTTCAACAGTAAGAAACTTGACTTGAAAGATATTGGAGAATGTACCAAGTGATTTCGAGTTCTCAACCCTGGGATCGAGCACATTTGACCGGTTCTTGTTTGCGTTTTGGATCCATTCATGTACCACTAGATAATATGTTCTTTTAATTGGTAATAGTCGGATCCATGGACCAACTCTTTTTTGTTGCTGAAACTTGCCTTGAAGTTATCTCAGAGCCACAGTCTTGAAGAGGTATTGTTTTGAAGAGGATTTCTTTCTACGCTCAGTATATGTCTTTTGTGAACCTCTTTATCACAATGTGCATGGGGATGAGTCCTACTGTCAGCTCTAGTAGCAATGTGGTACATGTCCTTATGGCTCTTGTTATACATATATGTACGAGTATGTACAGGCTAGCCTCTGTACACTGCTCAGAGATATCATGGCTTAGGTTAGCAACGTTCTACTAGCTCATGCTTCTGCGATCATATGTATTTCCATCTCAGAATTTCATGTTTTCCCTGAAATAGCTACATCAGCACAGCATAAGGGCTTGAGTGGCTTTTACCACATCAGTCGCTTCTTCCACGACCTTAAAGAACTTTTCGGCATACCGATAGAAATGATAGTGGACCTCCACCCTCGCTCCAAGCAAAGAAAACCTAGCACTCTTCCCAGATATTATTTCTGGTGGAAAGCGCTGAAGAAGAAATGCCAAATGATTCAACAGACATGCTTAATTTTCATCCACTTAACATTCACTATGGCAACTTGGCATCTAGCCCCTTCGGCCATGCTGCAATCATTAACCGAAGGAATATATCGAAACTCCGGTCGCAGCATTATTTCCAGTTGAGAAGAATACAGTCTAGGTTTGGTCTGCCGAAAACGAACTGGCCATCTATACCGACGGATCCAATTTGGGTATAGGTACTGATTCTAGTGTCTACTGTTAGTCTCGGAGTTTAAATTGGTCTTTCAGACTTAAGGATAGTTGTAGTTCGTAAAAATGTTTATTAAAAGACTGGACGATACTGAGGCAACCAATAAAGTGACCCTCTAATGGCTACTTGGCCACGTGGAAATCCCCGGTAATGAAAAGGCGGATAAATTGCCAAAGAAAGAGTCATGTACATCTATGTTGTTTACGGGGCCTTCCCAAGGATAATACATCGCTTAGCATTGTGCACAGGGCAATGGACCTTGGGCCCAATGAGGAAGTTAAGCAACCATCATGTTGATTAGACACCTGCGGTACATCTATGGTCGGTCTACGATAAGAGGACAACTGCAGCTATTGGCATTGTAGAATACGACTAGGAATAGTTCGGTAGTAGGGATAGGAACAAACAGAAAATAGAGTCTATCCACCAACTACTGTGTAATTGTTCAGCACCAGCGACAAAAAGGACAGATACCCTAGTGAGTTACAAACTCCTGTGATTCGTATACCCATCTGCCTGGTTTAGTTCAGCTGTTGAATCCTAGAACTTTGTAGTCCATGGTTCAAACTTAAGAGCACAATGGACTTCTAGTAGTGGTCCAAGTCGATTGACTGATTGATACTCCCTGTCAACAAGAACACCTATTTAGATTTACCTAACCTAACCTAAGCACAGAAGTTCTATGCAGTGCTAGACACAAATGAAGACATAGCACACTTCCTGTAGGAACTTTTTCTCAATTACCATACCACCATCTTAATGTAAACATCACTCATTTAGCTTAAATCATGTCACAAAATAAACCCAGTTCTTCGGCATAGTATAAGACAAAAAAGAAAAGGAACCACTTCCCACTTCTCGCTGGATACCGACTGAAACCTCCTTCTACAATGCAAGTTATTATGACTCTCATTCGTCTCAATAAATTCCGAACATAATGACTGCACTAAAAGTAATAATCTGAGACCGGAATCGCAATAAAATATCTATCAATCGTGTTGCGTTACAAAATACCCGCTCTGTGATGTCTAACGCATTGCCTTCGACATCATGCGTTTCGCGCATATGCGTACCAATCAACCGAAACGGCTGGCGGTTGTTGGTTGGTCACAACAAACACACAGAAGACAGTTCCAAAGACGGCTTGTCAAACAGTAGAAGTCGACAACATCGCTCATTTACTATCGACTACTCGGACTTGTGGTGGAGCTGTACGTCCATCTAGTGAATTTGTGTAGGCGATATGCTATTGATCCTCCGACCGGGGGTAGGGATGCTATGTCATAGCGATGCCCCCACGATGTTGTTAAATTTTAATTTAATAGACTCGATCGATCATAAAGCGATCATACAGTAAGTACAGCGACAGATGTTTCAGCCAAATGCGGATCACTTCTGTTCGGCGGATTGTTAGTACAGATTCGCGTATTACATGATTTATTGATCATAGTCGGCTGCGTTTATCTAGTAATCGATTCTCGGTGAATGAAGACTGTATTGTAGTTTTAGTTGGGATAGGAAAAGCTTCACTGGAGTACTCAGACATCAACTTGTTGGTTGTACTACTAGGAAGGGAAAATCTGCGAATTATTGAACCAAAGCATTTTAAGCTCGGTGCGGTTGGTATTGACTCTTATCTAATTTTTAGGCATTTCTAGGTCCCACACTATTTACCTTGCTTAAGTCGAAGGACAAATTGTCAATGCTTCCTCAAAGGCTCGTTCATTACTTACTTACATTGTATGTGCTGTATGACATTGTGGTTGTGGGTCCTAGGACCTCTCCAACCCTTTCGATTTCTGACAATGCGTCTCAGCTCACCCAATCCGAATTCTTCTCCAACTACCGTGATACCTTCTCGATTGTTTTTGGTCATGAATATCTCTGGCCGCGGCTTATCCTGCTATTCTGAGGAAATGGATCCTAATGCATCGCCTACTAAGTTATGAAGTTGTCAGAATGATGAGATTTGCGACTTGGTATGGATGTGCCCATTGGTTCCTTGGCTGTTCTCTGATAGAGATATTTGTGTAAAAAGTGATTTCTAACTAACTACAAAACTTACTCTAGCGATAAAAGCGATCATTCTCCACTGGCCACATTGATATAAGTAGAACCACAGGCTGAATGTTTGAACAGAACAGTAGTAGCTTGGTTTTGTTGACTTCCTTCACCAAATTTTGGTGCAAACAGTCTTGCACAGCTGATTCGGCTGGCTATATCGCAATTGGTTGAGGCAATGCTCTCAAGGTATTCGAAACTCTCCACTCTTTCAACCCCCAAAAAGCAATGTATAATGCATTTGATGAGGAGTTCAATCCCAGGCTTTGTTTCGCCAAGTTATTTTGTAGCCAAACGTCCTTGGGCTTCCACCTTCACATTCACTTTTTTATTCTGTAAAATAGTAGGCATCCATTATCAGGGCAATCAATGGATGTAAGAGCCCATCGAAGTCCTCCATTTCTCGTCGATAAAGCCGCACGATAATAACCAATAAGAACAGCTTTGGTGAAAAAATGCATCCTTGCCGTAAACTTTGAATTCTTCAGGCAGCCTTCGTCTGAGCAAAATGTGAGTGGCCTTATTCTATACGTAGTTTGGTAATTGGTCTTAATTTATCTGAAAAAAGAACATCAAATACGTTCCTAATTGACACTATCAAACGTCTTTTCGAATTCGAAGGACAGCAATTGAAGTAGCGGTCTAGGTTTAATTCACTGCTCGGTCGATGATGATCCACACGGCGTTGATGTAGTCTACACAGGACGCACCAAAGAGGAAATATGCTTGCTTTGTCTAATTTTGGTAAGAGTAGCGCCGTCGATGATGCCCATGTCTCCCAAATATGGGCTGATGCGATGAGCTTCAATTTATACAAGGATAAAAGTAGTACACAACATCAATGCATTGAGAGTTTGTAGTGCCTTCCGAACAACCTCATACAACGCGGAATGGTGCCTATAAATCTCCTCTTTAAGGATTAATGACGATACCAACAGCATCGAAGCGAAGTTATGATGAATTACCACGAAGAACAAACCTAGAAGAATGACAAGCTAGATAGAACTCTTCCAACAAAGGTATATGGATTCCAAGGCTGATTCCCAATACCGATCTTTGGATCAATAGGAAACATGGAGAGCTGAATTTCTAAGTAACGCAGATGCTTACTGGTCATGGATGTTTCAGAGCATACCTAAACAGATTTGGGTATGAAGACAACCCTAATTGTCCAACGTGCACAGAAGCAGTGGAAAACACGGAGCACATAATGTTCCACTGTCCGCGATATCGCGAAAGCCGAAACCTGTTGGAGAACAGACTGGTTGTGAACTTAACGCCAGAGAATATCATCGGAGTGATGGTGAGTACAGTAGCCTGGAGCCTGGCAAGTAATAAGTGAAACCATGAAGGAACAACGAAGACGAAGAAAGACAACGAAACGCAGCGCAGATGGCTGTCAATACGAACGAGCCAAATATATAAGGCTGAAGACCCCCCTCGCATATCGCTAGCGAATCCACCACCAGACTGAGCGTCTATATTCAGTGGCAACCAGAGGAGTTGACATCTCATCTTCTATCGAAAACCTTTGGAAATACGCAAAACTGTAAGAAGCACCCTATGTCCAACCCAAAAGTCGAAAGTACGTCTGAGATTTTGGATCACAAGTTATTCATTCATACTCCTCAGCTGCGGTCTTCTTAAGCCCTATGAACGAAGCTGCAAATTTCCCCCAAGAAAAAGACAGAAAAACCCTTAAAATATACAGATTGACAGCCCCTTCTTACGTCCCATACACATGTTCTACAGGAACGAAGGTCCTATCCATTTTAATTGTTGTCATGCTCACAATCACAAAGTAAATTTATTACAATATGCATTTCACAGCCGACTCAACTTAATGAGAAAAATACGAAAATTATGACTCTATATCTGTCTGTCCGACTCCGACTCCAACAAAGAAGCATAGGCTTCTAATAAATCCTCAAAGAGCTACGTCTCTCTCCAGGGAAATATATCAAAAATAATAAACTCCTTGACACTGTAGAGTGTTAACCCTCTTCACACTGGAATTTCTTGTTCTTCTGCTTATTTGCCTCGTTTTAGTTCACTGACCCATCACACTCTATACAGTTCTCTCACTAACGTACATTTCCGCATCAAATATCTTCGTGTCCATTTTCGCAATAAAATTTATTTCCAATTAGGAAATTTATTTATTCACACATACAAAGAGGGGCTGAGAGTGTCCTTCTAACGAAGCTCCTCTGGCACACCAGCACCAATAGTTGTTGTCTAGTGACAGAACGCATCGCACCGAAAATTTTATGAACCAAAATGAGAGGAAACACACTTAAACCCATTTTGTGACCCAGTCAGTCAGTGATAGGGATAGTGGGAGTACGGCAGCAGTATGGGGTGAACGTACACAACAGTCAACAACGCTCCTGGAACACAATTTCTATGAAATTTATTTCGCATGAAGATTTATCGCGATTTTAGACAGCGCTGGCGACACCTGCCAACGCCTACAAATGTAATTTATTGCTCTGGAATATTATGTGATATCTGTCGAGAAGTGGTGCTGCTCTCTGCTGCTGCTATGAATGCCCTGGCACTTGACGAAAGTGTGAGGTCCATCATGGGGGTATATATGCGTATCCTCCCACATTTACAGGCTACAATGGAACTTTACTGGTACCTTCTTCTTCTGTGCCCCCCATCTCCCTATCTTTGACTCACATCAGAGAAGTTTAGTGTCCCCCCTGACAGTGGCGGATATAAAATTGGGAGTCGCTGCATATCTACCACCCACATCCTTTCTGCAAGTGCAAATGCAAAACTCCAAGTCGAAAATCGTATTAATATCCGCTCAAGGAGGAAGAATATGGTCTTCAAAGAACGACCTAGGTACCCATCTGCTTCAAGTGTGAACCATAATCCATCAAAATCCAGAGCTTCAATCAAAATTAAGGTCGGTCCTTTCTCTGGCCAGCCAGTTGCCATCAGGTGCAACCATGTTTGCAAATTTTTTTTTTTTTTTTTTCTTTTGTCAGTTTTATTCGCATCATGGCCCCTCTCTGCCAGGCATTGATAAGGACATGTCTCTTCTCTGTCCAGTGGAGCTTCTCTCTATGGCCATTGCCAACTGAGAGATGAGGAAATTGTGGTCTAGGATTTAGTTTAGATTTTAGGTTGCTAAAAGCTTTTGCCGACCGCACATTGAAATTGTGAGGAAATGTGCTCTGGTTTTCAGGACTATAAATAATGTTGGGTGTCTTTTTTGGGCGGGGGGTACCAAAAAGGCTCTGCTTAGTGTTACTCTCCGCAGTGTGCGCCTCGAGTGCAGCAGTGTGTGATGGTGTGTTTTTGTTTAGCTAATGTTTATCGATTTTGGGAATGGTTTTGCAATTTTTGAGGGACTTTCTTCTGTGGACTTAAAGGATGACATTTTGGATTTTTGGAAGCAGATGGTCCTGTTGAAGAAGGAATGAGTTGGTGTTTTCTTTTTTTTTCCTCTCTCTGGGAATTAAAATGTTAAGTTAGTGGTTGCTGAGCGGTGTTTTGGTTGCTGATGGTGTGGGACTTTCCTTTCAGATGAAAAGTTTGTCCATAGAAGCATTAATCTTAACGCATTGGATGGTAGGTTTTTCAAAGGCTGGTGGAAGAGTTCAATAAGATTGTACCTTCAAATGCTTATAGACTGTTTTGGTGTACAAACTGACGGATAGAGTGGAATGAAACTTCTAAGGTTCTATCTTGAAGGTTGTAGATGAACAGCAACTCTCTATTAGGATGCCTTATTTGATTGTCAGCTTGAAAGAAGTGACTAATTTAAGCTCTCTTACTATGGACCATTATAGAACGTAAATTGGAAGAAAAACTGGCGTACACAGAAAGACTACATATATCAGCCCTGCATCGGCAGCAATTCAAAGTGCCACATGATGGGCCACAGTCCTATTAATAGGCAAATGCTGACACAATCTCTGAAAAGTTGTCCACACAGTTTGATCTCAGCTTAAGCTTTTAAATGAAATACCCCCTAGAAGCCCATAAATACTAAAGTCCCAGGATCTAATGCAGATTGACTTGAAACGATGAGTCGACGAGAGATGGAATGAGTTCCTAATGTGCCTTTTCTTCAGAAATCTCTGGACAAAACACGAGACCTAATGTACACACAGAACTCAGTCTCATTCTAAACGTTGCATTCAGTTTGATGGGCATCGATCACAACATTTTAGCAGATAGGTACAGCAGATGATCTTTGCAGATTCGGGGGTTACCGACTTAGAAGAAGATGCAGACCAATTGCTGGTTCAGCTTGTATACCTCACCAGAATGTACTACTAGAATTTGCCAAGAAGATGTCAAGAAGAGCTCAAATTTTTCAGCTAGAACCAACTAACTAGGGTTCAGTGTGAGCAAGGTTTCCAGACAAAGGGGACCAACTGGGCAAATGAATTCTCCCTAAAGATTGTCTGTACGTAAAGATGAGCCACATATATGACGAGGTGCCCATGCTTCGAACTGAATACGTAGGATCTAAGGAGGAAAACTAAAAAAAAACGTTATCCCGTGTCTAACGAATGGCACAACCCAACGGTGTCTTTGGAACTCGATCTTTAAGGACCTGATTCTTGGTCCCATCGTAGAAGATTAGTGACTTTGAAGCTCTCAACTTCAACTGATAGGGCATTTCATCCTCGGGTAGAGCTTGATCAAACCTTTTTGCTGAAGCGAGAAGAACCTTCTTATATTAATGAAATTTGATGAAACAGTAGTTGCTACCCGAGCTGACAAACCCAATGATTACTTGGCGGATAATGCTAAGCTTGCGGTTTACATATCTATTCTGGCTTGCGTGTCTGTGACTGGAGAGTAATCAATATCATCCAGAGAACTAGTGCAGGCTCACTCTTATTCTTGACTTCATTCCAAAAAAATAGCAGGTCTGGTGAGCTATGGGTCGAGGACGTTCAACGATAGAAACTCCACTCTTACTACTAGAGAAAGGCGAAGAGAATAGAGGCCAATGGCACTGGGCATATTTTGTCCTCCAGCTCCAGTGTTGAGTCGACTGTCTTTAAGCCAGAGCCAACTGTCGCCAACATCCCATTTACTTGCCCATGGAGAGTAAAAATTAGGTCATACTCTGTACCCAGAACACTTTTACTAGTACTTGTGGTAACTTGGTATACAGATGGATCTAAACTTGCAAATGGCAGTCCTGGAGTTGATGTATATGGTAATAGTTTCCAACGTATGGCAGCGAATTATATCACCATCAAACGTATGGAACCTAGTCTTACAATATCTCACACAACCAAACTACATTAAGGATCTTCTATCAGGGTAAGGTGAAACATTAGTCAGCTTGACAGTCTCGCGTCTACAAAATAGGTTACCGTTGCTTGGATCTCATTACGTAAAGGCATTAGGCAATCTCCAAAGACGAAACAGATCTCTTACTAAGGATCTGTATGGTATTTCAACCCTCTAAAACCACGTCTTTTCCAAAGTCTGAAGACATCATCATACATCGCAGAATGGAGCCTTGAAGGACACTGCCAGTGCCGTAGTACAGTATAATAGTTCTAAAATAGTCTGTCATTACATCGTACAAGTAGTCTTGTACTCTCTTGTGTGCAAGCGGAATTTGTTTCCAATTCACAGTGTTGCAGGCGGTCTTGACATACAGCGTCATTTTTGCCTATTACTGTCCTTTTTCGCCATGTTTACGACCTCGACAATTGCCTCATCGATTTTGCTCTCCAATCAATCACTTGCGTTGTGCTCCTGTGTTCTCCCCATCCACGGTGACCTACATGCATAGGGGATCCTGCGATGGTTTATTACTTTTGTTTGAAGGACTTCCTTGAGGCAAGTCTTGCATATCTATTTCTGAAAAATAGAACAGCAAACGTACCACGTTTGAGCTCTGTGACTGAGCCAAATCTTGTCTATGATGCTGTGGAAAATGACGAACTGTAGCTGTAGCCGGTTCCAGATACATACCTACAATCTTCTGAAACGAGGTACTTTCGAAGAGTTCAAAAATACTGTCAGAAACCCTCCAGTGTTCTGGAGGACTTCAACGCCACAATGTACATATGCTCATCATCCCATCGAAACCTTACATTCTTCAGATACAAATACCGATCATTATAAGACAAATACTGGCATATCTAAAGTGATCCTGCAGAAAACAGTAGTTTTACTGGCATAAGGATTCACATAACTAAACTTACAGTATACGATAACCTTTAAGTTCTCTTTAAGATCCCCTGTCTTTCGGGATAATAAATGCTTCAAATGATTGTGTTCTCCTTAATTGGATGACAATATATTCTCTCCCTCGCAGGAGTTCTGCGAAATTAGCAAACTTTAGCATAGCGCTGTAACCCTTCTCCATACAAACACATACACATAACAAAAACAATCGGTAGCAATTAAATTTCAGCAATAATTTCCCACACCAACCCTCATGCTAACCCTTTCACCATTCACCATATTGCAAAGAATTCTCCATCACATGTGATACCTCTCCCACCGCCGCGCCCGCCGCCCAACTAACAGAGTCAATGAAATTCAATTTACAACTGAACAGCATCTAGGTGACTCCATTCAATGTGCCACGACGACTAACATCACAAATTACCGAACATATGGTGCCAAAGAGATTGCGACTTTCACGCTCCTGGAATAAAGTCCATTACGCCAGTGTAGCACCTCATACGTCTGACAAAAAATATACTCATATGTAGAGAAAGTGCAGGGAAGAGCTAAGCTCAGGTGACGCTGTGACGCCGCTGCTACCGCCGCCGCCTGGGAGTCGTAAATCAAAATGGCAAAGGCCACGGGTACAGCAACCCTTTATTCCCAAAGTCAAGAGAGAATTCCTTTCGCTTGCCATCGCCATCATCCCCCACCACTATCATCCTTCGCTGTGACTCAAGCCATCTGTGGAAATTCGCAGCGACAATGATTTGTAGTTGCAAAGAACCAAAATTGCAATTTAAGGACACACACGCACACACATCCAATGCGCAAACTGATTGGATAGCGAAGCATCTTCATGGTCAAACCTAATGTATCGCTCTGTTAGGGAAGAAGAGAAGACAGCGAGAACGGGAACGAAAAAAGGGTCAAGAAATCCTTCGCGCTGCACAACGACATCATCATCGGGCCGAGGGAATCCAATTACTTTCCGGGGGATGTTATTGAGTTGTAATCACCAGGAATACACTACGACACACATTTACAAGACAATAAATTCCCAAGAAATGAGCAAGCGAACCGAATAAAGAAGAAAACAGCGCACCCTCCTGCTGGGCCGCAACGAATCCAATTGAACTCACCCGGAACGAAAGGGTTGACAGTCATATTCGAGAGAGAGAGAGAGGAAGCACCACTGTGCGTCACTAATCGAGGGATATTACAATTATAATTTTCAGTCGACAGGAGACGCGGTGCGGGGGCACGCACAATAGCAATTGCAAAATATATATACTTTTGGCAAAACAGGTGCCTATTACCAGGAATGTCCTGGATGTCGAGTGTATTCCATGTAATTAGGAAATTTCATTTTAAATTGGTCGCATACCAGACATGTTCCATCTGACAATTGTCAAATTTTGCACGAGCTGTGTGAATTTAATTAGTCGAATGGCTCAAGTGGCGTAGTTAGATGTTAGACAGATAGATTGGATGGTTGGGGAGTCGCACAGTCCTATAGAAATTTGATATTTATTTGACCTGCTTTTCTACGTGGGTGTTGGGTGGAGGAAGCTTAAGGTAACTCATGACGATTCTGGAGGTTACGTTCTAAAGAACACTGTTGACGTCATATCTTATGTTGGCCGTGGCCTATAAATTCCATGACGCTGTGTATATTGACAGCGTCAAAAGGAATTAGGTGACAAAATCCATGCGACATAAGTATTTCAACCCACGGAGTCCTAGCAGCAAAGGTCTCAGATTAAACTAATTTTCAACTATCAGTTCTTCTTTGAGTAAACAACTTATAACATAGACAAAGTAACTACAAGATCGACGAGTCAGGCCAAGTTGGTTGAAGTCCCCCTCCACTTCTTTGCGCCACCTACCTCAAGGTCATCCCTTACTGCGCCGTCCATCCGGGGTCGTTTCAAAGACATTTATCGTTGGAATGCTCTACATGACCCAGCGATCTTAGTCGCTGAATGGGATCTCTTCTGACCAATGACGATGTCCTTGTATAGGCCATATAGTTCGGCGATAAGTGTCTTATAAAGAGTTACCTTAGTAGTTCGAGATAGGGCTCTGTTACTCAATTGCCTTCTTAGCCCATAGAAACACCGATTGTCAAGAGTGATTCCGATTGTCAAGTTTGATCTCCCCACTGGTGTCATTCGCCTGGAGCTCACCATAGAGCCTAGGTAGACAAAGTCCTTATATCTGTCTATTGTGGCATTCTGTCCAAGATGCCCATGTTCAGTGTCCTTTTTTGTAGACAGCATATATTTCGTCTTGCTCTTTTTTACCTCTAAACCCATCCTTGCTGCTTCGATTTCAATGCTCGCAAATAATTGGAATCTCAGCACAGGATTAATAGGACTTTTTTTTTAATGGTGGGAAGGGATAAAAGAAGATGATTATAAGCCTAAGAAGCCCTGCGACCTTGGTAGATCTTTTGTGCTATTCTCTAAAGGTGTGTGTCCACTTGAGGGCACTTTCGCTAGTAAACTCTCGAGAGTAACTCTAGAGTATCTTTCCATATGAGAGTAAACTTTGTGTGAGCCAATGCTCATTGTTTAAAAAGTGTGAGTGTGAGACCTCCGAGAGTAAGATAGCATTTTTCGACTTGCGAGCAACTAATAGCTCTCTGCGAGTTGCTCTCAGGTCCATGTCCACTTACGAAATTTCTCTCGAGAGTGCCTTGAGAGCTACTCGCCCAAATTTAACTCTCAAGTGGGCAAGCACTTGTTCATGTTTAGCTGTTGTTCCATCTAGCTGAAATTTCGTTCTTTTGGGAAGCTAAAAACGGTTTGAGCAGAAGCAGAGGAGACATTGAAGGGTGATGTGAAGCCTTTGTTAATGTACTTAAGTCTCAGCCGAGCTATGGCTGGACATTGGTACAGTATGTGATGGGCAGTTTCAGTGTCTTCAAGATGATAGTTGCTTATATTTGGTCATGGAAAGGATGTCTTTGTTCTTTTTTTTGTGAGAGAGCATTTCTTGAAGGTCCCATCTATTCCCATATATCCATATCTACTACAAAATGATTCAGGGCCAATGAATGGAGAATAAAGCCACTGTCTGGCAAGCCCGGCTACAGCTTGGTTGGTTGAAACCGGCGATCATCGGTGAGGATGCACTTAGACCAAGAATAGATGAGCACATCTTAGCTGTACAGGCGTTACTGGGATAGTTGAACAGGTATTTACCTAATGTGGCCTTTCTACTGTTGGTGCGTACGGGGTACATGCATAGAAGAGGTTTCCTCTTCTTCTTCTTATCTCTACAGCTGCATCAAGAGTCATTGTAGGGAATGCCCAGTTTTTGGACATGCCTTCCTATAGCACAGTATCCGGAGAGGGATTTGATGGCCGCCTTGTTTCTAGCACCGACTCCTTCCTTGGTTTTGGAGTCATCCGTAAAGATTGTCAGCGATTCGCGGTGAAAGACTGTCGTTGTGTCCATTCAGTTCTATTGGGCATTAAGTATTTGTAGCCCATGTTGAGGTTGTTTTTAGTGTGCTCGCCTGCAGCTTTATTTTCAGGGATGCCCCTGGGTCCAGGGACTCACATTAGCGTGATTGTATTGTGTGCAGCTGCAAGAGAGATTGGATACAGTTACAGAGTAGCTTTGACTCAAAGTTGAAGGATCTTAGACCCTTGAGAACTGCCTAACTATCTGCTTGAAAGATTGTAGTTTGGACCAGAGATTCCAGCTCCAGACTCGCTCAACATCCTTGATCCGTCAGTGTGCCAATCCATTGAGGAAGATGTTTGAAGCAGTTGATAATTATCCCAGGGGCTCCGGATTGAAATTGCGACCTTTAAGGGGTGATGGAGATTTTCTTAGGCATCAAGTCTGAGAAGCACGCTGCTGGATTGCATAGCAGATAAATTCTTTCCAGGACCTTTATGTGTCCAACTAGGTAAGGGGAAGAGTTGCTTCACAGTAGTGCCTTAGAGCAGGCAGTTGAAAAACGTGCGGAACACTACTGCACAAGCTCCTCCTTGCACTTTCTAGATTTTTATCTTTCTACATCTTTTCCTAACTCAAATTTTGCAAATTTTGCGTTCATGTACCATTTCACATTAATTTCTGTCAATTATTTTCACCACCACATTTTGCATAGATTTAATAAATTATTTCTTTCGATTGAATCGAAGAAGGTAGAGAAAGAGGAAGAGATATTTGTGGAAAATTAAAATCCGAAAGCATCTCCTAATTGGCAGAAATTGTCATGTGGAGATCCAATTAAGGATGAGACCATACCTGTGTTCGGTTCTCGCATGCATACCTTATTCATTACTCGAAACCGAACCTTATCGAATTACGAATTTAAAGAGTAATTAGCGCCAATTCGAAATATTTCCTACCTCCACCTCCCTATACCCCCCCTCGCACAACAAACTCATTCAATTTCATTGGACGAATGTGAATAATGCATTAGTCCTGATGTAAAATAGCGAAAAATTATTCCTACCCCTGACCGACGTATACAAATGAAAAACCGCGACGCGGTCCTGTATCCTCTTCTGCCGAGTGTATGGACGCGCATATTTTAATATTTCGATTAATTGAAGGCTTTACAGACAGCTGAGGTTTGTCATGCCGAAGGAGGGAGCTCTCCTCCTATTGAATTTAATATAATATACACAAGTGCATCGGGGTAGAAAAAAAAACAAGGACACTCCACACACATCGGGGAAAGTCAATAATGCGCGACACTAACAATGTGCCCCAACCATGCCCTGCTCGCTGCTGCGAAAACCCCCCGGGGGGTTGATTGTTCATCGGTGGTCCGACTTGTCTGACAGCGAATATGAAATTTGTGAAATGGCCACCAGAGTCCGTCCACAATCCTCAGTACCGTGCCTCGATGAAAAATAAAACCTATCTCATTCCTTTGATGGAAAAATTCCGCATTAACAGTCGCCTGACAAGTGAACTGTCCGATTATTTGCAATAATTCACAAGAACCGCGGTGCCCCTGCACCGCTCCACCCCCGCACTCGCTATGTGCTGTGCATATACTGTCACGCTTAATGGTGCGCTCTGCGTTTCCGGTTCGCTATTATTATTATTATTACTATTATCCTGCTGAAACAGAAAAATTCGCATCCACGAATCAGCCGTCAGCAGTTTTATTTTTGGTTAATTTGCAATTTACTGATATCGCCTGGGGGCCAGGACTTTCTGCTAGGACACTCTGTGCATGCAATTGCTGACCACGTGGTATGGGGATTTGAATTGAAATTCTAAAAGTCGCGCACAATTTTAATGATGACAATGAAGATTTTTTCCAAAATAGTATTGTTTTGCAATTTATGTTGCAAATGGTATGAGAGAGGGTATACTTGTGTGAGCAGGAGTTTATGTGGTGATTTGCCATTAAGTCAAGCATGGATGTCCGCTTCCCTTACTCCCGGAAAAAGGATAATTGTCTAAAATTATTGGAATTGAACCTTTTTTCCTCTTTAGCTGCATTGAATTGTGGCACAATCGTGCTATCGTACCTCAAGGCTATCTATCTACCAAACGCGTGGCTAGAAATTTTAAAACTAATTAGCTTCAGACTGGACTGTCATTTGATTAGGGTATTTGCATAAATAGGACAGACATCTAGATTTAGAAAATGGTTGGTTCCTGCTTTTGAGCGGTGGAAGTAAAGACCACATCTGTCGACCTTTATAGAGTTTACTCACATTCTCATGGGAAGGATAGGAAAGGAGGAAAGTAAGGCTTCAGAGTGGTAGCAAGCACTACTTTTTATTCGGTTTTGAAAGTAGTCCTCCAAAGGAACTTATAACTGGTCTAAGTGAGCTGGGGTTTCTTAGCTGGCAACCACTTTTAAAGGATGGCATTATGAGGACTGTTAAAACTTGTAAACTATGGCAATGTCCTTGTAACCACTTCAAAAGTGCAAACATTTTTGGTTAGTCTGTAAGCAGTAGCACCTCTTTACGAGTACAACACGAAAAGCCTTTTAAGACCAAAGAGAGGAACGAACCAAGATTTTTGCTGAAAAATAGACAGAATCTATTGTACAAGGATAGGCTAAGTGGAACATCTTTAGAGTAGAGCC
Organism: Chalcosyrphus nemorum; assembly: GCA_949716465.1. Lineage (NCBI taxonomy): Eukaryota > Metazoa > Arthropoda > Insecta > Diptera > Syrphidae > Chalcosyrphus > Chalcosyrphus nemorum. The sequence goes on along the minus strand of OX454333.1, from coordinate 10,788,361 downwards.
GGACTCTAGAAAGCTATTCAGAAATCCAAGAAAGATGGTTATGAGGCAGAGAAAAGAATGGATCTGGCACAAGAGGGTAGCCGGCAAGGTCCCACGAATAATAAACATAAAGCAAACATCGAGCAAGTAGAAAGGAAACTTCTCTAAGAAGCAAGGACTGCAGACAACTTATTGGCGTTCTAAAACGACTGCAGACAACTTATTGGCGTTCTCAAAAGCGAAGTGCCCCTTTAGAACGCCAATAAGTTGTCTGCAGTCTTTCTGCTGAGAGACAGCAAGAATGCCGTGAATTTCTCACTAACGTCTGGGGGCATCCGTTTAGTAAGCCTACATCCAGGAGAGAGGCACAATTGTGTTCATAAGAAACCCAATCATAGAAGCCCTGACTGTTGATATGCAGGACGCAGGTTCAGGTCCTGAGCATCGTTCCTCTGAGCCTTGTCTAGCAATCTCATCGGATATCTCATTTCCCGCGATACCAGTGTGACCTGGCACCCAGATGGGAGTCAATAAATTGAATCTTGCGACACAGTTCAAAGTTCTCTTGCATTCACCAACTAGTAGCTTGACTGTCACTACAGACATAGATACCACGACCCTTCTACCTACTCCTAACAATTTGACTCGCAGCCATTATGATTGCAAGGATCTCCACCTGGAAGACAGAGGCATGCTTATCCAATGCTTATTGCAAGTTTGTGTTATCGTCTTGCACAAATACATCCAGCCCCTGATCCTTGATCGGTTTTGGAACCATCAAATACGAGTACACCCCATTCCCCCAATCTTGAATATATGGAAAGTCGATCTCATACTTACGCCGCAACTGAGGCCTTGGAGTCATAGTATCAGATGGCATATCCATAAGACCTCGTACCCCTTTCTAATGAGAAAGAACTCGATCTGAAGGAAATCTCTACAACTTCAAGCAACTCCTTAGTGAAATCGTCTATCCTGTGGTAATCCTCAACAAAACTTGACTGGAACTCATAAGACGACTAGAGTGATGCTTTTGTATGAATGACTAAAAAATAGACCCACTGGACAATCTTCAATCTGATATGGTGGTTTGGAACATAGTATGTCAAAGCCAAAGAACAGAGCAAGCCACTGTACCAACTACCCTGTGTAGACATAGCCAGTGCAATGGAAACTTGCCCAATTGCAGAACTTGGAACAATGCTTAGACTGCAGTAGCTATGATGAGTGGTCTTAGGTTACTCAGGGGTTAAGAGCTCAATTCTGTGACCTTACAGGTCATCTAAGTGTTCTTAAAAACATTCAGAGCAGACCTATTTTCAAGGTTCCAGACACTATGCTTAAAATATGCCGAGAGTGGAGGAGTGAAAGTCTTTTGGTTGCATGATCCCAGTTTCCATTGGGCGGTATATTTTATAAAATTATAGGCCATCCAAGCGGGTCTACGATAGTGTTTGAGAATACCTACGAGGAAATATCAACGAAGATCCCGTCCTTTAGGATAGCCAAGCAGATTTAGGGACCCTTGTAGGATCAATCTGTTTGATCGTCTTACATCCCAGCACAAGAAGGCTTTCAGGAAAATAAAGTGGCAGACTGGCTTGCGAGCAGACCCATATGTCATCTCGTGAACGAATGGAACAATGAAATCACTACCCCATCTCATGTGGGCTTCCTTAAGTCCAGCTGAAACTTGAAAATTGGAATATAAAGCGTTTTTGAGGTCGTATGGCAATTTGGTTCCAAGTATTGTACCATATCACCATATCAAAATACCCACCCCCATTTAATGACGCCAGTTCAAGTTCCTCCTCTATTTAGTCTGTATAGCTGTCACTCTTATCTTCTTAATGTTCAAGTGTTTGTTATACTTGAACGCGCTTCCAAATATGTTTCACCAATTCGAACTTCTTAACCGGAAATCTTCAAAACAAAACTTTTATTCAACAATAAGAAATCATAAAAGGCACCATCTAATCGGTTTCCTTCCCTCGTCCTTAGTGGCACAGACAAAGAATCTCTCCACCACCCGCAACAAGGACTCCCACTGTGAGAACCATCATCATCTTTCCGGCCGCCTAATCTCAATGACCACTTTAGTAAAACTTTCGCTCATATCCGGCGATAGAGGAATTAGCCTCCAAATCCGCCAGCATTGTTTCGTCCTGCTTAGGCCTACTTCCAGCTGACGAGGAGAATGGCGACGACGACGACGACGGCGACGTTGAGAAGGAGATGATATCTCGCAACTGATGGCCCTTTGTTTCTTGTGGTGTAGAAGTGTGCGCACGATACGCACTTGTTGGTGGTGCTGTAAATTTTCGATTTGAAACATTCGATCCCCGCATTCGCATTTTGTATGTGGTTTCTCGGGAATCCGATGAGCATTCAGTTCACGCCATTGACAACCAGTGAAGCGGCAACAAGAAGTAATTCCACTCTTCCACTTGGCCGGAGCTAATGTCTAAACGAGAGCTGAGTTGTAGAATGTTAATGGCGGTGGTAGAACAACTATAACACTGTGTCGTGATAGAATTCGACGAGTGGCAAGGATAATTTGGAGTTTTTAGTGCGTGAAGCGATGAATTTTTAATTGGGAATTGGGTGATGAATAAGTGGAACCAGTGTTCAGGCTCCTTTGTGGTTGGATTTAATTAAAAAACATTGCTACATGGGTCCTGCCAGCATCGGCGGTGCCAGCTCCAAGACAATATATTGCTTTGGAAAAATTGGAAAATCCTTGTTCACTTTGTTTTTCGTTTTTTTTTCTTATCATTTCCCAAGGATTCCATGAATAATTCAAAGATGCTTGTTGTTTATATGCGTGTTCTGTCATTAAGGATGTCTCCCCCAACGGTCCTCCGCAGCGTGTGTGAGTGTGTTTGTCATGCAAATTGCTATACGACCACCACCCATCAGTGTAAAGGAGGCTAGAGAAACACAGGCAGAGGAAATGAATTATAGATATTCCTTCTGCTATTTTAAATCTTTGTACAGTACGTTGCTCCTGCTGCTGCCGCCCCCAAAAAGGATATCAGATAAACATGCGAATTTCGCACACTTATCATAGCGTCGCGGCGAGAATATCCTTTTCTTTTCCGTTTTGTCATCGGGTGGCAAATTTTCGTCGTCGTTGTTGTTGTGCCCTCTCGACTTGAATCCCCGGGAGAGATTCCCAACAACTGATAATTCATATGTGGGATTCTGGAGACGAAAAAAAAAAAAAAAAGAAATGTGTTTTCCAGCGCGAAGGCGATGTAACCCTCTTCGATGTGTGTTGGGAGAGATTTAGGCCTTTAAATGGGATGACATATGCATGGGGTGGTGTTTGTTGAGGCGGAAGGACCCACAGTTTTGTTGTTTTTGTAACATTTTTCCTTATTATAGAAAAGAATTCCTTTTTTTTTCTTTTTTTTTTTTGTCGAAGAAAAGGATTTAGTTTGTGTAAAATTTATGTCGCTTTTGCTTTTCAATGGGACTACGATGATACGGGGATGATTATGATGAGTTTCCTGCATCAGGAAAGCTTTTGTCCTTCATCGCACGGCGATTTATGTGGGAAGCGGTGAAGATGTTTTGTTCGGATTAATTTGTGTTTGACTGTTGGTTGGGTTACAGTAGAGGTCTTAGTGTGCGTTCATTTAGACTAGAAATGGTTCCTTAGGTCCTGTAATTGCGGGGATTTTGGGCTCATCTCTTACAGTTTATTCTGAGGGGAAGGAGCTGAAAGTAGCTTCCTGAAGTGGTTTTGGTCATATTTCAATGGAAATTTGGTATTTTGTGCGGCTTGATACGTTCAAAGGAGATGTAGGAATCTTATTTGATTTTAAGAGGTTCTATTGTCATGGCAACTAGGAAAGAGTTGAGGAGAGCTGAGGCACATTTCCAGAAATCTCACACGATGGCGCGCAGGCGTTGTAGAGGCCCTAGGACCCACAAGAGGATACAGGACAAAAGTATGCTCCGGTTAGCCAAAGTCTAGACCCCGCAATCTTGCTAAATCAGTATCTTAGGAAACACTCATAATCTTTAATCGTTTCGGGCGGCTCTTAGTCGATTCCAAGTCCTTGTACTTGCCTGGTATCCTAATCTCCACTATTCTGTCATTCAGGAAGTCCCAAAGAAGTCCGTAAGCCACTTCAGTCACTATGACACTTTGAGGCTATTCGGTTTTTAGTGGGAACAATTTTGAGGCTCCCGGTGGATATTCTACAGCAAGCTCTACCATTTGTTTAACTGTTGCTATCATGATGCGGCTTCTTAGGTTGAGCCCACTTCAAAGATAATAATCTATTCCACCGGGCTGTACTAGCTGTGACAAAGGTAGGTAAAGGATCCTTGCCCCTTTTTCGTTCCTGAGGCTGTTGACGTCTCAGTCTCTTTGGTTGCGACCGTTGTCATTGCCACCCTTGTTTCTGCAAACATTGAGAACTAAAGGTTGGCAGCTATCAACTCATAACCCTTAACCAGCCCTCGGGACGTCACAGAACCTTTTAAAGTGATTATAGCTTTTTGGCTGCTATGAGTTCGAAATTGCGACTGGTTTCAGGGCGGCCAAAAAAGTCCTCCGCATAGAGACTTTGCTCGAAGTCTCGGTAGGGTAGGTAGAAGTGGTGGTTTCCCAAGAGGAATACCCAATTAGCAACAAGGTACCATTTTGAAACCACAACTCAAGTGAGCTGTTTCTTGGCGTGGAATTTAAGAATACTAGGTAGAAGCTGATTGATATTCTTGTCTCAGACATCCTCAAGGGAATTAAAGAGTGATTCTCCTAGAGTGTGAAGTCTGGTCCTGGCTAGTACCGGACAGTCGCAGATAAAGTGGGCAACAGTTCCTGTTTCAGTTGCTTTGTTGCAGCTGCGACAGTTTAATAACCTAGTCCATCTAAGATTAGTTTTTTTTTAAGAAGATTGAGGAGATGTTTGCCTTAATTACCTCAAGAGGTATAGAAATTTGCTCCACAAGTGAGCAATGGAGAGCTGAGCCTTACCTGACCAGTTCTTCGGCTTTCTTGTTCCCATGAACGTTGCTGTGCCCTGGAACACATATGAGAGTTATCATGGAATGGTGTCCAAGCGAGGCTAGTTCTTCTAACTAATTTGGACGTAATGGTAACCGAGTCAATGCCTTTGATAGCAGCCTGGCTGTCAACTAAAATAACGATATTTTGTCTCGGTAGGACATTGTTGTGTTGTTTGATTTCACGGCTGGCTCTGAAGTCTATAGGATTAAGAGATTTTTAAGGATTCCGAAAACACGCCAGCACCGACTCCACAGATCATTTTTGAACCGTCGGCTTATACAGAAAGGTCAAAATCTTTAATCACCTGTCCGTATTCCGTTCTTGTGGGTAATTGTACCTTAAACCTCTTTAAGAAGTTTATTTTGGTGATGCTATATGTTGCTGTGCACATAAGGTTCTGCTGTCCAGGACTTAGACTCTTTGAGTAATAATATGTAGATCGATGGGCAGGAGATGTAGGATGACTGTAAAAGCATCTGTCGGAGTCGTAGACAGAGCTTCTTTAGTGCCTATACATTCCGTCCTTTGAACCCTGCTCAATTTGTTGATGTTGTAGGCTTTCTTAAGGGCTGACCACCACACAATCGACCAACATGGAAGAATCGGACAAACTACGGCCGTGTATTTTTTCCATAGGGTAAATTTTGGTCGTTTACCATTGTAGGCGTGGAAGGCTATACGTGCCTTTAATCGCTGCTCTATGTTGAGTTTCCAGTTGAGCTTAGGGTCTAGGATAACACCTAGATACTTGGCGAAGTCTCATTACGTCCCATTCCTTTTGATATATTTTTGACTCACTAGCCAAGAAGGGAGCATCTTTCACGACAGAGACCCTCAATAGAGTTGTCAGTTTCAAGATATCCTTCTACCGGAGATGTAAAGTCAGTAATGCTCACAGCCTATTTCATATGGGCTAGATATAGTCCCATCCTAACATCAACCTTCCCATTGCTAATGCAAGGACAGCTCTTAGGATACGTGATAATTCAGCTTTGTCCCTCAACTATGTTATGACGACGCCAGTGATGCTTGAAATCTTTTCACACGAAACAATTCATTTGCCAAATGCATTGACCTGACATGCCCCCTTCTGTCTGCAAAAAAAAAAAAGAGAAAGAAAAAACTGAAAAACCACTTGAAACCAACGATCCATTCAATCAAGCAATTGCACATTCGCGTATCCAATGACGCATAAATCCTCTCACACCATCCGACCCAGGCGATTGCACATTACATGGATCGCGCCCCATCACCGTCCCAGATAATCATCGATTTAAGGTATCATAAATCATCGGCGAAAAGATCTCATTTATAGATCAGATAATGCACTTTTGTTTACAGAACCGAGCAAGAAATCATTAACCGATCACCATGCGATCGGCCGTGGTGCAAGGGATATCCAGCGGGTTACCACCAATTCAAAGGGAATCAGGCATTGCTCTTGACCTCATCTCTTTCTCTTGCCTTTTGTTGTTGGTGTGTTGCACCTTCATGCAGGAGTCCATTGGCATTCCCATCAAGCGAGTACAATGGCTGGTACCACCATCAGCTTTACTGCTTTGATATGAGAAACAATCCTTCCAATCCAAAGTCATGGACAACAATTTGGATGCCGGCAGTGTATCGGACACCATTTTTTTTTGTTTGCCTTTGGAGGCTGGCGGGGGTGATCCAACAAAAAAATCGAAAAGATACACCGACTCACTACATGCAAACTTGCTGAGGGCTTTGCCATGGAATTGAACTCTCTTGGTTATGATTCTTGCTCCTGCTTACTGTTGCTGCTGCTGCTGCCGTAGCTGGACGACGATGATGATGATGATGATGATGATGAGAATGGTTTGGTGTTTTCAATTTAAAATGCAATTCCCGTGAAAAATTACTTTAGAATCTTTGGGGCGTGGCAGGAGAACTCATCGTTTTTTTTTTTTTTTTTTTCCTTTGCTGGCTTTCGCATAAGAACCTCGATTTATTCCGTATTCCGTTGGCCATCGGCTCTTGAGAGGCACTCATCAGTTCATGGTTCACTCGATTGGTAGGTTCTTCATCATCATCATCATCATCTCGTCCGTATGCGCTGGATGCCCTTCAGTTGGTGGCGCGTTGCAACCCAAGTTCGCCCTGGAAAAATCAAGTGGAAATGTTATCCTATCTGGCTCAAGAATCAGAATTGAATGTGAGAATTGCACAAAGAGTTGCTCTTCTTGCACTTTTTTTTGTATTTTTTGCTCCTGAAGAGCACCGAGCACACAACAAGGATCATTAAAAAAGTGTTTTTCCAGAATCCCCCTCGGTGTTGGGTGCTCTGCTCTGATTCCCCCAAAAGGCTCTCTCTATCATTATGGATCAAAATTGGAATCGTTCGACGTCGTTTTGTGGTTTTGTGCAAGGAGAGGTATTTTCTTCTGTTGCGGCTGTATAGTTGGTGTTTGAAGGCTGCAATTATTATAAATGCCCCGAGTGCGCACCCAAGATCGGTGGATCTTCTTCGGATCACAATTATTGGTTACACGGTTGATGTTGCAGTAACCGATCATAGAGTAGAGAATGGCTGGTGCAAAGGATATATGCAATTATGTCGTTATCACGATTTAGAAAGGTTCACAAGGAGGTTGAGTGGAGTCTATTTCGATAACAATGGTCAATCTGGGGGAGGTTAGAGCGTTTCGCTGATGAGGGCTCGTTGTGTGGGACAACTAAGGAACTTCATAAATTACTATCAGAATTGGTATGAAAGTAATCAGCTTTGGAATTTGGCAAGTAGGCAAAGCTTTGCCTCTAAGTTTAATCGAGCTAGATTGTATCTTCTTTCACCTTCTTTCTTTTTGATCTCAATGGTAGGGCTCTAGAGCGGTCAAAGTGTCTGTGGGTTTTTTTTTGTTTAGAAAGTAACGCCAAGATTTTGGCATATGCATATGTGAATATTCCTCACTCACTCCTGAATAACCAAAAAACCTTTGGAATGAAAGGTATATGAACTATCACACTATTGCAAAGTAGATCGAACGGACTCACTTAGAGCAAGTAAGGTCCATTGCGCTGCCACAAAAGGCGAAGATCTGTTAGCTTTCTGAACGAGGGTAGCACTGGGAAGCAACAGAGAAGATCATAAAGAGACTCTTTTTTTGTTACCACCAAGTAGTTGCGACAAGGCTTCCAGTGGAGATGAAATCTTTCGTTTCTATTCATATAGGTAGATACGTGCCTTGTGACAAGAAAGTCGCTGCTTACTTGGACCAACAATTCCGGTCCATTGTGAACAATCCTTTAACCCTGGAAACACTGTAAAGAAGAAGGGCATGCTAATGGAAACACACATTGGAGTCCTACAAGGACCATCAGCTCAACGTCACCTAAGTCTTCTGACCGAGACAGTTAGATTCGAATTCTTCTTCGTCACTGCAACTTCCACACCTAGTCGCTCCGCGTGAAGGCCAATGTCACAAACTGGCGGTAGAGAACGCCAACTTCTTTTTCTTCTTGGTTCTCCAGTTCTTCCAGAAGACAATGTGAGATAGCTGAAAAACCAAATATAGACAGAACCACTGTAAAGGCGACTAAAGCTTTCTGGGTCTGCTCTAAGCTATAGAGCATAAGCTTAAACCCTGAAATAATCCACTTGACTTACCTCACTATAGTCAGTATGATAATTACCTGTGCATTTATAGTATGGTGGTAAAAAGGCTACTCAAACCGTCGTATGCTCTGCCCCTCAACGAATACAACTATTAGATGGTATTCCTCTCTTTTATATAACAAGACTGCAGCTGGTGCTGATTGTATAATAATAGTTGAGCACATAAGAGACCCTGTTATCTTCTCCAGTAGTATGCTTCTGTGACTTTATGCTAAAAAGGTTCCATCTTATTCCAGGTTGATAGAATGACGGCTCAAAAATAGCAAAAGTTACACAATCCGAAAAATCTGGTCCACTCTACAAAATCAATGCTCCTTTAGGAGAATCAATCACCATCTGTGGCAGAGTTTGCATTAAAAGAAATCTCCGTAGATCACTGTAGTCTGGAGTTGATGCTGACTTGTCCAATCTCTCATGCAGCTCGCTGTACACAATTATATTAATTTGATTGCCAGGACAAAGGGGTATCTCTGGAAATAAAGCTGCTGATGAGTTGGAGCAGTCTAAGTCTTGCAAGCTCATGAACAACTAACCAGATAAAGATGGAGCTTAGAAGATGGGAACAGCAAGGAATTCAATTGCAAATCCTGATTCCAAATCCATGCGATGTTACTCCTGTCATTAGCGGACCCTATTTGAGTCAAATGCTTTCTCACTTCCTTCTCCATAATTGCCTGAATCTCACGGCAGCCACCTAGCGCCTATTCAATCACAATTGGGAGGTTTTCCAAATGGAAACGTTATGATTATGACATATCCAAAACAGGCGATCTTATTTAAATTCGGAAGCGACGCCACGGATAAAGTTGGTCCTCCTGACACCTCTACCACGTCAAAGGAATGTTATTCTTGCTGAGTCATGCTGTGCGCGCAGACACATATTCCCTTAGGCTTATACCCGCGTCTACCAGGGCTAGTGTCGCAGCATTCACTGAGAACGCGTAATGAGGACCTCGATGTATACGTATATCTGTGATCGGGGATAGAGCTCAGGTATAACGGCAGCCTTGAGTGCCAGCTCAAGTGGAGTGTGATTTCCCTGGACTTACGCTCGCCACGAGGACGGTTCTTTCGCTCTGCTGCGTCGCCATGCTGTACTGGCAATTTACGCTGACCTCTTCATGGTTCGTTTTCTTTGATGATGCTTGATGTGGTCCATAGACAGCGGCCAGGACCTTTGTGTTGGCCTGTTTGATATATGCGCTTCCATCTGTTTGAGAGAAGACTTCAAACTTACACTTAATTCGGCGAAGGTCATGTGGTCTACGGCCATTCAAACGAAGGCCTTGTTTATATCCTGACATTCTGCTTGTTCCTTGAGAAATTTCCTAATTCTTGAGAGTTCAAGTTCAAGTTCAAATTATTGTGGACCAAGTCAATAACAGCTCTACACATGGGCCCCGTCTAAATTATGAAAAACAGTGAATACCTGTCGCAGATGCCAGAAAACTTGAAGGTAGCGCAAAAGATGGAAGGCTGATGAGCCTCATCAAGGAACAGTAGCCCTAGAAGTATGTACGAGTGCAGACTATCCGGGCACAAAGTCCTTCGTGCGTCATAGTTTAGGTATCTTACCACTCGACTCCCTGTTTGGGTTGCCAAACTACTTTACGAAAGGATCAAGGCTTGTGTACAAAATAATTGCACAAAAGGCGACAAACTCAAAAGCCAAGGACATATTTGTTCTCTGTGCTCCCAATCTCTTGATTTTCTCTGTACAATTTGCCGTCCTGTACCTTTTAAACGCAACTGACGTGTGTACAAATTGAGGAATTCAGTTAGAAAAAAATCCCATCGTTATAACCAACAAGATAAACTTTTCCTCTACTCTAAATTGCTGTTTCTGCTAATGACCTATGCACAAGGATTATCCCCAATTTCAGTCATGAATTCGATCAAGGAAGACACTCCTAGTCCTCCTCACACCTGTGGTTGACTTTCACGTTTCACCCACCACAACTGCTCATTACTTTTCTTTCACAGCCAACAAATAATAAGCAAAAAAATAAGCCCCTTACTCCTCTGTCGTGTTGTTAATATTTTTTTCAAGAAGATGAACATTCATTTGGGACGAAAAGATAACTCGTGTGATTAATTACCCCTAATGCTATTATTATGCAAAACCATGGTACCAGCACCCAATTTGCTTTCATTGCTTCCATTTGTGCTTATTTACCCAGGAATTACAACAATTTCTCATCATAGTAGCACACTAGATAGCTGCTGCTGCTGCTCCTGCCTCGTCAAGGATTAAGACCCAAATGTGATTAAATAGAAAGAGAGGGCACGGCGCGGCGCCTGCATCCTTTCCACTTCTAATTCCGGAATTGACTCATGACCTAATCGCAAATGCCACCTCACTATGTTCCATACGACCGCCATGCAACTCTTTGCGCAATGAAATCCCAAAACACCAGCAAAAGAGAAAAAAATAGCAAAAAAAAAAAAAAAAAAACAGTAACCGAAGGACATGCTGAGGAAGAAGAAGAATAGAACGTTATCTGGTTAAACACGATACAACCACCCCCAACCCCTGTTACACTTTCCGTGTGACTGCATGATAAATGACAGCGAAACATTGAACGTCCTTTTTGTTGAATGAATTCCTAATAAGTTGATAACGCAACAAGGATGCCACCGGTTACCATTACTGCCACCGGTCCGTCGGGGGGTGGATTTTATGTACCAGCTATTGTAGAACACCTCGCTTTTTTTTTTCTCCTTTCAATCTTTTTTTTTAGTTTTTTTGATGGAAAAAGTATGCCAGGACAGTCGAAATGGAATTTCTTTCCCAATTGTTGCAATGCAATGTCTTTTCTCATTTTTCCGAGAGGGAAAAGGGGGTGGTTTGAGTTTGAGCAAGAAAGGACATACAAACTGTGTAAGTAGCTAAAGTGCGGCACAAAGTCCTTTTGAAAACTATCTCTACGGTGGAATGTCTGTTGCCCAGGGATCAGGGGCATATCTGGTGGGAATCCCATCCCTCCTGCTCGTTGCTGGAGAGTGTAGTGCGAATGATTAATGACTCCTGGACAAATGGAAATTGTTTGAATTGCATTAAAGTATTTAAAAGGGTTCTTGGTTCGGTCGCTTTTTGTTTTGTCTTTCGTTTTTGGGCGGTCGACAACGACGACGTTCGGCTTCACTTTCCGACGATTGGGGTTAATGTTGGAAATGGAAATACAAGGAAATGTATTTCCTTTTTTTGTTGTTGTTATTGTTTTTGTTGATTCAGTTGCCTCGCAGGATCCGCATCAGATGGAATACAATTTTAGATTTGCGACTGTTTCTTTTTTTTTCAATTTGGCATCGGATCTTAAAAGGGACAGATAGAGGTTAAAAGTCCCCGGAATATCATACGCATAGTTCTGACAATCAGGGAGGTGGAGAGAAGTTGGTGGGCAATGCATCTGAGATTGTGTCAATTTCGAATTACGTCCACATGGCTTAATTTGTTTCTAGGAATGATGGATGATGTTGTGATTGTTTAGATATTAACCCTAGTCTGGATGAGCTCTGTTTTATTCCTTCTTTTTATGGTGGACGGTGTTTTTAGTTCTTTTTTAGTCTTAGAGTATAGTTGCATATGAGTTGCGTTGCTGGAAACGTTATGAGGATTAATGGTAGTGAAACATGCACGTGGAAGGAAGGTACATATTGTTGGCTTATGGAACCTTTTAGGACAATCAAGAAGAGCAGCCTTAGAAAGTATTTTTTGTCGGATACAGGTGACCTTTGGCTTCTACGCTTCTGTTGCTTCCTAATCCTTGCTTAAAACTTAGCTAAAATAAAGAGTGATTCGTTTAGAGGTACTTTTTTGTCTATACATTTTTTGAGAGATAACTCTTGAACCGTATTTATTTCTCATTATGTTTTTATTTAGTATTGTTTGACATTTGATTGTGGTAAGACTTAACCTGGTACATTATCTACAATTTATTCAGTTACATTACGAACATCAGCATTCTACGATGAATGTACTTCGTGGACTTAGAGAAACTTATGATCTACATTTTGCTATACCATCCAAAAGTTTGAAACCCGATTTTCATTATTAGAAAATAAGCCACCAAATAGACCACATGCAGTTCGAATTGAAGAATATATTGAAGCCGTAGTTGAGAGCGTAGGCAATGATTGCGATAAATCGAATCGGCACCTTGGCATATTCTATTTTACGAAAAGACCTTGGTGTAAAAGCATACCAAATTCCACTCCTTTCAAAATTGAATCAGCTTGACTTACCGAGGCTTTAATGTTTGAATCACTGGGCTCTTAAAAATCTGGAAGAAAATCCATTGTTTTCGACAATACTTTTGCTCATCGATGAGGCATATTTCTGGCTTCAAGGCGGCAATACAATGGTTTGGTGAGGTTTATGGGGTGATGGAATGATCGGTCCATATTGCTTTGATGTCGGCCAGAACGTCACTGTCAATGGCGTCGTTATGCACTACAAGAACAGACTATTTGGAGCCTCAACTTGAGTCTCGTTATCTCCAAGACATTTGGAATCAACAAGACGGCACTAATTGCCACAGCCCATGGCACCATGTCTTTATTGCCAGATAAGTTCGGTGAGCAACTCATTTTGCCCTTCCGACCCCTGAATTGGCCACCTAGTTAGTGTGATATTATATCTCTAGACTTTTTTCTGTGCAACTTCAAAGCCTCCAAAGTCGATAATACAGAACATTACTCGCGATATTCGCCAAATACCACTCGAAATACTCGAATGGTTCATAGAAAATTGTAACTTAAAAATGAGTGATATTAACCACAGCTGTGGCCAAAAATTGAAAAAAAAAAATCTTAAAAAACTAAATGTCAGAAATGGTTCTTTTGTTTTGTAATAAAGATAATCCGATAAATTTGAATTCACTAATTTCTATTTAACTTTTGAAGAAGTACCTCTGAATGAATCATGCTTTAGAATGACTGAGTTTTCTTATGTGAGACGCTGGTTATCGTCAACTGCTTTTTGTATGATCTTATTATTCTCTCCTTTATGTAAAAGGAGAGTACTTACTTGTTTATGTGGTTTTGCTGTTCTGTCTGTTACGTGCTGTTAGGTCGTCCGACAGCAAATAGTCGTTTGTCTAGTTGTTTGATTTGTAATGTGTCATTCTATTGCCTTGTCCCGAGCCTATGAAAATGCATGAATCATGTAATAAATTAGATGAAAACAAAGATGGAGGACTCGATGGTTATGGCTTAAATATGTGGTGATCAAAGGTGATCTACAAAAGAGATCACAAACCTACTTAAAGATCTCCCAACATTGGAGAGTTTCTTCTTAAGACACGAGTGCCTTTCAACTTGGAACCACATCATTCTTGTATACACTCCATTTCACAACTATATCACCACCCCTGTTTTTGCATTTCTTTATGATTGAAATGATTTTTTTTGTAAATAACTGTTATCACCTGAAAGGGTAACCGGAATGCAAACAGTTTTATGAAAATTAGAAACGTTCCGTCATCATTTCTGAAAGAAAAGACAAAAAAACGGTTTTTTTCGTTTTTCATAACTATATCACCACTTCGGTTTTAATTGGATAAAATTTTGTTAGACCTTAAAAACATATAATTTTTGAATGATTAGCGATTAGTGGGACTTCCTCTGTGTTTCACTAAAGTCAAAATTCAATTTGGTGTATTATCACCTAAGTTTTTTAACACATTTTGAGGGATTGTGGCCCAAGAAGCATTTATGGCTTATTTTAAGTCAGCCACTCTGCTAAACTGCCCGTTTTTTGGCTTAAACTTTTCGTGTCAGTAAACCTTACAGATTATCTATCGGTTTTTGATCTGAGGAGCAAGAAAGTCATTGAAAAAAAAAGATTTTTTACTGATCAAACCACGATTTGATTGCTCTGCTGGAGTAAATCCTGCTGAAAACCCAATTCCGTGTTTTGATTATGTACCAAAAATGGTTGAATTTGAGTTTTAAGACACCAACATACTCATCGCTATTCATTTTAGTGGATGGGAAGGCTGACCGTAATGCTCCCGCTGAAGAAAAACCGCCCACACCATAAGACTTTCAGTGGAAAAAATCATTTTTTAAACCTACACGTGATTTTTTCCAAAAAGTCCTCGAGTAGTGCTTAAAACCATCTGAAACAGCGAGGTTGATTCTTTTTTCGTCAAAATAACATTCTTTTATCCAAAAAAAAACATTAATAATCAACATATGCAAAGGAGAAAAAGAAGGATTATTACCGTGTTTCAGTCACAGTTCATGGCGGTGGATTCTTATGGTGCGGGCGGTTTTTCTTTAGCGGGATCATTACGGTCAGCCTTCCCATCCACTAAAATGAATAGCGATGAGTATGTTGGTGTCTTAAAACTCAAATTCAACCATTTTTGGTACATAATCAAAACACGGAATTGGGTTTTCAGCAGGATTTACTCCAGCAGAGCAATCAAATCGTGGTTTGATCAGTAAAAAATCTTTTTTTTTCAATGACTTTCTTGCTCCTCAGATCAAAAACCGATAGATAATCTGTAAGGTTTACTGACACGAAAAGTTTAAGCCAAAAAACGGGCAGTTTAGCAGAGTGGCTGACTTAAAATAAGCCATAAATGCTTCTTGGGCCACAATCCCTCAAAATGTGTTAAAAAACTTAGGTGATAATACACCAAATTGAATTTTGACTTTAGTGAAACACAGAGGAAGTCCCACTAATCACTAATCATTCAAAAATTATATGTTTTTAAGGTCTAACAAAATTTTATCCAATTAAAACCGAAGTGGTGATATAGTTATGAAAAACGAAAAAAACCGTTTTTTTGTCTTTTCTTTCAGAAATGATGACGGAACGTTTCTAATTTTCATAAAACTGTTTGCATTCCAGTTACCCTTTCAGGTGATAACAGTTATTTACAAAAAAAATCATTTCAATCATAAAGAAATGCAAAAACAGGGGTGGTGATATAGTTGTGAAATGGAGTGTAGTTTAAATAAAAAAAAGTTTAAATAAAAGAGGCCGGTCCCTCATGTGCACTCAGCAGTGCTTGTCTAGTTACGAGTGTTCAGCTACACTGAATATGCGAAAATTCCTCAAGTTTTCTCACAACTGGACTCCCACTCCAGGGAAGCAGCATAGACCATCATGACGTCTGAGTACTGGTTGCACCTACCAGCTGTAAGTAAATACGCGCATAGATAGTTGCTTCTCAAAGTTCCCGATCAAAACAGATAGCTTATCAGTAAGACTTGTCATCTTCATTTCATTGGCAAAAGGTGTTCGCCTACAGATCCAATCGATAGAGAGATGCACTTTAAAGTCACAATTTTATACCAATCGCCGATATGTGCAGGACTACCATCTCATTACAGGTTCCTTTTGTTACTTAAAAAAAACAGATTCAAAACGATAATAACCTCTTTGGCAAGAGCGAAGAAGAAGAAGTTCTATAATTTGCATAAATCTCCCCCAATCCAAAGCAAGCAGCGTGTTTGCCTCTCCTAATCAAAGTTCCTCCTTTGGTGCGCGCACGCAATTAAAACTTTTCCCAAACAACCACAAAACCAATTTGGAATTGACCATAATTTTCATAAATTGTCCGGCGCAACACAAACTGTCCACAATCTTGCAATTAACCCCGAAAAACTTTGCATTCAAATTGCAAATGAGTTTCCTCGCAATGGCCAACGACGACGACCGTCACTTCACTTGAATGGCATCTCTTCCTGTGTGTGTACGGGGCCATCATAAATGTCACTTTATGATACCCCAACTGCATGAGTGTGCCTGACCATTTGGTGCAGTTTTTCCATCGTTTATACCGGCGACCGGCAACCGACGACCGACGACCGACGACTTCCCCAACTCCGCGCTGCGCTTCTTAATTAGGCGACAAACTCTCCAATGAGTGTGTCCACAAAATCGAGTTGGCTTTTCCATTAGCACCTTATCATAATTGCGGCATTAATCTGCGTTGCGGTGCTGCTGCGACGAGTCAGAACTGCTCTTCGAAAGGCCAAGGCAGCCCGACGAAACCGCGTCTTAGAAACAAGAAACCCAAAGAACCCGATTGCGCAAATATGCAAAAGTAGTGGGTTACCATCGCGACCGTGTCGTTAAAATGTTGCAAATGCCAGAATGACCAGTGTGAATGCAAAAAAAAAAAAAAAATATATATCATATAAGCAGGGATCCACAGAGAGAGAGAAGATCCTTGTGGAATTGTTGTTGTTGTCGTCTCGTCTCGTCTTGGGTTGCTCGTGCATCTGCAAGGAGTGCGTCATGTTCGGACCGTGTTCTCCTATGTTAATTCGGTTTCGTGCAAAGTATCTCGTTCAATGCCAATGGGAACATGGATCACTTGCACAACGGCACCAGGCGAATTGATATGAAATTATTACCTGTCGCGACGGTGCACGCCGTGCAATTGGATGGCATCGCATCGGTGCTCGGTGCGGCTTATACCTTAGTACCCATTACATAGCTCATTGACGCTGGTGAATGTAAAATGTCATTTTGGTATGCGATCGTGGCGAATGGCATAAGTGATGGTTGAGCTTCATTGTTTTGGACAACACCAGCCTAAGGGTCTAGGGAAAGGTGTTACCAGTTACCACCGTGAAAACTAATTACGCGCATATGCACTCAGCGGAGCTAGTTCCAGGAAGTAAAAGCCTATAATTATCAGGACTTCCCTATTTAATTAAAAGTCGATGCTAAATAGGTACTTTTCCATTTAATAAATTAAACTTCTAGGAATTGAATAATTATAATTGACAAGAGTTGTGCACATCGGCAACTCTTATCAAAAGACAAATAGGCTTACGCAGCCCTTGATACGTTAAGGGGTTTTGCGATGATTTATGCCTTTCCTAGTTCCTGGAAAAGTTTTGCTTATAAATGCATTAATAGGAACCAAACTGTCATCACAAGAGAGACGCTGCGTCAAACGAGGATCAGCTGCGTTGTTGGGCCACTGACCGGATGGGCAAAAAATTCCGGTCAATGCTGAAGGAATATTTTACCAAGATCAGACGAATATTACGGCTTAAGACTTACAGGTTGGCAACAATAGCTTAAATTAGGAGTTAGATTGATATGGAAAATGGAAGGGCCCATCAAGCACTATGACTCGTTTAGAACTCACGAGCAAACGATGCAATGTGCTTCATTGCACAGCCCCAATAAACAGAGTACCAGAAGAGTACCTTCAACCAGTTGAGATTGCAACAAAATATGGAAGAAGATGGCGAGACTACAAAGCCAAACACTGGCAATGCATCTAGAGATGGCACTATGTCTCTAACGACGAAAGTTAGTTCTTTCTAGAAAGTGCTCAGTGGACTATTCAAAACAACGTTTCAGCAAAGATCACCTATCGAGTTGTACTCAGTTTTGACAAAGGGTCCAACTAGAAGGATGTGCCTGAATTAGTTTTGGGACTCCAATGACTTGAAGTGACAACTTTAGCGCAGTAGACCAAACAGTCTCACGGTGAAAGGCGGACAAATGATAAGGTTTCTTGTAGATTCTGATGTAAATGTGTCAATCAGCTGAGATGGTTGGTGCTAAAGGCAATTGATGTCGCTCTATGACTACTATTGGTGCAAGGGATAATGGCATACGAGCAGAGCAGGGGAAAAGCGAAGTTAGAAAACGCGTTTTGACATTTTGCCATTAGCTTGCAGTGTTGGGAAAAAATGTTACTCGATGGTACCTTTCAGAATACGGCTACTGCCCTAGTAGAATATTGGCCGTTGAATTACCCAAAGGAATAGTGTGACAGACGCTAAAAGACTAACCAGTTCTATTAGATTCTGAAACACAACAACTAAACACGAGTGATTTCCCCTGGAAAAAATGTAGGTCGACTACAGGCAAGTGTCATCCTCTCAATTCTGGCAGGCACAGAGTAGTGGTAGTGTATCCACTCATTGAATGAAAGATCCGAAACTCAACTCCCAACCATATCCTTTCAGTTAGATAAAACTACATAGATAAGTAATTCGTTTAGAAAGCGTTTTGTGTATACCAAGACAGATGCCAACAAAAATTCTGTGAACTACAAACGAATGCAAGAATCACATACAATTTCTTCCCAGCAATTTCAATAGCATCCACCAAGAATAAATGTTAAAAAAAACAACTACGAAAATATAGCACGGTCTTCTCCGGAAGTCCACTGAACTTAGGGAACCTCTAAGACAGTAAAGTTGCCAGCACCGACTTTTAAATAAATGGCTGAAATAGTTCCTGAACAGTCCTGAACATCCTTGTAAAGAAAACGGCGGAGTCTATTCGTTTCTATGTCGACTATTGGCATTTAAATGACATCACAAAAGAGGAATCATGCCTCTTTCAAAAGCAAAGCTTTTTATGTCTCTTAGGTGATGACTGGCATTTGAATGTGGTTCCACAAGACAAAGAGAATGCATCTTTCGCGGACAGACAGACATAACTTTGTAAGTTTAGTGCCATGCTATTCAAGCTCTGCAGTTCCTATTTCCTCTACTTTCGAACAGTTATTGGATACTTAACTACAAGGAGTGTCATGAAAGATCGCATGGTATATCCAGTGACATCAATGTTTGTATTCCTAGACTTTAGAATATTCCACTTGGTTCGCTTGCAAGTAGTTTTCACAAAGCTTCAGACAATAGGGCTTATATAGGTCCTAAGTCCCTCCAAGTGAACCTTCTTTAAAAGGGAGGTGCTGTATCAGAGCCAAATTAAGTGATCAACCTCAAAACCACTTGAGGAAGCAAAACCAAAATGCAAAGGAGAGGTATGAATTTTAATATTACTTTTAGGACTTTGATACAAATTGACTGCAGCAAATCAATACTCGAAGTACCTTAACGAAGCCCCATCAAAATTAACAGAAGAACGAAGGAGCTTCAGTTGGAGTTGGAGAGAAGAATGTGAAACCGCATTTCAGGCGCTTAAATTTTCTTTGACTAATTTAACTAGTTAAGACCTCCTTATAATTGATAACGATATGCCCAGTGTTTGAACAGGAATCACGACTCAAGGCGAGGGCATATGTTAGAAATCGTTTTTCAGTACTGCACCCGAACGCTTTACAAAGCTGGACGAAACTATTGTACTCCAAGACGGAAGTAGTTCGCGGTAGAACATACTGTGAACTATTTCTATCTCCATAAAGTCGGTCGCTGTGATGGACGAACTCTTTATGACTTCAATGACTGTTGAATTTTAAAGAGATGTTTATACAATGACAGTCGACACTTTGATCGAAAGGAGGCACTAATCAGTTTGGAATAGACGAGTGTTAAGCCAGAGAGAATGTAGAATATTTGCTGAAGGTTCGATCTGGAGCAAAAGACCATCTTCTGAAGCTACGATTATGACCACTGCGAGACCATCAACAGCACCTTCAGGACCTATGGAAGGGTAGACAAGTCAAGCTCACGATCGGACCGGGCAACTTTCAACTTAAGACCCCAAAAGAGGGTTTGTTTCCCTATGGCTATGTTAAGGTCATCATATTTTTGGACACGTGTAAATGGATGTGAAATAAGGCAGCGGATGACAGACCAATACAAATCCTGTCTTAAGCCAAGAAAAGATTCTTTTTATCACAACCTAGCAATCTCATTCACGAACACAGTTGGAACATTTCCCATGGTCCCATTTCTTTCATTGTAACAATCTAAATCTGCAAACTAAATCTCCGACATCGACATTCAGTGATTTCTCATAGGCGCTGTGTCACTTTGTTTTCCCCCCAGGTGCGTGTGTGTGTAAGCTTCTCCCACTTAAGAGCACCTAATCCTCCATACTCGCGGTTTGTAATGGTTGGTATCAAAGTGCGTGCTCCATGGATATTTATCTTTTCGAATGCATTTTTATTACAAATCAATTGAAGGATCATTAGCATAATTTATACAAAACGCTCGTTTAATGATCGCCTGCAAATATTCGCGCGCCATGCTCAAACTGATCGTCGTTCGCCATCGTGCACCCGATCGTCGTCGTCGTCTTGTCGGTCGTCCTCATCGTCTGCTGCTGCTGCTGGACTAGTGGATGGATGAACCCCAAAGCTGAGTTGTATCCATTTCTCTCGGCATGTGACGCCCGAGTACCACAGAGTAATTAATGGCCAATTCGAAAACACGACGGAGACATCTACACCGATGACGACTGCGACAACGACAACGACAACGAGACAGAGATGCGCGGTGGCGCGATCGCTACGCGTTACAACAACAGCAGCAGCAACTTTTCGCGTGAACAGTGCAATGTATCCAATCCATACCTCTTTCTCCATCTGTAATAGACAGACAGTCGATCTACTTGGATCGTTCCTCAAAATTGATGTCGGATTCAAGATAAATAATTGAAATTCCGATGGAGCGCGGCGATTACCGCGCGGACAATTAAATATCGCCTGGGGGCTGACTCTGGCGGTAGTGGATACCGGTGTGTGCCCGATTGGACCGTGCGGCTACGCATGTGAATATCGCACAGTTGCGGTTGAATTGTCATGTGGCACGTTGGCTATGCGGCTATACCACAACCACGTCGTCGTTATCTCGGCACATCGATCGCATTCGGGCTGACGTTTAATGCAAAAATCGACGACTAGACGATCGACGACAGATTGGTGGGTAGATTGGTTGCATACACAACGTACAATGTACTTTTGGGTTGGATGCATAGGATTGTTATCTGGGATCGGGAGCTCACATACAACTAGCTATGATGAAACGGATGCCATTTCGGGAGTGCACGGTTCAAGTTCAGGGAGCAACGAGATTAAGGTGCAGCAGAAGACAGAAAAACACTGCCACGAATGACAAGTGTGACAAATTTGTTATAATATCATTAAGATCAGTAGTCAGTCGGTTTGGCATAGGAATGCCGAATATGGGTGGTGAATTTAGAAGGCATCGATGTTTTGTCATGTAGATTGAGGGGAAGATTGCCTCGTGGAATGAGTATTGAACATGTAATTGATGGTTGTTTGGACAATCCTACATGCCAATTGCAGTATTTGGTTGTAACTTAAGCTGATCTTCCATGAACACAATCGTCTAAGTGCTGTAAAAGGGTTGGCCGAGTCAATGTGGGTCAGTGATAACATTTTTTAAGGAATGCCAGCCAAAGAACCGTACAACACCATTTGAAGAAGATACATCAAAGCAAATTATGAGTTGAGACCCGGGCTGACAATGGTCTAAGGCTAATTGACTTGGCGTTGGAGCGAAACGTCACCCTTGCAAGCACATGGTTTCCTCATCTTAATTTCCACAAGCAGTCATGGCGTTCTAATGATCATGTAACCGTCTACCAAATTGATCATATTGCGATCGACTCAAGACGTGCCTCCAGTATTCTGGAAATCCGAACCTTCCGAGCGGCTAACATAGACTCGGATCATTACTTTGTTGTAGCCAAGGTACGAATGCGGATATCCCAAATTGAGCAACAAAGAAGAATCACAGTGAGAAAATCGAAAGTCGAAAAGCCAGAGTCGTCGCTGAACGCGTATCCCGAAATCTCTCAGCCGAAGACCAGTGGCAACATTGCCAACAAGCCATCAGAAATGCCGCAACTGACAGGCTGAGTTTCATCCGACCACCACCGCGAAACCATTGGTTTTGAATGATAGGCAAAATCTCCCTCTACCTGATCTCAAAGAAGTGAGGATAGCAATATCCAAGCTGAAATCTAACAAAGCTGCTGGATCTGACGGCCTATCGGCCGAACTATTTACGGTAGCTTGGATTGAACTGGTAGAGAGCATAAATCAACTCAACTCTAAGATCTGGTCAGATCAATGTATTCCTGATGAATGGAACCTATGCATCGTTTGCCCGATTCACAAGAAAGGAGACCTCCTCAACATTGCGTATAAGATCTTTTCCGGAATACTGTGTTAACGCCTGAAACCTTTTATCAACAGACTGATTGGTCTGTCAACAACGTCAACATCGACACTCATCATCTCTTTATTAGGGACGAACTGTATAAAGTCATGCCTAGTTTTGACATCCCTGCCAAACTTGACGATGGAGAACGCTCGCTCGCTCCTTCAAGTCAGGTAATGACCGTACTGTGACCTTCGACGTCAAAAAAGGTTATAGACAAGGTGATGCGCTTTCATGTGACTTCTTTAACATCATACTTGGCTATGACATTTAGAGCGAATGGACGCCAACCTCGACCAACTTGGAGTGGGCAACTGAAGGCAATTAGTTGAAGACTAACCTAAGTGGAGAGGCTTATTGGTTGAGGCACAGGTTCACCCCGAACTGTAGCGCCATACAAAAAGAAGGAGAAGTATTGGTAAACCAGGAAGCCTGCCCTTAGGTCAAACCAGCCAATGCAGTAAAGTGGGCGGTTGTGATCCTCCTACTCCGGATCATCAGCTCGTTTTAAGAAAGGAATAAAAAAGTGTTCCATTGGTGGTGTCCAAATTGCAGGGGACAGTTGTACCATATGACTTTTTGAGCTCCATTGTATTTCACAGTATTTTTAGGAACTGAGTGGATATGGCAGAAACTTGAGCACCAAACTACACAGTTCGTCAGCGTTATCAAAATGTGCTGCATTCTAACCTAGAATCAACCTTCTTCAAACTTGCATTTGGGTACGAAATCTTCTTTAAAAGACACGTCAAGCTGCTGTAAGATTCTACGCCACCAGTCATCCTGTGAATAATAAGTCACTTAGACCTCCAGAGAACAGACATCAACTTCCCCATGAGTCACTTTCTTAACTCGAACCAATTCGCATTCCCGCAGTGGAGTCACATTTTACAACACCGAAAGGAGACAGATGCCTAATTATATCTCATGCTCTGAGTAATCTGCAGATCCATTTTCAAATTAAGGAAAAAAGTCATTCCAACAGCATCCACTACACCCGTGCAAAGTGGAAAATGTGTAAATATTTTGACACACAGTCCAACACTGAAGTTTGTGTGCTTGTAGCAAGAGTGTGGTGCCACGGTGGCAATTAACGCGCCACAACTTGAAAGATTAATGGGATCACCTCGAACTCTGGGTATTTATCATATGCAATCCTCCACAGACCATGGGCCTACACTCATACGCGAAAACGCGCAAAAATCTTTCCTTCTCTTCGGGTCTCCTTTCCCAGTCTGACTTCCTCCAGACGCATGGAATAGTTCATTCATCCAGACATAGAGCAACAGCAGCAGCAGCAGCAGCAGCACACCATCCACCAGGATACATCTCGCGGCCGAATGACAGTCGCCAAATGCGGATTTGTCATTGTCAGCAGTGTAGTTCTTCATCTTGCACTCATTCAGGTGATTAACATCGCGTCACACTTTACATTATGCGGCGCGCGAGGCGACATGGAATTTCGCATTTCACAATTCGCACCATGTGGGTGCGTGGCGCATTCCTCTATTCACCCACCCACCACCAGCACAGCAGAAACGTCAACAAAGTTGCAAAAAAAAAAAAGAAGAGAAAATTGAAAACACTAGGAGAGAACACACAGAAGAGAGTTGGGGGGATCCCAAGGAAGAACAAATAAAGGACACACGCCCATAAATAAGATTCCTAATAAAAATTCAATCTCGAGACCCTTCGCGCGCGCTTTCAATTCTGCCAAGACCGAGGACAGCCAAACCCAGCACAAAACACAACGCAACGCAGAAGCGTAGGCAAATCAAAACGCATAAATCACCATCTCACCAGAGCCAACGACCAGGACCCCGTTTGCCATAATGTATTCCGGAACATATCCTTAACACAAATTGTCTCACAGCTTCGTGCTTACATATTATATGTACGAGTAGAAGAGAACGCGGTCGTCTCTCTAAGAGCACCACCCACCCACACGATCCTTGTGCGTTGCCAAAAAGCAGGACGATCAATATCCGATAACATGTCATTAGAAATTGTTTGCATATGAGGGTGGTGGTGGTGGGGGTATTATATGTTTTCCTTTTTGAAAATGAAAATTTTCCTGGTAACAAAACCCAGGATACACGGGTGAGTGGGATTGTTGTTTGTTGTGGGTCCTTGGGAGAAACAGAAATGGAAATTTTTCTTTTTCTTCGCCTCGTTGTCGTCCTTCCTTTGGCGAAGTATCCCGTAGGGAATAAAAATAATAATAATAATAGGATTCTGGATTCAGGATTCGGGTTATGGTGGTGGAGAGGTATCGACACTTGAGGGAGATTTATGGCCTTCTACCCTTTTTTTTCTTCTTCCTTCTTTTCTACTTTCTGTGTGCTGCCTGACTTTTTGAACTTTATAGTTGGTGACGTGTGAAGCGGATCGGGGGTGGCCACAATTGAGTAAAAGTTTTTGACTTCCTTTTTTTTTTTCTTGCAAATAGTTTTGCTTGTAAAGTCCCTAAGAAATTTAGTTTTCGTCTTAAATTCAGTCGAGGAGACATGTCTGAAGGAATAATCTTAAGAAGATACTTCAAGCTCTCTAAAAGTCCTGCAAATATATCACATTCAACCAAACAATTCCTGGTTCTTGTCGGAAGTGCAAAAACTGTCAAAACATCATATTTTAACGTTCACACATGTCACGTGTGTCTAACACTTGGTCCACCATATCAATTATATAGCTGAACAAAGAAACACTTAAACAATTCAACAAATTACAAGTGGTACGTAGAGACTTCGAATAATGCCAACCCAAAGACAGCAGAGACAGCGCGCACATGACACCCCATGTCAGGGCAAATAAATCGCACCTCTCACCCGAAACACAACACACTCGCGTTGCGTTGTTGCACACAACAATGGATGCAATTAATAAACTTCTCATTAAAAATTGTAAAATGGGGCACCACCACGCCTCCTGTCATTCTGCACAGTCCGCCTTTTGTGCCCCCTCTTTCCACTGTCGCATAAATCTCTGCCCCACCATTAGCACCCCACTTTTCGCATCGCGCAAGAGAATTATTCCAAGTTTCTGCTGGCCAAACATAGGAAATAACATTTTTCATGTCCTATTAATCCTGTCTCGTGTAACACACGCTGAGTGCAAATCAAATTGCTTTGCAGTAATTATTCCATCATCGTCAGTTCGTCGTTTTTCAGTCCCTGGATCGGGACGAGAGTGGTGAGTGGTGCTGCAAAACCCCCCGCCACCGTATCAACATTTGCCAGCACTTTCAGCTGTCACATCCCTGCCACGCCATATTGTTGTACAAAGTCATCTTGAGGAGGTCATTAATTACCCTCAAGGCTCAGTTGAGCGATTCGAGGACGAACAGACGTTCATTAAAGATGACATTGGCTACAAGAAACAAAATCAAAAAAAAAGTGAAATAACTCTTTACACCCAAAACAACTTGCTGCACGGTATAGCTATTCCTCGGACCCAATTTTTATTTCAGATGGGACGACGGTGGCCGTTGATGCTGCATTCAGTGAGGTGTTGCTGGGTGGTATGCTTCTATTTGCCTGCAAAACGATGCCAGTGCAGCGTGTAAAATTAATTAAGTTCAATTATAATTAATTTTGTTAATAAATCAAAAACTGAATTGTGCTACTTATTTGACGGGTTTCGCGCTGCATTTATCACTAGGAGTGTATGCCAGTGGAAAGTTTCATCCTTATGTCATCCTTTAACACAGAATTTTTTGGGGCAAAATAGATTGATCCAGAACCAGAATGAAAGCCTATATCATGAACATGAACATGACTTTTGTAAGATCTATACCCACTGGAAGATGGGAATCTTCCAATGAAGCCGCAAATAATCTAGATCCAGCTTCCCTCATACCCCTAATCTTTGCCGTCAAGCATTTCATCCCGACGAGGAATGTTACAAGCTCGGCTCGTTCGTGCATTTCGTCTTCCTCCATGAAGGAAGCCACGATTTCACTGGCATCATAAGCATCTGCCTGATGTGCGCCAGCCTACATGATTCTGTTGGCTGTGATATTATTAGTTCCACGTTTTCGACTGCTACTGTGCATGTTGGCCAATAAAGGTTGTCTTCATGCCTAAATCTGTGGAGGCATGCTCTGAAACATCCATGACTAGTAAGTATATGCGTCTGTTAGAAGCTCAGTTCTCCATACTTACTTACTTATGTCCTGTATCTCCTTGTGGATCCTAGGGCCTCTACAATGCCTACGCGCCATCGAGTTCGGTTTTTGAAAATGTGCCATGTACATATATGTGTATTGCTGGACAAGCGGTTGAGAGAGTAAAGAGTTTTCAATACCTTGGGAGTAATGTGTCAACCAATGGAGGAACCGAACTGGATATTGTCAGCCGAAAAGGCAAAGCAAAATCTGCATTTGGAATGCTATCCACAGTTTGGAGAAGTAATCCAATTAGCTTAAACACCAAGCTACGACTGTTCTGTTCCAAAGTTGAATCCGTGCTGCTATATGGATGTGGTACCTGGAAACGTTTGCCAATAGGTACCTGCGCTACATCCTAAGGATATTCTGGCCAAACCGTATCTCAAACGAACAGCTTTATCAGAGAACAGGCCATGAACATGTAGGCACAACCATTCGACGACGTAGGTGGCAGTGGATTGCTCACACTCTCCGAAAGGGTTACAGATTCGTAGCTAACTAAGCGATGAAATGGAACCCGCTTACTCAGGATGGAAGGATACACGGCGGTCCTAGGAGTACTAGGAGTGGCGCAGAGCAGTTGAGAAGAAAGCACGGCAGCTGGGGAAAGCTGAGGCACATTTTAGTTATCCATGCTTTCTACTGATCCAAAGGTCTATCCCTGCAAAGATCTACCTATACCAACTCATGTTGGTATCATTGTCGTCCTGGCACGATATTTCCATTCGGTGAGACGAGTAGGTCTGTTGGTACCATTTTAACCAGTGAGCATGCTGCATCGTATGACGTTCCTCGAAGAGCGCTGCAAGACTCTAAATGCATTATGATTTTGTATTCATGGCCCGAGCCCTTATTTGGGGGCCGTAGAGCATCATCGCCGTCGCAACTCTTTTGTTTAGGCCCTCCTTTAGGCATGATCATTGCTTGGACAGAGATTGTTTTGCTGCCTTCTCTGCTGCATGTAGCAGATCTTGCTTAAAAGTTGACCCTACGGTTAGGACGGGGTCAGCAGGGTGACAATGAGAGGTAGCAGAGTGTTAGTCAGTCCACCAACATAATGACCATCATAGGAGTTCAAAGTCTAGCCTACTTTCGGTAGTGACTTCCCAACTTGCCCTCGCTGGATGTCTTTAAACAACCATGCCATAATAATATGACAAATCCAATGGGTCACCCTCTACATCTTCTTTTTTTCTCTGAATAACTAAATTCACTTGTCAAACTGGGTACCTATGTTGGCTTGTTGAATACTTCATCTGAGTATGTCTGGTGAAAAGAGCGAGATTCAGCAGTACTCAACTCAAAACTGTGTCCTAGTTTCATTGCTGCATCTGAGAACCTCTGAAACTGCCTGTCTTTGGGAGCTGGACTATCATTCCTTTTCTCTATACTTCTTTCCAAACTCTTTCAAAAAGCTGCCCCGGAAGTTTTGAAAAGGTCATCATAAAGGCTGAAAGGTACTATATACTTGAGTTTTTTAAAGGTGACAGTGGTTTGGCCGTGGGTGTGGGCTTGTCACTGTGGTGTTTAAAACACCTGCGCCTTTCCCCAACTTAGGCTCAATAGCTGTCCTTTGGTGCACCTTTCAAAGACCTTTTTAAAATATCCTTTGTTGTGTCATTTCTTTGTAAAGAATTCAGATTGAAGTGTGTTTTCAAAATTGCAAATGACAAACGCATGGGGTTTCCAAAATGTCTAACGTATTGACCTTGATGCCCTTTACAACTGCACACAACCCAATCTGTTTACCCATTATTTTTATTGTGCCCTCTGTCAGTACCGTGCACAGAAAAGAAATCGTTGAATCTTAATTGCAATCAATCCCAAATCCTTTGCTTATCACTAGCAGTCTCTCGGTTTTACGATCCATTCCGAAAGGAACAACAATCGCCAAACACCAAGTACCCAATTACAAACAATTTGACACACTCTCCCTTCTTTTGACACGGTGTACTCGCACCACACAATGAACGACATAATCGACATCATAAAAGCCATCAAATTCACTTGCAAGGACACAAAAGAACAAGCAGGAAGTCCAGACAGACTCTGCACCTTTGCCTGCAACCGGGGGCGATTTACAATTATCCCAAAAGTCGACCACATGCACCCCAAAAATCGTTCGCTCTCGCCAAGGATATTCATTCATTCCACCGCATCTTATCGAGATCATAAAAATGAAGAAGACAAAGTAGAAGAAAAGGAAGAAGATCAAGCATCCCGATAAGAAGGAAACCTGCCAGCAGACTAAAACGAAAACAAAACGAAACGCAATAACCATAAGCAAGAGCCATCTAATGTGCGTATAAACAAACAATAAAGAGGTCCTTATTCAAATCAGTTTGAATGTGTTGTGTGCGTCTGCCTCGCAATGAGATTACCGAAAATAGGTGTAATAACATCACCGAAGGACATTTCGTCTCTCTGACTGAACGTCCTATACAAAAACACGCAGCAGCACGCATGTCGTAAGGATATCTCAGGCACTTCATCGACCCATAAAAGTTAAGTCAGTGTAGTGTGAAAACTATAGATGGCAGGCATCATTTGTAAAGGAACTGTTGTGTCTCACCCCTCGCCATGGGTGCATCCTTTTTTTTTTCTTTTCTTTTCTCCTTATGGGTGTCAAATTTGAATTTCGCTCATTTTCCTTTCCGGGCGGTTAGTCATCGGCTTCGGTAAATCTCCAAAAGTGTTCACTGATTTTTATTTGCTCTCTGCTCACTCTCAACGGCGCGGCGGCGGCGGCGGCGACTTCCGGTGGTAAGGGGTGAACTCGGGCAAATGGCCCATTTGGGGGTTGTTAGAATGGGCACATAAAAAGAATTATTTTCACGTTTTGTGTGTGCCGCAATGGCAGTGAAGTGCTATTTGAAAGTTAGTTAAATCCTTTTCTTTTTTTTTTTTGCTTTTGTTGTTAGGTCTCAGGCTGCTGATAGCAGAAGGGTATAGTGTGGCCTGCTTACACGCGCTTGGGGAGTTGGTTCCAAAATAAAAGTGTGTTTGGGC
Source organism: Chalcosyrphus nemorum (assembly GCA_949716465.1). Lineage (NCBI taxonomy): Eukaryota > Metazoa > Arthropoda > Insecta > Diptera > Syrphidae > Chalcosyrphus > Chalcosyrphus nemorum. Next base: position 10,758,679 of record OX454333.1, on the reverse strand, counting down.
TATCAGATTGGGAAATGCTTCCTTGGATTTTGGATTTTCTTTTTGGATGTAATAGTTTTTTTTTTTTTGCTTTGCTTTTTTATTAACCCTTTAGGACACTGAAGGGAGTTGACTTGGAGAATTATTTAAGCAAGCACATTACTGGGCCCATAAAGATCCTTAAAGTGATTGTTACAGGAATAGCTTATTTCTGTGTGCAGAGTAGTTTTTAAGGGCTTCATTTTGGGAGTACCTAAGTGTTTGCTTGTGTTTATGTACCATATAAGTCTATGTCAGCGTAAGAGAGACTGTTCAAAGCCACTGGCTTAAGATCTAGCTTCGTGCAATATAAACATCTCTCTCAACTTCACCTTCATTGTGCTGGCAGAATTGTAAACCATTTTGATGAAAATTTGCTGCGAAAAGTAGTAGTAGTTGACTGCTTACAGTCTACGTACTCCTCAAAAATCACCCACTGAGCTTTGTCTAGCCGTCTAATCTGAGATCTCGTTTCATAAGGTGTCACTTGCGATCCAGATAATTCCAAGAGTGAACGAATTTGATTCTATCGAGACCAAGTGTAGAGACCTATAACTTTCACCATCTATACCTACCCTACGTAGAAGGGAAAGGAAAGGAAAGACTTTCGCTGCCGCTACATAGCCCATTCCTACTAGATGTAGGTAGCACAACCATGAATGAACCCTGGCAAACCGAATGCCCAGCAATCCGTGAAAATGCAACTTTCTTTTCCATAATCCACTCAAAGTCTGGACAAGCCAATCCTGGTCCTGGAGACAAAGAAAGTCAGCCGAGTTTAGTTGGATAGAAACGGCCCTCAATAAGGACACATTTAGACTGTAAATAGGTCCATCGTGCTGCCAATGTGGATAGGTCGTCTTGATACTTTTGAAACCATATATACCAAGGAATTGGAGTGTGTCCCTGTCGACAAGATTTCATTAGACCGCTGGAAAACTAATCACCCAGAGTAGCCTTCTGGATTTTGTCTATAGTAACGCGTCCCTACAGTTTCTACCAAAGTCATTACAATGGATACCCCGTCCAGCCAAATCGTCACCATCACAGAAGTCTAGCAGAGGTGAAAGGATAAGTTTAAGTCCAGCTATCTATACGCGGCAGTCTCCTAGCGCTGGATGTAAGGAATCTATATAAATGACAACATCCATTGTTCTCATCATCCAATATGTAGTCAGTCAATGGCTTGGCCAATAGTGGTGACTCTTGCTTAAAATCTTGTAGTAGACAGTAGCCAGATGGGTGCTGACAATGCTAGGTAAGAATGGGTGAACCACGGGAGCCTTTCTCTAATTGAACTTGCAATCATGCTTCGGACATAAGTGACAAGCGCTATTCGAGAGTTTCAAAAGAAGGTTTTCTTAATTTAGGAAAAACTAAAGTCGGCGAGATTGAGTTCTTCCTGATCCCGGTCTTCGCAGCTGTTAGTCCAATTGATTGAATCGTTAAGAACTGCACTATCTCATCCAAGTTCTTGCAGTTTACAGCAACGGTAAGGACATTCTACTCACTTAATGTCTTTAATGTCGATTTAAGTTGAACACGCACAAGCCATAGATCTTGTTGGACCTAAGGGACATCATCCAATTTATCACTAAAAGTTGTCCAAAGAAATGGACAACAGCTGGATATCGAGCTCAAATGTTCTTCAACTCTGAAGGTAGCCACTTGACTTTTGACCAATCGATCTATTCTTTCAAGAAAATACTAGGCTTAGGCCTTAGAACCCATTGATTCCACTGTCTAAAAACGGATTAACTACCTAGTATACCCATCTATCCCACAAAACCTACCACAAGTCGATGCACCTTAAAGTTATTAGCTAATGCACTTTTATTCCTCATGAATGCAGCTTGGATAAACCCAGCTAACAATAGAAGAAGAAAAAAAATCCTTTAACAGGACGAACAAAAATATCCTATTCATCTCACTTCAACTCGCATCTAGACAATCTAGAGCGTCGATGTCAAAACAAACAATGGCTCTTACAATGCGTGCATTTCAACAGTCCTCCATTCGCAGGACAAAGGCGTTCAGCTTCCCTCTACTCTATTACGAGTCCTTTTTGCAACCAGCAACAGAAGGGATAAGATGACTTTGGTAAAGCAAAGTAAAAACAAAAAAACAATTCCTCGCTTCCAGTTCCTCTTTGTTGCTGCAACCATCATAACACACCAAAGGTTTTGTTATCCTTTTTCTCGTTTCGCGTAGTAAACCTTTTTGAGCGCAATCACCCGTTTGCGGGGGTGGATTCTGATGCGGCGCCTTTTGTAACAGCATACGACGCATATGGACGCAATTGGCGTATGTTTCTCGTTTGAATTGTATCTGCGCCTACCCTCTGTGGTTCTCTTTTTTTTTTTTATTCCTTGCAAAACTGTGCTCTGAAGGACGCACCCACAACAAAAGGTGAATGCGAAGTGATGCAATTTGAGCAATAGTAAAGCAGGGCCAGCCGACACAAAGGATGGTTTCGCTTGTTTTGTTCTCAGACTTTGTGAACAATGTGCAACCCTGAGTTTGAATTTGAGTTTTTTTTTGAAAAGGGGTCTAATTATTCGCACGAGCTTCTAAAACCAACAAGTCGAAAGGGAGGGCTCTGTAACTGTGCGCGGAGAGCAACTATGGCGAATGTGACTTTGAGCAAGGATTTCAATTAAACACGTGCCCGCAACGGTGAGCGGTTTTGACATTTTCCTTTAATAAGAACTGTCAGTTTATGGCAAGTTTTTCAGATGCCTTGATGAGTGAAGGGTTGTAAATTGATATTTCTGCTGAAAAACTGTGGGAATGATAATAAGGCGTAAGCTATATCAACTGCATTCAACGTTTCAACCTTGTTTAGTCTTATGGTTCGTCCTTGCTTGACTGAAGAGAAGCTAAAATTGACTTCATACCCAAAGAAGGCTCGCATGCGAATCCAAAAGATTTCAGACCTATTAGACAGTCATCATTACTCTAAAAAACATGAGAACGAATGATTGATACTCACTATCACCGGCCTCAGTCACAGTTGGATGAATGCTTCCACAATATTGAACTTGATCTCTTCACCAAAATATAAAATTCTGACAGTCGACCCTCCTTCTCTGACTAAGCAAAATATTTGGGGCGTTATCCTGGAAAAGAAGCTAAGCTGAACATCTAACATTCAATAAGAAGTCAGGAAGATTACAATAGCTCTTTTCTATTGCAATAGAAATCTCTTTTCTATTGGGATTAAATCGGGTCTAAAGCCTCGAACAATTCATAGGCTTCTACCTATATATGTGGGTCATTAGACCGATACGCACTTAAGGGATCTGGTGGGCAGCGTTATAGAAAGCCATCAATAACGATTATCTAAGAAAAGTCCAGCTCACAACCTGCATGTGCATAAGAGGCACTAAGCACACTAGGCACAGCAAGTGCAGCCATTCACTTTGAAGCTACCTGACAGTGGTCAAGAGAAGACGCACACATTCCGCTAAACTTCAGAGTCTCTCCCGGAAACACTGACTGCACCACCTCATGTCTAAATCTTGACAAGAACATTCTCATCATCATCCCCGCCAGATCAATGAGGTATGACACATCACATCTACAGTGACGACTTAAAGACTGAGTATAAGGATATTCTTACTACGAAGGTCTGTTTCTGTCTACCAAACTTTTGTACTGTGTTGCAAGCAGAAATTATGACGGAGTCTTGTTTTGGGTTAAGAAATCGTGATATCCAAATCTTTTCACACAGCGAAACAGCAATAACGTCCTCCCTGCCCTATAGCTAGGGCATAGATATATTCCAAGGAATTGTAATGCCGATGAACTCGTCAACTTTACCCATACTAACAAGTCCCTACTAGCAAGCTGGTTGCTATCGAGAGTGCAAATTGTAGGAGATGGAGCGCTCCTTTCCAACAGAAACGTGGCGCTAAATTCCAACTGAATAGTAGCTTTATCAATGTCAGTAACAGTGGACAAGTGCCTAGCGACAAGACCAATTCGATGTAAGCGCTTCCCCTCCAGATCCACAGTATAATATACATCATCACTGGGCACTGTCTAATAGGCAAGCATGCTACGTCTTTTTGCAAACGACTTCTGCATCACAATGGACCTATTGCTGGTCTAAGTGTTTGCTACTACATCGAACCAAACGTCTTCTGATATTGTCATGTGGCTTAAAGGTAGATCTAAGCTTGGGAGATTTACATTTTCCTCTGCAAAACAATGTGTGCTGAATATCTTCCTTTTCACCTTCATACTCATCTAGGCAGAAGCCACCATGCCTAGTCAGGAATAGCGTCTTTTTCGCCGCACCGTAATGGTGAGGTGTCTGACTTAGTAGCCCATTTTATCCATATGGCTGTTTTGCGGTTCTTCTGAATTAAACTCTTTGGAACTTGTTGGCGAGAGAGTCGGCAGGGACTATTCCATCTGCGACATAGACTTTCTCGACTGGGATCGTATGGCAGTCGCTCTTCGTTTTGACTATATAGAGCCAGATAAGAGCTTAATTCTGGTTAGCTTCCTTGTAAGCATCCATTACCCGCACGAAACTGATTTCCGGATCAATGCTTGCAGCATACGAGCATTCAGTGCCAGTGCCTCGCTATAGTGCTTCAGTCCAGAAAATTGTTGTATACCATCATCTGCTTATAAAGACAGTGCATTCTGTCAGAGTCTGACCATTTTTTCAGTCATTTTCTTGACAGCTTGGTGTGTTTAACCACGACATAGAATGAACCGGCTTTCAATAAGTGGTCTATTCTATCCGATCATTTAAGTACCTACATGTAGATGCAAGTACGTGCAACTCAGTTGTAATCTGGGAGAGCCCTGCTATTACCATCCGAAGGTGCGACTAAAACATCTACAGAAAGCACGCCCAACCATACAGCAGCGCATTGCCTCTTCTTATTACACACTAGAGACTAAAATCAGTTTCTGTTTGGATAAATCTCCTTCTGTTTTTTTTCAAAGAAATTCCATTAAAATTGAATTAAATGCTATCGTACAACCGCCCTCGCAAAAAAACGTAATAAAACCCATTGCGGTGTCTTAAAAAACCGCCCACCAGGACAGGTTCCTTTTTGTAGGAAAATCTGTTTTCCTGTTGTAAAACAATAAACGAGCTTGTTATTCAAATAAACCAATATATCGAAGAATATCCTTTCACCCCAACTGATACACAGACAGGTACATTCACACTTTCTTTTTCTCTGTTCAACCCAGTTCAATGGATTTTGCTCTGTCATCCTGCAAAGTCTTAGCATTCCCATACCTCTAATCGTATGCAACCCAGCCGTATTCCCCTTTCGGCTTTGGTTGTGTAGTATTCGCGATTCTTAAGACAGAACCGAGAAAACCATTATAATAAAGGAATCACCGAGAATCGCATCCTTTTATAGCCTCTCCGGTGCTGAGCATTGAGGGAGCACCTTAATGGCATATTGTGGTGATTTCCAAATGGAAAAATGCTGAAAATGTCACTTCGGGGAGTAGTTAGGCTGCGTTCCGTATTCCCCGACCAACCAACACACATTTGGTTGAATAGAGAACCCAGCCGCTAGTCCTTATACTACACTCTCTCACCCTTTTGTCTTTTTGCAAATATTATTTTCACTTTTTTCGCAATAAACTGGCATTGGATGGAATGGAAATTCAGTTGTTCCTTGAGATTGCTTGGCTTACAATAAAGGACGAACGAAAAAAAAAAAAAAAAAATTAATGGAAAAAGGGGTCGTCAATGGAATATGATTTCTTTTCTAGGATAATACAGGGGAGCTACGAAATAAATCTTATTTTCCTTGTTTTATGCAATTTTTTGCTGGCAAATTTTTATCCATTCTCAAGTATCGAATGTCGTTTGGCTGTTTGGTGGCGAAATTTGATGATTTAGTTGTGGATAGGAAAAATTGAGTTGATGTTTGAATTTTTACCCTGGGAATTCCTTGCGAGTCCTTCTGCTTTTTAATTCAAATATTGCAGCCGCTTCTTGTACGAACGAATCATTTGTCAAGTTTTTATTGCCCTGGTGAAAGATTTTCGTGGAACACCGTGGGCTGAGGTTTGTCTTGTGAAATCTATGAGTTATTGGCTAAAGGACTCGTCCATATGTTGACTCAAAGGTATAATATTTCATTCGTAGAGGATTAAAGTTGAGTGTATGGTAATTCCGTGTAATCATATGTACCTGAACGCTTGACACAGCGCGAGCATAGCTGGGTGAACCTCTGCATTCATGTGGGACCTGATGAGCCACTTCTTGTTGACCTGAACGTCTTATTGCTTCGTATATGGCTAACAAACACCCACAAGGAGTATAAATTCCCTCGATTGAGGGAATAGTTTTGGCAGACACTATCTACTACATACTAGAAGCTGAGGTCTATGGATTTCATCAGGAGTATAGAATAAATTCATATGGAGGCGGATGATCCCTCAATGGGCCAAAGCCAGCGCTTGTACCTAAGTATATACAAACTCTCAACACTCTGGGTGAATCTATCCTCTCGCAAGGCAAATATTACGAAGATCCAGATGCGATAATTATTACAGGCGCCACAAAGGACTGTGCATTTTAGAAGGTGGTTTCGTGGTAGAAAATCAGCGACTTTAAGCCGATAAGTGATTACCTGACTCTGTATCAGAGCAACGTTCTACAATATAAACCTGATATGCCAAGGAGTTATTCTACGGCGCAGCCTATGGGGCCTGTCCAGTGTACGATGTTAAAATTGTACTCGTGGACTTCAAAGAAAAAAATCTTTAGTAGGTTAGCCCGTACATACAATCTTCAAGACACAACAACCGACGGTTTCCTAATCTAATCGACATTTTCCAGCGGCTTGTAAAACGACGATAAGAATTCCATCTAGCCTTTAGGTAGTCTTGACAAACCTTGGTTACTAAGCATCAGAAAGGAACCTTTGGGTATGATCAGAAGAGGGTGACAGAATTTGAGCCCAAGAAAGGGTTGAGGATTGCAGTGTAAGACAAGAGCAGAGAGAGAGAGAAGTACCGGGCCTGAAGAAGTGTAGAGAAATCAAAGAAAAAAGGACCACGTAGTGTCCCAGTTCAAGGATATCGAAGAGTGTTGCGAGCGCAAGAATATGTGGAATTTTGGTCGAAGGCCAACTGGTTGGCAGCTAAGGACATTATTTTTTAGGCCGTTGATTTGATTCAAAATGAAAAGAGGAGTCACGGCTGTAATAGCGTTGAAGCTAGACAGTTTGCTCATTCGTTTCGCTTGGAGATTGGGGAGGATTGGATATTCTCAAAAAAAAAAAAACTCTGATGGTAGAGTTTATGCTCTAGTATCCAGCGTTGACCTTTGCCTTGCATTGTAAAGTGTGAGGGTAAAAAATGTTCCTGCTGTTGCCGTCCGGCAAGCTTTCATTAACTAGTCGATGCATGAGCTCCAACTGCTCCTGAGATGCATATGTGAGTGATCATTGGCTTGACGTAGTAGATCATCTTGGGTCTCAAACCACATTCTTTACAGAGCTGTTGGTGTGTTCAGATAAGAAAATAGGAAAAAGAAAGTGTTTATTGTACATTCAAGCTTTTGAAATGCATTGTACCACCCCGTGCTAGGACCATACTCTATTAGACCAGTTCCGCCAGACCGCTTTTATAATGATCCCAAGAATATGTAATGGATCCACCGACAGTAGATTTTTGTTGCGTGATAATTTTCTGATAGGCACGTTCTTCTTTTCTGATTTATTGCATCACATTCCTAAGTTGTGCCAAATTCGACAATTTTGCTATATATCATGTTGCTCATGTTGCTCCTGGGTTAAATCTTGCACGAGTGTAGGCCCAGTTCATGACGCAAAATTCGCCAAGTTTTAGTCTGCGAAAGCCCGAGATCTTGTATGCGACGCGGGATAGACTGCTTCGTATTCTATTGAAGGCTCTCACGCTCAGCAGCAGTATTTTCGGCAGATCTTGTTTTTCGTTCACGTACGGATATTAGCGGATTATTCACTGAACCGCTGGACTTGAATTTATCTTATCACAGATCTCTAGGTAGAACGCTTATGGTGACAATACTCGTACAATAGGCAAAGCGCCCAAAATGTTACTCGAACAAAACACCCTCTTTCATGAAACAATATTTTATCATTTGAACATGTCTTTAATTTAACAGAATAGGTTAAATAAATGACAGCAAATTTGACAGATGGTGCTTTAACAATATGGCCGCGATCATCTGCCAAAGTTCGGAACAAAAGTCCCTTTGGGTAGTTTTATCTTTCCAATTCTAGTTAGCTCTCTAGATGCTGTACCCAAGTTTATTTTGTTTCCAAGACTTTGTCTATAATAATGATTAGCACTGCCATACCGGTGGCGTCAGTAAGGAACGCTTCAGTGACTTTGATATAATTCAACAACAACATTGTTGTTCGTAAATTGTTGCATTTGTTAAGCTATTATTTACTGTCTGGCGTGTTAAAACCGATAAATAAAATAAATATAATGAAAGTGGTACTATGCATTTCCATGCAACAGAAAATTTATTTTAATTAAGATTTTCCCCCTCCCCAAAGAGTCATTCATTAATTTCCACCCCGAGGCTCCTCATTATGTGGCACCGATATTAAGAATCACCAAAGCGAACAGAGCGTCTGTTGCTGCAGCTACCTACTCCTGGCCACAAATGAATGAATGCATCCAATCACGTGTGTTGCGCACTATAGATGGAGCTTCGCTTTCTCTATATGGGGATTGAATGCTGCCGTTTCTACAGCTTGTGCTGCTTGTGCTGCTGCTGTAGCGTCTTCGTTTTCATCTATTAATAAAAGAGCTGCCACAATTAGGCGCAGTGAAACGAGAGTTTTTAGACACACGAGCAGGAGGGTGAGGTTGAGCAATTAATAATTCTGTTTCATCCGCAATTAATTGCAAGTCAACCCCGGCCCGAAACTGGCATGTGTTGTATATGCACTGAAAGTATGTGATCGTGTAACACGGTGGAGATCTCTTCAGGATCTTAATTTAGCTTCTTCTTCTTCTTGTGGCTGTTCAGTTGCGCTGTCGACTTTTAACTGGCTCTAAATGATTTTCTGGTTAAGCGCTGCAGTGATGATGCGCGTACAAACGAACATGCAAGTTGGACGCACAAAAACACGAAACTTGTCAGAGGAACTGCCAGAGTTATGTCACAATTAATTATATGCTTTTTTCTCTGAATAAGAACTTTAATGAAACGAGCATTTGGAGGAAATTGCTTAAGAAAATCTTTTCGGTTTCGTTATTCACCTAAGGTGGTCTAATTTTAAAATAGGACTTTTGTTGCCGATCCGTGAAGGAGAGACTACCACCCAGCTTACTTGCAATTCTTCGCCATCAGATGGTCTACGATAAATGGATTTAATTTCACGCTTAAATTGGGCACGAAATAAACACTGAGAACCCAAGCATATGCTTGATGTGGTCATTTGGCTGACCACTATCACCACCACCAGCACCACCACCCGCACATGGCACAAGAATTGAATCCCAAATTGGTGCAAGCAGTTTCTTGTATGAAGTGCGTGTCTGCACTTTCTCCGTCTAAATTCGTAGTGAAAAATTTGTTGTATATTTTCAAACTTCTAATTAATTGAATTTAGTTTTCGGCGTGGGACCAACAGCTTACCATATGGACGGTGGCGTTACACATGTATGCATCGAATGCTGACCAGTATATCATCCCCTATAAGTTGGGCCATTTATTACAAATTAGCCAAGGTGTTGGCTACTAAATGGATTTTTAATCATTCTTTTGACGCTGCGGACATTAGTAGCGATTAAGGTCATTTATGTGGAAATTGGAGGTATCTACCGCCGCCACTCTACGCAACCGAAACAAGTCACGGAAATTTGTTAGTTAATTATAAAAATTCACCAAAGAGGGTGGTTTGAATTGGACTTTTGTGTAAGATTGTCATGAACCTATTTGGTGCATGGAAATAAGAGATCTTTCAAGCGGTAAGCCACAAACTAATGACTCCGAAACTCTTACCAATGCCTTGGATACAGAAGGTAACATGGGTTTCTAGAACCTTAAATGTCCACTTTGTTCCTTCAAAGATGACACGCTTGTACATATGTAGGCAGATATCTTGGAGAAATAACATGGTTCAACTCTGAGACACACCACTCTCTGACTGTGAACACTGTCATGCCTTAGACCGGTAGACCTGTTTGGAGTTGTGGAATGGGCTTCACGTTAACTCCTTTTGTAAGAAGCAGCCTCACATCCTAGAAACCTGTCAGTGAGAAGAGTGTTAAGGCGAATTCTTACCAATCGGAGATGTATCTAATGTCTTCTCATTGGAGGTACGCTCCTTGAGCCACAAGATTGGATGGGTCTCAACTGCGAGTCAATGAACTATGCGATGAGATGCCAATGTGTCTCCTGTGTCTACTTACATAGTGCCATCGGACTGCATCCGTCAAAAAGCCCCGTTCAAACCTTTAACTCCAACTCATTTTTAAGAGCCTGATTCTTCCTTAACTATTCTGCGCCACCATCAGATGAAGGTACTTTGTCCGATGTGAAAGTAGGCAAACATCATTAGCGTAATCCAGATGCTTAAGGTAAGATGTCATAGTGCAACGAGTTCCACAGTTTCCTTCCGTCAATGCTGCACGGAGTACATCGCTGATTAACACCAAGAACAACAGTGGAGACAGTATGCACCCCTGACGTACTCCACTTTGAACTTAAAATATCTCTGACACCTTACCATTGTGTAAGACGTGACAGCTACCACCACAGCCTTGATAATAGCTATGACTTTTTCAGCGATGCCTCTCATGCACAAGGCTAACCAGATAGCATCTCGATTCAAACTGTCGAAAGCCTTCTCGAAGTCGATAAATAGTAGATAGTAGCGGAGACCTATACTCGACGCATTGATCTATTATAATCCGTAAGGTGTTTATTTGGTCGATGCAGAAGGATCCAGCGCGAAAGCCCGCCTGTTCGACATCGAGAGTTGAATTCAGATGTTCTTTGATTCGTTCCAGAACTATCTTAGCCACTATTTTGGCTACGGCCGGCGGGAGAACACATAGAGCAACAACAATCAACAGCATAATTCAGAACAATGTGGATAAGCACTGGGAAGCTGTGAAAAAGTTTTGATATATTGGGTTTTCTTGACTTCAACACACCGCACGGTGTAGCTTATCCCAACAGTGAAGATTGGCTAAAATAGAATGAGTCTTAAACCAATAAGTGAACAGGGTCAGATATTCAAAAGAATGGGGCCTAGATTTCTCTCTACAACTCCCCGACTTTACAGTGTTTTCCATGCCGGGGTTACAGCCGTGCTCAAAGCTGCGGAACTACTTAAGATGGGATCAATAGAATATTGCCATCTTCAATGACAGTCAGTCTGGTCTCAAGACGCTAGAGTCTTTTATCATCGAAATATACTCAACAGAATATTCAACATGGTTTACCTCAGAAGGACTAAACTGAAGGGATACAGAGTGTTCAAATTCTTCTGGCCGGAGACATACTGTAAGATCTGGGGAGGTAGATAAACGAGGATAAATTTCCTTTGAAAATCATCAAGAGCTATAAAACGTCTGAAAACAAAGGAATAAACAAATATCAGGCCATTTCAACAATTCGAACTGGCCAGAAAGTTCCTCAAGTTGACAGTTTCGATATTCTTTCATTGGGTCACTCGTGATAGACTTTGGCGGTCCAAATAAAGAACCATCCGACAAGAAGTAAAGAAAAATCATGGAAATACTGTTGAACAAGCCCTACCGAGTTGAGCATGTTTGTGAACTAGTTCTGTACTCTTCTAGATTTGATCATCTACTAAGAATGTTTCTTTTCCCATGCCCTAAAGCATGGCAATAGTAGTGTATTCGGTAATTGAATAAAAGGTGAACATAATGTATTTCAAAACGAACACGAAAAAATACCGTGAACTATAAACGAATGCAAAAATTACACACAATTTTCCCCAGTCAATTTAGACCCTTCCCATGGATAATAGATATTGAAAAGTAATTTCACTTGAGTGTCGAAATAAAGTAAACTCAAACTTCCTAACTTGTGATTCATCAAGGATGGATCTTTCGAACTATATTTTGAGATTTTGAAATGTACGCAACGAATGGGTACTTTAATGCAAGCTTCTCTTCGTAGGTTACAAGCTCCCGGCTCAAATGGTTCCCAAGGCCCATCAAGAAGATTTCGAAAATGTCATCAAATTTCTGTTAAAATTAGTTGCTGTTGCTGAAAACATTCAGCTCGTGTGAGAAAAACCATGCCTAAACTCTACAGTTCAGTATCATGCCATTAGTGTAGATCTTAGTTTCCAAGTCCTTGAGAATGAAGGCTTTGTAGTCAGCTGAACATTCAATGACATTACCTTTACGACTTTGGGATTTACTTTGGGAAATTGTTGCTTAGTAAGGAGTCGAGTTTAATAGTTACAACGTATCTACAACGTTCAACGATAGTCCTTAGGAGAACGCTTATAGTTCAGTTCAGAGAACAGAAAACTAACTGACATCTCTTTTACTTTGACGGATGTTAGTGGCCAATTCGTTCTAGAAACAGAAAGAAGGTTTCCCTCAGTCCCGGAGTGACAATTTGAAGAGCGACAATTCTTCGCTCTAACAAAGGACATCACTTATGTTAGACTCCAACATCTTTCGAATCTAAGCTCATTTTAATCCCCTAATCCATTACTGCCGTTTACCATGCAAAAAAGAAAAAAAGTCTTATCCAATTCCTTTTGTGCTTTTATTTTTTAGTGCAATGTGCAACCGTTTATATCCCATTCCTTTGGTCGGTAAATTTCAATTTACTGGGTCCACTCCCATTAACAAAGTTTCATTTAACCGGACGTGTCCAAAGGCGCCTTCAGTGCAGCAATTCTTTTGGTCCACGTAACTGACATCACCTCTATCCTTGGCGCCAACATTGCTATTGCATTCGATTCGAATAACAGTCATCCGCATCCGCCATTCGATTCAAATTGCTGCGTTACGTGCGAAAAGGGTTCAATGTGTGTTTGTCGTGCTGGGCCGGATGACATGTTTCCAAAAGTTTTGTGTGCCAAAACATTAGAGACCAATGGCGGTGCAATGGACACGTGAATGCATCACAAAAGCCAGATGGGATCTAAAGTTTAAGGATATTTGTGCATTTTTTTTTTTTTTTCGTTTTTGTCCCTTATACAGAGGGTGGTTGTATGATGCCTCAGAGTACTTAGTTACGTTGCAAGACATACAACAGCCAAACGTGACAATCTAATTGCAGAATGCAGTCGACACTAAAGTGCAAAATCATGTCACCAGGAGCACTTCCATTCCCACAATCATATACCTAGATGACACACACATATACACATACATACGGTCGCACTCGGCATAAGTACTCACAGTTGAAATGAAGACGTTGTCTATTTTATTTTTATGTTGTTCCTTCGTACTTCCCAGTTCCATTGTTAGATGGCAGGCATGCATGAGGATGCTGCTGATGCCGGTGGTGGAGCATAATGGCCGATGTTCCTGTCCTGAGTGCAATATTCGTATTATTACTTTATTTAGGAGTGACAAGGGCACAGGCTGCAACACTGATTTCGCCTACAAACGGAATGGTGATGGTGTCAACTCTAAACACAAATAAAAGAGGTGGGATGGACGTGTGTGTGTCGCTCACTGTACGACTGGGTGTGGTTGAATGGGTCGTTGGAGCCACAGAGTCGAAGAGTGCGTAAATTGCAAGTGCAATGTTGTGGAATCGGATGGAGAAGGATGCTTGAGAAGGACTAATTGGAGCTGGTTATCACGTGGCAGGTAGATGGCTAATTGATGTACTAAGAGTTTATTTAGTGACTTCATTTTCAGTGAAATTATCCTGTGTAGGAGTTAGAGGTGAGATCGGATAATGCTGGCAAGCTTGGTGAAGGATAATGAACTTTATTTAAGTACTCAGCACAGACTTGGCAGGATTTTCTGTAGGCTGTTTCGACTCAAATTATGTGACCATTATTTGCCAAATTTAAAGAGTTCTAGCTGCCAACTCCCTGCTCAGAGTTGGTACCTATTTGAACGGGTTAATAGCGAGTTTGCGGTCAAAGAAAACGTCAATTCGAATATACCTGAGACCATTGCCGGTGTTTGCTTCCTCATTTCGAAAGAAATAAGATCCGTTGATGCTTTGTCGAACACGAAAATGGGCATCGGCCGAGAAGATGATTTTTAGGTCAAAAATCAGCTCTAGATCTCAAGTAGCGGCTTCAATTCTTGCGTCAGTACAATCTTGTACAGATGTTGGCCCAAATCCAACAGCAAACTAAGTGGGTTGATCCTCTGGCGAAGCCCAATTCAGCTGATCGGCTCCGAATTGACATTTCTGGGTCTTCTTCGCAACTGGCTGCTACGTGGGTTATGTTTTCTTTATTTCGTACCAATCTCTGTCTGGTTACTAGCCACAGTGCGACGACTTGCCTTCACACTGAGGCCATAATGACGGCCGACCTCACAATGACAACTGAGTCAGAATTTCGATAATAGCTATTCTAAGATAATTTTCTCACACTCGGAAAACGTGAAACAATCCATGATGAAATGGCAAACTTTACCGAATATTTTGACAGATAGATGTCATTGATAACTTTAACATCTGCTAAAACGTAGTAATTGAAAGAAGTATCATCGCTATCTGGTCAACCTATTTATACTCGAACGAACTTTTAAATCCTAGCTCAAAGATTTTGGTCTGTCTCATGTTGTTATACCCAATACCAAAGAAGCCTTGACATCTCCAAAACATGCGTTTTACACTTTAACACGAGTCGAAGACAGATTCATGCTATATTCTTAGGAAACCAATGCTATCAGGAACTTCATGCTGTTCCCTGGGATTCGAACCATAAACCTTACGTTCAATAACCAATGAGACACAGCACCCAAAGGGTTAAACCATGTCACAGAAAACCACGACTTAACTCCTTCATAAGATTTTGTACGAAAACCTGCCTAGGGATTTACAAACTTCACGCAATCCTTATATAACACCGAAAAACTCTTCCAAGCCATATATACAATATCTACAGGACAAAAAAAAAAGGCGAAAATAATAATTCACAAAACATATCATACCAGACAGCCGTAAAGCCGCCAACCCAAAAATTCGTTTTGCATTCGTTTCTGTTCCTTTTGTAACCTTCCTTCCACACACACACACATATTTCTCATGTCCTTTCTTCAGCCAGAAAGGAGTTAAAAAACCTTTCACATCTCGCTCTGTGAAAGTTTTCATGAATAAAAATAATAGAAAACCAAGTTAGGAGAGGATAAAAAAAAAAAAAGAAAAAGAAAATACTCACGTCTATCGATAGTCGACAGGGTTCTCTCTTTTCTTCGTAGATAAGGGAATTGGTCTGTCAACCAGAGTGATATATGGCCCGCAAGGACTTAAATGAAATAACGTAAAAGCCATGTAGAAGACCAAAGCAAAAAAAAAGGAAGAGTTTCAAACGAAAGAAAGGAGAGAAAGGCACACACACACACACACACAAAAAAAAAGGACGAATTAACAAGACGAGTGGATTTATTTCTTTCGAAATTATTCATCTATTCAGAGAGTGAGAGAGAGCCAGTGGGATAGATTCTTATCCTGCGAGTCGGCGATAGGATATTTCTATTTAATTATGTCACAAAGCTATGAATTTTTATGGGTTCCACGGACTGCAGATATCTCTAAATTGGAAGAGAAGAAATCATAGCCACCATTGTGACTGACTGTCTTTGGTTACGATAAACAACTTCAAGGCATACAAGGACTGAGACAGGCCCTCAGGACTCATAGATTTGAGCTTCTTCTGTTTTAGGGAATTAAATACTGGTTTTGAAAACCTAGACCCTAATTTGATGGGCTTCTGGGCAGGGAAGGTATTACATCTCAAAACGAAGGTTACTCGAGTAATTCCAAGTTCCAAGAGCAAGCTTTCCCCGCGGCTCTCATGAAGGATTTGCGAATCTATGAAAATGATGGTAACATGATGAAATGTATTCTGTCTGATCAAATTCAATAGCAATGCCGGACAGACGGTTGAGCGAATGGTAGTACGCTCCAAGAATGAACCGAAATCAACTAAATATTGCAAGTAAGCTTGAAGTTGGACGGCTACAAGGTCACCACCCTGGTTAGATGATGAACGCTGGCACATGCAGCAAAACAAGAGGCGTATAAAGCGACACTCCATAGAAGGACTAGAGCTGCTCGCGAGCTCTACAAGTCCATCGAATTCCTTCACTTCCTGTTGATAAGGCCGCATTCAGCACATCGCTAATCACCAATAACAGTATTGGTGAAAGTATGCAGCCTTGCCGAACCCCACTTTGGGCTTCGCATTCCAAAAAGAAAACAAAGAATCATGAGAAGCATTCGATCGAAGAGCATTCGAAGGACTTTTCTGCAGGAATGATTTTTGAAATTGTTACTCAAAAGGTAAAGAGACCTTGCCAGGGGGAGCATGAGTCAGGCCCAGGTCCACACCGGACTGCAGCGTCCCCTAAGTAAGTAAATTATTTGTAAAAGTGGTGGCATCATCAGTCCATACTTCTTCGTCGTTGGCCAGTCCAGGCTAAGCCATCAGCGTCAACTGTGAGCACTATCGGTCGATAATAACCGAAGGCATGTGGTCTCAACAGAACGGCGCTACTTGCCATCTGTTCCGAGCATGGGCACAAGCGATTTTCGAACATGGTTATCTCACACGGAAGCAATGTGATCGTCTGATTTGACCCCGTTAGACTTATTCTTGTGGAGTTTTTTTTAGCTCTGAAAGCCTTTGAGAATGCCTTTCCTTAAGTTCAGCCTAATTTGTGCGGCAGAGTCAAGGAAAATTTTACGTTTCTTATGCGCGCCAGCCAGCGAAGCCGTGATGGACATTGGACTGAATTTATGTTTCATACATAATGGCATACATGGCCCTTTTTAATAAGTAAATTTTTTTTATAATATCTTACTCAAGATTTCTTTTACTTTAATTTAAAGATAAGAAATGCTTAATGGAAAACCCTATATATGTTTGGTCTTTTAAGTTTTCTCTTTGAAACTGAAACTGCCTTCATACATTTAGTCCATCTTGTAAGCGGTCTCGTTCAATACTTTATTTCAATCAACTTGACTACGAAAATTATGGACTTACACCAAAAGCCTCGTCAAGAATTGTCCTCTTACAAATTCACAGTAACGCATGTTTCGAGCTAGAGCAGCTTCTCAATCACTAAAACCAACAACCATCCCAGTTCGTTATGCAAATGTAGTACTCCACCGCACAAACACTAATTACATAGAATTCCTCACGTCCAGTTGACACCGCCACCGTTGAAATATGCGCCTTAAAACTATCACCATCTCCTCGATGGAATCGACCTGACGGACAACAGACAATAAACCCAGCCTCCTGACCGCGGAGGCACCTACACCACAGTGGAGATGCATCCTCTTCACGACCGAAATGTGCTCATTGTGAACACTTTCGCTAATTGTAGTCATTCGGAGGTAGCTCCAGAAACGTGACACATGGCCACATGTGTCCTCCAAAACTGGACACTGGCTGGCCGCGGTGAGGAGGTGGTGGTGGTTCCGCCTAATGAGTTTACAAGTCAAATGGTATTCTACCGCTTCCAAAGGTGTCCATACAACCATGGACACATACTCATGGGCATCTCCCAATGGATAGGTGCTTTGCACGTTTAATGTGCTGTGAGCAAGATCGTGCCGCCATCTAACACGCTCCCGATGTACTTACGCTTGTGCAACATGACCTCCTCCATGAGCGGCGCAGTGCAAGAAACAGAGAGAGAGAGAGAGCGAGTGACAGAGGGTTGCCCTGTCACAGGCATTTCTGGAATCTGGATTCCTTGTAATTTCGACTAGGATGAGGTTGGCTCAAAGGGAGGAGCTGAAGTATGGCATAACAGCTCTGCGACGCGTGGCGACATGTTGCATGCTATTGTCTGGCTGCGTGGGGTGGAAATTGCGTTTTCGCGCAGCATTCCTATTTTGATTTTTTTTTTTCGTTTTTCTACTTTTGTCCTGTTTGCCCTGCCATGAAGGATAATTGCGTAAGGATAATCCATCCTTCGCGAAAACTGCCACTCACAGATGAGTCTGCGTTTGATGGCCTATGTTCGTTTCGCTTCAAGGGTGGCTGGGGTTGGTCCCGGCCCGGCAAGGCCTGAGACTATTTGATCTCATCGCTGTTGTATGGTATATGTACGAGTATGAATGTGTGTGTTACGCCGGCAATTATAATTATTTTTATGGCCTAAATGTGTGTGTGCCGGGTAGGATGTGGATATATCTCATGTTATTTGTCCTAAGGGCGTCGTTTAATTGCTTCGGCAATTAGGTGAAGGGTCCTTGACGGTGTGTTTTGTTCGGCTTGTGGGGGTAAGTACCAGACAAAAACGATTTTTGGGCGTTGGGTGGTGTCAGGCTTAAGGTGAGCTCCATGAAATTAGAAATCTAAGGCAATTATCACAGAAAAATGTTGAGGGGTACTATGAGGAGGGTTTCTATGTACACAATTTGTTTTTTCTTTAATATCTGGCATAAGTGCTGGACGGAAATGAAGGAATGTGATTCGAAGTTTAATTATTAAATTCCATAAGTACTCGTACACTTCTAATTGGAAAGGATTTCTTTTGTGACATTCTGTTTGAAGAATATTAAAATTAATGGGAGTTCATTCAGTGGGGAGCAGGGGATCTTAAATTTGCTATCAAATTCGTTAGGCTAGAGGGGCTGGCTGCAGGGAGTGCAGTCACACTTAGAGCAGGTATCCTTAGCCTATACGTTGACGCAGGAGGCGTTTGCTATAATGTCTATGCCAATGAGTTCACCTACATTATTGAAGAAGTGTTCACTTAGAAGTACTTTCCTTCGATTTAAGAGAGTTTGGCAGGAGCTGCTGATGATAAGTGTAGTCCTTTCTCTTCGTCATCTATGCAGCTCGAGCTCCTACAGAAATCGTTTGCAAAGAGGTTTAATCCAAGGAGTTATCTACCAATGATGCAATGTCATCCATTCAGTCTTTTAATCTGTGAGAGCGCTGGAGATTCACCTTCGACCTGATCAATTATGAAGCAAGTGGTGCAGTCCGACCATACTGAGATTCCCCTTTTCCGGTAGAATCGATGGAGATGTGCCATGCCTGGTGAGTTTATCGACCGTACAGTTACCCTGGATTTTGAATTATTATCTCGTTAAGAGATAGGCGGACACTGCACGGAAGGATCGAAACTCTTCCAGTCTCTCCCTGAGGCAGTGACAGTCTAAATAGGAGCGAAGGAAGGATATACTTAGTACCGGCCGTGATTCAGTCTCCTTGATTGAGAATAGATGAGGGACCTTATAGAAGAACAGTCCACAGAAGGAATGCTCTTAGTGGTTCCCAGAGCTGATGCAAACCCATGCCGTTCTTTGTGAACAACCAAGTTGGTTGAAGGGTAAGTTTTTCCACCGTAGTCCACCATAGAGCCATGCCACATGTAAGTATCGACATGATTTCAGATTCAATGTGTAATGTAAAGCTGAAGTCCCCATTTTGAGCTTATTTCGCAACAACATAGCACCATGGTACCTTTCATAACTCGTTCAAGGATATTGGGTTTCCATTCTAGTTTCTTGTCTAAGATGAGATCGAAATACTTACTTGACCACACATGAGAGCACGAGGGAGGTGGACCTTTGTACTCTCTTCTAAAGAAGAGTTTTTAAGTCCATCTAGAGAGCTTAGAGAGGGTTCAGGTCCTAAGCTTATCAAGGTTTTCGGTCAGGTACCAATAGCAATGTCTTCCCTTCCCCTTCCAAGATTCGCAGCAGTTTGTTCACTACCAAGTTCCAAGGAGGAAGACTGATCGCACTTCCTTGTGGTGCGCGTCTACTGGCCAACCTCCGAACCGAGGCGTTGTATAAAAGAACGCATTTGAAAGGCAGTTCGTCGGATGCTGTGCACCAACAGCTCAGGGACCACTTTGCCTTAGAACCACAAGCAATTAGGAGATTTTTTTTTGCACCATGGCAAATGCAGTTCGGCAGACACCTAAGGACAGATCGATGAACGTACAGCAATAAAGGCTCGGTCCGGAGTGCAGTGATCTCAGCAGTAGAGAGAATAGAATCCAGCTAGAAGCCCGATATGATGCGAGGAAGCAAGAAATGCAGCACAGGGCCTGGTTTATGTGATAAACATTAGTATATCGACTTGAAGGGCTTAAGGAGGCACGCAGCATGTGTGGGATAGAACTGTTTATACAATCATCAAGGAGCTAATTTGCAATTATGCAAAACGCGGTTAAGAGTCTACAATAGGCAAGTGTCACATCTTACTCAATAGTAAGGTTTCGAAACAGTTCTCCAACCTCAAGGATACATGCTGTCACCACTCTTATTCCTGGTAGACCTCCTCGCACTTGCCCAATCTGTTTATTATGTAGATACTGCTTACAAAGTGGTTTTTACATCCGTCAACGAAATACACAAACCCTACTCGTACTTGACTCTAAATTACCCTTTCAATTCGCTCTTGTCAGTCGGTTTTATATTTTGTTTCCATTATTGCAGTCAATAAGTGTTATAGTACACTAACTTACAAAGCTAAAAATAAAAAATAAAATAGAAAAAAAAGTAGGTACGAGTATATTTCAATTCGCAACCACATCAATTGAACCACATCCATCATCACCCTTCATTCTCACATCGCATTCTGAATCGTGTCGTATAAATCTACAATTGACAAATCACCACTAGGAGTAACTAACTCACTCACTCGCCACTAACTCAACCCCCCACTGAGGGGATGATGATGATGATGATGCTACATTGTGCTGCTGGCCAAGTGAGAAGCAGGCGTCCATCAAAACACAGCACCGGATCTATCAATTCAATGGCTTGATTTCCAACGAATAAAAAAAAAAAACAAAAATAAAAAGAATGAATACATAAATAAATAAAATTATACTCTGCATCTCCAGGCACCACTCTCTAGACCGCTCGCTTGTTCGTTGTTGAACAAATTCAATTAAACGAGTGCCGTATGCCGTATTGACAAGTCCTAGTGGTGGTTTGCGTGACAATTTAAATTCGAGCAATGAATTGTATAATCCGCTCCACCACCACCGGACCAGAGCCTCACATTGTCTTTCTGGACGGGGCTCTAGAGAGAGAGTGCTCTCCGAGATATGGTATCACTTGTCTGAGGCTTTTATTGAACTTAATTAGATTTGTAAGTGAATCTAGTCCGCCAACGACGATAACGATGATGATGACGACGAGGACGACGCAGGCCGCCGCCGCGCCGGTCGAATCCACTGTTACTGGATGTACTCTACTCGTATTGGGTTGATTTCAATGTTTGCATACGCAATTGTTCCAAGCGTCACTTTCGCTTTGCATGCCACAGCTCTAGGCATCTTTTTTTTTTTCAATTGCTGGAGTCTCTCTCTGGGCGGAGGTCGGAGGTGGCATCTATGCGTGTAGATTGAGAAAAGAATTCGAACATAATGACGTGGAGTCAATTAACCAACACTCCACATTTCAGAGTGTACATTCTCATATTTAGGACAGTGACAGGGTCTTAGACGGCTGCTCGTTAGACAAGTAGCAGACAGAAATTAACTCCATGAACCACGGTCTGGGCCAGCCATTAATTCTGAAATGGGGTTGAATTGAAAGATGTCTTAATTTTAGATGTATTTAATGTATCCATCGGATGTGTCTAGACTTTAGGGCATATTATATGTCCGAAGGCCATAATCTGCCCCGTCTCCATAGGGAGCAACTATAGGTTCAATATAGTATTGTTATAGGTAGATGATTTGTGGAGTGGTGCAGGTTCTTAGATTTTTTTTTTTAGATAGGTGACTACTATACTACTATTGGCTATCTTCTAGACATAATTTCTTCAACTGAAAGGAGCGAAACAAATATTGTGGGAATTTCCATCCAACAAACCCACCTTTCCAGCTGCCTCTGCCATCAAGCATTTCATCTCGAGAGTGGAATTCATCCTTAAACATTCGGGTCATTTTTGTTGAGAGTTCGTTTGTTTCGTGTGTTCTTTGTTCCTTCATAATTGTGCCTACAGCATCGCTAACTGTTCTGTAAGTTTCGCCACTCTAACTTGGAGCATTCTCTTCTTCCGATTGGGTCATCCTACATTTGACAAGATGGTCCTTACTAGGGCAGCCGTTATTCTTCCTTCCTTCTTAAATTCAATAGAAGATACAAAGTTCTTAATCCGAAAATTCAACCATCCGCCCATTCGAAAATTGGCCAATTCGATCATTCGCCAAATCGACCATCCGTCAATTCGACCATCCGCCAATTCGACCATCCGCCAATTCGACCATCAGCCAATTCGACCATCCGTCAATTCGACCATCCGTCAGTTCGAACATCCGGCAATTCGACCATCCGCCAATCCGAAAATCCGTCAATCTGAAAATTCGAAAATCCGCCAATCCGAAAGTCTTCCAATCCAAAAAATCAACCATCCGTCAAAGCGACCATCCGCCAATTCGACAATCCGTTAAATCAACCATCTGCCAATCCGAAAATCCGTCAATCCGAAAATCGGAAAATCCGTCAATCCAAAAAATCAACCATTCGTGAATGAAAAAAAAAAAAAAAAATGTTTCTAGCGATCAATGTTCAGCTACGTGCCATCACAAACAGAAGACACACACTTCCATGTGTGAACATTCGCCAATTCGAAGATCCGTCAATTCGACCATCCGCAAATTCGATAATCTGCCAATTCGATCATCCGTCAATTCGATCATCAGCCAATTCGATCATCCGCCAATTCGATCATCCGCCAATTCGACCATCCGTCAATCCGAAAGTCCTCCAAACCAAAAAATCAACCATCCGTTAATGTGAACATTCGCCAATTAGATCATCCGCCAATTCGATCATCCTTCAACTCGATCATCCGCCAATTCGACCATCCGTCAATTCGATCTTTCGCCAAAGCGACCATCCGTCAATCCGAAAGTCCTCCAATCCAAAAATCAACCATCCGTTAATGCGACCATCCACCCATTCGACCATCGACCAATTCGACCATCCGTCAATTCGATCATCCGCCAATCCGTTAAATCGACCGTCCGCCAATTCGAAAGTCCTCCAAACCAAAAAATCAACCATCCGTTAATGTGAACATTCGCCAATTCGAACATCCGTCAATTCGACCATCCGCCAATTCGATAATCTGTCAATTCGATCATCCATCAATTCGATCATCAGCCAATTCGATCATCCGCAAATTCGATCATCCGCCAATTCGACCATCCGTCACTTCGATCATTCGCCAAAGCGACCATCCGTCAATCCGAAAGTCCTCCATTCCAAAAATCAACCATCCGTTAATGCGACCATCCGGCCATTCGACCATCGACCAATTCGACCATTCGCCAAATCGACCATCCGCCAATCCGTCAAATCGACCATCCGCCAATTCGAAAATTCGAAAATCCAAATCGACCATCCGCACATAAGTAAATGCGGCTTGATGTTAGCTGACTTAATAGATGCTCATGCTAATGCACAGTAATAGAAAATCGACTGCAGCCTTAAAGTTTCGCAGAAGAAAAGATTGCACACAACAATTTAGCAAGCACACCATTTTAGTATATAACGCTTAAGCGAAAAATCAATCCATAATGCTAGTGGAGAGAGCGACGAAGCTGCAGAAATCTTCTTCAGTGATTATCCTGCCTTTGTACTTTCGATAGAAAATCATAAAATGTTCAAAAAAGTCTAGATCTAAGGGAATACTTCCTGGCAGTACAATGAACTTGTTCTGTCTTAGCAGATGTCTCCTGGTGCAGCAAAAAAAGTCCCTTTTATTTCGTTATATTCTATTTACCTTAGTGCTAGATCCCCTTTTGGTTGCTCAGAGCTACTCCATCTCAACTAGCCATCCTCTGTCTATGATAGATATAGCTCAGAAATTTTACCCAGGCGAGGAGTTTATCCCTCCTTACAAACTGTTTCAGATGTTCGAGCTTCGATTACGAGATTTTGTTTTGCCTCCAAGGTAAGATTAGAATTTCGTAGACTTTATTTGAAGAGGTAAACAATTTTCCATGTATTAAGCTCCGATTTGCTCCCCTTAAAAAAATTAAAACTTTATATACTGAACTTGGATCAAAACATCCCACATACCGACTGACCTTCATTCATTATGGACTCTGGGCTATTTATGCACCACAAAAACTCCCACACAGCGCAGCATGATAACCACCGGAACGACATTGTTCTCCATATCATCCTCGGTCTCAGAGTTAACCAACCCAAGAAATATACTATACGCCAACGACCGACGACTGTCGTCTCCGCACTCAAGTAGACTGAATTTTTTGGGCGGAATATTTAAAATTCAAGAATCACTTAATGTGTACCGCGTTCAGACGACAATTGTTTCATTACCATAATTGAGAGGAGTGCTTCTCCATCTGCTGCCCTCCACCATTTGACTTACTTCCCCTTTAGCATTTTTTTTTTCCTTTTCTTCTTTTTTTTGGGCCCGAGGCCTTGGAGTACTTGAATATTACGGCACTTCTCAATCCAATGTTTTAACCCGTAGCAAGCCGGCAAAGAATTGAAATTCACCCACCAGTTCTGAAGCAGTAGTAGTAGACCGAAACAAAAAAAAAAAAAAAGAAGATCCTTCTCTCCAGTGAGGATGATGGAACTTAATTTCTATAATGGTTTCGAATTCAATTACTCGGATTGTGATGCCCAAACTCTGGTGGTACTAGTGGTGGTGGTGGCAGTGGTAGTGGTTCGAAGAAGTAGAAGCTGAAGAAGCGTTCACTTTTCGACAAGGAGGAACTTTTGTAGTGGAAATCTGATTAACTCCAAAGTGGAACAGGAAGTCGATGGTTTCTATCAGCAGCGGTGGCGGCGGCGGCGGCGGCGGCGGTCGGTGCGGTGATTTATTATGTGAGACTCTGTCGAGAAGTGAACAACAGTGTAGCTCAAGTGTAGCGCTTTTATTCTCAAGAATCAGAGCACGGACAACGTAATGTAACGCAATGATTCAATTATGCGGGAGAAACACTTTTCGTGTAATTTAATTGTTTTTACTGAAAATTGATCGGTTTTTTTGGTTTCGATAAGAACCAAAGTGGGTCTCGAATTGATGGAATTTGTGCTTAGATAGTAAAAGGGTGCCACTAAATGTTGAAAGATCGTATGACCAGCTTGTCAAAGACGGTAAAAGCAAAGTATAAGATCCTAAGATCGAGTAAGGCTTTCATGGCATCACTTGCGCTTCATCTACTCGTAGAAAAGACTATGGTATCAAGGATCTTACGAATGGGTGTTAGAGTATCAAGAGACTGTCAAGTTGCCCCTACAATCCAATGAAATCTTAGTGCAAGAGACAGAAAAAGCCAGGAAAAGATTGGGACAACATACCGCAAGCGCACAAGCCAAGGACCTCCTGGGATACCTCAGATTAAAGCAACATTTGTCTGAATCAAATCAAGATCTGGCTTCGTACCTTGACGTACATGTTAATGGGAAAGTCTAGGCCTAGAAAGCCGCGCATAGTTCTTCAGATTCTGCATGTTTCTTGAAAAATCATCAGGCTATCTTCTCACGGAATGTAAACCAGTAAAGTATGAATGGGCTACTGGAGTAGTCCAATAGAGACACTCTATTAAGGTGTCCAGACTCAGAGGAAATTTCAGTGCTATAGCATCTCATCCTACTTCCATCTTTCTAAGCCATGTCCTCGGATGGACCTCGTCTTCAGTTTTAGAAAATTTGGTAGGTAAATAGACACTTGAAAGCAACAATATAAGAGGCGACTCATACAGTCAACTATCGTGCTAAAAGATTTCACAACGACCCCGCTTTTTTCTAGTAGGTGGAATAGATAATCCTTCCTTTGGTGAAGTTATGATGCGGAGTAGGGACTAACCCATAACCCACCCACTTAACTACATTCCTACTAATGTGCCTGTGGAGTTCAAGGAGTACCAGTAGGCTATGAACGTGGGCCGCATTATAAATCTAATGCCGCCTCAGTTGAGGTCCTATTAAGTATAGAAGCCTGTCAAAATTCTGCTAACCTCCATCATAGAGTAAAAGTCTAAAACGTCAGGTTCAGATGTCACGTGCCAACGAACCACGAGGTGCAAGATGTAATCTACAGCAAAATAAAAAGGAATAGTGTTTCCTTCCATTGTTGGGACCTACCTGCCTCTAAATAAAAACGTCAACAATTTGATGACTCTAAAATGCAAAGAAGAATTTCAACTTTAACACTCGACCATAGTGCACAAATCAACTTTATATGCACCTTGCAGCAACTCCATTAATAAAATGAATCATTATCGCACCATGTTGCGTTATTCTCACCACTGGAAGTGTTCATAAAACCCACGGTTCCTTGAAATTGCAAAACCCGAACTCGAACACACCCAGTACACTGTATGTCCGACAGAAACTTTAATGTCTGGCTCTTCGAATCTGGAACTCATCATCATCGTCGTCGTCGTCGTCGTCATCTTCTTTAGCTGCTGCTAACCCTTGTCTCTCTATACATGTGTACGATGTCCATTCTGCTGAATGGTATAACCACCAAGTTGCCCAACTTGGAGAACTTTAATGGTCAACTTTATGACCATTTGAATGGGTCATTCAATAGGTCCAGCCTCCATTTCAGAGAGTTCATTATTTAGTTCCACTGCTCGTCGGCCGTCCGCCGTCGTAGGTCGTTGCATCATTTCGAATTGTGGCCTGTGTGTTCTCGCCTGTGTGTATTGAATGAGAAGTTCATATCGAGAGTTAATAGCTCTGGCCATAGTATCCTCCTTCAGGACATAAACAGAGACTTTGTAACACGCATCGAATGCAATTAAGTTTGACGGGGCCAAAACGACATAAAATCGATGAACGTTTGATCTTTTTTACGAGGCACATACCCTTACTACTGCACCGAGTAGTCGAGTCATTTGTCTCAAGGAAGAAGAACCTTCCACAGGATACCATGTCATAAGTGGAAATCCTTGAAATATCCGAAACGGACTACTCAATTTTATCTCTTCCAAGTATAGCCATCGAAGAAGACGAACACGTTGCACAAAGTGATTAAAAAGTTTCCTTTATTGGCGGCGCGAAATTGAAAAAAAAAAAGAAGACAAGGAGCGCAATTGGAATCCTTCGATGCCGCTGTGATTTACGCTGCTGAGGATCTCATAAAAATGCTATGCATAGATGAGGGTAGATAGCAAAAGTTTTTATTTTTATTTTTCTTTCTTTTAAGTTTTCAATTTTGCCAAGGACGCAATTCGTTTCGGGGCACAGTTAGCGCGGCGGATGGATATTTGCCTTTTTCGAATGAATGTTTTCCTCGAAACGGAAAGTTTCAGGAAAACGTGACGAAGGTCGATTTTGCATAGAAAATTTAGGGCTGTTTGAATTTTGTATTCTGAACACAGTTTGAAGTTGCTTTTTCTGTTTTATTTTTCGCTAACTTTAGACGATCCAAAAAGTTTTTAATTGATTTAAATTAAAAAAATAAATGCCATTTGGATGGAAATCAAAAAGGACTATATTTTAATTGAAATTTGGATATTGTTAGCGCATGCTGAATGTTTGTCTTAAGTTCTTTTTAATATTTAAAAGCCACTGAAACCCATTTTTCGAAATGAAGAGAGGGAACGCGTTTATAACGTCCTACTTACGTAGATACACATGTCCTCTATATCTGCATTATTTAAGGCTTTGTTCTCCATAATTCATAACCCAATTGGAGTGCTTCCTCTTCAAGTTCTTCATATACTTCTTGTATGGCGCTACAGTTCGGTGGTGAACCTGGGCCTCAACCAACAAGTCTCTCCACTTAACTCGGTCTTTAGCTAATTGCCTCCAATTGCGCACTCTAAGTTGGTGGAGGTCCCCTTTAACCTGTACGCGGCACCTGCGGCGAGGAGGCCCTCTACTGCGTCGTCCCTCTTGTTTTGATTCGATGATTTTGCGGACCAGAGCGTTGGTGTCTACTCGCTGTACATGTCCTAGCCATCCCAGACGTCCAATGCGCAGTTTTTTTGACTAGGTCGATGTCGCTGTGCAGCTCGTATAGTTCGTCGTTTAATCTTCTCCTCCAAAAACCGGCGACGCAAACGGGACCGAAAAACTTATAAAGAATTTTTTCCCGAACCGACCAAGGATACCTTCATCCATTTTCAACAAAGGACTTTGTTGAGACACGATATAGACAAAGGTGAAAAATTCTATATTGTAACAGTTCCACAGCGATCGGTCTGAGAGCCTTGAGGTTTAGTATTCTCTAAGGAGGATGACAGTAATTGATAACGATTCGATAAATTGCTGTCGTGGTGTTTTGTAAACAGATTCGTCCAGTTGAACCCCCTACAAACGAAGAGATTGTCCAGATAAAAGATTGGCTAGCATCCGCCAGCTTAGAACTCGTCAACCATAAGAAAAAAAGCTGTTACCAAATACAAAGACAAGGGGACAAAGACCAGAAGGAGACTATCGTCAACGAGGAGGATAGCTACAAAGATACATACAAGCCTTATCGACAATCTAAAACTGCGTGAACCTATACATTGAGATTGCAACTTCAAACGTATGCAGTCCAAGTCTGGCCACCATTTTGGGCAGCTTAGCTCACCCTCTTGCCCCGAACGCCCAAATGAAGATGAATAAAAACAGGGCATTTTGAGATTGCCCACGCTTCATGGTTCATTACATGTTGCCAAAGATCAAGAGATATTACATTTAGACACCCAATGCAGCTCATTAGAGGTATGATAGAGTCGGAATTGACTGCCCCAATCTTTTGCTGCATTTTTTGATCCGCAAGTCTTGAGGCCAACATTTTCTTGAAACTTGAGACTGACGAACTAGTTTGCAAAGTGCCTCAACATGTGTGCCTTTGGCCGCTGTACGCTTGTTGAGTAAGTCGATTTTAACTATCAGAAGCATAGCTCCTTTATCGCTTTAGGCATGTCTTTAAACGATAGGCCTTATTCCATTGTAAGGGTAAAAAGAAAAGTCCTTAAGTCCTCGCCATCCATCTAAAAGTATGGCCATTTGCCAAGAAACATTTTTTCTCCAAATTAAACTGGAAAGCCGTCAAATTCTAAGCTAACGCATTTGGGCATTCCACTCAGAATTGACACCGGTGCCAACCGCATATATGTACTTTGCATTCGTTTGTAATATCCTGTGTGTGGCTATTGCGTACACACATTCCAATTGATTCTCCCTTTAGGCAAGTATATGTAGCGCCCCCCAAATGACTAACATACAACGTATCCCTAAACATCTAGCCGAAAATGGCCTCTTCCATCGTCACTGCTGACGCGTCGTCGTCGTCCTAGTCGTCATCAGTTTCAACCATTCTCTCAGTCGAGCTCACATTTCGTCTTTTGGGCGAAAATGGTGGAAATGAAAAGCGCCTGCACACACTTCAATACTCAAATATATGTACAGAGCAGCGCAGTCGGTCGGCCCGAAAAAGGATCCAACAACCAGCCGCACCACTCACTGTGGTAGAGCCGCGCATTTCCACCAACAGTAGCTCTAACTCAGGAGCAGTAGCAAACATAGAGCAAAGGCAGTTCTACTGGCAAACAAACGAACGAAAAAAAAAAGGGAAAATCCATTCACCAGGATGGTTGGGTAAGTTTTCCCAATTTGTTTGACAACCATTAATCACTCTGCGCGACAACTTCTGCACGGATGACTGCTATCTCCGGCGTCGTCGTCGTCGTCGTCATAGTCGTCGTGGTCGTTGTCGTCGTTTTCGGTTGCCTTCTGCGTCCTTGCCTCCTTCTGTGCTATGGAAATCCACTATACATCAGGAATTTTCGGGGTGAAATGTTTTTCCTTCATATTACTACATTAATGGCGGCAGGATAGTACCACCAGAAGAAAGAACGCGTTGTTTTTTTTTTTTGTTTCCTGGTCCTAGTATATGTGATGTTGTATGTCCTGTGTCCTTATTTTCCATTATATGCACACTCCTCTATGGAAGAATAAAATAGAAAATGTTTGCTTTATTTGCTCTATGAAAATCCTGCAAAAGAAAAGAAAATATCCTTGTACCCATGAACGGATCTGATTGCTAGGACTTTTGCTTCATTCGTTGGCTGTAATTTAAGTAATGAAACTGATAAGAGGATTCTATCTATTTCAGCTGTGGATCTGGATGGGGTGTTGTTGTTGTTGTTGCTATTGTCCTGGGTAGAGGGTTTATCTGGTGAAAGACACACTAAGCACAAAAAAAAAAAAAAAAACCGAAAACAAAAACCTGAAAATAGAGATGAAGAAAGAGAAAGGATATTTTTTTTTCGGGGGAATTTACTCGAACGAAATGAGGAATTGCCGAATCGAAATTTGCTTAGATTAGATATGTAGTCCTGTCTTATTCATTTCCATGTTCCGTGTATGTCCTTAATGGAAGAAGTGATGTAACACAGTCTCTGCATGTAAATTGTTTGAATATTTATTTAAAAAAAAAGTCGTGAAATGATTAAAGTGCCATGCATGGTAGGGTTGGCAGCTCTATGACCTAGTCAGGGTCTAAACTCTACCCTGAACTTTTGACTTTTTCTAAGAAAAAATAGGAACTATATAAATATAGGACATGTCTGATCCCCAAAACTGGCAGAACCGTCAGCACTTATAGGCTGCAATGATGAATCTGAGGCGCGTGTATATCACTCTCTTCTTCACTCTCTCTTCACTTGAAAAAGGACCTAAAACACCAGGATTATAGCACATTTTTTCAGTCAAGTACATGATTGGAATAGACCGGTGTGGACCAGATAACGGAATGTCCGTACATCAAGTGCAAGTGGCGTACGACGGGGCTCTATTCGCTCGCCGATTCTTTTTCTTTCGGTGGTCAACGACTGCCATCTTTATCAACAAGAGTTTCAGACTTCGTTTCACTCCTAATTCTGAGATCAGACACCTCGACTAGGCTGACGATGTACCCTTACTTTCTCATAGAATTGTGGACCTCCATCAAATGATAGGAGGTCTCGAGATGGATGCAGGCATCATCGTGCTGCATTAGCCCAAATATATACTCATCTATCAAATTTGCATCGGTGGACAAGCAATGGAGGGAGTAGAAAGTTTCCAGTTTCTTAAGAGTACTGTCTCAACCGATGGCAGAACAGATGGCAGATATAGCCAGCCAGCGAATAGGAAAAGCAATTTCTGTAAAGCAATCTGCTGATCAAACGATGAGTCTGGTTGTTATATGGATGTAGCACGTGGCGAGTGATCGTTATCATCACAGGAATCTGGTAACATACCTTAAGGATCTTCCAGTCTAATAGGATATCAATATGCACACTATTCGATGAAGTCAAAATGATCCATTTGTCACATCTTCCGGAAAGGTGACGAATGCATTGAAGAAGACCTGTTGGACCACGAAAAACATGTTGACGATCAGTGGAGATGAAGCCACAGTAGTTCTGAAAGAGTTGGCAAGAAACAATGGCGCGCAAACCAAGTAGCGGCCCTAGGACCGACAAGTGGACACAGAATATAGACAACAAGAATTAGAGGAAAGAATTTCCTTCCCGAAGTATCTTGAAGTGACTACGTTCTAAAATTGTTTAGAAATCAGCCAATACCACCCCCAGCTCATAGAAAAGATATATATTCCGTGGATCTCAAACCATATCACCATAAGGGGTAGGTAGTACCTACTAGGTACCATTAGCAATGCACTCTACATCTATTAATATTTGGTAAATGAGATTCACCAATGTAAAGTGTTAGCTAACTACCGTTTAGAGCAAACGGTTATTCGAATTGTATGCCCATTTCATTATTCGCCGTAAAGCCTTCCTTAAGCCACCTTAATACCACCGTTTAATAGCCTTTCAATAGTTTTCATCCGCCTTTCCCCATAAACATGTGCATAAAAAAAGCCACATAACTCTTTGCGGACCACATTATGATACCGCCAAAAAGCGGCCACGGCAACAACAACAACAATAGAATAGATTCTTTCACTGGCGATTCCCGAATTCAAATCTTAATCCCATAAATATAAAGCGTGACTAAATCTGTTACAAAGTCATAAAACACCAGGGGTTGAAATGTTATTACGGCATTTTAAACGATTTAAATCGAGAACACAAGTCCGGCGTAATCTTTTACCTCGAATTGCATTGTGTGTAACGCTTTAGCTCTGGACGCACTATACAATACACACACACTCACGTATAAAAGCAACCACCCCCCTGCTGGCATCAGTAGCGATTTTAAATCCCCGAATGCATTGACACCCCATCTGAGTATGAGGAAATTGTAATTTTTTGGGAAAATCCTCCCTTTGGTCCGACCGACGACGACGACATCCCTTATTGAGCTCCGGAGATCAGTTGCACTAAATCATATTACTATATTCAGTGGACAAAAAGTATATAAAAACATGCAGTTAGATGAATTGTAATGAGTTTAATGGCAACCTTTCGACTCTCTGGCTGGCATCCAATTTGGAAAGGGTGAATATATTTGGGTGCGTAATCTAACATACATTAAATTAATAAAAAAACACCAAAGTTATGACTTTGTAATGGGACTTACAAGTGAAACAGAAGAGCAAATGGAAATGCAGTTCATTGATATGAATGGTGGTTTAATGCTCGTTTTTTATTCACGAAATGAAAACAAATTTAGGATCTTATAGGCAAAGGAGTCTACAGTGACGATGGTAACTAAAATAAATATTAGGCCATACTCTCTCTATGGGGCCAAGGCCTAGTTTCTTAAAACTGTTCGTGTTGTGCGTAATATATATTTGTACACCTACAGAAATGGCCTACAGTTGTATGCCGTATCTGGAGGGACAATGGGAACGGGTGAGCACTATTTTTTATTAATGTTATGTTAGGTAAGTGGATTGGCGAGGAGATCATATCCCCTTAAAAGTCCTACCGATTCTTCGAGGCCTGCAAGTTATCATGTACGGTTCGTGGTAATGTATGGCATTTCTGCCTTACTTTTTTCCTAACCTTTATGTCTCCATTTCCACTGACCGTCACCACATTTTTCGTGGTTCAAAAGGTCTTCTGCCTTTCTGGGTTAACAAATTCTTGCTTGCAGCTTTCCTGTGTTCCTACCTCCATATAACTACACAGATTCAACGTTGGATAATAACTTTAAAAGCTTGATGTTTAAGGCTTCGCCAAACAGAATGGGATATTGGTTGCAAATTCTTACAAGATTGCATCTCAAACTACTCTCGATACATACGAAAATAATTGAAGAAACCGTCTTCAGATAAATTGAGTTCTTTACAAAGACGATGGAATTCACCATAATCCTTTCTCATTCTGCTTATTTCATGGACCCACTTTCTTCTCCTCTTTGATGCAAGAGAAAGAAGAAGAAGCATTTAATCGTCACCTGCTACTACTCCACTCATTTTTGCTATACAGCGACCGTTGTGTCCTGGAGAAAAACACTTTAATAAATGGAGCGCTGAAAGCTGCCTGCTTTATGTTTGCCCGCGTCGCTGGATCGCGTTCTGTTTGGCGAATCTTTTAGTGAGTACCGTGACTCAGTGGTTATCGCGTTGGACCACTATGCATGGGGTTTCAAGATCGAATCCAGAAAAATACCATCTAAAGTTTTTTTCACGGCGCCACCTCTTGCGAGCGTCTGGCAAACATCCAAGAGTATAACTGCCATGAGGAAGCTTCTTAAAACTCTCCTGCCCTTCGGATACAATATGAAACTGTAGGTCCCTTCTGTACGTACAGCAATTTATACCACGCAGAATACTTACAGTTGTCAGAGGTTAAGCCTGGGCCCTCTATGGACTGCTTGGGGCGTAATATTTTATTATTTCTATTTTATTTAAGCTGGATGTTTAGTCTGATTACTTTACTACGCTTTAACAGAGACTTCCCTTTGCCTATTTGGGTGACTATATCTTCTTCAATTTCACCATCGGTAGAGACAATTCTCCCAAGACTCTGGAATCTTTCTCTTCTCTCTACTGGTGGCCCAGCAATGGAAATTAGAGCCTATAAGCTTGCACCTAGGCTGATAGTTTTTGTTTAGACCACGTTAATCTTCAGTCCTGCAACGTCTGCCTCCCTCTCGACATCTGTTATTGCATTTGATGGACATCCTTAAATCTATGCGAAAACAAACATATGTACATCGTCAGCGCAGTCGATTTCCTTAAGCTCGGATCGGTCCATCGAACGCATGTAAAAAATCGATGTACAAGGGATGAAATAGGGATCATTCAAAGTGCTGCTCAGTAATACATTATCCTTGAGGCTATATGGCCGACTATCCTAGCTGCAGAGGGTAGCATGGAGTTTCAAGTTTCTTCCATTATGTTACCATGCTGAGGAAGTGGGCAAGATAACTTGGTCGTTATTTTTGCCGCTGATCTTAACAGCATCTCTGATATATCATCAAGTCCTACCGTAACTCAGTCTAACTTGAGTGCATTTTACTTGCGAAAACACGATTCAAACCGGAGTAAAATGCTTCGTCGACTACTTAAGTTGTTCCTTTAGCTTTCAGTTGTTTTCAATCTCAGGTAGACATTGCCTATAATTCAGTCACATAAAGCTTTTACCACTCAATAAGGATGTCTGATAGGAATTCCGAGCACAGCAGCTTTTCTATAGCGCCAGTGGTTCCTCCCGACTTCGGGATTTAAGAGTTTGCTCCAGATTCAGGTTCTTCTTAATTGAATTATGAACCTATCTCCATCTGTACCAACGTTTTGTTAGCTGAATCATAAAATATTCACACTTGCTGCAAGCATCTCTTTCAAAGAAGAATCTCACGTCTTTACAATATTTATCAACTATAATTGAACTAGGCGTTAGGTTTTTGGGGTCTTCGGAAATAAATACAACGTGGATCCCCAATAATGCTTAGGTGATTGAATTTGCCACTCCTAAGCTTCGCCAAACAATACAATACATTGTAGAGTATTCACTGAGTGAGTATTCGTCTCATCATATTCTTACCTGTGCACATACGGTCCAAGCCAAGATTGTCGAGTTTTTCAATATGTACCGCTCGGAACCTGGGGTACGAAAGGAATAAAAGTCTTGGGCGATTTGTATCAGAAGAAGGCGTTTAAAAACGGCTTATACCGTCCATTACAGCACATCAATAGTTACCTTACAAGAAAGGCAAAATGGTTACTCACTACCCAAATTTTAGAAAGAAATCAAAACAAATCATGTTTTTTTTTTTTTTCATTTATATATTATTTTCATTATCATCATTTTTCTTATTACAATTAAAAATGTACATACAAGCATTTTAAACATTATATTTATAATATAATAATAATAATAATAATAATAATCATGTTTTCAATAATAATAATAATAATAATAATTTAATTTTTCTTTTTTCGGATTTTCTTTTCTTTCTTTTGCACAATAATGATCCTTACCATTTAAATATGTATAATCTATTTAGTTGTTTATTTATAGTTCATTCTGCCCCTTACATATAGTCTATTTTATATATATAAATTTTTTTTCTTGTAAATTTATAATTAAAATTATGTTTCTGTTTTCTTTTTTATTCAATTCATTTAAATATATATGTATACCTTATGATTAAATCATTCCTAAATTCTCATTCACAAAATACGCACTTCATCTGAATTTTTTTTTTGTTTTGTTTTTTTTTTTTTTTTCTTCGTTTCCATTCACGATCCCGTATACATCTTACCATCACAAATTAAAAAAAAAAATTCACTGGAAAAAAAAAAACTATCACACTGAAAATTAAAAATAAAATAAATAAATATTCTACTAAAATTGTAAACTATTTTCCCATACATTTATAAAGAAACTAGTTTTTGTAAACAAAATTATTTTCAGTGATTGATTTCATTTTAATTTAAATTGTTCCATTAATTACGCTCCAATTTTTGGAAAAAAAAATCGGTGAAAGACTCTTGAAAAACCTTTTCATAGGTCTTCACATTTTTTTTTTATCGTATACATGATTAAGGCGAGCAATGAATGATTTCATTTTAATTTTCTTTTATTTAACGTTAGAGTTAGAATATTTTACAAATTTTTATTTATAGATTCAATGCCGAAAAAGTAGAGATTGTTTTTGTTTTTTTCTTTAGTTTTTTACGAGAATTTCGAATAAAGATTTTTGGAAAAGTTTTTTTTTTCAAAATAAATGAAGTAGGTATACATTGTTCTTATTTTTTTTTTAATTTAAAAATTAATTATATTAAATATGTTCGTATACATTTTATGATTGTTTCGTGATATTAAGTTGATTTTTTTTTACAATTTAACGAAAAAATATTGTTTTTTTTTTTTTAGTTTTATGTATTACCATTGCTATATTGTCCCTTTTCTAATTAATTTTTTTGTTATTACGTTTTCTTTTGTGAGTTTAGTTTTTTTTTTTTTTAGAAAAATTGCCTTCTTTTCTGTGACCCTGTGTGAAAAATATCCTCTTTTTCTGCTTGCTGGAACTAAAATTATAAAATAAAATGGTTTATATATTTTTTTAAATGGTATTGCGTATATCCACATTGACTAAGGCTTATTCCAAAAATCGGAAAAATAGTATACGAATTTTTTCATTTTCCAAGGGGAAAGTATTTCTTGTTTTTTCTATATAAAAGCGGATCTAAATATTTACAATTACATGGGGAAATATATATTAAGCTTCGGTTTGTTTTTTCTTTAATATTTTTTAAGAGCCTTAAAAATTATCAACTTGCTGCTAATGTACACATATAATTTTGAAAAATAATTAAATTTTATTTACAGACGAAATAGAGTAAAAGTTGCTTAAATTTTTTTATTCGAATAGCTAATCATAGGTACTTGATCATAGTTTTTTTAATTACGTATATCGTTTGCGTTATCCATTAAAAATTCAGTTCAGAAAAATTGTGCTTTGGCTTAGTGGCAATTGCTTTAATTTAA
This sequence comes from Chalcosyrphus nemorum, assembly GCA_949716465.1. Lineage (NCBI taxonomy): Eukaryota > Metazoa > Arthropoda > Insecta > Diptera > Syrphidae > Chalcosyrphus > Chalcosyrphus nemorum. The sequence continues at coordinate 10,721,662 of OX454333.1, read as the reverse complement.
ATGTAAAATAATAACAAAATTATATGTGTGGAACAAAATGAGGAAATAAATAATAAAACAATAGAAACATAAATATAATTAATTTGTGCTTTTTTATAATCGGCTCTTAGCAAAATGGGTTATCAGGGTCCTCTCATGGGGAAAAGGGCATAGAAAAAAATGTGAGGCGCCGGTGCAGATACGTTTACTTGCGTGAAAGCAGAAGTAGGTGGGACAGAAGAACCGTTTACAAAATTAGATCGTCCAAACTCTATTCAAAACCTAGGTGAAGGCTTTAGCAGTTCGTTGCTTATAATCGCACATTTGGGATAAAGATCAGGTTAAAAGTTGGACAAAGCCTGTTGCATTCAATAGCGAAATTCGAATAGAAGACAATTTGACTTGATAGGGATAAAGGCATAACATTCCAGCTTTAGGTGGATTAATGGCTTATAAATTAAAGTCGTATCTGACGGGTCAAATGTTTTGAATTCTCAACATTTTGCATAATTTTTGGCGACTTCGAAACTACGATCATTCCAGCGAAGATGGTTTTTAATACACACACCGAGAATGGCAAGTCTTTGATTTTTAGAAAATTTAGCATTGTTTCTTTCCGTCTCAACATTGTTAATAAATAGAATAAAGAGAATAGGGTCCAGATAGCAGCCTTGCGGTACGCCAGAGATGGCTAAGAGCAAGTAATATGAATTGGAAGCGTAAAAACGGGAAAAAAATTATCCAAACAAAATAGGAATATGTTGATTAATCGATGATGTTTTCAAAGAAGAGGCAATTTTCGTTTATGGATAGCAGTTGGGAGTTTTGAGTCTTAAATACATAAAATTCTTCTCTTTCAAGTTGGAACATTGCCATTTTCCTTTTACGGTCGAAGAGCTGTGAAATTTGTCAGCGAAGGAATGAATTGGAAGTTGCATACAAGAGATCATTCATGAAATGACGAAGAGAATGGGAGATAAAATAGAGCCCTGAAGGACTCCAGCAATTATATAGTGAATGGCAAACTTGAAGAAGACAATATCTGAAAGGTAATCTTAAACGGTTGCCATGTACACACATCTTCGTCGGAAGAGCCTGATGCCAAAGTCTGTAAATGCCTTTAAAATATCGAGTGAAAATATTTTTGTTCCGCCAATGTGATGGAGGGATATCTATCAGAACACCAGAGCTCCTGTTGTTTCGAAAATCATATTGCCAGCGTAGTAATTCGCCAGGGAGTTAAATTTTTCTCTTCTCCGAAGAGTATACAGAAGAAATTCCTCACCGCTTTTGGCATCCAAAAACTTAGGAGAGACTCCTACTGTACTCATGGATCTGTTGAAATCAGTGACTTTTATGAAGTTCGTTGTAGTTCAGTCGTCTGGATCTCTAAGTTCAGCTAAGTCTAATTTACATTACTTGAAATGTATTGGGCTCTTAAAATTAAACTGGGAGTCATGTAAATGAGAGCGATGACACTCCGTCGCTAAACCAGACCTTAAGTTAGCTAAGATCAACAGCTTCGTATCCGAAAGCTAAACAGTAAAAGAGTTCGCTTAAAAAACCAAAAATAAATGAGAAATAATAACATTTCAAAAATACTTACTCTTTGGCGAAAACATGCGTATTTGTCCCTTTGTAATGTCATAAAAATAAAGTAAATCAAGCCAAGCTAAAAAAAACCGTTAACGAAACCAACAGCCAATCGACAAGAAAATCATAAATAAAAACTCATAAGTAAATATTTCTTGTTTAATTCATCATTTAATTTTCATTCTTTATTCAGTAATAATAATAATAATTAAAAATAATGCGAATAATACTAAAAACAAAGAAAACAAAAAAAAACTCTTTTACAACTTATAATCTAAAAAAAAAAAAAAATACAGAAAAATAATAAGCTAAAGTAAAATTCCATTCATTTGTTCCGTTTATAGAGAGTGCGAAACACAAAATTTTTAAACAAAATAAAGAAAAATCTTAAATTTAGAGAAATAAATTCTGGTCACTGTATAAGCCAAAGCAAAGTTTCTTTTTTTTTTTCTTTTATGTTTTTTTTTTCTATACAAATTCGGCCTCAACAAAAACGAAGCGCTCCAGAAAAAAATCTACAGAGTGAGTGAGTGTGTTAATAAAACAAAACCGAAAAAAATAATAGATAATATATATATAAGTTGTGGTCTATCTTCCTCACGTACTCTTAAAGATTAAATTTAATTTAAAAAAAAATAAGGAAGTAGAAGAAAATAATAATAATTTCACATGGTATTCACTTCTTACACTTTGCTTTTTGTTTGTTAATGTTTTTTTTTTGTTTTTGTTTTTTTTTTCATTTTAAATATTTTACAAATGTCATTAACAATTAATTATTATTTTAATTAATAAGTATACGTAGTTGCTCGATTTCTTTTTTTCAAAAATTCACCTTTATATTTACGATTCATCTTTATGCATTTAAAATTAGTGATTTATTTTTTTTTTTCTATGTATACATACGATTTTACTATATTAGTTGTTTAATTTTTTTTTTGTTTTGTTAAATTCATTTACTGATTTGATGTTGTTTTGGGTGTGTTTTTGTATTTATATATATAATTGTGTTTAGAAATTAAATTAAAGGTTTCTTTTTGGATTTCTTGTTATACATATACATATAGTAGTTTAAAAGTAAATTCAAAGTGTGATTTTTTTTTCTTTCTATTGTATCTCAACTCTATTCACTAACACTATGCATAATTTAAAATATAGGACTTACTTGGCTAGCATTTAAACTAATTGATTTTTATGATTTATTTATAATATTTATAGTTAGATTTATTTTATATAAGTATACACAAAAAATTACACGTTTTTTATTCTCTTTTCTTTGCAATTTAGTTTTTTTTTTTTTTGCATTTTAGCTTGAATTTTTCTATTGTTTTTGTTAATAATATCATTTTGCTTATAAGTTTGTTGTTGAAGAAATTTGTTTACATGATATTGCCACTTTTTTTTTTTAAGTTCTTTGTTTTTTTTTATTGTATAAAATTTATTACTATAAAGTTTTTCACATTGTTTTATTCGCAAACTATTGCTGTGTTCTGTGTCCTGTTTAAGGAGATCTTTATTTAATCATTTAAATAATAAATTTCTTTCATTAACTAAACTTTAATTACATTTTTTTTATTATATGTATTTTTTATCCTGTATTCCGTTTATAAAGCCGTAAAATCGATTTTTTTTCTATGTTTTAGTGAAGTATTTTTTTCTAAACAAAAAAAAATGTAATTTAACAAACAATAGGGATTTTTTAAAGAATATTTATTTGTACAACTTTTTTTTTGTTTCTCATGGTGATGATGATTTTTTTCTTCCTGTTTGCATTTTTTTTTTTTAAACACTAAATTTAGTAATCACAAAATTATTAGTTTTTAAAATTCAAGGGATAAATTAGAGGGTAAATTTAAAGAAAACCAATTTTTAAGGGGAGTGTTAACACTCGGCAAAGGGTTTTTTCTTTTAACAAATATTCAATATAAATTCATATATTTTTAGGAGGTTGCGCCAAGACACAGTTGTTTTTTTAATTTAATTTAATAATTCCTTTTTGGTTTAAGAAAAAAAACATATTTTGTCTACGTATTAAAGCAAAGTAACCTTTTTTTTAGATTCATTCCTTCGGGCGGTGGAACAAAGTTTTACTAAAGTCTTTTATCACTCGGTGACAACTGAAAAGAAAAAAGAAAAATATGCGCATTTTGAGTATAATTCTTCGAATTCCGAGTCATAGAACTAAAAAACAGTCCTAGATAGTATAGAATAGTATTGGATAGTAGTATATGACCGTTATATATGGCTTAGAAAGGAGTTTCGAAAGAAATTCTCAAGCTGGGTATACACAATACAACCGTTCTAATTTAAGAAGTCCTTCGATAAGATCTGTCACATACATGGCTCTAATCGTTCACAAAGGGTGATGAGCAAACTTATAAATTACTAAATCCACTCGGGAACCGAAGCAGATGCATTCCTTTTGAGCACCCCTTTGATTGTTGTTTTCGAGCTAAACAAGAGCTCAATTTGCGAACTGCCGACGCAAGCCATCATCTCATGGCTTACGGATCTGATGAAAGCCGAAACAGAATAGACGGACAAAGACCACAATTCTAGACCCTCCCTTATACTTTTACTCACAGTGGCTGCAGTTTCTTCTGTATGCACCTTACGTTGACGGGTTGTTGGGCTTGCGTCGCCTATAGTGCAGCTGATGCAAATGTATACGCAACAATTTTGAAAACCAAAAAAAATATTTCGCAAATTAAAGACCAAATGTCAAAATTGATCAGAATAATACAGAAGCGTCTTTATAGAGTAGCTGATTTCATGGCCATTTGTCAAGCAATACTGCGCATAAATGTCAAATAACTGTCAAAAATGACAGCATGATTTGAAAGTTCTATTCATTGGAAGACTTGTCAGCCAAAATTTACCGCGTCAATTGATTATAAGTAAACGTATTGAGTAAATATCAGAACGCTTGTATTGTGTACATGTTATACATATGTCCTTACAATTAATACAAAAAGTATTTTATTAAAACTCACCTTTAGCGCATCTCTGTCCGAAGCAAGTAAAGCAGAAACAAACAAAACCAAACGCAACAAATTCGTATCGAAGTTCCAAAGAAAAAAAAAATACACAAGTTATGGTTGTCCAGGATAAGAAAAAAAATGCTAAACTTTTTACGTATATCAGGTAATGCGACTTAAACCAGAAATATTTAGATTATAATTAAGATGAAGTTTTTTTCTTTTTTTGCGTGGAAAAATAAATTCACTGCGACTTAAGTGCGGTTCACGAGAGTCCACCGAACTGCACTTTACGTAGAGTTATTAATATTGTTTTGTTTGTCTGTTGCGGTTGTGAAAAATATATATTTTTTTTTATAATATATATATGAATTGCGTTTCCTAGGTCCTTAAGTTAAATGGTGTCTCTCTCTCGGTGTGTGTATGTCTCTGTGGGAGTTTTTTTTGGGAGGAGGAGGAGGAGGGCGATTACAAATGTTGTCCATAATATTCGGCAGGTGGATAATGAGGATAACCTTGATGGAAGCCAGGATCACCTGGCGGACGATGCATCATATGTGCTTGACTATCCATCATGTAACCCATTGCATCGTGTCCATAACCGGAAGGGCCAGCATGTGGGGTATAAACTGTAAAAAAAAAAATAAAAGACAAAAGTTAATTCCAGTCAAAAAGGATTACAAAAAGAAAAAAAGAAAACATTCTTCTAACACAAAGGATCATCATAAATCACGGGTGAGTTTATTACCCTCTTGAAACATTTCAATAAATTGAACGTCTCTTCAGTATCCTGCGCGAGTGGGTGCTTGTGTGCTGTGTGTGCATCTACATTTGAAAGGATACGCGATGATCATAAAGTACAAGATTCTAGACAATGCAGCAGAGTTGAAAATTTACAACTCACATGGTAAGCTTTAGTCTAACGCTAGTCCTTCTCTTCTATTCGTATTAATGAAAACAATCATTAATCAACTAGAGTCTAGATTTTCCATCTTACGACACAGCACTAGGATAAAGGACATAAAAAATACTTACACAACTGTGAATGTGTCACATAAAAATCTAATTACAGCCTCTAGTACCGTAATTATTTCACCTATTTAAGGAGATCATCCACCACCACCAGCAGCAGCACATTATAATCATTATCATCGTCATTAACATCCGTTTTTGGCACATCAACACGCACAAAGGACATTTTACTGTACTGTATATGGGTAAATCGAACGACATCCGGTGTACTTGAAAGCGAACCGAGAAGCGTACGCTTCTAAACTTGAGAGTCAATTGTCACGACAGACGGTCGTTAAAACTTCTCACACGCGTCCAGTATGCGTAGTAATAGACGAGGATACAATTTTTTTTTCTTTTTCTGACAAAAATAAAAGAGGTTTTTGCCCATACCAAAGGATATTTGTAAAGAGGTCCATGTGAAGGGATATTTAAAGATATTTAATGGGTAGGTGGTGGCTACACATAATTGACTCTTAAAGGATGTATTTAATGGCATGGAAGTTTGTTCTAAGAAGAAGAAAAAAAGGAGAAGTTTTTCTCCTTAGTTCTTGTTGTTGGTGGGGGTATGGAAGAAAAGGGATATGGTCCTGGAATTAATGGCGTATGGGAGTGTTTATGTTAGTTCAATTGGTCTCAGGGGATGTTACGGGTACAGTTGATGGTTTCTGGATTAATTTAAGAAGAAAACTCAATTCGAATAGTTCAATAATTTCATTGTAGGCACTGCTGTTATGCTGGAATTAAAATATAATGAGCTTCCTCTTTTCTTTCGCAAATTTTAAAGAGCAAAAATGGACTCGAAGGGACATTTAAAAATCAGTTTCTTTATCACAAAATTATAAATTCCGCCAGCATATGATACACGATTGATCCCGATCAATTTTCCTTTCGATCAAACTTGTGTAGAACCATCTATTATGGTTCCCTCCATGCAGTAAGCAACTTCTTAGTTTGCTTGTAAGGTTCTTATTTTAATCAGGATCAAATTTATTTAAACAACTTGATTCCGATCAATTTTATTTTTGATCAAACTTATATAGGACCATCTCTTATGGTTCCCGTGATGCGGTAAGCAACTCCTTATTTTAATCAGTATCCAATTTTATTTCAAAGTAATTGATCCCGATCAAGCTTGCTGTCGATCAAACTGAGGACCTTCTATACTGTGCCGCAGTCATCAGTAATGGATAATACAGAAATCAGTCATTCTAATTAGGATCAAATTTATTTGTTACTATTGATCCCGACAAATTTAACACTCCTAAAGATTAATGAAACTTGGAACCTTCTCTATTGACTTCCACGTGGCAGTAGGCAAAGACATGAACAACTCATTTTAATCGGGATCAATTTATTCGATATCTGTGCAAGCGCTGGAGCCTTTCCAGCACAGTAGCAATGCAAAAGGAGACAATCAAAATGAGGAATATATCGTAAGGAGTTGTTTTCTCCACTTATATCTTCTTATATAGTTCCTCAGAGTAGATCTGATCCTTTGAGTTTAAAGGTAATAAAAGTGTGTTTAATAAAATTCAAAGTCCTTACCTGCTCTATTCGATTGGTCAATCATTGGTTGCACGATTCTCCGCCTCGCATTAATAAACCTGAAATAAAAAAGAAGAAATCCAATATCAGTTAGCAAGTACACATAATTAGACTATGACTAATTAAATATTCCCTAGATCCCCCAATTCCTTATACCAGACCACTGTTACTGATTATGTCCGTCAAACAATCTGTATCTAGGCCACCAGACACTTTGGTGGATGTCGTTGCTGCTTAATGAAAAACTGTTCTCACTCATGCCAGAGAACAATGAGCATCCTTTTTATAGGGTAAATTATAATTCACAGACAAATAAGTGTGCAAAAAATTGATACCCTCCAAAGTCTAGTCGTGGTAGTGCGAAGGATATGCATTTGTTCCCATATGTGAAACTTTTTATAACCAGGCCAAGCTTGGTGATGAATTTAAATTTTTTTTTTTGTTCTGCTCAAAAAGGCTAGACGGAAAAAATACCCATCATCATCGCTGCCATCAAGAAGACCGAGATGAGTCCTGGTAAAAAAAAAAGCAGACCAACTTACAAATGCATTTTTTTTTTTTTAAATATATTTCCTGCATTTTTAGGCCGGCAGACTCCCTAAGGGCATCACATCTCCACACAGAGAGTGAGTGGAAGCCTTGGATACATTTGATTTTTTTTCCTGGCCTCATCTCCGAGATGAGATACACTTTTTTGTGTTCTCAGAGTTCCATCTTCTACTCTGATGATGCACATTATGTCATTCGTTTTTCAATCGAAGCCAAGGAATGTATGCGAAGAAAAATTGTTAACAAGTGTATCAAAATGCGGTATCCTTTTGACGGACTAGGAATAATAATATTTCTTCTTACTTAGGTCGATAAATTATTTATAAAAAAAAAATTAAATGAGATACAGGGCGAAGGGGTTTTGCCATTTTGATTCTCAATCATGCTTTGTTATGAAACAGAAAAAATATCAAAGGATACATTTTTTTCTTGTTTTTTGTTGAAACGGAAAAAACATGAGTATTGCCAAAACGTTTTTATACAATCAGCAAAAAGAATTGGAATTTTTTTTTTTTTCTTGGCAACGAAATTATTGAGAGCAATGGCACTGATTGGTTTTTGATGATGCTTTATGCAGTTTGTAGCCAAAGATGGGAAAATAATTTTTTTTTTTTTTCTAGAAAAACCGAAAGAACACTCTAGTCGATATCTGCAACGCCCCATTTCATGATAGACGGAATATTTATATCGTTACTCTGCCAAAAGAGAGGAAAGGTATTTAAATGGTAAAATAAGTATTTTCCTGCGGTTCCGAGAGGAAGGTGGTAATCTCTGCAAGGTTGTGAGAATGGAGTTAGGGACTTTGTCCTTCGAGAAAGAATCAATTCCGTAAAAAAGAACTGATTTCTTTCTTCCTTCAAGGGCGGGATACATACATCATAGACGTTAGGCTAGGTTGCAGTACCACGCTGCATATGATATAGCAATACTTAGACCAGTCTATTGACATGCCACCTAACCGGGGTCTATTACAAAGCACTGATGGCGAATTATTCCTACGCCTTTACTCCAACTTTGACCACAATAGCTTGGCTATGAGGCACATGGTGTAATCCGAATATGTACCTGACATTGGTAATGCTTATCGCAGTTAAATGGTTTTAACACCTTCGTACACGTAGGTATGCCGAGTTGACACAACAACTTAACCCACTTACATCAGGTGACCAGCTTGGAGATTAAGGTTAACGTGGTACAGGGAATTTCTGGTAAATAGCACAACTCGATGGCATTGTTAACCAAGCGGAAGGAGCTTGGCACTACACTCTCTCCACACCATAAACTCTACTAGAATAAATCCGAATCTCATGGCATGTGCTGGACTTCATGACTACGTCAACGAAAATGGAACGTACGATAGGTATAGGTCACCAAGCTTAAGCTGTCGAGGTTGCCCAAAGCGACCATATTTTGCCAGGGCTATCCAATCGCATGTCTTGAATGACAGTTATACCAGCATTTTTCTGGTTGCGAAGTCCTCTACAAGTTGGAACACTCAGCCCTGCTGAAATCGGCTGAAACATGCTCCTCAGAAGTCTTGCAAGAGCCCCTCAGAAGGAGGATGTTCGGCGGATGAATTCCCTTAATGGAATCAACGGTGGCGTCTACAGACTAGCGCATACCTTACTGGAGCTACTTTGACATATTTGTAGCTGAGGTCAGCAAGGTCTTTCAGTACTAAGGCAGGGTATTGAAAAAGAGATGATGGCGCTCAGTAGGTCAACGGCAGCGCTCGCATCCCCGAAGTGGGCCACAGGCATCGGTGTATCCGGGCAAGGAATTTCGTCCTCCTGGTTGGGGGTTGTGCCGTAGGGATAACTTCACTGAAGCGCCACCTAAGTAAGTAAGTAAGTACAGAAATTGTCCTAAAGAAGGACATTAAAACCCCATCAGAGCCATTTGCTGAGCTCTACACAAGGTGCCTAGTGCCAACTGAGAGCACCTAGCCCACACAAAGGCTAATCGCAAAGGCAAATTGGACGACAATGTTGGAGGACCGAGGCAACTAATAAAGAGCCTACATGCGACAGGCAAGTCACTCCTTATGTAAGCAGCTCCCGTATTGGAATTGGCTACAGTCACACTCGAGGCGGATCAATTTGAAGAAGAGCATCTCTAGACTAGGCTACACATACAGAACCGTATAGGGGAATGCAATAAATATTATAGCAACGCGAATGCCTATCGGCCTAGAGGTCAGACTAGTAGCATCCATACACACGCAACAGCCCGGAAAAAGACACACGGACGAGCACTTCCGAACATCATAGATTAAATCTCAAGGAAACACTGTGAGGTAAAGATGTATGTCACCCAATTTAGAACAGGACGATTCAGGTGACCCAATCTGCCTAAAGTTCGAAATGCAGAACAAGTTCTCGTCTATGAGAAACAGTCAGAATGAGGAATCATAAACATAGGAGCTCCAAAGGGAAAAGATTCATGCTATCAGCGAGGAAGAATGGCAACCCTTCAACAGTATCATTGCAAGCATTGTCTAGGAGCCACAGCGGGAAAATCAAATGCCAAGGAGAAGTGAGCACTACAACCTAAGAAGAAGACAGGATGTCAACTCCTACAGAACAGTGGAAAAGGAAGCACGGCAACTGGGAAAGAGTTGGGAAGAGCCGAAACACATTTTCAGAAACCGCACACGATGGCACGGAGGCCCTAGGACCCACAAGGGGATACAGGAACAGGACATAAGGAAGTAGTAACTCCTTGCCCTTCGAAGGAATGCCTTAATCGTTTCTCGTTGTTTTTATTCATATTTTTCCAACTTTCGTAAGGATAATGTATTCAACTTCTATTTTTGTATATCACAATTGAACTGGAATATTGAAAAGCCTCCATTGATCCCATCCAAATATAACTTTGAAATCTTTTATTCCCGGAAAATGATTATCCCTGTCCTAATGACGCCAATTGCCATGATTTGTATATTTTTAGCAACAAATCCATTCCTCCAACACGTGTTCAGTTTGCTGCTATATTCAGCATTCCAAATCCTATTCCTATCCTACTTTTGGTATAAATTCCTAAGCTATGATGGCTCATAAGAAATAATTCCAGCAGCACGAGTCCAATCTGCCAGAAAAGAAAACAAACAACACAAAAGGAAAAAAACACCAGAAAACTAAGTAAAATTTATGGCGATTATCCTGTCAGATGTTAAAAGCTTGATAACCAAGAGTTTTTTTTTTCTTTCCTTTTTTCTTTCGTATTTTCTTATGTATAAATGTGCAATGTTATTAGTTGAAGATAAAACATTTCTTCCTACACACAAACTTACTCAAAAGAAAAACAAAAAAAACGAACCATAATAAGGCCACAGAAACTCGAAAAATCAGAAATAATGGACCAAAAATTGTCAGAGTAAAAAGGCCTATTGCTTCGTCCTCCCTTCTTAAAATCTAACTCAAAGTATCTGCAAGTAAAATTTATGGCAAAGTGAAATTAGTGAAAGAGCCACCGCGCCAAAGTAAAAGGATATAATGTGTTGTATCCAAAGTAACACCTTTACTTGTGTCCAAAGTAAGAGCAAAAAAAAAAAAAAAAAGGAGGAAGGAACGACCCCGGAAACTTGAAGAGGGTGCAGAACTTTTTTTTTCCTCGTTGTGAAAACATTTCTCAGGTATACTTTGCTAAATGCTAAAGGCTGTGTGCATATTTGGTGTTAATGGAAGGCGAAAATTCCATCTAGATACATTATTTTCTTTTGTACCCTCCTGCCAATTTTCTGCTCCTGCCTCCCGTCCATTTGCACTTTCAACCAAACGGAGGAAATGCTTGTACTCTCTATGGTGTTTGTTTACGAAAATAAAATTCCCAATGGAATCACAAATATTCACAAAGGCGAATCGGAGCAAGGTGCCAGGCAATAAATTATTTTGCCCAGGCAACCTGAAAAATTCTTCTTCTACAGATTAATGGGGATGGTCTCTTCTATAAAGGGAGAGTACAAAAGTCCAAAAAAAAAACACGAGGAGAACATTTTTCCACCTACATTCCCAAGATGTGTATCTTTAGAGATTAAATACTTTGCTAGTTGACTTTAATTTTCCCCAAAAAAATAAACAAAGCCACTCACTCTCCTTCGATATCCATTTCGAGGTGAAAAATAAGACTTCTTGCAATCCTGGATGCCTGTCAGATATCACGTCGATTGCGCATAAAGTTGCAGCAAAAACTGCATAAAGAACGTATACACTTTCTATATGTCACATGGAATTTTGTTGTGTGTACCGTGTCGGTCTATCTTTCTGTAAGAGATACAAGTATCTAAAAACTAACGACAACACATCAACTTCATCAAAGATCTCATGTTACATTTGCATAAATCGACGAAAAGCAAAGAAACCAACCATCGAGCAACAAAATTTCATTGCAAATCTTTCTTCACGCTTCCACGTGCGGTGATGGAGTAGTATCTCGTGTGAAGAGCTGATGCTTAAGTATCCGTATGCGCTTGTGTATTGCAGCAGATTGAAATTTGAGGATTTTTTTTTTTTGCTTGTTTCGTGCCCCCTAAAGCATTTTATACGATGTATCATGATTGCTACACGAATGCAATACCTGGTTTGAGGTGTTGATACCACACTGCAGAGGTTATTATCGCATCCATGTATCTTTTGATGGTGTTTCTTGGAATATATCGATTTGATGTACAGGAAACTCATAAGCATAAACGTCGCTAACAATAAATAATCAAAAAATACATACATACAGAGGAAGTATCCAAATCCCAATTAGCTGAAACAACCCTTATCACTCAATTCGCCATTTTATCGCAATAAACCTAATAATTCCTGTCCAATAAAAATGCACAACAAATCAAAATCTCTTCCTTTGCTTCTATGGTGGCGAAGGATAAGCCCTGTGCCAGCTAGCACACAATATAATTTTACCACCCCCAAAAGAAGCCATACAACACACACAACACAGCAAACAGAGATACACAACAGCGGGCGTTAGAGTCTCTCTCTCATATTGGAACACATTCGTCATGTGATTTGTTTGCCTTTTAAATCTTCAGCAACTCTCCGGCGGCAGTGAAAGATTTATGGTTGCACTCAAACGCGCATTCCTGTCACGGATATGGAAAAGGAAAGGAATTTCATATCCTTATACCCACTCCAAGTCCCTCTTTCCCCCCGACTGCTTTCACACATGCGATTGAGAGGGTTTTCTGCAGCACTGAAGAATAGAATAGAAGAAAAGAAAAACAAACAAAACAAAAATAGAAATCCTAATGCCAAGGCATGCGTAATCCTTTGCAATATCCTGCTTTTCTCTTTCTTTCATTCCATCCCTGTCGTTCGTTCTGTGTCGAAGAATTACATTTAGCAGCAGCAGCAGAAGCAGACGACCGACCCGACCATATGAAATGAAGGGAAAAAGGGAATCCTCCGCGCCACGCCGCCATAGAAATGGGGATAATATTAAAATATCCCCCTCCCCATCCCCATAGACTCTCAGCCACACATGAATAGATACATTTTCCATTTGCTGTGATGTATATTTTTCCACATACTTATGCACATACAACTGCTAAATAGGAGTAGGAATTTCCTCCTTTTGTGCGGTATATGTTACTCTTTAATAAAAATGAAATATACTAAACTCAGCCTTTGATATCCTTGCACATACATACATACTATAATATGGAAAAGTATCTAGTTACAAGGCTCTGGGAAAATGGCAAATTTGGCAGAACATAGTCTGGTCTGACTTTAGGGGCTACTTCAATGTTTTTTTTTTTTTTTTTTTTTTGATATATCCTTAGGGATGATTGCTGCAAGGAGGTGGGTGGGTATGTTGGGCTAATTTTTTTCTTTCCATTTTTGTTTGATATGTGAATTAAAATTTTGTATTTTTCATTTAAATCCTTTTTGAGGATTTTCAACCACCACCAGTACCACCCAAAACCAGACAACACACACTCGAAACAAAGAATGGTCACAGCTGCAGACAGTTTGGTTGGTTGGAGAATAGCTTCTGGCTCTTTGTTATGTACAGCATTTGGAACGTCTGGAATGAGTTTTTCATTATTTTTCTTTTCTTTTCCTTTTTTTTTTTACATGAAAGAGCTGAGCCCCTTAAATTCTTAAATATAAAACTTAAGACTTTGTTGATAAATTTTAGGTGGAATTAAGCATCTCCACCTTTAGTTTGTGTCATTTGATGTTATATTTCGATGGCAGTTGGAATAAGTACAATTTATAAGCAGGGGATTAAGGCTAAAAACAATTCTTATATGCACACAGAAGATTTTTGTGTTTTGTGCTTTGTCATGTGAGGAAATGTGAAATAGGTTAAACAGGTATTAAGATTTGTTTTATGGAAATTTCTTTGTCTATTCATAGGCTAGACTACTTGCTTGGGAACCAGCACCCAGTTCTGAAATATCCGCCTCATATTTGTTCAAAATTCCCATCTACTTTTGAGGACTACAAAATTCCAGATTCATTCGAATTCTTCTGAAATGAGATTAAATATTTTGCTGATTGAATTCCAATTTCTTCGGAAAAATTCGGTTTTTTTCGAAAAATTAATGCAATAATGTAGGCTACAAGAAGTGCCTTTCAATTAATACCTTGAAAGGGTTTGAAAAGATTGAATACGGATTGAATTCAACGCATTCAACTCTAATGTATGAGGCCATTGCCTGACTCTCAATCTGTTCAACCAACGCGTTGAAGACGATCGTTACTCAATAAGTATTCCAGCAGGCAGTCTACGGGCTTTAATTGCATCATGATTGTACAACATATTGAACAACAATAATCATATGCTGCACATTATCATTCGTTGGTGCGAGTTCAACCAAAGAATTGATCATCTCACTAGTGTGTCGGTGCTTTAAAAAAATCTAGTCTCTTCAATCATCCACCCAGAAACGTCCTTTCTTGTCCGTTAAAATTGACAAATCATCCATCAACTCGTTGCGTCACATATGTAGTAAACTCAATTGATCTATTTGAATGTCCCGTTTTATTGTCAAAATCAAAAAAAAGTTGATCATCTTCGACTATTCAGCAGTTGAATGGGTTGATCAACTAGGTATACGAGATTATTCAACACTTGATTTGAGTTGAACAACTAGATATAAGAGGTTACTGAACAGTTAAATGAGTTGATCAACTAGGTGTACGAAGCTATTCAATGGTTGAACGAGTTTAACAACTAGATATACGAGGCAATACAGTTGCATAAGTTGAACCAAGCTATTCAACAATTGAATGAGTTGATTAACCTAGCTATTCAACAGTTGAGTGTTGAGTGAATTGAACAACTAGGTACACAAGATTATTAAACAGTTGAATGAGTTGATCAACATGGTATACCAGATTGTTCAACAATGGAATACGTTGCTTTCATTATGTATTAGGGAACTATTCCCTAGTCAATTTATTAGGTAGCACTTGCCCCGACCAACTTAACTTAACTTAGAAATATATGTAAGAAAAAAAAGTATCTAACTTACCAATTATTTACTTGCAATATCGTTAAACCTGTATCTTGCGCTAATTGTTTTTTCTGGTCCTCTGAGGGGTAGGGATGCTGCAAAAGAGAACAAAAATTTCTTATAAATAAAACAAATCCGTTGCAATGCTAGTTTTTTTTTTTTTTTTTTTGGAAAAAAAACAAAGTAAACAATGGTTAAATAGAGTTCTCTTGATTTCAAACGAATCCAATGAATGGTGACTCCCACATCTGGCGGAAGTATCTTTTTACGCGTGCGCGCCGCCGACCTTTTTTTTTTTTTCTTTTTTTTTTGATTTGTCTTTCTATTTCCAAACAAAGCCAGCGCAAGTTAACAATCAAATTAAAACGCTCCAATCACAATAACCTCTCCTACACAACGCATTCGCTGTACAACAAAGGACTCGCCTTAACAAAAGGATAGTACATACATCCAACAAAACATTGGTGATGGTGCAAAAAAGAGGTTTGCCGCCATTAATCCTTTTATAATTCAAACAATGCAAAAAAAAAAAAAACAAGAGAGGGTTACTAGAAAAAATAAGCAACTAACCCATGCGCGACAACTGGTTAAGGATGTACTGACGTAGTATAATGAACTTGAGGAAGTTGGGCTAAATATATGCCTCAGGCAAAATGCACCTTCAATCACTCGCCTAATTAAAGTACCTTTAGAGGATATATGTACCCAGCTTTAAACCGCGTGTAATTGATGATGACATTTCACTTTTGAACAGAAAAAAAAAATAAAATCCTATAAGAGTATAAGAGTACCTTGAGTAGTTAAATGCAGCTGCATTTTTTCCTCTTAATTGGTGGAAGGATGTCATGATAAATGTGAGTTAAGCGAAAAAAATAAACAAAAAAATGAACAACTTTATCATCGTGTAATACAAGATGTAAGCTGATACCTTAAGTGAAACAATATGTCGTACAAGTTGACTTAATTAGACAATGATACTCTTTGAAATGAAACTGCAGTGGGGACTTGTACAAGACAAATGTCAACATCAACAAATGTTCGAATGATCCACCAAATGCATTCGGACAGTACAGGTGATAAAAATTATGACACTTTATGGTTGTTAAATCGGAATATAGGCCCGTCAGTAAGGTGAAAGTAGAAAATCACTTCATTTTTGTACTGGGGGCATTTTACCAGCCGCTACTGTGTGGCAGCCAAACTCTCTATCTAAGTGACATTATCTTGTCAAAAAATACATTCCCTTTATCATTTATTTACATACTTATGTAGCCACTGTCTCATCAAAACAACCAACCAAACAGCTAGCACTATCTACGGAAAAGTATCTCAATGTTTAGAAGGTGTATCTGCCCACCTTTAAGTGTAATCAAACTTTGTTTTCATTATCGATAGCTTTATGCAGCTACCGTATATGGCTCTTTTTATTTTTTCTAATAAATCATATCAAAATAATATATTGGATGGAACTGCCGACTAAAATGTGCATGCGACGCGTTTGGGTACTATTACAAATATTTACTCAAACTTCATTGTAGCGCCATTTGATCAGAATTTGATTAGATTTTCATTTTCGATTAATTTATTTAAGAAAATGCATTTCTGAACTAACAGACACATCCATGAGGAGTAACAGGATGGGGGGATGAAGTTTTGTTTAATGTGGGTAAGTGCAGTGGCATATTTTGACGCCACCAAGTCGGGACCTGTAGGAAGATTTATGGTTGTTGGTATTCGGCCCCAAATTGCATTTTTTTCCCCCGTTTTTTTTTTGTGTATGTGAGTTGTTGAAATGTTATCGTATCTATTTGATTATTTTAGTGTTTGGATTCGCTTTTCCCTTGGCTTTGGTGAATGCAATTTAGGGCAGCTTAAGTAAATACAATGTTTCTGGCTAATGTTTTTTTTTTTTTGTTCGTTTCTGTGGCGTTAACGATAAGTTCTGAAGATTGATTGCATTTTGAGCTGAAGATATTTGGAAAAAGATAGCCAAGGCGGAGGGCTTAGATTATTGGAGTATTTGGTGGTGGTTAAGAGATACTAAAAGCTGTCTTGTCGGTTTGATGTTGTTGAAAGGAATAGTCTGATCTTATAGACATGCCAAATGGTATTCACATAGCTTTAAGTTGTGAGAATTGATTGAGGTCTTATCGATCACAAGACAGTTGGAAATTTTGCATACAAGAGATTGAAAAGTAATTAGGGTATTCCAGGTTTTGATGATACTGGACATTTGTATAATCCATTGCGACACTTTAAAGTCTGTCTAAAGGGCGATCAATCTAAAGTTTTGTTGAATGGACATAGCTGATTTCTTCGAGGTCTGCAATTGGATATATAGGTTAAGGTGAGGTTGTCCTAGGGGATTATGAGCCAAAGCACTTGCCTAGTTCATCATTCAGAAAGAAGAATTTGAAGCAAATAAATGCAAATAAGTCGATTTGATACTATGATTTGCATTCTCTACTTGGCTCAAAAGCCCCATACGGTCCCTTGTCCCCGAATTTATAGATTATCTCAATTTTGTCCATCAAGTAGAGAGTGGCTCAAAGATATAATGCTAAAGTACAGCTAAAGAAAGTGTTAGCTTCAAACTTTGAATGCGATTAAGTACAGATGACCTCTGCACCTCCTGCGATGAAACAGACGTAGAGGATGATTCAGAACACATTTTTGTAAATGCTCCAATCTGTGCTTCGAAAAAATGAAAAGTCACTCAACGCAATCCTGAATTTCAGACCGATACAGTAGCAGACTCCCCTCATTAGCACTTTTGAGATCCTAGTACACCTATCCTTCTACCCACCTATCCTAGCTTTCAACTTCTAATGGCACAAGTTCAAGCCTTTATAATTTAACCTTTAAATAGGTCAAATTTAATAGCTTCAATACAATTATAAGCCAAATGCCATCAACTTGGCGTCTTAAAAATAGTTTCTCCAGTTAAATGTGCTCTCTCTCTCTCTCCCACTCTTAATGGTTGCACATTTTAATTATTCAAAGATGGCGCTTAATTCACTCAAATTAAATTTATGCACCACCCCTTAAGAGCACAGAACAGATTAAAGAGAATAAAAAAAAAACAAGAATTCCAACCAAAGACCACAACCCACTCACCAGCCACCCCACCTCTATCCAAAGTATGTCTCAACTCCAAGCCCAACTGCCTGCCTGCCTGCTTGCCTGTTTGCCTGCTTGCATTGGATATAGTGTATCTCGCGAGCCACATGCACCGCAAATGTTATTCATTCCACGCTGCTCTGTTTTGCACATAATTAATTACTGTCACGCCTTTTTATTCGTTATCTGAGAATTTGAAACAATCATCTCAAGTGTTTGTCATGCCATGCCCAGAAAACAGAAACACTGTGTTGTGTGCAACAGTGAATCGAGTAGCCGCGGCCGGCGTGCAATGGTGCACAACCGACGAGGAGTTTCATGTCTGGAATATGACGATTGAGGATATGTACTTGTATATATACCCCTCCAAGGCTACTGCCACACAACACAAGACAGACCCGCGCGCGAATTCAAAGTCATCAGAACCTCTGCTGGGGTTCAGCGGTTCAACTTTATACCATTCGGTGCGCCGCGCCAGCCGCCATTCGTGTCTTGTGTACCACACAACCGTGGCATACAGAAAGACCCATTTCAGCTATTAGCCAAAACGAGGACAACGAAAAGAAAGACTGCTACCAATCTGGGAAGGGGTTGCTCCTGGCTGATTCGCCGACTCTCTGAAATCATAAATATTTATCTACATATACATATCTACTTGCCGGTGTACAATGGACGCCGCACAGGTGGAGTTGACTGACTAAATGTGACTAAAAACGTCAAAATCTGTGAAACGTGGGGGTTACAGCAAGTTACAAGACGATGAAATGGTTGGCTGCTTTTGATGGAAATTCGAGTGTGGAATGCAGTCCCGAGCAGTCATGCGGTAGTTACATTTTATCCAACGAGTATGCTCGTAACTAATTGGTGCATGCAAGAGAATGAATACATGAGGAGCTGTTTAAAGGGAAGATTTAAATTTAATACACTCACTGGTCAAGAGTAGATTTCTCTAGCAAACTTAGCTTACAAAAGGTTGCTTCTCTCATACGTGTATCCAACGTGTCACTTCAAATTAAGAAGTAATTACTTCCAGTTCAGTAATGAATTTTGACTAGGAGACTAGTCATAGATTTAAGAATTTAGTCAGTATCTTCGAGGAATCATGAATATAGTCGAGTTATTCACGAATAATACTCTATTATCACTCTCAAGTAAATCGTGCTCATTTTTTCTAAACATTAGTCACGAATAATTTGATATTCATTCGTTAGTGATTGGGGTAGTCATTTGAAGAAGTTATTCGTAAGCCATTTATTCACTTATTCACTATCCTTTAGTTATCCGTTAATCACGCAAATATTTACAGGATAATCAACTTCAAATAAAGAAGTAAATACATACATACATACTTCTGAACTAGCTCCTTAAATATTTAAATTTGAGTGCTTATTCAAAGATCTTGGACTAGGTCTACCCTTGGCTTCCCTTGAAGGATATCTGCCAAACAACTCAGCTTACTTCTTCGATCAACTACATGCACTTCGAAACCAATCCAAACGCATTTCGACAAACGAAAAAAGGAAAACATCCTTCCTTGCAAAGCAAACAAAAAAACATTTGAATGAAATTCAAAACAGGACATTGCCATCTATCAAACAAACCCCTCATCATCACACACATTACACACACGCGCACTACTAGTGTGCAGTTAAATCATAAACAAATATTTGTGGTTAAATAGCATTATTGCGAGTGAATATTTTATGAGGATCTGCAGATGGACGGCACACAGCACAACGCCCATAACCATGGATAAAAGGACACCTAATACGTGTGATGAAGGATTTCCATCGTGTGCCCAGTTATTGACTATTAAAGGATATTTTTTCTGTTTTTTTTTTTTGTTGTTGTTGTTGGCCACTGCTTTCTGCACTTTCGCAGCACTCCAATCTAATATATATGCGTTAACACGTTCCACCATGTGTGCCTGTGGTTTGATTGTGATTGTGTGTATGCACAGACAGAGTGTGTGTGCAAAAGGACGATAGGACATTTCACTATTCCAATTGAATTTAACCATTGTCCGCCTGTTTGGCTACTGATAAAACCTGAAAACCCAATGTATCCATGGCAAAATAGTGGACAATACAATATGACATACACACAGGATAACAACACACAGAGAGCAGAGCAGAAAAGGAGAGTACAACAGAAAAAAAAAAAATAAGTAAACTCCTGTGCATCCTGATAATTGGGAAGCTTTTGCAATATTTATCCTGTCCCAGGCCATGCACACAATTCCGATTGAAATTATTCAAAATGTAATTTCACAAGGAGCAGCACAAGCAGGAGCACAGCACAACAACCAGATCGAAAAGGATCTGAAAGCGGTCTGGTAATTTATTGATTGGTTTTCACACAGGACGAACATCACCACCACCACTAACCAAACCAGCATACCAGCAGCGAGGCGTCTTGTATTCAAGGATTCAATTTGTATTGTCCATGGTGTACGAGTATTGTCTGTCGGGATGGGGGTTCTTGTTTTGTATCCTGAAATAATGATTTTACTTAAGGACCTCACCCTAGAGGGTGTAAGAAAGCACTAAATCTAAATAACATAACATTCCAGGTGTATGTACTGGTAGTTTAGCAAAAACTCAGTCTCATTCGAAAGTTCATGTTCGAGGTGTTCCGCAGGATACCTACACAATTCTGACAAATGAAACATAGGTGTTTTATCTTAAAGGAATAGGGTACATATCTGTCTGTCTCTTATACCGCCTATAACAGCAGAAAACAAGCTGCAACAAGATGTTGTATGTTTTGGGTTTTCCTCATAGTCGACTCTGCAGGATATTCTATATCTGTGGACATTCATTTCGCCCCGAAATGCATTTTGCATACACATATTAAATATATCCGAACATGAGTGTAGCCTGGTTGAAAATTTCGGTTAAAACAAGGTATACCTCTTTACGAGACCACCAATAGTAGGTATTGTGTAGGCAGACTGGCCAAAGGTGGCTGAACATGCCCCAAGGCCGAGTTCTCCCAAAGAGAAATAACATCAAGGATGCATTGCAATATTGTGTGTATGCGTATGCATCTTGTAAATTTCAGGTCACTTTACTGCCGGAGCCGATGAAATTGTCGTCTATTATGAGATGGAAGGATGTGACTATGTCTATGTTGGGAGGCACATATCTCTATGGTTTAACATTGTGTGCGGTTAATTAAGTGCACCTTATGGATTGGGTGTTACCCAAAACCATGTAAGAACTGATATGCGATGTTATTATCGCTCTGGCGAACAGATAAACCGAGGGCGGTGTTCGATAGTTAAAGTCTACCAGTGATTGGCTTAAGGATTTAAGGATTTTATTTTCTATCAAAAGATGTCCAACTCATATCAAATAGAAAACAGGTAGCTGACAACCAACACAAGTCTTGCCACCTAAACATCTAATCAACAAACTTTATGATGAAGGATATTTTGCATAAAATTACTACATTTAATCGTTCGGCCATTAGTTAAGCATATTAGTGGCACCTAAATGAGGTAGCTCTGGATTATCGGGTGTTTGAGATCGTTAAATTGACAATCTTACATCCGATTGCGAATCGCGATAAAATGCGAATGTGAAACTAATTAATACTAGATCTGGTTCTCCTTAAGTATGGAATTTTACGAGCTACTATAAGTTTTCAAATCCTTATAAACTATATCAACTCTGTTCCGATTTTTGACAGTAATGGCGGCAGGGAAAATGTAGATAAGAGTCTACTCGTAGTTGCTTAACGTATTTTTCATTGTTAATGGGGCCAATAGGGGTGGAGTTGATGGGATCTTTCACACCCGTTTTATGAGTTGTGGTCTTGGCTTAGATCATAAGCAAAACAGTTTATTTCTGTTTATCTTATTGAAATTGGATTGAGTAATTTTTGAAGCATTTTAAATAGTCTACACTGAGGAAAAAGTTCTGATGTTTTTGGTTTAGGATTTCGCGAAATTTAATGTAAGTATTTGGATCTAAAATTCCAGAAAAGGATTATGATCGTTTGGATTGTCAAAACATTTACTTTTCTACTTACTTTACTGCTCTTTACTCCCTTTGATCCGCTCATATTTTTAAAGGTACTAATAACAACCATTGCTGTCAGAGACAATGGTGACAGCAATGACAGGGTCGGTGGTAGTGGTATTGCCAGGGATGTCAGAGAGGTTAACAATGCGGTGAATTTAAAAGTTTACTTTAAAGACTAGCTTTTGATAGCTACCACCGTGTTGTGCACGGTATATATTTCTGCATGTATGAAACGGATCTACAGTTTTAAGTGTTTTTTTGAGAAATTACTCATGTCTTTTTGGGTGTTTTATGGGATTCGAACCATGATCTAACGGCTAAGCTTCAGCACCCAGAGTGTCAAAAGAAACATCATAAGCAAATGCCATGATTTCAATGTGTCATTTTCAACATTTGCCCGCGATGTACCTCGACCTGCCTTTTTCACCTTTCAAAAGTTTCAGCATTGCCCTACCAATCATACGGTGAACCGAAGCTATTCCAGTAATTCTTATAAGAGCACAGACCACGACAGAAACCTTGTATAAAGAGGTGGGTACAAAGAATTAGAGCTACAGAAACCTAGACTTGTTTGTTCGGTTTTTGCTGAGACAGGACCGCAGCCTACTTGCGAAATTTCACAGAACTCAATAGTGGCTAACATCTGTACACAAAGATTTCAGTGGTCACAAATTCTGCTCATTGTCCACCTAAAGTGGTCTCATTAAGTACCACGAAAACCTGGAACTTTTCATTTCAAACGAATGCAATAATGAATAAACGAATGAATGAATAACTGCATGAATGAATGAATAACCAGCTGAATAAATAAATGAATGATTGATTAAGTGACACCATGAATAAATATAATTAATTCCAACTTAGTTCGAGTTAGTTTAGTGGTTAGCTCAACGAAAGAGATAAGTATAAGTCTCCCACAAGTAAATTGTTTACTTCTCATTCATTTAAACAACAATCAGCTTGAAAATATAATCAAGTGAAAAGTATCCACAACACTATCGCAAGAAAATATCCAAAAAAATAAAACCTTCACCAAATATGTACCTAAACTTCAATAAGAAAAAAAAAAAAAATATCTAAAAGTGGGAGGTGATGAAGCTCAAGTACTCCACTTAATTTTCCACCAATGAGATCACTATTTACCGATTACCCAACAAGCAAAGGCAAGTGCACACCGTAAAGCCACCCCACATACGACTACGTATGTACGTACTCCGCGAACTACCATTCCGGTCTGGCCCAGAAATCAAAAGATCTTATCTGGCACAATTTTTAGACATGGCTCCTTTCATTACGTTCTCGCCCACCTCCCCCGTTGTGGCATAGGTACCTTAAACCACCACATCCCTGCTAAAAACACACATATTCGCAGTCGCCGTCGTCGCTGGCGATATCTCTCGCGTTTTATCGCAAAGTTTTTATACTAGCTATACTCCCTCTCTCTATATTTAGTTTTAGATAGATAGATAGATACAATTTTTTTTTGTATTTCACTAACAGTACTTTTCTGATTCGTAGAAGAGTTTAAGTGTGCCGCAAGATAAGATAAGCATACTCTATTCTATAATGGCAGTCTTTTTGGTCTAATATGGCGTAGATACCTCAATTGAGATACACCAAACAGAACAGAAAAAAATAGATATAAGTTCGATTTTTAACGGTGCCAAGCAAAATCCCGATAACAACTTGACCAACTACCCAAAGGTTCAGATACTTTGCGCTTAAATCCTTTTCGAATTTGCTTCCATTTATGGAAATCCATAGGGGGATTTTGTACACATTTAAAATTCAAAATCACCCCTACCCACAGGAGTCAGTTACTAACTGACACAATAATATACTCTCATACGGATATCCTTTGATATGACCAAAAATGGTCCTTTAGATACATTTTATGTTCATCTTTATGGATGTTTTCTTCTTTTTTTTTTTTTTTTGTGTCTGTGTCGAAACCATGCAGGACATCCTTTTTGGATTTGTTACTGGGGTGAATGAAGAAAACTTTTCGACGATTTGTGTTTTGAATGTCAAGATATCCGGTGTACAAATATTTTTTTTTACTCTCCTTCCGTAGGTATCTATGCAAAAGGTCGACGATGTACCTAAACTACCTACCTACGCACGAAAACTAAAAGTTATCCAATGCATTTTTATCGTTGTGTTTTAAATTTCCTGCTTTTTCCGGTTCTTATTTCACACAGCAAGAGAAAGATACTTTTCTGATTGTATCTAAATGGGATTTTCTAATGGTCAATCGGCAATTTTGGATTTAAATTCGATTTAAACCAGGCCAAATGGACTTTGGTCCGAAGATAATGAGTTTTTTTTTTTTCCTTTCTCTCCCTCATCTAGTGGGGGGGACAATATTAACTGTTTAGGGGACGGGGGATGGATGACCATTTAAATATCTGTATACCCAGGACCCAGGAGATTACCTGATTTGAGATAAACAAAAAAAAAAAAAAAGAAACGAAAAAACTCTCTCTGTTATTGGAAATGCATTTAGATACGGGATATCTAAGTATCCATAGACTTAAGTTTTTCGTTCATCCTTGTTTTTGTGTAGGTATAGCTATATCCCACCCAATCCCGCACTGTTAAGATCTCGACATTGATGAATTGCAGATTAAGTCGAAAATCACTCATGCCCTAGAGCGCGTGTGTATATGCGTATCTCAAGTAAATGGAAAATACAAAAGGATACATTGGATTGCTTGGATTGCTTGGGATTCCTTGGGTGAACAACAGAACAAGAAAAAAAATGAAAACCGTTCCATTTCATTTACAGGAAGTTAATACCTAATAGGATATCCTCAAATGCGGTCCTTTTAGTTACGCATACGATCGTATAGCTGGTTTTTTGGTAGGAGTTTGGCTTTCTTCTTTATTCGTTTGCATTGCAGGAATTGTTGCATAAGGATACTTCTTCTGGATAAAATTCTACATCGATGTACTTTGTGTGGGGTGAATTTTAATGAAAATTACCGAAGGGATTTGATTTATTGCCATGTCTTTTGTAATGCTATTTGGGTGTTAAGATAATGTTACAGCGATTTCAATTCGATGGAGTGAAAATTTCATTTGAAGTTAGAAGGAAACGGTGGCCATGATAAGAAATGAACAGGAACGGGGAGTGGGAAATGAGAAGAACATGAGTATGGGTACTTATTTGCCAGCAAGCTTTCGATATTTTTTTTCCTCTTTACCACTTAGTGACGAGTTAATGGTCAACAACTAGGAGTAAAAAGACGACTGCAAAAATAAGAAAGGTCAGCGCTTTGTCCTTTCAAAGTCCAAGGATACTGTGACTTCACACTTCTGACTTCTAAATACTTTGCATACGAAGCAGCCACTCTTCATTTAAGTTTTATTAAATACGCATACAACAGCAAGGCCCAAACACCTTAAGGTCCTAATGCAAGAAAGTTTCATGGTGGTAGAGGTAGATGTCGCAGTTGGTTATATTCTTAAAAGTATTGGTTTTATTCTAACCAACAGACGGTGTAATCATTTGCCTGAAACAGCTCTAAAATCATAATATCTATCTTATAACTTGTCGACCATCATGGAGCATTGTATAGTCCTTATTCACTAGTTGGAAATGAAGATCATTGATCATTGAGTGAAATCTTGTATGGTGCTACACTCTGTGAACATCATGCCATGGCCACTTAAGCTTGAAGCCTTTTATGTTGACTTGTGACTACGGCGAGGACAAAGATGTTGATGAGAGCTCCGCCTGGGGTCTCTCCATCAAAATAAGTTCTACGGACAAAACTTCTTTCAGGGTCTCGAGGCGTTCTTCATAATACCAATCGACAAAACCTGAATTTGTTTTTGAATCTAGTATTGAACAAGGTTCTAAGGTGCAACATACGACCGCAGATGGAACGGTTCCTCTCCACCAATCAACTTACGTAAGCTAACCTGTCGAATGATACATATTAGCCCATAAAACTGTTTCTGTCACATGTTACTGTCATGCCTAGATGGTACTATATCTTGCTTTATAGACTTCTCATAGTATTGATTCACAGTCATCCCATTCTAGCAGACAGAAATATGCTCATCATACTACTATATAGCGTATGTAAGTGTTGCCATTGCAAATTTTAATAATTCAAATCAATTTAAGAATATTTTTAGAACTCTATTTAACAGTAGACTAGAAATCTAAACGAATTAACAACCATACTTACCGTTAAATGCTGAAACAGCCACGCTCTTAAAATATTTGTTGCTACTTTTGGGAAAATGCCACGTTTCTTTTGGTTCTTTTTACCATTCGCATCGTCGTCCTCTTCGCCCGTGCCCTCGCCGCTACCTATACTAGCGTTACTGGCATCACCTGAAAATGCAAGAGTTGAAAAACAAAATTCAAATTAAACACACTTGAGAGCGACAATTTTCTTACATAAGATATAAATACACAAAAAAATAAAACTATATGCACACATCCGCCCTTCTTATGCATATGTATGAATGGAATTCTTTTTTCTTTAAAAAATCAAATGACATCCAACACGCATCCTGTATCTGTATCTCATTTTCCGCTTGGATTCACGCCGAATTCTTATTAAAATATTTAACTTTACTCGCCCTTCTCCTCTCCGCTGTATGTGCTACTGTGTGAACGCACCCACGAAAATGATTAACTAGGTGCTGCTGCTGCTGGCTTACTGGCATATCTATCCTTTATTATCACAGCAGCATTACAAATATTTACCCATCAACCATGCTTGGATAATAACTATACCTCTGCTCCGGAATGCTTTCACACTCTCTTCTTCTACCAAAAAAAAAAAAAAAAAAATTAAACAAATAAGCTACGGGTATAGTTCGCCTCGATTAGCCCTTGAAATGCGGTGGTGTATTACTCTCGAGTGTGGATGAAAGGTGGTCATCTTTCCCTCTGGAGTGGAGGTGAAACTCTTGAATGGTAGGAGCGAGAGAGCCTCTAGCGTACCACCACAAGGTTTACTATATACTCGTATACATCTGTTTGCCTAATTAGTTAACCGAGAGTAAACTCTTTTGTCATCCCCTGTCGGACTGCGGCGGCGGCGGCGGTGGCGGTGGCGGCTTCGGGCCAAAAAGATGGTAACGATAGTGTATGCCTGATGCTTATGCGTGTTTCTAACATCAATCTCTTCAGGTTTCGGATGAGCACCACTTGAGTGTGGTGTTTTTCTTTCTGAAAGAGATTCTTCTTTTCACCTAGAGAACTCGGTCGGATTGTTTACACATGACCGCAATTTTCTTTCTAAAACACAGTGGGGGCTTAACCCTTAAGAATGAAACTTTTATTTGGTCGCAGTCTATGAACACTTCCGTTTAGCAATTAAGCAGGCATGTAACTAAAAACCTATTCATTTTCATCAGCCAAGCAACATCCAATGTATAGCATTCAATTTGAATAAATTTTATTCTTTTCTTCTTTTCGAGGTTAAAATGCATTAAGCGAATGAAAACATGCCATTAGGGCGCTACTGATGCACTTGTCCCGGGCTGGGGTCTATTGTAATGCGCGGGAAAAAATGCCGTCGGAGAGACTCGTCTTGATGAATCACCTCGATTAATTTAGAGTTTGCATAATTAACACATTTTATTCCGTGCCATGAGTTTTGATTGCATTGTTTAATTTCGTTTTGGAGGTATGTAAATTTTTTAAAGAAAAAAATATTCGAAATAGGTACCATCTTTGGATAGTAGCATGAAGTTGAAGTGTTGTTAAGCGAAGGAAGAACTAATTTTAGTGTGCTTTCAAATTAAACAAATTTGAACGACGGCTCTGAGGAATTTCGAAAGTTAAAGTGGTATCAGGCGAAGACAACATTTTGCTCAGTGGCAATCTACCGCGGGCAGAGTTCTTGGAAAGAGTTCTTATGAGAAGAAGACAGAAGGGCTTGAACTGTCTAGATCTGTTAAGACCCGTCCCATTTCTTAGTACTACAAAGAGACTAAGGTAAGGTAGAAGAGTTACTTCTTTTAATGGAAGAATCACTGTTTAAAACTGAGCTGAGGATAACCATTCAATAATACCTCCAAATACCGACGGAAAAAAAAGGATGAAATAGATTCACATTGAGATGTGCAGAAGGACTGTGTACTTCATGGGCCATAGACGAGCAGGGAAAGTGATTCAAGTTTGTTTGAAAGAAGCCGCAGGAATGGTGAAGTATTTGAATCTGCTGACAACCTGCTATAACATATCCTATCGCATCAGGATAATGAGAACTTTTCTTGCGATCACGTAAGTAATGTTCAAGCTCATGGGACTCCTATGGAAGTTATTCTCACTATCATCAGACCCAATCTGTCTTGTGGGTCACTATTCAGGGCATCTTAAGTTAAGATCCACTCTGAAGTAATGCAAACGCGGATCGGTAGAGGATGGAGGTTAAGAGGTTTTTTAGTTCGTAGGCTTCCGTAGGCAAAACCAAAGGTTCGCATGTAGCAGTACCTCCTTAAGATATACTTTCACTGACTCCGATGGCCTTGCATCAGAAAACAGATAACCAAGTGGTGGACAATTCAACATAAGGGGCCACAATATTGCATGTAACAGGCACAGACTAGCTGCCGTCATCTCTCAATTTCAGCCTGAAGATTGAAGTAATCATCACCTCAATAGAAGATGGTGTAAATGGACTCCAGTTCGGTTCAATTTAAATATGACCTCGACTCTTCACTGAGGGCTTGCGAATCTGCCTACAGAGCAACGATCACAAGGCCGAAAAATATTAGCAGATTGCAAGAATATCTGGTAAGTCATAGGAATATCCATGATTGTACTTCAGGAAAGAGATTGACGGTATAAACTGCTCAAGAATTGCCGTGCTATCCGAAATACAACACTCTTTTGGGTAGCAGGTCCCAATGTACTAAACCGTGCCGTGTTTCTAGAAAACTCTGTACAAAATATGACATATCTAAAAGTAAAGCCCTAACCTACCAGAAACTTCTCGGCGATTAGTGAGAAGCTACAACTTGTCAGTTAGTGTCCAATGACCGATGTCCAACTAAAACTATCTGAAGAACTATTAGGAATAAGGAGCTCATATTTTAAAGAAAAGTAGATCTGTCTTCTTACATGCTTCACATTCAGTATTGCTCAAACCGAAAGGCTTTTTCGATGCTGAAATCTTACAATCAGATAACTCTTCAAACAGAAGAACACCTGTCTGTCGAAAGCAGCTGATATCATCACTTCTTTATGAAACCCGCCGCCGGTTACGATCTTGAAACTATCAGAAAATTCACAGGGATTTCAGGGACTGAAGCTTAAAGTGAAGCCTCGGAGTTAATTTGAGTCTTATCCCAGATGAAATTCACTCTCCGCGTTCTTTGGTATGAAGAACGATGAAGTTTATAAATCTATCTCCAAGTTGATTAAACTCCGATCACATAGTTAAGCCTTAAGCCTTAAAGTATCTCCATGTATCTAGAACTATTTATGACTGCCGGAACTCGAGAATAAAATAAACAACCCCAAAGTTTGCGGGTATATCACCATTTAAGACTAATAGAGACCACCCAACAAAGATATGTGCATCTTTTAGCAATTTCAATAAACATCCCGAATCACTTGTGTCGGAGGAAACCTTTCCACTTGTCCTTCAAGCGAATAATCCCATCAATTGACACGAACATCTTCGATCTCATTAGCCATATGTTATGAACCACAATGAACGACGCCCTGGGTGGTATGGAAATTATTGTTTTACCTAATCACAGCGAACACAATTTGTATCTATTTGGCAAAATTTACGACTCAACTTGAAGAGTGGAGAGAATCTCATGACAACTGCCAACATCTTCATTTAAATAACACGCTCTGAGTGGGTGGTAAGAATTTATTTCCCCATCTCATCAACACCTCAAAATCCAAATGAAACCAGTTGATGCTCTTCCGATTCTCATCTTTGTCCAAGCTATACACACACACAGAGACACACAAAAATTGCATCTACAATCGACGAAAAATGCAACTTCAGATCGACGGAAACGCGCCGGCCGCACTAAGGAGGACTACTACTCAAGTTGTTCCGATTACGAGATCAGCCACTGCGATCTGTCGGTCGGTTAGTCCGCCGCATAGCATTAATCAAATTGAATAAACACTTTTATAATCAATTTTCAAGTCAATAAATAACTTTAATGAAGATATAAATTCCATCCTTTTCCAGTTGGATTGTGCTTCTTTTTTTTTCTGTATTTTTGTATTTTTTTGCTTCTCATCAGCAAGTTGTTTTTCTGCGCCTTGTTTTATTATTCACACCATACTAACGATCATCATCGCCAATCAAGAAGGCGTAGGATAAATTTTGCCATCTCTTGGTCTGGGTTTTTGATGTACTAAAAGTATCTCTATCTGTTGGGGTCTAAGCATGCCACAAGTTATGAGGTTTTATTCGATTTTTATGCGTGATTTTCCCCCCATCCCTCTTGTGGTCGGTTGGTCAAGTCACTTATCAGGGTGGGCAATGTGAGATTATCATTAAGGGAAAAATTTATCATTTGGCGTCTCTGGAATGACCTAAAGTGGCGGGCACTACATAACCATCATCGCCGCCATTCCAATCATCATCTGCCGCATAAAGATACATGAAATACATCGTCGTCGTTGTCTTTATGGTCATCGGGTGTCAGTTGGTAATGCATAAACACTGTCTGTCAGTTTCGTTAAGTGAAATGAGCGCAAAAAGAGAAAAATACGAGGAAAAACTTTCCTGCTGCTAATTTACTTACTGTGTTCCGGGGAAAATTGATTACCACGTAGTACTCTCGAGGGCAAGCAGACCGTGCGCGGTGAAAATCGGTGTTTCAGTTGATTTTCAATTGATAATTGAGTATGTGGAACAGAGGTAATTTATCACCCGAGTTATGACCGACAAAAACTGGCTTCTAGTCCTACTTTGGGTACCAATGAGCGCGAAGGACCAATTTATGTCTAGATATATATTCATAGAGCCTTTCAATTCAAGCTAACTTAATGGTTCTGAAGTTCAAACTGGCTTCAAGATACATATTTTAGGTACGAGTTATTCGTAAAACATCCTGCTAGTGACCTACGTCTTAAGCTTCGGGAGTCAACTTCACACGCTTGTGAGTTTTAAGTCAAATAGTCCAAGAAGTTCACAGTTTTTGGAGCAAATATCACCTTAAATCCATCCCGCAGTTTGTGTTTAGAACGTAAAGAAACATTGCTATGTCCAACTAAAGGTAGAAAAGTATATCTGTTTTAAATTTAGATAATTGGCGCCCAACACGGGGCATGTTTGATGCTCCAATATCTACCTCTGCTTAAGGAGGTTCTGACGTAAATTTCTTTGAAGACTTTGCTCAAGTGTTATTCTTATGACTCTGAGAGGACAGACTTCTTAATATAACATGCGTCAGCAAAAGGATGTAGATCTTCCTAAAAGTATTACTCCAAACAAATCCCCTTGAATGACTAGACTATTTGACGTGATACTTTAATGTGAAGCTATCCAAGGTTTGCTGCAGAAAAGTAGCACTTATTGAGAGTGGCCTCAATCACCTTTGTATCCGCAACTAGAGGCGACGTAACCCGGTAGTCAAAAAGAATCAGTTCCTGATTGTAAAGACATCTATCATCAGGTTTGTGGCGATTGAAGCACCATAAGGATTAGTCATTACTTCCTGTAAGCTAATTATAACTCTTAAACCACTTGGAACCTGAAGTGCCCTTGAATTAGAGTATGAGTTCGGGGAATGGTGATATCTAGTTACTAAGCGGTTTAGCGACATTTTGAGATACAAAAATTCATCTTGATAAACCCATCACTGGTATGCACAATTAAAATTCCAATTCCACCTCCAGTAACCCACCCAACGTGTTGTCTCTCAACGTTTATGCAACACAGCTTGCCCCCTAAGCACACGTCTGCCGCAATTTGTAAATAAATTTCAAATATTTATTCACATACCCACTTAAGTGCATCTGAGAGGGGAGCTAAGCTAAAAAACAACAATTCACCTGAGCCACCTTAAGGCTCTATCTCTGTTGCGCCCCATCTTAATGGCATAAATCACCCGCTTGTAAATATTTGCGGCGATTTATTTGCAAGGCACAACTAAACATGTTTGCTTATACGCCAAGTCAAGTGGCTGAGAGACTTTTTCATATGCAGGTCCCGCTCGATCAGTTGCGTAGCAATAGCGACTCCTCAGAACAGAGATGAGAAATTATTACTACTGCAACTACCGATAAGAATTAAGAATTAATGTATAATCATCCTCCTCCTGTCATCGACAGCCGCCACAGACAAACCAGTTGTTGTTGTGCGCCCCCCACGGTACACATAGAGGACACAACTTCTGGAATTTCATCGATACTTCTTCATCTTTTTTTTGTGAATTTTCTTCTTTTTCAAATGAAATATCAAGATGTCACAAGGCTTGAGCACGGCTCGCACATGATTAATTGGCGGGAAGAAATTAGAGGCAACCTTTGGTGTTCATTTAAAAAAAAAGGAATTAATTAAACACCCACTCAACGGTACCCCAAATTGTGTGTGGTGTGGTGTGCCTATGCCCCCCTTTTGTGATTTGAGAAACCAACTCTCAACTGATGGTTTCAAGAGGACATCTTGGAGTGCTTTTCACACATTTCTAGATGATGATGGGGTGTATGGACGAGTGCGCACCTTTTGCCAAAGATCCATCATGGGACAGGAGAAACAAAAAAAAAATTTATGAAATTTTTCTTTTAGTACAAACACTTGACACCAGAGTGGAGTGGTTTTGTTTTATAACACATGTCCGTATATGTGTTGTTGTTTTTTTTTTGTTCATCGTTTTGAGTTGACGATGATGATGATGATGAGCAATGAGGCGGCTAGGAACACTAGGAACCAATGGCCTATGGCATGTGTGCGGTCGGTCTTGTTTGGCGATTGTTTGTTTGGACACGAAGAAGCACAGTACGCGCGAGATGCTTATGTGCATTAAGTGAGACCTCCCCCTAGGTGATTTGTTTTTTTTTTTTTTTTATATATGTATATTTTTCTCTTTGTTGAGTGTTGCGCGGGCATAACACTCTGGTGAAGGCTAATTTTATGGTCGAGACTGGTGTGTATTGACTTTTTACTGACGTTGAAGGTGACAGTAATTGTCAAGAATGTAAACCGATCGATCGAGAGTTCTGAGAAAAGAAAGGAATATCGGTGTAGAATATAGAAGCTGGGCCATCTATCGGTGGCAGTTGAAAATACTTTTGCGATTACAGCTTTAGGGCAGAGTTAATGATAGTTTTATACACCCTGGTCGTATTGGTCAAAAAATTACGCCGTACAAGGCTCTACGACAGCCGACATTCCTAAGCAACATGTTGATAAGAATATATCCAGCAAAAAGACTTAAACTTAAGTTTAGATACACAAATGCTTTCAAATTTGACTAGAAAAAGTCTCGATTCCGTCGTAATCTGCTAAAATGTAAGTCAATTTGACAGGATATTGACAGGTGTCATCAGATAGTGCCACCTATAGATGACAGTACTATCTATGTGTCATTGCCGCTTCACCTTAAGCTCGTTGTAGCCAAATTCATACAAATAAGTCATATAACTGACAGAATACTCAAATGATAGATCAGGTTGAGCCTTAAACTCCTTAGCAACATGTTGACAAGACCTTTAGCAATACAAAACATAAAAATTCAAATTATTTTGTGAAAAATTGATCGGCAGATGCAAACATTCTGTCAAAATCAAATTGACACGAGGCGTCATAGACAGCAGCAGTCTGACAGTGCCATCCATAATTGTTATCCACTTCACGATGCATGTAATAACTAAAGCATTCTGTGTTCAATTTATGGAACCCATCTATGCAGAAAGTCCGCACATCAATTCCTCGAGTGCATTTGCAGACAAAAATAAAAACAACAACCAAGAACAAATCGCTTAAGAATTTCTTTTGTCTCTCTTTTGTTTTAACGAAACCACACACATTCGAAAAATGTTCACATTCTATTTTAAAATTAACCTACAACAACACAACTAATAATTTACGATCTACTGGATTTTACTTCATGAGATAATTTCGCTCCTTGAAACAGAGCTGATTCTCCTCCTCATCCTCCTTCTTGGTCAGACAGTGGAGCCTGATTGGACTCAAAAAAATATACCGCCTTATCACAAAAGAGGGCGCTATATGGTATATTCATTTTTACAAGCCATAGTGTATGGTTTATTTGCGGCAGAAGCCGTGACGATGGTGGCAACGCGTTTCCATCATGTTCCACCAGGATAGAGTGCTGCATCGGGGAGCAGCAGAAAATTGTTAAAACAGACAGAAAAATGTTTTCCCGACGTTATTCCTCAGATGTAGGTATTCTCTGTTTTTCTTACTCAGCAACGAGCGACGAATGAAAACCTAACCTAAGAAGAACACCACAAGCCACAATGAGACTGGTGTATACGAGTTTATTAAATCGATGTTTAATACAAAACGAAAACAAAGAACGACGACGGGGGAAAAAATTAAGAAAAGAAAACTCTAAGAAGGGATTTTCCACCCACCTCCCCTCCGACAACACCCCCGACTATTATTGCAG
This sequence comes from Chalcosyrphus nemorum, assembly GCA_949716465.1. Classification (NCBI taxonomy): domain Eukaryota; kingdom Metazoa; phylum Arthropoda; class Insecta; order Diptera; family Syrphidae; genus Chalcosyrphus; species Chalcosyrphus nemorum. The sequence continues at coordinate 10,686,806 of OX454333.1, read as the reverse complement.
TGAAGATACTTTTTTTGTTTTTTTTTTTTTAAGTCCCTGTGCTTAGCTAGCAGATACTTATACTCTGGTGGGATTAAGGATTTCGTTTTATTTTTATTTTTATTTTTATTCTGGTGCTTTGTTCATTTAAACTGAATGGATGATGGTGATGGTGGCGGCGGCCGGCGCTCCTCGTGATCGAGATGCTGCTGCTGCAGCAAGTCTCGAGAGTGCGAGCATTCGAGTTGAAAATTATTATGAGCGAATGGATTTTCAAAATTGTTTCTCTATCTATAGGGATATACTCTTGTGTGCTACGCGCACGATGGATGTGGGTCTCTGAAGTGGAATTCCAGCATGTAACGAAGGAGGGCATGATCATCGAGCTACATGAGACTATCGTCATACTTCTTCTCGTCATCATCATCATCATCATCGCAGCATCGCGGAAGGAACACATCGAACATCATGTGGCAATATCGTTTAACTTTTGTTTTTTTTCTCTCAGTTTTTGAACTATTTTGTGCACATTACAACAAGCGAAGGAGAAAATCTACTGTTATTAGATAGAAAAGAAAAATGTATTAGCTAAGGAATGTTATAGTGCAGAGGAGGAATCAGAATTACTGAAGCGTGTTGCACTTTATGTGAAGTGCCTGCGAACAATGGTGGCATTGATTTTTCTTATATTTTAAGAATTTATTTCTGCCCATCAAGGAAATGCATTTTCACTAACACAGGCATACATATAGACGACTATAGTATGTGGTGGATTTGCACTTGACCGGAGGAGAAAGGTTGCGCTGGAGAATGCTCGGCGCTCGCTCGTTTGCGCCTTTCTCTATCCATGTGGATAATTGAGTTGGGAACGTGATTTACAATTTTTTATTCTTTTTTTTTTAATCTAACAAAGTTAATTTTATTTAATTGCAATGTTTAACCGGCATGCAGTTTCTATCAAAGTCGTTAGGAGACTAGTAATAAGTATCTATAGATGATGAGTCAAGAGTTGAGTTGTGCGTTATTTTTTTTAACCATAAAGAGCTCGTGCTTAATTAGAATAAGACTTTAAAGTACGAATACCTTAATAGCTTTTAAATGAATCATATGTGCGGAATTAGCAGCGCGAATGCCGGTCGACCTAGAGGTCAGAATAGCAGCATGGATGCGAGAAAAGAGGTACCATCAGAACGACTGCAAAAGTAGATAACAACGAGGATGGAGCACGTCATGAAACGGCCGGTGGACCTCTAAACTGCTGCAAAACATCGACGACTGGACCATAAGGAAACTTCTAATTCACTCAATTCTTAACTTTCGGGAATACCTTCACAAATACAATATCGCAGATGACCCTTTCTGCCGGTACTGTGAAGGCAAAGCACAAAACGCGGAACACGTCCTTGAAGAGTGCAAAAAGTATGAGATTGCTAGAAAGAGAGATTGGGAATGCGGTAACCCCAAGGAGCTTTCTAGGGCTCATGTTAGCAAGAAGAGAAGCTTGGGAAATCGTCGACAGCATTATTGTAAGCAGGAACTACGGCGGATGTCAAAACCTGCCACTACGAAGGAAGCGAAGTAAGCACCTAAACATGCTAAAGCATGGAGTCGAGCCAAACTTCGCAGTACTGGCTGTGAATATCCATAAAGAGCCCATCGCCTCCAGCGCATAAAACAAAAGAAAAATGTGTCCAATTAGAAAGAACAATAGACAGATTTGAAAAGTCTCATTTAACGACGAAAAACACTAAGCTTATAAGCGTTTTGAAAGCAGTGCCTAAAGCAAGTGCCCTAAGCAAGTGCCTACATCAACACTCGGACAGTAAAGAAGTCATTCTTATTGCTAGTTATTCACTTTGAGTACTCTATCATGGGATTATTCGTAGTCATGTTGAGTACTCTATCACCTTGACTAACCAGTATTCTCGCTTTCTTTCTACTTAGTCTTCATTTCTTTGTACTAACAATTCACTCTATAAGGCAGGAAGTACAATCCACAATCATCAATCATGATTATTGTAATCATTATTCATGAGTAATGTCGCTCACGCTTAGTATTATATGTTCTTTTTCTTTGTACACTTTCAGACAGAGAACTGCATGAATTCATTCATTTGCTGCTGTGAATCATTCACTGAGAAACGAGCCTTTCACCTTCTCACGTACACAGAAAACAAGCAAGTATATGATGGTGTTGATATTCACGAATACTTGAGTGCGTGGTAGGCTCACATTCAAAGTATTCATTCAACCAGAGTGCTTACAAAAGTTGTGAAATGTACAAACGATTCATGAGCCTTCGAACGGTTTCATTAAAAGCCAGGTAGAAGGCCCAGAATACTGAAAGGAAAAACAACAAAGGCGACGGAAAAGAAGTTAAAACAAAAAGCTCTGCAAATATGTACATAGGTAGAAGATAGTCACTCGAAACATTCATTGCCTTTTCCAAATTCAGTGCCAGACAACGAATTGTAAGGGTAGGTACTCATTTCTTGGAATAAATGTGAATAAAAGCTCGCTTTAATTTCGTTTTATGAGAGGAAATAAAATGTAAGCTCAGCGAATACTTTTTGTGAATAACTTTCATTCCTGATACCATTTCGAAGTTATTCATGAATCTTATTCAGCCTTTTTCAGTTTTATTCAGTTGTAGTCAGTTCATAACAGACTCAACGCGATTGGTTTAGTCATTAGTCATCGAGTTAGTCACGTAAATATTAGTCAAATCATTGATCTTTTGTTTTTAAAATTTTAGCCAAATACCAGCGCTTTCTAAGCAATTAACTCCGAAATACTTGTAGGTAAAGTAAATTTGTGAAATGCAAGATTCATATCTAAAAAAAAAAAAGCTTGATCGTTGCTCCCGGCTGATGCAATACTCCACTAAAACACTTAAACCAACCAACCCCTGGTCCCAAGCTCATCGATCATTAGTAATTCCCCAAAAAGATTATCTTTCCATGCCCTAACATAACATTTCAAATCTCAATCTTAATCAGTTAAAAACCCAAAATTTGGAACCGTATAGTCTCGAGGCATAACCATCTACGTCATCACTTAATTCAAGTGCATGTCATTCTTGTTGCGAATGGCCAAAAACTCACTATCTATTGACTACTGTTCAAGGTAGAATGCCCCACATGTTCCAAAACTAGATACGCGCACTGCAAATTTCCAGTCATAAGAACCCAATTAAGTTTAACACCCTCTCGTCGTAGACCTTCGTTGTCGTCGCGAATTTATAAACTCTAATAAAAACCCGATAAAGCTTATAAAACAGAGATAGACTTCACAATAAATCTCGAAACGTAACTCCCTTCGCGGTTGAACTAAATACGTTCGCCAAAATGATTTATTTCGGGGGATTGTTGTAAAAATCACCTGCCCGATTATGCACGGATAAGCGAGCTCGTTTATTGACCGAGATACTCTCATTCTCAGTTGTATAGTTTAATCGCATTTTAATTCCTATCAAATGTTTGATTGTAGCTAGCAATTTGTGGTTTTTTTTTTTTTTTTCTGTTGTAACGTATTTTTAGATGCTGATTTCGTGGTTTAATTGTACGTAATTTCCAAACGTATGACTACATCGCTCTTATGACATCATAATTCATATTATATTCTGTGACAAGAAAAAAAACAAAATGAAACTATTTTCGGATGAAGATACAGAGCAGACGTTAGGTCGCCCACTGGACAACAACAATCCAAATTGAGAAGAAGAAAAAAAAAAAAAAGTATCACATCTTCTGCGGAAAAGGAAAATTCCAATTTGCAGTAAATTTTCCCAATGTCTCTGCCACTTCCTTTATACATACATATATTCTTTTTCTTTCTTCCTTGACTGCACTATTGTGCAAAAGAATTTTTCCAATTTTCCCTAAACGCGATGAGGTTTCGCCCTCGCCGGGAATCCACACCACTGTGATGAAGTAAGAATGTGTCCTTGTATCTCTAAAGTGGAATTTAATTTAAAACCACAGAATGTGCATCCTAATAAGGAGCAAGACTGATGGTATGGCTGCGCGAATTTAAGCTCCAAATTGTCGATTTTAATTCACCAATAATCCGAAAATTTAGTACACTGCAATGCAAGTGCACACAATACAATTATATTGTTGTTAAATTATTACCCGCTTTTTTGCGTTCCAATGAAATACCTAATTTGTTCTTCCATTTTTTTTGTGTACGAAAATTTATTCTCAATTTCCGCATAATTGCAGAGAGCGATTTTTAATTCCAAAATACGATGTATCTTTTGTGAGATTAAACTTTTTTTTTTTTTTTTCGTTTAAAAATACAAAGCTCACTCCACATCGATAAGCTGAGAAATTATTAGCTAAAAAAAAAATAACTTTAAGAATGTCCATGTGGGTTGTCAGACAAATAATCTCCAAAGAATGCGACACAGCCAACAACAAACCGGGCCTCTCTGGTTGGAGATTGAGCAAACTGTCACAGACACATTTGATAATTTATTGCAAATTGATTTTTGTTCTGCGGCATGTATAGAAGGTACCCCCCCGCCAAATCAAATTGGGATTTTTTTTTGCAAAAAGCGACACCGATAAAATATTTTAACAGAAATTTATTTAAGGATTATACGATAGAGTATAAGTATAAGCGAACGCGTCACTGTTTGCGAATTAACGATACAAATTGTATTATAGTGGACAGTTTCGAATTATTAAAATGATATACTATCAGATAAATATGGTTAAGACCGCTCCGGGAGTATCTATATTTAGGCAGTTGAATCGGTTTCGAGCAATAATTATATGCAAAGATACAGTCAAGGTGTTGAAGATGGGTCGTAAATGATACATACAGTGTGGTGAATAATATCACGGACACGAACCACATTCAGCACTTAAGAGCGCCATCTATCTGTTGCAAGTTTTATGCTTGAATCTTTTTCTACTATCTGTCAAAATTTCGTGACATTTGGCTGAACCAGAACTTGGACACATTCATATCTCAAAAAGTTTGGTTAGTTGAACACCGCGGTAGTTATTTGTATAGAATATGGGATTAGGATAGGTTAAGTAGGGCTATGAAGATATCTTAATGCACCAGACACTATAATGAACTCATCACTACCATATGTCAGTCCCCTGTTTGGAGTACAGATTCATCTACGACTGTCATTCACTCATTTCTCATGAATAATCTTTTAGTCGCACGACTCAGTTGTTATCTGTAGAGCATATGGAGTCATAATACATATTTTATTTTGCAGATTCATCTACGAAACTACTTAATGCCAATCGTTCATTAGTCATGAATAAACTAGAATAAACTAGTTTTTGAGCCTTCACTCATATTTAAGTGAATGCCAGAGCTACAAGCATTTTACATTCCGAGTACTAAGGCATTTTATAGTTTTGAGAATCTAGGCTTTGGAACTTTATGCATTTTTTGATAAAGAATTGAGGCCAATTTCTGATTAAAATAGTGATAGTCTAAAGGTTGAAGGAATAACTTATGTAATTTCAGTCCTTTATTAAATTGTTGGCTATGATATGCGATATAGTTTGAGATATACTAGTGAGGTGAATGTACCAAATTTACTGTGGTTTTGTGAGTACCTAAGCAGTATCTTCTTTTCCTAAAGAATAGCACTACGCTTTCGAGGGTCTGATAATGTATATGGCATCTATATCTGTGAGACTCTCTCTCAGTTTGGGCATACTTAAAAGTCGTATAAAAAGCCGATGCTAAAGCATATTTCTAAATCCCAAACCGACGCCAGATTTTCAATCTTTTTTTTTTTTACATATGATTTTCAATCTCCTATGCAAAGTTAAGAAGTTCGCCACGGCTTGAATAAAACCTCATAAAAAGCCAACCTCTGAACCCATTACAGTGTATACGTGAGAGATTTAATTAAATGAACACTTAAAAATATAATGCTTCTACAACTAATTAAATTTTGCATAACAAAAACTTTGAAAAAAAAAAAAACCCTGACATTAAGGATAAGTGCTTCTTAGCCTGTGGGTATTTTTGGCCTCATAATTGCTCGAAATATGAGCGCTCGTCAAAAAATGTTTCCAGCAAGAGAACAAAAAGCAGAAAGAAAAAACTGCTTATCACGAATATATGCGTGAATGAAAATGCAATTTTTGTAAAATTCATAAGTCACGAAAGTGTCAGGAGAAACAACACATTTCAGCGGATAAAAAACATATTCATAGATACACACGAAGATACGTTTTACCACTCTACATGGCTGAGAAACACACACCAACCATGCTGGAATATATTCTTTGTGTTTTTTTTTTTTTTTTTAATTTTTTTTTTTTTAGTCTGAAGAACCATAATGAGTTGTTAGCCTTAAGCTATGTGCATACCGCATTTACTCACAGCACAACACGAACTTGTGGTCTTTTCTTATAACATTTTTTTTTTGTTCGTATTTTTTTTTTTTTGTTTTAAAAATAAAAATTAAAACAACAACGCCACTAATCGTCTTAATATACCATCGATGCTCAATATGGCACCCATATTGCTGGTGCTGGCGGCTTTAGTTTTATTTTTTTTTTTCTTTAAAAAAAAAAAGAAAAGATGGAGTTTTGTATTTTTTTGCTTCATCTATGAAAATAATTCAATGGAAAAACGAGAAATCTCATAGGTTGAGGGGGGAAAACAGATATTTAAATGACCCCTTTGGGATTAGAATATTCTATCTCAGAGCACACTCGGTTTTTCAAAAAAAAGAAAAACCTTCATCAAAGCGGTCGCGACAACAACACGAGATGAGTTATTTCTGGAAATTCCTTTCGATGTACATTTCTTTCATTCTATCTCTCTATTTGTGGTATATCTAATCAAGTAAAAAACCCAAAATGCAGTTCGAAAGTATTAGATTACATACCATGTAGGATTGGAAAAAGTATCTCAAGCCAACACTGTGTCCCTCATAATGATAAGATACTTTTTAATCAGAAAATTTATATCCCCACACATTGTATAATTATAGGGCTGTCAAAAAGAGTCCCGGAGTGGTCTAGAACCGAAACACACAGCCACTACTCACGAAACAAAAGGAGATCGTGTTAAAAAACAAAGAAAAATCCCAAGAAGATACAACCTCAAGTCCTTTTTGGTTGAGTTGTTTTCTTCTCAACCAAAAACGTAACCTCTGTGTTATTAAACCGACAAAATGAAAGGCGGAAAAAAAATATTTTTTTACAAAAAAAACAAAAAAAAGAACGGACCAAATCCGATCATGCACCTTCCACAAGAGTCCATGTTTTGATTCGTAGAATGAGGATTCGATCGTGTGTTTTTTTTTTTTGTTTTTTCCTTTTACAATTCACTCGTTTTGTTTTTTTTTTTTGTAGGTATTTATCCATAAGTGGATTTTTGAACAGATGGACAGTTTTCTGATTTGGAAAGGATTAATGATATTGATTTGTTGGTTCGGTTTGTGGTTGAGGCTGATTATAGGTTTGGATTTTACGTGATTTGGAACTGAACATTAAAGTTAAAGACGTCTCGTTGAAAAGTATCTAATTAGGATTTTGACCAGAAGGTATGCGGAAGATATTTATAGCGAAATCGAATCCAAATGTTGTCTTCTTTTGAAGAATTATACAACATTTTATCTATGCTTGTAGTCACGTGTGTACTCTGGATATAAAGTACTCTTCAACTAAATACCTCATAGGTACTCATCTTGCAAGTCACAATGTGACAAGAATGTTTTATGTAGTTTCTTGTTGAGAAAGTGCTCGTACTTGAGGTAGAAAATATTACAATAGGACTCTGACATAAAAGTGTCATCAAAGCCCCATACGTACCATATGTAGTATTCTACATGCAGAGGACTACAACAACGCTTGCCTGAAAGAGGGAGTGTCGTCCAAACTTTGGAAGAAACAAAGACCACCCTTTCTAACAAAAAGGAAAGAAGCTGCCACATTAACTCCCTTCGTCTAGCGCAATCGATGAGGCGTCGCAGATCGCTAGAATGATAGCATGAGCACTCAACGAAGTCGCGATCCCTTATCGCCTAGAGAATACCAGACCAAAAGCAGAATATAATGACAAATAGAAATATGACATGAGTATGAGAGTTGCGGTATCTATGATGGTCTTTGGCCCCCAAATATGGTGCCATAAGACCTAATAAAGGTTGATTCATTTGGAGATACTTTCTTGTCTATGGATTTTTTGATAGATAACCTGTGCGTCGTGTTAACATGTAAGGGTATTTTTTATAATTACCGTTTGACATTTTACTCTAGAAAGACTTAGCCTATCACAGCATCTACAAATTATTTGGCTGTATTACAAAAAACGCTTGAAGAAAATCCACTCTTCTAGACAAAAAATTTGCTTTGCGATGAGGCTTATGGCTTTACAATAACACTTTCAGTCACAGGAACAATACGAGATCTCCATATTCGGTGAAGAACTTAAAAAAATCCCAAGGAGTACATCTGTGTGCCCAAAATTTTCACATGAGTAGGGCTCCACTGAACAGCTTCAAGATATCAGACAAACAATGAAATGTTTCCGCAAAATGTGCAACATTTTTATGAGCCGTGTTTTGAGAAAGCTGTCAAATGTGAACAGCACGCATTCAGTTAAATTTTTTAGTCGAAACGCCTAGTCTCCTCCATGAACACACTTAAAGTATCTTAATCAAACTTTGCCATTTAAGTGAATGAACTTCAACCTTTCATAGAGACCTATCTTTCCAGTTAACCACATCTTCTGTTCATGACATTATCTCCCAATCTTTTTCCCCCAAAAACATCTACCACTGGAACTGGGAAATCAGTAAAATGATGGATCACCAATCAAGGAACCCTTCATTGACTCCTCGCAGTGGGTTGCGTTTTCCTCGTTAAACATCCTCCTATCTCTCTCCGCTCCATTCTAATAGTAAATTTCAATCGATTTTCGATAATGCTAGCCGACACACCATCCATAAGACAGAAAAAATAGAAAAAAAAAAAAATTATTGACTGTTCAGATTTGAAGACGAGACAACTCAAGACAATGACGAAAGATTTATTTGACCTCCTTTTCTGGGTTAAGGATCGAAAGATATCAACTTATTACGTAGATAATTGCTTAAAATTACGTTCCTTCCTCAATAGATACGTTTTTACTAGCAAAAGATACCCTTCATTCACCACCTGCCTTTTTCACATATAGACCCAGGCACCTTTTAATGTTTAGAAAAACGAACACAAGGTCTACAGCCTCGAATGAAAACAGAAAACATGCACACAACACCTAATGGCTGGCATCCGACACAAAAAGATACACGTTCTGTCACACCATATACGGTAATCTTTTGTCGCCTACGGTGACATTTATGTATATAAAAAAAAAGACGAATTTTGTGCGTCTACTATATAGAGAACTCCAACCAGGGGGTCCACAACAACATGACTATGATGATGTTGATGACGATGATGATGATGGTATATGCAGCATACACCACCGCACTCTCTCTCTCTCTCTCACTCCCTCTCTTTGCATCGGATACCAAAACAACAACAAAACTCAACATCCCGACCATTAATCTTGTGCAGTGTTAAATCCACCAAATGACATACACATGCTCCAAGATACAAATAAAAAAAAAAAAAAAAAAAACAGAAAAACTTTTCAATTCATTTTGCCCACCAGATACAATCTATCTGTACATGTAATCAAGGTGAGATACATTTCAATATGCCTCATAAATTTTAGCGCGCGCATTGGATTCAGATTTAAGAGACGACGACTAGCATATAGCGGCGACGCATGGTGTGCCCTCGTTGTTGCCTTGTTGGTGCCTCCATATCCAACGACGAAGAACTTAGTGAAGATCACAACCCGGGCGGTAAGGAAAACATTTTTGTGCCCGACACTTAACACCAATAAATTCACGACAATTTGACAATTATGAGTGTTATTAGTGGAATAGACAATAAATTGATTTGATTTTTATTGGGCCACGATCGTGTGTGTGTGTGTCGATCCAGCGAAGAGATTTTACTTCTTCCCCTTCTCTAGCAACATGTTGCGGACATATAGCTTGGTGTTTGCACGCACTAGATAGTGGTTTTTATTTTTTATTTTTTTTTTACTTGTAAATGCGAAAGGTGAACACCTTGGATATGGAGCATTTGCGAAATGCCCATGCAAGAAGTTGAAAGTGGGAGATTGAGATACAATGAACATGTGTGAGAGTATTTTTTGTTTTTGTTGTAGCTCTCCCTAATAAAGAACTCAACAACTCTAAAGGCTTGTGTCTTAAAATATACATTATAATAAAATAATCAGATGCAAGATAGAAAAACTTGTAGGCATTTAGGAAATGGAGGGAGACATTCACCCATGGAGTGTTTATTATTCAGGAAATCTCTCTCTCTCTCTCTCTCTCTCTCTCTCTCTCTCTCTCTCTCTCTCTCTCGAGAAAAAAAAAGATTGAATTACAAAAATGGTTTTTTAGTTGGAGGAAATGCTAAACATGTGGGTATCTTGGTTTGGAGAACATGTTCAGATGGTTAGATATTAGAGATTAGATTTGAAGATTTGTGGGTTCAGCAATCAATTTATTCTCCATCACGGGCTAGTTTACTGGGCTAGTATAATATATTCCAAACACTTTTAGGTGGAACATGCTAATGATGGACATTCATCAATAGGTGTTTACACGCTGTGTGACTTTTGGATGGGATTTTTCGCTGAAACTAAATATTTCCTTGAAAGTTGATATCTTGGTTTGAGATTACTTAGATTAGAGATGGCTTTCTACAAGGAATGTTTCTATTTATACAATTTGTGGGATGATCACCTCCTCCCAAAACTTTCTCTTGATCTGATTCAAAGAACCACAACCCTACTGTCGGGTAGAGTCGATTCCTTTCTCATGAGTAATAGGCAAATTTTGGAGGTCCAAGATCGAGGAAACATAAAGCTTCAAGCGAATCAGATTCCAAGAACATGACTGACAGCCAAAAATCAAATGAATATATTTCTATAATGCTTCATAATATGAGAAGTCTATACCACTAGTTTAAAGGTCTAGAAAACCTGAAAGACTTTATTTGACTCTTTCTTTCTCACTTAAAATCAAACAGGAACATGTATCATTTCTTTTGTTTTAGGGAATATAATTCATTTATTGCCTCAGATTTGAATGAAAGTTTTATAATTTTAAGCGTATTGCACTCTTTTACGACCCGTATGTTGCAGACGCATGTTGCTGTAAGCAATGAGGCTTGAATTTCCAAGCATGCAAAATGTTATTAAAGTAGTATTCGTAAGTAACTACATATATCGACTTTTGGACCAGCACATCCCGAGAAGAAATGAGGCCAAGGAACTTAAGTACACATGTTCTTCTCAGGATTCGTGGGCTGTTTGGTTGCAAAACCCTAGTATCGGAGACCAACTGGATGGCGACAATGGGGAACATTCAATAGCAGGACTACACGAATAGACGTGCCCATTTGGAGTGAATCTAATCCGCTTTCTAGCCTTGCCTTGAACACTAACTGATTATTATTATTTTAGACAATAAGTTGCTGTCCAAATGTTGCTGTCTGTTGCTGGTTATCTGTTTAGCTACTCTTTTAAATTATATTCGTACTGCGCAGAGTTTGAACTGAAGTTGTTATACTTCTCGGCTTTTTGCCACTTAAGGAGGGCTGAGTACCTGGACACTGTGATATTGAGGGTAATGAATGTGCCGATAGACTGCCCAACAGCAGCATCAGCGCCCCGCTAAGCGTTTCCAAGAGAAACACCACCAACTCCATACACAATTTGGCCAACCGCAGATGGGCTAATATAGATGGGCATAGGGTATCCAAAGATCAACCACAAAAGATCAGTGGAAATCATTAAGATCACAAGTTAGGACTATGATTGGGATCCTCTCTGGTCTTTTAAGAAGGCACGCCAGCAGGTTAGGACTGCCTGAATCTGATATTTGTAGATATTGTGGGGACATACACCCTTCCGAGGATAATACGCACGTATTGTGTGAATGTTAGGGTATTTCTAGAAAGAGATTTGTACATCTAGGAAGGCACCTTCTTAGCAATCTGGAAGGATAGGTTGTTGTAACCAACCGAAGGACCTTCTCAACTTCTGTTGGGCAATCGATTGGTTGGGCGACTTGATTTAGGCTTTAGGTTTTGTTCTGTCATTTTAGACTCACTAAGGGGGTGAACCCATCATGGTGCCTTTTGTCTCTATGATGAACTCATAACACCTTTATAACCTAACCTAACCTAACCTAAGGTGTGAGTAATCAGGAACAAATTCTTTATTGGTTCAGTAAATCCGAACACATGGCACTTTTTCCACTGGGAGATGCCATCTACCTACTCCTCTGTCTCCTTGCGAATTTCTCGTAATAAAAACACAAAATAATTCACCCTGAATTGAGATTGAGATTTCCACCGTCGCAATCGCGTGGGCTGTCCTGTAACAGGTACTATTTTGTTTATAGGCCATTTGGGAACTGCATAAAATGTTTTTTTTTTTTTTTTTTAAATATATGCGGAATTTTATTACCTTAGTCAGTCCATTTCATTCATCCATTCACTTCATTTATTTATTTTGTTAATTCAATGATTTAACCATGAAACTAAAATAGTATGCAGTGTTGGTGGTGGTGGTGATGGCGGTAACTCCAGGGGCGAAGGATGGCAAAGAAATCCAATCAAAGTGTAAGGAAATGGGCTGGAAGGTTCCCCACGACGCGACGCGACGCAATGACGATGACCGACAACGACAGAAAGAAGGAAAAAAAAACCAAAAACAACAACAAAGAGTCGAGAAACCTGACTAACTCGACAAAATTCACCCATTCGCATCGGATTGTATAGATTATGGTGGCCAAGAGGATTTGCGTGTGTATATCTCCTTGAGAGATGCGGATAATAACCGAATAAGCCAGGACTTGATTGAAACGACTGCAGGACATGAAAGATGCACAAATCAAAGAAATTGGATATGCACATGAAGTGATCCCAAACGAGGATAACTTTCAGACGGGATTTCTGTTCTTTTTTTTTTTCTTCTTGTATGTACCTCCAATCAATGGATTCATTTCTGGAATTTGCATACCGTCGGCCTGTGGAGGAGACCATGCAGCATTCCAGCGACATTTATACAGACTTGCTTGCCTCTGCACCTTCTTTGGGTCTAATAAATAAATTACGATCAAATTTGAAAATTCAATTTGTTTTTCAACCAACACAACCAGAAAGCAGCCAGGATTCCCAGGAAATTTATGAACCGAAAGTGAAATCAAACTGCCAGTAGAAGGTCGCAAAGTCCTTTCGAATCCTCAGAAACTCTGAACCCAAATTCGAATTCAAAATCCGAGAAAAATTAATAAAAAGGAGAGCAAAGAATTGTAATTGAGTGCGAATTGATTTATTTATATGTATCGAGAGGAGGTATGGTGATTTCAATTTCAGTTGTTGTTCGTGCTCCAATTTTTCGTGCATCATGCATTTTGTGGATTTTATTTATTTCCATTCAGTGGGGCGACTAACAAAAAAAAATAAAGCGGGCTCCCTGTTCTGCATATAATATTGGTTATTTGTTTGTTCTTTTTCTGTTTTTTTTTGTGAACCCATTTATAAATTGCATTTGGATTGGTTCGAAAAAGAAAAAAAGATTTAGGAGGCATAAGTGAATTGAAAATGTAGGCACATACTTTGTTATATGGTTGGCTTGGCGATTTTTTGTTTTGCCTGGGTGGCATGCGTGTTGCATTGATGCATTGGGCTCAAATGTATCTACACTTTATGCCGTGCGTATTGTGTTTTTTTGTTGAGCACATACACTGATTTATGTTGCGGCAAATGGAATATAATTATTTTCGTATGAAAACAATCGGATTTGAGTAATTTCACTGCTGTTGGATAGAGAATTGATGTTGAGCGCAATTTGAGTATCGGCATTTGATAGATCTGATGGATTTTCTTTTAGAGATGCAATTTGTTTGGGGGTTTATGGGTGGAAGATGTTGCAGTTTATCAAAATTTAGTTCTCAACTACAAGATGACAGTCATGAGCAAATACTCATAAATACTCGTAAAAAATACAAATCAAACAATAGAGGATATCTTATTAGATGTTGCGGATGTTGCTCATAAATGTTTTCGCATAAGATGTATTTCTTTTTCTACTGCAACATCGGACAAAGCAACGTTATCCTACAAAGCAAGTTTTGAAAATTACAACATGTTTCCGATTCATGTTGCTACAATGTAAAAGTCCATAAACTATAAGTTGGTATAATTGTTTGATTGATCTAAATAACCCGTTGTACCCTCGTATCTGTCTGTCTGTTCAGAGATAACTTATTTAAGAGCTTATATACATCGGTATGTTGCAGAAACATATTGCTCATGAGTCCAGCTGTTACCAAACAGGCATTGCAATTGTTATTTAAACAAAAACGGAGAAATTTTCAATAGAAATTAACAGATTACCCATGTTGCAGATACATGTTGCGTAAGTGAAAGACTCAATGCTGCATGACAGTTCATACAAAAATTCCTATTGCACGCGACACTTATGTATAGTTTTGAGAAGCCAACCCTTGGACCCTCTACTTTCGTCGGATTCATCATCATTGCTTTTCCCTTTGGACTCATTTGCTGCAGATTCATGTTGCCGATGAGATACATAGACATAGGGTACATACTTAGTTTGACACCCTCTCATTTGTAGTTCCTAGCTTCGATTTAAAGATGCCCCTTCAACATATGTCCACAAATATACTTAAGGATGACATTTTCCCTTGGCATTTAGTCAGTCCTTACCAGTTAGAGCGACTCTTTCGAGCTATTAAATTCCAATTACTGCGTCAAGCTAATTTATAATCATTTGCAATGGCTATTAGCAGTAATTCAATTGCTTTCGCAACCTAATTAATGACTACACAGCAGCTGTGGAGGTTTTTTTTTTTATTCTATCTGTAACCAGTTCAATTTAAATAAATTCGAATGATATCCAATCATATTAAGTCTTTATTGAGTGATAGTTTCGATAAGGTCTTCTATCGAGTGTTAAAGTGAAGAAATCACACCTGTGGTCATATAATAAATAACCCTTTTATATAGCGTAATTAGCTCGCATAAAGCAGTCTGTTTATGTTTAGATACATATCTACGTTGAACGAATACTGAGAGTTATGAGGGAGTATACAGTCAGCAAAGTTGGTGCAACTTGTATAAATAATATAAAGGTGCAAATTTACGGCAAATATGTTGTAAAAAAGGTTTCAAATAGCAAATTTATGTCCTAAGATCTTCACCATGATTGGAGAGGATAGGCCGATATTTTGAGCTCTTAATGAGTTAAGCAACATGCCAGTTGAGATGGGACAAATGCTAATAGATACGTGGATAAACTTGGTCCACCTATGTCTCCTACAGAAAAAAACATAAGTTTCTTAACAAAAGACCTACCTAATCGAATGGACAAAACACTCAGAACACATTCGCACCTTGGTGGCATTTCCCAAACGAACAAAACACCATCAAACATCTATCAAAAAAAAAAGAAAAAAAAAACATTATCTCCTGTTGGAATCTCTTCACCAATTAGATTATCCTTTTGGGCAACCACCTCCGTCCGAATTATTTTAAAATACAAAATGCACACACTATACCTCCACTCTCTTACAAATTCCGTGTGCATTTTACATCGAGACTCTGTCTTTAAAAATTCACATCATGTTGCTGGAAATACAGAAGAAACAAAAAAAGAAGAAGAACCTAACGAAAACTGTCAACAAAAGCCTTATTCTACCCAACTTCAGTCCAAAAGACATAGAGTTCATCATCATCCCGGAGATACTTCTTTTATACCTTCTGCGCTTTTTGATTCCATTTTATACTGGACTGTATTTTTTCCTTTTTTTTCTGACTCAGGTGATCCGATTTTAATATTCTAGATAGTAGTTTGTGTGTGATGAATAAATATACAATTCGTTTTACGTTTATTGTTTTCTTAATTGATTATACATTTCCACAATTGTTGGCAGAGAGGCTGAGCGGCGGGGGGAAACCCCGATTAATTGAAATTTTAAGTATGTTGCGATACTGCCGTTGTGCACAGTAGTGCACAGATCGGTTTTGATTTGGTTTGGGTTTAATTTTTTCCATCCTTTTACGGGCACAAAAATGGTTATTTTGCATTCTGGTAGGTGATCGGTGCGAAAATCACGATTAATATTTGTTTTTTTTTTTTTTTTGAGTAAAATCTTTTGTGTTGTGTTTTAAAAAACGTACTTAAGGTCGTTTGTGATATGGAGACAAGGCATGCGACAGCCTTGAAGAAGGGATGGGTTTTGTACATTGGGCTTTGTTTGCTGTTTTGAAATGGAATGTGTCTTGTAAGCGAATGTGCATGTGTCAATCCAAGTGGATACGTGATAAGGTGAAGAAGAAGAATATTGATAGAATACTGTTGGTTGTACATATATCAAAATGCTAGGAAAAAGTAGATAGGTAGGTGGTTTTGCTAAGATTCTTATGAATCTTAAATAGATACCACATCAAAGTGACTTACATTATGAATATTTTGTTCTAATCAAAGTGGAATCATGGTCTGGATCGGTTCGGTAGAAAAGAGTACGTGCTCAGAGAGAATGATCCATTTCTTTACGTCGAGCTACTGAGACTTGTCAAAGTTTCTGGGCACAGGTGGAAATCTGGAAATGCCATGAAGTCTAGTAGAGTGAACGAACTTGTGCTTGCTGTGATCTACAAAGAGCTAAATTCTCCTAAAAATATGGCAAATTTTTCATTAGGAAAGTACTACAGGACCAACAGCAGGGAACTCTACAAAAGCTCTTTATAAACGCCTTTTAGACAAGGCGTGAAAGCCTTCGTTAATAGATACGTACATATAAGCATCAGAGTCACACTAAGATTCTGTCTCCATCAATCTGCGAAGGTGAAGGTAGAAATGGTAACTTCATTGCGAAATGTTTCATGCATTGGAATCCTCTCATTCAAACAGCAGGATACTCTGGGTAAACATTGTGTAAAACAGCTGAGAAGGAGCCGTGATCTTTGGTGATGAGTTAGAGTCACTTCAAGGGGGCCCTACATATCTATTTTAGCTATCTAACTATGATGATTATCAACTAGAGTCCGACGTCGCAGAATATACTATCTCGCCAAGAATAGCAGGACATACTGCATGGATGCCTTAGCTCAGTGGTTGGTGTATTCAAGTATTGTGCATGGCCCTTAAGGTTTGAAGCCCGGATATTTCAAAAAGATGTCGCACGTCCGCTTTACCTCTTTCGAGCGTCAAGCGAAGAGTGTTACCATAAGTGTCGTATGTATAATAATATCTAAAAAAAAAAGCTTTGAAGAGCTTTAACTTTCTTTTGAGTCGTTGTCGGTAAGTAAACCAAGCTGGCTCATTTGTTTTAATCTAAACTTACTACTGGAAGTATTAATGTCATAAGAAAGCTTCTCTAAAAGCTAGACTTAATGGTCCCTTTTATACCGAGTATGCCGAATACCTCAAGTTTACCAGTTAGACGCTATGTTGGATTTGACAGACTTTCTTCGTAGAACACTCCCTTAGCCGTGATTTCTACGAGCTTTTGACGGATTATAATCTTAACTTGGGAGATAGTTTCAGGATACATAGATTCATTTGCATTTGCTTGTGTGCTATCAACCTTATAAGCTGCTCTATTTTATACTCTTTCGTTGTCTTTTGCTGTACTAAATAAAAGCAGACACATCCTGACTTTATGACATCCCAAACAAATATCGCGTTTTAAATTACACAAAAGGCGATATCTATTCACTCTTAAAACGCAACCGCAATCGAAATAAAAATAAAATCTGATCCAAATATTTATTTCGCCGCAGACAGTTGGCAAATTCGTTCGAACGAATTCAATGACCCATGCACAAGCAAGGTGTGTGGTGGTGGTGTCTCCTGTTTTTTTTTTTTTTTTTTTTCCAGTGAAGTTGCTGACACCTAATACGAAATAAAGAATTGCGGTTGCACAGGATGTAGGTATAACAATCTACTCTGATTGATTGGAAGTAAAGAGTGTCGAAGTAAAAAGGACAAAAAAGAAGACTCACTGCCATGTCTTACTAAAAAAAAAAAAAACAAAAAATGCAAATAAAAACCCCATTTTACAAATGTCCATAGATACAAATCAACCACACGAAGTACCACGGTGTACATTTAAAACATCAAAAACGTATCTAAAGCATCTTTACGAACTAAAACACACGCAATACGAAATTACAGTTCGGATACTTTTATCTAGATAAGTTAATCTAAGAAAATTAACTGGCGAAAAGCCACAAAGATACACGTTTTGCTCTCACCCTAAACAAAAATAAAAAAAATGCACTTAAATCTTTCATTTGTATCTCATTCTTTAACATTTGCAAGCACATCCAAAGAAGATCAGAGAAATGAAGGAACCCAAGCAAAATACAGATACAAATCTCTTCGCATTACCATTAAATGAATTAAGTTGACCGCTTTCGAAATGGGTGATTGTACAATTTTTATATCTTGTTTACTCTCTTGCCTTTGGTTTGGTTCTGCTTCTTGAGATCCTTTAGAGTCCATTCGATACGTGTGTGTGTATAGGGTATCCCATTTGTTATCTCGGGAAAAATATCTAAAACTCATTTGATTTGGTCAATTTGATAAAACTCTCAATTCGTTCGAGATATCCTTTTGGTCTTGGGCCACTATTATACAGATAAACATGGTCAATCTAAGGTTACACTGGACGACTTTTATCTTGAAAATTTAATGGTTTACCGTAAGTTTGTTTGGATACATAAATAGATATATCTACTCAGTTTGACAATATGCAGTATGCAAAAGCGAAAAAAGTCCCTGAAATTCAGATAAAAGAGTACCGACTTGAAGTATCTACATATCTATCTAACTGTGAATTACACAAAGATCTATTGAAAATCCGTAATTGCAAGCGGTCGATCATTAATCTTTGCATTTGGTTAGCTTGTTTTCGGAATGCCAATTGGCTTGCATCTATAGGGATATCTGTATCTATAGGTCTGTTTTGTGTGTGCACTCTAAGCTCGCCGCATTATCAAATTACTTCGATTTTGATCATGTTGCGCAAAATTGCAGATAAGTATGCACAGCACACAGAGCCGATGCATGTACAGACTTCATTATATTCTATCCTCAGAGCTCATGAGAGATGTCTGATGTAACAACAAAGTGCGCTCCGATATATAGTATTCTTAAAGTCAACTTTTCAACTTGAGTTGAATTTTCTTTCAACAGAAAAAAAAACTAAAAGATACAAAAAAGACCGAAACAAAAAGTTCTAAAAGTCAAGTCAGTCTTGCGGCGAAATCGCTTTGATTTTTTGTATTTCAGTCGAAGTATTATATATTTTTTTTTTTTTTTGTTTTTTCGCGCAACAGTTTTTCTTCCTTTTTAAACGGCGACGATCGGGCGAATGGGGAGGTGGAACAAAAAAAAAATAAATAAAAATATCAAACCAAGCCCGAACGAATGTTCTGTAACAGTTGGTACGGTTCATGATTTTCAAATAGCTCCATACACCGGCTTTGTACATGTATCTATAGCGAAGAAAAAAAAAAGGATAATCAGTAACAATTTAGTATTATTACACTAAGTCATGGCCCACGAAGGGGTTGCCGGAGACGGGGTACCACTGTGTGATCTTGAAGTACAAGTACTTGTTCCCTCGATCTCCTCTCGATCGCGATCTTTTCGGTCGCCTTTGTGTCAAAAGATACAAATTTCCATATCATGATCAAGACAGAACCAAGACGAAGGCGAATGTATCTGAAAGTGATTTGCAAAATAGGCGCTGAATAGATTGGTTCGAGGTACAACATTGAAATTATCCAACAACTTCGAGTGTCAAGAGCTGAGGGGTAGGAAATAAGAGTAAGATCGTTTTAGTGCTTGGCGGCAGAGAACAAAAAACAAAAAAGATACAAAATAAGATCAGTCAAAGGTATTCAGGTGAAGTGTATGTATGGTACGGATGGATACACGATCATGAAATAACACTATCTATTGTAGAATAAAAAAGTCTCTCAAGTTGAACAAAAATAGCCACAGGGTAAGAGGCCTATTCACTGAGACTTGTTCGATTAAATAAAGAAAATCAGTAGAAGTTAACTTATTTGCAATAAGAAGCCGCCGAAATTATTCCTGGAATTGAAGTTCGATCGATGACTAGATACATTCCATGGAAATGATTATGAGTGGAACTACTCCTTTTTTTTTGGCGATCAAAAGTTGCAGAAGTCGTCGTTCTTCTTGAGTAATCCTCAGTTGGAATACGGAAGAGTGATTTGGTGACAGGTTTATAGGTGATCTTTGAGAGATTTTTTTGGAGAAAATGACAGAAGTAGACCAGCAAAGTTCATGTCAACAACTGTTCAACTGTTTCACTGAAAAATGATCTTGAACATAAAGGAGCAAAAGATCCGATCGATTTCGATCGCTGATATGAAGATCATATGCGATAATATAGATCAGAAAATGGGCGCGATATCTACAAACAGATATTAACTTAGATTGAAAGATGCGGATTACATTCACACTGTAACACCTAAAGTTTGGAAGGAAGCCGAGAAGGACTGCCAACTTATTCGCATTTTCAACCGATCGCTTGAAGGAGAAGCGATCGAGGATCAATGAGAAGTATAATGAGATTCAATTGATCTGTTAAAAAAAGAGCAAGTTGTGTTGTAAATATGTCTTGTTTAACCCCAATTGGTTTCAGGCGCAAGGATGAGTTTATAGAAAGATCTAGATATATATTGATCTTCGAACGATCGTTAGAAGCAAAACTTTTAATATTCTATACCAAGGTAGGTATATGTTCAAAGATAAAATTAGTTTTTTTTTTTTTTTAAAGAAAGAAATACAAGTGATCTTGTGACGAGAAGATAAATCGCGTTTCCCTTTTCAACTGACAACTGATCGTACTGATCCTATGGCGGGGCATAGTAAAAGTTTTAACAGGGAACCTACCTCAGATTAGCTCGAATTGCTGCGATCTATAAAAATAATCGATCGAGAGAAAGATACAAAATTCCGAAGATCATATGTAGATCGCTCATAATTTTTTAGCCTGGCATGCCAAATTGACTTCCCTAATCGCCTATAAAGCAATCTTGCTTTAACAGCAGCTTCCTTTAAGAAATAAATTTAAGAATCTAAGCATGAATACTTGAAATTACAAAATATCTAGTCGTTTTGCGTTCAACACTCATTCCTTTTGTTCTATCACATTCTAACATCGCGCGCCAAGCCGCAGCCGCCACTCCTCCTAGGTTATGAACCAATCGATAGCGCCTATCTGCATTGTATCTAACCTGCATGTGTTGTATCTATGCAACCAATTTCATCTTCTTTTTTTATATGAAACCTCCCAACTATACATACTCGTGGAATATGCAAGAAAAAAAGATAAAACTTTCAAAGCCCGAGGAGATTGTATACCGTCTCCGGCGTTCGACGATGATGATGATGATGATGAAAGAGGAATAAAGTTCCGCGCAACCATCTTGCAGCAGAGAGATGTGTTTTATTCCCGAGTGCGTTTTCCGAAGCACCCAGAGCTCTGGTAATACCACATCTGCCGCAACAACAAAACAAAAGACGGGACGAGAATCGATGTGGATGGATATGCTTCGAAATGGATGGATAGATGGATAGCAGAAGCTGCAAGCACACAATCAAGGAGGCCTTTTCGATGGATACCAAGAGTGCGAGTAAATGAGTGCTGCTGGGGCGTACAGAGCCCCCGACAACGACGAGAACGACGATGATGATGATGATGATGAAGAAGAAGAAGAAGCGGCGGCGGCGCGTATTCTCGTATTCGGAATGCATGTATGAACCAACGTATCTGTTGTTGTACAACACGCGAAACGCAGGAAATTGCAATTCCGCAAAAGTTTCACCAATGTAGATGCGATATGTTATACAGAAAATGGATGGCAATGGATGGGTGATGATTTCTATATACACAAGTATAGATGCATGTTGCAAATGTAGAAGCGAGAAATCATTTTGTCCAGCTCGCTCTTACTAGAGAGACTTTTGCTTTAAGAATTTTTCTTCCACTGGAGAGAAGGGAATACATCTTTTAGTTCTGCGTGCGCCATCCCTTCTTCCATCACCAACCAGCACCATCATCATCATCGTCATCTGTGCCAGCAGCATTGGTGTTTTGGAGGATGACGACGACGACGACGACGTCAACATCATCATCATCCAGTGCTGACTTTTATGGGCGACCTATGTCTGTATTTATGTCGCGATTCAATTGCATAGGGAGAGATGATATCGCTTGCGCATAAAATGATGGATACACTTACCTACTATACAACTTTAGATAAGTTGGTAGTAGTTTGGGATTCCATGGAACCGTATACACATATTTAACGCCATTGCGAGTGGATACAAGGTAATGATGGCGGTGGATGATTGTGAGGAAGTATTGCTAGAAAATGATTTCGTAGATCATAACAGACCTTTAGCAACATGTTGCTATGTCATGATGAGTATAACAAAATCTTATGAAAATTAGTTCCCACCTAAATTCTACCCACGCGATTAGTTATTTTATAAAATAAGCCCAGGCAACATGTTAAAACATGCTAAAATCACACAAAGCATCCGTATTTTTGACAAGACTCTTAATATACTAAATGTTGCAGAGCTGGCATTGTTTGAAACTAAATAATTCGAATATTCCTAGCAACATCTGGAAGAGAGGTTAACACACTATCTTAGTACTTTGGGCTTTCAAAAAATCATTAATTCTAAACCCTCCATCGAAATTTCCCTACCAAAATGAGATAAAAGATTGCAACATGTTGCAGAAGTAAATGCGCACATTCATCGTACAATTTCACTACTTGCTTTTTTTCTACAAAACAAAACAAAATTTGATTCCACTTACCAGGACTACCTAGGAAGACTGAGGAATATAACCGCCGGGAGGCATCAGCATTTCTAGCATCTGCAGGCGATGACCATTCTCTTCGACACCATCGACCTGAAACAAAATAAAAAAAAAAAAAGATATTAACTGAGCGCCAAGTCATAAGTAATTATCCAGAGTACATCAGCAGAGTGAGTGCGGTCGGTGGTTAAAGTAGCTCTTGGCCAATACGAAACATGACTAATTATAGATACAAACGCTTCTATCGACAAACTACACCAGTAGGCAATTATTTCTGCCACCAGTTAGATTTCAAATGACTTTTTCACTGTAAAACAGGAATCCAAGAAATAAATCACGAAATGTGTAAGTATCTAAACCTTCAATCTCACAAGTTCAGGAAAAAAATACTTCTTTCTTTTTTTTTATTTCTTTTGACATATCGTAACAAATTCACTACGTTACGTTTGTCGTGAATATGATCGATGGGCAGGGAAAATCTGACGATCGCCTAGCGATCGAGAGAAATTAATTTTTGGTCAAAAAAAAAAAAATGATGATGATCAGATGATCAATGGTCGCGAGTAAATTGGGTAAGTCGTGGCTTGTGGAATTTCTTTATTTATCTAAATTGTGACAGGTACGATTTATTAAATTCAATTGAAGTGTTTATTAGCACTGGAGGCATACACACAGAGAGATTAGTGTGAAAACATATTGCAATAGATACTCAATGGGTAGCTGTTTGACAGGAGTTATATTTTTGATATCTTGGGCTATTTTTAGTAAGTGTAGTTGCACTTTGATCAATTATGGGACTGTGTTACCTTGATAGATCCCAATCTGGAATATAATAATGAAAATGTTGATAAGACGAGTAATTAGAGTGGACAGCAACTTATTGCTTGTAAGCTATGATTCTATTTGTAGATACTTCGTAAAGACTTAAAGCGGAAGAAAAGAGAGTTATACTATAAGCTTATAGTGGAAAAAGCTGTGTTTAAGCGGGGGAGATGAAGCTTCAGGTCTTAGCAACATGTTGCTAGGTGTGCATTCGTTACATATCACTTTCAAAGGGTGAGCAGACCTACACTAATGGTTTTATGATGGAAACTAAACTTATGTGCAGATGATGTAGCCTACCTCTTGGTAACATGTTGCTAAATGTATTCTTTTGACACTTTTGATGGATAATTTTGGAGGTCACAGAAGATGTTTTAATAGCTTTATGATAGAGGAATAACACAAAACCTGTTCATAGCACCTTGACGACATGTTTCTGGACATATTCTTTTAGATATTGAGGCGTTTATCCAACGTTCGCTTGCTTTTCAGAGGAAAGCACTTTATTTTCAGTGGAAATGTAGACTATGTACATACGTGGGTACATGTTGCTTGGATGAATAGTATAAAGAGCTTTTTTAGTAAGCACTATAGGTATTCACTAGGTTGTTCTTTCAATTTTTGTTGTACCCTGGTATCGAGAGTAGGTACGCTAATGCTTTGTGTAGGAGCTACAGTTTAAAATACACGCAACATGTTGCTAAGCTTATTCATTTATACATACTTGGTTAAAAGAGTCTGGCTTTAAAGAAGAATCGTTAGGCATATTCGAGTGCAATAGAATGATTATATTGAATGTTAACCTCTGAACCGATTGAAATCAAATTTTAGATGGTCATAGCTTGATCCCTGTTGAAGGACATATACTACTCTTATAAGAAACATAGGTATTGAGTTTACTCATCATCAGCACGCGAATAAAGTCACGAATGCAACAAATGAATGAATAAATGATGCACAACGATTTTCTCTTAGCAAATCTCAAACACGTGATTGACTTTAAATAAATTTAAGACCAAAAGCCTACTGTTTTCTTTATCTTTCTAAAAATAAATCCAGAAAAATTCAAAATCAGAAAATATTACTTGAAAATGGGCAAAAAAAAAGTTTTTATATTTTTATCTTCTGTTAAATAAGGTGCGCAAGCTTTAAGATGGGAAATTAAAAACTGAAAAAAAAAGAAAGAAGAAAACAACCTCCAACTTAATACCTAAATAGACAGATGGAATCCTCAAAGGATATCCCAAAGGAAAAAATTATCTCAGAAGAGAAACAAAACAATAAATCCTTATTTAGTTCATTCATTCGTGCCGTAGAACTTGACAAAACTTGAAATTACATTTCTCTATGTTTGTACTTTATTTTTTCTGAGTTATTTTATAACTTCCTTCACCGTCTCCTATCTGGTGGATGGTGTTTCTTTTTTTCTTCTTCTTTATATTACCGTTAATGTGATGCCCTCTAGGGAATTGAGGGTTGAAGAAAAGATACGAACTGTTTAGTACACAGCGACACTTTTATTTTCCATTAAGCGTCGGTGGTCGGCCGGAGCGGTGATGGTGGTAATTTTCCATCATGCAAAATAGAAATAATAATTTTCTTTATTTTTATTTTATTCCTTGTTCCACCCTCTACTTTGTGTTTTCTCTCTGTATCCTCGATGATGCCTGACTTTAGGTGAGTTAACTTACCTTTATTTAAATAGAAACCGCCTTGTATCGCGCGCTAGAGTGCATTGCAAAAGCGAAATGTAATCCAATAGTGTTAAACAGGGAAATAAAAAAAAAAAACAGTAGGCGTGGAGGTGGAATTCAAGGGTGAGTAGTTCGATTCTGAGGGGTGGCAGTTTTTTTTCTTCCTTCCAACAACCCATAGCTACATGTGGTTATATGCAAAGTGGTTCGGGTGTATCTATTCCACGAAAGGGTCTATCGTTTCATTTTTTTAAAAAGTTTGTTAATTTTTAATGGAATAAGGTAGACTGATGTTCTCGATTACCAAGTAAATATGCAGAAGATACATTCATTATTAGCGTTGTACTTTCTTTTTTCATATCGCTAGCCACAGTCAATATTCAGAGCCAAAAAAAAAAAAAAAAAGCAAAGAAACTGTCACCCTCCTTGTACACATCCCAACTGGATACCCTTCGCAACATAATACACACCAGGAAGAGGAAAAAATTTCAAATTGCATTTTTTATGAATTATTATTACATTTTTTATGGAGCATTTAATATTAAATTTCTCTATTTCACTACCCCAAGCAGACAATAGGATTGAGGGGAACCACCGTAGATACAGAGGAAAAAAAAATACGTTAGCCGCCATAATAATTGGCAATTGCAATGTTAGTCTCTCTATGATGGTACGTCGGGGGCATTAAAGAAAGTGGATATCACGCGGTGGTTTAAAACTGATGATGGTTTGCCCCATGGTACCCCCTTGGAGCTTAGCGCGAGAGAAAGTTTTAAGCAACTTATTTTTTATTGTAAATAGTGTAATTTGGAGGTAGATAACGGGCGTTATGACAGCTAATTTTGAATATTTGAAATAGTAGCATGATGATGGTTATATGGACATATGTCTGGACGAAGGTTATGTTAGAGTGCAGCAAGTACTGACACACTAAGAACGAGAGGAGCCTACTATGAAGCGATTTAGAAGGTTGATGGGTACATATTCCAGTGAGAGTTCTTCTAAGTTGTCGAAGAAGTATACACCCGTGTGCAGTACAGCCTTCTTTTTCGAGTTGAGAGAGCTTGGGAGGAACATACATAAAAAGTTAAGAACAGCCTCTTCCATATCCTCATTCATACAGCTCGTTTCTGAAGAAGCAGATGGATTCCCTATGAGCAACCCCAATTTCTCTTTCAGTTTGTTGGGATGCAGACGAGCGACCGATTTAAAGACCGGGCTACAGAAGAGTCGCTTTCATGTGAGTGGTCGCTTTTACTTGTTTTTTGTTTCTCTTCCCTTAGGGCCTATTTCGTTGTCCAGGCTTCTTTCGTTACAGATGAATCCCAGTAGGGAGCGATTTTTCGAATGTTGCCAAATCTGTAAATAGCTTCTCGCTGTCTATTGTTTTGAGCGCCACTTTCACGAAGATTGAGGCTTTAGTTTCTTTGAGTGTAGGTGAAGACTGGAAAGATAAAACTGTCACCACACAAGGTAGTAAGCGACTTAAAAGAAACTGCACCGTTGGTCCGGTTGACTTGACGGTTGAAGGCATAGTTCCTTACTCTATCTAAATCAATTGGTCGTTAGAGATTTGCAAATCCAATGGATCACCGAAGGTTTGGTTGTATGTGTAACTCCTTTTCAAGTATTATTCTTAACACACTTTCCGCAAAGAAGACAAACAATGACAGTCTTGTGTTTGAAAGAGAAAGATACCTAGCTCTTGACTCCATAAATCGACAACATAGACAAAGGCAAATATACCGCCTTCTATTGAGGTCTTTAAGAAGAAAGATAGTTCTTTGAAAAGATCAAGAGGGCACGATAGTGAACTTTAGACATCCCAAACTCCCTTTTACTCCTTCGTACAAAATTTAGACTCCATTTTCAGCTTAGAATTAGACGTACTTTGACCCAATTATCATTCGTTCTAATATTTCAAAATCGTCTGCACCTCAAATGTTTGTAATTCAAAACGCTCTTCATTATTTTTTGACATTTCCTTTTGTACCTAACCTAAAGGCGAACAACAGGATTGAAATATTACGTCAACGACCTCATTTAAGCTCAACAAAATCTGTTTCTTTCAAAAATCTACTCCCATTAATCAAACAAATCTTTTTCGAATTCCTAAAATTCCTCTCACTCTCTTAGACCCACCATTGCTCACCTATTCCGATAATTTTCCATTACTCACAGCAAATTATGTCAAACATCATCTAACAAATTATTAATCTGTGTATCCTCTATAAATTGTTTTTCTTTTCTTCAGAAGAGACCAACAAAACGATAAATAGAAATGAAGAATGAATTTAATTCAACCCGCCTTCGAGAAATCGAAAAATCAAAACATAAAATACAAAATACCCCCAAAAAGCAATGAAGAAGGTAGAGAGTGGTAGCGGTAGGTAGGTATGTCAAAGAAACAAAAAGAAATAAAAATTCCTTCAAAAAAATAAAATTCTCACATAAATCTTCATAACGTCTAGTGCTGCCATTCTGTCTACAAGTGACTGATACGAGAACTAAATCAAAAAAAAAAAAACAGAAAGAAAGAATTCCCCTCTTCTCAAAAACTGGGGCTCCTTCTCCAACAGTGTTGCTGTTGCTGCTACTGCACAAGCACACTGAGACTGCCATACTCTTGTGAGCCACTTCCCCTAAAAACAAAAAAAAAACACAACCTTCTCAACTTAAGGCAAAGCGTTTTGCTGTCTGTAGTTAGTATCTGTGTGTGGTGGTACGCGACTGTAAGAAAAAAAAACGAAAAACAGGAAAATGTATCTTTTCTATGTATTCGTTTGAAAGGCGAATGAAAATTGCTTTCTTTCCTTTTGTATTTGTTGTTTTCCTCAGGACTTTTTTGCAAAAGGAAAAGAAAAGAAAAGAAAATTGCATTTTTCTTCATCATGTGCTGCTGCACAGCACAGCGACCATTCCTAAAAGTATCTAATAATGGAATTGCACTTTGTGGCCACTACTGTCTGTCTTTCTCTTTTGCACGAAAATTTCATCGCACTTTAATTTTTACACAGCATCGCGGCGAAAAATGGAATGGAGAATGGATAGATACGACGACAACGAGTATAGTGTGGAATGATGGAACAAAAAAAACAAAAAAAAAAAAAAATTAAATTCAAAAGAGAAATAAATAAATGAAAATGAGATAACATACAACCGTTCCATCACACATAGGTGGGCATAGATACGTACTACCACCTCATAGATACACTTTTTTTTTTTTTACGCGAAAAATAAAACGAGATACACTTCATTCGTATTGAAAGTTGTGCGAAGAAGTACAAAGTGCACATAGTACTATACAACAAAAAAAAAACCGACGAGCTGAGCACATTGGAGAATGGGTGGGGAGGAGTTGTATCTTTTTTTTTTTTTTTTTTGTTTTTTGTATTAACAAGAGAGGTGGGCTTAATTTAAGACCCAACCTGCCATTTTGATATTTGTAATGAGTGTTGTGTTGTGGAATGGCAAAATGAAGGGGGATAGACACACAACACAACACACGACGTATACGACGACGACAAAGACGTCGAGAGAGAGAGATTATATGGAGTGGGTATTCACAAATAGATGGCGGGAGGTTAATTGGTGTAGTTTGGTGTTTAAACAGATTAAATCGTGTATTTTAGGGAGGAAATTGTTTTTAATATTTATCTTGGGAGGAATGTGTTTTGAGTTACCCACATGGTAACGCTACAGAAAAAAGTTGATAGGTATTTGTGTAGTTATTTAAGTCTTTGATAGTCATTTAGGTTTAGAGCAAGAGGAATTGTTTTGCTCGAGCTATAAACAACAGATTACATACTGATTAGGATCTAAATTACAATCATAAGCTACAACTGCCAGGAGAGTAATCGATTTGGTCTAAAGACGTAGGGTTTTCAAGGCAAACATTGGAGTGATTTGCTTATAAAAAGGGTTAAGTTGAGCAGTTATAATCCGAAATTCTATTGCAAGGAGGTATGCAAGCAATTTGTCTTAACCTTTTAGCGAAGCACAAAGCAAAAATCTTGAAGATCAAAAAGGCTTGGACTTTATCCAAATGATAACGTCTCAATTGTTTTGACACAGCTAGCTTGTATAGTTTATCCCGGTTTCTGGACTGCAGCACCCGCAATTTCCCCCGACTGAAGGTGTCGTAGGACAATCGATTAACGGACAATCGATAAGCAGACAATTAAGCACTTGAAGGCCAACACTCGACGCCTTATTGCCGAAATACAGCCTGATTTACTGCGAAGAGTATCTACAAATTGAACCAGCAGATTTCGCCAAATAAACGCAAGCGGCATATACCACAGGTATTAAATCATATTCGAACATTAATGCCATAAAATTGTCTGTTGAATCAATCTAATTTTATGGACAGTAGAAACATTTTGCTGTGTTTTATATTAATTGAAAGTTCTTCACCTCTAAACAAATCACCCTGTACATGACATTGAACGCAGCTATCACAAAATGGAAGCCAAAAAACAAGACAGACAACTAGGTGACATAACGTATTGACCTTGGTGAAATATTCACAATCACATTATATATAGCCGGATGTAGTTTTTCCTTAAGCCTGGTAAAAATCTCCTAAACTGCGAGGAGTATGATCATAGTCAGAAACTCAAAGCAAAACAGATGACTTCTAAATGGCGTTTCAAACTTCTTATTGAAATACTGACAATAACGTTATAAATGTTTGACAGCTTCTCATAAGGCTCATGCACATGGTCCTTCAATCTGCAGCTTATCGTCACAGTTCTAATCAGAAGACACAACGAAGGGATATGACGTTTTTGAACTTCTTAAAGCGACAAAGTATAGCCATCGGCCCATATGATCGCAAAGCCTATATGACGCTAGGTTAAATATTGATAATGATTCTATGCGATGCGTACAATAAGTTTATAAACTGCTTCATGACCGGCTGTTGAAATGCAGTGAAGTAAGTCGCTATCAAAGTACAAGAAGAAGATTACTACTGTCAAATAGAGCGCTCGCAAATTGACAGCTCAACTGACAGCTACCACCATTCAAGCTGTGACACCCTTTAGCTTCCATTTTTGAAAAAGAAGTACAAATAAGTAGTTCCAATAAGCTCAAGCAAATAAATTAAGTATCCTGACTCATTTGGATCGCCATATCACTAGTCGTAGGAAAAAAACACCTTGCACGTCATTCAATTCGTATTAAATACTCTGACTAAGCTCCTGAGCGCCTCCTGAAAACCTCAGTAAACAATATAGGCACCTATGCCTCGAAAAACAAACCAAAAAATCTAAATACGACACTCGTAATACTCTTAATCCCCATTCCTAATGAATTTTATCAATAAATTTTCGATAATAATTCATAATAGAACACAATTTCCATTTTCGCTTCTGAACCCACACATTAGCCCCCACAGTCCTTCTCCAATCTAATCATATCTTCAAATCACTGTCAACAGGCGCTCATATTCACCCAAAAAAAAAAAAAAAAAAACGGTGTTAACTCTCCTCCCTTCTTTTAGATACTAAAAGTAATATATTACATTAAGTAATGTAATTAACCCCTCGAATAATCAGTTCACCACTACTAGAATGCAATGCACTGTGTGACATTATAAAACGAACATAAAATGACAAATGGCGCTAAGTAAAACATTACAAAATGAATGACTCTGATTCTTGGCATTTTAAGTCCAGATCCAGTGCCTCTGATAACACCAACTAACACAAACAACCATATTCCATCAGAAGAAGTCTTCTTCTAGTTTTTTTTTTTAAATCCATGCCAACACACATGCATAGAGAATTAGGTCCCGTGAATTGGAGTAAAGTATATTGCATTTTCACAGGGCTGGAGTCAAACAAAACATAACACAGACTGAGTGAGGCAACCGGGAGGGTTCCTCCAATATGAAGTGCCCATCCATCCATTTGGATAGAGTAGAGTAGCTTCCATATTATAAAGCAAGCAGACGACGACGACGACGACGAGGAAAACGCAGCAACTAGATAAAATTGTTTCGGAAAAGTGACATTTGAAATGATTTATCACCCGCCACCGAGGCGATAAAAATATTCTACTATACTGCGACCGGGTGTCGAGAGAAGATGCGGGGCTATGGGGGAGGACAAAGTGCAGAGAGGACACTTTTTCTATCTGTGGATATATATAAAAATAAATTTCAAAACACTCCAAAAACATAGTATACTGCTTTGAAGGCCACCATTAGGGGGCTAAAGTGATGACATACAATTCGAATGGTTTTTTTTTGTGTTCCTTTTGGATGAAAAGTAATAGGACTTGGTAAAAAGTTTTCATGAACTCAAATACTGTTGCGCAGCAAAATTTTAAATCGCCTGCAAAACATTTTACAAATCAAAGCCACACAGTCGGCATAGAAACATCAAATGTCAACAATCGCAAAGATGTCAGAACTTGCCAGTATTTCTGACAAACAAATTTCCAAACGGGGAGATGGAAATATTGGAATCCACCTTCGAACTAGCGGTCTACATAAAGAGAGAAGTTGACAGAAGCCAAGACGAGCTCGATGAGAGGCTTGTCAAACGCTAGATTCGTTAGCAACAAATTTGTCATCCTGGTGCAAAAGTATTCAAAAGGAGCTAGATTAGCGAAGTTTTGGGAACGCGCTAAGAAATATTGGACTAAGTCAAATAAACATAAATATGACTCAAACGATAGGATGAAATAGAATCAATTTCACTAAATTCATGAAAGTAAGAGTATTTGGAAATCAGTCTAGCAACATGTTGCAACCACAATATATCTTCTCACAAGGTTGTATCAAGTTTCTGCATTCTTGTCGATCAAAAATTTTAGGTAAATATAACTAAATCAAAGCCGAATAAAGCATTTGCTCAATTAAAATGAAGAGGAACTCATATCACAAAAATATAAGGAACTAAATACATCTAGAGATGGCTAGAGACATTGTTATTGCAACAAGTTGCTGTGTATTCTCCTAACTTGTTGCAATAACAATGTCTCTAGCCATCTCAATGTCGAAAGTTTCATGAAGTCGAGAGTTTACTCGTGTTACAGGTACCTATCCCCTATCATGCTGCAGTATCATGTTCATAAACATTTTTTAGTAGTGTAGATGCCTAGATGACAACATTTTTAACTGGGCTTTGTTCTCAAAGTTGCCAGGACTTGATGGAAGCACATTTTGTCTACTGATTATCGCTTTAAATGTTTGCTATCTGACACATAGTCTTATTATCTTCTTGAATATATTTGTCGAAAACATTAAATGTAGGAGCAACATTTGTATCTTTTGTAAGGATATAGTACATATATTCTATTGAATGACCGACCAATTACACTGAAATGCAAAGGAGCGACAGTAAATTTTAAAGCTTCAGCTGACACTGCCAAAATCTACACAAAGGCATCCCTATATTGCTGTGTAGGTATATCCCCCAAACACTTTTATGTATATCCTTTTTTCCCAACAAAAAAAATTTAATACATATAAATCTCCCTCCTTTCAACATTTCTTTCCACACATAGCACAAGGCAAAAGTGCAACCTTTCTGATAAATGCATCCAGATACACCTTTAAATTGGAAAACCAACCCCTAAACAACCCGTTGTATTAGCACGTGTACTAGCTCGTCTGCGTTGTCATGACATCGTTAGCACCCGCTGTTAGTCTGACGTATGTGCAAGTTTAAGTTCGTGTTTGAAAATAAAACATGATACTGTTCCCCAAATAAAAAAAACAACTACTACTCCATCCAATCCTTTGTTGCTTCAACTAAAAGCAACAATTTCGCTGCATTTGCACCAAACTTAAGAGGAAGTGCAATGACAAAGCAGGACAAACAGAAAAAAACCCCTATACAGCTATGTATATCCTTTCGCCCCCTTCTTTTCAGCTTTTTATTACATTAGGGTTTTCGCCATTATTCCATAACCCCGAAAAGCTTTTCCATTTCATTTTTAAACCAATCCCATTTTTACTCGCAGTGGCAAAAAGGATATAAAAAAAACTTCCCTCCGCAGCGAACAGCGTCACAAAAATCCATGCACACAGCAGACTAACTTGGAAAGGGAAGTTATTTTTTTTTTCCCTTTTTTCTGCCAACCCTTCTGGTGCAGTCGCATATGTGCAGTAGTAGGGTTGGTGGTTATTTTTTTTATTTTGTTTTCCAACTAAAAGACTAAAAAAAATGTGGAAAAATCCTGCTGGCGAAATTCGCATTTTGCATTTACACCTCTTACTCGCCGACGCGACAGGGCATTTTTTTTCCACGGTTTTTTTTTTTTTGGTTAAATTTTCCGAAACTACACAACTGATATCGCAGATATATTTTGTTTTGTTTTAAACAAAAAAAATAAAAATATATTTATGTATATAATTTTCTGTGGGATTTTGGGTTCCGATTACTAATTAGGATATTAATCTGTCAGGTTTTATGGCCACTAACCAAACTTGCATTGGTTGCAAAAATCGAATCCGGGTGGAGGACTTTTTTGTTTCCTTTTTTTCAATAAAATTCGAACAAAAAAGTAAATTAATGAAAAAATTGCGTAGTTTCCGAAGGATAATGGAATTTAAGTTATCAGAGAGATAAAAATACCAATAGGATTTAATTTCAATGAAATTATTGCAATTATTGCAATTTTTTTTTTTGTTTTTAAAGAGATTTATATTTTTCACTGAGCTGGTGTCAAAAAGGATTAGAAATATAAAAGCGTATTTTCACAGAAAAAAATATATGGCACAAAATTTTGTGATAAGAACTAGCTTTATTTGGAATTTAACAATTAAATAGATGTGCTGCATTTGTTTAATAAAATAAATCGCATACCAGTGGCATTTACATATTTCTTGCTTCTAATATGCCCGCATCATGTTGCAGAAAAATTTAATTTTAAGGTCTCTTTAGTATTTCGAAAGGAATCCGATGAATTTAAGCTCTGTAGTTTGGTTTTGTAATTGTTTAACTTCCTGGCAACAAACATCTTAAGATTCCTCTCACTGTCAACATTTTATGAGATTCTTAGGACATTTTTTACAAAAAAAATTTAGTAAAGGAAAATATTGGCGCTGTGCTAAGCCTTAGGGCATAAGGTCAAACTTCAATGCCTGGCGTTATGCCACTTTGTGACAGCGGCTGTCATTTGGCATTATGACATTTCGAGCGACCGACTAAGGAAAGTGACAAAAAGCTTAATAGTTGGAATTTTTTAGAATAGTTAAAAATCATACATATTAAAAAAAATTTGGCCCACTGACACTTAGCCTTATTTCAGCCTCAGGACACATAGGATGTCCTCAAGAAATTTAGGTATTTTGCCGGAAAAGACAATAAAATTGGTTGAGCAACATGTTGACAGCGACATGTGTGTGTATTATTTTTTTATTTAATTCGTTATGCATAATGCCTTCCATGGCTTCAGATACAGATTCAGATTTCTACTCCCTGTTTTGATGAAAATGTCTAAGCGATATTTCCAAAAATGTTGCGCAACATTTACAATTCGCAGAGCTTCTTCAAATACATTAGACCTTAACCCATGACGTGCCAACAAACAATTCAAAATCACAAATAATCCCCATCACTCCCACTGTGATCACTCCATAAAAAGCGGACACTGTCCAGAGCTCCGTTACAGCCCTTGAATGGGATATCCGAGCAGTGCAATGGGCATTTTTTTCAAAACCAAGTGAAGAAGAGAAGATATAAAAAATAACTCAGGCTGAGTAAAGTTTTCTTTCTTTTTTTTTTGTGAAAAGGTGCATGAACTCGTTCAACGCGTGGTGCTGGTGCATGCATGCATGCCACACACACTCACTCCTTCGGGATGTTTAAGTTTATTGTCGCCATCAAAAGTGATCAGTAATCCGCCACCACCTACGCTCAGCGCTGTCATTTGCTTATATGTGTATATTAGTCACACAAAGAGGTCTCTGCTCGTCTAAAGAGCGAGAGTGGACAACTCACGGTGGAGGCGCATCCAAAAGAACAAAAAGAAAATCACAGATACGACACCAAAAAACCTAATGGGTGTGTGTGGGAACAGGATACGGATACTGGCTTCGTTTTCTTACTTCAGACTGACCATGTGATACTGATGCATCGCATTTGGGGGCAGTGTCAGTATCCACTGTCGTCTGCCTTTTGTTGTGAGTCTTCTTTGGGACAGACTTACAGTTCACAGACTCCCCCTCTTGGCGGGGGATCCTACGAGTGTAGTTTGCATTTTGTTCAATGGTTTTTGTTTTCTTGTTGATGTGTCCAAGAGATTGCAGATCAACATGTTGCCAAAGGAAGGTTTCAATTCCAGTTTCCAGTTACACATACTCGCGCGACGTTCAATGATCTCTGCAATACGATATGTCACCACATGTGACACATTGTGTCTTGTGGCAAGGTGTGGAATACCGACCGCTGCGGGTCGTTCAATCAAGATTACTCACCACTGGCTGGATGAAGACTGAAAAGAGGTCGCTAGATGTCAGGGTTTTGTGATTAATTTGCCCGAATTACAACACACCACTACTGAAAGTTCTTTTGGGTTTTTTTTTTTGGACAACGAGGACCACCGTTCGTCGCGTACTCAATTAGCACGTGTCACCGTAAGGTCAGAGACGGGGGTTCTATTCAGTCAGATCGGACACGGCCGTACACATGGTGTTGTGGAAATCGTAAATATATATATGGTATATCCCCCACCAAAAATGTCTATAAGGAGCATTATGCGCGACGCATTCAACTGTGCACCTCCGCCACCATTGTGTGTGAACGCCACCATTGTGTGCTCTCGGGTTGGGTTCGAAAATGCGGCGGATATTTGAATTTGTTTGCTGTTTGTTAAGGCGCATAGCGAAAATCAATGATGCGCAAATTGCCACTATGGAACGGTTTTTTTTTTTTTGGATTCGGTGAGTGGTTGACTCAAAAGAAAAAAAAAATGGAGACGGCTGGCTGAACGACCGAACGACGGATCGACTTGCCGGCCGGGTATAGGCTATGAATGAATGACATGACATGACGGTTGAGTGAGCGAGGGCAGCCAATTTAAAATCACACTTTATTTGTTTGGTTTGATTATATTTGATTTTTTTCTTTCCTTTTATTTTATGTGAAAATTGGGCTTTTTATTAGGTTTTGATTGGTGAAATGGTCTTTTTGTTCATTTGTTTTGTGTGTTACGTTGAGGTGCTATGAAGTGGATATTAGGTGCGACAGAATAAATAACACTAGACACAATCGGTTTAGAAGTTTAGACAATAATGGAATTAAACGATCAATAGCCCATTTGATTTTTATTAAAATGGGGTTTTCCTGAACGGCTTTAAATGCTGGTAACAGCTCTCAATGACATTTGATTAGCTTACAGCATAATGTTTGCAACATATTTATGAATCCAGATTTGTGTAACTTATAAATGTTCCTCAACATTTCTAGTAGGCTTTGCAACATTCGCATTGAAACTCAGTACATATACTTTCAATCAAATGGTTGTACCTAGCCTACTCAGACTGGGATAAGGTCTATTTCAAATGGAGATTGAGTGGCTGAAATCATAGAAAAACTAATCCTAGAATTATTTGGCTTCTCATGAACTCATCGACAGTACATCGGCGGTTTCGAAGTTCCCGTGTTCTCCGAAAAGTCTCCTCCATTCTGCATTTCCGAAGACCGACTTCAACGATACGATTTTCGAAGTCATCCCATTTCATGATCATAAAAACTTGACGTGCAGTTAGAATACTTTACGTAGGATTCTATGTTCGAATCCCAGAAAATACCAGCGAAGTTTTTTACCGGTCCCAACTCCTGCGAGCCTCTGACAAACATACAAAAATATTTTCTATCACAAGATAGCTTGTCTAACAGCGGCCTTCATAAACCCTTCTAAACGTGCAGAAATATATTGAGTGCACAACGCGTATAGCTGTGAGAAGCTAGTCCTTGAGCTGTTTATGGCGTAATATAACTTTTTCAAATAAAAATGCAACATTAATGGACTAAAACACTACACTTAATGTTTCTTTTGCAACATGTTTCAGAAGGCTTACCTATAATTTACGTGCTGATCGTCACTCTTAGCAACATTCTAGAATCCTATATGAGCAACATTAAAAAAATACGTTGCACAACAGGTCTTTCTGTACAATTTTATTCAAATCTTCCTTAAATCGAACACAAACAAGGTGAGAGCCTAAAATGTATCTGTTCAAACACAGCAACAAATACCATTTAAAACCTATTTAAAGCAAGTAACTGGCAGCATTAGCAACAAACCTATAAACATTGTTGCCAATGGTGCATGATTTTATATTCGAAACACCATTTAGCTCCACTTACTCAATTATTTTCCGCTCAAAAGGACACAAGTAGATCCCTGTTTCATGTCAATGTTACTAAGAGTATCCAAAAGGAGTCAAAGGGTCCAAAAGAGCCATAATTCCTTCAAATAGAATTTATGTCAAAACACCGTCGGCAAATAACTTTTTTCCTTTTCACTTTCGTGACGGAGACCCCTCGAACA
Organism: Chalcosyrphus nemorum; assembly: GCA_949716465.1. NCBI lineage: Eukaryota > Metazoa > Arthropoda > Insecta > Diptera > Syrphidae > Chalcosyrphus > Chalcosyrphus nemorum. The sequence goes on along the minus strand of OX454333.1, from coordinate 10,648,826 downwards.
GCAACAGGCATGTGCCATAAAAATGAGTCCTTTTCGTATATTTTAACAAACAAAAAAGGATAAAATTAGTCCTTTATCCACATCTGAAAAAAAGCTAATATGCAGTTCGTTTACCTTCACTCAGTTACCTAGAAAGAATCACAACAAACTTGTTATATTTTCCCTCCAAAGGATGCCAACTTCAAAGGATTACTTTAACGTTTCATTTAACTTGAGAGAGTTCACAAAGATAAAGCTAAAGCTAAATATGTTTCAAAGCTGGTACGGGATCGATTTAACGAAAGGAATAAGAAACAAAAAAAAAAAAAGAAATCGAACAAAATTATTAAGCATATCCTTTTTAACAGTTTTATAACGACTTTTTCTCTTTCTCTCTCTTTCTCTGTATGTGTGTGGATGATTATCCTTTTGGTGGTAGTTTAACTGCTTGTAGGCCACGAACATTTTTACGATATACGAAAACGATTTACTTTACGATATTTATGGCCTATGAAATTGAGCTTTATTCTCTGCGAATGTATGTGTGTAAGGACTGTATTTAGTCCTACAAAAGAACACAGAGAGACTTCTCTATCGTAAAACCGGGACAACAGCCGGTTCCGGCAACAACACAAAGAGATCGACAAAAATCACAAGGCAAAGGGTAACGCACACAGATTTTTTGGGTGTCAAGTTGGTGGTGGAACATATGCTGACAGTTTCTAAAAAAGGATAAGAATTCACGAACAGTAAATGAAATGCGGGAAGCAATAACTGTTATTTTTATTAAAAACAATAAACACTTTTTGGTGTTTCCCTTAGCACTGTGAAGAGGAGGACGAAAAAAAAAAAAAAAACAGAAGCAGTCTAAGGAGTATAGGCTGTTATGAGGGGACACATAGGCTTTTGGTGCTTGACGACATTGACTTTGGATGATGGTGTGCTTTTCTTTTTCGGATGTTTTCCATGAGTCAAGGTTAACGACCAATGAAGTAATTCTTTTTAAGGATAATGACAGTGCCGTTTAAATACGGGTCTCCTTTGGATACAAACAATAAAGCCGGGCCTTTATCCATCCTCAGGTGTATGAAATGAGTATTTTTTTCGTATTTTTTTTTTTTTTAATTTATATCTCATAATCCTGTAGGGATAATCGATGAAATCCTCGATGAGTTCCCGCATGGTTTTCGCATTTTTCTTATTTCCCATTCTCTTATGTTGATTTATTTCAGCCTTCTCGGTAGGCGGGTGACCAGAGCAACGGCGTTGTTGTCGTCGTCATCATCGTCGTCGTCGGTGGCGAAAGCCCCATCGTCCAGGGAAAGTGCTCACGTTTGCTGGAGTTTGAACTGATTTGCACAGGAGGACGCTGTCTCTATACTGTACTTGCATTGATTGTTCGAGAGATACACATATCGCGCAGGGTGCATACACACGTAGTACTATGCTCTCTGGCACACACCATTTCACGTAACATTAATTCTGTGATTTATGAGGGTCACGTGACCGTCAAACGGACGAATGCCCAAAAAAACAAAAACCAACGGGAAAGGAGTTGATGAAAAGAGGCATGGCGGACGGATAGAGGAACATTGGTCGATATATATTTAATTCGCCGCATGCATACGGGCGATTGTATTATTAAACTTCAAGTGAGGCGAAACAGCTTTAATTTTATTTTTGGTTTATGGATTTTTAAATGGCAGTATGTACATGACGGACAGTTGGGTCTAAAAGGGAACTCTTAAGGCAATCAACACAGTTTTAAGTCACTGTGGTTCAACTAAGTTGAATCTAAGTTGAAAGGAGTTTCAAATTCAACGAAAACAATTCAAAATAGTAACATCTATGATTGACAGCGCAAAACAATCTTACGTTTGCACCTTTAGGTACTTGCGCACTGCTGTCAAAGTTCATGACGCTTATGTGGCTCTTATGCAGGGCTGGAGATATGAATATTTCTAAGATCTGTATGAAACTGAGACTAAGGATACATGTTTATAAACATTCAAAGTAAAGAGAAGAGTGTTTTCATAACGTCATTCACTCAGGTTGCTAAGCCTTCCAATGAAAGACATTTTTCCTTCCAATGAATCACTGCCTCGACAAAATAAAAAGAAAACCACAAAAGAAGCAAACAATCAAAAGAAACTAACTACATTTAATCCATCACCTGACAAGTATAACCGTCCACAAAATAAACACCTAGCTCCCACTGTCTTCCCTCCCCCCCCTATCAAGTATCTAATCACCGAAAAAATGCCAAGACTGACTGCCAATTTACTCGTCAAATCTTATCTTGTACTAAACAAAATAAGCGCATGTATACATATCTTCAGATACTTATAATTATAATTAAATTGCTTAAGAATTCACGCAAAAAAGTGCTCAAAAATTCACCGATTTGACTCTTTTGGAAGTTTGGGATTTTCTCAGATATCTTTCCTACTTTGTGCACCCAAATTGGACACAGAATTAGATAAGATAACCATCCGTCTGTCATTTCGGCTGGTCACTCCTTTAATGCGGACATTGTGAAATATCAAAATCAAACTGAGATTAGGCGCAGTTTTTTTTTTTTTTTAAAGTTCTGCTAAATTTTTGCCCCTCAAACTAATTACATGTGTAATAACACAAAGATAACTGTTAATTATAGAAAGATTGAAAAAAATCAATCATTTTGATATGATAAGTGGTTTGAAGTAGTCGAAAGAGGCTCCCCTCTTTCTGAGTACACAAATGCTTATAGTCCATGTAGCATCTTCAAATTTGAAGCGGTGCAGTGCAGAGGGGGGGCAACTTGCAATTAAAAATTAATAAACGTAGAAATTAAGAAAACTCCAACAAAAAAGATACAAAACAGACATATTGAGGCGGCGCCCACCTCCAAGCCCCCGGTGATGGCGGCGGTGACCGGCGCGAGCAACCAGTTATATAGTAGTAGTTGGAAAAGATTTAAAATGAAATAATCTGATGGTTTGTTTTGTTGTGTGTATCCAGAGACGAACAGAAACAAATCAGTTGAGAGATACTCGTACAAAATGGCTTGAAAGCCAAAGCCATTAAATTAATTAAAAAAGTTTTTAAAAACACCAAGAACTAAAAACGAAACCAATATGTATCTATAGCGAGGAGGATGTTAAAAAAAAAAATTATGAGATATATGTGAACGAGAAGTATACTGGTGACTAACACAGAAAACGAAATAAAATAGAAGCCAAAACATAATTAAAATTCCACAAAATTCAAGCGACGAAATAAAATGAATTCCATAGAACATATTTTCGGAAATTAACGAATTCTTTTACACACATTGAGAGAAGGCTAAGAGATACATTTCTTTCTTCTTTTTTTTCCTTTTGATTGTTTCCTGGTGGGGCGATGAGGAATTTGTTTTTTTTTTTTTTGGGTAAAGTCTTGGAGATCCTGTTTGAACTCTAGGAAGCATGTGTGGAAAATTGCTATTCTTTTTTTTTTCTGTCTGTTTTTGGTGAGATATTGAGATAGAAACGACTTTATTTGTTTTTAAGTATCTGATTTATGTATTTGTTAGAGCAGATAGAGGGGCCAGAGACTTTTTTTAAGGAAGAAACTCTACATGCAAAGTCCTTTGCTCCTTTATCGGTTTAAACCCTGATAAGTATTTAAAATACTTTTGAACATTCTTTGGATACGTAATTAAAATGTAAAGGTCGGCGTCATACTGTATCTTTATGGAAAATGTCGAATGATGTCCCCTCGTCATCCACATGACCAAATTAGGTCATGTTTGCCAAGATATGAGCATGAATAAAGACATCATGAATGAGCTCAAAAAAATATCCATAAAGCTAAAGGATTCATTTCAAAGTGACTATACTCATATCTAAATGTTGCTAAGACCTCTTGGAATATGTTTCCTTCATTGTAATAAAGATATTTACTATTGTTTTTCCCCGCGGTTTGTGAGGTTAATAGCTCCAAACAAAGGTTCACAAGCCAGAAGCTTTCTTTTATAGTTGGTGCACTCAGAATGTTGCTACACTCAAAGTGTTGCTAAGAACTTTTGCCAAATTATAACTTCCTAGGCACGGCCATAAGACAAAGACATTTGCGAATCTTTTTCTAGCGATTCATATAGAATTCTACAACTTTATCACCTCTCATCATAAAATGTTGACAATATGCCCTGCAACATTGCAATAAACATATCACAAAAGCAGCATAGCCGAAGCCGCAATGTCATCTCTCTAAGCTCCTAATCTACTCAGAGGCTTAGACTCAACCATTAAAAATGTTGACAATCCTTATAGCAACAATTTTTGTAAGTTCAACTGTTATATATACTGGCATTGGATACATGTATACAGCGATTGAAACACTTGCCACAGGATAAAGATGACAGATTAAGTGCATAATTTTCCCCCTGATAAATGACTTCGAAACAAATCTTCTAATGTTTATAAGAACCTTTGCAACATGTTGCCTTATCTTTTGTCGATATAAATAGCTTCGTAATGATGCCACCACTCATTTTCTAATTTTGAAAATTCCTTCCTTTTAAAGTTTCGTGCAAGGACTTACACATATCGATGTACCTTTACATGTTTCTGTATCAATAAAGTCCAGGAAGTCCCATAGCCATAAAAAACTCCATACTTGATGAAAATACAAAAATAGATAAAAAGAAAAAAAAGAAAACGAATTCTAAAGATACCTCAGCTCAGCACAAAGTCCTTTTCTCATGTCATCGTCTACAAAAGACCTGAGCAAGATATCGAAAACTATTCTATACACAAACTATATACTCTGTCTAATGAAATTTCGCAGCAAAGCCAAAAAGGACCAACAACAAGACGAAGAATAAGTTTCCGGAAGAAAGATGGAAGCGCAATAACAATACTCTTGGCATCTTTAGATCTTGGAAAATTTTCATTTCTTCTCAACTCCCACTCACTGCACAAAAGCTTATAAAATCCCACCACCACCACCCTTGTGGAACCACAAAATGGTGAATGGAAAGTGCAAAAATGTATCTCATTGCATTTTCTCTGTTCATATATGACAGTTTTTCCTTATGTATGTATTTTTCAGATTTAAAATTTTATTAAACGGAAAAGCATCTATGGGAAACACACCATATGGTTCAGGACGCTACCCATTCACACTCCACACATATGTATGTATGTACGTTTCTAGGATAAGAGTAGTAGTAGTGTATGCATAAAATAAATATGCGTCAGCAAATAGTATGCAACTTGAGTATGCTTTTATACATGCCGTGAATATCTGCAGTATCTTCAAGTTGCAAAAATAGTATCTAAGTTCAAAAATGCATATCTACGAATGTGTGAGGATCCTTAGATAAAGAAAACTATGCGCAGATACATTTTTTTGTTCTCAAGAAAAAAAAAATCCTTTTTGAAATAGGATGTGGCGACGCAGCCAAGTCGGGTAAGCACACTATTTTGTTGTTTGCATTTTTTTCTCTTCTGTAAAACTTTTTTCTCCTACATACAGTCTTTTATTCTTTTCTTTGTATTTGCGTAAGGGAGGGTGGTTCTTCATCCCTACAGACAAGGATCCTATGCAGAAGCTTCCTAGTTCTAAAAAAAAAAAAACGAATGCCAAACATACATCCAACGTACATAAGATGCAAAAGGACATTATGTACTTTGAGGCAAGGGAAAGCTTTTTCTTCGAAGCGATGGATATATTTGTATGGTGTTTGAATGAATTCAAGGATCCCAGTGTGTAGCTACTCCATTTGCCAAATGGAAGTGTGTAGACTTGCATGTCGGTGTGTTTGTATGATATTTTCCTTATTATCCTTGCGCCAGAAATTTCTCACTGAGAAAAACTTTTCCCTCATATTTCCCTCTACGACAAGACAACGACGACGAGGATGAGAACGACGAAAGCGAATGAATGACGTTTTGCGTTTGTAGTCAGTCTCAGCAGCAGAATAGGACGAAGGGCACACACAGAGAGAGAGCAGCACATTCTAGAGACAGGCGCTTGAAGCATGAATGAATGATCTACCTATCTACCTGTGTGTCTGTGGCCCAACAACACTAAGGGGGCGGCTGTTGAGGTAAAACTTCTCGGGGTAGACAAAAACAATATAGACATACTATAAACTTATCCCCAGGGCTCATATATAAAGTCATTTGCTATGCCATAAAAGGACCTAAATGCTGAGCAGCTGGATTGAGAAAGTGGGCCCAGCATTGGGTGGTGTTTGAGCTGAGAGGAGACTTGGTTTGGGTTTTGCTTTTAGCACACATATAAAAAATGTCTGATGCTGGAATTTTTTGAGATTTTGCTCAGAACTGGACAAACGAACGAATGACTAAGGAGACAACCAAAAAGGACTCTGTACGAACGATAATAATGAAGATGACGATGATAATAATGCTGCTGCTGCTTTTGGATGATGATATAGGCGATGATGATGATGATGATGATTATGATGACGGCTATGACGATTGCAAGGACGAAGACTATACGACTATAGCTTACGGGGAGACTTGGCTACTACTCGTACGACGAGGAGTAAAGTTTAATGGGGTGCTTTGATGCGATTGGTTTCCATATAACGCAGGCGCTTAAAATCATCGAATCCAAAAGAGTAAGATGAATTAAGTTATTTTCCAGGGTGCCAGTAGACGTTTAGAAAATAAAAATGAAACGAGAACTGCAAAAGAAAATTTGTGTACTAAAAGAACTTAGGAGAGAGACTGGCAGATGTCTAAATGTATGGAGAGGAGAAGATGCACACACACACACACACAAACACAGACAAATATAGGGAATGTCATGAGATTGTGTTGGACTCGTACTATAGGGAATGGTTAGAAAAAAATAATAAAAGTAAAACAAATTGACGAAATATGTACAAAGGAAACTTGAAGGATTTTTTTCTTCCCACCTCTTCTTCCACCTTAGACACTGTATTTTTTTAATGGCTGTATGTGTGGAGCTTCTCTGTGTCTGTTGTCTTCCTGGTGCGTTCTCAAGGAGGGTAAAAATAACACAATTCATGGTAAACAAATTTAATATGAAAACGCTTGTTGTTTATGCCTTCATTTTTATGGAAGCATCTTTAATAAATTGGACACACGTTTAGGGTATGTTTATAAACATTTGAATTCTTAAAGGAATCGCATATGGGACATAAAAAAGGTATACAAATGGCCTTCGTTCAGCAAAGAATTAAGGGGCGTGATAAATTATAAGTAGTAGCATAAAATTCGACTGAAAATTTCAACTGTTTCCATCGGTTTTTGCATGAAATTTAAAATGTTGATAAGATTTCTCTGCAACATTTTGATGTATCTATTTGGAAATCTAACAAAATGGTGGGTTTAGAAGCTTGATCTGTGCATGATAAGGAATCCTTTTTAAAGCTCGGTGCTATACATATGTAACTTGGGATTGCTGTATCCTTGCAACGTGAACCGGGCTGGCTTTAAGTTTGTGAGACATTTATTGATAATTTGTGACACAAATCGAGTGGAAACAATTAATAAGACTGAATATTAATATAAGTTTCTTATTTTACAGTGCTATAAAAGAAGGAAGATACCTACCAAAGTTTCTTGTGCAACTGAAGGACTTGAGTTCTTCTGTTGCAGTAGGCTAAGAGTATAAACTTTCTTTCTTCTTGATTTATGTAATCCTACAAACTGCTTCCATCATATTCGAAATTTTAATCTATATAAGCGATGTCTGTTACTCATCCACGAGTTGAATATCAATATACTACCTCAAGCCATTTGAGAAAAAGTCAAAAGAAGGGAACCATTTATATATGTATAAAAGATCATAACACTGGGATGCGATCGTTAAAATTAATCGCTTTAGGGGGAGCCAACTCCATGCCATATGTAATCTGACAAAATAACCCTTTAGTGGTTTAATTATTGGTCACCATTAAACTCATAACTATAATACGCATACAACCAAGCAGAACTACGAGTCCTTAAACATTTTCAAAGCTTGATGAGGAGAAATACTGAAAAAAAAAATATTTCAATAAACACAAAAGGTAAAAGAAGAACAGAAAGATACTTTTATTTTACGTACTCATTTACGACACAATCATGTTGCGCGATACTTTAGCCTTAACGTTGCTCTGTGCATCTCAATTTGCATGAAGCCCAGCGTGAATGTGAAAATAGTAGTTAAAATTAAATTATTCGAGGGGATGTTTTGGCCCATAAAATGGGAAGCTCTTTATATTCTTTCCTTTTGTTTTAGCTCCCGTCTGAATGGTGTTTTTATGGAAGTTAGATACTTCTAATTGATACACAGTGAGGCAAGGCATATTTTAGGATTCTTAAGTCTCCAGACTTATGTTCTTTTTAATACTTTAACGATGAGGAAGCCTTAGCAAAATATTACGTATTTGCAAGACAATATCTGCACAGGTGTAATTTACTGCCTTGTAAAATTTTGTTGCAACATGTCATTCTAGCAACATTTCAGTTTTATGGTTAGATTCAGTTTGTTGCTAGGGAATAGTTTATTATTTAGGATCATCTATTTATTGACAAGAAAACTAAGTATCTTTTACAAATCAAAACAAAAATTTGCTCAAAAATGTTGCTAAAGTCAATTCCGAATGTTTCCCTCATATCACCCTCGATTGCTGCTACTGAGAAAGACCTCGTGCGATAACAAACAATTGGCATAATTGAAATGCAATTGCGCATATGAATGCATTATACACTTTCGGATCGCTTACAGAGTCCGCCAGCCAGCCAGCCACATTCAGCCTATACTGAATGGCCATGTTGTTGTCAACCAGACTATTAAGCGAAATTAACAAATACCACTGTAATGGATGCACAAAATAAATACGGATGTATCTACATCTGTATATTGTAACCGCCAAACGAAACAATAATGTCGCCGCAATGGAAAACCGATTGCAACACTATGAGTCCACCAAAAAGAACCCAACGCTCAGTGGCTGAGCGCGCAAAACAGACAATTTTTAGAGTGCAAAGAGGCCATATGCTGCCATGTTGTCGATGTTGGTTGATTATTGGCAATCTACAAAATACGCTGTTAAATCGGTCGGTCGCTTGGCTGTGGAGGAATTGACAAGAGATACTCTTAGATGTGCACATCAAGCGGACAGATTTTTCTACTTTTGTGGCACCAAAAATATACATGTATATATATATTTTTTTAATTGAAAAAGAAATATAGATATGTATCTAGTTGCATTGTGCCAATAATTACCCATAAATGCGGGATGATAAAGGGGGCAACTTGCAAACTGCGAACGCGCTTTAGTCGAAATCATCATCAAGCGGGGCCAGCGCAATTGTTTTGCAACTGCAGAGGCACAAATACAAAAAAAAAAACGAAGTTTAACAAAATTGTAACGATAATGACGCCATAGAAACAACTTTGGTAATAGGTGTGCAACATGGTTGTATGCATCGGCAAATAGTGTGGCAACAAGTACATTGTGCGGTGTGTTTATGCCATTTTATTATACTCATTATGGTGGCTGTAAAAATGCACCTTTTATCTGCTCACAGGGTAGCCATGGACATGAGCTGGATGCTTTGTTCAACAAATTAAAGGAATTAAATGTTAAAATGTTGCCAGAAAATGATGAGCAACATTACACGTTTTACGTCAGTCATTAATTTCTCGTTTTTATCCTGTGCTCGAAAATGTTGCAAGGGCTTAAAATGACATGTTTGGTTGTATCTATCTCTCTGTGTGAACTTAAATGTGAAAAAGTTTTTACTTTTTAGGATAAATCTAAATAGTTTAGACCGAAAACCTGATTTGGATACATTCGCTGCCGAAGCAAATTCATTCAGGATATCTGCATAGAATGTTTCTTCTTGTACTTCATCGAAGCAGTAGGATGCCAGCAACATTAGTGAGATATCTACTATTTGATGACTCAAAACCATTTTATTGCTCAGTAATGGCATTTCTATCGACGGTCTCCATTTAATGATGATTGGAGAGACATTAACTGCGTTACATGCAGTTCAAAATGTTGCAGCGCCATGTTATTAGCACTTCATATATTTATTGAGCTATCACTTGTGTAAAGAATTTGGTTACTTAAGTATCATGTTATCAAGTCTGTTGAAAGAAGATTGGTCTCTGAACATTACGTTGGAAACAAATGCAGATGTTGTTTTCAGCATTTAATATTGACTTTCAGAAGACAGTTTTAGTAGCTATTTGCCTAAAATATGGTTGCTAGCGACATTGTTGCCTGCATCATTAGTTAATGAGAACAATTAGTATCTTCAACATGTTGCAGAGTGATTGCGTGCCCTAAAATGATTGAGTATTCCCTTTTGACAGTTGACAATTGGGGCATAACAACCCACAAACATACACATGTCAGTGCTAATGAATCTGAACTGCCACTTGTTGCAAATGTTGCAAGGGGATCCTATCAATATTTCGTTGAATTCAGCTCATTCAATAACTATAAAGCTGTTTAATAAGGACTGCTCCGATTTTAAGCTTGAATCATGATTGAGTTACAGTTGAATCTGCTCTTGAATCCACAGCTTTCAAAAGAAAAACTGAATGTAGACTGATGACTATTGGCGAGTAAATAAAGACAAATTGATTCCAAAGAGGCGCCCAAATACCTATAGATAAATGTTTCTAAAACTTTCAAAATGAAATGGAATGTTAAGCCAATTGTGACAGTGCAGACAATCGAACTAATGAGTATCCAAAAATACTCATAGATACACAGTACTCTCGAAAATGTTCCTCCTTCGTATGCATTAAAATGTCCAAATAGAACTCGTGGCGTAATTTGAAAACGCTTAAGATATCTCCAGAAAAAGTAGACTATCATAGTATCGCTAAAAATACCGTTTATCTATTATAGATATTTTAAGCTTACATTTCACGGGTTATTTTTATCAGCAAATATCCGGGTATTAGTTTTGTATATTCCATTTTATGTTATTTTTAGACTCTGATTCATATTTGTCAGTCAATTTGAAGAAAAAGAAATATTTTTCTATACTTTTTTATGGGAATCAGAACGTCAGAAATAATACAAAAATATACATTCATTCTACTTTGTCCACACCAACTCCACTGATCATCATCATGAGGAAAAAAAAAAGATACAAAGACATGGAAAAAAATCGTCAAATTTGCATTTAAAATGGGGAAACATTTTGTGAGAATATCACTCGGACAAAAGGTGAAACGTGATGACAATTTAAACAAAAAAAAACTAGACACTTGCCTTGAATGTACAGAACAGACCGGCCGACTTCTTTGTACCTACTATATAAACAAGATTCTCGTCTAATTTCTTTTCCACACACATACACAGGGCGACAGATATAGAATAAATAAATTAATATTAAATCATAACAATATAAATTCCAATAGTACATTGTATCTACAAGCATTAGATACACTCTCAGTGTGTATCCCCACAGCCGCCCGCCGTCGCCCCCAACTTTAACATCATTCCGTGTGCGATCATCATAATTTGTTACGCTTGTCTGTAATAGAAATTGCTACTCTGCTTGTGTATGCCATACTCTAGTGCCATAAACCCATGGAAATATAAGTGACACATTTCCACGTAATCTATTTGCTTATGAGACTATGACGAGCGGCCTTATAGTCATCATCATTCTACCGAGGGATGCCTTCGCCCTTATATCACTTTATCTACTAGATTTAATATAATATGTCCTGTTCTTCCTTTTTTCTTCCTTTTTTTTTTTTGTGTATATTGTTCCAGGGGGGGGGAGGAAACCTCTTCGTGTATTAAGGGATATAAATTCATCCCTTTTTGGGATATAGAAGGTATCCCCTAGGATGCAGGGGATTCTTACGACGACCTTAAAGTTATGTGTGACCAGCATTGATAAGCAGAAAGGTAAATTCAACTCGTAGATACATTTTTCGCAAGCAATTTGTTAGACGAAGATGGTTTTTTTGTTTTGGTATTTTTGTCATATCCATCGGTGCATTTACAGAGTGATTACTTTGAGTTAATAATTGATTCAATCGATACATCATCAATATATTCCGAGTTCAGTAAATAAAATTAAAAAAAAAAAAAAAGAAGAAAGAAGTTAAAGAAACTCCTTAGGGGCCACCAACCAACCACTGGCATCATCAACAACACAATTTCCCAATGAAACAAATAACAAATTTAGTTTCCTGTTACTTTATTTTTATTTAGTTTCTCCTGCTCATACCCTGCTACATATACTCGTACATATACATACATATCCTTCTTCTATTGCTCATTCATCCTCGAAGGAACTCTTGCTGCCCGTTCACCTCAAAAGGAGACCGGCAATGGGGAGGGGGGGAAACCAGGCCGAAACAAAACACAACGCGCCGCCTTTTCCATTAATGTAATAAATTTATAAATAATTCATATAACTAAAACACGAAAAAGAAATTCGTTTATATATCTTTTTCTTTGGATCAGGTTGTTTTTGTTTATTTTTTTTCCCCCCGTTTTTTTTTTTTTTTTTTTTACCCAGTACCTAAGAGTTTTGTCCTTTCGGTGGTAAGGGTATATGATTAATATTAATTAAAGGGGGATCTTTGGTAGAACAAAGTTATGGTGTGTCTTGTTGCGTAGTTCAAGTCTTGGAATTACGCATTTAATACCTACTTGGAATGAAATTTCTTAAAGTATCCGAAGCTAGGCACGCAATCATATAAAATGGAACTGGTAGGGCTCCTAGGACATATGTTCTTAAGTTTTAATTTATATCAACAAGTGAATTCGTTACAGAATGTTTCAGATAAAATATTGCGTGCAGAAGGAATTGAATTTGATCGGAAACTAATCCACGGTAGCGGCATGTAAAATAAATTCAGTTTTTTGCCCTTGCAACATCTGATGTTGCAGACGGATTAACATCGTCTTATCGTCATGACTTATGGGAAAATGGGGTTCAGTTGAATTCTGAGAAGCGTGTAGAGCATTTTTAAATAGGTATACATCCATGCGTATATAGACTTTATTCGAGTTCATAACCCTTCTCCGTGTTATGAGCAAATGTTGCAGGAATATAATTAACAAAGTAAGAATTCATTTGCTGAACTAGATAACTTCAGAGGAAAGGACAGAGCCCGCAATCACAATCCATTCCTTAGAGGTTTCAAGCTGCAGACACATGTTGCCAAAACCTTGTCATGTTTCCGCTGACTTGTCGATAACAAAGCAAAAGCGCTGAAGAGATACTTTTGTGAAAATTGGTTCGCCTTACTTGGATACATGTTGCAGACACAAAGTATACATACTTGAAGCGCAGCATTTTGACCTGAAGTTTATAAAGAAAGAGTCTTGCTGGATGTGAATGGAAACAGACTTTGAGTTGCAGATACATTTCGGGACGTTTTATTTGTAGTGAAATCTGTATTTGATTTCTAATGGTAAATGTCTTCGATATGCATATCTCGGAATGACATCGTTGAAACGAAGAAAAACCGTTAAACTTTACTCTGGAAAAATTTGTATTTGGAACATGTGTGTATGTAATGTTGCAGGAACAAATTCGAGACACATAAGTAGCCAGTAGGCTTTAATGAGAAGAATAATCTCGTTGCAGAGTAAGGAAACTTGAGGTCTTATGTTGCAGAAACATGTTGTGACTTTATGGATACAAGGCACATGTTGCTTTCTTTGACTAATGTACTTTGCTTTCATTTAGCTTCCATTTAGTTCAAAACTACCTACAGACAGTCATTAAGTTTCCTTCCAAACAAAACGCTTCATTTTAGATATTTTAAAGTTACTTCAGTCTTAGCTTCTAATAAAATTTACAAAAGACCTCAATTAAATTTTCCCATTTACCCATTACAGGTTCATCATCTCACAATCACTAAAATTGCCAAACACACACAAAACAAAGTTCATCTGAACTCT